>JAIOJX010000005.1:48997500-51497500 GCA_022376925.1 Tragulus kanchil
ACGCACATATGCACACACACACGCAACCTCTACCAGGGGATTTTCAGTGACAGGGAGTCCACAAAGTAGTCTTTTCCACTTCCATCTAAAAGCTCTTCTAAAATCTATTGCTCTGTTAACTTTCCAGTTTTATTTTAAGGTGGTAGTTGTTACACAAAATAAGATGCATATGTATATGTGTTTTACTTTTCATATTTTTGTGTTTAAAAATCTTTTATATTCAGTCATAAAATGATGTCTTTATAAGTACATGCATGTTTAAACTAAACTAAAAATTCTCATAACAAATGATCAGAATAGGCACAGATTTACAATATGATTAACAATCAACTTCAACAATTTTTTTAAAAAAAGGACTGAAATTTATTACGGTTTTTTGAGGAATATCATTAACTGTATCAGCAAAGTAGCATATTTTAACAGAGAGACCACTGTTCTGGGAAGCAGAAGAGGGAGGATCTAGTCTTAGCTTTGTCATTCACTAGCTGTGTGGACCTGGACAAGTTTCTTAATCTCTCTGGAGCTCAAAGTCATCAAATCAGAAAAATAAGCCAGAAAATGACTAAAGTGTTCGTCCTCTCATACTGTAATCTCTTTCTCAACCCAGCCTAAGAAAAAGCTTAAAAATATTAGACTGTTATGAACAGACAGTATGAAATGAGAAAATCAAGATAAGGTAAACATAAAACTGCTTATGTTCCTAGTAACTTGCATAGAATATAAAAGAATTAACAAGTCATTGAAGAATATTAATTTAATATTAAAATAAGGAGCTACATTGAAATTGGGCAAAGATTTGATATATGGGAGACTTTCTGAGACTATTAAAAAATCAATTTAACAGACATTAATTGCTACCATGCCTAAAACCGTACCAAGCACTACAGGGACATAAACATAAAAATGACATAGTGGAATCCTCAAGGAGGTGGTGAGAGACAAATACACGAGAAATAAGAAACAAATGAAGGCACTGAGTGATTAATATTAGTGAAAATAGAGGTGTGAGTGATTAATATTAGTGAACATCAGAAAACCTTACTCACTTCACTGATATAATCCAAAGAAACAGGAGAGAAAACAGGATAGGAAGGAAAGGATTCTGTACTGATCTGAAAGAAGAGTGGAAAGTTATAAGGGTAAAAATGGAAAACAAACCACACTTCATAAAACACTGCCAGAAATATCAACCACCCAGTCACAAAGTAGTCTTTTCCACTTCCATCTAAAAGCTCTTCTAAAATCTATTGCTCTGTTAACTTTCCAGTTTTATTTTAAGGTGGTAGTTGTTACACAAAATAAGATGCATATGTATATGTGTTTTACTTTTCATATTTTTGTGTTTAAAAATCTTTTATATTCAGTCATAAAATGATGTCTTTATAAGTACATGCATGTTTAAACTAAACTAAAAATTCTCATAACAAATGATCAGAATAGGCACAGATTTACAATATGATTAACAATCAACTTCAACAATTTTTTTAAAAAAAGGACTGAAATTTATTACGGTTTTTTGAGGAATATCATTAACTGTATCAGCAAAGTAGCATATTTTAACAGAGAGACCACTGTTCTGGGAAGCAGAAGAGGGAGGATCTAGTCTTAGCTTTGTCATTCACTAGCTGTGTGGACCTGGACAAGTTTCTTAATCTCTCTGGAGCTCAAAGTCATCAAATCAGAAAAATAAGCCAGAAAATGACTAAAGTGTTCGTCCTCTCATACTGTAATCTCTTTCTCAACCCAGCCTAAGAAAAAGCTTAAAAATATTAGACTGTTATGAACAGACAGTATGAAATGAGAAAATCAAGATAAGGTAAACATAAAACTGCTTATGTTCCTAGTAACTTGCATAGAATATAAAAGAATTAACAAGTCATTGAAGAATATTAATTTAATATTAAAATAAGGAGCTACATTGAAATTGGGCAAAGATTTGATATATGGGAGACTTTCTGAGACTATTAAAAAATCAATTTAACAGACATTAATTGCTACCATGCCTAAAACCGTACCAAGCACTACAGGGACATAAACATAAAAATGACATAGTGGAATCCTCAAGGAGGTGGTGAGAGACAAATACACGAGAAATAAGAAACAAATGAAGGCACTGAGTGATTAATATTAGTGAAAATAGAGGTGTGAGTGATTAATATTAGTGAACATCAGAAAACCTTACTCACTTCACTGATATAATCCAAAGAAACAGGAGAGAAAACAGGATAGGAAGGAAAGGATTCTGTACTGATCTGAAAGAAGAGTGGAAAGTTATAAGGGTAAAAATGGAAAACAAACCACACTTCATAAAACACTGCCAGAAATATCAACCACCCAGTCACCTGAATTCATAGTTTGAATTGCCAGCAAAGGAGGAGGAAAAAGAATTAAAACGAAAGCTGAAAATCCAAGTGAATCTCTATGAAAAAGTATGGCTATCATCACCTGTGAGAAGCGGCTTCTGATTGTTTTATCAAAGTCATCAGGACATTACTTAAGAGCAGCTGGGGGTGGGGGCTTCCCTGGTGGTCCAGTGGGTAAGGACACCGCCTTGCAGTGCAAGGGACGCCGGTTCCATCCCTGGCCTGGGAGGATCCCATGTGCCGCGGAGCGGCTGGACCAATGTGTCCAATTACCGAGCTGGAGCTCTGGAGCACATGCACCCAGAGTCGGTGCTCTGCGACAACAGAGGCCACTGCGATGGGGGGCCCACACGGGCTAAAGAACAAAGATGGATGAAAATAGATAAATGAAAGACCAATAGAAGTGGTCCCCCCGCCCCCCTCCCTCCCCAACCTGCTCCGCCCCCCCCAAAAAAAGAGCAGCTGGGCCAAAGAGCATGAAGTCTACCAGAAGCAAAGATTAAAGTCTTATGTGTCTGTAGAGACCATCTACTCTGCTTCATGGAAACCTCTAAAGTCAGCAAAGGAGTAGTGCCCTACTTTAGCAGACTTAATTTAAAAGGTAGGAACAGGAAATACCTGACTAGGGTAAGGAGATTGTCCTCCAGGATACTGAGAAGGCATCGTTCCCCCAGGAAAACCACCTACACATTAAGAAAAAACACAGCAAACAGGTCTTAACTAATTTAATTTTTCAAAACAGCACTGATTTATTATGAATATGTAAACATATGAAAACATTCACACTATGTTATTCACTAGAATAATTTTTTGATTATCATGATTTACGGAATCAAACACCAACTTTGGTCACAGAGTCTTTTAAAATATTCCATATTTTAATTACTTTAAAATAAGAAACAAATGAAGGCACTGAGTGATTAATATTAGTGAAAATAGAGGTGTGAGTGATTAATATTAGTGAACATCAGAAAACCTTACTCACTTCACTGATATAATCCAAAGAAACAGGAGAGAAAACAGGATAGGAAGGAAAGGATTCTGTACTGATCTGAAAGAAGAGTGGAAAGTTATAAGGGTAAAAATGGAAAACAAACCACACTTCATAAAACACTGCCAGAAATATCAACCACCCAGTCACCTGAATTCATAGTTTGAATTGCCAGCAAAGGAGGAGGAAAAAGAATTAAAACGAAAGCTGAAAATCCAAGTGAATCTCTATGAAAAAGTATGGCTATCATCACCTGTGAGAAGCGGCTTCTGATTGTTTTATCAAAGTCATCAGGACATTACTTAAGAGCAGCTGGGGGTGGGGGCTTCCCTGGTGGTCCAGTGGGTAAGGACACCACCTTGCAGTGCAAGGGACGCCGGTTCCATCCCTGGCCTGGGAGGATCCCACGTGCCGCGGAGCGGCTGGACGGATGTGTGCAATTACCAAGCCGGAGCTCTGGAGCGCATGCGCCCAGAGCTGGTGCTCTGCGACAACAGAGGCCACTGTGATGGGAGGCCCACACGGGCTAAAGAACAAAGATGGATGAAAATAGATAAATGAAAGACCAATAGAAGTGGTCCCCCCGCCCCCCCCCTCCCCAACCTGCTCCGCCCCAAAAAAGCAGCTGGGCCAAAGAGCATGAAGTCTACCAGAAGCAAAGATTAAAGTCTTATGTGTCTGTAGAGACCATCTACTCTGCTTCATGGAAACCTCTAAAGTCAGCAAAGGAGTAGTGCCCTACTTTAGCAGACTTAATTTAAAAGGTAGGAACAGGAAATACCTGACTAGGGTAAGGAGATTGTCCTCCAGGATACTGAGAAGGCATCGTTCCCCCAGGAAAACCACCTACACATTAAGAAAAAACACAGCAAACAGGTCTTAACTAATTTAATTTTTCAAAACAGCACTGATTTATTATGAATATGTAAACATATGAAAACATTCACACTATGTTATTCACTAGAATAATTTTTTGATTATCATGATTTACGGAATCAAACACCAACTTTGGTCACAGAGTCTTTTAAAATATTCCATATTTTAATTACTTTAAAATAATGTAACATAATTTCTCTAAAAAGAATACTTTAAAAAGAAGAACATGGCTTCCCCTGGTGGTCCAGTGGGTAAGGACACCACCTTGCAGTGCAAGGGGCGCCGGTTCGATCCCTGGCCTGGGAGGATCCCACGTGCCGCAGAGCGGCTGGACTGATGTGTCCAATTACCGAGTCGGAGCTCTGGAGCGCATGCGCACAGAGCCGGCGCTCTGCAACGACAGAGGCCACCGCAATGGGAGGCCCACAGGAGCCAAAGAACAAAGATGGATGAAAACAGTGAAATGAAAGACCAATAGAAGTGGCCCACCTGTCCCCCTCCCTCCCCACCCCACCTCCCAAAAGATAAATAAATAAAATAAATGTTTTTTAAAAAAAGAAGAACAAAACACTTGAACCATATTAAATTCTGATTCCATCTGAAAAGGATGACAGGAACATCGTTCTGGAGGGATGACAGGAACATCCTTCTGGAGCTTGTTTCCTTTTGTGTTACAAAAATGAGCAAAGAAATTCCTGAAGGTTTTACTCTTTTAGCTTCAGGACAGATAATTTTTAAAACTGAAAAAAACAGGTCCTTATTTCCATCTTACTGATCAAACTATTTTTTCAAATTAATACATGTAATGAAACCATATAATACCTAAGAAGTATTTAGTATAAACAGTTACTAAAGATGATCCCAAACACAAACTAAATTCTTTCAGAGAGGCCACCGCAAAATTCAAAGTATCAAACCATTGTTGTTCTCTGGACAGTCGATACCTACCAGGTAGTGGGACCTGAGCTGGACCGCCACCATAAGACTGTGCAGGTGGCTGTGGATAGCCAGAAAAGCCTGCTCCACCTGGTGGGGCTCCAAATTCTTGGCCTGGAGGAAGAACAAGTGAGAAAAATAAACAAACTATAGTGACAGTTCTCATGATTGAAGTGAGAACTTTACAAATAATAGAAAATATACTATTGATGCTATAGTAGCAGTCCCTTTTGATCTAAATGCAACTGCTCATCAACTTCTTACCCATTAAAAAATACATTTTAGGACTTTCCTGGTGGTCCAGTGGGTAGAGCGTCTGCCTTGCAGTGCAAGAGGCACTGGTTTGATCCCCGGCCTGGGAGGATCCCATGTGCCTAGGAATGGCTGGGCCAGTGTGTCCAGTTACGAGCCAGTGCTCTGGAGCACCTGGGCCCAGAGCCAGTGCTCTGCAACGAGAGAGGCTACTGCGATGGGAGGCCCACACAGGCCAAAAGAATAAAGATGGATGAAAAATAAATGATGACTTAGAGGCAAAAAAAATTTTGTCTTAAATGTTACTGCTTTAATTCATTTGCTTTAATGGCTTACAATATAAAAGTGCTAACTCTTTTGTTTTTTTTTTACATCTCGTTGCAAATGTTTGAATCTAGGCTGGATGAAAACAGTGAAATGAAAGACCAATAGAAGTCCACCTGTCCCCTCCCTCCCCACCCCACCTCCCAAAAGATAAATAAATAAAATAAATGTTTTTAAAAAGAAGAACAAAACACTTGAACCATATTAAATTCTGATTCCATCTGAAAAGGATGACAGGAACATCGTTCTGGAGGGATGACAGGAACATCCTTCTGGAGCTTGTTTCCTTTTGTGTTACAAAAATGAGCAAAGAAATTCCTGAAGGTTTTACTCTTTTAGCTTCAGGACAGATAATTTTTAAAACTGAAAAAAACAGGTCCTTATTTCCATCTTACTGATCAAACTATTTTTTCAAATTAATACATGTAATGAAACCATATAATACCTAAGAAGTATTTAGTATAAACAGTTACTAAAGATGATCCCAAACACAAACTAAATTCTTTCAGAGAGGCCACCGCAAAATTCAAAGTATCAAACCATTGTTGTTCTCTGGACAGTCGATACCTACCAGGTAGTGGGACCTGAGCTGGACCGCCACCATAAGACTGTGCAGGTGGCTGTGGATAGCCAGAAAAGCCTGCTCCACCTGGTGGGGCTCCAAATTCTTGGCCTGGAGGAAGAACAAGTGAGAAAAATAAACAAACTATAGTGACAGTTCTCATGATTGAAGTGAGAACTTTACAAATAATAGAAAATATACTATTGATGCTATAGTAGCAGTCCCTTTTGATCTAAATGCAACTGCTCATCAACTTCTTACCCATTAAAAAATACATTTTAGGACTTCCCTGGTGGTCCAGTGGGTAGAGTCAGTCTTGCAGTGCAAGTGGCACCAGTCTGATCCCTGGCCCGGGAAGATCCCATGTGCCAAGGAATGGCTGGGCCAGTGTGTCCAATTATGAGTCAGCGCTCTGGAGCACATGTGCCCAGAGCCAGTGCTCTGCAACGAGAGAGGCCACTGCAATGGGAAGCCCACACAGGCCAAAGAATAAAGATGGATAAAAAATAAATGATGACTTAAGAGGCCAAAAAAATTTTGTCTTAAATGTTACTGCTTTAATTCATTTGCTTTAATGGCTTACAATATAAAAGTGCTAAGTCTTTTGTTTTTGTTTTTTTACATCTCGTGGACAAAGTTGTCCAAATGTCACAATCATGTTAATTGAAATATCTCAATCAGTTCTTAAAATTACAAATTATCAAGCAAACCATTATATATTAGTCCTTTACAACCATAAGATTTATTCTAATTTGTTCACAACAGAATCTTAGAGATTGCTTCCAGCATTCGCCTCCTGAGAACTTTTATCTCTCTATCTTTCCAGCTAAGTCTTTACTACCTAAGGTAGGATGTAAGTAATAAGCAGCTCTGATTTCATACAAAACAAGCAGGAACAAAAAAGGATTAAAGAGAGAAGGAAAAGCGCTGTACTAATTCCACAGCCCAGGACTCACCTCCAGGATAGGCTGGAGCTCCCCCTGGCTGGGGGGTGCCGGGATAGCCTCCAGGGGCTGGAAAACCAGCAGGGGCAGGGTAGCCGCCAGCTCCTGGGTAGCCACTGCTTGGTGCTGGTGGGTAGGCACCTCCTCCCATAGGAGGAAAACCACTAGGATAAGGATACTGACCAGGAGGCGGGAAAGACGACTCCTGACCCGTAGGCTGAAAAACCAGAAAAGTTTTCAAATGAATGTGATTACTGAGAAATAGAACCTGGCTAAGAAAACAGGTAACTGTTAAAGTCAAGCTTATTCTTTTACACATTAAAAAGCCCATTAGGAGTCCTGGTATCTCAGGCTAGTTTATCAGTACACTAGTTTATCAGAATTCAGTTCTATATAAATCTGCCTGTGTTAGGCAAGAAGGGTCTGTTTCACTATTTAGAATTAACAACCAATCTCTTTCTAAATCCCAAGGCTTCAAGAACAACTAGCAAGGCTCAACAGCTCCTTCATTTTCACACCTGGAAATATGGGAAAGATCTGCCTCCTAATCCTAAAAAGAGTAATTCATGGCTTTCTTGCAACACACCTGGACCTGTACATAACAGAAAAAAAAGAAAGTGACCTGAGCACACACTGGATGGGATATTTTGGACCTCAGATCAGATCAGACAATGTCTAAATGTAAAGAGACTGTTGTTGTCGTCATTCAGTCGCTAAGTCGTATCTGACTCTTTGCAACCCCATGGACTGTAGCTGCCAGGCTCCACTGTCTGTGGGATTTTCCAGGCAAGAATCCTGGAGTCAGTTTCCATTTTGTTCTCCAGGGGATCTTCCCAACCCAGGGACTGAACCCATTTCTCCTGCTTAGCAGGAGGATTCTTCACCACTGAGTCACCTGGGAAGACCAAAGAGACTGTTATATGTTCACTAAACTTTTTCCCAGGCCACACAGACTACATTTCTCAGGACTCCCTTACAGTTAAATAGGACCATATGACTGAATACTGGTGGACAGAAGTAATATATGCCTCTTCCAGCCTGGTCCCCAAGACTTCCTGCCCAATCTTCTATTCCCTCTCTTCCTCTCTCTTTCTCTTCCTCTGCCAGCTAGAAGCAGAGAACCCAGTGGAGGACTCCAAAGCACTAGAGGATGGTAGAGTCAATATATTAAGGCAACAGAAGATGGAAGGAGCCTGGAAACTCACAAAATGAAATGGACCAAAAATCTCTTAGCTCCTCCCACACACTTCCCCCATCATCCTCATCACTGACTTCCAAGCAACTGGAGTAAGCAAGAAATCGATTTTTATTGTGCTGATTCATTGGGATGTTAAGGTTTTTTTGGTTTAGCAATTAGCCTATATTGACTGAAACGGATGCCAAAGTCCAGTTTAGTACACAGGGACCTAAGAACATAGTTCCAAGTCTCACTTCTTCTACGAAAATTCAGGAGAGTTATATATTTATTTTACACAAGGATACACATATTGTCACTAACCTCTATAGGCCCCTCTTTCCATTCACCCAGGCTTAGAAAGAAGCCCTACATACTTATGGACACAAAGCTGAAACGCACTAACCTCAGCTATGAGGTTAGTCCTCATAATAGTATAGACATCAACAAGGTAGAACTTGGTGGCACATTTATAACACGTACTCCAAATACAAAAGTCTCAGAACTACAAATCCAGGGCCCTCTAATTCACTGTAACTTGTTTTCTCTTGAGTCAAGCCCGTCTTGATTATTTTATTTATTTATTTTTTGTCTTGATTATTTTAAACCTTCAAACACAAAGGTTAAAAACCAGTGACTCAAAGAAATGGATTTAGCTTAATATATGTTGTACTAAATCATACATAATTTAACATTTAAAAATATTCATTTCGCAATTTAGAAAAATGACCAATTTCACATAAAATCCAGATTGTTGGCTTTACTTAAAGAAACACTGGATCAACTTCCCTGCCTGGCCACATCAGGCTGAAGTTAACTGCTGCCTTTCTATAGGTGACACAAGTCCTTGTAGTTCCTCATGCCTCTGCCTTCACTCATGTACTCTACTCAGTTCTGGCTGTTTGAATTTATGACCCCTATTCCAGTATATTTCTAAGATCTGTCATGGCCCGGCTAGTCCTATACAACACCTATTCCAAGGACATGAGCTATTTTAGTATCATAAGTGGCAATACTTACGGGATATCCAGGGAAAGGTGGGTAGCCTGTGGGGTTATAGCCTGGGTATGACATTCTGCAACAATAATAATAAATGTCCTATGTAATTACCTATGAAGATTAAGACCTTTGAAGATATACATTATCGCAAAATTTAAGTCAAAACACATCTTCTTTCAAAAGAGTCTAACAGGCAGATGGATTCTGTAGTTCTGAGAAGGAACTTGAGATTCTACATTTCTCACTAAGCTTTCAGTTGATGTTATTGCTGCTGGTCTGTGAATGATATTTCGTACCAGAATTTTTAGAACCTATCATCTAATTTGCCAAAGTCCAGTTTAGTACACAGGGACCTAAGAACATAGTTCCAAGTCTCACTTCTTCTACGAAAATTCAGGAGAGTTATATATTTATTTTACACAAGGATACACATATTGTCACTAACCTCTATAGGCCCCTCTTTCCATTCACCCAGGCTTAGAAAGAAGCCCTACATACTTATGGACACAAAGCTGAAACGCACTAACCTCAGCTATGAGGTTAGTCCTCATAATAGTATAGACATCAACAAGGTAGAACTTGGTGGCACATTTATAACACGTACTCCAAATACAAAAGTCTCAGAACTACAAATCCAGGGCCCTCTAATTCACTGTAACTTGTTTTCTCTTGAGTCAAGCCCGTCTTGATTATTTTATTTATTTATTTTTTGTCTTGATTATTTTAAACCTTCAAACACAAAGGTTAAAAACCAGTGACTCAAAGAAATGGATTTAGCTTAATATATGTTGTACTAAATCATACATAATTTAACATTTAAAAATATTCATTTCGCAATTTAGAAAAATGACCAATTTCACATAAAATCCAGATTGTTGGCTTTACTTAAAGAAACACTGGATCAACTTCCCTGCCTGGCCACATCAGGCTGAAGTTAACTGCTGCCTTTCTATAGGTGACACAAGTCCTTGTAGTTCCTCATGCCTCTGCCTTCACTCATGTACTCTACTCAGTTCTGGCTGTTTGAATTTATGACCCCTATTCCAGTATATTTCTAAGATCTGTCATGGCCCGGCTAGTCCTATACAACACCTATTCCAAGGACATGAGCTATTTTAGTATCATAAGTGGCAATACTTACGGGATATCCAGGGAAAGGTGGGTAGCCTGTGGGGTTATAGCCTGGGTATGACATTCTGCAACAATAATAATAAATGTCCTATGTAATTACCTATGAAGATTAAGACCTTTGAAGATATACATTATCGCAAAATTTAAGTCAAAACACATCTTCTTTCAAAAGAGTCTAACAGGCAGATGGATTCTGTAGTTCTGAGAAGGAACTTGAGATTCTACATTTCTCACTAAGCTTTCAGTTGATGTTATTGCTGCTGGTCTGTGAATGATATTTCGGTACCAGAATTTTTAGAACCTATCATCTAATTTGCCAAGTTTTTCAGGATGTGTTTTGGTTCTTCTCTCCAGTACAGCTACAGAAATTTGTATTTCCTTTTTATCAAGACCCCAAACAATGACATATACATACTACTATATAATATATATATATATATATATATACACACACACACACACAATAGATAGCAAATAAGGACCTACTGTATAGTACAGGGAACTTTACTCAATACTCTATAATGGGCTACATGGGACAAAAACCTAAGAGTGGGTGTGTGTGTATATGTGTGCGTGTGTGTGTAACTGATTCACTCTGTTACACACCTGAAACTAACACTGATATATATAACACTGTAAATCAACTATACTCCAATTAATAAAAAGCATCCCAAACAAATCCAGTTCGACAATTACAAAAGCCCATAAGGTAATAAGCACTGTTCTAGATGCTGATCAAGAGATGAGGGGGAGCAAGGGGAAGTACCTTGTCTTTTGAATACACAGTATAGGAAAATGAGAAAATAAGTTTAAGTTATTATAGTGTCCCTTAAGACATAAGCACAGTTCAGAAGCTAAAACCTGCTAAATTGGCAAAAAATGGGCATATATTTAGTGGAAGTTCAAAATTAATAATCAAAAGAATACTGACTCGGTTCTAAAATAGTCATTTGCATCCAAAGACCTGGATGTAAAGAATGTTTAATCATTTTTTGCTTTCTTCTTCTACAAGCCCAGCTGACAAAAGGAATAAAGGAGAAGCAATATCATCTAAGCGCAGTCAGAGACCCAGGGCTAAAGAGATCAGGGCACAGAGAAAGGGAAAACGTCTGAAAATAACTTATGGGAGAAATTAATAATAATTTTAAAGACAAGTGTTATAGCACCAAAAACTGCATAAACAATTTAAATTTCTAAATCTCGGGAACTGTTCTGGTGACAAGTCCTATTTCTACAGTCTTAAGCTACCACACAAAATCTTACCTTTAAGGGTTCTAGAGGAATTATGTCGACAGGAGTTTCAGAACAGAATGAAAATAAATATTATCTGCAAATAAGAAAACAAAGCAACTTTAAGAAAGTGAATCTGCATACATTTTGAAGAATAATATGAAGGGTTAGAATGCAATTCCACTTCCAGGATGTACTTTATAAAAACACTTACACAAATACAAAATTATTGTACGTACAAAGCTATTCATTACAGCATTATTTATAACAGAAAAAGGTTAGGGAATTCCCTGCCAGTCCAGTGGTTAAGATTCAGCACTTTTACTGTTATGGCACAGGGTTCAATCCCTGATCAGGGAACTATGATTCCATAAGCCACGCAGTATGGCCAAAAAAAAAAAAAAAGTTCAAAAAAATCTAAAAGACCATGAAAAAGGAACAGCTGAAACAGATTATGGATAGCCATACAATAAAATGTTAGGCAACTATTAAAAATGAACAACTCTGTCATATATGTCTGAGTTCCTTTGCTGTCTACCTGAAACTATCACATCGTTAATCAGCTATATTCGAATAAAAAAGAAAAAGTTTAATAAATAATATGAGCAGTTCTCTTTTTATTCATATGTGAAACCATCTCTAAGTCAATATTGAGTGGGGAAAAAGAGCAAGATGAAAAACCGAGTAATTTACAACCAAATATGTAAAAAATGTATTTATTTGTATATAGGGATTATCCCTAAAAGTAGACTCAACAAAGTAGGAAACAGTGGCTGCCTCTGGAGAGGAGATCTAGGGCATAAAATGAAACTTTTCAATATATCTTTGGCCCTTTTGCAATTTTGCATGTATCATCTATTTCAGATTAATAAAAGCTTTTGTAAAAAGCCTAAACAAACGCAAGGGTGACTCAACAAACTACTCAACTTCGCCCAAAGAACAGTTGGACTATACCAGTGAAACAGAACTTTTACTTCCTTTTCAACATTGTTAGTCAGCAACTACTTTTTTAAAGACTAGAAACGCATTCTTGGTTCTCCAAACCATCTCCACCCAGTGAGTCAACTACTAAAGGGGTGGGTCTCACTATCAAGTTTCAGAGATGGCATGAAGCCCAGGAACACAGGAGGCAGCTATTGCGGAAGATGACAGGTTTTTTCAGGAAACAGAAAATGAAAATAAATATTATCTGCAAATAAGAAAACAAAGCAACTTTAAGAAAGTGAATCTGCATACATTTTGAAGAATAATATGAAGGGTTAGAATGCAATTCCACTTCCAGGATGTACTTTATAAAAACACTTACACAAATACAAAATTATTGTACGTACAAAGCTATTCATTACAGCATTATTTATAACAGAAAAAGGTTAGGGAATTCCCTGCCAGTCCAGTGGTTAAGATTCAGCACTTTTACTGTTATGGCACAGGGTTCAATCCCTGATCAGGGAACTATGATTCCATAAGCCACGCAGTATGGCCAAAAAAAAAAAAAAAGTTCAAAAAAATCTAAAAGACCATGAAAAAGGAACAGCTGAAACAGATTATGGATAGCCATACAATAAAATGTTAGGCAACTATTAAAAATGAACAACTCTGTCATATATGTCTGAGTTCCTTTGCTGTCTACCTGAAACTATCACATCGTTAATC
Source organism: Tragulus kanchil (assembly GCA_022376925.1). Classification (NCBI taxonomy): domain Eukaryota; kingdom Metazoa; phylum Chordata; class Mammalia; order Artiodactyla; family Tragulidae; genus Tragulus; species Tragulus kanchil. The sequence goes on from JAIOJX010000005.1 coordinate 49,010,936, forward strand.
AGCTATATTCGAATAAAAAAGAAAAAGTTTAATAAATAATATGAGCAGTTCTCTTTTTATTCATATGTGAAACCATCTCTAAGTCAATATTGAGTGGGGAAAAAGAGCAAGATGAAAAACCGAGTAATTTACAACCAAATATGTAAAAAATGTATTTATTTGTATATAGGGATTATCCCTAAAAGTAGACTCAACAAAGTAGGAAACAGTGGCTGCCTCTGGAGAGGAGATCTAGGGCATAAAATGAAACTTTTCAATATATCTTTGGCCCTTTTGCAATTTTGCATGTATCATCTATTTCAGATTAATAAAAGCTTTTGTAAAAAGCCTAAACAAACGCAAGGGTGACTCAACAAACTACTCAACTTCGCCCAAAGAACAGTTGGACTATACCAGTGAAACAGAACTTTTACTTCCTTTTCAACATTGTTAGTCAGCAACTACTTTTTTAAAGACTAGAAACGCATTCTTGGTTCTCCAAACCATCTCCACCCAGTGAGTCAACTACTAAAGGGGTGGGTCTCACTATGCAAGTTTCAGAGATGGCATGAAGCCCAGGAACACAGGAGGCAGCTATTGCAAATTTATGGAACAAATCTAACAAAACAGGAAGGATGAATGAAGATGGCCAATAGCAAATACTGCAATTTTCCAAAACCTGCCTCTTTTTAAAACATTTTACATATTTATTTATTTATTTATTTTGACCATTCTGGGTTTTCACTGCTGCCACAGGCTCTTCTCTAGTTCCGGGGAGTAGGGTCCACTCTCTAGCTAAGGGGAGCAGGTTTCTTGTTGTGGTGACTTTTCTTGTTGTGGAACTCGGGCTCTAGGGCACAGGGGCTCAACAGTTGCAGCTCCGAGGCTCTAGAGCACATGCTCAATAGTTGCGGCTCTCCGGCTTAGTTCCTCCGCAGCATATGGGCTTCCTGGATCAGGGATAGAATCCGTGTCTCCTGTATTGACAGGCGAACTCTTTACCACTAGGCTACCAGGGAAGCCCCAAAACTTGCCTCTTGATTGGTAAGGATCATTTAAATCTGTCAGCAGAGGCTCTTCCATAAAGAACTGGAGGCATGACTAGGCTCTGTATGGACAGAGTAGGCAGCCACCACCAATGAGGACTCAAAGGCTTCGGTTTGCAGCGGATGAAATTGTGTTTTCTGCCTCCTTATTTAGTGCTGACTGTAGGTAATTCATTATACTCATTATCTAATTAGGGCAGATTACTTTATCAGATCAACTCCCCACCAAGCAGCTGAAATTTAGGAGTGTGGAGGCAGTTGGATGACTTCTTTTCATTTCTGTCACCTGATGGTGGACATCAGCCATCTTCTGTAGAAGAGTTCACCCAGGTTGGGCTCATTATTCGCATGGGCTTGGTGGCATTTAGGAATTAGGAATCAAATCTCGAAAGCTACTTCCTAGATTAGTTCCCAAGAATTATAAAAGCCTAAACAAACGCAAGGGTGACTCAACAAACTACTCAACTTCGCCCAAAGAACAGTTGGACTATACCAGTGAAACAGAACTTTTACTTCCTTTTCAACATTGTTAGTCAGCAACTACTTTTTTAAAGACTAGAAACGCATTCTTGGTTCTCCAAACCATCTCCACCCAGTGAGTCAACTACTAAAGGGGTGGGTCTCACTATGCAAGTTTCAGAGATGGCATGAAGCCCAGGAACACAGGAGGCAGCTATTGCAAATTTATGGAACAAATCTAACAAAACAGGAAGGATGAATGAAGATGGCCAATAGCAAATACTGCAATTTTCCAAAACCTGCCTCTTTTTAAAACATTTTACATATTTATTTATTTATTTATTTTGACCATTCTGGGTTTTCACTGCTGCCACAGGCTCTTCTCTAGTTCCGGGGAGTAGGGTCCACTCTCTAGCTAAGGGGAGCAGGTTTCTTGTTGTGGTGACTTTTCTTGTTGTGGAACTCGGGCTCTAGGGCACAGGGGCTCAACAGTTGCAGCTCCGAGGCTCTAGAGCACATGCTCAATAGTTGCGGCTCTCCGGCTTAGTTCCTCCGCAGCATATGGGCTTCCTGGATCAGGGATAGAATCCGTGTCTCCTGTATTGACAGGCGAACTCTTTACCACTAGGCTACCAGGGAAGCCCCAAAACTTGCCTCTTGATTGGTAAGGATCATTTAAATCTGTCAGCAGAGGCTCTTCCATAAAGAACTGGAGGCATGACTAGGCTCTGTATGGACAGAGTAGGCAGCCACCACCAATGAGGACTCAAAGGCTTCGGTTTGCAGCGGATGAAATTGTGTTTTCTGCCTCCTTATTTAGTGCTGACTGTAGGTAATTCATTATACTCATTATCTAATTAGGGCAGATTACTTTATCAGATCAACTCCCCACCAAGCAGCTGAAATTTAGGAGTGTGGAGGCAGTTGGATGACTTCTTTTCATTTCTGTCACCTGATGGTGGACATCAGCCATCTTCTGTAGAAGAGTTCACCCAGGTTGGGCTCATTATTCGCATGGGCTTGGTGGCATTTAGGAATTAGGAATCAAATCTCGAAAGCTACTTCCTAGATTAGTTCCCAAGAATTATAAACCTAAGTCACTGTACAATTTTAGGCTTCCGCATTCATCCTAGAGCGCACCAAGCGAAGTACAAAAATTTCCCAAGTTTCTCTAATTTTGCTGTGTCACCAAGAGGTCTAGTCGGACTTAAGAGACTCGCCGTTTTTCCTACTCAGTTCCTCTTGAGGGGCCGCTTCAGCAGGGCCATCCTCTGGCCTGGGTCCCTCCACTTGTGCTCCACCTTCCTGCGCCGGAGGCCTCACTGCTGCCTCGGATCTCGGGACAGACTAGGGGCGCAGACGTCCGGCGAGCAGGACTTCCATGGCCCAGCCCCGCAGCGCCCCCGGCCAAACGCCCGCCCCCGCCGGGCCGCCCGGGTCCCCGGAGGCGCGCCCCGAGTCGCCGGCCACCCGGGCCTACAAGCCCTGCCAGCGCCCCCCGATTGGAGGCACGCGCCGCCGCCCCCTCCCGGGGGGCCGACCTCAGAGCTGGGCGGGGCGAGGTAACCGAGGGCTGGAGGGTGGCGAGGGTAGGGGGCGCCGCTCCTCACCTGACCCCGCGGAGCAGCGTCACGGCCCGACCGAGTCGCGGGCAAGATGGAGCCGGGGGCGGGCCCGGGCAGGCGGGGCGCCGAGGGCCGCCGCCCGAGCCCGTTAGGACCGCAGCCACGGCGGGGAACGCCCCTGGGCAGGAGAGGGCGGGCTCTCGGGACCCCGACTCGGGCTTTCCCGTGGGTCGCGCCTCGCCGCGCCACCTGCGAGGAGGCGGTCCTTTCGACTGCGCCAGCCAGTTTTATCACAGTTCCTTCTGGGCGCTCTCAAGCCGTTGGGGAAACTGAGGCGGTTCTGAGGCATCCAGGGGTCCCTTCGGTGGAGGACGGCAGAGGGCTTAAGACTGGAAGATCAGGGGCAGCCTCCCCGCCTGATGTGCGCCTCTCTGGTGTCTTCAAGGACGGGGTCTTTATATCAGTCCCTTGTGAAACGAGTATTTACGGGGATCCTAGACAGTGGGAACGCGAGATTCATTAATCAAAACCACTCCAGAAGCGATTTGTTAGGTGATTCCAGCTTCCTCTCACACTACAGCCCTGTCGAATTATACATACGCTAGCATTAAACATTGGAGTCAATTTCAAGGGCCCAGACCAGTTACCTTAAACTCATTAATAAAGTTTATATTCCAGAGAAAAAGAAAAGACTAGTTGTCATTTCTTTAGGCTTCCGATTGAGCGCACCAAGCGAAGTACAAAAATTTCCCAAGTTTCTCTAATTTTGCTGTGTCACCAAGAGGTCTAGTCGGACTTAAGAGACTCGCCGTTTTCCTACTCAGTTCCTCTTGAGGGGCCGCTTCAGCAGGGCCATCCTCTGGCCTGGGTCCCTCCACTTGTGCTCCACCTTCCTGCGCCGGAGGCCTCACTGCTGCCTCGGATCTCGGACAGACTAGGGGCGCAGACGTCCGGCGAGCAGGACTTCCATGGCCCAGCCCGCAGCGCCCCGGCCAAACGCCCGCCCCCGCCGGGCCGCCCGGGTCCCCGGAGGCGCGCCCCGAGTCGCCGGCCACCCGGGCCTACAAGCCCTGCCAGCGCCCCCCGATTGGAGGCACGCGCCGCCGCCCCCTCCCGGGGGGCCGACCTCAGAGCTGGGCGGGGCGAGGTAACCGAGGGCTGGAGGGTGGCGAGGGTAGGGGGCGCCGCTCCTCACCTGACCCCGCGGAGCAGCGTCACGGCCCGACCGAGTCGCGGGCAAGATGGAGCCGGGGCGCCGAGGGCCGCCGCCCGAGCCCGTTAGGACCGCAGCCACGGCGGGGAACGCCCCTGGGCAGGAGAGGGCGGGCTCTCGGGACCCCGACTCGGGCTTTCCCGTGGGTCGCGCCTCGCCGCGCCACCTGCGAGGAGGCGGTCCTTTCGACTGCGCCAGCCAGTTTTATCACAGTTCCTTCTGGGCGCTCTCAAGCCGTTGGGGAAACTGAGGCGGTTCTGAGGCATCCAGGGTCCCTTCGGTGGAGGACGGCAGAGGGCTTAAGACTGGAAGATCAGGGGCAGCCTCCCCGCCTGATGTGCGCCTCTCTGGTGTCTTCAAGGACGGGGTCTTTATATCAGTCCCTTGTGAAACGAGTATTTACGGGGATCCTAGACAGTGGGAACGCGAGATTCATTAATCAAAACCACTCCAGAAGCGATTTGTTAGGTGATTCCAGCTTCCTCTCACACTACAGCCCTGTCGAATTATACATACGCTAGCATTAAACATTGGAGTCAATTTCAAGGGCCCAGACCAGTTACCTTAAACTCATTAATAAAGTTTATATTCCAGAGAAAAAGAAAAGACTAGTTGTCTACCTTTAACAGTGGTTCTCAAACTGGCCCTCAGACAAATAGCCGCCACACTTCCTGGAAACTTGTTAGGTATGTGAATTATTGAACGCCACCTTAGACCTACTGAACTAAACGCTAGAGGAGAAGCCTAGCAGTTTGTTTTCACAAGCCCTCCAGGTGGTTCTATGCACACTGAACTGAAAATCAAGGCTTCCTCATGGGAGTGGGATAGGGTGGACTAAAATTTTAAGTGGGAAGAGTCCTAAAACGGGTGAAGTGGAATGTACTTGAGACATCACTCCCAAATTTTAAGCAAAACTGCACAACATTCTGGGTACCCCGCATAGTATAAACTCCCCAGCTCCCAACAGTGTGTCTGGCAAATATTGGCCCTTTTTGTCCAGTCTGCCTGGAGACTAAGCATTCCCTAAGAAGTGTGCCCTTACTCCTCTTTGCTCTCTCTTACTATTAATACCTTGCTAATCTCATCCCCATTCTTCCCTCTGCCTTAAGAATCGCCTTCAGAGGTTGTTTCCCAGACCTCCTATTTCCAGCCCACTTTCCTGAGTACCACTGGGTTTCCCACTTAATCCTTTCAGTTCATCCTTTCCTAACAACAAGGCCCTCTAGGATCAGACATCCTTTCTTCATACTTCCTTTGCCTAAAACATCCTTTCTTGACTGCGCCAGCCAGTTTATCACAGTTCCTTCTGGGCGCTCTCAAGCCGTTGGGGAAACTGAGGCGGTTCTGAGGCATCCAGGGGTCCCTTCGGTGGAGGACGGCAGAGGGCTTAAGACTGGAAGATCAGGGGCAGCCTCCCCGCCTGATGTGCGCCTCTCTGGTGTCTTCAAGGACGGGGTCTTTATATCAGTCCCTTGTGAAACGAGTATTTACGGGGATCCTAGACAGTGGGAACGCGAGATTCATTAATCAAAACCACTCCAGAAGCGATTTGTTAGGTGATTCCAGCTTCCTCTCACACTACAGCCCTGTCGAATTATACATACGCTAGCATTAAACATTGGAGTCAATTTCAAGGGCCCAGACCAGTTACCTTAAACTCATTAATAAAGTTTATATTCCAGAGAAAAAGAAAAGACTAGTTGTCTACCTTTAACAGTGGTTCTCAAACTGGCCCTCAGACAAATAGCCGCCACACTTCCTGGAAACTTGTTAGGTATGTGAATTATTGAACGCCACCTTAGACCTACTGAACTAAACGCTAGAGGAGAAGCCTAGCAGTTTGTTTTCACAAGCCCTCCAGGTGGTTCTATGCACACTGAACTGAAAATCAAGGCTTCCTCATGGGAGTGGGATAGGGTGGACTAAAATTTTAAGTGGGAAGAGTCCTAAAACGGGTGAAGTGGAATGTACTTGAGACATCACTCCCAAATTTTAAGCAAAACTGCACAACATTCTGGGTACCCCGCATAGTATAAACTCCCCAGCTCCCAACAGTGTGTCTGGCAAATATTGGCCCTTTTTGTCCAGTCTGCCTGGAGACTAAGCATTCCCTAAGAAGTGTGCCCTTACTCCTCTTTGCTCTCTCTTACTATTAATACCTTGCTAATCTCATCCCCATTCTTCCCTCTGCCTTAAGAATCGCCTTCAGAGGTTGTTTCCCAGACCTCCTATTTCCAGCCCACTTTCCTGAGTACCACTGGGTTTCCCACTTAATCCTTTCAGTTCATCCTTTCCTAACAACAAGGCCCTCTAGGATCAGACATCCTTTCTTCATACTTCCTTTGCCTGGAAAGCACTTACTGCCTTTCAACAATTTATCAATTAAGCCTCAGTTCAAAGATCACCCATCTCCTTTCTGCCTCAAGCAGCTTTTCCTCACCCTTTTCCTTACCTTCCCCTGGGTGGACTCCCTTTGTGCACCCAACTAAACCTTTTGTATCTGCTGTTGGCACATTTAACAGCAGTCCTAGCACACCAGTATTTAATTTACCTGTATTCATCCACATAAACTGAGCAAAACCAAAACAATCTCTGACGGGTCATCACTTGCTCCACAGTTCAAGTGAAATAAGAGTCATTGTGCTTCTCCTAAGGTGAATATCCCATTGTGTTTAAAAATACATACCTTCTATACAGACAGACCAGTAATTTTGTCCCCAAGAGGGCATTTGGCAATGTTTGGAGATGTTTTTGGTTGTCACAACCAGGGAGAAAGGTGTTACTAGAATCAGTGGGGAGAGGCCATGAATGATACATTCTACAATGCACTGGGTGTACCCCTACAACAAAGAATTATTCAGCCTGAAATGTCAGTGGTGCTGAGGTTAAGAAACTCTTTGAGTTAGACTGACCTTCCTAAATAATGGATTTGATCGTATAATTTCCATGATTAAACTCCTGTACTAGCTTCCCACTGAAACCAGAATAAAATCCAAACTCTTGGCCACAGTCTATTAACCCCATCTAATCTGGGCCCTGCCTTCCTCCCTGACCTCATCCCTCTTCAGCTTCCTTCTCAAGCAGAAAACTCTGACCAAATTGACCTTCAGTCTAAACATACCAAGCTTGTGACTCAACACACCAGACAGTCTCAGGAGCTTTGCACTTGTTATTGCTCCTACTTGGAATGTTCTCCATTGCATGTTATATCTCAAATATCACTATCAGAGAGGTATGTACTCCATGAACACTGTGGCGTAAGTCGCCCCACCGCCACTGCCACTAGTTAAACACAGTGAAGACCTGTGTAGTGTTTCTGTAGCACCTGAAAGCATATAAATCCCTGTATTCACTATTTGTCATCTCCCTCCACTACGCTTAGAATGCACACTCCTTGAAACAGGGATTTCTCTAGTGACCAGAAATAAATGTTCATTAAATCCTTGGCTGACTACAACAGTGTCCCCAAACTGAAGCCAATTATTTCAACCAGTGATCAAGTACATAAACAGAGATTTGTTTCCAATACGGGAAGTAAAAACTGGCTCTGACAGGCTTACTAAGAGAAGGATATGTTAGAATCCAGAATGCAGTATTTTCCTAAGGGAATTTCAATATAGTTTTGAATATACAGATTTTTTTTTACTTCATACGCTGATTTGAGAAAATATAATTCCTTATATCGCCCCTGCTTTTGTCAGTCTTCTCCTACTAAACTGTGAACACTTTAAGGGCAAAAACGATCTTAGAATCCTCAGCATTTAGCATGAAGTTAAAGTACTTTCATGTACTGTCATCACTATTCTAAGTTCAAAATTTTTGTTTCATCTGTTACTATGTGGTTTTTCTCCTGTTTAGACTCTTAGCTATATCACACTTCACACATAATAGTCAGAAATCAAGCCATAAAGATTTTACTTACATGTTCTAGCTATAAAACGTCACTATCTTCCTATTTTCTTTCCTCATTACAGCTAGAAATTACCTTTTCTTTGCCATACCTTCTATAAATCACTATAGCTGACATGTATACTAGATCATCTGAACCACGAAAATGGCATCATAACTGGTTTTTTCATTGTCAAGCCATTTTGCACAGTAAATTCAATTACTTGTGTTACCAAATACAATTTAAAGTGGTATGTACTCAGTAATAGCTACCATTCATTAAATACACACTATGTGCTAGGCACTGTGTTAAGCACTTAACATATATTTTCACTGTTTACACTCCCTATGATTTAAAAAACTATTTTTTGGTAACAGCTTGAGATACAATTCACTGACATAAACTCTACAGTTCAATGGTTTTCAATAAATTCAGAGTTGTACCATCACCAACATTTGAGAACGTTTACATCACCCCTCAAAAGGAACCCTGTACATTTTAGCCTTCATCCTCAGTACTCTCAGCCGTCATCTCTATGCTGCCACTAATCTACGTTTTGTCTCCATAGATTTGCCTACTCTAGACATTTTATATAAACGCACTCAAGACAGTATGTAGTCACTTATGACTGGCTTTTCACTTAACATGAACATGGATGTTTTTAAGTTCATCCATATTGAAGCATGAATTAGTATTTCGTTCTTGTTGTTATTCAATCACTAAGCTGTGTCTGATTCTTTGTGACCCCATGAACGGCAGCACACCAGACTTCCCTGTCCTTCACTATCTCCTGGAATTTGCGCCATCCAACCTTCTCATCCTGTTGCCTCCTTGTTTTCTTGTTTTCAGCCTCTACCAATATGGCCAAATATTTTATTATATGTATATACCACATTTTATCTACTCACAAGTTGATGGACACTTGGGTTGCTTTCACATTTTGGCCATTATGAAAAATGCTGCTATGAACATCTGTGCACAAATGTTTTCATTTCTCATGAGTACATACCTAGGAGCAGAAGAACCAGATCAAATGGTAACTCAATGTTTAGCTTCTTGAGAAATTGCCAGACTGTTTTCCAAAATACATGCACAATTTTACATCCCTACTAGCAGTGTATGGGGGCTTCCCAGGTGGCACTACTGGTAAAGAACTTGCCTACCAGTGCAGAGACATGATTTGACCCCTAAGTCTAGAAGATCCCCTGGAAGAGGACATGGCAACCTACTCCAGTATTCTTGTCTGGAGAATCCCATGGACAGAGGAGCATAATGGGCTACAGCCCATAGTGTTGCACAGTCAGAGATGACTGAAGTGGCTTAGCCCAGCCCAGCAGTGTATGAAGGTTGTAATTTCTCTATATCCTCATTAACACTTGTTACATCTTTTTTTATTGTTGTCATCCTTGCAGAAGTGTTTTCTTTCACTGTAGTTTTGATTTGTATTTCCAGATGACTAAAGATGTTGAGCATATTTTCATGTGCTTATCAATCATTTGTAGAAACATCTGTTCCTATCAGTTTCCTTTTTTTTTTTTCCAGCCACTTCTGTTGATCTTTTCATTCATTTATCTTTGTTCTTTGGCCTCTGTGGGCCTCCCATCGCAGTGGCCTCTCTTGTCACAGAGCACCGGCTCTGGGCGCATGCACTCCAGAGCTCCAGCTCGTTAGTTGGACACATCAGTCCAGCCGCTCCGCAGCATGTGGGATCTTCCAAGGCCAGGGATCGACCGGCGCCCCTTGCACTGCAAGCCGGTGTCATTACCCATTGGACCACCAGAAAAGCCCCAGTTTCCCATTTTTAAATTGAGTCTTTTGACCTTTCTTTATTGAGCTGTAAGAGTTCCACATAATATTCTGAATATGAGTGGAGAGGTTGAGGTCACAGCAAGTTGTAGAAATGAATACCTAGGGAATATTCTAATCCTGAGATGTGATAAGAGAAGGATGACGATAGATAGGGTGTAGTACAGTGACAGGCCCCAAAAGAGAGTTGATGTTAACCACTCCTTTGGCAAAAGAGAAACCTCCAGTCTTGAGATGGTCTATGTAGACAAGTAACACATGCCAGTAAATAGGAAACAAGATAAAACAAGTGACTTAAGATGGCCCAAAATGAGTTTATTGTGGTATAAACCAAGTGATAATAAACTGAAGTATATTGAAGTCTGATACACCCTGGAATATCTAAAACACCAGGGCAAAAATTTGCTCTAAAGTTAGAAGTTCTCAAGAGAAAACAGGAAAATGACATGCATCTTGAGAAAGCCAGGAAGTAGAACAGTGTACCAGTCCTTATAACCTCCCCCACATTCCCAACCACTTTTCTGAATTGGTCATTCTTCAACCACTTCAAGACATCTGCATTTCTTTTAGCTCAAACTGCTGTATAAGGACAAAGTATTTTTAGAAAGAATAAGGTGCCATTCTTCTCCTTGGTGTTATCTAGTTCAAGTCAAAAAATGTAACTTTCTCACGAAGAAAACTGTTAAGGAATTTTTAAGTTCTACAAAGACTGATATGAGGGCCTTTTTCCACACACTAAATCTAGAATCTTGTCTTGAGAAGCAACATGTGGCTAACCTCTTAGAAATAAGTCACATTATACAGGAGCTCCCATTCAAGCTTAGAATCTACCTGGACAAGTGAGTTCGGTTTATGATATAGTGGATTTAAAAGCTGGCAACCATCTGGCATCAGCAGGTAACTTCATCACAGCCTCTCCATTTTCTAGACATCCAGTCATGATCTGGCTCAGCTATTTATACCTTGCCATTTACTTTCTCTTCCAATTGCCTCTTATCCAGCTGGCAGGAGCTTCCAAGAAACATGATATAGTAGGCACTGCAGTAAACTGGCTGCTTGTTGGGGTTGGAGTAGACCTGTTCAGGTTTAAGGGATGCAAAAGGGTTAGCTCCATAGGCTGTGATGTGTGTATCCAGGTTCACCAGAATCTGCAACGAGGCTGACAATTCCTGATGGCTATGGAAGACAGATAAAAAAAAAAAAAAAATTGCTTTGCTGATTACAAAAAAGACAGAGGAACTACTCATCAGTTCCCCCAAATTACCTTGGGTAATGACTATTCCTCCCCCCAAATATCTATACTAATTTCTCAATTAACTAGCATAGTACTTTGAAGGGATGAGAAAGGCAAGTATGGGAAGGAAGAAAATCCTTAAAAGAAGGTAGAAAATGAGCAAGAGAGTGAGAAACGAGCTCATCTATAGAGGTGTGAGTGCATCAGGAAGTACCACAAAAAGGAGGAGGTCAAAACCTGTAAACAGTAATCACTGTAGGGATCTCATAATCAAGTAGCAAGAGGGTCGGACAGCCTCCATCAAGTCTGGCTGGAAGGGCAAGTTCTAAAGAGAAAACAGGAAAATGACATGCATCTTGAGAAAGCCAGGAAGTAGAACAGTGTACCAGTCCTTATAACCTCCCCCACATTCCCAACCACTTTTCTGAATTGGTCATTCTTCAACCACTTCAAGACATCTGCATTTCTTTTAGCTCAAACTGCTGTATAAGGACAAAGTATTTTTAGAAAGAATAAGGTGCCATTCTTCTCCTTGGTGTTATCTAGTTCAAGTCAAAAAATGTAACTTTCTCACGAAGAAAACTGTTAAGGAATTTTTAAGTTCTACAAAGACTGATATGAGGGCCTTTTTCCACACACTAAATCTAGAATCTTGTCTTGAGAAGCAACATGTGGCTAACCTCTTAGAAATAAGTCACATTATACAGGAGCTCCCATTCAAGCTTAGAATCTACCTGGACAAGTGAGTTCGGTTTATGATATAGTGGATTTAAAAGCTGGCAACCATCTGGCATCAGCAGGTAACTTCATCACAGCCTCTCCATTTTCTAGACATCCAGTCATGATCTGGCTCAGCTATTTATACCTTGCCATTTACTTTCTCTTCCAATTGCCTCTTATCCAGCTGGCAGGAGCTTCCAAGAAACATGATATAGTAGGCACTGCAGTAAACTGGCTGCTTGTTGGGGTTGGAGTAGACCTGTTCAGGTTTAAGGGATGCAAAAGGGTTAGCTCCATAGGCTGTGATGTGTGTATCCAGGTTCACCAGAATCTGCAACGAGGCTGACAATTCCTGATGGCTATGGAAGACAGATAAAAAAAAAAAAAAAATTGCTTTGCTGATTACAAAAAAGACAGAGGAACTACTCATCAGTTCCCCCAAATTACCTTGGGTAATGACTATTCCTCCCCCCAAATATCTATACTAATTTCTCAATTAACTAGCATAGTACTTTGAAGGGATGAGAAAGGCAAGTATGGGAAGGAAGAAAATCCTTAAAAGAAGGTAGAAAATGAGCAAGAGAGTGAGAAACGAGCTCATCTATAGAGGTGTGAGTGCATCAGGAAGTACCACAAAAAGGAGGAGGTCAAAACCTGTAAACAGTAATCACTGTAGGGATCTCATAATCACGAAGTAGCAAGAGGGTCGGCAGCCAAGCCTCCATCAAGTCTGGGGAAGCATGGAAACCTGTGGAACAAAAACGGAGATGGGAATAGAAAGGGGAAGTGCTAAGGCAGACCCCAAACTACATATTTCCTTGGGTCCACCACTCACCTTGCTCACCTCCAATGCTCATTTACCACCATCACCTATCCCAGATTTTTCAACAGAAAATTATGAACCCAGGTATAGCACATATAGCTACTGATCAACCAAGGTCTTCTTTATGCTTAACCTGATCAAATAAATGGAGTTCAAAGGTACAAAAGCCAAGATGGAAAACTCCCAGAGGACTGGCCCCTTTTTCCCCCAAACCAGTGGCTCTTACCTGGATGGAACGCCACCACCAAATCTGGATGGGCTGTTTGCCCAGTCTGTACCTGCTCCTCCCAGAAGTCATGATAGAGGCCCCTGTGACCACTAAGCAGAATTGTGCCAGGTTCCAGGAGTGAAGATGAGATGTTTTGTGAAAAGCCAGCAGCTACATCTACACCCACCATGATTATACGGAGGCCAAGGTGCTCAGGAAACATGTAGCCAAGCTCATCATAGTCCCCAGGGCGAGTGAGGAATGTCTCTGCATGAGAAGCACCAACCACGTGCACTGTGCTTCCCCCAACCTTCCCAACGTTAATCCCCAAGGCCCGAAGCCCAAAGCCCAGTGTCAGGGGCCGTGACAAGACATCCGTCAGCAACCGCTTCAAAGAGCCCTTCAGGACATCTGGGTCTGGCCTTGGCCGACCTGCACTGGCCCACAGGGTGGTCATGGCCTGACTATCAAGCAGAGCGTCCAAAGTATAATCTAGCTGTAAACGTCGCAGAAAACCAGGTGTCCCATAATCTGATTCCTCCCCCCAAATATCTATACTAATTTCTCAATTAACTAGCATAGTACTTTGAAGGGATGAGAAAGGCAAGTATGGGAAGGAAGAAAATCCTTAAAAGAAGGTAGAAAATGAGCAAGAGAGTGAGAAACGAGCTCATCTATAGAGGTGTGAGTGCATCAGGAAGTACCACAAAAAGGAGGAGGTCAAAACCTGTAAACAGTAATCACTGTAGGGATCTCATAATCACGAAGTAGCAAGAGGGTCGGCAGCCAAGCCTCCATCAAGTCTGGGGAAGCATGGAAACCTGTGGAACAAAAACGGAGATGGGAATAGAAAGGGGAAGTGCTAAGGCAGACCCCAAACTACATATTTCCTTGGGTCCACCACTCACCTTGCTCACCTCCAATGCTCATTTACCACCATCACCTATCCCAGATTTTTCAACAGAAAATTATGAACCCAGGTATAGCACATATAGCTACTGATCAACCAAGGTCTTCTTTATGCTTAACCTGATCAAATAAATGGAGTTCAAAGGTACAAAAGCCAAGATGGAAAACTCCCAGAGGACTGGCCCCTTTTTCCCCCAAACCAGTGGCTCTTACCTGGATGGAACGCCACCACCAAATCTGGATGGGCTGTTTGCCCAGTCTGTACCTGCTCCTCCCAGAAGTCATGATAGAGGCCCCTGTGACCACTAAGCAGAATTGTGCCAGGTTCCAGGAGTGAAGATGAGATGTTTTGTGAAAAGCCAGCAGCTACATCTACACCCACCATGATTATACGGAGGCCAAGGTGCTCAGGAAACATGTAGCCAAGCTCATCATAGTCCCCAGGGCGAGTGAGGAATGTCTCTGCATGAGAAGCACCAACCACGTGCACTGTGCTTCCCCCAACCTTCCCAACGTTAATCCCCAAGGCCCGAAGCCCAAAGCCCAGTGTCAGGGGCCGTGACAAGACATCCGTCAGCAACCGCTTCAAAGAGCCCTTCAGGACATCTGGGTCTGGCCTTGGCCGACCTGCACTGGCCCACAGGGTGGTCATGGCCTGACTATCAAGCAGGCGTCCAAAGTATAATCTAGCTGTAAACGTCGCATAGAAAACCAGGTGTCCCAGCCCTGTACAACTTCAGTCAGCCACGACCAAGGTCCTGAGGGTAGCACAAAATCACCTGTAGGAAAGAAGGAATAAGACGTGACCTAATCCTTCCCTGGCTTCAATATTCCCTCCATGCTCATTCTCCCAACCTGTCACCATGACTGTCCCTCTTCCCCATCCAATTGGTTACTCATTTTTCCTTTTTTGAAACAACATGCTTTCATATGACCATTATGGCAGAGTTCACCAATACCATCACTCTACCTGTGACCAGAAGCCATTCCATGAGACGGTCCACGGCTACAAGACGCAGTTCTTGACAAACCCTCCTGTGTGCTGGCCAGTCTGACCTCTGGCACTCTGGACCACAGTAATAGACATTTCTGCACCTGAGAGAATGAGTCCCAGAAATAGATGTTCCTATACCTCATAGGTTACTGGGGGATGCCTGGGGAAGGGGACTGACATTCCTGCACCTAGGAAGATAAATCACTGGGTGAGGGAGGCAGGGAGAGGAATGGCCGCTGCTGCACCAAATTTGGGGACTACATTTGGCAGAGGAGGCAGGAGAATGTGGGAATGTAATTTTTCTCTTGGGTCAGAATGACACCTCAGCCTCTATCTAGAACTAACCTTTTTTTTTTAGAACTAACTTTTTACAACTTTTATATTAACAAACAAACAAAAGACTTTTACCCCGTTATCACAGGTGTGGCTTGAAAACCCCATGTTTGTCCAAGTGAAAGCCAGCAGCTACATCTACACCCACCATGATTATTGAGGCCAAGGTGCTCAGGAAACATGTAGCCAAGCTCATCATAGTCCCCAGGGCGAGTGAGGAATGTCTCTGCATGAGAAGCACCAACCACGTGCACTGTGCTTCCCCCAACCTTCCCAACGTTAATCCCCAAGGCCCGAAGCCCAAAGCCCAGTGTCAGGGGCCGTGACAAGACATCCGTCAGCAACCGCTTCAAAGAGCCCTTCAGGACATCTGGGTCTGGCCTTGGCCGACCTGCACTGGCCCACAGGGTGGTCATGGCCTGACTATCAAGCAGAGCGTCCAAAGTATAATCTAGCTGTAAACGTCGCATAGAAAACCAGGTGTCCCAGCCCTGTACAACTTCAGTCAGCCACGACCAAGGTCCTGAGGGTAGCACAAAATCACCTGTAGGAAAGAAGGAATAAGACGTGACCTAATCCTTCCCTGGCTTCAATATTCCCTCCATGCTCATTCTCCCAACCTGTCACCATGACTGTCCCTCTTCCCCATCCAATTGGTTACTCATTTTTCCTTTTTTGAAACAACATGCTTTCATATGACCATTATGGCAGAGTTCACCAATACCATCACTCTACCTGTGACCAGAAGCCATTCCATGAGACGGTCCACGGCTACAAGACGCAGTTCTTGACAAACCCTCCTGTGTGCTGGCCAGTCTGACCTCTGGCACTCTGGACCACAGTAATAGACATTTCTGCACCTGAGAGAATGAGTCCCAGAAATAGATGTTCCTATACCTCATAGGTTACTGGGGGATGCCTGGGGAAGGGGACTGACATTCCTGCACCTAGGAAGATAAATCACTGGGTGAGGGAGGCAGGGAGAGGAATGGCCGCTGCTGCACCAAATTTGGGGACTACATTTGGCAGAGGAGGCAGGAGAATGTGGGAATGTAATTTTTCTCTTGGGTCAGAATGACACCTCAGCCTCTATCTAGAACTAACCTTTTTTTTTTAGAACTAACTTTTTACAACTTTTATATTAACAAACAAACAAAAAAGCCCACCACGAGTTTGTAGCTGCCCTGTTATCACAGGTGTGGCTTGACCCCAACAACCTCAAAACAGATATGGTCTTAATACTTAAGAACTCAAGAGAAAAGAGGCAGAAAGGATTATACTCTGGTTTTTGTCTAAACTCTCCATAGATACTATGATAAACAGTGGCCTTATAAGCAACTCCTTTCTAATTTCTCTGTGGCCTAGATCACACAGAATGAGGAGTGAGCCTAAAGTTATTTTGAAAAGTCTCAGATCTTTCTTCCTGCAATGAGGCCTTAGAACAGGATCATTCCAGGTGTGTCCCCTACCATCACCCGATTAGTCACCTTCTGCAGTGCCGGAGGATCTTGGAGTCTGAAAGGCCACTAGGGAGTGCTTTACAGTAAGCACAGAATCGGAACGTGTCCTCCATTTTCTGGAACATTTCTTCAAGGGATCTATATCCAAAGCCTGACACAGGAGTACCCCCATCTAGCACAAACCTGCAGGGACAGCATGGAGAAGGAGTGGCAATAAGAAAAATATCTCCAAAATTTCTCAAGACCTCTACCCTGCCTTCTATATATGTCCACCTCTCTCATTCCCATTATTTCTAATTTAAGCACATTATGTTTCTTCTGTAGTAACAAAACTGGCAAAAATTGGGATAAGAAAATCCCTCACAACAAATACCCCATATTTCCCAGGCTACATTCCTCCTTCTGAATCACTTCTACCAGAGACAATGTATCACTCTTGTACAGAGCTAGTCACTCACTTGTATTCTTCATAGCTTCTCATGTTCAGCTTTTGAAGGATCAGCTGGGATAGGCCAGGAACATTATTCTCCAAGGAGAAGAAGCCAAGTGTATCAATGCTAGGGCCAGGTTTAGAGAGGGGCAGAGGCACAGGAGCTACAACTGTGGGTGGGGTCACAACCACAGGAACCACTGATGAGGAGAGCTTCTTGTGCCTTCTTCGTCGGGACCGTGGAGCCATGGCCTGTCCAATAATACCTGGGGACTAGATGTGGAACAGACGTGGAATGGAGGTTTGTAAGCTGGACACATACGATATGTTTTCATAAGTGTGACCTCTGCTTGTCACTCCAGTCTCTCAGGTCCAAGTTTTATTACGATTTATTTCACATCTACTGATTACTGATTATTACACACGGTTGTAAAAAACAGGATTAATTATATGTGAATATAATTATACATATAGGTGTTACACATGAAGTTCTATATATAATGTAGATGCTTAGAAAAGGTCTGGGAGGGCTCATATAACTGATAATATAGTAACTGGTAACAACTGGTTTTCCCTCTGAGAAGGGGAAAAGGCCTTTTGATGGGAACTGGGTCTGTGAAAGGGGACTTTAGACTTTTTTACAACGTGTGACTTTTTATATAAAGAATATATTCGTATACTACTAGTATATTCTTAAAAATCAACTTAAAAGAGAGGAAAAAGTAACAAAGGTTCTGGTTGTCCAAAACTATCATCTAGTTGGAGAAATAATCATCTAATCTAGTTGGGGAAGGAAAATGTTCATTTTAAAAGACCTATTGTCATGTTTATAAGCAATAAGCTGAAAAGTAGAAATTCAATGTGATACAAAATGAGCACTAGCACTACAATGATGAGTTATGCAGTCAGAGCAAGTTATACACATTATTAGAAAAATCTCCCAAAGAGATAAGTTTTGCAGTACAGCCAAGCCCATGTCCATCCATTATCTAGGGAGAACTCCTCCTTCACTAGCCTATTTTCTCCTATTCCTTCCATGAGTAAACAAAAGAGACTATACTGGAAAAAATAAAAACATTCATTCATTCAATAAATATTTATTGATAAACAGATAAAATCATTTGCACAGTAGTATAACAGAAACAAATATTAAAAATATATTTAACATCTATATAGAAGAGTTAGATGTAAACTTTAATAAATCCTACAAGATTTATTAAACTAGGGCTTCCCTGGTGGTTCAGTGGGTAAAGAGTCCGCCTTGCAGTGCAAGGGGCACCACTTCGATCCCTGGCTGGAGAAGATCCCACGCGCTGCAGAGTGGCTGGACTGGTGTGTCCAATTAAGAGCCAGCTCTCTGGAGTGCATGCGGCCAGAGCAGGTGCTCTGCTACAGGAGAGGCCACTACGGTGGGAGACCCACACAGGCCAAAGAATATAAGATGGATGAAAAAGAAATATAAATTTAAAACAGAAGAGGGGAAAGAAAGTGAAACTAAAGCACTAATGGGAGGTCAGAAGAGAGTCTTTAGCTACAGGAAGACTTTATGATTACTGATTATTACACACGGTTGTAAAAACAGGATTAATTATATGTGAATATAATTATACATATAGGTGTTACACATGAAGTTCTATATATAATGTAGATGCTTAGAAAAGGTCTGGGAGGGCTCATATAACTGATAATATAGTAACTGGTAACAACTGGTTTTCCCTCTGAGAAGGGGAAAAGGCCTTTTGATGGGAACTGGGTCTGTGAAAGGGGACTTTAGACTTTTTTACAACGTGTGACTTTTTATATAAAGAATATATTCGTATACTACTAGTATATTCTTAAAAATCAACTTAAAAGAGAGGAAAAAGTAACAAAGGTTCTGGTTGTCCAAAACTATCATCTAGTTGGAGAAATAATCATCTAATCTAGTTGGGGAAGGAAAATGTTCATTTTAAAAGACCTATTGTCATGTTTATAAGCAATAAGCTGAAAAGTAGAAATTCAATGTGATACAAAATGAGCACTAGCACTACAATGATGAGTTATGCAGTCAGAGCAAGTTATACACATTATTAGAAAAATCTCCCAAAGAGATAAGTTTTGCAGTACAGCCAAGCCCATGTCCATCCATTATCTAGGGAGAACTCCTCCTTCACTAGCCTATTTTCTCCTATTCCTTCCATGAGTAAACAAAAGAGACTATACTGGAAAAAATAAAAACATTCATTCATTCAATAAATATTTATTGATAAACAGATAAAATCATTTGCACAGTAGTATAACAGAAACAAATATTAAAAATATATTTAACATCTATATAGAAGAGTTAGATGTAAACTTTAATAAATCCTACAAGATTTATTAAACTAGGGCTTCCCTGGTGGTTCAGTGGGTAAAGAGTCCGCCTTGCAGTGCAAGGGGCACCACTTCGATCCCTGGCTGGAGAAGATCCCACGCGCTGCAGAGTGGCTGGACTGGTGTGTCCAATTAAGAGCCAGCTCTCTGGAGTGCATGCGGCCAGAGCAGGTGCTCTGCTACAGGAGAGGCCACTACGGTGGGAGACCCACACAGGCCAAAGAATATAAGATGGATGAAAAAGAAATATAAATTTAAAACAGAAGAGGGGAAAGAAAGTGAAACTAAAGCACTAATGGGAGGTCAGAAGAGAGTCTCTTCAGTTGGTGAGCTACAGGAAGACTTTATGAAGCAGGGAGCAGTTAGAAGAGACCACAAAGTATGGTGATATTTTGAACACACAAAGATAGGGAAAGAGAATTCTAAGCACAAAAGAAGAGTATCAGCATAACAAATGTAGATGGGAAAATTCTGGGAACTAAGGAACTAGAATGGTTTGAGTTTGATTATTAAGTCTAAAAACCTAAGAGTAAGAGATAAAACTGTAAAATCTTAGGTGAACACAGGAAAAAAGTTTCATATTGGATTTGGCAAGTTCCTGAATATGACATAAAAGCCACAAGCAATAAAATAAAAAAAAATAGATAACATGGACCATATCAAAATTTTATAACATCTGTGCATCAAAGGACAGAGTAAAATGACAACTCATAGAATGGGAGAGAATATTTGTAAATCATATATCTGATAAGATTAGTATCTGAGTATCTGAAGAACTTCTAAAACTCAACAACAAACAGCACAATTAAAAATGGACAAAAATCTTGAATACACATTTCTCCAGAGGAAACATACAAATTGCTAATAACCATATGATACTCAGTATCTCTAATCAAAGGCTAATCAAAACCATGAGACACTTCACTCCCAGTTGTTTTTGTTTTTTTTCCCCCCAAGTCGCTCAGTTGCGCCCAATTCTTTGTGACCCATGGACAAACCATGGAATTCTCCCAGCAAGAACACTGGAGTGGGGTAGTCTTTCCCATCTCCAGGGGATCTTTTGAACCCAGGTCTCCCACACTGCAGGCAAATCTTTACCATCTGAGTCACCTAGGAAGCCCCCACTCCCAGTAGGATGGCTATAATCAAAAGAGTAAAAAATAACAAAAGTGTTGGTGAGGATTTGGAAAAACTAGAACCTTCCTGCACTGATGGTAGGAAGACAAAATGGTGCGGTTGTTTTGAAAAGAGTATGGCAGCTCTGTAAAAAGTTAAATATAGAATTACCATATCACTCAGCAATTTCACTCTTAGGTATATACTCAAAATAACTGAAAACAAGTACACAAACAAATGCTTATACACAAATGTCCATAGAGCACTATTCACAATAGTCAAAAGGTAGAAACAAATTAAAGGTCACCAAAAGACAAATGAATAAACAAACTGATAGATACACACACACACACACACACATAAATTCAGCCATAAAATAAATGGATACTGATACACGCTACAATGTGGATGAAATATTATGCTAAGTGAAAGAAACCAGACAGAAAATGACACATTATACAATTCCAATTTTATGAAATATCAAGAATAAGTAAATCCAGAGACAGAAAGCAGATCCATGGTTGCCAAGGGCTGAGTGAAAGGGGGAATGAAGAGTAACTGCTTAATGGTTATGGGTGTTTTGAGGGGGAGTGATGAAAATGATTTAGAACTAGACAGAAGTGATAGATGCACAATAATGTGAATGTATTAAATGTCATTTAATTGTTCATTTTAAAGGATTTATTTTATGCTATGTGAATTTCACCTCTATTTTTAAAAAAGGTATCTATAAGAGCTTTTGAAGCTAAAAAGTCGTTTTACTTCACAAATAAACTGTCTCCAGGGACAGGGAAATGACAGAGGATGATGCTGACAGTGGCTAGTTTTATGGTGAATGAGGTAACTATTAAAATTCAAATCAAGAATTGTATTTCGTTTCAAAATGGTCTGACACGGAATCCTTCTGGACTTGATCTGTTGATGGAATGATCATTTGGCTGAGATGCAGGTGGTAGAACAATCAAATAAAATCCATCCCCAAATCATCCAGCTAATAACCATCATTTTTCAACATGGTTCTTGTAAACCACTGTTCTCAGGCTAAGGGAAGAAATAATTTGACTTCCTTCCAACTTTCTTTCTCTTCATCCTTTCATTTCGCCCTTATTCTTTCCCCTCATCCCATAGCTGAACAGACAGTTTCAAAGTCCACAAAACAGAGATAACTAAGCTCATCTGCATCTCCTTTTATATTCCCACCAATAAAGAAGAAATTAAACCTAAAGACAGTACCTTATTTTAGGATCTACAGGTATAGAGGAAAAGTATATTTGAGAGAAATCGAGTCTTAAATTCCAGAAATAGTAAGTATTTTCCTGATAATCAGCCAAAGACCTTTATTCTGCAACGGTAGCCAATTAAGACCAGAAAGGTGCTTATCTGTGTTTCCAAAGAGCGGTGCTTCTCCAGTGGAAGATTAGGTCCAATGGAAAACTGGTTAAACTGGCTGGAAGTCAAGGGATCACACAGCTTGGGGAGACATGGTGTTGGTGAATATGTTGATGTCATATTTTCCTGTGTCTAGAGTGGGTTTCTGATAAAAATGAACTAATTTTTTTGGAAGAAGGTAAGAAAGTGGGAATGAGGAGATAGGCCTTTGCATTTACATGTGTATATATCATCTGGCTCGTGTCTGAGTTTGTGTATCCAGGTCACCTGGTTCTAACTTTCCTGCAATGAGGTCCAGGATCCTTCTAGTTTAGGGGTGTGGTAGGGGGCTGACCTGAGAAAATAAAGGCAGTGACTTGGGCTCTAATTTATTCCCAGTATATAAGAGACAGACTACCAACACCAAGGACTAGAAAGGAGACATGAACTGGCCTACAAAAACTATCTTACATCTCTAAATTGCTTAAAATTGCAGCTAGCCTATTCCCACACCTAGGTTTCCCATCTTCCCTCCTCCTTGCCACCAACAGACCCAAATTTCACCTAAATCATAGCCATCTTTTCACCATCTCCAGACCAGTGAGGCTCATCTAATTTTCTCTAATTCACCAGCAAACAGAAAATGTCTTTAGGGAGGTAAGTGAGAGCAGGGTTAGTAAAGCGAGCCACTGGGGATCCTCAAAAGGGGTTGGAAAAGAGAAAAAGGAGAGAAATACATTAGGAACACTGCTATTATGACCATATTTAGCTGCTTAATCAGTGATTAACACTCTCTTGGGTGATAAATGCTTTACTCAACTATAAACGAAGCAAGCAGAGGAGTTGATGGAAAAGTAACTTACCCTGCTAAGCCCTCAGCTTCCTTCCTTCTCTCTTTCTTCCAAGTGAAGTAAATGCTGGATCTCCTCAGATCTAGGTTGTGGCTGATTTGCAGCTGTCCCTTCATATCACTTTCCTCTCCAAACTGCTGAAATGCTGGCTCTCTGTGATTAGGTGCACCCTGCCAACCAGTTAGTCCAATAGTGAATATTTCCTGATAATCAGCCAAAGACCTTTATTCTGCAACGGTAGCCAATTAAGACCAGAAAGGTGCTTATCTGTGTTTCCAAAGAGCGGTGCTTCTCCAGTGGAAGATTAGGTCCAATGGAAAACTGGTTAAACTGGCTGGAAGTCAAGGGATCACACAGCTTGGGGAGACATGGTGTTGGTGAATATGTTGATGTCATATTTTCCTGTGTCTAGAGTGGGTTTCTGATAAAAATGAACTAATTTTTTTGGAAGAAGGTAAGAAAGTGGGAATGAGGAGATAGGCCTTTGCATTTACATGTGTATATATCATCTGGCTCGTGTCTGAGTTTGTGTATCCAGGTCACCTGGTTCTAACTTTCCTGCAATGAGGTCCAGGATCCTTCTAGTTTAGGGGTGTGGTAGGGGGCTGACCTGAGAAAATAAAGGCAGTGACTTGGGCTCTAATTTATTCCCAGTATATAAGAGACAGACTACCAACACCAAGGACTAGAAAGGAGACATGAACTGGCCTACAAAAACTATCTTACATCTCTAAATTGCTTAAAATTGCAGCTAGCCTATTCCCACACCTAGGTTTCCCATCTTCCCTCCTCCTTGCCACCAACAGACCCAAATTTCACCTAAATCATAGCCATCTTTTCACCATCTCCAGACCAGTGAGGCTCATCTAATTTTCTCTAATTCACCAGCAAACAGAAAATGTCTTTAGGGAGGTAAGTGAGAGCAGGGTTAGTAAAGCGAGCCACTGGGGATCCTCAAAAGGGGTTGGAAAAGAGAAAAAGGAGAGAAATACATTAGGAACACTGCTATTATGACCATATTTAGCTGCTTAATCAGTGATTAACACTCTCTTGGGTGATAAATGCTTTACTCAACTATAAACGAAGCAAGCAGAGGAGTTGATGGAAAAGTAACTTACCCTGCTAAGCCCTCAGCTTCCTTCCTTCTCTCTTTCTTCCAAGTGAAGTAAATGCTGGATCTCCTCAGATCTAGGTTGTGGCTGATTTGCAGCTGTCCCTTCATATCACTTTCCTCTCCAAACTGCTGAAATGCTGGCTCTCTGTGATTAGGTGCACCCTGCCAACCAGACGGACAACACTGAATTCTCCCTAACGAGGCAAGTAAGGACCTGGGTCCCTGCCCATGGACTTCTCTCTCTGACCTTCCTTCTCTGCCAAAAAGGCTCAGAACTCTGTCAACACTCCCAAACTCACCAGAGGCCAGGCAGATTGATGAAAGATGAAGCCTACTGCTTCCTGGACCTCTATCACTAAAGCAACATTTTTGCTCCCAGTCCACATCAGGAAAAAGCCTTTGGGGTTAGTTTAGAAGTCACTATTTGATACACATTAGACCCAAGAAACAGGAACCCCTAGAGTTCTATGGTGTCAATCCAATCAAGACCCAGGATGGGTTCTCCCAAAGCCAAAGTCTTTTTTAGCACAACAAACACTGCTCAAAACTCAAGACCATGACCAACAAAGGCTTAAATACAAATGTAATGCCCAGAAAAAGAAATAGAAATGGTCATTTTATGGTACAAAGGGAAATCAGTTGCAAGAGAAACATCCAGAATTAACTTGTAATATTTGACTTCCCTGAAAAGAGAGCAAGGCACTTTCTGAGGTGATATCATCAGGGTCATCCCACCTGTTGATTTTAAAAGAGGAATAGGGACTTCCCTCATGATTCAGTGGTTAAGACTGTGCTGCCACTGCAGTGGATGTGGGTTGGATTCACAAGGTGTGGCCAAAAAAAAAAAAAAAAAAAGGAATAAAAATTTTGGGGACATTAAAGTAAGCAAGATCAAAATGTTAATGACTGAAAACACACTAATTCTAGGAATAGAAAAAAAAAAAAAAACCCAAGTATTTCATTCCTTCCTGTAATGGATCCTAATCCAGAAATTTAATTCCACATTCCTAGCTCCTTGTCACTTATAGATATTAAGCTCCAGAACCCATTGCTGTGGTGCATGGTTCTATATGACTCTAAGTCCTGACTCTGCTCACATCTGGCACCAGCTATGTCACTTACCTGCTTCTGTGAACATCATCAAATTGGGGAACAGACCCACTTGCAATGAGGTCCTGGACCATGGCAAATAAATCTACAGATAAACAGATGCAGAGAATGGATTCCAAGGGAACCTCAAACTGCAGAAGCACAAACTATAAGCAGGGAAGGTGGAAGAAAAGTGTTAAGGATGTAACAATAACAACAACAAACCCTATTACATAAATATTCTGTAGAATAGCTGTGGAAAAGGAAAATCAGTTGCAATAGGCAAAAATCCTAAATAAAATAAGGGTAATTCATTTTAAGCAAAGGTTTCAGGCCAATCTCAAATTTAATTGGCAGAGCATTTTTTTTTTAAGGTCAAAACTTCTCGTTAAATGCCACCCTCAGGAAAAAGCCTTTGGGGTTAGTTTAGAAGTCTATTTGATACACATTAGACCCAAGAAACAGGAACCCCTAGAGTTCTATGGTGTCAATCCAATCAAGACCCAGGATGGGTTCTCCCAAAGCCAAAGTCTTTTTTAGCACAACAAACACTGCTCAAAACTCAAGACCATGACCAACAAAGGCTTAAATACAAATGTAATGCCCAGAAAAAGAAATAGAAATGGTCATTTTATGGTACAAAGGGAAATCAGTTGCAAGAGAAACATCCAGAATTAACTTGTAATATTTGACTTCCCTGAAAAGAGAGCAAGGCACTTTCTGAGGTGATATCATCAGGGTCATCCCACCTGTTGATTTTAAAAGAGGAATAGGGACTTCCCTCATGATTCAGTGGTTAAGACTGTGCTGCCACTGCAGTGGATGTGGGTTGGATTCACAAGGTGTGGCCAAAAAAAAAAAAAAGGAATAAAACTTTTCGGGACATTAAAGTAAGCAAGATCAAAATGTTAATGACTGAAAACACACTAATTCTAGGAATAGAAAAAAAAAAAAAACCCAAGTATTTCATTCCTTCCTGTAATGGATCCTAATCCAGAAATTTAATTCCACATTCCTAGCTCCTTGTCACTTATAGATATTAAGCTCCAGAACCCATTGCTGTGGTGCATGGTTCTATATGACTCTAAGTCCTGACTCTGCTCACATCTGGCACCAGCTATGTCACTTACCTGCTTCTGTGAACATCATCAAATTGGGGAACAGACCCACTTGCAATGAGGTCCTGGACCATGGCAAATAAATCTACAGATAAACAGATGCAGAGAATGGATTCCAAGGGAACCTCAAACTGCAGAAGCACAAACTATAAGCAGGGAAGGTGGAAGAAAAGTGTTAAGGATGTAACAATAACAACAACAAACCCTATTACATAAATATTCTGTAGAATAGCTGTGGAAAAGGAAAATCAGTTGCAATAGGCAAAAATCCTAAATAAAATAAGGGTAATTCATTTTAAGCAAAGGTTTCAGGCCAATCTCAAATTTAATTGGCAGAGCATTTTAAGGTTTTGAGGTTTGTTAATGGTAGAATTGAACAAGGCCAAAGAAGTGAGACCGTCTTTTCTAACTCAGAAGTGTCATCTTTGAATGTAAATGGAGATGATAAATGCAAAAAATTTGATATTGAATAGTAATTTACATCTTACCATCATTATTACTGTTCTGGTAGACATTTAAACTTACAATTTAGAAAGATCTGAACTTTTCACTGCATTCACCATGAGTTATATTAAGAAAAAAAACTTTAAAAATACTTCTATAGTTCATTGTGAAACTAGTTAGAAGAGACTAGAGAGCTTCCTATTCAACAAGTAGGAGTGGATCAATTAGGTACTTGGTGATAATATTGTACCACTCTTCATGTATTCACTTTTTCTGAGTTTCATTCCTTCCTCTTATTTTCTTCTTCTTTTAATTTTTACCATTAACTTTAATTCTTATGATTTGATAATGATACTTCATGTTTACCCATGATTCCCATAAATATTATATTAACCCTAGTGATGGGTTAGAAGTTCTTACTATCTGATATATTAGTTAAGTTCTTAATTTAGAAACGTGTGGTTTTCATAAACTAATAACATCAAGAAGGATATTTAAGGTATACAGTAAAAATAACTGTAAAGGTAAGTCACAGACTGGGATGCAAGTTAATATTACAGCAAGAAGAAGCTGTAATGATCAGCAATTTGAGCTCTCTTTGTTACTGACATTTAGGTAAGTATAAATATTTCAGTTTAATGTTTCATAATGTGTATACTATAATTACTGTCTAAAACTGTAATTAAACTTCCTATACAGTAATATTATAAAATGTTGAATATGCTGTGAACATCATCAAATTGGGGAACAGACCCACTTGCAATGAGGTCCTGGACCATGGCAAATAAATCTACAGATAAACAGATGCAGAGAATGGATTCCAAGGGAACCTCAAACTGCAGAAGCACAAACTATAAGCAGGGAAGGTGGAAGAAAAGTGTTAAGGATGTAACAATAACAACAACAAACCCTATTACATAAATATTCTGTAGAATAGCTGTGGAAAAGGAAAATCAGTTGCAATAGGCAAAAATCCTAAATAAAATAAGGGTAATTCATTTTAAGCAAAGGTTTCAGGCCAATCTCAAATTTAATTGGCAGAGCATTTTAAGGTTTTGAGGTTTGTTAATGGTTGAATTGAAAAAGGTCAAAGAAGTGAGACTGTCTTTTCTAACTCAGAAGTGTCATCTTTGAATGTAAATGGAGATGATAAATGCAAAAAATTTGATATTGAATAGTAATTTACATCTTACCATCATTATTACTGTTCTGGTAGACATTTAAACTTACAATTTAGAAAGATCTGAACTTTTCACTGCATTCACCATGAGTTATATTAAGAAAAAAAACTTTAAAAATACTTCTATAGTTCATTGTGAAACTAGTTAGAAGAGACTAGAGAGCTTCCTATTCAACAAGTAGGAGTGGATCAATTAGGTACTTGGTGATAATATTGTACCACTCTTCATGTATTCACTTTTTCTGAGTTTCATTCCTTCCTCTTATTTTCTTCTTCTTTTTAATTTTTACCATTAACTTTAATTCTTATGATTTGATAATGATACTTCATGTTTACCCATGATTCCCATAAATATTATATTAACCCTAGTGATGGGTTAGAAGTTCTTACTATCTGATATATTAGTTAAGTTCTTAATTTAGAAACGTGTGGTTTTCATAAACTAATAACATCAAGAAGGATATTTAAGGTATACAGTAAAAATAACTGTAAAGGTAAGTCACAGACTGGGATGCAAGTTAATATTACAGCAAGAAGAAGCTGTAATGATCAGCAATTTGAGCTCTCTTTGTTACTGACATTTAGGTAAGTATAAATATTTCAGTTTAATGTTTCATAATGTGTATACTATAATTACTGTCTAAAACTGTAATTAAACTTCCTATACAGTAATATTATAAAATGTTGAATATGCAAATTTCCCTCAATTTGCAAAATTCTATACTAAGATTATAACAAAGAAGGGAGTATAATGGCAAGAAACAAATACAGTAACATTTTTTTCTTATTGTTAAAACACCTAATATATTCCAAATATTGCTGTAACAAAATTTCAGACAATAACATTTTCTTCCAATTAAAAATTAAGTGAAATGCTGATTTTAAATAATAGATTCAGACCTACAATAGGCATCCAGAGTCTTCTAGTGCTCAGTTAC
Organism: Tragulus kanchil; assembly: GCA_022376925.1. Lineage (NCBI taxonomy): Eukaryota > Metazoa > Chordata > Mammalia > Artiodactyla > Tragulidae > Tragulus > Tragulus kanchil. Next base: position 49,039,574 of record JAIOJX010000005.1, read on the forward strand.
TAATGCTCATGTAAAATAAGGGTAACCACAATTTTAAAAAGAAAGCACAATTTATGAAGACAAGAGTTTAATTCATGAACTGTCCATGAGATAATTTTCTCTGAAGGATATATCCCAATTCTATTAACCTGATATTCTGATCTGCGTGAGAAGGTCAAATCAGACTACATCTTCCAAATAAAACCCAACACAGAGATAGGAGCAGCGGCCCATGCATGGAATTTATTGTGTGCTATTATAAAATACTCGAATAGTCCTGCACATGCATAATATTTCCAACTTAGAGAGGAGACCATACAGGGTGCAGTTTCTGGCAAACAAACAATAGATGGTTCCGCTGCCTGGAGCTCTGAGCTGTATTCCAGGGCATGAGGGAAGCAGGCCACCAAAGTAAAGGGAAATACCGAACTACAGTGGCAATCAATACAGGTCAGTAACTGTGAAAAATTAGCACATGGTTCCATTTAGTTTAACCAAGCAGTTCTGTAACTATCAAAAGAAAATGTTCAACATGCAGTCTTGACTTTTATGCTTCCACTAACACCTGAATGACTGAACAGAGCCATTACTTCTATGCTGCACTGTGTAATCCAAAACACTTCCAGAACATTTTAAAATTTCCTTTGCATCAAAACATAAAATGATAGAAAGCCAGCAGTAAATCACCCTGGTGGCTATATAAGCAACTTGAGTACTCACAATAAACTAAAATTTCTCATAACATCTAGGTAACCTATACATGTCGTACCTGTACATCATAGGTCTATATATTAAATATCTGAAAAATGAAAACATGCATACACAAAATACGTCAAGTTTTACAGACATGATTTGAATTAAAATTACTTTGACAATGTACAAACTTCATTTAAAGTATCTTAAATGAGTAATTCTGTAATTCTTCATAATTCTGAAATTTAGAGATTTTCTTCTTAAATCTCTGGGGTGTAAATCTCAAAAGATATGGGCAAGAAAGATTCTAAATTAGTTTTCAGATTTGTGTTCAAGTAAGAGTCTGCCTAGAAATAGGTTATGCATTCATAATTGAAAAATAACAAGACTATATTACAGAATTAGTCACATTTAAGAACTATAGACCTGAGGTCAGCATTTTGCCCATAATTCAAAATACAGCTTAGTAACCTCGGAACGTATTTTAAGACCATGCTAATTCATCCTTTAAAGACATTTCGAATATGAGTAACCTGATCATGTCTGATCTGCTGAGAAGGTCAAATCAGACTACATCTTCCAAATAAAACCCAACACAGAGATAGGAGCAGCGGCCCATGCATGGAATTTATTGTGTGCTATTATAAAATACTCGAATAGTCCTGCACATGCATAATATTTCCAACTTAGAGAGGAGACCATACAGGGTGCAGTTTCTGGCAAACAAACAATAGATGGTTCCGCTGCCTGGAGCTCTGAGCTGTATTCCAGGGCATGAGGGAAGCAGGCCACCAAAGTAAAGGGAAATACCGAACTACAGTGGCAATCAATACAGGTCAGTAACTGTGAAAAATTAGCACATGGTTCCATTTAGTTTAACCAAGCAGTTCTGTAACTATCAAAAGAAAATGTTCAACATGCAGTCTTGACTTTTATGCTTCCACTAACACCTGAATGACTGAACAGAGCCATTACTTCTATGCTGCACTGTGTAATCCAAAACACTTCCAGAACATTTTAAAATTTCCTTTGCATCAAAACATAAAATGATAGAAAGCCAGCAGTAAATCACCCTGGTGGCTATATAAGCAACTTGAGTACTCACAATAAACTAAAATTTCTCATAACATCTAGGTAACCTATACATGTCGTACCTGTACATCATAGGTCTATATATTAAATATCTGAAAAATGAAAACATGCATACACAAAATACGTCAAGTTTTACAGACATGATTTGAATTAAAATTACTTTGACAATGTACAAACTTCATTTAAAGTATCTTAAATGAGTAATTCTGTAATTCTTCATAATTCTGAAATTTAGAGATTTTCTTCTTAAATCTCTGGGGTGTAAATCTCAAAAGATATGGGCAAGAAAGATTCTAAATTAGTTTTCAGATTTGTGTTCAAGTAAGAGTCTGCCTAGAAATAGGTTATGCATTCATAATTGAAAAATAACAAGACTATATTACAGAATTAGTCACATTTAAGAACTATAGACCTGAGGTCAGCATTTTGCCCATAATTCAAAATACAGCTTAGTAACCTCGGAAACGTATTTTAAGACCATGCTAATTCATCCTTTAAAGACATTTCATGGAAAAAAAAGTCCACATTAGCTCTTAAGATTGTATCTGAAGTTATGGTTGAAAAAACAAAATCTAATTCTACTGAGGGGAAAAAGAAATCTCATTTGTAAACTTAAATGTGTGAATCACAAGCATAAATGGAGGTGTAGTTGCCCTCCACTGGAAATTGCCCCAAGCCCCTTGCTCACTGCTCTCCACCTTGGCAGCGATCACCCAATCTTATCAGTTAGCACAACATGTCCCAGGGCACTCAAGCCTCCATCCAGGAAGGTAGCTGGGGTCTCAAAAGCACAATGGTTTCTCCAGAGGGACTGTGACATTTACAGTCAGCTTGGCCGACCCCTCCAGTCCCTCGGGTGATCTGTCCATTTGGGGCCTGAGATGTGAGAGTCCCTGGGAAGCCGTGGGTCACTGGGCACCATGGTTGCCAGTCCCGTGGTTCTCAGTGGCATGTGCGGTGTTCAGAGAATTGAAACCATCTTGCTGTACAGCATCTTTCCGGGGTGGCATTCTCTCATTGATCCTATCCAAACCCTTTGCCTCTTCAAAACTGCAGATTCTATGTGGTGGAGAGAATCCTCGTATTGCTTAACAAAATGCAAATTTGATAAGTCAGTAACTGAAAAACATTTCTGAGATTTCAAAAACATAATCAATGATTTTTAAGAAGAAAGAAATTAGTTGTACACAGCAACACTTAAACCGTACTTTAACTAAAACCTATCCCCATTCCAGATTTGAAAATGTCTTTGTAATTCTTTGACAATGTACAAACTTCATTTAAAGTATCTTAAATGAGTAATTCTGTAATTCTTCATAATTCTGAAATTTAGAGATTTTCTTCTTAAATCTCTGGGGTGTAAATCTCAAAAGATATGGGCAAGAAAGATTCTAAATTAGTTTTCAGATTTGTGTTCAAGTAAGAGTCTGCCTAGAAATAGGTTATGCATTCATAATTGAAAAATAACAAGACTATATTACAGAATTAGTCACATTTAAGAACTATAGACCTGAGGTCAGCATTTTGCCCATAATTCAAAATACAGCTTAGTAACCTCGGAAACGTATTTTAAGACCATGCTAATTCATCCTTTAAAGACATTTCATGGAAAAAAAAGTCCACATTAGCTCTTAAGATTGTATCTGAAGTTATGGTTGAAAAAACAAAATCTAATTCTACTGAGGGGAAAAAGAAATCTCATTTGTAAACTTAAATGTGTGAATCACAAGCATAAATGGAGGTGTAGTTGCCCTCCACTGGAAATTGCCCCAAGCCCCTTGCTCACTGCTCTCCACCTTGGCAGCGATCACCCAATCTTATCAGTTAGCACAACATGTCCCAGGGCACTCAAGCCTCCATCCAGGAAGGTAGCTGGGGTCTCAAAAGCACAATGGTTTCTCCAGAGGGACTGTGACATTTACAGTCAGCTTGGCCGACCCCTCCAGTCCCTCGGGTGATCTGTCCATTTGGGGCCTGAGATGTGAGAGTCCCTGGGAAGCCGTGGGTCACTGGGCACCATGGTTGCCAGTCCCGTGGTTCTCAGTGGCATGTGCGGTGTTCAGAGAATTGAAACCATCTTGCTGTACAGCATCTTTCCGGGGTGGCATTCTCTCATTGATCCTATCCAAACCCTTTGCCTCTTCAAAACTGCAGATTCTATGTGGTGGAGAGAATCCTCGTATTGCTTAACAAAATGCAAATTTGATAAGTCAGTAACTGAAAAACATTTCTGAGATTTCAAAAACATAATCAATGATTTTTAAGAAGAAAGAAATTAGTTGTACACAGCAACACTTAAACCGTACTTTAACTAAAACCTATCCCCATTCCAGATTTCCCCTTAAAATATGAAACATTTAAACCTAAATATAAACATGATAGTTTCATAGATGACAAGTGCAAGCATAGCCTTAAAAAAAAAAACACATACAAAAATAACCATCTCTTCACCCTGAGACCTCTAGGCAATGGTCTCAGGATCTCAACCTGACTTGTACTATGTCAATTATCTCCTACCTCAGGCCCTAAGATCAGCAGTGGCTATCACAGTAAGACAGCAACAAGAGCAGGAGTAAGTAAGGAGGCTAAACAAGGTTAATCCTTGGCATACAAATCTGTACCAAAAACATGGGAGGAGAAAAGAAGTAAAGTTAAAATTTAGCAGATCAGAACTACCTTGGAGGTCAAGGTATCATCACCCCATCACCACCAATATGAAATGAAAAAGGTGGGAAAAGCCTCCAGGAGTTGGATCTGTGTTTCGCAGGTAGTAAAAAGTCTTTATAGTTCCATATTTTAGGAAGTGTTTTCCTTAATTCACTAGTTATTCACTGCCTAATCTTCAGAAACCCAAACCAAAATAGATGGCACTCCTCCTCCAATTGGTATGGTTTCTCATTCACTTTATCTGCAGTGATGTATCCTCTATTATTAAATGTGCATAGAAAAGATTTCCATACTATTGGTTATGATCTGGTTGCTTTAATGGCCAATCCCTAGGACTCAAAGAGTCTATGCATGAGAACCAAATAAATAGTTGGGCAGCAAAGCCTTCAGCAATGTGTAATACCAAGTCAATACATGATATACATGAATATACTATTACCAGCAAACGATAGCCCAAACTGCTGCACAAAATCAGTGACGACTCCTGTACTCTCAAGTGAATTACTGAAGATGACTTTATCACTTTTATATCATGAGAATACCAAACCTATATCTACAGAGGATTTCACTCAAGAATATAAAAACCTGAGTAGCGAAGAATCATGCAAAATATGGAACAAATCTTTACCTGCAACTGTAAATACTGTAATATTATAGAATAACATGTTATACTCTAAAGAATTCTGAAACATTAAATGCTGGTTGCATTACAATACCAGAAAAGGGAAAAAGCCAAATTGTCACTATAGAAATCAGTCCTTGTTATTTAAAAAAAAAGAAGATAAAGATATGACTGTTAAACTTGATGAGTCAGTGAATCTGATTCATCTGGGGCTGTGCAAGCTAGAAGTAAGACACACCCACAGGACATTCTCTGATGCCCACCCACACACCACAGATCTCTGCCCAGCGCAAGGACTCTGATCGTACCTTTTTCAGCCTCAATAGCCTCAACTGTGGCTGTACAGAAGTGAGCAGAGGCATGCAAAATGAATGAGAGAGATGAGAAGGGTCATATCGTACAGCAGAAAAGGCAATGATCACTTAAAATTTAACAGTATCCCATACTACATCATCATTTACAATTTAACATATCTAGTAGCCATATTAGAGAGCCCCACCTAATCCCCCAACTCCTGACACAGCACGTTTACACACAGCACTAAGACACCATTGCTCAGAGCACAGAACACATAGACCTATTATAAACACAGACACCTCTGCATCCATGCAAATGCACACTAGTATTAATTATCCATCTTGAATTCAATATTTTGATGGCCTCAGAATTTTTCAGTATGTTTATTATATCACATCCATAACAATCACAAGGAAATTGTCTAGGATGAAATTATGACATTCTCTAGGGTGAAATCATGATGGCAGAACTATATCAGAGCAAAGATGAGAAGATTCTTTTCTTTCATGTCTAACTAAAATAATACTTATCACTAGTTGGTTCCCTAAGATATAAATGAAAAGGAGTCATCAATGCTTTTCCTGTCACTTCTAATTCATAGGGCAAAGCATGAGCTGCAGAAGTTGGTATGGCTAAAATGAAACATGTGGGCAATAAACTTGTGAATTACTTTAACTAGAACAGTTCTACTGTAGTCCTATCCTTTGTGGGTAATCTAAAATGGCTCCTCTTATATATTTCTATTTTAGATCTTCCTTTCTATTTCAACATTGGTGCTCCAAGTATCCAAAAATATTAACATATACAGCCTTAAAAAAAATCCATGTATGTTCAGTGTATCATGAACCCAAATCTATCTCAGGTACCAAGAGCCTGCATTCTCAAACAAGATAAAAAGGCTACTGAGCATCTTTTCAAACCCATCTGCCAACTACAGAGGAGTCAAGAGATAGAACTGAGGTTTTACAGGCAATTAAATCCTAATTATTTCATGATATGGACATACATATAAGTCATATAAATGAGAAATGCATTCTTGATGTAGCCTATCTCTGGCCCACTTAGAGAATTTCAACATATTCAGTTACACAGTTTTTTGTAGTCAAAGATTCTTATGGCTCATTTCTGGGTTCAAACTGCATAAAGTGCTCAGACAATATTGCCTGATAATACTGCTGAGTCTCAATTCTTCACTTTACCCAAAGTATACAAAGTCAGAATATTTGTAATAATAATGTCCAATCCCTTCTATTTGCTTCTTCTACATTAAAGTCAATTAGAACAATTATCCCTAAAATGACCTTATAAGCAGTATACATGATTTCAAAATTATAAATTTTATCCAAAGCAGTTATTAATGTGAAAGGACACTGATAAATCTAAGGAATTAAAGAAGACTAAATTAGATAAGCTTGTAGATCTCAATCAGATGGTAAATGGGGAACCCCTAAAAAGGAACATGAACACTGAATAAAGGAAGAGTTACTTTTTCTTAACTGTTAAATCATATTAGAAATGAAAGCAGATATACTTATTGTATACCCACTGTACAAATCACCACTTAAAAACCTAGCCCTAAAAAATAAATAAATAAATAAAATCTAGCCCTGGGGCTTCCCTGGTGGTCCAGTGCATAAAGAGTCAGCCTCGCAGTGCAAGGGACACCAGCTAAATCCCAGGCCCAGGAAGATACCACATGCCATGGAGTGGCTGGACCGGTGAGTCCAATTGCGAGCCAGCACTCAGGAGCACATGCGCCCAGAGCCAGTGCTCTGTAACAAGAGAGGCCACTGTGATGGGAGGCCCACACATGCCAAAGAATAATAAAGATGGATGAAAAATAAATGATGACTTAGAGGCAAAAAAAGAAAAAAATTTAAAAAAAACCTAGGCCTATACACTTGGAAAATACTTTCAAGAATTGTCTACACAGAAAACTGGCAATAGAAGTGCTTTTACATGAAATATTTCATAATTTATAGTACATATAGTAATAAATTTAAAAACTGATATCACTATAAGAACTGGTGTCCGGCTTCCTTGGTGGTCCACTGGGTAAGGACACCGCCTTGCAGTGCAAGGGGCGCTGGTCTGATCCCTGGCCTGGGAAGTGGACCAATGTGTCCAACTACCACATGTGCCCAAAGCTGGTGCTCTGCAGTGAGAGAGGCCACTGCGATGGGAGGCCCACACAGGCCAAAGAACAAGGATAAATGAAAGATCAATAGAAGTTGCCAAAAAAAAAAAAAAAAAGGAATTGGTATCTACTGGGTATATCAATAGTTAAAAGTTTATTAAGCTTTTTTTAATTATAAAATCTGATAATATACTTTTGTGGGCTTTTACTTTTATATATAAAAGCATTACCTATTGTCAATTTATATTCTCTACTCTTTTCCAAGGTCTCTAAACTCCCCTAAATCCTTTTCAGGACACAAATATACATCACACTAAAAAAACGCACACTGTCAAGCTTGAATACTTAGAATTTAAAGATCATTTGAAGTTTACACATTAAGCTGGAAAGAAAAAGATCTGATAATTGCAAAATTCTATCCGAAAAACACTATTTCCCCTCAATTTTTTCAATTTTATAGGGCAACCTGACATGGCCTTCTTAAGTTTGAGTACAATGCTATATCAAACTGTGCTCCTCACTACTACATAGGATAAGTGATCAAAAGGAACTAATCTTACTATAAAATAGATGACCACATATTTTCTCATATATTTCCTAGTGAAGGTAGCATTATTAATAGCTAGCTATCTCCCAGTCAAACTTCCAAGAAGAAAATGCACATAAAACAAGATTATCAAATTCTACTCCAATAGTTAGGCAGTTTGTAAAAACACTTAAGAAATACTATAATTTAACTGTTAAGTTACTGGTAAGACAATTTCAATTTTCTGACAATAGGACAGAGGTCTTAGAATTTGGAACTTTCTGTTTGCAATACCTAGCTCTCTATTACTCACATCAGGGATCATGTTTATTAAAAATTTTAATGTTACATAAATTTTTAAAAATTACACGGGTGGTCATACTTCTGTATGAGTTTTGTTGTTTCAAAACGGGTTTATCTTATGCTAGAGAAATCACTTCAACCAAATACTTAAGCCATACTATCAAGATCCGTTGCTGGCAGAGCTGGGGAGCTATCTAGTTTCCCAAACTGGACCCCTTAAGCTCAGCGCCATCCAGTAACTCACTCTATGCCAGGAACAGACAGTCTTTCAGTAAAGCTGTCTTTCAATTCTTCCCTGCAGTTGGGGATGATTTCAAAGTTGGAAGACTGAGCTTCAGACTGCATACAAATTAAGAATATAAACAGAAGTGCTGAGCTATCAACAAAGCATGTAATTAGAAGGTGCTAATTACAAAATCTGAAAGGTTTGCTGTGGATACATTAAAGTAATATTATATCCAAGGATAACTAAGAGATGATTGTAGTTTGGATTTATGTAAGTATGAGACCCTCCTGGATTTATTTTCCTTTTCTGAAAAACAGGAGGAAGGGTACAATATTTTTCAAGCTACTGAAATTTATCCTTTTTACTAACATTCTTATTAGATTTATTAAATGTTTAAGATCTTAATTTGTTTTAATTAAATTCTTTTTAGCCAAGTTTCCTAATGCTTACAGCATAATAAGAAAAATGAAGGTCAAGAAATATAAAGAGAATCAAAGCAGATTTTTTTTAAATCAAAAAAAGAAACCTCATTTAAAATGAAAATTTGAAGTTATAATTTCACAGCATACTTTTATATCTCACATATACCAGTGGTGGTAGCAGACAACACAATAACATATAAATAGAACATGTACAGGCTACAAGCAGAAATTATTTGTCTACAGAAAAATTATTTTTATCTATTTCCTAGTGAAGGTAGCATTATTAATAGCTAGCTATCTCCCAGTCAAACTTCCAAGAAGAAAATGCACATAAAACAAGATTATCAAATTCTACTCCAATAGTTAGGCAGTTTGTAAAAACACTTAAGAAATACTATAATTTAACTGTTAAGTTACTGGTAAGACAATTTCAATTTTCTGACAATAGGACAGAGGTCTTAGAATTTGGAACTTTCTGTTTGCAATACCTAGCTCTCTATTACTCACATCAGGGATCATGTTTATTAAAAATTTTAATGTTACATAAATTTTTAAAAATTACACGGGTGGTCATACTTCTGTATGAGTTTTGTTGTTTCAAAACGGGTTTATCTTATGCTAGAGAAATCACTTCAACCAAATACTTAAGCCATACTATCAAGATCCGTTGCTGGCAGAGCTGGGGAGCTATCTAGTTTCCCAAACTGGACCCCTTAAGCTCAGCGCCATCCAGTAACTCACTCTATGCCAGGAACAGACAGTCTTTCAGTAAAGCTGTCTTTCAATTCTTCCCTGCAGTTGGGGATGATTTCAAAGTTGGAAGACTGAGCTTCAGACTGCATACAAATTAAGAATATAAACAGAAGTGCTGAGCTATCAACAAAGCATGTAATTAGAAGGTGCTAATTACAAAATCTGAAAGGTTTGCTGTGGATACATTAAAGTAATATTATATCCAAGGATAACTAAGAGATGATTGTAGTTTGGATTTATGTAAGTATGAGACCCTCCTGGATTTATTTTCCTTTTCTGAAAAACAGGAGGAAGGGTACAATATTTTTCAAGCTACTGAAATTTATCCTTTTTTACTAACATTCTTATTAGATTTATTAAATGTTTAAGATCTTAATTTGTTTTAATGAAATTCTTTTTAGCCAATTTTCCTAATGCTTACAGCATAATAAGAAAAATGAAGGTCAAGAAATATAAAGAGAATCAAAGCAGATTTTTTTTAAATCAAAAAAAGAAACCTCATTTAAAATGAAAATTTGAAGTTATAATTTCACAGCATACTTTTATATCTCACATATACCAGTGGTGGTAGCAGACAACACAATAACATATAAATAGAACATGTACAGGCTACAAGTAGAAATTATTTGTCTACAGAAAAAATTATTTTTATCTATTTAAGCATTTATTATGAGACTAGTGAAATGAAATTGTGAAGTCAATCTAATTTAAATCTACCGAAAATTTAAAATTAAAACTTTCCTATTTTTTTGCCTTAAAAATTGATTTAATTACAACACCAAAAAGATAATGTTAATCAAGACTAAGGAAAACATCAGAACTGTCACTTCCTGTCTTAATACAACAATCACCCTTGGAGGGCTGTCAAAAGTGGTTACAATAAAACATAAAGCAAGGCTTTACATATCACATTTTCTGCTTTCCACCCACAAAGAAATCTAGACTTGGAGTTACTGTGTATAGACTATAACATTCATGCCACTTTCTTCTACTTAATCTGTAATGGGCTTTCAAAAAGTTAACCCAGTATTTACACAAATATTTACGCCAAAAAACCTTGTTTTTTTTTTAATATAAAATATTCAATGAGCCAGATTACAGGAATGCTTTATGTATAATTCTTTTTATTTTCATGCAAAATAAAGGCACACTTAATAACACCCTTTCAATTTTGACTTACAGGATTTAAATTCAATGCCTTATAACAATGACTTAATATCTAACGTTACATTCATGATTAGACTGCACAAAGTACAGCAACAAATGCAGCAAACCTCAAAACAAGGTGCTACAAAGTTGCTTCAACATCAAGACAGATAAAGTGTCTGATAGAGTAATTTAATTTAACATACTTTTACAGACATACAGCTAACCTAAAGAAAGACAGACAGATTTAGGAAAGCAGCTACATCTGCAGAGGAAGGAAACAGCATGTTACAGACAGTCAATTATACATAGAACATTTGACAAACACCACAGAAAACAAACTTTGGCATCATTTACGGGGGTACAAAACCTTGCACAAATGTTTTGGCAAGTGAAGTGCATAAGTAATGTTCTAGGGCTCAAGCAGATTGTTAATTCTAAAATTAACATCTGAAAATATACATAGTCTAATACAATTACATAAATTAAAGAGATAAAAAATAAGAAACTTGGAATTACATTTCAAGTAATATGAATATCCTGATTCACATTCTGAAACTGAGGCTTTAAACAGAAAAGGGTGCATTAGACAAATGAATAAATATTTCAGACATTATGATATGAGTTACTCCCATATCATTTCATGATAAAGCTGAGAGACTGACCATTATTCTCAATTGAAAGGAATACTGATTCTATAGTTTTCACCTATTTTCAAGACTAAGGAAAACATCAGAACTGTCACTTCCTGTCTTATACAACAATCACCCTTGGAGGGCTGTCAAAAGTGGTTACAATAAAACATAAAGCAAGGCTTTACATATCACATTTTCTGCTTTCCACCCACAAAGAAATCTAGACTTGGAGTTACTGTGTATAGACTATAACATTCATGCCACTTTCTTCTACTTAATCTGTAATGGGCTTTCAAAAAGTTAACCCAGTATTTACACAAATATTTACGCCAAAAAACCTTGTTTTTTTTTTAATATAAAATATTCAATGAGCCAGATTACAGGAATGCTTTATGTATAATTCTTTTTATTTTCATGCAAAATAAAGGCACACTTAATAACACCCTTTCAATTTTGACTTACAGGATTTAAATTCAATGCCTTATAACAATGACTTAATATCTAACGTTACATTCATGATTAGACTGCACAAAGTACAGCAACAAATGCAGCAAACCTCAAAACAAGGTGCTACAAAGTTGCTTCAACATCAAGACAGATAAAGTGTCTGATAGAGTAATTTAATTTAACATACTTTTACAGACATACAGCTAACCTAAAGAAAGACAGACAGATTTAGGAAAGCAGCTACATCTGCAGAGGAAGGAAACAGCATGTTACAGACAGTCAATTATACATAGAACATTTGACAAACACCACAGAAAACAAACTTTGGCATCATTTACGGGGGTACAAAACCTTGCACAAATGTTTTGGCAAGTGAAGTGCATAAGTAATGTTCTAGGGCTCAAGCAGATTGTTAATTCTAAAATTAACATCTGAAAATATACGCATAGTCTAATACAATTACATAAATTAAAGAGATAAAAAATAAGAAACTTGGAATTACATTTCAAGTAATATGAATATCCTGATTCACATTCTGAAACTGAGGCTTTAAACAGAAAAGGGTGCATTAGACAAATGAATAAATATTTCAGACATTATGATATGAGTTACTCCCATATCATTTCATGAAAAGCTGAGAGACTGACCATTATTCTCAATTGAAAGGAATACTGATTCTATCAGTTTTCTGCCCTGCTCAGGTTATTAGGTCACACACTACCTATCATATAGTATTCTGCTCGTGTCAGCTGCTGAGACAAGAACTAAAAAGCAGAAAGAATTCCCTGCATGCATTATGTGTATTGTTAGCAAAAGAGTGAGGTGTGCCCCAGTCCATCTGAGGCACAGCAAGTTGCATAACATCATTACCACTTTGCAGGGTCTGCCGTCCTCCAGCCAACACTCCACTAGGCAACATCCCTGTGGGAGTCAGGCCCTTGAGTGTCAGCACACTTTCACTCTCCTCCCTACAACAGAGAGACAGAACAAAGATCAGAGACTTCCAACAAATTCCTAGTTAAAAACAGATGAAGGCCATGCATATAACTTATGACATGTGTTGCTATTACCATATTTTCCTGAATTCTAAGATACACATTTTTCCACATTCTAAATGTTTCAGATATGAGGGTATGCTGTACAACACATATATTGTTTTTCCTGCAAAGTCTTATTAAATATATGTGAGATTCATCATCAATAGGTACTATAAAACTGAGAAAATATGGTATTTCATATGCTTTAAAGGTACGAATGCCTGATGTAAGTAGTTCTGCAAACAACTTTTTAAAGACCGACCCATTCATGTGTGCTCTTAAACCTGGTCTTCCTGAATTAATCCAAGGAAGACACTTTGGAGCTCCAGCAAAAAGGACTTCCTTTATAGATGAGCAAGCTCATCAGGAACACTCTAAAAAGTGGCCCTTCCTCCTTATTCTGCTCTACTCTCTGTTACAGATCTAGTACCTTTACCACAAAAGGATGGAGATACCAGAGGTGAAGTGCATAAGTAATGTTCTAGTACATTTTACATAATATCATCAATTTTGAGATAAAAATAAGAAACTTGGAATTACATTTCAAGTAATATGAATATCCTGATTCACATTCTGAAACTGAGGCTTTAAACAGAAAAGGGTGCATTAGACAAATGAATAAATATTTCAGACATTATGATATGAGTTACTCCCATATCATTTCATGAAAAGCTGAGAGACTGACCATTATTCTCAATTGAAAGGAATACTGATTCTATCAGTTTTCTGCCCTGCTCAGGTTATTAGGTCACACACTACCTATCATATAGTATTCTGCTCGTGTCAGCTGCTGAGACAAGAACTAAAAAGCAGAAAGAATTCCCTGCATGCATTATGTGTATTGTTAGCAAAAGAGTGAGGTGTGCCCCAGTCCATCTGAGGCACAGCAAGTTGCATAACATCATTACCACTTTGCAGGGTCTGCCGTCCTCCAGCCAACACTCCACTAGGCAACATCCCTGTGGGAGTCAGGCCCTTGAGTGTCAGCACACTTTCACTCTCCTCCCTACAACAGAGAGACAGAACAAAGATCAGAGACTTCCAACAAATTCCTAGTTAAAACAGATGAAGGCCATGCATATAACTTATGACATGTGTTGCTATTACCATATTTTCCTGAATTCTAAGATACACATTTTTCCACATTCTAAATGTTTCAGATATGAGGGTATGCTGTACAACACATATATTGTTTTTCCTGCAAAGTCTTATTAAATATATGTGAGATTCATCATCAATAGGTACTATAAAACTGAGAAAATATGGTATTTCATATGCTTTAAAGGTACGAATGCCTGATGTAAGTAGTTCTGCAAACAACTTTTTAAAGACCGACCCATTCATGTGTGCTCTTAAACCTGGTCTTCCTGAATTAATCCAAGGAAGACACTTTGGAGCTCCAGCAAAAAGGACTTCCTTTATAGATGAGCAAGCTCATCAGGAACACTCTAAAAAGTGGCCCTTCCTCCTTATTCTGCTCTACTCTCTGTTACAGATCTAGTACCTTTACCACAAAAGGATGGAGATACCAGAGGTGAGCAATAATTATTAAAGGGTCAATAATGCTAGTTGCAAAAAGACTTGTGTTCCCATCTTCAACACATAAATACACAACTTATTTATAGAAAGAATGCTACTATATTGCCTTTAGATATCACACAGTACAGTATTGTAGTACAATAAAAGTGATTTCTATATAACAAATAATTGGGAAAATACATCATTACCTGAGAACAGAGAAGACCCTTGCCATCTTGCCAATTGCTCGAATTTTGTTTCTTATGATTTCTTTCCGGGCTGCAGCTGAACCTACTTTCAATGGGATAAATAGAAAGAAAGACTCAAGTTTAGGGCACCTGTACTTGTCCATTTTATTAGCCTGTTTCACAACCATCTGAACCAACACCAAGCCCCCTACTACCACCTCACATGGAGGAGACGAAATGAACTCATGCCAAAAAGCTTCTCCTCCAATGTTTAGGTCAGCGCTGGTCTAATACTGGGATGTGATACAGATACAAATGAAAAGTGACTCATAACTTTATGACTCTCACACTACTGACTAATCAGTAAAATAGCAATGGGAAAGAAACCAGAGTCCAACCTTTACCACAAACCAGAGAACAAAAAAAAATTGTAACAATCCTACAGTCTGTTTAATTCTCAAAAGAGCCTATGGCATGCAGACTAACAGACTAGAATTGGTAATAGCCGATAGCCTTCTGTTTGGTTAACATAAAAGCCTTTGACATGCAGGCTCGAAATACCCCATCATACTATGACAAAAGAAGCCTTCTTGCTCTAATTTGGTCTAAAAACTGGTACGTAGTGACTACTGGGCAGATGAACCAGAACTAAGGACCATATCCACATTTCAACAATGTACATCTCAACCTCATGGACCAGATGTCCTTTAAGGTTATACAAATATATACAAGCTTTTACATCCTTAGGTACGTATGACAAAAGGAGAGTGACACTAAGAAAAGACTCCCCAAAAAATCATGGCTAAAGAATCACTAATGCTTCTTCTCCACAGAGTTAGCTGTGCTGCCTGTTACTGATACAGAAGAGAATATATCAAAATAACTGAATATTTGCCTGAAGTAAGACTCAAAGGTTGTTATCTTCCTTCCCTTGGCCTCCAGAAAGAACAACAATCTCAGTTCTGTTATCTCATATATAGCAACTAGAATCACTCTGGACTCAAGAGTGCGGTTCCTTAGAACTGTGCTTCAACATGATGAAAACACACATATGGAAGCACCATGGCTGAGGAGAAGGTTAAGGAAAGATTAAAGACACTAGACCAAAACAGGCCGTAGGTATATGGAGGTCTGAACAACCAAAAGTCTTTTGGGCTAGAGCATCTCATTTAAAATTCAAGCAGTCCACAAATACATATAATGAAAAACCAAGATGATAATTGGACCTTATTGTAAGTAAACAGAAAAAGAAATCTAATTTCAAAGATTAAAACAAAGGACATATTTTAGAGGAAATATGCTCTACAACAATGTTTATGATGCTCTAAGGGTAATGTCATGAGCACTGAAGCTACAGCTTTTACAAATCCGCAATTTGTGTACCATGGTACTACACAGGTATTTTTACAATGCCAAAAAAATTACTTCAAGTCTCAATATCATAGAATATTAGAATTTAAGAGGCATTAGAGACACTGCAAAATTCAATTTCCTCATTTTACAGTCAAAGAATCTAACTTTACTAAGAGTCTTGTCCAAAGACATAAGGTAAGTTTGATTCTCTTCAAATAAATTAATTTACTTTGTTTAAAAACTGGTAGAATTTTTGAAATAGTTAGACTTGGGGAGAGGAGTATGGGGACAGGGGAGGATGGCTGTAATGAGACACATTCATAGTTTCAGCCTTAATTTATGTATCTATAAAACTGGATGATGTATAAACTATACTGATTTCAAATTAAAAATTCACTGGAATATAAAAACACTGTACAAATCAGGATTTCAAATCAGTCTACAAACACATCATGCATAATATTAAAGTAAATGTCCACAGTAAAATTACTTTGGGGAATAAGACAGACAATCAAACACCCCTAGTCATGCAGGGAAAAGTACAAAACATTACAATTAAGCAAAAGAATGAATTTTTTAAAACAAGAGGAATGAAAAAGAGGGAAAAATATTTCCATGCACAGAAAGACAGATATCTTGGAATATGACTTCTAAAACCATCAAATTCTAACTTAGATAAAACAAACTAAATTTGCACAAGGCCCAAGAGGACTCTGCGTAAGTATACTCAATGAATACACTAACTTACACGGACATGAGAATAACTTATGAAGTCATATTTCAAAACAATTTTACTCTGTCTGGTCTGTACCTTTTTTATTGCCATATATGAGCCGTTCTTCAGATGGAGAGTCCAGAAAAAAGGAAGTGAATGATGGAGAAAAGGTGGTTGAGACAAATAAAAAGATAGAGATTTAACTTGGCAGTGGTACTGAAGAATGAATGCAGAAAGAAAGGGAGAAAAATGAAGGCCCTCATATTTGAAACTGAAAAATGTAGTACTGTAGATCTGGCAAATAAAGGAGGGATGCCACTGGGGAGAGTTCTAAAGGAAAGATTCTTAAAAGATATGTGTTCAGAAGAAATTATGGACAGAATGACTATAATATCTGATGAAAGTAGACAAATACAAATTAGGGACAGAGAAAAAACACGTGAAAACAAAAAATAAAGAATCATTTGTGTACCATGGTACTACACAGGTATTTTTACAATGCCAAAAAAATTACTTCAAGTCTCAATATCATAGAATATTAGAATTTAAGAGGCATTAGAGACACTGCAAAATTCAATTTCCTCATTTTACAGTCAAAGAATCTAACTTTACTAAGAGTCTTGTCCAAAGACATAAGGTAAGTTTGATTCTCTTCAAATAAATTAATTTACTTTGTTTAAAAACTGGTAGAATTTTTGAAATAGTTAGACTTGGGGAGAGGAGTATGGGGACAGGGGAGGATGGCTGTAATGAGACACATTCATAGTTTCAGCCTTAATTTATGTATCTATAAAACTGGATGATGTATAAACTATACTGATTTCAAATTAAAAATTCACTGGAATATAAAAACACTGTACAAATCAGGATTTCAAATCAGTCTACAAACACATCATGCATAATATTAAAGTAAATGTCCACAGTAAAATTACTTTGGGGAATAAGACAGACAATCAAACACCCCTAGTCATGCAGGGAAAAGTACAAAACATTACAATTAAGCAAAAGAATGAATTTTTTAAAACAAGAGGAATGAAAAAGAGGGAAAAATATTTCCATGCACAGAAAGACAGATATCTTGGAATATGACTTCTAAAACCATCAAATTCTAACTTAGATAAAACAAACTAAATTTGCACAAGGCCCAAGAGGACTCTGCGTAAGTATACTCAATGAATACACTAACTTACACGGACATGAGAATAACTTATGAAGTCATATTTCAAAACAATTTTACTCTGTCTGGTCTGTACCTTTTTTATTGCCATATATGAGCCGTTCTTCAGATGGAGAGTCCAGAAAAAAGGAAGTGAATGATGGAGAAAAGGTGGTTGAGACAAATAAAAAGATAGAGATTTAACTTGGCAGTGGTACTGAAGAATGAATGCAGAAAGAAAGGGAGAAAAATGAAGGCCCTCATATTTGAAACTGAAAAATGTAGTACTGTAGATCTGGCAAATAAAGGAGGGATGCCACTGGGGAGAGTTCTAAAGGAAAGATTCTTAAAAGATATGTGTTCAGAAGAAATTATGGACAGAATGACTATAATATCTGATGAAAGTAGACAAATACAAATTAGGGACAGAGAAAAAACACGTGAAAACACATAAGACTGATAAAAGACTGTGCTAACAACAATCGCACATTTACATTAATACCCCTAAGGAAATGCGTCACCCATGAAAATATGTTAAGTGAAAGGTAATGACACAAATGAGATACAAACTCATGTGGTTCTTCAAGGACACCAAATCTGCAAAATCTGTAGCACACACAGAGAAATGTCGGTAAACTTTATATAAACTACCTCAGTGAAAAACCTTACCCACTCCCAATAAAGGAAAGGCTAAGCCTCCCACACTCCATGATCACAACAGCATACAATTTCTTGAAGTCAGAACTGTGGAGCTTTTGCACATACCCAGGATCAACAGTATGTGCTATCTGCTCCCAATACAATCTTGGAGTTTGAGGGACGTCTTTTTACACAAATTGCAACAGACTGTTTCAAAGCAAGTAATAGCTCTAAGAGTAGGCAGCAGAAATGTTTCTTTCGAGCTTTCCATTCTAATGCTGACATACATGATTACATTATAGAAAATGCAAAGTTGTAGTTTAGTAAAACTGTAACATATCGGTTTATGTATTTCCTTTACCAAGCTCATGACAAAAGATAAATAACTGAAAGAAACAGTATTTATTCTACATAACACATAGATCAGTGTTCAAAAATTCATTTTAATGATTACATAATGCCTCGAAAAGGAATGCTACGTGCATTTTCGCATGCAATATGTTTCTGCAAATTTCTGTCTTTAAAAATAAACCCACATGCGGGCTTCACTGGTGGTCCAGTGGGTAAGGACACCGCCTTGCAGTGCAAGGGGCATCGGTTCGATCCCTGGCCTGGGAAGATCCCACGTGCCGCGGAGCAGCTAGACCGATGTGTCCAACTGCCAAGCTGGAGCTCTGGAGTGCATGTGCCCAGAGCCGGTGCTCTGCAGCGATAAGACTCCACTGCGATGGGAGGCCCACAGAGGCCAAAGAACAAAGATAAACGAAAGACCAATAAAAGTGGCCAATAAATAAATAAATAAATAAACAAACCCACACATACATTAAACAATGCAGAATACCAAAGATCATCACCGAAGAGGTCTTATTCCTTTAGCCAATTTCAGCCTTGAATAGGCAAAAACTACTCTTTCCTTTTTCCCACCTGGAAATCTCCAATCCTATTCTTTCCCTTTCCCCAAAGAAAAGCTAAATCCTTATTCTGCCCCCATAGTAACCAATCCCCCACCCACCAAGTTTTCTAAGTCAGACTTCTCCTCAGCCTCAGTCCACAGCATACTTCCACTGCTGAGCAGGAAAGAGGGAAGGAGAGGACAGAAAGCATGTTATTATGGACAAAGGAAAGGAGAAAAGATAGAGTTAAGGGGAAGAAATAAGGGAATATGAGTAAGAAAGGGAAACAAATGTAGTTCAAGTAGTTCTTTTCCCAAACCCACCCTAGTATCTATCCTAAACTCCTTTCCTTTCTTGAAGTCAGAACTGTGGAGCTTTTGCACATACCCAGGATCAACAGTATGTGCTATCTGCTCCCAATACAATCTTGGAGTTTGAGGACGTCTTTTACACAAATTGCAACAGACTGTTTCAAAGCAAGTAATAGCTCTAAGAGTAGGCAGCAGAAATGTTTCTTCGAGCTTTCCATTCTAATGCTGACATACATGATTACATTATAGAAAATGCAAAGTTGTAGTTTAGTAAAACTGTAACATATCGGTTTATGTATTTCCTTTACCAAGCTCATGACAAAAGATAAATAACTGAAAGAAACAGTATTTATTCTACATAACACATAGATCAGTGTTCAAAAATTCATTTTAATGATTACATAATGCCTCGAAAAGGAATGCTACGTGCATTTTCGCATGCAATATGTTTCTGCAAATTTCTGTCTTTAAAAATAAACCCACATGCGGGCTTCACTGGTGGTCCAGTGGGTAAGGACACCGCCTTGCAGTGCAAGGGGCATCGGTTCGATCCCTGGCCTGGGAAGATCCCACGTGCCGCGGAGCAGCTAGACCGATGTGTCCAACTGCCAAGCTGGAGCTCTGGAGTGCATGTGCCCAGAGCCGGTGCTCTGCAGCGATAAGACTCCACTGCGATGGGAGGCCCACAGAGGCCAAAGAACAAAGATAAACGAAAGACCAATAAAAGTGGCCAATAAATAAATAAATAAATAAACAAACCCACACATACATTAAACAATGCAGAATACCAAAGATCATCACCGAAGAGGTCTTATTCCTTTAGCCAATTTCAGCCTTGAATAGGCAAAAACTACTCTTTCCTTTTTCCCACCTGGAAATCTCCAATCCTATTCTTTCCCTTTCCCCAAAGAAAAGCTAAATCCTTATTCTGCCCCCATAGTAACCAATCCCCCACCCACCAAGTTTTCTAAGTCAGACTTCTCCTCAGCCTCAGTCCACAGCATACTTCCACTGCTGAGCAGGAAAGAGGGAAGGAGAGGACAGAAAGCATGTTATTATGGACAAAGGAAAGGAGAAAAGATAGAGTTAAGGGGAAGAAATAAGGGAATATGAGTAAGAAAGGGAAACAAATGTAGTTCAAGTAGTTCTTTTCCCAAACCCACCCTAGTATCTATCCTAAACTCCTTTCCTTTCCTCCATTACTCACGGTTCTTCTGCCCCCAAACCACTCTCATTCCTAGACAAACTCCCACACCCATATTCCCAAAACTTTCTTGGGAGTCTCTGCTCTTAATACTTGGTAGTGTAAGGGTGAAAAAACGTGGAGTAACTAATTAATTACACCTGCCATGTTGGTAGTGAAGAGAGATCTATTTCTAGTATTCAAAGCTGGAACTCAGTGTATTTTCCCAGAGAAACACTGTGATAAAGGTGCTTGTGCTCAGATGCTCAACCATGTACAGCTCTTTCTGACTCAATGGACTATAGCCCACTGCACTCCTTTGTCCATGGGATTCTCCCTTTTGCAAAAATACTGGAGTGGGGTGTAACTTCCTCCTTCAGGGATCTTTCCAACCCAGTGGTCAAACCTGTGTCTCTTAATGCACTGGCAGGCAAATTCTTTACCGCTAGCGCCACCTGGGAAGTCCATAAATGGTGCTTATCAATTTTTAAAATTACTTAAGACAGAAAGAATTTTCATCTTATCTATTTCCTCAATCTATGGAAGAGAAGATTTTGAGAAGTTAGGTTACTTTCCCAAGATTACTCAGCTAATATAATGGTAGCACCAAGATACCTGAACCATTGATCCTTTTCACTAAACTACAGTGACTCTTTAATAACCAAATTTGATTTACTTCTGGAGTGTAAGAATGATATAACAAGTTGATAAATAAGCATAATTTTTCATTGATAGGAAAAACATTAAGATGCATAAATTTTCATTAGAAGGAATATAATAAAATGTTATATTTATTCTCGGTGGAATTTCCCCCAAATGATTCAGGCCTATTTTCATATAAATCATTGGTATCTAAACCAAGTAGTATATTAAGACCTAGCAGGGAGCTTCCCTGGTGGTACAGTGGGTAGAGTCTCCCTTGCAGTACAAGGGCCACAGGTTCGATCCCTGGCCTGGGAAGATCCCACATGCCACAGAGGGGCTGGACCGGTGTGTCCAATTATGAGGCAGCACTCTGGAGCAAGTGTGCCCAGAGCTGGTGCTCTGCAACAAGAGAGGCCACTGTGATGAGAGGCCCACACAGGCCAAAGAATAAAGATGGATGAAAAGAAATAAATAAATTTTAAAAACCAGGGCTTCCCTTGTGATCCAGTGGGTAAAGAGTCAGCCTTGCAGTGCAAGGGGCACTGGTTCGATCCCTGGCACGGGAAGATCCCACATGCCACGGAGCAGCTGCACTGGTGTGTCTAATTACGAGCAAGCGCTCTGGAGCACATGAGTCCAGAGCTAGTGCTCTGCAATGAGAGAGGCCACTGCGATGGGAGGCCCACACAGGCCGAAGAGCATAGATGGATGAAAATAAATAAATGAAAGACCAATAAAAGGGGCCAAAAATTAACAACAACAGCAACAACAAAGACTTAGCAAGGAAATTTTTTTCCTTTTTACCACAGAAAGAGGATTAAAGCATCAACTATCATTACTCCTATTTAATACTACTAACAATATTGATATAAATTTTTTAAATAAAAAGGAATAAAAGGTAAAAATGCAGAAAGTAAATGACAGTATCTCACCCTTATGCAAATGATATATATTTTAAAGTTATGGAAAATAAAATAAAAATTATCATAGGAAGTAATTCTGCTGATCCAACTTGTTGAACACAAGATAAGCCCACAAACATATAATTCCTTTATACAGTCAGAAAATACATTAAGATACTAGTTGCAACAATAATTAGAATATAAAATACTGAAATATTAATTTAAATACATTATACTAAATACATTATACAAATACTAAATGCATTAAAGGATTAATTATAGTAAATGAATTAATTCTATGAAGCAAGAAATTTTGATCTTAATTTAGAAAGTTACATATTACTTTTTTAAACTTTCTAGATTCAGATATAGAAATCTGTATATAAAGCCAATTAAAACTCCTACTATAAAATGAAGCACAAATCAATGAAATTCAAGCCAAGAAACCAACACAGAAAAATCAACAAAACCAAAAACTGGTTCTTTAGAAGTACAAATAAAACTGACACCCCCTCAATCAGGTTAACAAGAAAAAAATATTTTTTTGAAATTTATTTTTAGAAATAAAAAATTGCTTATAACTAATTCTATATATCAAAATAAAAATAAAAATACGAATAGCAACAAAAAATAAACTCCTACTAGATAGTTTATAGAATTTGACAAATTAACAGAAAACTATTAAAAAAATAGTGGGATATATATAAAAATTATTTCATTTTATTACTGATCATTATATCAGTACTTATAACACTGTGAAATAGAAATTATTACCTTCATTTTGAAGATAAAAACCTGAGAGTTAGAAAGGTGAAATAACTTATTCAAGATCACAAAGCCATTATAGGCAATTAGAATCTAAACCCAGAACTAGTCTTACAACAGTGGTAGTAGAATAGGAAAAATAAATATTTACTTAAGACTATTTAAAATTTTATGGAAAAGACTGGGCTTCCCTGGTGGTCCAGTGGGTCAGGACACCGCCTTGCAGTGCAAGGGGCGCCGGTTCCATCCCTGGCCTGGGAAGATTCCACGTGCCACAGAGCAGCTGAACTGAAGTGTCCAATTACTGAGCCGGAGCTCTGGAGCGCATGTGCCCAGAGCCGGTGCTCTGCCACAAGAGAGGCCACCGGGATGGGAGGCCCACACGGGCCAAAGAACAAGGATGGATGAAAATAGATAAATGAAAGACCAATAGAAGTGGCCCGCCTCCTCCCCCGCAAAAAAGAAATTAAAAAAAAAAAGAATTAAAATAAGGGAAAATACATATTATTCATTAATGCTTATTATCTACACAAAAAAGAACTAAGGTAAATTAATTTATTTCAGTTAACAAAACCATAAGCCAGAGTAAAAGCACTCTCTGCCTGCCACCAACAGATGGCAACAGCAGACACGTGTATATAGTCACCTTGTACTTTCAACAAATGGAATTAAAACAGTATTTAAGAATTGAGCCTGTTAGTAAGTTGAGAAATTTCTGAACAGTTTTTATTCAGATTTTACTTGTAAGTGGTCACTTGAGAGGGACAGTTTACATAGCTGATAAAGCAGATTTCTTCCTCAGCATCATAAGAATTCAAATAAATGCAAATTCAACTGTAACTTATTACTATACAGTCAGCAAACAAAATAAGTAAAAGTGACTAAAACTCAATAAGGTGGGCCTGTGAAAAAATAGGTCTATGGATGTGTTGCTAGAAACACTTCATATTGATCCAATTATTATGCAAAGTAATCTGGCAGTTCATAGCTAAAATAATGAAGCTAAAATTCTTCATACCCTTTGATTCTCTTCAAGAAATTTATTCCAAAAAGGAAAATTAAAACTACTCTACAAACAGGTTTATTGCATGCTATTCATAATAAAAACAATTTTAAGTCCAAATAAAATCCTCAAAACTTCAAAAGAAAAGTAACTTTGTTTCCATTGTATTAGCTTATACTATAAATGAGCATTAGATACACAGGCTGGTTGTCTCAACTAAGAACTAACAATCATATAACTTTGTTTCTATGGAAAAATGCTTTCTGAATCTCAAACTAAATTAACAAGTAATCCCACATAAATTAGGAACAGCCTACAAGACTGGGTATTTCACTGTGTTTCTGAAGCACTAAGAATACAGTACTAATGAAACAAAAAGCACTTTTTTATCCTTCTTTCTCTAAGTAGTGTCTATATTCATGAAGAACCACATTCTTTTAGTATTTCAATTTTCTTCATCTTCTGTTCTCTTTCCAATTTCCCCATTCCCAAAATTAATTTTCTTCCCCATACCAACAGAAAAAAAATCACTCAAATTATTTTAAAGTCTTAAATAATATCTGAAAAAAAAATAGACTGTCACTTTTCAAACAGTATAGCCATTTGACAGCAATGACTATAATTTACAAGAGCATATTAAAATTGAGCAGTTCAACAATACAATTTCACAATAAAAAACAGTAAAATAAATAGTCATACCATCAAACTGGTCTTCCCCTTCAGTCATAAGTTCATCATCCGAGCAAATACTCAGAACGTTTACCAACATTTCTGTCACTATTGAAAAAAAAAACGGTGTACATTAGCTGATTATATTTAACTCATCTGGATGTATACAGAGCAACTATTTATATAAACGGTCAAATGGTTTTTTTTTTTTTTAAAGATTTATTTATTTTGGGCGGGGGTCGGGTTGGGGAGGGAGGGGAGCGGGCGGGCCACTTCTATTGGTCTTCATTTCTCCATTTTCATCCGTCTTTGTTCTTTGGCTCTTGCGGGCCTCCCATCGCGGTGGCGTCTGTCGCTGCAGAGTGCCGGCTCTGGGCGCATGCGCTCCAGAGCTCCGGCTCGGCAATTGGACACATGGGTCCAGACACTCCGCGGCACGTGGGATCTTCCCAGGCCAGGGATCGAACCAGCGCCCCTTCCACTGCAAGGCGGTGTCCTTACCCACTGGACCACCAGGGGAAGCCTCAGTCAAATGATTTTTAACATAAGACTAACACATCTGGATAGTAGAAATGATGGGTTTAAAAGCAATATGGGCTTTCAAAATGAAAGAAATTAAGTGGGTAACAAGCCTGAGTTTCTTTATGGAGTAAATATTCAGGTCTCTCAGAGAAAAAAGAAGCCCCCAAAGGGAAAAGAACAGGGATGAATAACATCTAAATAAATACATTTAAATTCTTCATTATGGACACAGCATTAAGGAGTAGGGAAAAAACATGACAAACTTTCAGAAAGTTTCAGGATTCAATTTTTTAAAAACCGGCTCCAATAATTTCCCTGAAACTTAACCTTAAGACTACTAATGACTATCTACAACTGTAAACCATGGTTCATTTTTAGGCTTAATTCTCCACCATTCAATATATTTTTTGCCTTCTCTTTTCTCTTGGTTTCTGGACTCTACTCTTCTGGTTTTTCTATCTCTTAGACTTTTCAAGATTCTCTCTGTAGTCTTGGTTCTTTTTGTATGTTCAATCTCTTGGTGATTCTATCCATTCCTATACATTTCCAAGTATAATCTTTTGAAAATGATTCCAAAGTTTTCTGCCAGTCTCAATCTTAAATTTCTGGATTTCCTTGCTGGTTTTATTGTCAACTGTCTTGTACTATCCATATATTGTTTGTTTCCCCTACTAGAATTAAACCTTCATGAGTGCAGGGTGTTGTTCTGTTTACTACTGCACCCCCATAGCCTGGCACCATTGCCAGGCACAATTAATAAATAAAAATATATATTGAGTATTTGCCCTTGTATATCCTAATGACATCTAGAAATGAATACATTCAAAACAAAAGTCAATACTGCCGCTATTATTTCTCCTATAAATATATTAATAGCATATTACATGCAAGGCACTGTGCTAAAGCTCTGGGATTCAAATATAAAAGGCTCAGTCTCGACCCTCCAAAGGCTTACTAACTACTAATGGATACAGATACACACACATACACACATATATCACAAGAATGTGATGAGCACAATGCTTTAAGTATGCAGAGTTATGCACAAGATCTGCTGAAGAAAAGAAGACTTTTGGTATGAAATAGAAGTCTGCCAGGTGGAGGCGGCAAATAAGGCATTCTAAACAGAAGTTAGAAAAAGTATGAAACAGTCAATGTATCAGTAGAATAAAATTAAACAGTCCAGAAATAAAACAATTCAGTGGAGAAAGAACAGTGTTTTCAAATGATCCTGGGACAACTCGATATCCACATACAAAAAGATGAAGTTGAATCCCCACTTCGCACCACACACGCACACACACACACACACAAAGTCAAAAAGGATCAAAGACCTAAATATAAGAAATAAAACTAAAAATTTTTAAAGAAAACACAGAAGTAAATATTCATGAACTGGGTAAAGTTTCTTAAATATAACACCAAAGCACAACCCACAACAACGATAAAATAAAGAGTCCTTCAGCAAAATGCAAAACTCTCTTGTGCCAGGACTTTCCTGGTGGCTCTTCTTGGGTGCAGGACATTTTAGGCTTATTCTCCACCATTCAATATATTTTTTGCCTTCTCTTTTCTCTTGGTTTCTGGACTCTACTCTTCTGGTTTTTCTATCTCTTAGACTTTTCAAGATTCTCTCTGTAGTCTTGGTTCTTTTTGTATGTTCAATCTCTTGGTGATTCTATCCATTCCTATACATTTCCAAGTATAATCTTTTGAAAATGATTCCAAAGTTTTCTGCCAGTCTCAATCTTAAATTTCTGGATTTCCTTGCTGGTTTTATTGTCAACTGTCTTGTACTATCCATATATTGTTTGTTTCCTACTAGAATTAAACCTTCATGAGTGCAGGGTGTTGTTCTGTTTACTACTGCACCCCATAGCCTGGCACCATTGCCAGGCACAATTAATAAATAAAAATATATATTGAGTATTTGCCCTTGTATATCCTAATGACATCTAGAAATGAATACATTCAAAACAAAAGTCAATACTGCCGCTATTATTTCTCCTATAAATATATTAATAGCATATTACATGCAAGGCACTGTGCTAAAGCTCTGGGATTCAAATATAAAAGGCTCAGTCTCGACCCTCCAAAGGCTTACTAACTACTAATGGATACAGATACACACACATACACACATATATCACAAGAATGTGATGAGCACAATGCTTTAAGTATGCAGAGTTATGCACAAGATCTGCTGAAGAAAAGAAGACTTTTGGTATGAAATAGAAGTCTGCCAGGTGGAGGCGGCAAATAAGGCATTCTAAACAGAAGTTAGAAAAAGTATGAAACAGTCAATGTATCAGTAGAATAAAATTAAACAGTCCAGAAATAAAACAATTCAGTGGAGAAAGAACAGTGTTTTCAAATGATCCTGGGACAACTCGATATCCACATACAAAAAGATGAAGTTGAATCCCCACTTCGCACCACACACGCACACACACACACACACACAAAGTCAAAAAGGATCAAAGACCTAAATATAAGAAATAAAACTAAAAATTTTTAAAGAAAACACAGAAGTAAATATTCATGAACTGGGTAAAGTTTCTTAAATATAACACCAAAGCACAAGCAACAACAACAAAAAAATAAAGAGGACTTCATCAAAATGAAAAACTCTCTTGTGCCAGGACTTTCCTGGTGGTCCAGTGCTCTGTGCTCCCAATGTAGGGGGCCTGGGTCAGAGAACTAGATCCCATATCCCACAGCTGAGAGTTCCTATGCTACAATTAAAGATCCTGTATGCAGCAACTAAGACCAAGGGCAGCCAAATAAACAACTTTTGTGCTTCAAAGAACATCACCAAGAAAGTGAAAACACAGTTCACAAAAGAAAATATTTGCAAATCATATATTTGATAAGGGCCTTGCCTTTAGACTATATAAAGAACTCTTACAATGCAATAGTAAAAAGACAAACAATCCATTTAAAAATAAACATTTCTTCAATAAGATGCAAATGTCAAATAAGCACATTAGAAATAATATTCAACATCATTATTCATTAGAGAAATGAGATATAATTTCATATCCAATACAATGGCTACAATAAAAAAGATTTAAAAAACCCCAAGTGGGCTTCCCTGGTGGTCCAGTGGGTAAGGACACTGCCTTGCACTGCAAGGGGCGCCAGTTCGAGCCCTGGCCTGGGAAGATCCCACGTGCCGCAGAGTGGCTGGATCAATGTGTCCAATTACCGAGTTGGAGCTCTGGAGCGCGTGCTCCCAGAGCCGGTGCTCTGCAACAAGAGAGGCCACCACGATGGGAGGCCCACATGGGCCAAAGAACAAAGATGGATGAAACTAGACAAATGAAAGACCAGTGGAAGTGGCCTGCCCACCCCCCTCCCTCCCTACCCCTGCCAAAATAAATAAATAAATAAATAAATCTTAAAAAAAAAAAACAAGTATTGGCAAGTATATGGAAACACTGGAAACATACACTGTTCATAGCATTATAAAATGGCATAGCAGCTTTAGAAAAGAATTCAACACATCTTCAAAAGGTTAGATATAGAGTTATCGTGTAACCCAGCAACACTACTCCCAGTTACATATCTAAGAAGAAAAAAACATATTTTACAGGAATGTTCATCGAAGCATTATTTATAGTAGTCAGAAAATGGAGACAACCAAATGTCCATCAGCTGATGAATGGATAAACAAAATATGGTATATCCATACAACAGAATATTATTTTGACATAAAAAGGAAAAAACACACTGATTCAGGCTACAACATGGGTAAACCTTAAAAACACTATAGAAAGAAGTCAGTCACAAAAGACTACATATTGCATGATTCCATTTATATGAAATTTCCAGAATAGGCAAATCTATGGTAACAGTAAGTAGAGGAGTGATTGTCTTGGGCTTGAGAGAAGATTTCGGGAACTGCTAATGGACACAAGATTTCATTAGGAGGATGGTGAAAATATTTCAAAACTAATTATGGTGATAGACACACAACTCTGAATATACTAAAAAACAATGAAGTACACAATTTAAATAGGTTAATTGTATGGTATTTGAATTATACCTCAATAAAGCTGTTACAAAAAATAAAGAAAAGTATTAAGGCATGAAACTTAAAAGAGCCCTGGATGGAAGGGTCACATCTTCAACAGGACAAGAATTCAAGATGAGTGCAGTTTATCAGGAATTCCCTGGCAGTCCAGTGGTTAGGACTCCATGTTTTCACTACCAAGAGTCAATCTCTAGTTGAGGAAATAAGATTTGGGCCTAACAGCTGGGGAAAATACCCTGGCCTGGGAAGATCCCACGTGCCGCAGAGTGGCTGGATCAATGTGTCCAATTACCGAGTTGGAGCTCTGGAGCGCGTGCTCCCAGAGCCGGTGCTCTGCAACAAGAGAGGCCACCACGATGGGAGGCCCACATGGGCCAAAGAACAAAGATGGATGAAACTAGACAAATGAAAGACCAGTGGAAGTGGCCTGCCCACCCCCCTCCCTCCCTACCCCTGCCAAAATAAATAAATAAATAAATAAATAAATGTTTAAAAAAAAAAAAAAAACAAGTATTGGCAAGTATATGGAAACACTGGAAACATACACTGTTCATAGCATTATAAAATGGCATAGCAGCTTTAGAAAAGAATTCAACACATCTTCAAAAGGTTAGATATAGAGTTATCGTGTAACCCAGCAACACTACTCCCAGTTACATATCTAAGAAGAAAAAAACATATTTTACAGGAATGTTCATCGAAGCATTATTTATAGTAGTCAGAAAATGGAGACAACCAAATGTCCATCAGCTGATGAATGGATAAACAAAATATGGTATATCCATACAACAGAATATTATTTTGACATAAAAAGGAAAAAACACACTGATTCAGGCTACAACATGGGTAAACCTTAAAAACACTATAGAAAGAAGTCAGTCACAAAAGACTACATATTGCATGATTCCATTTATATGAAATTTCCAGAATAGGCAAATCTATGGTAACAGTAAGTAGAGGAGTGATTGTCTTGGGCTTGAGAGAAGATGTGCGGGGAACTGCTAATGGACACAAGATTTCATTAGGAGGATGGTGAAAATATTTCAAAACTAATTATGGTGATAGACACACAACTCTGAATATACTAAAAAACAATGAAGTACACAATTTAAATAGGTTAATTGTATGGTATTTGAATTATACCTCAATAAAGCTGTTACAAAAAATAAAGAAAAGTATTAAGGCATGAAACTTAAAAGAGCCCTGGATGGAAGGGTCACATCTTCAACAGGACAAGAATTCAAGATGAGTGCAGTTTATCAGGAATTCCCTGGCAGTCCAGTGGTTAGGACTCCATGTTTTCACTACCAAGAGTCAATCTCTAGTTGAGGAAATAAGATGCCTGAAAGTCATGTGTTACAGCTGGGGGGAAAAAATGAGTTCAGTTTAGAAAGCAGGGCAACAGTAAGCAGAGGAAGCTTCCATTGACGGTACATATTTTCTCTGACAGTAATGACACAAATGAGAGCCTAGCTAATGCTAGAAATCAAAGGGTGATACCAAATCGTTGTTGTTGTCATTTAGTTACTAAGTTGTATCCAACTCTTTTGCAAACCCATGGACTGTAGCCTGCCAGGATCCTCTGTCCATGGCATTTCCCAGGCAAGAATACTAGACTGGACTGCCATTTCTTTCTCCAGGAGATCTTTCTGACCCAGGGATTGAACCCACACCTTCTACATTAGTGGGGGGGGGGGGGGGTTGCCACTGAGCCACCAGGGAAGCCCCAAGGCTATATAAATGTCTCCAGTAGTACTTTATATGCTAACTATAAGAATGGAGAAAACGGAAAGTTACACTTTACTAGGGCTAAGATTTGTAGGATGAAGTAGAACAACAAGAGAGAAAGGAGTTCGGGGATGTGTTAAAAAGACAGAAAGGCAAGGGGGCATCAGACTAAAAAGAAAACAATGTGGTCAAAGGCCTAGCAATTCTAATGAAGATAAAGAGCAGTTATAACTGAAGTGAGGGACTGCTAGAATAATAGGAATTCTCATCAGAGTGTGTTAATAGCACTATCATTATCAGACTCAAAATAACCAAGCCATCTTTCCATTTATATGAA
The DNA here is from genome assembly GCA_022376925.1 of Tragulus kanchil. NCBI lineage: Eukaryota > Metazoa > Chordata > Mammalia > Artiodactyla > Tragulidae > Tragulus > Tragulus kanchil. The sequence continues at coordinate 49,071,119 of JAIOJX010000005.1, forward strand.
ATTTCCAGAATAGGCAAATCTATGGTAACAGTAAGTAGAGGAGTGATTGTCTTGGGCTTGAGAGAAGATGTGCGGGGAACTGCTAATGGACACAAGATTTCATTAGGAGGATGGTGAAAATATTTCAAAACTAATTATGGTGATAGACACACAACTCTGAATATACTAAAAAACAATGAAGTACACAATTTAAATAGGTTAATTGTATGGTATTTGAATTATACCTCAATAAAGCTGTTACAAAAAATAAAGAAAAGTATTAAGGCATGAAACTTAAAAGAGCCCTGGATGGAAGGGTCACATCTTCAACAGGACAAGAATTCAAGATGAGTGCAGTTTATCAGGAATTCCCTGGCAGTCCAGTGGTTAGGACTCCATGTTTTCACTACCAAGAGTCAATCTCTAGTTGAGGAAATAAGATGCCTGAAAGTCATGTGTTACAGCTGGGGGGAAAAAATGAGTTCAGTTTAGAAAGCAGGGCAACAGTAAGCAGAGGAAGCTTCCATTGACGGTACATATTTTCTCTGACAGTAATGACACAAATGAGAGCCTAGCTAATGCTAGAAATCAAAGGGTGATACCAAATCGTTGTTGTTGTCATTTAGTTACTAAGTTGTATCCAACTCTTTTGCAAACCCATGGACTGTAGCCTGCCAGGATCCTCTGTCCATGGCATTTCCCAGGCAAGAATACTAGACTGGACTGCCATTTCTTTCTCCAGGAGATCTTTCTGACCCAGGGATTGAACCCACACCTTCTACATTAGTGGGGGGGGGGGGGGGTTGCCACTGAGCCACCAGGGAAGCCCCAAGGCTATATAAATGTCTCCAGTAGTACTTTATATGCTAACTATAAGAATGGAGAAAACGGAAAGTTACACTTTACTAGGGCTAAGATTTGTAGGATGAAGTAGAACAACAAGAGAGAAAGGAGTTCGGGGATGTGTTAAAAAGACAGAAAGGCAAGGGGGCATCAGACTAAAAAGAAAACAATGTGGTCAAAGGCCTAGCAATTCTAATGAAGATAAAGAGCAGTTATAACTGAAGTGAGGGACTGCTAGAATAATAGGAATTCTCATCAGAGTGTGTTAATAGCACTATCATTATCAGACTCAAAATAACCAAGCCATCTTTAAGCAATGCCTCCTCTTAAACATGAAATCTGATTAAGTCTCAGATTCTACTTTTACAGCTCTCGGAGTTGTCCCGTGCTTTTCATTCCTAATGCCAGCAGGGCTTTGTGATGTTTCCATCTGATTCCTGTTGAAGTTTCACAACAGGTCTCCCAGTTTATTTCACCCGAGTAATTTTTCTAACTATCATGATCATTTTCTGTTGCAGTTGCATCCCACATTTATCAAAGTTCCAAATATTCTGTTTAAATGATCAAAATCCTCCTGATCTAATTCTGACTTTTCATTCTTTTTCTACTACTATCCTTCATACATTAATTGCTAATTAAACTGAACCCCTAAACATATGTCAGTGATCTTATACTTTCTTCCTCTCAGATTCAGGCTTGGGGAAATACTTTCACCTTACTATTGTCTTGCTCACATCTACAACACAATTTCATCGTTCTTTAAGCTCCAGTTCAATGCTACTTAACTCATCTGATAGATATAATCTCCTCTTTCTTATTAATTCCTATAAAACTATGCTTGTCTTAGAACACTTACCACATTAAAATTTATCATTATTTATATATCTTAAGTCCCCTATTAATCTGCAAAGACCCATATCTTAGTTTAATAAAGGAGACTTTCAAAAAAATAAAAACCTAGTAGATGAACAAATCTTACATGTATGACCTTCTATAGAATATCATACCATGCTGGATTCTCTGAAACAGAGATTCTTAAATTGGGGGTTAATAAACCTGAGGGGCATCCTCAAAATGTTACGTATGTAAAGACTGTACAATTTGTACATGAAATTTTCTCGGTAGAATAAAAGTCTATTAATTTTCACCACATTTTCAAAAGGGTTTTAATCTTATCTCTGAGATTCATTCTAAAATATTTACAGATATGAAAAAAAAAATAACAGCTGTGATTCAAAATAACTGAGATGTGCGATAGGGAGTAGTGGATGGGGATATAAATGACACAGACACGGTACTGGCGATCATCTGATAACTGTTGAAGCTGAGTAACTGGTACATAGGAATCCATCATTATTATTCGCTCTACCTTTTATATGCTAAAATTTTACAACATAATTTTTTTTCTTTTTTTTCTTTTTTTAAAAATTTTGTCCTCTTTTATTGGTCCCTTATCTATTCATTCTCATCCATCTTCATTCCTTGGCCTGTGTGGGCCTCCCATTGCAGTGGGCCTCCCATTGCAGCAGCCCTCCTCACTGCAGAGCATTGGCTCTGGGCACATCAGCCCCAGGGCGTCAGCTCGCAACTGGACACACTGGTCCAGCCGCTCTGTGGTACGTTGGATCTTCCCGGGCCAGGGACGGAACCAGCGCCCCTTGCACTTCAAGGTAGACTCTTTACCCACTGGACCACCAGAAAAGCCTCACAACATAATATTTTTAAAAAATGAAATAAAAAGCCCCTCAAAGGCTACTACTTCCATCTAACTTTGGAAGTGAACCAGCCTCCAAGGAAGCCTCTTGGCTTAGGTTTGTTGCTTCCCAGGGACTAGATCAGAGTCAAACTGGTTTTTTTGATGTGGAATCCAATAAAGAAGTGTCATTTGCTGCTTTTCACACCAAAAGAAAATTTTCATTAGAATGAAGAAGTAGTTAGGCTATTTAACAGCTAACATGTATTAAAATGGAAAAATATGCAGAGTTTGAGAAAATTTTCTTACTGTGTTCAACATTGGTTAGAATTCTATTTGCGTATAATGTTCAAATCTGAGATTCCAGTTTTAGAAAGATATGAATAACTTAAGAGAAGATTCGCAGAAAAACAACAAAAATGGTCAAAGAGTTTGAATACTTCCTCACAATAGCTAAGATGATGTAGAGTGGCAAAAAAAAGAACATAAGATCACTTAGTAGCAGACTTCAAATGTATAATCACTGAAAGAAACCCATTCTCATTTACAAGACATCCACAGAAACTAGATTAAGTTTTCTCATTTCTCAAAAGGAGTTAAGACTGGGCTTCCCTGGTGGTCCAGTGGGTAAGGACACTGCCTTGCAGTGCAAGGGGCGCCAGTTCCATCCCTGGCCTGGGAAGATCCCACGTGCCGCGGAGCAGCTGGACCCATGTGTCCAATTACCAAGCCGGAGCTCTGGAGTGCGTGAGCCCAGAGCCGGTTCTCTGCGACAACAGAGGCCACCGCAATGGGAGGCCCACACGGGCCAAAGAACAAAGATGGATGAAAATAGACAAATGAAGGACCAATAGAAGTGGCCCGCCTGCTCCCCTCCCTTCCCACCCCACCAAAATAAATAAATCTTTTTTTTTTTAAAAAAAAGAAATATCCATTTTTCTTCCTATCTATCTTCCTCTACTTCCCCCACTTCCCATCCCACTTATATTACATTAAAGTAGTTGTATTGTAGTCTAGCCTGGAGGCAGGAGAATGAGCAAGATGAATTCTTAAATTCCCTTTAGCCTGATGATGCTATGATTGAACTATTTCTCATATACCAAAGATAGAAGGTTATAAGTGTAATGCATCCCTTGCACCTAAGGCCTTACTGGTCCCCTTCTCAAATGCTAAAGTGGGTAATTCTATCTCCATATGAATGTTGACCTAAGAAGCAACTGATGAAGCCCTAAGGCAACCTGCAAAAAACCGGTTTAACACACAGTTTAAGTATTAACTCTGAATTTTAAAACCAAAAACGCCTTGGCATAAATAACATATCTCAGACAGAAAGGAACACTTTGTAACATAAAGGAGGTGAGAAAAAATAGAGAGGGATATAGAACAAAATGTTTTACAATCGTTATCTGTACTCTAATATTCATATTCCACATATGGAAATTCAGGTATTGCCTCATGGGAAAATTAACATTAAAATGGAAAAAGATGAATGTGATGAAGTAAGGAAATCTTAAGAACTCTATAGAACTAAAGTAAAATAAAAACAAAAATAAAACCTTTTAAATACCATTTATGTTTTTTAAAGCCTATTAGGTACATACTAATAGGAACCTCTAAATTATCAGGAAAGCATTACCACTAAAACTGTATACATATTGTTCCATATAGGCTAAGGAAATACTAGGTCAGAACCTGAATTTCTCTTTATAATTTTTGACAGTACATAACTGCTACAAAATGGAATTCTGTCCCAAATATAGGCTATTAAATCCTCCCATGAACTGCTATGACATCCCCAAAAGTGATGTTAAAATAGGTAAAAGTGCCTGTTCCAAAGCAAAGCTATCCCTCCATTCCTTCATAAACGATTTAAGCTAAAGGAAAAAAGAAAGAAAATCCAACAGCTGAAGACAACATTAGGCTATTTATGTCTTCTCCTAGTCCCCCCGACACCCTCACATGGGGGCTGTAAACACCTAACTAAAATATCTTTGAGGCTCTCATATCCACACCCACTGAGACAAGCAGAGCTGTACCCACAATGAAACTATACTTCAGCTTCCTTTAGCAAGTAGTATGTGCCTGTAATAGTAAACTGGAGCAAATGTAACAATAATACAACAATTGGGGTTTTTGTAAATAAAAAAATTATACCTTTTTCTCCAACAAATGGTAAAGACCATGTGAAGACATCCATAAAATTGGGCAACCAGTAAGGATGTGGAGAACAATTAAACTGTCGAATATTCATCACATTATTTTCATACTTTAATACAGCAGCTGTAAGATAAGTTTGAACATCAATGTAACAATTTGTCTTTAGTTCCAAAAGTCTACAACACATATAAGCAGAAAAAATACCTCTTTAAGAGGGTGGGAAAGGGTGAGTGGACCGTAAAGGGAGGGAGGAACTAATTTTTAGTAATAATACATTTTTGCTTTTATGTAGAGCACAGTCAGATCTTCACTTGTTATTATTAATGAAATTCCCAATCTTTCTAGAATGCTTATTTTACTTTATAACCTAATATAAATAATCCAACATACACTTTTACTAAATCCAAAATTGTGAAAACTCAATTTTTTAGAGGAAACACAGAACAGCAATGAGCAATTTTCTAGGTTTAAAAGTCCATACAAGTTGGAGGAATATAAGAGGGTCTTTTCAGTTGCAGGCAACCTGAAAAGGACAGTTAAATGGAAATAAAGCAAGAAAATAAAATAGAAAAGAAAAAGAAATAATTTGGAACATTTTATTTATAAATGCAGGAATGTACTTAATTTCATGTATTTTAGGAAATCAAGTGAAACCACTACAAAGAAATATTTTACTTCATTTAGAAAAAAAAGTCCATTAAAATACCAAAAGAAAAAAACCCAAAGGTATATCATACTCATCTCAATTTCAAGTATATTTCTAATGTTTTACAAAGTTGATATAAATAATACCTTAAATTAACCTGATATAGATTTCAGTCACTGATTACATTATTTTATGGAACACTGGATTAGATGGTCTAGATTCTAATCTAGACTACAGCATATACTAGATGTGTAATAGTAACTAATCTGTTTCTCATTTATAAAAAATCCACAAAATAGGCTATTTATGTCTTCTCCTAGTCCCCGACACCCTCACATGGGGGCTGTAAACACCTAACTAAAATATCTTTGAGGCTCTCATATCCACACCCACTGAGACAAGCAGAGCTGTACCCACAATGAAACTATACTTCAGCTTCCTTTAGCAAGTAGTATGTGCCTGTAATAGTAAACTGGAGCAAATGTAACAATAATACAACAATTGGGGTTTTTGTAAATAAAAAAATTATACCTTTTTCTCCAACAAATGGTAAAGACCATGTGAAGACATCCATAAAATTGGGCAACCAGTAAGGATGTGGAGAACAATTAAACTGTCGAATATTCATCACATTATTTTCATACTTTAATACAGCAGCTGTAAGATAAGTTTGAACATCAATGTAACAATTTGTCTTTAGTTCCAAAAGTCTACAACACATATAAGCAGAAAAAATACCTCTTTAAGAGGGTGGGAAAGGGTGAGTGGACCGTAAAGGGAGGGAGGAACTAATTTTTAGTAATAATACATTTTTGCTTTTATGTAGAGCACAGTCAGATCTTCACTTGTTATTATTAATGAAATTCCCAATCTTTCTAGAATGCTTATTTTACTTTATAACCTAATATAAATAATCCAACATACACTTTTACTAAATCCAAAATTGTGAAAACTCAATTTTTTAGAGGAAACACAGAACAGCAATGAGCAATTTTCTAGGTTTAAAAGTCCATACAAGTTGGAGGAATATAAGAGGGTCTTTTCAGTTGCAGGCAACCTGAAAAGGACAGTTAAATGGAAATAAAGCAAGAAAATAAAATAGAAAAGAAAAAGAAATAATTTGGAACATTTTATTTATAAATGCAGGAATGTACTTAATTTCATGTATTTTAGGAAATCAAGTGAAACCACTACAAAGAAATATTTTACTTCATTTAGAAAAAAAAGTCCATTAAAATACCAAAAGAAAAAAACCCAAAGGTATATCATACTCATCTCAATTTCAAGTATATTTCTAATGTTTTACAAAGTTGATATAAATAATACCTTAAATTAACCTGATATAGATTTCAGTCACTGATTACATTATTTTATGGAACACTGGATTAGATGGTCTAGATTCTAATCTAGACTACAGCATATACTAGATGTGTAATAGTAACTAATCTGTTTCTCATTTATAAAACAAGACTAATATGTTCATCCTGCTTACCTCAGAAGTTTAAAGTCCGAGAATATATTTCACATGAAAGTACTTCTGATATAAAATGTTTTGTAGATTTTACAATAAATATATGGTTACTTATTTTCATTTTAATGTAAAGCACTGAAATGTACATATTAAATTCCATGATCTAGGATTCTAGCTAATATAAAGTCAAAAATAATATATTTGTTTCTCTGATGAGATTTCCATGAAATAAACATATTTTAAATTTAGCCTCACTACTCCCCAGCCTCAGAGATTGAGGGTTGATATTTTGAATTTAGTCTTAGAAGTTTAGCTTTAAAAAAGAATCTAGAAAATTGTCTTATAGATGGAATGAAAAATTACAAACATATCTCATACCATGTAAGCACTCAAATCATTAACGCAATGTACAGAATCAGGACTGTCAAGAGACATTTGATTTTGACAAGACAGACTGAATGATCTGAGTTTCTTTTCTGAGTACTAATAAAAGTGATCCTGTAACCTCCTGGGTTAAACTGACAAAGAAAAACCAGCATGGCAGTAATCAACTGAGCACTGAGCACTAGTTCCTTTAATACTAACAAAGGGAAGTAACGGGTACAAAGTTAAATGCAACAAATCTATTCTGAGAACGGAGTCTAGACTTAGATATATTTCTCTCCAAAAATGAAGCCATGTTTCATTAGGTATCTTTGCAGAAGTTTCAAAATTTATAAAACAAAATATAATTTAAAAGTCTTTTAACCTTGGTATAATCCCTGGAGGCAGCAATGATACTAGCTTCTAAAGATTACCAACCTGGTTAATGTTAACAGTTATGGTTGTTTTGTACGGTTTCTTTGGAGTACAGTATAGTATGGAGTTCTGAGAGCATACTTGAAGTTATTCAACAGCCAGCTACTCTCTGATCTCAGGTAAATGCTTTAACCTTTTAACTATTATCTATAATCTTCAAAAATTTCTTATTTTGCTCCTCTTTTGAACTCACACCATAATCCATATTTAGCAATGAACTCATTACCCCTCTAAATCTACCTTTAAAAGTCTTTATCCCTCTGTTCTTTCTCCCGGCATAACCACTCCAGTCTGACCCTGGAAACTATGGCATAGTCAAATGAATTCCTGACATGTTAAGACAGAAAAAGGATCTGGCTTCTTAATTTCCTCTTCTGAAAATGTGAACTGCATAAACATACTCAAGTTCATCTTCAATGCCCTTGGCACACACTTGACTAGATTAAGATTCTTTGGTATTATCTCTCAATGAACTATGTTCAGAGTTAAAGGAAACCCAGTTATTACAGACAGAATAAATTTAGAGGGAAGGAGGTGGAACAGAAACCACTAGAAAAGAAGGTAAATTAAAAAGATGTAAGAAAAGAGGAAAGAGAGCAGCAAAAAGAAATGAAAGGGAAGAATGCAATCCTGAAAGGAGGTCAGATTGACCTAATCAAAAGCTCAATTACAAATTATCATGGGGCAGTGGAGATAAAAGTAAGGAATAAGAAAGGAAAAGAAAACCTAGATCAGTGAACATAAAACAAGAAAAAATGATAAACTAAACATCTATACAGTGCAAATACATGAAATGGTCAAAGCAGCAGCAGCAGCTCTATGCAAACAAGAAAACATTCTTGGGGCTTCCCCTGGTGGTCCAGTGGGTAAGGACACCGCCTTGCACTGCAAGGGGCATGGGTTCGATCCCTGGCCTGGGAAGATCCCATGTGCCGCTGAGAGGCTGGACCGATGTGTCCAATTATCGAGCCGTAGCTCTGGAGCGCATGTGCCCAGAGCTAGCGCTCTGCAACAACAGAGGCCACTGCGATGGGAGGCCCACAGGAGCCAAAGAACAAAGACGGATGAAACTAGAGAAATGAAAGACCAACAGAAGTGGCCTGCCCACTCCCCTCCTTCCTCAACCCAACCCCCGCCCAAAATAAATAAATAAATAAATCTTTAAAAAAAAAAAAAAAAGAAAACATTCTCTTGATTACAAGAGGAAAGATGTACGGAAGGGGAGTTTGAGAAAATCATGTTCATTTTTACTTAGCCGAGTTACCTCAGAACATTCTTTCACAAGGCAGCATTTGTGAATGACAAAGTTGTGAAATGGTTACACATGACTTAAGTTTCACATTTTGGATTTTCATTTCTTATCCTCTCCCCTCCCTTATATCTTATACTTTTTCATAAAGAGATTTAGATAAGTACAGTTTCAAACAATGCCCCTTTTCTACAATAGTTTCAAAAAAATAAGTCAATTAAAATACTAAGCTGTTTAATAATTTTTTTATCAACAACATCTTACCTTTATTATTGTAGACATCTAAGTAATTAGGTGCCGAAAAAATTGTTATTAATGAAGGGAACCCTGTAGTTTGACTTTTTCTGTACATTCTATAGCTGCAAAACAAATAGCTTAATATGCATCGTAAAGCATCAATCATGGTTACTAAGTATGATTTGTATGTAAGGTGTTAATTTGGAATTCTTACCCTGCATCTTGAGCTTCATGAGCTCTAATAATCGATAACAAATTATTGTTTTGCAAAAATTCACACACTGCTGGATAGCTGTGGGGGCAAAAGAGTAAATTAACTAAAATAATGACTTTCTATATGAAACATATGCTATTTTAACAATAAAATGTGATTAAACTGGAACATTTTTTCCTTACTTATAAAAATAAGAACATCCTCGAACTGTATTGTGACTAAAATGTTCCTGTGATTTTTCATTTCCAAAATCTTCAGAAGGATCGGACCATAGCAAGTCACACATGGGTCCAAATGCAGGTGGCTCTTTGAATTCCTGGCCTGGGAAGATCCCATGTGCCGCTGAGAGGCTGGACCGATGTGTCCAATTATCGAGCCGTAGCTCTGGAGCGCATGTGCCCAGAGCTAGCGCTCTGCAACAACAGAGGCCACTGCGATGGGAGGCCCACAGGAGCCAAAGAACAAAGACGGATGAAACTAGAGAAATGAAAGACCAACAGAAGTGGCCTGCCCACTCCCCTCCTTCCTCAACCCAACCCCCGCCCAAAATAAACAAATAAAAGAACTCTTAAAAAAAAAAAAAAAAGAAAACATTCTCTTGATTACAAGAGGAAAGATGTACGGAAGGGGAGTTTGAGAAAATCATGTTCATTTTTACTTAGCCGAGTTACCTCAGAACATTCTTTCACAAGGCAGCATTTGTGAATGACAAAGTTGTGAAATGGTTACACATGACTTAAGTTTCACATTTTGGATTTTCATTTCTTATCCTCTCCCCTCCCTTATATCTTATACTTTTTCATAAAGAGATTTAGATAAGTACAGTTTCAAACAATGCCCCTTTTCTACAATAGTTTCAAAAAAATAAGTCAATTAAAATACTAAGCTGTTTAATAATTTTTTTATCAACAACATCTTACCTTTATTATTGTAGACATCTAAGTAATTAGGTGCCGAAAAAATTGTTATTAATGAAGGGAACCCTGTAGTTTGACTTTTTCTGTACATTCTATAGCTGCAAAACAAATAGCTTAATATGCATCGTAAAGCATCAATCATGGTTACTAAGTATGATTTGTATGTAAGGTGTTAATTTGGAATTCTTACCCTGCATCTTGAGCTTCATGAGCTCTAATAATCGATAACAAATTATTGTTTTGCAAAAATTCACACACTGCTGGATAGCTGTGGGGGCAAAAGAGTAAATTAACTAAAATAATGACTTTCTATATGAAACATATGCTATTTTAACAATAAAATGTGATTAAACTGGAACATTTTTTCCTTACTTATAAAAATAAGAACATCCTCGAACTGTATTGTGACTAAAATGTTCCTGTGATTTTTCATTTCCAAAATCTTCAGAAGGATCGGACCATAGCAAGTCACACATGGGTCCAAATGCAGGTGGCTCTTTGAATCTATCTAACTGTGAAAGAAAGAAAAGAAACAAAGAACAGAAATAATTTGTCAAAAGTGAGAATGGAATAAACAAAGGAAGAGTGGTACCCACTTTGAATACTGTGCATACTACATTGCTCTGAATAGTTAGAAGATATTTCCTTAAAATATCAGTACATTAATTTTTACCATCACCTAATCTTGGCAGTGAATAGAGGTGTGAAGCTTCTAGTCCTCTACTCGACAAAATGCTATAAATAGGAATCAACTATTGTTACTAAAATATATACTCACTCTCCTAATATCATCCAGTGTGTGTATTTCTGGTGAAAGTCCACCATGAACACAAAGAAACTGTTGGTTTAAAAGTGCAGCAAGAGGCAGGCTATCAAAAGCTTCCATACAAGCTTCATATACTCTTTCTGAATATTTAATTTTACCTAGAAAAAGAAAAAAATTCAATAATTGAAAATTGCATAATTTGTCGGTCATTTTAAACATATATATATACACATACATAAATGACTATTAAAACCAAGGCAAGAAAATTAAAGATATGGGTAACAGCCAAGTGGTAGCTAGAGGTTTGGAGTGATAAAGAGGTGAGTATGGAAAGGCAGCACGGAGGAATTCACTCGATGATATGTTTCTGTATTGTGACTGTGGTGGTAGGCAGCTTTAATCTTTTGTTAAAACTGAGAACTAGGGCTCCTCTGGTGGTCCAGTGGGTAAAGAGTCTAACATGCAGTGCAAAGGGCACTGGTTCGATCCCTGGCCCAAGAAGATCCCATATGCCAAGGAACAGCTGGGCTGGTATGTCCAATTTTGAGCCAGTGCTCTGGAGTGCATGCACCCAGAGTCAGTGCTCTGCAATGAGAGGTCACTGTGATGGGAGGCCCACACATGCCAAAGAATAAAGATGGGTGAAAAATAAACAATGACTTTGAAGCAAAAAAAAAAAAAAAAGCTATTAAAAAAAAAACCCTAAGAACTGTATTGTGACTAAAATGTTCCTCTGAGTTTTCATTTCCAAAATCTTCAGAAGGATCGGACCATAGCAAGTCACACATGGGTCCAAATGCAGGTGGCTCTTTGAATCTATCTAACTGTGAAAGAAAGAAAAGAAACAAAGAACAGAAATAATTTGTCAAAAGTGAGAATGGAATAAACAAAGGAAGAGTGGTACCCACTTTGAATACTGTGCATACTACATTGCTCTGAATAGTTAGAAGATATTTCCTTAAAATATCAGTACATTAATTTTTACCATCACCTAATCTTGGCAGTGAATAGAGGTGTGAAGCTTCTAGTCCTCTACTCGACAAAATGCTATAAATAGGAATCAACTATTGTTACTAAAATATATACTCACTCTCCTAATATCATCCAGTGTGTGTATTTCTGGTGAAAGTCCACCATGAACACAAAGAAACTGTTGGTTTAAAAGTGCAGCAAGAGGCAGGCTATCAAAAGCTTCCATACAAGCTTCATATACTCTTTCTGAATATTTAATTTTACCTAGAAAAAGAAAAAAATTCAATAATTGAAAATTGCATAATTTGTCGGTCATTTTAAACATATATATATACACATACATAAATGACTATTAAAACCAAGGCAAGAAAATTAAAGATATGGGTAACAGCCAAGTGGTAGCTAGAGGTTTGGAGTGATAAAGAGGTGAGTATGGAAAGGCAGCACGGAGGAATTCACTCGATGATATGTTTCTGTATTGTGACTGTGGTGGTAGGCAGCTTTAATCTTTTGTTAAAACTGAGAACTAGGGCTCCTCTGGTGGTCCAGTGGGTAAAGAGTCTAACATGCAGTGCAAAGGGCACTGGTTCGATCCCTGGCCCAAGAAGATCCCATATGCCAAGGAACAGCTGGGCTGGTATGTCCAATTTTGAGCCAGTGCTCTGGAGTGCATGCACCCAGAGTCAGTGCTCTGCAATGAGAGGTCACTGTGATGGGAGGCCCACACATGCCAAAGAATAAAGATGGGTGAAAAATAAACAATGACTTTGAAGCAAAAAAAAAAAAAAAAGCTATTAAAAAAAAAAAAAACCCTAAGAACACATCAAAGAGTAAATTTTACTGCATAAAATAATTAAAAAAAAAAAGACCAGCATCTTACTCCACAAGAATCAATAAAAATAAGAATGCTACTGGATTTATGAAGACAAAATATTTGGCCTCTCTAAATTTATTTTGTGTATGAAGCAGACAGTCATAAAATATTACTAAAAATATCACTAAAAATAAGTAAGTCACATCTCTAAAAATAACTCAACTCTTCACCTTTAGAGGCCAAGTAAGGCAAAATTCATACTACATTTAAGGGTAAAATAGTGTTAATACTTTCTTTTATCCTAAGATCGGTGACTACTTTTTTGTTATAAAATCACAAGAAAACTCAAAGTCCATCAAATTTAATAAAAAGAAAAGATCGTCATATGTTGGAGGACCAGTGGGTTTCTTTTAGCCTACAATGAACACTTAAAGTGAGCAGTTAAGCAAGAAGTCAATGTAACACAAGAAAGATTCTACCAAATTAAACTGTCATCTACTTTTAAATGTTTATCATTCATAATCCTTCGCTCCTTTGTACTTTTAAACAAAGAACTAGTTCCTATTTCATTGCTTAATATTGTAATAACTTACTTTCTAATTCATTACGTAATATTGTTAACATTCAAAGATGAGAAGATCTATACCTAGCAACCAGAGTTTATAAACTGATAGTCTGCTGACAGATCTTTTTTCTAGCACTGCGGTTTAATAAAAATTTTAATTTGATTGTTTTCAGGTCAAGCATGCACTTTCCAGCTCTCATATTAATCTAGGTTACCCACCTGATCCTTCAAGTTATATGAATCTGCCACCTCTACCACTACCTACCTATCTCTATATTGATCCTTACTGAATCATGGTTTTTTTGTTTTAATTTTGGCCTCTTTTATTGTTTGTTTGGCCACTTCTGTTGGTCTTTCATCATCCATCTTTTTTTGATCTTTGGCCTGTGCAGGCCTCCCATCGCAATGGCCTCTCTCGTTGCACCGGCTCTGGGCGCATGTGCTCCAGAGTTCTGGCTCGGTAACTGGACACATCGGTCTAGTCGCTCCGCGGCACGTGGTTATCTTCCCAGGGCAGGAATCGAACCGACGCCCCTTGCACTGCAAGGCGGTGTCCTTAGCCACTGGCCCACCCTATTGTTTTTTTATTTATTTATTTTCATCCATCTTTATTCTTTGGCATGTGGGGGCCTCCCATTGTAGCGCCTTCCCTCACTACAGAGCATCAGCCGCATGTGCTCCAGAGCGCTGGCTCATAATTTGAAACACTGGTCCAGCCGCTCTGTAGCACGTGGGATCTTCCAGGGGTCAGGGATTCGAACGTGCCCCTTGCACTGTAAGGTGGACTCTTTACTCACGGACCACCAGGGAAGCCCTTGAATCATGTTTTGAGTATCAATAATTCTAAAGCAATTTCTAATTTTAAATCGTAATTCCAAGACTTAATACAGCCATGAGTACTCACAAGTACATAGTTAGGACGTGTGAAAAAAGGTCAAACACTGCTCTATACTATATGGCTGTTACCACTATTAGGTTATCACAGCCTAAAAATTTAAGATAGAAATGCGGTAAATATTGCAGACTAAGACCTTCAATTCATCAACAGTGTGTTTAAAACAATCTGCATAATTAAAAAAAATAAAATTATCTGCAGTGATGACATGATGATTAATTTGGTAAGAATTTTCATGCAAATGCCTCCACATTGCTGGAGAGAAATCTCCAATGCAGCATTTCTTTTCACTTGGTTAATATTCTTCCCATTAGAAAAAATAATTCTAACATTAAAACTATACACAGAGCTCAAAACTGTTTCTAAGTACATATATAAATATCAAACTTAATAGGAAATACTGAAATGAAAATATTTGAATAAAATTAAACATTACAGAACTCTAGACAATATCCCTCAAAGCTTTACATATGTGGACACAAAGTATGTTCTTACATGTTATACTGTAACAAACTCTTACTACCACATCATTCCAAAAGAACACTGAGGAAGTGAAAATATTTCTCATGGCAGTACTTACATTCCTGCTTAAAGGTAAAATATTCAGTAAGGTGTCTGCATTCATGGTTGCCCCTCAGAAGAAATAATGTACTTGGGTATAGAATCTTCAAGACCCATAAATATAAGACACACTACAAAATAAAATGTTTTCAGTAAATTAATCTTTTATTTTTGTTTAACTAGGCTGTTCGATCCTTGTTTTTCTCTAACCCTATTACCCTTATAATCTCTATTACTATTCATTATCTTTTTACTATCTTTCTCTCTTTGTCCCTTATTAAAACATAAGCTTCATGAAATCAGGGACTTAATTTTATCTTATTCATGTCTGATTCACCACTCCAAGAAAACTACCTAGCGAGCAGTAGAAGAGCAGTAAATATTTGTTGAATAAATGAGTCAAATTAATTACTTTAGATTCACAAGTTGTTTGCTGTAAAAACAATTAGATTGGTCCCCTCTTTAGGTATACCAATAAATAAAACAATGCCAAAAATAAAAGCAGCTGACATTACTGAGTACTCATAATATGCCAAGCACTTATTAGTCCCTCTCCTTTATTCCTCAAACAACATTATGAAATATGTATCTGTTTTACAAATTAGCAAACAGAAGCAAAGAGTTTAAGTAACTTGTCCCAAATCACAAAACCTCTAAATAATGAAGATAGAATTCTGATTCTCTGATTTTAAGCATTATGCCAGGGTGTCTAATAAAGAGAAAAGCCATGCTTTATGTTTACTTTGTTGGTTATTAATGTTGTCTTATATAATGTAGGTGCTTATTATCTGAAATGATTCAAAGATAATGCAATTTTAAGTAAAAAGAATACTAAAGCAGGACAGTAGCTATTTTTCCCTAAATACATCTAACATAAGAAACAGATTCACATTTTACTTATTTGGTTTTTTAAAAAAAGGAAAGACTATTTCATATGTAAATAAGTTTGGTTTACATGATTATTTACAAAAAGAGAATACAAACTCTATTTCATCTATTTATTTTTTTTGGCTGCACCATACAGCTTGCAGATCTTAGTTCCCTGACCAGGAATCAAACCCAGGTCCTTGGCAATGAAAGCATGGAGTCCGAACCACTGGACTGCCAGGGAATTCCCTGTTTTAGCTTTATTTTAAACAAGTTAAGGTTTAATGAAATGAACTGTTAACTATTCACATCTTCATTTTATTCACAAGAAAAAAAATTATTAGACCTGGAAAATACTAATACAGGTCCTCTTCCCCCTTATTCTGACTCTCTATTAAGAGTCAGCTAGAGGAACTTCCCTAGTGGTCTGTTAAGACTGCACCTTCCAATGCACGAGTTGTGGGTTAAGTCCCTGGTGGGGGAACTAAGATCCCACAGGTCAAAAAAAAAAAAAACAAACAAACCCAGAAAACAGAAACAATAGTATAACAAATTTAATAAAGACTTTAAAAATGATCTATAACAACAACAACAAAACCTTAAAAACAATCAGCTACAAAACCCTCTAATACCAAATGCTCAGTTACCAACTAAGCTTCCTAAAATTTTCCTACTGTTTCTGTCAAAAGCCCTCATCTTTCTATAAAGGGCCAATTTCTAGTTTTCATGAAGGCTCAAGGGAAGACTGACGGGGCTGATGGTGAAACTATGAAAAGAAGGAACAACTAAGGACAATAAAATTCCCAAGGGAATTTGGGTGGACAGAGACCTGAGCTCCCTTCCCCACTTAGGGTCCCAGCATACCTCAGAAAGGAGGTTGAAAACACTGGAGGAGATACAAACAGAAATCAGCATGGAAATTTACCAGGTAAGATTTTAGTGTCTAGCAGAGAATGTGGTTAAAAGCACAGGCTTAGAGTCAAACTGCCTAGCTCCACCACTTACTAACAATATGACCTTGGGCAAGTTATTTAACCTCTCCAAGCCTCAGGCTCCTCTATAAAATGGACAAAATAACAATACTTACCTCATAACTTTGTTGTAAAGATGTGTTAAGTGCTTAGAATATGCTTGAAACACACTAATGCTAATACATCTATCTGCAGAGCTTCTACTAGAAAATTTTACCTCTAAGAATCTGTCCTATAGAAATAACTGGTCGAGTATATAAAGACATATAAATAATATGGCTCACTGAAGCATCACTTACAATGGCAAAGACCGGGAACACCTTAAATACCTAACAATAAATACTTGATTAAATTGACTGTGACTTTAGTCGATGGAATACAATGCGGGTGTTAAAAATGATGCTGTATATTTATAATTATTGACCTGGAATGACATCAGAGCATAGGAATTAATTAAAAAAATAAGTTACAGAACATTATAATAGGAGTCCATTCTCATTTTAAAAAAGAGATGTATATATTAGAAAATACAAACTGTTCTATGTCTATATCTTATATTAATTTTTATAATTAGAAAAGTAAAAGGAGCAAAAAGAACAATCTACTGGTAAGTGATAATAAACAGGTCATTTTAATGCCTCTCAAGTTTTTTAAAGTGAATTCATACTTTCACAATACATAAAAATTCTAGATGATATATTTGGGTCTTAATGGCCACAGGAGGAAGGATAGAAGCACTAGACTTTAAGTGATAAAAGCACTATAGTTTATTTAATCAGAAATATAATTAATCTTGTTTTTTCTTTTTGGCATCACTGAATGCCTTTGGGGCCACTGGATAACAGGGCAATTTCTAGTTTTCATGAAGGCTCAAGGGAAGACTGACGGGGCTGATGGTGAAACTATGAAAAGAAGGAACAACTAAGGACAATAAAATTCCCAAGGGAATTTGGGTGGACAGAGACCTGAGCTCCCTTCCCCACTTAGGGTCCCAGCATACCTCAGAAAGGAGGTTGAAAACACTGGAGGAGATACAAACAGAAATCAGCATGGAAATTTACCAGGTAAGATTTTAGTGTCTAGCAGAGAATGTGGTTAAAAGCACAGGCTTAGAGTCAAACTGCCTAGCTCCACCACTTACTAACAATATGACCTTGGGCAAGTTATTTAACCTCTCCAAGCCTCAGGCTCCTCTATAAAATGGACAAAATAACAATACTTACCTCATAACTTTGTTGTAAAGATGTGTTAAGTGCTTAGAATATGCTTGAAACACACTAATGCTAATACATCTATCTGCAGAGCTTCTACTAGAAAATTTTACCTCTAAGAATCTGTCCTATAGAAATAACTGGTCGAGTATATAAAGACATATAAATAATATGGCTCACTGAAGCATCACTTACAATGGCAAAGACCGGGAACACCTTAAATACCTAACAATAAATACTTGATTAAATTGACTGTGACTTTAGTCGATGGAATACAATGCGGGTGTTAAAAATGATGCTGTATATTTATAATTATTGACCTGGAATGACATCAGAGCATAGGAATTAATTAAAAAAATAAGTTACAGAACATTATAATAGGAGTCCATTCTCATTTTAAAAAAGAGATGTATATATTAGAAAATACAAACTGTTCTATGTCTATATCTTATATTAATTTTTATAATTAGAAAAGTAAAAGGAGCAAAAAGAACAATCTACTGGTAAGTGATAATAAACAGGTCATTTTAATGCCTCTCAAGTTTTTTAAAGTGAATTCATACTTTCACAATACATAAAAATTCTAGATGATATATTTGGGTCTTAATGGCCACAGGAGGAAGGATAGAAGCACTAGACTTTAAGTGATAAAAGCACTATAGTTTATTTAATCAGAAAAATATAATTAATCTTGTTTTTTTCTTTTTTTTTGGCATCACTGAATGCCTTTGGGGCCACTGGATAACAGGGCAATAAAGACCTTTCATTTTGTCTATGATTTCCACTAGGAAAATGGCAATTATATTAACAGTAACTCAAAGAAAATTAAGAAAATAGTTTGAAAGACAAAAGGGGAATAAACAGTAGCTTTACCTAAAAACTTCAGAATATGCAGAGGTATTAAAAAGAACCCAATACAGGTAATTTAAGAAACTTATTTTATTAGGAATTAATGGTAATCATCTATGATAACATTTAAAATCAAATCAAATGACAGTATATGATTATTACCTCTATACTAAAATAACCTCTGTCCACATAATCACCAAGAAAAAGGTATCGTGTATTAGCAGGTGATCCTCCTACTTCAAAAAGTTTCATCAGATCAAAAAATTGGCCATGGATGTCACCACACACTGAAACAAGAAGATTATTAGATATGAAAAAAAATTCTGAAATAACAAATTTTACTTAAATTATAATTTCTTTTATGTAAGAGAGAGTGTAAAATTCTATCAAGAAAAATCTAAGAAGGAAGTAATCTACAAAGAGTCATGATAGGGATGACGTATACCCAACTGTTTACATTCTCAAAATCTAGAACAAAATGTAACAAGAGTATTGAAATTTGTAGTCAGTGACAAAATTTTCATCCAAATTTATAAAACTCCTCTTTAGGAAGTCAAGCATGCACGTTTTTGGATAACAAAACTATAATGGTGGCAGTAAAATCTCCATTCTAACTCCATACTTTCTGCTGACTTCTATATGATCATTTTTGGTATCTGATATGGTATTGAGGTATTTGCCCCTGATCGCTGAAAGCAAAGTAAATAAGTATTTGTTGAATCAGATTCAATGATGGCCAACACAACTGATGAAACCTTCATAAAAGTATATCAGATTAACTTCTACACTCAGACTAATTTAAGATCATGTTTCTTCATTGAAAAGAGACGAAAACTTTTAAAAGTTGTTGGAAATAATCGGGAAATTCACGATAATGTCCTTATAATACTAATTTAGTATACAACTCAAATGAAGAAGAAACAGCTTTATATTTAGGTAAGTAAATGAAGGTGTAGTTAAAAAAAAGAATATTCAAAACACAAGTAAGTGTACCTGTAATTGGAGCTTCTACTTCTATCATGGTTTTTTCTCTCCGAAGAATGGCAGCACCCTCATTGATAATTCTAAGTGCAATTTCTTCATCTACCCGACCTTCTTTTACTAAGTGGTTCTTCAGAACATCAACCCTGGGTATCCCATCCACATCAAATACTTCTTCAGATGTCAAGCGATGTGTTGGGGGGAAAGGAACAGCTGCAATTTTTTAAATTAATAAAAATAAATCATCATTAATAATTAATATAAAAACTAATCAATGGATCTAGGTAAATAAGAGTCAAAACTGAAAAGCAGAAGTTTTTGTTTTGTTTCTTCATTTACTAGGTAGAGGTATTCATTTTTTTAAAAATTTTCTTTAAAAAAAAGAGTAATCAAACTATGCTTTTAAAAATAATCTATATATAACACTGCAAGAATTACTAGAGAAATGAATTATCTCATAAAATTAAAAGCTTTTTCAGGATAACTAAAGTTTTTCTTCAAGCCAAAACATTTTTTAGCAGAACTCTCAAAACATGTTATACACTCTTCATCTTAAATGAAGTATAATAAATATAACAATATCATATAAGCATGACTAGAAAGAAATTCTAAATATAGGGTGACTGACCAATTTCCTAATAAAAATAAGTAAAACTATGCCTACTAGTCAACTTGAGTAGAAATTTTAGGAAGAGAGATTAAAATAGCAAATCGTTTACTTGCAGAAATTAAATTAATTTACATGCATATATAGATTCAAAATAATATTAAGAAATGATAACTTTCAAATACTGCTTTTTCTTTTACCTTCATGTTTCACAAAATGATTTCATTCAAAATCTTTACACATATTTTTGACATTAGTGTATTCCTTACCATTAGATTCATTTTTTGAGTCATTTAACACTTTTCAAAAGCAAATCATTCTCACTTTCATTCAAGTTGTCTGAGATATAGCACTTTTTAAAAATACATGTTCAATGCTATAGCTACAAATTTATCCTAAGATACAATTTCCATCTGTTTAACTACTGAAATAGTTGGCGTCTTTACTCCTGTAACGTATACTTATGATTTTCACAAGTAATTACCATCGCATTGTTTTAAACTGATATTTCCTAAGTGAAATGGAAAACATGCCATTTTCAGTGCCATCTACCACAATTTTAAGGTCACATACAAGTTACTACATATCTGTTAAAATTTTTTATTCTTTTCTTAATGAGTCCAACAAATGACCTCTTTACACATTCAAAAATACCTTGAAGTAGCTTTAGGCCTTTTACCAAAGGGTACTTTGAAAAAGAGAAAGAATTTAGTCTATATGTAGACCTAAAATGCAATTATTTCTTTTCTGAAATAAAAGTTTTAAAGAGAAAACTCACTTTATAATTGTGCATATAGTACTCAGTATTTTCCTGACCATCACTGTGATTGTCAATTACTATACAGAAGACTGGAAAAGTACAGGATGAACTGTTTCTTCACAGTTCAACTTAAAGTAATTAAAAACAGGGGGCCAGGTTAGAATTTTATCAATTACCTAAGAATAAAAAATAACCACATTCTCATAGGAGGAAAAAAAAAATTTAGGAAGAACTCAGTTCTTAGAAGTGAGACAAGAACTAAGGCAGAGGTATATCAACCATTTCTAAAAGACTTTGAAATTATCAATCAGTCTTGCTTTTATCCTTTTTTGATACTTAGTAAAACAAAACTTGCATTTATTCCCATTGCTTTCTACTGCTACTAGAACAAGGCATTAAAATACTTTATGCTCCCCCAAATATAGTTATGTCAGATTCTAGTAAAATAAAAACCTTTATTAATGTATGTTTTTCTTCAACCAAAGATTAAACAGACCATTATACTATATGCTATAACTAAAGTTAATCCTATCAGTAAACAAATTATTTAAAAACTACTGAATTTACTAATTACTAAATAAATCAAAAGTTACTTTTGGGACATTATGAAAATGAAAACTTTAAATATTTCTTATGTACAAACTTCTGAGATATGGGTCATAATTTTCTCATCAGGCCAAGAGTTTTTCCTCTATTCAGAAAACAGATACTAACAATTAACAACATAATTCCATTAACAGTTGAAAGTTCAAAATACAGAACTTCCTAAAAAGCCATCTGGGAGACCTTCCTCACCTCAGCCAGTCACCTATGGTATTGCATGTTTTCATGCACACCGTGAGGCCTCACTGCAAGTAACACTGAGGTACTGCTTCTCTTTAACCAACTGTTTTAATTTCCTAAGTGAAATGGAAAACATGCCATTTTCAGTGCCATCTACCACAATTTTAAGGTCACATACAAGTTACTACATATCTGTTAAAATTTTTTATTCTTTTCTTAATGAGTCCAACAAATGACCTCTTTACACATTCAAAAATACCTTGAAGTAGCTTTAGGCCTTTTACCAAAGGGTACTTTGAAAAAGAGAAAGAATTTAGTCTATATGTAGACCTAAAATGCAATTATTTCTTTTCTGAAATAAAAGTTTTAAAGAGAAAACTCACTTTATAATTGTGCATATAGTACTCAGTATTTTCCTGACCATCACTGTGATTGTCAATTACTATACAGAAGACTGGAAAAGTACAGGATGAACTGTTTCTTCACAGTTCAACTTAAAGTAATTAAAAACAGGGGGCCAGGTTAGAATTTTATCAATTACCTAAGAATAAAAAATAACCACATTCTCATAGGAGGAAAAAAAAAATTTAGGAAGAACTCAGTTCTTAGAAGTGAGACAAGAACTAAGGCAGAGGTATATCAACCATTTCTAAAAGACTTTGAAATTATCAATCAGTCTTGCTTTTATCCTTTTTTGATACTTAGTAAAACAAAACTTGCATTTATTCCCATTGCTTTCTACTGCTACTAGAACAAGGCATTAAAATACTTTATGCTCCCCCAAATATAGTTATGTCAGATTCTAGTAAAATAAAAACCTTTATTAATGTATGTTTTTCTTCAACCAAAGATTAAACAGACCATTATACTATATGCTATAACTAAAGTTAATCCTATCAGTAAACAAATTATTTAAAAACTACTGAATTTACTAATTACTAAATAAATCAAAAGTTACTTTTGGGACATTATGAAAATGAAAACTTTAAATATTTCTTATGTACAAACTTCTGAGATATGGGTCATAATTTTCTCATCAGGCCAAGAGTTTTTCCTCTATTCAGAAAACAGATACTAACAATTAACAACATAATTCCATTAACAGTTGAAAGTTCAAAATACAGAACTTCCTAAAAAGCCATCTGGGAGACCTTCCCTCACCTCAGCCAGTCACCTATGGTATTGCATGTTTTCATGCACACCGTGAGGCCTCACTGCAAGTAACACTGAGGTACTGCTTCTCTTTAACCAAGAGTCAGACTGCCTTATTCATTTGGGGAAAAGAGTATACACTGCCCCAAGATCTATGTTTTTCATTTCTTTTTCAATTCAAGGCATACTTCTAAATTTCAGTAACAGTTGCAACACCTTTTAAGCAACAGGTTCAGGTTGAGGGGTGAAGAAATGCCTCCACTGATATAAGCAGATAAAAACTAAACACAGCACCGAAACGGGAGAATAGTTTCAGAAGAATGTTTGAATATATCAGTAAATAAGAAAATAAGAGGCAAAAAGGCATTGGGCTCTTTGGCAGGTGGAGAAAGGAGCCATAGCAGGTGATCTAACTAAAGAAAACTGACCAAATACAACCTGGTCTAATAGGAAATTAATTACTGACCCTATTGGTCAATAGAGGGTTAAATTTGCTATTGAGAAATTAATATTCTCAACTGATATCATTTTGCAACTCTTAAAGTACTTTGAAGATTTCCATCTAATTTTAGGTTTTTCGTTGGTTTTTTTTTTTTTACATTTCTAATTCATCTTCAGCCAACTGTTTCTGTTTTTCTAGGGTTTTTGTCTTACTATACTTGTTTATTCTTATTTTCAGGCTATTTTTTCAACTCTTTTATGTTTTAGATGGGGTCAAACAGTACATAAATGCATGTAAATTTAATGGGTATGGTCACTAGATAGAGGCGCTTTTCCCTGTTGCCCAACTCTAAGCAAAGGTTACAAACTATCAGCCCAGTGAGGCCTTCAACACTACCTGGGGCACAGCCTATGCCGCCTAAAAACTCTAAAGCATCATTTGGATGTCTGTAATTTTCAACCACTGCCATTAATGGCAACTGTCCAAAATAAAGTTCCTCCTGATTTTTCTTCTGTATTTCTTTTATTCACATCATGAGTTTGAGCAAACTCACCGGATAGTAAAAGACAGGGAAGCCTGGAATGCTGCAGTTCATGGGGTCGCAAAGAGTAGGACACAACTTAGCAATTAAACATCATCCTCAGGCTGTTCTCTTCTCTCTCAATCCTCTTCACTGTGGCCTCCAGAATTTTCATTATAAATTATTTTTAGAAATACACACTTCTGGGGCTTCCCTGGTGGTTCAGTGGGTAAAGAGTCCACCTTGCAGGGCAAGGAGCACCGGTTCCATCCCTGGCCCAGGAAGATTCCAGTGCCACGGAATGGCTGAACCAGCATGTCCAATTGCGAGCCAGCACTCTGGAGGGCATGCACCCAGAGCTGGTGCTCCGCAATGAGAGAGGTCGCTGCGATGGGAGGCCCGCACAGACCAAAGAATAAAAAGATGGATGAAAATAAATAAAAAACCAATAAAGGAGCCCAAATTTTTATAAAAAATGCTGTAAAAATGGTCCAAGCTCCTATATCTACCATGAATGTTTCCCTAGAATGGATGCCCAGAAGTGAGATGTTGGGGGTGAACGGTACACAGTTTAAAATTTAAAAAAATATATATACATACCCTTCCGGACTTTCCTGGTAGTTCAGTGGTCTATTTATTACATTTCTAATTTCTTTTTCTTCATTTGCAACTCTTAAAGTACTTTGAAGATTTCCATCTAATTTTAGGTTTTTCGTTTTTTTTTACATTTCTAATTCATCTTCAGCCAACTGTTTCTGTTTTTCTAGGGTTTTTGTCTTACTATACTTGTTTATTCTTATTTTCAGGCTATTTTTTCAACTCTTTTATGTTTTAGATGGGGTCAAACAGTACATAAATGCATGTAAATTTAATGGGTATGGTCACTAGATAGAGGCGCTTTTCCCTGTTGCCCAACTCTAAGCAAAGGTTACAAACTATCAGCCCAGTGAGGCCTTCAACACTACCTGGGGCACAGCCTATGCCGCCTAAAAACTCTAAAGCATCATTTGGATGTCTGTAATTTTCAACCACTGCCATTAATGGCAACTGTCCAAAATAAAGTTCCTCCTGATTTTTCTTCTGTATTTCTTTTATTCACATCATGAGTTTGAGCAAACTCACCGGATAGTAAAAGACAGGGAAGCCTGGAATGCTGCAGTTCATGGGGTCGCAAAGAGTAGGACACAACTTAGCAATTAAACATCATCCTCAGGCTGTTCTCTTCTCTCTCAATCCTCTTCACTGTGGCCTCCAGAATTTTCATTATAAATTATTTTTAGAAATACACACTTCTGGGGCTTCCCTGGTGGTTCAGTGGGTAAAGAGTCCACCTTGCAGGGCAAGGAGCACCGGTTCCATCCCTGGCCCAGGAAGATTCCAGTGCCACGGAATGGCTGAACCAGCATGTCCAATTGCGAGCCAGCACTCTGGAGGGCATGCACCCAGAGCTGGTGCTCCGCAATGAGAGAGGTCGCTGCGATGGGAGGCCCGCACAGACCAAAGAATAAAAAGATGGATGAAAATAAATAAAAAACCAATAAAGGAGCCCAAATTTTTATAAAAAATGCTGTAAAAATGGTCCAAGCTCCTATATCTACCATGAATGTTTCCCTAGAATGGATGCCCAGAAGTGAGATGTTGGGGGTGAACGGTACACAGTTTAAAATTTAAAAAAATATATATACATACCCTTCCGGACTTTCCTGGTAGCTCAGTGGTAAAGAGTTCGCCTACCAATGCAGGAGACACGGGTTCAAACCCTGACCCAGGAAGATAGCACACGCTGAAGAGCAACTAAGCCCGTGAGCCACAACTATGGACCCTGTGCTCTAGAGCATCAGAGCCACAACTATGGAGCCCATGTGCTGCGAGTGCTGAAGCCCACATGCCCTAGAGCCCGAGTTCCACAACAAGAGAAGTCACCACAAGACACCTGCTCATCTCAGTTAGAGAGTAGCCCCTGCTCCCTGTAACCAGAGAAGAGCCTGTGGCAACAGTGAAAAACCCAGAATAGCCAAAAATAAACAAAATTAAAAATAAAAAAACCCTTTGTTTCCCATGTGCAGCCACACACGTATTTTAGCTCTTTACAGAATGCTGTCTTCTTTCCTCCAGCTTAATTAAATCTTAGTTCTCCTACAGGACATTTCCAAAACACTTTCTCAAAGGTGACAACACTCATCTTCCACACTCCATTACTCTAAGCAGAAAAGGATACAGTCTTCTTTTAGCTCTCCATATCCACTTCTAACTTCATCACTCCTGTGAAGAAAATCCTGCCTCTTTTGAGGTTCACACCTTCTGGCTAGTTTATTCTTGTCCCAGTCGTCTACTACACTTCTGGTCATCTCTCATATGAAACTCAAAAGCCTTCAAAAGCCTTCTCTACTCTAAACACCACCATCATCAATGACCCTGTGGATGATCTATGTTAACCCAAGAACTGAGAGGTGCTGAGCTCCACTCCATTTCAACTTTCCCAATCTCACCCATAATTCCTGCTCCACCTCTAAAATCCTGAACTCCAATCTCTTACTTTATGACCAAAATCTCTAATGCTTTCTCCTCCATTTTCTGGACAGCCTCCACTAATCACACTTCTGTGAACCACTGCTTCTTATAATTTTGAAGTCATTCCATCATCCACCCACTTTTTAAACAACATCCTGGATTGTTTTGTTCCTTTGCCCTTCTACTCTATTTATAAAACTTTAATTCTTGGATGAGTTAGTCTCTAAACTTGGGCATTAAGCAAAAAATCACCCAACAGCTAAGTACTACTACAAATCCATGGTCTCCAACTTAAGTTGGTCATTAGTACTTGCTAGCAGGTCTATTAAACATTCTAATCTGTGCTTTCTCCCATTCTCCTCAGTGGAGATTTCAAATGGTGTCACCTCTTCTTTGAACCCTACACTTAATTTCTCTTACCAAGTAATCAACTTTGTACCTTTTTCAGAGAAAATCAAGACCTTCAGACCAAATGTTACTTTTCTGCCCTTCTCCATTCACATCTATGCCAGTATCCATCTTCACATTTCTTCCTATCTCAAGGAAGAGGATTCCTCCCATCCAGTACTAAACATTCTACTGTGCTTTGAATCCCACTCCCCCAACATCTTCACTTCAGTCACCCTTCCCACACACTCGTGTCCCTAGTCAGATTTTTTGTTTGTTTGTTTCTGACTCTCCATGGGGTCTTTCCTTTGAGGAGATAAACAGAGGATTCAACCAACCAGAGATAGAAAATATTTTAAAAATAAAATTCCAAAAAGTTCCAAAAAGCAAATATTGATTTGCCTCTTTAGCAACTATTTACATAGCATTTACACTGTATTAGGTGTTATAAGTAATTTAGAGATGATTTAAAGTAAATGAGAGGATATTGGTATATATATCCAAATACTAGCCCTTATTTACATAAGGGATCTGAGCATCCACAGATTTTGGAATGGGGAGGGGTATCCTGGAACCAAATTACCATAGATACCAAAGGGAGACTGTACCTAAGTCTTTATGATCTTAAAAACAACCCCAACAAGTAATCCTCCCTTATACCTCATCTCTGTTTCTGCCATATATAGCTCTTATTTTTACTTTCCCTCTAAAGAATCACCAATATAGTTCCTTACCTGGAAACTACCCTTAAAGTCTTTTCCTTCATCACCCTAATAACACAGTCAATAGGTCCTAGATAATTCTCTGATCTGTTTTTGTCCCTTGGGTCCTAAGACATTGAATAGAGACTTTTTTTTCTTAAATTACAAAAATCTTTTCAATTTTGCCCAAGCTTCACAATAACTCAGAATATTCTTTTTAAATTCAGATCTCAACAACCTTCTATTTCAAGACTGAATACATCATATAAAATCCAAATTCAGAAATTAACATATAAGACCCATTCTAATTTGACCCTCGCCTACATTTCCAACCCTCATCTTTCGCTATTAACTCATATTTCAGACACATATTCTACTGAAGACGTTATTTTCATTTTTAAACCAACATCACTTAAGGGATTTCACTTGTGGTCCAAGGGGCTAAGACTCCGTGCTGCCACTGCTGGGAACTTCGGTTCGATTCCTGGCCAGGGAACTAGATCCCAGATACCATAACTAAGACTCTGAGCAGCCAAATAAGTTAGCTGAAAAAAACCACACACATATTTTAAAACTGCATCACTTTAAAAAACCTCTGTACGCTGCACGCCCTATTATTTGGGGTATACTATCCCCACCTTTTATCTAACTTCTCCTTATCTTTAATCCTTATTTCAGTGTTCCAATTCTTGAAAACTTTTCCTGTTCTTTGGCTAGGTTAATGGTGACTCCTCCCCTTTTGGTCCCATAGCAAAGTGTATGATGCACATCTAAAGCATGGCAACTATCAATTGTACTGTAACTATTTCGTCTTCCCTCCCTGAAGGGGAGCAAGTTGTCTTTCAACTCTATATACCTGCTAATAAGAACACAGGTACTAATGAATGTTT
Source organism: Tragulus kanchil (assembly GCA_022376925.1). NCBI lineage: Eukaryota > Metazoa > Chordata > Mammalia > Artiodactyla > Tragulidae > Tragulus > Tragulus kanchil. The sequence continues at coordinate 49,099,528 of JAIOJX010000005.1, forward strand.
ACTGAATTAATGACACATTAGTTGTAATTTCTAAATTATTGATCTTTAATTTATGTAGCGATGACATTTCTGGTGCTTTATTTAGTTTACAAAATGCTTTACATAATCCAATGATTCTCAGAGATATCCTGTGAGTTTGGTAGGGCAATTTTATCTTAATTTCACAGACAGGATAACAGGTTCGGATAAGTTAATAGCTTTATCAAGGTGTTTCAACTAGTAAGGAGTAGATGACTCAAATCTCTGTTTCTGCCATATATAGCTCTTATTTTTACTTTCCCTCTAAAGAATCACCAATATAGTTCCTTACCTGGAAACTACCCTTAAAGTCTTTTCCTTCATCACCCTAATAACACAGTCAATAGGTCCTAGATAATTCTCTGATCTGTTTTTGTCCCTTGGGTCCTAAGACATTGAATAGAGACTTTTTTTTCTTAAATTACAAAAATCTTTTCAATTTTGCCCAAGCTTCACAATAACTCAGAATATTCTTTTTAAATTCAGATCTCAACAACCTTCTATTTCAAGACTGAATACATCATATAAAATCCAAATTCAGAAATTAACATATAAGACCCATTCTAATTTGACCCTCGCCTACATTTCCAACCCTCATCTTTCGCTATTAACTCATATTTCAGACACATATTCTACTGAAGACGTTATTTTCATTTTTAAACCAACATCACTTAAGGGATTTCACTTGTGGTCCAAGGGGCTAAGACTCCGTGCTGCCACTGCTGGGAACTTCGGTTCGATTCCTGGCCAGGGAACTAGATCCCAGATACCATAACTAAGACTCTGAGCAGCCAAATAAGTTAGCTGAAAAAAACCACACACATATTTTAAAACTGCATCACTTTAAAAAACCTCTGTACGCTGCACGCCCTATTATTTGGGGTATACTATCCCCACCTTTTATCTAACTTCTCCTTATCTTTAATCCTTATTTCAGTGTTCCAATTCTTGAAAACTTTTCCTGTTCTTTGGCTAGGTTAATGGTGACTCCTCCCTTGTGGTCCCATAGCAAAGTGTATGATGCACATCTAAAGCATGGCAACTATCAATTGTACTGTAACTATTTCGTCTTCCCTCCCTGAAGGGGAGCAAGTTGTCTTTCAACTCTATATACCTGCTAATAAGAACACAGGTACTAATGAATGTTTACTGAATTAATGACACATTAGTTGTAATTTCTAAATTATTGATCTTTAATTTATGTAGCGATGACATTTCTGGTGCTTTATTTAGTTTACAAAATGCTTTCGCATACATAATCCAATGATTCTCAGAGATATCCTGTGAGTTTGGTAGGGCAATTTTATCTTAATTTCACAGACAGGATAACAGGTTCGGATAAGTTAATAGCTTTATCAAGGTGTTTCAACTAGTAAGGAGTAGAGCCATGACTGAAACTGAGGTCTTCAGAATGCTATTCCAGTACTACCTGTCTTATACTAACACAGTAACAACACTCTTCTGACTAAAAAGTCATCAAGTCTCCTCATCATGAAAAATGGTACAACCCATCCAGTTGCCAAGGGTAGAAGTGTGCATTAGCCACATGCTCTAAGGAAAGATTCAACAAATCCCACAGCACTGTCTTCAAATTTTCTAGGTATCCTTTGGATTCCTTTTAATCTGTGGTAGTTCTTTGAACACAATACCCTTCCTTCAAAAATTGGTTCCCCCTTCCTGGCTTATTTTATTTATGGTATCATCATTCTGTCACTTGGACTTAAAATTTTGATGCCACTGTTCTTTCTGGACTCCAAGTTCTATTGCAAACTTTTTTTTTTAAGTATCTCCATTGCTGCAATGCTACTTCAAGTTCATATCACTTGTACTAGAAGAACCTATGCTCAACTTTTCCTCCCCTTTTATTGTATAAAACACAGCTAGATAAATCTACTCAAAATAATTTGGGTGGGGCTTCCCTGATGGTCCACTGGGTAAGGACACCGCCTTGCAGTGCAAGGGGCGCCGGTTCCATCCCTGGCCTGGGAAGATCCCACGTGCCACGGAGCGGCTGGACCCATGTGTCCAATTACCGAGCTGGAGCTCTGGAGCGCATGCGCCCAGAGCTGGCGCTCTGTAACAACAGAGGCCACTCCGATGGGAGGCCCACATGGGCCAAAGAGCAAAGATGGATAAAAGCAGATAAATGAAAGACCAATAGAAGTGGCCTGCCCGCCCCTCTTCCTCCTCAACCCCCCGCCTTAAAAAAAAAAAAAAACATCTAAAATAAAATAATAATTTGGGTGGTTTCTACTCCAATTTCTTTCTATCCTTTATTCTTTAGTCCCAAAGGAAACAAAAGTCTGAAACTTACTTTTCAAAGTCTTTCTTAACCATTCCCAGTTTCTTACATGTTACTCCAATCTCTGCCTCTAACTACAACTGCTCAATTTAAACAATCACTAAAGCAAAATTAGTCTCATTAGTTTTCTTAAAAAGGATTGCTCTTCCACTTGTTTAATTCTCACACCCAGTCACTGTTCCAATATATCTACTTTCTAATATCACTAAGAATTTGTGTCATGTTTGGTTGTTCTCTTTCTTGTAATTCTTGACTAAAAAGTCATCAAGTCTCCTCATCATGAAAAATGGTACAACCCATCCAGTTGCCAAGGGTAGAAGTGTGCATTAGCCACATGCTCTAAGGAAAGATTCAACAAATCCCACAGCACTGTCTTCAAATTTTCTAGGTATCCTTTGGATTCCTTTTAATCTGTGGTAGTTCTTTGAACACAATACCCTTCCTTCAAAAATTGGTTCCCCCTTCCTGGCTTATTTTATTTATGGTATCATCATTCTGTCACTTGGACTTAAAATTTTGATGCCACTGTTCTTTCTGGACTCCAAGTTCTATTGCAAACTTTTTTTTTTAAGTATCTCCATTGCTGCAATGCTACTTCAAGTTCATATCACTTCGTGTACTAGAAAAACCTATGCTCAACTTTTCCTCCCCTTTTATTGTATAAAACACAGCTAGATAAATCTACTCAAAATAATTTGGGTGGGGCTTCCCTGATGGTCCACTGGGTAAGGACACCGCCTTGCAGTGCAAGGGGCGCCGGTTCCATCCCTGGCCTGGGAAGATCCCACGTGCCACGGAGCGGCTGGACCCATGTGTCCAATTACCGAGCTGGAGCTCTGGAGCGCATGCGCCCAGAGCTGGCGCTCTGTAACAACAGAGGCCACTCCGATGGGAGGCCCACATGGGCCAAAGAGCAAAGATGGATAAAAGCAGATAAATGAAAGACCAATAGAAGTGGCCTGCCCGCCCCTCTTCCTCCTCAACCCCCCGCCTTAAAAAAAAAAAAAAACATCTAAAATAAAATAATAATTTGGGTGGTTTCTACTCCAATTTCTTTCTATCCTTTATTCTTTAGTCCCAAAGGAAACAAAAGTCTGAAACTTACTTTTCAAAGTCTTTCTTAACCATTCCCAGTTTCTTACATGTTACTCCAATCTCTGCCTCTAACTACAACTGCTCAATTTAAACAATCACTAAAGCAAAATTAGTCTCATTAGTTTTCTTAAAAAGGATTGCTCTTCCACTTGTTTAATTCTCACACCCAGTCACTGTTCCAATATATCTACTTTCTAATATCACTAAGAATTTGTGTCATGTTTGGTTGTTCTCTTTCTTGTAATTCTTTCTTTTAAATTTTCAAAATTGTTGTTGTTGTTATTGTTATTCTGGGTCTTCACTGCTACTTCAGGCTCTTCTCTAGTTGCAGGGAGTGTGGGCTACTCTCTAGTTGAGGTGAGGCTTCTTGTGGCGGTGACTTCTCTTGCTGTGGAACTCGGGCTCTAGGGCACACAGGCTTCAGTAGTTGAAGCACATGGGTTCAATAGTTGTGGCTCACGGGCTTAGCTGCTCCGCAGCATGTGGGATCTTTGCGGATTAGGGATTGAACCCATGTCTCCTGCACTGGCAGGTGAACTCTTCACCAATGAGCTACCAGTGAAGCCCTCTTTCTTGTAATTCTTGCTTTGGTCTTTCTTGGACTACTCCACTGATCTTCTGACACTCTGATTTTAGCCTCTTCCATTTTAATCAGTAATCACATTATCAATAATATCACATTAGTGTTCAAAAACCAAATCACTGGGTCATTCCTCTACTTTAAAACCTTCAATAACAGTGACTGAGTACTTACCATGTGTCAGGCCAACCACTATGGTACAAATTTTATGTAAATTGTCTCTATTAATCCTTCAAAAATTCCACAACTTTATTAACTGTATTTTGCAGCTGAGAAAATTGAGGGTTGGTGATATACAGTATCTTGTCCTCAATGAAAAGATGAAGGCATAACTAGGATTCAAATCCAGGAAGTCTTATTCTTAATCAGGCTATACTTAATCAGGCTATACTGCTTAAGTTTCAGTTCCTCAACTTGGTGTGCAAAATATTCTTTTCATCTGCTACTCCTTGCCAAGAACTTTACACAGTACTGTCACACATTTCATGCCTTTTTCAAACTCCAGGCCTTTCTAATGCTGTTTCTCTACCAGAAAAATTTTCTATCCTTTATTCTTTAGTCCCAAAGGAAACAAAAGTCTGAAACTTACTTTTCAAAGTCTTTCTTAACCATTCCCAGTTTCTTACATGTTACTCCAATCTCTGCCTCTAACTACAACTGCTCAATTTAAACAATCACTAAAGCAAAATTAGTCTCATTAGTTTTCTTAAAAAGGATTGCTCTTCCACTTGTTTAATTCTCACACCCAGTCACTGTTCCAATATATCTACTTTCTAATATCACTAAGAATTTGTGTCATGTTTGGTTGTTCTCTTTCTTGTAATTCTTTCTTTTAAATTTTCAAAATTGTTGTTGTTGTTATTGTTATTCTGGGTCTTCACTGCTACTTCAGGCTCTTCTCTAGTTGCAGGGAGTGTGGGCTACTCTCTAGTTGAGGTGAGGCTTCTTGTGGCGGTGACTTCTCTTGCTGTGGAACTCGGGCTCTAGGGCACACAGGCTTCAGTAGTTGAAGCACATGGGTTCAATAGTTGTGGCTCACGGGCTTAGCTGCTCCGCAGCATGTGGGATCTTTGCGGATTAGGGATTGAACCCATGTCTCCTGCACTGGCAGGTGAACTCTTCACCAATGAGCTACCAGTGAAGCCCTCTTTCTTGTAATTCTTGCTTTGGTCTTTCTTGGACTACTCCACTGATCTTCTGACACTCTGATTTTAGCCTCTTCCATTTTAATCAGTAATCACATTATCAATAATATCACATTAGTGTTCAAAAACCAAATCACTGGGTCATTCCTCTACTTTAAAACCTTCAATAACAGTGACTGAGTACTTACCATGTGTCAGGCCAACCACTATGGTACAAATTTTATGTAAATTGTCTCTATTAATCCTTCAAAAATTCCACAACTTTATTAACTGTATTTTGCAGCTGAGAAAATTGAGGGTTGGTGATATACAGTATCTTGTCCTCAATGAAAAGATGAAGGCATAACTAGGATTCAAATCCAGGAAGTCTTATTCTTAATCAGGCTATACTTAATCAGGCTATACTGCTTAAGTTTCAGTTCCTCAACTTGGTGTGCAAAATATTCTTTTCATCTGCTACTCCTTGCCAAGAACTTTACACAGTACTGTCACACATTTCATGCCTTTTTCAAACTCCAGGCCTTTCTAATGCTGTTTTCTCTACCAGAAAATATTTCCTCTATCCCAGTCCTACCTTGTATCTGCAGAAATTCTACTCATTTTTGAAAGCTCCCCTCAAAATATAATCCTTTCAGTGATGCTTTTTCTCCAAGTAAGGGTCAATTCCTTCTTTACAGCTTCAAGAGCATTTTGGACCTAAATCATTATATTATTTATTTGCAATAATGTCTCCCCCACTAAACTGCCTTCAAGAGAATCTATCTTACATAATATATCTAATTCAATTCTGTATCCCTAACACCTAGCACAAAGAGGTATTCAATAAATGAGATCCAAACACATGGCCCCAAACTTCTGCTTATTTGAATCCTACTCCTTCTTCAAGATTCTTTCCTCTTATACAATCCATTGCTAGAGCATCCAGTCCAGCGTCATCACTATCTCCTTTGAACTCAACTTGCTGGGTCTGCCACTTATCTGCAATTATTAATCACACTCAGCTTTATGACATAAATTATTAACTTTTCATGAGTACCTATTTTCCCAAGCACTAAGACTGTATTTTATCTTTTACACTTCTGTTGTCTCCCTATAGTGTTTAGTTATATAGCATATAACATGCACTAAATATTTGCTATCTGGTTATTCTGAATTTCCAAAATAAATTTTACATACCATACAAGGATGCCAATTAGCATTAGCTTATTTCATCTCTACGTAAAAATAAACATTCTGATCATGAAATGAAATTGTATAATTGGCACTAAACCAATCTCATCTAATAAATCAAAATTCTTTCACCAAGGTTTTCCTTACAACTCTTGTCAATTCATTCAACAGCTCTGGAACCTGGAGCTTTTGCCTCACTACTAAGCAGTTGTATTTCTTCCCTGGCATTTTCCTGCCAAGATGACTTGTTGCCACAGTGTTCTCTTTCCCTCTAACTGTGTGCTTGCTTGCTCGCGCACACTCTTTCTACACACACACACACACACACACACACACACACACACACAATATTCTCTGTTCCCATGCTTTCTCTAGGACACATGGTACTGGAGATTTACTTCAGTATGCTAACAGTTTGACAAGGGTAGAAAGAAGAAGAAAAATCATATTCAAGAGTTATCTTTTTTAGATAGGTAAGTCCACAAAACAGATTTTGCAAATAAAAATTCAAGTTGTTTTAAAATATAATGTACTAGAACTAGTAAAAAAAAACAAAATACTGAAGTACCTATATGACCTCAAGACATATGTGGGTCATCTAAAAATCTGTAATTAAAGTAAGCAATCCTAATAAAGCTACGGTACTGAGAAACATGTTAGCCAAATGACCTCTGATTGATAAGAGGGCAACTGGCCACAGAACCTAAATGAAGCATAAGGTTGGCCGTTAGATATGTAACAGCTAAAATACTTATATTTTGGTTCAATCTGAAAGTTTGATAATTTAAGAGATAAGAATAATATAACCTAGGAAATAAATAAAACCTGTTGAATGCAAAAGAAAGTGAGTCACACTGTGGGTACTAAAATGAACATATACACAAAATAGACAATGCACTGTAAGTAATAAAGGTGAATTTCTGTACCAAGCGTAACAGATTTATTAATCTCAAGAGATAATCTAGTTTTAGAAATCTGGGAACTCATTTATACAGCAAAAGTACATTCTAAAAGTATCTGAAAATAAATAAATAAATAAAAGTATCTGAGGGGAAAAAAAGGAAGTACTTGGACAATTCAGGTCAAGTAAATTTCAGAAGGACGAAGAACAATATGCATAAATTCAGGATTTTAGGTTTTAAATTTTGCTGATGTGGCAGAAAGGTACTCATGCCAATACAGTTAGCTGGCCCCCCTTACTACCAAAAAAGCCAGAAATTAAGGGGATACTATTTAAATCTAAATTTCCACTCTTGTCAATTCATTCAACAGCTCTGGAACCTGGAGCTTTTGCCTCACTACTAAGCAGTTGTATTTCTTCCCTGGCATTTTCCTGCCAAGATGACTTGTTGCCACAGTGTTCTCTTTCCCTCTAACTGTGTGCTTGCTTGCTCGCGCACACTCTTTCTACACACACACACACACACACACACACACACACACACACAATATTCTCTGTTCCCATGCTTTCTCTAGGACACATGGTACTGGAGATTTACTTCAGTATGCTAACAGTTTGACAAGGGTAGAAAGAAGAAGAAAAATCATATTCAAGAGTTATCTTTTTTAGATAGGTAAGTCCACAAAACAGATTTTGCAAATAAAAATTCAAGTTGTTTTAAAATATAATGTACTAGAACTAGTAAAAAACAAAATACTGAAGTACCTATATGACCTCAAGACATATGTGGGTCATCTAAAAATCTGTAATTAAAGTAAGCAATCCTAATAAAGCTACGGTACTGAGAAACATGTTAGCCAAATGACCTCTGATTGATAAGAGGGCAACTGGCCACAGAACCTAAATGAAGCATAAGGTTGGCCGTTAGATATGTAACAGCTAAAATACTTATATTTTGGTTCAATCTGAAAGTTTGATAATTTAAGAGATAAGAATAATATAACCTAGGAAATAAATAAAACCTGTTGAATGCAAAAGAAAGTGAGTCACACTGTGGGTACTAAAATGAACATATACACAAAATAGACAATGCACTGTAAGTAATAAAGGTGAATTTCTGTACCAAGCGTAACAGATTTATTAATCTCAAGAGATAATCTAGTTTTAGAAATCTGGGAACTCATTTATACAGCAAAAGTACATTCTAAAAGTATCTGAAAAATAAATAAATAAATAAAAGTATCTGAGGGGAAAAAAAGGAAGTACTTGGACAATTCAGGTCAAGTAAATTTCAGAAGGACGAAGAACAATATGCATAAATTCAGGATTTTAGGTTTTAAATTTTGCTGATGTGGCAGAAAGGTACTCATGCCAATACAGTTAGCTGCTTTTCCCAGTTTGTTTCTATTTTCTAATTTCCAGCTTACTATCTTACCTAAAGATAGAAAAATGCCTAACAGAAAATAGTTAAGAGGGCATACTATTTCACCTAAACCACTTGGGCTACATCAACTTTCACACAGATGAATTTCTGACCAGAGCCAGAAGCTGGAGCAGGTCCAAAAGTGAATTCCCTTAACAGACCTGGAAATCTAATCACTCATAATCAGGGATATGGAATTACCACTAATAATTTCAGTGAACAGATAATTTATACATGAATCACCTACAGCATTCTAAGACCTCAAACTTCACATGACGTGAATTTCAGGCATCTGATACTAAACACAGAAAGATACTATTTCCCCTTCAAAACCTATGGGACCATTCTGGCTATAAGTGTTAAGAGTATAAAATTCAGAGACAATAGGGAAAAGTTTCAGGGAGTAAAACACTATTTATATTCAGTAGTAACCATGGTCTCCATAACATTAGTACTATAAAAAGGTACTGATGCAAAACCAGCACATACTGGATTTAAAAAAAAAAAAACCTGGATTTTTAACAAGTTAAACTTAAGTTGAATTATCACTGTAGTCATGTAACTTTAGAAAACTGGGTTTTTTTGTCATCAAATACAACATTATACTACAATTACTGACTGAAGGCAAGAAAGAAGCTTAAAGATGAAATCTAAAAGGTTTCTGCAATGAAACGTAAGTTTTCCAGTAACTTCTACGGAAACCAGACTCCTTGAGTAGCACAAACCAGTCAGTTGCACACCATCTCTAAAGCGTGATCTATATCCGCCATTCCAACTAACAAATTCCATGAAGAAATATAAGTTGTCTTTAAGAATATACTACTGGGCTTCCCTGGTGGTCCAATGGGTAAAGAGTCCGCCTTGCAGTGCAAGGGGCGCCAGTTCTATCCTTGGGCCCAGGAAGATCCCACGTGGGTGGAGCGCTGGACTGGTGTGTCCAATTAGGAGCCAGCACACAGGTACCCAGAGCCAGTGCTCTGCTAGGAGAGGCCACCACAATGGGAGGCCCACACAGGCCAAAGAACAAAGTTGGATGGAAATAAATAAATAAATAAAAATCAATAAAAGAGGCCAAAATTTGAAAGAAAGAAAAGAAAATAATATTAAGTACATGAGCCCTTATATCCATGATTTCTACTCAACTATGGTTTTTTATTATCAAAAAACTCCTATTCACCTATATCGAATGACTTTTATTTCATACCTATAAAATGCAAATATGACTGTGTCTTGCATTCACAATCCACTCTTGAGGAATATGCCTTATGTGTGGACTTGAACTTTTATTTTTACTATATTAAAACAGTACAAGGAAAATATTACCACATGCATGTCAAGAAACAAGAAGATTCACAAGAATAAGGATAGCATAAACTTACTGTTCAGGAATGTGATTAATTGTCCCATCTAATATCAGGGTGAAAAGTGCCAAGGGAAATTAACAGACAGCACAGGTACACTGTCAGAAAATTAACAGGCAGACCATGTCTCCTATTCCCACCCCAACATTACTTCAGGATTTCACAATAGGATGAATGTCTGAACTACCAATTTTTTTTTTCTCTTTTTTTAAAAGACTTCTCTGGAAAAAGATTCCATGAACTGTTTTCATTTCAGTTCATTCCAACGCTTGGCCTGAATATATATACTATTAAGTTTTTTAAATTTAAATTATCTATAGAAGCCTAGATAATAAAATTAGTATTATCATTAAAAGATGCTAGAATTGATTAATTTGGCTAACAGTGTTTAAATATTATGCCAGAATATGTGAGAAGCTGAATGACACAGAACAAAAGAAGTTTATATCTTTCAAAAATAAACGTGATATACTGAAGAAAAGTTTATTCTAAAATAATTAAGAAAAATAATTTCGAATTATGTGCCTCACCTCCCACAGCAGTGTTTGAATCTGATGGGCTCTCCCAGAGAGCATGGAAATCTTAAGCAACTCTCAATCAGCCTTCAATTTCTCTACTTTAAGTTAATCTGCTGACCTGTGGTTGTTAAATCACCATAAATTCTGCACCAGTTGAGAAATAGTTACTGTTTTCTTCTAGGGGGAGTGTGTAAGTGTCTGCATGCAGGGGCGGGCTAACCCCTCTTGGCTTTTGACCAGTGGTGACGGTTTTCTAAGAAAATGCTTCTTCCTATCTCCGAAGCTTCTTTTTTTTCCCCTGTCTTTTTTCCATCTCTTCTGCACCTAAACCCGGGGGCCCCCAAATTCTGGCTTGTCCCTTCACCCCTGTCCAATTCCACATACAGTTCCCCCAATTTCGCACGGGGTGACACCTGAGGGCCGAGTGCGAACCCCTGCGGCTGGCGCTAACTAGGCGCGAATAGGGCGGACGGCTGTAACTCGGGAGCAGGCGTGGGCCAAAAGCGAGCTGATTTCTGACTGCTCATTGCCCGGTCCCGCGTGGCTGAAGGTCTCAGAGCCCCTCGGTGCGCCCCGGCAAGCCAGGCTGCAGCTGTCGCGGTGCAGGAAGCTAATCGCGGCCTCTGGGGGCTTTGACAGGCCGGACAGGAAAAGAAAAGGGCTCACTGCAACTAGCAGCCTCATCCCTGCGGCCAGGAGACCTCCAGAACGAAACCCCCGCCACGGCCCGAAGGCAAGCCAGAGACCTCGGAGCCGCCGCCACCGACACAGCCCAGCCCAGCAGGGGCCCGCCCAGGGGCCACTCCCCAAGTGAGGCAGCCAGTCACTCGCCCGCCCTTCCGGGCCCGCTCCGGAGGGGACGGTCTCCCGCCCGCCCTCACACAGCTATCTCTTCTGGCCAGGCCCCCAGGGCTTCGTCCACCTCTCACCTTTGACGACGCGGTCAGCCCCGGGAGGGGGCGGCGGGGGCGGGGGCGGGGGCGGTGCAGCCCGGGCCGGCTCCGGGGCGGCCATGCTGGGCCCGGGGCTGGCTAGGCGCTGGGCCGGGCGGGGCTGGGGGTGGGGGCGGCGGCTACCAGAGCCAAACGGCGGCGCCGCCGGGGAACATGGCGGACCCTCTTTCCCTACAGAGGGGCTAAGACCGGCATGCACCGCGCGTGCGGGGGCGGGGGCGGAGCAGACTCTAGGGACTTGGGCAAAATTACTAGGAGAGAAACAGAACCAGGCCAAGGGATCAGCTTAAAATTCCGGGCAGGCAGAAACAAGAGTGAGGAGAGGGCTGTCCATAGGAAGTTTCTAAGGTGAATGAGTAGTAGGGAACCCAATACCGGCATTCCGGTAAGAGCTCCCAGTAAGACCGGGAGACGTGACCAAACCTAAGAATCACCCACTAATAGTAAAGAAAAAGTATAACTTTTTTTTTAAAGTATAACAATTTGACTACCAGATCCAGGTACTTAAGTTGGTAACTGACAGGAGAACTAGAGGAAGTGTTTTGGGTTCTAGAGCAAAGCAACAGTTCAGAATGGAGTTTGGGAGAGAATCTGGCCCTGTGTTTAGAGCCTGGAACTGTCAACAGCTGAAGGCACAGAGGAAGAATGCAGGTCGAGCAGGCTGGGCTCCAAGGGTTAAGAATCAAAACAGGTAAGAAGAAAGGAAGGGTTTTTGTCACCAAGAGATGGTCAAAGAGTCTACAGAATTCACCTGAAAAGGACACAGACTCTCTTGATTCATTGAGAAAATAGAGATTTCGAAGACAGAGGAGTCAACAGGAAACTGGAAATTAGTTCCTCATAAGAAACACCTCTAGGATATTTCTGTCCACATATAGAATGTGGGCCCAGATTTTCTATGGAAACTTTATAGACATTCACACGGATGGAAGCAGTAGGACAAGAAATGACTTGTTCAATCAATAATTATTAGAAGAAGAGTGGACACCAGTAGAGGTACTGGATCATTAGCAGAGACCAGAATATCCTAAGATCTATGTGGGGTTTTTTTTTGGCTGCACCAAGAGGTATGTGAGATCTTAGTTCCCCAACCAGAGATCAAACCCGTGTCCTTTGCAGTGGAAGAGCAGAGTCTTTACCATGGGACAGCCACGGAAGCCCCAGATCTATACATCTTGATGGCACAGGATTTAAGTAGGATAGGGTGAGAAATCCCTGCCCACCCTCCTGCTCAATACTACATGTGCTCAGAATCTGTTCATAATGGATGGTGACAGTTAGGAAAGCAGTGATCCAAAGGACTCAAAGAGCACCATTCTGCCTCTTGACTTGTCCATCTCAAGGATCCTGAGAGCTGGAATAAAAGAGAAGAGAAATGCCGAATGGGCATTCTTTGCAAAGGGAACTCACAAATTATTTTGTAGAGGGAGATGAATTTGGGAGTGAGGAACAGGTAGAATTGGATCTTTCTGACATGGAAGTGCAATAATTCTGCAAGGGAAGAGGAGGGGTAGCCCTGTGAAGAGAGCAAGGAAGAGACAAGAGGCACACGATAAACTTGTAGAGGGAGGACACCAAGAGTACCTAGATCAGGAGTGAGTTCGTAACAGGAGTTTGAATCCTCAGTTTCCCTACGGAGGGAAGGAGAAAGCGTGTAATGTGTCTAGTGCCCCTTGGCAGGAAAGGGATAGAAAATATACTAGTAGCAATAACTATAAGGAAAGTCACCCCATATTAGGACTCATTGATTTCTACCTTGAATACATACCCTTCAGCTTCTCTTTGGCTCCTCACCTTCACTCAGTCAAAAGCCATATACCGAGCCCCAGGCCACTGGGAATTGGTATTTCTTGCCTCTCCAGGCCTCCCCATCCCAATACAAAAGAGATTAAATAGACAATTAAACGACAAGGAATTAAATAGAACTATCTCATAGATTTATTAATGAAAAATACTTTACAAAAACAGTATGTTTGGCCCTAAAATAGTTCAGCTGACTCTGAGGGTTTACAGCGGTGACTGAGCAAGTGGCAGTAATGGCTGTGCTGCTGAGGACAGGAGGGTACGTTAGTGTGCCTGACTCCATCTGTTCCAAACAACAAACGTTATGTGGGCAGCCCTGCAGATTCCAGGCCTAAGGTTTGGGGGCACAGGGAAGGCTGACAGTCTGGGCAGGTGGGCTAGCTAGAATGTGTGGGCAGAACTGAGACTACAGGGCTAAATGTCCCTCCAGGGATGAGGGATGGGGAAGACAGAAGATGGGGTAATAGGGATAGGTGGATAAAACAAAGAACAGAACTTGGTAATATGACAGGGAATAGAATATAAGGACTCAGGTGGAGGTGGAGGCATACAGTATTCAGGAATAAAATGGTGACCCCAAGACCCTAAGGAATGGCTAGTGTCCAGAGTAATATGGATTCATCCTTAAAGTGGGTCAAATAAAGCTGTAAAACAGCAGCTTCTTCCTTTTGCTAGGTGAATGGAAATTGGAATTTCAAATATTCCCTCTCAAAGAGCCAGGCGTCTTTAGGGGTCCCTGGCATCCTGGGAGAAACTGCCAGTGCTGTGTTGAGATGAGACTTGCACCTGGCAGGGATGTAAGGTACCAACTCTTCTGCAGTACAGTTTAACAGAGAAAGCTGTGGCTCCAGGAGAGGAAAGGGGTGACCTTTACCACCTGCTGTGCTGCAGGGCTCTAGCCCTGATCTGCTCTCTGCCAGGGGCATCTGCTAGAACAAACAGGAACTCCTCTCTTCCTGTCCCCCTGTGCCTAGACTGCAGGGTATAACTGCTTTGCCTCCAGTCATCATCTGGGGCATATCTACTCTTCGAGGACCAGGGCTCAAACCCTGGAACAGGACCTGAATTCCAAGCTGACCTCAAGGGTACATGGAGACTGCTTGACGGTGGCGACACAGGGTGAACAACAGGAGTGTGGGAGGGTGAATCCAATCAAAAGAAAAGCATCCCCCCTGGGAATTGGTATTTCTTGCCTCAGGCCTCCCATCCCAATACAAAGAGATTAAATAGACAATTAAACGACAAGGAATTAAATAGAACTATCTCATAGATTTATTAATGAAAATACTTTACAAAAACAGTATGTTTGGCCTAAAATAGTTCAGCTGACTCTGAGGGTTTACAGCGGTGACTGAGCAAGTGGCAGTAATGGCTGTGCTGCTGAGGACAGGAGGGTACGTTAGTGTGCCTGACTCCATCTGTTCCAAACAACAAACGTTATGTGGGCAGCCCTGCAGATTCCAGGCCTAAGGTTTGGGGGCACAGGGAAGGCTGACAGTCTGGGCAGGTGGGCTAGCTAGAATGTGTGGGCAGAACTGAGACTACAGGGCTAAATGTCCCTCCAGGGATGAGGGATGGGGAAGACAGAAGATGGGGTAATAGGGATAGGTGGATAAAACAAAGAACAGAACTTGGTAATATGACAGGGAATAGAATATAAGGACTCAGGTGGAGGTGGAGGCATACAGTATTCAGGAATAAAATGGTGACCCCAAGACCCTAAGGAATGGCTAGTGTCCAGAGTAATATGGATTCATCCTTAAAGTGGGTCAAATAAAGCTGTAAAACAGCAGCTTCTTCCTTTTGCTAGGTGAATGGAAATTGGAATTTCAAATATTCCCTCTCAAAGAGCCAGGCGTCTTTAGGGGTCCCTGGCATCCTGGGAGAAACTGCCAGTGCTGTGTTGAGATGAGACTTGCACCTGGCAGGGATGTAAGGTACCAACTCTTCTGCAGTACAGTTTAACAGAGAAAGCTGTGGCTCCAGGAGAGGAAAGGGGTGACCTTTACCACCTGCTGTGCTGCAGGGCTCTAGCCCTGATCTGCTCTCTGCCAGGGGCATCTGCTAGAACAAACAGGAACTCCTCTCTTCCTGTCCCCCTGTGCCTAGACTGCAGGGTATAACTGCTTTGCCTCCAGTCATCATCTGGGGGCATATCTACTCTTCGAGGACCAGGGGCTCGAAACCCTGGAACAGGACCTGAATTCCAAGCTGACCTCAAGGGTACATGGAGACTGCTTGACGGTGGCGACACAGGGTGAACAACAGGAGTGTGGGAGGGTGAATAGGAAAGATCCCCCCAGGACGGAGCATGAGGAACCTGAAGGCCCTGGTGTCTTTCTGGCAGTGTAGCAGTGTGGGTTAGCTGAGGCCTGCACCCTGGAGTAGTCAGGAATCTGGCCCCAATATGCTGGTTGGCCTCTGACCATGGTCCCCGAGAGGCATCTGTTCTGGAACGATGTGGGAGACTTCGGTAGTTCAAATTCCTTCCTGTGTACTTGACCCCTTCGGAAGTTTCACCCCTGTCACACATAGCCAGAAACTGCTGGACACTCCTCGAGGTTCCTGGGGAGAGAAAAGAAACCTGAAGACTGAGCATCTTCAGTAAAACCATCATCCTTCCCAGAGGACCATTCCTGGCTGTTCCTTCCAATTCCCCACCTCTCCAAGAACATACACATAAGAGAAAGGAGGAACCTAGCTTCGCTTCTAATTTGATTTTCAAAAATTCTTAGTACACATTAACGTCTCGTACTGCCAACCGGTGCAAGTGAAACAGTCTCTTGGACGTTGCCATACTCCTGTCTCACTGCACTATGGTCCATCCTCCAAAAGACAGACAGCAGACACGCACAAACACAAATGGCTCTCTATTCCAAATATATGTTCTCGTGGCAACCTGACTCCTCAGAGCCACCACTCCAAAGCCCCTTAAAGGTTCTTTCCCTTAGAGAGGGGGGAAAGGGGTGAAACTTGCACCTGGCAGGGATGTAAGGTACCAACTCTTCTGCAGTACAGTTTAACAGAGAAAGCTGTGGCTCCAGGAGAGGAAAGGGTGACCTTTACCACCTGCTGTGCTGCAGGGCTCTAGCCCTGATCTGCTCTCTGCCAGGGGCATCTGCTAGAACAAACAGGAACTCCTCTCTTCCTGTCCCCCTGTGCCTAGACTGCAGGGTATAACTGCTTTGCCTCCAGTCATCATCTGGGGGCATATCTACTCTTCGAGGACCAGGGGCTCGAAACCCTGGAACAGGACCTGAATTCCAAGCTGACCTCAAGGGTACATGGAGACTGCTTGACGGTGGCGACACAGGGTGAACAACAGGAGTGTGGGAGGGTGAATAGGAAAGATCCCCCCAGGACGGAGCATGAGGAACCTGAAGGCCCTGGTGTCTTTCTGGCAGTGTAGCAGTGTGGGTTAGCTGAGGCCTGCACCCTGGAGTAGTCAGGAATCTGGCCCCAATATGCTGGTTGGCCTCTGACCATGGTCCCCGAGAGGCATCTGTTCTGGAACGATGTGGGAGACTTCGGTAGTTCAAATTCCTTCCTGTGTACTTGACCCCTTCGGAAGTTTCACCCCTGTCACACATAGCCAGAAACTGCTGGACACTCCTCGAGGTTCCTGGGGAGAGAAAAGAAACCTGAAGACTGAGCATCTTCAGTAAAACCATCATCCTTCCCAGAGGACCATTCCTGGCTGTTCCTTCCAATTCCCCACCTCTCCAAGAACATACACATAAGAGAAAGGAGGAACCTAGCTTCGCTTCTAATTTGATTTTCAAAAATTCTTAGTACACATTAACGTCTCGTACTGCCAACCGGTGCAAGTGAAACAGTCTCTTGGACGTTGCCATACTCCTGTCTCACTGCACTATGGTCCATCCTCCAAAAGACAGACAGCAGACACGCACAAACACAAATGGCTCTCTATTCCAAATATATGTTCTCGTTGTGGCAACCTGACTCCTCAGAGCCACCACTCCAAAGCATTACTCAGTTTTTCTTAACATGGTACCTTCATTCCATTTTAAACTATGTCTGCTTACATTCATGTTCATTCTCCAGGCTCTCTGCTTTTGTCTGCACTACTTCCACACTGGAGAAGGAAATGGCAACCCACTCCAGTGTTCTTGCCTGGGAAATCCCACAGACAGAGAAGCCTGGCCGGCTGTAGTCCCTGGGGTTGCAGAGTTGGACACAACTGAAGTGACTAAGCATGCATCCATGCATTCCCACATGTATAGTGTGGAATGCCGTTTTTATATGTTGATTCCCCTTTACTTAAAATAATTTTCCAAACATCATCATTTCTAAACAATACTTGTCATTTTTATTGTTTAAATTCTATCAGCAGCTGTTATGTGTGTATATATATATATATATATATATATATATATATATATATATGATTATTGAAACTCTGAGCTCCTTAAGAGCAGAGAACTGTCTTCTTTCTCCCATGTATTTACTCTAGAATTTGGCAAAGAACAAGTTGCAATAAATGCTGCCTTACTGATCATATACCTCTAACAACTGTCAAAGGAAGCTGGCTACCTGGCTGCTCTACTGAGTAACAGCAAGTCCCATTTATCCAGAAGACCTGCTAATCCAAAGCTCCCTAAAATCTGGACACAAATATAAACAGTAATACTCTGCTCTAAGTACTACTCTGTTCTAAGAAGATCCCTCTGTCTGGGGATTTATACCCATAGACAGAGTTTTCAACTTCTACACTACTGATATTTGGGGCTGATAATTCTTTGTCTTAGGAGTGAGGTAGAATGTGTAAGGAAACTGCTCTGTGCATCGCTGGATGTTTGGCAGCATCCCTGGCCTTTCTACCCACTAGATACCAGTAGTACCTCCCTGTCCCATTAATCCTCTAAAAAAAGAAAGGAGGAACCTAGCTTCGCTTCTAATTTGATTTTCAAAATTCTTAGTACACATTAACGCTCGTACTGCCAACCGGTGCAAGTGAAACAGTCTCTTGGACGTTGCCATACTCCTGTCTCACTGCACTATGGTCCATCCTCCAAAAGACAGACAGCAGACACGCACAAACACAAATGGCTCTCTATTCCAAATATATGTTCTCGTTGTGGCAACCTGACTCCTCAGAGCCACCACTCCAAAGCATTACTCAGTTTTTCTTAACATGGTACCTTCATTCCATTTTAAACTATGTCTGCTTACATTCATGTTCATTCTCCAGGCTCTCTGCTTTTGTCTGCACTACTTCCACACTGGAGAAGGAAATGGCAACCCACTCCAGTGTTCTTGCCTGGGAAATCCCACAGACAGAGAAGCCTGGCCGGCTGTAGTCCCTGGGGTTGCAGAGTTGGACACAACTGAAGTGACTAAGCATGCATCCATGCATTCCCACATGTATAGTGTGGAATGCCGTTTTTATATGTTGATTCCCCTTTACTTAAAATAATTTTCCAAACATCATCATTTCTAAACAATACTTGTCATTTTTATTGTTTAAATTCTATCAGCAGCTGTTATGTGTGTATATATATATATATATATATATATATATATATATATATATGATTATTGAAACTCTGAGCTCCTTAAGAGCAGAGAACTGTCTTCTTTCTCCCATGTATTTACTCTAGAATTTGGCAAAGAACAAGTTGCAATAAATGCTGCCTTACTGATCATATACCTCTAACAACTGTCAAAGGAAGCTGGCTACCTGGCTGCTCTACTGAGTAACAGCAAGTCCCATTTATCCAGAAGACCTGCTAATCCAAAGCTCCCTAAAATCTGGACACAAATATAAACAGTAATACTCTGCTCTAAGTACTACTCTGTTCTAAGAAGATCCCTCTGTCTGGGGATTTATACCCATAGACAGAGTTTTCAACTTCTACACTACTGATATTTGGGGCTGATAATTCTTTGTCTTAGGAGTGAGGTAGAATGTGTAAGGAAACTGCTCTGTGCATCGCTGGATGTTTGGCAGCATCCCTGGCCTTTCTACCCACTAGATACCAGTAGTACCTCCCCTGTCCCATTGAGGTCTTGCCTTAAACTGTAGATTTGGTCCATGAAGGGGAAAAAATAACAAATCTTGCTATGGAGGGTCAAAGAAAGCCAGAAGGATGCTGCCCACTTTCTCCAGAATTGTCTGGGTCTCTATACATGGCCTGGATCTTCCATGTATAGGATCTTTCCAAGTCTGCCATTCACTCCTCATCCTCTTAGGCCATCCCTTAACTGAGACTTGGGATAGGAGAGAAAACCAGCTGATAGAGATGGTACTTCCTATTTTGGGGGATTCTAAAAATGGGGTATTAATTCCCCTTGGTCACTTAAAAGCATATCCTATCATGACTGAAGCAGTTCATTTTCACAAGTAGTTAGATTCTGGGAGCTCTGGTCTAGACCATGTTGCCCAAGAAATGATTCAGTCCTAATTCATCTAGACCAATGCTTAATCTTTAAAGCAGTAATTCATATCCCTTTACACCTCCACCTTGGGACCCCTCTTCCCCTTCTCTGCCTCCCGACAACAGGCATACTGATTTGATTCTTCCAGGTCCCTGGAAAAGTACTACGTTCCAGCCCATAATATTAGATTTGGGGAGAGTTACCTGGGGGTCTATGGGATTCCCCTGCCATGCTGGGCATCAAAACATCTGGGGACAGGAACTGTGGTTGGGGTGGGTAGAGTTGGGGACCAAGGAGAAATACAGGAGGGTCATGGATGACAGGGAGGGAAGAGGAGCTGGAACAACGGTGCCCGGTTTCCAAAGGCTTTTTCCTCACGCTTGATGAATCCTTGTAATGAGACAAGACAAAAAAACATAGAGATGAGGATTAACACACAGCAGGATATGGTTGGGTAAACACAGTAAGGGAAGCAGGGGAAGATGGAAGGAACTAGAGTACAAACATTCTTTAATCTAGAGACAGATTCAGTTTACTCATCACTCTCCCCATCTTCCCACTCTAGGAAACATCCTCCACTGTGAACTGGGGATATCAAGGTACAGTTCTTTTCCCTTAATGCATCTTCCTCATAACCCTCACTTGTCCAATCCTAACATCAAGGTCTTTAGAACAGTCCTTAATGCTACTATTAGAATTAGAGAATGAGATAGAAATTTAAAAATAGAGAAGAGGGGAATTCCCTGACTGCCAGTGGTAAGGACTGCAAGCTGTCACTGCCAAGGTTCAGTCTCTGGTCGGGGAACTAAGATCCTGCAAGTTATGTAATGTGGTCAAAAAAAAAAAAACAACAACAAGTAACAAAAGCCTCTAAAAAATAAGGAAGAAAGCAAGATTTTTTTTTTAAATGGCAAAAAAAAAAAAAAAAAAAAAGCCTCTAAAAAATGTTTAAATAGAGAAGAAATGAGAGAGAAAAATTCAGAAAGCCTGAGAGACTGACAAAATTCTACACTCTCTTTAAATACTGGGAACTAATATCTCCCTAAATGTATAATCAAAAACTCTCTACTCCATCTCTCCGGTTACTGCTACACTTCAATCTCTATTTTGGCGCTGCCTGTCAAGTCTGTAGCCACTGCTGCTTCTCACCTACTCTGCTCTTCATTCGTCTTTCACTTAGGTGGCAAAGTCTCAAAAACACCCTTTTCATATATGAAAAACTAATATGTTCAAAACTGAATCAACATTCTTCCAAACTGTTCCCTCCGGTACCACATTTTCTTAACTCACCTAGACTCAAAATATTGACACTGCCCTTGATTTAGCACTTTTTCTCCCACGATTACATTAGTTGCCAATGCCATGTACTACCATTTCTGCCTATAGGTTTTATATTTAAGCTCAACTAGACCACTGCAGCAGCCTCCAATTTAGTCTTCCTATCTCTAGCCCATCAACTTCCTTAGTGTGGCCTGCCAGGTGGATATGATATGGCAATGCTGATCGTTCTCACTTTATCTCCTACTATCCCTGTGCTTTTTACACTCCAAATTTCTTAACGTTCCTTAAACACACCAAACTCATTCTACCTCAGGGCCTTTACACTTTCTGTTTCCATTACTGGGAATGTTCTTTGCATGGGTTACACCTTCAAATATTACTTTCTTAGAGCTGATTTCCCTCACTATCTATCAAAAATTGCCCTGAGAATAACCACTGTTACCTCTTTTCTCCTTATCCTCTTGCTTTGTTTTATTCTTCTTTACCACACATTGTCTGGGGTTAACTTGTTAATCTCTTTCTCTCCTAGTAGAATACATTTCTTTTCACTCCAGTATCCCCAGCACTTTGAACAGCTCCTGGAACATTATTATAGGTATTTAATAAATAATATATTAAATAAAGTAATCTATAGGCGAATGTATTTTATTTCCTCTATGAGACTGTAAGGTATTTTGTGTTGTTTCATCAGTGTGTGCCCATAGCACCTAACCCAGCATGGCACGCAGTAGGCATTTACCAAACAGCCTAAGGACCAGGTGCCAGTCCTCTTGGCATAATATTGCCACAAAAAAGAGACACTACACTTCACTGGTTTCCCTTCTATCTCTATGGTCTTTTTTTAACCAAGTCTCTTCTTGGAGTTCTTCAAAAGAAAAACTTTATCTGATACTCTTCAGGGATATGTCTTGGTTCTTCTCTTTTAACAATACTCTTCCTCTTTTCAGTGGCTATGATACTCAAATCTTAATTTCAAATTTATACGTCCCACAATGAAAGTCCTACCAGATACCTATCTTCACTCAAGCTTATTATGTCCAAAATTGCTCATATCTCTCTCCCTAAATATATTCCTGCTTTTCTTCCTCAAATACCATTATCAATGCACAATTCCCAGATATCATCCTTGATTCTCCTTTACCCATGTCCCCGCAAGTAGGCACCAAACACATTTTTATTTCTTAATTTGACTCTCCAATATGTCCACTTTTCTCTATCCTCCCAAACTCCTTTCTGTGGTTCGTGGTATGACCCTTGTTTATAGTGTTTGCAGCCACACACACCAACATTTTCCATCTTTCCCTCACAAGACTCTAATCATGCCATATCAATGAGATTCTTTTAACCCAGTTAATATCTGCTTCAGGTCACTTTATCTGCTATTTTACTTCCTCCAAGAAGACTTCCCTGATTCCTCAAGCCTTGTTTTAGATGTCCCCTCTATTTTGCTTCCACAGCATTAAATCCTATCATATTTACAACTATTTATCTGTCTCCCCCAGTAGACTGTAAAGTCAAGAGAGCAGAGACTGTATCTAGCTCACTCAACACCATTTTCTGGCACAACACCTAGAACATAAACACAGAAAGCATTTGTTTAAAAGAATGAATCAATGAATAAGTGAGTAATACAGAAGTCAGGCCAAAAGGAAGTGAACTCTCCTAGGAAAATAACAACTTGCCATTAAAGGAACAAATGCTGTGCAGAAAAGACCACCTTTTCAAAAGAATTACCAACTGTTCGGAGCTATTTAGAAAATTATAACAATAAACTGGAAAAAAATGACTATGTCTTAAGAAAGAAACTGGATCTGAAGAACTGGTGGACAAGATGTAGTTTTACTCTTGTACCTTTCTATTTTTATACCACATATTTATTTTTTTTAATTTAATTTTTTACAGAGTTTTGTTGTTTACTGACGCATATCGACCTGAATCCTCAATTGGTATACACACACACGTTCCCCTCACCCTGGTTCCCCTTCTATCTCTATGGTCTTTTTTTAACCAAGTCTCTTCTTGGAGTTCTTCAAAAGAAAAACTTTATCTGATACTCTTCAGGGATATGTCTTGGTTCTTCTCTTTTAACAATACTCTTCCTCTTTTCAGTGGCTATGATACTCAAATCTTAATTTCAAATTTATACGTCCCACAATGAAAGTCCTACCAGATACCTATCTTCACTCAAGCTTATTATGTCCAAAATTGCTCATATCTCTCTCCCTAAATATATTCCTGCTTTTCTTCCTCAAATACCATTATCAATGCACAATTCCCAGATATCATCCTTGATTCTCCTTTACCCATGTCCCCGCAAGTAGGCACCAAACACATTTTTATTTCTTAATTTGACTCTCCAATATGTCCACTTTTCTCTATCCTCCCAAACTCCTTTCTGTGGTTCGTGGTATGACCCTTGTTTATAGTGTTTGCAGCCACACACACCAACATTTTCCATCTTTCCCTCACAAGACTCTAATCATGCCATATCAATGAGATTCTTTTAACCCAGTTAATATCTGCTTCAGGTCACTTTATCTGCTATTTTACTTCCTCCAAGAAGACTTCCCTGATTCCTCAAGCCTTGTTTTAGATGTCCCCTCTATTTTGCTTCCACAGCATTAAATCCTATCATATTTACAACTATTTATCTGTCTCCCCCAGTAGACTGTAAAGTCAAGAGAGCAGAGACTGTATCTAGCTCACTCAACACCATTTTCTGGCACAACACCTAGAACATAAACACAGAAAGCATTTGTTTAAAAGAATGAATCAATGAATAAGTGAGTAATACAGAAGTCAGGCCAAAAGGAAGTGAACTCTCCTAGGAAAATAACAACTTGCCATTAAAGGAACAAATGCTGTGCAGAAAAGACCACCTTTTCAAAAAGAATTACCAACTGTTCGGAGCTATTTAGAAAATTATAACAATAAACTGGAAAAAAATGACTATGTCTTAAGAAAGAAACTGGATCTGAAGAACTGGTGGACAAGATGTAGTTTTACTCTTGTACCTTTCTATTTTTATACCACATATTTATTTTTTTTAATTTAATTTTTTACAGAGTTTTGTTGTTTACTGACGCATATCGACCTGAATCCTCAATTGGTATACACACACACGTTCCCCTCACCCCGAATCTCCCCCCCATCTCCCTCTCCATCCCACCCCTCCAGGTTGCCACAGAGCCCCTGTTTGAGATCCCCTAGTCCCACAGCATATTCCCCTATACCACACATTTAAGACCTGTTTTTTAAAATTTTTATCAAGCTGATGTGGTGAGCAAGCTTCAAAGTACTACTGATGCTTTGTATCCTGACCTCTACTATAATAAAATCTCAACTTGCCTCAGCAAGTGTGTGAAATTCTCAAAAGGCACATTTTAGAAATCCAACCGCTGCAACTATTTAAGTTTGCTGATCTCCGCTGATTTGGGCATCCCTGTCCCTTTCATCTACAGATTACTGCATTAATTCCATATGAAATGCCCCAAAGATGAGAATTTTAACTCATTTTCCTTCTCTTGTTAATGCACATGCTTCATTTCAGCTTGAAAGTCCACTGAACCCCATCAGTCTCGTACTAGGATGGGGAAGAAAAGCTAAAACAATGCTTCATCCCACCTCTTCTCCTTTCAGTGGGTTATGGCCCAGTTAGTAGCCGTGGCTTCTCAGAGATTACTCTCAAGGCAGCCAGGACTCTTCTCATCTTGGGAACGCCTACATACCACCTTCCAGAACTGCTACAGGGAGGAGACATTCTTCTAGGTTCCAAGTAAATGTATGTCAAAAATAAATAAATAAATAAATGACTATGTGTCCTCATTTTTGCTGAGTATACATGGCTCTCCCCAAATTACAAGCTTCTGTTTCCCCTGCCCCTTCACCGGCAGTATACTTTTAACTAGCAAGAGAAAGATGTTCTGAATAGATAGACCCTGATTCTACTTACAAAACTGTGGGAAGAGACTGGGGCCTCCTCCCTCTCTGAGACAACGGTGCCACTGAGAGTGCGTGAGATGCGCCGAAAGTTCTCTGCTCCATACTGATCCTCCTCCCCACACTCCCCGCTGGGGCCTCGGCAAGATGCAGCCTTCAAACACACAGACACACAGGCAGACACAGGACACCAGACATGTGGTTTTCCCACAGACTCTGTCCCGAGGGAAATGGAGGGAACAAGGTAAGACTCCCTAATAGAGATCTGAATTAGATGTATTTAAAAGATGGTGGCCATGTGGCAACCTTCTCTCACTCAAAGGAAGACCAGTCATAGACCTCGTTCTCTCCTAGTAGCCCCACATTACCATGCCACTGTCTTATCACCCACCCCACCATTCATCTCTCCATAATTCTTTCCTAGCACACCACCCCATGCCCAGAACTTATAGCACCTGAGGTGGCTACCTGAGAAGCAGACACTGTGTTGGCTTCATACAGACTGGGCTCCATTTCTGCTGTTGGGGTCTTTGAGAGACCAAGGCCAGGGGCTGAGTGCAACCTCCTCCCTACATCATCTGCAGAGCCTGAGGAGGAAAACAAAAGTCCAAGTTGAAGCCATCTCTTCTCCCAGAGTCTGCACTTAGCCTGCAACACAAAACTCTGTGGAGTTCTTGCTTTATTTAATAATAAACATTCACCTCTGGATCCAGTGGAGGATGGCTCCTGGAATGTAGAAACAAGAGTTTCAGAATATGGATAGCTTCCGATAGGCCACAGGGACCTCAGAACACAGGCCCTTGGAGAGAAGGGCTCTGTGGACAGATAGCTGAATAGTAAGTATAATCAGCTTTGCTTTTGGCAGACCTGGGTCCAAGACTCAAATATAGAGGAAATTACCCAACACGGAAATGCTCTAAAGTGTCTGGGATGACAAAGAAACTATTGTCTCCAGTCTAGTTAGGAATTGGAAACTATCATAGTAATCGTATATTAAACCATCTCATTTTACAAAATAGGAAAACAAGTTTCAGAGACTGACAGGTAGTAAATAGTTTAAGCAGGATTAAAACTCAAGTCTCTGGATTTTCACTTTCAACTATATACTATAAGCAAGAGCTCTTCAACATTTTGTATGGTTAGTGTGTTCTTTTATTTCCCCATTAGCATCTCTCAAATTACTTAAAATCTGAAAAAATTCTAAATATTTATCTCTTCCTAAAAGTCTTGTAAAGAGATGAGCTGCTCCTAACTGGATATGTAACTCCCAAGGGGCTTGCCCCAATACAACTAATTAAGCCTTCTGAAAATGCACACACCCTTGACCTACATTTGATATATGTCTATCACCAGTTCACATCTTGATTTGGTATTTTGATTCTAATATGTGTACCTAGCTAAAGTATGATATTGCTGATACTAAGCTAGAAGGCCAGCTGCTTTTAATATTTCCTTGTGCTTTAAATGTAGTGGTTCCAATACTACCTCTGATTCATCCAAAACTTTAAAAATATACAGCTGTGTGTATCTCTCCACAGACATACTGAATCAGAAACTTCCTGGTTGGAGTCTGGGAATATTTATTTTTAAAAGGTTTCCATAAAAAGTGTGGGAGAATATCCTTAAAATGTTGTTAGAGGAAATGTGAAATGTTACAGGCTTCCTAAAATGCAATCTAGAGATAACCATTAAGGGTTGAAAATATTATTTACCCTCTTTCTCTCTTGAGAATAAGAAGCAAAAATATCAGTATATTACTTATACTTTATTATTTATTACTAAATAAAGTAATGCCCATCTACCTCAGAATGACTAAATATATTACAGTATCCTCAATACTGTCCAGCCACTGGAAAAAAATTAATTCAATTAAACCAGATGATTTAGAGGAATTCTCATCAAGTATTATTGAGCTAAAAGGAAAAGATCTGTAATATCACTCCCAAACAAAAAGACATGATATATATATATATAAGTATAAATATGATTACACACACAGAAATATGCACAATAGATTACTGTCTGAGAAGGTTGAGGGCAGGGGTAAATGGTAGGGACTGGTCTAAAGAAAGGAGCAACAAAAATTTTCTACAATAAGAACATCATGTGTGTTATGATCCCATTTATATGAAAGTATTTCTTTTTTTCTTTTTTCAGCCATTTCTACAGTGACTATGATGGATAGCCAGATTTAAGAATTACCCCTGTAATGGTTAGAATTTGCTCCATCGTGTCTGACACTTCGTCACTCCATGGACTATAGCCCACCAGGCATTTCTGTCCATGAGATTCTCTGGCAAGAATTACTGGAGGAGGTTACCATTTCCATTTCCAGAAATCTTCCCAACCCAGAGATCAAACCTGCGTCTCTGGCATCTCCTGCATTGGCAGGCTGATTCTTTACCACTGAGCCACCTGGGAAGCTTAAGAGCACATTGATAAGGTAAGATGAGCTTTCTGACTAAGAATGGCTCCATGTTGTTCATGGTGAAGCACTTATAAAATCACTCTTGAGACTGCTCTCTTTGCATACCTTCTGCCTCACTGATGTATAAAGAACTGTTGGACAGAACCTGGATACGTTTATTTTCAGTCACTTGTGCTCCATTTTTCAACCAAGTAACCTTAATAGGAACTTCTCCATGGCAATCTAAGAATCTAGGATTTGTAGTCCTCTAGTCAAATGTGATTCCTACCTAGCCAAAAAGGTAGCCATTGGAATCTCCTGAAGAGAGTAGACCCTGATTCCTTTAAAGATATTTAAACAGAGGGGACCTCTGGATTTGAAAGAATTAAGATGCCCCTTCATGGATCACAGCCTTGTCATGGAGAAGGGGCTTGCATAACTCAATAAAGCTATGAACCATGCTGTGTAGGGCCACCCAAGGTGGACAAGTCATAGTTGTGAGTTCTGATAAAATGTGGTCCACTGGAAGAGGGAATGGCAGACCACTCCAGTATTCTTCCCTCGAGAACCCCATGAACAGTATGAAAGGGCAAAAATGGTAAGAAACCAGAAGATGAGCCCCCCCAGGTCAGAAGGTATCCAATATGCTACTGGGGAAGAGCAGATAAAAAGCTCCAGAAAGAATGAACAGACTAAGACAAAGCGGAAACAAGACTCAGTTGTGAATGTCTCTGGCAGTGAAAATCTGTAAAGCCCAACGCGGTGAAGAACAACACTGCATAGAAACCTAGAATGCTAGGTCCATGAATCAAAGTAAATTGGATGCATTCAAGCAGGAGATGGCAGGGAGTCAACATCAACATCTTGGGAAACTAAACTAAAATGGACAGGAATGGACAAATTTAGTTCAGATGACCATTATATCAACTACTGTGGGCAAGAATCCCTTAGAAGAAATGGGGTAACCCTCATAGTCAACATAAGAGTCTGAAGAGCAGTACTTGGTTGCATTCTCACAAACAACAGAATGCTCTCGGTTCTTTCCAAGGCATATCACAGTAATCCAAGTCTATGCCCCAAACACTAACACTGAAGAAGCTGAAGTTGACTGGTTCTATGCAGACCTACAAGATCTTCTAGAACTAATATATATATTTAAAAAAGGATGTCCTTTTCATCATAGGGAACTGGAATGCAGAAGTAGGAAGACAAGTGATACACAGAGTTAACAGGCCAGTTTGGCCTTCGAGTATAAAATGAAGCAGGCAAAGGCTAACAAGAGTTTTGTCAAGAGAGCACACTGGACATACAAACACCCTCTTCCAACAACACAAGACATGACTCTACACATGGACATCACCATATGTTAGAAACCAAAATCAGATTGATTATATTCTTTGGAGTCAAAGATAGAGAAGTGCTATAATAAGTCAGCAAAAAGAAGACCTGGAGCAGACTGTGGCTCGGATCATCAGTTCTTCACTGCAAAATTCAGGCTTAAGTTGAAGAAAGTAGGGGAAACCACTAGGCCATTCAGGTATGGCCTAAATAAAATCCCTTACAATTATACAGTGGAGGTGACAAACAGATTGAGGGGATTAGATATGGTAAACAGAGTGCCTGAAGAATTATGGATGGAAGTTCAAAACACTGTACAGGAGGCAGTGACCAAAACCATCCTACAAAAAAAGAATGAACAGTAGAAAGCGGAAACCAAGACTCGGGTTGCTACTGGGGAAGAGCAGATAAAAGCTCCAGAAAGAATGAACAGACTAAGACAAAGCGGAAACAAGACTCAGTTGTGAATGTCTCTGGCAGTGAAAATCTGTAAAGCCCAACGCGGTGAAGAACAACACTGCATAGAAACCTAGAATGCTAGGTCCATGAATCAAAGTAAATTGGATGCATTCAAGCAGGAGATGGCAGGGAGTCAACATCAACATCTTGGGAAACTAAACTAAAATGGACAGGAATGGACAAATTTAGTTCAGATGACCATTATATCAACTACTGTGGGCAAGAATCCCTTAGAAGAAATGGGGTAACCCTCATAGTCAACATAAGAGTCTGAAGAGCAGTACTTGGTTGCATTCTCACAAACAACAGAATGCTCTCGGTTCTTTCCAAGGCATATCACAGTAATCCAAGTCTATGCCCCAAACACTAACACTGAAGAAGCTGAAGTTGACTGGTTCTATGCAGACCTACAAGATCTTCTAGAACTAATATATATATTTAAAAAAGGATGTCCTTTTCATCATAGGGAACTGGAATGCAGAAGTAGGAAGACAAGTGATACACAGAGTTAACAGGCCAGTTTGGCCTTCGAGTATAAAATGAAGCAGGCAAAGGCTAACAAGAGTTTTGTCAAGAGAGCACACTGGACATACAAACACCCTCTTCCAACAACACAAGACATGACTCTACACATGGACATCACCATATGTTAGAAACCAAAATCAGATTGATTATATTCTTTGGAGTCAAAGATAGAGAAGTGCTATAATAAGTCAGCAAAAAGAAGACCTGGAGCAGACTGTGGCTCGGATCATCAGTTCTTCACTGCAAAATTCAGGCTTAAGTTGAAGAAAGTAGGGGAAACCACTAGGCCATTCAGGTATGGCCTAAATAAAATCCCTTACAATTATACAGTGGAGGTGACAAACAGATTGAGGGGATTAGATATGGTAAACAGAGTGCCTGAAGAATTATGGATGGAAGTTCAAAACACTGTACAGGAGGCAGTGACCAAAACCATCCTAAAAAAAAAGAAATGCAAGATGGCAAAGTGGCTGTCTAAGACTTTTAAAATAGCTGTGGAAAGAGAAGCAAAAGGCAAAGGAGAAAAGGAAAGATAAACTTAACTGAATGCAGAGTTCCAGAGAATAGCAAGGAGAGATAAGAAGGAATTCTTAAATGAACAATGCAAAGAAATAGAGGAAAACAATAGAATGGGAAAGATTACAGATCTCTTCAAGAAACTGGAGATACCTGGGGAACATTTCGTGCATGGATGGGTACAACAAAGGACAGAAACTATAAGGACCTAAAAAGAGGCACAAGAGATACAGAAGTGGCAAGAATACACAGAAGAACCATACAAAAAAGGTTTTTATGACTCAGATAACCACAACAGTGTGGTCATTCACCTAGAGCCAGACATTCTTTGAAGTCAAGTGGGTTCTAAGAAGCATTACTACAAACAAAGCCAGTGGAAGTGATATAATTCCAGCTGAGCTATTTCAGATCCTAAAAGATGATGCTATTAACGTGTGGCACTCAACATCAGCAAATTTGGAAAACTCTGCAGTGGCAATAGGACTGGAAATGATCAGTTTTCATGCCAAGGAATGTTCAAACTAGTGTACAATTGCGCTCATTTCCCATGCTAGCAAGGTCATGCTCAAAATCCTTGAAGCTAAGCTTCAGCAGTAGGTAAACTCCAGATGTACAAGCTGGATTTAGAAAATGCAGAAGAACTGGAGATCAAATTGCCAACATCTGCTGGATCATAGAAAAAGCAAGGGAATTTCAGGAAAACATCTACTTCTGCTTCGTTGACTACCCTAAAACCTTTGACCGGGTGGATCACAACAAACTGTGAAAAATCCTTTAAGAGTTAGGAATACCAGATCACCTTACCTATCTCCTGAGAAACCTGTATGCGGGTCAAGAAGCAACAGTTAGAACCGGGCATAGAACAACGAACTGGCTCAAAATTGGAAAAGGAGTACGTCAAGGCTGTATATTGTCACCCTGCTTGTTTAACTTACAGACAGAGTACATCATGCGAAATGCCGGTCTGGATGAATCACAAAGTGAAATTAAGATTGCCGGGAAAGATATGAACCACCTCAAATATGCAGATGATACCCCTCTAAAGGCAGAAAGTGAAGAGGAACCAAAGAGCTTTTGGGTGAGGGTCAAAGAGGTGAGTGAAAAAGCTGGCTTAAAACTCAACATTCAAAAAACTAAGATCAGGACATCCAGTCCCATCACTTCATGACAAATAGATGGGAAAGAGTTGAAACAGTGACAGATTTTACTTTCTTGGGCTCCAAAACCACTGCTGACAGTGACTGTACTTGCTCCTTGGAGAGAAAGCTATGACACACACAATGTATTAAAAAGCACGGGCAGGGGCTTCCCCTGGTGGTCCAGTGGGTAAGGACACCGCCTTGCAGTGCAAGGGTCGCCGGTTCGAGCCCTGGCCTGGGAAGATCCCATGTGCCGGGGAGCGGCTGGACCCATGTGTCCAATGACCAAGCCGGAGCTCTGGAGCGCGTGTGCCCAGAGCCGGCTCTCTGCGACAACAGAGGCCACTGCAATGGGAGGCCCACAGGAGCCAAAGAACAAAGATGGATGGAAATAGAGAAATGAAAGACCAGTAGAAGTAGCCCGCCCGCTCCCCTCCTTCCTCAGCCCGACCCCTGCCCAAAAATAAATAATAAAATAAATCTAAAAAAAAAAAAAAAAAGCACGGGCATCATTTTGCCAATAAAGGTCTCATATAGTTAAGGCTATGGTTTTTTCAGCAGTCATTTACAAATGTGAGAGTTGGACAATAAAGAAACTGAGCACTGAAGAACTCATGCTATTGAATTGTGATGCTGGAGAAGACCCTTCAAAGTCCCTTGGTCAGCAAGATCAAACCAGTCAATCCTAAAGGAAATCAACCCTAAATGATGTATGATCAACTTCAAAATATTGTAAAATTTAGAATGTAGGTCAAGGGCAGTGATCACATAACTCTTCGGAAACTACAGTCATGTCAAAACCAATGTGGCTCAAAATAGGAAAAGAAGTACGTCAAGGCTGTATATTGTCACCCTGCTTGTTTAACTTACATGCAGAGTACATCATGAGAAATGCCGAGCTGGATGAATCACAAAGTGAAATTAAGATTGCCGGAAAGATATGAACCACCTCAAATATGCAGATGATACCCCTCTAAAGGCAGAAAGTGAAGAGGAACCAAAGAGCTTTTGGGTGAGGGTCAAAGAGGTGAGTGAAAAAGCTGGCTTAAAACTCAACATTCAAAAAACTAAGATCAGGACATCCAGTCCCATCACTTCATGACAAATAGATGGGAAAGAGTTGAAACAGTGACAGATTTTACTTTCTTGGGCTCCAAAACCACTGCTGACAGTGACTGTACTTGCTCCTTGGAGAGAAAGCTATGACACACACAATGTATTAAAAATCACGGGCAGGGTTTCCCTGGTGGTCCAGTGGGTAAGGACACCGCCTTGCAGTGCAAGGGTCGCCGGTTCGAGCCCTGGCCTGGGAAGATCCCATGTGCCGGGGAGCGGCTGGACCCATGTGTCCAATGACCAAGCCGGAGCTCTGGAGCGCGTGTGCCCAGAGCCGGCTCTCTGCGACAACAGAGGCCACTGCAATGGGAGGCCCACAGGAGCCAAAGAACAAAGATGGATGGAAATAGAGAAATGAAAGACCAGTAGAAGTAGCCCGCCCGCTCCCCTCCTTCCTCAGCCCGACCCCTGCCCAAAAATAAATAATAAAATAAATCTAAAAAAAAAAAAAAAAAGCACGGGCATCATTTTGCCAATAAAGGTCTCATATAGTTAAGGCTATGGTTTTTTCAGCAGTCATTTACAAATGTGAGAGTTGGACAATAAAGAAACTGAGCACTGAAGAACTCATGCTATTGAATTGTGATGCTGGAGAAGACCCTTCAAAGTCCCTTGGTCAGCAAGATCAAACCAGTCAATCCTAAAGGAAATCAACCCTAAATGATGTATGATCAACTTCAAAATATTGTAAAATTTAGAATGTAGGTCAAGGGCAGTGATCACATAACTCTTCGGAAACTACAGTCATGTCAAAACCAATGTGGCTCCAAACTGCTGTATACTATGTGCTCAGTCACTCAGTCATGTCCAGCTCTTTGCGACCCCACAGACTGTAGCCCTCCAGACTCCTCCGTCCATGGGATTTTTCAGGCAAGAATACTGGAGTGAATTGCCGTTTCCTTCTCCAAAGATTGTATACTATATAATTCTATTTATATGAAATGTTCAAAGTAGGTAATCTATAGACAGAAAGTAGATTAGAGGTTTATTAATTCCTTTTTTGGGAACTGAAAAAACACTTTAAAATTGATTGTAGTGATTGATGGATGACTCTATGATATACTAAAAAAACACTGAATTTTACATTATAAATAGGTGAATTGTCCAGTAGATAAATTATGTACTAATAAAGCTTTTTTTAAAAAAGTAATACATCAAACAGAAAAAGACAAAAAATATATGATCACACTAATAGGTGGGATCTTAGAAAAAACTAAATTCATAGAAACAGAATACAATGGTAGTTGCCAAGAGCTAAGGGTTGGGGGAAATACAGAGATGTTGGTCAAAGGGTACACATTTCCAATTATAAGATGCATAAGGTCTGAGAATCCTAACGTATAGCACAGTGCCTATATAACAATATTGTATTACTATATACCTGAAAGTTGCTAAAATAGTACATCTTAAATATTTTCACCACACACACACATACGCACAACAGTAATTAGGTAAGGTGATAGTTGTGTTCACTAACTATGGTAATCATTTTGCAATATATATATGTATCAACCATCACACTGTAAACCTTAAATTTATGCAATGTTATTCATCAACTATAGAGATAAAGTTGGAGGAAAAAAGTAATTTGGTGCTTCACAAATGTTTTACAATAAAAGAGGATTCCCCTAAAGATATATTCTGCCATATATATTGTGGCATTTTCCTTCATCATCTCCTTCTTGATTTATTCACTTCTTTATTCTGTCATATCAATTCTGAAAGGCTCAATTTAAAAGAGACTAACCAAAATTTTAAAAAAAGAGAGACTAACCAAAATAAACCTTAGTTTGGCTTGACAAGTTATTTTCAGAACTGATTCATTAAGTGGATTTTAAAAACTAGTTTTTTTCACTATTAAGTAAAAATTAATGGTTGGTAGGTACATTTTCATACTGTTTTCAGAAGTATAATCTTCCTGAGTCTTCCAGTATGTATCAAGAGATGTTTTTCTTTAAAGTTTATAATCTTCAATCAGTTATTATCCTTCTAAAAGTGTATTCTTTTTTTTTTTTTTTTTGGCCTCTTTAATTGGTTTTTTATTTAGTTATTTTCATCAATCTTTGTTCTTTGGCCTGTGTGGGCCTTCCATTACAGTGGCCTCTCTGGCGGCAGAGCACCGGCTCCGGGCACATGCACTCTGGTCCAGCCGCTCCGTGGCACGTGGGATCTTCCCAGGCCAGGGACTGAACCAGTGCCCCTTGCACTGCAAGGCAGACTCTGTACCTACTGGACCACCAGAAGCCCTAAACCAGAGATAAATTATGTACTAATAAAGCTTTTTTTAAAAAAGTAATACATCAAACAGAAAAAGACAAAAAATATATGATCACACTAATAGGTGGGATCTTAGAAAAAACTAAATTCATAGAAACAGAATACAATGGTAGTTGCCAAGAGCTAAGGGTTGGGGGAAATACAGAGATGTTGGTCAAAGGGTACACATTTCCAATTATAAGATGCATAAGGTCTGAGAATCCTAACGTATAGCACAGTGCCTATATAACAATATTGTATTACTATATACCTGAAAGTTGCTAAAATAGTACATCTTAAATATTTTCACCACACACACAATCGCACAACAGTAATTAGGTAAGGTGATAGTTGTGTTCACTAACTATGGTAATCATTTTGCAATATATATATGTATCAACCATCACACTGTAAACCTTAAATTTATGCAATGTTATTCATCAACTATAGAGATAAAGTTGGAGGAAAAAAGTAATTTGGTGCTTCACAAATGTTTTACAATAAAAGAGGATTCCCCTAAAGATATATTCTGCCATATATATTGTGGCATTTTCCTTCATCATCTCCTTCTTGATTTATTCACTTCTTTATTCTGTCATATCAATTCTGAAAGGCTCAATTTAAAAGAGACTAACCAAAATTTTAAAAAAAGAGAGACTAACCAAAATAAACCTTAGTTTGGCTTGACAAGTTATTTTCAGAACTGATTCATTAAGTGGATTTTAAAAACTAGTTTTTTTCACTATTTAGTAAAATTAATGGTTGGTAGGTACATTTTCATACTGTTTTCAGAAGTATAATCTTCCTGAGTCTTCCAGTATGTATCAAGAGATGTTTTTCTTTAAAGTTTATAATCTTCAATCAGTTATTATCCTTCTAAAAGTGTATTCTTTTTTTTTTTTTTTTTTGGCCTCTTTAATTGGTTTTTTATTTAGTTATTTTCATCAATCTTTGTTCTTTGGCCTGTGTGGGCCTTCCATTACAGTGGCCTCTCTGGCGGCAGAGCACCGGCTCCGGGCACATGCACTCTGGTCCAGCCGCTCCGTGGCACGTGGGATCTTCCCAGGCCAGGGACTGAACCAGTGCCCCTTGCACTGCAAGGCAGACTCTGTACCTACTGGACCACCAGGGAAGCCCTAAAAGTTTATTCTAAGGAATTCATGAGAAATATGAACAAACTCTTGAGTATAAAGATACTCATCATAGTGCTATATTACAAAAATACGAAAACTGGAAGTAAATTAAATATTCAACCAAAGTAGAACAGTTATATTCTAGTCATAAAAATATATCATAATCATTAAAAGTAATTTTTCCAAAGGGAAAATGCTTATGGATATAAGAAAACCATGGGAATAAACTGTATACATATTTTATAATGATTCTACTTTTTGTAGAAACAATACAAATAAATATACAGTATATATACATAAAAAAAATAGCAGTCACATGGATGGACCTATAGATTATATTAAATAAATCAGAGAAAGACAAATATATCACTTACACATGGAATCTAAAAGGATGATACAAATGAGCTTATTTACAAAACAGAAATTGACTCACAGACAAAGAAAACAAACTTTTGGATACCAAAGAGGAAAGAGGGGAAAGGATAAATTGGGAGTTTGAGATTAAGATACAGAGTACTATATATGAAATATATAAAAAATAAGGATCTATTGCACAGCACAAGGAATATACAATATTTAGTAATAATCCACAGTGGGAAAAAATCTAATAAAGAATACCCCCCCATATATATATACTAATATATGTACGTATACAGTGGCTCAGAGGTAAAGAATCAGCCTGCAATGAAGGAGACACAGGTTTCAACCTTTAGTCAGGAAGATCCCCTGGAGGACAAAATGGCAACCCATTCCAGTATTCTTGTCTGAAAAATTCCAATGACAGAGCAGCCTGGAAGGTTACAGTCTATGGGATCACAAAGAACTGGACATGACTGAGCATGCACACACATATATGTATATATGTATATTAATATATGAAGTGAATCACTTTGATGTACACCTGAAACTTAACACAGCTCCATAAATCAATTACATTTCAATTTTTAAAAAATGTATCAACCAGGGATAAGACACAACTCAAAGCCAGAAGTAACTTAATTAAATTACTGAGTGGGGTTATCAAAGTTTTGAAAATATATCAATCTCCAATAAAAAATGTTGCTATAGTCGGTTATCTTTGAGCCGACCCGCTGTTCTAATAGCGCTGGTTCTCCTTGAACTGGCCTGCTGTTCAGGCAGCGACTTACCCTTTCCCTACTCTAATAAACTTTACTTTCCTCTCACTCTGACTCATGTCTGGAAATTCTTTTCCAACCCGCACACGGACCTCGACAGGCCCCTGGCCTGGGAAGACCCCACGTGCTGTGGAGCGGCTAGACCCGTGTGTCCAATTACGAGCAATCGCTGCATGCGCCCAGAGCCGGTGCTCTGCTACAGGGGAAGTCACTGCAATGAGAGGCCCGCACAGGCCAAAAGAACAAAGATGGATGAAAATAAATAAATGAAAGACCAATAAAAGAGGCCAAAATTACGCTGGATTCGTTCTGCAATGGCCCACACTCTGTAGAGTGTGCTTTCTCTGAATCTGAATAAATCCATTTCTTACCTATCAAAAAAAAAATGTTGCTATAAGGGGTGCGTGCTAAGTTGTCTCAGCCATGTCCAATTCTTTGCGACCCTATGGACTGTAGCCTGCCAGACTCCTCTGTCCATGAGAGTCTCCAGGCCAGAATACTAGAGTGGGTTGCCAGGCCCTTCTCCAGGGATCTTCTCGACCCAGGGATCAAATCCATCTCTATGTCTCCTGCACTGGCAGGTGGGTTCTTTGCCACTAGCGCCACCTGGGAAGTCCACTGTTTTGGTAACATAAGGTTTTTTTTGTTTTGTTTGTAATATAATGTTTGACATACAATTGATTAGCTCAATTTCAGTCACACTGTATTTTTTATATGTGTTTATTATTCTTAAAACACTTCACATTTGTATATTCTTTCTTCATTATATTAGACAGGATCTAATGGAGGCAAACTCCAACTTTTCCTTATTCTTTAGAATCTTTTAGTACTGGTCTGTCCTATTTACTTAAGGAACACTTAATATATGTTTTGCAAAGTCTACACTCGAATGCAGATCCTTAAAAAAAAAAAGATCTTAGTATCAAATTTTCTATTTATGTGATATCACCTACTCTGGTACTTTTGGAAACAAGATTCTCAATAAACACTAGTTTGGCTATAATTAAATGTTGGTTGGCAGAGAATCTATACCACCTAAACTGAAGATACATTTCTCTGAGTTCAATTTTAGAGAATCATACATATCATTTTAAGAGTTGAAAAGTATCTTTTTTAAAAAAAAAATCATTGAACCAATTTTCTCATGTTATAGGTAAAACTCTCGATATTAAATGACTTACCAAATTTTTACTGACAGGTAACGGGGGAGAAAGGATGACAGTTCAGGCAGGCTTTGTATTTGTATCATCAATTTTTTTTTTAACCAGTTCAGTTATGGCATGTGGGATCTTGTTGAAATGCAATGAGAGGCCCGCACAGGCCAAAAGAACAAAGATGGATGAAAATAAATAAATGAAAGACCAATAAAAGAGGCCAAAATTACGCTGGATTCGTTCTGCAATGGCCCACACTCTGTAGAGTGTGCTTTCTCTGAATCTGAATAAATCCATTTCTTACCTATCAAAAAAAAAATGTTGCTATAAGGGGTGCGTGCTAAGTTGTCTCAGCCATGTCCAATTCTTTGCGACCCTATGGACTGTAGCCTGCCAGACTCCTCTGTCCATGAGAGTCTC
Organism: Tragulus kanchil; assembly: GCA_022376925.1. Lineage (NCBI taxonomy): Eukaryota > Metazoa > Chordata > Mammalia > Artiodactyla > Tragulidae > Tragulus > Tragulus kanchil. The sequence continues at coordinate 49,138,015 of JAIOJX010000005.1, forward strand.
CAGGCCAGAATACTAGAGTGGGTTGCCAGGCCCTTCTCCAGGGATCTTCTCGACCCAGGGATCAAATCCATCTCTATGTCTCCTGCACTGGCAGGTGGGTTCTTTGCCACTAGCGCCACCTGGGAAGTCCACTGTTTTGGTAACATAAGGTTTTTTTTGTTTTGTTTGTAATATAATGTTTGACATACAATTGATTAGCTCAATTTCAGTCACACTGTATTTTTTATATGTGTTTATTATTCTTAAAACACTTCACATTTGTATATTCTTTCTTCATTATATTAGACAGGATCTAATGGAGGCAAACTCCAACTTTTCCTTATTCTTTAGAATCTTTTAGTACTGGTCTGTCCTATTTACTTAAGGAACACTTAATATATGTTTTGCAAAGTCTACACTCGAATGCAGATCCTTAAAAAAAAAAAGATCTTAGTATCAAATTTTCTATTTATGTGATATCACCTACTCTGGTACTTTTGGAAACAAGATTCTCAATAAACACTAGTTTGGCTATAATTAAATGTTGGTTGGCAGAGAATCTATACCACCTAAACTGAAGATACATTTCTCTGAGTTCAATTTTAGAGAATCATACATATCATTTTAAGAGTTGAAAAGTATCTTTTTTAAAAAAAAAATCATTGAACCAATTTTCTCATGTTATAGGTAAAACTCTCGATATTAAATGACTTACCCAAATTTGTACTGACAGTTAACGAGGGAGAAAGGATGACAGTTCAGGCAGGCTTTGTAGTTCTTAAGTACATCAATCTTTTTAAAATTATTTATTTATTATGTATTTATATGCCTGCACTGCATCTCAGTTATGGCATGTGGGATCTTTCGTTGCAAATGCAAATTCTTAGTTGCAGTATGTGGGATCTAATTCCCTGACCAGGGATTGAACCCGGGCCCCCTGCCTTGAGAGCTTGGAGTCTTAACCACTGGACTACAAAGGAAGTTCCCGTACATCAATCTTTTTTTTTTTTTTTTAATTTGGCCTCTTTTATTGGTTTCTTATTTTATTTATTTTCATCCATCTTTATTCTTTGGCCTGTGTGGACCTCCCATTGCAGTGGCCTCTCTCATTGCAGAGCACCAGCTCTGGGCCCATGCGCTCCAGAGCACCAGCTCGTAACTAGTCACACCGGTCCAGCCACTCCGCAGCATGTGGGACTTTCCCTGGCCAGGGATCGAATTGATGCCCCCTGCACTGCAAGGTGGACTCTTTACCCACTGGACAACCAGGGAAGCCCCAGTACATCAATCTTAAGTTATAAGTATCTTTTATGTCTTCAGTTTATAGAATAAAATATATACTGTGCATTTAATGTTAGACTTCACTCTTCACACAATATAATCTCACAAAGAGTCAGTGAACAGATACCCTACAAGCATACTGCCTTGAAAATTCTAAACCTGGCAGTTCCAGAATGGATGAGGGAAGGTTTTGATGTTGCTGGTTCAGTACAATCTGGAAATGTCACATAAGAGACCTGGCTCAGAGTGGACATCCTTGTTGCAAACTGAATCCGGAAGCTGGATTTTGGTTTTATGTTCACATAAGCCCAGACCTGGAATCTCCAAAAAAGTTATCAAATTTTCTATTTATGTGATATCACCTACTCTGGTACTTTTGGAAACAAGATTCTCAATAAACACTAGTTTGGCTATAATTAAATGTTGGTTGGCAGAGAATCTATACCACCTAAACTGAAGATACATTTCTCTGAGTTCAATTTTAGAGAATCATACATATCATTTTAAGAGTTGAAAAGTATCTTTTTTAAAAAAAAAATCATTGAACCAATTTTCTCATGTTATAGGTAAAACTCTCGATATTAAATGACTTACCCAAATTTGTACTGACAGTTAACGAGGGAGAAAGGATGACAGTTCAGGCAGGCTTTGTAGTTCTTAAGTACATCAATCTTTTTAAAATTATTTATTTATTATGTATTTATATGCCTGCACTGCATCTCAGTTATGGCATGTGGGATCTTTCGTTGCAAATGCAAATTCTTAGTTGCAGTATGTGGGATCTTAGCTCCCTGACCAGGGATTGACCCCGGGCCCCCTGCCTTCAGAGGTTGGAGTCTTAACCACTGGACTACAAAGGAAGTTCCCGTACATCAATCTTTTTTTTTTTTAATTTGGCCTCTTTTATTGGTTTCTTATTTTATTTATTTTCATCCATCTTTATTCTTTGGCCTGTGTGGACCTCCCATTGCAGTGGCCTCTCTCATTGCAGAGCACCAGCTCTGGGCCCATGCGCTCCAGAGCACCAGCTCGTAACTAGTCACACCGGTCCAGCCACTCCGCAGCATGTGGGACTTTCCCTGGCCAGGGATCGAATTGATGCCCCCTGCACTGCAAGGTGGACTCTTTACCCACTGGACAACCAGGGAAGCCCCAGTACATCAATCTTAAGTTATAAGTATCTTTTATGTCTTCAGTTTATAGAATAAAATATATACTGTGCATTTAATGTTAGACTTCACTCTTCACACAATATAATCTCACAAAGAGTCAGTGAACAGATACCCTACAAGCATACTGCCTTGAAAATTCTAAACCTGGCAGTTCCAGAATGGATGAGGGAAGGTTTTGATGTTGCTGGTTCAGTACAATCTGGAAATGTCACATAAGAGACCTGGCTCAGAGTGGACATCCTTGTTGCAAACTGAATCCGGAAGCTGGATTTTGGTTTTAGTTCAGTTCCTAAGCCATAAAAGGATGACTTTTCCTCTAAGCCTCCCCTACTGCATGCTGAATCACTCCAGAAGACTTAGAAACCACTTCTTAGCATGCACACTACAGCAGCCCTGGGCATATACACAGTGTTCTCTTTCTCAATGAGGGAACTAGCCTGTGAGTGATGATTCTGCTCCCATTCTCTACTCTAGCCAGGAAAATGTCTAGCTGTTGTCATGAAGTCTTCATGAATAAAGTCAGAAATTCTGCTGCTGCCTCTAAGCTGAGGATGTTATTTAGACAGAACACCATCCCCTTCTGATCTTATCCTCCTGCCTTCAACTTTTCTATGTCCCCTACACCTCCTGCCTCTGGTTGCACTCTTACCTGTTTGGCTCAGCGGGTTCCAGGCCACTTCCTGATGCCCCCATCCAGAAGAGCTAGATGGAGAAACTTTAAGACTAGCCTGGTAGAGAGACTCCAATTCTGAGGTCTCCTGCTCTGTGTCTTGGTTCCAATGTGGATGCAGAAAGATATGGTTTCTTTCTGGATAGGTTACACAGGTATGGGAATCAGGAGGGGAAGACTTCATTCCTGGCCCAGGGACCCCAGGTTTAAGCTGAGAATCACAGAGCCTTGTGACATTCGCCCAAGAATCCAAAGACGAGGAAATCCCCAAGTCGACACTGCTGCCCAGCTCCTTAGGCCCAGCATCTCTCACTTGAGACAGTTTCCCGTGGTAAATACCTGGTTCTGCCAACCTAGGCTGTCCTCCCCTAGAAGCTTCACCATTAGGCATCCCAGAGTTCATGGCAAGAGAATGATGATCAGCAGGCTCTTCCCAGGAAGGCAATCTGTTCCTACCATCCACAGAGGATTGTTGATTTGCCCAAGGCCAGTGGCCTTTCCCTTGACCCTTAGAATTTTAAAAATTTTTTTGCATTTAATGTTAGACTTCACTCTTCACACAATATAATCTCACAAAGAGTCAGTGAACAGATACCCTACAAGCATACTGCCTTGAAAATTCTAAACCTGGCAGTTCCAGAATGGATGAGGGAAGGTTTTGATGTTGCTGGTTCAGTACAATCTGGAAATGTCACATAAGAGACCTGGCTCAGAGTGGACATCCTTGTTGCAAACTGAATCCGGAAGCTGGATTTTGGTTTTAGTTCAGTTCCTAAGCCATAAAAGGATGACTTTTCCTCTAAGCCTCCCCTACTGCATGCTGAATCACTCCAGAAGACTTAGAAACCACTTCTTAGCATGCACACTACAGCAGCCCTGGGCATATACACAGTGTTCTCTTTCTCAATGAGGGAACTAGCCTGTGAGTGATGATTCTGCTCCCATTCTCTACTCTAGCCAGGAAAATGTCTAGCTGTTGTCATGAAGTCTTCATGAATAAAGTCAGAAATTCTGCTGCTGCCTCTAAGCTGAGGATGTTATTTAGACAGAACACCATCCCTTCTGATCTTATCCTCCTGCCTTCAACTTTTCTATGTCCCCTACACCTCCTGCCTCTGGTTGCACTCTTACCTGTTTGGCTCAGCGGGTTCCAGGCCACTTCCTGATGCCCCCATCCAGAAGAGCTAGATGGAGAAACTTTAAGACTAGCCTGGTAGAGAGACTCCAATTCTGAGGTCTCCTGCTCTGTGTCTTGGTTCCAATGTGGATGCAGAAAGATATGGTTTCTTTCTGGATAGGTTACACAGGTATGGGAATCAGGAGGGGAAGACTTCATTCCTGGCCCAGGGACCCCAGGTTTAAGCTGAGAATCACAGAGCCTTGTGACATTCGCCCAAGAATCCAAAGACGAGGAAATCCCCAAGTCGACACTGCTGCCCAGCTCCTTAGGCCCAGCATCTCTCACTTGAGACAGTTTCCCGTGGTAAATACCTGGTTCTGCCAACCTAGGCTGTCCTCCCCTAGAAGCTTCACCATTAGGCATCCCAGAGTTCATGGCAAGAGAATGATGATCAGCAGGCTCTTCCCAGGAAGGCAATCTGTTCCTACCATCCACAGAGGATTGTTGATTTGCCCAAGGCCAGTGGCCTTTCCCTTGACCCTGTGGGAAAGGAGGCTTAGAATCAGAAGGCAGAGAGTCCTTCCTTAGACTATTTGGCAAACTTCTATCCTGGGCACCTGTACCATCCCTGGTTGAGGTGTTTTGCATCCTCTGGAACTGCTCTGCTAGAGAGCGGACCATCCCCTTTGTGGTAGGAAACTCTGGCACAGAGGGCTCCTTGCTGCCTCCATCCACTTTTGAAGTCAATGGAGTTTTGAGGCTTTGGGTTTGGAGGCATTGGTTAGTTTTCTGCACAGTATTAGGTGAGTGAAGCACAGATGAGGAAGGAGCAGGCTTTATTGGGTGGCAGGTCCTATATAGAGAAAGGCTAGGCTGAGCTGATGAACTTGAAGGACCGCAGCCTAGAGCATGAGCATCTCCTCTCTCAGAGGTGGCTGTTCCAGTTGGTTGTAACCAAGGCATCACCTGGGATGAGTCAGCAGGATCCCTCTTTTCCTGGAATAGCTCTTCTTGATCTGTGCCTCTTCCTTCTTGTTGGGAGAAGCTAGTGCAGCTGCTGTTGTCACCCCTGTAGCTTTGCAGCTCACCCTCTGGTTCCCAACCATGATGAGAATTCTTCTCAGTTCTCCCTGGTGTTTTAGGTAGGCCTTGCCTGTGGAACACAGAGGGTCAATGCTGTCCACCTCAACCAGTAAGAAGGTTCGAGGCAGACCCACTGGGGAATTGTGCTGTGAAGCAGACAGGGCAGATGACTCTGAGAATAATGGCGATTGCTCTAGCCTGGTAAGATCCAAAGCAGAAAGATATGGTTTCTTTCTGGATAGGTTACACAGGTATGGGAATCAGGAGAAGACTTCATTCCTGGCCCAGGGACCCCAGGTTTAAGCTGAGAATCACAGAGCCTTGTGACATTCGCCCAAGAATCCAAAGACGAGGAAATCCCCAAGTCGACACTGCTGCCCAGCTCCTTAGGCCCAGCATCTCTCACTTGAGACAGTTTCCCGTGGTAAATACCTGGTTCTGCCAACCTAGGCTGTCCTCCCCTAGAAGCTTCACCATTAGGCATCCCAGAGTTCATGGCAAGAGAATGATGATCAGCAGGCTCTTCCCAGGAAGGCAATCTGTTCCTACCATCCACAGAGGATTGTTGATTTGCCCAAGGCCAGTGGCCTTTCCCTTGACCCTGTGGGAAAGGAGGCTTAGAATCAGAAGGCAGAGAGTCCTTCCTTAGACTATTTGGCAAACTTCTATCCTGGGCACCTGTACCATCCCTGGTTGAGGTGTTTTGCATCCTCTGGAACTGCTCTGCTAGAGAGCGGACCATCCCCTTTGTGGTAGGAAACTCTGGCACAGAGGGCTCCTTGCTGCCTCCATCCACTTTTGAAGTCAATGGAGTTTTGAGGCTTTGGGTTTGGAGGCATTGGTTAGTTTTCTGCACAGTATTAGGTGAGTGAAGCACAGATGAGGAAGGAGCAGGCTTTATTGGGTGGCAGGTCCTATATAGAGAAAGGCTAGGCTGAGCTGATGAACTTGAAGGACCGCAGCCTAGAGCATGAGCATCTCCTCTCTCAGAGGTGGCTGTTCCAGTTGGTTGTAACCAAGGCATCACCTGGGATGAGTCAGCAGGATCCCTCTTTTCCTGGAATAGCTCTTCTTGATCTGTGCCTCTTCCTTCTTGTTGGGAGAAGCTAGTGCAGCTGCTGTTGTCACCCCTGTAGCTTTGCAGCTCACCCTCTGGTTCCCAACCATGATGAGAATTCTTCTCAGTTCTCCCTGGTGTTTTAGGTAGGCCTTGCCTGTGGAACACAGAGGGGTCAATGCTGTCCACCTCAACCGAAGTAAGAAGGTTCGAGGCAGACCCACTGGGGGAATTGTGCTGTGAAGCAGACAGGGCAGATGACTCTGAGAATAATGGCGAGTGTGACTCATGGCAGGAAGCAGGTAAGTAAATGAAAGAGCTGGCCCCAAACTCTCTATTCATGTAGGGTTCCAGTTGGGCCTCCTGGCTTAGCAATACTTGGAGCGGGATAGGCTGTTCACTGAAATAAATAAAGAGAGCAAGTCATAAGCTGTCCTAACTGACAAGATCGCTTACAAAAAGAATGTTCATTTGGTTCCCATTTCTAGCTATTCACAGAGGGAATGGTGAAAAGAAATTGAAAAACAAGCATAAGTAGAGTCAATAGATGGGAGGTTCACATGAGAAGGCACATGGTCAGCTCATCCCTAAGTAACAGGTAATATCAATTCTCTTTATTAAATACCCTCATCAAAGTTGTACACAGTAATAGTAAGAAAAGCTCTTACCAATATTCATTACCTGTAAAGTCCCATTCTAATCATCTTCTACTTAAAAACTCAAAACCCAAAATTGCTAGTCCCACATGCACATGACAACAGAAGGTAAGCAAGGCCTAGAGATCACTCATACCTAGGGTCCTGAGAGCCAGATCAGCCAAAAGAACCAGGAGGCCACATTTACAGAGTACAAGATGATTTGGGCTCCTGGGATTAATAGAAAAATCAACCATTTCAACTGTATTTTTATAATCTGGATTTGGTTGTGTTTCTTCACTGAGATGTTTCTTGGAAGTAATGTGCAATGACTCTCTTGAGATTTGGGAGTGGGGTTAGTGATTAAATGCACCTTCTTACTAACTGTTTTATATTTCTGACCTAAAAACTCAGTGCTAGAAGCACTTAGATATAACCTCAGTTACTCAATATATCAAGAGGCTTAAGTATTCTGAAAAGAATTTAGCTGTCTCAATTGCTTATATCCAAAACACGTCTCTGATCAATTTCTCAAATCAGCATTCAACTAGTGGAGTAAACAGTAGGAGAAAAGAAGAAAGAGGAAGATCCTAGCTATAAGCATTAAAATTAAATGATAATATACTATAAACTTTTGTTGGTATAGTAAGTCTATCACCCTTACAACAATGTGGAGAATATGATTACTTAAAGGGAAACTCAATGGAGTTCAACAGACCTGGATTTGAATTCCATGCTTCTACCACTTACTAGCTGAGTAATCTTGGGTATCATATTTATCTAATCCTCTCTGAGCCTGAGTTTCCTGATTTATAAACTGTTGCTAAATAGTAATCCCTGTCTCCTAAGGTTATTGTGAGACTTAGGTAAAATAAAACATTAAAGCCTTTAGCTTACTGCCTGGTCAAACATTCAAAAAATGTTAGCTTCTCTTATAATATTTATATTCTGAAAAACACTTGCAGGCTTATTAACAGCCAACATTAATTCTTACTTAAATCTATCTGAGTAACAGTCAGTTTCAAGGGCTAAAATGTGGGAACTATACTAATGGCCATGGGGACTTTTTTTCCTATTCCTGACCATAGGGAAGTAAAGCAAAGGAATCTTTGTGTCTCCTCTCAATCGTTCAGTCAGAGCAAGGAAGACTGTTTTCTCTGCTTCCTTACAGGGCAGGAGTACTGAATTAAAACTCAAAAACCAAAATTGCTAGTCCCACATGCACATGACAACAGAAGGTAAGCAAGGCCTAGAGATCACTCATACCTAGGGTCCTGAGAGCCAGATCAGCCAAAAGAACCAGGAGGCCACATTTACAGAGTACAAGATGATTTGGGCTCCTGGGATTAATAGAAAAATCAACCATTTCAACTGTATTTTTATAATCTGGATTTGGTTGTGTTTCTTCACTGAGATGTTTCTTGGAAGTAATGTGCAATGACTCTCTTGAGATTTGGGAGTGGGGTTAGTGATTAAATGCACCTTCTTACTAACTGTTTTATATTTCTGACCTAAAAACTCAGTGCTAGAAGCACTTAGATATAACCTCAGTTACTCAATATATCAAGAGGCTTAAGTATTCTGAAAAGAATTTAGCTGTCTCAATTGCTTATATCCAAAACACGTCTCTGATCAATTTCTCAAATCAGCATTCAACTAGTGGAGTAAACAGTAGGAGAAAAGAAGAAAGAGGAAGATCCTAGCTATAAGCATTAAAATTAAATGATAATATACTATAAACTTTTGTTGGTATAGTAAGTCTATCACCCTTACAACAATGTGGAGAATATGATTACTTAAAGGGAAACTCAATGGAGTTCAACAGACCTGGATTTGAATTCCATGCTTCTACCACTTACTAGCTGAGTAATCTTGGGTATCATATTTATCTAATCCTCTCTGAGCCTGAGTTTCCTGATTTATAAACTGTTGCTAAATAGTAATCCCTGTCTCCTAAGGTTATTGTGAGACTTAGGTAAAATAAAACATTAAAGCCTTTAGCTTACTGCCTGGTCAAACATTCAAAAAATGTTAGCTTCTCTTATAATATTTATATTCTGAAAAACACTTGCAGGCTTATTAACAGCCAACATTAATTCTTACTTAAATCTATCTGAGTAACAGTCAGTTTCAAGGGCTAAAATGTGGGAACTATACTAATGGCCATGGGGACTTTTTTTCCTATTCCTGACCATAGGGAAGTAAAGCAAAGGGAATCTTTGTGTCTCCTCTCAATCGTTCAGTCAGAGCAAGGAAGACTGTTTTCTCTGCTTCCTTACAGGGCAGGGAGTACTGAAATCCCCCCCCAAATCACATGGTTTCCACTGCAAAGTGAAATGTAACTCAGATTGTCACATCTAAGACAGTAACATGTACCAATTTAATAATCATGTTATTACACAAGTCCAGAGACAAATTCACCCACAGGAAATACGGACAAGTGGCCTATTTATGATGCTATACTTTCTGCACTTTTCTAGGAACTGTTAAGAGAAGGACCAGTAGTGGATGAGCTTTTCATTGTATGTCTGACCTGAGAGAAGAAATCTTTTCAGAGGACTCTGCTCTCTCCCCTGGAGTCGCCAAGACAATGAGAGCTGGCTATGGAGCACCCATGGTCACTTCCTCCCCTGGCATCCATCAACTACAGGGGTTCCCAGGCACTACCTTGTTGGCTGAGGGAGGGCGCCGCCCTGTGAGGGGAGGCAGGATGAGGGCTGCGACGGCGGCTGAGGTGATTGCTGCTGCTGCATGCGATCCTGCAGGCTCCGTGCTTTTCGAATACTGATTTGCAACTTCTTATCGACTAGGGCTCTGCTGTGCGTGCTACAGCTGGCACCATGCAGGGCAAGTCTTAGTTTAGCTAAAACGCAAAAGAAAATATAGCAGAAACAGAACACAAAAATACAAACAAAAATAAAAAGAATAAAATTCAACTGAAAATGAGCAAAGGTAGGCAGTAAAACTCAAAATATGCAGCAGGACTACAGGCGTGGACCATGCATATGCTGTCCAGGGCACGGAGCTGCCTCTGGCTGTAAGGAACATTCATGGAAGCTGTGGAGGCCAAACAGGTTAATTCAAATTCAAAAAACCAAATAAACAAAAAACTAAACTAAAATGAGTCAAGAAGATAACTGGTGCTTCCATCTTAGATTTTTGCCACTCTCCCCTCTGGCCTCCATTCTCTTTTATATTTATATTCTGAAAAACACTTGCAGGCTTATTAACAGCCAACATTAATTCTTACTTAAATCTATCTGAGTAACAGTCAGTTTCAAGGGCTAAAATGTGGAACTATACTAATGGCCATGGGGACTTTTTTTCCTATTCCTGACCATAGGGAAGTAAAGCAAAGGGAATCTTTGTGTCTCCTCTCAATCGTTCAGTCAGAGCAAGGAAGACTGTTTTCTCTGCTTCCTTACAGGGCAGGGAGTACTGAAATCCCCCCCCAAATCACATGGTTTCCACTGCAAAGTGAAATGTAACTCAGATTGTCACATCTAAGACAGTAACATGTACCAATTTAATAATCATGTTATTACACAAGTCCAGAGACAAATTCACCCACAGGAAATACGGACAAGTGGCCTATTTATGATGCTATACTTTCTGCACTTTTCTAGGAACTGTTAAGAGAAGGACCAGTAGTGGATGAGCTTTTCATTGTATGTCTGACCTGAGAGAAGAAATCTTTTCAGAGGACTCTGCTCTCTCCCCTGGAGTCGCCAAGACAATGAGAGCTGGCTATGGAGCACCCATGGTCACTTCCTCCCCTGGCATCCATCAACTACAGGGGTTCCCAGGCACTACCTTGTTGGCTGAGGGAGGGCGCCGCCCTGTGAGGGGAGGCAGGATGAGGGCTGCGACGGCGGCTGAGGTGATTGCTGCTGCTGCATGCGATCCTGCAGGCTCCGTGCTTTTCGAATACTGATTTGCAACTTCTTATCGACTAGGGCTCTGCTGTGCGTGCTACAGCTGGCACCATGCAGGGCAAGTCTTAGTTTAGCTAAAACGCAAAAGAAAATATAGCAGAAACAGAACACAAAAATACAAACAAAAATAAAAAGAATAAAATTCAACTGAAAATGAGCAAAGGTAGGCAGTAAAACTCAAAATATGCAGCAGGACTACAGGCGTGGACCATGCATATGCTGTCCAGGGCACGGAGCTGCCTCTGGCTGTAAGGAACATTCATGGAAGCTGTGGAGGCCAAACAGGTTAATTCAAATTCAAAAAACCAAATAAACAAAAAACTAAACTAAAATGAGTCAAGAAGATAACTGGTGCTTCCATCTTAGATGTTGCCACTCTCATTGTCCTTTGCAACTGACCTATCCCACTCTGGCCTCCATTCTCTGCTCCCTACTCCCCCTTCCCGATGGCCAACAGCAGCAATCAGATCCAAACCTGCATCTGTCTTTATAGAACACAGCTTACTGTGGGTTACATTTAAGAACCAGATACAAATTCTAAGCCTTAGTCCCTTGCTGTAACCTTATGCTGCAGCATACCAGGAAGGTAGGGGAGAAACGTAAAGACTCATATATGCAGTATGAAGTCACAGGCCTAGGAAGTCACAGCCAATTTATTCATTTCTTCCTGCCCTACACTCCACCGCACTACCCAATAGTGCGGAAGAGCAGACTAATCTCGCATCTGAGACCTAACTTCATTTGGGGATTATAAAATAGATATGTCTGGATAGCTCATTTGTAGACTCTTGCTGAGGTTTTTCCAGTAAATATCCATAGGCCACAGTGACAGCGCCTAGTACATTTAGAAATTTGAAGGGCAAAAGATAGCTAAAGGACCTCAGTTTAGGGGAGTGAGAGTGACAAGACTTAAAGGCTGTTTTATCCTATCTGAGTGACGACACTAATAATAACTATTTTGAAGTTAGCAAAAAGTGCCATAGCCGTAGCGGTTAGAGTTACTTACAGATAGCTTCGTTACAGAGAGCCAAAGCGGCAGCACAGTCTCCCTTCTGTTCCAGATGCAGCGACTCTTCAAACACTGAAGCTGCCTCTTGCAGGGACCTCTCAAAGCCGTCACTCCTCCCTGAAAGGGCCAGCACTTTTCATTTTTATAAAAATCCGACCCAACTTTCCCTGGGTGCCATTGTTTCCCTTCAGTCACATAGATCCTTGCTGCTGAGCCTCTGGTCCACCTTCATTCCAACTGACCATTACCAGTGAGAATTCAATGAAACATGTAGGACATCCATGTTTGGCCTTAACTGAGGCCTTACCAAAACCATGAAAGAGAGGCATGTCATTGTCCACCACACACTTCAACTCCAAGACTTCTTAGGGAGTACCTCAAGGAAGAACAAAGAACTGTCTATAATAGGAGGGTGCGCTCTTATGCCTAGAATTGACCTGCCTCCCCACAGTGCAGTAAGATACATCTTGTCAATGTGTGTTCAACACCTCTCTCTCCACCGAGACTTCCACTGCTGTGTTAAGGCAAAAGTGGCTTCACGACTCTGTGACAGCCATCAGTAACACTTCTGTCCTGGACTAATCTGTAGTCCTCTCTGTACCACCTGTACCTGGAAAACCAGCACTCCTCTTGGGCACAGGCGTTCTACAGCTCCTATCTTCAATATATCCACCAAGTCAGTAGAACCATCTTTGTTCTTGGTTTGCACACACATACCTTTCATCAGCACTTATAAGTATTTACTTCTATCATGCCCGTGCAAAACCAACCTACCAGAAAAAGGTCACCTTCCCCCATGGTGACCATGGGGTGCTGCTTCCTCCCCTGAACGTGAACAGGTGCCAAAGCAGGTGCACAAGTCGAAGGAGAGTGCCAGATGAAAAGTGACAAAGAACCGTTAAGTCTAACTTGTGTAAAAGAATCCTTAAGGTTATGTGTCTTACTGCCTCTTACTCACTTTGAACCATAAATCAGTTGTATGCTGTAATGTAAGTTCATCTACAGTTGGAATTAATGATGAGTTTCACAAGCTCACAAGAAAAAAAACTCTTATTATTTCTCCCATAATATCCCCATCCTCCATGAACCTCCAACTGGACATGGTAGGAAAACCTCTTCCATATCCCTAACTTTCACTTCCTAATTCACCAACAGCTTTTGAGGAACAATGGGAAGACAGTGAAAGTAGCAAGTCATTCTGAAGAACCTGACCTTTGGGTTCTGCTCCACCACTAGATGTATGGTCCCTGGCGTAGGGGGTACATAGGCCCCAAATTTTCTCATTACATCTGAAATCAACTGAATCTACTCAACCATTATAATCTAGAGCAATGAACAAAGGTTCCCTACAGACATATAGGAGAACTATAGTTGGTCAATCATTGTACTAAATTTTCATTCTTATCCTTCAGAATCTTAGCACTCCATTCCTTGCTCTTTCAGGAGATGCTAAACCAAAATATATGGAGAATTAACAGTGAAATACAACCAGAGGTATCCACTCTCAACTCTATAATGTACTACCCAACTTGTAGAGTGGGGAGAAAGGCAAGGCAGAAAGATGACAGACCCCTCTTTCAGAAGCAACATAAATCTGAGATACCAATGTGATGATACAGCTTAAGGACAAAAAGTAAGAAAAAGGTGTCTAAGTATATGGACATCTAAGAAATTAGGAATGGTAAGCTAATTTGGAGGAAATACAAGCTTTGGGAAGTATAAAGCAACAACTGCCTTGAATCAAAAGACAGTAGGGGGCTTCCCTGGTGGTCCAGTGGGTAAAGACACCGCCTTGCAGTGCAAGGGGCACCGGTTCGATCCCTGGCCTGGGAAGATTCCACGTGCCATGCAGAGGCTGGACCATTGTAGCCCGTGCAAAACCACCTACCAGAAAAAGGTCACCTTCCCCCATGGTGACCATGGGGTGCTGCTTCCTCCCCTGAACGTGAACAGGTGCCAAAGCAGGTGCACAAGTCGAAGGAGAGTGCCAGATGAAAAGTGACAAAGAACCGTTAAGTCTAACTTGTGTAAAAGAATCCTTAAGGTTATGTGTCTTACTGCCTCTTACTCACTTTGAACCATAAATCAGTTGTATGCTGTAATGTAAGTTCATCTACAGTTGGAATTAATGATGAGTTTCACAAGCTCACAAGAAAAAACTCTTATTATTTCTCCCATAATATCCCCATCCTCCATGAACCTCCAACTGGACATGGTAGGAAAACCTCTTCCATATCCCTAACTTTCACTTCCTAATTCACCAACAGCTTTTGAGGAACAATGGGAAGACAGTGAAAGTAGCAAGTCATTCTGAAGAACCTGACCTTTGGGTTCTGCTCCACCACTAGATGTATGGTCCCTGGCGTAGGGGGTACATAGGCCCCAAATTTTCTCATTACATCTGAAATCAACTGAATCTACTCAACCATTATAATCTAGAGCAATGAACAAAGGTTCCCTACAGACATATAGGAGAACTATAGTTGGTCAATCATTGTACTAAATTTTCATTCTTATCCTTCAGAATCTTAGCACTCCATTCCTTGCTCTTTCAGGAGATGCTAAACCAAAATATATGGAGAATTAACAGTGAAATACAACCAGAGGTATCCACTCTCAACTCTATAATGTACTACCCAACTTGTAGAGTGGGGAGAAAGGCAAGGCAGAAAGATGACAGACCCCTCTTTCAGAAGCAACATAAATCTGAGATACCAATGTGATGATACAGCTTAAGGACAAAAAGTAAGAAAAAGGTGTCTAAGTATATGGACATCTAAGAAATTAGGAATGGTAAGCTAATTTGGAGGAAATACAAGCTTTGGGAAGTATAAAGCAACAACTGCCTTGAATCAAAAGACAGTAGGGGGCTTCCCTGGTGGTCCAGTGGGTAAAGACACCGCCTTGCAGTGCAAGGGGCACCGGTTCGATCCCTGGCCTGGGAAGATTCCACGTGCCATGCAGAGGCTGGACCGATGTGTCCATTTACCGAGCCGGAGTTCTGGTGCGCGTGCGCCCAGAGCCGGTACTCTGTGACGACAGTGGCCACCGCGATGGGAGGCCCACAGGAGCCAAAGTACAATGACGGTTGAAAATGGAGAAATGAAAGACCAGTGGAGGTGGCCTGCCCATTCCCCTCCCTCCCCCCTAAAAGATAAATAAATAAATAATTAAAAAAAAAAAAAGACAGTAGGATCAGAGGAGGAAAGGAGCCCCCAGATAAACCCAGGAAGCCCCCAGATAAGCCCAGAAAGTTTCTCTCAGTGTTGAAGAAAGACGTGAACAACAGAAAGCAGCCACCCCAAACAGCACAGGCTCCTGTTCTTTACCCTGCTTTAGTACAATCTTGTACCTGGAGGTTCTGAATAGTACATTTATTTCAAAGACAAACATAGATAGACTTCAGGGCCTATTTAAAATAGATACCTCAGCCCTCTCAAACTCTTCTTTTGAAGGCTAGTCTCTGCTGGTATAACATGATGCCTTAAAGCAGCTGAAGAAAAAACAGTAACTAATGTGGGACAGCCAGGGCAGTTGAAATGAAGGCCATGAAAATTGTGTGAGCTTGGGAAATGAATCATCAGAGGATGAAAAGGCAGTTCAGGCTCTTGTTCTTAGAACCTGCTTGGTAGATCCACTTCCCTGAAGGTCCAGGTAGGAAATCTCAAGGGCATGTTTCGGCTAGGCAAGAATTCCCCTTACAGTCAGTGTGGCTCACCTACTGCCTTTTTCTGCTGTTTCTGAACTGTGAGTAGTTTAATTTGCATCTTCTGTAGCTGTTCATTAGAAATATTTTCCATGAACAATATACTATTTCTAATCTACAAGATTTTAATAGATGGGTCCCAAGTCAGTGCCTGTCTGTAACCAATAGGCTTGTTACCTTCTACTTTAGCTCTCACTAAAATGGATAAATTAAGATAAAGTATAACACTGCTAAAAAAAATAAGACAGAATTTATGAGCTTGAATACTTATTTTTCCTTCCCCTGCTTTCTGTTCCGATCACTCACAACCTAACGCTCACAACAATTACCCTGATTCTGCAGTTCATCCAAGTCCATGAAGCGGCTGGGATGAGGGTTAAACCCTTTAGCTGCCTCTAATTCCTTCTCACGTTTCCTTCGAAGTTCCTGTTCCTGCGCCCTTCTGGCCACCTCTTCCTGCAATTCATCCAGTTCAGTTTTGGAAGATATCTCCCCACCTGGAATACAAGCAAAGCAGAAGAGAAGTTGCCATGTTTCCATAACCAAGACTAAGCATCTGCTGTATTTATGACCACCGCACTGCTTTTCCTTTGGAATGCCTGGCTTCAATTTGGAATTCGTATTTGGACAATGTTTTCCATATCATATTCAGGGTGAGACCAAAGCCACGAATAATAAGAGTATTATTTACTGAGTGCTTTATAACAAGGTTAACATCATGACAACTAACATTTGTTGAGTATTTACTATGTGACAGGCACAGTTGCAAGCACTTTTACATGTATTATTTCATTTAATTCTCACAATAATATGTGAGGTAGATACTATTATTGCCCACAGTTTTTTTTAATCCTTTTTTTAAAATTTTTTGCCTCTTTTATTGGTTATTTATTTATTTTCATCCCTCTTTATTCTTTGGCCTGAAGAAAAAACAGTAACTAATGTGGGACAGCCAGGGCAGTTGAAATGAAGGCCATGAAAATTGTGTGAGCTTGGGAAATGAATCATCAGAGGATGAAAAGGCAGTTCAGGCTCTTGTTCTTAGAACCTGCTTGGTAGATCCACTTCCCTGAAGGTCCAGGTAGGAAATCTCAAGGGCATGTTTCGGCTAGGCAAGAATTCCCCTTACAGTCAGTGTGGCTCACCTACTGCCTTTTTCTGCTGTTTCTGAACTGTGAGTAGTTTAATTTGCATCTTCTGTAGCTGTTCATTAGAAATATTTTCCATGAACAATATACTATTTCTAATCTACAAGATTTTAATAGATGGGTCCCAAGTCAGTGCCTGTCTGTAACCAATAGGCTTGTTACCTTCTACTTTAGCTCTCACTAAAATGGATAAATTAAGATAAAGTATAACACTGCTAAAAAAAATAAGACAGAATTTATGAGCTTGAATACTTATTTTTCCTTCCCCTGCTTTCTGTTCCGATCACTCACAACCTAACGCTCACAACAATTACCCTGATTCTGCAGTTCATCCAAGTCCATGAAGCGGCTGGGATGAGGGTTAAACCCTTTAGCTGCCTCTAATTCCTTCTCACGTTTCCTTCGAAGTTCCTGTTCCTGCGCCCTTCTGGCCACCTCTTCCTGCAATTCATCCAGTTCAGTTTTGGAAGATATCTCCCCACCTGGAATACAAGCAAAGCAGAAGAGAAGTTGCCATGTTTCCATAACCAAGACTAAGCATCTGCTGTATTTATGACCACCGCACTGCTTTTCCTTTGGAATGCCTGGCTTCAATTTGGAATTCGTATTTGGACAATGTTTTCCATATCATATTCAGGGTGAGACCAAAGCCACGAATAATAAGAGTATTATTTACTGAGTGCTTTATAACAAGGTTAACATCATGACAACTAACATTTGTTGAGTATTTACTATGTGACAGGCACAGTTGCAAGCACTTTTACATGTATTATTTCATTTAATTCTCACAATAATATGTGAGGTAGATACTATTATTGCCCACAGTTTTTTTTAATCCTTTTTTTAAAATTTTTTGCCTCTTTTATTGGTTATTTATTTATTTTCATCCCTCTTTATTCTTTGGCCAGTGTGGGCCTCCCATTGAAGTGGCCTCTTTCATTGCAGAGCACTGGCTCTGGGCCTATGTGCTCCAGAGCACTGGTTCGCAACTGGACACACCAGTCCAGCCATTCCGCAGCATGTGGGATTTTCCCAGACCGGGGATTGAACTGGTGCCCCTTGCACCACCAGGGAAGCCATATTGCCCACATTTTAAGCATGAAGAAACTGAGTCACAAAGACAGTAAATAACTTGCCCAAGGTAACAAAGATGGCAAATGGGAAAGCTGAATTAAAGTCAAATAGCTTAAATTCATAATCCATGCGTTTGTCTATTTAAGAGCATTCTCTTCCACATGCTTCCATGTGCTGCCTAGCTTCTCCAGGAAGCTTCAGCCAGGTCAATTTCCCTCCTTTAATTTTCACCATCTTTCAAATGAGTCTATAAAATACCCATAGTAGGAAAACTTGATTTTATCAGTGTTCAGATGGAACTAAATAGGTCCAGAAGGATATTCATGATATATTAAGTGAAAAACCAAGTGAGAATAATATTTATAGTACAATTTCCTTTTGTTTATCTTTAAATGGTAGTAATGAACTTATCTAGGGCTCCCCAGGTGGTTCTGTGGTAAAGAAGCCACCTGCCAATGCAGGAGACATGAGTTCAATTCCTGGGTTGGAAAGATTCCCTGGAAAAGGAAACAGCAACCCACTCCATTATTCTTGCCTGGGAAATCCCACAGCCAGAGGAGCCTGGTGGGCTACAGTTCATGGGGTTGCAGAAGAGTTGGATGCGACTTAGCAACTAAAGAACTATAATAAACTTATTTATATACTTGTATATACAATACAAAGCATAGAAAGATACATATCATAATTATAACACTGAAGAGGCAAAGGGCAAAGTACTGAATTGTTGGACTTATGTTAACTTCTGTAATTTAAAAAATTTATTTATTTATTTATTTTTGTCTACTCTGGGTTTTCACTGCTGCTGCAGGCTCTTCTCTAGTCGCAGGGAGAGGGGGCTACCCTCTAGTTGAGGTGAGCAGGCTTCTTGTTGAGGTGACTTCTCTTGTTGTGGAACTCGGGATTCTAGGGCACACGGGCTTCAGTAGTTGCGGCACATGGGCTCAACAGTTGCAGCTCCGAGGCTCTAGAGCATAGGCTCAATAGTTGTGGCTCACAGGCTTAGCTGCTCCACAGCATGTGGGATCTTCCTGGACCAGGGATCGAACTTGTGTCTCCTGCATTAGCAGGTGAATTCTTTACCGCTGAGCTACCAGAGAAGCCCACTGAGCTACCAGGGAAGCCCTGTAATTTTTTAAAAGAGTGATCAAAGTCACCAGATAGAAAAACAGGGTTTGTTATATAAAGAGGATGATGCGGTAGTACGGTGTGTGAGAAATTTATTTTAATTCCTTGCCAAATATCTTTTACAGGTTTAGGAATCCAGTTGGTGAATTCTATCCAGCTAGTCTAGAATTAGGGCTATCAGTGAAGTCACGAGATTTAGTCTTTAGTGCGCTGAAAAACTACTGGTTGTCAAAGGAAAGAGAAGGAGGAACAGGCTGATATAACTGCACAAGTTTCTCAAAGCCATATTAGTCAATATGAAATAAAATGTGGGAAATAAACCAACTGTATAATTTCCTAATTAGGAAGAATGAATTTCTCCCATGGGTTTCTAAGTATAACCTACTCTAGCCCAGAATTTCAGAGATATCTGTCCCTACAGGCTTTGTTCTGCTCTGCCAGATGTTAGCAATCTATGGCACTCACTCACACTTAGAGTTCACGCCTTTTTATTTTTTGTTGCATGTCACACTTCCAGCCACCTCTAAGAACTTTCAGTGGTCATTCAGAGAACTGGTTGTCAAACCAGTAATGTCCCTGGTCTCATCTCTCCAGTTTGGCACATAGTGTCCTGTCCTTGTCTCCCCAGTGAGCGGCCACATAATCTATAGTAGTCAGAAGCTCATTAAATCAGACCATAGTTAGGTTTATGCCACATACCAGACTCCCAATTGATTTAACATACCAGAGAAAAGGGGATGAAACACACCTTTCAGAGAAGGTTGATTTCTAAGTTAGACAAGTGGATCCCAGACTAAACAATACTGAATACATACTACCTTCCCTCAAGCATCACAAAGAGTCTCCGTGGTGGGGAGACTATATAGTTATCACCTCGATTTTCAGCTCTGAGTAAGTAAAGGATTTATTTATTTTGCTTATTTGAATATGTACTGTGAGTATATATGTGTCTATTGTGAGGAGAATGTAAAAAGGATATAAAATCTATGACTACCTCAAATCTCTATGCTTGGTGTATCATACGTAAACTTCCAATATTCCTTTACCTTTAGGCTTTGACTTGTTAAAATCCTAGTTTCTCTCAGAGAAAGCACACTTCACCTATTTTCAGTCACATACATTTAGTGTGAAAGGGTCAGATCATTTCTTTAGAGCTTGTTTGAAGGAGGAACATGGACACACTCAAGAAGGAAAAAGCAGGGATGTTAGACAGGATACGGAGGGAGGGATAAGGGTAACCCTGACCTGCTTATTTCCCAGTTTTGGCTATAGTCTACATGTCCCCCTTGTTATCTCAATTCAGAGTATTAAACAATATAAAGTCTATTCTTAAGAAGAGGCCTCTACACCAAGGAAAGTCCTCGGACTTGTTCTTCTGAGGAAAGCAGGTGTTACTGACACTGATCACATATTTCTGTTCCTTCTTGCTTCCACCAGGGCTCTCTGCAAGGTGGAAAGGAGCACACAGGCAAGCTGTAATCAAACAACGAAAAGACCTATAGGCTCTTTCAGTCCTACTCTAGAAATTTCAGAGATATCTGTCCCTACAGGCTTTGTTCTGCTCTGCCAGATGTTAGCAATCTATGGCACTCACTCACACTTAGAGTTCACGCCTTTTATTTTTGTTGCATGTCACACTTCCAGCCACCTCTAAGAACTTTCAGTGGTCATTCAGAGAACTGGTTGTCAAACCAGTAATGTCCCTGGTCTCATCTCTCCAGTTTGGCACATAGTGTCCTGTCCTTGTCTCCCCAGTGAGCGGCCACATAATCTATAGTAGTCAGAAGCTCATTAAATCAGACCATAGTTAGGTTTATGCCACATACCAGACTCCCAATTGATTTAACATACCAGAGAAAAGGGCATGAAACACACCTTTCACAACAGGTTGATTTCTAAGTTAGACAAGTGGATCCCAGACTAAACAATACTGAATACATACTACCTTCCCTCAAGCATCACAAAGAGTCTCCGTGGTGGGAGACTATATAGTTATCACCTCGATTTTCAGCTCTGAGTAAGTAAAGGATTTATTTATTTTGCTTATTTGAATATGTACTGTGAGTATATATGTGTCTATTGTGAGGAGAATGTAAAAAGGATATAAAATCTATGACTACCTCAAATCTCTATGCTTGGTGTATCATACGTAAACTTCCAATATTCCTTTACCTTTAGGCTTTGACTTGTTAAAATCCTAGTTTCTCTCAGAGAAAGCACACTTCACCTATTTTCAGTCACATACATTTAGTGTGAAAGGGTCAGATCATTTCTTTAGAGCTTGTTTGAAGGAGGAACATGGACACACTCAAGAAGGAAAAAGCAGGGATGTTAGACAGGATACGGAGGGAGGGATAAGGGTAACCCTGACCTGCTTATTTCCCAGTTTTGGCTATAGTCTACATGTCCCCCTTGTTATCTCAATTCAGAGTATTAAACAATATAAAGTCTATTCTTAAGAAGAGGCCTCTACACCAAGGAAAGTCCTCGGACTTGTTCTTCTGAGGAAAGCAGGTGTTACTGACACTGATCACATATTTCTGTTCCTTCTTGCTTCCACCAGGGCTCTCTGCAAGGTGGAAAGGAGCACACAGGCAAGCTGTAATCAAACAACGAAAAAGATAAATCCAGAAAGGGAGGAGCTCAAAAACACTTACATTCTGGTGGAACAAAGTGCAACTGTCCTCCCATTTCAAGTGTGCTCAGGTTAGGCTGTTTCCCAGATACAAACAGAGTGAAATTCCAGCTCTCCAAATTCACTGTCCTTCTCCTTACCTGAGAGGGGCTGAGTCTTCGTCCAGCCACTCCTGGATACTACGGAGTCTGCCTCCAGGATGCTGCTGCTGTGAGACTTTGGGATGTGACGCCAGGAAGGTGCCAACCCTGCTGATCTCTTAGCACCTGGATCCCTTCAAAACAGAAATCAGAGGCTAGTGAAAGCATCCGAAGGCTGGTAACTAGCAACAGTCTTAGGACTAAATTCCCTCCAAAACAACAACAACAACAACAAAACCCAAACAATATCATTAAAATATCTGCTAAACTATTTCTAAAGTGAAATACCTGCTTGTTCCCCATGTGTGTGTCTGGCACAAAACTTATTTAATGGATTAATAAACAAATGTCCTCATATGGATTGCCTCCCTCTTTTCCTACACTTCTGTACCATCTCCTTATGTGTAAAAGTGAACAGAGTCTACGGTCAGGGAAGAGCAGTGAGAAAGTATGATGATACAGTTATCAACCTTATAGACAATATCACTCCTTTTCAAACAACTATACCGCTAGGAAACTTGTCTCTGAAGCAACTCAGTAAAAAAAACAATGTATGGAGATCTGAAATACATAAAGCAAATCAGCCTCATATACAGGGTGCAGTGACCACTATTAAACTGTCATCATTATCTTATGGAATGATGAGTATGATTGGCTTCCTAAGACACAGAATCCTCAGTGAAACTAAAAAAAAAAATAGTAAAATCAATAACAACTGGGGGACTGGGAGGAGGGTGGAGGAGGGAGTGGGCCAGGGATATACATATGACTAATCTGGGATTATACCTATCTGTAAATAACAAAGCTCTGTAAAAGTAAAAAGTCAAATAAAAATGACTATTAAAATTTTAAAAAAATAAAAAAAATAACAACTGGGTGTTCTCTCTGATCATATACAAGTTTTAATTCACTAATTCATTCTTTCACTAAAAGTCTAGTCTATTATTTTATATATTAATTTTAAAATTCTCTCCTTTCTCAAATGCCTTTGCTTCTTCTCCCAGCAGAGGGTGCTGTTGTTATAGAAATTGACAGAACACTAGTTTGCCCACAAGACGGTTAGACAGTCCATCTCTGGACTGGAGTGGAGTGAAGAAGCCTCTGGATGGCTCACATTTCTGTAAGGAACAATACAGCTATTCAAAGGCCAAACAATACCTGCAGACACTCGCGCTCTCGGGCAGGGCTGCATCCAGGCTGACAGGGCTGCTGCTGTTCCTCTCACTACTTTCGTAGCCAGATTCCATTCGCTGGATTAGGCGAGGGTGCTGCTCCAAAAGGTGACAGCCTGGCCGTGCTGGGCCCCAGATTTTGTACTGGGGGCTTGGTCCACTAGTTTTACTGTTGTAGGCAGGTGGCTTGCTTAGTTCATCTGGTGTAAATTCTTTAGCTATCCCGATCAAAGGCAAAGTGTGGAAAGGTAAGGTAGATTTAGCATCTGCCTCAAATGAAGACAGAACTAACCCCTCCCTCCAGTGACTCATTCAGTGAACTCATACCTACAACAGGCCAACCATGACGGTAAAATTTTTACCCTTCAAGGTAAAACTGTACCCTGCCAAGTCTAACAGAAAACCTAGGGTTTGTTGTTTGCTTTTGTTTTTTTTGGTTTGTTTAATATTTATTTAATGGGCTTCCCCTGGTGGTCCAGTGGGTAAGGACACCGTCTTGCAGTGAAAGGGGTGCTGGTTCGATCCCTGGCCTGGGAAGATCCCACGTGCCGCGGAGCGGCTGGACCCATGTGTCCAATTACCGAGCTGGAGCTCTGGAGCCCATGTGCCCAGAGCCGGCGCTATGCGACAGAGGCCACCGCGATGGGAGGCCCACAGGAGCCAAAGAACAAAGACGGATGAAAAATAGAGAAATGAAAGACCAATAGAAGTGGCCCGCCCATCCCCCTCCTTCCCCACCCCCCCAAAAAAGATAAATAAATTTTAAAATATATATATATATTTATTTATTTTATTTATTTGTTTGGCTGCACCAGGTCTTAGTTGCAGCAGGTGGGAACTAGTTCCCTGACCAGAGATCGAACCCAGGCCCCCTGCATTGGGAGCGTGGAGTCTTAGCCACTGGACCACCAGGGAAGTCCCAAGGGTTTTTAAAAATATATAAATCAACTTTATTCAAAGGTTCAGTTCTTCCCTAATTATCTCCTCACCTGAATCCTCAGAAAAGGGGCTAAGTTGGGTATAGCCACTGTGCTTCCTTTTGTCCTTACTAAAGATACTGTCAATATTCAGAGACTCTCGTTTGGGTCTCCATGTTGGACGATACTTGCTGGAAGAACTGGATTTTGACTCACTGCTGGTACTCTCTACTTCCCAGTCGCGAGAGTGTAAAGGCAGGTTCCGAGGAGGTTTTTTGTCAGCCTGTTCTCCTCCCCGCCCAACATAGGGAGATCCTATGGTGGTCTGAGAGGCCAGGGATGGTCTGTTGTGGATCATATTGCTGACTGTTTCTTTAAAATCCCTTAGCCTGTTGGTGCCGCTGGATGATTTGGAGGCATTCCTAGGAGCCTGCTTCTCTTTCAGGGTTTCCCCTAAAAACACAAAGAATGAAACAACTAAAAAAGTTTCAAGTCATCACGGACACCCAGGCCCCAGAAACGAAAAAGAAAGACCCCTGAGCAATAGAAGTCACAGTCTGAAATGTGACAAAAGTGAGACAGAGTGAATAAAGAAAGAGAATCTATGCAAGAGGGCTTGCCTTCACTGTGATACCCTGAGGTCTGTGGCTCATCGCCTTTCCTCCTGACCCGGCCAGAGCTCCTCTTGCGCTCTATCAATGACCCTTTCTTGGATGGGAGTTTCTGATTACATTCACTATCAGTCAGGTGTCCTGAAGAAAACAAGCAAATGGGGGTAAGCTGGTATCTGAGACTGACCTCCATCCACTTAAGAGCCTACTCTCCCTTTGGGATTTATGGCAGACTCAGGGGATAGGAAGCTGTAGAGGCTAAGACTATGTATCTGATATAAGCGCAGCAGGAATCTCTCAGTAGATAAAGGCAGAAAAACTCAAGTATTTAATAGGAACTTCTGAATTTAAAGTGTCTTTTGAGCAATTACCAGTCTCAATCTCTCTCATCACAGTGACCCAGAAGGGCATATTACATGGTAGTTTTTAAAAAGCAAAAGTTTAGGATTATAAGTGCATTGGGAGCGTGGAGTCTTAGCCACTGGACCACCAGGGAAGTCCCAAGGGTTTTTAAAAATATATAAATCAACTTTATTCAAAGGTTCAGTTCTTCCCTAATTATCTCCTCACCTGAATCCTCAGAAAAGGGGCTAAGTTGGGTATAGCCACTGTGCTTCCTTTTGTCCTTACTAAAGATACTGTCAATATTCAGAGACTCTCGTTTGGGTCTCCATGTTGGACGATACTTGCTGGAAGAACTGGATTTTGACTCACTGCTGGTACTCTCTACTTCCCAGTCGCGAGAGTGTAAAGGCGGGTTTCCCGAGGAGGTTTTTTGTCAGCCTGTTCTCCTCCCCGCCCAACATAGGGAGATCCTATGGTGGTCTGAGAGGCCAGGGATGGTCTGTTGTGGATCATATTGCTGACTGTTTCTTTAAAATCCCTTAGCCTGTTGGTGCCGCTGGATGATTTGGAGGCATTCCTAGGAGCCTGCTTCTCTTTCAGGGTTTCCCCTAAAAACACAAAGAATGAAACAACTAAAAAAGTTTCAAGTCATCACGGACACCCAGGCCCCAGAAACGAAAAAGAAAGACCCCTGAGCAATAGAAGTCACAGTCTGAAATGTGACAAAAGTGAGACAGAGTGAATAAAGAAAGAGAATCTATGCAAGAGGGCTTGCCTTCACTGTGATACCCTGAGGTCTGTGGCTCATCGCCTTTCCTCCTGACCCGGCCAGAGCTCCTCTTGCGCTCTATCAATGACCCTTTCTTGGATGGGAGTTTCTGATTACATTCACTATCAGTCAGGTGTCCTGAAGAAAACAAGCAAATGGGGGTAAGCTGGTATCTGAGACTGACCTCCATCCACTTAAGAGCCTACTCTCCCTTTGGGATTTATGGCAGACTCAGGGGATAGGAAGCTGTAGAGGCTAAGACTATGTATCTGATATAAGCGCAGCAGGAATCTCTCAGTAGATAAAGGCAGAAAAACTCAAGTATTTAATAGGAACTTCTGAATTTAAAGTGTCTTTTGAGCAATTACCAGTCTCAATCTCTCTCATCACAGTGACCCAGAAGGGCATATTACATGGTAGTTTTTAAAAAGCAAAAGTTTCAAGGATTATATAAGAATGTCATAATGTCATGGTACATTAAGAATGTACCGATATACTTTCATTCTCATCAACAGAAGACAGAGTTTTCCTTCTATTTATTTAGTGACACATACCAAGTGAAGTCTAGTTTTGTTACATCTGGCATAATCCCAGGTGCCCCAGCCTGTGCCCACAAGAGTGCTGTATATGGCTTTAAGGCCCAGTTCTAAACATTCTTTAAGTGTGAATCATCCCAAAGGACACCTGATTTTTGACTAATTCTCATTTCCAGCCATAACCCATGTCTTACCAAACTTGACTTCACCCAGAGATTACACTTCATAGTTCCTCAATACTAATCTCTGGGGAACCCAGAGTGTGGCAAGTGCAACTTGCCACACTTCATGTCTACAGTATGTGAATTTACGCGTATTATCTGACCACAGGAAATGACCACAATCAGATTCCAAAGGTCTAAGATGCTTGAAGCCAAAGGTGAGTTAAGCAACTGAATTAAACTGGAATACAGGCTTAGAGGAAAGCCCCACCATTCTCAAAATGTCTGAGAACTAGCAGAAAATTGCTTTCATGTGTTAGTTATGAAAATCATTGTACATATTCAGGTATGAGATGCAACGATATGGTTATATATTTTCAGTTACTTACCAATACAACCTTTTATTGCTTTTATCTAATCATTTGCTATCTCTGGGCCAGTAAGAAAAATTTGAGAAAAGAGGAAATCAACTAGAACAACATAACCCACCAATGTTAAAACAATAGGCATGCTTCCCTACTCCTAGCCATTTACGGACCCTTAAAATAAATCTCTCTCCTTATTTATCCTGTGACTTTGTTTCTCTCTGGTTAAATCCACCAATGTTAAACCAGTGGGCCTGCTTCCCTACCCCTAGACATTTACAAACCCTTAAAATAAACTTGACTCTCCTTATTTATCCTGTGACTTTGTTTTTCTCTGGTTCACAGTTTCAGAAATATAACCTAACAGAATCACACTTAGTCATAGTCATCTATACCAAAGTCATCAAAAGAAATCCAATATGAATCCAACCAAACCACTATATCCAACTACCAATTTATTTATTTATTTACTTTTTATTTTAAAAAAAAATTTTTTTAAGATTTATTTATTTATTTATTTATTTTGGTGGGGGTGGGTTGGGGAGGGAGGGGGTGGGTGGGCCACTTCTACTGGTCTTTCATTTATCTATTTTCATCCATCTTTGTTCTTTGGCCTGCGTGGACCTCCCATCGTGGTGGCCTCTCTTGGTGCAGAGCACCGGCTCTGGGCGCATGCGCTCCAGAGCTCTGGCTCGGTAGCTGGACACATGTGTCCAGCCGCTCCGCGGTACGTGGGATCTTCCCAGGCCAGGGATCGAACCAGCGCCCCTTGCACTGCAAGGCGGTGTTCTTGCCCACTGGACCCACCAGGGAAGCCCCCAACTACCAATTTATAAAAAACACAGAGGACAGAGAAATATGGTTACCATATGGACACAATCAGCAAAATTTAGAATGAGGGAAAACTAGCACAAACTATCTAGTTCTTCAACAAGAAATAGAAAGCAAGAAATAGTGGAGAAACCTACAGATTAAAAGAAATGTAAGATTTATCAGCCATCACAATGTGTAGGCCTCATTTGGATTCTGAGTCAAAAAAAAAGCTATTAAAAAATATGACATTTATAATAAAATAAAATTTTAAAAATATGATATTTATAGACAATAGGATATTCAAACACTCATTGATAATTTAGTGGTTTTAAGAAGTTATTAATATTTTTAAAATATAATAATGGCATGTTTTAAATGATTCTTTTAGATACATACTAAAATATCTATGGAAAAGGTGATACAGTATCTGGGATTTGCTTCAAAATAATCAGTGAGTCGGGATAGTAGGCAGAAGTACAGATAAAACTAGGCTGACAATGAGCTGTAATTGTTGAAATTCAGTGGTGGGAACGTGAAGGGGCTGTATACTTTTGAATACGTTTGAGATTCTCTCTCTCTCTTTTTTTAATGGCACGCACAGGATGTAAAACACCAATCTGAAGCCATGAGAACACTAATTCCCAAGTCTCTAAGAGCATGGGTACTGTTCTGTGCCATTGGTGATAAACTTTCCACCTCAGCAGTCACTCACTGCTCTTTCTTTTATGCCCTGTAATGATTTCTTCTACTGACATAGGCACAATCTTCTGTAGATTAACAGAACAATTCAAGACTGTCCTCTGCATGGAACTCACAATAACAAACAGGCTAGCTTGTCATCTTTTTGTTTCTCTGTCCTTCAGGAAGCCTAGCAAGGTGATGAGCAGGTTTCTCATTCACAAATAGGTCCCTTCTCTCAAAGCCTTTTGGGGCTTTGAAATGAAGCCTGGCATGAGAATGTGATGAGGTGCAAGACCACAAGGGCTAATGGGGTACTGTAAGAATGAGGAATCAAGAGCACATCAGGAAAAAGGCCTTTAGAAAAAGATTTCAGGATAAACAACACACTATAGTCACATAAATAATCACATTACAATGGTCCTTACTGATAGGCTGCTGTTGACAGGAACATATCCAGAGAACATCATTGTTCATTCAGAATAGCATTGATTCCTTTCATCCAACTCAGTTACCCAAGTTCTGTGCATTTGCCCTTTGCATGGACTGGGGTACCCTGGGGTCTTCAACAAGAAATAGAAAGCAAGAAATAGTGGAGAAACCTACAGATTAAAAGAAATGTAAGATTTATCAGCCATCACAATGTGTAGGCCTCATTTGGATTCTGAGTCAAAAAAAAAGCTATTAAAAAATATGACATTTATAATAAAATAAAATTTTAAAAATATGATATTTATAGACAATAGGATATTCAAACACTCATTGATAATTTAGTGGTTTTAAGAAGTTATTAATATTTTTAAAATATAATAATGGCATGTTTTAAATGATTCTTTTAGATACATACTAAAATATCTATGGAAAAGGTGATACAGTATCTGGGATTTGCTTCAAAATAATCAGTGAGTCGGGATAGTAGGCAGAAGTACAGATAAAACTAGGCTGACAATGAGCTGTAATTGTTGAAATTCAGTGGTGGGAACGTGAAGGGGCTGTATACTTTTGAATACGTTTGAGATTCTCTCTCTTTTTTTTAATGGCACGCACAGGATGTAAAACACCAATCTGAAGCCATGAGAACACTAATTCCCAAGTCTCTAAGAGCATGGGTACTGTTCTGTGCCATTGGTGATAAACTTTCCACCTCAGCAGTCACTCACTGCTCTTTCTTTTATGCCCTGTAATGATTTCTTCTACTGACATAGGCACAATCTTCTGTAGATTAACAGAACAATTCAAGACTGTCCTCTGCATGGAACTCACAATAACAAACAGGCTAGCTTGTCATCTTTTTGTTTCTCTGTCCTTCAGGAAGCCTAGCAAGGTGATGAGCAGGTTTCTCATTCACAAATAGGTCCCTTCTCTCAAAGCCTTTTGGGGCTTTGAAATGAAGCCTGGCATGAGAATGTGATGAGGTGCAAGACCACAAGGGCTAATGGGGTACTGTAAGAATGAGGAATCAAGAGCACATCAGGAAAAAGGCCTTTAGAAAAAGATTTCAGGATAAACAACACACTATAGTCACATAAATAATCACATTACAATGGTCCTTACTGATAGGCTGCTGTTGACAGGAACATATCCAGAGAACATCATTGTTCATTCAGAATAGCATTGATTCCTTTCATCCAACTCAGTTACCCAAGTTCTGTGCATTTGCCCCTTTGCATGGACACTGGGGTACCCTGGGGGTCTGCATAAAGCAGCAGCAAAGGCTAATAATGCCCCTTAATGCACCTGGTCACCCACTTCCTTTTTCATGGGAGACCCTCTATGTAGAAGTGAATCAGGCAAGCAGGATCGACTGTGTAAGTCCCTACCTGTGTCCCGACTGCTCTGAGACGTGGAATCAGTCTCCACATTATAGATGACTGTTCCCTGAGAATCAGAAGAGAAGTGACTGACCACAGACTCATGCTGGAAGTGTTTGTGTGGATAGCTCTCCGTTGAGGAATCTGTTCGAGTATCACTTGAGATGGAGGGCTCCCTCCCTGAGGGAAGGAGGAGACAGGCAAAGGTGAGGAAAGAAAAAAACAGTGACAATAAAAAAAAAAAAAAAAAGAAAAAACAGTGACAGAGAGAGAGGCGAAGAGTTGGATGGCAATAAAGACCCATGAGGTAGGCACTTCCTAAGTGGAAGAGTAAGAAGGATATACCAGAGCCGTTCTTCCCAAAAACAACTTCAGGTAACACACACACAAACAATGCCTCCCACTCCTGCCCCTGCCTTGTGGAAGCCCCCACTTTGTCTGTTATTGTGGAAAACTGTGGGGTTTTTAGAAAGCCTAAGGTAGGGGGTGAGGGGGAATAAGAAGAAAGGAAAAAGCTGTGAAAAGTAAATCGACTTAGATGGCAAGTCCCAGGCCAACCTGGCACACAAAACAAGCTGTTTCCCCATCCCATAATTTTTATCCTATACCTCCAGAAAAGCCACTTGTAAAAATTTAGTTGATATTATAAATTATAAGCATATAAGCATGAGACATGTTGGGGGCAGTTATCTGTACGTTTGGTGTGATTTAGTTCATTTAGATTACTTTACTCTGAACATCTAGCTGAGATAAAGCAACAACAGTGTAAGTGGGTGTTTGACTGAAGGGAGAAGAGGCAGCGCAGGTCTGGGTGGGGCACAAGGCTGGGAAGAATAAGCCAGGTGGGAGGGAGGTACAACACGGAGGGGAAGAGATTCCAAAGAGGAGTCTCTTCTCTTTCAAAATTATACTGAGGCCAGTCAGCCCGAGATCCAAAAGAGGAAATGAACATGGCTTTTCCCTCCAGGAATCAAGCCAAAACCACTAGGGTTGTATTTCTATCATAGAGGAAATGAACATAAAGCTGCAGTTGTTTCTACAGGAAAACGGCCCCATTCCTTTTCATGGAGACCCTCTATGTAGAAGTGAATCAGGCAAGCAGGATCGACTGTGTAAGTCCCTACCTGTGTCCCGACTGCTCTGAGACGTGGAATCAGTCTCCACATTATAGATGACTGTTCCCTGAGAATCAGAAGAGAAGTGACTGACCACAGACTCATGCTGGAAGTGTTTGTGTGGATAGCTCTCCGTTGAGGAATCTGTTCGAGTATCACTTGAGATGGAGGGCTCCCTCCCTGAGGGAAGGAGGAGACAGGCAAAGGTGAGGAAAGAAAAAAACAGTGACAATAAAAAAAAAAAAAAAGAAAAAACAGTGACAGAGAGAGAGGCGAAGAGTTGGATGGCAATAAAGACCCATGAGGTAGGCACTTCCTAAGTGGAAGAGTAAGAAGGATATACCAGAGCCGTTCTTCCCAAAAACAACTTCAGGTAACACACACACAAACAATGCCTCCCACTCCTGCCCCTGCCTTGTGGAAGCCCCCACTTTGTCTGTTATTGTGGAAAACTGTGGGGTTTTTAGAAAGCCTAAGGTAGGGGGTGAGGGGGAATAAGAAGAAAGGAAAAAGCTGTGAAAAGTAAATCGACTTAGATGGCAAGTCCCAGGCCAACCTGGCACACAAAACAAGCTGTTTCCCCATCCCATAATTTTTATCCTATACCTCCAGAAAAGCCACTTGTAAAAATTTAGTTGATATTATAAATTATAAGCATATAAGCATGAGACATGTTGGGGGCAGTTATCTGTACGTTTGGTGTGATTTAGTTCATTTAGATTACTTTACTCTGAACATCTAGCTGAGATAAAGCAACAACAGTGTAAGTGGGTGTTTGACTGAAGGGAGAAGAGGCAGCGCAGGTCTGGGTGGGGCACAAGGCTGGGAAGAATAAGCCAGGTGGGAGGGAGGTACAACACGGAGGGGAAGAGATTCCAAAGAGGAGTCTCTTCTCTTTCAAAATTATACTGAGGCCAGTCAGCCCGAGATCCAAAAGAGGAAATGAACATGGCTTTTCCCTCCAGGAATCAAGCCAAAACCACTAGGGTTGTATTTCTATCATAGGATGAGTTTCTAAGGGACAGCCTGAGATCTTGGCAATAAAGCTGCAGTTGTTTCTACAGGAAAACATGATTTAAGTTCCAAATAATTGAATCAGAAGTGAACAGCTGATTCATAAGCTAAGGAATATCGCTACTGCACTTGGCATTTTAAAACAAAAATCTCTCAACCCAAACAGAATGACTAGTTGTGTAGTAATTCACATCAATTTTCTTGGTCTTAACAAGTCACTGTCAAATCACTAGTAAGAATCAGTCATCTTAGCAATATGAGGTGATTAAATAGTGAAGCTTCCCTCTTAAACTTAATATCTCAGCCTAAACCAACATAATATCCTTCTCCCTTTTGAACTGTGGCCAGGTAATCTAGACAACACATTCAGACAACAGTGAAGGAAGCAAAGTATTTCCTTTTCGTCTTTCTCCAAGCTAGGTTAAGCGCTACACTCACGGCTGAGAGACCCTCCGGTCCAGTCTTCACATGGGGGAGGAGGAGAGGAAAGTAAAGGCCCAGGTTGCTCACCTGAATCTTCACTATCGTAGCACGTCCTGCTGTACGACTGGAACTCAACTTGGCAGGGCAGGTCCTGGGCGGACACTGGGGTACCCTGGGGGTCTGCATAAAGCAGCAGCAAAGGCTGGTAATGCCCCTTAATGCATTTGGTCACCACATCCTTCCATTTAGGCCCAATCTGAACCAGAACAACCGGAAAAGCATGACATACGTCTTATCTATAATTCAACACATAACTTTCTGGTCTATTTTTTCTAAAGAAGAGATGAAAAGACAAGAACTGGGTAAAGAGACAACAAAAGAGACCTTATATCTAAACTTAAAAGAAATTTTTCTTTTTTCTTTTTAATTTTGGCCTCCTTGTGCAGCAAGCAGGGTCTTAGTTTCCCAGGGAAGAATAAGCCAGGTGGGAGGGAGGTACAACACGGAGGGGAAGAGATTCCAAAGAGGAGTCTCTTCTCTTTCAAAATTATACTGAGGCCAGTCAGCCCGAGATCCAAAAGAGGAAATGAACATGGCTTTTCCCTCCAGGAATCAAGCCAAAACCACTAGGGTTGTATTTCTATCATAGGATGAGTTTCTAAGGGACAGCCTGAGATCTTGGCAATAAAGCTGCAGTTGTTTCTACAGGAAAACATGATTTAAGTTCCAAATAATTGAATCAGAAGTGAACAGCTGATTCATAAGCTAAGGAATATCGCTACTGCACTTGGCATTTTAAAACAAAAATCTCTCAACCCAAACAGAATGACTAGTTGTGTAGTAATTCACATCAATTTTCTTGGTCTTAACAAGTCACTGTCAAATCACTAGTAAGAATCAGTCATCTTAGCAATATGAGGTGATTAAATAGTGAAGCTTCCCTCTTAAACTTAATATCTCAGCCTAAACCAACATAATATCCTTCTCCCTTTTGAACTGTGGCCAGGTAATCTAGACAACACATTCAGACAACAGTGAAGGAAGCAAAGTATTTCCTTTTCGTCTTTCTCCAAGCTAGGTTAAGCGCTACACTCACGGCTGAGAGACCCTCCGGTCCAGTCTTCACATGGGGGAGGAGGAGAGGAAAGTAAAGGCCCAGGTTGCTCACCTGAATCTTCACTATCGTAGCACGTCCTGCTGTACGACTGGAACTCAACTTGGCAGGGCAGGTCCTGGGCGGACACTGGGGTACCCTGGGGGTCTGCATAAAGCAGCAGCAAAGGCTGGTAATGCCCCTTAATGCATTTGGTCACCACATCCTTCCATTTAGGCCCAATCTGAACCAGAACAACCGGAAAAGCATGACATACGTCTTATCTATAATTCAACACATAACTTTCTGGTCTATTTTTTCTAAAGAAGAGATGAAAAGACAAGAACTGGGTAAAGAGACAACAAAAGAGACCTTATATCTAAACTTAAAAGAAATTTTTCTTTTTTTTCTTTTTTTTAATTTTTGGCCTCCTTGTGCAGCAAGCAGGGTCTTAGTTTCCCAGCTAACAATGGAAGCACAGAATCTTAACCACTGACTGCTAAGGAAGTTCCAATGAACTTTTGTTAAGTCTTTTTTTGTGTGAAATCTTTTTAGAAAGCACTAAAACCCTACATGGAATAGGAATGATGAATAAAATTACTTTTACACATGCAAAACATCAATTCAGTTGTGAAATACGAATAAAAGTTGTCAAAGCTGAATATGCTATGTGAGGCAACTTGAGCTGACTTGATGATCAATTTCTTTTCACAGACATCAAATAAAAGCCCTTGCTTGAAATATGGATTTCTATCATTTTTTCCTAAGTATTAAAATGACTTCTGTGAAGCTAAAGAACAGACAGAACCTCTCACAGACTGCCTTAAAGTAAGTGACATTCCATTTCAGAGTTCACGTGCAGCGGGACATAAAACATCCAACTGCTCAGAAGAGACAGCTGAACCCCTCAGCCTCAGCGCTGTGCTGGATTCTGTGCTGCCACAGCAGGGGGAAAAAGCGACAGAACAGTCATGGAAACAGTAACCCAATCAAACCCGGAGCTTGCTCCCTCCCAAGTCTGGATCAGGCACATTCTTCCACAGTATACTTTTGCAGTCAGACAACTAGCATAGCACTCATTTCATAATAGATGTTCAGTAAACGTATAACTATGTTATTTTAACTGAAACACATTTATATGTTTTTTCATACAAATCATACTCAATATCTTATAAGGAAGGTATTATTTTTCAAATAAAAAAATCTAAAGTTCAAAGAATTTACATAAGTTGCCCAAAATTATAACAGTAAAAAAGAGATGAACAAGAGAATAAGAATTTGACAAAAACTTTACTTTTTGCGGAAGATATTATGTAAGGACTATGGGTTGGTATACAATAGAGTCAGAAGTTTCCTAGCTGCTAACCTTACCACAAGAGGCTTCCAACTCACACAGATCACCTAAACCACTGCAGCCATACACTCTGTAGTTGGACAGCACCAAATCCCAAGCTTTAAATACCAGCACAGTCTTATTTTCTTTATACTATCCCAGGACATGTTAGTCCGTGATAGAGTACTTTAGGGAGAAAACAATCAGAGAACAATTTATAGCAGCCCTGAGACACCCATTGTTAATTCCAAAATTTGGTATTCTGAATTTTGTGCTAAGCTAAGCTTATAACCGAATTTAGGGCACTAGATTGTTCTTACTATAATTGATCAATGAACAAACGTATTTTTTTTTTGGCCACTTCTATTGGTCTGTCTTTTATTTATCTTTGTTTTTTGGCCCGTGTGGGCCTCCTATCGCAGTGGCCTCTCTTGTCACAGAGCACCGGCTCTGGGTGCATGAGTTCCAGAGCTCCGGCTCGGTAATTGGACACATGGGTCCAGCCGCTCTGCGGCACGTGGGATCTTCCCAGGCCAGGGATCGAACCGTTGCCCCTTGCACTGCAAGGCGGTGTCCTTACCCACTGGACCACCAGGGAAGCCCAACAGATGCATTTTTTAAAAAGCTCTTTAAACTATAAATACCAAACTGTGCTGAATGCTTGGTGAGGGGATTCAAAGAATATAAGAAAACATAAATTGATCCTGTCTTCTAGAAACGTGTTCTGTTGGGGCAAACAAGACTGACACTCTCATAAATTCAACAGATATGCAGAGAGACACTAAAATTATGAAAATGAAACACTGTGAAGACAAATGACTGTCCCTGTTTTTTGATCTAGTCACCAAACACATCCAGAAGGGCTTGAATATTCCTACCTCCTTGACATGAGCATCATCAAAATACATCCACTTGCGGATCTTTGTCTGGAAAAAGAATGTAGAGTAATGTTTGCCATAGTAACAGATCATTCCTACTAAGTACAGTTCAGACTGCTTGGCTCGGTCATCTGTCACTCTGAAAAACAGCTGTGGGAGAAAGGAAAGAACAGTCACATACTCAGCCCTCTCACATCATCGCTCAGCAGACTCCATCATTTCTTAATTAAAGTACTGACTTGTTTCCTTTTGATAGTTTATATTAATCATAAGAAATGAACCTATCTCAGGATTGCTTTGGCTATTCGAGGTTTTGTGCTTCCATATGAACCATGTAAAGTTTAAATACCAGCACAGTCTTATTTTCTTTATACTATCCCAGGACATGTTAGTCCGTGATAGAGTACTTTAGGAGAAAACAATCAGAGAACAATTTATAGCAGCCCTGAGACACCCATTGTTAATTCCAAAATTTGGTATTCTGAATTTTGTGCTAAGCTAAGCTTATAACCGAATTTAGGGCACTAGATTGTTCTTACTATAATTGATCAATGAACAAACGTATTTTTTTTTTGGCCACTTCTATTGGTCTGTCTTTTATTTATCTTTGTTTTTTGGCCCGTGTGGGCCTCCTATCGCAGTGGCCTCTCTTGTCACAGAGCACCGGCTCTGGGTGCATGAGTTCCAGAGCTCCGGCTCGGTAATTGGACACATGGGTCCAGCCGCTCTGCGGCACGTGGGATCTTCCCAGGCCAGGGATCGAACCGTTGCCCCTTGCACTGCAAGGCGGTGTCCTTACCCACTGGACCACCAGGGAAGCCCAACAGATGCATTTTTTAAAAAGCTCTTTAAACTATAAATACCAAACTGTGCTGAATGCTTGGTGAGGGGATTCAAAGAATATAAGAAAACATAAATTGATCCTGTCTTCTAGAAACGTGTTCTGTTGGGGCAAACAAGACTGACACTCTCATAAATTCAACAGATATGCAGAGAGACACTAAAATTATGAAAATGAAACACTGTGAAGACAAATGACTGTCCCTGTTTTTTGATCTAGTCACCAAACACATCCAGAAGGGCTTGAATATTCCTACCTCCTTGACATGAGCATCATCAAAATACATCCACTTGCGGATCTTTGTCTGGAAAAAGAATGTAGAGTAATGTTTGCCATAGTAACAGATCATTCCTACTAAGTACAGTTCAGACTGCTTGGCTCGGTCATCTGTCACTCTGAAAAACAGCTGTGGGGAGAAAGGAAAGAACAGTCACATACTCAGCCCTCTCACATCATCGCTCAGCAGACTCCATCATTTCTTAATTAAAGTACTGACTTGTTTCCTTTTGATAGTTTATATTAATCATAAGAAATGAACCTATCTCAGGATTGCTTTGGCTATTCGAGGTTTTTTGTGCTTCCATATGAACTGTGTTATTCTTTGGTCTAGCTCTGTGAAAAATGTCAATGGTAGTTGGATAGGTATTGCATTGAATCTGTAGATGATATTTGGTAGTATGGTCATTTTCGCAATATTGAGTCTTTCAATCCAGGAACATGGAATATCTCTCCATCTGTTTAAGTCTTCTTTAATTTCTCTCATGAGTGTCTTGTAATTTTCTGTGTACAATTCTTTTGTTTCTTTGGGTAGGTTTATTCCTAGATATTTGATTCTTTTGGTTGCAATGGTGAAGGGGATTGCCTCTTTGATTTTGTTTTCTGATTTTTCATTGTTTGTGTATAGGAATGCCAGTGATTTCTGTGTGCTGACTTTGCAATCCTGAGAAAGAAAAACGGAGCTGGAGGGATCAGCCTCCCCAACTTCGGACTATATTACAAAGCAACAGTCATCAAGACAGTATGGTACTGACACAAAAACAGAACTATAGATCAATGGAACAAGATTGAGAACCCAGAGATAAACCAACGCACCTATGGGTACCTTATTTTTGACGAAGGAGGAGAAACTATAAAATAGAACAAAGACAGCCTCTTTAACAAGTGGTGCTGGGAAAATTGGACAGCTACATGCAAAAAAATGAAGTTGGAACATTCCCTGACACCATACACTAAGATCAACTCAAAATGGATTGAAGACCTAAATGTAAGACCAGAAACCATCAAACTCTTAGAGGAGAATATAGGCAAAACCCTGGAAAAATGAGCCATCAGTCAGAGGGCTTGAATATTCCTACCTCCTTGACATGAGCATCATCAAAATACATCCACTTGCGGATCTTTGTCTGGAAAAGAATGTAGAGTAATGTTTGCCATAGTAACAGATCATTCCTACTAAGTACAGTTCAGACTGCTTGGCTCGGTCATCTGTCACTCTGAAAAACAGCTGTGGGAGAAAGGAAAGAACAGTCACATACTCAGCCCTCTCACATCATCGCTCAGCAGACTCCATCATTTCTTAATTAAAGTACTGACTTGTTTCCTTTTGATAGTTTATATTAATCATAAGAAATGAACCTATCTCAGGATTGCTTTGGCTATTCGAGGTTTTTTGTGCTTCCATATGAACTGTGTTATTCTTTGGTCTAGCTCTGTGAAAAATGTCAATGGTAGTTGGATAGGTATTGCATTGAATCTGTAGATGATATTTGGTAGTATGGTCATTTTCGCAATATTGAGTCTTTCAATCCAGGAACATGGAATATCTCTCCATCTGTTTAAGTCTTCTTTAATTTCTCTCATGAGTGTCTTGTAATTTTCTGTGTACAATTCTTTTGTTTCTTTGGGTAGGCTTATTCCTTGATATTTGATTCTTTTGGTTGCAATGGTGAAGGGAACTGCCTTTTTGATTTTGTTTTCTGATTTTTCATTGTTTGTGTATAGGAATGCCAGTGATTTCTGTGTGCTGACTTTGCAATCCTGAGAAAGAAAAACGGAGCTGGAGGGATCAGCCTCCCCAACTTCGGACTATATTACAAAGCAACAGTCATCAAGACAGTATGGTACTGACACAAAAACAGAACTATAGATCAATGGAACAAGATTGAGAACCCAGAGATAAACCAACGCACCTATGGGTACCTTATTTTTGACGAAGGAGGAGAAACTATAAAATAGAACAAAGACAGCCTCTTTAACAAGTGGTGCTGGGAAAATTGGACAGCTACATGCAAAAAAATGAAGTTGGAACATTCCCTGACACCATACACTAAGATCAACTCAAAATGGATTGAAGACCTAAATGTAAGACCAGAAACCATCAAACTCTTAGAGGAGAATATAGGCAAAACCCTCAAGGACATCAATCAAAGCAAGATCTTCTCTGATCCACCTACTAGAATAGCAGAACTGAAAAGAAAAGTGAACACGTGGGACCTCATGAAACTTAAAAGCTTTTGTACAGCAAAAGAAATTACAAAAAAGCTCAACAGACACCCCACAGAGTGGGAGAAAATCATAGCAAATGAAACAACAGACAAAGAATTAATCTCCAAAATCTACAAGCAACTCAGACAATGCAGCACAGTGAAAACAAACAACCCAATCAAAAAATGGGAAAAAGACCTAAAAAGACGCCTCTCCAAAGAGGACATACAGATGGCCCAAAAGCACATGAAACGATGCTCAACCTTGCTTATCATTAGAGAAATGCAAATTAAAACCACAATGAGATACCACCTCACACCCGTCAGAATGGTCATCATCCACAGATCGACAGACAATAAATGCTGGAGAGGGTGCGGAGAAAAGGGAACCCTCTTGCATTGCTGGTGGGAATGTAAACTGATACAGCCTCTATGGAAGACAGTATGGAGATTCCTTCAAAAACCAAAAATAGAAGCACCCTATGACCCAGCAATCCCACTACTAGGCCTATGTCCTGATGAAATCAAAAGTGAAAGAAGCGCCTGGACCCCAATGTTCATTGCAGTTCTCTATACAATAGCCAGAACATGGAAGCAACCTAGATGTCCATCGACAAATGAATGGATACAGAAGCT
This sequence comes from Tragulus kanchil, assembly GCA_022376925.1. NCBI lineage: Eukaryota > Metazoa > Chordata > Mammalia > Artiodactyla > Tragulidae > Tragulus > Tragulus kanchil. The sequence continues at coordinate 49,177,778 of JAIOJX010000005.1, forward strand.
CTGGTACATATATACAAATGGAATACTACTCAGCTGTTAAAAGAAATGCAGAAGACTCAGTCCTAATGAGGTGGCTAGCTCTAGAACCTATCATAAAAAGTGAAGTAAGTCAAAAAGAGAAAGACAAGCACAGTATACTAACTCATATATATGGGATCTAGTAAGAGGGCCATGATAACACACGCAGTGAACTCATGGAAAAACAGACAGAGAATAGACATAAGGACATTGTGGAGAACGAACAGTGGGAGGGAGGCATGGAGGGAGTAACATCGAAACCTATACTGTCATGTGTGGAAAAGCTAGCTATTGTCATTGTGCTAAGGGAATAGGAGTGCTTACAATCACTTGGGGCAATGGTCTGGAGGGGTGGGAGGGGGGGAACTGGGTGGTGGTGGGGGACCAGGGATGTGCATATGAATGATCTAGGAACATACATGTCGGTGAACAACAAAACTCTATAAAATCTTTAAAATAAAGAATTAAAAATCAAAAAAAAAAAAAAAAAAAGAAATGAACCTAAAGGGCAGAGTTTAGGGAAAAGAGAGATGGTGGCCAAACTGGTAAGGTGGTGATGTTTCTTCATATCCTTCAATAATATTTTATTGCTCGGGCTTATCCTAAGAGTCAGGAATGTTTTAAAAAAATAAAATAAAATAAACTCTTAAGTTTCAAAACTTATTTATCAACTGGTGCCAAAAATACAAAGTTCCTGCTGAGGCACTAAGTAGAGGATAAGAAAGTCTTCTGGATGGGCTTCCCTGGTGGTCCAGTGGGTAAGGAGTCCACCTTGCAATGTGAGGGGCACCGGTTTGATCCCTGGCCCGGGAAGATCCCACATGCTACAGAGCGGCTGAACCAGTGTGTGCAATTACAAGCCAGTGTTCTGGAGCACATGTGCCCAGAGCCTGTGCTCTGCAGTGAGACAGGCCACTGCAATGGGAGGCCCTCACAAGCCAAAGAATAAAAAGATGGATGAAAATAAATATAAATTAAAAAGAGGCTTGATGGGGGTGCAGTGGTCCAGTGGGTAAGGACACCGCCTTGCAGTGCAAGGGGCGCCGGTTTGATCCCTGGCCTGAGAAGACCCCACGTGCCGCTGAGCGGCTGGACCGATGTGTCCAACTACCTAGCTGGAGCTCTGGAGCGACAGAGGCCACTGCGATGCGAGGCCCACACAGGCCAAAGAACAAAAATGGATGCAAATGAATAAATGAAAGACCAACAGAAGTGGCCAAAAATACCCTCACTCATATATATGGGATCTAGTAAGAGGGCCATGATAACACACGCAGTGAACTCATGGAAAAACAGACAGAGAATAGACATAAGGACATTGTGGAGAACGAACAGTGGGAGGGAGGCATGGAGGGAGTAACATCGAAACCTATACTGTCATGTGTGGAAAAGCTAGCTATTGTCATTGTGCTAAGGGAATAGGAGTGCTTACAATCACTTGGGGCAATGGTCTGGAGGGGTGGGAGGGGGGGAACTGGGTGGTGGTGGGGGACCAGGGATGTGCATATGAATGATCTAGGAACATACATGTCGGTGAACAACAAAACTCTATAAAATCTTTAAAATAAAGAATTAAAAATCAAAAAAAAAAAAAAAAAAAGAAATGAACCTAAAGGGCAGAGTTTAGGGAAAAGAGAGATGGTGGCCAAACTGGTAAGGTGGTGATGTTTCTTCATATCCTTCAATAATATTTTATTGCTCGGGCTTATCCTAAGAGTCAGGAATGTTTTAAAAAAATAAAATAAAATAAACTCTTAAGTTTCAAAACTTATTTATCAACTGGTGCCAAAAATACAAAGTTCCTGCTGAGGCACTAAGTAGAGGATAAGAAAGTCTTCTGGATGGGCTTCCCCTGGTGGTCCAGTGGGTAAGGAGTCCACCTTGCAATGTGAGGGGCACGGTTTGATCCCTGGCCCGGGAAGATCCCACATGCTACAGAGCGGCTGAACCAGTGTGTGCAATTACAAGCCAGTGTTCTGGAGCACATGTGCCCAGAGCCTGTGCTCTGCAGTGAGACAGGCCACTGCAATGGGAGGCCCTCACAAGCCAAAGAATAAAAAGATGGATGAAAATAAATATAAATTAAAAAGAGGCTTGATGGGGGTGCAGTGGTCCAGTGGGTAAGGACACCGCCTTGCAGTGCAAGGGGCGCCGGTTTGATCCCTGGCCTGAGAAGACCCCACGTGCCGCTGAGCGGCTGGACCGATGTGTCCAACTACCTAGCTGGAGCTCTGGAGCGACAGAGGCCACTGCGATGCGAGGCCCACACAGGCCAAAGAACAAAAATGGATAAAAACAAATAAATGAAAGACCAACAGAAGTGGCCAAAAAAAAAAGAGGCATGATGGGAGAAAGAAAAAAAAGAAGGCCTTTGGAGGAGCAGTCCTGCCATAATGGTTACCAGCATTTCAATTCCAAGACGTCCAGCACTGTCCTAGGTACAAAGAGACATATAAACTGTTTGAAGGCAAGAACTCTTGCCTTGAGGAAATTGGTCGAGGAAGCAATCATAAAAATAAAATGAAACTAGAACAGAATATGTAGGCTACATAAATTGAGGGAAAAAAATGAGATTTTATCATGCATAGCTACTGTGTCAGAGATTCTTTGGCAAGGAGACCTAAAATAAGATTCTAGATAGTCCACTTACCCTCAACCATAAGTTAATGATGGTAAAAAACAAACAACAGCAACAACAAAAAACAAACAACAAGGGATCTCTTTAGTCACAGGACCATCAGACAGAGAAACCAGCAGAAAGGGAACCACAGACTTCCTGGCTCTTCTTTTGAACTGAGAAATCCTGATTCACCTATGCTAGGGTAAGCAGTTGAGTTTTGAAGTCTGTTTTCCAATTTCCTTTAATAGATGCATGGGAAACCACTAGAATTTTCTTCCAAGCCACTTCATCACCTGCTAAATAGACACAGGTTCCTCACCGTGAATTTAATATTCTAGAACTCATGTCACCAACTTCTACCTCTTTCACCGTCCATAGCAATACCAGTCAAGATTGCTCACCACTTTGACCTTACTACCTCCCTTGGTTGAATAAAATTGGTATTAACTGACTATGAGTAGAGTATAGGGTAACTCTATGGATTATTTTTTTAATTACTTATTTATTTAAATTATTTATTTATTTCTGGCTGCACTGGGTCTTTATCGCTGTGTGGGCTTTCTCTAGTTGCAGTGCGTAGGGCTACTCTCTAGTTACAGTGTGAGGGTTTCTCACCGCAGTGGCTTCTCTTGTTGCAGAGTACAGGCTCTAAGGTGTGTGGGCTCAATAGTTGTTGCACACGGGTTTAGTTGCTCCATGGCACGTGGGACCTTCCCAGACCAGGTACCAAACCTGTATCCCCTGCACTGGCAGGTGGATTCTTTTTTTTTTTCTTTTGAGAGGAAACTAAAAGTTTATTAGAGTGGAGGAAGGAAGAGTTGCTGCCAGTACGGCGGGCAGGCTTAAGGGAAAAAGTGGGAGACACTGTGAGAACAGTGGGCCTCACAGCAGGCCGGCTCAAGAGACAGCCAATCTGGCAGGAGGATTCTTAACCACTAGACCACCAGGGAAGTCCTGAATTACTTAATTTTTATCAATAGCTAAGCTCTGTCCATTCTGTCTTTCAAGAACAAGATCATCCCGTATCTTCCAAAAAGCCTTTGCCACCTATTCAAAGGAGGTATATGAGCTTGTACATGCAAGCACATCCACATCCACATTTACACACAACATATTTGTTCAAAGTTCTTTAATATTTGTCATTTAGGATATACCTTTTTGTTTAGAGTCCATTGCCCTTGAGCAATACTAAGACACAAGAACTCCAAGTGAGAGATAAAGGTAACTAACACTCACATCACCCAGCTTAAGGCAGGTGCCCAGGCTGTGAATGACATCCTCTGCCAAGTCTGAGTGGTCCGAGTCCCATACAAGCCCAATCGTGATAATCTGGGGCGCATTCATCAGCACACGGCGAATCCGAATCCTTTCTCCACAGTTGCTCTGAAATACATATATAAGGCTAGTTTGGCATGTTTCCATTGGCTCTGCTTTAATTCTACTAATCCCAGGGCTCCCCTCCCCACTCCAAACTCCACCCCTCCTAACTCACCGGGCAGTTCCGCAGATCCCCCATGGTGCTGGCATTCTGCAGCAGCTCCCCAAACATGCTTGGTGAGGGTTTTTCTCGTCTTTCCAGCATGCAAATAGCCTGATTGCTTCGAGATGGGGAGTTGAAGGGGGATGATTTGGGGAGTTGTACAAGGTTATCGCCAAATCAAATAAATCATTCTTGGAAATTCCTAACTCACATGTTTGACTTCCTTCCTCTGCCCACTATGCCAAAGCCCCTCACCCTGACCAGCCTCACTGTCCCATAGCGTAAGTTCACCTGCCTGTCCCCAAGTCCAAAGTTCATAGCATCCCCATTCCTCCTCCCACTCTGCTGGCCAGAACCAGGACTAAGAAAAGGGGAGGGATGGGACAGGAAAGAAGGAGAACAAAGTCCATTTAAAATTACTGTTCTGAGTTCCCACAATATAGCAAAGACTCAGCAATAAGAATACAAGCTGCCTGGGTGCCTTCAGTCAAAACTCAGTCAACTGAAGGAATGAGTAGGAATACAGAGAGCCCAACCCTGTAAGACTCACCAAAGGGAAGTAGTGGAGATATAATGCACCATCTGGATGAAAGGCAGCGGATCAGAAGTGGCGCCACAGCTGGTACATACACACTGAGCCCAGAGAAACAGCAAAACCAAGCCAACTGCTACGACCTCCAGATAAAATCCGTATCTTCCAAAAGCCTTTGCCACCTATTCAAAGGAGGTATATGAGCTTGTACATGCAAGCACATCCACATCCACATTTACACACAACATATTTGTTCAAAGTTCTTTAATATTTGTCATTTAGGATATACCTTTTTGTTTAGAGTCCATTGCCCTTGAGCAATACTAAGACACAAGAACTCCAAGTGAGAGATAAAGGTAACTAACACTCACATCACCCAGCTTAAGGCAGGTGCCCAGGCTGTGAATGACATCCTCTGCCAAGTCTGAGTGGTCCGAGTCCCATACAAGCCCAATCGTGATAATCTGGGGCGCATTCATCAGCACACGGCGAATCCGAATCCTTTCTCCACAGTTGCTCTGAAATACATATATAAGGCTAGTTTGGCATGTTTCCATTGGCTCTGCTTTAATTCTACTAATCCCAGGGCTCCCCTCCCCACTCCAAACTCCACCCCTCCTAACTCACCGGGCAGTTCCGCAGATCCCCCATGGTGCTGGCATTCTGCAGCAGCTCCCCAAACATGCTTGGTGAGGGTTTTTCTCGTCTTTCCAGCATGCAAATAGCCTGATTGCTTCGAGATGGGGAGTTGAAGGGGGATGATTTGGGGAGTTGTACAAGGTTATCGCCAAATCAAATAAATCATTCTTGGAAATTCCTAACTCACATGTTTGACTTCCTTCCTCTGCCCACTATGCCAAAGCCCCTCACCCTGACCAGCCTCACTGTCCCATAGCGTAAGTTCACCTGCCTGTCCCCAAGTCCAAAGTTCATAGCATCCCCATTCCTCCTCCCACTCTGCTGGCCAGAACCAGGACTAAGAAAAGGGGAGGGATGGGACAGGAAAGAAGGAGAACAAAGTCCATTTAAAATTACTGTTCTGAGTTCCCACAATATAGCAAAGACTCAGCAATAAGAATACAAGCTGCCTGGGTGCCTTCAGTCAAAACTCAGTCAACTGAAGGAATGAGTAGGAATACAGAGAGCCCAACCCTGTAAGACTCACCAAAGGGAAGTAGTGGAGATATAATGCACCATCTGGATGAAAGGCAGCGGATCAGAAGTGGCGCCACAGCTGGTACATACACACTGAGCCCAGAGAGAAAACAGCAAAACCAGCAAGCTACACTCATTGACTGTTCTGATACCGATTTGACAGCCTACATCCTAGGATAAAGTCTTCTTAAAGAAAAGGTCTAAGAAGTCACAGGGTAGAGAGAAGGTTTACCTGCTCAAACAATGTCATCGCAAATTTCTGGTGGGAGATGCAGTGTTGGGCAGTACATATGTCCTCTTTGGTTTCATCAGCAATGTGGAAGTGAATTCTCATCAGGAGGTTTTCCTAAACAGGGATTGAACAGAAGTAGCATATCAACAACACTTAACAAACAAAAGTAGAAATTTGTTGGAAGTTTACTCAGAGAAACAGCAATTCTTCTGGAAGGTAAGAATACCTCTGATATATTTTTTAAATTTTAAGTTGAAATAATTATAAATTCACAGAAGTTTCAAGAAACATGTATAGGCAATCCTTCATCCAGTTTCCTCTACAGGGGGCATCTTACATGACTAGTGTATAATACCCACATCAGCAAACGGACATCAGTACAATCCACAGAGTTTACTCAGATTTCACAAGTTTTACATATTCGTCTGTAAAGCTCAATGCAGTTTTACGACATGTATAGTCATATAAACATCTCCACAATCAAGATATAAAACTGCTCCATCACCACAAAGCTCCCTATGCTATTCTTTTTTATTTTTTTAATTTTTAGACCTCATTTATTGATTCTATGTTTACTCATTTTCATCCATCTTTATTCCTGTGGGCCTCCCATTGCAGTGGCCTATCTCACCACAGAACACTGGCTCTGGGGGCACGCGCTCCAGAGCGCGGGCTCGTAATTGCACACACCAGTCCAGCTGCTCCGCAGCATGTGGGATCCTCCTGGGCCAGGGATCAAACTGGTGCCCTCTGCATTGCAAGGCAGACTCTTTACCCACTGGACCACCAGGGAAGCCCCCTATGCTAATCTTTTAAAACTTTATCCACTCAATTCCAACCTTCACATATTAGCAACCACTAATATGTTTTCCTATCTTTATAATTTTATTATTTCAAAAACGTTATATAAATGGGATCAACCTTTTGATACTATGTTTTTTACTCGACATAATTCTCTTTAGGTCATTCAAATTGTTGCACAAGTCAACCGTCGATTTTTATTGCTGCATAGTATTCCATGGTATAAAAGTACCACAGTCTGTTTCACCATCTATCCATTAAAAGTACTGGGGGCTTTTTACTTTGGGGCTATTATACATAAAGTTTCTATGAATATTTATGCATAGGTTTTTATGTGAACATATGTTTTCATCTCTCTGAGATTCATGTCTATGAATCTAACTGCTGAATCATACAATAGGTTGCAAGTTCAGTGTTTTAAGAAACTGCCAGAGGACTTCCCTGATGGACCATTGATTAAGACTCTGCACCAAATGCAGGGGCATGGATTTAATCCCTGGTCAGGGAACTAAGATCTCACATGCTATACTGTAATCAGGAAAAAAAAAAAAATTTTAAGTTGAAATAATTATAAATTCACAGAAGTTTCAAGAAACATGTATAGGCAATCCTTCATCCAGTTTCCTCTACAGGGGGCATCTTACATGACTAGTGTATAATACCCACATCAGCAAACGGACATCAGTACAATCCACAGAGTTTACTCAGATTTCACAAGTTTTACATATTCGTCTGTAAAGCTCAATGCAGTTTCGACATGTATAGTCATATAAACATCTCCACAATCAAGATATAAAACTGCTCCATCACCACAAAGCTCCCTATGCTATTCTTTTTTATTTTTTTAATTTTTAGACCTCATTTATTGATTCTATGTTTACTCATTTTCATCCATCTTTATTCCTGTGGGCCTCCCATTGCAGTGGCCTATCTCACCACAGAACACTGGCTCTGGGGGCACGCGCTCCAGAGCGCGGGCTCGTAATTGCACACACCAGTCCAGCTGCTCCGCAGCATGTGGGATCCTCCTGGGCCAGGGATCAAACTGGTGCCCTCTGCATTGCAAGGCAGACTCTTTACCCACTGGACCACCAGGGAAGCCCCCTATGCTAATCTTTTAAAACTTTATCCACTCAATTCCAACCTTCACATATTAGCAACCACTAATATGTTTTCCTATCTTTATAATTTTATTATTTCAAAAACGTTATATAAATGGGATCAACCTTTTGATACTATGTTTTTTACTCGACATAATTCTCTTTAGGTCATTCAAATTGTTGCACAAGTCAACCGTCGATTTTTATTGCTGCATAGTATTCCATGGTATAAAAGTACCACAGTCTGTTTCACCATCTATCCATTAAAAGTACTGGGGGCTTTTTACTTTGGGGCTATTATACATAAAGTTTCTATGAATATTTATGCATAGGTTTTTATGTGAACATATGTTTTCATCTCTCTGAGATTCATGTCTATGAATCTAACTGCTGAATCATACAATAGGTTGCAAGTTCAGTGTTTTAAGAAACTGCCAGAGGACTTCCCTGATGGACCATTGATTAAGACTCTGCACTCCAAATGCAGGGGGCATGGATTTAATCCCTGGTCAGGGAACTAAGATCTCACATGCTATACTGTACAGTCAGGAAAAAAAAAAAGAAAACTGCCAAAGTGTTTTCAAGTGTGATTTCATCACTGTACATTCCTACAAGCAATACATCAATGATCCAACTTCTCAGGGGTACATTTTACCCTGTAATAGGATATACATTACTTAGATTTTTTTTAATGGTTGCAAAAAGAGAGCTTTTTGAAGGTTGATGGATAGAACCTAGAGCTGAAAAGAGTGAGGGTTGTCTATTAAAAATTACTAAAAGTAGCACATCACATTCATACTAAGGATCCAGCTATTCTCTACTTACCTTGAGTAATGCAGAAGCTCTCAAAGCATGGTTACCCAGACCAGCAGTATCAGTATTAGCACCAACTAGAAACTCGTTTGAGATATTCTTGGACCCTACTGCAAACCTACTGAATCAGAAACTCAAGGGCCCAGCGATTTATATTTCAATGAACCTTGTCTTCTCCAAAGGTGAAAGCTACTGTTCTGTGAGATGGCAACCCTAAACCTGAAGGAAAAAGAATAAACCTACTAGGCAGTTTACACTGAAAATGAATTTATACTTAGCAGAGACAACTTAAGAGCTCTGAGAAACGAGGGAAAATTCTAGTTCCAGCTTACAGACCAGTACAATAGATACCACAAACAAAGTAGCCAGTCCCTGACGGAGACCATCCACAAGAGGCCAGCACTTACAAAGCACTCCGCGGCATCATCCATAATTCCCAGCTGGAAACGCTGTTCATCCTGAAAAGTCTTTGCCAGAGCACTGCGGAGAGTGTCAGATGGAAGCACTTTTTCACTACTGCACTGAAACTGGTTAAAGATGCCCTGTGGAGGAGAAGTTAGACAAGGGGAAAAGCACAATGCTGTTACTGAGCTTCTATGGATCCCAGTCTGTCAGACTGGCACCTCCATGCTCACAGCTCTGGAGGCAAACGATTCCCATGAGTTGATATGCTTGCAATAAGTAATAAAAAGAAAACTGCCAAAGTGTTTTCAAGTGTGATTTCATCACTGTACATTCCTACAAGCAATACATCAATGATCCAACTTCTCAGGGGTACATTTTACCCTGTAATAGGATATACATTACTTAGATTTTTTTTAATGGTTGCAAAAAGAGAGCTTTTTGAAGGTTGATGGATAGAACCTAGAGCTGAAAAGAGTGAGGGTTGTCTATTAAAAATTACTAAAAGTAGCACATCACATTCATACTAAGGATCCAGCTATTCTCTACTTACCTTGAGTAATGCAGAAGCTCTCAAAGCATGGTTACCCAGACCAGCAGTATCAGTATTAGCACCAACTAGAAACTCGTTTGAGATATTCTTGGACCCTACTGCAAACCTACTGAATCAGAAACTCAAGGGCCCAGCGATTTATATTTCAATGAACCTTGTCTTCTCCAAAGGTGAAAGCTACTGTTCTGTGAGATGGCAACCCTAAACCTGAAGGAAAAAGAATAAACCTACTAGGCAGTTTACACTGAAAATGAATTTATACTTAGCAGAGACAACTTAAGAGCTCTGAGAAACGAGGGAAAATTCTAGTTCCAGCTTACAGACCAGTACAATAGATACCACAAACAAAGTAGCCAGTCCCTGACGGAGACCATCCACAAGAGGCCAGCACTTACAAAGCACTCCGCGGCATCATCCATAATTCCCAGCTGGAAACGCTGTTCATCCTGAAAAGTCTTTGCCAGAGCACTGCGGAGAGTGTCAGATGGAAGCACTTTTTCACTACTGCACTGAAACTGGTTAAAGATGCCCTGTGGAGGAGAAGTTAGACAAGGGGAAAAGCACAATGCTGTTACTGAGCTTCTATGGATCCCAGTCTGTCAGACTGGCACCTCCATGCTCACAGCTCTGGAGGCAAACGTACTTCCCATGAGTTGATATGCTTGCAATAAGTAATAAAAAAGTAAAAACCAAGACTCATAATAATAGGCATGTATCTGCTCATAAGGATCCTTGCTCTTCCGTCTGAATGTGGTACCATTAAGGACACATTAAGAGAGACTGTTGTCATGAGTTAAATGCAGTTACCTCATTTCCTCTGATTTACATAAAGAGATGGATGGTCTTTAGTAAATCAAGATAAATTATATGTCACTTAACTGCCTAATGAATCTCTGGGGGCTCATCCTATGATGTGTGTTCCTCTTCTTTTAAACTGTTTAGCTACTATACAATTATCCAAAAGTAAAAAGAATAATATAATACTCACACGTCTAACACCCAGAAATAAACATTCTTTCATGTTTGCTTCCAATCTACAGATAAAGCTGAAGCTCCCTTCAAGACCAGACACTCACTATTATGAGCTCGTTGCACAATCTTCTCTTTTTTTAATACTTTACATATATTTGTATTGCATGTGTATTTATCCCTCAAAAACATATAGTATGCTTATGTGTATGTGTTTTTTGTCTATGTAAAACATATCACACTGAATTTTACTTTTTAAAAAAAGTCAGCATGATTTTTGAGGTTATCTATACATTTCACCCCTTTTTCCGGCGATATAGCATTAAATCAGGTTACTGTATCACATCTATCTAACCATTTTTTAATTGACAGTATTTTTGGCAGTTTCCACTTTTTTTTTTTTTTTTTTTTTTTTTTTTATTATAAAGATACTAAAAAAAAAAAAAAAGACTATGCCAACTTAAAGTTCTCCAACTACATAAATTTAAATAAATTACCCCATATCCTTGTCAACAATTAATACAGTCAGTCTGGTTAATTTTAGTCTTTCTAATGACATTAGTTTTTGAGTCCTCTGTGAGTACTACTTTTTGTCTTCCCCGTCTTTGCCTATATTTGAAACAATGAAGAATGTGATATCCAGAGAATGGAAACAGAGTGGCAACAAGTGGCACCTGGTTTGAGGTCCTTCTCCAGAGTATCAGACCCTCCACACAGAGATTAGAATGTGCTCCTTGACTTCAACATGGCCCAGATTCACATGAATAAACCACCCACCCTACAGTGAATTACATATCAACATGCCAAAGAATGTCATTCGCCTGAAATCCTTATTAGTAATTTATTCATATATTAAAAAATTCCAGGGTTACTTTTCAGACTTACAAATGAGACCAGAAATGAGAGACCAGAAATGAGACGACTTTTATCAACCTACCTATGTGAGCTAAGAATACGAGGTCCCACCAGTCTAGGATGGCAACTTTTTGGTCCTCATTTTACTTGACATTTTACTAGCAGTAGCTCAGTCAGTCACTCATTCCCTTTGGATTTTTATCCAGATATTTCTTTCTCAATATAGTATTTCTTTTTTTTTTTTTAAACCTTTATTTTACTTTTAACTTTTACTCAATATAGTATTTCTTGATCACTCTATTTTTAAAAGGGCAAGCTCCACCCACTCTTACTAAACCTCCCACCCGTACTTGTTTTATTTTTCCCTGTGGCACTTTGTTTTCAGCAGTCATACCATATATTTTACTTATTTATTGTCTAACTGCACTCCCTAGAATATGAAGACAGAAATATTTGTCCTTTAATCCCTAGCTATATCACAAGCACTTAGACTAGTACTGGCATATAAAAGTCTATCAGGGGGACTTCCCTGGTGGCCCAGTGGTTGAGACTCTTGTGTTCCCAATGCAGGGGGCCCAGGTTCAGTCCCTGGTCAGGGAACTAGATCTCATATGCCACAACTAAGACCCAGTGCAGCCAAATAAATAAATAATTAAAAAATAAATAAATAAAAAATAAAAGTATTTAAAAAAAAAAAAGCCTTAGGCCTAGTTAGCACTTGCCTTAAAAAAAAAAAAAGAGTCTATCAGGGGCTTCCCCTGGTGGTCCAGTGGGTAAAGACACCTCCTTGCAGTGCAAGGGGTGCCAGTTCGAGCCCTGGCCTGGGAAGATCCCACGTGGCAAGCGGAACGGCTGGACTGATGTGTCCAATCACCGAGCCGGAGCTCTGGAGCGCATGCGCCCAGAGGCGGTTGCTCGACAGATGCCACCGCGATAGGAGGCCCACAGGAGCCAAAGAACAAAGACGAATGAAAATAGAGAAATGAAAGACCAATAAAAGTGGCCCGCCCACTCCCCCCCCCCCCCAACCCGACCCCCGCCCAAAGTAAATAAATAAAATAAATCTTTAAAAAAAAAAAAAAAAGGTCTATCAAGGGCTTCCCTGGTGGTCCAGTGGGTAAGGACACCACCTTGCAGTGCAAGGGGCGCCGGTTCGATCCCTGGCCTGGGAAGATCCCACGTGCCATGGAGCAGCTGGACTGATGTGTCCAAATACCGAGCCGGAGCTCTGGAGCCCCCGCCAAAAAAGTCTATCAACAACTTTAGGGCCTCCCTGGTACCTCAATGGCAAAGAACTGCCTGCCAATGCAGGAGACACAGGTTCCATCCCTGTCCCGGAAGGTTCCACATACCGCAGAGCAACTAAGCTTGTGCGCCACAACTACAGAGGCTTGCTCTAGAGCTAGGGAACTGCAATAAGAGAGGTCACGGTGATGACAAGCCCTCACACTGCAACTGGAGAGTGTCCCCCTCTCTCTGTAACTGGACTGAGACCCAGAGACCACAGCAACAGAGAGAGCCAGCATAGCCAATATATATAAGAACTTTAAAAAATTTAAATCTACTTTTAAATGAATGAGTGATTCATATGGGTAGGTCTTATTAAGGGAAACTAGTAAGTCCCTTCTCTTAAGCAGATGAAGAATCACCTTTCTAAGTGAAAATTTTTAAGGTAATACAACTGGCTCAAGCAAAATGGGACTAAACCTCACTCTGCTAACTTCAAGTAGGAATTGTTTTCTCCACACTAGTCTCTTAACAGGATAATTCTACCTCATACGCATTGAACATTGATCCCTACAGCAACATAAGGACAACTTATGTACTCTGCTATTATTTCCCTACAAACAATTGTATATGATGTGGAGGAGACAGTACCAACAAACCAGGTTTAGTATTATTTAATAAGAATGGAGCTGGGGGTGGGGGTCTCTTACAATTACTTTAAGTTATTTTGGATTGACCTAGAAAGTTTTAACAAGTTTATTATAAGATTAGGCAAAGGCAGGGCAAGACCTTCCATAATTTGGTGCTGGAAGTGGAGAATGTCTATCAGTGACTCCTTCAACTCGACCAAAAGGAAAGGTCTAGGTCCACAGCTAAACCCTCCCAGAGGGTGGAATATTGAAACTTGGGGAAATATGAGGAAAATAGGAAAAGGAAGGTAGGAAAAGAAGTAGTGACTGCTTCTACTCTCAGTGGCCTGAACACTTGATGGTATGCTAAAAGAGAGACACTGCAGCCTGGAGAAATTTAGAAACAACTAACACAACCCTCACCTGCCACTCTTTTCAATTGTTAATGGTAAGACATCAATGCTGACAAAGGCTCTATCTCTTGGACAAGGGATGGATGAGGTTTGGTCCTTTGTTCAAAGTCCACAACCAGTTCCAAAAGAAAATTAGTTTCAGAGTAGTTCTGTACAAATACAGCAAATGCAAACTACAGTCCGTTTAGTCTTTCCCAACCAGGTTTCCTCAAGAATTAAGCCTTAGTACTTGAAGGCATGAACAGTTTCTAATGAATTAACTTCTCTTCTATGCATAGCACTAGTTATGTTACTATCATAGAGAGAATTAAGTAAATAGCTACTCAGAATACTTTCTATGTCCCATGGTTCAGATGACCTTGTTTTGAAAAAGGAGAGAGCTCCAATGAGAGATGGCACAGTGTGATAGTTAAGAGAATGGACTCTGGAACCATACTAATTGGGTTCAAAATCTCAGCCCTGTCACTTACCATCTATATGACCTTGAACAAGTTATTTAGCCAAAAGAAGCCTAACGTCTCTAGGCTCCAGTTTCCTCTTCTAAAAGAGAATTAATAATGTTATTTACCTCCTAATATAGGCAGAATTGTTTTCTCCACACTAGTCTCTTAACAGGATAATTCTACCTCATACGCATTGAACATTGATCCCTACAGCAACATAAGGACAACTTATGTACTCTGCTATTATTTCCCTACAAACAATTGTATATGATGTGGAGGAGACAGTACCAACAAACCAGGTTTAGTATTATTTAATAAGAATGGAGCTGGGGGTGGGGGTCTCTTACAATTACTTTAAGTTATTTTGGATTGACCTAGAAAGTTTTAACAAGTTTATTATAAGATTAGGCAAAGGCAGGGCAAGACCTTCCATAATTTGGTGCTGGAAGTGGAGAATGTCTATCAGTGACTCCTTCAACTCGACCAAAAGGAAAGGTCTAGGTCCACAGCTAAACCCTCCCAGAGGGTGGAATATTGAAACTTGGGGAAATATGAGGAAAATAGGAAAAGGAAGGTAGGAAAAGAAGTAGTGACTGCTTCTACTCTCAGTGGCCTGAACACTTGATGGTATGCTAAAAGAGAGACACTGCAGCCTGGAGAAATTTAGAAACAACTAACACAACCCTCACCTGCCACTCTTTTCAATTGTTAATGGTAAGACATCAATGCTGACAAAGGCTCTATCTCTTGGACAAGGGATGGATGAGGTTTGGTCCTTTGTTCAAAGTCCACAACCAGTTCCAAAAGAAAATTAGTTTCAGAGTAGTTCTGTACAAATACAGCAAATGCAAACTACAGTCCGTTTAGTCTTTCCCAACCAGGTTTCCTCAAGAATTAAGCCTTAGTACTTGAAGGCATGAACAGTTTCTAATGAATTAACTTCTCTTCTATGCATAGCACTAGTTATGTTACTATCATAGAGAGAATTAAGTAAATAGCTACTCAGAATACTTTCTATGTCCCATGGTTCAGATGACCTTGTTTTGAAAAAGGAGAGAGCTCCAATGAGAGATGGCACAGTGTGATAGTTAAGAGAATGGACTCTGGAACCATACTAATTGGGTTCAAAATCTCAGCCCTGTCACTTACCATCTATATGACCTTGAACAAGTTATTTAGCCAAAAGAAGCCTAACGTCTCTAGGCTCCAGTTTCCTCTTCTAAAAGAGAATTAATAATGTTATTTACCTCCTAATATTATTTAAGGATTAAAGAAATTATCTATCTTTTTACTTCCATCTTAAAGTCTGACAGTACGAAAGTGCTATCTAAGTGTTAACTGTTATTATTATCATTTTACTTGGGAGTCATTTATGGTGACTGCTTGCACTGACCTATGAAGCAGGGCCTTAAGTAAGATATGCTTCCACCTTGAGCTACTACCCCAGGCTGTGAGATCTGGGTACCAAGGACAAAACTCTTCTCTATCCTGCTGCTTGTATTCAAGAGACGCAGATTTCCCATGACCTAGATAACAAGGGTTTCAGCACAGAGAAAGAGAGACTTAAAGTCCAAGCTGTGCCTGCATCCACAGTACATATGCAACAACACATCTGACTCTTGCATTCAGCGGCATCATCTCCAACCTACTCTTTTTCACTCTCTTAATTACAGACAGCTTTCTCCATGTACACTGAGTATCTGAATGCATTCAGCATAGCCTCTGCCTGCATCTTCTTTATTTTCTTATTTTAATTATTATCGGTCTTGTTAGGAAGCAGCAAGTGTGTTAGGGATGAAGCAGCCTGAGCCTGGACAGCATGCATCTGTGAAGCCGTAGCTCTGGAAGAAGCCGGAGCACAAAGCCTCTCTGTTAGGGCAGCACACTAACCCCTGTGTGTCCCTCTCACATGAGCACAAGGCTGGAACGGGCCTCCTCCTGTTCCCTTTTTCACCCTCCTCCCACCTTTCCCAGAGGGAGATCCTATTCACACCAAAGAAAGCCAAGAACATTTAGTTCAGCAATAAGAACAGGTGGTAGCACCAATAAGGAACAAAAACTGGTATTCTTCCAGTTGCTGAGTTCTATGGCAGAGGGGAGAAAAGGCAGGAAGAACCAAAACCCAGGAATCACTTTCCCCTGTGGGGTCCCTGATGGTTTCATTTCAATAAATAGAAAACCCACCTCTGAGGTTTCTCTCTGCTCCTCTTTACAGAGTGAAACCAAAGAGGTATTCTTTTTCATTCTCATGAAAAGGCAAATTACTTTTTGTTTGCTAAGTATTTTCTTGGATGCAGTGCAAAAGCAACAAGGCTTTAATGACTAAAAGCAGGTGCTTCCCCACCCATTTTTCTTGGATTAAGTAGCAAAACAATTCTACCCACACGAGCATATAATTATTTGGATTAGTAAAAACCATGTAAATAAGATAAAAGTGCCATAAAGATGGAAAGTCTTTGTGCTTTTGCATCTACAATTGCAGTTGTTGCTTAAAAAATTTTTTTCTTTCTCTTTCCCCTAAAACAAAGACTTTGTCTTTAAACAAGGAACAGATGATTACTCCTCTCTCAGAATTTCCTAGCTTTGTAACAAAAAGATGTCTTGAGTAGAGACAATACAGGTTAAGGTAAAGGACTGTCACTGAATTTGATGCTTTACGGACCCAAGGTTTTTGGTAAGAGCCCTAGTCAGCAGAGCAACTCCCCGCAATGAGCATGTTTGTAAACACAACCCTTTGAAAGGAAGATAAAGGAGTTACTCCTTGTGGGTCACTGTTTTCTAGGAGAGAAAACTTTCACCCTAGTTTTTTATGTTGAAAAGAAGGTTGAACATTTCTTTCAAGAGGAGACAGAATGTTTAAATGCTCAGCATTTTGGCACCCAAAACAGTAACAGTGGATTTTTCACATTTTATTGCAAAAAAGTTCAAATGTACCAGAGTAGAAAAACAGCACAATAAATTCCCTTGTACCTACCATTCATCCTCAACAACTATCAGTCTGTGGCCAGTCTCATTCCATATATACCACCCACCCACTCACCCTTTTCCCAAATCATTTTGAAACAAATATCAGACATTATTCATCTGTAAATACTTCAAGAGGTGCCTCTAAAAAATAAGAACTCTTTTAGTTTAAAACATAACCATAGGGCTTCCCTGGTGGTCCAGTGAGTAAGGACACCGTCTTGCAGTGCAAGGGGTGCCGGTTCGATCCCTGGCCTGGGAAGATCCCACGTGCTGCAGGGCGGCCCTACCCCACTCCCTGATGGTTTCATTTCAATAAATAGAAAACCCACCTCTGAGGTTTCTCTCTGCTCCTCTTTACAGAGTGAAACCAAAGAGGTATTCTTTTTCATTCTCATGAAAAGGCAAATTACTTTTTGTTTGCTAAGTATTTTCTTGGATGCAGTGCAAAAGCAACAAGGCTTTAATGACTAAAAGCAGGTGCTTCCCCACCCATTTTTCTTGGATTAAGTAGCAAAACAATTCTACCCACACGAGCATATAATTATTTGGATTAGTAAAAACCATGTAAATAAGATAAAAGTGCCATAAAGATGGAAAGTCTTTGTGCTTTTGCATCTACAATTGCAGTTGTTGCTTAAAAAATTTTTTTCTTTCTCTTTCCCCTAAAACAAAGACTTTGTCTTTAAACAAGGAACAGATGATTACTCCTCTCTCAGAATTTCCTAGCTTTGTAACAAAAAGATGTCTTGAGTAGAGACAATACAGGTTAAGGTAAAGGACTGTCACTGAATTTGATGCTTTACGGACCCAAGGTTTTTGGTAAGAGCCCTAGTCAGCAGAGCAACTCCCATAATGAGCATGTTTGTAAACACAACCCTTTGAAAGGAAGATAAAGGAGTTACTCCTTGTGGGTCACTGTTTTCTAGGAGAGAAAACTTTCACCCTAGTTTTTTATGTTGAAAAGAAGGTTGAACATTTCTTTCAAGAGGAGACAGAATGTTTAAATGCTCAGCATTTTGGCACCCAAAACAGTAACAGTGGATTTTTCACATTTTATTGCAAAAAAGTTCAAATGTACCAGAGTAGAAAAACAGCACAATAAATTCCCTTGTACCTACCATTCATCCTCAACAACTATCAGTCTGTGGCCAGTCTCATTCCATATATACCACCCACCCACTCACCCTTTTCCCAAATCATTTTGAAACAAATATCAGACATTATTCATCTGTAAATACTTCAAGAGGTGCCTCTAAAAAATAAGAACTCTTTTAGTTTAAAACATAACCATAGGGCTTCCCTGGTGGTCCAGTGAGTAAGGACACCGTCTTGCAGTGCAAGGGGTGCCGGTTCGATCCCTGGCCTGGGAAGATCCCACGTGCTGCAGGGCGGCTAGACCAATGTGTCCAATTACCGAGCCGGAGCTCTGCGACAACAGAGGCCACTGCAATGGGAGGCCCACACAGGCCAAAGAACCAAGATGGATGAAAAAAATAGATAAATGAAAAACCAACAGAAGTGGCCCGCCTGCCCCGCTCCCTCCCCAACCCGCCCCCCTCCCCTTAAAAAATAAATAAATAAATAACCATAATACCATCACCACACTCACAAAATGGTATCCAATCAGTTTAACAGAAATGCTGCTCCACCTTTGGGGAAGACAGAGAACAGCTGGCCAGTTTCTCTCTTGGGGTTCTTTAACCTTGTGTCTTAAAATAGCTACCTTTTAGATTTCCTAACTAGAAAATTATCCACATATCCTATATCAGTCCCTTTAAATTAAATTCAATTTTCAATGCCATATCTCACCATGAATTTAGGGCTTTATTTGCACTCAATTCATTAGCCTAAAACAATGGACTTGCAATGGTGAAATAAAAGACCATCATAAACTACCTTTCACTCTCATTTCTGCTACTCCTACAGAAAAGACATCCACATCCACACAAAGGCAGAGACACAGAAATGCCAAGACCTCAAGACACTGGACAGGTAGACACAGAGGCCAGATTCACCAGAGAACAGTACTGCTTTCAGTAGGAAATCATAAATTAATGCTGAGCTTTTTAAATGCTCAGCATTTTGGCACCCAACTACTTTCATTTTTGCAAAGTTCAAATGTACCAGAGTAGAAAAACAGCACAATAAATTCCCTTGTACCTACCATTCATCCTCAACAACTATCAGTCTGTGGCCAGTCTCATTCCATATATACCACCCACCCACTCACCCTTTTCCCAAATCATTTTGAAACAAATATCAGACATTATTCATCTGTAAATACTTCAAGAGGTGCCTCTAAAAAATAAGAACTCTTTTAGTTTAAAACATAACCATAGGGCTTCCCTGGTGGTCCAGTGAGTAAGGACACCGTCTTGCAGTGCAAGGGGCGCTGGTTCGATCCCTGGCCTGGGAAGATCCCACGTGCTGCAGGGCGGCTGGACCGATGTGTCGAGTTACCGAGCCGGAGCTCATGACAACAGAGGCCACTGCGATGGGAGGCCCAAACAAGCCAAAGAACAAAGAAAGAAAAAAAGAGATAAATGAAACACCAATAGAAGTGGCCCGCCCGCTCCCTCACCAACCCGCCCCCCTCCCCTTAAAAAATAAATAAATAAATAACCATAATACCATCACCACACTCACAAAATGGTATCCAATCAGTTTAACAGAAATGCTGCTCCACCTTTGGGGAAGACAGAGAACAGCTGGCCAGTTTCTCTCTTGGGGTTCTTTAACCTTGTGTCTTAAAATAGCTACCTTTTAGATTTCCTAACTAGAAAATTATCCACATATCCTATATCAGTCCCTTTAAATTAAATTCAATTTTCAATGCCATATCTCACCATGAATTTAGGGCTTTATTTGCACTCAATTCATTAGCCTAAAACAATGGACTTGCAATGGTGAAATAAAAGACCATCATAAACTACCTTTCACTCTCATTTCTGCTACTCCTACAGAAAAGACATCCACATCCACACAAAGGCAGAGACACAGAAATGCCAAGACCTCAAGACACTGGACAGGTAGACACAGAGGCCAGATTCACCAGAGAACAGTACTGCTTTCAGTAGGAAATCATAAATTAATGCTGAGCTTTAAAATATTGAGTTTAAAATATAAGTCAATCTGCTAATTTTTACCAAGATCAAAAATATAGGACTGGGCTTCCCTGGTGGTCCAGTGGGTAAGGACACCACCTTGCAGTGCAAGGGGCGCCGGTTCCATCCCTGGCCTGGGAAGATCCCACGTGCCACGGAGCGGCTGGACCAATGTGTCCAATTACCGAGCCAGAGCTCTGGAGCGCGTGTGCCCAGAGCTGGTGCTCTGCGACAAGAGGCCACTGCGATGGGAGGCCCACACGGGCCAAAGAACAAAGATGGATGAAAATAGATAAATGAAAGACCAATAGAAGTGGCCCGTCTGCCCAGCCCCCTCCCTCCTCAACCGCCCCCCCCAAAAAAAACTTAAAAAGAGGAAAAAAAAAAGAAATATAGGACCACAAAACTCTGTAAAAGCAAAAGAAAAAAAATGGCAAAAAAAAAAAAAAAAAAATAGGACCTTATAGATTACCAACACTATTCCAATCAAAATTTGAGAATCAATACTGTAACCATTTACTCCATGGGGAAATTAAAAGTGGAACCTTCTGGACATGCACAAGGATTTTTGAGATTTTCTAAGTTTCAGGCTCTGTCATAAACTCTGGAAAGCAAAGAATCATGAGATCTACTATATTTTTCCTTGTAGTCATATCCACTATTTGAAATACCATGTAAAATGATAAACTCTAGAACTTTATTTTTGCCTTTTTTTAACTTTCTATTTTATATTGGGGTATAGACAATTAACAATGCTGTGATAGTTTCAGGTGGACAGCAAAGGGACTCAGCCACATATATAATTTTTAAAAGACACAGATGGCCAAAAGCCACATGAAATGATGCTCAACTCGCTTATAATTAGAGAAATGCAAATCAAAACTACAATCAGATATCACCTCACATCAGTCAGAATCACCATCATCAAATGGGAATGTAAATTGATACAGCTGCTATGGAAGACAGTATGGAGATTCCTTCAAAACCTAAAAATAGAAGCGCCATATGACCCAGCAATCCCACTCTTAGGTTTATACCCTGATGAAATCAAAAATGAAAGAGGCACCTGTACCCCAATGTTCATTGCAGCTCTCTATACAATAGCCAGAACATGGAAGCAACCTAGATGCCCATCGACGAATGAATGGATCCAAAAGCTCTGGTACATATATACAATGGAATACTACACAGCTGTAAAAAGAAATGCAAAAGAATCAGTCCTAATGAGGTGGTTGGATCTAGAATCTATCATAAAAAGTGAAGTCAGTCAAAAAGAGCAAGATAAGCACAATATACTAACACATATATATAGAATCTAGTAGGATGGTAATGGTAACACACACAGTGAAGCAATGAAAAAACAGACATGGAGAATGGATATACAGACATTGGGGAGAATGAACAGTGGGTGGGAGGCGTAAAGGAAGTAGCATGAAAACCCATACTATCATACGTGAAAAAAATAGCTATTGTCATTGCGCTGTGAGAACAGGGGATCCTGCAGGGGCACTGTGCAACGGCCTGGAAGGGTGGGATGGGGGGATATACATATGACTAACCTGGGATCATACATATCTGTAAACAACAAAACTCTGTAAAAGTAAAAAGTAAAATAAAAGTTAAAAAAAAAAAGGATAGGAGCCTAAGTTTTATACTATCCAAGTTGTGTCAGTGATTAAATTACTTGAGAAAATTTAGGTGCAGTCTAAAACAACTTTAAGACTAAGAAACAGACTTCCCTGGTAGCTCAGTGGTCAAGAGTTCACCTGCCAATGCAGGAGACACGAGTTTGATCCCTGATCTGGGAAGATCCCACATGCTGCAGAACAACTAAGCCCGTGAGCCACAACTATTGAGCCTGTGCTCTAGAGTCTTGAAGCTGCAACTGTTGAGCCCATGTGCCACAACTACTGAAGCCCATGAACCCTAAAGCCCAAGTTCCACAACAAGAGAAGCCATGGCAACAAGAAGCCTGCTCACCTCAACTAGAGAGTAGCCCCCACTCCCTGCAACTGCAGAAGAGCCTGAAGTAGCAGTGAAAACCCAGAATAGCCAAAAATAAATAAAGAAATAAAATTTAATAGAAAAAAGGAAAGAAAAGACTAAGAAAGGTTAGGAAGTTCCCCAGTGATTCAGTGGTAAAGAATCCATGCTTCCACTACAGGGGGCAAACTTCGGTCCCTAGTGGGGAATCCCATAGGCTGTGTGGTGTGACCAAAAAGTAAAAAAAGACTAACAGGTAAATCAAAATTCCACCCAAATACGTTAATATTCCATAGATAGGCAAAACAATGAAGTTCAACTCAAACAGATATGTGCCTTAGACATAAGGATTGTCCTTATGTGAGGGCTGTTCATTATAAGCTAAGATTTCTGGGTAACATATTAGAAATCTAATTTCCTGGTTTAAGTAGTCAGTTCGGGATAATAGGTTTATTCCTTTCTGATAGAGGCAATGACTACAGGACAATGAAGAACTTTCTATTCATAAAATCTACCAATGAACAGTGGGTGGGAGGCGTAAAGGAAGTAGCATGAAAACCCATACTATCATACGTGAAAAAAATAGCTATTGTCATTGCGCTGTGAGAACAGGGGATCCTGCAGGGGCACTGTGCAACGGCCTGGAAGGGTGGGATGGGGGGATATACATATGACTAACCTGGGATCATACATATCTGTAAACAACAAAACTCTGTAAAAGTAAAAAGTAAAATAAAAGTTAAAAAAAAAAGGATAGGAGCCTAAGTTTTATACTATCCAAGTTGTGTCAGTGATTAAATTACTTGAGAAAATTTAGGTGCAGTCTAAAACAACTTTAAGACTAAGAAACAGACTTCCCTGGTAGCTCAGTGGTCAAGAGTTCACCTGCCAATGCAGGAGACACGAGTTTGATCCCTGATCTGGGAAGATCCCACATGCTGCAGAACAACTAAGCCCGTGAGCCACAACTATTGAGCCTGTGCTCTAGAGTCTTGAAGCTGCAACTGTTGAGCCCATGTGCCACAACTACTGAAGCCCATGAACCCTAAAGCCCAAGTTCCACAACAAGAGAAGCCATGGCAACAAGAAGCCTGCTCACCTCAACTAGAGAGTAGCCCCCACTCCCTGCAACTGCAGAAGAGCCTGAAGTAGCAGTGAAAACCCAGAATAGCCAAAAATAAATAAAGAAATAAAATTTAATAGAAAAAAGGAAAGAAAAGACTAAGAAAGGTTAGGAAGTTCCCCAGTGATTCAGTGGTAAAGAATCCATGCTTCCACTACAGGGGGCAAACTTCGGTCCCTAGTGGGGAATCCCATAGGCTGTGTGGTGTGACCAAAAAGTAAAAAAAGACTAACAGGTAAATCAAAATTCCACCCAAATACGTTAATATTCCATAGATAGGCAAAACAATGAAGTTCAACTCAAACAGATATGTGCCTTAGACATAAGGATTGTCCTTATGTGAGGGCTGTTCATTATAAGCTAAGATTTCTGGGTAACATATTAGAAATCTAATTTCCTGGTTTAAGTAGTCAGTTCGGGATAATAGGTTTATTCCTTTCTGATAGAGGCAATGACTACAGGACAATGAAGAACTTTCTATTCATAAAATCTACCAAAAAGGTGACCAGACTGTAATTCTTTATACCACTCTACTCCACAGTGTACGTTTCAGTCCCAAGTATACGAACAACTACACGGTACAAAATCAAAAAATATTCAGATTTATTCCTTTGACTCTCAAGTTTCCCTCCAATTAACGAGTGAGTGATCAGCAGAACACAGACATTCCTGCTCCTTCACAACAGTGCTACTGCTCTACAGATACAGACTTGCACGTTCCAGGACACCCTTATATACAAAAATCGATTTCCTCCCTGTCTCCCTCCATCACCACAGCCACTCTGAGGCTTTGAGGCCTTTATACTAACAATCTCAAAAAAAAAAAAAAAATAAAGAAAATCACTAATTGAGGAGATTTGTTGGATTTAATCAATCAATGCAGCATTCTTCTTTGCCTATAACAAAAAACACTCTGTCCTACATCCTGGCACTGCAAAGCCTCTAGTACAATCCCTGGAAGGAGAACAAAATCTTTGTGGCATACTAAGTACAGAGGACGGATTTCCTCTTCTGAACAGAGATAAATAAATAAACCAACACCAAAGTAAAGTCATACCCTGGAGGCTGGGGTGTACAAGCAGATTCAATATGAGGAAGAGCTCTGGGCTATAGGCATGACAACAATTTAGGTCAGTAATATTAGACGGGAATAAATCTGGTGTTTTAGAAGGGACAGGGTAATTGGCATACAAATCCTTTCTATTTGCTAAGTTCCCCAGTGATTCAGTGGTAAAGAATCCATGCTTCCACTACAGGGGCAAACTTCGGTCCCTAGTGGGAATCCCATAGGCTGTGTGGTGTGACCAAAAGTAAAAAAGACTAACAGGTAAATCAAAATTCCACCCAAATACGTTAATATTCCATAGATAGGCAAAACAATGAAGTTCAACTCAAACAGATATGTGCCTTAGACATAAGGATTGTCCTTATGTGAGGGCTGTTCATTATAAGCTAAGATTTCTGGGTAACATATTAGAAATCTAATTTCCTGGTTTAAGTAGTCAGTTCGGGATAATAGGTTTATTCCTTTCTGATAGAGGCAATGACTACAGGACAATGAAGAACTTTCTATTCATAAAATCTACCAAAAAGGTGACCAGACTGTAATTCTTTATACCACTCTACTCCACAGTGTACGTTTCAGTCCCAAGTATACGAACAACTACACGGTACAAAATCAAAAAATATTCAGATTTATTCCTTTGACTCTCAAGTTTCCCTCCAATTAACGAGTGAGTGATCAGCAGAACACAGACATTCCTGCTCCTTCACAACAGTGCTACTGCTCTACAGATACAGACTTGCACGTTCCAGGACACCCTTATATACAAAAATCGATTTCCCCCCTGTCCCCCTCCATCACCACAGCCACTCTGAGGCTTTGAGGCCTTTATACTAACAATCTCAAAAAAAAAAAAAAAATAAAGAAAATCACTAATTGAGGAGATTTGTTGGATTTAATCAATCAATGCAGCATTCTTCTTTGCCTATAACAAAAAACACTCTGTCCTACATCCTGGCACTGCAAAGCCTCTAGTACAATCCCTGGAAGGAGAACAAAATCTTTGTGGCATACTAAGTACAGAGGACGGATTTCCTCTTCTGAACAGAGATAAATAAATAAACCAACACCAAAGTAAAGTCATACCCTGGAGGCTGGGGTGTACAAGCAGATTCAATATGAGGAAGAGCTCTGGGCTATAGGCATGACAACAATTTAGGTCAGTAATATTAGACGGGAATAAATCTGGTGTTTTAGAAGGGACAGGGTAATTGGCATACAAATCCTTTCTATTTGCTAAGTCAGCGTTGAAAGGCATTGTGGTCCAAAGCAAGCAGAAAGACTAAGAGATTCTTCATTAATAATCTGCATGCAAGATTTTTTAGGCTGCAATTATTTTAGGGACTTGCTGTCAAGTAACACAGAAAACAACAACAACAACAACAACAGTATATTTTACAGGACCAAAATAAATGGACTATCAAAACTATTGTGTACAAACCACCAAAAAGTACTGAATGCAACATATACTATGGTACCAATGCAGATTGCAGCTTCCCTAGTGGCCCAGACAGTAAAGAATTTGCCTGCAGTGTAGGAGACCTGGGTTCAATCCCTGGGTCTAGATGATACCCTAGAGAAGAAAATGGCAACCCACTCTGGTATTCTTGTTTGGAGAATTTCAAGGACAGAGGAGCCTGGCAGGCTACAGTGCATGGGGTTGCAAAGAATCAGACATGACTGAGAGACTTTCGTTTCATTTTATTATTATTATTTTATTTATTTATTTTCAGCATTCTGGGTTTTCACTGATACTTCAGGCTCTTCTGCAGTTGCAGGGAGTGGGGGCTACTCTCTAGCTGAGGTGAGCAGGCTTCTTGTTGAGGTGACTTCTCTTGTTGTGGAACTCGAGCTCTAGGGCACACAGGCTTCAGTAGTTGTGGCACATGGGCTCAGTAGTTGTGGCTCCGAGGCTCTAGAGCACCGGTTCAATAGTTGTGGCTCACAGGCTTAGTTGTTCCGAAGCATATGGGATCTTCCCAGATCAGGGATCGAACCCATGTCTCCTGCACTGGCAGGTGAACTCTTTACCACTGAGCTACCAGGGAAGCCCTCCTTTCATTTTCTTTAATGAAGCTTACAAGGCATAAGGACTATTGACAGAGGTTCACAGAGCAGAACGAAAAAACAAAAATATCACACAAAGACATGATCCAAAGGTATTCACATAAGGCCAACAGTAAATGCATTTTAAAGTAGTAGGTATAGTAAATAACTGGAGAAAGAGCAAGGATAGATATCTTTCAGTCAGACTTGGAAAAGTCAAATCCTTCATCCAAACATCAGATCATGAGAAAGTTGGCTAGCTTTCTGATGCATCAAGAAACGTGTTTGTGGTTTTTTTGTCCTCAATAGGCGGTTCTAGAGGTAAGCAATTATTCTCTAACATAAATAATTCTGACTTTATAGAAATGGCAAGTTTTGCAGAGTATTTAAAATTCATGGATTTTGGAGTCTCGTTTTTTAAAAAAAAGTCTAAGAAATAAGATTTTTATTAGTAATATTTTCTTTTTAAAAATTTTTGCCTCTTTTATTGGTTTTTTATTTATTTCCATTCATATTCTTGGGCCTGTGTGGGCCTTCCATTGTATTATTGGCCTCTCTCATTGCAGAGCACCAGCTCTGGGCGCATGCAATCCAGAGCGCTGACTCATAATTGGACACAGCAGTCCAGCCGCTCTGCACCACGTGGGATCTTCCAGGGCCAAGGATTGAACCAGTGCCCCTTGCACTGCAAGGTGTACTCTTTACCCACGAAACCACCAGCGTAGCCCAGAAATAAGAGTTGTATGTATAAAACTGAGCACTAAAGAATGCAAATGGCAGGGAAAAAAAAAAAAACCAAAACAATGCAAACAGGTCATGAAGTACCAGTAAAAAGGAATTCTAGTTGGTTTTATCAAATATTCCACTAATTTTTAAATAGAAGGAAAAGAAAAAATATTTAGAATTATACCCACAGGAAAAAAACAGAATTACACCCATACTGATCACCACAGAGTTAACATGTAACTTAACTACAAGATATTCTATAACTGCTCTGCTGACAGGATCCTAGGTTCCATCAGCAAATCTTTCCCACCACTGACTCTGCTTCTTGTCCCTACTACTCCCATTTCTCACTCTCCTTACTAATGAGGCATGAAGGCTTACATTTAATAGACCTACTAAAAAAAAAGTATGAGGTCAAATGTAAATGTCACAATACGAAAATCTGTTAAATAGGACAAGAGACAGAATATAAGACAAAAAGAAAAAGGCAATACCCAAGACTCCATAACGAAAATACCAAGAACTACTAAAAGACTATATGAACCCAGAAAAGCTGTGGGGTTATACAGTCATCAAGAGAGAAGAAAAGCTGGGCCACCTTCCCCAAAATCTATTCAGCCATGCTAAATACTATTTAGTCAATCATGGATCTACATAGAGATAGTATTTTTAAAACTTCATGAAGGGGAGCTTCCCTGGTGGTCCAGTGGGTAAGGACACTGCCTTGCAGTGCAAGGGGTGCCGGTTCGATCCCTGGCCTGGGAAGATCCCACATGCCACAGAGCGGCTGGACCGATGTATCCAATTACCGAGCCCTAGCTCTGGAGCGCATGCGCCCAGAGCCGGCGCTCTGCAACGACAGACGCCGCGATGGGAGGCCCACAGGGGCCAAAGAACAGGGACGGATGAAAATAGAGAAATGAAAGACCAATAGAAGTGGCCCACCCGCTCCCCTCCCTCCCCACTCCACCCCACCAAAATAAACAAATCTTTAAAAAAAAAAAAAAAATTCATGAAGGGCTTCCCTGGTGGTCCAGTGGGTAAGGACACCGCCTTGCAGTGCAAGGGGCGCCGGTTCGATCCCTGGCTTGGGAAGATCCCGGACCCATGTGTCCAATTACCGAGCCGGAGCTCTGGAGCACATGCGCCCAGAGCTGGTGCTCTGCGACAACAGAGGCCACCGCGATGGGAGGCCCACACGGGCCAAAGAACAAAGATGGACGAAAAATAGATAAACGAAAGACCAATAGAAGCGGCCCACCCGCCCCCTCCCTCCCCACCCCACCCCCCCAATAAATAAATAAATAAATAAATGTTTAAAATAATAATAATAAAAAAAAATTCATGAAGATAAATTCCAAAAAGAGTTCTGAAAGGTAGATGTGGTTTGATTTAAAAGGTATGTGTTGGGCTTCCCCTAGTGGTCCAGTGGATAAGGACACCGCCTTGCAGTGCAAGGGGCGCCAGTTCAATCCCTGGCCTGGGAAGATCCCACGTGCATCAGAGCGGCTGGACTGATGTGTCCAATTACCGAGCCGGAGCTCTGGAGCACATGCGCCCAGAGCTGGTGCTCTGCGACAACAGAGGCCACCGCGATGGGAGGCCCACACGGGCCAAAGAACAAAGATGGACGAAAAATAGATAAACGAAAGACCAATAGAAGCGGCCCACCCGCCCCTCCCCCCCCACCCCCCCCCCAATAAATAAATAAATAAATAAATGTTTAAAATAATAATAATAAAAAAAAATTCATGAAGATAAATTCCAAAAAGAGTTCTGAAAGGTAGATGTGGTTTGATTTAAAAGGTATGTGTTGGGCTTCCCCTAGTGGTCCAGTGGATAAGGACACCGCCTTGCAGTGCAAGGGGCGCCAGTTCAATCCCTGGCCTGGGAAGATCCCACGTGCTGCAGAGTGGCTGGACTGCTGTGTCCAATTACCGAGCCGGAGCTCTGGAGTACATGCGCCCAGAACTGGCACTCTGCGACGACAGACACTACCGCGATGGGAGGCCCACAGGAGCCAAAGAACAAAGAAGGATAAAAATAGAGAAATGAAAGACTAATAGAAGTGGCCGCCTGCTCCCCTCCCTCCCCAACCCGACCCCACCCAAAATAAATAAATAAATAAATCTTAAAAAATAAATAAATAAAATAAAAGGTATGTGTTGTTGTTTTGTTTACTGCTATGTTACTGCTTTGAGTGCCAAGGGATCCAGGCAAAGTGAACGACATCTGCAATGGGGTATCTAAGAAGTAGGCACACTAAGTGTTCCATCGGTTGTCCTGGCTGACAGGGCCAGTGCCTGGGTAAGGAGAGGAAGGGTGAAATTAGTTTTCTACATGTCCATAATCTTGCTTTTTTTGAGTGATTTAAGAAATAATTGGGAGCCACTCCAGGGTTATAAGAAGGGAATAACTTCAACATACTACTCCAGGGCAATCTTAGGTTAGAACAAATAAAATAGGAAGATACTAGAGATGGAAAGGCAATTTAAGGGTTTGAAAAAAAAAAAAAAGGTACTCTTTTTACTAAAATGGTGGGCAAAAGGACTTATTACTAGAAATACAGACCAGAGAGGAAGCATAAAGAGAAATAACGATCCCTGTGAGGGAATGCAGGCTATTTTCAATTTCCCTCTTTACGCTTTGGTATGTTTTCCAGAATGACTGCAGTATCTTTCTGTATTTATAATAAAAATCATCATTCAAATAAAGAATAAACATGATGTGTATATACTGCAAAAGAATAATAAATAAATGCCCGTGTGCTTACCATACAATTTAAGAAATGGAAAAACTGAGCTTGAGACTCCCCAGTTGACTATATGTCCCCCATTCCACCGGTTCCAGAGGTAATCATTATCCTGAATTTTGTGAAAATCATTCCTTTTATCTCTACAGTTGTATCATACGTATGTATCCCTGAACAATATGTTATTTAGTTCTGCCTGGTTTTGATTTGGATATAAATGGAATTAAAGTTTAGTAGTCTTCAGTGACTTGCTTTTTTCATTCAATGTACAAATCTTCCCTGACTTACAATGAAATTACATCCCAATAAACCCAGTGCAAGTTGAAAACGTGCCTAACTTATCTACCAAACATCATATTCTAGCCTAGCCTATCTTAAACGTGCTCAGAACATTACATTTTCACTTATTCTTCATTGTAGTTCTTCTCTAAATTCTATGCTAGATACCAATCCTTTGTTGATTATATATACTGCAGATACTCTCTCCCAATTTGTAGTATTGTATATTTACTGTCTTTATGGAATCTTTGTCTTATTTATTAATCCTCCCTATCCCTTAGCCTGCAGTCCAAGGGGTCGCAAAGAGTCGGACATGACTGAGTGACTGAACGCTGATCCCTTGTATAATCTTGCTTTTTGAGTGATTTAAGACAATAATTGGGAGCCAGTGCCTGGGTAAGGAGAGGAAGGGTGAAATTAGTTTTCTACATGTCCATAATCTTGCTTTTTTTGAGTGATTTAAGAAATAATTGGGAGCCACTCCAGGGTTATAAGAAGGGAATAACTTCAACATACTACTCCAGGGCAATCTTAGGTTAGAACAAATAAAATAGGAAGATACTAGAGATGGAAAGGCAATTTAAGGGTTTGAAAAAAAAAAAAAAGGTACTCTTTTTACTAAAATGGTGGGCAAAAGGACTTATTACTAGAAATACAGACCAGAGAGGAAGCATAAAGAGAAATAACGATCCCTGTGAGGGAATGCAGGCTATTTTCAATTTCCCTCTTTACGCTTTGGTATGTTTTCCAGAATGACTGCAGTATCTTTCTGTATTTATAATAAAAATCATCATTCAAATAAAGAATAAACATGATGTGTATATACTGCAAAAGAATAATAAATAAATGCCCGTGTGCTTACCATACAATTTAAGAAATGGAAAAACTGAGCTTGAGACTCCCCAGTTGACTATATGTCCCCCATTCCACCGGTTCCAGAGGTAATCATTATCCTGAATTTTGTGAAAATCATTCCTTTTATCTCTACAGTTGTATCATACGTATGTATCCCTGAACAATATGTTATTTAGTTCTGCCTGGTTTTGATTTGGATATAAATGGAATTAAAGTTTAGTAGTCTTCAGTGACTTGCTTTTTTCATTCAATGTACAAATCTTCCCTGACTTACAATGAAATTACATCCCAATAAACCCAGTGCAAGTTGAAAACGTGCCTAACTTATCTACCAAACATCATATTCTAGCCTAGCCTATCTTAAACGTGCTCAGAACATTACATTTTCACTTATTCTTCATTGTAGTTCTTCTCTAAATTCTATGCTAGATACCAATCCTTTGTTGATTATATATACTGCAGATACTCTCTCCCAATTTGTAGTATTGTATATTTACTGTCTTTATGGAATCTTTGTCTTATTTATTAATCCTCCCTATCCCTTAGCCTGCAGTCCAAGGGGTCGCAAAGAGTCGGACATGACTGAGTGACTGAACTGAACTGATCCCTTAGGCCATGATATTCCCTCATGTGTGCTAAGTAGCCTCAGTCATGTCTGACTCTTTGCAGCCCTGTGGACTGCTGCCCACCAAGCTCCTCTGTCCATGGGATTCTCTATGCAACAATACTGGAGTGGGTTGTCATGCTCTTCTCCAGGAGATCTTCCTGACCCACGGATCAAATTCACATCTCTCACATCTCCTGAGTTGGCAGGCGGGTTCTTTCCCACTAGCACCACCTGGGAAGCTCTGATATTCCCTCATAGTTTCTTCTAAAACTTAATAAATTTATCTTTCACATTTAAGTCTTTAATTCATTTGAAATTCTTTTGGTATAATATTAAGTAGAGATCTAATTTCCTTTTTGTCTATACAAATAACCACACATCATCTAAGCACATTTATTGGAAAGCCTAAGACTATAATTTTGAAATTAACCACACAATAATTAAAAGAATGCAAACAATGCCATCTAAAACAAAGTATACACAAACTAGAGCCTAATTATTTAACATTTACTTCACGCTGAGAGATTGAAAATCACTTTAGGGGAAAAAAACATCAAGTTTTTAATCTTCCAATAAAGCAAAAGAGGCAGTCAAGGAAAAGAACTCTAACGGACAGACCAGGCAGTGATATGATGAGGAAAGCACCAGAAATTCCAACACAACCTCAGAGCTAGAAAGATACAAATCACAATCTTTGATCCACTAAGCCCATTTAACTATCTATCACAAGCAACTGCTTCTCTGAAAAACTCCTAAGCCATCCTTAGCCATCTAGCTTAAAAAACAACTTCTTTCTATAATTGGGTGTTTCAGAAGTGTCCCATAAGATCTGGTGGTTGGTGTTCTATCTCTCTTTGACTTATATATTATATCGTTCTATATTATAACAATTCATCTCTGTGGAAAATGAAACATAACAAGACCATGACAGCCAACTCTCCAGAGTCCTGTCATCCTGACTAATCAAAGGCATGTCAGAGGGTCATGTATATTTACTGTCTTTATGGAATCTTTGTCTTATTTATTAATCCTCCCTATCCCTTAGCCTGCAGTCCAAGGGGTCGCAAAGAGTCGGACATGACTGAGTGACTGAACTGAACTGATCCCTTAGGCCATGATATTCCCTCATGTGTGCTAAGTAGCCTCAGTCATGTCTGACTCTTTGCAGCCCTGTGGACTGCTGCCCACCAAGCTCCTCTGTCCATGGGATTCTCTATGCAACAATACTGGAGTGGGTTGTCATGCTCTTCTCCAGGAGATCTTCCTGACCCACGGATCAAATTCACATCTCTCACATCTCCTGAGTTGGCAGGCGGGTTCTTTCCCACTAGCACCACCTGGGAAGCTCTGATATTCCCTCATAGTTTCTTCTAAAACTTAATAAATTTATCTTTCACATTTAAGTCTTTAATTCATTTGAAATTCTTTTGGTATAATATTAAGTAGAGATCTAATTTCCTTTTTGTCTATACAAATAACCACACATCATCTAAGCACATTTATTGGAAAGCCTAAGACTATAATTTTGAAATTAACCACACAATAATTAAAAGAATGCAAACAATGCCATCTAAAACAAAGTATACACAAACTAGAGCCTAATTATTTAACATTTACTTCACGCTGAGAGATTGAAAATCACTTTAGGGGAAAAAAACATCAAGTTTTTAATCTTCCAATAAAGCAAAAGAGGCAGTCAAGGAAAAGAACTCTAACGGACAGACCAGGCAGTGATATGATGAGGAAAGCACCAGAAATTCCAACACAACCTCAGAGCTAGAAAGATACAAATCACAATCTTTGATCCACTAAGCCCATTTAACTATCTATCACAAGCAACTGCTTCTCTGAAAAACTCCTAAGCCATCCTTAGCCATCTAGCTTAAAAAACAACTTCTTTCTATAATTGGGTGTTTCAGAAGTGTCCCATAAGATCTGGTGGTTGGTGTTCTATCTCTCTTTGACTTATATATTATATCGTTCTATATTATAACAATTCATCTCTGTGGAAAATGAAACATAACAAGACCATGACAGCCAACTCTCCAGAGTCCTGTCATCCTGACTAATCAAAGGCATGTCAGAGGGTCATGTATGTCTCTTCATTCCTTCCTAGTACAGACAGGAGTTTTCAGTTTCCGGAGATTCTCTTACAGGTATTTCTCCAGGATTCAAACCTTCCTAGCAAGTAACCTGCCCTATGTTTTTGGTTTTAATGTCATGAACCAGACTTCCCCTGGGCTTGCTGGCCAAAATACCATTGTTTCTTGTCTAGTTAAAATTAGATACTTATTGTCACTGTACTTTTCAGAAAAGCAAGCCAAATGCTCTTTTGGATGCACTTCTGTAATGAATGGGCATATTCAGAAATATCACAACCTGTAAAAAAATACAGGTTTATTAAAATCTCATATTTAAACTCCTCAATTAACCAATAGTTTTTTATAATTCCTTTTTTTTTTTTTTTTTTTTGGCTGTACCAAGTGGCATGCAGGATCTTAGTTTCCCGACCAGGGATCAAACCTGTATTCCCTGTGGTGGAAGCATGGAATCTTAACCACTAGACAGCCAGGGAAGTCCCCAATAATTTATATCCTATATTTTGCCAAAAGGTATAATAGTTCCAAACAAAGGTGTGGGAGATATTTGTGGCCCATGTGGCAAAAAGTTTAGAAGACACAATTATCTCTTTCCAGAGGTATCTGCCTACCATGGATTAAAACTTCAAACTGATGTTGGTCAAAAAGTTGTTTTGACTCAGATGTTGCAAACTTAACTAGAAAATTCTCATGGATTTTTTTGGCTACAATCCCTGCTCTCAGATGTAAAAACAACTAAATTACTAATTATCACAATCAAGCATGCTTGTGACAAACCAAGAACTCAGACTTCATGAGACTGAAAAATAAGCCTAGAAGCTTAATCATCCGACCACAAATAATCTATTGTATATCTGGACCAAGAAAACAGAAAGGATACATGTTAGAAAAGTAATAGAGAATCAACCTTTATATGTCCTAATTCTTTCTCTTTAGCAACTTACCTAAAATCTCTTAGTCTTAACTCTCTCACATTAGGCCATTTTATTTGTCTCTAAATGAATCCTCAGCCAAAAAAACTTACCTAAAATTGCGTTTTCCGGAAAATGAAACATAACAAGACCATGACAGCCAACTCTCCAGAGTGACTAATCAAAGGCATGTCAGAGGGTCATGTATGTCTCTTCATTCCTTCCTAGTACAGACAGGAGTTTTCAGTTTCCGGAGATTCTCTTACAGGTATTTCTCCAGGATTCAAACCTTCCTAGCAAGTAACCTGCCCTATGTTTTTGGTTTTAATGTCATGAACCAGACTTCCCCTGGGCTTGCTGGCCAAAATACCATTGTTTCTTGTCTAGTTAAAATTAGATACTTATTGTCACTGTACTTTTCAGAAAAGCAAGCCAAATGCTCTTTTGGATGCACTTCTGTAATGAATGGGCATATTCAGAAATATCACAACCTGTAAAAAAATACAGGTTTATTAAAATCTCATATTTAAACTCCTCAATTAACCAATAGTTTTTTATAATTCCTTTTTTTTTTTTTTTTTTTTGGCTGTACCAAGTGGCATGCAGGATCTTAGTTTCCCGACCAGGGATCAAACCTGTATTCCCTGTGGTGGAAGCATGGAATCTTAACCACTAGACAGCCAGGGAAGTCCCCAATAATTTATATCCTATATTTTGCCAAAAGGTATAATAGTTCCAAACAAAGGTGTGGGAGATATTTGTGGCCCATGTGGCAAAAAGTTTAGAAGACACAATTATCTCTTTCCAGAGGTATCTGCCTACCATGGATTAAAACTTCAAACTGATGTTGGTCAAAAAGTTGTTTTGACTCAGATGTTGCAAACTTAACTAGAAAATTCTCATGGATTTTTTTGGCTACAATCCCTGCTCTCAGATGTAAAAACAACTAAATTACTAATTATCACAATCAAGCATGCTTGTGACAAACCAAGAACTCAGACTTCATGAGACTGAAAAATAAGCCTAGAAGCTTAATCATCCGACCACAAATAATCTATTGTATATCTGGACCAAGAAAACAGAAAGGATACATGTTAGAAAAGTAATAGAGAATCAACCTTTTATATGTCCTAATTCTTTCTCTTTAGCAACTTACCTAAAATCTCTTAGTCTTAACTCTCTCACATTAGGCCATTTTATTTGTCTCTAAATGAATCCTCAGTTTCACTTTATTCAGAAATGAAAAAATTGGAGTCAGATAATAGAGAACCAATATAAAGAATCTATTACATGTGACAATGGGAAATATTAGGGAATGGGAAAATGGGGAAATTTTAGTACTGGTTTTTCTTAATAGAAAGAGCTTGTTGCTAAATTTATCTTAAACAGACAACAGTTAATTCCATGAAAAACAGTTGGTTGCTTACTTTTTCAAAATGAAAATGTAGCATTAGCTTTTTAGATAAATACTCGAAGTCTAAGCACATTTAAATAGTATCCTATCACATTCAATAGAGTTGTACAAGCAAGAGGTTCAGAGAAATATACCAAGTAGTATTTCTTTGAAGTAAACAAAACTAACCATACATATTCTTTACACTAAACCACAGGCGGATAACACAGTAACAAATTCTTTAGGATCAATCTGAATAACCAAACCACCTCAATATTGATCATTTCACAATTTAATTACAGTGAGAAGGATAAAGATTGATGTATTTACCTTGAGAGCACAAAAGATGCAGGAATCTCCCATGCATTTGTGAGTTGTAAGCTGCCTAAAGCTACGTCGGAAGATATCTAAGTGCCATAAAACCTGAGGAAAAGGGAAAACACTTCATTACTCTACAAAAACTCCCCATTTAATTTTAAATTCCAGAGATCAAGCAAACATAGGTATTGATCACAGAACATATCGTTACTCCCAAGAAAAAAGTTCATTGTAATGTATTCTTTTAAAAATGTCCAAAGAAAGCGAAGTATCCAATCAGAGGGACAGATGACTATATTCTGGAGAAGAGACTAATTCAAACATAAAGTAGATCACACAGAAAATATGATATGACATACATCAAACCCTAAGGAGAGAATTTATGGGTTAAAAGCTGTGGAATACAGATTTGTTTTAATGGTCCACACAAGAAAAGCAAGAATATTTAAAAACTTATTTAGAAGCTTTAATTATAATGTGGAATTTTGTATTTGTTAGATTCCATTTTGGGACCTTTCTGAGAGAGGTTAATTAAAATCTCTTAGTCTTAACTCTCTCACATTAGGCCATTTTATTTGTCTCTAAATGAATCCTCAGTTTCACTTTATTCAGAAATGAAAAATTGAGTCAGATAATAGAGAACCAATATAAAGAATCTATTACATGTGACAATGGGAAATATTAGGGAATGGGAAAATGGGGAAATTTTAGTACTGGTTTTTCTTAATAGAAAGAGCTTGTTGCTAAATTTATCTTAAACAGACAACAGTTAATTCCATGAAAAACAGTTGGTTGCTTACTTTTTCAAAATGAAAATGTAGCATTAGCTCTTTAGATAAATACTCGAAGTCTAAGCACATTTAAATAGTATCCTATCACATTCAATAGAGTTGTACAAGCAAGAGGTTCAGAGAAATATACCAAGTAGTATTTCTTTGAAGTAAACAAAACTAACCATACATATTCTTTACACTAAACCACAGGCGGATAACACAGTAACAAATTCTTTAGGATCAATCTGAATAACCAAACCACCTCAATATTGATCATTTCACAATTTAATTACAGTGAGAAGGATAAAGATTGATGTATTTACCTTGAGAGCACAAAAGATGCAGGAATCTCCCATGCATTTGTGAGTTGTAAGCTGCCTAAAGCTACGTCGGAAGATATCTAAGTGCCATAAAACCTGAGGAAAAGGGAAAACACTTCATTACTCTACAAAAACTCCCCATTTAATTTTAAATTCCAGAGATCAAGCAAACATAGGTATTGATCACAGAACATATCGTTACTCCCAAGAAAAAAGTTCATTGTAATGTATTCTTTTAAAAATGTCCAAAGAAAGCGAAGTATCCAATCAGAGGGACAGATGACTATATTCTGGAGAAGAGACTAATTCAAACATAAAGTAGATCACACAGAAAATATGATATGACATACATCAAACCCTAAGGAGAGAATTTATGGGTTAAAAGCTGTGGAATACAGATTTGTTTTAATGGTCCACACAAGAAAAGCAAGAATATTTAAAAACTTATTTAGAAGCTTTAATTATAATGTGGAATTTTGTCTTTGTTAGATTTCTCCATTTTGGGACCTTTCTGAGAGAGGTATAACCTCCTTAAGTCAAAACAAACAAGCAAAAAACCAATAATAGTATCAACAGTGATAAATCTGTTCACAGAATGTAACTTTGCTAGAAAGGGATAAGAACAGCACTTGAGGGACGTCCCTGGTTGTCCAATGATTAAGAATTCGCCTAACAATGCAAGGTACACAGGTTCGATTCCTGGTCTGAGAAGATTCCACACGCTGCAGAGCTACTAAGCCCGTGCACCACAACTAGAGAGTTCATGTGCTGTTCCCATATTATGCAACTAAGACCTGATGAAGCCAAATAAATAAGAAATATTTAAAAAGAAAAAAAAAAAAAAAAGAACAGCACTTGAATTTTATGGTGCATGTGGCAAGTTGCTTCAGTTGTGTCAACTCCTTGTAACCCATAGACCATAGCCCACCAGGCTTTTCTGTCCATGCGATTTCCCAGGCAAGAATACTGGAGTGGGTTGCCATGTCCTTCTCCAGGGGATCTTCCCACCCCAGAGATTGAACCTGCATCTCCTGCATCCCCTGCACTGGCAGGTGGGTTCTTTTAACCACCAGCACCATCTTTACCCACAATCCCAGTTTAATCATAAGAATCACATCAAATTCCAACAATGGGACATCCTACAAAATACTTGACTCTTCAAAACTGGCAAGATTATCAAAACAAGGAAATGGTGAGAAGCTATCACAGTCAAGAGGAGCCTAAGGAGATATGACAAGTGAATGCAGTATTCTGGATGAGATCCTGGAAGACAAAAAGACACTATGTAAGAAACTCAGGAAATCTGAATAAACTTCAAACTTTATTTTAAAAAGAAATGGTGTAATATATAGCACAAAGGCCTTAGGAAGCTTCTTTATCTGGAAAACATTTAAATAGCACGATACATGAAAAGGCACTTTACTTGAGGAGCACCAGATTATAGCACACCTCTGGGGCATCTTCACATTGATACTAAGGTATATCCATAGGTATATATTTCCAAAAGTTCATTGAAACATGCTACACTCCCAAATAAGTAACACCTTTTTATAACAAATGTAATGGGTTCAACACATCTACAGTGAACACAGCTTTCATACCAAAAGTTAGAATATTAGCTCATAGAAACAACTATTTTCAACTTGTAACATGATTATAGTAGGCACTCCAAAACTATCAATGTCTTTAAGTATAGATATAGAAGTATGCATGTGTGGGTAAATCTTAGGTTCTGTAATTGAATAGTGGCAGTGAAAGAACGAAGACTGGTCAGTGTCAACCATTGTTGAGCTCGGTTGATATGTGCATAAAAATTCATAATACAAATAAGTAAATAAGCTTGACAAGATTCTTGTACTACAAATGAGAAAGTTAAAATACTATTACCTATACAAGGTCACAAGATTAGTTTAAAGAAAGGCTAAAATTAGAACCCAGGTCTCCTAATTCCTAAGTCCAGTGGTTTTCATACCAAATACATTGTCTTGTGCTTTTTCCTCTTATAACAACTTATTTTATTATACACATGAGGTGTAAAGCTAATACTTTACCCAAGCATAATTATCTTAAGCGGAAAGCAAATTTCTTTTACTTTTATTCTGAAGAGGAGAAAAAAGCAGAAAGTAATCACTTGAAAGTTAGACCAAGGAAGATGAACTTATCATACTATGGCCCTGATTGGGCAGGGCAGGCAGACAGACAGTAAGCTTTGGGCTTCTCAGACGGCTAAGGTCGCAAGCAAGACCACAAGGGAAAATTTAGTGCAGAAAATAACCTTAGAGAAATTTATTTTCTATCAGCTCTGTGCAAGCATATCTAGCCAGATACTACAGGAGAGCTCAGAGGAAGGAGATGAAGAAGTGGACAAAGACTGGATCCCAATCAGTATGTGTGCTAAGAGCCTGCATATTATGAAACAATAACAACATTCCTGAAAATCTTTGACTTATGGAAAGAATTTACCTTTCTGTACTAGAAGAAAGCAACTATTGCAATAAGACACCTTGGTCTCAAATGGAAAAAGAAAACAGTGGAGACTGCTCATAAAAAAAAATCAATAAACAAGTAGTAAGAGAATCTAGTCCATGTACCTCCCAAATAAGTAACACCTTTTTATAACAAATGTAATGGGTTCAACACATCTACAGTGAACACAGCTTTCATACCAAAAGTTAGAATATTAGCTCATAGAAACAACTATTTTCAACTTGTAACATGATTATAGTAGGCACTCCAAAACTATCAATGTCTTTAAGTATAGATATAGAAGTATGCATGTGTGGGTAAATCTTAGGTTCTGTAATTGAATAGTGGCAGTGAAAGAACGAAGACTGGTCAGTGTCAACCATTGTTGAGCTCGGTTGATATGTGCATAAAAATTCATAATACAAATAAGTAAATAAGCTTGACAAGATTCTTGTACTACAAATGAGAAAGTTAAAATACTATTACCTATACAAGGTCACAAGATTAGTTTAAAGAAAGGCTAAAATTAGAACCCAGGTCTCCTAATTCCTAAGTCCAGTGGTTTTCATACCAAATACATTGTCTTGTGCTTTTTCCTCTTATAACAACTTATTTTATTATACACATGAGGTGTAAAGCTAATACTTTACCCAAGCATAATTATCTTAAGCGGAAAGCAAATTTCTTTTACTTTTATTCTGAAGAGGAGAAAAAAGCAGAAAGTAATCACTTGAAAGTTAGACCAAGGAAGATGAACTTATCATACTATGGCCCTGATTGGGCAGGGCAGGCAGACAGACAGTAAGCTTTGGGCTTCTCAGACGGCTAAGGTCGCAAGCAAGACCACAAGGGAAAATTTAGTGCAGAAAATAACCTTAGAGAAATTTATTTTCTATCAGCTCTGTGCAAGCATATCTAGCCAGATACTACAGGAGAGCTCAGAGGAAGGAGATGAAGAAGTGGACAAAGACTGGATCCCAATCAGTATGTGTGCTAAGAGCCTGCATATTATGAAACAATAACAACATTCCTGAAAATCTTTGACTTATGGAAAGAATTTACCTTTCTGTACTAGAAGAAAGCAACTATTGCAATAAGACACCTTGGTCTCAAATGGAAAAAAAGAAAACAGTGGAGACTGCTCATAAAAAAAAAAATCAATAAACAAGTAGTAAGAGAATCTAGTCCATGTACCTCCCTAGGCAGCGAAGTAGTAGTAGTTACAGTTATTATTTCTATTAACATTATTACTCTCTTTTACAAATCAAATAATTGAGACTCAAAGGGATAAAGTGACTTGCCTATGATCACAGAGATGAACTTAAGAAATTATTTTACGCTGCTGAAACAGAGACTATAAAGTATTAGACTGAAAAATAATCAGAAATACAGCATCAGCAACTGAAAGTCAAAGTTCACCAAAAAGAAATTACCCTTACCTGCAAGGCACTGTTGAGGAAGCAGCTGTTTTGTCCTGGCTCATTGCTGAGGCCTTTGCTGGGGGCTATGGAGGTTGAGCTTCTTGGAGTAAACATCCCTTGGACACTACCACGGCCCCCTGAAAAATAATTTCTCTTCCAAGACATTACTGTTCACATTTAGCCTGAAAACACAGAGAAAGTTTTGTATCTTTGGGGGAAGGAGTTTCTGTCTGTTGAAGTCCTTAATGTAAATAGAATCCAGAATTTATCAAATTTATGTTGAAAGATGTTGAATTGACAATCTTTCAAACATCATACAGGTAGCTCAAGAAACTCAGGCATCCTTAGATCCACATGACAGAGTTGTCCTCTACTTGTTCCAAACAATGCCCAAGATTTAACATGGCACAGGACAAATTCAAACAGAGAAATCCTTAAGTATCGCTTCCTTCTATTTTTCTTGAACTGCCTCCATAAAATCCTGGTGAAGTGGCTATAATCTCACTCAATTTAAATTCAGCAAAGAAAATTTAGTGCAAATAACCTTAGAGAAATTTATTT
This sequence comes from Tragulus kanchil, assembly GCA_022376925.1. Classification (NCBI taxonomy): domain Eukaryota; kingdom Metazoa; phylum Chordata; class Mammalia; order Artiodactyla; family Tragulidae; genus Tragulus; species Tragulus kanchil. The sequence continues at coordinate 49,219,787 of JAIOJX010000005.1, forward strand.
TCTATCAGCTCTGTGCAAGCATATCTAGCCAGATACTACAGGAGAGCTCAGAGGAAGGAGATGAAGAAGTGGACAAAGACTGGATCCCAATCAGTATGTGTGCTAAGAGCCTGCATATTATGAAACAATAACAACATTCCTGAAAATCTTTGACTTATGGAAAGAATTTACCTTTCTGTACTAGAAGAAAGCAACTATTGCAATAAGACACCTTGGTCTCAAATGGAAAAAAAGAAAACAGTGGAGACTGCTCATAAAAAAAAAAATCAATAAACAAGTAGTAAGAGAATCTAGTCCATGTACCTCCCTAGGCAGCGAAGTAGTAGTAGTTACAGTTATTATTTCTATTAACATTATTACTCTCTTTTACAAATCAAATAATTGAGACTCAAAGGGATAAAGTGACTTGCCTATGATCACAGAGATGAACTTAAGAAATTATTTTACGCTGCTGAAACAGAGACTATAAAGTATTAGACTGAAAAATAATCAGAAATACAGCATCAGCAACTGAAAGTCAAAGTTCACCAAAAAGAAATTACCCTTACCTGCAAGGCACTGTTGAGGAAGCAGCTGTTTTGTCCTGGCTCATTGCTGAGGCCTTTGCTGGGGGCTATGGAGGTTGAGCTTCTTGGAGTAAACATCCCTTGGACACTACCACGGCCCCCTGAAAAATAATTTCTCTTCCAAGACATTACTGTTCACATTTAGCCTGAAAACACAGAGAAAGTTTTGTATCTTTGGGGGAAGGAGTTTCTGTCTGTTGAAGTCCTTAATGTAAATAGAATCCAGAATTTATCAAATTTATGTTGAAAGATGTTGAATTGACAATCTTTCAAACATCATACAGGTAGCTCAAGAAACTCAGGCATCCTTAGATCCACATGACAGAGTTGTCCTCTACTTGTTCCAAACAATGCCCAAGATTTAACATGGCACAGGACAAATTCAAACAGAGAAATCCTTAAGTATCGCTTCCTTCTATTTTTCTTGAACTGCCTCCATAAAATCCTGGTGAAGTGGCTATAATTCTCAACTCAAACAGAATCCAGGATCAGGGTAGGATGTGTTCTTTAGCCTTGTTTACAACGCTTCTTGCGGACCGAAGATTTTTCCAACTGGAAGGAGAGGCAGACAGATAAGCAAGAATCCAACGCAACCCTCCTAGCCTTCTATTGCCTTGTCCCATCATCCTCTGAAGTAAAAACCAGGTTCTAAGCAAGTGACATAGATTCCATGAAGCTAAGAAGCTTGTTTGAAGTACATGAAGTTTCTTTACTGTTGTTGCACTGCTGCTGTGCTTTAATATGCCCCAAACATCTTCTATTATTCCATTCAGATCTTCAGAAAAAGTCTCTTCTCTTGTCCTCTGTGACTAGACAAGCCAGCTGTGCCAGAGAGCTTTAATAGAAAGAAAAAAAAAAAATCAAAAGCTCGCGTCACTTAATGACTCTACTAGTTTTGTGCTGTTCTGCCAAGATCAACGTTGCCTCACCTCTCACTATAAACTTGAAACCTTGGCAAACAATGCTTAGCTCCCTCCCTACCACCAAAAAAAAAAAAAAAAAAGAAAAGCCCAACAACAATGAAAAGGAGAAACTTTCAAACCAGAGGCAGGGGGAAAAAGGTGTGAGGAGCTTTACTTTAATTTTCTAGGAAGAGAAGAAAGTTGATCTGGAAAAAAATAAAACTCGAACGTGAACTTTCCAAAATCAGGCTAAGAAAGAAATTACCAAGTAAACACATAACAAACTGGAAACTGACAGTTTCTTTTGGATGCTGTGAGAACAGAAATTTTTAAAAGTGTTTTACATGTTCATAGTTGTAAAAGTCTATAGAAAGGTGGGAGGGGTATGTTTTCATTCTGGACTCTGAGTAAAGACGTCGCATCCCAGAGAAACCCTCATGGTGAGTAAACCTATGTCCTTAATATCCAGTCCAAAAAAACTAAATCTTCTGCCCTGTTTGTTTGTATGTTACATTTTTTTGCCAGAGGATCAGAGAGATAATTTGGGTTACAAATCACTTAATCCTCAGATTATATCAAAGGCACTCACCATCAGAGGCCATCCATTGACCAACATTAATTTTCAACTAATTAAAATGCCAAAGAGGCAAGAGGCAAAAATTTCCTTGGAAGAAAATGCTTCTAATATTCACCTTTAAGTATTCGTAAGGCTGCCAGGTCCAAAAAAGGTTTTTTTAAGCATAGGAAGGAGAGGCAGACAGATAAGCAAGAATCCAACGCAACCCTCCTAGCCTTCTATTGCCTTGTCCCATCATCCTCTGAAGTAAAAACCAGGTTCTAAGCAAGTGACATAGATTCCATGAAGCTAAGAAGCTTGTTTGAAGTACATGAAGTTTCTTTACTGTTGTTGCACTGCTGCTGTGCTTTAATATGCCCCAAACATCTTCTATTATTCCATTCAGATCTTCAGAAAAAGTCTCTTCTCTTGTCCTCTGTGACTAGACAAGCCAGCTGTGCCAGAGAGCTTTAATAGAAAGAAAAAAAAAAAATCAAAAGCTCGCGTCACTTAATGACTCTACTAGTTTTGTGCTGTTCTGCCAAGATCAACGTTGCCTCACCTCTCACTATAAACTTGAAACCTTGGCAAACAATGCTTAGCTCCCTCCCTACCACCAAAAAAAAAAAAAAAAAAAAAAAGAAAAGCCCAACAACAATGAAAAGGAGAAACTTTCAAACCAGAGGCAGGGGGAAAAAGGTGTGAGGAGCTTTACTTTAATTTTCTAGGAAGAGAAGAAAGTTGATCTGGAAAAAAATAAAACTCGAACGTGAACTTTCCAAAATCAGGCTAAGAAAGAAATTACCAAGTAAACACATAACAAACTGGAAACTGACAGTTTCTTTTGGATGCTGTGAGAACAGAAATTTTTAAAAGTGTTTTACATGTTCATAGTTGTAAAAGTCTATAGAAAGGTGGGAGGGGTATGTTTTCATTCTGGACTCTGAGTAAAGACGTCGCATCCCAGAGAAACCCTCATGGTGAGTAAACCTATGTCCTTAATATCCAGTCCAAAAAAACTAAATCTTCTGCCCTGTTTGTTTGTATGTTACATTTTTTTGCCAGAGGATCAGAGAGATAATTTGGGTTACAAATCACTTAATCCTCAGATTATATCAAAGGCACTCACCATCAGAGGCCATCCATTGACCAACATTAATTTTCAACTAATTAAAATGCCAAAGAGGCAAGAGGCAAAAATTTCCTTGGAAGAAAATGCTTCTAATATTCACCTTTAAGTATTCGTGTAAGGCTGCCAGGTCCACATAAGGAAAAAATTAAGAACATTAAATATTAAATTTGGTTTCTAACAGCTTCCCAAGCTTCTTCCTCCTTCCCACCATCATATGGATGACCTAAAAAAGCAAAAATGCTATAATAGCTTAATTCTTCTCAGATCACCTAGCACTATCCATAGTGTGTTCAGTGGAAAAGCTGAGGCACAGCAACATTAAATAGTTGCACAAGACTATTCTTTCCCTTCTCTAAATTCCCAGACTATTTATAATCTACAAGTCACAATTAAAGTATGTGATTATACATTATAGTGTCATATTATTCTCTATTTGTTTTTATTATTCTCTATTTGTTTTATATGGTGTCTGTCACATATCCTGACCATGACTGTATGAAATGGAATGTTAACTAGTATCAGACATGTGCTCAACAATACCTACATTCTTTATTCAATCTTCATTAACAGTCCAATTATATAGGTATTAATAGTTCCATTTTACAGAAGTGTAGGGGGGAGCTTCAAGATATTAACTTGCTCAAATCAAAATTGGTAAGTGGCAGACATAGAACTGTTTGACTACTCACTGTGGCTTAATTATGTATTTTATTATACTATTCCAAAAGCTCTTAACACAGTGCTAGTCTAGTCATAAGGAGGCACTCAGTACTGCCAGATGATTAGCACATAGCACCAGGAAGGATCTCATGTTTTCCACACAGACTACAAGACCCTCAACTCTCTACACACACCCTCATACACACCCTACCAGAGGCAACGAAGCAACTTCCAACAAGTCACGCAGCATTCCTTCAGCTCAACTGCTGCAAAGGAATGACAAGTACCAAGTCCCTACTTTGCTCAAAACCAAAGGACTTAGCAACAGTATCCACATGAAGAGCTCAATGAAACTTAGCCTGCCCTAAGATACACATCCCTGAGTTCAGGGAGCAAAGGGGAAAAAGGCAGCAACAGAAAGAGTCTCAGGCTCTGAATGGCAGCATTATGCAGGGTAAGGCAAAAAGCTCTCACATTTGAGTCAGGTGTGTCAGAAACCAGAGGTGAGAGCCAAAAAGAACAAAGCCATGAGTGGCAGTTAACAAATGGTCGAAAGAAATACTGATGCCAAAATATTTCAATTAAACTGCAGGTCTAATACCAAACAGTACATATAATCCATCTCCCAAAGATATATGAGAAAATAAATTAAGAATTCTACCCACAGGACACTAACAACCTATTCTTTTTTTCTGGCTGTGCTGCACAGCATGCAGGATCTCAGTGGAAAAGCTGAGGCACAGCAACATTAAATAGTTGCACAAGACTATTCTTTCCCTTCTCTAAATTCCCAGACTATTTATAATCTACAAGTCACAATTAAAGTATGTGATTATACATTATAGTGTCATATTATTCTCTATTTGTTTTTATTATTCTCTATTTGTTTTATATGGTGTCTGTCACATATCCTGACCATGACTGTATGAAATGGAATGTTAACTAGTATCAGACATGTGCTCAACAATACCTACATTCTTTATTCAATCTTCATTAACAGTCCAATTATATAGGTATTAATAGTTCCATTTTACAGAAGTGTAGGGGGGAGCTTCAAGATATTAACTTGCTCAAATCAAAATTGGTAAGTGGCAGACATAGAACTGTTTGACTACTCACTGTGGCTTAATTATGTATTTTATTATACTATTCCAAAAGCTCTTAACACAGTGCTAGTCTAGTCATAAGGAGGCACTCAGTACTGCCAGATGATTAGCACATAGCACCAGGAAGGATCTCATGTTTTCCACACAGACTACAAGACCCTCAACTCTCTACACACACCCTCATACACACCCTACCAGAGGCAACGAAGCAACTTCCAACAAGTCACGCAGCATTCCTTCAGCTCAACTGCTGCAAAGGAATGACAAGTACCAAGTCCCTACTTTGCTCAAAACCAAAGGACTTAGCAACAGTATCCACATGAAGAGCTCAATGAAACTTAGCCTGCCCTAAGATACACATCCCTGAGTTCAGGGAGCAAAGGGGAAAAAGGCAGCAACAGAAAGAGTCTCAGGCTCTGAATGGCAGCATTATGCAGGGTAAGGCAAAAAGCTCTCACATTTGAGTCAGGTGTGTCAGAAACCAGAGGTGAGAGCCAAAAAGAACAAAGCCATGAGTGGCAGTTAACAAATGGTCGAAAGAAATACTGATGCCAAAATATTTCAATTAAACTGCAGGTCTAATACCAAACAGTACATATAATCCATCTCCCAAAGATATATGAGAAAATAAATTAAGAATTCTACCCACAGGACACTAACAACCTATTCTTTTTTTCTGGCTGTGCTGCACAGCATGCAGGATCTCAGTTCCCTGATTAGAGATGGAACCTTTACTGGAAGCACGTGGTCTTAACCACTAGACCACCAGGGAAGACCTGGATTTGTCTAACAACCCATTTTTAAAAAGAAAAAGAACTTCCTAGGCAATACTGAAGCGTATTAGGGATAAAAGAGCATGATGACTATGCTGAAATGGCTAAGGAAAAAAAAAAAACCTGTGTGTGCACTTATGTATATATGGAGAGAGAAGAGAGAGAATAATAAACTGAATATAGCAAAAAGTTCATGATAAATAATTCTGGCTGAAAGGTACATGGAGATTCTTCATTTCATTTCTTACTTGTTTATAAGTTTTTAATTACTTTTTTAAGTGGAAAAGGAATTGATTTCTGGAAATAATAAAAGAATTTAAAATTACTTAAGAAATACTTTGTACTATATGCAGTATGAGTAACTCAATGCAAAATCATGACGAAAATCATTAAGCTCATAGATAATAACCGGATGATACTAGCAATCCAAACTAAAAATAAAAATATGTATAGCTTTGAGGACAAATTAAATAAAGCTTTGAATACTGTAAATGAAAAGCAGAGTTCAAAATACAACACAAGGTCAAGTGTTGTAGGAAGTAAATGATGTAGCGTAATTATGATACTGGGGCTTCCCAGGTGGTGCAGCAGTGAAAACTCTGCCTGCCAATGCAACAGACACAAGAGACAAGGGTTCTCTTGCCTGGAAAATCCTGCTGGACAGAGGAACCTGGTCGGTTACAGTCCATGGTAGCAAACCAGAGGGAAGAAAGGGTCTCAGGCTCTGAATGGCAGCATTATGCAGGGTAAGGCAAAAGCTCTCACATTTGAGTCAGGTGTGTCAGAAACCAGAGGTGAGAGCCAAAAAGAACAAAGCCATGAGTGGCAGTTAACAAATGGTCGAAAGAAATACTGATGCCAAAATATTTCAATTAAACTGCAGGTCTAATACCAAACAGTACATATAATCCATCTCCCAAAGATATATGAGAAAATAAATTAAGAATTCTACCCACAGGACACTAACAACCTATTCTTTTTTTCTGGCTGTGCTGCACAGCATGCAGGATCTCAGTTCCCTGATTAGAGATGGAACCTTTACTGGAAGCACGTGGTCTTAACCACTAGACCACCAGGGAAGACCTGGATTTGTCTAACAACCCATTTTTAAAAAGAAAAAGAACTTCCTAGGCAATACTGAAGCGTATTAGGGATAAAAGAGCATGATGACTATGCTGAAATGGCTAAGGAAAAAAAAAAAACCTGTGTGGACACTTATGTATATATGGAGAGAGAAGAGAGAATAATAAACTGAATATAGCAAAAAGTTCATGATAAATAATTCTGGCTGAAAGGTACATGGAGATTCTTCATTTCATTTCTTACTTGTTTATAAGTTTTTAATTACTTTTTTAAGTGGAAAAGGAATTGATTTCTGGAAATAATAAAAGAATTTAAAATTACTTAAGAAATACTTTGTACTATATGCAGTATGAGTAACTCAATGCAAAATCATGACGAAAATCATTAAGCTCATAGATAATAACCGGATGATACTAGCAATCCAAACTAAAAATAAAAATATGTATAGCTTTGAGGACAAATTAAATAAAGCTTTGAATACTGTAAATGAAAAGCAGAGTTCAAAATACAACACAAGGTCAAGTGTTGTAGGAAGTAAATGATGTAGCGTAATTATGATACTGGGGCTTCCCAGGTGGTGCAGCAGTGAAAACTCTGCCTGCCAATGCAACAGACACAAGAGACAAGGGTTCTCTTGCCTGGAAAATCCTGCTGGACAGAGGAACCTGGTCGGTTACAGTCCATGGTAGCACAAAGAGTTGGACAAGACTGAGTGTCTGAGCACACACACACACACACATACACACACACACACACTCAATTATGATGTTACTAAGAGGGCTAGGACAAGACTTGCAGTTGGAAGGCATGGGTTCAATTTCCACATTTTTATTATTTTATGTAGTCCCAAACAATGTAAATGCCCTGATCTTTGTCTTCTGGGTCTATGAAACAGCAGCACAATACCCTACTTTACACAATGACTGAGATTAATGTGATAAGTTATGTGCACGCGAGTTTTCAAAACAAAGAATAAATTATGAATTCACTCAATGAGTGAACTGCTGTGCCTAAAAATAGACAAGCGAATTTCTGTTTGGGCACCTCAAGATACAAGAAAGTTGTAAGCCAACAGTAATAAGTCTTCTAACTGTATAAGAAGAACCGTAATAGGCCTCACACAGAACAAGGTACATGTCAGTATGATTGAGCTATATGCTTGAAGAAACACTTAAATTTTACAATTACTTAAAAAACACAAAGTTAGGGGGCTTCCCTGGTTGTCCAGTGGGTGGGAAGTCCGCCTTGCAATGCAGGGGGCATTGTTCCGGTCACTGGCTGGGGAAGATCCCACCTGCCGCAGAGCGGCTGGACCGGTGTGACCAATTACAAGCCAGCACTCTGGAGCGCATGTGCCCAGAGCCGGTGCTCTGCAACGAGAGGCCACTGCAATGGGAGGCCGACATAGGCCTAAGAATAAAGATGGATGAAAATAAATAAATGAATAACCAATAAAAGAGGCCAAAATTTTATATAAAAAGAAATACAAAGTTAAACATAGAAAGGTAAACAACTCAGTCTGTTACCAGGAATAGGGTAAAATTTTAGAAGGTCTACAAAGAATGACAGAAAAATTATGAAGAGTATCTCAGTTTCTAATGAAGGAACAGTAGCCCCATTACTAGTGATTAAATCCAAAAGCAACCCAAACAATATGAAGTGAAACTGTACTACAGTGAGATATACAAACAGTTCAACAAGAAAATTTGCTCACATTTCTGATTTCTGTTAATCTATGTAACAGTTTACTTATGATTTACTGAAGGATTTGTACTTTCAGTGATAAGTCAACAGGTAAACATAAATCAACAGTTACCTCAATTCCTTGGTACACTCTACATGTCAATAATTACAAACTAGCAGGGGTGGGAAGGAGGTTCAACAGGGAGGAGACATGTGTATACACATAGCTGATTCACTTTGTTGTATAGCAGAAACTAACACAACATTGTAAGGCAATTATACTCCAATTAAAAAAAAATACAAACTATATCCATAGTATCTTGTTGCTTATTATGACGATATCAATGTCAGCCATATAATAACTGCTATACGAATTATTGTTATTATTACCATTCAAATATTCTCTTCTTATGAACTCTTTTCCCTTTAGAGATAACCACATACAGATACCCCACATTCTTTTTTTGTTGTTCTTTTATTTTCTTTTTAATAATTATTATTACTTTACTTTTACAGAATTTCGTTGTTTACAGATATAATCCCACATTAGTCATATGTATATCCCGAGCCCCCTCCCTCCTCCACCCCTCCCACGTTCTTTATTAAAAAAAAGAACAACAATAAAGACCATCTTTAATTTATTTACTCCTTTGTCTACTGTCCTAAATTTTTTCAACCTTTCACTGCTAAACATCTCTGTAAAATAAATTACAATTGCTACTTTTCCTTCCTCACCATTAATCTCTTTAAAACATGGTACTGTTCCTTCACTGAGCGCATGCCCAGGGGTGCTCTGCAGAGGCCACTGCAATGGGAGGCCGACATAGGCCTAAGAATAAAGATGGATGAAAATAAATAAATGAATAACCAATAAAAGAGGCCAAAATTTTATATAAAAAGAAATACAAAGTTAAACATAGAAAGGTAAACAACTCAGTCTGTTACCAGGAATAGGGTAAAATTTTAGAAGGTCTACAAAGAATGACAGAAAAATTATGAAGAGTATCTCAGTTTCTAATGAAGGAACAGTAGCCCCATTACTAGTGATTAAATCCAAAAGCAACCCAAACAATATGAAGTGAAACTGTACTACAGTGAGATATACAAACAGTTCAACAAGAAAATTTGCTCACATTTCTGATTTCTGTTAATCTATGTAACAGTTTACTTATGATTTACTGAAGGATTTGTACTTTCAGTGATAAGTCAACAGGTAAACATAAATCAACAGTTACCTCAATTCCTTGGTACACTCTACATGTCAATAATTACAAACTAGCAGGGGTGGGAAGGAGGTTCAACAGGGAGGAGACATGTGTATACACATAGCTGATTCACTTTGTTGTATAGCAGAAACTAACACAACATTGTAAGGCAATTATACTCCAATTAAAAAAAAATACAAACTATATCCATAGTATCTTGTTGCTTATTATGACGATATCAATGTCAGCCATATAATAACTGCTATACAATTATTGTTATTATTACCATTCAAATATTCTCTTCTTATGAACTCTTTTCCCTTTAGAGATAACCACATACAGATACCCCACATTCTTTTTTTGTTGTTCTTTTATTTTCTTTTTAATAATTATTATTACTTTACTTTTACAGAATTTCGTTGTTTACAGATATAATCCCACATTAGTCATATGTATATCCCGAGCCCCCTCCCTCCTCCACCCCTCCCACGTTCTTTATTAAAAAAAAGAACAACAATAAAGACCATCTTTAATTTATTTACTCCTTTGTCTACTGTCCTAAATTTTTTCAACCTTTCACTGCTAAACATCTCTGTAAAATAAATTACAATTGCTACTTTTCCTTCCTCACCATTAATCTCTTTAAAACATGGTACTGTTCCTTTGTGCCACCATAATTTTACTTCGTTTGTTTTCTAAAGAAATCTCCTGATTTCAAAACCTATTGGTTTTTCCCATGTGCTTCATTCTTAACTTCTCTGCAGCACCTAACACTGGTTGCCTGATGTTCCTACACAATCCTGAATTAATAGAAAAATGTGAGAATGACAAATGAACACCAATTCCCTATACTCTTGACAGTCCACTTCTCTCTCCTTTGCTGCTTTCTTAAAAGTTAGTATTCCCTAAAATTAAAATCAGACCTTCTTGCTCTTGTCTAGAGTGCTTGCCTTAGTGTTCTCATCCTCTTCTCCATCAGAATATCAACCATCACTTCTGATTTGGTAAGTCGCAAATCTCATGAACTCTGAAACCAAATCACCAACTATGCACACATTAGCCCACTTTCAAGACAAGTTTAACATGTTCAAATCTGAAGTCTCCTCCTTCTTTCACAAAATAGTTCTTCCTCTTATTTTGCCTCAACTCCTGCTTTTTTGTTAACTAATGGCATCTCCAATTACCCAGATTATAAATCACAGGAGTCTCTGACTCCTTTCTATCCCTCTCCCTCTTCCCCGTCCACACCAGTTTTCCTTCAAAATCTCCTACCCTGATCCTTCTTTTTCACTTCCACTGTCATCACCTAGTTTGCACCACAACTGCCTCTCATTTAGACTACTACAATACATGTCTTTCTGGCCTCCTATCTCTTGCTATTCCAATTCATTTATAAAATTAGCATTTTTAAGTAATATTTCTCTTTAATATACATCATTACTTATTTTTGATTTCACACACAAAAAAGTGGAAAGCTTGAATTATTTCTTAGCAGTAAAACAATGCCAGTTGTTCAGCCAAAAATTATTATTACTTTACTTTTACAGAATTTCGTTGTTTACAGATATAATCCCACATTAGTCATATGTATATCCCGAGCCTCCTCCTCCACCTCCCACGTTCTTTATTAAAAAAAAGAACAACAATAAAGACCATCTTTAATTTATTTACTCCTTTGTCTACTGTCCTAAATTTTTTCAACCTTTCACTGCTAAACATCTCTGTAAAATAAATTACAATTGCTACTTTTCCTTCCTCACCATTAATCTCTTTAAAACATGGTACTGTTCCTTTGTGCCACCATAATTTTACTTCGTTTGTTTTCTAAAGAAATCTCCTGATTTCAAAACCTATTGGTTTTTCCCATGTGCTTCATTCTTAACTTCTCTGCAGCACCTAACACTGGTTGCCTGATGTTCCTACACAATCCTGAATTAATAGAAAAATGTGAGAATGACAAATGAACACCAATTCCCTATACTCTTGACAGTCCACTTTCTCTCTCCTTTGCTGCTTTCTTAAAAGTTAGTATTCCCTAAAATTAAAATCAGACCTTCTTGCTCTTGTCTAGAGTGCTTGCCTTAGTGTTCTCATCCTCTTCTCCATCAGAATATCAACCATCACTTCTGATTTGGTAAGTCGCAAATCTCATGAACTCTGAAACCAAATCACCAACTATGCACACATTAGCCCACTTTCAAGACAAGTTTAACATGTTCAAATCTGAAGTCTCCTCCTTCTTTCACAAAATAGTTCTTCCTCTTATTTTGCCTCAACTCCTGCTTTTTTGTTAACTAATGGCATCTCCAATTACCCAGATTATAAATCACAGGAGTCTCTGACTCCTTTCTATCCCTCTCCCTCTTCCCCGTCCACACCAGTTTTCCTTCAAAATCTCCTACCCTGATCCTTCTTTTTCACTTCCACTGTCATCACCTAGTTTGCACCACAACTGCCTCTCATTTAGACTACTACAATACATGTCTTTCTGGCCTCCTATCTCTTGCTATTCCAATTCATTTATAAAATTAGCATTTTTAAGTAATATTTCTCTTTAATATACATCATTACTTATTTTTGATTTCACACACAAAAAAGTGGAAAGCTTGAATTATTTCTTAGCAGTAAAACAATGCCAGTTGTTCAGCCAAAAAAGGTTTTTCATAGGATCCCTGCCACCTTTTTAGGTCCCTCAAAGAGCAAAGATGTCTACTCTTACTACCCCTTTTCAACATCATACTGGAGGTCCAAGTATGTACAATAAAGCAAGAAAAAAAAATTTTAAACATACAGATTATAATGGAAGAAATAAACCATCTTTATAGACATGTTCTACACTTGAAAATCTCATGAAATCTACCCAAAAACCTCTGAGAACTAATAAGCACAAAGTTAGGTCACAGAATACAAAGTCAGTATTTTATAAAGAATCACTTGTGTTTGTATATACTAGCAGTGCACACTGGAAACTAAAATTCTTTTAAAGTACTATTTATAATAATACCTTTCCCACTGAGTCATCATACACATAAAATACTTAGGTAGAAATGTAACTGTGTATAGGATCCATATACCCAAAACTACAAAACCTAACTAAGTGGATAGGCATGTGATGTTTGTACACTGGATATCTCAGTTTTAAGATGTCAATTCATTGCAAACTAATGCAGAGATTTAATGCAATTTCAAATCAAAATTCCTCCAAGATATCCTTTTGCAGAAATTAACTAGGTGATTCTAAAAGTTACATGGAGGCAAAGGAAGTATAATAGCCAAAAAATTGAAACAGAAGAAACAAGGTGGAACACTCCGTGGCCAATACCCTGTGGTTCTGGTGAAAAGACAGACACATTGAGCACTGATGCAAAAGAGAGCCCAGAAACAGGCCTACACAAATAATGTCAACTGAGTTCCAGTAAAAGTGCAAAGATAACTCAAAAGAGAAAGGACAGGCATCTCAACAGATGATACTAGAACAATTGGACAAACATATTCAAAACACTGAACCTCGACCCAATAACCGATCCTTCTTTTCACTTCCACTGTCATCACCTAGTTTGCACCACAACTGCCTCTCATTTAGACTACTACAATACATGTCTTTCTGGCCTCCTATCTCTTGCTATTCCAATTCATTTATAAAATTAGCATTTTTAAGTAATATTTCTCTTTAATATACATCATTACTTATTTTTGATTTCACACACAAAAAAGTGGAAAGCTTGAATTATTTCTTAGCAGTAAAACAATGCCAGTTGTTCAGCCAAAAAAGGTTTTTCATAGGATCCCTGCCACCTTTTTAGGTCCCTCAAAGAGCAAAGATGTCTACTCTTACTACCCCTTTTCAACATCATACTGGAGGTCCAAGTATGTACAATAAAGCAAGAAAAAAAAATTTTAAACATACAGATTATAATGGAAGAAATAAACCATCTTTATAGACATGTTCTACACTTGAAAATCTCATGAAATCTACCCAAAAACCTCTGAGAACTAATAAGCACAAAGTTAGGTCACAGAATACAAAGTCAGTATTTTATAAAGAATCACTTGTGTTTGTATATACTAGCAGTGCACACTGGAAACTAAAATTCTTTTAAAGTACTATTTATAATAATACCTTTCCCACTGAGTCATCATACACATAAAATACTTAGGTAGAAATGTAACTGTGTATAGGATCCATATACCCAAAACTACAAAACCTAACTAAGTGGATAGGCATGTGATGTTTGTACACTGGATATCTCAGTTTTAAGATGTCAATTCATTGCAAACTAATGCAGAGATTTAATGCAATTTCAAATCAAAATTCCTCCAAGATATCCTTTTGCAGAAATTAACTAGGTGATTCTAAAAGTTACATGGAGGCAAAGGAAGTATAATAGCCAAAAAAAAATTGAAACAGAAGAAACAAGGTGGAACACTCCGTGGCCAATACCCTGTGGTTCTGGTGAAAAGACAGACACATTGAGCACTGATGCAAAAGAGAGCCCAGAAACAGGCCTACACAAATAATGTCAACTGAGTTCCAGTAAAAGTGCAAAGATAACTCAAAAGAGAAAGGACAGGCATCTCAACAGATGATACTAGAACAATTGGACAAACATATTCAAAACACTGAACCTCGACCCATACCTGTATCTTACACAAATATAACTCCAAACGGATTATGGTCCTAGATGGAAAGCCTAAAACTACAAAAAATTCAAGGAGATGAAAATTTTGTGACCTCTGACTAAACAAAGATTCCTTAGATACAAAACAAAAGCACAATCTATTAAAAAAAAAAAAGATATTTAGAATTGGACTACATCATAATTAACAAATTCTATTATTTGAAAGATACCATTAAGAGGTTGAAAAGACAACCCAAAGATCAAAAGAAAATATTTTCAAATAATATAATAGATAAACTACTTGTACCCAAAACATATACAGAATCTCTAAACTTAATGAGAAAAATTATCCAATTTTCTTAAATAGCAAATAAACATATTAAAAGATATTCAACATTATTACTCTACATGGGGATGGAATTAAAACCATACTACATGTATATTAAATAGTTAAAAATGAAAACAAGAAAGAATTATTTTAAATCTGACAACAACAAATGCTGATGAGGAAGAATTGGAGCAACTGTACGTCTCCTAAATTGCTGATACAAATCCAAAATGGCACTTGGCAATTATATAAAATGTTAAATATACTTTTTCCATTTGACCTAACAGCCTCATTTCTAGGTATTTTACCCAAAAAGAAATAAAATCTTATGCTACATAAAAACCTTTACACAGGTGTTTATAGTGGTTTTACACATAATCACTGAAAACTGGAAATAATCCAAATGTTCTTCAACTAGTAAATGTTACATACATACATTAAGCTCGACAATAAGACAGTAAGAATATTAAAATACACAAAAAATAGATGAACCTCAAATGTATTATAATGAGACTAAAAAAGTCATATGTTATATTTCACTTTTATAAAATTTTTGAAAAAGTCAAAATAGACCAGAAGTGGGGGTGAGGGTAGAAGTTGATCACAAAGGGGTAGTACTAGCATGATTAAACAATTACATATCCTGATTGTGCTGGGAGTTACACTACCTCTATGCATTTAAAGGAATGTTAGGTTCATGAAACAAGGTAAACTGGATGTGGTAAAACAGGAGATGATAAGAGTAAACACTGACATTTTAGGAATCAGTGAACTAAAATGGATGGGAATGGGCAAACTTATTTCGGATGGTCATTATATCTACTACTGTGGGCAAGAATTCCTTAGAAGAGGAGAAGCTGCCGGAGCCGCAAGAAGCCGCGGCGCCGATAAGTTCAACCACTCCAACTGGAGGGCTTGCTGAACGGAGAGGGGAAGCGCCGCGTCGTAGGGATGCACCTCTTATTCCTCAGATGCTACTATGTGAACTAATATCACGGAACACCATAGCAAACCAGACATAGAGCCTACACTCCCTGACCAATCATCAAACCAAGGGTCCTCGGAACGGAAGCCCTGATTCCAAGACCCCACACTATCAAAGAACATACAACACTAGAGATTATTCACCTGTAAACAAGACCTAACACCATCCAAGTCACAAACCACTGAACCCTTCTAGAAGGACAGAAACCCAAAGGAAGGGAGAATTCAACCAAGAAGCCTGGTGGGAAAAAGAACTCCACACACACAGACACACACAAAGAAACAAAAATTAACCTAATAATGAAACGTCAGAGAAACACTGTACAAATGAAGGACCAAGCTAGAGAAACACTGCTTCAAATGACAGAGGAGGAGACAGACAAACTATCTGAAAGAGAATTCAGAAAAGCTATACTAATGAGGATGCAAAACACCGAAAACAGAATATTAGAGGAAATTAGTGCATCGAGAAGAGACATGCAAGAAATGAAAAATAAGCAAATGGAGACAACCAACTCAATTGCTGAACTCAAAAATACTATAGAAGGTCTCAACAGTAGAGTATCAGAGGCTGAAGAACGGATAAGTGAGCTGGAAGACAGAATGGTGGAAATGTGTACTGAAGAACACAACAAAACTGAAAGAATTAAAAGAACTGAGGATAGCCTCAGAGACCTATGGGACAATATCAAACGCACCAACATCAGAATTATAGGAGTTCCAGAAGAAGAAGAGGGGAAGAAAGACTATGAAAAAATTCCTGAAGAAGTTATAGTTGAAAACTTCCCCAACATGGGGAAGGAAATAGCCAACCAAGTCCAAGAAGCACAAAGAGTTCCATACAGAGAAACCCCAGAAGAAACACACCAAGGCACATTCTAATCAAACTAACGCAGACTAAATATAAAGACAGATTACTAAAAGCAGCTAGGAGCAAACAATAAATAACATATAAAGGAAACCCCATACGTCTAACTGCGGATCTTTCAACAGACACCCTGCAGGCCAGAAGAGAATGGCAAGACACATTTAAATGGTTAAAAGAGAACAACCTCCAACCAAGAATTCTCTACCCAGCAAGAATCTCATTCAGAATTGATGGTGAAGTCAAAAGCTTCACAGACAAGCAAAAACTGAAGAATTCTGTACCACAAAACCAGCCCTACAACAAGTGTTAAAGGGCCTGATATAGCCAATAAATAGAGTAGGAGAAGCCTTACAAATCAAACCCCAAATTTCTAAGAAGATGACAATAGGAACATTCATATCAATAATTACTTTGAACGTAAATGGACTAAATGCTCCAACCAAATGACACAGGCTGGCTGAATGGATCCAGAAGCAAGACCCATATATATGCTGTTTACAAGAGACCCACTTCAGACCTAGAGACATGCAAGAAATGAAAAATAAGCAAATGGAGACAACCAACTCAATTGCTGAACTCAAAAATACTATAGAAGGTCTCAACAGTAGAGTATCAGAGGCTGAAGAACGGATAAGTGAGCTGGAAGACAGAATGGTGGAAATGTGTACTGAAGAACACAACAAAACTGAAAGAATTAAAAGAACTGAGGATAGCCTCAGAGACCTATGGGACAATATCAAACGCACCAACATCAGAATTATAGGAGTTCCAGAAGAAGAAGAGGGGAAGAAAGACTATGAAAAAATTCCTGAAGAAGTTATAGTTGAAAACTTCCCCAACATGGGGAAGGAAATAGCCAACCAAGTCCAAGAAGCACAAAGAGTTCCATACAGAGAAACCCCAGAAGAAACACACCAAGGCACATTCTAATCAAACTAACGCAGACTAAATATAAAGACAGATTACTAAAAGCAGCTAGGAGCAAACAATAAATAACATATAAAGGAAACCCCATACGTCTAACTGCGGATCTTTCAACAGACACCCTGCAGGCCAGAAGAGAATGGCAAGACACATTTAAATGGTTAAAAGAGAACAACCTCCAACCAAGAATTCTCTACCCAGCAAGAATCTCATTCAGAATTGATGGTGAAGTCAAAAGCTTCACAGACAAGCAAAAACTGAAGAATTCTGTACCACAAAACCAGCCCTACAACAAGTGTTAAAGGGCCTGATATAGCCAATAAATAGAGTAGGAGAAGCCTTACAAATCAAACCCCAAATTTCTAAGAAGATGACAATAGGAACATTCATATCAATAATTACTTTGAACGTAAATGGACTAAATGCTCCAACCAAATGACACAGGCTGGCTGAATGGATCCAGAAGCAAGACCCATATATATGCTGTTTACAAGAGACCCACTTCAGACCTAGAGACACGCATAGGCTGAAAGTGAAAGGCTGGAAAAAGATATTCCATGCAAATGGAAATCAAAAGAAAGCTGGAGTAGCAATCCTCATATCAGACAAAATAGACTTTAAAGTAAAGAAGATTCTAAGAGACAAGGCAGGTCACTACATCATGATTAAGGGATCTATCCAAGAGGAAGACATAATAGTCATGAATATCTACACACCCAACACAGGGGCACCTCAATACATAAGACAGGTACTTTCAGACATAAAAGAAGAAATCAACAATAACACAGTAATAGTAGGAGACTTTAACACTCCTTTCACTCCAATGGACAGATCATCCAAACAGAAAATTAATAAAGAAACACAAGCCTTAAATGCCACACTAGAAAAGATGGACCTCATCGATATCTTTAGGACGTTCCATCCGAAAGCAGAAGAATACACTTTCTTCTCAAGTGCTCATGGAACATTCTCCAGGATAGACCACATCTTGGGCCACAAATCAAACCTGAGTCAGTTCAAGAAAACCAAAATTATATCAACTATCTTCTCAGATCACAATGCAATGAGGCTAGAGATCAACTACTGAAAAAAAACCCTAAAAAAACAAACACATGGAGATTAAACAATACATACCTAAAAAACCAACTGATCATTGAGGAAATCAAAGGAGAAATTAAACAATTCCTAGAAGAAAATGACAATGAACACACAACAGTGCAAAACCTATGGGATACCGCAAAGGCAGTTCTAAGAGGGAGATTTATAGCAATACAATCCTACCTCAAGAAACTAGGAAAATATGAAGCAGATGACCTAACCCTCCGCTTAAAACAAGTGGAGAAAGAAGAACAAAAACACCCCAAAGCCAGCAGAAGAAGAGAAATCATAAGGATCAGAGCAGAAATAAATGAGAAAGAAAACGAAAGAAACAATAGTGAAGATAAATAAAACAAAAAGCTGCTTCTTCGAAAAGGCAAACAAAATTGACAAGCCACTGGCCAGACTCATTAAGAAAAAGAGAGAGAAGAACCAGATCAACAAAATCAAAAACGAAAAAGGAGAGATTACAACAGATAATGCAGAAATCCAAAGGATTCTAAGAGACTATTATGAACAGCTATATGGCAACAAACTGGACAACCTGGAAGAAATGGACAGTTTCTTGGGGAAGATTAATCTCCCAAGACTAAGCCAGGAAGAAACAGAAACTTTGAACAACCCATTCACAAGCTCAGAAATCGAATTTGTGATTAAAAATCTACCCAAAAATAAAAGCCCAGGGTCAGATGGCTTCACAGGCGAATTCTACCAAACATTTTAAGAGCTAGTGCCTGTCCTTCTAAAACTCTTCCAAAAAATAGCACAGGAAGGAAAACTTCCAAACACATTCTATGAGGCCACCATCACCCTGATACCCAAACCAGGCAAAGACAACACAAAAAAGGAAAACTATAGGCCAATTTCACTGATGAACTTAGATGCCAAGATCCTCAACAAAATCCTAGCAAATAGAATTCAACAACACATCAAAAAAACTCATACAGCACGATCAAGTCGGGTTCATCCCAGGCATGCAAGGATTCTTTAACATCCGCAAATCAATCAATATGATACACCATATCAACAAATTGAAAGACAAAAATCACATGATCATCTCAATAGATGCAGAAAAGCCTTCGACAAAATACAACATCCATTTATGATAAAAACTCTTCATAAAATGGGCACAGAAGGAACCTATCTCAACATAATAAAAGCCATCTATGAGAAGTCTACAGAAAAGCATTTCTAAGAGGAGATTTATAGCAATACAATCCTACCTCAAGAAACTAGGAAAATATGAAGCAGATGACCTAACCCTCCGCTTAAAACAAGTGGAGAAAGAAGAACAAAAACACCCCAAAGCCAGCAGAAGAAGAGAAATCATAAGGATCAGAGCAGAAATAAATGAGAAAGAAAACGAAAGAAACAATAGTGAAGATAAATAAAACAAAAAGCTGCTTCTTCGAAAAGGCAAACAAAATTGACAAGCCACTGGCCAGACTCATTAAGAAAAAGAGAGAGAAGAACCAGATCAACAAAATCAAAAACGAAAAAGGAGAGATTACAACAGATAATGCAGAAATCCAAAGGATTCTAAGAGACTATTATGAACAGCTATATGGCAACAAACTGGACAACCTGGAAGAAATGGACAGTTTCTTGGGGAAGATTAATCTCCCAAGACTAAGCCAGGAAGAAACAGAAACTTTGAACAACCCATTCACAAGCTCAGAAATCGAATTTGTGATTAAAAATCTACCCAAAAATAAAAGCCCAGGGTCAGATGGCTTCACAGGCGAATTCTACCAAACATTTTAAGAGCTAGTGCCTGTCCTTCTAAAACTCTTCCAAAAAATAGCACAGGAAGGAAAACTTCCAAACACATTCTATGAGGCCACCATCACCCTGATACCCAAACCAGGCAAAGACAACACAAAAAAGGAAAACTATAGGCCAATTTCACTGATGAACTTAGATGCCAAGATCCTCAACAAAATCCTAGCAAATAGAATTCAACAACACATCAAAAAAACTCATACAGCACGATCAAGTCGGGTTCATCCCAGGCATGCAAGGATTCTTTAACATCCGCAAATCAATCAATATGATACACCATATCAACAAATTGAAAGACAAAAATCACATGATCATCTCAATAGATGCAGAAAAGCCTTCGACAAAATACAACATCCATTTATGATAAAAACTCTTCATAAAATGGGCACAGAAGGAACCTATCTCAACATAATAAAAGCCATCTATGAGAAGTCTACAGCAAACATTATTCTTAACGGTGAAAAACTGAAAGCATTCCCTCTAAGATCAGGAACAAGACAGGGGTGCCCACTTTCACCACTACTATTCAACATAGTCCTGAAAGTCCTAGCAACAGCATAAGAGAAGTGAAAGAAATCAAAGGAATCCAGATTGGAAAGGAAGAAGTCAAGCTCTCTCGTTTTGCAGACGACATGATATTATACATAGAAAATCCCAAAGACACTATTACAAAACTACTAGAACTAATAGATGAATTCAGCAAAGTCGCAGGATACAAAGTCAACACACAGAAATCACTGGCATTCCTATACACAAACAATGAAAAATCAGAAAACAAAATCAAAGAGGCAATCCCCTTCACCACTGAAAAGAAAGGAATCAAATATCTAGGAATAAACGTACCCAAAGAAACAAAAGAACTGTACACTGAAAATTACAAGACACTCATGAGAGACATTAAAGAAGATTTAAACAGATGGAGAGATATTCCATGTTCCTGGATTGGAACAATCAATACTGTGAAAATGACCATACTACCAAATGTCATCTACAGATTCAATGCAATACCTATTCAACTACCATTGACATTTTTCACAGAACTAGACCAAAGAATAACACAGTTCATATGGAAACACAAAAGACCTCGAATAGCCAAAGCAATCCTAAGAAAGAAAAACAGAGTTGGAGGGATCCGCCTCCCCAACTTCAGGCTCTACTACAAAGCAACAGTTATCAAGACAGTATGGTACTGACACAAAAACAGAACTATAGATCAATGGAACAAGATCGAGAACCCAGAGATAAACCCACGCACCTATGGGTACCTTATTTTTGACGAAGGAGGAGAAACTATAAAATAGAACAAAGACAGCCTCTTTAACAAGTGGTGCTGGGAAAATTGGACAGCTACATGCAAAAAAATGAAGTTGGAACATTCCCTGACACCATACACTAAGATCAACTCAAAATGGATTGAAGACCTAAATGTAAGACCAGAAACCATCAAACTCTTAGAGGAGAATATAGGCAAAACCCTCAAGGACATCAATCAAAGCAAGATCTTCTCTGATCCACCTACTAGAATAGCAGAACTGAAAAGAAAAGTGAACACGTGGGACCTCATGAAACTTAAAAGCTTTTGTACAGCAAAAGAAATTACAAAAAAGCTCAACAGACACCCCACAGAGTGGGAGAAAATCATAGCAAATGAAACAACAGACAAAGAATTAATCTCCAAAATCTACAAGCAACTCAGACAACTCAGCACAGTGAAAACAAACAACCCAATCAAAAAATGGGAAAAAGACCTAAAGAGACGCCTCTCCAAAGAGGACATACAGATGGCCCAAAAGCACATGAAACGATGCTCAACCTCGCTTATCATTAGAGAAATGCAAATTAAAACCACAATGAGATACCACCTCACACCCGTCAGAATGGTCATCATCCACAGATCGACAGACAATAAATGCTGGAGAGGGTGCGGAGAAAAGGGAACCCTCTTGCATTGCTGGTGGGAATGTAAACTGATACAGCCTCTATGGAAGACAGTATGGAGATTCCTTCAAAAACCAAAAATAGAAGCACCCTATGACCCAGCAATCCCACTATTAGGCCTATATCCTGATGAAATCAAAAATGAAAGAGGCACCTGTACCCCAATGTTCATTGTAGCTCTCTATACAATAGCCAGAACATGGAAGCAACCTAGATGTCCATCGACAAATGAATGGATCCAGAAGCTCTGGTACATATATACAATGGAATACTACTCAGCTGTTAAAAGAAATGCAGAAGACTCAGTCCTAATGAGGTGGCTGGCTCTAGAACCTATCATAAAAAGTGAAGTAAGTCAAAAAGAGAAAGACAAGCACAGTATACTAACTCATATATATGGGATCTAGTAAGAGGGCCATGATAACACACGCAGTGAACTCACGGAAAAACAGAGAATAGACAATAAGGACATTGTGGAGACCGAACAGTGAGAGGGAGGCATAGAGAAAGTAACATCGAAACCTATACTGGCACGTGTGGAAAAGCTAGCTATGGTCATTGTGCTAAGGAAATAGGAGTATCTACAATCACTTGGGGCAATGGTCTGGAGCGAGGGGCGGTACTGGTTGGGGGAGGGTCCAGGGATGTGCATATGAACGATCTGGGAACATACATGTCGGTGAACAACAAAACTCTGTAAAATCTTTAAAATAAAGAATAATAATAATAATAAAATCACTATGGAAAAGAATATGAAAAAAAAAAAAAGAATTCCTTAGAAGAAATGGAGTAGCTCTCACAGTCAACACCACAGTCCAAAACGCAGTACTTGGGCGCAATCTCAAAACAACAGAATAATCTTGGTTTGTTTCCAAGGCAAACTATTCAACATCACAGTAATCCAAGTCTATGCCTCAACCACTAATGCCAAAGAAGTTTTCTGGATGAATTACAAGCTGGATTCAAGATTGCCAGGAGAAATATCAACAATCTCAGATATGTAGATGGTACCACTCTAATGGCAGAAAGTGAAGAGGAACTAAAGAGCCTCTCAATAAGGGTGAAAGATGAGAATGAAAAAGTTGGCTTAAAGTTCAACATTCAAAAAACTAAGATCATGGCATCCTGTCCCATCAGTTCATGACAAACATGGGGAAATTGTGGAAATAGTGACAGATTTTATTGTCTTGGGCTCCAAAAGCACTGCAGAGTGACAGCACCCTATGACCCAGCAATCCCACTATTAGGCCTATATCCTGATGAAATCAAAAATGAAAGAGGCACCTGTACCCCAATGTTCATTGTAGCTCTCTATACAATAGCCAGAACATGGAAGCAACCTAGATGTCCATCGACAAATGAATGGATCCAGAAGCTCTGGTACATATATACAATGGAATACTACTCAGCTGTTAAAAGAAATGCAGAAGACTCAGTCCTAATGAGGTGGCTGGCTCTAGAACCTATCATAAAAAGTGAAGTAAGTCAAAAAGAGAAAGACAAGCACAGTATACTAACTCATATATATGGGATCTAGTAAGAGGGCCATGATAACACACGCAGTGAACTCACGGAAAAACAGAGAATAGACAATAAGGACATTGTGGAGACCGAACAGTGAGAGGGAGGCATAGAGAAAGTAACATCGAAACCTATACTGGCACGTGTGGAAAAGCTAGCTATGGTCATTGTGCTAAGGAAATAGGAGTATCTACAATCACTTGGGGCAATGGTCTGGAGCGAGGGGCGGTACTGGTTGGGGGAGGGTCCAGGGATGTGCATATGAACGATCTGGGAACATACATGTCGGTGAACAACAAAACTCTGTAAAATCTTTAAAATAAAGAATAATAATAATAATAAAATCACTATGGAAAAGAATATGAAAAAAAAAAAAAAAAGAATTCCTTAGAAGAAATGGAGTAGCTCTCACAGTCAACACCACAGTCCAAAACGCAGTACTTGGGCGCAATCTCAAAAACAACAGAATAATCTTGGTTTGTTTCCAAGGCAAACTATTCAACATCACAGTAATCCAAGTCTATGCCTCAACCACTAATGCCAAAGAAGTTTTCTGGATGAATTACAAGCTGGATTCAAGATTGCCAGGAGAAATATCAACAATCTCAGATATGTAGATGGTACCACTCTAATGGCAGAAAGTGAAGAGGAACTAAAGAGCCTCTCAATAAGGGTGAAAGATGAGAATGAAAAAGTTGGCTTAAAGTTCAACATTCAAAAAACTAAGATCATGGCATCCTGTCCCATCAGTTCATGACAAACATGGGGAAATTGTGGAAATAGTGACAGATTTTATTTTCTTGGGCTCCAAAATCACTGCAGAGAGTGACAGCAACCATGAAATTAAAAGATGCTTGCTCCTTGGAAGAAAAAGTATCACATGGAGAGACAGACATGGACAGTGGACATATGGACATTATGGGGAATGAACAGTGGTTGGGAGGCGTAAAGGAAGTAGTATGAAGGCCTGTACTATCATATGTGAAGAAAATAGCTATAGCCATTGCCCTGTGAGAAAAGGGGATCCTGCAGTGTGCTGTGTGATGGTCTGGAGGGGTGGGGGGTGGGGATATACATATGACTAATCTGGGAACATACATATCTGTAAACAACAAAACTCTGTAAAAGTTAAAAGTAAAATAAAAGCTTAAAAAAAATAGATTTAACAAAAGAAAAGAAAAGAAAAGCTATCACAAATTTAGATAGCACATTAAAAAGCAGCAGAGATACCACTTTGCCAACAAAGTTCTGTAGAATCAAAGCTATAGTTTTTCCAATAGTCACGTATGAATGTCAGAGTTGGAACATGAAGACTTGAGTACTGAAGAACTGCTGCTTTTGAACTGTAGTGCTGGCGAAGATTCTTGAGAGTCCCTTGGACAGCAGGGAGATCAGTCCAGTCAATCCTAAAGCAAACTGACCTTGAATATTCATTGGAAGAACTGACACTGAAGCTCCAATAATACTTTGGCCATCTGATGTGAAGAGCCAGCTCACTGGGAAAGACCCTGATGCTGGGAAAGACTGAAGGCAGAGGAGAAGTGGGCGAGAGAGGATGAGATGGTTGGATGGCATCACCAATTCGATGGATATGAGTTTGAGCAAACTGTAAGAAATAGTGAAGGACAGGGGCACCTAGAGTGCTGCAGTTTAAGGAATCGCAGAGTCAGACATGACTTAGTGACTGACCAACCAACAGAAAGGCAACAGAAAAGATCAATGAAACTGAAAACTGAGTTTTTGAAGATGTAAGGAAAATCAACAAATCTTTAGCTAGACTAAGAGAAAAGAGAAAGTTTATATAAAGGGTGAAAGATGCAAGTTCAACATTCAAAAAACTAAGATCATGGCATCCTGTCCCATCAGTTCATGACAAACATGGGGAAATTGTGGAAATAGTGACAGATTTTATTTTCTTGGGCTCCAAAATCACTGCAGAGAGTGACAGCAACCATGAAATTAAAAGATGCTTGCTCCTTGGAAGAAAAAGTATCACATGGAGAGACAGACATGGACAGTGGACATATGGACATTATGGGGAATGAACAGTGGTTGGGAGGCGTAAAGGAAGTAGTATGAAGGCCTGTACTATCATATGTGAAGAAAATAGCTATAGCCATTGCCCTGTGAGAAAAGGGGATCCTGCAGTGTGCTGTGTGATGGTCTGGAGGGGTGGGGGGTGGGGATATACATATGACTAATCTGGGAACATACATATCTGTAAACAACAAAACTCTGTAAAAGTTAAAAGTAAAATAAAAGCTTAAAAAAAATAGATTTAACAAAAAGAAAAGAAAAGAAAAGCTATCACAAATTTAGATAGCACATTAAAAAGCAGCAGAGATACCACTTTGCCAACAAAGTTCTGTAGAATCAAAGCTATAGTTTTTCCAATAGTCACGTATGAATGTCAGAGTTGGAACATGAAGACTTGAGTACTGAAGAACTGCTGCTTTTGAACTGTAGTGCTGGCGAAGATTCTTGAGAGTCCCTTGGACAGCAGGGAGATCAGTCCAGTCAATCCTAAAGCAAACTGACCTTGAATATTCATTGGAAGAACTGACACTGAAGCTCCAATAATACTTTGGCCATCTGATGTGAAGAGCCAGCTCACTGGGAAAGACCCTGATGCTGGGAAAGACTGAAGGCAGAGGAGAAGTGGGCGAGAGAGGATGAGATGGTTGGATGGCATCACCAATTCGATGGATATGAGTTTGAGCAAACTGTAAGAAATAGTGAAGGACAGGGGCACCTAGAGTGCTGCAGTTTAAGGAATCGCAGAGTCAGACATGACTTAGTGACTGACCAACCAACAGAAAGGCAACAGAAAAGATCAATGAAACTGAAAACTGAGTTTTTGAAGATGTAAGGAAAATCAACAAATCTTTAGCTAGACTAAGAGAAAAGAGAAAGTTTATATAAATAGCAACAGAAATTAAAGAGGAGAAATTACAACTGATAACAGAGAAACACTAAGGATCATAAGAAACTACTGTGGACAATTACGTACCAACAAACTGGAAAATCTTGAAGAATCAGATAAAAATATAGAAATACACAACCTACCAAGGCTGAATCATGAAGAAATTAAATATCTGAACATAAATTCTTATATCTATTTAATTTTTAATCTACTTTAGGCCTACTTAATCATCATTACTATGATGATTTACTAAGTCAAAACAGTCTGCATTACTTTGTTGACTCTAACATCTGGTAAACTCCTAGGAAGCTTAGAAGCTGAAACTGGGAAAAAAGCATGTCATCTTGTCACCTATTACCTATTGTGTAATACAGTTCCCAAATCATAAGTCCCATGTTGTTCCCAACCTCAACACACTAACTTCCAGTGGGCAGGGTAAAAACCTTTCCCATGTGCGAAATGACAAAAAAAAAAGTGAGTCCCAAACTTGTTGCCGACCCCCACATTCAGAAGTAGACTTAACAAGAAACCATGAAGATTAAGTTTCAAGGCCCTCTCTTGCACAGGCTCTCATGCTCAATATATAGTTTTCTATTTAAAAAAAAAAAGTTTTCCTTAAAGTGGATCCCCTGAATTATGTAAGCTCCAGGACCCATAGAATCTGAATCATATTACAGGAAATCATATTACACAAAAATGTACTTTTAAAGTATGTGTTCCTTGAGAAAATATATAATTCAAAAAGCTACTTTAAATTCAGTAATATAAATAAATTTGTTTTACTAATCAAACATCTAATATGGTGTGCATTGTTTACAATTTTCTTAGTACTAAGTAGATCTAAATTATATTGTCTAGTTTACATTTGGATTTTTCATTCTTAGGCAGACTGTAATCATTCTACCAGGGATCCACAGTTGAAAGAGAAGAAATAAATGTCAGGGCTAAATTTAAAAAATCATGGCTCAAGAGTGACAGCAGTAGAGTAGTACAGCTCCAGAAGCTGATGACCTTTAGAAAAAGAAACATTTTATTTCTCTATTAACAAAACACAGAGAATGATTACTTCTCAACAAGTATATACAATACATTATAATGTGCTAACATTTTTCAGGCCGAAGTATTAAACCAGGCTACAGACGCGGCTACCTTAACTATCCACCACTGTATTCCACACCAATAAAGTCAACTTTTCTTAGCCTCTGTTTCTGAAAAAAACCCTAAGCAGTCATTCAAATGTTTGCTGAAATGAAACTGGCTTATGCATAAAGAGAAATGAGGCCTGAAAGAACACTGGGCCACAGGACAAGCCTATCATCCTAAGAGACAGTAGGGTAAATGGGGTTCAGAGATCTATAGTTTATTAGCACTGAAGATTACAAATGAGATATGAGTGTGACTGACACCAATTAAGACTAGAAAGGATTTGTTCCTGCAGAACCAGAGGGTCCTTTGATGAAACCAGAAGTAAGGTACAGCTATCTTGGAGAGGGATAGGTCTCTTAAGGGAATTCATTTCATGTTGTTCCCAACCTCAACACACTAACTTCCAGTGGGCAGGGTAAAAACCTTTCCCATGTGCGAAATGACAAAAAAAAAAGTGAGTCCCAAACTTGTTGCCGACCCCCACATTCAGAAGTAGACTTAACAAGAAACCATGAAGATTAAGTTTCAAGGCCCTCTCTTGCACAGGCTCTCATGCTCAATATATAGTTTTCTATTTAAAAAAAAAAAGTTTTCCTTAAAGTGGATCCCCTGAATTATGTAAGCTCCAGGACCCATAGAATCTGAATCATATTACAGGAAATCATATTACACAAAAATGTACTTTTAAAGTATGTGTTCCTTGAGAAAATATATAATTCAAAAAGCTACTTTAAATTCAGTAATATAAATAAATTTGTTTTACTAATCAAACATCTAATATGGTGTGCATTGTTTACAATTTTCTTAGTACTAAGTAGATCTAAATTATATTGTCTAGTTTACATTTGGATTTTTCATTCTTAGGCAGACTGTAATCATTCTACCAGGGATCCACAGTTGAAAGAGAAGAAATAAATGTCAGGGCTAAATTTAAAAAATCATGGCTCAAGAGTGACAGCAGTAGAGTAGTACAGCTCCAGAAGCTGATGACCTTTAGAAAAAGAAACATTTTATTTCTCTATTAACAAAACACAGAGAATGATTACTTCTCAACAAGTATATACAATACATTATAATGTGCTAACATTTTTCAGGCCGAAGTATTAAACCAGGCTACAGACGCGGCTACCTTAACTATCCACCACTGTATTCCACACCAATAAAGTCAACTTTTCTTAGCCTCTGTTTCTGAAAAAAACCCTAAGCAGTCATTCAAATGTTTGCTGAAATGAAACTGGCTTATGCATAAAGAGAAATGAGGCCTGAAAGAACACTGGGCCACAGGACAAGCCTATCATCCTAAGAGACAGTAGGGTAAATGGGGTTCAGAGATCTATAGTTTATTAGCACTGAAGATTACAAATGAGATATGAGTGTGACTGACACCAATTAAGACTAGAAAGGATTTGTTCCTGCAGAACCAGAGGGTCCTTTGATGAAACCAGAAGTAAGGTACAGCTATCTTGGAGAGGGATAGGTCTCTTAAGGGAATTCATTTCATAATCATTAAATGAAGTTCAATAAGGTCTCTAAGTAACACTACTAATTCCATGCATAGAGAATTCCATGGGCTTCCCTGGTGGCTCAGACAGTAAACAATACACTTACAACATCAGAATTCCATGACATTCATGTAAATGATGTCTCCACCAAGACACTTATTAACCACAAAGGGAAAGATTTTAACTTTGCCATAGAGAAACCAGGCAGAAACCCCCTTAAGCAAGTGATCAGGTCAAACATCACCAGCAGTAATACACACTGACATTATGAATCCCATGGTAATAATGCATTGAGAACACAATGTCTTGTCTAAACCATATAATCTCAGTTCAATCATAAGAGAAAAAAAATTAGACAAATCCAAATTAAGGGACTTTTGACAAAACAAGTAATATTCTCCCCAAAAGTCAAAGTTACAAACGACAAAGAAAGACTGAGAAACTTGTACAGAATATAGGAAACTAAGGAAGAAAAAAGCAATGAACACAATGTGAGATCCTTAATAGTATTGAACCAATGCAAATTTCCTGGTTCTGATCATTGTACTATGGATATAAGATGATAACATTAAAGGAAGCTGGATATCTGAAGGATATCTAAAAACACTCTGCACTATTTTTGCAACTTTCCTATAAGTCCAAAATTGGTTCAAAATAAAAACCTTTTTAACTGTGCAAATAATTCATTGAGGAAGATGAAAGCTTGGCCCCAATGGGGAAACAAGAGGCATTTAGAGGATTAACATTCTACACTTACAAAGGCAAATGGACCAATAGTTGGTGATCATGGGAAACTTAAAAGTCCAATGAAAGCTTGTTTGAAATCTACAGGTTTATCATGTTTAATCTCACAGTTCAGTTGTTAATGGGTTAAGTTTTATTAATTCAGAAGCCTGTTTCTCAGAGCTTGATTTACCTAGAATGAACTATCAGAAAAGTTTTTAAATCTGTAGGATCAAGAATAAGTAAATGGAAAAGAACAGGGGTCTTGTTAAGGTGATGCATTTTTTTCCCTCTTTTCTCTATTTTCTAAATTATCTATAATTCATAGATAAATTATATTTAGTTTACAATTTCCTTGAATTAAAATTGGAATTTAAATTCATTTTCCCTAAAAATAGAATGAAAGGACTCTAGACCAGTGATAACCAATCACTGAGATACCTAATATCCTAACAATATAAAAGCTGTTTTACTATTGGTAACTATTTCCTATTTAGAAACAAGGGGCCAGATTTGGATTTCTGTTTCTTTTCATTCTGTTCTCACTGCTGCTGCTGCTGCTGCTGCTGCTGCTCAGTTCAGATCCTCTTCCCAGTGGAATACCACGCCACATTACTGACTCATTGCCAGGCCTCCATTCCTATATACATGATCACCAGAGGACTCCTAAAATACCATTCCACTCCCCTTTTCAATGGCTTCCAGTGATGAGTGTTCTTTTGGCCAGAGAGAAAAAAAATGGTATCTTTTCTTGTTTATTTTGAAAAATGGTATTTTTATAATTCGCATGGGGAAGAAATTAATGAATGGAGTTTTCACAAGTTTCTCTGCCTTCATTTTTTCCGTTGATCAGATGTCTGAGACCCTCTTCAGTGCCCTTCACTCATCCTCCACTCCAGAATGAGCATTCCTATCCTCTCTCATATTATAGTTACTTGTGTACCTGGACTGCCTCATACATCACTTAAGGGTATCTTTTACTCTACACACAGGCTGAATATAAGACACTAAGGTTTATTTAAAGAGGAAACTTTTTGTTTGAAGGTATAAGTACCTAGAAGTATCAATTCTAACATACTGATAAACTCTGACTCTCCTTAAATGAATTCCCCAAATTTCCATATCTAACTCAAGATACTGCACACAAGTTTTTCTAACGAAGACTACATCACTGAATCAATATTTGGTTTCGCTTCAAGCTTAAAAATAAAAGAGATAGTATCTACAACCATAAAAAAGGCTATTTGTTGATTTATGGACTGATTATTGCAAACTCCCCAGTGAATACAATTACCCAACACAAACAATTTCCTGAGGGTTGGACTTCGGCAGCTTCAAATCATTACATCATGTACAACAAGAAAAACTGTATGCTGATAAATAACAGAAAGCTTTATTCTTCTCTTTCATGAGAACTTAAAAAACTGTCATTTACAACAAATCTGTCCAAAACCAGCTGGGGAAAAAAAAGAGAAAAAACAAGAACACATATTTCACTTTGTTATAACTGACAAATTAAATAACTAAGAAATAACAGTTGCAGGCTACTTAGCCCCTCCTTATAAACATCCAGAGCTATAGAGATAATTTACTAACTTCTAAGGGAGGCAACGTGCTTCCCAGGTAGCTCAATGAGAAAAGAATCCACCTGCAATGTGGGAGATGCAGGAGATGCGGGTTTGATCCCTGGAGGAAGATCCCCTGGAGGAGGGCATGGCAACCCACTCCAGTATTCTTGCCTGGAGAAACCCATGGACAGAGGAGACTGGCAGGCTACAGTCCATAGGGTCCCAAAGAGTTGAACACGACCGAAGCAACTGAGCACACATGCACGCAAGAGAGGCAGCATGATAGTAGAAAGAACACAGTGTTTAAAAGTGCAGCCTCTACAGGATCAGTTGCATTATATAACCCAGGAAACACCATGCTCATAGTGGAGATCCAGGAGGTCCCATTTTGAAAGAACACAATGCAAATTATAAAACTTAGGGAGCTAGATAGAGTTCACAGTCTGGAACAGAGTTGGATTCTACCATC
The DNA here is from genome assembly GCA_022376925.1 of Tragulus kanchil. NCBI lineage: Eukaryota > Metazoa > Chordata > Mammalia > Artiodactyla > Tragulidae > Tragulus > Tragulus kanchil. The sequence continues at coordinate 49,251,846 of JAIOJX010000005.1, forward strand.
CATCAACTGTGTCATCTTGACAAACTTAATCAACTACTGAAGTCTCAGGTAATGAGATGGGATTAAAAAATAACATAGGGGTGGGATGGGGAGGGACTGGGAGGGGGGTTCAGGTGGGAGGGGTCAAGGGTGTTCCTATGACTGATCTGGATTTATGTATAGCTGTAAACAACATAACTCTGTAAAAGTAAAATAAAAAGAATTATATAAAATAAATAAAAACAAAAAATAACATGTCTTTCACAGGATTCTTAAAGAATTAAGTGAAATAATATGTGTGTATATAAAATTAGCCCAGGGGGCTTCCCTGGTGGTCCAGTGGGTAAGGACACCGCCTTGCAGTGCAAGGGCCGCCAGTTCGATCCTTGGCCTGGGAAGATCCCACATGCTGCGGAGCGGCTGGACTGATGTGTCCAATTACCGAGCCGGAGCTCTGGAGCGCATGTGCCCAGAGCTAGCGCTCTGCGACAACAGAGGCCACCGCAGGTGCCCAAAGGGGCCGCAAACAGTTCCCGATCCTCCCTCGCCTCAAAATCAAGAACTTAAAAACTGTCATTTACAACAAATCTGTCCAAAACCAGATGGGGAAAAAAAAGAGAAAAAACAAGAACACATATTTCACTTTGTTATAACTGACAAATTAAATAACTAAGAAATAACAGTTGCAGGCTAATTAGAACCTCATTATAAACATAAAGAGCTATAGAGATAATTTACTAACTTCTAAGGGAGGCAACGTGCTTCCCAGGTAGCTCAATGAGAAAAGAATCCACCTGCAATGTGGGAGATGCAGGAGATGCGGGTTTGATCCCTGGAGGAAGATCCCCTGGAGGAGGGCATGGCAACCCACTCCAGTATTCTTGCCTGGAGAAACCCATGGACAGAGGAGACTGGCAGGCTACAGTCCATAGGGTCCCAAAGAGTTGAACACGACCGAAGCAACTGAGCACACATGCACGCAAGAGAGGCAGCATGATAGTAGAAAGAACACAGTGTTTAAAAGTGCAGCCTCTACAGGATCAGTTGCATTATATAACCCAGGAAACACCATGCTCATAGTGGAGATCCAGGAGGTCCCATTTTGAAAGAACACAATGCAAATTATAAAACTTAGGGAGCTAGATAGAGTTCACAGTCTGGAACAGAGTTGGATTCTACCATCCATCAACTGTGTCATCTTGACAAACTTAATCAACTACTGAAGTCTCAGGTAATGAGATGGGATTAAAAAATAACATAGGGGTGGGATGGGAGGGACTGGGAGGGGGGTTCAGGTGGGAGGGGTCAAGGGTGTTCCTATGACTGATCTGGATTTATGTATAGCTGTAAACAACATAACTCTGTAAAAGTAAAATAAAAAGAATTATATAAAATAAATAAAAACAAAAAATAACATGTCTTTCACAGGATTCTTAAAGAATTAAGTGAAATAATATGTGTGTATATAAAATTAGCCCAGGGGGCTTCCCTGGTGGTCCAGTGGGTAAGGACACCGCCTTGCAGTGCAAGGGCCGCCAGTTCGATCCTTGGCCTGGGAAGATCCCACATGCTGCGGAGCGGCTGGACTGATGTGTCCAATTACCGAGCCGGAGCTCTGGAGCGCATGTGCCCAGAGCTAGCGCTCTGCGACAACAGAGGCCACCGCGATGGGATGCCCACAGGAGCCAAAGAACAAAGACGGATGAAAATAGAGAAATGAAAGACCAATAGAAGTGGCCCGCCCACCTCCTCCCTCCCCAACCCGCCCCCCTCAAAATAAATAAATAAATAAATGTTTAAAAAAAAATAATAAATAAAATAAAATTAGCCCAGTATTTAGTACTTAGCATATGAGGCATAAATGTTTTGATGACAAAAATAAATAAATGGGGCTTCCTTGGTGGTCCAGTGGGTAAGGACACCACCTTGCAGTGCAAGGGGCGCCAGTTCGATCCCTGGCCTGGGAAGATCCCAGGTGCCGCGGAGTGGCTGGAGGGGTGTGTCCAATTACCGAGCCGGAGTTCTGGAGCCCATGAGCCCAGAGCCGGTGCTCGGCGACAACAGAGGCCACTGCGATGGGAGGCCCACGCAGGTCAAAGAACAAAAATGGATGAAAACAGATAAATGGAAGACCAGTGGAAGTGGCCTGCCCGCCCCCTCCCCCTCACTCCATTCCCCCCAAAATAAGTAAATAAATAAATATTTTAAAATAAATAAATAAATGTTTTGATGATAATTATCATGAAGAAGAATAAGATGAATCTACATTCCAATCTGTCTCCATCATATTCAGGTCATTAGATATCTGTAATAAATGTGATTTATTGAGAGTTTTGCAACAAAATTATAATACTTAGGGGCAGGTAAGAAGCTCCATAAATAGCAGCTATGATTATGATAACTGCATCCTCTATACCCATCATCTCTCTTTCCTTTTCCCTTTCTCTCCTATACACACAAACACATAGAAATTCATGTCAAAATGAAGGAAAATGTATTCTGAAAATAATGCATTCTCAATACAATTCACCTATATAACTTTCCAGTCTAATCCTATCTATCCAAATACTGTCAAAAGCAGTCTCTGATATTTAGCTCAAAAAAACTTCAGTGACAAAATGCTTATAGTCAAAACTCCTGGGACTTAAACAGCCTTTCACAATCATTGCCTGTGCACATTCGTGCTCATCTATCACTGCTCCCCTTAAAACAATAAACGATTTGTTCCATGTATATGCCCAGCATTTTCTCAATATGGAAGATGTATACTTATTGAAGAAAATGTGCAGATAAGTGGACCCATGAAGTTCCAGCCTGTGTTGCCCAAGAGTCATCTGTATTACCCTTGCCCCAGGTCCATTTTCCCAGTACTTACTAATACTAGAAATCCACTCCACTCAGCAAACCTGTTTGAAGAAGCCACTCTGTTGGTAATTTATAGTAATAATGACTAATTACAGTCACACCCTATTATAAAGGAATAGTCATTTATATTTAATTCATTTCCCCAAAGTTTTTCTAGATACTGTTCCCCACCATTTGGGACTTAATATCTCTCAGGAACTTTGTTAATCAGTGCTTATCCAATACATGAGTACTTTATTAGAATACAAAGTAGACAATTACATTGCCTTACCCTCGCCGGAGGCCAACCCGGGTTCTGGAGCCCATGTGCCCAGAGCCGGTGCTCTGTGACAACAGAGGCCACTGCGATGGGAGGCTCATACGGGCCAAAAAACAAAGATGGATGAAAACAGATAAATGGAAGACCAGTGGAAGTGGCCTGCCCGCCCCCCCCCCCTCACTCCATTCCCCCCAAAATAAGTAAATAAATAAATATTTTAAAATAAATAAATAAATGTTTTGATGATAATTATCATGAAGAAGAATAAGATGAATCTACATTCCAATCTGTCTCCATCATATTCAGGTCATTAGATATCTGTAATAAATGTGATTTATTGAGAGTTTTGCAACAAAATTATAATACTTAGGGGCAGGTAAGAAGCTCCATAAATAGCAGCTATGATTATGATAACTGCATCCTCTATACCCATCATCTCTCTTTCCTTTTCCCTTTCTCTCCTATACACACAAACACATAGAAATTCATGTCAAAATGAAGGAAAATGTATTCTGAAAATAATGCATTCTCAATACAATTCACCTATATAACTTTCCAGTCTAATCCTATCTATCCAAATACTGTCAAAAGCAGTCTCTGATATTTAGCTCAAAAAAACTTCAGTGACAAAATGCTTATAGTCAAAACTCCTGGGACTTAAACAGCCTTTCACAATCATTGCCTGTGCACATTCGTGCTCATCTATCACTGCTCCCCTTAAAACAATAAACGATTTGTTCCATGTATATGCCCAGCATTTTTCTCAATATGGAAGATGTATACTTATTGAAGAAAATGTGCAGATAAGTGGACCCATGAAGTTCCAGCCTGTGTTGCCCAAGAGTCATCTGTATTACCCTTGCCCCAGGTCCATTTTCCCAGTACTTACTAATACTAGAAATCCACTCCACTCAGCAAACCTGTTTGAAGAAGCCACTCTGTTGGTAATTTATAGTAATAATGACTAATTACAGTCACACCCTATTATAAAGGAATAGTCATTTATATTTAATTCATTTCCCCAAAGTTTTTCTAGATACTGTTCCCCACCATTTGGGACTTAATATCTCTCAGGAACTTTGTTAATCAGTGCTTATCCAATACATGAGTACTTTATTAGAATACAAAGTAGACAATTACATTGCCTTACCCTCAACAAAGATTCAGTAATTGTTAACTGAAAGAATAAATGAAGAACTTATTTTCTGAAACATTTTTCAATTTAGAGATAAAAGCATAATCAGTTATAAGCATAGTCATAAGCATAATCAGTCACCTCTTTATTTCTTCCCTGAATCTACTTCCCAAATTGTATTATACCTAAGTCGTATTTTCTGTTTCCCAAAGGTCTATGGAAGAAAGATACTCTCCAAATAGCCAGGAGGACAAACACAAAATTCTTCCTCATATACGGCTAATATCACCAAACTAGTAACAATGGCAGATAAAGGAAAGAGAATCAATAGCAATTATACTGGAGCACCAGGACAGCAAAATGATAACTATGCATTCCATAAAGTTGTCTTATACTATCCTCTAGTTCAATTACTTAGTTTTTTTTTCTAATTTTTTTAAACCACTGAGGTGTTTTCCTTAACTTAAGTGCTCAATTACAACCATGCAATATTTATGAATCATTATAACTTACCCAAATTATCTCAGCTCAAACAATAATGAAAGCACGATGGCTCTATCAAAAGCCACTGACTACACTGGCTTGACTCATTTCTGCTGGGAGAACACTGGCACTGAATGGCACAAGCAATTCCAGGGTGAGAAAGCAAGCACATGACTGGGAAGGTGACAGAAGATACCAAGGAAAGAAGGACATCTATAAAGAACCTCTCCTTTGTGGGGGCAGGAGTGGAGGGATGGGCAGGAATCCTTGAAATCTACTCTAGAAGTCTTTACAATACTCAAGCAAAAACCTGCTACCAGACTCCCAGTTTTAAGCCAGTACAAATCTCACCTCTACCACTAACAACTGAGACCTTCTGCAACTCTTTCAGCTGTAAAACTATAATAATAGTCCCCACCACTTGTGCTGTGTGCTCAGTCACTCAGTTGTGTCCGCCCCTCTGTGAGCCCATGGACTGCAGCCCACCAGGCTCCTCTGTCCATGGAATTTTGCAGGCAAGGATACTAGAGTGGGTTGCCATTTCCTTCTCCAGAGGATCTTCCCAAACCAGAGATCACACCTCCATCTTTTGTGTCCCCTGCATTGGCAGGTGGGTCCTTTACCACTAGGGCAACCTTGGAAGCCACCACTTAGTGAGCACCAACTCTGTGCTAGGCACCAAGTAGGCATTAATTTCCTCATTTTCCAGAAAAGAAAAACCCATGTTCTACTTACGCATAATTGTTTCCCAGAGGGATAATACCACTTAACAAGGTTGTACTGGGAATGAGAAGTAAATGCAAAGCACTTAGCATGGGAACTAGCACTTCTCACAGAGTAGGATCTCAGGAATTCATTATTATGATGAATTTATCACTTGAATAAGTGATTCAACTGAACCCAGATGAAATCTCACCAAGTTTTCCCTCATATAATCTACCATAAAAGGACTTTTAAGTAGCACTACTTCTGAAGAACCCGAGGTTTACAACTTTATAATTGCTTAAAATACCAGAGTATCATCCGTTCAGTGTTAACACACACACACACACACACACCACAGACTGTTTTTTAGCTGAGGATCAAAATATATAATCCAAGGAAATAGAAAGCCCATTATGAAAGTGATATTTGCCTTGAGCTGAACACCAAATATTAAATATTTTACTTTCAAAAGGATTATAGATTTCACATCTCAAGAGAGAAGGTGCTAATGAACAAATCTAACTTCCCAAAAATAATTCCCAGAAGCATCTGTTATCCTCAAGTACTCAGCAAACCATTTCCCAGAACTGACAATATATTGCCAAAATCTTCGAGAATTTTGCCAACATTCTGCTGAGAGGGAAAAAAAAATCATTCCAATTCTTGAAATAAATGCTACTTTCCAGTTTAGCCACAAAATAAGGTTTCTTCTTTATTACTTTTATCAATTCGTTAATACTGAAATAAATATTAAGAAATCACAAATTTCAAAGGAAATACAAACCCACACCCCTTACCTTTAATCCTATGAGCTCAAGGAAATCTATGAGAATAGGTTTTTAAACCAATAATAAGAACCAAATTTCCAAAGCCTTAGTAACTGAATCAGAGGAGTGAAGAACAGAAATAATAGTCAACATTAAAGAAGCCTTCTGAAAGCTGAGTCCTTATAACCTCAAAGTTTAAACCTCTGCTTTTAAAAGCAACACTTCACAAAGATTGATCAGTTCCTTCCATCCCTCCATCCCTCCAGTTTTACCAGAAGCACACACTCACCAGAGAGCAGACTCAACTCGCAGCAGAAGGCCTCCAGTAATCACAAGGGCATTTGTGGGACAAGAGATACGGCAATGGGGAGGGGCAAGGGAAGAGCTAGAGTCCCGGAGAGGGACGGGTACGGAGGGAGGAGACAACTGCAGCTAGCAACAATGGGAAACTGCGACTCTAAACCACAAAAGCTTCCCGCAGGACAGGGTAACAGGGAAAGGGCAGTTCATTTTACTACCTACCAGCAGCTAAGCCCTCATGAGAAAGTTAAAAGGATGGAGTTTCCAACTAAACACAAAGTAAACTTAAGAAACTAACCAAAAGTAACTTGAAAGGACATGTCTCAAACATCATAGAGGCTTAAGAATAACATTTAGGAGTCTGTTTCCTCCAGGGGCATTCCTGAGGACAAAGGTCAGCTGTGTAACAATAAGGTTTGCAGAGTGGCAGCTGCTTTTTCGCACTAACAATCAAAAGGAGCACTAGAAGACACAATCCCAAGACTGTCTAGACTTAAATTGAATTAAATCATTTTAAGAGGCAAAACTCTTTCAACTATCTTAAAAAGAAATACTCTTGAATAAAGTTTTTGTGTGAACTGAGTTGTTAGATTCAAGAATCAATTTCTTAAAGTTTGGAATCTCAAAAGTTCCTTACCCAAAAGGCAAAAACAGTGAAAGATCTCCCCTACTTCTCTGGGGGAAAAGGCCAAACTACACCACCAAGAACACAGCAGGTAGATTCCTACCCTAAACATGTGCTCAGTCCACCCAGAACTTACATTTGCAGGCAGGGCACAGAGGCCCCAGAGGACCAGCACACACCCTTCTATGTACTACTTACTCTCTGTTATAAACCAGCTTTATTGAAAGGAGTTGTTTTATAAGCATACGGATGAAAAACTTATCAGCAGAATTGCCAAATAGGGAGAAAAGTCTGTTCTATTTCTATAGGTTGAGATAAAATGTATGAGTTGATTTTTTTTTAAAAGTTTAATTAAGATTTACTGATAAAATTAAACAAAGGCAGGGACAGCCCCAGACTGATTAAGCTCTTATATTTTAACAATATACTAACCTAAAGTAGTCCTTCTGCAAAAGAAGGCCTCCAGTAATCACAAGGGCATTTGTGGGACAAGAGATACGGCAATGGGGAGGGGCAAGGGAAGAGCTAGAGTCCCGGAGAGGGACGGGTACGGAGGGAGGAGACAACTGCAGCTAGCAACAATGGGAAACTGCGACTCTAAACCACAAAAGCTTCCCGCAGGACAGGGTAACAGGGAAAGGGCAGTTCATTTTACTACCTACCAGCAGCTAAGCCCTCATGAGAAAGTTAAAAGGATGGAGTTTCCAACTAAACACAAAGTAAACTTAAGAAACTAACCAAAAGTAACTTGAAAGGACATGTCTCAAACATCATAGAGGCTTAAGAATAACATTTAGGAGTCTGTTTCCTCCAGGGGCATTCCTGAGGACAAAGGTCAGCTGTGTAACAATAAGGTTTGCAGAGTGGCAGCTGCTTTTTCGCACTAACAATCAAAAGGAGCACTAGAAGACACAATCCCAAGACTGTCTAGACTTAAATTGAATTAAATCATTTTAAGAGGCAAAACTCTTTCAACTATCTTAAAAAAAGAAATACTCTTGAATAAAGTTTTTGTGTGAACTGAGTTGTTAGATTCAAGAATCAATTTCTTAAAGTTTGGAATCTCAAAAGTTCCTTACCCAAAAGGCAAAAACAGTGAAAGATCTCCCCTACTTCTCTGGGGGAAAAGGCCAAACTACACCACCAAGAACACAGCAGGTAGATTCCTACCCTAAACATGTGCTCAGTCCACCCAGAACTTACATTTGCAGGCAGGGCACAGAGGCCCCAGAGGACCAGCACACACCCTTCTATGTACTACTTACTCTCTGTTATAAACCAGCTTTATTGAAAGGAGTTGTTTTATAAGCATACGGATGAAAAAACTTATCAGCAGAATTGCCAAATAGGGAGAAAAGTCTGTTCTATTTCTATAGGTTGAGATAAAATGTATGAGTTGATTTTTTTTTAAAAGTTTAATTAAGATTTACTGATAAAATTAAACAAAGGCAGGGACAGCCCCAGACTGATTAAGCTCTTATATTTTAACAATATACTAACCTAAAGTAGTCCTTCTGCAACAAGAAAGTGCCCAAATTAAAAAAGAAAAAAAAAAAAAAAAGATACCACTGCTTTCTTTTTGCTCATCATTAGCATTCTAATCCAGGTCTCCTACTGCTGCTGGAGGATGGGGATGTAGTGTCATTTCAAAACGTGAAACAAGATTTCTATGACTAGTGCTAAATAAATTTTAAAAAAAACAACAATGTACAAATATCAAGGTCAAGCTCTCCAGTCAAATCCTTAAGAGATGGTTATATATTTAAGAAATAGAATATTTCCTGCCATATCAGTAAATAAGGATGTCAGAGTCATTGGTGATTGCAGTCCTCCAATGTGAGCCTGTAAGCCTTAAACACAGAAAGGAGAAGAATTCCTGCTATATCAGATATATATATAGATAGATAGACTATAGCCTGCCAGGCTTCTCTGTTCATGAGATTTTCCAGGCTATAGGCCATGCGGTCACAAAGAGTCCAAGACAACTGAGCACACATGCACACATGCACCCTTCCCACTCATTAGCCTATGAAATTACCCAGCCCATAAAAAACTAACCATTGCATATTCTGGGGCCTCTTACCCTCTGAGATGGCCCACTCTCTGTCTGTGGAGTGTTTTGTTTCTGGCTAAATAAATCCACTTCTTACTTACCTATCACACTGTCTCTCACTGAATTCTTTCTACAATGAGACATCAAAAATCTGAGTTTCATGAAGTCCAGAAACCAGGTGCATGACCTCAGTCAAACAAACCATAGATTTTTTCCTATGGACCGGGATTCAGGTCAGTATGTGGCAGTAAACAACAACTCTGTAAAAAAAATAAATTAAATTAAAAAAAAGAAAAAAAGAAAAGCATAAGTTTTAGCCAGGTTCAAATACCAACACATGGGTTTAAGTTGCAATCTGGGTTTTGACCAGGTTTGAGTCCTACTATGTGGGTTCAAGCCCAAATCTGAGTCACAATGTACATCAACTGATGAATGGATAAATAAATGTGAAATATTCATATCATAGAATAGTATTCAGTCATTATCAGAATGAAGCACTAATACATGCTACAACGTGTTAATATTGAAAATCTTATGTTAAGTGAAAAGGTCAGTAACAAAGTTCACCTGTTGTATGATCCCAATTATATGAAATATCTAGAATAAGCAAATTACAGAGACAGAAAGTAGATTAGTGGTTGCCTAGGGCTGAGAGGAGGAAGGAAGATAAACCATATCTTTTGGAGGTGATAAAAATGTTCTAAAACTGACTGTGGTGATGGTTGTTCAACTCTAAAAATTTTAAAAACCACTAAACTGTAAAATTTTCAATGGGTGAACTGTGTGGTTTGTGAATTATATCTCAACAAAGCTGTTATTCTTTAAAAAATCATAGTTTTCCTCTTTGCAAAACAAGGACACTCTTTGTTTCATGTCTGCGGTTTAAATTGTGGTTCCCATAAACAACAGCAGCTGCCACCTGGTAAAACTAGATGGTTTTAAATGCTTGGCAAACAACTTCTGTGTGTACGAGGTTTTGAATAGCTGTTTTTATAAAATACATAAGCATGAAAATCAGGTTGTCAAGGCATTCTTACTCTCCAACACCGTCATTTAATTCAGGACAGAATGCAATCACCACTTCTTTAATCAAGAAGCTAACAGTAACACTACTGGTTACACATATGTTCAAAGTGAACAGACACAGATAATTCACTTTGACAATAATAAGGCTGAAAATGCCACTGAAATGGCACAGCTGCAAAAGTCAGAGTATAAGTCTTATGTTTGGGTAGAAAGACAGAACAGATGAACAAGGCAGCCTGAAATGACACTTGCTGGGCATGCCCTTTGCCTAACAAACAATCCCTATATATCTGTAGAAATCCTTCCAGTTGCTTTTTGGGCAAATTTCCCCAGAGTACTCCCTCAGAAGTTAACTTAAAACCATCCGTTTGATAAACAATCTGGGGCTTCCCCTGGTGGTCCAGTGGGTAAGGACACTGCCTTGCAGTGCAAGGGGCGTCGGTTCGATCCCTGGCCTGGGAAGATCCCACGTGCCGCGGAGCAGCTGGACCGATGTGTCCAATTACCGAGCCAGAGCTCTGGCGCTCTGCAGCGACAGACGCCACGCACAATGTACATCAACTGATGAATGGATAAATAAATGTGAAATATTCATATCATAGAATAGTATTCAGTCATTATCAGAATGAAGCACTAATACATGCTACAACGTGTTAATATTGAAAATCTTATGTTAAGTGAAAAGGTCAGTAACAAAGTTCACCTGTTGTATGATCCCAATTATATGAAATATCTAGAATAAGCAAATTACAGAGACAGAAAGTAGATTAGTGGTTGCCTAGGGCTGAGAGGAGGAAGGAAGATAAACCATATCTTTTGGAGGTGATAAAAATGTTCTAAAACTGACTGTGGTGATGGTTGTTCAACTCTAAAAATTTTAAAAACCACTAAACTGTAAAATTTTCAATGGGTGAACTGTGTGGTTTGTGAATTATATCTCAACAAAGCTGTTATTCTTTAAAAAATCATAGTTTTCCTCTTTGCAAAACAAGGACACTCTTTGTTTCATGTCTGCGGTTTAAATTGTGGTTCCCATAAACAACAGCAGCTGCCACCTGGTAAAACTAGATGGTTTTAAATGCTTGGCAAACAACTTCTGTGTGTACGAGGTTTTGAATAGCTGTTTTTATAAAATACATAAGCATGAAAATCAGGTTGTCAAGGCATTCTTACTCTCCAACACCGTCATTTAATTCAGGACAGAATGCAATCACCACTTCTTTAATCAAGAAGCTAACAGTAACACTACTGGTTACACATATGTTCAAAGTGAACAGACACAGATAATTCACTTTGACAATAATAAGGCTGAAAATGCCACTGAAATGGCACAGCTGCAAAAGTCAGAGTATAAGTCTTATGTTTGGGTAGAAAGACAGAACAGATGAACAAGGCAGCCTGAAATGACACTTGCTGGGCATGCCCTTTGCCTAACAAACAATCCCTATATATCTGTAGAAATCCTTCCAGTTGCTTTTTGGGCAAATTTCCCCAGAGTACTCCCTCAGAAGTTAACTTAAAACCATCCGTTTGATAAACAATCTGGGGCTTCCCCTGGTGGTCCAGTGGGTAAGGACACTGCCTTGCAGTGCAAGGGGCGTCGGTTCGATCCCTGGCCTGGGAAGATCCCACGTGCCGCGGAGCAGCTGGACCGATGTGTCCAATTACCGAGCCAGAGCTCTGGCGCTCTGCAGCGACAGACGCCACCGCGATGGGAGGCCCACAGGAGCCAAGGAACAAAGACAGATGAAAATAGAGAAATGAAAGACGAATAGAAGTGGCCCGCTCGCTCCCCTCCCTCCCTCCCCAACCCGACCCCTGCCCAAAATAAATAAATAAATCTTTAAAAAAAAAAAAAGATAAACAATCTGACTGTGCTCAGGGTGCAAAGAAAGCAGACAACTAATGAACCTTCAGTAAGTGAAAAGGGGGACAGAAGGAAAGCGGGGAAATAGACAAGTATATACCATTACTAAAGAGACAAACATCACTCTTGAGTTGGTAATCTGAACTGGGAACGAGGAAAAGGGAGACATGACAGCACAGTATTAATGGTTTGAGAAAATAAATAGTCCTTTGTGCCAATTTATTTTTCTTTCCTTAAACAAAGGGTTTATATGTCAAATTCGCAGAACAGGAAAATATTATCACCTTTCGGATCACACAATGCCAAACATTTAAAACTTGGGTGAATCCAGAATAAGTGAGGGTGAAGAGAGAGAGAGATTCTCATTCACTCCTTGTAGAAATAAAATTAATTTGGTGGTACTTCTCAATTTAAAATGCTTATACCCTTTGTTTCAGCAATTCAACTTCTAGAAATTTGTCCTACAGTTTGCAAAGACAATGTAAAAATATATTACAATTACAGTGCTAGTAATAAGTAAAAAACTAAATGTCACTAATCTGGGATTATACATATCTATAAACAACAAAACACTGTAAGCAAAAAGCAAAATTAAAATTAAAAAAAAACTAAATGTCAATAAGGGAAGTCTCATTTGGAAGTATTTACACATGAAATAGTATGTATGGAATTTACTTCAAAATAATTATGGGTTATCTAGGGAGTAGTAGAGGAAGGATAATTTAAACACAGTTAGCCATATACTTAATAGTTCATGAAGCTGGTGATGGTTACAGGTGGGTTATACACACTCTTCTCCTTACTTTTATATATGTTCAAAATTTTTCCACAATAAAATGATGCAAACATATTATACAACCTCACTGAAGGGGGTACTGGATAAAGGCACTGACTTAAGTAACTCTGGAAATGACTAGAGTTTATAAGACTAAAGTCACAAGGACCTAACTCTGTATCACCATTACATTCCAGTTAGTAGTTACTTCCCACAGGTGTACAGGCAACCAATTCTGAAGACTTTATACACATATACTGGTAGTGGACAATTAGGTAAATGAATGGAAGATGGTGGAAGGTTTCTCACTTTTGGAATAGGAAGTTACAGATAAGAGAGAAAACGTTACAGTTATCCACATGGTAATGGATTAGAGTTGGAATATGAACTTATGTTTAGCTTATTAAAGATACAGAAGGGGGATGCACCTGGCAGTCCAGTGGTTAAGATTACATGCTTCCAAAGAAGGGATGGGGTTTGATCCCTGGTAAACCCCACACAGGATGAACTAAGATCTCATATGCTGAGTGGTATGGCCTAAAAACTTTTAAAATAAATAAAGATACAGATGGTTACATCTAGAAATACTTATAGATATGTGTATATGTATACACCCATATGGTCTTCCTAGTTAAAGAATCCACCTACCAATGCAGGAGACACAGAGACACGGGTTCAGCCCCTGGGTCGGGACAATCCCCTGGAATAGGAAACGCAACCCATTCCAGTATTCTTACCTGGAAAATTTCACGGACAGAGGAGCCTGGCAGGCTATAGTCCACAGAGTTGCAAACTCAGACACGACTGAGCACAAGAACATATACCCATATATTTACTTGCTCTATCAGCTGACAATCCTTAGAATCAATGTCCCAGGTTGCAACAAGCACACCTAGACCTGAGGTTTGTTCTGGTTTTCTTTTTTTCTCTTAATTTTTTGGCTATGTCATGGGCGGGATGTGGGATCTTAGTTCCTAACCAGGAATTGAACCCATGCTTCCTAGTGGAAACTTAGAGCCTTAACTACTAGGTCACCAGGGGAATTCTACAGACTTGACATCTTGGTTTCAAAAACCATTCTCCAATAAAAGAATCCTAGGTTCCGGAGAAATGGCTGGTTTTAGCCCTGGGACAGGAAACACATGAGATGAGCCCAGAGCATCTTCTAACATCAGAAAGTAAGGAAATGCTAAAAACTAAAGAACGCAAAAATCCTAAATTGACAGAAGCATATCAAAGATACACAGGAGATAGCCCAACAGAGTTCCCAACAGCCAAATCTGAAACAATTTGAGAAGAAGGAGGAAGGAAAAAAGCAGTACCGGATTAACCTAAAGCATAAAATAAATATCTAAGAATCCATAGTGACATAAAAAAATGTCCTCCTGGAGAATTCCCTGGCACTCCAGGACTCTATGCTTTTACTGTTGAGGGCCTGGGTTCAATCCCTGGTCAGGAAATTAAGATTTCATATGCTAAGACTAGTTAAGGAAAAAAAAAGAAACTTTAAAAGGAAAAGAAACATATTCCAAAGAGTAGTAATATGGAGGTATGGCCAAGATGCTGAAGTAAGGAAACCCTTAGCTCACCTTCTCCCACTGGCACATCAAAATTACAACAATTTACAGAATATCTATGAGAATCTCCTGAATACTGGCAGCAAATATTTTCCATAACTAAAAGTATACATAAGAAACCACAACAGATGGGAAAAGGGGGCAGAAATGCAGTGGAGTCTAGACACACTCCCAGGAGGGCAATACACAAACAGGAGGATAATCATAATTGCAGAGATACTCCCCAAGGAACTAGAAGTCTGAGCCCCACATTCAACTCCTTAGTTTTGGGGTCTTGCACCAGGAAGATGAGTGCCCAGAACATCTGGCTCTGAAGGCTAGAGAAGCTTGCAAAGGAAAGAGTCAGAGAGCTGTAGAAATAGAAGATTCTCATCTTGACGTGTGAAAATACCTCATATGCCCTGAATTTCAATGCAGGGGCAGTATTTTGAAAGAAGTCTGGATCAGACCCACTTGCTGATCTTGGAGAGCCTTTTGGGGAGGCAGGAAGATAACTGGAACTCATCCTGAAAACACAAACAGTAGCAACAATCTTTTTTTGAGCTTATTCTACCACAAAGATACTAGTGCTGACAATTGTCATTTTGAAGTCCTCCCTCTATCCTTTAGCACTGGGAGCTTATTTGCCCAGCAGCAGACTTGTACCAGATTCAGGCAGCCCTCAAGACCCAGCCCCACTAACCAGCAGGGAGGAATCAGCTCCAGAACCCACCAGTGAGCCAATACCAGCACTGGGACCTCCTAAGCCGCACAGCCAGTCATACCAAGACACAGCCTTGCCCCCGTCAGCAGGCCATCACCAACTAGGGCAACCTTGGACCACGCAGTCCCTCCAGGATTCAGTACTGTCCAATACTGGGCTGGCAGCCAAGCATAAAAAAATCTAAGAATCCATAGTGACATAAAAATGTCCTCCTGGAGAATTCCCTGGCACTCCAGGACTCTATGCTTTACTGTTGAGGGCCTGGGTTCAATCCTGGCAGGAAATTAAGATTTCATATGCTAAGACTAGTTAAGGAAAAAAAAAGAAACTTTAAAAGGAAAAGAAACATATTCCAAAGAGTAGTAATATGGAGGTATGGCCAAGATGCTGAAGTAAGGAAACCCTTAGCTCACCTTCTCCCACTGGCACATCAAAATTACAACAATTTACAGAATATCTATGAGAATCTCCTGAATACTGGCAGCAAATATTTTCCATAACTAAAAGTATACATAAGAAACCACAACAGATGGGAAAAGGGGGCAGAAATGCAGTGGAGTCTAGACACACTCCCAGGAGGGCAATACACAAACAGGAGGATAATCATAATTGCAGAGATACTCCCCAAGGAACTAGAAGTCTGAGCCCCACATTCAACTCCTTAGTTTTGGGGTCTTGCACCAGGAAGATGAGTGCCCAGAACATCTGGCTCTGAAGGCTAGAGAAGCTTGCAAAGGAAAGAGTCAGAGAGCTGTAGAAATAGAAGATTCTCATCTTGACGTGTGAAAATACCTCATATGCCCTGAATTTCAATGCAGGGGCAGTATTTTGAAAGAAGTCTGGATCAGACCCACTTGCTGATCTTGGAGAGCCTTTTGGGGAGGCAGGAAGATAACTGGAACTCATCCTGAAAACACAAACAGTAGCAACAATCTTTTTTTGAGCTTATTCTACCACAAAGATACTAGTGCTGACAATTGTCATTTTGAAGTCCTCCCTCTATCCTTTAGCACTGGGAGCTTATTTGCCCAGCAGCAGACTTGTACCAGATTCAGGCAGCCCTCAAGACCCAGCCCCACTAACCAGCAGGGAGGAATCAGCTCCAGAACCCACCAGTGAGCCAATACCAGCACTGGGACCTCCTAAGCCGCACAGCCAGTCATACCAAGACACAGCCTTGCCCCCGTCAGCAGGCCATCACCAACTAGGGCAACCTTGGACCACGCAGTCCCTCCAGGATTCAGTACTGTCCAATACTGGGCTGGCAGCCAACCGTGCCTGGAACCAGACCCACCTACCAGCTACAGTAGTCAGCCAAGCACAACAAAATGGCCCTGTGAAGCCCACACAGCAGGCATCCCTAGGGCATACACTCCTAGTAAACAGAGGCAAGTATGCTACTGGGCCTCATAGAAAGTCTCCTATATAAGGTCATTTCTCTAAGGTCAGGAAACTGAAATAACCTACTTAGTAACAGAAATAAACACAGAGAATTAGGCAAAATGAGAAGACAGAGGAATATGTTCCAAACAAGAAACAAAACCTCAGAAAAAGAACTAAATGGAGCAGAGATAAGCAATCTAACCAAAAAAGAATTCCAGATAATGACCAAAACAAGTCTTAATAAACTTAAGAAAACTGAAATTATATCAAGCATCTTTTCTGATCACAATGAGATTAGAAATCAACTATTAATACAAGGGGGAGGGGGAATACAAACATGTGGAGGCTAAACAACCAATGGATCACTCAAGAAATCAAGAAAGGGACTTTTCTAGTGGTCCAGTGGTTAAGACACTGTGCTTCCAACTGAGGGAGTTAATTCTTAGGCAGGTTGACAGGATGTATAGTGACCCTAAGAAGGAGGAGGAAGAGTGGGAACAAACATTTTTTAGCCAAGGTACCTTCACCTTGATTGCCATACCTACGACAATAATATATTTCGCCTAAGAACCTTCTTTAAGCCCAGAGCTACTGATTATAACAATGCTCAAGGACATGCTTCTCTTTCTTAACAGGAACCCAGTCCTTCAAACTAATCTCATACCTATGTTAATTATGTATGTTGTGGGTGTGGGTCTGGTAAGACCTTTACAGCCTTAAAATATTCTTTTGATTTATTGTTAATAACCAACAGGAAAAACACATAATGTCCCACCTAAACTAGCTGCTCAGGGCACTCTCCTACCCCCTTCCAGTACCTTTCACTGGAAGATTTTCTCAATCCCACCAGTGCAGGGAGGAATCAGCTCCAGAACCCACCAGTGAGCCAATACCAGCACTGGGACCTCCTAAGCCGCACAGCCAGTCATACCAAGACACAGCCTTGCCCCCGTCAGCAGGCCATCACCAACTAGGGCAACCTTGGACCACGCAGTCCCTCCAGGATTCAGTACTGTCCAATACTGGGCTGGCAGCCAACCGTGCCTGGAACCAGACCCACCTACCAGCTACAGTAGTCAGCCAAGCACAACAAAATGGCCCTGTGAAGCCCACACAGCAGGCATCCCTAGGGCATACACTCCTAGTAAACAGAGGCAAGTATGCTACTGGGCCTCATAGAAAGTCTCCTATATAAGGTCATTTCTCTAAGGTCAGGAAACTGAAATAACCTACTTAGTAACAGAAATAAACACAGAGAATTAGGCAAAATGAGAAGACAGAGGAATATGTTCCAAACAAGAAACAAAACCTCAGAAAAAGAACTAAATGGAGCAGAGATAAGCAATCTAACCAAAAAAGAATTCCAGATAATGACCAAAACAAGTCTTAATAAACTTAAGAAAACTGAAATTATATCAAGCATCTTTTCTGATCACAATGAGATTAGAAATCAACTATTAATACAAGGGGGAGGGGGAATACAAACATGTGGAGGCTAAACAACCAATGGATCACTCAAGAAATCAAGAAAGGGACTTTTCTAGTGGTCCAGTGGTTAAGACACTGTGCTTCCAACTGAGGGAGTTAATTCTTAGGCAGGTTGACAGGATGTATAGTGACCCTAAGAAGGAGGAGGAAGAGTGGGAACAAACATTTTTTAGCCAAGGTACCTTCACCTTGATTGCCATACCTACGACAATAATATATTTCGCCTAAGAACCTTCTTTAAGCCCAGAGCTACTGATTATAACAATGCTCAAGGACATGCTTCTCTTTCTTAACAGGAACCCAGTCCTTCAAACTAATCTCATACCTATGTTAATTATGTATGTTGTGGGTGTGGGTCTGGTAAGACCTTTACAGCCTTAAAATATTCTTTTGATTTATTGTTAATAACCAACAGGAAAAACACATAATGTCCCACCTAAACTAGCTGCTCAGGGCACTCTCCTACCCCCTTCCAGTACCTTTCACTGGAAGATTTTCTCAATCCCTTTTTACTTTAATAAAACTTTTTTGGGAGGGTGGGGGGCTCTTTTATTGATTTTTTATTTATTTATTTTCATCCATCTTTATTCTTCGGCCTGTGTGGGCCTCCCATTTGCTGTGGCCTCTCTCATTGCAGAACACTAGCTCTGCGTGTATGCACTCCAGAGTGCTGGCTCAGTAATTGGACACACCGGTCCAGCCACTCCGTGGCACATGGGATCATCTTGGGCCAGGGATTGAACCAGCGCCCCTTGCACTGCAAGTTGGACTCTTTACCCACTGGACCACCGGGGAAGCCCTACTTTAATAAAACTTTTGCTGCAAGAAGCTCTGAGTGACTGAAGTTCAGTCTTTCAATCCCGAGTGAAATTTTCTCCTTCAAAGGTCATGAATCCGACACCAGTCACCGTTAAGCTATCTACTGTCACCTATCAGGGGACAAGGGTTCAAGCCCTGGTTGGGGAACTAAGAACCCACATGCTGTAGGGCAACCAAGCCTGCATGAGCCACAACTAGAGAGAAGCCTGCCCAACACAACAAAAGATCCTGGGAATAGCAACAAAGATTCCATGTGCTGCAATTAAGACCCGATGCAGGGCATTCCTGGTGGTCCAGTGGGTAAGGACACCGCCTTGCAGTGCAAGGGGTGCTGGTTCGATCCCTGGCCTGGGAAGATCCCACATGCTGCGGAGAAGCTGGACTGATGTGTCCAACTACCGAGCCAGAGCTCTGGAGTGCATGCGCCCAGAGCTGGTGCTCTGTGGCGACAGAGGCCACTGCGATGGGAGGCCACTGCGACCGGAGGCCCACATAGGCCAAACAACAAAGATAAATGAAAACATATAAATGAAAAACCAATGGAGGGCTTCCCTGATGGTCCAGTGGGTGGGGACACCGCCTTGCAGTGCAAGGGGTGCTGGTTCGATCCCTGGCCTGGGAAGATTCCACGTGCCGCAGAGCAGCTGGACTGATGTGTCCAATTGCCGAGCCGGAGCTCTGGAGCCCATGCGCCCAGAGCCGGTGCTCTGCGACAACAGAGGCCACCGCGATGGGAGGCCCACAGGAGCCAAAAGAACAAAGACGGATGAAAATAGAGAAATGAAAGACCAACGGAGGTGGCCCGCCTGCTCCCCTCCCTCCCCACTCCACCCCCACCAAAAATAAATAAATAAAATAAATGTCTAATAAAAAAACCAATGGAAGTGCCACCCCCCCAAAAAAAAAATCTATTAAAAAAAAAAAGACCCAATGCAGCCAGAAATAAAAGAAAAGGAAGGAACTCCAGGAGAGTTGTTTCTTAAAAAATAAATTAATTAAATACGACACAACGAATCTATCTATGAAACAGAAACAGACTAATAGGCACAGAGAACAGACTATGGTTGCCAAAGGGGTTGAGGGGTAGAGGAGGAGTGGACTGGGAATTAGGGGTTGGCAGATGCAAACTATTACATACAGGATGGATAAACAGCAAGGTCCTCCTGTATAGCACAGGGAACTATATTCAGTATTCTGCAGCCTTTTTTTTTTTTTTTTTTTTTTTAATATCCTGCAGTCTTAACCACTGGACCACCAGGAAGTCCCTGATGAATTTTATTTTAAAAAGAGAAATTACCTCTTTGTTTCCTATGTAAATCTGGTATCTACATAAAAGTATAAAATATTTAAATAACAACAAATAAAGACAAATGAAGCAAGAATAAATGAAGTGAGTGATCAGAGTTATCAAAGCAACTCTATAAAGAAATTCTGAACCTCCCATCTATTCATGAATTATTTCTTAAATATTTTAGTTCTTTAGCGCTTATTGAGCCTCTATTATAAACCAGCTGTAGTGCTAATGTTAGAAATCAAACATGACTAAAATCAGGGGACCTTCAAAGTGTTTACTGTCTAATGAAGGAAAAAGAAAAACTATAAAAAAGTTCCTTGGAAAGTTAATATCTGGGCTGTTTTAATACTATTTTATAATAAAATATTTGACTGGCCTTTGTCCTGGGTTCTTAATAGGGAAACTTCTAAACCTTTGGAACTTCTCAAACGATACATGAGTGTTTCTGTTACTCAAGTTGGGCCCTTCCAGTCACATGAGTTAATTTAATGTTAATCATGTGATTCATAATGGGTCCCTAGATAGTTTCAGGATGGGGACTGGCCACACTGAAAAGCCCAACTAGGTGGTTAGAAGGTTGGGGCTTTGAGACACATGATTTCAGACAGACCTCTGGGAAATAGAGGGACCAACGGAGGTGGCCCGCCTGCTCCCCTTCCTCCCCACTCCACCCCACCAAAAATAAATAAATAAAATAAATGTCTAATAAAAAAACCAATGGAAGTGCCACCCCCCCAAAAAAAAAATCTATTAAAAAAAAAAAGACCCAATGCAGCCAGAAATAAAAGAAAAGGAAGGAACTCCAGGAGAGTTGTTTCTTAAAAAATAAATTAATTAAATACGACACAACGAATCTATCTATGAAACAGAAACAGACTAATAGGCACAGAGAACAGACTATGGTTGCCAAAGGGGTTGAGGGGTAGAGGAGGAGTGGACTGGGAATTAGGGGTTGGCAGATGCAAACTATTACATACAGGATGGATAAACAGCAAGGTCCTCCTGTATAGCACAGGGAACTATATTCAGTATTCTGCAGCCTTTTTTTTTTTTTTTTTTTTTTTAATATCCTGCAGTCTTAACCACTGGACCACCAGGAAGTCCCTGATGAATTTTATTTTAAAAAGAGAAATTACCTCTTTGTTTCCTATGTAAATCTGGTATCTACATAAAAGTATAAAATATTTAAATAACAACAAATAAAGACAAATGAAGCAAGAATAAATGAAGTGAGTGATCAGAGTTATCAAAGCAACTCTATAAAGAAATTCTGAACCTCCCATCTATTCATGAATTATTTCTTAAATATTTTAGTTCTTTAGCGCTTATTGAGCCTCTATTATAAACCAGCTGTAGTGCTAATGTTAGAAATCAAACATGACTAAAATCAGGGGACCTTCAAAGTGTTTACTGTCTAATGAAGGAAAAAGAAAAACTATAAAAAAGTTCCTTGGAAAGTTAATATCTGGGCTGTTTTAATACTATTTTATAATAAAATATTTGACTGGCCTTTGTCCTGGGTTCTTAATAGGGAAACTTCTAAACCTTTGGAACTTCTCAAACGATACATGAGTGTTTCTGTTACTCAAGTTGGGCCCTTCCAGTCACATGAGTTAATTTAATGTTAATCATGTGATTCATAATGGGTCCCTAGATAGTTTCAGGATGGGGACTGGCCACACTGAAAAGCCCAACTAGGTGGTTAGAAGGTTGGGGCTTTGAGACACATGATTTCAGACAGACCTCTGGGAAATAGAGGGAGGCTGGAGACTGAGTTCAATCACACGAGCCAATGATTCCATCAATCATACCTACATAATGGAGTCCCAATAAAAACTCTGAACACTGAGGGCTGGTGAGTAAGCTTCCCTGGTTGGTAATACTCACTGATGTGTGAGAAGGGTGACACACCCTGAGGACCCAGAAGCTTTGCTTCGGGGATCCTCCCAGACTTATCCTATGTATCTCTCCCTTTTGCTGGTTCAAATTTGTAACTTTTTGCTATAATAAAACTCTAATCAGGGAATTCCCTGGTGGTCCGGTGATTAGGACTCTGTGCTTTCAGTGCCAGGGCCTGGGTTCAATCCCTGGTTGGGAAACTAAGATCCTGCAAGCTGTACAAATCAGCCAAAACAAAACAAACTGTAATCATAAGTATAGCATTTTCATGAGTTCTGTGTGTTGCTCTAGAAAATGATCAAAAGAGAGTCGGGGGAACTCCTAAATTTATAGCTAATTGATCAGAGTTGTAGGTGTACCAGACTCCTGAACTTACACTTGGAGTCCAAAGTCCAGATAGTCTTGTGAGAAACTGTGCCCTTAACATGAGAACTTTGAGCTAACTCTGGTTAATGTCAAAACTGTATTGCAAATACCCTAAAGGAATTCATTTAAAATAAGAATTTACAAAGTTATTCATCACAAAGTATACTGCATATCAATATACTAGAATATGAATCAACCATGATTTTTCTTTAGCGCTTATTGAGCCTCTATTATAAACCAGCTGTAGTGCTAATGTTAGAAATCAAACATGACTAAAATCAGGGGACCTTCAAAGTGTTTACTGTCTAATGAAGGAAAAAGAAAAACTATAAAAAAGTTCCTTGGAAAGTTAATATCTGGGCTGTTTTAATACTATTTTATAATAAAATATTTGACTGGCCTTTGTCCTGGGTTCTTAATAGGGAAACTTCTAAACCTTTGGAACTTCTCAAACGATACATGAGTGTTTCTGTTACTCAAGTTGGGCCCTTCCAGTCACATGAGTTAATTTAATGTTAATCATGTGATTCATAATGGGTCCCTAGATAGTTTCAGGATGGGGACTGGCCACACTGAAAAGCCCAACTAGGTGGTTAGAAGGTTGGGGCTTTGAGACACATGATTTCAGACAGACCTCTGGGAAATAGAGGGAGGCTGGAGACTGAGTTCAATCACACGAGCCAATGATTCCATCAATCATACCTACATAATGGAGTCCCAATAAAAACTCTGAACACTGAGGGCTGGTGAGTAAGCTTCCCTGGTTGGTAATACTCACTGATGTGTGAGAAGGGTGACACACCCTGAGGACCCAGAAGCTTTGCTTGGGATCCTCCCAGACTTATCCTATGTATCTCTCCCTTTTGCTGGTTCAAATTTGTAACTTTTTGCTATAATAAAACTCTAATCAGGGAATTCCCTGGTGGTCCGGTGATTAGGACTCTGTGCTTTCAGTGCCAGGGCCTGGGTTCAATCCCTGGTTGGGAAACTAAGATCCTGCAAGCTGTACAAATCAGCCAAAACAAAACAAACTGTAATCATAAGTATAGCATTTTCATGAGTTCTGTGTGTTGCTCTAGAAAATGATCAAAAGAGAGTCGGGGGAACTCCTAAATTTATAGCTAATTGATCAGAGTTGTAGGTGTACCAGACTCCTGAACTTACACTTGGAGTCCAAAGTCCAGATAGTCTTGTGAGAAACTGTGCCCTTAACATGAGAACTTTGAGCTAACTCTGGTTAATGTCAAAACTGTATTGCAAATACCCTAAAGGAATTCATTTAAAATAAGAATTTACAAAGTTATTCATCACAAAGTATACTGCATATCAATATACTAGAATATGAATCAACCATGAAAAAATTATGTTGTAGATGAATGTTTATTGAAATGGAGATATAGTTACCATTCTTTTTATCTCCAGCTCCAATTCCTTTCCCTGTGGTCCAAACTTGTATGTTCAACTTCCTACTGAACATTACCACTTGGATAAAAAAAATCTTGATTCTTACCATATATCAGCTCCTCCACATTCTTCCCTTTCATAGTAAAAAGCTCTACCATTCACTCACTTGCTTAGGCCAAAATTTGCTTGACTCCTTTCTTTCCCTAACACTCCATCTGTCCATCAGCAAATCCTACTCATGCTGCTCTCAAAAGATGTCCCTTCTCATCACCTATATTGCTACCATCCTGGACAAAGTCCTCTATACTTATTGCATAGAACACTCCAATAGCCTTCCATGTGTGTCCTTATTTCCATTACAATCACTTCTTCACACAGCAACCAGAATAATCTTTTTAAAAAATCAAAAGTTATTCCACATAAAACATTCCAATGAGTTTCCATAATATTCTGAACGAAATTCAGATTTCTAATCTTATTTATTTACTTTTGTATTTGGCTGCTTCCAGTCTTAGTTGCAGCACCTAGGATCTCCATTGCTTCATGTGGGATCTTCTGTTATGGTGTGAGGACTCTCTAGTTGTGGCATGTGTGCTTGGTTGCTCCAAGGCATGTGAGATCTTAGCTCCCCAGACAGACAGCCAATCAGAGTCCCCTGCATTTCAAGGTGAACTCTAACCAGTGGATCACAAAAGAAGCCCATGGATTCTTAATCTCAAATCCCTCATGATTTATGCCCTACTTCTCTCAACAATTTCATCTTTACTACTCTCTGCTCACCCAATCATTTTTCAGAAAATGACAAGCTAGTTCCCATCTCAAGGTTTTTTCATTGTGAATCTCTCTGCACTGAATACCCATTCTCCACCTCATTGCATAGGCTCTTACTTTACTTCAAATGTCTCTACTTAAATGGTACCCTCCTTAGGCTTCCCCGGTGGTCAGGTGGTTAAGAATTTGCCTGCCAATTCTGGGGACATGGTTTTGCTCTCTGGTCTGGAAAGACCTCACATGCCTCAGGACAACTAAACCCACTGGCCACAGCTACTTGGCCAGCACGCTGGAGTCCGTGGGCTGCAACTACTGAGGCCTGCATGCTCTAGAGCCTGTGCTCCACAACAAAAGAAACCAGAACAGTACAACTAGAGAAGAACCTCCACTCTCTACAGCCCATATGCAGCAACCAAGACCTAGCACAGCTCAAAATAAATCAATTGATTTTTAAATGTTAATAATTATATATCTATACTATATACCTAAATATACATATATACATTTATATATATATATATATATACTTATATATATGTTATATATATATATAACTGAATCACTTTGCTGTATACCAGGGACACAACATTGTTAATCAACTACACTTAAATAAAATTAATTAAAATTACCAACTACCCAATGTCCTTATCCCGCTTTATTTTTTTTAATGCTTTTTTTAAAAATTTTTGACCTCTTTCATCAGTTTTTGATTTTTATTTATTTTCATCCATCTTCATTCTTTGGTCTGTGTGGGCCTTCCATTGCAGTGGCCTCTCTTGCCCAGAATAATCTTTTTAAAAAATCAAAAGTTATTCCACATAAAACATTCCAATGAGTTTCCATAATATTCTGAACGAAATTCAGATTTCTAATCTTATTTATTTACTTTTGTATTTGGCTGCTTCCAGTCTTAGTTGCAGCACCTAGGATCTCCATTGCTTCATGTGGGATCTTCTGTTATGGTGTGAGGACTCTCTAGTTGTGGCATGTGTGCTTGGTTGCTCCAAGGCATGTGAGATCTTAGCTCCCCAGACAGACAGCCAATCAGAGTCCCCTGCATTTCAAGGTGAACTCTAACCAGTGGATCACAAAAGAAGCCCATGGATTCTTAATCTCAAATCCCTCATGATTTATGCCCTACTTCTCTCAACAATTTCATCTTTACTACTCTCTGCTCACCCAATCATTTTTCAGAAAATGACAAGCTAGTTCCCATCTCAAGGTTTTTTCATTGTGAATCTCTCTGCACTGAATACCCATTCTCCACCTCATTGCATAGGCTCTTACTTTACTTCAAATGTCTCTACTTAAATGGTACCCTCCTTAGGCTTCCCTGGTGGTCAGGTGGTTAAGAATTTGCCTGCCAATTCTGGGGACATGGTTTTGCTCTCTGGTCTGGAAAGACCTCACATGCCTCAGGACAACTAAACCCACTGGCCACAGCTACTTGGCCAGCACGCTGGAGTCCGTGGGCTGCAACTACTGAGGCCTGCATGCTCTAGAGCCTGTGCTCCACAACAAAAGAAACCAGAACAGTACAACTAGAGAAGAACCTCCACTCTCTACAGCCCATATGCAGCAACCAAGACCTAGCACAGCTCAAAATAAATCAATTGATTTTTAAATGTTAATAATTATATATCTATACTATATACCTAAATATACATATATACATTTATATATATATATATATATACTTATATATATGTTATATATATATATAACTGAATCACTTTGCTGTATACCAGGGACACAACATTGTTAATCAACTACACTTAAATAAAATTAATTAAAATTACCAACTACCCAATGTCCTTATCCCGCTTTATTTTTTTTAATGCTTTTTTTAAAAATTTTTGACCTCTTTCATCAGTTTTTGATTTTTATTTATTTTCATCCATCTTCATTCTTTGGTCTGTGTGGGCCTTCCATTGCAGTGGCCTCTCTCGTTGCAGACCACCAGGGATCGAACCGGCGCCCTTTGCACTGCAAGGCGGTGTCCTTACCTGCTGGATTACCAGGAAAGCCCCCATTTTTTAAAAAATTGTACTCATCACTACCAGGCATTTCTAATTATCTGCCTTCCCCATTAGAACATAAGCTCCACAAGGCAAGAACTTCATTAGAACATAAGCTCCACAAGGCAGGAACTTTATCTCATTTGCTATTGTATCTTCAGAGTATAGTATGTAGACACAGTTGGCATACCATAAATAACTTGTTGAATGAATAAATGATTAGAACATTAGGTGAAAAGAGCAGGTTATAACAGTATTTTCTTTTTTAAAGATTTATTTTTTTATTTTTATTTTTGGGCCGGGGTCAGGTTGGGAAGGAGGGGAGCGGGTGGGCCACTTCTATTGGTCTTCCATTTCTCTGTTTTCATCCGTCTTTTGTTCTTTGGCTCCTGTGGGCCTCCCATCGCGGTGGCGTCTGTGGTCGCAGAGCACCGGCTCTGGGCGCATGCGCTCCAGAGCTCCGACTCAGTGATTGGACACATCAGTCCAGGCGCTCCGCGGCACGTGGGATCTTCCCAGGCCAGGGATCGAACCGGCGCCCCATGCACTGCAAGGCGGTGTCCTTATCCACTGGACCACCAGGGAAGCCCCAGTATTTTCAAAATTATTTCATTTTTATAAGATTAAGCAAAATGGAAAATGAAAGCTACTACACAAGAGAGTCAATCCTTATTACATGGAATCCTCATAGGCAAATTTTCCTACTCTCTAAAATTCAAATTCATTTATAACCTCAAAATCAATATCTGCCACAGGTTTGTGGTCATTCGTGGACATGCGAATGCACAGATGGTGAAAATTCTGAATTGCTGATGCTCACATTCTCAGTTGAAGTCCAAGACTGGGGAGATAAGCAGCCTTTTTGTTTCACCTTTCAAACTATAAACTAGTGGCTTTTTTAGTGCAACATCTTCCACATTTTTGTGCTTTTGGTTTGTGATTTCACTGTTTAAAATGATCCCTAAGTATACTGCTGAAGTGTGGTCTAGTATTTTTAAGTGCAGGGAGGCTATTATATGCCTTCTAGAGAATAGACGTGCTAGATAAGGTTCATTTGTATATAAATTGCAGTGCTATTTATCATGATTTCAAAATTAATGAATCAATAATATATATTAAATGTGTCTTTAAGCAAAAGTATACATAAAACAAGGTTACATGGTGATTAGTTAACAAAAATGCAACCAGTGGCTCATAGGAACCTAACCCTCTATTTCCCCTAGGAACAATGCTTCAGTATTCATTAATCCAGCATTTGCAGTGATGCTATACATGTTACCATAAATAGTGAATCTGTATGTGTATTTATGTGTATAAAATTAAAAGGTCAGCGAAATTATATACCATTATACTATACTTAGTATAATCTTTGGGTAGGAAGTTTATAAGGTATTTACTTCTTATTTTTTCCTTACTTGTATTTTCTAATCTATTTACAATGAAAAAATTTTTGTTACCCTGTTATAAAATAATAATGAATTTTTTTAAAAAATATTTTTGTTAGATTAAGAAAATTGAGTCACTGCTAATATTTTAAAATAAGAATTGTATCAGTAAACATTCTGATATAAAAACAGAAGAACAGTGACTTTCAATAATTAAAAGTGTAAATTTATAGCTTTCCTCTGAACTTTTTATCCTGGATCTTTTAAATGAAACCTCATATATGCAAATATACCTGTGATCCTATATAATTCTTCCTAATAAGTGATTAATAGACTACTCAAATGCTAATAGTTTGAAACTTATTCATTTATAATCACAGAATCTTAGAGTAGAAATAATCTTTAGAGAATTTACAGTTTAGTTTCTAACCCAATGCAAGAAAAATTTTATAATCCTTTTGACATTCACCCTCTACCAGAATATGTTCAAGAACATAAATCACTTTATCCTATAAGAACACACATTTTAATTCCCATCCACTGCTTTTAATTTAATCTCTGATCAAAAACAAATCTACTATTTCCTCGTTATGTAAGCCTTTTGGGCTCCCCAGGTGACTCTAGTAGTTTGGAAAAAAAAAAAACTACCTGCCACAAGATCCCTTGGAGGAGTTCATGGCAACCCACTCCAATATTCTTGCCTAGAGGATGCCCATGGTGGGCTACAGTCCATAAGGGTCACAAAGAGTCAGACATGACTGAAGCAACTTAGCACGAACACACAAAAGCCTTTTAAACACAGAATTCAAAACTCATGCATTCCCTTAGTCATCTCTTTCCAAGCTAAATACTCTACCACAGTCATGACTCAAAGCAGTACACAATTTCATTCATCCCCTCATATAATCCCCTCTGACTACAGGCTGGATCTTCTTCACAGTCATGCAAACCAGTTGTATGGAGAGTCCCACAAGGCAAGAAACTGAAGGATGCCTCAGTCAACAAGCCAGTTAAGGAACTAAGGTCCTTAGTCAATTAACCTGTGATCAACTAAATCATGCCACATGACAGGTAGAACCTGGAAAATGATCCTCCCCAGGTTGAATTTTCACATAAAATCAAAGCCCCTGTTAACAATTTGATGACGGACTATAAGAGACACACCTTGATACCTGACTAACAGAAACAACGATAACAAATATTTGTTGTTTAAGTCACAAAATTTTGAGGTAATTTGTTATGCAGCAGTAGATAACTAGCAATTTCACTTCTCATCGTAGCCTAGGAAAATTTTCACACATGTATCTTTGTTAGAGGAAAAATGAAGGCAATTTAAATATTCATCAAAGGAGAATGGATAAACATAATGTGATATAGTCTTGAAGTATCTTTCCTCTGAACTTTTTATCCTGGATCTTTTAAATGAAACCTCATATATGCAAATATACCTGTGATCCTATATAATTCTTCCTAATAAGTGATTAATAGACTACTCAAATGCTAATAGTTTGAAACTTATTCATTTATAATCACAGAATCTTAGAGTAGAAATAATCTTTAGAGAATTTACAGTTTAGTTTCTAACCCAATGCAAGAAAAATTTTATAATCCTTTTGACATTCACCCTCTACCAGAATATGTTCAAGAACATAAATCACTTTATCCTATAAGAACACACATTTTAATTCCCATCCACTGCTTTTAATTTAATCTCTGATCAAAAACAAATCTACTATTTCCTCGTTATGTAAGCCTTTTGGGCTCCCCAGGTGACTCTAGTAGTTTAAAAAAAAAAAAAAAAAAACTACCTGCCACAAGATCCCTTGGAGGAGTTCATGGCAACCCACTCCAATATTCTTGCCTAGAGGATGCCCATGGTGGGCTACAGTCCATAAGGGTCACAAAGAGTCAGACATGACTGAAGCAACTTAGCACGAACACACAAAAGCCTTTTAAACACAGAATTCAAAACTCATGCATTCCCTTAGTCATCTCTTTCCAAGCTAAATACTCTACCACAGTCATGACTCAAAGCAGTACACAATTTCATTCATCCCCTCATATAATCCCCTCTGACTACAGGCTGGATCTTCTTCACAGTCATGCAAACCAGTTGTATGGAGAGTCCCACAAGGCAAGAAACTGAAGGATGCCTCAGTCAACAAGCCAGTTAAGGAACTAAGGTCCTTAGTCAATTAACCTGTGATCAACTAAATCATGCCACATGACAGGTAGAACCTGGAAAATGATCCTCCCCAGGTTGAATTTTCACATAAAATCAAAGCCCCTGTTAACAATTTGATGACGGACTATAAGAGACACACCTTGATACCTGACTAACAGAAACAACGATAACAAATATTTGTTGTTTAAGTCACAAAATTTTGAGGTAATTTGTTATGCAGCAGTAGATAACTAGCAATTTCACTTCTCATCGTAGCCTAGGAAAATTTTCACACATGTATCTTTGTTAGAGGAAAAATGAAGGCAATTTAAATATTCATCAAAGGAGAATGGATAAACATAATGTGATATAGTCTTAAGATTTAATGTTATGTATCATTTTAAAAATGCAAAATACAAGGTAGATTTTCTAAGAGAGGAAAAAAAGATTGATAACTTACCTACTGAATTTGAATGAATGGAGCCAAGCTTTAGATCCTAGCTATGAATCTTGGAATGATTTAATAGTGATTGGAACTTTGAAAAACATGCATATGGAAAAAGCAAGGCAGAACTTCCCTAATGGTGCAGTGGAAAACAATCTGCCTGCCAATGCACAGGACACAGGTTCAATTCCTATCCAGGAAGATTCTACATGCTTTGGAGCAACTAAGCTCACACACCATACCCACTGAGCCCATACTCTAAAGTCTCCAGGCCACAACTACTGAGCCTGTACTCTGCAAAAACAGAAGCTACTGCAATGAGAAGCCAGTGCATGACAACTAGAGAGTACCCACTGCTCGCTGCAACTAGAGAAAGCCCACCCAAAGCAACAAAGACCCAGCGAAACCAAACAAGAAAAAGAAAAAGGAAAAAAGCAAGGCAATCATGCCTAAGGAAAACTAAAAGTCATGTAAGAAAAAAACTATCATCACTATATGTGGCACAGTTCAATACCTGTATAATATAAATAATACTGATTTCATCTTCAAAATACATAACAATGTTGAAAACAGAAAGAAGAAACATATGTGTTTAAAAAAAGGCCAACAGGGGCTTCCCCTGGTGGTCCAGTGGATAAGGACACCACCTTGCAGTGCAAGGGGCGCAGGTTCGATCCCTGGCCTGGGAAGATCCCACGTGCCGCGGAGCGGCTGGACTGATGTGTCCAATTACTAAGCCGGAGCTCTGGAGCGCATGCTCCCAGAGCCGGCGCTCTGCAACGACAGAGGCCACCGCCACCGCGATGGGAGGCCCACAGGAGCCAAAGAACAAAGATGGATGAAAATAGAGAAATGACTAACAGAAACAACGATAACAAATATTTGTTGTTTAAGTCACAAAATTTTGAGGTAATTTGTTATGCAGCAGTAGATAACTAGCAATTTCACTTCTCATCGTAGCCTAGGAAAATTTTCACACATGTATCTTTGTTAGAGGAAAAATGAAGGCAATTTAAATATTCATCAAAGGAGAATGGATAAACATAATGTGATATAGTCTTAAGATTTAATGTTATGTATCATTTTAAAAATGCAAAATACAAGGTAGATTTTCTAAGAGAGGAAAAAAAGATTGATAACTTACCTACTGAATTTGAATGAATGGAGCCAAGCTTTAGATCCTAGCTATGAATCTTGGAATGATTTAATAGTGATTGGAACTTTGAAAAACATGCATATGGAAAAAGCAAGGCAGAACTTCCCTAATGGTGCAGTGGAAAACAATCTGCCTGCCAATGCACAGGACACAGGTTCAATTCCTATCCAGGAAGATTCTACATGCTTTGGAGCAACTAAGCTCACACACCATACCCACTGAGCCCATACTCTAAAGTCTCCAGGCCACAACTACTGAGCCTGTACTCTGCAAAAACAGAAGCTACTGCAATGAGAAGCCAGTGCATGACAACTAGAGAGTACCCACTGCTCGCTGCAACTAGAGAAAGCCCACCCAAAGCAACAAAGACCCAGCGAAACCAAACAAGAAAAAGAAAAAGAAAAAAGCAAGGCAATCATGCCTAAGGAAAACTAAAAGTCATGTAAGAAAAAAACTATCATCACTATATGTGGCACAGTTCAATACCTGTATAATATAAATAATACTGATTTCATCTTCAAAATACATAACAATGTTGAAAACAGAAAGAAGAAACATATGTGTTTAAAAAAAGGCCAACAGGGGCTTCCCCTGGTGGTCCAGTGGATAAGGACACCACCTTGCAGTGCAAGGGGCGCAGGTTCGATCCCTGGCCTGGGAAGATCCCACGTGCCGCGGAGCGGCTGGACTGATGTGTCCAATTACTAAGCCGGAGCTCTGGAGCGCATGCTCCCAGAGCCGGCGCTCTGCAACGACAGAGGCCACCGCCACCGCGATGGGAGGCCCACAGGAGCCAAAGAACAAAGATGGATGAAAATAGAGAAATGAAAGACCAGTAGAAGTGGCCCGCCCGCTCCCCTCCCTCCCCAACCCGACCCCGCCCCAAAATAAATAAATAAATCTTTAAAAAAAAAAAAAAAGGCCAACACCTCATGTTCTTTACATTAAACACGTTTATAAATTTAATAGTTTTGAAAAGCAACTGATACTAAGTATATATTAGAAATAATTAAGACAGCTGATTATGGTTGCCACTGTGGGAGGGGATAACTGCTATTTTCCCTTCTATGTATATAAACTATTCAAATTTTTAAAAAACTACACACATAGATTACTTTGATAAAAATAATATAGGGCTTCCCTGGTGGTCCAGTGGGTAAAGAGTCCACCTTGCAGTGCAAGGGGCACCAGTTTAATCCCTGGCCAGGGAAGATTCCATGTGCCACAGAGCAGCTGGACCAGTGTGTCCAATTATGAGCCAGCGCTCTGGAGTGCATGCACCCAGAGCTGGAGCTCTGCAGTGAGAGAGGCCACTGCAATGGGAGGCCCAAAGAATAAAGATGGATGAAAATAAATAAATAAAAAAACCAATAAAAGAAACAAAAAAAATTTTAAATAATAATAATATGAAAGGGGCTTTGGTTTTATCTCTATTTTATTTCTAAGAGGGAAAGAAGAAAAATAAATGTTAATAGTACTTAATTCTGAAAGGTGGGAACATGATATTTGTTATATAATTTTTCCATTTAAAATTTTAAGTTTAAATAATTGTTTCAAATTATTTAAAAATTTCTCAGTATCCGGGCTTCCCTGGTG
Source organism: Tragulus kanchil (assembly GCA_022376925.1). Classification (NCBI taxonomy): domain Eukaryota; kingdom Metazoa; phylum Chordata; class Mammalia; order Artiodactyla; family Tragulidae; genus Tragulus; species Tragulus kanchil. Next base: position 49,285,153 of record JAIOJX010000005.1, read on the forward strand.
GTCCACTGGGTAAGGACACTGCCTTACAGTGCAAGGGGAGCCGGTTCGATCCCCAGCCTGGGAAGATCCCGCGTGCTGTGGAGCGGCTGGACCGATGTATCCAACTACCGAGCCAGAGCTCTTGCACACGTCCAGAGCCGGCTCTCTGCGACGAGAGGCCACTGCAATAGGAGGCCCACACAGGCCAAAGAACAAAGATGGAAACAAATGAAAGACTAACAGAAGAGGCCAGAAAAAAAAAAATTCTCAATACCCAAATCCCAACAGTTTCCTACATAAATGGTCTAGTCTGCCTTTCTTAGAATGCTCTCAACATTGTCAGTGTCCACATAAACCAATATGCAAAATGTGTTTACAAACTAGTACAAAAATATATTGAAAGCAATAGTTTTGTGACCCGGATAAACTTGTACCATAGCTGAAGGCATTTTTAGCAGCCATATTGCATAGGCAGTTACAGCTACATTTGTGATTAACCAAAATTCCCAGATATTTTTCATATGAACTGCTGCCCAACCAAATCATCCTCATCCTGCATTTCAGGCTTTGAGTTTAAATATAGGACTTATCCCTGCTGAATATAATTCTAGTTTGAACCAGTGATTTCACCTTATGGACATAATTTTTCAGGCTTTATTCATCATCTGTCAAATTAACTATTCCTACATCTTTGCAATACTTACATATCTGATTAACATGTTTAAATTTTTTTTTACTCTATCCAAACTCCAAAGAAAATCCACCAAAGACCTTTCCTGGTGAAATCAAGAGTCTAAATGGGTACAATTATTCAGTCTTTCTACATATTCATTTAGTCAATCGACCAAATTATACTGTACTATCTAACAGCTACAAATGTACCATGAAAGACTGGAAAACTGGGATTATGCTTAGAACAATCTCCTAATCGAATAATCAGGTAATTCTAAATAGAAGTAACAGAATCTAAAAATAGAAACAAGAAGAAATTATTTATGAGAAGTAAATTTATACTAAATCTTTTTGATTAATACTTCATATCATCAGCTTGATCACTTATATAATTTTTCTGCATTTAACATTAATTTTATAGGTCTGCAGTTTCCTGACAACTTTTTTTTTTTTTGGGGATATCAGGATATTTGTCTCTCTCTGGTTTTTATAATTTCTCAAAGATTAACAACAGTGATTCTGAAATCATCAGCCAGTTAATTCAGTACATTGAATTGAGCCTTAAAATTTAAATTCACTTTAAAATGGTTATTCTTACTATTCTGGGCTAGTTTCTAGTCTACAATTTGCTATATACATTCATTTTGAAAACTAGTGTCCTTGCTGTTAATAATTTATACAGTACTTATTTTTAAAAGAACTTTAGAATTTCTCAAAAATCTTATAAACAGGTTAGATAGAAATTAATATATCATTATTCTATTCTATACATAGCTGTAGGCCATTTTTACAACGTACAAAAATATATTGAAAGCAATAGTTTTGTGACCCGGATAAACTTGTACCATAGCTGAAGGCATTTTTAGCAGCCATATTGCATAGGCAGTTACAGCTACATTTGTGATTAACCAAAATTCCCAGATATTTTTCATATGAACTGCTGCCCAACCAAATCATCCTCATCCTGCATTTCAGGCTTTGAGTTTAAATATAGGACTTATCCCTGCTGAATATAATTCTAGTTTGAACCAGTGATTTCACCTTATGGACATAATTTTTCAGGCTTTATTCATCATCTGTCAAATTAACTATTCCTACATCTTTGCAATACTTACATATCTGATTAACATGTTTAAATTTTTTTTTACTCTATCCAAACTCCAAAGAAAATCCACCAAAGACCTTTCCTGGTGAAATCAAGAGTCTAAATGGGTACAATTATTCAGTCTTTCTACATATTCATTTAGTCAATCGACCAAATTATACTGTACTATCTAACAGCTACAAATGTACCATGAAAGACTGGAAAACTGGGATTATGCTTAGAACAATCTCCTAATCGAATAATCAGGTAATTCTAAATAGAAGTAACAGAATCTAAAAATAGAAACAAGAAGAAATTATTTATGAGAAGTAAATTTATACTAAATCTTTTTGATTAATACTTCATATCATCAGCTTGATCACTTATATAATTTTTCTGCATTTAACATTAATTTTATAGGTCTGCAGTTTCCTGACAACTTTTTTTTTTGGGGATATCAGGATATTTGTCTCTCTCTGGTTTTTATAATTTCTCAAAGATTAACAACAGTGATTCTGAAATCATCAGCCAGTTAATTCAGTACATTGAATTGAGCCTTAAAATTTAAATTCACTTTAAAATGGTTATTCTTACTATTCTGGGCTAGTTTCTAGTCTACAATTTGCTATATACATTCATTTTGAAAACTAGTGTCCTTGCTGTTAATAATTTATACAGTACTTATTTTTAAAAGAACTTTAGAATTTCTCAAAAATCTTATAAACAGGTTAGATAGAAATTAATATATCATTATTCTATTCTATACATAGGGGAACTGAAGCACAGAGAAATTTAAGTTATTTACTCAAGGTCAAAGAGCTACAATGAACCAAAATCTATTGCAGTCTAGGGTTCTTTTTCATAAGGCTAGGTAGGACTCTAATAAAAAAAACTACTTAAGACAGCACACAAAACTTCTTGCTTAAAAACTGATTTTTCAGTTACTGGTTGACAGGACTTAAGGAGCAGGTGAGTGCAAAGGAAGCAGGTATATGGGCCAGGGATATACATATGACTAATCTGGGATTATACATATCTGTAAGCAACAAAACTCTGTAAAAGAAGTAGATATAGCTGTGAAGGGGAAATATGACGTATCCTATGGTGATGAAAATATTCTGTACCTTCACTGTATCAGCGTCAATGTGCTGGTTGTGATTCCGTACTACAGTTCTACAAAATGTTACCACTGAGGGATACTGGGTAAAGTATATCAGATCTAATTCCAAGTGAATTTTGAGAAAAATCTCAAAAGAAAAAAAATTTTAATCGTTGGTATTTCTCTTTTAAACCAATTTAATTTCAAAGAAGCTTACTTAAAGTGAATAGGCAAATTAAAACAAAAAACAAAACAGAATCACATATAGAGCTCTGAAAGTCAGCAGAGTGGACTTAAAAAGCGAAATAAGTCCCACTAACTAAAGCTTTAAAAAAGTCATAAAGATCTTTGGTAATTAAAAGGAAGCCCTCAGGATTTTTATTTCCAAAGAAGCAAAATCAAACAAGATAGTATAGGAAATAAATTATTAAGTCCTCTCAAAAAGAATCATTAGAATAAAGTTAGAGCCACCAAAGCTTTCCTCAATCCATGATATACTTTACTGCAGTCCTCAACTTAGAGAAAAAATGAATGTGCATGTGTGTCACCTTCAACTTGATATCCACAACCACACATTTTAAAAGAGTCCCAAAATTGCTTCTATTTTTTTGTTTGTTTTGCTACTTACAAAGTGGCTGAAGCTTCAACCATTTCCTGATTCTCCCAGCTGCAGGACTTGCAATTAGGAAAACATTCACTCAGCATTTAGAGCAGGTCTGGTTAGAAGGATGAGCTCATCCCTTCAGATGTGCACCTGATCCTCAGGAAGCTGCTCCTCCTCCAACCAGCAGGTCTTTGTATGTTTAAAGTGACACCCACAACCTGTGTAACCACTTGGCCAGAGCCAGAACAAGTCCTTCCCTGTACACGCCTACTGTCAGGGAATAATTTCCTGCTCTGGCCACCTCACATAGCCCCTAAGTTTAGGCAGCGGCAGCAGCAGTAGCAGTTACTGCTGCTCTCATTATAGTCTCACTAGAAAAGAATCTTATTTTCAGCTTATAATGGAGGGCAGGTCCTTCACTACCACCCCTGTGAACGTCACACTATTTGTTTCAGCAGGTCCTTACTCAGAGTCAGACCTGACAAGAACCACTCCTTTTTTCAGAATTTACAACTCATATTCTTAAGCCAGGAATGTCATGCTTCCACATCGCTCTTATTCTGCTTGTCCTGTCTACAAGTTTCAATTAACAGAGGCAGCTAAATGCTCCCAACTCAAGTTTGCCCCTCAGCTTCACTACCTCTAAGAAAACATTCACTCTGTCATAGCTATCTATTTATTGGTAAAGCACATAACAATCCTAACTCAAAAGATATGTAAAACTCACTTCAAAATGATATAATATTGGAGAGAAAATGATATAATATTGGTATTTTAATTATCTTCAATCAAAAGTACCTGGGTACCAAATAGTCATTTAACAAATATGTCTGTGCACCTGTTATACAAAGCTATCTGACTGAGTTCCAAACTGGGTTTTCAACTTAAAAAAAAAAAAAATCTAATAAACTTTCCCATCTCAGCCTTCCAGGGACCTCTGCAGTATTTTTACTTCCATCATGATAAGCTTCTAATACACTAACAGGCTGACTTAGGAATATAAAGCATTCAGAGAAACATCAAATTCACTAGTGGTTACCTTTGAGAGATGGCAAGAGATTCATGAGCAAGAAGGGGAAACCCATGGGCTTTCAACTTATTTAGTAATATTTAATTTGCTGGATAGTAGACACAAAAATACTTACTGCATTATTCTTTTAAAGTATCTTAAATAAGTAATAAAAATTTTAAAACAGAAATTCTGAGCATCAAAAGACACAGTCAAAACAGTGAAAAGGCAACCCACAGAACAGGAGAAAATATCTGCAAATCATTTATCTGATATAGAGTTAATACCTAGAATATATAAAGAACGCCTTACAAATTTAACAACATGAGGTTTAAAAGTACACAAAGGACTTGAATAGACATTGCTCCAAAGAAAAAATACAAATGGCCAATAGGCACATGAAAAGATGCTCAACATCATGAGTTTTTAAGGAAATGCAAATCACAACCACAATGAAAATCGAAAACACAATTAGGATGGCTATTATCAAAAAAAAAAGAGAAAATAACAGTTGTTGAGTACATGAAAAAAATGGAACTGCAAGTGGGAATGTACAATGCTGCAGCCACTTTAGAAAATGGTATGTCAATTCTTCAAAAAAAATAAAACGAAACTATCATACAATCCCTGGAGAAGGAAATGGCAACCCACTCCAGTATTCTTACCTGAAGAATCCCATGGACAGAGGAGCCTGGAGGGCTATAGTCCATAGGGTCACAAAGAGTCAGACACAACTGAAGTGACTTAAAATGCACGCACATCATACAATCCAGCAATTCTGCTTCTGGGTATATATCCAAAAGAACTGAGAGAAGTGGCCAAGAGGATGGAATTGGAAGATTCTGAACTCACCTTTTCCAATGGGTGCACCAAATTTACAATTATTTACAGAGGAAATAATGATGAGAAAAACTGGAAGACCAGCAAAAAAATCTTCTACAACTAACGATATAAGGAAGGAAAGATGAGTAGAAGAAGCAGTGATGAGTCAAGACCCACGTCGCCATGTAGGCAACCCTCAAATGGCAAGACAATTACAACTGCAATGGTTCTCCTCAAGGAATGAACCCTGTCCCACATCTAGCTCCCCAGCACCAGGATGACAAGCCCCACAGCATTTGAAAGCCAGTGAGGCTTACATTTGAGAGATGGCAAGAGATTCAAAGAAGGAAACCCATGGGCTTTCAACTTATTTAGTAATATTTAATTTGCTGGATAGTAGACACAAAAATACTTACTGCATTATTCTTTTAAAGTATCTTAAATAAGTAATAAAAATTTTAAAACAGAAATTCTGAGCATCAAAAGACACAGTCAAAACAGTGAAAAGGCAACCCACAGAACAGGAGAAAATATCTGCAAATCATTTATCTGATATAGAGTTAATACCTAGAATATATAAAGAACGCCTTACAAATTTAACAACATGAGGTTTAAAAGTACACAAAGGACTTGAATAGACATTGCTCCAAAGAAAAAATACAAATGGCCAATAGGCACATGAAAAGATGCTCAACATCATGAGTTTTTAAGGAAATGCAAATCACAACCACAATGAAAATCGAAAACACAATTAGGATGGCTATTATCAAAAAAAAAAGAGAAAATAACAGTTGTTGAGTACATGAAAAAAATGGAACTGCAAGTGGGAATGTACAATGCTGCAGCCACTTTAGAAAATGGTATGTCAATTCTTCAAAAAAAATAAAACGAAACTATCATACAATCCCTGGAGAAGGAAATGGCAACCCACTCCAGTATTCTTACCTGAAGAATCCCATGGACAGAGGAGCCTGGAGGGCTATAGTCCATAGGGTCACAAAGAGTCAGACACAACTGAAGTGACTTAAAATGCACGCACATCATACAATCCAGCAATTCTGCTTCTGGGTATATATCCAAAAGAACTGAGAGAAGTGGCCAAGAGGATGGAATTGGAAGATTCTGAACTCACCTTTTCCAATGGGTGCACCAAATTTACAATTATTTACAGAGGAAATAATGATGAGAAAAACTGGAAGACCAGCAAAAAAATCTTCTACAACTAACGATATAAGGAAGGAAAGATGAGTAGAAGAAGCAGTGATGAGTCAAGACCCACGTCGCCATGTAGGCAACCCTCAAATGGCAAGACAATTACAACTGCAATGGTTCTCCTCAAGGAATGAACCCTGTCCCACATCTAGCTCCCCAGCACCAGGATGACAAGCCCCACAGCATTTGGCTTTGAAAGCCAGTGAGGCTTACATTTGGGAGAGAGGACTGTGAGAAATAGACACTCCACTTTAAAGGGCACATAGGGGATGTGGGTTCAATCCCTGGTCAGGGAACTAAGATTCCACATGCTGCACGGCCTGCATGCCACAACTACTGAGCACCACAACTAGAGAGAAACTCACATACTGCAACTAGAGAAGACCAAACTGCAACTGAAAGCCCACAAGCCACAATGAAGACTCCACAAACCAACCTAAGACCCAATGCAGTCACATAAATAAAATTGTTTTAATGTTTTTTAAAGAAATGTTTAGGGAACTTCTCTAAGAAAAAAGAAAGTCCACAACCAGAAATAGAAGAACTACAAAAAGGACTTCCCTGGTGGCTCAGTGGTAAAGAATCTGCCTGCCAATGCAGGAGACATGGGTTCAATCCCTGATCTGGGAAGATCCTACAACTACTGAAGCTCACATGCCCTAAATCCTACAACTACTGGAGCTCACATGCTCTGCAACAAGAGAAGCCACGGCAATGAGAAGCTTGCACACCACAACTAGAGTGTAACCTCTGCTTGATGCAACTAGAGAAAAGCAATGAAGACCTAGCACAGCCAAAAAAGAAATAATTGAAGAAAAAAACTACAAAAGGAAAAATCTCATTGGTAAAGATAGTAAACCAATCATACATAAAGCTAGTAGGAAAGTTAAAAGACAAAAATGATCTATATCTGCCATAAGTAGTTAAGGGATACACACATGTAATAGAATATGATGTCAAAACCAGCAAACGTGGGTGGGAAGTGAGAGGGAGTAAAAATGCAGGGTTGTTCAAATGCATTTGAACCTAAGAGATCAGCAACTTAAAATAATCACGTATATACAGATACACTTTATTGTTTAGTCGCTAAGTCGTTTCCAACTCTTTACAGCCTCATGAACTGTAGCTCCCAGACTCCTCTGTCCACAAGATTTCCCAAGCAGGAATACTTGAGTGGGTTGCCATTTCCTTCTCCAGGGATCTTCTTGACTCGGGATCAAACTGCAATGGTTCTCCTCAAGGAATGAACCCTGTCCCACATCTAGCTCCCCAGCACCAGGATGACAAGCCCCACAGCATTTGGCTTTGAAAGCCAGTGAGGCTTACATTTGGGAGAGAGGACTGTGAGAAATAGACACTCCACTTTAAAGGGCACATAGGGGATGTGGGTTCAATCCCTGGTCAGGGAACTAAGATTCCACATGCTGCACGGCCTGCATGCCACAACTACTGAGCACCACAACTAGAGAGAAACTCACATACTGCAACTAGAGAAGACCAAACTGCAACTGAAAGCCCACAAGCCACAATGAAGACTCCACAAACCAACCTAAGACCCAATGCAGTCACATAAATAAAATTGTTTTAATGTTTTTTAAAGAAATGTTTAGGGAACTTCTCTAAGAAAAAAGAAAGTCCACAACCAGAAATAGAAGAACTACAAAAAGGACTTCCCTGGTGGCTCAGTGGTAAAGAATCTGCCTGCCAATGCAGGAGACATGGGTTCAATCCCTGATCTGGGAAGATCCTACAACTACTGAAGCTCACATGCCCTAAATCCTACAACTACTGGAGCTCACATGCTCTGCAACAAGAGAAGCCACGGCAATGAGAAGCTTGCACACCACAACTAGAGTGTAACCTCTGCTTGATGCAACTAGAGAAAAGCAATGAAGACCTAGCACAGCCAAAAAAGAAATAATTGAAGAAAAAAACTACAAAAGGAAAAATCTCATTGGTAAAGATAGTAAACCAATCATACATAAAGCTAGTAGGAAAGTTAAAAGACAAAAATGATCTATATCTGCCATAAGTAGTTAAGGGATACACACATGTAATAGAATATGATGTCAAAACCAGCAAACGTGGGTGGGAAGTGAGAGGGAGTAAAAATGCAGGGTTGTTCAAATGCATTTGAACCTAAGAGATCAGCAACTTAAAATAATCACGTATATACAGATACACTTTATTGTTTAGTCGCTAAGTCGTTTCCAACTCTTTTACAGCCTCATGAACTGTAGCTCCCCAGACTCCTCTGTCCACAAGATTTCCCAAGCAGGAATACTTGAGTGGGTTGCCATTTCCTTCTCCAGGGGATCTTCTTGACTCGGGGATCAAACCATGTCTCCTGCATTGGCAGATGGAGTTTTTACCACTGAGCCCATATAGATACATGGCTATGTATAAACCTCATGGTTAATCTATAATACATACACCAAAATAAAGAGAAATGAATTCAAACAAAACACTAAAGATAGTCACCAAATTAAAGTGTAAAAGATCAAAATAAAGATGATTTCACTTCTATCTGGAATCAAAAAAAACAAAACAAATGAATAAACAAAACAGAATTACATAGAGAATAAGTGACTTCCAGAGGGAAAGGGAGCTGGGAGAGGAAAGAGATAGGTAAGGGATAGTAAGAGGTACAAACGTCAAGTTGTAAAACATGAGTCTTGGGTATGAAATGTATATAGTCTGGGGAATATACTATATAATTATATAACATCTTTGTATGGTAATATGTCATAACTAGACTTAGCATGCTGATTATTTTGAAATATGTATAAATATCAAATCACTATGATGGTAACAGGAACCAACATAGTGCTATAGGTAAATTATACTTCAAAAACAAACAAACTCATAGAAAAAGAAGTCAGGTTTGTGGTTACCAAGGCAGGGAGCGGGAGGAGGGAAAATTGGATGAAGATAATCAAAAGCTGCAGCTATAAGATAAATAAGCACTAGTGATCTAATGTACAATGTGAATATCTTAATTAACAGTGTTGTATGTTATATATGAAAGTTGTTGAGGGAGCAAATCTTGAGAGTTCTCATCTCAAGGAAAAAAACCTTTTCTATTTCTTTAATTTTGTATCTACATGAGATGATGGGTCTTCACTAAATTTACTATGACAATCATTTCATGATGTATATAGGTCAAATCATTATGCTGTGCTTATAATTAAACGTATACAGTGATATATGTCAATAATATTTCAATAAAACTGAAGGAAAAAAGAACTGAAAGCAAGGTCTCAAAAAGACCATATTCACAGCAGCATTATTCACAATAGCCAGAAGATGGAAGAAAAAGTGAACTAATAAGCAAAATGTGAAATATAGATACAGTGGAATATTATCCAGCCTTTAAAAGGAAAGAAATCCTGATGCATGCTACAATACATATGTACCTTATGCTAAGCAAAATAAGTTATGCACAAAAGGATGAATACTCTATGATTCACTTACATTAGGTACCTAGAAGAGTAAATTTTAAAAACAAAAAGTAGAATTGTGTTTGCCAAGCACTGTAGGAAGGGAGGAATGGGGAGGAGTTGTTTAATGGGTATTGAGTTTCAGTTTTGCAAGATAAGGAGAGTTCTAGAGATTGGTTACACAACAATGTGAGTATGTTTAACACTACTGTAGACTTATAAAGGTTAAGGTAGTAAATTCTACCTTGTCTATTTTATCACAATTAAAAAAAGAGAGACAACTAATCAAAGAGATCTTAATCTGATAAATATATTTAATTCAAACAGTCTGCTGCTTTTCTTTCAAAAATTAATTCAAGCTTTATTGGTGATCTCTGTTGAAAAAAACTGACGTGCCATAGACAAATTTATTGCTCTGATCAATTTCATACAACTGAAGAACCTAATATACTGGGAATAATGTATACCCAGAGAAGTAGAAAGAATAAACATACTTCATTTTATTGTGTTTCACTTTCTTTCCCATTATTTAATTTATTTATTAAATTTATTTATTTTGGCTGTGCCGGGTCTTCACTTTTCTCTAGTTGTGGTGAGCGGGGGCTACTCTCTAGTTGCCGTGTGCAGGCTTTTTACTGTGGTGGCTTCCCTTGTTTCAGAGCATAGGCTCTAGAGCACACGGGTTTCAGTAACTGCAGCACGTGGGCTCATTAGTTGCAGTTCCCAGGTTCTAGAGCACAGGATCAATGGCTGTGGCCCACAGGGTTAGTTGCTCTGTGGCATGTGGGATCTTTCCCGATCAGGGATCAAACCCATGTCTCCTGCATTGGCAGGTGGATTTGTTACTATTGAGCCACCAGTGAACCTCCCACTTTTTCATTATTATTTTACTGGTTATGTAGTCTCCGCTGTTACTACTATAAATATTTTGGGGCATCACAAACCATGCCCAATAACACAACAAATTTCATAAATGTTACACTGTTCTGACCACTCCACCAACCAGCTGTTTCCCCATCTCTCCCCCTCTTCTAGAGCTTCCCTATTCCCTGAGACACAACAATATTGAAATTAGGCCAATTAATAACCCTACACTGGCCCCTAAGTGTTCAAGTGAAAGGAAGTCACATTTCTCACTTTAAATCAGAAGTTAGAAATGATAAAGCTTAGTGAGGAAGGAATGTCGGGAGCCAAGACAAGCTGAAAGCTATCTATGCCTTATGCACAAATCAGTTAAGTTGTTAAAGCAAAAGAAAAGTTCTTGAGATTGGTTACACAACAATGTGAGTATGTTTAACACTACTGTAGACTTATAAAGGTTAAGGTAGTAAATTCTACCTTGTCTATTTTATCACAATTAAAAAAAGAGAGACAACTAATCAAAGAGATCTTAATCTGATAAATATATTTAATTCAAACAGTCTGCTGCTTTTCTTTCAAAAATTAATTCAAGCTTTATTGGTGATCTCTGTTGAAAAAAACTGACGTGCCATAGACAAATTTATTGCTCTGATCAATTTCATACAACTGAAGAACCTAATATACTGGGAATAATGTATACCCAGAGAAGTAGAAAGAATAAACATACTTCATTTTATTGTGTTTCACTTTCTTTCCCATTATTTAATTTATTTATTAAATTTATTTATTTTGGCTGTGCCGGGTCTTCACTTTTCTCTAGTTGTGGTGAGCGGGGGCTACTCTCTAGTTGCCGTGTGCAGGCTTTTTACTGTGGTGGCTTCCCTTGTTTCAGAGCATAGGCTCTAGAGCACACGGGTTTCAGTAACTGCAGCACGTGGGCTCATTAGTTGCAGTTCCCAGGTTCTAGAGCACAGGATCAATGGCTGTGGCCCACAGGGTTAGTTGCTCTGTGGCATGTGGGATCTTTCCCGATCAGGGATCAAACCCATGTCTCCTGCATTGGCAGGTGGATTTGTTACTATTGAGCCACCAGTGAACCTCCCACTTTTTCATTATTATTTTACTGGTTATGTAGTCTCCGCTGTTACTACTATAAATATTTTGGGGCATCACAAACCATGCCCAATAACACAACAAATTTCATAAATGTTACACTGTTCTGACCACTCCACCAACCAGCTGTTTCCCCATCTCTCCCCCTCTTCTAGAGCTTCCCTATTCCCTGAGACACAACAATATTGAAATTAGGCCAATTAATAACCCTACACTGGCCCCTAAGTGTTCAAGTGAAAGGAAGTCACATTTCTCACTTTAAATCAGAAGTTAGAAATGATAAAGCTTAGTGAGGAAGGAATGTCGGGAGCCAAGACAAGCTGAAAGCTATCTATGCCTTATGCACAAATCAGTTAAGTTGTTAAAGCAAAAGAAAAGTTCTTGAAGGAAATTAAAAGTGCTACTCCAGTGAACACATGAGTAGTAAGAAAGTGAAAGTCTTACTGTTGATATGGAGGAAGTTTTTGTGGTCTGGGTAGAGAATCAAACCAGCCACAACATTCTCTTAAACCAAAACTTACTCCACAACAAGGCCCTAACTCTACTCAATTCTTTAAAGGCCAAGAGAAGTAAGGAAGCTGCAGAAGAAAAATTTGAAGCTAGCAAAGGTTGGTTCATGATGTTTATCTCCATAACATAAAAGTGCAAGGTGAAACAGCAAGTGCTGATGTGGAAAGAGTAGCAAGTTACTCAAAAGATTGGCTAAGACAGTTAATAAAGGTGGCTACACTAAACAACTGATTTCAGTGTATACAAAATAGCCTTCTATTAGAAGAAAATGAGATCTTGGACTTATGTAGCTAGAGAGAAGTCGAAGTCTGGCTTCAAAGCTTCAAAGGATAGGCTGAGTCTCTTGTTAGGGGCTAATGTTGTTACCAAACCAAACTCGGGTCCTCTCAACTAATAGACACCAAAGCCAATTTACTGACACCAAGTGTGGTGAAGGAAAGCACAGCACTTGCTACGTAGCTCCAAACAAGAAGAGGTAACTCATGCTCAAAAGCCAAAACTCCCGGATGGCTTTCAAGCAAGGGTTTTTAAAGGCAACATTAGAGGTGAGGGTTGCAGGGTGCGACCTTCTTCTGAGTGGTTGATCATGAGGTAAATAGGATGACATTTTAACCCATCAACCTCTGGTTCCAACCAGTCTAAGGTCTAGTGCTTATGGTCAGCATGCGGTCACAATCCTCCACCTCGGTGGGGTTGAGCTTCTGCAGAACAACTCAAAGATATGTCATATTGCTACATATACCCCTTGAGGAGGAACTAAGAGTCCTGACTCTTATCGCTGAACCACAGTTTAAGCTATCATTACTTTTCTTGCTTGACTGCTTTCCCTTTGTTTCTGCATTCCCTCACTTCTCTAATCAGTAACTGCTTGAATCTGCTCTGTGGAAATCAGGGAAGTTGTAGGAGACTAAAACCTTTTGTACAAACAAGAAACAGGAGACATGGAGGGCTTTTGTACCCGGTAAGGCCCCACAGGATCTTGCTCGGTTTCAGTACAGTTAGTGACTTAAAGTTAAAACCAATGCTCAATTACTGTTTCAAAATGAATTACGCTAAGTCTACTCTGTTAGTGCTCTAAGGTCCAACCCCCAAATTCTCTTAAACCAAAACTTACTCCACAACAAGGCCCTAACTCTACTCAATTCTTTAAAGGCCAAGAGAAGTAAGGAAGCTGCAGAAGAAAAATTTGAAGCTAGCAAAGGTTGGTTCATGATGTTTATCTCCATAACATAAAAGTGCAAGGTGAAACAGCAAGTGCTGATGTGGAAAGAGTAGCAAGTTACTCAAAAGATTGGCTAAGACAGTTAATAAAGGTGGCTACACTAAACAACTGATTTCAGTGTATACAAAATAGCCTTCTATTAGAAGAAAATGAGATCTTGGACTTATGTAGCTAGAGAGAAGTCGAAGTCTGGCTTCAAAGCTTCAAAGGATAGGCTGAGTCTCTTGTTAGGGGCTAATGTTGTTACCAAACCAAACTCGGGTCCTCTCAACTAATAGACACCAAAGCCAATTTACTGACACCAAGTGTGGTGAAGGAAAGCACAGCACTTGCTACGTAGCTCCAAACAAGAAGAGGTAACTCATGCTCAAAAGCCAAAACTCCCGGATGGCTTTCAAGCAAGGGTTTTTAAAGGCAACATTAGAGGTGAGGGTTGCAGGGTGCGACCTTCTTCTGAGTGGTTGATCATGAGGTAAATAGGATGACATTTTAACCCATCAACCTCTGGTTCCAACCAGTCTAAGGTCTAGTGCTTATGGTCAGCATGCGGTCACAATCCTCCACCTCGGTGGGGGTTGAGCTTCTGCAGAACAACTCAAAGATATGTCATATTGCTACATATACCCCTTGAGGAGGAACTAAGAGTCCTGACTCTTATCGCTGAACCACAGTTTAAGCTATCATTACTTTTCTTGCTTGACTGCTTTCCCTTTGTTTCTGCATTCCCTCACTTCTCTAATCAGTAACTGCTTGAATCTGCTCTGTGGAAATCAGGGAAGTTGTAGGAGACTAAAACCTTTTGTACAAACAAGAAACAGGAGACATGGAGGGGCTTTTGTACCCGGTAAGGCCCCACAGGATCTTGCTCGGTTTCAGTACAGTTAGTGACTTAAAGTTAAAACCAATGCTCAATTACTGTTTCAAAAATGAATTACGCTAAGTCTACTCTGTTAGTGCTCTATAAATGGAACAGCAAAAGCTGGATAACAACACATCCGTTTACAGCATGGTTTACTGAATATTTTAAGTCCAGTGTTGGGCCCTACTTCTCAGCAAAAAAGATTTTCAAAATACTGCTCTTTGTTGACAATGTACCTGGTCACCTGAGTTCTGATGGAGATGTGTAAGTTTAATGTTGTTTTCATGCTTGCTAACACAATATCCATTCTGCAGCTCATGGGTCAAAGAGAAATTTGACTTTAAGGTCTTATTAAAATAGGAAGGAAGAGGGCAGGGAATAACCTCTAAAACAATGATACAGTCCTTGAGCATAAGACATAATCTGTTCAGAACCAACTAGGTCTAAGATGGCAGAAGATTGACTTCCTTGAACCTTCAGCCTCACTATATGCTTACTGTAATACACTAGCATCTAAATGACACACCTACAGTGTCACTGGTATCATAGGACAATCTGGAAGCCAACCATGAAAGGTCAAACAGTGGGCACTGGCCCAATTTCTGAAAATTTCCACCCCTTCCCCCAAATCCTCCCACTAGTTAGAACTAGCCTGCACACTCTATCTGTGGACTGTGTTTCTCCTAAGGCCATTTGAGATGGACTGCACTCTGTCTATGGAATGTGTATCTCTCCAGATAAATCCATTTTTTATCTATCAGTTTGTCCCTCACTGAATTCTTTATGTAATGAGATACAAAGCACCTGAGCTTCATTAAGCCCTGAGACCAGGTATGTGGTCTTAACTAAAAGACATTGGGCTCAGGCCCCAATCTGGCTGTACGGTTTCATTATTAGTTAAGAAACACATTTTGTAAGGCCATAGCTGCCATGTCACTTGCATTGGGTGGTTCAGTGGTAGACTTCTTGCCTGCCACATGGAGGCCTGGGTTTGATTGCTAGCCAGTGCACTGCACATCCCTTTAGGGTGTCCCCCATGGCTCAGCAGTAAAGAATCCACTTGAAATACAAAAGACGCAGGAGATACAGATTCCATCCCTGGGCTGGAAAGATTCCTTGGAGGAGGAAATGGCTACACTTTTCTTGCCTGAAAAGTCCCATGGACAGAGGAGCCTGGCGGCTAGTCCAAAGGGTCACAAAAAGTCAGACACAATGAAGCATGTACACACATGGCTGCCAAAGATAGTAATTCCTCTGATGGATCTCAGAAAAGTCAAGTGAAAATCTTCTGGGAAGCACTCATCATTCTAAATGCCATTAAGAATATTTGTGAGGAATTCCCTGCTGGTCCAGTGGTTAGGATTCTCACTGCCAATGGCCTGGGTTTGATCCCTCGTCAGGGAACTAAAATCCCACAGTCACATGGAGTGGCCAAAAAGATTATTTGTGATTCATGGGAACAGGTCAAACATCGGGAGTTTGGAAGAGGTTTATTCCAACCTTTGCGGATGACTTTGAAGGGTTCATGATAATACTTGAACAGATAAGGAGTTATTTCTACAGATGAGCAAAGAATATGGCTTCTTAAGATGGGATCTACTCCTGGAGAACATGCTATGAAGATTGCTGAAATGGCAACAAGATATTTAGAATATTGCATACTTAGTTGATAAAACAGTGGCAGGTTTTGAGAGGACTGACTCCAATTCTGAAAGCAATTCTACTGTGGGTAAAATGCTATCAAATAGCACTGTATAGTACAGAGAAGTCACTCATTAAAGGAAAAGACACTTGATGTGGCAAACTTCATTGTTCTTTTATTTTAAGAAACCATCCCTACCACCCTAAACTTTAGCAGAACTTCATCCCTAAAACACCCGAATTCAACCACTAATGAGTTTTAAACAAAGCACCTGAGCTTCATTAAGCCCTGAGCCAGGTATGTGGTCTTAACTAAAAGACATTGGGCTCAGGCCCCAATCTGGCTGTACGGTTTCATTATTAGTTAAGAAACACATTTTGTAAGGCCATAGCTGCCATGTCACTTGCATTGGGTGGTTCAGTGGTAGACTTCTTGCCTGCCACATGGAGGCCTGGGTTTGATTGCTAGCCAGTGCACTGCACATCCCTTTAGGGTGTCCCCGATGGCTCAGCAGTAAAGAATCCACTTGAAATACAAAAGACGCAGGAGATACAGATTCCATCCCTGGGCTGGAAAGATTCCTTGGAGGAGGAAATGGCTACACTTTTCTTGCCTGAAAAGTCCCATGGACAGAGGAGCCTGGCGGCTAGTCCAAAGGGTCACAAAAAGTCAGACACAATGAAGCATGTACACACATGGCTGCCAAAGATAGTAATTCCTCTGATGGATCTCAGAAAAGTCAAGTGAAAATCTTCTGGGAAGCACTCATCATTCTAAATGCCATTAAGAATATTTGTGAGGAATTCCCTGCTGGTCCAGTGGTTAGGATTCTCACTGCCAATGGCCTGGGTTTGATCCCTCGTCAGGGAACTAAAATCCCACAGTCACATGGAGTGGCCAAAAAAAAAGATTATTTGTGATTCATGGGAACAGGTCAAACATCGGGAGTTTGGAAGAGGTTTATTCCAACCTTTGCGGATGACTTTGAAGGGTTCATGATAATACTTGAACAGATAAGGAGTTATTTCTACAGATGAGCAAAGAATATGGCTTCTTAAGATGGGATCTACTCCTGGAGAACATGCTATGAAGATTGCTGAAATGGCAACAAGATATTTAGAATATTGCATACTTAGTTGATAAAACAGTGGCAGGTTTTGAGAGGACTGACTCCAATTCTGAAAGCAATTCTACTGTGGGTAAAATGCTATCAAATAGCACTGTATAGTACAGAGAAGTCACTCATTAAAGGAAAAGACACTTGATGTGGCAAACTTCATTGTTCTTTTATTTTAAGAAACCATCCCTACCACCCTAAACTTTAGCAGCTACCACCTTGATCACTCAAGAGCCATCAACACTGAGACAAGACCCTTGAATAGCAGAAAGTTTTCAACTCACTGAAGGCTCAAATGATGGTTAGCATTTTTTAGCAATAAAATATGTTTAAACTAAGACATGCATATTTTGGGGAGTTGCTTGGAGGTCCAGTGGTTAGGACTTTCACTGCCATGGCTCTATGTTTAATCCACAGTCAGGGAACTAAGATCCCACATGCCTCACAGTAGAGTCACAAAAACTATGTTTTTTATATATAATGTTACTGCATACTTAGTGGACTATAGTATATCGTAAATATAACTCATATTCAGTGGGATACAAAAACTCAGTTGACTCATTTTATTGTGGTATCCTCTTTATTGTAGTGGTCTGTGACCAAAGCTACAATACGTCCAATGTATGCCTGTAAATACAATTATTAAGGTTTTCTGAAAAAATGAAGATTTAGCCTAAAGTATGCAGTCCCCAAATACTAAGAGCTTAGAAATGAAATAATTATTCTTCTTCATACTTCATACAAAGTTTGAAATCTGCATTAATTGTATTATGCCAATTCCTGAGGCTTATTTAGAAAGGGTAGCGATAAGGGATCTATAATTTAAAAATTAAGATAATCCTTCAGAGGAAGCATGTGCTTCATAGGGTTATTATAAAAACTAAATGGATTACTGCATGTGAAGTGCTGAGCAGAGTGGCTGGCACATGCTACTGCTCAACAGAAGCTACTGAAACTTTCTCCATTTTCTCATGTCCCTAATTTTCCCCCTTAAGCCAACATCATCAAAATTAGTTCGACTGTATTTAACACAAGCATGAAGAAAATTTAAATAACTATGCAATTCACAAGGTGATTTTGCAATCACTATCAGTTAATACTTAAAACAGTTCAATGAAGGAAAAAAACCCCTAAACTTTGAGTGCCTCCTACATGACAGCTACTGTGCTGAGAATTAACGAATCATTTCACTCAACTTGTTCAGATCGGCTACTATTATCCTAATTTCACAGATAAAAGAGCTAAGGTTCAAAAATATTTAGTAATTTCACCAAATTCACACAATAGTATTAAATTGAAGGGCTGACATCTGAATTCTGTCTGGCTCCAAAGTTCATACTCTTATCACTAAAAACTGTCTTAAGCCCTGTAAGAGAGAGTTTCTAATTCTCTTATTCAATTATTCATTCATTCACTCTCACTCAGTCAAACAACAGTGCCAGCACACTGTTGTAAGGTAGTGACATAAAAATTAATAAAATATTATCTGCCCTCAAAGCCCCAGATGGTGAATATGTCTGAGGGTGGGATGGATGAATACAAATCAACCAGAATACAATTAAGTAAGAATTCAATAATAGTAATATAAGCTAAATGCTACTGAAATATAGAGGGTAAATACTAGCTTGGGGAAATAAGGGAAAGCACTGTGGAAGAAATACAGTTTCACCTGAAATTTTTAAAATATGTGGCTACAACTGGAAAAAGAGCATCTACACAAAAGTCTACAGCTAACCTCACACTTAAAGGTAAAATAACACTCTCCCCCTAAGATTAGGAAATACATGACAAGGTTGTATATTGTCACCCTGCTAATTTAACGTATATACAGGGTACATCATGTGAAATGTCAGGCTGGATGAATCACAACCAGGCATCAAGGTTGCCAGGAGAAATACCAACAATGTCAGATATGCAGATGATACCACTCTAATGGCAAAAAGTGAAGAGGAACTAAAGAGTCTCTTGATAAGAGTGAAAGAGGAGGGCTTCCCCTGGTGGTCCAGTGGGTCCAGTGCTTTGCAGTGCAAGGGGCGTCGGTTCGATCCCTGGCCTGGGAAGATCCCACTTGCCGCAGAGCGGCTGGACAGATGTGTCCAACTACCGAGCCCAAGCTCTGGAGCGCATGTGCCCAGAGCCGGTGCTCTGTGATGAGAGAGGCCACTGCGATGGGAGGCCCACACAGCCCAAAGAACAAAGATGGATGGAAATAAATAAATGAAAGAT
Organism: Tragulus kanchil; assembly: GCA_022376925.1. Lineage (NCBI taxonomy): Eukaryota > Metazoa > Chordata > Mammalia > Artiodactyla > Tragulidae > Tragulus > Tragulus kanchil. Next base: position 49,304,624 of record JAIOJX010000005.1, read on the forward strand.
CAATAGAAGTGGCCAAAAAAAAAAAAATTCATGTGGTATTTAAAGGAAAAAAAAACACTCCTAGAAGTAATAATAAGGTCACAAGATATAAGGCCAACATACAAAAATCAACCGGTTCCTATACACAGTTGACCCTTGAACAACACAGGGCAGACACCCTGAGCAGTGGAAAATCCCTATATAACTTTACAATCCGCGACTATATAACTTTACAATCCTCCAGTATCCGTGGCTACATACCCTCCAATTCAATCAGAGAACGATTATACAGTATTACACTATGTATTTATTTCTAAGAAATTGTACATAAGTGGACCTGTATAGTTGAAACCTGTGTTGTTCAAGGGTCAACTATGCTAACAATAGATGTGCAGAAAAAAAAAATTAAAAACATGTTAATATACAATCACTCTAAAAGCCCCAGATGGTGAATATGCTAAGGGGGAAAAATGATTTGGAAAAAAAGTAATATAAGCTAAATGCTACTGAAATATAGAGGGTAAATACTAGCTTGGGGAAATAAGGGAAAGCACTGTGGAAGAAATACAGTTTCACCTGAAATTTTTAAAATATGTGGCTACAACTGGAAAAAGAGCATCTACACAAAAGTCTACAGCTAACCTCACACTTAAAGGTAAAATAACACTCTCCCCCTAAGATTAGGAAATACATGACAAGGTTGTATATTGTCACCCTGCTAATTTAACGTATATACAGGGTACATCATGTGAAATGTCAGGCTGGATGAATCACAACCAGGCATCAAGGTTGCCAGGAGAAATACCAACAATGTCAGATATGCAGATGATACCACTCTAATGGCAAAAAGTGAAGAGGAACTAAAGAGTCTCTTGATAAGAGTGAAAGAGGAGGGCTTCCCCTGGTGGTCCAGTGGGTCCAGTGCTTTGCAGTGCAAGGGGCGTCGGTTCGATCCCTGGCCTGGGAAGATCCCACTTGCCGCAGAGCGGCTGGACAGATGTGTCCAACTACCGAGCCCAAGCTCTGGAGCGCATGTGCCCAGAGCCGGTGCTCTGTGATGAGAGAGGCCACTGCGATGGGAGGCCCACACAGCCCAAAGAACAAAGATGGATGGAAATAAATAAATGAAAGATCAATAGAAGTGGCCAAAAAAAAAAAAAAAAATTCATGTGGTATTTAAAGGAAAAAAAAACACTCCTAGAAGTAATAATAAGGTCACAAGATATAAGGCCAACATACAAAAATCAACCGGTTCCTATACACAGTTGACCCTTGAACAACACAGGGCAGACACCCTGAGCAGTGGAAAATCCCTATATAACTTTACAATCCGCGACTATATAACTTTACAATCCTCCAGTATCCGTGGCTACATACCCTCCAATTCAATCAGAGAACGATTATACAGTATTACACTATGTATTTATTTCTAAGAAATTGTACATAAGTGGACCTGTATAGTTGAAACCTGTGTTGTTCAAGGGTCAACTATGCTAACAATAGATGTGCAGAAAAAAAAAATTAAAAACATGTTAATATACAATCACTCTAAAAAGATTAAATACTTAAGTATATACACTTACCAAAAACATACACCGGTATATATGCTAAAAATTATAAAATGCTGATGAAAGAAATCAAATAAGACATAAAGAAACAGATTTGTTCATTGACTGGAAGACTCACCATGATAAAAATGTCAATTCTCTCACAAATTAATCAATAATCTTAATGCAATTCCTCTCAAAATCCTAGCAAGTCTTTAAGACTTAAACAAGTTTATTCTAAAATTTACATGGAGCGGCCGCTGGGGCTGGAAACTCTTGGGGATGGAAACCGTGAAGGAGACACAGAGCCCCTTGGCCGAGGACAACTTCACCCAGGTCACCCGCAAAGGTGGCTGGCGGGTGAAGAAATGGCAGGCAGAGCAGCTGTTCGCGCCAGAGGAAGGAGGGGACGCCACCCGCATGGACACAGAGGACGCAGGGCGAGCAAAGAGGCCCGTCTTCCCGCCCCTATCCGGGGACGGATTCCTGAGTGGGAAAGAAAAAACCAGGAAAATTGCAGTCCCAGCTAACAGATACATGCCATTAAAAGAGAACTGGATGAAGATATTTACTCCTATAGTGGAGCATTTGGGACTTCAGATACGCTTTAACTTAATATCAAGTAATGTTGAAATCAGAACTTGTAAAGCAACCAAAGATGTTAGTGCTGTGACAAAAGCAGCTGATTTTGTGAAAGTCTTTATTCTCGGGTTTCAGGTGGAGGATGCACTTGCCCTCATCAGGTTGGATGACCTCTTCCTGGAGTCTTTTGAAATTACAGACGTTAAGCCCTTGAAGCAAGACCACCTGTCCAGGGCAATAGGCAGAATCGCTGGCAAAGGAGGAAAAACTAAATTCACCATCAAGAACGTGACGAGGACATGGATAGTTTTAGCTGATGTGAAAGTTCACATCCTTGGTTCTTTCCAAAACATCAAGATGGCAAGAACTGCCATTTGCAACCTCATTCTCAGAAATCCTCCATCAAAGGTTTATGGCAATATTCGAGCCGTAGCTAGCAGAGCAGAAGACTGATTCTGATTTCTCATCAAGGAGTTTTAATCTTTGACCTCTAGGGAAAAGACTTTCCTTCCCCACGTGCTCACCTGACACCATATAAAGAACTTTTCCGCCATGGGTACCGTTATTACATTAACACATTAAGTATAATTTATTATTATTTCCATTTTAAATCATATGTAGCAGGTTTGCATAGTTTATAATCCTCTCATTTAGAAGGAAACCTATTTTAAACTTTAGTTCTTTATTAGTTTCTGAGTTTTTTATTTATAAATCTATAACATTTTCTAAATTTATAAACATTTTTTCTCTGTAAATTGTTACGAAAAGAATTATCTCAGAATAATTTGAGAAAACCTCTCTGAATTGAGACCCTTAATATTGGGTAGTGTGTGAATATTTTGAACCAGCAGTTTGGTTATACTCTATGAAATAAGAAGACCTAATCTTTGTACCTATTTTTGAAGTTTGTAAAATATAAGTATTAAATAAAAGCAGTCAGACCTTAAAAAAAAAATTTACATGGAAAGGTACAGGTTCTAGAACTGCTAAAACAATCTTGATAAAGAATAAGTGGAAGGAATTACTCTACCCAAAATCACGGAGTCAGACACAACCGAGCAACTGAACAACACGAATATCAAGCTTATTACACAGCTATAGTCATCAAAAGAGTATGATACTGACACATAAATTAATGAAACAGAAAGAGTAACTCCAAAGTTAAACCCACATAAGTGTTCTTAGGGCTTCACAGGTGGCTCAGTGGTAAAAGAAATCACCTGCCAATGCAGGAGATGCAGTTTTGTTTTCGACAAAATGGAAAAACAACTTAAAGGAAAAAGGAAAACCTTTTCAACAAATAGTGCTGGAGCAACTAAAAATCCATTGCAAAACTTCATAGTAATATAAAAGTTCAATCAAAATTAACAAGGACTGAAATGTAAAACATAAAACTATTAAAACTCTTAGAAAAAACCAAAACACAGAAGAAAACCTTTGTGATCCAGAGTTAGGCAAAGAGTTCGTAGATTTGACCCCAAAAGTTTGATTCATGAAGGAAAATTTGATAAATTGGAGCTTATCAAAATAAAAAAAAATTTTGTAAAATTAAAAGCCCAGGGGAGCTTCCCTGGTGGTCCAGTGGGTAAAGAGTCCGCCTTTCAGTGCAAGGCACCCGGGTTTAATCCAGGAAGATCCCATGTGCTGCGGAGCAGCTGGACTAGTGTATATGATTATGAGCCAGTGCTTTGGAGCACACGTGCCCTGAGCTGGTGCTGCAACAGAGGTTAAGTATAATTTATTATTATTTCCATTTTAAATCATATGACAGGTTTGCATAGTTTATAATCCTCTCATTTAGAAGGAAACCTATTTTAAACTTTAGTTCTTTATTAGTTTCTGAGTTTTTTATTTATAAATCTATAACATTTTCTAAATTTATAAACATTTTTTCTCTGTAAATTGTTACGAAAAGAATTATCTCAGAATAATTTGAGAAAACCTCTCTGAATTGAGACCCTTAATATTGGGTAGTGTGTGAATATTTTGAACCAGCAGTTTGGTTATACTCTATGAAATAAGAAGACCTAATCTTTGTACCTATTTTTGAAGTTTGTAAAATATAAGTATTAAATAAAAGCAGTCAGACCTTAAAAAAAAAAAATTTACATGGAAAGGTACAGGTTCTAGAACTGCTAAAACAATCTTGATAAAGAATAAGTGGAAGGAATTACTCTACCCAAAATCACGGAGTCAGACACAACCGAGCAACTGAACAACACGAATATCAAGCTTATTACACAGCTATAGTCATCAAAAGAGTATGATACTGACACATAAATTAATGAAACAGAAAGAGTAACTCCAAAGTTAAACCCACATAAGTGTTCTTAGGGCTTCACAGGTGGCTCAGTGGTAAAAGAAATCACCTGCCAATGCAGGAGATGCAGTTTTGTTTTCGACAAAATGGAAAAACAACTTAAAGGAAAAAGGAAAACCTTTTCAACAAATAGTGCTGGAGCAACTAAAAATCCATTGCAAAACTTCATAGTAATATAAAAGTTCAATCAAAATTAACAAGGACTGAAATGTAAAACATAAAACTATTAAAACTCTTAGAAAAAACAAAAACACAGAAGAAAACCTTTGTGATCCAGAGTTAGGCAAAGAGTTCGTAGATTTGACCCCAAAAGTTTGATTCATGAAGGAAAATTTGATAAATTGGAGCTTATCAAAATAAAAAAAAATTTTGTAAAATTAAAAGCCCAGGGGAGCTTCCCTGGTGGTCCAGTGGGTAAAGAGTCCGCCTTTCAGTGCAAGGGGCACCGGTTCAATCCAGGAAGATCCCATGTGCTGCGGAGCAGCTGGACTAGTGTATATGATTATGAGCCAGTGCTTTGGAGCACACGTGCCCTGAGCTGGTGCTCTGCAACGAGAGAGGCCACTGCAATGGGAAGCCCACACAGGCCTAAGAATAAAGATGGATGAAAATTACTAAATCAGAAACCAATAAAAGAGGCCAAAATTTAAAAAGAAAGAAAGAAAATATTTGAAAAACAAAACAAAAAGCCCACGGGAAAGAAAGGCCAAGCTACAGACAGGGAGAAATTATTCACACACTACATATTCAGCAAAGAACTAGTACTGTGAATATCCAAAGATCTCTCAAAATTCGACAGAAAAAAACAAGCAATCCAATTCGAAAAGACAAGAGGTCCTTCACAAAAAGGATATACAGTTGGCAAATAAGCATGTGAAAAGATGCTCAACATTATTAGCCACTAGAGAAGTGTAAATCAAAACCACAAAGGAGGTCTTCCCTGCTGGTCCAGTGGGTAAGGACACCGCCTTGCAGTGCAAGGGGCGCCGGTTCGATCCCTGGCCTGAGAAGATCCCATGTGCTGCGGAGCAGCTGGACTAGTGTATATGATTATGAGCCAGTGCTTTGGAGCACACGTGCCCTGAGCTGGTGCTCTGCAACGAGAGAGGCCACTGCAATGGGAAGCCCACACAGGCCTAAGAATAAAGATGGATGAAAATTACTAAATCAGAAACCAATAAAAGAGGCCAAAATTTAAAAAGAAAGAAAGAAAATATTTGAAAAACAAAACAAAAAGCCCACGGGAAAGAAAGGCCAAGCTACAGACAGGGAGAAATTATTCACACACTACATATTCAGCAAAGAACTAGTACTGTGAATATCCAAAGATCTCTCAAAATTCGACAGAAAAAAACAAGCAATCCAATTCGAAAAGACAAGAGGTCCTTCACAAAAAGGATATACAGTTGGCAAATAAGCATGTGAAAAGATGCTCAACATTATTAGCCACTAGAGAAGTGTAAATCAAAACCACAAAGGAGGTCTTCCCTGCTGGTCCAGTGGGTAAGGACACCGCCTTGCAGTGCAAGGGGCGCCGGTCCAATCCCTGGCCTGGGAAAATCCCACGTGCCGTGGAGCAGCTGGATGGATGTGTCCAACTACCAAGCCAGAGCTCTGGAGCACATGCGCCCAGAGCCAGTGCTCTGCGACCAGAGAGGCCACTGTGATGGGAGGCCTACACAGGCGAAAGACCAAGATGGATGAAAATAAATAAATGAGAGACCAATAGAAGTAGCCAAAAAAAAACAACAACAACAAAAAAAAAACCCACAAAGCAATATCACTATCCATCAATCAGAACAGCTAAAGTAAAAAGTAATAACACCACCAAATACCAAGAAGCATGCAGAGAAACTGGATCAGCGGTACACTGCTGAGTGAATGAGTGAAAGTTACTGAGTCGTGTCCAACTCTTTGCAATGCCAGGGGCTGTAGCCTGCCAGGCTCCTCTGTCCATGGAATTTTCTAGGCAAGAATACTGAGTGGGTAGTGATCTTCCCAACCCAGGGATCAAACCCAGGTGTGCCGTGTTGCAGGCAGATTCTTTCCTGTCTGAGCCACCAGGGAAGCCCAGGTACACTGCTGATAGGAATGTAAAATTTATTTTGCTGCCACTGTAAAAAAACAATCTGGCAGTTTCTTAAAAAAAAAAAAAAAAAAAAACTGATCATGCAACTACTATACACTCCAACAATTACACTCCTGGACATATATTTCAGAGAAATGGAAACTTATATTCACATAAAACTTGTATACAAATTTTCATAGCAGCTTCATTTGTAACAGCCAAAACCTGGAAACAGCCTAGATGTCTTTGAACAGGTGGATGTTTAAACAAATGGTGGTATATGCATATGAGAGAACAGTTCTTAGCAATTAAAAAGGAATAAATTACTGATACATGCAACAACCTGAATAAATCACCAGGAAATAATGCATGAAAAAAAGAAAAAGTACAAAAAGTTATACACTGTAGGATTCCATCCACATAACATGTGGGATCTTAGTTTCCCAATCAGGGTAACTAGATAATATTGGAAACTAGAATCTGAACAAGCTTAATGCCACAGGCTCAAACAGTTGGTTCACCCTCATCTGTGCCACCACAGGTGGAGTTTTCAATCTATGTGTTAGTCCCAGATAAAAAAATGGCACTTGGCAAATTCAGGATAACAGAAAAGCTTTTCACTTGTTGAGGAAGAGAAAGTAGTTTACATTCTCTGAAATGATAAGACAATGGAAATCTAACTAGAAATAAAACTAGAATCACAAATCACTGGTCAGTCTTTGATAGTCAATAAAAGATCACAGAACACTATTGAACAAAAAGTGACAAAAACTAAAGCGTAGCTGTTTACCCAGTTTTGTTTTGTTTTTCATTTTGGCCCTATCACTAATAAAAGAACAGCTAAAGTAAAAAGTAATAACACCACCAAATACCAAGAAGCATGCAGAGAAACTGGATCAGCGGTACACTGCTGAGTGAATGAGTGAAAGTTACTGAGTCGTGTCCAACTCTTTGCAATGCCAGGGGCTGTAGCCTGCCAGGCTCCTCTGTCCATGGAATTTTCTAGGCAAGAATACTGAGTGGGTAGTGATCTTCCCAACCCAGGGATCAAACCCAGGTGTGCCGTGTTGCAGGCAGATTCTTTCCTGTCTGAGCCACCAGGGAAGCCCAGGTACACTGCTGATAGGAATGTAAAATTTATTTTGCTGCCACTGTAAAAAAACAATCTGGCAGTTTCTTAAAAAAAAAAAAAAAAAAAAACTGATCATGCAACTACTATACACTCCAACAATTACACTCCTGGACATATATTTCAGAGAAATGGAAACTTATATTCACATAAAACTTGTATACAAATTTTCATAGCAGCTTCATTTGTAACAGCCAAAACCTGGAAACAGCCTAGATGTCTTTGAACAGGTGGATGTTTAAACAAATGGTGGTATATGCATATGAGAGAACAGTTCTTAGCAATTAAAAAGGAATAAATTACTGATACATGCAACAACCTGAATAAATCACCAGGAAATAATGCATGAAAAAAAGAAAAAGTACAAAAAGTTATACACTGTAGGATTCCATCCACATAACATGTGGGATCTTAGTTTCCCAATCAGGGTAACTAGATAATATTGGAAACTAGAATCTGAACAAGCTTAATGCCACAGGCTCAAACAGTTGGTTCACCCTCATCTGTGCCACCACAGGTGGAGTTTTCAATCTATGTGTTAGTCCCAGATAAAAAAATGGCACTTGGCAAATTCAGGATAACAGAAAAGCTTTTCACTTGTTGAGGAAGAGAAAGTAGTTTACATTCTCTGAAATGATAAGACAATGGAAATCTAACTAGAAATAAAACTAGAATCACAAATCACTGGTCAGTCTTTGATAGTCAATAAAAGATCACAGAACACTATTGAACAAAAAGTGACAAAAACTAAAGCGTAGCTGTTTACCCAGTTTTGTTTTGTTTTTCATTTTTGGCCTCTTTTATTGGTTTTTTAAATTTATTTTCATCCATCTTTTATTCCTTGGCCTGTGTGGGCCTCCCATTGCAGTGGCCTCTCTCACTGCAGAGCACCGGCTCTGGGCGCACGTACTTCAGAGCACTGACTCATAACTGGACACATCGGTCCAGTCGCTCCACGGCACATGGGATCTTCCCAGGTCAGGGGTTGACTGGTCCCCCTTGCACCACAAGGGAGACTCTTTACCCACTGGACCACCAGGGAAGCCCCTCAATTTTTTTTAACTGGCTGATTTTCTTTACTGTCTGAGCAACCAGGGAAGCCATAACTGGCTGATTTTCAATGAAGGTCAAGGAGAACCACTATACTGCCAAGACTATGGTGGGACACTGGAGGCTCTCAGGCGCAAAATTTAAGGAAGCTCTCACTCACAAGATCAAGTAAGTGAGCCTCTACTTGCACAACCCTGAAAGTCAGTGAGTGCCTCCTTAAATTCTGCACTTGGACAACCCCTAGTATCATTTTATAAGCTAAGCATCTCATTTGGCTCATTCATAATAGCCAAAAAGCAGAAACAATCCAAATGGATAAAAAGAATGTGCTTTACTCATATAATAAAATATGGGATATTTTTTGGCAATAAAAAGAATGAAATACTGATACATGCCACAACACGGATGAACCTTGAAATGTTACTGTGAATGAAAGAAGTCAGTCACAAATGACATATATTAACACTTTATTATTCCATTTACATGAAATGTCCAGAAGAGTTAAATCTAGAAAGAAGAAGTAAATGAGTGGCCCCCAAGGGAGGGAGAGGGTGAGATAAAGAATGATTGCCTACACATATACAGTCTCTTTGGGGGGTGATAAAATGTAATAAAATTGGTTGAAGTGACAGTTACACAACTGTGTACATACAGTAACTTTTGAATTGTATGACATGTGAATTATATCTTTTATTTTGGCCTCCTTTATTGTTTTTTTATTGATTGATTTTCATCCATCTTTATTCTTTGGCCTGTGTGGGCCTCCCATTTGCTGTGGCCTCTCTTATTACAGAGCACCGGTTCTGGGCACATGCACTCCAGAGCACTGACTCATAATTGGACACACCGGTCCAGCCACTCTGCAGCACATGGGATCTTCCTGGGCCAGGGATTGAACCGGTGTCCCCTGCACTGGAAGGCAGACTCTTCACCCGCTGGACCACCAGGGAAGCCCTGAGTTATATCTTAATAAAATTTATTCTAAAAGCAAATGTTTCACAACTATCAATTGAAATAAGGCATAAAAAGGATGAAAGTCATTGTGAAATAAGAGCTCCAATTGAATTTTTTTTTTAATTATTGCTTTATTTATCTTGATTTGGCTGTACTGGGTCTTAGTTGTGGCATGTGGGAACTAGTGCCCTGACCAGGGATCAAACCTGGGTCATCTGCATTAGAAGCACAGAGTCTTAACTGCTGGACCACCAGGAAAGTCCCTCCAATTGAATTTTCAAAAGGGGTTTTTTCTTTTCATGAGTTGCTAAGAGAAAGCAAGGGGAAAACAACTATAAATCAGACTTCCATATTGTTCCCAATTAAAATCACTATCAGAGTTTGGTTCATATAGATTTCCTACTCAAAATAACTTGCTATGTGGTAATTTGTGATTGGAATCTTGGTCTTGACTGATAAAGCATTATTTAAACATATATTCTCAATATCGATAAGTACTCTGAAACTCTAAGGTGTCCAAAATTTACCTTTGTAATTACAAAATTTCTTATTTCAATTCGGTTAAATAACCAGAAGTTTCCTTAGACTTTGTGAGCCCAAAGAAGGGGAAAAACCCAAACTAAAAATGATATTGCCTCTCTCTGGGAACCCATAGTACTGAAGGAACACCCATGATGGAATTCTCAGTTGTTCACAAACATGTTTCTGGTCTTCAATGACGATGAATGAAGATAAATAGGAGGCTGAAAGAAACAGCAAAAGAGGATCAAGGAACTTATCTTCCTTTGGCGCCATACAGCTTTGTCTGGGTCAACACCCAGAACAGAATACATCACCAAAGGAAATTATATATACAGCTTTTTTTTTTTTTGTCACTTCTATTGGTCTTTCATCCATCCATTTTTCATCCATCTTTGTTCTTCTGGCCTATGTGGGCCTCCCATTGTGGTGGCCTGTCTCACTGCAGAGCACTGGCTCCAGGCGCATGTGCTCCAGAGCGCTGGCTCGGTAATTGGACACATCAGTCCAGCCGCTCCACGGCAAGTGGGATCTTCCCAGGCCAGGGATTGAACCAGTGCCCCTTGCACTGCAAGGTGGTGTCCTCACCCACAAGACCACCAGGGAAGCCCCACCAAAGGAAATTAATCTGTACAGAGAAACAAGAGCTGAGCCCCAGTTAGAACTCTGTCATGCCCAACTCTTGGTGACCCCATAGACTGTAGCTCGTCAAGCTTCTCTGTCCTTGGAATTCTCCAGGCAAGAATACTGCAGTGGTGAAGCGATAGAAAAACAGACATGGACAGTAGACATATGGACATTGTGGGGTATGAACAGTGGGTGGGAGGTGTAAAGGAAGTAGTATGAAAACCTGTACTATCATATGTGAAGAAAATAGCTATAGTCATTGTTCTGTGAGAAAAGGAGATTCTGCAGGAGTGCTGTGTGACAGTCTGGAGGGGTGGGATGCAGGGGATATACATATGACTAATCTGGGAACATACATATCTGTAAACAACAAAACTGTAAAAGTTAAAAGTAAAATAAAAGTTTAACAAAAGAAATAAAAAGAATACTGCAGTGGTATCCATTCCCTTCTCCAGGGGATCTTCATGATTCAAGGATTAAACCTAGGTCTCTTGCATTGCAGGCAGATTCTTTACCACCTGAGCCACCAGGGAAGTCTCAGAAATGAGAGAATGACACTCAAAGAGAAAGCTCCATTTCTACAGTAAATGAATTATTCTACACATCTACTATTAAACTATTGCATTAATTAAAAGGTATTTACTCAAAATTTTCTTCTTGGAAGAAAATGCAACTTTTTTCTTCTGGGAAGTCATTGACTTCCTGCCAGCTTTGTATTAAAAGCCTTCTTTTCATGTTAGGAAAGAATGGCTCTATACACAGGTTAAAGTAAAACTGACAAAAGTATATTTTGCAAGAGTCCAATACAGTCTTTTTGGGGAGGCCCGTACCAGACTAAAAAACCCCCCCTGATCTTTGTTCTTCTGGCCTATGTGGGCCTCCCATTGTGGTGGCCTGTCTCACTGCAGAGCACTGGCTCCAGGCGCATGTGCTCCAGAGCGCTGGCTCGGTAATTGGACACATCAGTCCAGCCGCTCCACGGCAAGTGGGATCTTCCCAGGCCAGGGATTGAACCAGTGCCCCTTGCACTGCAAGGTGGTGTCCTCACCCACAAGACCACCAGGGAAGCCCCACCAAAGGAAATTAATCTGTACAGAGAAACAAGAGCTGAGCCCCAGTTAGAACTCTGTCATGCCCAACTCTTGGTGACCCCATAGACTGTAGCTCGTCAAGCTTCTCTGTCCTTGGAATTCTCCAGGCAAGAATACTGCAGTGGTGAAGCGATAGAAAAACAGACATGGACAGTAGACATATGGACATTGTGGGGTATGAACAGTGGGTGGGAGGTGTAAAGGAAGTAGTATGAAAACCTGTACTATCATATGTGAAGAAAATAGCTATAGTCATTGTTCTGTGAGAAAAGGAGATTCTGCAGGAGTGCTGTGTGACAGTCTGGAGGGGTGGGATGCAGGGGATATACATATGACTAATCTGGGAACATACATATCTGTAAACAACAAAACTGTAAAAGTTAAAAGTAAAATAAAAGTTTAACAAAAGAAATAAAAAGAATACTGCAGTGGTATCCATTCCCTTCTCCAGGGGATCTTCATGATTCAAGGATTAAACCTAGGTCTCTTGCATTGCAGGCAGATTCTTTACCACCTGAGCCACCAGGGAAGTCTCAGAAATGAGAGAATGACACTCAAAGAGAAAGCTCCATTTCTACAGTAAATGAATTATTCTACACATCTACTATTAAACTATTGCATTAATTAAAAGGTATTTACTCAAAATTTTCTTCTTGGAAGAAAATGCAACTTTTTTCTTCTGGGAAGTCATTGACTTCCTGCCAGCTTTGTATTAAAAGCCTTCTTTTCATGTTAGGAAAGAATGGCTCTATACACAGGTTAAAGTAAAACTGACAAAAGTATATTTTGCAAGAGTCCAATACAGTCTTTTTTGGGGGGGGAGGCCCGTACCAGACTACATGTGGGATCCTAGCTCCCTAAGCAGGATCAAACCTATAACTTGCAGTGGAAAAATGGATTCCCAAACACTGGACCATCCGAGAAGTCCCAAGAGTCTGATCCTATCTTTAGTTTTCTGTTTTCATTTAAATAATCAAATGTTATTTGAGGGAATTCTCTTGTGGTTCAGTGGTTAAAACTTGACATTTTCACTGCTCAGGCCAGGTTCATTCTTTGGTGGGGGAAGTAAGATTCTGCAAGCCTCGCAACATGGCCAAAGAAAAATAGTTATTTGTAAAATGTGTGGGTTTCAGAACATGCTTCATGCTTTCAACATGGTACTGGAAGATACTGTTAACAGAATGAGCTAAGATACTAAAACATCAATTTCAGGAAAATTCATTAGTTGCATACCAACAATGACAGGGCTATATTTTCTATTTACAGAAAACAAATATAATAGCTTTTTCTTAAAAGCCACTTGTAAGGGGGTTCCCTGGTGGTCCAGTGGGTAAGGACACCACCTTGCAGTGCAAGGGTGCCAGTTCCTTCCCTCGCTTGGGAAGATACCACGGGCAGCAGAGAGGCTGGACCAATGTGCCCAACTACCGAGCCAGAGCTCTGGAGCGCATGTGCCCAGAGCCAGTGCTCTGCGAAGAGAGAGGCCACTGCGATGGGACGCCCACACAGGCCAAAGAACAAAAAAAAAACTGCAGTGGTATCCATTCCCTTCTCCAGGGGATCTTCATGATTCAAGGATTAAACCTAGGTCTCTTGCATTGCAGGCAGATTCTTTACCACCTGAGCCACCAGGGAAGTCTCAGAAATGAGAGAATGACACTCAAAGAGAAAGCTCCATTTCTACAGTAAATGAATTATTCTACACATCTACTATTAAACTATTGCATTAATTAAAAGGTATTTACTCAAAATTTTCTTCTTGGAAGAAAATGCAACTTTTTTCTTCTGGGAAGTCATTGACTTCCTGCCAGCTTTGTATTAAAAGCCTTCTTTTCATGTTAGGAAAGAATGGCTCTATACACAGGTTAAAGTAAAACTGACAAAAGTATATTTTGCAAGAGTCCAATACAGTCTTTTTTGGGGGGGGAGGCCCGTACCAGACTACATGTGGGATCCTAGCTCCCTAAGCAGGATCAAACCTATAACTTGCAGTGGAAAAATGGATTCCCAAACACTGGACCATCCGAGAAGTCCCAAGAGTCTGATCCTATCTTTAGTTTTCTGTTTTCATTTAAATAATCAAATGTTATTTGAGGGAATTCTCTTGTGGTTCAGTGGTTAAAACTTGACATTTTCACTGCTCAGGCCAGGTTCATTCTTTGGTGGGGGAAGTAAGATTCTGCAAGCCTCGCAACATGGCCAAAGAAAAATAGTTATTTGTAAAATGTGTGGGTTTCAGAACATGCTTCATGCTTTCAACATGGTACTGGAAGATACTGTTAACAGAATGAGCTAAGATACTAAAACATCAATTTCAGGAAAATTCATTAGTTGCATACCAACAATGACAGGGCTATATTTTCTATTTACAGAAAACAAATATAATAGCTTTTTCTTAAAAGCCACTTGTAAGGGGGTTCCCTGGTGGTCCAGTGGGTAAGGACACCACCTTGCAGTGCAAGGGTGCCAGTTCCTTCCCTCGCTTGGGAAGATACCACGGGCAGCAGAGAGGCTGGACCAATGTGCCCAACTACCGAGCCAGAGCTCTGGAGCGCATGTGCCCAGAGCCAGTGCTCTGCGAAGAGAGAGGCCACTGCGATGGGACGCCCACACAGGCCAAAGAACAAAGATGGATGGAAATAAATAAATGAAAGACCAATAGAAGTGACCCCCCCCCCGCCAAAAAAAAAAAGCCACTTGTATGGACTTCCCTGGTGTCCAGTGGTTAAAATTCTGCATTTCTACTGCAAGGGGCACATGTTCAATCCCTGGTCAGGGAAGTTCCACATACTGCGCAGTGCAGCTAAAGTCACTTCTCTATAGAGAACACTTACACAGGCAAATTGAAACAAGGAAAACTGAAGAAGTAACAGAAGTTTTAAAACATTTTTATACACACTGAAATCACCAAAATATTCACGTATGTGTCTAATATAAACCATCAATTAAAAAAAGAGAAATAATTCACAAATGTATTATATGGCACTGTCTCCAAAACAAAAATAAATAGAATTTGGGTAACCTTTTCTATAGACATATTCTCTGGAGGGAGACTGAAAAGTGAACCTCAAACTGAATTCTACTTTCTCACTAATTATTAAATGTAAAAAAAAAGAGAGCTGGGCTTCCCCCGGTGGTCCAGTGGGTAAGGACACCGCCTTGCACTGCAAGGGGCGCTGGTTCGATCCCTGGCTTGGGAGGATCCCGCGTGCCGCGGAGCGGCTGGACCGATGTGTCCAGTTGCCGAGACGGAGCTCTGGAGCGCATGCGCCCAAAGCCGGCGCTCGGCAGCGACAGACGCCACCGCGATGGGAAGCCCGCGGGTGCCAAAGAGAAAAGACAAATTAAAGTGGAGAATTGAAAGACCAATAGAAGTGGCCAGCCCACTCCCCTCTCTCCCCAACCCGACCCCCGCCCAAAATAAATAAATCTTAAAAAAAAAAAAAAAGAAAAACCTTAAAAAAAAAAAAAAAAAAAGAGAGAGAGCTTCCCTGGTGGTCCAGTGGGTAAAGAGTCCGCCTTGCAGTGCAAGGGACACCAGTTTGATCCCTGGCCAGGGAAGATCCCACATGCCACAGAGCTGCTGGACCAGTGTGGCCAATTAGGAGCCAGTACTCTGGAGCGCAGGAGCCCAGAGCCGGTGCTCTGCAACTGGAGAGGCCACTGCAATGGGAGGCCCACACAGGTTAAAGAGTAAAGATGGGTGAAAATAAATGAATAAAAAATCAATGAAAGGAGGCCAAAATTAAAAAAAAAAAAAAGAAAGTATTCATATTTTTAATACTGATAGACCAACTTAAAAACCTTGGTGAATATGTTGGTGACTGACTCAGCGTTAACCTGGACATGAGAATCTATTTTCAGTATTATTTCTTCTGGGACCAGTACCATTTTGCTAGTAGCTAAGTATCTCTTTAAGTACTCTATATGATTTTCCTAACTCCATACCCAGCCATTCCTGCTCTTCTCAGCAATTTGCCTGGAAAATCCCTTTACGCAATTCCCAGAACATTTCCCCTGTCAGCCTTCTCTTATCTTTTGCCTGATGCCTGCACTTGCAGGCACACCCAAACCTTAACAGGACAGGGAATTATCAGCAGCTATCAGCAATGGAAAGGTTCTAGAATGGGATGAAGAGTTACATATGATCTGCAATTCATAGATTTTTCTCAACTTGGCCATTTTGACAGTCTTTAAGGCAGATATCCTTCCTACCTTGGTATCTCTGCCTATTCACCCAAGTGGTACCCAACAGAACCTTCTGCACTAATGGAAACATTCAATATCTGTGCTATCTAATACAGCAGACACGTGTGACTGCCGTGTACTTGAAATGTAGCTGTTACAACTGAAGGACTGAATTTTTACTTTACAAGCCACATGTGGCTAGTGGGGCTTTCTGGGTTGTACTACAGTAAAAAACTCTGAAAAATGGAAGCAATATGTGCAATGTGGTACAAAAAATGGAGAAAATATGTGCAATAGATACTAAAAATGTAAACTTTATCTGTATACATATAAGGAGTTCTTAATTCTTATTAATCAATAAGTAAAAGCAAACAGCCCAATTAAAAAATACATAAAGAATAGAATAGGCAATTTCACAGAAAGAAACAGAAACAGCTCAAAGAAACAAAAAGATGCTCAAACTCAAAAGTTATCTGGAAACTACAAATTAAAATGTAAGAATTTGCCCATTGGGGCTTCCCCTGGTGGTCCAGTGGATAAGGACACCGCCTTGCAGTGCAAGGGGCGCCGGTTCGATCCCTGGCCTGGGAAGATTCCATGTGCCGCGGAGCGACTGGACTGATGTGTCCAATCACCGAGCCGGAGTTCTGGGGCGCATGCGCTCAGAGCCAGTGCTCTGTGACGACAGAGGCCACCGCGACGGGAGGCCCACAGGAGCCAAAGAACAAAGATGGATGAAAATAGATAAATGAAAGACCAAGAGAAGTGGTCCGCCCATCCCCCTTCCTCCCCACCCCCCCAAAAAGATAAAAAAAAAAAAAAAAAGAATTTGCCCATTATATTAGCAAAAACGTACAAAATTGGCATCTATTGTCAGAGGTACTTTCATAAACTGCTGGTGGAATAAAGAACAGAACAGTTGTCTTTCTCCTGTGGAAAAAATAAATTAATTAATAAATAAAAGTTGTCTTTCTCCTGTGGCAAAAAAAAAAGAACAGAACATAGCCTGTCTGAAGGGCAAACTGGTTGTATGTTTCAAAACTAAAGACAAGAAAACCTTTTAAATAGCAATTATAGGCTCCTGCTCTAGAGGTGTTCTAGAACATTTGCACAAGAGACAAGAATAAGGGATGCTCATTTCAGAGTACATTGACTGCAACTTTTTTGGCCATTTTGACTTTGAAATTTTTTGGTAGCCTATTCACCCAAGTGGTCCCAACCTTCTGCACTAATGGAAACATTCAATATCTGTGCTATCTAATACAGCAGACACGTGTGACTGCCGTGTACTTGAAATGTAGCTGTTACAACTGAAGGACTGAATTTTTACTTTACAAGCCACATGTGGCTAGTGGGGCTTTCTGGGTTGTACTACAGTAAAAAACTCTGAAAAATGGAAGCAATATGTGCAATGTGGTACAAAAAATGGAGAAAATATGTGCAATAGATACTAAAAATGTAAACTTTATCTGTATACATATAAGGAGTTCTTAATTCTTATTAATCAATAAGTAAAAGCAAACAGCCCAATTAAAAAATACATAAAGAATAGAATAGGCAATTTCACAGAAAGAAACAGAAACAGCTCAAAGAAACAAAAAGATGCTCAAACTCAAAAGTTATCTGGAAACTACAAATTAAAATGTAAGAATTTGCCCATTGGGGCTTCCCCTGGTGGTCCAGTGGATAAGGACACCGCCTTGCAGTGCAAGGGGCGCCGGTTCGATCCCTGGCCTGGGAAGATTCCATGTGCCGCGGAGCGACTGGACTGATGTGTCCAATCACCGAGCCGGAGTTCTGGGGCGCATGCGCTCAGAGCCAGTGCTCTGTGACGACAGAGGCCACCGCGACGGGAGGCCCACAGGAGCCAAAGAACAAAGATGGATGAAAATAGATAAATGAAAGACCAAGAGAAGTGGTCCGCCCACCCCCCTTCCTCCCCACCCCCCCAAAAAGATAAAAAAAAAAAAAAAAAAGAATTTGCCCATTATATTAGCAAAAACGTACAAAATTGGCATCTATTGTCAGAGGTACTTTCATAAACTGCTGGTGGAATAAAGAACAGAACAGTTGTCTTTCTCCTGTGGAAAAAATAAATTAATTAATAAATAAAAGTTGTCTTTCTCCTGTGGCAAAAAAAAAAGAACAGAACATAGCCTGTCTGAAGGGCAAACTGGTTGTATGTTTCAAAACTAAAGACAAGAAAACCTTTTAAATAGCAATTATAGGCTCCTGCTCTAGAGGTGTTCTAGAACATTTGCACAAGAGACAAGAATAAGGGATGCTCATTTCAGTGTTGAAAATAATTACAGGGCTTCCCCTGGTGATCCAGTGGGTAAGGACACCACCTTGCAGTGAAAGGGGCGCCGGTTTGATCCCTGGCCTGGGAAGATCCCACGTGCTGCGGAGCGGCTGGACTGATGTGTCCAATTACCGAGCCGGAGCTCTGGAGCGCATGCGCCCAGAGCCGGTGCTCTGCAACGACAGACGCCACCGCGATGGGAGGCCCACAGGAGCCAAAGAACGAAGACGAATGAAAATAGAGAAATGAAAGACCAATAGAAGTGGCCCGCCCACTCCCCTCCCTCCCCAACCCGACTCCTGCCGAAAACAAATAAATAAATAAATCTTTAAAAAAAAAAAGAAAATAATTACAAAAATCTAAGACAATTTAAATGGCCATAAATAAAGAAATAGTTAAATAAATTACAGACATTCAAACTGAAATACAATCAGATGTTACAAAGTGTGTACTGACAGGATGAGATCTCAAAAGCATATTGCTGACTTTAAAAAAAAATAACATTCCACTAACTTAAAAAGGATATATATATATATACATATATATATATATATATAAAGGATATATATAGTCTAAGAAATTATAAATAGAAATTGCATATATTGCACAGGAAAAGAACTGGAAGAAAATTCACCAAACAG
Source organism: Tragulus kanchil (assembly GCA_022376925.1). NCBI lineage: Eukaryota > Metazoa > Chordata > Mammalia > Artiodactyla > Tragulidae > Tragulus > Tragulus kanchil. Next base: position 49,323,621 of record JAIOJX010000005.1, read on the forward strand.
GACAGTTCTAGAAGTGGAGCATTTGCTTCTTAGCCTCTATATAAAAGTTGCTAATTTTTTTTTAAAGAATGTGTTCTTTTTTTCTCTTTCTTCAAATCAAGTATATAGTTTAAACACTTGTAAATGTTTTTAAAAAGATAACCAGGGAAGTCAACAAAACTTTTGCTATAATTTGCAGTTTTCATATTACAGGAATCTGAGCATCTTTTTTTTTTAATTATATTTATTTTACAATTTTGTCCTAGCTTCAAGTAAAAAGCTAAGTGATTTAGATATAGATAGGGAAATAGAATTCTTTTCAGATTCTTTTCCATTATAGATATTCCAAGATTCTGAATATAGTTCCCTGTGCTACACAGTATAGATAGTTGTTATTTATTTTACATATAGTAGTGTGTATCTGTTAACTGCAAACTCCCTCCAACCTGCCTTATCCCTTTGTTAACCGTAAGTTAGTTTTCTATGTCTGTGAGTCTGTTTTTTAATTCCTTTATTGGCTGTTTATATTTTTCTCTGTGAAACTGCTTATTCTAACTCTTCGCCTAAAATGTTCAGTCACTCAGTAATGTGTGACTCTTTGCGACCTCATCCACGGACTGCAGCATGCAAGGGTCCATGCGGCCCTTCACCAACTCCTGGAGTTTGTCTAATAAAAAATAATAAATACAGGAAAGTGTTCAACCTCACAGGTAATCAAAGAGATTTAAGTCTAAAGTGATGTATCACTTTTCACATACCATGAGAATAAATCATTCTGGTTTGTTCAATGTCTGTTTACTATTGCTAATATAAATATTGAGAAAGTCATATTTTCACCCAGTGGCTAAAATCTTTCCAGTGGGTGTGTGTAGGAAAAGCAGAAGAAAAAGTCTTCAGGTTCTCCCATCGTGGGTGGAGTTAAAGAAAGCTTTTAGTCCATTATCCTCTTTGCACATCATCAACTACTTTCAGTTTTCAACCCTTCTGGAGAAGTTTCCATTCTTACCCCTCTAGGTTTTTCCTCTCATCTCATTCTCTTGCTCTAAGCCTTTCTTGGAAAAATGTCTCAATACCTCAAAAATAACTCACATAAAAACATAGGCACACAGCCCACTTAGTTAAAAGGTGTTAGGAAACATGAGAATCTCATTCACACCCACATGCTATTCCAGCTAAAATATATACAGAAGAGAGACTGACGGAGAAAGCCAACTCAGTGGGGAAAAAAATCACTGACTCACCTTCAGATCTGTACATATTTCTTATTAAGAACACCTGGGGGCTTCCCCTGGTGGTCCAGTGGGTAAGGACACCGCCTTGCAGTGCAAGGGGCGCCGGGTCGAGCCCTGGCCTGGGAAGATCCCACGTGCCACAGAGCAGCTGGACTGATGTGTCCAATCACCGAGCTGGAGCTCTGGAGCACACGCGCCCAGAGCCAGCACACTGCAACGACAGACACCCCAGCGATGGGAGGCCCACAGGAGCCAAAGAACAAAGACGGAGGAACATAGAGAAACGAAAGACCAATAGAAGTGGCCCACCTGCTCCCCTCCCTCCCCAACCCGACCTCTGCCCAAAAGTAAATAAATAAATAAATCTTTAAAAAAAAAAACCAAAAAAAAAAGAACACCTGGGGCACTGCAGCTGTTTGACTCTGGAAAAGTCATTTAAAATTTCACAATTTCCTCAATACAAAAGGAAAATATAAAGTCTGAATTTCAACAAGGAAATCAGACGTTAGACTTTGAAATACACAGTTTTAAAAATCTGAAAGCAAGTTTGTGTGTGCTAAGTCGCTTCAGTTGTATCTGATTCTTTGTGACCCTATGGACTGTAGCCTGCCAAACTCCTCTTTCCATGGGATTCTCCAGGCAAGAATACTGGAGTTGGTTGCCATACTCTCCTCCAAGGGATCTTCCTGACCCAGGGATACATACCCTCCTCTCTTACATCTCCTGCATTGGCACCCAGGTTCTTTATCTCTAGCACCACCTGAAAGCAAATAAAGCCAAACAAGCCCCAAACTGCTATTGAAAGTGGTTTTGGGGGGGTTAAAGTAAAGCTTTTAGTCCATTATCCTCTTTGCACATCATCAACTACTTTCAGTTTTCAACCCTTCTGGAGAAGTTTCCATTCTTACCCCTCTAGGTTTTTCCTCTCATCTCATTCTCTTGCTCTAAGCCTTTCTTGGAAAAATGTCTCAATACCTCAAAAATAACTCACATAAAAACATAGGCACACAGCCCACTTAGTTAAAAGGTGTTAGGAAACATGAGAATCTCATTCACACCCACATGCTATTCCAGCTAAAATATATACAGAAGAGAGACTGACGGAGAAAGCCAACTCAGTGGGGAAAAAAATCACTGACTCACCTTCAGATCTGTACATATTTCTTATTAAGAACACCTGGGGGCTTCCCCTGGTGGTCCAGTGGGTAAGGACACCGCCTTGCAGTGCAAGGGGCGCCGGGTCGAGCCCTGGCCTGGGAAGATCCCACGTGCCACAGAGCAGCTGGACTGATGTGTCCAATCACCGAGCTGGAGCTCTGGAGCACACGCGCCCAGAGCCAGCACACTGCAACGACAGACACCCCAGCGATGGGAGGCCCACAGGAGCCAAGGAACGAAGACGAATGAAAATAGAGAAATGAAAGACCAATAGAAGTGGCCCGCCCACTCCCCTCCCTCCCCAACCCGACCTCTGCCCAAAAGTAAATAAATAAATAAATCTTTAAAAAAAAAAACCAAAAAAAAAAGAACACCTGGGGCACTGCAGCTGTTTGACTCTGGAAAAGTCATTTAAAATTTCACAATTTCCTCAATACAAAAGGAAAATATAAAGTCTGAATTTCAACAAGGAAATCAGACGTTAGACTTTGAAATACACAGTTTTAAAAATCTGAAAGCAAGTTTGTGTGTGCTAAGTCGCTTCAGTTGTATCTGATTCTTTGTGACCCTATGGACTGTAGCCTGCCAAACTCCTCTTTCCATGGGATTCTCCAGGCAAGAATACTGGAGTTGGTTGCCATACTCTCCTCCAAGGGATCTTCCTGACCCAGGGATACATACCCTCCTCTCTTACATCTCCTGCATTGGCACCCAGGTTCTTTATCTCTAGCACCACCTGAAAGCAAATAAAGCCAAAAAAGCCCCAAACTGCTAGTCTACAAAAATGCCTAAGTCCCTTAGTCTGCTGCAATAACATTTGCCCTATATATGAATATAGATAACCATTTCCACTGTTAAAATGATCACTTTCTGGAAGCTTACAGATGTTAACAATTGCTTATTATAACTATTTGCCCAAGCAAAGCTCCCCATACAATTATACACAACATGAATATGGTAATTTACTCAATTCTCTGTACAATACAAGCTTCATATTTAGCATCATGCTAATATTCAAATTAGTTCCCCCATAGTGTAAATGTTTGAGGGAGTAAAATCTATGAATAAAAACCCAGAGACTGAATTCTAGTCTTCCAGCCAATTTCATATTCAATGTCTGGCCCTCGATCCCCATTTCAAGGCTCCTTTACTGCAAAAGAAAGGCATCCTGCTTAGGTTTCCAGTTGCATATATTTCCAAACTCAGTCCCTAATCTGCCATTTACTAGCTCTGTGATCTTCGTCAGCTGCCTTAATTTTTGAAGCTTCAATTTTCTTGAAGCAGTAGTACCAGTTGAGGAGGAGAGTGTTGTGAAGACAAAATGAGATAACTGAGGAGGGAAGGGGAGTGGAAAATAAATAAATGAGATAATGTGCCTAGGACACTAATAATCACTCAATGAATGTTAGCATTTATGCTTCTTATTACTATTATTGACTTAAGAATGTTCAGTGATATTTAAAAGTACTTTTTTATTTTAGAGTTTGGAATTTTACTGTGATGTGACAAAATCAAAGAGTTGTTGAATTTGTAAGTTATACATATATATTTTGCAGTGATTGACCTTCTAAATCTGTAATTAAAAAGGGAAGGAAAAGTAACCAAACATGAAAGCAATTTCACATTCTTTACTTCCAGGTTCTTGTTGAAGGTATTTGAAAGATTAGGATGGTTTCAAAAACTAATGTAATCTTCTAGAGTATTATTGATATACATGTTACTCTTTACAAATTCATAGATAACAGCTGGCACCAGTTTTGCTGTCTGCAAAGGGGTATCTGTCTGTGGATGCAAGCCTATTAAATTATGAGCTGACCCGTGAATTTTCTCAAGCTTCCATTCTATCTTTTCTGAGAAATGTAGTATGTTTTATTAATGCATAAATTTATTAATTTAGAATTTGCTTAATATTTTGTAATTTTTTTTAAAACTAGTCTCCCATTCTAGTCTTGTTAACTATTGCTGACAAGCACTCCTTAGGGCCAGACCCTTGTTTCATAAGCCTGCGTTCATATACGTACTGTGTTTACTACACTGTAATGATTCATTACTCTATTTCTCTCCCTTCCTAGGCTCTGAGCAATTCCAAGGAAAAGAGCAAGCCTAACTTGTATTTGTATCCCGAAAGCTTAGTTATAAGATACAAAAGAGGTCTGAATAAATGTCTGTTGAAAGGATAAATGAATTAATTAATGCCCTCCCCCCTTGCAATTCCTTACACAGTACTTCCACACTCTACACATAAGAGGAACTCAGTAAAGCTTCTTAATGGATTCATGGAGAAGTCTTCTGGACTCAACCACATAAAGCTTTATCTTGCCTCAGAAAAGCTTTTCAACTTTAAAGACTAGCTTCTAACATTACAAATTAAAAAGTTTTAGTTTAACACATATCAAATAAATTGGTTCAATGACTAACCACAACAAGGTTAGCTCTAGAAGGATTAAAATCCATTATTCTAATTAATGAATTTGTGAACCTCAACATGGAAAAATCCAGTTACATAATCAAAAGAGAGGTTATCTCTTTGTAAATTTATACCTACCACAGATAGTGAGAAAAAATTATCAGAAAGCGTGTATCTGTAGATTGAAATGAACAAATTATTTTTCATGCCTGAAATGAAGGCACTGTTTTCACTAGAAATAAGAAACGTGGTACAAACCTGTCTCTAGAACAGTCCTTGAGACTCAGAGAGTAAATGGTTTGCCCTCGCAGTGATTTTAACTCCTAGTAGACTCCTTTTATTTCCAGACTGACAGATATTATTCAAATCTCTGTCTCCTAAAATAATACTTCGTCCATTTCTTAAAAGGCAAACAACCTGAACAGACACTAGGTTTTATATTCAAGTAACTAAAACTATCCCTAGTGTTCAGCCTGGTGCTGCTGCAATTGAAACACTTTTCTTAGTTTTTAAATTACATTCATGGAAGGTTTAAAAGTCGTACTGCACATTCATTGACTGTATGATCTAAACTGAGTTTACACCGCATATATAATTTCAAAATTAGTTTGCTAATTTTTGTACTTTTGTTTAACTATTGCTGACAAGCACTCCTTAGGGCCAGACCCTTGTTTCATAAGCCTGCGTTCATATACGTACTGTGTTTACTACACTGTAATGATTCATTACTCTATTTCTCTCCCTTCCTAGGCTCTGAGCAATTCCAAGGAAAAGAGCAAGCCTAACTTGTATTTGTATCCCGAAAGCTTAGTTATAAGATACAAAAGAGGTCTGAATAAATGTCTGTTGAAAGGATAAATGAATTAATTAATGCCCTCCCCCCTTGCAATTCCTTACACAGTACTTCCACACTCTACACATAAGAGGAACTCAGTAAAGCTTCTTAATGGATTCATGGAGAAGTCTTCTGGACTCAACCACATAAAGCTTTATCTTGCCTCAGAAAAGCTTTTCAACTTTAAAGACTAGCTTCTAACATTACAAATTAAAAAGTTTTAGTTTAACACATATCAAATAAATTGGTTCAATGACTAACCACAACAAGGTTAGCTCTAGAAGGATTAAAATCCATTATTCTAATTAATGAATTTGTGAACCTCAACATGGAAAAATCCAGTTACATAATCAAAAGAGAGGTTATCTCTTTGTAAATTTATACCTACCACAGATAGTGAGAAAAAATTATCAGAAAGCGTGTATCTGTAGATTGAAATGAACAAATTATTTTTCATGCCTGAAATGAAGGCACTGTTTTCACTAGAAATAAGAAACGTGGTACAAACCTGTCTCTAGAACAGTCCTTGAGACTCAGAGAGTAAATGGTTTGCCCTCGCAGTGATTTTAACTCCTAGTAGACTCCTTTTATTTCCAGACTGACAGATATTATTCAAATCTCTGTCTCCTAAAATAATACTTCGTCCATTTCTTAAAAGGCAAACAACCTGAACAGACACTAGGTTTTATATTCAAGTAACTAAAACTATCCCTAGTGTTCAGCCTGGTGCTGCTGCAATTGAAACACTTTTCTTAGTTTTTAAATTACATTCATGGAAGGTTTAAAAGTCGTACTGCACATTCATTGACTGTATGATCTAAACTGAGTTTACACCGCATATATAATTTCATAAGTAAAGGAATCCTACACTTGAATGAATCTGGAAAGAAACGTGAACTTAGCACACACCCCCTTCTTCTAACTCAATACGCACATTTTAGTGGGTTTTTTTTTTTTTTCCCTTCAAGAATTTCTCTCTCTTGCCCCCACCGCACACGTTATTTCAGAAAAGCAATCATTCATTACCCCACTCACAGCTTCTCCACCTAAAGAGCCTTTCCAACTATTTCACTTGGACCCCCCTTTCACATCTCAGAGTCCGTGGGGGATATCTTCGGAAGGGGAGGGGGCGGTGGAGTTCCGGGAAGCCACCATTCCCGCCAAGCCCTTTCCACCCAGGTCTCGGCGCGCTGTCCCCGACCAGCCTCCGACTGACCCCAGGAACCTGAGGTCTGACAACTGCATCCCCTATCTCCGCCAGGGCAAAGCCAACCGGGCCCAATCTCCGGGCTCCCTTTCAACATACCCTCCTCCTCGCTGTACCCCATTTCTTCTCACTTACTCCTTGGTGTAGCCCAGTCTCTTTATCCAATTCTGAGTTCCCGTAACCATCTTGCTCCCAACCCACACACCCTGCTACACTCCGGCCCCTGCCCCTTGAACCCTTCTACACCCGGTCCCTCCCCCTGGACCTCCCGGAGGCTCCAGCCCTCCTCGCGCGTCCTGGCGCAGATCGGCGTCCCGTCCCTGGAACCACCGGACCTGGGTCCTACCCAGCGCGTCACCCGAGGGCCCGTTTCTCCCGCGCCCCGACCCTCCGCACCCCCTCCCTAGGCGCTGCCCCCCAGCACCCGCTTACCTCCGGCCCCGCCCCCCTGGGGGTGTCGCACTCACCGCTCCTGCCGCCGCATCCTCGACCGCCGCGGCTGCTATAGCTACGGGGAGCCAAGGCAACCAGCTCTCGCGACAGCTTCCACAGCCACGGCGAGAACACCCGCGAAGAGCCTCTCGCCAGAAAGTAAATGAGTCAGGCTCCAGACGGCTAAGTATATCTCGCGATAGTGTCGTGTAAAATGGCGGCCGTACGGCGCTTCGGGGGTGGCCCGGAAAGGTCTGGAGGTGGGCGAGGGCGGGGAAGGATCTTGAACTGGCGGGAGAGTAGGGAAACGACCGCAGGCGGCACGCTGGACGGCCTGCTCTGAGGGAAGCTCGTACGGTGAGCCCTCCACTGGAGTAACTTTAGGGATGGGGCCGTCCTTTCCCAGTGCCTCAGCCTCAGAGCAGCGTCGCCTTGAGCTGAAGTTCCTTCTTCCTTGTATTTTCCATTTGCATGCCCAGTAGAGATGGAGCGAGCAAGCTAAAAGTTGACCTTTCCATATCCTTGTTAACCTTTCTTCAGGAAATTCCTCCGTGCTTCCCCGACCCTGGTTTGTGAAAGACACTTGACCTAACAAAATATTTATGTTTATATACGGGTGCCCCGCCCCATCAATTCGCCCGAGCAAAATAGGAAACAAAAGTTTGTTTTAATCGAACGTAAGCGCAGGTGATGTTTGGGCTTGGATGTGGAAGGGGCCGCATTGGCGTGTGTTCTGAACTTTGCGGTTGTTGCTTGCCACCCTGTGGGCGCATCCTTAGTGACTCTCAACACAGTTTTAAGGGCTTTCTCTACTCTCAGAAAGCTGTAAATGCAGACTGGCTGAGTAGAATCTGGAACAGAAGATAGATTTAAAGAACGTTCAGTGAGAATAAAAACAGAAGGAAACAAAGGAATAAAAATAATAAATGGAGAATTCATTTTCTTCTCTCCAAGCCCCTGAATAGCTCTCATAGTGTAGACCAGTGCTGTCCAGTAGAAACATACTGTGAAGCCATAACATGCAATTTAAAACTTGTAGTAGCCACATTTTTTAAAGTCAGAAAAGTGAAATTTAGTAATTTACATAATCCAACGCATTCAAAGTATTTCAACATTTAATCAATATTTTGAAACTTTTAAAAAGATTTATTTTTTTTTGACGGCCTCAGGTCTTAGTTGCAGCACACAGGATCTTCCTTGCAGCAAATCTTTCCTTGTGATGAACAAACTGTCTCAGCGCCTGAGCTTCTCTCTGGCTGTGGTGCTGTGCAGGTGCGGGAGTGAGCAAGCTCAGTAGTTGCTTGTAGACAAGCTCAGTAGTTCCAGCATACCCGATTCTCTCTAGTTGCGGCCCACTAGCTCCAGAGCAAATGGACCCAGTAGTCGTACAGCATGTGGGATCTTAGTTCCCCAACCAGGGACTGAATTGTTATCCCTTGCATTGGAAGGTGGATTCCTAGCCACTGGACCACACTAGGGACATCCCCATATCTTGAAATTATCAGTAAGATTCTTTTTTTTTGTTCATCTGGAGTCTTCAAAATCCAGTGCTTATATTTACAGAGCATCTTAGTATAGGCTAGGCACATTTTAAAAGCTTTATAGGCACATGTGGCTAGTGATTACAGTATTCACAATACTTTAGACCCTATACCAGGTAATCCATTATCTGGCTGACTTTAGGGGCAAAGTAAGTGGTATGGGCATGTGGTTTATGTAAAAGCATACTTGAAGTTGCTAACTCCAAAGAACTGCAGAGCCTAGGTGAGTGACAATAAAAGATGAACTGTGGGGCTTCCCCTGGTGGTCCAGTGGGTAGGGACACCGCCTTGCAGTGCAAGGGGTGCCGGTTCGAGCCCTGGCCTGGGAAGATCCCACGTGCCGCGGAGCGGCTGGACTGATGTGTCCAATTACCGAGCCGGAGCTCTGCAGCGCATGCGCCCGGAGCCAGTGCTCTGCAGTGACAGACGCCACCGCGATGGGAGGCCCACAGGAGCCAAAGAACAAAGACGGATGAAAAATGGAGAAATGAAAGACCAATAGAAGTGGCCCGCCCACTCCCCTCCCTCCCCAACCCGACCCCCGCCCAAAGTAAATAAATAAATAAATCTTTAAAAAAAAAAAAAAAAGAAGAAGCATTTCCCCCCTTTAAAAAAAAAGATGAACTGTGTAAACAACAGGTGGTAGTGGAGGCTAGGGTCCACTGAAGTGTACAAGCTTCTATTTAAAAGAGAACTTTCATGAAGCCATATAGAAAACAGCATGGAAATTCCTCAAAAGATGGAAAATAGAACTACCCTATGATCCAGCAATTCCACTCATGGGTATTTATCTGAAGAAAATGAAAATGCTAACGGGAAAGGATATATGCAACCTCTTGTTCTTGACAGCATTATTTACAGTAGTCAAAATTTAAGAGCAAGAAAAAAAGAAAAAAAAAAAATTTAAAAGCAACCAAAATGCCCATCAGTAGATGAATGGATAAAGAATGTGTGGTTTATATACACACACATACACACACGTATGTGTGTATGTATGTATGTGTGTATGCATAATGGAATATTACTCGGCCATGAAAAAGAATGAGATCTTGTCATTTGCAACAAGTTGGATAGACCTAGAGGGTATTATAGTAAGTGAAATAAGTCAGACAGAAAGACAAGCACGATATGATTTCACTTATGTGTGAAATCTAAAAAACAAATGACCAAATATAAAATAGAAACAATGATAGATACAGAGAACAAACAGGTAGGTGGTTGCCAGACAGAAAGGTGATGGGGAGAGGAAAGACATATAAGTAAGGGAAACTAAGAGATACAAACTTCCAGTTGCAAAATAAATGTCACTAGTATGAAATGTACAACATAGGGAATTTGGTTAATAATTGTGTAATATCTTTTATGGTAACATCATAACTAGACTTATTATAGTGATAATTTGGAAATATATAGAAATATTAAATCTCTATGTTGTATAACAGGAACTAATACTACTGTAGGTTAATTATACATCAAAGATAAACTCATAGAAAAAGAGATTAGATTTGTGATTATCAGAGGCGGGGAGTCGACAGGAGTGGGGATTTGGATGAAGGCGATCAAAAGGTACAGACTCCAATTGTAAGATAAATATGTGCAACCTGATAAAATATGATTAACATTTATGTATATTATATATGGAAGTGGTTAAGAAAACTAATTCTAAGAGTTCTTATCACAAGGAAAAAATTCTAATAAAAATAAAAGAGTTCAAAACTCTCCTGAATTTTAAAACACAATGATGGCAAGCAGAAATGTCTATAAGCAATATAGACAGCTAGTTATGCCCATTTGTAGCCTCTGTGAACTGTGTTATTCAAATGTATGAAACATTTCTGAATAAAAGATGTTTTAACAGAATAATGTCCAGGCAAAGGATAGAATAGCCTGAGGATTTGCCTGGATTTCTGGCTAGATCCTCAGCAAGTGTATACTTTAATACATTAAACCACCCACTGTTGCAACTTCTAATAATAATTTGATTGCTGTATAGACTTTTCTACTAAGGAGATAATTTCTCAACCAACCTGGGCTTCCTGTACATTTATAGGCTCACACAAGATTTTAGAAGTGAAATCTTAAATTTCTAGGTTTTCAGAGCTGTGGAGTATTAGGCCCTGGGCATTTTCTTAAACCTCCATTTCAAGAGTAGGCATTTAGTAATTATTTTATAGTTGACAGGGAAATCTCTTTGTCACCTGAAAATTCCTAATTGCTTTTGTACCTCTGATGCCTGATATAGTACCTAGTATATAGTAAACACTCAAGAAATATTTGCTGAAGGAATATAGTCTTTAACTTTTGGGAAGGACTCACAGACTTCTTTAAAAATATTTATTTAATTTTAAATTTATTTGGCTGTGCCAGATCCATTTTTGTTCTAGTTTGACAGGATTGGTGGTGCCAGACAGAAAGGTGATGGGAGAGGAAAGACATATAAGTAAGGAAACTAAGAGATACAAACTTCCAGTTGCAAAATAAATGTCACTAGTATGAAATGTACAACATAGAATTTGGTTAATAATTGTGTAATATCTTTTATGGTAACATCATAACTAGACTTATTATAGTGATAATTTGGAAATATATAGAAATATTAAATCTCTATGTTGTATAACAGGAACTAATACTACTGTAGGTTAATTATACATCAAAGATAAACTCATAGAAAAAGAGATTAGATTTGTGATTATCAGAGGCGGGGAGTCGACAGGAGTGGGGATTTGGATGAAGGCGATCAAAAGGTACAGACTCCAATTGTAAGATAAATATGTGCAACCTGATAAAATATGATTAACATTTATGTATATTATATATGGAAGTGGTTAAGAAAACTAATTCTAAGAGTTCTTATCAAAAGGGAAAAAAATTCTAATAAAAATAAAAGAGTTCAAAACTCTCCTGAATTTTAAAACACAATGATGGCAAGCAGAAATGTCTATAAGCAATATAGACAGCTAGTTATGCCCATTTGTAGCCTCTGTGAACTGTGTTATTCAAATGTATGAAACATTTCTGAATAAAAGATGTTTTAACAGAATAATGTCCAGGCAAAGGATAGAATAGCCTGAGGATTTGCCTGGATTTCTGGCTAGATCCTCAGCAAGTGTATACTTTAATACATTAAACCACCCACTGTTGCAACTTCTAATAATAATTTGATTGCTGTATAGACTTTTCTACTAAGGAGATAATTTCTCAACCAACCTGGGCTTCCTGTACATTTATAGGCTCACACAAGATTTTAGAAGTGAAATCTTAAATTTCTAGGTTTTCAGAGCTGTGGAGTATTAGGCCCTGGGCATTTTCTTAAACCTCCATTTCAAGAGTAGGCATTTAGTAATTATTTTATAGTTGACAGGGAAATCTCTTTGTCACCTGAAAATTCCTAATTGCTTTTGTACCTCTGATGCCTGATATAGTACCTAGTATATAGTAAACACTCAAGAAATATTTGCTGAAGGAATATAGTCTTTAACTTTTGGGAAGGACTCACAGACTTCTTTAAAAATATTTATTTTTAATTTTTAAAAATTTATTTGGCTGTGCCAGATCCTAGTTGTGGTATGTGGGGTCTAGTTCCCTGACCAGGGATTGAACACGGGCCTCCTGCATTGGAAGCACAGAGTCTTAGCCACTGGACCACCAGAGAAGGTCTTTACAGACTTCTAAACATGAGGATCTGATAAAAGTTATGAACCCTTATTCAGATCCTGTCTGTGCCCTGCCCATATTCCCTCAGCCTATTCTAGAGTTCAGTACAGCTTTGGTAGACAAATCCTGTTCAAGCCCATAGCTTTCTACGTGAATGCCTGAGTTATCCCCTTACCAGTTAATGCCAGCAGAGTTAAATTCGCTGACCTGCCAGGGAATTTCCTTGAATCTGTGCTTTTTAAATTTTTTTTATTTTGGGCCTCTTATTGGCTTTTTTAAAATTTATTTATTTTCATGCATCTTTATTCTTTGGCCTGTGTGGGCCTCCCATTGCAGTGGCTCTCTCAGTGCAGAGCACTGGCTCTGGGCACATGCCCTCCAGAGTGCTGGCTCCTAATTGGACACACGGGTCCAGCCACTCTGTGGCATATAGGATCTTCCCCGGCCAGGGATCGAACTGGTGCCCCTTGCACTGCAAGGCAGACTCTTTACCCACTGGACCACCAGGGAAGCCTTGAATCTGTGCTTTTAATCAGACTGCCAGAAGAATACTGTCAGTCCGTGAACCACACTTTAACAATTTTTCTTAGGGCGTCTCCAGTGAGAATCAGCCCCGATTCCCCAAAAGATCTTTATTGGTCTTCTTCTCAGTCCCTTACACTGCTTGGATTCTGGGATCACCTCCCAAATTTACTACTTGCGTCCAAATCTTTGTTTCAGGGTCTTTTAGGGGTAAATCCAAACTATGACAACTCTTCTGAGAAAAATGTATATAGAAATAGTTTTGTGTACTAGTTGGAAGTAAGAATCTCCTGAAATTTATTTAGGTTGTAAAGGAAAGTAACCAGAGTAAATGTCATGTGACCCAAGGTCCGTGAAAATTGAATCAGTCTTGACAGAGTCTAGGAACTTACTATAATCATTAACAGCTCATGAAATTAGCTGAATTTAGCCAGCTCTCCTCAGGAGTTACTTCCCCAGATGCATACAGTCATCTCTGTATTTCTCCTAGTCTGCATCAAACTCTTATTTTGTGAAACATAGGAGTAAATCTGGGACTCTGAAGTAAATCTGGGACTCTAAAGAAACCCCATAATAAATAAATAAATAAATAAATAAATAAATAAATAACCCCCATGCTGGCTTCCTTGGTGGTCCAGTGGTTAAGAATCCACCTTCCAATGCAAGGGACACTGATTAAATCCCTGGTTTTGGAAGATCCCACATGCCACGGAACAAGTAAGCCCATGCACCACAACTACTGAGTCAGTGCTGTAGAGCCCACATGCTGCAGCTACAGAACCCCAAGCACGTAGAACCTGTGCTCTGCGGCAACAGAAACCACCACAAGGAGAAGCCCACGCACAGCAACAAAGAGGAGCCCCTGCTTGCCACTAGAGAAAGCCCAAGTGCAGCAACAATGACCCACCGCAGCCAAACAAATAATAATAAATCTTTTAAAAAATGCTTGAAGTTAATGAAAAGAGTATTGTTACTCATTCCTATTGAACTATGATAGTTTCTTCCCAATCATAGTGCTTTTTGGACACAACTGAGTGCCCCTTAAATCTTCTCTTGATGTGTTCACACAGAGCCAGGCGTGCTGTAACTGCAGCTGGTTTCTCCTGCTTCTTTCTGGATTCCAACATGCTACCTATTCTATTTCATCCTTTGGGGAACCTGTAACCTTTGACGTATATTCCTAAGCTCACCCTGGTGTCATCTGGAAGCTTTATGGCATGCTCTCATTCTGTGATGATTGGATAATCCTGATTATCCCAATTTCTAATCAGCTACATAAAGAAGAGCTAACACCAGGGTCACCAAAGCCTAATTACGTATACACAGCACACAATTACTTCTTAGCTTTGCCCACACAGGGGCCAGCACATGTGTTTGTGCAGATTGTCTTATGTACTTTTGAATCAGTATGTCTTTGTATACACCTATGAATGCGGTTTGGTGGGTGTGGATGTGGGTGTGGGTATGTAATCAGAGCTCAGGTCTAGTCTTGAAGTCTGAATAATGGATGTGTGGTATTTTACTTTAATTAGTCTCTGTGCATTGTTAGCCTTAGTTTTCGTCTGCCCTCAAATATCAGAGGAAGAATGACTTCATTTCCTTGAAGTTTATTAACTGCCACCAGAGGCAGAACAAATTCCATGAAAGAGCAGGTTCCATACAGAGCAAATGGAAGGGAGCTCTGAGTTGGTAAGAAAAGATGCTTGGAGTGGGAACTTGGAGGGAAAGGTGGAAAGAAAGATCTCGCCTTTCTTTTTCCCTTCATTCCTACAAGGATCCTGGATTTTCATGGGGTCGGGGTCCCTTCATTCCTAAAGTAAGCCACGGAACAAGTAAGCCCATGCACCACAACTACTGAGTCAGTGCTGTAGAGCCCACATGCTGCAGCTACAGAACCCCAAGCACGTAGAACCTGTGCTCTGCGGCAACAGAAACCACCACAAGGAGAAGCCCACGCACAGCAACAAAGAGGAGCCCCTGCTTGCCACTAGAGAAAGCCCAAGTGCAGCAACAATGACCCACCGCAGCCAAACAAATAATAATAAATCTTTTAAAAAATGCTTGAAGTTAATGAAAAGAGTATTGTTACTCATTCCTATTGAACTATGATAGTTTCTTCCCAATCATAGTGCTTTTTGGACACAACTGAGTGCCCCTTAAATCTTCTCTTGATGTGTTCACACAGAGCCAGGCGTGCTGTAACTGCAGCTGGTTTCTCCTGCTTCTTTCTGGATTCCAACATGCTACCTATTCTATTTCATCCTTTGGGGAACCTGTAACCTTTGACGTATATTCCTAAGCTCACCCTGGTGTCATCTGGAAGCTTTATGGCATGCTCTCATTCTGTGATGATTGGATAATCCTGATTATCCCAATTTCTAATCAGCTACATAAAGAAGAGCTAACACCAGGGTCACCAAAGCCTAATTACGTATACACAGCACACAATTACTTCTTAGCTTTGCCCACACAGGGGCCAGCACATGTGTTTGTGCAGATTGTCTTATGTACTTTTGAATCAGTATGTCTTTGTATACACCTATGAATGCGGTTTGGTGGGTGTGGATGTGGGTGTGGGTATGTAATCAGAGCTCAGGTCTAGTCTTGAAGTCTGAATAATGGATGTGTGGTATTTTACTTTAATTAGTCTCTGTGCATTGTTAGCCTTAGTTTTCGTCTGCCCTCAAATATCAGAGGAAGAATGACTTCATTTCCTTGAAGTTTATTAACTGCCACCAGAGGCAGAACAAATTCCATGAAAGAGCAGGTTCCATACAGAGCAAATGGAAGGGGAGCTCTGAGTTGGTAAGAAAAGATGCTTGGAGTGGGAACTTGGAGGGAAAGGTGGAAAGAAAGATCTCGCCTTTCTTTTTCCCTTCATTCCTACAAGGATCCTGGATTTTCATGGGGTCGGGGGGTCTCCTGCTCAGCATTCCCTCTCCAAAATGGAAACAGTGAAGGGAAACTTGATACAAGGTAGAGGTGGAAACACCTCACAGCTCCTCTGTTTCTCCATCCAAGGGGATGCCAATATCCACGTTGTAGTCTACAGGCTCCCCGGAGCTCAGCCAGGGAATAGGGGTTCGATTGAAAGAAGGCCTGTTGGAGAGGTTCTGGTTGTAGAGGACTAGGGGTTCACTCAGCAAGGGCCCCAGGTCAAACTTGGGCATCTGGAAGGTCATGCGTTTGGAGGCCTTCTCATATCCACCATAAGGCATTGCTGTCCTGAAAAGGGGACACATTATTTAATTAAAAACCAGAACAAAAGAAACAAAGAGTTTTGTCAGTGCAATGTTACCCTGATTGGAGAATGGAAAAGTCTGTGAATTTTAGGTTAAGATCACTTCTGCACTCCTTTTTCTTCTTCTACCTTAGTAATCCATTTCCCCTTCTGGTTTGCTTGTTTCCGCAAGGCTAATAAGAAAAGTAGTCTAGTGGGTACTAGACAGAGAGTCTCATGGATAGTTATGATCCAAAACAGTCACATTTCAGAAAAACTGACCCCAATATAATAGACCCAAGGATCTGAGGTCATCTTAAGTTATATTTTGAGACCTCCCTCAAAACCCCTACCCCATCTCCAGTGGATAATGCATGTCCTAAATGAGAGGAATGAAAATTCCCTGGAAAATTCAAGCACCTTAGAACCAAGAACAAAAGCACTTCTCTACCATTTCCCTGTCCTGTTTTCACACAGTCTAGAGAAGCTCAGGATAGGTATTTGAGCCTATTTAAGCCTACTAAAGTAGTAGATGGGGCTTCCCTGGTAGCTAAGATGGTAAAGAATCTGCCTGCAATGCAGGAGTTACTCATTTCCATTGAAGTTTATTAACTGCCACCAGAGGCAGAACAAATTCCATGAAAGAGCAGGTTCCATACAGAGCAAATGGAAGGGAGCTCTGAGTTGGTAAGAAAAGATGCTTGGAGTGGGAACTTGGAGGGAAAGGTGGAAAGAAAGATCTCGCCTTTCTTTTTCCCTTCATTCCTACAAGGATCCTGGATTTTCATGGGGTCGGGGGGTCTCCTGCTCAGCATTCCCTCTCCAAAATGGAAACAGTGAAGGGAAACTTGATACAAGGTAGAGGTGGAAACACCTCACAGCTCCTCTGTTTCTCCATCCAAGGGGATGCCAATATCCACGTTGTAGTCTACAGGCTCCCCGGAGCTCAGCCAGGGAATAGGGGTTCGATTGAAAGAAGGCCTGTTGGAGAGGTTCTGGTTGTAGAGGACTAGGGGTTCACTCAGCAAGGGCCCCAGGTCAAACTTGGGCATCTGGAAGGTCATGCGTTTGGAGGCCTTCTCATATCCACCATAAGGCATTGCTGTCCTGAAAAGGGGACACATTATTTAATTAAAAACCAGAACAAAAGAAACAAAGAGTTTTGTCAGTGCAATGTTACCCTGATTGGAGAATGGAAAAGTCTGTGAATTTTAGGTTAAGATCACTTCTGCACTCCTTTTTCTTCTTCTACCTTAGTAATCCATTTCCCCTTCTGGTTTGCTTGTTTCCGCAAGGCTAATAAGAAAAGTAGTCTAGTGGGTACTAGACAGAGAGTCTCATGGATAGTTATGATCCAAAACAGTCACATTTCAGAAAAACTGACCCCAATATAATAGACCCAAGGATCTGAGGTCATCTTAAGTTATATTTTGAGACCTCCCTCAAAACCCCTACCCCATCTCCAGTGGATAA
The DNA here is from genome assembly GCA_022376925.1 of Tragulus kanchil. Classification (NCBI taxonomy): domain Eukaryota; kingdom Metazoa; phylum Chordata; class Mammalia; order Artiodactyla; family Tragulidae; genus Tragulus; species Tragulus kanchil. The sequence continues at coordinate 49,341,281 of JAIOJX010000005.1, forward strand.
TGCATGTCCTAAATGAGAGGAATGAAAATTCCCTGGAAAATTCAAGCACCTTAGAACCAAGAACAAAAGCACTTCTCTACCATTTCCCTGTCCTGTTTTCACACAGTCTAGAGAAGCTCAGGATAGGTATTTGAGCCTATTTAAGCCTACTAAAGTAGTAGATGGGGCTTCCCTGGTAGCTAAGATGGTAAAGAATCTGCCTGCAATGCAGGAGACCTGGGTTCTATCCCCAGGTTGAGAAGATCCCCTGGAGAGGGGAATGGCTACCCACTCTAGTTTTCTTGCCTGGAGAATTCCATGGACAGAGGAGCCTGGCGGGCTACAGTCCATGGAGTCACAGAGTCAAACAGGACTGAGCAACTATCACTTTCAGTTTTCACTTCAAAGTAGGGTATAAAGAAACAGAATCTTCAGTAACTCTCTGTGGTGCATAATCTATAAAAATACTGAATCACTATGTTGTACACCTGAAAATAATATAATGTTGTAAATCAACTCTAATTCAATTAAAAAAGAAAAGAAAAATAGGGCTTCCCTGGTGGTCCAGCGGGTAAAGAGTCTGCCTTGCAGTGCAAGGGGCACCAGTTCGATCCCTGGCCCGGGAGGATCCCACGTGCCACAGAGCAGCTAGACCGGTGTGTCCAATTAGGAGCCAGTGCTTTGGAGCACATGCGCCCAGAGCCCGTGCTCCACAACAAAATAGGCCACTGCAATGGGAAGCCCACATAGGCTGAAGAATAAAGATTGATGAAAAAAAAAAAAAAAATCAATAAAAAGAGGCCAAAATTTAAAAAAACAAAAAAAGAAAAATGGAATTATACTGTAAGGACAGTAATGGAAATTGTAACCCTGAATGAGGGGACCCTCAAGAGGGCTTTACATGTGTAATATATTATTCCCATTTCACAGTCAGGGCAACGAAGGCTCAGAAGTGGGGTTCCTTTCCCACACAACTAATAACTATGAACTGAAATTCAGATCCTGCCTCCTAGCAAATGTTCCCTTCATGCTATTTCTCTGAGCTACAGTGAAAAGAGTAAAAACCTTCAATTGGGGCCCCCATATTACTTCTACACCTTCTCAGTCTCCTTCTGAAACATCTAAGCCAAAGTCTCCATTCCAACTAAGGACATGTTGCCATATACTGGAATGCATCAAGTTCCTTCCTCATGCTCTTACCTGTTGAAGGACTTATACTTAGGGAGTTCAGCTTTGGCTCCATAGGCCAGCAGGTCGATGCCAAGTTCCACTTTCTGTTGGGGGTCAACCCCCATGGCTCTCTCCCATGGGGAAATATAGGTCTTAAACACAGTAATATGTTTTCCTTCTCCACCTGCCTGGTCATCTTGGCAGCCGAGCAAGAGAAATAATAATAAGTCAAATGATAGCAGTTAGGAGCCAATGGAAATTAGTTTCAGAGCTCTGTGCTAGAGAAATTGCTGAGGGTCAGGGACCAAAGGTAAAACATGCTGGTATTTGTTTATGGTTTGTGAAACCATGACAGCCTGGAGTCAGATAGGTGATAGAAAGTGAAAGACTAGAAAGGTAACTGAGAGACAAGACTTCTGGGTGGAATAGACATGTCTCTGTGTCCTGCTGAACCCGAAAGGCCCATCAGGCTATCTCACACAGGCCTTTCCTGCTCCCTACACCCAGTCCAGGCCTCAATCCTGGGGATTTCTCTGCTTTAGGGACTGGACACATGACTCTCGGGTGGGGATACTTGCCTGTTCCTGTCTCACCAGCCCCTCCTGTGCCAGCAGCTCCTCCTCTGCCAGCCTGGCCCCCAGGACCACCTGCACCTCCAGATCCAGATCCAGACCCAGACCCAGAGCCCTGATGATGGTGATGATGGTCAGAGCCGTACTGTCCGGCAGAGCCACTTCCCCCTGCCTGCCCTCCGCCACTGGTCTTGCTGTAGGAGAATCCCTGGCCAGCTGTCCCCAGCTGTCCCCCCACTGTGGGAATGAACTTCTGGAAGTGATCCTGAAAAAAAAGGACAGAGTGAGGGGAAGGTTAGCAGTATGAGGTGTTCAGAGACAGTGGCCAACCTGAAGACGCTGAATCCTCTGAGACTTCCTTGTCCACTAGATGTTAGTGGACAGCCTGAGAGAAATTAAACTTTTCTTAAGGGGTACAACCCCTTTGGCTCTGTTCTTCAAATTACATCTAGGATAGGGGCAACTCACTGTCCGAATGCCCTTTTCCCATTTTTACCAAGGCCAAGAAGATCAAGACTTCTGTTCCACTAAAATTTGAAAGATTGGGGCTGGTGTGGAGAGCCTAGCCTGCCTTAATTTGAAGAACTAAGGCTCTCTCTGCCCCTCTCCTACCATCTTGTCTAACATAAAAATTGTCTTCTTTCTTCCTCCTCTTGGTGCCTATTGAACCAGGACTTCCTGACAGTGAAATTGCAGTGGGTAGCGGGGAAGGGTGGCCTAAAGGGCAACACTGGATTCATCCTCAAGCCTAAAAATAACCCCGCCAACTCCTTCAGGAGGCTCTCCTGGCCACCCACCACGCACACCCCCATGCTCCACCCAGTGTAACCTGACACGGCAGGGAGGAGGACTTTTGGCCTCCTAAAGTTAGATATGGCCGGCTCAGCATTTTTGTTCTGCTCCTACATAGGCCAATGGCAGACACTCCTGCCCCTGGCCCCATGTAGGCATCTATTTTCACTCTCTCCTGGCTGCTCAGGAAAGGTGGAAGGGGAAGAAAGGAAATGGAGAAGGTCCCCTCCTCCCCAGCTGTAACATCTTGTGCCTGGCCCCTTTTCAATCCCTACTTCTTTCTGGAGAATGATCCTGACTAGGGGATGTTGGGCTTTAAAGGATGGTTTCAGCCCCCACATCTGTGGTCCTTAGACTGACCCTATAAATCAAAGAATGGCTCAAGAAGAGATGGCTATATAAAAATTCATGTACCTCTTTCTAGGGTTGCCAAATGTTGCAAAAAAAAAAAAAGAGAGAGAAAATCACAGGATACCAGTTAAATTTGAATTTCAGTTATACCACAATAGTTTGGGGTTTTTTTTCAATTTATTAATTTGGCTGTGCTGGGTCTTAGTTGTGGCATGTGGGATCTAGTTCCCCGACCAGGGATCAAACCCGGGTACCCTGCATTGGGAGCACAGAGTCTTAGCCACTGGACTACCAGGGAAGTCCCACAACAATATTTTTTAGATTAAATATGCCTGAGTAAATGCATGGGACATATTTAGATATGAGAGTATCTGTCATGTATCTGAAATTCAAATTTAACTGGGTGTTCTGTATTTTCTAATTTAATTTTTAGGTTCCAAATATTGCATGGGATGCACTTATACTAAAAAATTATTATGTATTTGAAATTCAAATTTAAGTGTTTTCTTTTTTTTTCTTCTTCTTCTTTTGACTGTGCTGCATGGCTTGCAGGATCTTAGTTCCCCAATCAGGGATAGAACCAGGCCCCTGGCAATGACGGCACCAAGTCAGACATACTTTATAAAAAAAATTATTTCTGTCTATCTCAAATTTAATTTTTAAATTGAAGTTGAGTTGATGTACAATACTGTATTAGTTGCAGATATACAACATAGTGATTCAATATTTGTATAGATTGTACTCTATTTAAAGGCATCATAATATATTAACTTTATTTCCTGTGCCATAAATATGTCTCTATAGCTTGTTTAGTGTGTATCTCAACTTTAAAATATAAGACTGGGCTTTCTGTGTTTTATTTGGCAAGCCTATCTTTAATACTTAGCCGTATTGGGGAGGAATTTTCTTTCTGGAGGTGTGGTACTCCCCACCCTGCTTTACCAGTTGTAAGATACAGATTTAGTTTCAGAGGTGGGCTGTAATTCACCCTGGATCTACTGGGGGCTTGCTGTATCTGAGGGGTGGGGGGTAGTGAGTTTCTAAATTTGCAGGGAGGGGAACTTGGTAATATTTTGGAGACTGTGGGTCTGCCAAGAAGCTATCAGAAGTGACACTAGAGTGGTACAGTTCCAAACTCACCATTGAGCTGTCAGAGAAGACATCAGGGTGGTTTTCATAGATAAACTTCTCCACCCGCAACTGCCTCAGTTTGAACATCTTGGAGCCCCGGTTAGTGAGCAGCGACAGCTCTTCCAACATCACATCCCTGGGGACACTGATCTTCTTGCCCAGGTTCAGCCCGAACTCTCCTGTGTGGGTCTTAGTTGTGGCATGTGGGATCTAGTTCCCCGACCAGGGATCAAACCCGGGTACCCTGCATTGGGAGCACAGAGTCTTAGCCACTGGACTACCAGGGAAGTCCCACAACAATATTTTTTAGATTAAATATGCCTGAGTAAATGCATGGGACATATTTAGATATGAGAGTATCTGTCATGTATCTGAAATTCAAATTTAACTGGGTGTTCTGTATTTTCTAATTTAATTTTTAGGTTCCAAATATTGCATGGGATGCACTTATACTAAAAAATTATTATGTATTTGAAATTCAAATTTAAGTGTTTTCTTTTTTTTTCTTCTTCTTCTTTTGACTGTGCTGCATGGCTTGCAGGATCTTAGTTCCCCAATCAGGGATAGAACCAGGCCCCTGGCAATGACGGCACCAAGTCAGACATACTTTATAAAAAAAATTATTTCTGTCTATCTCAAATTTAATTTTTAAATTGAAGTTGAGTTGATGTACAATACTGTATTAGTTGCAGATATACAACATAGTGATTCAATATTTGTATAGATTGTACTCTATTTAAAGGCATCATAATATATTAACTTTATTTCCTGTGCCATAAATATGTCTCTATAGCTTGTTTAGTGTGTATCTCAACTTTAAAATATAAGACTGGGCTTTCTGTGTTTTATTTGGCAAGCCTATCTTTAATACTTAGCCGTATTGGGGAGGAATTTTCTTTCTGGAGGTGTGGTACTCCCCACCCTGCTTTACCAGTTGTAAGATACAGATTTAGTTTCAGAGGTGGGCTGTAATTCACCCTGGATCTACTGGGGGCTTGCTGTATCTGAGGGGTGGGGGGTAGTGAGTTTCTAAATTTGCAGGGAGGGGAACTTGGTAATATTTTGGAGACTGTGGGTCTGCCAAGAAGCTATCAGAAGTGACACTAGAGTGGTACAGTTCCAAACTCACCATTGAGCTGTCAGAGAAGACATCAGGGTGGTTTTCATAGATAAACTTCTCCACCCGCAACTGCCTCAGTTTGAACATCTTGGAGCCCCGGTTAGTGAGCAGCGACAGCTCTTCCAACATCACATCCCTGGGGACACTGATCTTCTTGCCCAGGTTCAGCCCCGAACTCTCCTGTCCACCTTTCAGGGAGGTGGGGAGGCAGAAACAAAGGAAAGTAGAAAGTAGGGTTTCTAGCTCCAGACGCAGCTGCCATCCACAGCTAAGTCTGTGTGTGCGTCCCAGTAGAGATCACTGAGGGAAGCAGATGCTCTCTGTGATGTCTGGTCAAACTCTGTCTGGTTTATGAGGGTTCTGATTTCCTGGGTTTGGAGGTGGAAAGAAGGGATGGGAAGTGGAGCACAGAGTGGAGACAGCGGGGATGCTAAAGTAGAATGGAGAGGGTACAGGGGTAACAGAGGTGTGGGGTACAAGGCAAAAGAGTAAAGGATTAGCATAGCTGGAGAATACTGGGGAAGCTGTAGCCAGGTGGTCGTTTTTCAGTCGCTCATCCTGGCCGATGCTTTGCGACCCCATGGACTGACTGCAGCACACCAGGCTTCCCTGTCCTTCACCAGCTCCCGGAGCTTGCTCAAACTCATGTCCATTGAGTTGGGGATGCCATCCAACCATCTCATCCTCTGTCATTCCCTTCTCCTGCTTTCACAGCATGGGGAAGCCCAAAGGCCACCTCTAAATATAGACTCCTGTCTCAACTCCTTTCTCTTCTCTTCCCCTCAGTAAATTCTGGCTGCAAACAGCCTCGAGGTATTAGGAGAGCTCCTCTACCCTCAGGAAAAATGCCTGAGGAACTTCCCATTTTAAGCTCACACAAAGCCTCCTAAATAGCTCAAATTAAGATACAGCCGTATTGGGGAGGAATTTTCTTTCTGGAGGTGTGGTACTCCCCACCCTGCTTTACCAGTTGTAAGATACAGATTTAGTTTCAGAGGTGGGCTGTAATTCACCCTGGATCTACTGGGGGCTTGCTGTATCTGAGGGGTGGGGGGTAGTGAGTTTCTAAATTTGCAGGGAGGGGAACTTGGTAATATTTTGGAGACTGTGGGTCTGCCAAGAAGCTATCAGAAGTGACACTAGAGTGGTACAGTTCCAAACTCACCATTGAGCTGTCAGAGAAGACATCAGGGTGGTTTTCATAGATAAACTTCTCCACCCGCAACTGCCTCAGTTTGAACATCTTGGAGCCCCGGTTAGTGAGCAGCGACAGCTCTTCCAACATCACATCCCTGGGGACACTGATCTTCTTGCCCAGGTTCAGCCCCGAACTCTCCTGTCCACCTTTCAGGGAGGTGGGGAGGCAGAAACAAAGGAAAGTAGAAAGTAGGGTTTCTAGCTCCAGACGCAGCTGCCATCCACAGCTAAGTCTGTGTGTGCGTCCCAGTAGAGATCACTGAGGGAAGCAGATGCTCTCTGTGATGTCTGGTCAAACTCTGTCTGGTTTATGAGGGTTCTGATTTCCTGGGTTTGGAGGTGGAAAGAAGGGATGGGAAGTGGAGCACAGAGTGGAGACAGCGGGGATGCTAAAGTAGAATGGAGAGGGTACAGGGGTAACAGAGGTGTGGGGTACAAGGCAAAAGAGTAAAGGATTAGCATAGCTGGAGAATACTGGGGAAGCTGTAGCCAGGTGGTCGTTTTTCAGTCGCTCATCCTGGCCGATGCTTTGCGACCCCATGGACTGACTGCAGCACACCAGGCTTCCCTGTCCTTCACCAGCTCCCGGAGCTTGCTCAAACTCATGTCCATTGAGTTGGGGATGCCATCCAACCATCTCATCCTCTGTCATTCCCTTCTCCTGCTTTCACAGCATGGGGAAGCCCAAAGGCCACCTCTAAATATAGACTCCTGTCTCAACTCCTTTCTCTTCTCTTCCCCTCAGTAAATTCTGGCTGCAAACAGCCTCGAGGTATTAGGAGAGCTCCTCTACCCTCAGGAAAAATGCCTGAGGAACTTCCCATTTTAAGCTCTCACACAAAGCTCCTTAGCTCTGGGGAAAGAAGTAAGGAAATTACCTACAAATTGAGACCTTCTTCTGTGCCAGTCTGCATCATATGTTTTCTCCTCAAGCATACCTCGCTGACCTGTGGGTCCTGTTGTTTTGGACCTGTGCTGGTTCACATGGCATGAATAGTATTGTCTCAGATTACAAGGTGAAAGGGGTGGAAGAGTGAGGAGTCAGTGTTGAATTCTTCCTTGCTCTTTCTCCCCACCTCCACCCTTGCAAACACCACCACCACCCCAAATTTTCTTCATATCTCTTCACCTTAAGGCATATATAACCTTGTGATATTTCTGGGACTCTTGGGCCAGAGTCCCATACTAAGTCGGCGTAAACATGCCATACCTCCAGTGAGTTCCATGATCAGCTTACTGGATTTCCTCTTCTTGTTGGGGGCTGGGGTCCCTGAAAGCGGCATTGTGGAGGTGGATGGAGCCTGGATAGAGTGGGAAGGGTGAGTGGAAGGATGGACAGAGTCTAGGGTGAGTGTCTCCATAAGGTATTGCTTAAGGACTTAAAGGAGAAAATTTTCATTAGATTTTTCAAAGAAATACGAATTCCTCTAAAAGGTGAAAACGCATTGCTTTAGGGCTTCTCTTCTTGGAAAGCAAGGCAGAAAATTTAGATGTACGCCCTGTTCCTACCTTCTACCAAACTCTTTTCGGCTGTTTTACACAGAGATGGTGCAGGGCTTAGGAATACAATGTACATTGGGGGCACTGGAAGTACAACAAACAAATTACTTACGGGGTGGGGGGGGGGGGGGCAAATGCACCCAGGTTTCATTGGTTTGCATGATATTGAAGTTTTTATTTGCATGGGGCTCTCAGCTTGGGACTGTCCTTCCAAGCTCATGTCTCTCAGTTTTCCCCAAGCCCCAGAGTGGGGGTGGAGTGGTGGGGGTGGAGCAGAAAAAATGTTCTGCCAGGATTGAGGAGATCCAGCCAAAAACATTCTCCATAGGATGAAGAGGTTACTGTCCCTCCGTTGGGCCAGCTGGATCACGGCCTGGCAGGTCACAGCACTGCTCCTGCTCTCTCAGTCACTGCCCCCCATCCCTCACCCCTGTCCAGACCCCAGAAGTGGGGTGAAGAGGGAGGTCAGGGGACATTTGAACCTTGATGCATGTCAATTCAGCAATATCACAGCAGCAGGGAATTCACGGAGGACAGGAACATAATCATAGGATTTGGCGGTAGAGGGGGACAAGCTGGGGAAAATACAAATTCCAGCCCCTCCTTCACAGAAGCTGGCACTCAGCAAAATGCTGTCTTCTGCTGAGTCTGGCCTCACAACACACCTGCAAACCTACTAGCTTAGTGGCGTCTGCTGCAGCCAGAGTCCACAGCTGCTAAATGGGCTTTCCCTGTACTCCTCTCAGCCCCAACTAGGTTCTTGTTTTCCATCCAGCCTCTCAAACACCCCCATTCCTCCAGTGCCTCCCCCAGCATCTCCAGTAACCCACCCCCCACCCTCTAGAGCCCTTCTCCCTCCAACTCTCTGTGGCTCCCCTGAACTGGACAACTGGGGACTGAATATAGCAGGGGCGGGGGGCATCTCCCTGGGATCAAGGGTCACCATTACAGACACAGCAGTGAACAGAGGGTGCTCCAGCCCCTCGGGCCATCAAGGTAGAGACTTACCGGCGGCTCAGGTGGTGGTCAGCTCTCCCGGGGTCCAGCAGCTTTAGGGCTTCTCTTCTTGGAAAGCAAGGCAGAAAATTTAGATGTACGCCCTGTTCCTACCTTCTACCAAACTCTTTTCGGCTGTTTTACACAGAGATGGTGCAGGGCTTAGGAATACAATGTACATTGGGGGCACTGGAAGTACAACAAACAAATTACTTACGGGGTGGGGGGGGGGGGAGCAAATGCACCCAGGTTTCATTGGTTTGCATGATATTGAAGTTTTTATTTGCATGGGGCTCTCAGCTTGGGACTGTCCTTCCAAGCTCATGTCTCTCAGTTTTCCCCAAGCCCCAGAGTGGGGGTGGAGTGGTGGGGGTGGAGCAGAAAAAATGTTCTGCCAGGATTGAGGAGATCCACCCAAAAAACATTCTCCATAGGATGAAGAGGTTACTGTCCCTCCGTTGGGCCAGCTGGATCACGGCCTGGCAGGTCACAGCACTGCTCCTGCTCTCTCAGTCACTGCCCCCCATCCCTCACCCCTGTCCAGACCCCAGAAGTGGGGTGAAGAGGGAGGTCAGGGGACATTTGAACCTTGATGCATGTCAATTCAGCAATATCACAGCAGCAGGGAATTCACGGAGGACAGGAACATAATCATAGGATTTGGCGGTAGAGGGGGACAAGCTGGGGAAAATACAAATTCCAGCCCCTCCTTCACAGAAGCTGGCACTCAGCAAAATGCTGTCTTCTGCTGAGTCTGGCCTCACAACACACCTGCAAACCTACTAGCTTAGTGGCGTCTGCTGCAGCCAGAGTCCACAGCTGCTAAATGGGCTTTCCCTGTACTCCTCTCAGCCCCAACTAGGTTCTTGTTTTCCATCCAGCCTCTCAAACACCCCCATTCCTCCAGTGCCTCCCCCAGCATCTCCAGTAACCCCCCCCCCACCCTCTAGAGCCCTTCTCCCTCCAACTCTCTGTGGCTCCCCTGAACTGGACAACTGGGGACTGAATATAGCAGGGGCGGGGGGCATCTCCCTGGGATCAAGGGTCACCATTACAGACACAGCAGTGAACAGAGGGTGCTCCAGCCCCTCGGGCCATCAAGGTAGAGACTTACCGGCGGCTCAGGTGGTGGTCAGCTCTCCCGGGGGTCCAGCAGCTTTGGAGGACTGAGCTGCTGTGACTAGAGAACCCGAGCTGGGCAGGCGTGGGGGCAGCACTGGCAGTGGGGGAGGGAGGGTGGTTATTAATAGAGATGATGAGTACAAGCAGCTCAAATGGCACAGGGGGTACTGAGACCCTGGAACCAAGATCCCGCCCTCCTTGCCCAGAGACTGAGGAAGGGGAGGAAAAACCTTGGGAATTCTCCCACTGAGCTGTCTGAGCCAAGGATCAATCTGCCCAGGGACTCCCCTTTCTTGGCACCTAGAGGCTGAGATCCAGAGAAGCACTCAGGGAGAAACTGAAAACTGAGAGGGAGAGAGGAAGCAGGCAGCAAGTGGTGGATAGGAATTCAGAGTCAGAGAGTGAGAACCCAGAGAACGTGTCTAGAGAGCCATGCAGAGTCAATCTAGGCCGGAGATGAGGGACATGTGGGTGCACTTTGTGGATGAGAGGGCTGGAGATGCTGCCTCTGGTGTAGGGAATTTCTGTTCACAATGGAACTGCCCTTTCAAAGTTCCTGGATAGGCTGGTGTTTCCTCTGAGAAGGTCATATCTTGGCAGGATAAGGGGCCAAAATAACCAAATTCGGTACTATGGCTGTCAGGGATGCTGTGGGGCAAAACTTGAGCCCGTTTCCACCTTTTCACTCCCATTTGCTCCGGGGGTGCTCAGCTTAGCCTGCTCTGCCTGTCACTTCTTACTCTACAGATGTCCTTGAAGGCTTCAGACCTGCCAGGCTTTAATCTCTGAGGTTCCTACTTGGAATTTTCCTCAAAGGGAGCACACACCCCATAGGATCTAGACTGTTCCATTCACACTGGTCCAGAGAAGCCTCTGGCACAAGCTTGAGAGCCTCCTTGAGGGAAACCTGTCATTTGCCTGGCCCTTTTCTCAGTAGCTGCACAAACATCCTAGGTCCTTTTCCATCTTCTGCTCAGGTTTCGCAACCAGCTGCTACACCTCTGCTGTATCCATCACCCTGCTGCAGCTGCCTTAGGAAAAGGCTTTGGTAACTCCCAAAAGGCCCTTCTGTCCCTCTGTGAGCTATCCAGTTTTCCTGATCACGTCCTTTTTCCATCCTGAACTTTAGAGGTGGAGGTTAGGCGCTGAAAGGTTACCCTGCTCCCCTACTTGGCTTCTGCCCAAACCTGTTTAGCCTCCAGATCCCTCATCGTTTGTCCTTTTCTCCATTCTCTCCTAACCCAAAGAAGCAATTAGATGAGAAAACAGGGGACTGGAACCCCCAAGCATGGCACGGGTACTGAGAACCCCCCAGAGGGAGGAAAAACGGGAATTCTCCCACTGAGCTGTCTGAGCCAAGGATCAATCTGCCCAGGGACTCCCCTTTCTTGGCACCTAGAGGCTGAGATCCAGAGAAGCACTCAGGGAGAAACTGAAAACTGAGAGGGAGAGAGGAAGCAGGCAGCAAGTGGTGGATAGGAATTCAGAGTCAGAGAGTGAGAACCCAGAGAACGTGTCTAGAGAGCCATGCAGAGTCAATCTAGGCCGGAGATGAGGGACATGTGGGTGCACTTTGTGGATGAGAGGGCTGGAGATGCTGCCTCTGGTGTAGGGAATTTCTGTTCACAATGGAACTGCCCTTTCAAAGTTCCTGGATAGGCTGGTGTTTCCTCTGAGAAGGTCATATCTTGGCAGGATAAGGGGCCAAAATAACCAAATTCGGTACTATGGCTGTCAGGGATGCTGTGGGGCAAAACTTGAGCCCGTTTCCACCTTTTCACTCCCATTTGCTCCGGGGGTGCTCAGCTTAGCCTGCTCTGCCTGTCACTTCTTACTCTACAGATGTCCTTGAAGGCTTCAGACCTGCCAGGCTTTAATCTCTGAGGTTCCTACTTGGAATTTTCCTCAAAGGGAGCACACACCCCATAGGATCTAGACTGTTCCATTCACACTGGTCCAGAGAAGCCTCTGGCACAAGCTTGAGAGCCTCCTTGAGGGAAACCTGTCATTTGCCTGGCCCTTTTCTCAGTAGCTGCACAAACATCCTAGGTCCTTTTCCATCTTCTGCTCAGGTTTCGCAACCAGCTGCTACACCTCTGCTGTATCCATCACCCTGCTGCAGCTGCCTTAGGAAAAGGCTTTGGTAACTCCCAAAAGGCCCTTCTGTCCCTCTGTGAGCTATCCAGTTTTCCTGATCACGTCCTTTTTCCATCCTGAACTTTAGAGGTGGAGGTTAGGGGCTGAAAGGTTACCCTGCTCCCCTCTACTTGGCTTCTGCCCAAACCTGTTTAGCCTCCAGATCCCTCATCGTTTGTCCTTTTTCTCCATTCTCTCCTAACCCAAAGAAGCAATTAGATGAGAAAACAAATAGCAAAATGTGATTTCATCATCATAACCATCCTCCCCTCAAAACCCACAAAAACCAACCAAAAGTTGGGTCTCCTATAATTAGTAACTAAAACTTCTATGTGAATGAAGACAAGAATATGTACTGTAGGCTCTCTGAGCCCTTCCTTTGAAATTCTCAGTTGCTTCGGTCATGTCCAACTCTTTGTGACCTATGGACTGTAGCCCTCCAGGCTCTTCTGTCCATGGGATTTTCTCGGCAAGAATATTGGAATGGGGGCTTCCCTAGCGGCTCAGTGGTAAAGAATCTGCCTGCCATTGCAGAGGACATGGGTTCGATCCCTGGCCCCAGGAAGACCCCACATGCCGAGGACCAACTAAGCCCATACACTGCAATTATTGAGCCTGTGCTCTACAGCTCAGCAACTGCAACTACTGAGCCCACATGCTCTAGAGCCTGTGCCGCACTGAGAAGCCCTTGCATTGCAACTAGAGAGTAACCCCTGCTTGCTGCAACTGGAAGAAAGTCTAAGCAAAGCAGTGAAGACCCATCACAGCCAAAAATAAATAGGTAAATAAAAAAGTATATTGGAATGCCCTCCAGGGATCTTTCTGAGAGGCTGCTTATCTGGCAGAATCAGGGTTGTGGGCCTGGTTATTGGCACAAATCTGCCCTCTGGTGGTAAAACTGGGGTAATAGAACTTCCCTTCTCTAAAGTCTGTCTAGCCTGCCTTCCAGTGCCTTCTGTTTTTTTTTTTTTTTTTTATCAGTCTCAATACAACTGATCCACCCTCTCTCTCCCTCTACTTTCTCTCACTCCGCTGTCACCTTCATCATCTTCAGGCACCACTTTCCCTTCATTTCCTCCAAGGAGTTGAGAAATGTTGATGGCAAAAGGAGCTTTTCAAATTGTCTTGGTTCTGTAAGCTGAGGCCTCATTTGAGAAGCGTGGAGCAGGTGAGGGAGGAGGGCAGAATCTGGAGACAGGGAACTGGATGGAGGTGGCTACATGGGAGCAGGACAGAATTGGTAGAGAAGAGCAAAAGACCTAGGGGTGAAGGGCAAAACAGTAAAAAATAGGAGGGCAGGAACTGAGAAAGAGATCAGGAATCAGGAGATCAGGGGAATAAATTAGAGATGAAGGGGAGAGAGGATCTAGGTATAAAACTAGACGAGATGACAACAGAAAATATGGGGCATAAGTTTATTCTTGTGCACAAACCAAAGCACTGTGGCTTACACTCAATATGCAAAAGAAATGATCAGTTTCCAGGTCAAGCAGCAAACGTGACTGGCGGTCATAGTGAGAGGGAAGTCCATATCTGTCTAAGATCAGAGATCAGGACCTGAAGCTGGAAAAGAATAAGAGCTAGGGTCGGGATGGGGTAGAACTAAAAAGTTTTGGCTCTGGGTGTTTCCTTACCCTTTCCCAGGTAGCTATGACAAGCCGCAGCAGACAGAAGGACAGACTCACAGGAGGGAGCACAGATATACCTCTTTTTTCAACACTCAGCACACACGCTCGCATCCCTCAACCATCATCCCCCTTCACTCTAACAAATACATTCTTCTCTCGTATTTTCTCCCAGTTCCCCTTTTGTACCTGATTGGTTTCTTATTATCCAATTTTACTCTGTCAACACTGCACTCACCCTCACCATGGTCTTCTCTAAGACTCAACAACTTTATTTATTCCTGTTCTGCTCCTGGTTTCAACTTTACTTGACACATCAAGGTTCTTCTTCCTGTCTGTCTTAGATTCAGAGGCAATGAAGCCAATGATTTGGTCATTCTCAGAGGACATTTTCTTTTCTTCTTTTCACTTCCTGGATGCTTTGTTGCTCAGCATGGGCCTCTCAAGTTGCTAGCTTTCTGAAATCCTAAGGAACAGAATTCTTAGTTCTGTTCCTGGTCTAGCTGGTGTTAACTCAACACACACAAATTGCCCTGGTCCTTTGTATCTCCTCCTACTCTATGAATTTCACAAGATGCTCTACAATTGATCTTTAACTCTACTGAATCTTGTTTCTCCCACCAGACATTCTTTTTGTTTTGAGGATGGCTTTTACTCTCATTGATCAGGGGGAAAACTGGATGGAGGTGGCTACATGGGAGCAGGAAGAATTGGGAGAAGAGCAAAAGACCTAGGGGTGAAGGGCAAAACAGTAAAAAATAGGAGGGCAGGAACTGAGAAAGAGATCAGGAATCAGGAGATCAGGGGAATAAATTAGAGATGAAGGGGAGAGAGGATCTAGGTATAAAACTAGACGAGATGACAACAGAAAATATGGGGCATAAGTTTATTCTTGTGCACAAACCAAAGCACTGTGGCTTACACTCAATATGCAAAAGAAATGATCAGTTTCCAGGTCAAGCAGCAAACGTGACTGGCGGTCATAGTGAGAGGGAAGTCCATATCTGTCTAAGATCAGAGATCAGGACCTGAAGCTGGAAAAGAATAAGAGCTAGGGTCGGGATGGGGTAGAACTAAAAAGTTTTGGCTCTGGGTGTTTCCTTACCCTTTCCCAGGTAGCTATGACAAGCCGCAGCAGACAGAAGGACAGACTCACAGGAGGGAGCACAGATATACCTCTTTTTTCAACACTCAGCACACACGCTCGCATCCCTCAACCATCATCCCCCTTCACTCTAACAAATACATTCTTCTCTCGTATTTTCTCCCAGTTCCCCTTTTGTACCTGATTGGTTTCTTATTATCCAATTTTACTCTGTCAACACTGCACTCACCCTCACCATGGTCTTCTCTAAGACTCAACAACTTTATTTATTCCTGTTCTGCTCCTGGTTTCAACTTTACTTGACACATCAAGGTTCTTCTTCCTGTCTGTCTTAGATTCAGAGGCAATGAAGCCAATGATTTGGTCATTCTCAGAGGACATTTTCTTTTCTTCTTTTCACTTCCTGGATGCTTTGTTGCTCAGCATGGGCCTCTCAAGTTGCTAGCTTTCTGAAATCCTAAGGAACAGAATTCTTAGTTCTGTTCCTGGTCTAGCTGGTGTTAACTCAACACACACAAATTGCCCTGGTCCTTTGTATCTCCTCCTACTCTATGAATTTCACAAGATGCTCTACATCAGCTACAGACGATGATCTTTAACTCTACTGAATCTTGTTTCTCCCCACCAGACATTCTGTGTGAGGATGGCTGACTCTTCCTTCATCAACGCAAAAGTAAGACCCAGATTGGGTCTTTATTTAGATCTCTCCTCTTACTCTTGCCTCAGACAGAAGAGTACATTGGTATTCATGCAAAGTGCACATACACACACATTCACATACATATGCCTAGGAATATGCCAGCCAAGCTTGGGAAAGAATAGTGAGGAGCAGTGAGTGACTTAATGCAAACGGGTCAGTTCAGTCCCTTTGTTGGAGCTCTGGTGGTCAGTTTTTAGCCTGAGGTCTCAGTCATAACTTCCCTGTGCGTTTCTCATCGAATGTTAAAACAAGGCCCACAGAAAAAGGCACCAATGAAGAGAAATAGAGACTAGCAACGGAGCGTAGGTGAAGAGACCTAAAGAAGAGATCCAGGCAAGGAACTACAAAAAAAGCACAGACACCAAAGCAGAGATAGGTTGAAAAGCAGCAGGGAGGCTGGGAACCAGGAGGAGGCTGGGGAACAGGACACCAACTCCAAAACTATCTCTGGCAGGAGGGAATTTAGCCTGCTTGGGGGTGGGGGCAGGGAGAGCCTCTGGTAGGAGAAACAATTTTAGGAACGAGATGTTCCACCTCCCCTTGGTCCTGGGAGCTGTGCCCTATTCAATGGTGGCCTGCCCCAGGCCTCCACACATGAGCCTGCAATCCTGTTCTAGTAGCTGAGAACCGCGGCCTGGCTACCTGGAAGCCACAGGAGCTGGGAGAGGTCCCAAGAACCCTGAGAGACTCTGGAGGCGGGGGTGAGCTAAGGACAGGGACTGAGGCCAGCTCTGCCCTCCAGATGGGCTCATCCAATGTAGTGGCTGCACGGGGGGCAAGCACAGTGGGGGCCAGGGGTTCCGCGGTAGGCTGGGGCGCTGGAGTTGAAAATCGTCGGATCTCCTGGACCCTGGCAGTTTTGGGAGGCCCTGAGGAGATGGGTCCTGGAGTCTGGGGGACCTCATCAAAACAGAACATGGCAGTTTTAAGTTGGTAGGGCTGGTGCCGCATGAAATCCAGGGCCTTGATGCCCTGCTTAGGGGCTGCCCGAGGCCCTTGGGATTGGGTCTTAGTAGGGAGAGTTCGGGCAGCTTGGGGGAAAAAGGGTGAGAGCAGTGGGTTGTAAGCAATAGGAGGTGGGGCACGTATATTAGGTGAATATTTCCAGGAAGAGGGCAGTGAAGGGGTAGGAGAAGGGCTTCTGGGCCGAGGGCCAAGGCCAGGACCAGGTGTAGCTTCCACCACATACCTGTCCGCTCGGCTCTGACGTTTGGCAAACAGCACCCCTCCCCTCCCCTGCAGCCTCGGTGGTTCAGGGGTTCCGGCCGAAGAGCCCGCCCCATTCACCAACCCATCAAGAAACCCTCGAGAAGGAGGTTTAGGAGCCACTGGGGGTGGAGTCTTAGGAGTAGTAGGGGGTGGGGTCTTGGGAGCCATTGGAGGCGGGGTTTTAGCTGTCACGTGAGGCAACGTCTTGTAACTCCTGCCCCCTGGTGGCTGCATGAAGTTGCAGGCTTCAGCCCCGAGGCTCAGAGCATCCTCCTCAGGACCGGATTCCGCACCCGCAGCCCGGGGTTTTTCATCAAGGTTCTGCACCAACGACAGCAGCTCCGGGTTGGGCGAGTTCTTCGTCTCCTCATTTCCTGACCGGAACATCTGCTTTCGGGTCCCCCGACGCCGGGCCTCCTGGAGGATGCCGGTGCGAGCAGCTGGCACGGAGATGCGTTGCTCCCGAGCGCTGGGAGGCTCGGGGGCTGCAGGGCCAGATGCAGGCGCCTCTGGGCGCGCGGCAGGTCGCAGAGGCGCCGACAGGAAGATAGAAGCGGTGGAGGTCATGGCAGCTCCGCTAGCGGGGGCGAGGGGCTCTGGGGCTCCGCTTGGAGTAACTGAGAACCGGCGGCTACAGTGGGGAGCCAGGGGACTTCCGGGGAGGCCAGCTCTGCCCTCCAGATGGGCTCATCCAATGTAGTGGCTGCACGGGGCAAGCACAGTGGGGCCAGGGGTTCCGCGGTAGGCTGGGGCGCTGGAGTTGAAAATCGTCGGATCTCCTGGACCCTGGCAGTTTTGGGAGGCCCTGAGGAGATGGGTCCTGGAGTCTGGGGGACCTCATCAAAACAGAACATGGCAGTTTTAAGTTGGTAGGGCTGGTGCCGCATGAAATCCAGGGCCTTGATGCCCTGCTTAGGGGCTGCCCGAGGCCCTTGGGATTGGGTCTTAGTAGGGAGAGTTCGGGCAGCTTGGGGGAAAAAGGGTGAGAGCAGTGGGTTGTAAGCAATAGGAGGTGGGGCACGTATATTAGGTGAATATTTCCAGGAAGAGGGCAGTGAAGGGGTAGGAGAAGGGCTTCTGGGCCGAGGGCCAAGGCCAGGACCAGGTGTAGCTTCCACCACATACCTGTCCGCTCGGCTCTGACGTTTGGCAAACAGCACCCCTCCCCTCCCCTGCAGCCTCGGTGGTTCAGGGGTTCCGGCCGAAGAGCCCGCCCCATTCACCAACCCATCAAGAA
Organism: Tragulus kanchil; assembly: GCA_022376925.1. Lineage (NCBI taxonomy): Eukaryota > Metazoa > Chordata > Mammalia > Artiodactyla > Tragulidae > Tragulus > Tragulus kanchil. The sequence goes on from JAIOJX010000005.1 coordinate 49,359,223, forward strand.
ACCCTCGAGAAGGAGGTTTAGGAGCCACTGGGGGTGGAGTCTTAGGAGTAGTAGGGGGTGGGGTCTTGGGAGCCATTGGAGGCGGGGTTTTAGCTGTCACGTGAGGCAACGTCTTGTAACTCCTGCCCCCTGGTGGCTGCATGAAGTTGCAGGCTTCAGCCCCGAGGCTCAGAGCATCCTCCTCAGGACCGGATTCCGCACCCGCAGCCCGGGGTTTTTCATCAAGGTTCTGCACCAACGACAGCAGCTCCGGGTTGGGCGAGTTCTTCGTCTCCTCATTTCCTGACCGGAACATCTGCTTTCGGGTCCCCCGACGCCGGGCCTCCTGGAGGATGCCGGTGCGAGCAGCTGGCACGGAGATGCGTTGCTCCCGAGCGCTGGGAGGCTCGGGGGCTGCAGGGCCAGATGCAGGCGCCTCTGGGCGCGCGGCAGGTCGCAGAGGCGCCGACAGGAAGATAGAAGCGGTGGAGGTCATGGCAGCTCCGCTAGCGGGGGCGAGGGGCTCTGGGGCTCCGCTTGGAGTAACGGGACGATTAGGGGCTGGGATGTACAGTGAGCTGGTGGCCGTCACGGGGCCAGAGGAGCGTGGGGTGCTGGGGGAACCGAGGCCTGGGACGTGGTTGGGAACCCCTGAAGTGAAGCTGGGCAGTGGAGTGGTCCCCTGCGGAGGGGACAGAAAAGGCGGTGAGGCGGAGCTTAGACCCCCCAGGCTCTCATTTGCCCTCTTGGGAGCCAGGGGCCGGAAAATAACCGAGGTGGTACCCGACCGCTGCCCTTGTAAGCCTGGAGTAAAGGGCCTGGCTGAGCGGTTAAAGATGCTTGGAGCTGAGGCAGCGGCTCCACCGCCCGGGAGGAAAGGTCTAGGGCTGGCTGCAGGGACCGGCAAAGGGCTGGATGGGAGCACAGCCGCCTCTGGCGGGGCGCTTTGTGGCCGAGGTGGAGACTGCAGGCCCTGCCCGTTGAGCATGGCCACTGAACCATCCTGGGCCAGCTCCTGGGTGATGGAGGCTGCACGCTGACGCTGCTTTTCAAAGAGTTGGGCCCCTCGCCCGGAAGCCTCAGTCAGCTGCCCTCCCAGCCCCGCGCCCTGGCCCTCTGCTGCGCCTGAGCTCGGCCTGGCCAGCTCCATGTCCAGGTAGGGGCTGTCCCAGTCGGACGGGTTGGTGAGGCTGCGGGCGTCGGAGAAGGCCTCCTCGTCCAGCTCCGACTCACTGGTTGGAGGCACGCCGTCCTCCTCCTCCGGACCGGATTCCGCACCCGCAGCCCGGTTTTTCATCAAGGTTCTGCACCAACGACAGCAGCTCCGGGTTGGGCGAGTTCTTCGTCTCCTCATTTCCTGACCGGAACATCTGCTTTCGGGTCCCCCGACGCCGGGCCTCCTGGAGGATGCCGGTGCGAGCAGCTGGCACGGAGATGCGTTGCTCCCGAGCGCTGGGAGGCTCGGGGGCTGCAGGGCCAGATGCAGGCGCCTCTGGGCGCGCGGCAGGTCGCAGAGGCGCCGACAGGAAGATAGAAGCGGTGGAGGTCATGGCAGCTCCGCTAGCGGGGGCGAGGGGCTCTGGGGCTCCGCTTGGAGTAACGGGACGATTAGGGGCTGGGATGTACAGTGAGCTGGTGGCCGTCACGGGGCCAGAGGAGCGTGGGGTGCTGGGGGAACCGAGGCCTGGGACGTGGTTGGGAACCCCTGAAGTGAAGCTGGGCAGTGGAGTGGTCCCCTGCGGAGGGGACAGAAAAGGCGGTGAGGCGGAGCTTAGACCCCCCAGGCTCTCATTTGCCCTCTTGGGAGCCAGGGGCCGGAAAATAACCGAGGTGGTACCCGACCGCTGCCCTTGTAAGCCTGGAGTAAAGGGCCTGGCTGAGCGGTTAAAGATGCTTGGAGCTGAGGCAGCGGCTCCACCGCCCGGGAGGAAAGGTCTAGGGCTGGCTGCAGGGACCGGCAAAGGGCTGGATGGGAGCACAGCCGCCTCTGGCGGGGCGCTTTGTGGCCGAGGTGGAGACTGCAGGCCCTGCCCGTTGAGCATGGCCACTGAACCATCCTGGGCCAGCTCCTGGGTGATGGAGGCTGCACGCTGACGCTGCTTTTCAAAGAGTTGGGCCCCTCGCCCGGAAGCCTCAGTCAGCTGCCCTCCCAGCCCCGCGCCCTGGCCCTCTGCTGCGCCTGAGCTCGGCCTGGCCAGCTCCATGTCCAGGTAGGGGCTGTCCCAGTCGGACGGGTTGGTGAGGCTGCGGGCGTCGGAGAAGGCCTCCTCGTCCAGCTCCGACTCACTGGTTGGAGGCACGCCGTCCTCCTCCTCCGCGCCGGTCCCCGCGGCAGCCCCAAAGCTCACTAAGGTGTACTTCTTGGCTCTCTGCCGGCGTTTCTTAAACATCAGTACCCCCTTGGAGTGGGGGTTGGGGGCTGCGGTTAGCAGGGACGCGATCGTCCGGCATTTGGTCTTGGCCTCCTTCACACTCCTCTCTTGGAGGCTCTCCGCCCTTTGTAGCTCTGAGGAGAGGAGGAGGGGATGGTCAATGAGCATCTGTGAGCCCCAGGCGCTCCCCCTCCTCCCAGCTCCCTCAGGCCTCTGCCTCTGGTCTTTCTACTGGCCTGACCCACCAGGTCTCTCCTGCCAGTGGCTAAGTCCTCTGACTTGGGACAGAGTGGGAGGTGAAAGGTGAAACCAAGGACAGTTGAAGGGAGGGCAGAGCCTAGCTGGCAGCCCTATCACTCAGGCCACAGCTCTCCTCCCTCTCCTGTCTTTCTGGAAATCACTTTTACTCACACCACACACTTGCCCCCTCACCCTCACCCCATCCCTGGTTGGCAGCGTGAGGCTGGGGGAAGGGGAGTCACTTCCCATGGCAGGCAAGGACATGAAGCCGGTCGCAGGATAAGAGAAGATGAGAAGGGGCACTTTTTCCACCAGATACCATGTTAGAAAGCTTCTCAGAAGGTTTAGGACTTCCCCTCTTCCTACCGCTTACCCTATACTAATTATACAAAGGATCCCTAGCAATGAGGATCTTCATTCATAATTCCACTACTGTCGTGGGAGCCACATACACATTCACAGACCTTATCTCCCACCACACATCATTTCAACAAGAATATGGCCTTAGGGAAAGCTGGCTATGTGCCTGTGTTCTCAGATGTACTTTTCTCCCTCATTCCCATATACTCTAGCTTATATATGCCCCAGTTTATAGACACATGTGGCAATCCACATGTCCACCCAAAAACATATGCATACCCCAGGTGGCGCTTCTTCCCAGAATTCCCCTAGCGGAAACACTTAACAGTTGGGACAAGATTTTGTGCCTTCTAACCTCCAAGGCACTCCTCTGTGCCTTAAACCCCTGCTACTCACAGCCAGGGATGGCCTCAGATCCGAGACTCAGGAAAAGTCAGGGTGCTGCTCTCCAAGGCGAGCTTCCAGATCTTTAGGATATCTCAAGGTCAGCAGTTGATACAGTCTCCTTTCCCTTAAGCTGAGGGTGGGAGTGGGGTGGGCTTCTTCTAGAGTCAGAGCGGTCCCCTATTTCTCAAGCCTTCTAGGTAGAGTGCTCAGGCAACTCCACCAGGAGGCACACAGGACTCTGAATTAAGGGAAGCCAGGACAGGGCCTCCCAGGCCATGTGGGACCTGGGAGGTGGGGCCAGGAAATGGGAGAGCCTGTCCTGCTGCTAGGACCCTGACTTGGACACAGTTACTGTCTAATCCATGATCCCCAGTTCCTCCTGAAAAATTCTTGAAATTCCATATACTTTCCCCTCAAGATATCAAGCTCCTTTCTAATTTGGGCTCTCATTCCACCCATTCCAACATTTGTACCACACAATAGTACTAGAGATAGGCACTGGAGTCATAGCTTAGTTCAGATTTTGGTTCCTGGGAGAGTTACTTCATCTCAATGAAGTTCAGTCTCCTCATTTGTAAATTAGGATGATAACGGCTACCTCAGAGGGTTCCTATGAGATTCAGTGAGATCATGTAGGTAAATTTAGCATTTAACCTAAGACCCACTGTGCGTAATCATTACTATCATAGTTTTCTTGATACTAGCTGCACACAAATACAGACACTTCCTTGTTCACTCATATCTTCTCCTACGGACTCCCACACACATGCTTCCATGTACTCACAGATTCCTCTTCTCTCACACACACACACCCTCTGTCCATGAGTTTTCCATAGCTCACACTGTCACAAATCCCTGTGACATGTGGCCATAGCATCAGCCTATTCTGAGAAAAGGGCAGCAAAACTTCTGAGAAAAGGAAGAGGAAGGCAAGAAGGATGACGGGAGTGAGGGGAGTCAGGGAGAAAGATCTTTCCCAAAGACCTGTCTTCCTAAACTGTTGATATAGCCCCTTCATTCTAGATTCCAGAATTCTCTTGGCCATGGGAGGGGTTGTACCTGCATAGAACGGGTCCTGGAGCTCAGGAGCTGGGTTTGGGGCTTTCTCGCAGCTGGCTTGGCAGAGGGGCTCTTGGCTGATGGGCTCAAAAGTCTCCATGCCGAGAAAGTGTTGGCTGGAGCAGGACCAGCTTGAGCCACCCCCTAAGCCTTTTAAAGCCCCTTTGTCTTGGCCCCAGAGCAGGCAGCTGAATGAGCTCACTGCTATTTTTGGAGCCTGGCCCCCTCCCTCCTCTCAGCTGCCCCAGAAGTCCTGATGTGATGGACATGGGCACCTGCCTACCCTCCACCCCCACCTCAGTGCACGGAACAATGAGGTCTGCTTGGCTACGGGAGGGGGGGGGGCCAGGAAATGGGAGAGCCTGTCCTGCTGCTAGGACCCTGACTTGGACACAGTTACTGTCTAATCCATGATCCCCAGTTCCTCCTGAAAAATTCTTGAAATTCCATATACTTTCCCCTCAAGATATCAAGCTCCTTTCTAATTTGGGCTCTCATTCCACCCATTCCAACATTTGTACCACACAATAGTACTAGAGATAGGCACTGGAGTCATAGCTTAGTTCAGATTTTGGTTCCTGGGAGAGTTACTTCATCTCAATGAAGTTCAGTCTCCTCATTTGTAAATTAGGATGATAACGGCTACCTCAGAGGGTTCCTATGAGATTCAGTGAGATCATGTAGGTAAATTTAGCATTTAACCTAAGACCCACTGTGCGTAATCATTACTATCATAGTTTTCTTGATACTAGCTGCACACAAATACAGACACTTCCTTGTTCACTCATATCTTCTCCTACGGACTCCCACACACATGCTTCCATGTACTCACAGATTCCTCTTCTCTCACACACACACACCCTCTGTCCATGAGTTTTCCATAGCTCACACTGTCACAAATCCCTGTGACATGTGGCCATAGCATCAGCCTATTCTGAGAAAAGGGCAGCAAAACTTCTGAGAAAAGGAAGAGGAAGGCAAGAAGGATGACGGGAGTGAGGGGAGTCAGGGAGAAAGATCTTTCCCAAAGACCTGTCTTCCTAAACTGTTGATATAGCCCCTTCATTCTAGATTCCAGAATTCTCTTGGCCATGGGAGGGGTTGTACCTGCATAGAACGGGTCCTGGAGCTCAGGAGCTGGGTTTGGGGCTTTCTCGCAGCTGGCTTGGCAGAGGGGCTCTTGGCTGATGGGCTCAAAAGTCTCCATGCCGAGAAAGTGTTGGCTGGAGCAGGACCAGCTTGAGCCACCCCCTAAGCCTTTTAAAGCCCCTTTGTCTTGGCCCCAGAGCAGGCAGCTGAATGAGCTCACTGCTATTTTTGGAGCCTGGCCCCCTCCCTCCTCTCAGCTGCCCCAGAAGTCCTGATGTGATGGACATGGGCACCTGCCTACCCTCCACCCCCACCTCAGTGCACGGAACAATGAGGTCTGCTTGGCTAAAAATATCCCTGAGCCATTAACTACAGTCTCACCCAGCCTGATGGGGAAGGGAGAGGGTGCTAAAATGAGAATTGGGGATAACCATGGGATCCTAGGCGTGCATCTGGAATGTCTTTGTGGGACATGGAACACTCTCAGGAATGTCAGAGGGCAAACTGTCATGTCCTTAGTCTCTGTTCCAGACTCAGAAGCACGAAATGTTACAGATCAGGGATCAGCATGGTGGAGGAGAGAAATGAAAGATTAGAACTAGAAGGGTGATCCTGAGATTTCCAAGGTGACAAGAAAGGAGAGGTATGGGAGGCATAAGGCATAAGGTCACTCCTAGCCCTTGTTCTGTAGCTCACATCAAAAATAGTAAAGAGCCTGAGATAAGTGGAATTGGCTTTTTCTGTCCAGGCCTATATTATCGCCTGAGATAAGAAGCCACAGATGCCTCCCTCCACCACTTCCTAGGGATCTTGTGACTATTCCATAGCCTCCCAGGCCCCAGGAATCCTTACAGAACTAGCAGTGCCAGAGGCAGTTCTGATGCTCTGCCTGCAATGAACACTGAAGAGTCCCTGTATCCCTGTCCTGCTTCTAAACACTGCCCTGCCCCATGTCTGTACTCCCCTGACTCAGGTGACACCTAGCAGAATCAGAGCAACAACAGGCAACCCCTTACAGTTCACGTTTACCCTGCCTACCCTGTTCCTGGGTTGGTTACATAAACCTCATTCTAGATTCCAGAATTCTCTTGGCCATGGGAGGGGTTGTACCTGCATAGAACGGGTCCTGGAGCTCAGGAGCTGGGTTTGGGGCTTTCTCGCAGCTGGCTTGGCAGAGGGGCTCTTGGCTGATGGGCTCAAAAGTCTCCATGCCGAGAAAGTGTTGGCTGGAGCAGGACCAGCTTGAGCCACCCCCTAAGCCTTTTAAAGCCCCTTTGTCTTGGCCCCAGAGCAGGCAGCTGAATGAGCTCACTGCTATTTTTGGAGCCTGGCCCCCTCCCTCCTCTCAGCTGCCCCAGAAGTCCTGATGTGATGGACATGGGCACCTGCCTACCCTCCACCCCCACCTCAGTGCACGGAACAATGAGGTCTGCTTGGCTAAAAATATCCCTGAGCCATTAACTACAGTCTCACCCAGCCTGATGGGGAAGGGAGAGGGTGCTAAAATGAGAATTGGGGATAACCATGGGATCCTAGGCGTGCATCTGGAATGTCTTTGTGGGACATGGAACACTCTCAGGAATGTCAGAGGGCAAACTGTCATGTCCTTAGTCTCTGTTCCAGACTCAGAAGCACGAAATGTTACAGATCAGGGATCAGCATGGTGGAGGAGAGAAATGAAAGATTAGAACTAGAAGGGTGATCCTGAGATTTCCAAGGTGACAAGAAAGGAGAGGTATGGGAGGCATAAGGCATAAGGTCACTCCTAGCCCTTGTTCTGTAGCTCACATCAAAAATAGTAAAGAGCCTGAGATAAGTGGAATTGGCTTTTTCTGTCCAGGCCTATATTATCGCCTGAGATAAGAAGCCACAGATGCCTCCCTCCACCACTTCCTAGGGATCTTGTGACTATTCCATAGCCTCCCAGGCCCCAGGAATCCTTACAGAACTAGCAGTGCCAGAGGCAGTTCTGATGCTCTGCCTGCAATGAACACTGAAGAGTCCCTGTATCCCTGTCCTGCTTCTAAACACTGCCCTGCCCCATGTCTGTACTCCCCTGACTCAGGTGACACCTAGCAGAATCAGAGCAACAACAGGCAACCCCTTCATCAGTTCACGTCCCTTTCCAACTTCGCTGCCTACCCTGTTCCTGGGTTGGTTACATAAACCCCCCGTCCCTCTTCTGTCACTCCAGTTCAAACAGCAAAAATAACGGGGATCATGAGACTAATTATTTTCCCCTCCTATTCATGACTCTTCTCCACCTATCCCCAAGGCTGTATCCAAGGGAAGCTTAAGGTAGGCGATGATAGAATGTACACTGACGGAGGGTTAGATTTAGGGCTCAAACGGAAGCATCCTGATGAATGAAAAGGAGTTCAGGCACTCACTGGCTTCTTTGGCCTTCTGGGTATAGGTGGTGGTGAGGTCTTCTGCCACTGGATGGGGAACAGGCCCCACCATCGGGATGAGATGAGGGCCTGGCCGCAGGGGGCCATGGGGCAACAGCAGGGCTTCAGCGGGGGCTGGCTGAAGAGTTGTCCCGTCCTCCCAAGATGGGGAGCTCACGCGGCTGTCACCCTGGCTGGAAGAGCCGAGGACAGCAGGTGCTGGCTCTGCAGGGCTGTCAGACAGGTAGACCTCATCCGGTGGGGCTCCTGGAGGAGTGGGCCTTGTGGGGCCTCGGCGGCGGGGTCGGCGGGGCTTTTCCTGGGTGGCTGGGCCGTCAGCATCACTGTCTGTCTCTCCATAGTAAGCCTCACTGTCAGGGGGCGAGAGGAGGCTCCCAGGCTGGAGAGGCTGGGGTACTGGAGCTCCTGGGGGCTCAGGACTCAGTGGAGACAAGGGCGACAGTGCCTGAAGCTCACCCGGGGATGGAGACCGCACAGGCCCCTGGTCCTCTACCCTGATGGGAGAGATGACAGAACTTGAGAAATGAGCTGGATGGCAGACAGCTACAGGGATCTGGAGGGGATGGGAGAAGGACCTAAGGGAAAAGAGGGGGCTGGCATCTGAGTGAAATGGATGGGCTGGATAGAGAGGAGATCTGAAGATGAACTGGGAGGCAAACCTACTTGGCAGGTTTTGAAGTGGAAATGGGCTTAAAGAGAGATGTGACAGAAAAGAGGCAGGCACCTGCTTCTAAACACTGCCCTGCCCCATGTCTGTACTCCCCTGACTCAGGTGACACCTAGCAGAATCAGAGCAACAACAGGCAACCCCTTCATCAGTTCACGTCCCTTTCCAACTTCGCTGCCTACCCTGTTCCTGGGTTGGTTACATAAACCCCCCGTCCCTCTTCTGTCACTCCAGTTCAAACAGCAAAAATAACGGGGATCATGAGACTAATTATTTTCCCCTCCTATTCATGACTCTTCTCCACCTATCCCCAAGGCTGTATCCAAGGGAAGCTTAAGGTAGGCGATGATAGAATGTACACTGACGGAGGGTTAGATTTAGGGCTCAAACGGAAGCATCCTGATGAATGAAAAGGAGTTCAGGCACTCACTGGCTTCTTTGGCCTTCTGGGTATAGGTGGTGGTGAGGTCTTCTGCCACTGGATGGGGAACAGGCCCCACCATCGGGATGAGATGAGGGCCTGGCCGCAGGGGGCCATGGGGCAACAGCAGGGCTTCAGCGGGGGCTGGCTGAAGAGTTGTCCCGTCCTCCCAAGATGGGGAGCTCACGCGGCTGTCACCCTGGCTGGAAGAGCCGAGGACAGCAGGTGCTGGCTCTGCAGGGCTGTCAGACAGGTAGACCTCATCCGGTGGGGCTCCTGGAGGAGTGGGCCTTGTGGGGCCTCGGCGGCGGGGTCGGCGGGGCTTTTCCTGGGTGGCTGGGCCGTCAGCATCACTGTCTGTCTCTCCATAGTAAGCCTCACTGTCAGGGGGCGAGAGGAGGCTCCCAGGCTGGAGAGGCTGGGGTACTGGAGCTCCTGGGGGCTCAGGACTCAGTGGAGACAAGGGCGACAGTGCCTGAAGCTCACCCGGGGATGGAGACCGCACAGGCCCCTGGTCCTCTACCCTGATGGGAGAGATGACAGAACTTGAGAAATGAGCTGGATGGCAGACAGCTACAGGGATCTGGAGGGGATGGGAGAAGGACCTAAGGGAAAAGAGGGGGCTGGCATCTGAGTGAAATGGATGGGCTGGATAGAGAGGAGATCTGAAGATGAACTGGGAGGCAAACCTACTTGGCAGGTTTTGAAGTGGAAATGGGCTTAAAGAGAGATGTGACAGAAAAGAGGCAGGCAAAGGGTCTAAAATAGGCCCATGTGCCTACATTCAAGTGCTTTGGGAGGCATACACAAACATCTATGCCCCAGCACAAATACACAGGCAGAAATAGGTCCTTGCTAGTAGCTGAAGTCAGGCCAGGGAGACATAGAGCTGAGACAGGCAATGGAAGCCCTGCACTAGGGGCTGGGGGAAGAGGGATCCATACCGCCGCACAGTGAGGACAAGCTGATTCCCTGAAGCATCGATGAGGCTCATGGCACTGGCATGAGAGAGGCTGGTGCAGGAGACCCCATTGATGGCCAAAAGCTGATCCCTCTCTCTCAGTCCTGCTCTGCCTGCCTGGCTCCGTCTTCGGATCTGAGAAGGTGTTGGAGGAGAGGCTGTAGGTGAGGGAGGGCTCCAAGGGGGAACAGACTGAAAGGAGTTAGGACATGAAGGACCACCGTGTGGAGGGAATCTTCGTGGGTTAGCCAAAAAGTTCACTTGGGTTTTTTCCACAACATCTTACTTACTGAAAAATCCAAATGAACTTTCTGGCCAACCCAATACTTTACAGAGTAAGAAAGGGTGGGGGAGAGGCGAGGGGGTGACAGTTAAGGGGGTCGATCTAGAGAGAAGAAGGTACAAATTGGAGAAAATAAGATGATATGAAGCTGGGGTAATCACTAAATGAAAGCGGTTTGGGAAAAGCTGCCTGGGGGACACGTACTAGAAACAGTGGTCACCCCTCAGGGCTTTCCTCCAAAGGAAGTATCTCTACTAGCCGACAGTTCTCTTCCAGTCCTTGGACCTGTAGGTGCCGTTGTTTGCAGTCAAGGTTTTAGAACAATATTCCAGCTTGGAGGGAGTCCAGCAGATTCTGAGAGGTTGTGATTGTGTGTATGTGTGCCATGTGTGCATACACATACACATGTAAAATCATAGTATAGGGCCTGAAGCTCACCCGGGATGGAGACCGACAGGCCCCTGGTCCTCTACCCTGATGGGAGAGATGACAGAACTTGAGAAATGAGCTGGATGGCAGACAGCTACAGGGATCTGGAGGATGGGAGAAGGACCTAAGGGAAAAGAGGGGGCTGGCATCTGAGTGAAATGGATGGGCTGGATAGAGAGGAGATCTGAAGATGAACTGGGAGGCAAACCTACTTGGCAGGTTTTGAAGTGGAAATGGGCTTAAAGAGAGATGTGACAGAAAAGAGGCAGGCAAAGGGTCTAAAATAGGCCCATGTGCCTACATTCAAGTGCTTTGGGAGGCATACACAAACATCTATGCCCCAGCACAAATACACAGGCAGAAATAGGTCCTTGCTAGTAGCTGAAGTCAGGCCAGGGAGACATAGAGCTGAGACAGGCAATGGAAGCCCTGCACTAGGGGCTGGGGGAAGAGGGATCCATACCGCCGCACAGTGAGGACAAGCTGATTCCCTGAAGCATCGATGAGGCTCATGGCACTGGCATGAGAGAGGCTGGTGCAGGAGACCCCATTGATGGCCAAAAGCTGATCCCTCTCTCTCAGTCCTGCTCTGCCTGCCTGGCTCCGTCTTCGGATCTGAGAAGGTGTTGGAGGAGAGGCTGTAGGTGAGGGAGGGCTCCAAGGGGGAACAGACTGAAAGGAGTTAGGACATGAAGGACCACCGTGTGGAGGGAATCTTCGTGGGTTAGCCAAAAAGTTCACTTGGGTTTTTTCCACAACATCTTACTTACTGAAAAATCCAAATGAACTTTCTGGCCAACCCAATACTTTACAGAGTAAGAAAGGGTGGGGGAGAGGCGAGGGGGTGACAGTTAAGGGGGTCGATCTAGAGAGAAGAAGGTACAAATTGGAGAAAATAAGATGATATGAAGCTGGGGTAATCACTAAATGAAAGCGGTTTGGGAAAAGCTGCCTGGGGGACACGTACTAGAAACAGTGGTCACCCCTCAGGGCTTTCCTCCAAAGGAAGTATCTCTACTAGCCGACAGTTCTCTTCCAGTCCTTGGACCTGTAGGTGCCGTTGTTTGCAGTCAAGGTTTTAGAACAATATTCCAGCTTGGAGGGAGTCCAGCAGATTCTGAGAGGTTGTGATTGTGTGTATGTGTGCCATGTGTGCATACACATACACATGTTAAAATAATAACAATAGTAGTAGTGGCTATCATTTGAGTGCTTACTACATGTTAGGCATAGTGCCAAGCACTCGACATATTTTATTGAATCTAATCCTTAGAACTTAGTATCCATGGCGTAGGTACTATTATTACCTACATTTACAGTTGAGAAAAATAAGCTTGTGCTATGAAACCAAAATGGCTAACAACTTCATCTGACAGGTCAGATCTTGCTACAACTCTCCTAGTATCTAAAAAAAAGTCTGTCTAGTGAGAGAAGGGATCTGGCATCTGGCATAGGGAAAGGAGAACTAAAGGCTAGGGCAGGGCAGGGCAGGGCTGGGGTGGATGAGACAACCTTCATCACATACCAGTTTGGTTAGAAATTAGAACCTTCCCTACATTCCTGAAGTTTGGAGTAGAGAGACACAGAGACTGGAGGGCCAGCCCTGGGCCTCTGCTCCTATGGTAACCCAGGGAACTGGGGCAGAGTCTTTATCTTCCTCTGCTCCCAGAAACCAGGGATTCCCTTTTCTATAGTCCCACCAGAAGCCCCTGCTCAGATACTCCTCCCCCCACCCCAGTCAGATTTGAGCATGCTTCCTCGACCACCTACCCACTCCCACTCCCCTTCTTCACAGCCTCCCACTTCTCCCCTGTAGGCCATCACATGACTCTTCCCAAGTTCCCTTGGGTTCCCCTTTCCCGGAAACCTCAATATAGGCACCCTTACCTTGGACACCTGTAAAGGTTTCCTCTGCTCGGCCCCCCCCTGAAGTCGGAAGCCCCAGGGGGCTCCCCCTGACAGTGTGACCAGCACCTCCTCCTCAGCACCCATCGCTTAGCTTGGCCTATGGCCCTCGGAGTTTGGACAGTGTCCCAGGGAGAGAAGTCGAGGCGCTGGTACCCCGTCCGGCCTGTCTGGCTGTCCTGCTTCTGCTGCCCTAGGTCTTTCCCCCCCACACCACACACACACCACAGGCAGGCAGCTTGGCCCTGAGATCAGTACAGTCCAACACACGTGTCCTGTCAATCGGAGCTGTGCTCAAAATAGTTACCGGCTGTACTCCCCTCCCTCCCCCAGCTGTATTATTCCCAGAGCTAATTATAGTGAAAATGTCTGCCCTCCCTGTCCCCCATTCTCCCTCACAGGCTTTTTACTCAGGACTCAGAGTACTAGTTCTGTGGGCTCTATCACTACTGTACATCCTTTCCAGGACGGTGCCTTCCCTGATGGCTTCACGAGGTAATCCCAGCTGCTCTTCTTCAAAGCTCATTCCAAAATGGCAGCAGTAGGGGCCTCCATTCCCAAGCAAGGAATGGCTGGGTTTGTCCCACAAGTTGGCAAGCTTCCCAGAAAAGAGTGCCCCTTTGCTGTAATGAATTAACCAATTAGGCAAAGTGGAGACCCTTATCCCACTGCAGTACTGGGTACAATGCAGAGGAATTCTGACCAGCCAACTTCAGCTGAAATATCACCTGTTTCAAAAGCTTTTCTTGCCTATCCCCTGACTCCGTACCTAGAATTAATCCTCCCTTCCTCTGGGCAAAATATGTAGTTTGTTCATATGTCTATTACTGCAGTTTTCAGCCAATATTACAGTTTGTCTATATACCTGTCTCCCTTCTAGACTGTGAGAAACTTGAAGGCAAGGACAGTGTGCAACAACCAATCAACAGCCCACAGAGCAATGACTGATATGTAACAGGTGCTCCATGTTTGCTGAAATAAATTACTTCTTACAATATATAGTTGGTCATGGAAAGGTGGGTACAGAGAGTTGTGCATAAACGTGCCAACCAATGTTAATAATAAAATACTTATTTTTAGGTTTCCATCACATTAATATGCCCTATGTTAAGAGATCTTTTTATTGATATATGAATATTATGGTGCTGCAATTATTAAAAGCTACAGTTTCCTGGAATAGGTGCTCTATTAGCCTTCTGAAAGCTGTTTGCCTTGGTGTATGATGTAGTCATAGAAAGCACTTAGAATTTAGACTCAGAATTGGACTGGGATTTTTGTTCTATCATTTATTAGCTGGGTGGCTTCAGGCAGTTACGTGACCTTATCAGTAAAAAGAGTATTTAAATATCCACTATTCAATGGATTCAATTTAAATATCCACTATCCATTCACTATTCAAACATTTATCAAGTGCTAGTTAGTAATACATGTAAGTCATTGTGCTATACCAGTGGCTTTCAATTAACCCTGCACACTGCACTCACTTGGGAAACTTTTAGAGTTACTGGTTCCCTAAAATAGAACTGTATATAGGATTAGATGAAGAAAAACTACAACAAACCTAGACAATGTATTCAAAAGCAGAGAAATTTTCAAAGCTGTGAGTTTCCCACCCAAGTTTTGGCAAGCTAGTCCCAGAAAAGAGTGCCCTTTTTGTTTGGTAATTCCCAAGCAAGGAATGGCTGGGTTTGTCCCACAAGTTGGCAAGCTTCCCAGAAAAGAGTGCCCCTTTGCTGTAATGAATTAACCAATTAGGCAAAGTGGAGACCCTTATCCCACTGCAGTACTGGGTACAATGCAGAGGAATTCTGACCAGCCAACTTCAGCTGAAATATCACCTGTTTCAAAAGCTTTTCTTGCCTATCCCTGACTCCGTACCTAGAATTAATCCTCCCTTCCTCTGGGCAAAATATGTAGTTTGTTCATATGTCTATTACTGCAGTTTTCAGCCAATATTACAGTTTGTCTATATACCTGTCTCCCTTCTAGACTGTGAGAAACTTGAAGGCAAGGACAGTGTGCAACAACCAATCAACAGCCCACAGAGCAATGACTGATATGTAACAGGTGCTCCATGTTTGCTGAAATAAATTACTTCTTACAATATATAGTTGGTCATGGAAAGGTGGGTACAGAGAGTTGTGCATAAACGTGCCAACCAATGTTAATAATAAAATACTTATTTTTAGGTTTCCATCACATTAATATGCCCTATGTTAAGAGATCTTTTTATTGATATATGAATATTATGGTGCTGCAATTATTAAAAGCTACAGTTTCCTGGAATAGGTGCTCTATTAGCCTTCTGAAAGCTGTTTGCCTTGGTGTATGATGTAGTCATAGAAAGCACTTAGAATTTAGACTCAGAATTGGACTGGGATTTTTGTTCTATCATTTATTAGCTGGGTGGCTTCAGGCAGTTACGTGACCTTATCAGTAAAAAGAGTATTTAAATATCCACTATTCAATGGATTCAATTTAAATATCCACTATCCATTCACTATTCAAACATTTATCAAGTGCTAGTTAGTAATACATGTAAGTCATTGTGCTATACCAGTGGCTTTCAATTAACCCTGCACACTGCACTCACTTGGGAAACTTTTAGAGTTACTGGTTCCCTAAAATAGAACTGTATATAGGATTAGATGAAGAAAAACTACAACAAACCTAGACAATGTATTCAAAAGCAGAGACATCACTTTACTGACAAAAGTCCATATAGTCAAAGCTATGGTTTTCCCAGTAGTCATGTATGGATGTGAGAGTTGGACCATAAAGAAGGCTGAGCACTGAAGAACTGATGTCTTTGAACTGTGGTGTTGGAAAAGGCTCTTGAGAGTCCCTTGAACTGCAAGGAGATCAAACCAATCAATCCTAAAGGAAATCAACCTTGAATATTCATTGGAAAGAATGATGCTGAAGCTCCAATACTTTGGCCACTTGATGCAAAGAGACGACTCACTGGAAGAGCCTGATATTGGGAAAAATAGAAGGCAAAAGGAGGAGGGGATGACAGAGGAGGATGAGATGGCTGGATGGCATCACTGAGTCAATGAACATGAGTCTGAGCAGGCTCTGGGAGATGGTGAAGGACAGGGAAGCCTGGCGTGCTGCAGTCCATGGGGGTCTCAAACAGTTGGACGACTGAGTGACTGAACTGAACTCAATACATTTATGTATTATACAAATATATATTATACACACATACAAACACTCAGGCTCCTCAGCCTTAGGGATTCTAATTTTATTGGCCTAATAGCTGGTATGGCCATTTTTAAAAGCACTGCAAGTGATTCTAATCTGCAGCCAACATTGAAAAACAGAATAGGGATACAGAAACCAGTAAAATTAATATATCAACCTGTGTTCTTAAGAAATTATGAGTTTAAGATTTCCCTGATGGCCCAGTGGCTAAGATTGCAATCTCAATGCAGAGTACCTGCTTCAATCCCTGGTCAGGGAACTAGATCCCACATGCCTCAACTAAGGCCTGGCAAAGCGAAATAAAATTAGTTTTTAAAAAAGAAGAAGAAAGAAATTATGAATTTAAACTCTACTACTTACTAGGAGTGCAACATTAAGCAAGACAGAGGATACCTACTTTCCTATGCTCACATGAGGTCAGTGGGATAATGTGAAATACTTTGCAGAGGGCCCAGCTTGTGGTAATTGCTCAACAAATGTTAGCTTAATTTCATAAATTACTAATCTAGATTCTGGTTCCTAAAATAGAACTGTATATAGGATTAGATGAAGAAAAACTACAACAAACCTAGACAACATATCAAAAAGCAGAGACATCACTTTACCAACAAAAATCCATATAGTCAAAGCTATGGTTTTCCCAGTAGTTATGTATGGATGCGAGAGTCGGACCACAAAGAAGACTGAGTGCTGAAGAACTGATGTCTTTGAACTGTAGTATTGGAGAAGGCTCTTGAGAGTCCCTTGAACTGCAAGGAGACCAAACCGATCAATCCTAAAGGAAATCAACCCTGAATATTCATTGGAAGGACAGATCTTGAAGCTCCAATACTGTGGCCACATGATGCAAAGATACAACTCATTGGAAAGGAGAAAGATGTTGGAAAAAATAGAAGGCAAAAAGGAAAAGGAGGAAAGAGGATGAGATGGCTGGATGGCATCACTGAGTCAATGAACATGAGTCTGAGCAGGCTCTGGGAGATGGTGAAGGACAGGGAAGCCTGGCGTGCTGCAGTCCATGGGGGTCTCAAACAGTTGGACGACTGAGTGACTGAACTGAACTCAATACATTTATGTATTATACAAATATATATTATACACACATACAAACACTCAGGCTCCTCAGCCTTAGGGATTCTAATTTTATTGGCCTAATAGCTGGTATGGCCATTTTTAAAAGCACTGCAAGTGATTCTAATCTGCAGCCAACATTGAAAAACAGAATAGGGATACAGAAACCAGTAAAATTAATATATCAACCTGTGTTCTTAAGAAATTATGAGTTTAAGATTTCCCTGATGGCCCAGTGGCTAAGATTGCAATCTCAATGCAGAGTACCTGCTTCAATCCCTGGTCAGGGAACTAGATCCCACATGCCTCAACTAAGGCCTGGCAAAGCGAAATAAAATTAGTTTTTAAAAAAGAAGAAGAAAGAAATTATGAATTTAAACTCTACTACTTACTAGGAGTGCAACATTAAGCAAGACAGAGGATACCTACTTTCCTATGCTCACATGAGGTCAGTGGGATAATGTGAAATACTTTGCAGAGGGCCCAGCTTGTGGTAATTGCTCAACAAATGTTAGCTTAATTTCATAAATTACTAATCTAGACTAGTAGGTCTCAATCTTCAGTAATGGAATTGTCTGGAGAGTCATAGCTTGCTCAGCCCCACCTACAGAATTTCTGATTCAATATACGTAGGGTGGGTTTGAAATTTGTATTTCTGTAACAGATTCCCAGGTGAAACTGACACTGTTGATCCCAGGGTCACAGCTTGAGAAACACTGACCCCCACTATAAACTCCTGAAGACAGGAAAAATCTGCCTGTTTACTAAAACATGCTCAATGTCTAATACAGCTTCCAACAAAGACGAGAAGTGAAATTTTTTTTTTAATGAATGAAGCACTCTGTGCCTCAGAGTAACTTAAGTGCACAATGGGCTTCCCTGGTGGTTCAGACAGTAAATAATCTGCCTGCAGTGTGCAGGAGACTCGGGTTTGATCCCTGGGTTAGGAAGATCCCCTGGAGAAGGAAATGGAAACCCACTCCAGTATTCTTGCCTGGGGAATTTACAGAGGAGCCTGGAAGGTTACAGTCCATAGGGTCTCAAAAGAGTGGGACACAAAATAAAAATTAAAAAAAAAAAAAAAGTGGGACATGACTGAGGGACTAACATACATGGTACACAATATGAGAGCAAGAACTGTCCCCCCCCCACATTGATCATAAATGTCTTCATTTAATAATTTTTCCTCTTTAAATGAAGGACTAATGAACAATATGATAGCAAGAACTTTTGACCCCTCTATTGCATATAAAATTCTTAATTTAATATTTATTTCACCAGTGCTCTTTGCCTCATTTCTTTTTCTTATTAAAGATTTTCATTTTGAAATGAATTTTACATAATACATGTAAACTATTTGAAAATAACAATAATGTAAATATTCATGTGAATATTAAGAAGTAGAACACTGTTAATATTACTGATGCTCCATTATGTTCCTTCAAATTATACTTTTCTCTTTCCTTCCCCAAAGGTAACCAACAGCCTGACTTTTGTGATAGCCTGGAATCCTAATCGCTGGACCAGAGAATTCTCACTTTTTCTTTATAGCTTTATCATATGTTTCTGTAACTACAAAACAACACACTATTTAACTTGACCCAAAACTTTTGTTTGTTCACCACTGTATTCCCAAAACCAAGAATATGGCTTGGTACACAAGGTTTTAATAATAAACTATGAAGATTATTGAAAGGATTAATTGTGGTTACGTATATTTTTTAAACTCCCACAAATGTACAACTATTGTTATTCATTAAATTTAAAAAATTCATTCATTAAAAAAAAAATCACTCCAGTAACTATAGCTCTTCCTACAGGCTGGGGGTATTCTAACAGATTACCAGCCTCTGGCACAGCTCTGCATCTAAACCAAGGTGCTTCACAAAAATGGTTAACTAATAATGAAAAAAAAAAAATTAATAAGGGCTGACCTTTACTCAACACCTACTATGGCGCTAGACAATCTATGTGACTTAATTCCATCCTCTCAACAAATTATTACAAGGGCATTCCTTTTCACCCCATTTCAGAAATGAAACAGGCTGAGGGTTAAGTTACCCAAGTCAGGTAACTGCAGGGACAGAACCTGAACACATGCTGCCCAAAAGTAGAATTACTGCCCTTTAAATTCTAAATTTTGCAACAATCCCCTGGTGGTCC
Organism: Tragulus kanchil; assembly: GCA_022376925.1. Taxonomy (NCBI): domain Eukaryota; kingdom Metazoa; phylum Chordata; class Mammalia; order Artiodactyla; family Tragulidae; genus Tragulus; species Tragulus kanchil. Next base: position 49,378,227 of record JAIOJX010000005.1, read on the forward strand.
AGTGGTTATAACTCTGAGCTTTCACGGGGCAAGGGGTTGGATCTCTGGTTGGGGATCTAACATTCCCTGAAGCCACATGGAGCGGCCAGAATAAATACATATTTTTAAAGGTATATCATATCAGAATAATTGCATTGTTTAAAAATTCCGAAACCGAAAAACATTATACTTTTCGTTCCGTAAGTCTTCTGACCGGCAAAGGTCAAGGGTGAAAACCTCCAAGAAGGAAATCAAAGGGGCCAAGGGTCAGCAGGAAGTCGATAGACGACTGTCTCGTATGTCATTGGAAGGAGAATTACTAAAGATACTTCAATCGCATCTAGGCTGGTGGGACCATAAAATTACCAGGACATTTCAGAGAAGAAGATAAAAGAAAAATACATAAGAATCTGCGGAATCCCCAACAGCCAGCCATCACCGGAAGGAAAACAACGCGTGCGCGGCATCCGGGTTCCTCGGCGCGTGCCTACTGCAGACGTGGCAGAAGGAGTGGCCTTGGAGCGTGGCGGTGAAACTTCCGGGGACGACGTGCCGGCCCCCTCGGAACCGGAAGTGGAGCCTGGGAGTCTTGACGTTAGGAACGAAGTCGAACCTGGATCTGGAGCCGGGTGAGGAGTGGCTTCGGGAGCTTGGTGGGTAGGAAAGCAGAGGAGGGCGCGGGGTATCACTGGCCAGATCGGGGTCCTGTTTGAAAAAGAAGGGAGCGGTCCGGGGCGGGGTCGGAGAGAGACCCTCCCCTCATGCATCCACAATCCAGAGTCGGTCCTAGACCCTCCCTTCCTTGCTTCTGGCCCAGATTCCGGCTACCTCTTCCTGTCCCGAGCTTGTTGAAGGGCGCAAGACACTCGACTTCTACTTCGTGTAACAGCTCTCTCTATCTCATCGTGGCCGTAAAAGCTGGCCCGGCTTCTTGGTCTTGATCCCCGGCGCTCCCAGCCTCCACAGCTCGACTACTTTCAGAGTTCTAGGGAAGCTTACCCCGCCCCCTGGGTTGTCACCCTTGACTGTCCACCCAGAGTGAAACTTGAGCCTGACTCCATACTCCTGGGTGTGTTTGAGGGGATTATTTCCTCTAGAAGAGCTCTTTTCCTCCCATCCCTACCCCCACAGTGATTCTCGGGACATAAAAGGGAGGAGGACATCTGTCAAACTTAATGTTGTGGCCTGCGCAAGGTTTAGAATTTGGAAGAATAGCTCCTGAGATGGCTTTGGATTTAAAAAGTTCTAGTGCAGGTGTAGCTCAGCTTTTCTGTAGCTAAGATGGCCCTTCCTAGCACAGACGAGCAGCTCATTTTTCCACTGCAACAACTGTGAGCCCTTTTGCATCCTGGGTCCCTTCTGTCTGTAGGGTAGTTGGAATAATCAGGCTCTGTAGAATAGATGTGATCAGATAGTTCTGCTCTTGGAAGGATCCCAGAAAGACCCTCCAATTCATTCTTCTGTGAGTGGGCAAGACTGTAATAATTTCGATGATGGCCTAGATTTATGACAAGCATATAAGGAGAACAGAAACAGAGCTGGAGGAGTGCATTGAGATTTGGAATGATTATAGCCCCTTTGCTTGAAGGGTAAGGTGAATGATCTTTTTTCATGAAATCTAACTTTGCCATTGATCTTTGAACTGTTTCCCTGGGTTATTGTGTGACGTTTTTGTGCCAGGCCTGTGCTCAGTTCTAATCTGGTACCTTGCTAGAGTTTGCAGCTGTCCTTTACATTTAGTGATTTTTTTTTTTTTTTTAAACATTTATTTATTTATTTTGGGGGGAGGTGGGGTGGGGAGGGAGGGGGACGGGCGGGTCACTTCTATTGGTCTTTCATTTGTCTATTTTCATCCATCTTTGTTCTTTGGCCTGTGCGGGCCTCCCATCGTGGTGGTCTCTGTTGTCGCAGAGCGCCGGCTCTGGGCACATGCGCTCCAGAGCTCCGGCTCAGTAATTGGACACATCGGTCCAGCCGCTCCACAGCACGTGGGACCTTCCCAGGCCAGGGATCGAACCGGCGCCCTTTGCACTGCAAGGCGGTGTCCTTACCCACTGGACCACCAGGGAAGCCCTACATTTAGTGATTTTAATGCTGCAGTTCTGAGGCGCATACACTGTTTCTGTGGAAAAATTGGGGATGGAGTAGCACTTGATTTACTACAGTTTAGCCTAAGGATGTAATTTTTCTAAATGATCACTCTAAAATTTGTCTTGAGGGAGAGGGAATTTAGTTGATCTGTTTTAAACATACAGTTTGAATGATTAAAAATGACTAGCACACTAGAAGGTATTCAGTTTTGTGGAGTGAATGGATCCTAGCATGAATGAATGGAAAGTGGGAACATTGTTTCCTTTACCTGTAAAATCACAATAGTTCATCAGTGGCAGGAGTCTTTGTATGACTGGACACTAGAAATCATACCACTGGGGAATGGAGGCTGCTGTTCCATTCCACTGGACCTATCTGAAGTTGAAATGTATACCTTTTTGGCAGTGACAAAGCATAGGGTGCAGAGTAACAAAATCCTTACTTTGAGGAGGCAGTTTGCTGTCTGGAGAAGAAAATTACAAAGATCCTGTAATAGTGTGTGAATGATTAGGCTGATCACTGCCTGATAATATCAGTCCTTTTCTACCTCTGCTTCCTACCATGAATAATGCTCTCTCTTTAGGAAGTTGATTTTGACTAATTTCTGTCTTCTCTCTCATCTGATAGGTGAGACCAAGTTGGGGATGCTTTCATAATGAACGTTAACCAGTCTGCTCCACCTGTGCCGCCATTTGGGCAGCCCCAGCCCGTCTACCCAGGGTATCATCAGTCCAGCTATGGTGGGCAACCAGGGTCCACAGCCACCCCCACTCCCTATGGAACCTACAATGGCCCAGTACCAGGCTATCAGCAGACCCCTCCTCCAGGTATGTTTCCAAGCTTCCTTTGCGCTAAGGAGGGGAATTGGTAATCTTCAGGTTGAGTGGCGTTGCCCTGCTTAAAGGCAGTGTCACTCAACCTGCTTAAAGCTGCCTAAAGGGTTGTGGTGACTGGGATTAAGATACGTGAATCTGGCTCTTGGTGACTGAGAGTCCTGTGGGAAGTCTGCCCTTCCTTGTTTTTATATAAAGGGATTGTGTCTGTGTCTTAAAATACCTAGTGGAGAGCACATTTTCCAGGTTCAATGGCAGTTCGCTTCCTGTGCATATCACCCTGTGCATCCTCACCTGGCTGCACTGTTCACAGCTGAACGGAAGAGTTGTGGTCACAGCTCCTCCAGAGCCAGTCATGATGCCTCTCATTAGACTTGTGGTTCTATCTGTAAATGACTGTGGGACATAGGGACTTAACTCATGGATGAAAAGTATGATGTTTGTATGCCTGATTTTTGATGCTTCTTGTATCTTTCTGCTGATATCATTCCTCTTCCTCTGTTTGTGTTTCTTCAGCTTCTTAGATGTTGTCTAATATCAAGGAAATTAGAGGAGACTAATCTGGTTGTACCTTGGGTCAGTGTTTGCGTTTATGTTCTTCATGAAGAGCAGCTCGTAATCAGTAGGTTATTCATAAGGGCTTTTAGAAGATGGAGGCTGCTGTTCCATTCCACTGGACCTATCTGAAGTTGAAATGTATACCTTTTTGGCAGTGACAAAGCATAGGGTACAGAGTAACAAAATCCTTACTTTGAGGAGGCAGTTTGCTGTCTGGAGAAGAAAATTACAAAGATCCTGTAATAGTGTGTGAATGATTAGGCTGATCACTGCCTGATAATATCAGTCCTTTTCTACCTCTGCTTCCTACCATGAATAATGCTCTCTCTTTAGGAAGTTGATTTTGACTAATTTCTGTCTTCTCTCTCATCTGATAGGTGAGACCAAGTTGGGGATGCTTTCATAATGAACGTTAACCAGTCTGCTCCACCTGTGCCGCCATTTGGGCAGCCCCAGCCCGTCTACCCAGGGTATCATCAGTCCAGCTATGGTGGGCAACCAGGGTCCACAGCCACCCCCACTCCCTATGGAACCTACAATGGCCCAGTACCAGGCTATCAGCAGACCCCTCCTCCAGGTATGTTTCCAAGCTTCCTTTGCGCTAAGGAGGGGAATTGGTAATCTTCAGGTTGAGTGGCGTTGCCCTGCTTAAAGGCAGTGTCACTCAACCTGCTTAAAGCTGCCTAAAGGGTTGTGGTGACTGGGATTAAGATACGTGAATCTGGCTCTTGGTGACTGAGAGTCCTGTGGGAAGTCTGCCCTTCCTTGTTTTTATATAAAGGGATTGTGTCTGTGTCTTAAAATACCTAGTGGAGAGCACATTTTCCAGGTTCAATGGCAGTTCGCTTCCTGTGCATATCACCCTGTGCATCCTCACCTGGCTGCACTGTTCACAGCTGAACGGAAGAGTTGTGGTCACAGCTCCTCCAGAGCCAGTCATGATGCCTCTCATTAGACTTGTGGTTCTATCTGTAAATGACTGTGGGACATAGGGACTTAACTCATGGATGAAAAGTATGATGTTTGTATGCCTGATTTTTGATGCTTCTTGTATCTTTCTGCTGATATCATTCCTCTTCCTCTGTTTGTGTTTCTTCAGCTTCTTAGATGTTGTCTAATATCAAGGAAATTAGAGGAGACTAATCTGGTTGTACCTTGGGTCAGTGTTTGACGTTTATGTTCTTCATGAAGAGCAGCTCGTAATCAGTAGGTTATTCATAAGGGCTTTTTAGAAGATGGTTGACAGTAGATCTTTGGTTGGGCTAGCTCAGGACTTAGGGTATGCAAATGCTTCATGCTTTTAAGAAAGTAAATTCCATAAAGGGATATGGGAAAAAGAAGGCACCAAGGGGGCATAAGTAAGATTTGGGAAATGAGTGCAGTTATTACCTCTCTGTTTTTTCTTACCACATGGCATGTGAGATTTTAGTTCCCCAGCCATGGACCAAACCCATGCCCCCTGCAGTGGAAGCTCAGAGTCTAAACCGCTGGACCACCAGGGAAGTCCTGATTACCATTTTAATTATGACTTTGAAAAAAAAAAACTTGCGAGTGGCAAGATTAGGTCTCGAGACTTTGGAAGAGCCACATTCTGGTTTGGGACTTTGGCGGGACAGAGTCCACCTCTGATCTGCCAAGTCCTGGTTTATCAGGATGGAGTTGGCATTGCCCCAAGAGGAAGCTCTGTTATTGAGAGGAAAACATATTTAGTTCTGCGATGGGTAGTAAGCAGGTTCCGATTAATCACATTCCTACAGGCAGGTTCTATAGTGTCTAACCTCTACTGAGGGCAGAGCCAAAGAAAAACAATCATTTGAACAGCAGTCTTTTCCAAAGTGATGTGCAACACATTTTTCCAGATGTTTCCAAAAGCACCATTTCCGAAGTGATATGCAAAAGTAACTAATTGTTTTCATCCTGCATTTCATGATTGGGGTGGTAGAAGTAGCCTCGAAGGCAGCTCTGGTGAGCAGAAAGGATGCAGTACAGCTTTTGTGAAGACAGCAGCAATTGGAGGGTAGGCGACCTGTCCTGGGGGCTTCCCAGATGGCGCTAGTGATAAAGAACCCTCCTGCCAATTCAGGAGACATGACACACAGAGGTTCCATCCCTGCGTCAGGAGGATCCCCTGGTGAAGGGCATGGCAACCCACTCCAGTATTCTTGCTTGGAGAATGCTGTGGACAGAGGAACCTGCCTGATTTTTGATGCTTCTTGACTTCCTTTTTTTGTTTGTGTTTCTTCAGCTTCTTAGATGTTGTCTAATATCAAGGAAATTAGAGGAGACTAATCTGGTTGTACCTTGGGTCAGTGTCTGTCGTTTATGTTCTTCATGAAGAGCAGCTCGTAATCAGTAGGTTATTCATAAGGGCTTTTTAGAAGATGGTTGACAGTAGATCTTTGGTTGGGCTAGCTCAGGACTTAGGGTATGCAAATGCTTCATGCTTTTAAGAAAGTAAATTCCATAAAGGGATATGGGAAAAAGAAGGCACCAAGGGGGCATAAGTAAGATTTGGGAAATGAGTGCAGTTATTACCTCTCTGTTTTTTCTTACCACATGGCATGTGAGATTTTAGTTCCCCAGCCATGGACCAAACCCATGCCCCCTGCAGTGGAAGCTCAGAGTCTAAACCGCTGGACCACCAGGGAAGTCCTGATTACCATTTTAATTATGACTTTGAAAAAAAAAAACTTGCGAGTGGCAAGATTAGGTCTCGAGACTTTGGAAGAGCCACATTCTGGTTTGGGACTTTGGCGGGACAGAGTCCACCTCTGATCTGCCAAGTCCTGGTTTATCAGGATGGAGTTGGCATTGCCCCAAGAGGAAGCTCTGTTATTGAGAGGAAAACATATTTAGTTCTGCGATGGGTAGTAAGCAGGTTCCGATTAATCACATTCCTACAGGCAGGTTCTATAGTGTCTAACCTCTACTGAGGGCAGAGCCAAAGAAAAACAATCATTTGAACAGCAGTCTTTTCCAAAGTGATGTGCAACACATTTTTCCAGATGTTTCCAAAAGCACCATTTCCGAAGTGATATGCAAAAGTAACTAATTGTTTTCATCCTGCATTTCATGATTGGGGTGGTAGAAGTAGCCTCGAAGGCAGCTCTGGTGAGCAGAAAGGATGCAGTACAGCTTTTGTGAAGACAGCAGCAATTGGAGGGTAGGCGACCTGTCCTGGGGGCTTCCCAGATGGCGCTAGTGATAAAGAACCCTCCTGCCAATTCAGGAGACATGACACACAGAGGTTCCATCCCTGCGTCAGGAGGATCCCCTGGTGAAGGGCATGGCAACCCACTCCAGTATTCTTGCTTGGAGAATGCTGTGGACAGAGGAACCTGGTGGGCTGTAGTCCATAGGGTCACACACAGTTGGAGATGACTGAAGTGACTTAGCACGTACACACAACCTGTCCTGACTGAATGACTGAGCATAAACAAAGTCTCCAACCCACGAGAACACATCCCTGAGCCATGTGCCACTGGGAGTGTCAACACTTAGAAATGAATGAGAAGAAGATGGTTAGGATCTGGAGGATATATAAAGAAGAGACTGGCAGGACAGTCTCTGTAAGCAGTTCCTTTTTTTTTTTTTTGTAAGCAATTTATTGAAAAGTTTTTTTTTTTTTTTTTTTGCTTTTTTTTTTAACTTTATTTATTTATTTATTTATTATTAATTTTTGTACATGTATGTTCCCAGATCATTCATATGTATATCCCTTGACCCTCTGAAAAGTTTTTTATTTATTTGGCTGTATCGGGTCTTCATTTAGTCAGGTTTGGGATCTTTTTTTTTTTTTTTTTGGCTACTTCTATTGGTCTTTAATTTTTATTTATTTTCATCCATCTTTGTTCTTTGGTCTCTGTGGGTCTTCTATCGCAGTGGCCTCTCTCACTGCAGAGCACTGGCTCTGGGTGCAGGCGCTACAGAGCACCGGCTCATAATTGGACACACTGGTCCAGCCGCTTCATGGCATGTGGGATCCTCCCAGGCCAGGGATTGAATCGGCGCCCCTTGCACTGCAAGGCGGACTCTTGACCCACTGGACCACCAGGGAAGCCCAGGATCTTTCATTTTAACACATGGATTTCTCTAGTGGTGGTGCAAGGACTTAATTGCTCTGTGGAACATGGGATAGTTCCCCCATCAGGGATTGAACCTGCATCCCCTGTATTGCCAGATGAAGTCTTAACCACTGGACCACCGGGGAAGTCCCAAGGGGTATCTTTCTTTACAGCCTAGTTTAGCATGTGACTTGGTTATCTTCTGTGCCACCTTCCTTGCGTGTGTTCTAAGTTTCAGAGTTCTGGAGAGGGATCTTTTCCTTAAAAGAGTTGACCTTTTCTCTAGGGTAAGAACATTAGACTGTCGTGGATTGAGTGAGAGTGCATACTGATCATAGGAAGGCTGTATATTTTTGCGGTTCTGACTACAGCTTCAAGTAGTATACTTGTCTAGGAGAGTGGAGGCTCTCTGTCTGGGCATCCATGTTCTAGACTCACCTGTAGCTAGAGTTGCACCTTGATGGTCTCCTTTTCATTGCCAGGCTATGATATTACACTTGTGATATTGCAGTGAAAGTCTGTCCTTATTGATCCCTTGCTTGCATTCCTTGCTCAGGGTGGAGGAGAAAGGAAATATCCTAATTGCTTAGCTTCTCTTCATTGCCCTCAGGTGTTTCAAGAGCCCCACCTTCTTCAGGGGCACCTCCAGCCTCGACAGCACAGGGGCCCTGTGGCCAGACTGCATACGGCCAGTTTGGCCAAGGAGATGTACAGAATGGGCCAAACTCCGGTGTTCAGATACAGAGGTATGTACCTGGGTCAACTTAAAGTTGGTTTGATGAGAGTGGAAGGATTAGGAATGTATGAGGACCTATGTTAGTTTTCTTTTTTTTCCTTTTGCTTTTCTCTTAGATTGGTTTTCCTCTTCCTTCATCCTTCTGTATTTTGTTTTCATTTTTCCAGGTTACAGGTGCTGCAGCTGTTCACTGTGTCAGTTATTGACTCATCTAAGTAACTGGGTTCTTTAGCATATTTTTTCTATTTCTGTGAACTTGAATTTTTTTTCTTGATCAGATATATATGTTAAATAATTGTTATGGTCCTTCTGAACCTACCCTAAGGGAGAAACAGGAAGAAGGAAGTTCAGGATTATTTATGTGTCTTTTGATTTCCCCTTTTCATCTAGAACAGGCACTTAGTAGGACTTATTGATTAAGTCTGGGTTTTGACCAGTTATGAAAGGACAGATCCTCAAGGAAAACTACATAAATGATGGAAATTTTGATGATGTGTGGCCCAATAAACCCCTATCTCTGCATGGAAGTCCTTTGAAGGAGTGCAGTCATCTCTGTTGGAATATTGGGTTTTTCTGGTAAACAAAGAACAATGTATAACTGCAGTAGGGTGTGGTAATGGAAGAGTTGCTTTCTGAAATTTTTATTAGGTGTCCAGAATATATATTTTCAGCATTGAATGTAAGCCCAGAGGACTAAGCCTTGAAGCTAACCAACATATAAAAGGCAGTCAGGGGAGGGGCCATCAAAATGCAATGAGAAAGAGCAGCAGCGGGGTAGGTTAACCAGGTCATCATAGCATCCTGAAACTAGGTGAAGACAGTGTTTTAGAAAGTCAGGAGAGTAATCATCTGTGCCATTTGCCAGTGAAAGATGAGATGTAAACTAAGAATTGACTGTTGGGTTTGGCAAGGTTTGACATCACTGACAAATACAGGTTCAGTGGATATATGAAGGCAACTGTCTAGCTGGAGTAGGTGAAAGAATTTCAGCTGGGAAGTGGATTAATGCAACCTAAAACCCTTCTTCTACAAACATCTAGAAAGGGAAGAGGAAATAGAAACAATTTTTTTTTTTCTTCTTCAAATGCATGACCAAGCTTCAAGAAAAGTGAAATCCTCAAGTGCCAGTGAACAAGTGGGAACTGAAAATCAGAGTGATAAGCTAACACTGTGGCTGCCTGGGTAAAGGGTAGAAATTATCATCTTGAGAACATGGGGGCTTAAGTTTAAGGAGGTACCTTGGCCATTTCTGAGCTGAGGTTTAGAACTGAGATCTTGTTTGTGAAGTCTGAACCTAGGCTACATTTCAGTGAACAGGTAGACTAGGGGGAAAAAAAAATCTGCACACTGGCAGAGGGAGATAATAAGGAGCCCTGTATCCTCCAGGCTGGCTGAGGATAAGTCCTGGGAGTTCGTGGGACTGCATGTGAACACAAGGTGTCATTTTGGGGTGATGAAAATGTTCTAAAACTGGATTGTGATGATGGTTGCACAACTCTGTAAGTTTACTAAAAATCATTTAGTTGTACACTTTGGAGTGGATTTTTTTGTTTTAATATTTATTTATTTGGCTGCATTGGGTCTTAGTTGAGGCATGTGAGCTTCATCACCTTATGGCATGTGGGATCTCAGTTCCCTGACCAGGGATCAAACCTGTGTCCCCTGCATTGGTAGGCAGATTCTTAACCACTGGACTACCAGGGAAGTCCCCAAAAGGAGTGGATTTAATGGTGTGGAAATTATATCTGAAAGCTTTAAAAAATTTTTAATCCTGGTAGCAGTATCATTGGAGTACTCTCCAGAAGCAGATCAAATGCTAAACAACCACTCTCCTCAATTCAGACCATCAGGGTTTCTCAGAGGGGGGAAAAATGATCAGACTATTAGAGGAGGGCAGATAGTAAGGAACTGTACCTGTCAATATAGGATTGTGTACCTACTTGAAAGTGAAAATGGTAGTCGCTTAATTGTGTCTGACTCTTTGCAACCCCATGGACAGTAGCCCATCAGGCCCTTCTGTCCATGGGATTCTCCAGACAAGAATACTGAAGTGGGTTGCCATGGCGATATAAGGCAACTTCTTTTCAGCTGGGAAGTGGATTAATGCAACCTAAAACCCTTCTTCTACAAACATCTAGAAAGGGAAGAGGAAATAGAAACAATTTTTTTTTTTCTTCTTCAAATGCATGACCAAGCTTCAAGAAAAGTGAAATCCTCAAGTGCCAGTGAACAAGTGGGAACTGAAAATCAGAGTGATAAGCTAACACTGTGGCTGCCTGGGTAAAGGGTAGAAATTATCATCTTGAGAACATGGGGGCTTAAGTTTAAGGAGGTACCTTGGCCATTTCTGAGCTGAGGTTTAGAACTGAGATCTTGTTTGTGAAGTCTGAACCTAGGCTACATTTCAGTGAACAGGTAGACTAGGGGGAAAAAAAAATCTGCACACTGGCAGAGGGAGATAATAAGGAGCCCTGTATCCTCCAGGCTGGCTGAGGATAAGTCCTGGGAGTTCGTGGGACTGCATGTGAACACAAGGTGTCATTTTGGGGTGATGAAAATGTTCTAAAACTGGATTGTGATGATGGTTGCACAACTCTGTAAGTTTACTAAAAATCATTTAGTTGTACACTTTGGAGTGGATTTTTTTGTTTTAATATTTATTTATTTGGCTGCATTGGGTCTTAGTTGAGGCATGTGAGCTTCATCACCTTATGGCATGTGGGATCTCAGTTCCCTGACCAGGGATCAAACCTGTGTCCCCTGCATTGGTAGGCAGATTCTTAACCACTGGACTACCAGGGAAGTCCCCAAAAGGAGTGGATTTAATGGTGTGGAAATTATATCTGAAAGCTTTAAAAAATTTTTAATCCTGGTAGCAGTATCATTGGAGTACTCTCCAGAAGCAGATCAAATGCTAAACAACCACTCTCCTCAATTCAGACCATCAGGGTTTCTCAGAGGGGGGAAAAATGATCAGACTATTAGAGGAGGGCAGATAGTAAGGAACTGTACCTGTCAATATAGGATTGTGTACCTACTTGAAAGTGAAAATGGTAGTCGCTTAATTGTGTCTGACTCTTTGCAACCCCATGGACAGTAGCCCATCAGGCTCTTCTGTCCATGGGATTCTCCAGACAAGAATACTGAAGTGGGTTGCCATTGCCTTCTCCAGAGGATCTTCCCAACCCAGGGGATCTAACCCAGACCTCTTGAATTGGTGGGTGAATTCTTTACCACTGAGCTATCAGGGAAGCCCTACTTAAGAGAGTGCAAATAAAGACATTTTCAGACAAAGACTAAGAGTTTATCATGTATGGGTCCTGACTGAGAAAACTACTAAGGGAAAGACTAAAGAAAAAAAAGGAAGATAAACCTAGAAAAGAATTAAAGAAGTAGAGACAGGGACTTCCCTAGAAGTCCAGTGGTTAGGAAACCCTGTTTCCACTGCAGGGAGCTCAGGTTTGATTCTTGTTTGGGGAACGAAGATCCTGTGCTAAGGAGAAAGATGATGCTAACTCTACCAGAGTTAAGGACTACAGGACATAAACCAGGGAGCCTGCTAGTTGGACCTATCCAGCAAAGCCTTGTTACTTGAATAGCTGGGTTGGACACTCCCATGGTATCAGATGCCGTGTTAAAATACAAAGGGAAAACAAAGTTTGCTATGAATCACATGTAGATTATGAGGAATGTGATTTATTCACAAATATATAAAAATATGAAGTCATATAAGAGCAAGATCCCAGATGAGAGTAAGATGCTATAAAAACAGTATTGCTTCCCATATGATGTGGAGCTCCTGCTCACTTTGTTTATTTTTTTTGGCCACTTCTATTGGTCTTTTATTTATCTGTTTTCACCCATCTTTGTTCTTTGGCTCCTGTGGGCCTCCCATCATGGTGGCCTCTGTTTCTGCAGAGCACCAGCTCTGGGCGCATGCGCTCCAGAGCTCCGGCTTGGTAATTGGACACATTGGTCCAGCCGTTCCGCAGCACATGGGACCTTCCCAGGCCAGGGATCGAACCGGTGCCCCTTGCACTGCAAGGTGGCGTCCTTACCCACTGGACCACCAGGGAAGCCCTCCTGCCCACTTTAAAGCCCTCCTGGCCCACTAGAAGCCTCTGCCTGCCTTCTCTTCACAGGCTCCCTGGGTCTCAGCCATTTGCGTCTGCCCCATTGGCCCCTGTGGTCAGCCAGCCAGCCGTGCTTCAGCCCTATGGGCCTCCCCCGACAAGTGCACAGGTGACTGCTCAGCTGGCCGGGATGCAGATCAGTGGTGCTGTGGCCCCAGCTCCTCCCCCTTCAGGGCTGGGCTATGGTGAGTAGCAGTGACCACATAAATACTGTCTCCTTCTTTTTAGAGGCATCAGACTCTGGGGGTATACCTGAATCCCCTTTATTTCTTGTGCTTCTGAGTCCCAGCAGATGAGACAAGTCATTCCTGCCCCTCGGGTAGAAAGGAAAGTGGTTTACTGAACAAGGAGGCAAAATGATTGGGGTTCTGACTCTACTTCTTCTGCTTCTCAGGCCCACCAACGTCGCTGGCCTCAGCCTCAGGAAGTTTCCCTAACTCTGGTCTGTATGGCTCCTATCCTCAGGGCCAAGCTCCTCCCCTTGGCCAGTCCCAGGGTCATCCGGGAGCCCAGCCTCCCCAGCGACCTGTCCCACCACAGGCCTCCAGCTTCACACCCCCTGCCTCAGGGGGTCCTCGGATGCCTTCGATGACTGGTCCACTCTTGCCTGGACAGAGTTTTGGCGGGCCGCCAGTGAGCCAGCCCAGTCATGTACCTTCCTCTCCTCCTCAAGCTCTGCCCCCTGGCCCGCAAATGCCTGGGCCCCCAGGACCACCACCACCTGTGCACTCCTCGCCGCAGCCTGGCTATCAGCTGCAACAAAATGGTGAGTTTTTCCCAAGGACGACCTAGGAGCCAAAGACCTCAGCTGTTCAGATGTTTTCATTGTTGTTGTTGCTATTTGCTTTTGTATTGCTTGCTAAGTGGTTAGCTAGACAGATAGCTTCAGTGTATTATTACTAAGATGTGGGATTTATAAGATTTTTTTTTCCCTGATCAGATAGCATGGACTTTCTCTGAATGATCATTACTGTATCTCTCAATTCTGTGTTTAGAGGAGTTTAATCATTTCCGTGAGGCCTTAAGAAGGGATTGGGAAGGAATATTTTGTTCATCAGCCTTGTGCCCCTGTCTCTCAGGTTCCTTTGGACCAGCCCGGGGCCCTCAGTCCAATTATGGAAGTCCCTACCCAGGAGCAGCCACTTTCGGCAGTCAGCCTGGGCCCCCTCAACCATTGCCTCCTAAGCGCCTGGACCCCGATGCCATCCCAAGCCCCGTAAGTAGATCCTTATGTGGTTCTGGGGAAGGAGTTTGTGACTGCCAGATAAGTGAGTCAACCTAGATGAGATGTTTGCCTAGCCTTTTCTGATTATGTTTCCCTTTCATTGATCATCTTGTAGGTGTAGAACCTACATGTAATTGTTGACTCTTTAACTAGAATTTGAAGTCCCTGAAGTGTTGCAGGGGCACTTGTACTTCATAGCTGGGCAGGAAAGGAGGGGAAGCCAGGCGTGATCAGCAGTGTCTCAGAACTCTGGGTTGAGTGCTGTGTTCTGTCATCACTGGACAGAGCCTGCTAGCCTCTGCTTTTCTGTGGAGTGGTGGCTGTGCCCAGGACTTGTCCTCCTAGGCATAGCAGGATAGGATAGCAGTCTTCTTAATGGTTAGAGCTGATGGGAAATCTCTGGTGTTGGGCGTGAGAAGGAGAAAGCCTCTCCGGATTCTGTCTGTCTCTACCTGGGTAGTATTTTAGCAGGAAGCCTTCGATACTTCTGTTTGCTAGGCTTCTGTTGTGTGAATGGAGAAAAGTGATTTACAACTTCAAGGGCAATATGAGGAAGTTGCTTCTCCTAGGAAGAGGGTAAATCTCACCCTTAGAGCCATCAGGATGCTCAGATTTTCCTCATCATACTCAGAACAGAGGCTGGTGCTGTACTCCCATGTGGAGGCCACTTGATAGTTCTGTCTGCAACATTTGCTCCGTCAGTTGCCTCACCATGCTTAGCCATTGTCATATTCCATCTTGTTCTCTCCCCTGTTCCTTTGGGGAACCATCCTGGTGAGGGACCCAGCTGGCTAAGGGGCATTCTAGGAATGAAGCAGTGCCTCTTTCCTTTTTCCTTCTGTAGTGAGAAGGAGAATCTGTCTGGATATGAGGGGAGGCTTCTTTCAGCATAAAGTGGTTCTTACATGGGAGGCTTGGCCTTTTGGAGGGAACATGCCTCTTCTGTCTTCTTAAAATTTCTCCCATTCAACCCCTCCATATAACCACTCTTGCCTCCTTCTTTATCTTTCTACATCCTAGTCTGAGCCATTAAAGGCTCATTTTTGACCCAGAAAATTTTGGAATTTCTGATTGAGACGGGGCCTGATTTCAGCAGTAGGAGCTGGGCTCCAGCTGTTGTTCATGTCTTAACTCATCAGGGTTGAGAGAAGTAACATCTGCTTCTTGTTCTTTTGTCTCCTCCTTGTATTCCCTGTTTTTCTTTAGCTGTCCCTCCTCCTTGTATTGAACTGAATTTAGTCCCTGAAGTGTTGCAGGGGCACTTGTACTTCATAGCTGGGCAGGAAAGGAGGGGAAGCCAGGCGTGATCAGCAGTGTCTCAGAACTCTGGGTTGAGTGCTGTGTTCTGTCATCACTGGACAGAGCCTGCTAGCCTCTGCTTTTCTGTGGAGTGGTGGCTGTGCCCAGGACTTGTCCTCCTAGGCATAGCAGGATAGGATAGCAGTCTTCTTAATGGTTAGAGCTGATGGGAAATCTCTGGTGTTGGGCGTGAGAAGGAGAAAGCCTCTCCGGATTCTGTCTGTCTCTACCTGGGTAGTATTTTAGCAGGAAGCCTTCGATACTTCTGTTTGCTAGGCTTCTGTTGTGTGAATGGAGAAAAGTGATTTACAACTTCAAGGGCAATATGAGGAAGTTGCTTCTCCTAGGAAGAGGGTAAATCTCACCCTTAGAGCCATCAGGATGCTCAGATTTTCCTCATCATACTCAGAACAGAGGCTGGTGCTGTACTCCCATGTGGAGGCCACTTGATAGTTCTGTCTGCAACATTTGCTCCGTCAGTTGCCTCACCATGCTTAGCCATTGTCATATTCCATCTTGTTCTCTCCCCTGTTCCTTTGGGGAACCATCCTGGTGAGGGACCCAGCTGGCTAAGGGGCATTCTAGGAATGAAGCAGTGCCTCTTTCCTTTTTCCTTCTGTAGTGAGAAGGAGAATCTGTCTGGATATGAGGGGAGGCTTCTTTCAGCATAAAGTGGTTCTTACATGGGAGGCTTGGCCTTTTGGAGGGAACATGCCTCTTCTGTCTTCTTAAAATTTCTCCCATTCAACCCCTCCATATAACCACTCTTGCCTCCTTCTTTATCTTTCTACATCCTAGTCTGAGCCATTAAAGGCTCATTTTTGACCCAGAAAATTTTGGAATTTCTGATTGAGACGGGGCCTGATTTCAGCAGTAGGAGCTGGGCTCCAGCTGTTGTTCATGTCTTAACTCATCAGGGTTGAGAGAAGTAACATCTGCTTCTTGTTCTTTTGTCTCCCTCCTTGTATTCCCCTGCTACCTTTATTATTAAAACACTAAAAGCAACTCAATGAGCTGCCTCCTCAGCAGAAAACCAGGCACAGAATAGACCCTGATGCCATTCCTAGTCCAGTAAGTGCAGGGGGTGTGTGTGTGTGTGTCATCCCTGTGTTGAATCACCCTTGCATGCCTATGACCTCATCTTCACCTCATCCACCATGTCCATCCCTCTCCATCCTCTTCCCTTAGTCCTTCTAGACCCTCGCTTTTACAAGCTAGAAGGGTATGCATGCCTCAAGTCACCATATAATGAAGTATCAAGCTGTTAGCAGTGCCTTTAAGAATGGGATGGTAGAAGGTCAGACTCAAAGGGTGGGGTCAGGTGGCTCGTTAAGCTGTGATTTTAGCCCTGCTGGCACCTGCAGGAGCTGGCCTGTGACATATGATGGAACAAGACAAAATTGAACAGTAGGTCCTTCCCTTTGGGGTTTGATTTGTCTATAGCTTGTTGTGGAGAAATATGTCGGTAGGTGGCTACTACTGTACAAGTTTTGGAAGCTGGCATTTCTTACAGGGGGAGGGAGAGCTGGTTTGGGAAAGTGGGTTACTTTCTCACCTGGAGAGTCTGTTTGACTCTGATATATTTCTGAGCTTCAGCTTTTTATGCTATGGGATAGAGAGTCTTATTCTTCCTTTACATTTTCTGGTTTTACCAAACCCATCTTGAAGTAACTGACCAAAGGTTATCAGTCTGCACGGAGATCTGATCACCAGCTTTGCAAATCTCTTTTTTTCCCTTTGCTGGGTCTGTCAAAATGTGGGGGACTGAGGATTGGGCTATGACATCCTCCTCTCCCATATTTATACAGTGATGCTTACCTGAAAATAAGGCAGCATCTGCTTCCTCACCTTACCTGATCATTTCCGGCTATGTAATCCTCTCCTCACCTTGTCCCTTCTACTTTCATTGAGTGTAGAGTCATTCCAGGTAGATTTCATTTTTACATGGTTACTGTTGTCTGTTTTCCTGCTTTTGGGGAGAGAAGGGAGGGGAAGCCTTGATGAGGGAGGGAAGTGGAATCTGACCATGTCTGCAGGCTTGTGATCAGAGCTGGAGCTTTCCTGGAGGGGATATTATAACTGGGTGATCACCATTTGTCGGGGGTCAGGGCCGTTCATAAGGAAGCCCTTTCTCAGTGTTGCCTGTGCGGCAGCAACATGAGTGGAACATGACTCTCGAGTGGAAGGTGGGCATTACGGCATTCTGTATGACGGCCAGGAGGAGAGCAGGCCTGGTGCATGACGTGTGTTCCTTGGCAGATTCTTAGTTTCTGTGTGCAGCTCCCACCTTTCTTTCGCCCACCTCTCTGGGACGTGGTATGCCCTGCTCCCTTTTCATCTCTCACTTCATTCATTTCACTTCTTCCCTACAGATTCAGGTTATTGAAGATGACAGGAACAACCGGGGCTCAGAGCCATTTGTTACTGGAGTACGGGGCCAGGTGCCACCCTTAGTCACCACCAACTTCCTGGTGAAAGACCAAGGTGAGAAGGGCATTAACTCCTCCCTGTGGGACTTTTTCTCTAATGTTATCAGCTTAAGGATGGGACTTCTGTTGATCTTTAGTCAGAGACCAGTCCCTCATTGGTCTCTTGCAGGGAAAAGCCACCATCAGCTCTAGCATTTGTGGGAGTGGATGGAGTGGGTCAGTGTCTGGAGTGATTCTTTGGTCTGACTCAGCTTTCCCACCTCCCTCAGGGAATGCAAGCCCCCGATACATCCGATGCACATCCTATAATATCCCTTGCACCTCTGACATGGCTAAGCAGGCTCAGGTGCCCCTGGCAGCTGTCATCAAGCCGCTGGCAAGGCTGCCCCCGGAGGAGGTGAGTCAGGGAAGGGACTAGAATGTCATAAGAGGGAGGAAGTGAGGGGAAGAGAGGAGGAACACTTCTTCCTGGTTGTGATTCTGGCAGTCACAGTGGATGAAGTCTTGGCTTGAGCATATCTTCAATAGCTTTCTATCCCAGGGCCCATGATTGAAGCAAGTGGTAAGGAGGAAAGCAAAAGCCCAAGAAATTACTGGATGGGAGCAGAGTTCACAGGTGAAACACATCATGGAGAGAGGCAAGGCCAACTTGTACGGGAGAAGATGGCTGGCTGCAGGAGCCTCTCCTAGCATGATCTTCTCTAGATGATTAGAGGCACATCATTCTGGGTTTTTCTTGTACACTGTCCCATCATCCCAGGGAGGTTAGAAATATTAGGACAGAATGTTAAGGAACAGATCAGAATTCAGTTCTTTTTTCACCTGGTTTGGCCCATGCTCTGTCACCCCAGTACCTGGAATCGGGATGAAGAGAGAGCTTGGAGCTGCTGCGCCAGGCCATGGTGTAGGGCCCATCATGTTCCTGCCTTACTGGGCTTGGGGTGGATTTCTCCATACCTGGACATTCGGGGCTTTCACCTTACATCCTGCTTCGTTGTCTTGTTCTGTTTTTTCTCTTTCTCTTTTCCTGGGTCTCAATGGGGATGGTTCGACACTTGGCTGCTGGTCTCTTATCTGCAGGGTGACATCTGCCTGGAGGTGTCAGTAGGTGTCACAAAAATCCAGGGATTAGGAAGGACAAGTGTCATAGATACTTGGTTGGGAAAGGAAGCAAGAGTCAAGACCTAGGGCAGGAGGGGCCAGAAATGAGAATCCTGGGTAAGCGTTAACTTTCTCCTCATGCACCCATGTCAGCCGCTGGCTTGTTTGGGCCAGTTCCACTATTGTTCTTCTCTTTCAAAAAGTGAAATTTTAGAGGTGGGGAGTAATGAGAGGGACTATAGAACTGAGACTCTTAGGGACATTTCTCAGGGACACTTGTGCTCTTTCCCCTCTCTTCCCTCCCTAGGCAGACTGTCCGAGCCATGCCCTTCTCCCCCCAGGTTGTTCCTCATCTATGGCCACATGTAGCTGTAGTTTTCTTCTGTGTCTTGAGCCCTCTTCCTGTGCTCCTTAGGCTTCACCGTATGTCGTCGACCATGGGGAATCCGGCCCTTTGCGCTGCAATCGTTGCAAAGCATACATGTGCCCCTTCATGCAGTTCATTGAGGGAGGGAGGCGCTTCCAGTGCTGCTTCTGCAGCTGTATCAACGATGGTACGTTGACAGAGGCTGGGGCTGGGGGGTCTGGATTGCATCTTCATTGTTCTCTCTCGAGTTAGATAGATAAGGGTCTGTTGTCAGGAGCTGGGGAAGTTAGGTGCCTCTGGGGCTGTAGGTCAGGAGAGTGAGCTCAGCCAGGACCAGACTAGCACTGAGAGCGGACCTGTGAGTAACACTCTCCCCTACTCCCCACAGTTCCCCCCCAGTATTTTCAACATCTGGATCATACCGGCAGGCGTGTGGATGCTTATGACCGTCCTGAGCTGTCCCTGGGCTCTTATGAATTCTTGGCCACTGTAGATTACTGCAAGGTGAGGGAGGGTAGTGTGGGGAGCAGCAGTGGGTGGAGGACAATGAGACAGCTGACACTTGCTGTGGTCATTTCCCTCACCCCATCATTGTCCTCTTTGATGCTGACTTCTCTCTGGTCAGCTGACCTGCTACCCCTCGCCCCTCCGTCCTCTCCTTCTTTTGCAGAACAATAAGTTCCCCATCCCTCCTGCCTTCATTTTCATGATTGACGTCTCCTACAATGCTGTCAGGAGTGGTCTTGTCAGGCTCCTCTGTGAGGAGCTCAAGTCACTGTTAGACTTTCTGCCCAGGTGAGCTTTAGGAGCCGAGGTGCTTCCTGTGGATGATATGGTGGGGAGGGGCCTAGGGGTGGGAAGCTGGGTTAACTCACCACGTGGATCCCAATGTCACGAAGTTGGGTGGTGGAGAAGGCGGCAGGTCTGGGTAACAATGTCACCTTCTGCAGGGAGGGCGGGGCAGAAGAGTCAGCAATCCGCGTTGGCTTTGTCACCTATAATAAGGTGCTCCATTTCTACAATGTGAAGAGCTCATTGGCCCAGCCACAGATGATGGTTGTATCTGATGTGGGTGACATGTTTGTGCCACTGCTGGATGGCTTCCTGGTCAATGTCAATGAGTCTCGGGCAGTCATCACCAGGTAAGAGCCCGACGGTAGGGGTTAAGCATGGGTGGGGTGGGTACAAGCACGGAAAGCCAGGGTTGAGCAGAGGGCTCAGCAGATGGACAGAGGCTTTCCCTCAGAAGGTCTCAGAGTTTGGGGGCCAGACGACTTTTCGGGGAATTGAGGGATCTGAAATTTGGATAGTAGTTTTGATTGCCTCCCGTCTCCTGTCGCTTCAGCTTATTGGATCAGATTCCGGAAATGTTTGCAGACACAAGGGAGACGGAGACAGTATTTGCCCCAGTGATCCAGGCTGGGATGGAGGCTCTGAAGGTAAGCTGAGTCCCGGGCAGCCACCTCTGAGACACTTTCTTCTGAACATCTTACCCCCTGGGATACAAGCCCTGTTTCTTTAGTGACTGGTGACCGTCCAGTGAGTCAGCTTGTCTGACATAGTTGGCATTGAGTAAATGACAAGGGAAGGGATGAATGAATAATGGATGACTAAAGGAAAGAATGGACCAGTAGATCTCCCTCCTCTTCTAGGCTGCTGAGTGTGCAGGGAAGCTCTTTTTGTTCCACACATCCCTGCCCATTGCAGAGGCCCCAGGGAAACTGAAGAACAGAGATGACAGGAAGTTGATCAACACAGACAAGGAGAAGGTATGGGATTGGGAGCTGGGGGAGCGGACTTCCCTTCCCAGAGGGACATGCTGTCTCTTCACAGTGCGATACTCTTTAACTTTCTTGAGGAGGGACTAGATCCTCCACCCTTTCATATCTGTGCTTAGCAGCCTTCTCCACCACTCCCACACTTCTCCCCCATCTCATCCCAAAGCCCTTGGTAGATTTTTAAAAGAGAATGTTCTATTACTGCTGCAAACTGAGAGGTAGCCTAAAGTCTTACATGTCCTTGAATAACCCATATTTACATACACTTTTCTCAAACAGGGTGGAACTCAGATCTCTGAACGCCTTCTGTTCTTCCCCAGACTCTGTTCCAGCCTCAGACAGGTGCCTATCAGACCCTGGCCAAAGAGTGTGTGGCCCAAGGCTGCTGCATAGACCTCTTCCTCTTCCCTAACCAGTATGTGGATGTGGCCACGCTCTCCGTTGTACCCCAGCTCACTGGTGGCTCTGTCTATAAATACGCTTGCTTTCAGGTACGGCATGGGACTCTGGCTGGCAGGTGGAGGCAGGGCTGAAATGCCTGCCTACATGTGGCATGTCCTTAGCTGCTGACTCATGGATAAGAGTATCACTGAGCAGAAGACCACATCGTGTAAAGAACAGAGTGTGGTGGACAGGAGTATGGGACTTGGAGTCAGCCCCAGGTTGATATTCTAGCTCAACCACTTACTAGCAGTATGACATAGGATAAATTGCTTAATTATTTTCTCCATTGTTTCTTCATCTAGAAAATGGGACTTTTTATAGTTACTAATTAGGGTTTGTCATCAGGAATAGTTGAGCACATGTAACGCACTTAATGTGGTACCTGGCATGTAGTAAGTGCTTAAAAGCTATCGTTATCATGAACGTTGTTATTATCTTCACCTTCCTGTCATCACGATTCTGCAGGAATGAATAATGGATGACTAAAGGAAAGAATGGACCAGTAGATCTCCCTCCTCTTCTAGGCTGCTGAGTGTGCAGGGAAGCTCTTTTTGTTCCACACATCCCTGCCCATTGCAGAGGCCCCAGGGAAACTGAAGAACAGAGATGACAGGAAGTTGATCAACACAGACAAGGAGAAGGTATGGGATTGGGAGCTGGGGGAGCGGACTTCCCTTCCCAGAGGGACATGCTGTCTCTTCACAGTGCGATACTCTTTAACTTTCTTGAGGAGGGACTAGATCCTCCACCCTTTCATATCTGTGCTTAGCAGCCTTCTCCACCACTCCCACACTTCTCCCCCATCTCATCCCAAAGCCCTTGGTAGATTTTTAAAAGAGAATGTTCTATTACTGCTGCAAACTGAGAGGTAGCCTAAAGTCTTACATGTCCTTGAATAACCCATATTTACATACACTTTTCTCAAACAGGGTGGAACTCAGATCTCTGAACGCCTTCTGTTCTTCCCCAGACTCTGTTCCAGCCTCAGACAGGTGCCTATCAGACCCTGGCCAAAGAGTGTGTGGCCCAAGGCTGCTGCATAGACCTCTTCCTCTTCCCTAACCAGTATGTGGATGTGGCCACGCTCTCCGTTGTACCCCAGCTCACTGGTGGCTCTGTCTATAAATACGCTTGCTTTCAGGTACGGCATGGGACTCTGGCTGGCAGGTGGAGGCAGGGCTGAAATGCCTGCCTACATGTGGCATGTCCTTAGCTGCTGACTCATGGATAAGAGTATCACTGAGCAGAAGACCACATCGTGTAAAGAACAGAGTGTGGTGGACAGGAGTATGGGACTTGGAGTCAGCCCCAGGTTGATATTCTAGCTCAACCACTTACTAGCAGTATGACATAGGATAAATTGCTTAATTATTTTCTCCATTGTTTCTTCATCTAGAAAATGGGACTTTTTATAGTTACTAATTAGGGTTTGTCATCAGGAATAGTTGAGCACATGTAACGCACTTAATGTGGTACCTGGCATGTAGTAAGTGCTTAAAAGCTATCGTTATCATGAACGTTGTTATTATCTTCACCTTCCTGTCATCACGATTCTGCAGGCTTGTAGAGTGGAGGGGGTACAGGGATTGTTGGTGGATGGTATGGAGTAGGAGATGTGACTCTGGGCCTGGGGATACAGGTGGAGAACGACCAGGAAAGGTTCCTGAGTGACCTGCGTCGGAATGTCCAGAAGGTTATTGGCTTTGATGCTGTGATGCGGGTCCGGACAAGCACGGGTCAGTTCTGGTTGGAGAAGAGCAGGTGTGTGGGTGGGGGGGGGCTCAGTCTGGGCACCTGTCACACCTTTAGCCCTGTCCCTGTCCATGGTCTCAGGTATCCGGGCTGTAGATTTCTTTGGAGCTTTCTACATGAGCAACACAACAGATGTGGAGCTGGCCGGGCTGGATGGGGACAAGACGGTGACTGTGGAGTTCAAGCACGACGATCGTCTCAGTGAAGAGAGTGGAGCCCTCCTGCAGGTGGTGGACAGGAGGCGGGGGTTGAGGAAGAAGTGCCAGGGGTCACTTCACTGGATTTAATAAGTAGGCTGAGGGAAGGGGGTGAGGGGTGGGGCAGAGAAGACTAGAAGAGGCTGGAGAAGGGATGGCTCCTGTCTTTGTTCCACTTTAAGACTATAGCAGAGAGGTGGTGCCAAGGGCTCTGGTGAGGAAGGGGTGTGACGCCCTCTCCCCCCACCCCTAGTGTGCCCTGCTCTACACCAGCTGTGCAGGGCAGCGACGGCTCCGCATCCACAACCTGGCTCTCAACTGCTGCACTCAGCTGGCTGATCTGTACCGAAACTGTGAGACTGACACACTCATCAACTACATGGCCAAGTTTGGTGAGGGCAGAGGCCCGGCAGGGTGGGACTGGGGCTGAGGATGGACGGCAGTTCAGCATTCCTGGGTGGGTGTGACGGTGAGAGGGCTCCTGTGATAGGGTGGCCGGCCAGTGATGGTGCCATCCCCCTTTCCCATCCAGCATACCGGGGGGTCCTGAGCAGCCCTGTGAAAACTGTTCGCGATGCTCTCGTCACTCAGTGTGCCCAGATCTTGGCCTGTTACAGGAAGAACTGTGCCAGCCCCTCCTCTGCGGGACAGGTAGGGCAGGTGTGTTGGTGGAGGAGGTGTTGGGATGCATCTTCACCTTGGCAGGGATTTCTCACAATCCTTGATTTTGTTTTGACAACTCCCTTAGTTGATCCTTCCTGAGTGCATGAAACTACTCCCAGTTTACCTGAACTGTGTACTGAAGAGTGATGTCCTGCAGCCTGGAGCTGAGGTCACTACTGATGACCGTGCCTATGTCCGGCAGTTGGTTACCTCCATGGACGTGGCTGAAACCAATGTCTTCTTCTATCCTCGGCTCCTACCATTGGTGCGACTGAGTGCTGGATTGGGAGACCCTGAACTGAGAAAGGGGCATCATAGGAGGAGGAAGGGAAGGATTAACATTAACTGTGTCTGACACTAATGAATTTTTTACCTGTATTATCTGATGTAATATGTTCATACTAACAGTTACGCAGGTGCTTAGTTTTTAGAAATTTTGTGTACCTGGCGGGGGTACAGAATGAGGGGGTACAAGTGGACAAATAAGTCTTGTGGTCATTGGTAACTTTTTCCCTCTCCCTTTTGTCCAGACAAAGTCTCCCATTGAGAATACCACTGAGCCCCTAGCAGTCCGAGCATCTGAAGAGCGTCTAAGCAACGGGGATATATATTTACTGGAGAACGGGCTCAACCTCTTCCTCTGGGTGGGAGCGAGTGTCCAGCAGGGTGTTGTCCAGAGCCTCTTCGGCGTCTCCTCTTTCAGTCAGATCGCCAGTGGCCTGGTGAGGGCAGGGTGTCAAGGGGATTGTGGGTGTGGAAGTAAACTTCACAATAAGAGTAGGAGCCAGTAAAGTTAGTGTGTTCCTTCTCTTACAGAGCAGGGGACGCTGAGAGAGGGAGGGTGCCGTCAGGCTTCCGTATTTCAGATAATGCATAAATCTGTGCTACCCCCTCTTGACTGCTGGATTTGGCACGCCTTCCCATAAGGATAAATGAATTTTGTGTTACAGAGTGTTCTGCCAGTTTTGGATAATCTGCTGTCCAAGAAGGTGCGAGGCCTCATTGATAGTTTGAGGGCCCAGAGGTCGCGGTACATGAAGGTAACACTGATCTGAACTTACCTTGTCGGGTCTTCACTGTGAAGAGGGTTGGGGAGTGAGTGACTAAAAGATGGCATTTCAGGGCATGTGTAGTTTCTTTAGCCCTGCCTCATGACCACCCTGTATTCTGCCCATAGCTTATTGTGGTGAAACAAGAGGACAAGCTGGAGATGCTGTTCAAGCACTTCCTGGTGGAAGACAAGAGCCTGAGCGGGGGAGCATCCTATGTGGACTTTCTCTGTCATATGCATAAGGAGATTCGGCAGCTACTGAGCTAGAGCATGTGGGTAAACAGTGTAGGGTCCAGGCCAGCTTCCAGAAAGTACCCCAGGACAGCAGAGAAACTGGGACAGTTCCATATCTTATAAGTTGTGTAAGCTGACCTCAGTCTCTTTGGGGGGAGGGGGAGGTATAAGGAGACACCTTCTTTCTGGGCTCAAGTATCCTAGCACTCTGTCATGTCCTGCTGTTGGAAGGTGCCCCTGTCCCCTCACTTTATCCTCCTTTTCCTGCTAATCCTGTCGTAATGAATGTAGTTTCTCAGTTCACCGTATATGATTTGGTGTTGGGGGATTTGGAGCCACCCAGACCCTGGCAATATTATGTGTCCCTTTGGACCAGCCTCCAAGAAGAGAAGGGCAGGTGGCAAGATGCGGGGATCCCAGGGTTACTACATGGGGAGGGACTGCTAATTCAGCTCATTGTCATCAACAACTTCCTATATTAGGGATAAACATACATACAGGTGCACAAGAGCTGGGCTATAGACCATAGATGGTATAGAGAAAAGTGGTCAGTCTTCTTGGGCCTGGAAGTCAACAGTCACCTCATAATGACTGAGGGTGGTCGATTAGCTTTCTTGCTCTGCTTCTACTGCTCTTTCTCCTGCAAGGACTGACGATCCCCTGATGGACAGAGGCACGTTATCAGAAGTGAATGAGCGTAGGAACAGAGTTGCAAAGTGTATTAAGACCTAGGAGAGGTATCAGCCTCCTTTCCAGCCAGAGCGGCCCGACGCTGGATGGTTCTGTAGGGAGACTGGTCATCAACTTGCAGTACCTCACAGAACCAGCCCGCATCCCACTCTGAGCTTCTGCTGGAAATGCTGCTCCTCAAACTGTTGGGGAGAGAGGCAGAGGCTAGTTCGACACTTACTACTTGTCGGGTCTTCACTGTGAAGAGGGTTGGGAGTGAGTGACTAAAAGATGGCATTTCAGGGCATGTGTAGTTTCTTTAGCCCTGCCTCATGACCACCCTGTATTCTGCCCATAGCTTATTGTGGTGAAACAAGAGGACAAGCTGGAGATGCTGTTCAAGCACTTCCTGGTGGAAGACAAGAGCCTGAGCGGGGGAGCATCCTATGTGGACTTTCTCTGTCATATGCATAAGGAGATTCGGCAGCTACTGAGCTAGAGCATGTGGGTAAACAGTGTAGGGTCCAGGCCAGCTTCCAGAAAGTACCCCAGGACAGCAGAGAAACTGGGACAGTTCCATATCTTATAAGTTGTGTAAGCTGACCTCAGTCTCTTTGGGGGGAGGGGGAGGTATAAGGAGACACCTTCTTTCTGGGCTCAAGTATCCTAGCACTCTGTCATGTCCTGCTGTTGGAAGGTGCCCCTGTCCCCTCACTTTATCCTCCTTTTCCTGCTAATCCTGTCGTAATGAATGTAGTTTCTCAGTTCACCGTATATGATTTGGTGTTGGGGGATTTGGAGCCACCCAGACCCTGGCAATATTATGTGTCCCTTTGGACCAGCCTCCAAGAAGAGAAGGGCAGGTGGCAAGATGCGGGGATCCCAGGGTTACTACATGGGGAGGGACTGCTAATTCAGCTCATTGTCATCAACAACTTCCTATATTAGGGATAAACATACATACAGGTGCACAAGAGCTGGGCTATAGACCATAGATGGTATAGAGAAAAGTGGTCAGTCTTCTTGGGCCTGGAAGTCAACAGTCACCTCATAATGACTGAGGGTGGTCGATTAGCTTTCTTGCTCTGCTTCTACTGCTCTTTCTCCTGCAAGGACTGACGATCCCCTGATGGACAGAGGCACGTTATCAGAAGTGAATGAGCGTAGGAACAGAGTTGCAAAGTGTATTAAGACCTAGGAGAGGTATCAGCCTCCTTTCCAGCCAGAGCGGCCCGACGCTGGATGGTTCTGTAGGGAGACTGGTCATCAACTTGCAGTACCTCACAGAACCAGCCCGCATCCCACTCTGAGCTTCTGCTGGAAATGCTGCTCCTCAAACTGTTGGGGAGAGAGGCAGAGGTGGCTAGTCTCTTCTGTTAGGACACCACTCAGGCTTTGGTACTGACAGAGTGGCTGACAGTTATCTTCCAACCCTACCTGGCTGGGGCAGGACAAAGGCTAGGCTTGATGGTGGCCAGGCTTGCCTGCTTCCAGCCTGCGATGCCCCTGCTCTGGACCTTTCATTTCTCTTCATTGGTTTATTTTTCAATGCATCTTTAATTTGTAAAGAAATAAAGTAAATTAAGATGTATCCAGTAGGCTCATTTTTATCTGTGACATACCACTTTTCCTCCTTCCTGCCTGGACTAGCGGCTCCACAGAAGTGGCCCGCTAAGCTGCGCATGCGCCGTGTGCGCCTGTGGCGTAAGACCTCGTCCCATCGCGACTGACCGCCAGGCGGACTCCAGTGCTAAGGGGCGTCGGCCGCCAGCGTAGACATGGGCGCCGGTCGCATGGGGGCTGTGCTTGCTGTCCTGGGAGTGCTGAGTGTCTGCACGGCTAGCGGCTCCGGCCTCAGGGCGGAGGGGAAGACCGGCGGCGAGGCGGAGTGGGCGGAGCCGTGGGATGGCGCGGTCTTTCGGCCTCCCTCGGCGCTGGGTGCAGTAGGGGTGGCCCGCAGTCCGGGGACCCCGCGGCCCGGGGCGGAGGCGGCGGTGGACTTGCCGGTGTTGCTGTGGTGGAGTCCGGGGCTGTTTCCTCACTTCCCGGGCGACTCGGAGCGTATCGAGTGCGCGCGCGGCGCGTGCGTGGCGTCCCGGGACCGACGAGTGCGGGGAGACTCGCGGACGCGCGCGCTGCTCTTCTACGGCACGGACTTCCGCGCGTCCGAGGCGCCGCTACCGCGCCTGGCGCACCAGAGCTGGGCGCTCCTGCACGAGGAGTCGCCCCTCAACAACTTCCTGCTGAGCCATGGTCCAGGCATCCGCCTCTTCAATCTCACCGCCACCTTCAGCCGTCACTCGGACTACCCGCTGCCGCTGCAGTGGCTGCCCGGGATCGCCTATCTGCGCCGCGCTGCACCTCCACTCCAGGAACGCGCGGAGTGGCGCCGCCGGGGCTACGCGCCGCTGCTCTATCTGCAGTCCCACTGCGACGTGCCTGCGGACCGCGACCGCTACGTGCGCGAGCTCATGCGCTACATCCCGGTGGGTGAGGGCCGGGCGGGGAGGAGCGGGGAGCGGGGCGCGCGGGGCAGAAGCCCGAACCCCGGTGTCCGGGACCCCTGGTGTCTAGGCCGGCGTGCCATACCCTCTTGACGGCCATGCTCTACCCCATCAGGTGGACTCCTATGGGAAGTGCCTGCAGAATCGGGAGCTGCCCACCGAGCGGTTACGGGACACAGCCACAGCCACCACGGAGGATCCGGAGCTCTTGGCCTTCCTATCCCGCTACAAGTTCCATTTGGCCCTCGAAAATGCCATCTGTGACGATTACATGACAGAAAAACTGTGGCGTCCTATGCACCTCGGTGCTGTGCCCGTGTACCGGGGCTCTCCCTCTGTGAGGGACTGGATGCCCAACAATCACTCCATCATCCTCATCGACGACTTCGAGTCACCGCAGAAACTGGCCGAGTTTATTGACTTTCTGGACAAAAATGATGACGAGTATGTGAAATACCTGGCCTACAAGCAACCTGGGGGGATCACCAACCAGCTCCTTCTGGATAGTCTGAAGCAGCGCCAGTGGGGTGTGAATGATCCCTTACTGCCCAACTACCTTAATGGCTTCGAGTGTTTCGTCTGTGACCACGAACTGGCTCGACTGGACGCCGAGAAGGCCCACGCGGCCTCTCCTGGGGACACCCCTCTCCCTGAGCCTCATATTGCCCAGCCCTCACACATGGACTGCCCGGTGCCCACACCTGGCTTTGGCAGTGTGGAAGAGATTCCTGAGAATGACAGGTAAGGTAAGCCCTAGGGTCCCCTGGGGCTGTCAGATCAAATGCTTTACTGACTTGTTTCCTGCAGGTGGCAAACTAGCACTGGGTACTGAGCAGATGTTGTATAAGGAAATTATGACATGAGACCACTATGCCTTTAAGGTATCAAGAGTGTAATTGGAGAGATAAGACAAACTGAAAGATCAGTAAAAGCTGTGAGATACAATTCAGGGCAACAACATATGAAAATCAGCTTTTGTAAATAATGTTTGCAGTAGTGATTCAGAAAAGGCTTCATTGAGAGCAAAGGGCCTGTTTAGGGAAGTGAGGCACAGACAAAATTGGGCCAGGTTATACATATTCTGAATACCAGCTCTGGAGCTAGACAGTTCTGAAAATCACCTCAGCTATTTATTGAGCATCTTCAGTATGGTGGGGCTGTGGTTGAGAAATACGGGAGTGACTGTTTCAAGGAAGGTTTGTCTGCAGTAGCCAGGGTTTACACCTGTGGTGCTAGTGATAGCCTCTACCTGCCAGTGCAGGAGACATAAGAGACCGGGGTTCAATCCCTGGGTCAGGAAGATCCCCTGAAGAAGAGAAAGGCAACCCACCCCAGAGTTCTTGCCCAGAGAATCCCATGAAAAGAGGAGCCTGGCAGGCTACAGTCTTTAGGGTCTCAAAGAGTCAGACACAACTGAAGCAATTTAGCAGGCACATGTCTGTTAATCTGGCGTTAACTATTAACAGCATCTTATTTCACTTTTAAAATTACCCTGAATTGGATGAGAATTTATTGTTTGTGCTAGACAGAATAGAAAGGGTGCTTTTAAAAGGTGATTGACAATGGTGGGCAGTGTGAATTGGACTTGAGGAGGCTACTGCAGTAGGTGGCAGAAGGTGGTGGCATTGGGAAACAAGGTCAGCATAGGAGGTGAGGTGGGAAAATGTTGAAGACACTTGCAGTAAACCACATCTGTTGGGGGAGGAGTGGTAAAAGATTATGCTTGAGAAAGAGAGGTGGCTAGAAAGGCCTGCAGAGATCACCTTGGACAGTGGATGGTAGCAGAGGGCTGGCACAGTTTGGTCCTGGGAGTGGAAGGAATTTGTATACAGTAATGTACATCAGGTAATTTTATCTAGTTTGTGCAGAACATATGATTTGTCAGAGGAAAAGTGGAACATTAGAAAAAGAAACAGTGAGGTTATATCGCATCTAGACACTGGATACTGTTGTACTTTTTCATTATCGAAACAGGTATAACATAAAAGTAACCTAAAAGTAATTAAAAAAAAAAGTAACCGTCTAAATATGCTCCCTTGCTTTTCTTAGGGTGATAACAGTTTCCTTAGTGTTGTCCTTGCCCCGCAGGCTACCTCTTAATTCCTTTCACATTTGGGGACTAAGGAGGAGGCAAGTCAGGAAATTTAACTCATTGAGGGATGGGTGGCGGTGGGTGGATAATGAATAGTACTGAGGCTCCATAATCCAACTCCCATTTTGATGTTTCAGCTGGAAGGAGATGTGGTTGCAAGATTATTGGCAAGGTCTGGACCAGGGGGAAGCTCTCACTGCCATGATTCACAACAATGAGACACTGCAGGGGAAATTTTGGGATTACCTAACTGAGATCTTCATGAAAAGGAACCAAAATCTCTAATTACTCATGCAAGAGTCCTTCACTTGATACAGATAAGGAGATGGAAGTCCTTATTCAATCCTGGGACATGAAGGTTATCTGCTGCACAAGTCCTTAATGAACACTGGCGTACCATGAATACAAGGAGTAAGTTATATCCACTGATATTCTACTCATGTGTAGCCAGGGCCTCTGTCTATGGAGATGGAGGCATCTAGTTTTAGGTTCAATGGGAACCAGAAGCCTGAAACACCCATTTGATTCAAGGTGCTGATCAAGAGAATTTTTAAAGAACTGCTTATTTCTCCAACCCTTTCATCCTCTCAGTCATGACTGGAACATGTTAGTGTCTGGCTGTGAATGAGGCAAGACGGGCCAGGTTTAGAGTTTGAAATTCTCTCCTGTATTCCTCAAACCACTTATTATTCAGTACCTTTTCCTAATTTCTTTTCTTCATCTCTTGCTTTATAAACTGTTTATGTTGTGGAGAAGCAGAACTCCTGGTGGGTTGTATTCTGGCTCTCTCGAGTTGTATTTTTTATATATATATCATTTACTTTGCCTTTCACATCAGCCTTTTTATTTTGAGCAGCATATTCTTGCCTGATTTTCTGCAGTTTCTGTTGGAGACGGAGTAGCCTGGCTACCATTCCCACCTTCATTAAACTAGCTATAGTTTTGACAGCTTTTCTTACTGCTGATTTGCTTCATATCTAGGGCATATCTGAAGTTCCTTCCCATCTCACAAATAGAAAGATTCAGTGGTTAATGATGTCCTGTCAATTTAAGGAATCGTCCAGCTCTGTCTTAGATTAGAGATGGAGACTCAGGCTGGGAATGATGGCAGAAAAAGCTGTCATCCTTTTGAAAGGTCAAAATAGGTTAAGGTGAATCAAAGTGCAAATTTTTATAGGTCTTTGATCTTTTCTGTCTGCCTAATGAATTCTTCTATTTTTATTATTTTTATATGCTACAGAAGTCCATTCCCCCCCCCCCCAAACTCATGAAAGTTATGGTAGAAGAAATAGCCCAGCAATATAGCTCTAGTAATTATCCCATATTCTGTGGCACTTTTCACTTTAAGTGGGATAAAGATTCCAAATGCATTCATTCTGTTACTGTTACACTGCACAACTTTATAGTACTTACCGAGATCACATTTTGATGAAGCCCATCCAAGGCACTAAGCTCAAGGGATGAGAGGTGAAGAAAGACTTTAAGCCATTACAAGTGACTGGTTAAGTAAACAGCTGTTAGACTTGGGGAAGTAGCCAAACTCTTCTATTGCTCTGGTTTGAACATACAGCTTAATTGACAGGGAGATCCTTTGCTTTCTCTGGGGCAGTGGAACAAGAAAGAACACCTTGGATCTTAGAACAACATTGGCTGTATTAATGAATTATCACTAGAGAAATTCCATAGCTTATCAATATGTCCAGTTTAGTATATAGTATGTGTATATACACATAGATTATTTACAAACATATATATGTTTGGGCTTCCCTGGTGGTCCAGTGGGTAAGGACATTGCCTTATAGTGCAAGGCGCGGTTTGATCCTGGGCCTGGGGCATTAACTCTTTCTGTCAGTTTCTATGTTAATGGGAGAAGCAGAACTCCTGGTGGGTTGTATTCTGGCTCTCTCGAGTTGTATTTTTTATATATATATCATTTACTTTGCCTTTCACATCAGCCTTTTTATTTTGAGCAGCATATTCTTGCCTGATTTTCTGCAGTTTCTGTTGGAGACGGAGTAGCCTGGCTACCATTCCCACCTTCATTAAACTAGCTATAGTTTTGACAGCTTTTCTTACTGCTGATTTGCTTCATATCTAGGGCATATCTGAAGTTCCTTCCCATCTCACAAATAGAAAGATTCAGTGGTTAATGATGTCCTGTCAATTTAAGGAATCGTCCAGCTCTGTCTTAGATTAGAGATGGAGACTCAGGCTGGGAATGATGGCAGAAAAAGCTGTCATCCTTTTGAAAGGTCAAAATAGGTTAAGGTGAATCAAAGTGCAAATTTTTATAGGTCTTTGATCTTTTCTGTCTGCCTAATGAATTCTTCTATTTTTATTATTTTTATATGCTACAGAAGTCCATTCCCCCCCCCCCCAAACTCATGAAAGTTATGGTAGAAGAAATAGCCCAGCAATATAGCTCTAGTAATTATCCCATATTCTGTGGCACTTTTCACTTTAAGTGGGATAAAGATTCCAAATGCATTCATTCTGTTACTGTTACACTGCACAACTTTATAGTACTTACCGAGATCACATTTTGATGAAGCCCATCCAAGGCACTAAGCTCAAGGGATGAGAGGTGAAGAAAGACTTTAAGCCATTACAAGTGACTGGTTAAGTAAACAGCTGTTAGACTTGGGGAAGTAGCCAAACTCTTCTATTGCTCTGGTTTGAACATACAGCTTAATTGACAGGGAGATCCTTTGCTTTCTCTGGGGCAGTGGAACAAGAAAGAACACCTTGGATCTTAGAACAACATTGGCTGTATTAATGAATTATCACTAGAGAAATTCCATAGCTTATCAATATGTCCAGTTTAGTATATAGTATGTGTATATACACATAGATTATTTACAAACATATATATGTTTGGGCTTCCCTGGTGGTCCAGTGGGTAAGGACATTGCCTTATAGTGCAAGGGGCGCCGGTTTGATCCCTGGCCTGGGAAGATCCCACATCCCGCAGAGCGGCTGGACTGATGTGTCCAATTACCGAGCCGGAGCTCTGGAGTGCATGAAAAATAATAAAAATAGAAGAATTCATTAGGCAGACAGAAAAGACCCAGAGCCAGTGCTCTGCGAGCCAGTGCACCGCGATGGGAGGCCCACACGGGCCAAAGGACAAAGATGGATGAAACTAGATGAATGAAGGACCAATAGAAGTGGCCCGCCCGCTCCCCTCCCTCCCCGCTCCCCCCCAAAAAAACATATATGTTGTATGTTTGTAAAAACTAAAGAGGAAGATGGTGCTTATGACTTCAGTATAGACAATGTATATTGGAATCCTGTCCTTCTAGACTGCTAAGCTGTTCTGTATAATACAACAGTTTGTTTTTAAATTTAAGAAATCTAGCTCTTTATTTACATCAAAGCTAACACCAGTGTTTATTTTCAAATATAATCACACTTGCTTTGAATGGGGTGAAGATCAGAGAATTTACGATTTTGGGCTGACATGAAATTATGTAATATCTCCAAAATTCTGCAACAGACCTCATAATAAACATTTATATATGTGGAGTGCTCATATATAAGATGCTTTCACTAGGGTCCCATACTTACTGTGACATCTAAAGATGTAGGCAACCAAAGCTATAATTTAGGCTGAGTTTCACTGCCAGAGTAGCTCTTTTTCTTTCTTTCTTTCTTTTTTTTGACTGTGCCACATAGCTTGTGGGACCTCAGTTCCTTGACCTGGGACTGAACCTGGGACCTTGGTAGTGAAAGAGCAGAGTCCCAACCACTGGATCACCAGGAAACTCCCTATTTTCATTTTATTTAATAAAAAATGCCCTTTAGGACTTCCTAGCAATCCAGTGTTTAAGACCACCTTCCAATGCAGGGGGCGTGGGTTTGCTCCTCCCTCAATGAACTAAGATCCCTAATGCCGAAGGTGCAGCCAAGACAAGAAAAAAAGTGTCCTACGAACAGCATGGAAAGTTTTCTGTTTGGACTTTTGCAAAAAAGAACAAGAAAGACAGCCTCTGAAAATACTTAATGTTAAGATTTGATACAGCAGGGACTCTTATAAGAGCCACATTTCTAAGTTTGCAAGCTATTTAAATACATACACAGATTTATATACTGTAAAACACATTATTATCCAAGTGCAAACCAAAGTTAGGATTCAGATTTCATGATGTGCAATAAAATGGGCAGGTGATGGTTATGCAAGGTGTAGAATCATTCTTACCTTTCCTGTCTAATTACACCAGTCACATTGGCATTGCCTTAGCACTTTTATGTACAAAAGTGGGCCAGTTGTTTATGAATAATTGTGGCTGGAGACTTATGCCCGGTTGTGGTCAGTGCTTCCAAGGCTTTTTTCTTTATTTCTCCTACCACAAAAGTATTCACAAAAAAGCAGGGTAAAGCAGGTGCTACCTTTTCATAAGGAAAAGCAGAACCAGAAATAGCCACATGGTTATCCAAATAAGGCTTCACTTTCTCTGTGGAGAAAGCAATGTGAATTTTCTATGGATTGGGGCCCAGCCTGCTCTGTACACAGCTGCAGGCTTAGGGTTATTAGTGGTAGAAGTGTCCAATTTTGTTGCTGCAGTAGGGGTGGAGCATGGGGCTGATACCTGTATAATTCTTAGGAGTTGCTATTTTCTATTATCTCAGGTTTAATTGTGTATAATAAATGGCTTCTTTTTAAACAATGTCTTCTGCTTGATTTTATTTCTGGGGTGAACATGGTAAAGTTGGAGGCCTGCAAAAATATTTCAAACATTTGTTCATTTAACAGGTATTTATTGGCACTACTCTAGGCCCTGGGGATATGGCACTATACAAGATACACTAGGTCCCTCCTCTCATAAAGCTTACATTTTAAATGGGTGTTGAGGCTAAGGCTGTAAACAAACAATAAATGAACAGACTATGATAGGTACCTATATATATATATAGATGGTGGTTTGGATGGAAGTTAGGGAAGTCCTCTTTGACATGAACTGAGATCCCTAATGCCGAAGGTGCAGCCAAGACAAGAAAAAAAGTGTCCTACGAACAGCATGGAAAGTTTTCTGTTTGGACTTTTGCAAAAAAGAACAAGAAAGACAGCCTCTGAAAATACTTAATGTTAAGATTTGATACAGCAGGGACTCTTATAAGAGCCACATTTCTAAGTTTGCAAGCTATTTAAATACATACACAGATTTATATACTGTAAAACACATTATTATCCAAGTGCAAACCAAAGTTAGGATTCAGATTTCATGATGTGCAATAAAATGGGCAGGTGATGGTTATGCAAGGTGTAGAATCATTCTTACCTTTCCTGTCTAATTACACCAGTCACATTGGCATTGCCTTAGCACTTTTATGTACAAAAGTGGGCCAGTTGTTTATGAATAATTGTGGCTGGAGACTTATGCCCGGTTGTGGTCAGTGCTTCCAAGGCTTTTTTCTTTATTTCTCCTACCACAAAAGTATTCACAAAAAAGCAGGGTAAAGCAGGTGCTACCTTTTCATAAGGAAAAGCAGAACCAGAAATAGCCACATGGTTATCCAAATAAGGCTTCACTTTCTCTGTGGAGAAAGCAATGTGAATTTTCTATGGATTGGGGCCCAGCCTGCTCTGTACACAGCTGCAGGCTTAGGGTTATTAGTGGTAGAAGTGTCCAATTTTGTTGCTGCAGTGGGGGTGGAGCATGGGGCTGATACCTGTATAATTCTTAGGAGTTGCTATTTTCTATTATCTCAGGTTTAATTGTGTATAATAAATGGCTTCTTTTTAAACAATGTCTTCTGCTTGATTTTATTTCTGGGGTGAACATGGTAAAGTTGGAGGCCTGCAAAAATATTTCAAACATTTGTTCATTTAACAGGTATTTATTGGCACTACTCTAGGCCCTGGGGATATGGCACTATACAAGATACACTAGGTCCCTCCTCTCATAAAGCTTACATTTTAAATGGGTGTTGAGGCTAAGGCTGTAAACAAACAATAAATGAACAGACTATGATAGGTACCTATATATATATATAGATGGTGGTTTGGATGGAAGTTAGGGAAGTCCTCTTTGACATGAACTGAGACTCAACAGGAAAAAAAGAACTAGTCACACAGAAAGAAATGGAATGATTCCAAACGTGATGATTAGCACACACTCAACTTATATAACCAAGTAAGTACTGCTCCTCCAAAGTAATCATCTTACGGAACTACAAGCTTGCTCAAGTTATGCTTCTATTACCAGAAACATTCCTTGGAGATCATGCATAATTGCCTTGGGAATCAGTGGTCCATCTTTGGACTGAGTTTCTTAAACAGCTAAAAGTCACTTCGTTGGGGCGAGGAATAAAAATAGTCACTTAGAAATAAGTCTAGTTAAAGCTAGGCACCACAATCAAAGGGCCAAGTGTATAAATAGAAACGATACTGCTAAGTATCTTCGTAGGATTGGTGAGAGGATTAAATTAAACGATGAATGTGAGAAAGTGCTTAAACCTCACCCTATCCAATGAGATCACTACAAACGAGAAAACAATAGCTAAGCCGCAGCAGTTGTTCAATAAATGAGCCTATTTTTCTTCGCGGCTTGGAAATAGCTTTAAAAAAGGTAATCAAAACCAACAACTCTTTAATTAAAACAAAATAACTACCAACTTAGCATCTTCAAGTTTCATATTTTGATTCGCTCCCACCCATCCTCTCAGCCCTTGCCTATGTCAACCACTCTCTAATGCAGACTTTACCACCCATTCCTGGGCGTTTCCGGCCAGGCACTGCCCCAAGACCTAGGGTCCAGAGCTCTAAAAGACTCCGCGTGTGCTCACAAGAATCCCTGTATAATTCTAGAGCCCTTTTTTGGGCTCTTTTTACACAATGTCTTCTGCTTGATTTTATTTCTGGGGTGAACATGGTAAAGTTGGAGGCCTGCAAAAATATTTCAAACATTTGTTCATTTAACAGGTATTTATTGGCACTACTCTAGGCCCTGGGGATATGGCACTATACAAGATACACTAGGTCCCTCCTCTCATAAAGCTTACATTTTAAATGGGTGTTGAGGCTAAGGCTGTAAACAAACAATAAATGAACAGACTATGATAGGTACCTATATATATATATAGATGGTGGTTTGGATGGAAGTTAGGGAAGTCCTCTTTGACATGAACTGAGACTCAACAGGAAAAAAAGAACTAGTCACACAGAAAGAAATGGAATGATTCCAAACGTGATGATTAGCACACACTCAACTTATATAACCAAGTAAGTACTGCTCCTCCAAAGTAATCATCTTACGGAACTACAAGCTTGCTCAAGTTATGCTTCTATTACCAGAAACATTCCTTGGAGATCATGCATAATTGCCTTGGGAATCAGTGGTCCATCTTTGGACTGAGTTTCTTAAACAGCTAAAAGTCACTTCGTTGGGGCGAGGAATAAAAATAGTCACTTAGAAATAAGTCTAGTTAAAGCTAGGCACCACAATCAAAGGGCCAAGTGTATAAATAGAAACGATACTGCTAAGTATCTTCGTAGGATTGGTGAGAGGATTAAATTAAACGATGAATGTGAGAAAGTGCTTAAACCTCACCCTATCCAATGAGATCACTACAAACGAGAAAACAATAGCTAAGCCGCAGCAGTTGTTCAATAAATGAGCCTATTTTTCTTCGCGGCTTGGAAATAGCTTTAAAAAAGGTAATCAAAACCAACAACTCTTTAATTAAAACAAAATAACTACCAACTTAGCATCTTCAAGTTTCATATTTTGATTCGCTCCCACCCATCCTCTCAGCCCTTGCCTATGTCAACCACTCTCTAATGCAGACTTTACCACCCATTCCTGGGCGTTTCCGGCCAGGCACTGCCCCAAGACCTAGGGTCCAGAGCTCTAAAAGACTCCGCGTGTGCTCACAAGAATCCCAAAGATTCTCCCCCAAACCTGCGCACCTGCACGGGTCGGGGTCCGAAACCGAAATAAAGGTGGCCCAGCCAAGGGAAGAAAGAAGAGAATGCTGGGACAGGAAGGGGGCGGGGCCGGGGAGAAGGGCGGGTCGCGCCGAGCCTCGTCGCGCTCCTAGGGGCCACGCAGGGCCACGTACGGCGCCGCAGAGCCTGCCGGGACCTCGGTCGCAATGGCGACGCCCAGCCTCCGTGGTCGGCTAGCACGGTTTAGAAATGCACGGAAGCCTATACTGAAGCCAAATAAGCCCCTCATCCTAGCTGACCATGTCGGGGAACGGCGCCGGGAGAAGGGCGGTGAGCAATCGGAACCTCGGAGGCCCACGAGCGGAAGCCAGAGGAATACCGAGGGCTGCTGGGTGGGAGGGTAGGAAGTAAGGGTCTCTGTGACCGAGGATTTCCCCGTTCTGCTTCTCCAGAGGCGACTTGTATCACAGAGATGTCGATAATGATGGCTTGCTGGAAGCAGAATGAGTACCGCGACGAAGCGTGCAAAAAAGAGATCGAGAACTTCTTTGATTGTGCTTCGAGGGCTGAGGTGATGGGAGGCTCCTGGGGTGCCCGTTTGGGTAGAAAATTATGGGGCATACGGTTATGGTTCTTATTGCTTATTGCTAGGTGATAAGACAATCCCTCTCATTCTGAAAGGGCGAGGAAGGTTTTGGAAGCTGCTTCAGTCACGCCTGAGTAAGGCATTGTGATGCTGAGCGATTTGTTTCATTGCTTTTAGCTTTACAGGGTGCAGAACGAGGTTAATGTTAATAGTCACTTTACAGAATTTTGTATCAAGCAAAGACATGAATGGGAACACCACTTTAAAGTTTAAATATTTTGATTCGCTCCCACCCATCCTCTAAAAAAAAAAAAAAGCATCTTCAAGTTTCATATTTTGATTCGCTCCCACCCATCCTCTCAGCCCTTGCCTATGTCAACCACTCTCTAATGCAGACTTTACCACCCATTCCTGGGCGTTTCCGGCCAGGCACTGCCCCAAGACCTAGGGTCCAGAGCTCTAAAAGACTCCGCGTGTGCTCACAAGAATCCCAAAGATTCTCCCCCAAACCTGCGCACCTGCACGGGTCGGGGTCCGAAACCGAAATAAAGGTGGCCCAGCCAAGGGAAGAAAGAAGAGAATGCTGGGACAGGAAGGGGGCGGGGCCGGGGAGAAGGGCGGGTCGCGCCGAGCCTCGTCGCGCTCCTAGGGGCCACGCAGGGCCACGTACGGCGCCGCAGAGCCTGCCGGGACCTCGGTCGCAATGGCGACGCCCAGCCTCCGTGGTCGGCTAGCACGGTTTAGAAATGCACGGAAGCCTATACTGAAGCCAAATAAGCCCCTCATCCTAGCTGACCATGTCGGGGAACGGCGCCGGGAGAAGGGCGGTGAGCAATCGGAACCTCGGAGGCCCACGAGCGGAAGCCAGAGGAATACCGAGGGCTGCTGGGTGGGAGGGTAGGAAGTAAGGGTCTCTGTGACCGAGGATTTCCCCGTTCTGCTTCTCCAGAGGCGACTTGTATCACAGAGATGTCGATAATGATGGCTTGCTGGAAGCAGAATGAGTACCGCGACGAAGCGTGCAAAAAAGAGATCGAGAACTTCTTTGATTGTGCTTCGAGGGCTGAGGTGATGGGAGGCTCCTGGGGTGCCCGTTTGGGTAGAAAATTATGGGGCATACGGTTATGGTTCTTATTGCTTATTGCTAGGTGATAAGACAATCCCTCTCATTCTGAAAGGGCGAGGAAGGTTTTGGAAGCTGCTTCAGTCACGCCTGAGTAAGGCATTGTGATGCTGAGCGATTTGTTTCATTGCTTTTAGCTTTACAGGGTGCAGAACGAGGTTAATGTTAATAGTCACTTTACAGAATTTTGTATCAAGCAAAGACATGAATGGGAACACCACTTTTTAAAGTTTAAATAACCGTTCTGATGGACACAATTGATTGAAGTAAACTAAAGAGAATAAAGGACAGGTTGTTTGGTTTCCAGACAGAATTGCTAGCTGGCATGGTAGCTTCAGATCATTACAATCATTCGTGGGTCCCAAGTTCTATGGATGAAAGGGGACTGGGAAGATGACACAGGTCTCCAGGCTGGTTAATACCGAGTGTGATGTGGGGTGTTGTGATAACTATTAGCTTAGGTCTGAGGTGACTTTAGAGCTGTCATTTTAATTCTTGTTCTGTGTTTTCAGGCAGCCCGAAAGATGAGATCAATCCAGGAGGACCTGGGAGAGTTGGGGAGTTTACCCCCCAAGAAATTGAATAAGCTATTACAGAGGTTTCCTAACAAACCGCATGTCAGCTGAAAAATGGAGAAGCATTTTCAATGACTGAACTGTAGCTTCTGAGAACTGAGAGGCCTAGAGAGATCTGCACTGCCATGCTCTCTTTTGAAGAGCAGGAGGAGGCAAAACTTTTTTTGTTGTTTTTTGTTTTACCCTTTGGAATCATTAATTGGGTGGAAATTTTGCTCTGTGTTGAAATAAAATCCTTTAAAGAGACCTTGGCCTTTTGTCGTGGATTAAGTACACCCACCTAGTTGACCCTTGTGTCCTTCCCTACCTTCTGGAAGATCTTGGCTCCCTGATTTGCACCAGGAGCAGGACAAAAACCTTTGTCTTGTCCTGCATTTGAAGTCCTTTATATCATTTATTGCCCTTGCCTTTGGATGCATTAAGGATGTTCGAGTCTGTGTGTGCAGTTTTTGGCCATCATCTGTAAGTATATTTAGTGACAAACAGTTTTGTGCATTGTCCCTGTAAGGTGCTGCTGGAATAATCAGAGGTTCACAGGTTGGTGATCCAAAGTTAGTGCAGATGAATTTTCGTTGGCCCACACAGTTAAAATTTTGTTTTCAAATTAACTAACCACATTCAAAAATAGAGAAAATGTCATAAAAATTCCACTTTTAGCTTTCCTTAAATCAAAAGGTCTGGCAACTGTCATTTTTTATCCCCACATGGAAATAAAGATTAATCAAGTAGAGCTGATTATCTCCATTCTCCAGGGATTTGGCCAGAGGACTCTCCCAAGTGGGAAGACTGAGACTTAATTGGCAATTATCATCTTTGTGTATCACTTGTTGAGTAGTCTCATGAAAGGTATCTGTCTAGTTGGCTGAAAGCATTTACTTTTGAGACCTGATATTCCTATAGCATTTTATGTATACTCTGCTCTTTCAGGCACAACTGAGTTAATGTTTTCTGTGTACTTTACAGCACATACATCCCTCTAAATGTACAAAGGGATCAGTGGAGGTTTTAACGTTCTAGTGGGATAATTACTGAGATAAAGAAGGAGCCGTGGCCTCCTTGGAACCCGGAGCCCCTGCCACAGCCACCTCTTCCTGTAATCCCCATAACCCATTGATGGAGCACTGGACAAATTGCCTAGTTCTGCCAGCTGAGGGCGTTAGGAAGAAGTTCAGTGCTTAGGTTGTTCGGAGTAGCTTTGAAAGTTTTTAACCTTTGGTCAATAGACTCCCAGTAAGAGGTCTGTGTATATGGATGAGAAAAAAAAAGGTTTATCTTTAACCACAACTGAAACTGAGTATTTCTGTTAGGACTGTGGGAAACAAACCACAGTATTATTAGCAATACCTATATGAAATCCCAATATTTCATACATTACAGTTTGTTTACAGATATGTCAGTATCACATACACTCATCACTAACTTCAAAATTATGGTAGTTATCACACTTGATTCTGGGTCTTACTTAATGTATAAAGAAGTACTATGTTATAAATTCAGGGGTGCTTTTTTTGTTAAGATTCGAGTCTGTGTGTGCAGTTTTTGG
The DNA here is from genome assembly GCA_022376925.1 of Tragulus kanchil. NCBI lineage: Eukaryota > Metazoa > Chordata > Mammalia > Artiodactyla > Tragulidae > Tragulus > Tragulus kanchil. The sequence goes on from JAIOJX010000005.1 coordinate 49,420,141, forward strand.
CCATCATCTGTAAGTATATTTAGTGACAAACAGTTTTGTGCATTGTCCCTGTAAGGTGCTGCTGGAATAATCAGAGGTTCACAGGTTGGTGATCCAAAGTTAGTGCAGATGAATTTTCGTTGGCCCACACAGTTAAAATTTTGTTTTCAAATTAACTAACCACATTCAAAAATAGAGAAAATGTCATAAAAATTCCACTTTTAGCTTTCCTTAAATCAAAAGGTCTGGCAACTGTCATTTTTTATCCCCACATGGAAATAAAGATTAATCAAGTAGAGCTGATTATCTCCATTCTCCAGGGATTTGGCCAGAGGACTCTCCCAAGTGGGAAGACTGAGACTTAATTGGCAATTATCATCTTTGTGTATCACTTGTTGAGTAGTCTCATGAAAGGTATCTGTCTAGTTGGCTGAAAGCATTTACTTTTGAGACCTGATATTCCTATAGCATTTTATGTATACTCTGCTCTTTCAGGCACAACTGAGTTAATGTTTTCTGTGTACTTTACAGCACATACATCCCTCTAAATGTACAAAGGGATCAGTGGAGGTTTTAACGTTCTAGTGGGATAATTACTGAGATAAAGAAGGAGCCGTGGCCTCCTTGGAACCCGGAGCCCCTGCCACAGCCACCTCTTCCTGTAATCCCCATAACCCATTGATGGAGCACTGGACAAATTGCCTAGTTCTGCCAGCTGAGGGCGTTAGGAAGAAGTTCAGTGCTTAGGTTGTTCGGAGTAGCTTTGAAAGTTTTTAACCTTTGGTCAATAGACTCCCAGTAAGAGGTCTGTGTATATGGATGAGAAAAAAAAAGGTTTATCTTTAACCACAACTGAAACTGAGTATTTCTGTTAGGACTGTGGGAAACAAACCACAGTATTATTAGCAATACCTATATGAAATCCCAATATTTCATACATTACAGTTTGTTTACAGATATGTCAGTATCACATACACTCATCACTAACTTCAAAATTATGGTAGTTATCACACTTGATTCTGGGTCTTACTTAATGTATAAAGAAGTACTATGTTATAAATTTGATAATAGTATTTCAACATAAAAGTTTTTCTTTGTAATTCTTTCACTTTGTCTTTTTATAAACAATCTAGGGGACTTCCCCGGTGGTCCACCGGTTCTTTGTTCAGGAAACTTAATATTCCACATGTGGCCAAAAAATATAAATAAATAAATAGTTTTAAAAAATCTGAGAAGGGAGGGGTCCAGAAGTTTGCTAGGTTGCTAACCGGTCCATGGCACATGCAGAAAGGCTAGGAACCCCTAGATTCAAAGGCGCCACTGACAAATAGTACTACCACCTCCTGAAATCAAATGCCTTTTTTCCCCTAGAGCTTCGCCAATTAGACGCCATAAAAAGCCTTCTGGAATGCAGGCCTTTGAACTACATTTCCCAGAAGGCGATGCGGCCCAGGGCCTATCCAGAGTTAGGGCAATAGCCCCACCCAATGGTTCCTGTGTTTGTCTCTTGACAGCCTACAATTCCCGACATGCGTGGCGGCTGTTTCTTCCTTAGAGGTATTATGGACGGCGAATTACTGCTGGGATCTGTAGTCACTGCGTCTACTGTGGGGCCCTTCTACCCGCGCTCGCCGGGTTGGGTCCCTGGGCGCGCGAGGGCGGAAGTGGTAGTGGCCGGCGCGGCCGGAAGTCCAGATCAGCTGATGGGGGAGGCGGCGCCGCAGCCGCCTGGAGGCCCCGGCTGCCGATCGCTTCGTCCGGGCCCGGAGTCTCGGAGTCTGGTCGCGATCCCTGCTCACACCTCGCCTCTGGGCAAGGCCCCGTCCAGTATCTCCCCCGGGCCCGAGATCCTCCCCCGGCACGGCCGCCCTGAGCGCCCCGGCCACCCCCAGCCCCGGCTCGCCCCTCAGGCCCCGGGCCTCCCCACAGCCCCCGGCCGGCGGCCCAGGCCCCGGCTCCGCGGGCGGGGACCCGGCTCCGGGGGGTGCGGGCCCCATGGAGCTGATGTTCGCGGAATGGGAGGACGGAGAGCGCTTCTCTTTCGAGGATTCGGACCGCTTTGAGGAGGATTCGCTCTGTTCCTTCATCTCCGAGGCTGAAAGCCTCTGCCAGAACTGGCGGGGATGGCGCAAACAGTCGGCGGGGCCCAATTCCCCCACCGGCGGCGGTGGCGGAGGTGGCAGCGGCGGTACCAGAATGCGAGGTGAGGGTGAGCTCGGAGGAGGGAAGCGGGCAGGCCGTGCCCCGGCCTTGCTCGAGCGCTGTCCCTGCTCGGAGCGGTCCCGGACCGGGAGCTGTCCCGAGCTTAGACCGGACTTGAGGACTCGCTCTTCCGGCCTTCCTGGCGCTGCCTTCTCCACACCTGCCTGCGTAGTGTGTGCGTGTGCTGGAGTGATGGCTGGGCGATCCTGGGTTGGATAGGATTAGCAGCGGAGAGTAAATCTTGTTCGTTTGCCTTAGCGGTGGGGCAGTGGGTTCCCTCTTTGACTTGGGAGTACTTACTGAGTTCAGCCTGCGGCAGGACAGAAAATAGAAGTGCATATGGGAAGGGGGTGGCCTGTGCAGAAGTGGCCCCTTGAGGTGTGTCACCCCACTGCAAAGTGCCCCGGGAGCTTCTTAAGTCAAGGTGATGATCTCTCGTCCCAGCTGCCCGAGAAGGGATTCCGGCCGGAGGAAAGTGGAGGTGAACTGGCCTGTGAGAGGTGTCACAGAGGTTTAGATCAGAGGCTTGGTTCCTGGCTGTACTGAACTCCTGTCAGAAGCCGAGGCTGGGGCCACTGTATGAAAACCTTAGATTGATCTCATCTGGGGCCGGGGGAGGAGTGTAGGTACTTGTCCCTGGAGTCTCATGAAACATTCTTGTTGTCTTTCGCTTAAGTTTCTTTCATCCTGGGTCTTTCAGTGAATTGACTGCTTAGTGCTGCGAAGAACTTTGGTTTTATTAAAGAGGATGGAGAGGAGAATGATGATAACAGAAGCCTGCTCAGGACGCACCACATTCTTCCTTTGCTTTCCTCAAAACACAGCTTTGTCCTGGACTTCCTCGGAAGTGGACTTTTTTCACCAGTTGAAGGGTTTAATTTGTGATTCTACTCTGGACATCCTAAGGTCCTGGTTTCCAGACTTCCCTGCAAAGATATCCAGCACCCTTTAGGGACAGAGAGACGCTTACATGTGTCACTGTTTAGGAGTGGTAGTATTTACCTTCACTTAGAGACAGCATATGCTGTGTCCACACACACACAGCATAGGCCGATTCACTGTGGGTCTTGTGGGGCCTCGCTGCTTCTTTCATATTTGCATGTGTGGGTAGTCTTAGGGCTTACAGCTCCCTCTCTTTGAGGGAAGTAACTGAAGACGGTGAAGATTTTCAGTGTACTGTAAGTCAACTATACTCTAATTTTGAAAAAGTGTTTTTTTTTATTTTCAACATATTGGCATCTCCCTGAACATCTTAAAATCTAGGAAAGCATGTCATTTCTAGCCATGCCAACCCCACCCTTTTTTGATCTCTCACTTGTAAAATAGGGATACTGACTTTTTTTTTTTTTAAAAGTTCATCTCAGCTCCATGATTTTCTAATATGTCTTTTAATCTGACTAGCAGTTTGGTGAAATACACAGTTTGTTTCATATCTTTTTGATTGAAACAGTGGGAAACTTTGGTAACCCCATCCTACTCCAGGTGACTCCAGGAGCATCAGCCAGGTTCCCCTGGGATAACCCACCCACCCAACCCCCGCCGCCACAAACATCCTGCATCCCAGGGTGTCCACTGTGTAAAGCCAGGGTTCAGGTGTGGCAAAGAAAGTGCAGACTCTCTTGGTTCCAGAGGTCCCTCTCTTGAACTGTCCTGGGCTCTGTACTATCTTTTTTCCTTAGATGGAGGCATGGAGTCATTTAGAGAAAAAGGATAGTTAAAAAAACAAAAGAAGCAGCAGCAATTATAGAAGAAAATGCCCGGGTAGATATATTAACAATGTAATATGAATCTAAAGTGCTAGGTGTATGGGAAATTAGATGCCAAGCCAGGTGAGACTCATTTGTTGCTGGGACCCTGGAACACACCTATTTGGCCGGGATCTTCTGGAACATACCAGGTATCTTCCAGCAGGCCCTAGCCCGGGGATTGTTTATCTCGCCTTCCTCAGATAGAGTCTTAGGGTTAGTATATGCTGACAAGAGGGTCCCTTGGTTTTTCATCCAGATGTCCCTCTTTCACAGTGAGGGGGATGGGGCAAGATGTGGCACTAGCCTTGGTCCTAATAATCGTGATCCTTTTCATTTCCCTTCCTCTGTTTTCTCACCTCAACCTTTGTTTCCAAAGATGGACTGGTGATCCCACTGGTGGAGCTGTCAGCAAAGCAGGTGGCGTTTCATATCCCATTTGAAGTGGTGGAGAAAGTTTACCCGCCAGTGCCTGAGCAGCTGCAACTCCGAATTGCTTTTTGGAGCTTCCCTGAGAATGAAGAGGATATTCGGTGAGGCTAAAGGACGGACGGTGGGGGCTTGGGGTCCTGATGTTCCACATTGTGCCAGGCTTCCCACAGAACAAAGGCGATGCTGTGCTTGGGGCTGTGGTGACATGACCACAGGGGCAGGTAGTACCTGGGGTTTTCCCCCAGAGGAGTGACACTGGGAGAGTGCCCTGGGCAGGGTGGTCTCTGATAGGGCCTGTGGAGGGGTATCCAGGGCCCGTGGCCATGTCCTCTTCTTGACTCCCAGACTCTATTCCTGCCTGGCCAACGGCAGTGCCGATGAGTTCCAGCGAGGGGATCAGCTCTTCCGTATGAGGGCTGTGAAGGACCCCTGCAGATAGGTAAGGGTCCCCTTCTGCCTGTGGTACTTCCTGCTTCCGCCTTTCCCTGTGTTATGAATCAAGGAACTACTACCAGAAGCTGGAGCGAGTTGTCAGAATAGCTACAGGGTCAGGTGCAGAGGCCTTTGTCTTCGCAGCTCTCCCTGACTGGACCCACGTTTCTTCCTAGGGTTCCACCTGAGTGCGACTGTGGTGCCACCTCAGATGGTCCCCCCCAAAGGGGCCTACAACGTGGCTGTGATGTTTGACCGCTGCCGGGTCACTGCTTGTAGCTGCACCTGTGGGGCTGGTGCCAAATCGTGCACCCCCGTCGTGGCACCCCGCCTCTTCCGCATCCACAACGTGAGGCCCTCCCAATTTTCCCTGGTCCTATCCTCTACTCCATCCCCTTCTCTGCTGCATGCCTGGCCACAATGGCCTCCCCCAGCCAGATAGAGTCTTAGGGTTAGTATATGCTGACAAGAGGGTCCCTTGGTTTTTCATCCAGATGTCCCTCTTTCACAGTGAGGGGGATGGGGCAAGATGTGGCACTAGCCTTGGTCCTAATAATCGTGATCCTTTTCATTTCCCTTCCTCTGTTTTCTCACCTCAACCTTTGTTTCCAAAGATGGACTGGTGATCCCACTGGTGGAGCTGTCAGCAAAGCAGGTGGCGTTTCATATCCCATTTGAAGTGGTGGAGAAAGTTTACCCGCCAGTGCCTGAGCAGCTGCAACTCAGAATTGCTTTTTGGAGCTTCCCTGAGAATGAAGAGGATATTCGGTGAGGCTAAAGGACGGACGGTGGGGGCTTGGGGTCCTGATGTTCCACATTGTGCCAGGCTTCCCACAGAACAAAGGCGATGCTGTGCTTGGGGCTGTGGTGACATGACCACAGGGGCAGGTAGTACCTGGGGTTTTCCCCCAGAGGAGTGACACTGGGAGAGTGCCCTGGGCAGGGTGGTCTCTGATAGGGCCTGTGGAGGGGTATCCAGGGCCCGTGGCCATGTCCTCTTCTTGACTCCCAGACTCTATTCCTGCCTGGCCAACGGCAGTGCCGATGAGTTCCAGCGAGGGGATCAGCTCTTCCGTATGAGGGCTGTGAAGGACCCCCTGCAGATAGGTAAGGGTCCCCTTCTGCCTGTGGTACTTCCTGCTTCCGCCTTTCCCTGTGTTATGAATCAAGGAACTACTACCAGAAGCTGGAGCGAGTTGTCAGAATAGCTACAGGGTCAGGTGCAGAGGCCTTTGTCTTCGCAGCTCTCCCTGACTGGACCCACGTTTCTTCCTAGGGTTCCACCTGAGTGCGACTGTGGTGCCACCTCAGATGGTCCCCCCCAAAGGGGCCTACAACGTGGCTGTGATGTTTGACCGCTGCCGGGTCACTTCTTGTAGCTGCACCTGTGGGGCTGGGGCCAAATGGTGCACCCACGTCGTGGCACTCTGCCTCTTCCGCATCCACAACGTGAGGCCCTCCCAATTTATCCTGGTCCTATCCTCTACTCCATCCCCCCCTTCTCTGCTGCATGCCTGGCCACAATGTGAGCCCCTTCACCTCCCCGACTCTGCCTCTCTGTCCCAGCTCTGGAGTCAGCAGGGCTGTGCTCAGATTGTTTAATTTCTCTCGATGTTCCCTTCAGGCGTCTGCGGTGTGCCTGCGGGCCCCTGTGTCAGAGTCCCTGTCTCGGCTACAGAGGGACCAGCTGCAGAAGTTTGCTCAGTACCTCATCAGTGAGCTCCCGCAGCAGGTGAGCTCACACCCTTCTCCAGCCAGCTCTAGAGCTGCATATCAGCCTTCCCGTTAGGCCCAGGCCTCCTTGGGTCACGTCTGCCTTTGTGTCCCTTTCGTCCCTCAGATCCTCCCCACGGCCCAGCGTCTCCTGGATGAACTCCTCTCCTCCCAGTCAACAGCCATCAACACAGTGTGTGGAGCCCCGGGTGAGTGTGGTGAGAAAGAAGGCTGGCAGGAAGAAAGCAAGTGGGGGGTGCAGAGCACCACTTCCTAAGGGCAGATCCAAGCCCCTGCCTCCAGGTGGCTGACTGCTTGTCGTCCCCAGACCCCACAGCAGGGCCCTCCGCCTCCGATCAGAGTACATGGTATTTGGACGAATCAACGCTCACTGACAACATCAAGAAGACCCTGCACAAGTTCTGTGGCCCCTCCCCTGTGGTGTTCAGGTAAACTGGATCTCTTCATGTCTGTGTCTGTGGTGGAAGGGGCGCGTCCCTCAGGCTGTGGACAGATCCTTTGTTTTGTCAGCGCTCGCTTCCGCAGCCCTTTATTCCCTGTTCTGGTTCCCTGCCTGGCGCAGAGGAGAAGTCACTAGTGAAATCAGAGGGTGATGAAAATTTTACGTAGCCACAGAGTCCTTAGGTAGAGCGTGAGTTGTTTTCCTTCCTTTCAGCGACTGGGAAACTGAGGTAGAGAGCAATTAAGAATTTTTCTCAGGGTCCTACTTTTCCCCTGTACTTTGTGTTTTGACCCCTTTTGTGTCAAAGTCCTGTTGCTCTTTCACCTGCTTTATTCAGCCCCATCTCAGGGTCATCATTTTCCACTCTGCGACTTTCACAGTGACGTAAACTCCATGTATCTGTCCTCCACGGAGCCGCCAGCCGCTGCTGAGTGGGCGTGTCTGCTGCGCCCTCTGAGGGGCCGCGAGCCGGAGGGCGTCTGGAACTTGCTCAGCATCGTGCGGGAGATGTTCAAGCGGAGGGACAGCAATGCTGCCCCCTTACTGGAAATCCTCACTGACCAGTGCCTCACCTATGAGCAGGTAATCTCACACCCTTCTCCAGCCAGCTCTAGAGCTGCATATCAGCCTTCCCGTTAGGCCCAGGCCTCCTTGGGTCACGTCTGCCTTTGTGTCCCTTTCGTCCCTCAGATCCTCCCCACGGCCCAGCGTCTCCTGGATGAACTCCTCTCCTCCCAGTCAACAGCCATCAACACAGTGTGTGGAGCCCCGGGTGAGTGTGGTGAGAAAGAAGGCTGGCAGGAAGAAAGCAAGTGGGGGGTGCAGAGCACCACTTCCTAAGGGCAGATCCAAGCCCCTGCCTCCAGGTGGCTGACTGCTTGTCGTCCCCAGACCCCACAGCAGGGCCCTCCGCCTCCGATCAGAGTACATGGTATTTGGACGAATCAACGCTCACTGACAACATCAAGAAGACCCTGCACAAGTTCTGTGGCCCCTCCCCTGTGGTGTTCAGGTAAACTGGATCTCTTCATGTCTGTGTCTGTGGTGGAAGGGGCGCGTCCCTCAGGCTGTGGACAGATCCTTTGTTTTGTCAGCGCTCGCTTCCGCAGCCCTTTATTCCCTGTTCTGGTTCCCTGCCTGGCGCAGAGGAGAAGTCACTAGTGAAATCAGAGGGTGATGAAAATTTTACGTAGCCACAGAGTCCTTAGGTAGAGCGTGAGTTGTTTTCCTTCCTTTCAGCGACTGGGAAACTGAGGTAGAGAGCAATTAAGAATTTTTCTCAGGGTCCTACTTTTCCCCTGTACTTTGTGTTTTGACCCCTTTTGTGTCAAAGTCCTGTTGCTCTTTCACCTGCTTTATTCAGCCCCATCTCAGGGTCATCATTTTCCACTCTGCGACTTTCACAGTGACGTAAACTCCATGTATCTGTCCTCCACGGAGCCGCCAGCCGCTGCTGAGTGGGCGTGTCTGCTGCGCCCTCTGAGGGGCCGCGAGCCGGAGGGCGTCTGGAACTTGCTCAGCATCGTGCGGGAGATGTTCAAGCGGAGGGACAGCAATGCTGCCCCCTTACTGGAAATCCTCACTGACCAGTGCCTCACCTATGAGCAGGTAATCTCCCAGAGCCAGGGAGTCCTTTGCTGGTCCTTTCCCTCCCTCCCTTAGTGGCAGTGCCTTCTTGCTGACAGGGACACTGGAGCGGGCTACTCTGTCTTTCTCCAGTTCGGTAGGTTCATCTCAGAGCCCTCTTTGTTTCCAGATCACAGGCTGGTGGTACAGCGTGCGCACCTCAGCCTCCCACAGCAGTGCCAGTGGGCACACAGGCCGGAGCAATGGGCAGTCTGAGGTGGCGGCCCACGCGTGCGCCAGCATGTGTGATGAAATGGTCACCTTGTGGAGACTGGCCGTGCTGGACCCTGCGCTCAGCCCCCAGCGGTGAGTCTCCCTCAAGACTCCCCCTGGCCCGGAGGAGACGGCCCTGCCCACGTCTCCTGAGGCACACACACGTACCACAGGAGGGCCTAGCCCTGGCTGGCCCAGCCCGTTTGCTCAGGCACGCACACACGTACCACGTTTCTAGGCCGGGGGCAGTGGGAGGGGCTGTGCATCATGAGTCCTTTTCCTAAGAGGCTTTCTCCCTTTCCTTCCCTAAATAACTCACTTTCCCAAATCCCTGGGTGTTCAAGTGATGTCTCCAGGGCTGGCTCAAGAAGTGCTTCCCAGGGTCCTTCCCTGTGCCCCGCTTCTGGGATGCAGCATCTCTCCCTCTGGACCTCTCTCTCCTCGGTACAGAGTGTAGCCCCCTGCCTCCCAGCAACCTGCCCCCACTTTGTTGCCACAGCCGCCGGGAGCTGTGTGTGCAGCTGCGCCAGTGGCAGCTGAAGGTGATCGAGAACGTAAAGCGAGGGCAGCACAAGAAGACTCTGGAGCGGCTCTTCCCTGGCTTCCGGCCGGCAGTGGAGGCCTGCTACTTCAACTGGGAAGAGGCCTACCCACTGCCTGGTGTCACCTACAGCGCCACTGACCGGAAGTTGACCCTTTGCTGGGCTCGAGCCCTGCCCCCTCGGCCGGGCGCCTCCCGAGCTGGGGGCCTGGAGGAATCCCGGGAGCGGCCCCGGCCTCTTCCTGCTGAGCCAGCTATGCGGCCCAAGGAGCCGGGAGCCAAGCGCAAGGGATTGGGTGAGGGGGTTCCCGCATCACAGCGGGGTCCCCGCCGCCTCTCAGCCGAAGGGGGAGATAAGGCTCTGCATAAGATGGGTCCAGGTGGGGGCAAAGGCAAAACACTCGGTGGGGCCGGCAGTGGGGGTAAGGGCTCAGCGGGCAGCGGGAGCAAGCGACGACTGAGCAGTGAGGACAGTTCCCTGGAGCCGGATCTGGCTGAGATGAGCCTGGACGACAGCAGCCTGGCCCTGGGTGCAGAGGCGAGCACCTTTGGAGGATTCCCTGAGAGCCCGCCCCTCTGCCCTCACCCTGGTGGCTCGCGAGGCCCTTCCACCTTCCTTCCTGAACCTCCAGATACTTACGAAGAAGATGGTGGTGTGTACTTCTCAGAAGGGCCTGAGCCTCCTGCACTCTCTGCTGGCCCCCCTGGCCTACTGCCCAGGGACCTGTGTCCCCGGGATGACCTCCCTTCCACAGATGAGAGTGGCAATGGACTCCCTAAAACCAAAGAGGCAGCCCCTGCGGTTGGCGAGGAGGATGACGACTACCAGGCGTACTATCTGAATGCCCAGGACGGCGCTGGGGGCGAGGAGGAGAAGGCTGAGGGCGGGGCTGGGGAGGAGCACGACCTGTTTGCTGGACTGAAGCCATTGGAGCAGGAGAGCCGCATGGAGGTGAGGGGACTTGGAGGGACTCTGAGGGTGCCCCCTGGCTATAACTAGGAGAGGGATCTGCCTCGAGCTGGGAGTGACAGGACTGTTGTGTGAGGTTGGAGTCCTGTAGCAGGTGCCTCCCTGGTCTTGCTGCCTGCAGCCCACCCTCTTCTCTCGGTGCTGATACTGCTGGAATGTGTGATGGTGTCACTCTGCTGCTTTAACTCTTCAGTAGCTTCCTGTTGCTCTTAGGGTGAACAAGGTGCTGGCGTGCCCTACCAGGCTTCACTGTTCTGATCTTGCCTGCCTCTTCTGCCTTATGTAGCTGCTATGTCTGTCATACTGTACTCAGTTGAGCCTCCCTTGCCGTGCTTATATCCATACTTGTGCACGAATTGGCCTTTCTGTCTGCAATGTTCTTCCTTCATCCTGCCTGGTTAGCCCGTATTCCTTCTTCAGGCCTCAGAGTCTTAGAGGTCACATCCTCTACGAGGTCTTATCCGAGACTGCCTCGAGTCCCAGTTAGGTGTCTGCCCTTCTGTTCCCCTCTGAACCTTCTCCAATAGTAGCTGGCTTCATGCCTTTTGTGTGTTTATATGTCTATTTCTCTAACCGACTGTGAGTCTCCAGTACCCTCAGGACTAGCACAGGGCCCAGTGGATAGCAGATGCTCATAGATTTGCTGCCTGAGTGAGTGGTATCCTGCCCCTTAGGAGCATTAGGGCTTCAACACATCTGGGGCCCATGTCCTCTTTCCAGATACTATTTGCCTGTGCTGAGGCCTTGCATGCGCACGGCTACAGCAGTGAGGCCTCCCGCCTCACCGTGGAGCTTGCCCAGGACCTGCTAGCCAACCCGCCTGACCTCAAGGTAGAGCCGCCCCCTGCCAAGGTAAGAGAGACCCCTCCCCGTTCCCTCCATAGCGGCCCCCAGCCCTCTCCCACACCCTTGGACAAGAGTCTCCGTCTCCCTCCACCAAGGTGAGTGAGACTCATCTGCCTGCCTCTGTGCTTCCCTCTTTAGGGCAAGAAGAACAAGGTATCCACAAGCCGTCAGACCTGGGTGGCTACCAACACCCTGACTAAGGCGGCCTTCCTGCTGACAGTGCTCAGTGAGCGCCCAGAGCACCACAACCTGGCCTTCCGCGTGGGCATGTTTGCCTTGGAGCTCCAGAGGCCCCCAGCCTCTACCAAGGCCTTGGAGGTCAGAACCTCTGGCTGGACCTTGCACTGCACTCTCCTCAGAGCTTCGCACCTTGTACCCACTGAGGTGACAGAGGCCTGAGCAGCTCTCTGTGCCCTCAGGTCAAGTTGGCGTATCAGGAGTCTGAGGTGGCCACCCTGCTCAAGAAGATCCCGCTGGGTCCAAGTGAGATGAGTACCGTGCGCTGCCGGGCAGAGGAGCTTCGCGAGGGGACACTCTGTGATTATAGGCCTGTTTTGCCTCTCATGTTGGCCAGTTTCATCTTTGATGTTCTCTGTACTCCAGGTATGATGCCTGACTCTAAAGAAAATGGGGGAAACTGGGGCAGGGGTACCTTTCTCTAAAGAGAAATCAAGAGCCTCACGGCTCCGAGTTGCCTTCAAGACATAGCAGGCAGCTTCATGGAAGCTGTCCTGTGCTACTTCTCTCTGCCTGACTTACCCCTACTTTTATCCAGTGGTTTCTCCAACGGGTTCCCGACCCCCAAGTCGCAACTGGAACAATGAGATGCCTGGGGATGAGGAGCTGGGATTTGAAGCAGCAGTTGCTGCCTTGGGTGAGTCTGTCTGTGTCTTGAGCCCATCTGTGAGCTAAGCCTGGCCCAGGCCTTGAAGGGTGTTGAGACACGGGCTCTGTTGTGAAGAGGCGCCATGGTGAGGGGAAAGCCAGCATGACGTGTATGTGCCTTGACATGTAGTGCCAGACTGTCAAGAAGGCGACGGCTACACCTCCCGCCTCACCGTGGAGCTTGCCCAGGACCTGCTAGCCAACCCGCCTGACCTCAAGGTAGAGCCGCCTGCCAAGGTAGAGAGACCCTCCCGTTCCTCCATAGCGGCCCCAGCCTCTCCCACACCCTTGGACAAGAGTCTCCGTCTCCCTCCACCAAGGTGAGTGAGACTCATCTGCCTGCCTCTGTGCTTCCCTCTTTAGGGCAAGAAGAACAAGGTATCCACAAGCCGTCAGACCTGGGTGGCTACCAACACCCTGACTAAGGCGGCCTTCCTGCTGACAGTGCTCAGTGAGCGCCCAGAGCACCACAACCTGGCCTTCCGCGTGGGCATGTTTGCCTTGGAGCTCCAGAGGCCCCCAGCCTCTACCAAGGCCTTGGAGGTCAGAACCTCTGGCTGGACCTTGCACTGCACTCTCCTCAGAGCTTCGCACCTTGTACCCACTGAGGTGACAGAGGCCTGAGCAGCTCTCTGTGCCCTCAGGTCAAGTTGGCGTATCAGGAGTCTGAGGTGGCCACCCTGCTCAAGAAGATCCCGCTGGGTCCAAGTGAGATGAGTACCGTGCGCTGCCGGGCAGAGGAGCTTCGCGAGGGGACACTCTGTGATTATAGGCCTGTTTTGCCTCTCATGTTGGCCAGTTTCATCTTTGATGTTCTCTGTACTCCAGGTATGATGCCTGACTCTAAAGAAAATGGGGGAAACTGGGGCAGGGGTACCTTTCTCTAAAGAGAAATCAAGAGCCTCACGGCTCCGAGTTGCCTTCAAGACATAGCAGGCAGCTTCATGGAAGCTGTCCTGTGCTACTTCTCTCTGCCTGACTTACCCCTACTTTTATCCAGTGGTTTCTCCAACGGGTTCCCGACCCCCAAGTCGCAACTGGAACAATGAGATGCCTGGGGATGAGGAGCTGGGATTTGAAGCAGCAGTTGCTGCCTTGGGTGAGTCTGTCTGTGTCTTGAGCCCATCTGTGAGCTAAGCCTGGCCCAGGCCTTGAAGGGTGTTGAGACACGGGCTCTGTTGTGAAGAGGCGCCATGGTGAGGGGAAAGCCAGCATGACGTGTATGTGCCTTGACATGTAGTGCCCACGAGACTGTCAAGAAGGTAGAGCAAGAATGTGTGCTATGAACATTGGTGTTATAAGGAAAGCAAAACAGAACTCTAGGGAAAGGCTTTAGGAACGGGATAGAGCATGGGCTATGGGTTAAAGGATCCGTTAAGTTCCAGGCAGGCAGACAAAACACTGAATAAAGACACGGGGACAGTCGGGTCTTCCGTGAGAGTGAGGAGCCCAGCTTCCCTGAAGAATGATAGAGGAGACAAACTATAATGGTCTTCGAAAGCAGACCAGAGTTTAGGCAGTGGGCACCTACCTTCCATAGGTAATGTGGGTTGAATCAGAACTCCTTCATGTGCTGGTGGCTTGTGCCCTGTGTTGGTAGCTATGACCACTCACGACACCCCTGAGAGCCTCTTTCTCTCAGGTATGAAGACAACAGTGAGTGAGGCAGAGCATCCCCTGCTCTGTGAAGGGACACGTCGAGAGAAGGGTGACCTGGCACTGGCACTAATGATCACTTACAAAGATGACCAGGCCAAACTCAAAAAGGTAAGGGATTGAGGCACTGGCAAACAGCAAATTTTACCACCTTTCTCAGGAGGTTCCACTATAATGAGAAAAGGGGTATTCTTCCTAAGGAGCTAAGTGGGGCATCTTGGGAATGCCTCGTAAAGAACACAAGAGACCACTGATTCTTATAGGAGTGCTTAGGCTTGAGGTGGAAGAAGAGAAGAGGGCATAAAGTCGTTCACTCAGTCATTCAGTAGGTATTGAATATCAGTATACTCAGTCTGGTGGTAAACATTACAGGGGATATCAAGATATATAAGCCAGCCTCTATCTTCCAGAAGGTTCTCCTGTGGCTAGAACTGGGGCAGGAAATCCTTGCTGAGGAGGAAGTATTAAGCTATTTCAGGAGAAAATAAAAGACAGGTGATAAATGGCCTCCTCTCACTGCTCTTCTGTTTCAGATCTTAGACAAACTCTTGGATCGAGAGAGCCAGACGCATAAACCACAGACACTGAGTTCGTTCTATTCATCCAGCCGCCCAGCCACAGCCAGCCAGAGGTCTCCTTCAAAACATGGGGGTCCAGCTGCCCCCGGGGCCCTGCAGCCTCTGACATCAGGCTCTGCAGGGCCTGCTCAGCCAGGGAGTGTGGCAGGGGCTGGGCCAGGCCCCACTGAGGGCTTCACAGAGAAGAATGTGCCTGGTGAGGTGGGGGCACTGGGCAGGGGGGATGAGTGGTCTGGAGCCATGTTGGGTTCCCCTTTCCCAGGCTCATCCCAATGTCCTGTTTTCCCCACGTAGAGAGTTCCCCACATTCCCCCTGTGAGGGTCTGCCACCTGAAGCAGCTCTGACCCCAAGGCCAGAGGGGAAGGTTCCCAGCCGCCTGGCACTTGGCAGCCGTGGAGGCTACAATGGACGGGGCTGGGGCTCACCCGGGCGGCCTAAGAAGAAGCACACAGGTATGATAAACCCTGGGATGATATGGAGGGAAGGATATTCCTGGAGGCTGGAGTCTTGACTTCTGGAGCAGGTTTCTGAGACCAACTTACCTTGCGGGTAGGCATGGCCAGCATTGACAGCAGTGCCCCTGAAACAACATCGGATAGCTCCCCAACCTTAAGCCGGAGGCCGCTGCGAGGGGGCTGGGCCCCTACCTCCTGGGGTCGGGGACAGGACAGTGACAGCATCAGCAGCTCTTCCTCAGACTCCCTTGGCTCTTCGTCGTCCAGTGGAAGTCGCCGGGCCAGTGCCAGTGGAGGGGCCCGGGCGAAGACGGTTGAAGTTGGCAGGTCAGTGGGAAGAAATACCCTTCTCTTCAGTCCTGGCCCACCCAGAGAGCCACATCCCTAGTATAACCCAACCATTGTCCCCCTCAGCATCCTCACTCACCCTGGTCTTTTCCAGCCTCCTTGGACACCCATTTCAGAGAAACCCCAATCCCCGTCCCTACCCCATTGCCCCTTTAGGTACAAGGGCCGCCGTCCCGAGAGTCATGCCCCCCATGTACCCAATCAGCCGTCAGAGGCAGCCGCACACTTCTACTTCGAGCTGGCGAAGACGGTGCTGATCAAGGCAGGGGGCAACAGCAGCACTTCCATTTTCACACATCCGTCTTCCTCAGGGGGCCACCAGGGTCCTCACCGCAACCTGCACCTTTGCGCCTTTGAGATTGGGCTTTATGCCCTTGGCCTGCACAACTTTGTTTCTCCCAACTGGCTCTCGCGTACTTACTCTTCCCACGTTTCCTGGATTACAGGTAAATCCAGTATCTTTTGATTTGGGTTTGGGAAGGGGATTAACGGATGGTGATAAGAGCCTTACCCCTGTAGGGTTGCTGACCTGATAGGGATGCCATTCCCATTCCCACTGCCTGTGCCAACTGCACTCTGCTTTCTCTCATTTTCCTGAAGGCCAGGCAATGGAGATTGGCAGCGCGGCCCTGACTATCCTGGTGGAATGCTGGGATGGGCACCTGACGCCCCCTGAAGTGGCCTCCCTGGCTGATAGGGCATCCCGGGCACGGGACTCCAACATGGTGAGGGCAGCAGCGGAACTAGCCCTTAGCTGCCTGCCTCACGCCCACGCCCTGAACCCCAATGAGATCCAGCGGGCCCTGGTGCAGTGCAAGGAGCAGGTATTTCTTTAGGCAGTTGGGGACCTGTGTTGGGACATTTGGGCAGGGAGGTTGGGCATGGGAAAAGCTGATGGCCCAGCTCTTGATTCCCAAATCCTGGAATTCACAAACTATCCAGCTGGTCCTCTTGATGTAGTAATGTGCTTTCACATCCATTACACCCTTTACAACTCTTGAGGCTAGGACTGTTCCTGTACTATAGAGATGGTCACCCGGATGGAGTCCTTGGGGGAAGGCTGGAGGGAAGTGATGGGACTTGGCTGGGAGTAGCTAAATTCGTTTGAAACTGAGATTGTAACTTGGGTCTTGACTTTGTGATCAACAAATATTTGTTCACTGTCTGGATGAAGCATTCACTGCTCTGACATTGACTCTGAACACTGGCTCTGTCCTTGGACATCTCCCCAGAACCAGCCGACTCTTGAGGAATACGTCAGACTGTCACCTAAATGTCACTGAGTAAAGCCCTTCCCTCTTAACCCTCTTTGCCCCTCCCTTCCAGGATAACCTGATGTTGGAGAAGGCCTGCATGGCAGTGGAAGAGGCGGCTAAGGGCGGGGGCGTTTACCCCGAAGTGTTGTTTGAGGTTGCTCACCAGTGGTTCTGGCTATATGAGCAAACAGCAGGTGGCTCATCCACAGCCCGTGAAGGGGCTACAAGCTGTAGTGGCAGTGGGATCAGGGTAGCTGGGGAGGCTGGGCGGGGCTGCCTGAGGGCAGGGGGCCCGGGACTGAGCCGGTTACAGTGGCAGCGGCAGTGACAGCAGCCACGGTGGTGCCAGTCATCTCGGTGGGGCATTTCCAGGTCCAGGGTTGCTGACCTGATAGGGATGCCATTCCCACCTGCCTGTGCCAACTGCACTCTGCTTTCTCTCATTTTCCTGAAGGCCAGGCAATGGAGATTGGCAGCGCGGCCCTGACTATCCTGGTGGAATGCTGGGATGGGCACCTGACGCCCCCTGAAGTGGCCTCCCTGGCTGATAGGGCATCCCGGGCACGGGACTCCAACATGGTGAGGGCAGCAGCGGAACTAGCCCTTAGCTGCCTGCCTCACGCCCACGCCCTGAACCCCAATGAGATCCAGCGGGCCCTGGTGCAGTGCAAGGAGCAGGTATTTCTTTAGGCAGTTGGGGACCTGTGTTGGGACATTTGGGCAGGGAGGTTGGGCATGGGAAAAGCTGATGGCCCAGCTCTTGATTCCCAAATCCTGGAATTCACAAACTATCCAGCTGGTCCTCTTGATGTAGTAATGTGCTTTCACATCCATTACACCCTTTACAACTCTTGAGGCTAGGACTGTTCCTGTACTATAGAGATGGTCACCCGGATGGAGTCCTTGGGGGAAGGCTGGAGGGAAGTGATGGGACTTGGCTGGGAGTAGCTAAATTCGTTTGAAACTGAGATTGTAACTTGGGTCTTGACTTTGTGATCAACAAATATTTGTTCACTGTCTGGATGAAGCATTCACTGCTCTGACATTGACTCTGAACACTGGCTCTGTCCTTGGACATCTCCCCAGAACCAGCCGACTCTTGAGGAATACGTCAGACTGTCACCTAAATGTCACTGAGTAAAGCCCTTCCCTCTTAACCCTCTTTGCCCCTCCCTTCCAGGATAACCTGATGTTGGAGAAGGCCTGCATGGCAGTGGAAGAGGCGGCTAAGGGCGGGGGCGTTTACCCCGAAGTGTTGTTTGAGGTTGCTCACCAGTGGTTCTGGCTATATGAGCAAACAGCAGGTGGCTCATCCACAGCCCGTGAAGGGGCTACAAGCTGTAGTGGCAGTGGGATCAGGGTAGCTGGGGAGGCTGGGCGGGGGCTGCCTGAGGGCAGGGGGGGCCCGGGGACTGAGCCGGTTACAGTGGCAGCGGCAGTGACAGCAGCCACGGTGGTGCCAGTCATCTCGGTGGGGTCCAGTTTATACCCAGGTCCAGGACTGGGGCATGGTCATTCCCCTGGCCTGCACCCCTACACTGCTCTACAGCCCCACCTGCCCTGCAGCCCTCAATACCTCACCCACCCAGCTCACCCCGCCCACCCCATGCCTCATATGCCCCGGCCTGCCGTCTTCCCTGTGCCCAGCTCTGCATACCCACAGGTGAGAGCGGTGTTCTGCTGGGAGGCTGGGCATGTGGGAGACCACTGGGCGGGGGGTTCCCGGGGGTTGGAGTGGGGCACGCTGGGAGGACGACAGGGCTGCCCAAGAGTCGTGGTTAGGGGGCGAGTGTCAGGGACCAGCCCAAGTATGGTGGTAAACGCAGGGATACCCAGTGGTGGGATGAACAAGAGCTGCATCCTAACAGTCAGGCTTCTTCCTTTTCTTCTCCCTGCCTCTTAGGGTGTGCATCCTGCATTCCTGGGGGCTCAGTACCCTTACTCGGTGACTCCCCCCTCACTTGCTGCCACTGCTGTGTCTTTCCCCGTCCCTTCCATGGCACCCATCACAGTACATCCCTACCACACAGAGCCAGGGCTGCCACTGCCCACCAGTGTGGCCTGTGAGTTGTGGGGACAGGGAACAGGTGAATGGGGGGGGGGGGCACGCTGGGCAGGGAAGGTGGGGAGGGGGTCCTCTCTGTCCCTCTTGGAGCTCTGAGTTCCTCACGTGGCTTTCATCCCATCCTCAGTGAGCAGTGTCCATCCAGCTTCCACGTTTCCAGCCATCCAGGGTGCCTCGCTGCCTGCCCTGACCACCCAGCCCAGCCCTCTGGTGAGCGGGGGTTTCCCCCCACCGGAGGAGGAGACCCACAGCCAGCCTGTCAACCCACACAGCCTACACCACCTGCACGCTGCCTACCGCGTCGGTGAGAGGGAGCCCTTTTCTGTGCCCCATTTGTAGTACCAGAGGCTTTCCAGCGGCCCCTCCCCATTCTACCTCTTAGTTTGTTTACTGGCAGGTTGGGTACCAGGCTGAGGTAGAGGGTAGGGGATGGACCCTCACCACATGCCCACCCTTTTCTCCTAGGAATGCTGGCATTGGAGATGCTGGGTCGCCGGGCACACAATGATCACCCCAACAACTTCTCCCGCTCCCCCCCTTACACTGACGATGTCAAATGGTTGCTGGGGCTGGCGGCAAAGCTGGGTAACACCTCCCCTCCCCAGGACCATTGTGCGCCCTCACCTGCTTCCCCAACCTTCCTATCCCAGACCTCCTTCCTAGCTCTTGCTCAGAGTTGAGGCCTTGGTCGGGTATGTGTGCGCCTGGGGCGGGGGCAACCTCAGCTCCTGGGGTGGAGGGAGGCTCTCTGCCAGGCCAGAGCTGAGTACAGCTGGGTCCCTAGGGCAGAGGTGGCCACCCCAGTCTCATGCCCTCCCCTGCCCCCCAGGAGTGAACTACGTGCACCAGTTCTGTGTGGGGGCAGCCAAGGGGGTGCTGAGCCCGTTTGTGCTGCAGGAGATCGTCATGGAGACGCTGCAGCGGCTGAGCCCTGCTCACGCCCACAACCACCTGCGTGCCCCGGCCTTCCACCAACTGGTGCAGCGCTGCCAGCAGGCATACATGCAGGTGACAGCCTGGGCAGCATGAAGCAGGGTGGGACGCCGGCAAGCAGGTCACCCAGCACGCCAGCTGGAGGGCCTGGCTCTGTGCTCAGTGGCTTCTCTGCACGTCTCCCAGTACATCCACCACCGCCTGATTCACCTGACCCCTGCCGACCACGACTTTGGAAGGGCCTGCAGCGCCTTCTGCCTGACGCCCATGGGCATGATGCAGTTCAACGCTTCCCCCCCTGCACGTCTCCCGACATGCGGCTTCATCCCCCAGTCACCCAGCTTCCACGTTTCCAGCCATCCAGGGTGCCTCGCTGCCTGCCCTGACCACCCAGCCCAGCCCTCTGGTGAGCGGGGTTTCCACCGGAGGAGGAGACCCACAGCCAGCCTGTCAACCCACACAGCCTACACCACCTGCACGCTGCCTACCGCGTCGGTGAGAGGGAGCCCTTTTCTGTGCCCCATTTGTAGTACCAGAGGCTTTCCAGCGGCCCCTCCCCATTCTACCTCTTAGTTTGTTTACTGGCAGGTTGGGTACCAGGCTGAGGTAGAGGGTAGGGGATGGACCCTCACCACATGCCCACCCTTTTCTCCTAGGAATGCTGGCATTGGAGATGCTGGGTCGCCGGGCACACAATGATCACCCCAACAACTTCTCCCGCTCCCCCCCTTACACTGACGATGTCAAATGGTTGCTGGGGCTGGCGGCAAAGCTGGGTAACACCTCCCCTCCCCAGGACCATTGTGCGCCCTCACCTGCTTCCCCAACCTTCCTATCCCAGACCTCCTTCCTAGCTCTTGCTCAGAGTTGAGGCCTTGGTCGGGTATGTGTGCGTGCGCGGGGGCGGGGGGCAACCTCAGCTCCTGGGGTGGAGGGAGGCTCTCTGCCAGGCCAGAGCTGAGTACAGCTGGGTCCCTAGGGCAGAGGTGGCCACCCCAGTCTCATGCCCCTCCCCCTGCCCCCCAGGAGTGAACTACGTGCACCAGTTCTGTGTGGGGGCAGCCAAGGGGGTGCTGAGCCCGTTTGTGCTGCAGGAGATCGTCATGGAGACGCTGCAGCGGCTGAGCCCTGCTCACGCCCACAACCACCTGCGTGCCCCGGCCTTCCACCAACTGGTGCAGCGCTGCCAGCAGGCATACATGCAGGTGACAGCCTGGGCAGCATGAAGCAGGGTGGGACGCCCGGCAAGCAGGTCACCCAGCACGCCAGCTGGAGGGGCCTGGCTCTGTGCTCAGTGGCTTCTCTGCACGTCTCCCAGTACATCCACCACCGCCTGATTCACCTGACCCCTGCCGACTACGACGACTTTGTGAACGCGATCCGCAGTGCTCGCAGCGCCTTCTGCCTGACGCCCATGGGCATGATGCAGTTCAACGACATCCTGCAGAACCTCAAGCGCAGCAAACAGACCAAGGAGTTGTGGCAGCGGGTCTCACTCGAGATGACCACCTTCTCCCCCTGAGTCTGGCCCCCCTAGGGCCCTATACAGGGACACAGGCCTGTGGCTATGGGGACCCCTCACCAAGAGGGAGGGAGTCTAGGCTGGACAGATCATCCCCACTCAGTTCCCCAATAGCCCAGACTGGCAGCTGTTCTTGGGCTGTAGCTTGGGGCCAAGAAGCCTCAGACCCTAGAAGCCTAGGGTTGGGGGAGACAGCCCTGTCTGGGAGGGGGCGTTGGGTGGCCTCTGGTATTTATTTGGCATTTATAAATATATAAACTTCTTTTTTACTCTCATCTGCCTGGGCCTTTCCTTTCTTTCCTTCCACGTGTGGATAAACCTTGAACTTGGACAGAAGAAAAGCCTGATACTTCCTTTATTCTAGGTTACTCCCACTACAGTGAGGCAGACAAGACAGAAAAATAAGGACGTTTATTAAAGTCATTTCTAGCCCACAGCTAGGGCTCATACTCAGCTCTATGAGCCACCGTCCGACCTCATCCCCATTCAATGTGAATGACATTAGGAAGGCCGGGCACAGGTAGATCCACTGATCCCACTGTAAGGGGTCCCTCCCATAGCCAGTATAGATAGATACACTGCTGAGGATGAAGAGGGAAAGCACTGGATTAATAATGTTCCTCTACACCCTGCCTGGACCCTCTCGTTCCCTCCACCTTCCAAAACCATGGGCCAAAGGTGCCTAGTACCGCCTTGTGGGGTATCAAGGGAATCCCCTTTATTAGACCCCAGAATTATGGGAAAGGGATACCCTACCCTTCTCAGCCATCCCAGGTCTGGAGGCCACTGAGGTAGAAGGGGGAAGGGCCAGGCCACTCTAATCCCCCTGTGGGCCCTGCTCTGGGCTTGCCCCTTAGGGAAGCAGGGGGTTTATGCTGGTACGAGAGGCTGATCTATCAGCCCGAGCTGGAATGCTGCAGTTCCTCCCGAAGCCACGAGGGCACTGGCTGTCCAAGCCGGCTCAGCAGCTTCGACAGCTCCAAATTGTGGTTCCGGAAAAAATCCGTAAGGAAAAGGCGGGACTAACAGGAGAAAAATGAAGTCAGAAACGGTAAGGAGTGGAGAGGATCAGATCTTAGATGTGGAAAGGGAAACCCTGTCGCTGGTTGTACTTACCTCAGTGTCCATATCTGGGTACTTCCGGCCTTTGCTCTTGCCTAAACAACGAGTCTTGCCACCTTCAAGTCCCTGGCACCAGAATCCCTTATCTTCATCAAACCTGCTCAATAGGAACAGGCCATGAGGTAACAAAAAAAAACTCCAAGCCCCATAAATGTATACTACCTCTCCCAGCCCACAGGGACACAGGTCTCTCCTTGAAAGACAGGGTAAATCCATGTCTGTCACAAAGAGACAGGGTCAGCCTGCTTCCCTGCTTCCCCCAGAGTTATCCTACCCTGGGTCATGCTCTCCCACCTGAGGGTCCGTGTGTAGTTCAGAAAGGGTGTGATACCCAGGAACTTCTGGATGCTCTCCATTGAGGCAGCTGGGTTGGTACGCAGCTCTTGCCCATCCACAATCAGCAACTAAAGGGACAGGGATGTGGTTCCCTCTACGTTCCTTAGAAGCCACTGGACTGACGGGAAAAGAAAGGGAAGGGCACCCCCATGAGGGCTACTGGGGTACTGTACCTGTCCAGAGGGGTAGTAGGTCAGCCAGCGTTGGAGATGGGTAGAATAGTAGCCGGGGACAAGACAACGGTTCTGTAGCGAGCGAAGTGCTGGAGGGGCCTGGGAGGAGGCTGAAATCACCTGGTAGAAGGTATAGTTCAGAGCCACTGGGTCTCCATGTGCTCGCTGATGCTGAAGGACAAGGAATAGGAAGGGGAGGAATTGGTGACCTGACAATTCTTCTGCCCTTACTTTTGGTCTGGTGAACAGACCCTGCCTCAAGGCACTAGCTTACTTTCCCCACCCTCGTTTGTTTCTGTCTCTCAGCAGTCACCACCTTTCTCAATGTTCTAATGTGTCCCTAACATCAACTTACCTTGGGTCTTGGTGAACAGACCCTGCCTCAAGGCACTGGCTGATCTATCAGCCCGAGCCGGCCCCAAGCGGGGCTGCGACCCAGCTCCAAATTGTGGTTCCGGAAAAAATCCGTAAGGAAAAGGCGGGACTAACAGGAGAAAAATGAAGTCAGAAACGGTAAGGAGTGGAGAGGATCAGATCTTAGATGTGGAAAGGGAAACCCTGTCGCTGGTTGTACTTACCTCAGTGTCCATATCTGGGTACTTCCGCCTTTGCTCTTGCCTAAACAACGAGTCTTGCCACCTTCAAGTCCCTGGCACCAGAATCCCTTATCTTCATCAAACCTGCTCAATAGGAACAGGCCATGAGGTAACAAAAAAAAACTCCAAGCCCCATAAATGTATACTACCTCTCCCAGCCCACAGGGACACAGGTCTCTCCTTGAAAGACAGGGTAAATCCATGTCTGTCACAAAGAGACAGGGTCAGCCTGCTTCCCTGCTTCCCCCAGAGTTATCCTACCCTGGGTCATGCTCTCCCACCTGAGGGTCCGTGTGTAGTTCAGAAAGGGTGTGATACCCAGGAACTTCTGGATGCTCTCCATTGAGGCAGCTGGGTTGGTACGCAGCTCTTGCCCATCCACAATCAGCAACTAAAGGGACAGGGATGTGGTTCCCTCTACGTTCCTTAGAAGCCACTGGACTGACGGGAAAAGAAAGGGAAGGGCACCCCCATGAGGGCTACTGGGGTACTGTACCTGTCCAGAGGGGTAGTAGGTCAGCCAGCGTTGGAGATGGGTAGAATAGTAGCCGGGGACAAGACAACGGTTCTGTAGCGAGCGAAGTGCTGGAGGGGCCTGGGAGGAGGCTGAAATCACCTGGTAGAAGGTATAGTTCAGAGCCACTGGGTCTCCATGTGCTCGCTGATGCTGAAGGACAAGGAATAGGAAGGGGAGGAATTGGTGACCTGACAATTCTTCTGCCCTTACTTTTGGTCTGGTGAACAGACCCTGCCTCAAGGCACTAGCTTACTTTCCCCACCCTCGTTTGTTTCTGTCTCTCCAGCAGTCACCACCTTTCTCAATGTTCTAATGTGTCCCTAACATCAACTTACCTGGTACCAGGAGTAAGCCCTATCAGCAGGGTTGGTGAGCACAGTGATGATCTTGGCTCGTGGCAGAAGGGCAGCTCCCCGCCGTGGTACAACCTCTGAGTCAAAGTATGTGGCACTTTTTTCAAACAGGAAATCAGTGCTGGCATTGGAAGGGACAGGGAAGAAATCCATGTACCTAGGAAGCAGAAGAGACGAGAGGGAGAGAATCTGCAGAGTGAATGGGCCAGATGTCTGTGCTGGCGGAAGCAGGCAGCGGGGGTTTTAGGAGAAGAGAGTATCCTGAGAAACATTCCAGGTCTTACCAGTCAATGCCCTTGTGGTAATTAGGGCCATTGAAGAACTGAATCTCCTCAAAGGTGCTGGGGCTAGGGAAGCTGCTAGTCACAGCTGGGTGCAGGCTCAGGAAGAAGTGAATAGCTGTGGTCCCTAATTGGGAGAGAAAGTTCAGGCCACTGTGGGAGAGAATCCTGCTCAACATCAGCTTGAAAGACCTGAGAAAATCATCACTCTGCGTGGTGAAACACCCTCTGCCCAAACAAGAGCAGAAAAGGAAAGCCTGAGAGAGGCCCAGGGAAAGGTTAAAATGGTGGTTCTCAGCCTTGATTGGACATCTGAATCACTTGGGGTTCTTTACCAAAAAACTCGACAAAAAAAGAAAAAAAAAACTCGACAGAGGATTCTTTTTTTGTTGTTAAACATTTATTTATTTTTGGCTGTGCTGGGTCTTTGTTGATGTGTGGGTTTAGCTGCTCTGTGGTATGTGGGATCTTCCCAGATCAGGGATCGAACCTGTGTCTCCTGCATTGGCAGACAGGTTCTTATCCACCGAGCCACAAGGGAAGCCCTCGACAGAGGATTCCGATGGACCAACCAGGTTAAGAATCACTCAAGGGGACTTCCCTGGTGGTAAAGTGGTTAAGAGGGGGACACTGGTTTGACTCCTGGCTGGGGAAGATCCCATATATCGTGGAGCAACTAAACCCACGTGCCACAACTACTGAAGCCCACGTGCCCTAGAGCCCGTGTTCCGCGACATGCTGCCACAGTTGAAAAGGCCGTGCACCACAACTGGAGAGTGGCTCCCTGCTTGCTCGCTGCAGCTAGAGAAAGCCCGCATGACAGTGAAGACCCAGCCAAAAATCAAGTCATTCATGGGACTGGATTAATGAGGGGTGGGTATGAGAAGGGCATTCCTTGGCTAGAGAATTCTCTGGATTTAAGGCAAGGCAACGTAAGTTGGCTAGGGATGATTCACCTGTCTTCTGGGGTCCCACAATGAGGAACTTGGGGAGCCGATCACAGGTTTTCTCCTTGGACCAGATATCTTTGTGCCTCTTGTCATCACAGGGATTCTGAAGGTGGAGGCCAAGAATTAGATAATCTTTTCCTCAACATCCACCCCATCATGTCTATAGGACAGCCTGAGCTCCTCTGCTACCTGCCAAAGGGGGCTTCGCTCTTGAGGGAAGAGGTCAAAGTACTTCCGTGCGAGAGGGACAGGAGGAAGAGTCTGCAGACGCAGCCTCGTCCAGCACTGGAGAAAGCGCACCAGGCTCTCAAAGGTGTACAGGCCCAGCCGATCATTTCCATAATTAGACAGGTGGGTCATAAAGATGCTGATCTGAAAGGGGGTGCCTGCATGTCAGAGGTGGAGAGCCTACCCCATGTCAGAAATGGGTTTGGCAAGCAAACATCTCAGCATGCAAACACTGGCTGTCCCATCTTCTAGGCCTTCCTCTCGGCACCTTACCGGATTAAGAAGCACTGTCAAAAAGAGCTCTCCACCTCGGATGCTCCGGTCGAGTTCACGAGAGCCTCCAGGATACTCATTATAGAAGATGGTGTGCGTGAAGAGGCCACAGGTCTGCCGTGGCAGCACCTGAAGGGAAAAAAAAAACAGGCGAGATGAGACTGGAAGGCAGAATGAGCCTAGATGATGGACAAAAGACCTGGGGCATTTTAGGATTCCTTGGGCTTATAGTGGACTCAGTCTGAAGTGACAGCAGTTAACTGTTGAGCTCTTGCTCTGTGCGTTATGACTTTTCACCCCGCTACCCCCTATTTTATGGATGAACTTGGACAATGCAGGTTGGAGGCTGTCCAAATGTGGGAGTTTGACTCAAGTTTGTATTGGGAATCCCTTACCATGATGCCGTTGTGAATGAAGCCACGGCGGTAGCGGGCAGGGCGGAGATGGGGGTACTCCTCAGTGCTGGTCACCTGGATGCCCCACACAGATTTCCAGGCCTCATAGAGCTGTGTGTGGATGGGGTACACGCCGGAGTGGTGGGGGGCCACAGCATACCCCAGATCCGTGGGAATCCCATGCTCCTGGGAATGGCATAGACTCTCACCAGGACCTGGTGAGGTTTGGGGAGTAGAGGGTAAAGAGGGAGGGGATGCCTCCATAGAAAGAACACAAGAAAGGGCAGGGGAAGGGTACCTCACTAGGGGAAGGTTAAAAGGACCAGACGGCCTCTTGCATAAGGTCTAATGGGAAAAAACCCAAAAGCCGTGAGCTCCTCTGCTACCTGCCAAAGGGGGCTTCGCTCTTGAGGGAAGAGGTCAAAGTACTTCCGTGCGAGAGGGACAGGAGGAAGAGTCTGCAGACGCAGCCTCGTCCAGCACTGGAGAAAGCGCACCAGGCTCTCAAAGGTGTACAGGCCCAGCCGATCATTTCCATAATTAGACAGGTGGGTCATAAAGATGCTGATCTGAAAGGGGGTGCCTGCATGTCAGAGGTGGAGAGCCTACCCCATGTCAGAAATGGGTTTGGCAAGCAAACATCTCAGCATGCAAACACTGGCTGTCCCATCTTCTAGGCCTTCCTCTCGGCACCTTACCGGATTAAGAAGCACTGTCAAAAAGAGCTCTCCACCTCGGATGCTCCGGTCGAGTTCACGAGAGCCTCCAGGATACTCATTATAGAAGATGGTGTGCGTGAAGAGGCCACAGGTCTGCCGTGGCAGCACCTGAAGGGAAAAAAAAAACAGGCGAGATGAGACTGGAAGGCAGAATGAGCCTAGATGATGGACAAAAGACCTGGGGCATTTTAGGATTCCTTGGGCTTATAGTGGACTCAGTCTGAAGTGACAGCAGTTAACTGTTGAGCTCTTGCTCTGTGCGTTATGACTTTTCACCCCGCTACCCCCTATTTTATGGATGAACTTGGACAATGCAGGTTGGAGGCTGTCCAAATGTGGGAGTTTGACTCAAGTTTGTATTGGGAATCCCTTACCATGATGCCGTTGTGAATGAAGCCACGGCGGTAGCGGGCAGGGCGGAGATGGGGGTACTCCTCAGTGCTGGTCACCTGGATGCCCCACACAGATTTCCAGGCCTCATAGAGCTGTGTGTGGATGGGGTACACGCCGGAGTGGTGGGGGGCCACAGCATACCCCAGATCCGTGGGAATCCCATGCTCCTGGGAATGGCATAGACTCTCACCAGGACCTGGTGAGGTTTGGGGAGTAGAGGGTAAAGAGGGAGGGGATGCCTCCATAGAAAGAACACAAGAAAGGGCAGGGGAAGGGTACCTCACTAGGGGAAGGTTAAAAAGGAAGCATTACCTTTGGGAAAAAGTATGGGAAGAGATCCAAGGGTCTCACCAGAGCAAACTGTTTGTTGAGCCTCATCTGGTCAGCCAGCACGGAGCGATTGTGGAACAGGTGTGGCTGCATGTGGCTCCACATGTGGGGGAACCACCAAAACTCCTGGCGGTGCTTCAGCAGCATGTCGTCCCCTGCATCCTCCTCCTCTGTCCCTATGACCACACAATGACCACTGACCACAGCCAGTCAGGCCCTGTGCCTCCTTTGTTCTGTACCAACACGGACCACCTCCCATCCTTGGGACCACCTGGCTGACCTCTGCCCACTGAAGACTGTCTACTTTCCCCATTGCCAACCTGCCCTCCAGCCACCCATGCTAACCTAAATCCACACCACTAGCTCCTCAACAGCATTCTGATCCCAAGTCTTGCCCCCTTTCTCCAACCTGTCTCTGCACAAGATGGACAGTGAAGAGACACACCAAACTAAGACTGATATGCTGAAGGAACAGGCGAATAAGCTCACCAGTGTGATAGAACTTGCCCGAGAAGCCCAAGTTGAAGGTGAAGTTGGGGACTAAGGTCCTGAGTTTGCTCTGGGTGGTCAACAGGGCCTGGGAAGAGTAGCAGAGACACGAGAAATCAGGAGAGAGCAGTCTAAGGAGAACATGGAGACGCAGCATTCTTCTGCCTGGAAAGGGCAGGAGCACAGCTCATGACAAGCTCAGGATCAAGGGAGGGAGTCTGATGGGACAGAGCCTGAGACAGCTTCTAAGGAGAGAAATCTGAGTCAGGAAGAAGACTGACCTCAACATCAGCCACCTTCATGCGGGTACCTTCCTTGCCCACAAAGATGTCATCGATGTCCACCAAGATGTAACGGTCCAGGTCCAAGCAGAGGCGCTTGCCAGTGAGGTATGCAACAGCATCGACGAAAACGAGTTTGTGGAGCCAGAAGGAAAGGCCGTGGCCAAAGAGCACCCGCTGGATACCATCGTGAAGCCCCAGGTCCTGCACCACTGTGGGAAGCCGGGCCCGGCGAGGCATGGGTCCCGGCACAGGGGGCTCGGCTGGCCGAAGGCTGGCCAGCAGCACTGGTTCATACGTGCTATGGTTGGATTGGAAGATGGTCCAGTCATCACCAGGCAGTGGCCCCGGCTCCAGGCGGCTGGGGCGCGTGAGATGCAGGAGTGGGGCAGTAGGATTCACTTGGTAGTCCCGGAGCCCCAAGTTTGAATGTAGAAAAAGGGGAAAGCCCTTGAGCTGGGCACTCAATAGGCTGTGCTCGTGTGCTCGGAAAAAGCCAATGATGCCCACACCATACTCCACACAGTACCGGTCTAGCAGTTCCCGACTCCAGGCATCCAGGTTGACATACTTGAGCAGGTTCTCGTAAATCACCAAGACATACCGGCCACGGGTATGATCAGTCAGCGTGGGCATGTCCCCTCGGCCAGGTGCCAGCTCAGTGCTATAACGGAAACGGCTAGACTCCAAGATGGCCACAATCTCCTGCCCCAGCTGTGAGTATGCACTCTCCACAAACACAAGGACCACGGGTTCAGTTCGCGCTGCCTCTGGAGGCCTGGGGGGCCGGGGTGGGGCTGGAGGCCGTGCAGGGCCAGGACCGGCTGCCGCGCCGCTGCTGCAGTCTCCCAAGGGGAGGGGCAGGGGCTCCTTGGCCTTGGGGCTGGTGGATACGTAGTAAGCCAAGAAGCCCATGGAGCCCAGGCTGAAAGCGATCAGCAGCAGTATGAGGCGGTGCAGTTCCAGCTGCCGAGCTGGGCGGACCACCTTCCACAGCTTGAGCATGGCGGGGAGGTGGGGCAGGGATGGGGACCACCTCAGGGGATGGGAGGGAGGAGTTCTATAGGCCGAGGCTGTCCTGGGAGGGTAAAAGGATGTGAAAAGAGGGAAAGGGACTCCCTCAGGGCCAGTTTCCTGGCAAGGTGGAAACAGGTCCCCTTAGTGTAGGACAAGGGAGGCAGAAGGGGCAACAGGGGGCAACTGGACAGAGTCCATTGGTCTTAGGTCACCATGGCCCCCTGGCCCATGGTTTCCGGATGCAAATCTAGTCAGGCTCCACCTTTGGTCCTGGTTGAGCTCCTTAATCGGCCAAAGGAAGCCGTGGCCAAAGAGCACCCGCTGGATACCATCGTGAAGCCCCAGGTCTGCCCGGGCCCGGCGAGGCATGGGTCCCGGCACAGGGGGCTCGGCTGGCCGAAGGCTGGCCAGCAGCACTGGTTCATACGTGCTATGGTTGGATTGGAAGATGGTCCAGTCATCACCAGGCAGTGGCCCCGGCTCCAGGCGGCTGGGGCGCGTGAGATGCAGGAGTGGGGCAGTAGGATTCACTTGGTAGTCCCGGAGCCCCAAGTTTGAATGTAGAAAAAGGGGAAAGCCCTTGAGCTGGGCACTCAATAGGCTGTGCTCGTGTGCTCGGAAAAAGCCAATGATGCCCACACCATACTCCACACAGTACCGGTCTAGCAGTTCCCGACTCCAGGCATCCAGGTTGACATACTTGAGCAGGTTCTCGTAAATCACCAAGACATACCGGCCACGGGTATGATCAGTCAGCGTGGGCATGTCCCCTCGGCCAGGTGCCAGCTCAGTGCTATAACGGAAACGGCTAGACTCCAAGATGGCCACAATCTCCTGCCCCAGCTGTGAGTATGCACTCTCCACAAACACAAGGACCACGGGTTCAGTTCGCGCTGCCTCTGGAGGCCTGGGGGGCCGGGGTGGGGCTGGAGGCCGTGCAGGGCCAGGACCGGCTGCCGCGCCGCTGCTGCAGTCTCCCAAGGGGAGGGGCAGGGGCTCCTTGGCCTTGGGGCTGGTGGATACGTAGTAAGCCAAGAAGCCCATGGAGCCCAGGCTGAAAGCGATCAGCAGCAGTATGAGGCGGTGCAGTTCCAGCTGCCGAGCTGGGCGGACCACCTTCCACAGCTTGAGCATGGCGGGGAGGTGGGGCAGGGATGGGGACCACCTCAGGGGATGGGAGGGAGGAGTTCTATAGGCCGAGGCTGTCCTGGGAGGGTAAAAGGATGTGAAAAGAGGGGAAAGGGACTCCCTCAGGGCCAGTTTCCTGGCAAGGTGGAAACAGGTCCCCTTAGTGTAGGACAAGGGAGGCAGAAGGGGCAACAGGGGGCAACTGGACAGAGTCCATTGGTCTTAGGTCACCATGGCCCCCTGGCCCATGGTTTCCGGATGCAAATCTAGTCAGGCTCCACCTTTGGTCCTGGTTGAGCTCCTTACATCAGAGGTCAGCAAAGTTCACAATCTCAGCCCTCACAACCTGTAAAAAAGAAAAACTGAGGGGTTACTTCTCTCCTTGAAACTGTGTCATTAGTCCAGTCCCCACTCTCACCTCCTCTCTTACCTCCTGCTCACAGGATGGTTTGTCCTCCAAAAAAAAGCCCCTGCAGAAGAACACCACAATTTGAATGTCATACGTTAGCTTCACTGCCCGTTCCCTTTCTTGGAATGTTATCTAAAGTCTCCTCCCTGAGCTAAGTGCAGAGCTGAAGCAGTACATCCAAGGCCTCGAAGGGAACAATCTCCCATCAGCAAGATGTCAAAGAGCCCAGGAGCCGGAAAATGAACCTGCCCTGAAAAGAGTTCCCAGCACATGACTGAGCAGCTGGTCAGCCAGTAGGGGCTCTGGTCTTCCTGTGAAGACGGGGAAGGAAAGCCCCGGACGTCCCGTGCTCCAACGAACTATCAGATAAGAGGAAGCTCATGTGTCCATTAATCTCCCTCATCTATCAAACCCAGCATCTCTAGCTAACGGCAAACGAACTTGCAGTCAGCCAGACACTACAGTAGGGGGATTCAAGCGCAAAGACAAATGGTGCTAGCTAATCCTTCTATTACCTTTCAAGCCCTGAATCTCGGGATTGTCTTTTCCAGTGCTTGTGAAAAATTACCTACCCCTACTATTTACCTCACCTGTGGCAGTGTCAGGAGGGGTGATAAAAATGTAGTCCCGAGCAGGCCACATCACTGGCACCCAAGAAAAACTAGAGCGCCAAGACCAGAGTCCGTCCCCCGTCCGCTCTACTTCCTCCTAACAGCCTGGATGGTACTACATCCTCATCCCTGAACAGCTCAGAAGGGTCCTGTGCCACCTGGAGAGACGTGAGGGACTGAGTCCTATTACAAAAACCAAGCAAACTTGAGGGGGGCTGGGTGTCGGAAAGCAACAGGAGCTTAAGCAGTATCTGATCAATAACAGAGAGGATAAGTAACAGTATGCTCAGAAACAGTTTTAAGGAGACCTAATTTCAGAGACCTTTTTCCTTAAGTAGACAAATTGCTTCTAGAAGCTTTATTATTACTCTCCCCGCCTTAGCCTCTTCCGGTAAGGCCAGCGTCTGGCAGTCTCTGCCACTGACCCTCCCACATACACATCTTGGGGTGTATAAGCAAAGGCAGGGTAATTCAGCATTGAGAGACACAATTTGAGAACAGTTCAGCTTTGGCTTGAGTAAAACCAAGTGGCATGAAAACAGAGCTGAGAAAGGATCAAAATGGTGATGGGAAGGGGCGAATCCTGAGGCTCAGAGGAAACTTCTTGGGGTAAACATAGTAGTGAAAAGCAGTCACTGTAGAAAGGGGAAAGTAGATACTGGGGTGTATCACCCATAATATTAAGAATAATAGGTAATATTTACTGAGGGCTTACTCTTTGCCAGACCTATATTTAGCGCTCACACCAGCCCTAATAAGTAAGTGATATCCCCATTTCACATATGAATAAATCGAGGTCCAGAGAAGCTTAGTAACTTGCCCAGGATCACACAGCTCAGTCAGTGGAGAAACTTGGATTCAAAATCAGGCCTGTCAAGCTCCGGCCCTGCCCTTAACCACTGCATTTTAGCTTCGGACCTGGAAGAAGCAGCGATATTTAGGGAAGGGGTGATGAGCAAGTCTTGGGGGAAGGTGTGGGGTGGGATGATACATAGTGAAGCGGGACCAAGGCCGGGCAGGGGGTGCTGAACGTGTGCGCAGCGGCGGGAGCTGAGCGACGGAAGCGGGGGCTGGGGAGGGCGGGTGCGGGCCCCGCGCGGGGAGACGCCGCGGGAGGAGGGGGGCCCCGCAGCGACGCGGGCGTGGGGGGCTGGCACGTGGGGGTCGCGGGCGGAGGGCCCTGCCGGAGGTCACAGGTGGGTATGCAGAGACTGGGGCGTGGAGCGTTCCAGGGGAAAGGGCTAGGGGCGCGCGGAGGAGAGTCTGCGGTGACATCGGGGCGGGCGTCGGGCTGGAAGAGCCCCGCGGGGAGGAGGAGCCCGGGGCGGAGGTGACCAGCCGAGAGGCAGGAGGCCACGACCAGGGCGGCCTGCGGAAGGGACGGGGGAGGGAGCGCGGGCCGCCCGAGGCCGCCGGGACGCCCCTGCGGGAGGTCTCGGGGCCACACTGAGAGACGTCTGCGAGGGGGAACTGCGGGGACCGTGGGTGGGGACCACCCGAGCAGGGTCTCCTCTAAGGGCGGCTCAGGCGGGGGCCGCCCGAGGCCGGCCTCCCACATACACATCTTGGGGTGTATAAGCAAAGGCAGGGTAATTCAGCATTGAGAGACACAATTTGAGAACAGTTCAGCTTTGGCTTGAGTAAAACCAAGTGGCATGAAAACAGAGCTGAGAAAGGATCAAAATGGTGATGGGAAGGGGCGAATCCTGAGGCTCAGAGGAAACTTCTTGGGGTAAACATAGTAGTGAAAAGCAGTCACTGTAGAAAGGGGAAAGTAGATACTGGGGTGTATCACCCATAATATTAAGAATAATAGGTAATATTTACTGAGGGCTTACTCTTTGCCAGACCTATATTTAGCGCTCACACCAGCCCTAATAAGTAAGTGATATCCCCATTTCACATATGAATAAATCGAGGTCCAGAGAAGCTTAGTAACTTGCCCAGGATCACACAGCTCAGTCAGTGGAGAAACTTGGATTCAAAATCAGGCCTGTCAAGCTCCGGCCCTGCCCTTAACCACTGCATTTTAGCTTCGGACCTGGAAGAAGCAGCGATATTTAGGGAAGGGGTGATGAGCAAGTCTTGGGGGAAGGTGTGGGGTGGGATGATACATAGTGAAGCGGGACCAAGGCCGGGCAGGGGGTGCTGAACGTGTGCGCAGCGGCGGGAGCTGAGCGACGGAAGCGGGGGCTGGGGAGGGCGGGGGTGCGGGCCCCGCGCGGGGAGACGCCGCGGGAGGAGGGGGGCCCCGCAGCGACGCGGGCGTGGGGGGCTGGCACGTGGGGGTCGCGGGCGGAGGGCCCTGCCGGAGGTCACAGGTGGGTATGCAGAGACTGGGGCGTGGAGCGTTCCAGGGGAAAGGGCTAGGGGCGCGCGGAGGAGAGTCTGCGGTGACATCGGGGCGGGCGTCGGGCTGGAAGAGCCCCGCGGGGAGGAGGAGCCCGGGGCGGAGGTGACCAGCCGAGAGGCAGGAGGCCACGACCAGGGCGGCCTGCGGAAGGGACGGGGGAGGGGAGCGCGGGCCGCCCCGAGGGGCCGCCGGGACGCCCCTGCGGGAGGTCTCGGGGGCCACACTGAGAGACGTCTGCGAGGGGGGAACTGCGGGGACCGTGGGTGGGGACCACACTCCGAGCAGGGGTCTCCTCTAAGGGCGGCTCACCCGGCGGACTGGGCGGCGTCCCCGCTGTCCCCGGGCTCCGCCACGTCCCGGGGCTGCCCGGCTTCCCTGCTCTCGGGGCCTCGGGCCGCGGCGCGGCGGCACCGCCATCTCCGAGCGAACGCTCCGCTGCAGCCGGGCCTAACCACCGCTCCCACCGGGGGGAGGCGGCGCGCTGCCGCCCGCGGCCCCGCTCGGGTCCCCGCCGCCTTCGGGCCTGCCAGCCGCGCGGCCGAGGCGCCGGCCTTCCGGGCTGTGTTCCGCAGCGCTCGGCTGAACCGCGACCTCAGAAGCAGCCGGCTCCGCGCGCCCCCGGCAGAGGCGCCCCCGTCCTTCCCGCGCGGTGGCACAGCCTGGCGAGCGTCAGCGCCGCGGCTCCCGAGGCCGGGGCGGGCCGAGGGTGCGGGAGCTTCCATTCGGCGCGGCGGCGGGGGAGCCGGGCCGGCCCACCGAGGGGCGGTGCGAGGGGGAGGGCTGGGCGGTCCGGGACGCGGGCGGGGCGGGACTCCGCGCTCGCCTGGTAAGAGCTCAAGCTCTTCCCCGCCCCAGCCACCCAGGGGACTGACGGAAGGCTGACGGGTTTACGAGGAAGTTTTATTCTACAATGGGCCCAAAAGGAGTGGGAGAAGGTCTGTCTCTCCACCTGAAGCCTTGTAACCCATGCAGTTAAATCGAAGCCTCTGGCCGTAAGCCTTGGACAGCAGTGACACAATGGACTGTTTAAAGGTTATTTTATTAAATATCTTCAGTTCAAGGTTTCATTGTAACAAAGCTATGAAGGGTCTACCAACATTCAGAACAAACACTAACTATTTTTAAATTATTTCATAGAGACTGGGGCTGCTGCGGAAGAGTGACATCGGGGCGGGCGTCGGGCTGGAAGAGCCCCGGGGAGGAGGAGCCGGGGCGGAGGTGACCAGCCGAGAGGCAGGAGGCCACGACCAGGGCGGCCTGCGGAAGGGACGGGGAGGGAGCGCGGGCCGCCCCGAGGCCGCCGGGACGCCCCTGCGGGAGGTCTCGGGGGCCACACTGAGAGACGTCTGCGAGGGGGGAACTGCGGGGACCGTGGGTGGGGACCACACTCCGAGCAGGGGTCTCCTCTAAGGGCGGCTCACCCGGCGGACTGGGCGGCGTCCCCGCTGTCCCCGGGCTCCGCCACGTCCCGGGGCTGCCCGGCTTCCCTGCTCTCGGGGCCTCGGGCCGCGGCGCGGCGGCACCGCCATCTCCGAGCGAACGCTCCGCTGCAGCCGGGCCTAACCACCGCTCCCACCGGGGGGAGGCGGCGCGCTGCCGCCCGCGGCCCCGCTCGGGTCCCCGCCGCCTTCGGGCCTGCCAGCCGCGCGGCCGAGGCGCCGGCCTTCCGGGCTGTGTTCCGCAGCGCTCGGCTGAACCGCGACCTCAGAAGCAGCCGGCTCCGCGCGCCCCCGGCAGAGGCGCCCCCGTCCTTCCCGCGCGGTGGCACAGCCTGGCGAGCGTCAGCGCCGCGGCTCCCGAGGCCGGGGCGGGCCGAGGGTGCGGGAGCTTCCATTCGGCGCGGCGGCGGGGGAGCGGGCCGGCCCACCGAGGGGCGGTGCGAGGGGGAGGGCTGGGCGGTCCGGGACGCGGGCGGGGCGGGACTCCGCGCTCGCCTGGTAAGAGCTCAAGCTCTTCCCCGCCCCAGCCACCCAGGGGACTGACGGAAGGCTGACGGGTTTACGAGGAAGTTTTATTCTACAATGGGCCCAAAAGGAGTGGGAGAAGGTCTGTCTCTCCACCTGAAGCCTTGTAACCCATGCAGTTAAATCGAAGCCTCTGGCCGTAAGCCTTGGACAGCAGTGACACAATGGACTGTTTAAAGGTTATTTTATTAAATATCTTCAGTTCAAGGTTTCATTGTAACAAAGCTATGAAGGGTCTACCAACATTCAGAACAAACACTAACTATTTTTAAATTATTTCTATGTCATCATGCAAAAATTCTGCATCAAATGCCTTCCATTTCCTGTTTAAAAGGTGATTTTTTTTTTTTTTAATAGTCTATTGTCTATAGATGCTGACATTAGCCCCAGAAGAAGGATGCTAAGAAGTGGGGCTGGAGCAGCCATAGGAAGCAATGGGTCTTAATGAACTCTAAGACCATTTGTCTTCAAGCCAGCAAAACCAAACCCTGTGGTGAAGGTGTCTGCGTGCTGGTACTGTAGACTGCCGGGCAGGAGAGGGCTGGGGCATGCAGGAGGTGCTCGGAGGAGCCTGGCTAAATCCAAGCACCAGCACCTGTGAGTGAGTCTGCTCTCTTCTCAGCTGGCTCCAAGGTATACCTGTAGCTTTGCCTCTTCTCCCCACTCCCTACGCCTTTTTAAGGCAGTCCAGGGAGCTGAGGGTCTACCCATCTCTTCCCCAGTCTGTGCAGACAGACCTGCACAGTTGGTTAGGGAGAAACCAAGGCCATGACCAATTGCTCCTCCATTATCGTCTCTGCTATCTGCTTGGAGTATACATTCTTCCCTCCTGGAATGGAACTCCTTGAGCACAGAGAGGGACAATAAAAGTAGGAACCTTGGCTCTGGACATCTCTTTTGGGTACATGCAGGTGACAGGGTGGTGCCCATGCAGACAGTCCAGCAGTAAGTCTATACTTCAGTTGGTCAGTGAAGAAGTCTCTTTATAGAGGACACCTCTTCTTGCCAGAGTAGTCAGGTCAGTCCCAAGACAGGAAAAGAGCTGGGCGTGCAGCAAGGGAAGAGTAAGAAGGGAGGCAGCCGCGAGGGCAGCCTGAATGCATAGAAACAACTGTCCACTCAGTCCCGCTGCCGCACTCCTCCCATCCCATGGGGGCACTTGGCAGAGGGCCCAGGCCCAGAAGAGGGTCAGCACAGGGACCACCAGTAGGAGAAGGCAAGACAAAGATGGTCCAATCGACATGGAAACAGAACTGCCAAAGGCAACGGGGGGAGCCCAGACTGAGGCCTGGCTCTCTCCTTGCTCAGTTATAAGAAAACAAACCTGAAGCAAAGCGGCAACCCCTCCCACTTCCCAGCTGCAAGGATTGGGTCTCGAGATCAGAGCCCGCGTGCATTGTGCATCCTATAGAAATGGATGAGTAAGTGAGTGCATGTCAGACTAACACGAGGTTTCTCATCAGCTTCGGAGCAGACACGCTTCTGCAGCACCAATTCTCTTCCTTCTGCGCTAAATGGTAGAGTACAGCAATGTCCAGGCCCTGCTTCTCAGTCCTTAGGCCACTGCTTCTCAGCTGCCTCCATGGCAGGCTGGGAGCTCCGCATTCTCGCCCATGTAGGTCTGTTGGCCACAGTGTTCTCATCAGCCTCGTTCTAGGTGCGTGTACAAATTCTGAAGCAGTCCATTCCTAGACCTGGGGCAGGCAGGCCACCTCAGAGGCTGCAGTCACAGCACGGCCCCCAGAGCTCTGTCAGAGTTCTCGCCTGGTCCCCTGAGTCTAACGGAGGCCAGAGGCTGGGCTCACCTCTTCAGGGCTGGGGGTGAGCCCACTGTTCGTGCCAGGATGGGCATCACACAGACTCCTGCTTTCTTGCCAGCCCAAGGGCTATCGGTTTTAAAACGCATCATGGTATGGATTCCACTTTTTTTTTTAAACAATCTTTTTTTTTTCTGTTTTTTCCCCCTTAAATGTAAAAAACACCTCGGTACAGCAGAGACAGACACGAGGGGGGGGGGGGGGGGCTGCATGCAGGGGCGTGCATTGGCTGCTGCCGCTTTGTAATTGAATTGTTTTAAACCTCAACGAACAGAACTGCCGCTGTCACTCAGGCCCTCCAGAGCCACTGGCTGCGAAGGTTTGACCTCCGGCGGAATCTCCTCGTGCCCCTGTCAAACAGGACAGACGTGGTAACAGAACAGAGGATAATGCACACACAGAAGAGTTCCAGAGGCTCGAATGCACTTCATACGTGGCCAGGTCTGCCTGAGAAGGCAGAGGATGGAGGGAGGCTAGTGGTTAAACATAACATCGCCTCCCCTTTGCTGAGCACTTACTACGTGCTTTACTTACAAGTACCTTATTTAGTCCTCACAACAACAGAGGAGGTGGGCATCACCCATCCGCTGAGGAAGAGAAGGCTTAGGGCAGGGAAGTAACCGTTCAAGGTCACGCAATTAAGTGTCATGGAGCCAGACTCAAGTCTGTCTGACTTGAGAGCATAACTTATAACAATCACCACACCGTCAGGCCTTGGCTACTCTTCTGGGATGGCCCATATATCCTCCCCCGAGGCCACCTCTCAACCCCTTCTTCCTCCCCTGACCCCAATGTCCCTGGCCCCTCCCTCCCCCACCAGGTGCACCTGTGGCTTAGCTCACTGCAGCGGTGCGGCAGGGGCCCCTGAGCAGTGATAGTGGACATTGAGCCACTTTCCATCCCGGCGGTGCCAGACCCGGGTCTCCTCCGACTGGCTGGTGCGAGGCCGACCCTGCCCATCGATGTACTGGGTGAGGCGGATGTAGGCAATGCAAGCCGCGTCCTCTCCGATCACGTGGACGTGGGGGTTCAGGATGGTGGTGTGGATGGGCTTGCCCAAGGGCTTCGGTCGCACACCTGGTAGTCTAACGGAGGCCAGAGGCTGGGCTCACCTCTTCAGGGCTGGGGGTGAGCCCACTGTTCGTGCCAGGATGGGCATCACACAGACTCCTGCTTTCTTGCCAGCCCAAGGGCTATCGGTTTTAAAACGCATCATGGTATGGATTCCACTTTTTTTTTTAAACAATCTTTTTTTTTTCTGTTTTTTCCCCCTTAAATGTAAAAAACACCTCGGTACAGCAGAGACAGACACGAAGGGCGGGCGGGAGGGCTGCATGCAGGGGCGTGCATTGGCTGCTGCCGCTTTGTAATTGAATTGTTTTAAACCTCAACGAACAGAACTGCCGCTGTCACTCAGGCCCTCCAGAGCCACTGGCTGCGAAGGTTTGACCTCCGGCGGAATCTCCTCGTGCCCCTGTCAAACAGGACAGACGTGGTAACAGAACAGAGGATAATGCACACACAGAAGAGTTCCAGAGGCTCGAATGCACTTCATACGTGGCCAGGTCTGCCTGAGAAGGCAGAGGATGGAGGGAGGCTAGTGGTTAAACATAACATCGCCTCCCCTTTGCTGAGCACTTACTACGTGCTTTACTTACAAGTACCTTATTTAGTCCTCACAACAACAGAGGAGGTGGGCATCACCCATCCGCTGAGGAAGAGAAGGCTTAGGGCAGGGAAGTAACCGTTCAAGGTCACGCAATTAAGTGTCATGGAGCCAGACTCAAGTCTGTCTGACTTGAGAGCATAACTTATAACAATCACCACACCGTCAGGCCTTGGCTACTCTTCTGGGATGGCCCATATATCCTCCCCCGAGGCCACCTCTCAACCCCTTCTTCCTCCCCTGACCCCAATGTCCCTGGCCCCTCCCTCCCCCACCAGGTGCACCTGTGGCTTAGCTCACTGCAGCGGTGCGGCAGGGGCCCCTGAGCAGTGATAGTGGACATTGAGCCACTTTCCATCCCGGCGGTGCCAGACCCGGGTCTCCTCCGACTGGCTGGTGCGAGGCCGACCCTGCCCATCGATGTACTGGGTGAGGCGGATGTAGGCAATGCAAGCCGCGTCCTCTCCGATCACGTGGACGTGGGGGTTCAGGATGGTGGTGTGGATGGGCTTGCTGTTCTTGGATAAGACTGTAGGGGGCGGGGTGGGGTAGGTAGGACGGCGTCAGGCCTAGGGACTGGCATTTTCCTCCCAATCTGCACTTCCCAAGTCTCACCCTCTCTCCAGTAACCATTCTGGGAGTCTCCAAGTTCTCCCATGTATTTTCCAGAGGCTGAGAAACCCCATGAGATTAGTTTCGATTATTCAAAAGGAAGAGAAAGGTGGGGAACAATGATAACAGCCGCTGGTATTTTAATCAGATGATGGGCCGGGGATTTACATGCATGAGCCATATGCCTTGGTCAATATTATTTTCTTCGGTCATAATATAAGGAAATAGGCTCAAGGAGGTTAACTAATTTGCCCACACAACTCTGAACTCAAGATTATCCTAAAATAATAATGATGATCTTTCTACCCTGACAGGTGGGTTTAGATTTTGTAAGAGCTGTGTGCGCTCAGTGTACTCATTTGCATCCGATTCTTGGCGACCCTATGGACTGTCACTCACCAGGCTCTTCTGTTCATGGGATTTCTCAGCTAAGAATACTGGAAGGAGTTTCCATTTCCTTCTCCAGGGGATCTTCCTGACCCAGGGATTGGACCCTTGTCTACTGCATTTCCTGTCTTGGCAGGTGGATTCTTAACCACTGAGCCACCCGGGAAGCCCTCATAAGGGATGTCTTGTGCCTGATTAGGGCTACAGAGCAAAATCAAGAACTTAAAACATTCAAAATTGATTTTTAAAAAGGTCCAAAGCTGCACCAAGCTCAGGATACTCCCAGGGTTCCCAGGGCCCTCTGGGGTGAACCAAAAGAAGATGGGCTACCGTTACCAGCAAATACTATGAATGGTGTTGCTTCTGTTGAGATTCATATTTTAGTTCAATTCGAATGTTAGGGGCTACATGAGACCTTTTAGAGAGCTATTAACTCTGGAGTTGTTTCTGGCTAATAGAATTACTTAGATAACCTAGGGTTTACAACTACAGCCGAGCCATGGCGAGGATGGCAGTTAGCAGAGAAAATAAAAACCAGAGCAGGATGGGGAAATTCCAGGATAAAGTGGGGGAGATAAGAAAAAATATAAGGAGGGGGATGGGTCTCAGTGGAAAGAAACATGGGAGAAGTTGATAAATCAGCTTCTTATCCTCTGGGGCTTCCAGGAACTGTCTGGAGCATACACCTCAGCCCCCCACCCCTAGCCAGGACTCCTGTCTCCCTCGGTGGCTGGGAGGAAGACCCTAGTCACAACTTCTGATCTCACAGTCACCAACAGTGCCCTGTTACTTGCTTGCACATTCTTATTCTGGTCTTAATTTCCTCTATTAAACCTGCAGACACAGAGCTTCATTATTACTTGTTGAGATCATCTCAATCGAACCTCGCATGGTTTCCAAGTGTCTTGGAAAGAGGTGAGGCTTAAAGAAATACAGTGGCCTTGATTAGGGCAACTGGCACTGCTGCAGAATGCAGGGGCACACAGGACTCTGGGAGGAGGGCTCTTGGAGGTGCCAGCTGAAGACCATCCTCCGGCCCCAGGAGGCAAGCACACGGACCAGGGTGCAGCAGGCAGGCCCAGTAAGGGACGAGCGGGGTGGCCGGGAAGAGGAGGAGGTGAGCGGGCACAGAGGCGAGGGGGTGAGGGGCAGGCAGGAGTATCTCGGCAGCACGAACCCACTCACGATTCTCAAAGTAAAACTTATGGAAATCCATTCCTTCCACGAGGTTACCCAGGGCCTCCGGCTCAAAGGAAGTGAGGCCTGGATCACAAATCTTCCTGCAGGGGAAAAAAAAAGCAGCCCTGTCAGTCTTGTATGAGAATTATTTTCTCTCTTTCTGGTCAGAGGCAGCAGCTTAGCTGTGGGCTGGACCTGACAAGAGGGCTGAGATCTCGGGGCCCTGCCTGCTGAGCAGCTTAGCTCTGCCCTTGTGGCCCAGGGCCCGGGAGCCACGGGTGGACTCAATTACTGACGTTTACCTGGATGGGCTCCCAGGCTAGGGGCCTGGTGTTTAACTCAGATGCTGTGCTCAAGGCCCAGCCTTCTCTTTCCCCGGGTCCCAGGGGCTTTCTGAGAGGAGGGAAGGCCTCAAGAGGTGACTTGGGTCTCAAGGAAATCGGTCTCTACTCACGTGTAGGCCTCAAAGTCCCCATTGTTGATGGCCTCAATCAGTTGTTCTGTGATCTTAATGATTTCCTGTTTCCGCACTGTAAGGGGAAAAATCCAGCAATTTACCCGGATGAGACTGGGATTCTCCCGAGTGATGTAAAGCCCTCCCCAATCCTCAGAGAATCCCCCATGATCTCTTTGACAAAGACATCCCTCTTCTCTGTCTTTAAGGCCCTTCGCTGGAAGAGCAAGCCCACCCTTCTCTCCATTCTCTCTCTGTTGTCCCTAGAGCTAAGGACCCTCTCCTTCTAAAGCCCGCCTTAAGATCCTCTGGGCTTTGCCTCCCTCTCCATCAACAACCAGGATGTAGAAAACACTCTTGTCTTCTAGCAGCTGGGGAACCTGACGCATTGTGAATATTCTGCCCTCAACTTGTGTATCCCATCTCACAGGTTTAGGCTCTCAAAGAAGCATCTTTCGAATATGGCTGTTTTCACCACTCGCTTCTCTCACCTGGAGGGGCTCAGTCAGGTCTCAATTACCAGCTTCCACCCACCCACAGGCCTCATTCAGTGGTCCAGAACTTAGCCCTGGGTGCCAGCCAGCCTGAGGGCAGACTCTTGCCAGGGTTGAGGAGGGCTCCAAAGGACGAACAGAACCCTGGGACGAATGGATGCTTAATTCTTTGCCTTGCTCCTCTCCCCCACAGGGCTTTTCTGGGGTAAGGGACCTTAGAACACTCTTTTTAAATGGAGCCTCTCACTAGAGAGACAGCTCCGTTTACCCTTGGAAAAAGCTCTAAAGCTCACACCAGCTCTCAAGCCAGGATATGTCCATCAGGAAAACCAAGACAAGACTCAGACTGACAGGCAGGCAGAGGTGGTGTCCTCAGAGCGCCTGCCCAGTCCTCCAACCCCAAGCCAAGAGACGTCTGGTGACACCCCGCTCTCACGGGCAGCTCACTTACAGAGAGCGCCGCTATTAGTAGA
This sequence comes from Tragulus kanchil, assembly GCA_022376925.1. Lineage (NCBI taxonomy): Eukaryota > Metazoa > Chordata > Mammalia > Artiodactyla > Tragulidae > Tragulus > Tragulus kanchil. The sequence continues at coordinate 49,463,002 of JAIOJX010000005.1, forward strand.
GGGCGCTGCCAGGGTAGGGGAGGCCTCCGACTGAGCTCAGGCTAACCCTGACTGGAGCCCCAGGCTGGCCCTGGCCACAAGCCTTCCCTCACAGGAGCAAGAGGCTGCAAGACAAACGAGCATTAGGACAGCACAGCCACAGGGCACCACTGGGAGAGGATGCAGCCAGAGGTACAGGAGCAGGGGCTCCACAGGCATCGGCACCTTCGGGGACAGCTCCAGGTGGACAGGCAGCAGGGTGGGGGAACCAGCGAGCTTCATCCACTCTCTAGAGGCAAGCAGGTGTGTGGACACGCACGCACGCCAAACACCCTCCTCCAATCCCACCAAACCCATCTTCAAGACCTGACTGGGGCCCTGTGGGTGAAGAGGACTGTGTTTAGAAACTCTAGAAGGGTAGCTGGTAGGAGGGAAAGAAGCAGACGAAGGTATCCTCTACAAAATCACAACTGAAGATATAATGCAAGCTACCACTAACCAGCAGAGCATCACAGCGAGACATTCCACTATCCCATATGTTTCTTAACAATACTGTGAGGTGGGTGCCATTAGAGGACCACTTTACAGATAAAGACACCGTAGCTCTGGGAGGGTAAGCCACTTCACACGTTTTTGAAGGTAGTGGAGCTGGATTTAAACTTTGGTTGGTCTCACCCCAAGCTCTTAATATATTATGCTGTGCTTCAAGAAGCACCACATCCCAAGGTGATTTTTTGACTACGGCAATCTCTCCACCACCTCATACCCACTCCTTTGGACCCGACTTCTGACTCTGCCTTTCCTCCTGCCCCGTGCTGAGGCAAGGCCCTCTGGCTATCCCAACTCCTTCCCTCCTACCACATTCTTCCACCCGCTCTTCTCCACGTCTTTGGGCCCCGGTTTCAAGGACCCCTGTCTGGTCTTAACAGCGCCTCCGGTCAGCTCCCCATCCAGCCCCATCCAGCAGAGGCAGAGCTCCCGAAGCTGACTAGATGGGCGATGGGCGGGGCTGACAGTTCTGGGGGCGGGCGGGGGTGGGGATGTCCCTGAGGGGCTTCAGGACGAGCCAGGGAGACAGAAGCCAGAATGTGCCTCCCTCACACTTACTGGCTGAGGAGCAGAGAGAAGGCTGGGGCTGCATGCCTGCAGAGGGGGCTGTTCTGTCCCGGGAGCTCCGTCCTTCAGGCATCGAGCTGCCATTCCCAGTGCGGAGCGGGGCAGCTAGCCAGCCAGGGCAGGGCAGGGCAAGGCAGAGCAGCCAAAACAAACAGAACAAGGCAGGTGAGCGAGCAAGCCGGAAAGGACCCGAGCCCGTGGCACTGGAGAGCCGGGGCGAGGCGATGCCTCGGGCGGCGGTGGACCCTGGACCACGTCCACGCTGCCAGAGAGACCTCCCAGCTGAAAGCCCCAGGAAGGGGGCACAGACCTGGGTTTATGGCTTCCAGAGGAGCCTTCCAACTGCCTGCTCCCCAGGAAAACGTTCTAGGGGGCGGGGCTACAAGGTTGAGAGCCCCACGGCGCAGGAGCTGCTTTCTCTGCCAGTATCGCAGAACTGAACTGACCTGACCTCAATCCTGGCAGCCCTGGAGGCTCTGCTCTTTACTGCCTTATACGTTCATGCTTTCTTCTCTTTCTTTGATAATCAAACATTTGTTTTCTCCCTCATTGCCCTTGGCATGCTCTCTCAGCTGTGTCCTGCCACATTCCTCCGACTTTTCCGAGAACCTGGCCTAACATCACCTTTGGAAGGCAAAGGCAGCAGTTCCAGGAGGCCATAGAGCGGAACAGAGGTTCCCCGTGGTGTGGCCTGCCAAGCCTTTGCACAGCCCCTGGCACTCTGGCTAGGTCCAAACTTTAGCCAGTGGTCTTCAAAGGACCATGGAGGCAGGGCCACATGTGGCTGATTTTCACTCATGCCAAAGCTTTGTGATGGGAGTGACCCACCCACTTCAAAGTGGCCAGGACTGTTCTAATTTTAAAACCCGAAGTTCAACATACATCCTCAGGAATCGCCACAGTCCTGGGGAAACTGGGATGATGGGTCACTTTATTAATGGCTGCACCTGTACGCCCCCTCCGCAGGGACTCAGGATGGCCCTGAGCTGGGATATCACATTGCAGCAGTGCCAGGAGTCATTCTCTGAGCCCTGAGCCTGGAGAGGCTCAGGAAAAGCCCTCGTTTAGGTATCCCAGACTTGGCGTCAAAGAAGAGAGGCTACCTGCTCAGTTCAGCAACACGAGACAGGGGCCTCATATCTTGGCCCACGGAAAGTAGCCTTCAGGTCAAGCCCACTCCTGGGGTACAAGGAGCCACCAATCTCAGTTCTGGGGGCAGACGAGGCAGGTGCCGCCCCTGGAGCCAGGTCCTCGGGACACCGCTGGGGCCCCTTCCCCACCCGGGGCCAGCACCTACCTTTGAGGTCCTCATCTTCTGTGGTGGTGTTGCAGCTCTCTGTGGAGCCCTGCAGGCCAAAAAGAACACATTTCTATAAACTCAGGCCCTTGGAAACCAGAGGAACCAAGCAGAACCAAAGCACAGTCTGCGCTTCTACCGGAGCTGCAAGGAGGAATCAAATCCTTGCCATCTGACTCTCACAAAACTCTGGATTCTCAGACACCCTCCTGAGTCTTCCCTGACTCCATAAGTGCACCACTGACCTGACCTCAATCCTGGCAGCCCTGGAGGCTCTGCTCTTTACTGCCTTATACGTTCATGCTTTCTTCTCTTTCTTTGATAATCAAACATTTGTTTTCTCCCTCATTGCCCTTGGCATGCTCTCTCAGCTGTGTCCTGCCACATTCCTCCGACTTTTCCGAGAACCTGGCCTAACATCACCTTTGGAAGGCAAAGGCAGCAGTTCCAGGAGGCCATAGAGCGGAACAGAGGTTCCCCGTGGTGTGGCCTGCCAAGCCTTTGCACAGCCCCTGGCACTCTGGCTAGGTCCAAACTTTAGCCAGTGGTCTTCAAAGGACCATGGAGGCAGGGCCACATGTGGCTGATTTTCACTCATGCCAAAGCTTTGTGATGGGAGTGACCCACCCACTTCAAAGTGGCCAGGACTGTTCTAATTTTAAAACCCGAAGTTCAACATACATCCTCAGGAATCGCCACAGTCCTGGGGAAACTGGGATGATGGGTCACTTTATTAATGGCTGCACCTGTACGCCCCCTCCGCAGGGACTCAGGATGGCCCTGAGCTGGGATATCACATTGCAGCAGTGCCAGGAGTCATTCTCTGAGCCCTGAGCCTGGAGAGGCTCAGGAAAAGCCCTCGTTTAGGTATCCCAGACTTGGCGTCAAAGAAGAGAGGCTACCTGCTCAGTTCAGCAACACGAGACAGGGGCCTCATATCTTGGCCCACGGAAAGTAGCCTTCAGGTCAAGCCCACTCCTGGGGTACAAGGAGCCACCAATCTCAGTTCTGGGGGCAGACGAGGCAGGTGCCGCCCCTGGAGCCAGGTCCTCGGGACACCGCTGGGGCCCCTTCCCCACCCGGGGCCAGCACCTACCTTTGAGGTCCTCATCTTCTGTGGTGGTGTTGCAGCTCTCTGTGGAGCCCTGCAGGCCAAAAAGAACACATTTCTATAAACTCAGGCCCTTGGAAACCAGAGGAACCAAGCAGAACCAAAGCACAGTCTGCGCTTCTACCGGAGCTGCAAGGAGGAATCAAATCCTTGCCATCTGACTCTCACAAAACTCTGGATTCTCAGACACCCTCCTGAGTCTTCCCTGACTCCATAAGTGCACCACTTGCCAGGTTGCTCAGGCTAAAACTTGGACCCATCATCTAGGTTTTATTTTATTTTATTTTGGGGGGGTGTGAGTGGGGTGGGGTGGGAGTGGGGCAGGCAGGCCACTTCTATTGGTCTTTCATTTATCTAGTTTCATCCATCTTTGTTCTTTGGCATGTGTGGGCCTCCCGTCGCGGTGGCCTCTGTTGTCGCAGAGTGCTGCCTCTGGGCGCACGCGCTCCAGAGCTCCAGCTCGGTAATTGGACACATGGGTCCAGCCGCTCCGCGGCACGTGGGATCTTCCCAGGCCAGGGATCAAACCGGCGCCCCTTGCACTGCAAGGCGGTGTCCTTACCCACTGGACCACCAGGGAAGCCCTAGGTTTGATTTTATAATATGCTGAGGCTTTTCTCTCTTCCCCTCATGTCCCATTTATCCAAGCTAAAACCACATCTGTCAGTTCTGTGTCCAAAGTAAATCACATCTTGTCTCTCCTCTTTCAATGCACAGCTAAGACCTGAGCCCAGGATGCTAATATCTGGCATCTGAACTCCTACCCTAGCTGCCTGGGCTCCTTGTCTCCACACCTGCCTCCTCCCTAAAGCTCTCGCCCATAACACGGCCAGAGTTTATTAAAGTATAAATCGGGTTCCATTACTCCCCTGCTAAAAGCCTGCAAAAGGTTTTTGCTGCTGCTGGTAAAAAAATACAAACTCCTAAAAAAAAAAATAAAAACTCCTATCAAGCCCTCCTGAGCAGGTCCTGCCTGCTTGTCCAGCCTCACCACCCTCCTGCCTCTCTCTCCTTGCTCACCACCCTCTGAGCTCTAATTCTTCTTTGCGCTCCGTCTTTGTGCCAGGCCTCGGCCCCTGCCTCCCCACAGTCTAGGGCACTCTGCCTCAGGGTCTGCCTGGCTGCCGCCTTCCGGCTGTTTAGTTTTTAGCTCGAATATCACCTCCTAAGGGAGGCCCTCCCTGACCACTTAATTAAAGGCGCTGTTCATTCTCTATTTGCTTGGTGTCGTTTTCTTTTTCTTTTTTTGATTTTTGGCGTCATTTTCTTCATAGCACTTATCGCTACTGGATTTTACCTTATTTATATATATAGTGCCTGGTTTATTCCCTGCTTCCCTCACACCTGTGGAGAGGGATTTCATCTTGTCACCTCTGTAAACCAGAGCAGGGGATGGTTTGGGGCTCAATAAATATTTACTATTGGTAGTGAAAATAAGGAGACAAGGCTGTTGAGGGCATTAAGGAGTGAGGCGATGCAGAGGGCATGTTCTAGGGTTTGATTATGTGCTTGCCTCTGTTTCCCTCGATCATATTTACTCTAATTTCAACTTCGCAAGTCATGGAGGAACATCCTATTATTATCACCATCCCTCATTATCAGATAAGGAAACTGAGGTGCAGAGTGGAAGAGTGGCTTGTCCAGTGGCCCAGGGTTAGGAGGCAGACTCAGACCTGTCTGCCTCGGGAGCCTGAGCGCCGTGTACGAAAGCGTGACGCCTGCCCAGGAACAGAGTGACACACAGGCAGCCGCTGCCCCCAGCCTGGACTCTGCCAACACACTGGCCCCAAGGTGCAGTCTCCAGGCTGCCCTCTGCAAGACCCGCAGACCCTGTGACCCAGGCCCCCTGTTTCCTGCTGAGCTGGGAAGCAGGGGGCCGGTTCAGGAGCACTCACCTTGATCCCATCTGTAGCGTTGTGCACCACGGTGGTCTGTGGCTCCTGTGAGAGAAGATGAAAATTACCCTCCTGACCTGGGGACAGACCCAGAGCTCTCCCTGAGGGATCCCAGCCCTAGCCCAGTGCCCTCGAAGTGTTAACCCCGTGATGACCACTGAAGCCTTCTCGCCAGCCATTCTTATAAGGCAAAACATCCTGGTTTGACTGAGTGCCAGGCAGCTGGAAGCCCCAGATTTAGGGGACAGGCTGGTAAGGAGGAGAGGCCCAGTATCTTCCTGAGCAGGTACAGGGGAAGCTGAGGACAAGGGCCCCTGTTCTCAATTCCAGCCGGACCTGAGTGTCCCTTCTCCCATGGGATAAGCACACTGGAGCAGCTGTGGGGTTGAGGGCACAGGCTGGGCCCAGTCAACAGTGTTCATCGGGGATACTGGGAGAGAGGACTAAGGTCTCCCAGATTATTTAAATTTATTTTTTTTTTTTTAGGTCATTTTCTTCATAGCACTTATCGCTACTGGATTTTACCTTATTTATATATATAGTGCCTGGTTTATTCCCTGCTTCCCTCACACCTGTGGAGAGGGATTTCATCTTGTCACCTCTGTAAACCAGAGCAGGGGATGGTTTGGGGCTCAATAAATATTTACTATTGGTAGTGAAAATAAGGAGACAAGGCTGTTGAGGGCATTAAGGAGTGAGGCGATGCAGAGGGCATGTTCTAGGGTTTGATTATGTGCTTGCCTCTGTTTCCCTCGATCATATTTACTCTAATTTCAACTTCGCAAGTCATGGAGGAACATCCTATTATTATCACCATCCCTCATTATCAGATAAGGAAACTGAGGTGCAGAGTGGAAGAGTGGCTTGTCCAGTGGCCCAGGGTTAGGAGGCAGACTCAGACCTGTCTGCCTCGGGAGCCTGAGCGCCGTGTACGAAAGCGTGACGCCTGCCCAGGAACAGAGTGACACACAGGCAGCCGCTGCCCCCAGCCTGGACTCTGCCAACACACTGGCCCCAAGGTGCAGTCTCCAGGCTGCCCTCTGCAAGACCCGCAGACCCTGTGACCCAGGCCCCCTGTTTCCTGCTGAGCTGGGAAGCAGGGGGCCGGTTCAGGAGCACTCACCTTGATCCCATCTGTAGCGTTGTGCACCACGGTGGTCTGTGGCTCCTGTGAGAGAAGATGAAAATTACCCTCCTGACCTGGGGACAGACCCAGAGCTCTCCCTGAGGGATCCCAGCCCTAGCCCAGTGCCCTCGAAGTGTTAACCCCGTGATGACCACTGAAGCCTTCTCGCCAGCCATTCTTATAAGGCAAAACATCCTGGTTTGACTGAGTGCCAGGCAGCTGGAAGCCCCAGATTTAGGGGACAGGCTGGTAAGGAGGAGAGGCCCAGTATCTTCCTGAGCAGGTACAGGGGAAGCTGAGGACAAGGGCCCCTGTTCTCAATTCCAGCCGGACCTGAGTGTCCCTTCTCCCATGGGATAAGCACACTGGAGCAGCTGTGGGGTTGAGGGCACAGGCTGGGCCCAGTCAACAGTGTTCATCGGGGATACTGGGAGAGAGGACTAAGGTCTCCCAGAGAGATAGGGTTGTAGAGAACTGAGCCCAGACTGGTGCCTGCTTCACCACCGGTTGTGTCTCCCTGAGTTCCTGTCCCCATTGCCCCTGCAGCAGGCTGCGCTGGGGCCCAGGGTGCACAGAGGAGAAGCAGCAAGCACTGGTTCCCCTCCTTCTGTCCCCATCACCCCCCTGCCATCTCCAGTTAGACACCAGCAGAGGAGCAGTGAGAGTGCACACGGTGCCCTTGATTTAGCCCAGACAGAACTCAGAAAGCATGGGGCTCCCCAGGAACCCGGAGACCTCAGCACCATCCAGAGGTGGGGGATCCCAGCCCCTCTTCCTATGCATTGCTTTCCAAAGGAGAGGCTGAGGAACAAGATTTTACAAGGAGGCCTCCAGGGACAGAGGTACAGATCCCAAGGAAGCTCCTATGTTCTCCTTTTAGAGGCAGCTCACCTTCCCGGCCCCTCAGCAGACCTGCTTGGGGCCCAGCCTCCGTGCTGGGAGGCTTAGCTGAGAGCCCGGTCACTGGTCCCCCCAAGAGCACAGGGAGCAGGAGCGGAGCTGTGCCATGCAGGAGGGAGCACGCCCAGCGGGACCACAAGGGGGCAGTACACAGAGCCGCCTGCTCTACAGGGATGAGAAAGGAAACGGGGCCAGGAGGCCTGGCGGGGAGGGCGAGAGGGGGAAGCCGGTGGGGGCGGGAGGCAGCCAGGGGCGGGTGGAAGAAGCCGTAGTCAGGAGGTACCATGGCCGTCTGCAAGGGCGCGGGCTCTTGGGCTGGGCTTACGAGACTGTTTTTGTTGTTGCTCTGTGGCTGAGACAAGAAAACAGATGGTTTAGTTCCTCTAAAGTCACCAAAATGGCTTGGATTCGACTCCCAGACCTCCCTTGTCCCTCGGCCTGGTTGGGAGGAGCTAGACCTGAGGTGGTATAATATTCCAGTAACACTCTCGGATGGAAGCAGTGGTTGGAGAGATGATCAGAGAAGACTATTTGGAGGGACCCAGCGGCCTGGCCCAAGAGGCATCCTCAAGGTGGGAGGAGCCCAAAGACTCATTTTAAAGCATCTTTCCAGAAATTTTCACTGATGCCAAACAGCTTGTTGTTGTACAATCATACTTCACCCAGAGAAATTCAAGATCTTCTCATTTTCTAGAGGGAAAGGAGCGTAATTTATAAGAAAGTAGAACAAAATTCAGAAATTCTGGGTCCCCTAACTGTGGGCAGCCTCCTGCTGCTCTTGTAGCCCGCCACCTGCATTTCCTTCCCCATACAACACCTGACTGAAGCCTGATCTGAAAAGAAGCGGAGCAAGAAGAGGAAGAAAACCCAGCAAAGGAGACAGTGTCCACAGAGGAGAGGGATGGAATGTGACTCTGGACACAACACGCAACCACTGACCCCAGGGAGCAGAAACAGGGCTGTGCCATTGGCCTTTCTGCTTGATCAGTCCCAGACATGGTCAGCTGGGAACAAGGGCAGAGCTCCAAGGAGAGGCAGGTGAGTCCAGGTGGGGCCTGTGGTGGCAGTCCCAATCTCCAGGAAGGACTAGGTTGCCTCACAGGCCAACAGCAGCAGACCACTGGACTATCTCCTTGCCGTTCAAAATATTACAGTGAGTGGCACAGCAAGGGAGGATGGTAAGGAAGGAAGGAGGCTGATCTCCAGGGCAGGGAGTCCTATTGATGCTCCCTGCCTCTTACAATCCCCTAACCAGTCAATGCACTCAGTCTCACGGGCAGTCCCTGTGAAACCAGGGGCCACCAAGGAGCACCCTGATGCCTGTGAATTCTTCAAGACACAGACACGTATGTCCAGTGGCCATGAGTGTGCAAGGGGCCTATGGGGGCACACTGGCAGCTAGGATGTGCTTTTTCTCACCCAGAACAGATCCAGAAAGCCACCCAGACTGTCCTATTTATTCTTGCCTTACAGGCCTCTTTTATGGCCCCTTGGACCACACTTGAAGCTGTAACTTGCTAGCCATGGTTGAGATATTCCCAAACCCAGGGCTTGGCATGGAATCTCAGGCCAGGTACCAGGTGCTTTAAGACTCTGATGAACTCTGCAGGTTGGAGAAGGGGGCCCCAGGAATAGACAGAATGCAGCCTTAATTTCACATAAGCTCTGTTTTCACTTCCATATTCTCTCAGAAAAACGCAGAGCCCTCCTTGCTCAGCTGGTGACACAGACCTGTTTGGGGCTGACAGGACAAGGCCATTCTGTTTGCAAAGCTGAGACAAAGACCCTGGCAGCGGGGGCAAGGACTGTAGGGTGTCTGTAGAACCTGCCATATCCACGGAGGGCTGGGATGTCACCCAGGTGACCCCACCTCTGGCTTTCGTGTTGAGTTGGTCAAAAAGTTCATTGGAGTTTCCATGCCATCTTATGGAAAAACCCAAACGAACTTTCCGGCCAACCCAATAGATGTTTCATAAGGATTTTGGCTGCCGTGTTCCCCTCGGTGGTCTGTGTCCCAAGAGAAGGAAAACACGCTCTACAGCCTTTCAGCTGGTGACCCCGTGGGCGGGGTGGGAGGAAGAAACACTGGGCACAGCCAGGTACCGGGCGCTGGCACAGGAGAGAAGGCCAGGAGAGCGAGGCTCAGCGCTGCGAGCCTATACCTGGCTCATCCACACACCACACAGATGCCCACTGGATGACATTCTAAAGGAAACAGTGCTCGGGCCCGGTGAGCAGGGCCCCCTCCTGAGCGACCACAAGTGAGGGTCTCCCCCTGCGCTTGCCACCTGGCCCTGAATTCCTACCAGCTTTGCATCCTGCCTGGGGCAGTCCAGCACTACAGCAGGGAGTGCCAGACCACACGTTCCAATGCCCGTTTCTGAGGCCGCCGGGTGACCTCAGGCACTGGCCCCCGCCTGGCAGGACAAGCCACACCTGCCCGCATGGCACAGACATGCATGAGGATGAGGGAGGCACACGCACATGGCAGAATGGGTTTGCGTGGCTGGCAAGTGGGCGCAGGCAGCATGGAGCGGGCGGATGGGTGGGCAGGCAAGGCTCACCATTAGGTGCACGCTGGAACTCGACTTCCTTTTCTGGACACACCACAGCAAAAGGGAAAGAGAAGGGGAAAGAGGAGGTAAGAAAAGAAGCACAGAGACGCTGCAGGTTAGTGCACCAGCGTGGGCTCTGCCTCAGGAGAAAAGAGGAGAAGGAGGAGACCTGGAGTCCAGCACCAGAAGGGTTAAAACAGTGTCTAGACCAACAGGCACACACATCCCTCCAGACCCTGGGAGAGGAAGAACTCTGCTGTCAGGTTCACAAATACAGACTGAGTGTTCTGAGGTGTCTCAGCTTTCAGAAACCTGGATTAAGTCACAGGTCTCGGAGAGTAAGACAAAGACCCTGGCAGCCAAGGACTGTAGGGTGTGTGTAGAACCTGCCATATCCACGGAGGGCTGGGATGTCACCCAGGTGACCCCACCTCTGGCTTTCGTGTTGAGTTGGTCAAAAAGTTCATTGGAGTTTCCATGCCATCTTATGGAAAAACCCAAACGAACTTTCCGGCCAACCCAATAGATGTTTCATAAGGATTTTGGCTGCCGTGTTCCCCTCGGTGGTCTGTGTCCCAAGAGAAGGAAAACACGCTCTACAGCCTTTCAGCTGGTGACCCCGTGGGCGGGGTGGGAGGAAGAAACACTGGGCACAGCCAGGTACCGGGCGCTGGCACAGGAGAGAAGGCCAGGAGAGCGAGGCTCAGCGCTGCGAGCCTATACCTGGCTCATCCACACACCACACAGATGCCCACTGGATGACATTCTAAAGGAAACAGTGCTCGGGCCCGGTGAGCAGGGCCCCCTCCTGAGCGACCACAAGTGAGGGTCTCCCCCTGCGCTTGCCACCTGGCCCTGAATTCCTACCAGCTTTGCATCCTGCCTGGGGCAGTCCAGCACTACAGCAGGGAGTGCCAGACCACACGTTCCAATGCCCGTTTCTGAGGCCGCCGGGTGACCTCAGGCACTGGCCCCCGCCTGGCAGGACAAGCCACACCTGCCCGCATGGCACAGACATGCATGAGGATGAGGGAGGCACACGCACATGGCAGAATGGGTTTGCGTGGCTGGCAAGTGGGCGCAGGCAGCATGGAGCGGGCGGATGGGTGGGCAGGCAAGGCTCACCATTAGGTGCACGCTGGAACTCGACTTCCTTTTCTGGACACACCACAGCAAAAGGGAAAGAGAAGGGGAAAGAGGAGGTAAGAAAAGAAGCACAGAGACGCTGCAGGTTAGTGCACCAGCGTGGGCTCTGCCTCAGGAGAAAAGAGGAGAAGGAGGAGACCTGGAGTCCAGCACCAGAAGGGTTAAAACAGTGTCTAGACCAACAGGCACACACATCCCTCCAGACCCTGGGAGAGGAAGAACTCTGCTGTCAGGTTCACAAATACAGACTGAGTACGTTCTGAGGTGTCTCAGCTTTGCTGAGAGAAACCTCTAGAGATTAAGTCACAGGTCTCGGAGAGTAAGTAACATTTTGCTGCACAGTTATAGGTTTGGGCTTATTGAGCTCACCTGTAGGATTATTTTTCTCACTACTAGGTCTGCCTGAAATGTGAGTGAACAGCTATCAGGTAAAGAGCCAGAGGTACGCTAAGCCATCTTCAGCTTTAACAACATTTGACTTCTGAACCTAGACTTTCTCATGGCACCTCTAGACTTTTCAGATGAAGATGCTGAGTTTTTGAACACCATCTGACAAACAGTATTTTTTGGCACCCGTTTCTTGGTTAGTATGACCATCTCATTTATAAGATTTCAATGTTTTATTGCATTTTGCAATAAGGGGGCAATGGAAAAACAGGAGTGCTGGTGGCCAAAAGTGTAGTGATCACACGACAGAGAGGTCAACCACGGGAACACTGAAAGCATGATGCCTTCATCTCAATTCGATGCTCAAAGACTTTATGTTCAGACAGGAAAGAAGCACAGAAAAAATAACGACCTTATGGAACACTGGATATACATCTCAGAAGACTGTCTAAAAGGTGAAAGGTAATTAAGAATTTTATCATTAGCTTTCTGGGAGACAGATGTCCCCTTTGAGTATGTCTGTCTTTCGACTTGCATGTTCAGCGAACAATACCCAACAAATGTTTGCTGAGGGCTATTCTAGGCATGCTGAACACACAGAAATGTTCTTGTCCTCAAGAGGCTGACATTCTACTTGAGAAGACATTTTTGAACATGCCTTCTTTTCAAAAGGGGACGATAAATATTTAAAAGAATGGTGCACAATTTAGAAACAGATCTAAAACAAACGAAAGTCTAAATATAATGAGGCCTCTTGCTTCAGCCTTTCATACATACCCACATAGGAGATTTTACTTCCAAATTATCCAAAAAAGAGAGACTTGCTTTACATTCACATATATACTTATCCCTTTATCCAACCAGAGTGGTAACACTTTGAAGGAAGGCCAGTATCTTATTTGTGTTGGTAATCTAGCAAAATGTTTTAAAGTTAACATTCAATCAACAAACGTCTGCAGAGTTAAAGTGGGTTTGTTGACTCTGGTTTTTCCCTGGGCTGAAGCAGAGCAGAGGTTTCTAACTTGCCTGGAATCACAGCTCTGAAAACTTGGCAGGGGCACAGCCCAAGGCTGGTCTTGTTGTCAAAGGCCATGCAGGTTGCTTTCACTCAGACCTTGCCTTAGGCAGAGCACTTTTCTGCCGTTTGCTTCAGGTAATGAGGAATAAGGTCCCAATTTGCTCCCAGCTGGCTCTCTTTTCTCCTAAACTGCCCTGCATGAAAACAGCGATAATCCTTTCTACTCATGGATTATTTTCTACCAGGTGAGCAGACTTCTTTCTGAGCACACTTCTTCCTGTTCCTTTCTCCATCCCTTCAGGGCTTTGCCCTCCGCTGTGCATAGCTGGCCTCCTCCTCCAGCGGCCTGCAGCACCATTTAATTACCAGATCACTTATAAAGAACCATACCTCATATGGGACTTCCCAGGTGGTGCTAGTGGTAAAGAACCTGCCTGCCAGTGCAGGAGACATTAAGAGACCTGGGTTCGATTCCTGGATTGGGAAGATCCTCTGGAGGAGGGCATGGCAGCTCACTCCAGGGTTCTTGCCTGGAGAATCCCATGGACAGAGGAGCATGGCGGACTGCAGTCCACAGGGTTGAAAAAGTTGGACAGGACTGAAGGTAATAAGAATTTTATCATTAGCTTTCTGGGAGGGCCTTGATTGTCTGTCTTTCGACTTGCATGTTCAGCGAACAATACCCAACAAATGTTTGCTGAGGGCTATTCTAGGCATGCTGAACACACAGAAATGTTCTTGTCCTCAAGAGGCTGACATTCTACTTGAGAAGACATTTTTGAACATGCCTTCTTTTCAAAAGGGGACGATAAATATTTAAAAGAATGGTGCACAATTTAGAAACAGATCTAAAACAAACGAAAGTCTAAATATAATGAGGCCTCTTGCTTCAGCCTTTCATACATACCCACATAGGAGATTTTACTTCCAAATTATCCAAAAAAGAGAGACTTGCTTTACATTCACATATATACTTATCCCTTTATCCAACCAGAGTGGTAACACTTTGAAGGAAGGCCAGTATCTTATTTGTGTTGGTAATCTAGCAAAATGTTTTAAAGTTAACATTCAATCAACAAACGTCTGCAGAGTTAAAGTGGGTTTGTTGACTCTGGTTTTTCCCTGGGCTGAAGCAGAGCAGAGGTTTCTAACTTGCCTGGAATCACAGCTCTGAAAACTTGGCAGGGGCACAGCCCAAGGCTGGTCTTGTTGTCAAAGGCCATGCAGGTTGCTTTCACTCAGACCTTGCCTTAGGCAGAGCACTTTTCTGCCGTTTGCTTCAGGTAATGAGGAATAAGGTCCCAATTTGCTCCCAGCTGGCTCTCTTTTCTCCTAAACTGCCCTGCATGAAAACAGCGATAATCCTTTCTACTCATGGATTATTTTCTACCAGGTGAGCAGACTTCTTTCTGAGCACACTTCTTCCTGTTCCTTTCTCCATCCCTTCAGGGCTTTGCCCTCCGCTGTGCATAGCTGGCCTCCTCCTCCAGCGGCCTGCAGCACCATTTAATTACCAGATCACTTATAAAGAACCATACCTCATATGGGACTTCCCAGGTGGTGCTAGTGGTAAAGAACCTGCCTGCCAGTGCAGGAGACATTAAGAGACCTGGGTTCGATTCCTGGATTGGGAAGATCCTCTGGAGGAGGGCATGGCAGCTCACTCCAGGGTTCTTGCCTGGAGAATCCCATGGACAGAGGAGCATGGCGGACTGCAGTCCACAGGGTTGAAAAAGTTGGACAGGACTGAAGCGACTTAGCATGCATGCATACACACCTCACTTACGCTTAACAATTAAACATTAAAAATTTTAAACCAGAAGATTCATGCTTCCTTTCCACACCTAAATATTCAAACACTACTTAAGGAAAATAACAGTATCTCTCTCTCCTTTTTATTTCTCCTCCCTTCCTCTCATCCTTCTTTTCTCCCTCCATCCTTCCTTCCTTTCCTTCCTTATTTCTCTCTCCTTTTGTTCCTCTCTTTCAAGACTGGATGGCCATTCCTGCCTGGGACTAGTGGAATGCACAAGGTCTTCTCAATGAGGGGCTTGTCCTCGTAAGTGGTTCTACTCCACCACAGGCTCTGGGTCACTGGCATCTACCTTCAGAGAGACTGAAGCAGAACCTGAAGTCCCCAAATTAAGTGCGCGATGAAGACTCTCTGCTCAAGCCAAGGCTAATAGCCAAGCATTTGTGAAAGCTTCTGGACAGCAAGAAAGAAATCTCCCCACAGACTCGAAGCAGCAGGAACTGGGAGAGGACAGGCAGGGAAAGGAAGATGGGGTCTAAAAGAAAGATCTGGGCTAATGACAGCTCAGGGTCTTCCGAGCAGATTCACAGGTCTCCTTCGTAACACAGGTTATTAACCTGACATTCAAGAAGGCCCAGATAAGCAAAACCCCACATGCCTTGCCTTGTCTTTTCCTTCCCCTTTTGAGGTACTTTCATCCAACCATGGCTGTTCATTGCTATATACTTGTTGCTGATTATTAAAGGACTGTAGCTACATTATAAGCAATTTGGAAAAGAGAAAAGGGGAGAAACACCCAGAATCCTGTCACTCTTGACAGTCTTTTGCATATACAATTTAAACATATCATTGTAAGCTGTATACAAGTTTATGCCTTACTTTCTTTCAATGCCTTTAAAAATGAATAGCATCCTGGGCCACCTTGCAGTGCAGGGGGAGCCGGTTTGATCCCTGGCCTGGGAAGATCCCATGTGCTGCGAAGCAGCTGGACCGATGTGTCCAACTACCCAGCCGGAGCTCTGGAGCGCATGTGCCCAGAGCTTGTGCTCTGCAGCGAGAGAGGCCGCTGCGATGGGAGGCCCACACAGGCCAAAGAATAAAGATAAATAATAAATGAAAGATCAATAGAAGTGGCCAATAAATAAATAAATAGCATCCTAATTTGTCTTCTGATTATCAAAAATATATAGTCTAGGTGAAAATGTAGAAAATATAGAAAAATGTATGAAATAAAAGTTTCCCAAATTCCCATCACCCAGTGAAGTTACTATGAACACTTCAGTGGGTTTTCTCCTGGTTCTTTTTCTATTCACACATTATACACTGAGTACAATCTATAAGTACTTTGTCTTTAAAAAATTTTTTAGATAGTAGTGTATTAGTGCTTTGTATGTCATTTTTTAAACACTGATAAGTGGTTCTACTCCACCACGGGCCCCAGAACCTTCAGAAGTCCCCAAATTAAGTGCGCGATGAAGACTCTCTGCTCAAGCCAAGGCTAATAGCCAAGCATTTGTGAAAGCTTCTGGACAGCAAGAAAGAAATCTCCCCACAGACTCGAAGCAGCAGGAACTGGGAGAGGACAGGCAGGGAAAGGAAGATGGGGTCTAAAAGAAAGATCTGGGCTAATGACAGCTCAGGGTCTTCCGAGCAGATTCACAGGTCTCCTTCGTAACACAGGTTATTAACCTGACATTCAAGAAGGCCCAGATAAGCAAAACCCCACATGCCTTGCCTTGTCTTTTCCTTCCCCTTTTGAGGTACTTTCATCCAACCATGGCTGTTCATTGCTATATACTTGTTGCTGATTATTAAAGGACTGTAGCTACATTATAAGCAATTTGGAAAAGAGAAAAGGGGAGAAACACCCAGAATCCTGTCACTCTTGACAGTCTTTTGCATATACAATTTAAACATATCATTGTAAGCTGTATACAAGTTTATGCCTTACTTTCTTTCAATGCCTTTAAAAATGAATAGCATCCTGGGCCACCTTGCAGTGCAGGGGGAGCCGGTTTGATCCCTGGCCTGGGAAGATCCCATGTGCTGCGAAGCAGCTGGACCGATGTGTCCAACTACCCAGCCGGAGCTCTGGAGCGCATGTGCCCAGAGCTTGTGCTCTGCAGCGAGAGAGGCCGCTGCGATGGGAGGCCCACACAGGCCAAAGAATAAAGATAAATAATAAATGAAAGATCAATAGAAGTGGCCAATAAATAAATAAATAGCATCCTAATTTGTCTTCTGATTATCAAAAATATATAGTCTAGGTGAAAATGTAGAAAATATAGAAAAATGTATGAAATAAAAGTTTCCCAAATTCCCATCACCCAGTGAAGTTACTATGAACACTTCAGTGGGTTTTCTCCTGGTTCTTTTTCTATTCACACATTATACACTGAGTACAATCTATAAGTACTTTGTCTTTAAAAAATTTTTTAGATAGTAGTGTATTAGTGCTTTGTATGTCATTTTTTCTACTTAAAACATTTCTATCATTATACAGTCATAAAAATTAATAACTTTGTAATGGTCAATTAGAGTTCCATGATTATTTAGTCATTATCTTGTTGGCTTTTGATGTTTCCTATCTTCTCACGGTTATAAATAATGTCATGCTGAATATCTTTCTGCTTTCAGTTTTTCCATATTTTGAATGATTCCTTTAGGAAAAATTCTCAGAAGTAGAACTAAAGGGTAAAACAGGAACATTTTTATGGCTTTTGACAGGCTGCCTTAGGAGGGGGTTATTCTGATTTACACCACTATCACAAACTTATGAGTCAAAAATGGGGACTTCCCTGGTGGTCCAGTGGTTAAGACTCTGCTCTCCTAATGCAGGGGGCAAGGGTTCAATCCCTGGTCAGGGAATTAAGATCCCACATGCCATGTGGCACAGCCAAGAAAAAAAAAAAGTCAAAAATGGTACCTCATTTCAACCTGCCTCTAACACCAGTGAGGCTAACCAACTATATTCCTTAACCCATTCCACTTCTTTTCAGATTGTCAGTTCATCTTCTTTGACCATTTATATGCCGGATTTTAGGGGTATTCTTATTTATCAGAGAAAGCTATTTTGTATAAAAATATTAACTCATCCCATCACACCTACAGTGAATATATTCCCCAACTTGTCTCTTGTTAATCTTTGAATTTTGGTTGGTCATACATTTCTTAAACACTTGCATCTTAGCTTCTGGTCCCACCTCTATATTTAAAGTCTTTTCTCAAACAGAAAACTCATTTACAGAGCACCTGATCAGGGTGAGACCCTGGGCTAGGTTCCCCCAAAACAATTTAACTGCTGACTCTGTCTGACCAGCTCACATTCCTATAAGGATTGGCTTTGTCACACACTTCTGTTCTTCCTCCACCTCTTTCTCCATTTCCTTTGCTGATTCTTCTTCTTCTAGCCTCTTAATTTTACATATATACATACATATATTCATTTATTTATATTAGCTTCTCAACAATAGATAACAACACTGATATTTTGCCTCTCCTGGATGGTTTTTTGCCTGTTCTATTTATTTATTTATTTTTGGCCATTCTGGGTTTTCACTGCTGCCACAGGCTCTTCTCTAGTTGCAGGGAGTGGGGGCTACTCTCTAGTTGAGGTGAGCAGGCTTCTTGTTGCAGTGACTTCCCTTGTTGTGAAGCTCAGGCTCTAGGGCACATGGGCTTTAGTAGTTGCGGCACATGGGCTCCATAGGTGCAGCTCTGAGGCTCTAGAGCACAGGCTCCATAGTTGTGTCTCACGGGCTTAGTTGCTCCTCAGCATGTGGGATCTTCCTGGTTCAGGGATCAAACCCATGTCTCCTGCATTTGCAGGTGAAGTCTTCACCACTGAGCTACCAGGGAAGCCCTCCTGGACTCTTAAACCTTTGTGTGCTTTGGATCCATTTGGTTAAGACTCTGCTCTCCTAATGCAGGGGGCAAGGGTTCAATCCCAGGTCAGGAAACTAAGATCCTACATGCCATGTGGCACAGCCAAGAAAAAAAGTCAAAAATGGTACCTCATTTCAACCTGCCTCTAACACCAGTGAGGCTAACCAACTATATTCCTTAACCCATTCCACTTCTTTTCAGATTGTCAGTTCATCTTCTTTGACCATTTATATGCCGGATTTTAGGGGTATTCTTATTTATCAGAGAAAGCTATTTTGTATAAAAATATTAACTCATCCCATCACACCTACAGTGAATATATTCCCCAACTTGTCTCTTGTTAATCTTTGAATTTTGGTTGGTCATACATTTCTTAAACACTTGCATCTTAGCTTCTGGTCCCACCTCTATATTTAAAGTCTTTTCTCAAACAGAAAACTCATTTACAGAGCACCTGATCAGGGTGAGACCCTGGGCTAGGTTCCCCAAAGCAATTTAACTGCTGACTCTGTCTGACCAGCTCACATTCCTATAAGGATTGGCTTTGTCACACACTTCTGTTCTTCCTCCACCTCTTTCTCCATTTCCTTTGCTGATTCTTCTTCTTCTAGCCTCTTAATTTTACATATATACATACATATATTCATTTATTTATATTAGCTTCTCAACAATAGATAACAACACTGATATTTTGCCTCTCCTGGATGGTTTTTTGCCTGTTCTATTTATTTATTTATTTTTGGCCATTCTGGGTTTTCACTGCTGCCACAGGCTCTTCTCTAGTTGCAGGGAGTGGGGGCTACTCTCTAGTTGAGGTGAGCAGGCTTCTTGTTGCAGTGACTTCCCTTGTTGTGAAGCTCAGGCTCTAGGGCACATGGGCTTTAGTAGTTGCGGCACATGGGCTCCATAGGTGCAGCTCTGAGGCTCTAGAGCACAGGCTCCATAGTTGTGTCTCACGGGCTTAGTTGCTCCTCAGCATGTGGGATCTTCCTGGTTCAGGGATCAAACCCATGTCTCCTGCATTTGCAGGTGAAGTCTTCACCACTGAGCTACCAGGGAAGCCCTCTCCTGGACTCTTAAACCTTTGTGTGCTTTGGATCCATTTGGAGAAATGGGAGTGTTATTAATTAGAGTCCACCTCCCATCCAAGGCTTCCTGAATTTGAATTCCAAGCTGGACCCTGGCATCTGTGTATTTTACCTAGCTCCTTAGGCTAGTCTTACATGGCTGTGCTTGAGGCCCGTATCTACAAAGTTCTGCTAGAAACCTATTCCTTCTAACACCAGCCTCTCACCATCTCAGCTGTTACTGCTTTGTGTCAGGTCCTATTTTGTGCCATGTCTCTTTGCTTCTGCCATACGAAAGCTAACTGACTTCCCAGAATTATCATGTAGCTTCAAACCTGTGTCTTCACATCTGCTATTCCCTCTACCTGGAATGTGCTCTGCTCTCCACTGCCCCCTACTTAACTTGGCAAAATCCAACTGGTCCTTCAAACTCAATTTCCTCTTCCGGCTCAGACGCTGGTCTCTGTGCTCGCCGGTGGCTATCCCGGATGCACCTCCCTCCTTGACCTATCGGACCACACCAGAACTGGTGGTTTCCTTGTCTCTCTCCCACGGGGAACCCCTTAAAGGGTGGATCATGTCGCTGCCTTCCCAGTTCCTCAGGCACACAACTGGCTAAGCAAGTGCACCCATGAGATTCACTCATGTGAGTCCCCCTTTTGATGTCCAGTGTTGACCTCCCTGGGTTATACCAGATCTCTCCCAGCAGCTTTAAAGACCTCTCTGTCTACCTCTCCACCTGTCTCTCAATCTTAATGTGGTCAAAACAAAACTTCTCTTCCCACCCAAACATGCCTTCACAACTCCCCTACCCACCACCATTTCTTTAAATAGTCCAGAAACTCTTGGCATTACCACTGATGAATCCTTTTTACATCCCCCATAGCCAACGGGAACTTCCTTTGCCACAACCTCTTATCAGAGCTGCTGTCTAATCAGAGCCCAGCGTTCACAGGCAGAGCTGGACCAATGACCCACAGGCAGCATCTATTCCAGCTGGTTGGTGCATGCTCCTCTGGTGGTTAGTTTGAATATTAACCTTTCATTTCTCATCATCTTTTCTTTACCCTCCACCCAGATTATAATAAGTCCTAGCTGATACCTCTGTATCTAGCTCCTATTGTCAACTTTAAAAAGTGCACAATGTGAGAACTGTAAATTAAGCTTTATTTGGGGAAAAACGAGGACGATAGCCTTGGAGAGAGCACCTCAGATAACTCTGAAAAACTCCTCCAAAGAGGCAGGGGGAAGGTCAGGATGTATGTGATTCTGATAAAGGGGGAATTCATGCAATCAAACACGCATTTTTTGCAGAAGATTTCTGCCAGTCACAAGGAGCATTTGTCACCATGAAGGATTTTAGTGCTTTTCTAGATAGTAGATACCAGAATTGGGCTCAGAAAATTGGCTCCTGAAAAGATCTAACTGAAGACCTGTACTACCAGTTTTCACCAGAGCACAGTGCGTTACTTCTGCTCTCCACCCTGAACTCCTTTCAGGAGGTGTTGAAAACTAGTAGCTGCAGCAGCCTATGATTTAATCCCTGTAGAGGTAGACAGCAAGTACCAATGGCAGTGCCAATTTGTGGTTGACACCACCATCTACTATTCACCCTGACACACTTAGCCAAGTCTTCCGAAAACACCACTCCTAAATCTTCCCTGCTCAGGCACACAACTGGCTAAGCAAGTGCACCCATGAGATTCACTCATGTGAGTCCCCCTTTTGATGTCCAGTGTTGACCTCCCTGGGTTATACCAGATCTCTCCCAGCAGCTTTAAAGACCTCTCTGTCTACCTCTCCACCTGTCTCTCAATCTTAATGTGGTCAAAACAAAACTTCTCTTCCCACCCAAACATGCCTTCACAACTCCCCTACCCACCACCATTTCTTTAAATAGTCCAGAAACTCTTGGCATTACCACTGATGAATCCTTTTTACATCCCCCATAGCCAACGGGAACTTCCTTTGCCACAACCTCTTATCAGAGCTGCTGTCTAATCAGAGCCCAGCGTCACAGGCAGAGCTGGACCAATGACCCACAGGCAGCATCTATTCCAGCTGGTTGGTGCATGCTCCTCTGGTGGTTAGTTTGAATATTAACCTTTCATTTCTCATCATCTTTTCTTTACCCTCCACCCAGATTATAATAAGTCCTAGCTGATACCTCTGTATCTAGCTCCTATTGTCAACTTTAAAAAGTGCACAATGTGAGAACTGTAAATTAAGCTTTATTTGGGGAAAAACGAGGACGATAGCCTTGGAGAGAGCACCTCAGATAACTCTGAAAAACTCCTCCAAAGAGGCAGGGGGAAGGTCAGGATGTATGTGATTCTGATAAAGGGGGAATTCATGCAATCAAACACGCATTTTTTGCAGAAGATTTCTGCCAGTCACAAGGAGCATTTGTCACCATGAAGGATTTTAGTGCTTTTCTAGATAGTAGATACCAGAATTGGGCTCAGAAAATTGGCTCCTGAAAAGATCTAACTGAAGACCTGTACTACCAGTTTTCACCAGAGCACAGTGCGTTACTTCTGCTCTCCACCCTGAACTCCTTTCAGGAGGTGTTGAAAACTAGTAGCTGCAGCAGCCTATGATTTAATCCCTGTAGAGGTAGACAGCAAGTACCAATGGCAGTGCCAATTTGTGGTTGACACCACCATCTACTATTCACCCTGACACACTTAGCCAAGTCTTCCGAAAACACCACTCCTAAATCTTCCCTGCTCAGTGGCCTCTGGTGTTTCCTGTGGTCTAACACACAAACCTCCAATTCCTCTACCCAACCAGACCAATCCAGCTCTATTTTCTATATTCTTCTGCCATATACTCCAAATTTCATCTGGGCTGAGACTAATAGAACCTAAAAATAGTTTTCTTATTTTTAAGTTACAAAAGCAATACATTCTCATTTTAAAGAAAACACGTGTGCAGGGCTTCCCTGGTGGCTCAGTGGGTAAGGAGTCTGCCTTGCAGTGCAAGGGGCATTGGTTCAATCCCTGGCCCAGGAAGATCCCACATACTGCGGAGAGGCTGGACCGGTGTGTCCAGTTACCAACCAGCGCTCTGGAGCACGTGTGCCCAGAGTCGGTGCTCGGCAACAAGAGAGATCACTGTGATGGGAGGCCCACACAGGCCAAAGAATAAAGATGAATGAAAATAAATAAATAAATAAATAATCAATAAAAGAGGCCAAAGTTAAAAAAGAAAGAAAGAAAACACGTGTGCAAAGTTAGAAAAATTAAAAGGGTGTCTTCTCATCCTGCCCTCACCTGCAATCCCATTCTCTAGAGGCAATGACGGATAGGTCCAGTCTTCCTACATCTTTTCTAGCTTTCTCCAGGAAGTTTCTTCCCCAGAAGCTTCTTGGACTGAACCATCCCATGTAGGGTCAATATGCCCTTCAGTGCCTAGCTGAGCCCTAGTATGTCCACTTTCCTTTACAATTAACCTTGCAGTTTCTTTTTTTTTTTTTTTTTTTTAACCTTTTATTTATATATTTTTGGCTGTGCTGGGTATTTGTTGATGTGTGGGTTTAGCTGCTCTGTGGTATGTGGGATCTTCCCAGGTCAGGAATCGAACCTGTGTCTCCTGCATTGGCAGACGGGTTCTTATCCACTGAGCCACAAGGGGAGCCCAACCTCAGTTTCTTTTGATCTTCTTATACCTTTGTAGCAGCCGATAGGTATTTAATCCCTGTAGAGGTAGACAGCAAGTACCAATGGCAGTGCCAATTTGTGGTTGACACCACCATCTACTATTCACCCTGACACACTTAGCCAAGTCTTCCAAAACACCACTCCTAAATCTTCCCTGCTCAGTGGCCTCTGGTGTTTCCTGTGGTCTAACACACAAACCTCCAATTCCTCTACCCAACCAGACCAATCCAGCTCTATTTTCTATATTCTTCTGCCATATACTCCAAATTTCATCTGGGCTGAGACTAATAGAACCTAAAAATAGTTTTCTTATTTTTAAGTTACAAAAGCAATACATTCTCATTTTAAAGAAAACACGTGTGCAGGGCTTCCCTGGTGGCTCAGTGGGTAAGGAGTCTGCCTTGCAGTGCAAGGGCATTGGTTCAATCCCTGGCCCAGGAAGATCCCACATACTGCGGAGAGGCTGGACCGGTGTGTCCAGTTACCAACCAGCTCTGGAGCACGTGTGCCCAGAGTCGGTGCTCGGCAACAAGAGAGATCACTGTGATGGGAGGCCCACACAGGCCAAAGAATAAAGATGAATGAAAATAAATAAATAAATAAATAATCAATAAAAGAGGCCAAAGTTAAAAAAGAAAGAAAGAAAACACGTGTGCAAAGTTAGAAAAATTAAAAGGGTGTCTTCTCATCCTGCCCTCACCTGCAATCCCATTCTCTAGAGGCAATGACGGATAGGTCCAGTCTTCCTACATCTTTTCTAGCTTTCTCCAGGAAGTTTCTTCCCCAGAAGCTTCTTGGACTGAACCATCCCATGTAGGGTCAATATGCCCTTCAGTGCCTAGCTGAGCCCTAGTATGTCCACTTTCCTTTACAATTAACCTTGCAGTTTCTTTTTTTTTTTTTTTTTTTTAACCTTTTATTTATATATTTTTGGCTGTGCTGGGTATTTGTTGATGTGTGGGTTTAGCTGCTCTGTGGTATGTGGGATCTTCCCAGGTCAGGAATCGAACCTGTGTCTCCTGCATTGGCAGACGGGTTCTTATCCACTGAGCCACAAGGGGAGCCCAACCTCGCAGTTTCTTGAGGTTGGATGAAACCTGCATCTCTTCTTATACCTTTTGTGTGCCCTTAGCACTGAGCCTCTGATAGGTATTTAATAAACTCTTTGTGAAGACAGAGTCTAGCTTCTTCTCCAGAAAGATATACACAAAATCTCTCTCTAAATAAACTATCTTTCCTAAGGGTCCCCAGGTGGCTCAGTAGTAAAGAATCCAACTGGCAATGCAGGAGACATGGGTTTGATCCCTGGGTTGTCAAGAACCTCTGGAGAAGGAAATGGCAACCCACCCCAGTATTCTTTTTTTTTTTCCCTTTTTCCCCATTATGCCTCTTTTGTTTATAATTTTCATCTATCTTTATATTCTTTGGCATGTGTGAACCTCCCATTGCTGTGACCTCTCTTACTACAGAGCACATGTGCTCCAGAGCACTGGCTCAGTAACTGGACACACTGGTCCAGCTGCTCCGCAGCATGTGGGATCTTCCCGGGCCAGGGATCGAACCGGTGCCCCTTGCACTGCAAGGCGGACTGGACCACCAGGGAAGCCCCCCTCCAGTGTTCTGGCTGGGATAATCCCATGGACAGAGGAGTCTGACAGACTACAGTTCATGGAGTTGCAGAGTCGGACACAACTGAGCACACACACAGCACCTTTTCCTAACTTGGCTCCACGATCTAGCCCACACTCCTGAAACTGAAGGGCTGCCAATCAACCCCAGCTCCACATCAGCAAGTGTGTGCAGAGCCCAAGCTTCCCTCCTTAGGGCAGAAATACATGGAAGCAAGCATGCAGAGAATGAGAGAGAGGAAGGGGTAGGGGCAGGGAAAGGGGCACAGGTGTATCTCAGCAGGGGACATAAGATCCCAGGGAAAGGTCTAATTTAAACTTTGACCTGAATTTACAGGTTTGCATAATAATGGCTTGAAATTCTCTGTGGTATCAGTTGGTAGGCTTCAAGATAGCACGAATTCCTATCCACTGCCCCAGCCCAGGGCCCTTTCTGCCCTCAAAGCATCTAAGATCACCTTGAGCTGGGTAAGCACCTCTCTACCTTGACCCAGCAGCCACACCCACTGGGGTTTCCTGGTGGCCCCTCCCCTTGCCCCAGTGCTCCAGAAACGTTTCCCTCACCAAATGAAAACAAGCTGGGATAACCACATCTTTCGCCTATTTCTAAGGTTGCCTATGTTTCGAGGAAGTTCAAGACACTTTCACTCAGCGATTTCTGAGCTGGGTTCTGGAAGTGCTCTGGCGATCAGAAACAAGGACAGAAGGAGAGTAGCCTCAGCTGCCGAGACCTATGCCCTGAGTCAACCAGGCACATTCTACTTTATTTAGACTAAATGGATTTGCACTTTAAAAAGAAAATAAGATTAACCAATAACCTAAAAAAAACAGCCTGGAGAGGATGCCCATGTCTGGAAGTCAAGTTCAGGATTCAGCTCTAGCAAACTACAGTTTGGATCATTTCCCCGGAGTCTTTCCAATCAAGCTAGGGTCAGGTGAAGCACGCATCCCTCTGCCCTCCCAGGCCAGTGGAACCTGCTGTTCTGAGCATGGAGGTTTCTGGTTTAAAGCAGAAAAGCAAGGATAGGAAGGTTCTTGGAGACAGGGAGGGACAAAGTGCCAAGGAGTCCCGGGAGCACTGCAAGGCGGACTGGACCACGAAGCCCCCCTCCAGTGTTCTGGCTGGGATAATCCCATGGACAGAGGAGTCTGACAGACTACAGTTCATGGAGTTGCAGAGTCGGACACAACTGAGCACACACACAGCACCTTTTCCTAACTTGGCTCCACGATCTAGCCCACACTCCTGAAACTGAAGGGCTGCCAATCAACCCCAGCTCCACATCAGCAAGTGTGTGCAGAGCCCAAGCTTCCCTCCTTAGGGCAGAAATACATGGAAGCAAGCATGCAGAGAATGAGAGAGAGGAAGGGGTAGGGGCAGGGAAAGGGGCACAGGTGTATCTCAGCAGGGGACATAAGATCCCAGGGAAAGGTCTAATTTAAACTTTGACCTGAATTTACAGGTTTGCATAATAATGGCTTGAAATTCTCTGTGGTATCAGTTGGTAGGCTTCAAGATAGCACGAATTCCTATCCACTGCCCCAGCCCAGGGCCCTTTCTGCCCTCAAAGCATCTAAGATCACCTTGAGCTGGGTAAGCACCTCTCTACCTTGACCCAGCAGCCACACCCACTGGGGTTTCCTGGTGGCCCCTCCCCTTGCCCCAGTGCTCCAGAAACGTTTCCCTCACCAAATGAAAACAAGCTGGGATAACCACATCTTTCGCCTATTTCTAAGGTTGCCTATGTTTCGAGGAAGTTCAAGACACTTTCACTCAGCGATTTCTGAGCTGGGTTCTGGAAGTGCTCTGGCGATCAGAAACAAGGACAGAAGGAGAGTAGCCTCAGCTGCCGAGACCTATGCCCTGAGTCAACCAGGCACATTCTACTTTATTTAGACTAAATGGATTTGCACTTTAAAAAGAAAATAAGATTAACCAATAACCTAAAAAAAACAGCCTGGAGAGGATGCCCATGTCTGGAAGTCAAGTTCAGGATTCAGCTCTAGCAAACTACAGTTTGGATCATTTCCCCGGAGTCTTTCCAATCAAGCTAGGGTCAGGTGAAGCACGCATCCCTCTGCCCTCCCAGGCCAGTGGAACCTGCTGTTCTGAGCATGGAGGTTTCTGGTTTAAAGCAGAAAAGCAAGGATAGGAAGGTTCTTGGAGACAGGGAGGGACAAAGTGCCAAGGAGTCCCGGGAGTGACTCTTGAGGGAGAGGGGCCATACTTGGGCTGGAAGAGTGGAAATACCTACCTTGACACCACCGTCTGACTTCTTGTTCAGTAGGCTTTTGGCAGCTGTGAAAACAAAGAGAAAAATCAAGTCTCCTGCATTGTACCCTCTCCCCAACCTGAAGTCTGGCAGCTGGATCCGAAGGAGACTGATGTGGTTGACAAGGGGGCCAGGAGTCTCCTGAAACCCCTAAAAGAGGCCCTTCCTGAGGCCTCAAAGCAAGAAGGGCATCTCAGGCAGCGTCAGACTCCCAGGGTGGTACCCTGGGATTTCCTCTGCCATGGAGGAGGGCTCAGCAGAAACAGGGACACTCCGCACTTAGGAGAAACTACATTCAACACTGGGGCTGCCTTCAACAGCTTCCACCTAGGCCTGGAAGCAGAGTGCCAGGGTGAAAGGTGAGGGCTCCGTCCCTGGATGCCATGGAGAGTCTCAGGACGGCCAAGCTTCAAGAATGCAAGACATCTCCTGAGTGTTCTCAAGAAACAAGTGTCACAGTTCACAAAGGAGACCAGACGCGAGAACAGACAGACACAGACACGGAGACCAGGACCACCTACAGGAGGGTTTTGCCAGGGGGCTGAAGCCTTGACTGGGCAGGTCCTCAATGCCACCCCTTCCTCAGAGTCTACTCTCTGGACCTACTGAGCAAAAAGGACTGGGCAGACAGACTCTAGCCAGGGACAGGGTGAGGCTCGAGGCTGACGAGCTGCACATAGGAAGGGTGGTGATGTCTGTTGGTCACAAAGGTAGCCAACAAGAAGGTAGCCGCCAGGGGATGGTAGATTCCAGGAAGATGGAATCAGTCCAACTGTCTGATTCACCTTGAATCTGATGGGTTTGCATCTTGGGTCTTGCTAGCTGTGTGAGTCACTTAACCTCTCTGAACCTCAGTTTCTTTACCTATAAAATGGGATCATGGCATGAAAAGCATTAAGCAGAGTGCCTGGCTCATGGCAAGCTCTCAGCAAGTGTTAACCACTGTCACTGCTGCTGCCCTTCTTCCCTTCGGGTGGCCATTCCTACCCCAGCTGGGTCTCCCACGAGAATCGCAAAAATTCTGAACTCCAGAAATGGCCTTCGGCCCTATGTCCAGTTCATGCTGGGGTGATCTGAAACTTATCATTTTTTTTTTAAACATTTACTACTATGCCTGACCAGCTATTGTGTTCAGTGCTTTATATACATCAAAGCTCTCAACTCTAACAGTCCATGAGAATCACCTGGGAGTCTGAAAAAAAGGAAAAGAAAAAAGCTTCTGACTATTCCATACCCTAGGGATTCTGATTTTATTTGTCTGGGATGGGGTCTCAGCATCAGGAAAACCTTTTTGTGGGGGTGGCAAGTTTTCTTCTATAAGGCAGCCTTGAGAGCCTTGGGCAAAAATGATCTTAATCGACACGTTATTTATTAGCCCCATTGGCGAGATGAGGAAACTAAGTCTGGGAGGTCTCCTGTGACTTGCCTGGCGCGTGGCAGGGCTGGGATCCAAACCCAGGGGCGGCTGTCTGCACAGCTTCTGCACTTTATAGCCTTTCAGACCCAGAGGCTTGCAAAGGCCAGACTTCACAATTTCGAGGGGCGTGGCTTCCCCCGTGGCGGGGCGGGGCAGGGCCCACCAGTGTGGCTGACGCCTAGTCTTTTGGCCCGCACAGCTCCCAGCCAGGCCAGGGCTGTCTGGGGTCACCTTGGCCGCAGCCCTCACAGGTAGGTCAGGCTCTCGGTGGGCGGCGTCTGGAGGAAAGCCTCCTGATGCCCAGCTCCACGTCCCCAGGCTATTGCCTCCTGAGAGTTGGCAAGCGCCCAGCATGCACGGCTGGTTAGGGGGCTCCGTAACACTGAGGCGCTTGCAGATGCCAAGTTAGGTGGTCCTTCCGGCATGCCCATCTCAGCCCGCAAGCATGGGACTCGCCTCCCTGGTGAGCGGGCCTGGCATGCTGGCCCTCCTGGTGGGGTGGCAGGGAGCCGAGGCAGGCGGTCGGGGAGGACTCATGCCACGTACCTTGCCCGGCCAGGCCGGCGGCGCTCGCGGCAGGCGAGGCGGGGGCGGAGCTCTGCCTGCCAACTGAGGGGATACAGTCTCTCAGTGCACAGAGCTGCCGCAAAGCCACGGGGGCCAGTCAGCAGCGAGCATGCCCCAGCGCGAGGCGCAGGATCCCGCTGCCGCCACGCACGGCAGGGTCCGGGTGGCGTGGCCAAGCCGACCGAGCTGGGGGAGCGGAGGCGCCGGGGGCAGGCTGGTGAGCAGGTGCAGCCAGCCCTGCAGCAGTCTGGGGACCTGAGAGGGCGGGGCTCAGACAGGCTGTGAGGAACCCTGGGCTCCACCTGTACCACGACCACCTCGGGTGAGGGTCTGCAGTCAAAGCCTGACTTGGCCAGGGGTGGCGTCCTTTCTTAGGCAGCCCAGCCCTAGCTTACGGCTGTGAGGAAACTGAGCCTCATCTGCAGACCTCCCTCCCAAGGGGCCCTAAAGGAGGACATTTTCAGAGGGCAGCCCTTTCCTCCAGCCACATTCCGAACTGTAGAGAGACTGCCACTTGGGGCCCAGGGTCTGTGGCCCCTGTGCAACGAGTTCACTGACACTCCACAGCCCCCAGCTTCTTCGAGACACAGGTTCCTTTCCCTCTTCAAGGCAGGTGGCCAGGAGAGGCTGTATGTCCCAGTGTTCCAGAGGTATAGAAGCCCCCGGAACGAGCCCTCAGAAAGGAAACAAAGGCTACTAAAGCAATACATTTAGAAGCCCCAATTTCACCATTAGCCAACCTGCTGGATAAGTTGAACCTTCTACTCAGGGTCAACTCAGAAAAGAGCCTCACTTGTTTCTGAAGAAGCACACAAGTGCCCTTCCTTCTTGATTGTACCTGTAGACACCTCTTTCTACAGAAGCTTCTGAGGACAGGTTCTGTCTTCACCTGTCCCAGAGTCAGGGCAGAAGAGGTTATCCTGGAATGCTTGCAACATTTTTCTTTTTTTTTTTTGTCTCCTAAGTATGGGGAAAGTGAATATGAAGGCCAGACAGAGTCTGGGCAGCAAGGACAGGAGGCTCCTTAGGGATCAGTGAAGGTGCTCTGTCCTAGCAGAGACTGAGTTCCAAAAACCAGGACACCGATTTCCTGAAATGGACAGGGAGAAGCTGACGTGGAGGCGGGAGGCCACGGACGGGCACATGTTGTTGATTTCCTAGCAGCCTGTTTCACATCTCTTCTACTCAGAGAGGGAATAAATTGCCCCATTCTAGGGTAGGCACAGAACCTCCCTTGAGCAGCCTCTAGAACGGCTTTCTTAACCCCAGAACTTCATAGAAGCTGCAGGTGGAGGCTTGAGGCCTGAAGCGGGACCACAGCTCCACCTCTGCAGGAGGTGTGTCCACTGTGCCCTCCTGTCCCCGTTTGTGAAGTGAATCCAGAAACACAGCCTTTCCTTCATAGGTACCCATGACACAAGACTGGGCCCCAGTCAGGGTCCCAGGTCTCTCTGAGGACAATATTCCAGCTGACCCTCCCGGGCCCTGTGGCTCTCACTCAGGCTAGAGTTCATGAGACCCCAGAGGCAAAGCTGGAGGCTACCAGGAACCACTAAGCCCAGCCTGCAGATTCAAGTTCAAGGGAACACTCTCTGCCTAGGCAGCTGCCCACACACCACCCTCCTTCCATGACCGTGCAGAGGGGAAGCAAGGGAGGGAGTCTGGTTATGAGAATGAGCAGAGGGGTTTTGAACCAAACCGGTGGGCTGCGGGGGGAGGAGGAAGGAGGACCAGGGGAAAATGCAAGTTGGGAAGAGACCTTTCTGTCTTAAGCTCTGTCATGACTCTTCCTCCCAGAAAAGTCACTGTGCTTCCCAACTGAAGGCAAACGATGACGAGGGTGGGGGGTAGGGTGCAGGGAAGGTGGAGTGTCTTGCATCTTAAAAACAAATGTCACATGTGATTTATAAATGATCAGTCCCAGCTCTCCCAGTTCCACACACAAATTCAAGCAAGTTCCTTTCCCTCCCTCCTCCAGGTCTGTTTCTTCACTTTTATGGTGGTATCACAGAGAATTATTTAAGCACAGTTGCTGTAAAAGGTTTAAACATCTGGAATGATTTCTATTAGTCATTGCTACTTGGACACAACAACGTAGAGATAGTCCCAGTCAGCCAATTAATGCGGGCGACTGGGAAGATTCACTCTATCTCATCTCTTTCTTTTCCCCAGCACATCCTCCAGTGCCTGTGGGGCTGGCTAAAATCTTAAAGTGCTGAGCATCTTCAGAGAATTAAATAAGCATCCCCAAGGACAAGGTAAATGGAAGACTGGGCAGGCTCCTTCTGGCGAGGTTCTAGGGAATACAGTTCATAAATCTGAAGTCGTCAAGTCCTCCAGAATTTCAGGTTATAAGACGCAGCTGCTGCAGGGTCTCCAACCAGCCTCCTTGTCGTCTCGGCCAACGTGCTGCCTGAGACGCCCAGTGCTGGGATGGCCTGATGCCTGGCACCAGCCCGTGCTGACCCACTCACCTCAGAGAATTAGAGTGCACAGCGGAAAACATACCTGAAAAGTTCCTGGACACAAGCATGGTCGTGAGGATGGCACCCTGGGGAAACAAGAGGGTCCCATGAATTCCGCCAGGCTCTACAGAAGCGTGCTCTGTTCTCAGGCAGAGGGCGGCTGCTGGCTCGGGGTGTCCCTCCTTGGGTACAACCTTCACAGCTCGGCTCCAGCCAGGAGGAGAGCTCAGCTCTGTGACGGGGCAGGGGGCGCACTGCCAAAAGGTGTGATTTCAGGACGCTGGCAGCCCGGCCCAGAAGGCACAACTCACCTTCAGTTTCCTCCGGGCATTGAACTTGCGTAGGCACTCCACTGTCTCTTGACGATGCATCATAGATGCCACGGTGGACCGTTGCTGGAAGCCAAACAGACAGGCCCCTAGTCAGGTTCCCCACCCCTCACCACAGTCCCAGCACCGGTGGCCGTGGGCTCAGCCACCCCAGAGCTGCTCTGAAGATAAGATGAGGTCATAGATGTGAAAAATGCTTTTACAATAAAAGCTCTACTCCAAATTCAGGGTTACATAAGGACAATAATCTGAACATGAAAACACCACCAGTAATTGATGCTGATGAGGGTGCCCAAGAGAGTGTTCTGATCTTCCTGGGGGGGTGGAGGCTCTGGAAAGGCAGAGTGTTCCGTGTGCTGTGATCTTCACACAGCTACTCCTTCATCTCCTATTCAGTGAGCAGGTACTGCGCTCCAGATTCTGGGCAGGGAGAAATCAGGAAGGGGTCTTGCTCTCTACAGAGAGCGTTCCTTCCTTCCAAGAACTCCTCTCAACAGCCCCCTACAAGGTCCTAAATGAACCTGTGATCTGAGAAACTAAAGATCTTTATCGAACCATCAATTCTTTTCATCATTTTGGCTGGGGATTCTTCTTCATTGTATGACTGCTAGCTTCCTTTTAAGCAGAGTCCCTTAGACGTGATTTACCTTCCCCTGAGGACTCAGAGTGAGCAAGACAAGCATCAGTCATGACGTAATATCCTACCACAGAGACGCTCTTAGGGACTACTGAGATAGACAGGGTGGCAGAGAGCAGGGCCCACGCACATGACCCCAAACATCCTCTTCCCGCAGTTCTCAAGTGCCCATTTTAAAAAACGCGGCTCATCCCCTCCCTCTGCTCTTGTTGTACCTTGGCCGGTCTGCTAGAAAAACAAATCCTGCAACACGCAGCCTGATGCCCACACCCCTATGGGGCCAGCCTGCTATCCTTCCCCTCATCCCTGGCCTCTTCCTTTCCTGGTTCCCGAAGCAACTCTCCCAACCTTGTCTACCATCGGGGGGTCTCATATTTCACCTCCTCCTTCAAAGTGTAAACTTCTAAACCAAAAGAAATGAGATCATTGAGCAAGAACTCCTTCAATGCCAGCCTTTCCCCGCCAAGCTGATTTTCACCCCCCTGCAACCTAATCCCAGGTCTCAAAAGCATCGCCCCTCATGTGTGCTGACCCCCTGACCTGGGCTCAAGAGCCCCTCTCATTGTGCTGTCCAAACACTGGTTCTTCAGTTAGTGTGTGTGTGTATATATATATATATCTACATCTATATAGATAGATACATATAATTTTTTTTAACATAAAACAAGACAAACTTATCTTCCAGATTAGTAGGCAAGACATCTACAGATCTCACTCAGACAAAACATAGCCAATATTTTTAATCCTTTATTCTAGATTATATTCTTCTCTGCAGTCTACACATTACAATCAAGTGTAAGATTTTAAAAACTCCCCTGACTCCTTCATCTTCTCTAAGCAGTACCATAGGTCTCTCTCCCTCTACTGCCTCTTTCCATGAAATAATGAGACAATGCTTCTAACTGGTCACAGCTAACAGGCTTTCTTCCATCTTTATCACGGACTCTCTGAAGCGTCTGATTACAGACCCTCCCTTCCTGAGACCTCCTGTTTCTTAGGATCTCCTGATCCTCCCTCTCCCGTGGAAGTTCTCCTTCTCAGCCCCTTGCTGGCTCCTCTCCTGGTCACTAAAGGCGGGGGTTGCCTCTTCGCTTACAACAGCCCACTGCGAGGGGTCCATCAGCACACAAAGAGTCTCATCCGCTTCTGCAGCCCCAACCCCACCTGTACAGAAACAACTACAACCTGTATTTCTGATTTTTAACTGCTTTTCCTTATTTCTAACTCCCCACTCCATGTCTACAACTGGAGGTCTTCAAATATCACACTTAATATGTATGAAACTAAAATCACCATCTTTT
Organism: Tragulus kanchil; assembly: GCA_022376925.1. Taxonomy (NCBI): domain Eukaryota; kingdom Metazoa; phylum Chordata; class Mammalia; order Artiodactyla; family Tragulidae; genus Tragulus; species Tragulus kanchil. The sequence continues at coordinate 49,496,516 of JAIOJX010000005.1, forward strand.
CTCACAAACGGGTTCCTCTTCTAGGTCAGCGAGTGGTACAACCCTTTGACTCAGTTACCGACTCAAAACCTGGCAATTCCCAAAGATCCCTCTCTCACTTCCATTCCCCAAATCCATCAAGCCAATAAGTCCTCTTCACTTTATCTCTCAAATACCTCTCAAATGTGTGCACTCCTCGCCACACCACCTATCCAGTTGTCACCCTGAGCTGAGACTGCGTCGGGCCTTGTTTAGACCATTAGAGCTTCCAGAGCTGCCTCTGCCCCTGCCTCCTGCCTCTTCAATTGCATTTTCTACACAGCTTCCAAAGTCATCTTTCTTAGTTGCGTATTTCATTCCCTCTTTGAAACTCTGAAATGATCCCCTATGCTTTCAGAATAAACCCCAAACTCTTTAGGCAGAAAATCATATGTCATTGGAATCGTTTTTGGCTTCATTCTCTTATTTTCCAGTAGCCCAACCTTCATCTACAACCAAACTACTTAACATTCCTTAAACTCACTCAGATTTCCCATGGCCTCTCACCTGGCCCTTGCTAACCTCGGTCTGCAGATTCTCATCCCGGGGAATTCTTGGTCGTCTGACAAGACCCAGGACAGAGCTCACCTCTTCCAGGCCATCGGCAATCCCACTGCCCACCAGGGACGGCAGGGGCTCCTACATACTCAGATTGTTTTACGTACTTGTCGCATTGCAGAGTAGTTGCCTGCTTGAGTGCCCATCTCCCCAGATAATCTTTGATATCTGAGGGGGAAGGCCCCAGGCCTTATTCATCTGTGTATCTCCAGCACCCACACAGGGACCAGCACCACAGAGGCATTCAGTAAACATGGAAAAGAACAAATAAATACATGCATCATGGTTGACAGGACACCTAACTGTAGCAGACCCTGTTTGAAAGAAGGTATCTCAGCCCAACGGAACTGTACACGAACACAGAGGATGGTGACACACACGGGTAGCCCTGGGGCTCTCCTGGGATGAGCTTTATGACTGAACTTCAGAAGCGCTTTTTCTTTGCTCAGAGGCCCCTTTTGTTTATGTGTTGGGTCCTGTCACATTTCCATTAGAGCTGTCTGAGTTGGGATCTGAATATGCACTCTAGGCGTGGCAATTTACTTTTGAGTTCTGCCAGCTGCTTTCTATCATCAGCTAGAATCTGTAAGGGTCAGCCTAAGCCCTCATTCAAGATCAAAACTGAATCATACCTGCCAAGTGAGTGCGGAGGGTCAGGCAGAGGCCAGGTGGTCCCGGTCGCCTCCCTGGCTCCTCATGGTGACCTCTGCTGTCCCTCGGCCCCAGCCCAGTTCCCCCTCCTCTCTGCTGGGTCTTAGCTCCGGGCCCCAAATGACTACACTCTGTTCATAAGCAGGAGGGAAAAGACAGTGCTACGGGCACACCCCTGATTTCCTTGATCTCGGGAGAAGACACTTACGCAGACCCATGGGTGCTTGAGAGCCTGGTCAGCTGTGATGCGCTTTGCAGGGTTTATGGTCAGCATCTGGTTGATCAAGTTCTTGGCTTCAGGAGTCACTGTGTCCCACTCTGGTGATGGGAACTCAGGAGTGGGAACAGGAGAAGAGGATATGAAATCTGTGTGCCTCATACCTCTTGTAACCAGGTTCATCTACAACCAAACTACTTAACATTCCTTAAACTCACTCAGATTTCCCATGGCCTCTCACCTGGCCCTTGCTAACCTCGGTCTGCAGATTCTCATCCCGGGGAATTCTTGGTCGTCTGACAAGACCCAGGACAGAGCTCACCTCTTCCAGGCCATCGGCAATCCCACTGCCCACCAGGGACGGCAGGGGCTCCTACATACTCAGATTGTTTTACGTACTTGTCGCATTGCAGAGTAGTTGCCTGCTTGAGTGCCCATCTCCCCAGATAATCTTTGATATCTGAGGGGGAAGGCCCCAGGCCTTATTCATCTGTGTATCTCCAGCACCCACACAGGGACCAGCACCACAGAGGCATTCAGTAAACATGGAAAAGAACAAATAAATACATGCATCATGGTTGACAGGACACCTAACTGTAGCAGACCCTGTTTGAAAAAAGGTATTTCAGCCCAACGGAACTGTACACGAACACAGAGGATGGTGACACACACGGGTAGCCCTGGGGCTCTCCTGGGATGAGCTTTATGACTGAACTTCAGAAGCGCTTTTTCTTTGCTCAGAGGCCCCTTTTGTTTATGTGTTGGGTCCTGTCACATTTCCATTAGAGCTGTCTGAGTTGGGATCTGAATATGCACTCTAGGCGTGGCAATTTACTTTTGAGTTCTGCCAGCTGCTTTCTATCATCAGCTAGAATCTGTAAGGGTCAGCCTAAGCCCTCATTCAAGATCAAAACTGAATCATACCTGCCAAGTGAGTGCGGAGGGTCAGGCAGAGGCCAGGTGGTCCCGGTCGCCTCCCTGGCTCCTCATGGTGACCTCTGCTGTCCCTCGGCCCCAGCCCAGTTCCCCGTCCTCTCTGCTGGGTCTTAGCTCAGGGCCCCAAATGACTACTCTCTGTTCATAAGAAGGAGGGAAAAGACAGTGCTACGGGCACACCCCTGATTTCCTTGATCTCGGGAGAAGACACTTACGCAGACCCATGGGTGCTTGAGAGCCTGGTCAGCTGTGATGCGCTTTGCAGGGTTTATGGTCAGCATCTGGTTGATCAAGTTCTTGGCTTCAGGAGTCACTGTGTCCCACTCTGGTGATGGGAACTAAGGAGTGGGAACAGGAGAAGAGGGATATGAAATCTGTGTGCCTCATACCTCTTGTAACCAGGATACTCTGAGCTACCAAAAACTGCCAAGCACAGCGTGGGCGAAGCCCTGAGTATCCCGGGACCTGCGTCAATTTAAACATCGGGAAAGAACAGAACAGTCATAGCTAGACTGCCAAAATACCACACCACGGGACCTGGCATCTGGTTCAGCTCCCTCTCTACAAGGAGGAGCCCGTGGCTCAACACTACGCCCCAGGCCCCACTGCAGTGCGGGGAGCCACCAGGCTTCTGTCTCTGTCACGCAGTGCCCCGCACAGCCACACCGTTCTCTGCAAGTACAAGAACAAAGGGCTTCGGTGGCCTCCGTGATTTTACAGCTACCAACAATAGCTGTGCAAAAAAGTTGCTCCCCGGGACCGGGAGTGACAAGTGCTGACAAGAATCGAGGCCTCTATGCCCATCCCTAAATCCTCAAAGTCCCTGACGCTGCCCAGACCCAGGCCAACATGCCCCTTCCCCTGGACGGAGCCTGAGCGGCAGGAGCAAACCGGTCCTTACGTCATAGGCTCCCGCCTTGATCTGCTGATACAGCTTGTGCTGATCTTCATCCCAGAAGGGAGGGTAGCCCACCAGGAGGATGTACAGGATGACCCCTACGAGACAGAACACAGGCCACTGGGGTCAGTCACCTGCCTTGCTGAGGAACCAAGAAAAGCCACGTGGGGCTCAGGGCCACCCCGGGAAGCCCAGGGCCATCCAGAGGGAGTCGCGGGTGGCAGCCAGCAACGCCGATGCTGCTGTGCCTCACTCCCCACATCCTCAGGCCACGTCCGGGGTTTCTTCAGGCATGACCCACCCACTAAGGCCTGGGTAAATTCCTCATCAAGATGGACACGGCACCATCTAGGAAGTTGGGGAGCTGGGTGTGATGCGAGCAGTCATCCCGGGGGGCACTAGGACAAACACTGACTTCATGGGTACCAGACGCCTGGGGGGCCCACAGGGAATAGTGATGCCTCTTTCTTGCCATTGCTGGACGCCGAGGGCCCTTAACACCAAAGAGCTGAGTGTGTGGAATGGGCTTACCGCAGGCCCAGATATCCACAGGTTTTCCATAGGGATCTTTCCTCAAGACCTCAGGGGACAAGTAACCTGGGGTGCCAGCAAAACCTGTAGCGGAAGAGAGAGCGGATGCACACTGAACCCACTTTCTCTCTCATTAAGTCCACGTCAGCCATTTTCCCCAAGCCCCTCCTTTCTCCTGTTGCTCTGGCTACATAAGCTCTCAGCACATGGGCGGCAAGGGACGCTGGGCTGGGCTTCTTGTAGTGCCCGGAATCTAAACCAGAGGGCAAGGACATGTGCCTTCCAGGAACTCCCATCCTCCCCGGAGGCAGCAAGAATGCAGTGCCAACAGCAGCTAGTCCCTGAGTCACGGAGGGCCAGGGGAGCTCTGCACCCTCCCTTCCTCCAGGCTCTGAGGAGGCCAGGACCATTAAGGTTCTAGTCCTGAAAGAGGAAGGCAGATCAGGAAGAGGAGGAAGGGTGGGAGCCGCATTCCAGGAAGGAAAAAGGGCCACAAATGCCTCAAATCCCTAAATCCTCAAAGTCCCTGACGCTGCCCAGACCCAGGCCAACATGCCCCTTCCCCTGGACGGAGCCTGAGCGGCAGGAGCAAACCGGTCCTTACGTCATAGGCTCCCGCCTTGATCTGCTGATATAGCTTGTGCTGATCTTCATCCCAGAAGGGAGGGTAGCCCACCAGGAGGATGTACAGGATGACCCCTATGAGACAGAACACAGGCCACTGGGGTCAGTCACCTGCCTTGCTGAGGAACCAAGAAAAGCCACGTGGGGCTCAGGGCCACCCCGGGAAGCCCAGGGCCATCCAGAGGGAGTCGCGGGTGGCAGCCAGCAACGCCGATGCTGCTGTGCCTCACTCCCCACATCCTCAGGCCACGTCCGGGGTTTCTTCAGGCATGACCCACCCACTAAGGCCTGGGTAAATTCCTCATCAAGATGGACACGGCACCATCTAGGAAGTTGGGGAGCTGGGTGTGATGCAAGCAGTCATCCCGGGCGGCACTAGGACAAACACTGACTTCATGGGTACCAGACGCCTGGGGGGCCCACAGGGAATAGTGATGCCTCTTTCTTGCCATTGCTGGACGCCGAGGGCCCTTAACACCAAAGAGCTGAGTGTGTGGAATGGGCTTACCGCAGGCCCAGATATCCACAGGTTTTCCATAGGGATCTTTCCTCAAGACCTCAGGGGACAAGTAACCTGGGGTGCCAGCAAAACCTGTAGCGGAAGAGAGAGCGGATGCACACTGAACCCACTTTCTCTCTCATTAAGTCCACGTCAGCCATTTTCCCCAAGCCCCTCCTTTCTCCTGTTGCTCTGGCTACATAAGCTCTCAGCACATGGGCGGCAAGGGACGCTGGGCTGGGCTTCTTGTAGTGCCCGGAATCTAAACCAGAGGGCAAGGACATGTGCCTTCCAGGAACTCCCATCCTCCCCGGAGGCAGCAAGAATGCAGTGCCAACAGCAGCTAGTCCCTGAGTCACGGAGGGCCAGGGGAGCTCTGCACCCTCCCTTCCTCCAGGCTCTGAGGAGGCCAGGACCATTAAGGGTCTGGCTTCTAGTCCTGAAAGAGGAAGGCAGATCAGGAAGAGGAGGAAGGGTGGGAGCCGCATTCCAGGAAGACAGGGTCACTCTTACCAAACCAAGCCTGCTGCTCTCCCTGTACTTCAATGGCTAGGCCAAAATCAGCCAGCTTGACGGCGGCCCCCTTGCATTTACTCGCCAGCAGCAGGTTCTCAGGCTGTATAAGGAAGGCAGAGAACCTCGTGAGGCACCAACCCCACAGCCCAGAGGGAACTGAGCTTGCGCCTCGCAGTACTACCATCTGGCACCAGGTGGCGCCAATGCTTCACAAGCAAGAGGCAAAGGGGGACCGGCGTAGTACCTTCAGGTCCCGGTGGACGATGTCATGCTGGTGGATGTGGTTAACACTCTCCAGTATCTGATGTATACAGTGGCTGCAAAAGCAGGAAAATAAAGGTCAGTGCAGGGTTAAGCCATCCACGCCCCCTTGCTGTGCACTAAAGCACTGCACTCTGGGTCAGGAATTCACACAGAATCACTAAATGAGGTGCTAGAAGCTTGGACTTTGGACATCATCTGTTCAACCTGCTTTATAGAAGAGGGAACTGAGGCCCAAGCATATGAAGCCGTTTGTCCAGGGTTTCCCGCTAGATGATAGCACAGGACAGACTAGAACAGGGTTCCCCATGCCTCCTTAGACTGTGACGGCCCGCCATTTCTAATTTGCTTCCAAGAAACCGGGGAGATAACTAAGATTCCTGAGAAAGAGACACCATCCAACTCTTTCCTCCTTTCTTGTGGTGGAGGCTTGTGGTGGCGCCTCAGGAAGGACAGTCCAGCCAAGCCTAAGTTGTTCTGGGGGTCGGCACACTTCCTCTTTAAACATTTATCAACTACCTATAAGCACGGGGCTGCGTACCACACCAGCTGTGCAGGGAACCCAGTGCCTGCCCTGAAGTTTATCATCTAGTAGGGCAGATAAAACGCATCCACAGGCACCATCGAGAAACAGGACACTTAAGAGAGTTTCAAACAGGCACCCCGAGGAGTACTTCTCATCACAATATTGCAGAGAAAAAAATAAACTAGCCTAGAGTCGCATTCGGCTGCTGATTGTCCAGTCAGGCTGTCCACCTTGCAAACTGTCCTCCACCCCTGCGGTCAGATTCCAGCAGGGTGCGCCGGCAGTCCAGAGCACTGGGGAAAACCAGGGGGTGATTCTGGTCCCCAGGGGACATCTGGCAATGCCTAGAGATACTACTGGTTGTCACCACTGAGAGGGAGGGTGTGTCTGGGGTCTAGCAGGTAGAGGCCGGCCCTGCTTCTAAACCTACAATGCACAGGAGGGACCCTCCCAATCCAAAAGGACCTGGCCACACGTCAGCGACCTGGACTCCTCATCCCTTCCTCTGAAATTTGAGGATGGGGCTTCTGCCAGAGCCAAAGGGTCTCGCTAGGCTCCTGGAGGCTGAGGCACAGGCCTCCCCACAGGACATGATCCAAGAGGAGGCCAAAGAGACTGCAATCGTTTCGGGCTGAAAAGCAGAATGCAGTGCAGGGTTAAGCCATCCACGCCCCTTGCTGTGCACTAAAGAACTGAACTCTGGGTCAGGAATTCACACAGAATCACTAAATGAGGTGCTAGAAGCTTGGACTTTGGACATCATCTGTTCAACCTGCTTTATAGAAGAGGGAACTGAGGCCCAAGCATATGAAGCCGTTTGTCCAGGGTTTCCCGCTAGATGATAGCACAGGACAGACTAGAACAGGGTTCCCCATGCCTCCTTAGACTGTGACGGCCCGCCATTTCTAATTTGCTTCCAAGAAACCGGGGAGATAACTAAGATTCCTGAGAAAGAGACACCATCCAACTCTTTCCTCCTTTCTTGTGGTGGAGGCTTGTGGTGGCGCCTCAGGAAGGACAGTCCAGCCAAGCCTAAGTTGTTCTGGGGGTCGGCACACTTCCTCTTTAAACATTTATCAACTACCTATAAGCACGGGGCTGCGTACCACACCAGCTGTGCAGGGAACCCAGTGCCTGCCCTGAAGTTTATCATCTAGTAGGGCAGATAAAACGCATCCACAGGCACCATCGAGAAACAGGACACTTAAGAGAGTTTCAAACAGGCACCCCGAGGAGTACTTCTCATCACAATATTGCAGAGAAAAAAATAAACTAGCCTAGAGTCGCATTCGGCTGCTGATTGTCCAGTCAGGCTGTCCACCTTGCAAACTGTCCTCCACCCCTGCGGTCAGATTCCAGCAGGGTGCGCCGGCAGTCCAGAGCACTGGGGAAAACCAGGGGGTGATTCTGGTCCCCAGGGGACATCTGGCAATGCCTAGAGATACTACTGGTTGTCACCACTGTGAGGGAGGGTGTGTCTGGGGTCTAGCAGGTAGAGGCCGGCCCTGCTTCTAAACCTACAATGCACAGGAGGGACCCTCCCAATCCAAAAGGACCTGGCCACACGTCAGCGACCTGGACTCCTCATCCCTTCCTCTGAAATTTGAGGATGGGGCTTCTGCCAGAGCCAAAGGGTCTCGCTAGGCTCCTGGAGGCTGAGGCACAGGCCTCCCCACAGGACATGATCCAAGAGGAGGCCAAAGAGACTGCAAGACTGAGCTGAAGAGGCGAGTCTCCACAGAAATATATAATTAGAACAGAGCCAAGCTAGCAGGGAGAGCCTTCTGGCCAAAAATGGCAAAAGTGCGAAGTGTCCCAGCAGCGCCAGGCCAAGCCCACTGGTACAGTCACCCGCCCCAGCTCCCCTCCTCCCCGCCAGGCTCCCTGAGCGATCACCGCCTCCTCCTCCTCCCGCCCCAGAGCCTGGTCCTCCCCTGCTGGCACTGGAATTCATCTCCCACTTGAGAATTTTTCCTGAGGCTGAAGCATCTGAGGCTGATCAGCCAGCATTGGCCTCTCAGGGTTGAGAAATCGAGGAGGAAGCTGTGCTCCCCACACCTCCGCACCAGAGGCAGCCAGAGCTGCCACCCACGGCTAAGAAGGCTGCAGGCAGGACACTCAAAGTCAGGTTGTCAGAACATCACCCTCGGAAAAGACCCGGCAGGGGAGGAGCCTGGGCAGGGAAGGCAGGCCAAACAAGCACCCCAGAGCCGGGTGTGGGAGGAATTCTGCTGCAACATGTGAAGAAGAAGCTGCCAGTGTTTCCTGGAAGGCTGGGGGCTGAGGGGCGTGGCCGAGGAATGGTCCTCCAACCTGAAAAGCTGGTTGTGGTGGTCAACACATAAGGTGATGCTGGCTGAAATCTCCCAGAATGTTCCCTGTTTGGATCATTAACCCAGACGTGTACGCTCCTTTGGGACACGAACCACGTTCTGCCTATCTCTGCACCATTCCCAGGATCCCCTGTATTTAGTAGGATTTGTCAGCAGAAGAAAGTGGGGACAGGGAGGGCCCTTCGGCCCTGTGAGTATACGGTGGTGCAAAGAAAAGCTATTTCTGGTATGACAGGGTGGAAGAGATTTGTAGGAGCTTTGCAAAAAACTGATTGGGGCGTGCTGAATTACTAACTTCTAAGAATGTCCACGGAATGTATCCTGAGTCCAGCTCTACAGACCCTTTGTCCGGGTAAGAGCTCTCCTGATTTCTCCTAAAGACGATTTGAACAGGCACAAAGCTGGCCCCCTTACAGCACAGGGCCCTCAGCTCACCTGGCGTCGGCTTCACTGTAGTATTCTCTGGCCACAATGTCTTCAAAGAGCTCTCCACCGGTAACCCTGCAGCCAACAAAAAGGGGCAAAGGAGGCAGGTCAGCTGATCAACCCAGGGTCCACCAGGTTAACAGGTCACAATGCACAACGGCTTTTAGAGAAGCGGCAACTCTACATGCGTTTGGCCTGAAAACTCAGGACGCACCAGTCCTTCAAAGACACGGAGCTTCTCCCCGGGACAACGATGGCCCTCCCCTGCTGCACATGTCTGTCTCTGTAACCTATGCATTAGCTAATAGCCTGGTAAGGATGAATATACAGGCATCTAAGAGAAAATGACTGACTTACTCCAACAGTCCTAGCTTTGTTTGATACCAATATGAATTCTAAGATACAGCTGCCCAAAAAGGACTGGCATACAACTGAAACTGAAGAATGATGAGACCAAGGACACAGAGACCCAGCCCTGAAAATACCAAAGAGGCATTTCCAGGAGGGGAAGAGCCACTTTCAAGACATTAAACCAGAGCGGAGGAGAGACCAATGGGAGCCCAGTTTACAACTAAGAAAAGGTACCGTTGATTTCCCAGAATTCTCAAGGTCATGCAAAGAGCTACGTTCTGTTTCTCCACTAAGGACAACACACCGAGACACAAGAAAAAAGCATCCACACAAGGTGATGCTGGCTGAAATCTCCCAGAATGTTCCCTGTTTGGATCATTAACCCAGACGTACGCTCCTTTGGGACACGAACCACGTTCTGCCTATCTCTGCACCATTCCCAGGATCCCCTGTATTTAGTAGGATTTGTCAGCAGAAGAAAGTGGGGACAGGGAGGGCCCTTCGGCCCTGTGAGTATACGGTGGTGCAAAGAAAAGCTATTTCTGGTATGACAGGGTGGAAGAGATTTGTAGGAGCTTTGCAAAAAACTGATTGGGGCGTGCTGAATTACTAACTTCTAAGAATGTCCACGGAATGTATCCTGAGTCCAGCTCTACAGACCCTTTGTCCGGGTAAGAGCTCTCCTGATTTCTCCTAAAGACGATTTGAACAGGCACAAAGCTGGCCCCCTTACAGCACAGGGCCCTCAGCTCACCTGGCGTCGGCTTCACTGTAGTATTCTCTGGCCACAATGTCTTCAAAGAGCTCTCCACCGGTAACCCTGCAGCCAACAAAAAGGGGCAAAGGAGGCAGGTCAGCTGATCAACCCAGGGTCCACCAGGTTAACAGGTCACAATGCACAACGGCTTTTAGAGAAGCGGCAACTCTACATGCGTTTGGCCTGAAAACTCAGGACGCACCAGTCCTTCAAAGACACGGAGCTTCTCCCCGGGACAACGATGGCCCTCCCCTGCTGCACATGTCTGTCTCTGTAACCTATGCATTAGCTAATAGCCTGGTAAGGATGAATATACAGGCATCTAAGAGAAAATGACTGACTTACTCCAACAGTCCTAGCTTTGTTTGATACCAATATGAATTCTAAGATACAGCTGCCCAAAAAGGACTGGCATACAACTGAAACTGAAGAATGATGAGACCAAGGACACAGAGACCCAGCCCTGAAAATACCAAAGAGGCATTTCCAGGAGGGGAAGAGCCACTTTCAAGACATTAAACCAGAGCGGAGGAGAGACCAATGGGAGCCCAGTTTACAACTAAGAAAAGGTACCGTTGATTTCCCAGAATTCTCAAGGTCATGCAAAGAGCTACGTTCTGTTTCTCCACTAAGGACAACACACCGAGACACAAGAAAAAAGCATCCACACAAGGTGTGCTGATGAACAGAAATGCAAGCGTGACACCACCCCGGGGTCCAGAGCCCTGGGGAGACACCGAGTGAGGGAGGAGGCGCTCGGCAACCTGCTCGTTACCAGAGGATGTTCAAAATCAAACCTCTCTCCACGGGCAAGGGAGAGGGACCCTCGGCAGAGGCTGAAGACCCAATTCTGAGGCTTTTCCCCAAGCCTTCCTCTTGAGCCCGCCGGAGGGAAAGGCCCCCACACCCTCAGAAAGCGGCACTTACAGGTCAAACACGAGGTAGTGAAACCCTTCTTCAGAAATACTGTCATGGAGGCGTACTGCAAGAGAGGAGACGGGGACAGAGATTAACAGAGAGAAAACTTGGAAAGCCTACTCTTCTCCTCCTTGGCCACCCCAGCCCTGCCCCATCCTGTCAGCCCCACAGGCTCTCTCTCGAGAAGGGGCTGACGCCCAGCATCCCCGGGTCCAGGGAGACGCGGCCACAGAGCAGAGATGACGAGACCCCAGGTCCAGGGGTCGGGTTGGCACCTCAGACCGCCACAGACGTCGGCAAGAGACAGAAGCGTTGTGACTAAGAAGTGAGACAAGACAGAGAAAAGCAGGAACCTTCCTCCTAGAGGGCCTGGTCCCAGCGAAGATGACGTGTGAGGGGGCAACGCAGAGCGAGAAGCACCTAGGGATGCAGATGGCAGTGGGACAGAGAATGACCAGATGGGAGAGCCTGAGAGCCTGGAGTAAATGGGAGCAGAAGAACTGAGGGGAGGGGAAGAGGTGGGAAAGGCAGAGGCCAGCGGGCAACACACAGATTCCGGCAACGACAATAACTGTTCATTAAGTGCTGAGTATGTGCCAGGCCTTGCACACATTATTTTGGCTACAAGCATTTATCAAGTGCCTACTGCGTGTGGTCGATGGTAGGATTTAGGAGGGACCTAGGGCCTGCCCTCAAGGAGTTAATCATTCCTGATGACCACCCCGAGATAAGTATTACTCCCATTCCACAGAGGAGGACACTCGAGGCTCAGAGACATACAGTTTCTTGCCAAAGGGCAGCAACACGATGGGAACAGATGTGAACCTCGCTCTTTCTGACTCCAAAGACAGGTTTATACCACTGTTTTCTAGAAGAAAGTGGAGGAGCCCACATATCCAGGCAACAAAGCAATGGAGCCTGGAGGAGAGAAACCTCTCACGAATGTGCCCGCAGCAGCATCAAAGACGCGTCGGGAGGCCGCGCGTGGAGCCGCAGTACAGGCCCCAGAAAAGGCTGGCGAGCGGAATCCCTCCCCAGCGGCTGCCCTCAGAGCTCTCGGGCACGAGCCCAACCCGATGCCTGCGGAGGTCGCCTCTTCAAGTTTCTGCCCACAGAGCTACCTCAGGGGTAAATGCCAACCCCTGAGCATCATCCTGACAGAGCGGCTTGGCCCCTCGGGCTCTCACTGCAGAGAGAGAGGGACGGTTCAGAGAGAAAACTTGAAACCTCCCCCCACCCAGTACCTGTCAGCCCCACAGGCTCTCTCGAGAAGGGGCTGACGCCCAGCATCCCGGGTCCAGGGAGACGCGGCCACAGAGCAGAGATGACGAGACCCCAGGTCCAGGGGTCGGGTTGGCACCTCAGACCGCCACAGACGTCGGCAAGAGACAGAAGCGTTGTGACTAAGAAGTGAGACAAGACAGAGAAAAGCAGGAACCTTCCTCCTAGAGGGCCTGGTCCCAGCGAAGATGACGTGTGAGGGGGCAACGCAGAGCGAGAAGCACCTAGGGATGCAGATGGCAGTGGGACAGAGAATGACCAGATGGGAGAGCCTGAGAGCCTGGAGTAAATGGGAGCAGAAGAACTGAGGGGAGGGGAAGAGGTGGGAAAGGCAGAGGCCAGCGGGCAACACACAGATTCCGGCAACGACAATAACTGTTCATTAAGTGCTGAGTATGTGCCAGGCCTTGCACACATTATTTTGGCTACAAGCATTTATCAAGTGCCTACTGCGTGTGGTCGATGGTAGGATTTAGGAGGGACCTAGGGCCTGCCCTCAAGGAGTTAATCATTCCTGATGACCACCCCGAGATAAGTATTACTCCCATTCCACAGATGAGGACACTCGAGGCTCAGAGACATACAGTTTCTTGCCAAAGGGCAGCAACACGATGGGAACAGATGTGAACCTCGCTCTTTCTGACTCCAAAGACAGGTTTACACCACTGTTTTCTAGAAGAAAGTGGAGGAGCCCACATATCCAGGCAACAAAGCAATGGAGCCTGGAGGAGAGAAACCTCTCACGAATGTGCCCGCAGCAGCATCAAAGACGCGTCGGGGAGGCCGCCGCGTGGAGCCGCAGTACAGGCCCCAGAAAAGGCTGGCGAGCGGAATCCCTCCCCAGCGGCTGCCCTCAGAGCTCTCGGGCACGAGCCCAACCCGATGCCTGCGGAGGTCGCCTCTTCAAGTTTCTGCCCACAGAGCTACCTCAGGGGTAAATGCCAACCCCTGAGCATCATCCTGACAGAGTCGCAACTTTGCTTTGGCCAGCCATCCCAGCTGCTCCCAGTGCTGCACTCGCTTGATAGTGAGCCTGTGTTCCAAAGGGCTCCCTCTAATCTGGCCTTCATGCCAACCCTTGTGGGAGCTCCTCCCAGAGTACTTCAGGAATGGCCTGACACCAAACCAACTAGTCAAGTTTTTTTTTTTTTTTTAATATTTATTTATTTATTCAGGTTCACCGGGTCTTAGTTGCGGCATGTGGGATCTTAGCTCCTTGACCAGGCATTGAACTCGGGCCCCTGCATTGGGAGCTCAGAGTTTTATCCACTGGACCACCAGGGAAGCCCCCCAGTGAAGTTCTGGGATAAAAAGACATCACAGCGTCTCTTCCCTCACCAGCTAGAATGGCAGCTTGCATTTCCACTGTGAGGCTGTCTCATCAGGGCTAGGGCTCCTTCCCTGCAAAGCAAGATCAGCTGAATGTAGAATCCAGGCCCTCAGCCATCACCAAAGCCCCGTGCTTTTCCTCACTTGACAAATGAGGACTCAGGCCTGCTGGGGCGAGAAGCAGGGCCTGGCAATTGTTTATGCTTCACGCTGCCGACCTTTATTAGATCTGATCTGGTTACTCTGCCTCCAAATTCCGCCAGAGCTCCGTATTTCTGTGATTTAAAAATGGGATCAAAGGCAGGGGGTACTCTAAGACCCCTCCTCCTCAAATGATTCTCTCCTGTACGTGGGCAAACAAGCTCATACTTCTCTAAGCCTGTGGGTGACAGAAGGAAGCAGCTACAGCCAAACCCCTGCCCCTGCCTCGACCCTAACCAACCCTGGTGCGCTCAGGCGGGTTTCCCCAGAGCCCTGCCGCCTTCCCTCCTGACTTGTGCCTCTCTGGCCGGAATGGATGTCTCACGCTGAGACCTGCTGCAGCTGCTGCTCCCTTGCTTCCAAAAGGACTTTCCATTTAATTAAAAATTTGCTATTAAAAAGCATTAAAGTGTGTAATACAAATAATCCCCTGGAAATCAGCTGTCCCAGAAGCTAGAGACCAGCTTCATTAGGGAGGTGACTAACAGCAGCAGGAGGATGTGCTGACAGGGCGGCAGGTACCCCAGCAGTCCGGGCGCCTGGCCCTGCCCCTAGGAGCCTGACCCCAGACCTACACTCTCCTTCCCAGCCCAGCAGGGCTGAGAAGAGGGCCAGAGGGGCAGAGGCCCATGCCTCTACCCAGACAGAGAATCATTGGCACTTGCCCCTCACCAGGAAGACCACACACAGAGCCCAGGTGGGAGGAAGCTGGGAGGGGACTCAGGAGAGCAGAGCAGCAAAGGAAGACTAGTCCTCTCAGGCCACCTGGCCCAGAGACCAGCTTGGACGTGTGTCTCAGGGCAGGGCACCGCCCAGGCAAGGACGGACAGGTATGGAAGGCTCCATCACCGAGCAAGACTGCTACCTTTCTTTTCTACTTGCAAAGAAAAGGGGACTGAGGACAAGAGGAGAAATTTGACTGCACCACTCTTCAGTGCCAACCTAACAGTCTTGATAATAATGGTCCAGATTAGAATATCTAACACTTAGCTGAGCTGTTTCAATGTGCTAGGCAGTATGCCAAGTGCTTTACACATGTTATTTGATTGAACCCTTGCATTAGCTCTGTGGGGTAGGTACTTCTATCATGCCTGTGTAACAGGACAGGAAACGGAGGCTCCAAAAGAAACTCACCCAAAGTTACACTGAGCGGATTCCCCGGTTCCGTAATTTCTTTGTGATTTAAAATGGGATCAAAGGCAGGGTACTCTAAGACCCCTCCTCCTCAAATGATTCTCTCCTGTACGTGGGCAAACAAGCTCATACTTCTCTAAGCCTGTGGGTGACAGAAGGAAGCAGCTACAGCCAAACCCCTGCCCCTGCCTCGACCCTAACCAACCCTGGTGCGCTCAGGCGGGTTTCCCCAGAGCCCTGCCGCCTTCCCTCCTGACTTGTGCCTCTCTGGCCGGAATGGATGTCTCACGCTGAGACCTGCTGCAGCTGCTGCTCCTTGCTTCCAAAAGGACTTTCCATTTAATTAAAAATTTGCTATTAAAAACCATTAAAGTGTGTAATACAAATAATCCCCTGGAAATCAGCTGTCCCAGAAGCTAGAGACCAGCTTCATTAGGGAGGTGACTAACAGCAGCAGGAGGATGTGCTGACAGGGCGGCAGGTACCCCAGCAGTCCGGGCGCCTGGCCCTGCCCCTAGGAGCCTGACCCCAGACCTACACTCTCCTTCCCAGCCCAGCAGGGCTGAGAAGAGGGCCAGAGGGGCAGAGGCCCATGCCTCTACCCAGACAGAGAATCATTGGCACTTGCCCCTCACCAGGAAGACCACACACAGAGCCCAGGTGGGAGGAAGCTGGGAGGGGACTCAGGAGAGCAGAGCAGCAAAGGAAGACTAGTCCTCTCAGGCCACCTGGCCCAGAGACCAGCTTGGACGTGTGTCTCAGGGCAGGGCACCGCCCAGGCAAGGACGGACAGGTATGGAAGGCTCCATCACCGAGCAAGACTGCTACCTTTCTTTTTCTACTTGCAAAGAAAAGGGGACTGAGGACAAGAGGAGAAATTTGACTGCACCACTCTTCAGTGCCAACCTAACAGTCTTGATAATAATGGTCCAGATTAGAATATCTAACACTTAGCTGAGCTGTTTCAATGTGCTAGGCAGTATGCCAAGTGCTTTACACATGTTATTTGATTGAACCCTTGCATTAGCTCTGTGGGGTAGGTACTTCTATCATGCCTGTGTAACAGGACAGGAAACGGAGGCTCCAAAAGAAACTCACCCAAAGTTACACTGAGCGGCAGAGCTGAGACTCCAGGCCAAAGCAAACCAATATCAAGATCCCTGATTTTGTAGAACTGCCCGGCAGGAGTCACTTTCTCCATCCTCTTGGGAAAAGGAGTTCCAACCTGTCCCCACGAGCCCTGGCCACTCTGATTTGCTCAATGATGTCCACGTGGCATGCTCCCTGAAACAGGCGTGGCTGGACATGCCGCGGACATAGCTGTGAACAAGAGAAATCCAGCTCTGCTACTGCACAGCCTCTGGGGGAACAGGCTTTAAAGGAGCACTTACACAAATGTGTAACCAAGCATTACGGTGTTGAGGGCTGTCAGGGAGAAGTAAAGGATGCTATGGACATGGGAGGGAGGGAAAAAATCCAACACTCAGGCCATTCCGCTGTCATAAAAGGGTTTGAAGGTCAAAGAGGACCAGACTAAGCCTAGACAGGTAGACGTGGGGAAAGGAGTATGAAGCATTTGCTGCATTAGTGATAAACCTAATTACTGTTCTTTACAAACCGTGGAAGAACAGGCCCCCAAAAACCCAAAAAACAAAAACACACCATATCTCTCATACCTTCAAGAACTGACAAAGCCACAACTCAAATCTTGTGGCTGTTTCCAACTCTTTCAAAACCGCTTGACAGTATGCCACATTTAAACTAACAAACCTTGGTCAAAAAAGCACTGACCAAGTATCACTGTTCATGCCCGTGGAGATAACACGGTGGGGAGGAGGCCCGTCGCCCCAAGGGGCTGGCGAGGGATGAAGGCGGCCCTCCAGGAGCGGGCGGGCACGGATCTGGGCGCTGCTCACTTACGCTCCAGTCTTCCATCGCTTTCTTTGCAACTGTTATTGCTACACTTACTGTCAGCTATGTGAGACCTGGGCCCAACAGAACAGGCAGCCAGGCTTGAATAATGTGTGTGACCTGAGCTGGGGCTGGAAGGACCACTTCTAGGAGCTGGAATCTCCAGTTTCATCATCTCTATTTATTTCCTAGGCCTCCTTCACTTGCTCAACCTCAGAACAACTCCATTAAGAGGCATAGGTGACAAAACAGAGGCACGGGTATGCAAAATCGTGTGCCAACGGTCACCACTGGCCAGCAAGTCCCAGATAAAAACCTGGAACTCTGGACACCAAAGCCATAGACCTCTGCTTCTCCAAGTGCTGGACCAGCAACGTGAGCTTCACCTAGCAACATGAGGCAGCTCAGGTCCACCCCAGACCTCCTGAATCAGAATCTGAATTTTAACACGATCCCTAGGCGATTTACAAGCACATGAAAGTTTGTGAAGTGCTCCTCTAAACCACAATGCTAAGCTGTGATTGAAACTGCTGGGGTAGCTCAGCACGAAGGAAGACAGACTCTATTCATTAGAGGAATTCAGAGCAGGGAGCAAGCAGATCACAGGTGGACGACACTTCATTCAGACTTCAGAGGATCAGCACTACTGCCGTCGTCGCTTCCTCTCAGCTCTGCGCCTCTGGCCACTCTCCCAGGGCTCTTTTAGGTTCGGCAGTATGCCTCAGAAGCAACAGGCTTTAAAATGAAAGAAGACTTTATCTTTTAGAGCAATTTTGGGTTCACACCAAAACTGAGAGGAAAGCACAGAGAGCTTCCACCTACCCGGTCCCCACACACAGCCTCCCCAGTTCTCAGTACCCCCACAGGCAAAGCACACTTGTGACAACTGATGAACCTACACTGACCGAGCATGATCACCCAGAGACCATGGTGCACATCAGGGTTCACTCTTCCAACAGGCTTTCAACTCCTGGGGTAGAATATCTAGTAGGGAAAATAGCTAGGGGTGCCTGGCTTCTTGTACCAAATACCCTTCTGAACGCAAGTGCCGGTGAGTCTGACCAAACCAGAGGTGGACCACGTGCTCTCTGCTCCTTTCACTCTGTACCACTCTTGTGCTGGTCACTGGTTTCCCCTGTGGGACGGAGTTAGAGGCTGGCGCCAGAAGGGCCGCAGCTCTGAAGGACAGAGCAGCGGAAAGAGGAGAGGAATAGTGAATTAAGGGGACAAAACTGGCTCCTCTTCTGCCACAAGCCAGGTCAGGATCCATGGCAACCCCTGCCTGCTGGACACCCCCATCTCCAGGAGTCCTGGTTCCCACTGGAAGCCAGACAGCCTGGCCAGCCTGCAATCCCAGGACACAGTCCGGACTCAACCTTCCCTCTCCCTGCCCTTTACCCCAAAATAGGGCCTCAGACCAACAGCCCCAGGGTCTGGGAGCAGTCACGAAATGGAAGCACAGTTCTAGGCAATCAGACACTGACAAAGGGAGAGCGCCTTACCCAGCCTTCCCTGGGTCCTGCTGTCTCCCTAACAGAGCAGATGGCTGGGGGAGATGGTCGCTCCATCTGCCTTGACTGTGGGTTGGGGACAGGCGGTTAAAGAAAAAAAGGGCTCCCAAACCAAGTCAAGTCTAAAACGTCCAAAAGTATGTATCTAATTTTTGAAAGCACAGTCAAAGAAGATGAGGGCATTTTCCACCTAGAATTCCAGTTCTGTACTTCCTGGTTGGTTGTCGATTGTCTTTGTCCTACCCTGACCCTTCTGTGGTCAGACACGCTCATGTTGCAGGTAACAAGGATGTGGTCCCACCTCCTGCACCACTGATCCCACCCCTTGTTCTCCTGCCTCCACGAGGACAAATTCATCATTGCTCTATGAGTCGGTCACTTGGGATGTAAGGGAAGGAAACTGCTGTCCTCGGGCCCTGAGACCCGGGACTGCAACACCGGCATGCTTCTGTGTTTGTGGATGGCTTGAGTCACCCACATGCTTTTTCGTCCTGTTCTGGCACTGCCGGGTAGAGGGGACAAGCTCACAAAGCCCAGAGAAACCAGGTAAGCAGTACAAAGGGGCATTAACAGCACAGAGAGTGGGCAGTGGCTAAGCGGGCAGTCACTGCCCAGGCCCAGCCCCCTCTAGCCATGCATGGATGTGAGCTCAGCAGAGCCAAACCTGATTTGAAAGACTGGGAAATAGAATTTTTTTTCAAAATGTGAAATCTCATTTTAAAATACTGACAAATAATAAAAATATTTTTAAACCACTAAGCCAGCCAAACAAAACATGCCTGCGTTGGTGACTGCTGTGTTAGCTGTTCCTCTCGTCGATTCTCTCCTACTCAAGGTGACGCTTTGGGCCCCACCGTGCTGTTTTAAGGTAAGGGTTGAACGTCAGAGAGCTCCGGGGGTTCCCAGCCCAGGTCTCATGGGCTGAGAGGTGCTGGCTCCGTGGAAGACTGCAGCCAGCAGAGCCGAGCACCAGCTACACCAATCTGCGTCGAGTGTAAGCCAAGCTGCTGATTGCCATCTGTAAAGCCCTGCGTGGCCGCAGTTCTGGTTACCTCAGTGCACCGCTCCCCTTGGGCTGGAGTACGACCTCTCTCTCCTGTGTCAGTGCTCACGGTGAGCGCTCCAGTCCCAGGTCTGCAGAGCTGGGGGCTGAGTCACCTCACAGTGCTGGCCACCAACCCGGCAGCCTGGGCAGACACCAAGGTACCCCCGACGTTTAGGCTAGGCCTGAGGAGCATGGAAACTCGCTGTCCTCTGTGATGACCGGAGCTTTCAGGGAAAACGTACAGATGTTCTCTGCTTTTCTGCCTGAAGTCAAGCCTGGGGTTTCTGCTCAGACACTTCAGCCAGTCCAGCTTCTGTCCCCTTTGCGAGAAGCACCAAATCGGGGCCAACGCTTTTGGCAAAAACTGCTTCAGCTGAACAATGTAAAACTAAGCCGGAGTGGGTTGTGGCAGGCAAACCTCCTCAGCCTTTAGAACAACCAACAATGTGCGCTTGTCCCCCACGTCAGGGTGGGAGCAGGGAGAAATCCTCTTTATTTTTTCTCCTTCTCCAGCCGAGTGGCTCCTGCCATCCTTTCTCCAGGGAAGCCAGGCAGGCAGGCAGCGTGCTTTCCTGCCTCGGGTGAATACAAACGGGAGCACCATGGAAACCCCCAGAGTGCACACGACACCGCAACAGGAACAAAACTCTTTCAAGTCCAGAAACAAAGTCTGGACCCTTTTGTGATGGCTGTGGAAGGCCCCTGGTGAAGGATGCTGGCAGGCTACTAGCCCCGAGCCCCACACGCTGAGGACCTGGACCTCTGCCCAAAGGCGGAAGGAGAGGGGAAGAAAGGGAGCCTCAAACACAGTCTGGAACCTCATTCCCAGCCCTGAGATGGCACCACAGGAAGGGTGACACTCAGGTCTCTCAACGAGAGCTCCCCAGAATTTTGAGCTGCTGTCCTGCTTGGGTTCAAAAAAGATACCAGGCAGAGGCCCAGGGACAACAAAAACCGTGGATCTCGGTTCCCCCCACCTTCTACAAAATGCCCCAAAAGTGCTCTGTATAAGGGAACTTACCAATGTTTGGATGTTTCAACAGTCGGCATATCCGGGCCTCACGTTCTAGTTTCTGGTGATCTAAAAGTGGAAGAGGGAAAACAGAAGCCATCAGATATCCATTCTATTTGTGACCACCTGGCTGTTCCCACACCTTCAATTCTTAGGCACCTACTCTGGATTTTTTACAGTTGGTTGAATTGGCACAGCAGGTTCCAGCAATTCTGGAGACAGGTATTAATGACAACCTTCTCGCCATGAAGACGTGTCTGAGGAAAGCTTTGCAAGCTAGTGAGTGGCAGAGACAGGATCTGAATGCAGGTCTTCAGCTAAAACTCTGGTGCTCATTCCATCGCAGCAGGGGGTTCACTGGGCAAGGGTGTCCAGAATCTATTCTTGGAAACACCCAGTTTGACGGAATACCTACTGCATGAACAGACATTGTGCTCGTTTTGCCTCTAGTCTCTAATTCAGTCTTCATGGCAATCCTGAAACATAATCATGCTGACAATGGAGACGGATAATAATATGGAAAAAAAAAGCTAACGTTTATTGAGCACTTATTCTACACCTGGCAGATACATCTTTAATTTAGTCTTATAACGACTCTACGCGGCTGGTAGTATTATGATGCCCATTTTGCAGAAATCCTGCTTCTCCCCACCATCTGCTTGGCTGCCCACTGCTGGAGCGCTGACCTCCTGGCAATCGGGCTCTGGGGTTCCTCTGCTTCGATGAAATGATCAGAATCCACGAGCCCACAGACCTAAGCAAGATGCGTTAGTTAATTCCTTCCAGGGAAAGGCAGAGCTCTAGGGAGCAGAAAGACAGGCTGCTACTGCTCAAAGCAAAGTGCCTAGCAGGCCCCGCCCCAACTCTACTTGTTGGAACCTCATTCCCAGCCCTGAGATGGCACCACAGGAAGGGTGACACTCAGGTCTCTCAACGAGCTCCCAGAATTTTGAGCTGCTGTCCTGCTTGGGTTCAAAAAAGATACCAGGCAGAGGCCCAGGGACAACAAAAACCGTGGATCTCGGTTCCCCCCACCTTCTACAAAATGCCCCAAAAGTGCTCTGTATAAGGGAACTTACCAATGTTTGGATGTTTCAACAGTCGGCATATCCGGGCCTCACGTTCTAGTTTCTGGTGATCTAAAAGTGGAAGAGGGAAAACAGAAGCCATCAGATATCCATTCTATTTGTGACCACCTGGCTGTTCCCACACCTTCAATTCTTAGGCACCTACTCTGGATTTTTTACAGTTGGTTGAATTGGCACAGCAGGTTCCAGCAATTCTGGAGACAGGTATTAATGACAACCTTCTCGCCATGAAGACGTGTCTGAGGAAAGCTTTGCAAGCTAGTGAGTGGCAGAGACAGGATCTGAATGCAGGTCTTCAGCTAAAACTCTGGTGCTCATTCCATCGCAGCAGGGGGTTCACTGGGCAAGGGTGTCCAGAATCTATTCTTGGAAACACCCAGTTTGACGGAATACCTACTGCATGAACAGACATTGTGCTCGTTTTGCCTCTAGTCTCTAATTCAGTCTTCATGGCAATCCTGAAACATAATCATGCTGACAATGGAGACGGATAATAATATGGAAAAAAAAAAAAAGCTAACGTTTATTGAGCACTTATTCTACACCTGGCAGATACATCTTTAATTTAGTCTTATAACGACTCTACGCGGCTGGTAGTATTATGATGCCCATTTTGCAGAAATCCTGCTTCTCCCCACCATCTGCTTGGCTGCCCACTGCTGGAGCGCTGACCTCCTGGCAATCGGGCTCTGGGGTTCCTCTGCTTCGATGAAATGATCAGAATCCACGAGCCCACAGACCTAAGCAAGATGCGTTAGTTAATTCCTTCCAGGGAAAGGCAGAGCTCTAGGGAGCAGAAAGACAGGCTGCTACTGCTCAAAGCAAAGTGCCTAGCAGGCCCCGCCCCAACTCTACTTGTTGGAACCTCACAGAAGCCACCTCCCTCCCAGAGTCTCCCCTGCTCCTCCAGGTGGCTTTTCTCCCCACAACCCAGCCCCGTCTCCCACCGCAGCTCTGGTAATTCTCACATCACACATTAAATCACTTATCTTTTGGTCACGAGCTCTTCAAAGAGTGGCACCTCTCAGTGTGATGCTTCCTAGAGTTCCTTCCATATCAGGGGCGTAACAATGGTTTATCAGTAACGGATAGTACCAGTAACAACTATTATTTATTAAGCACTTACTATATGTCAGGCAGAGGCACAGATTATCTTATTTCATCCTCATAGCAACCAGGTGGAATGGAGGATCTGATTAGCTCAGTTACAGTATAAAGGAGGAAACTGAGACTTAAAAGTTTCAAGTAACCTGCCCAAGGTCACACAAACAGGCAGTGGATGCAGGTGGTCCCAGCCTAGAGCCCTCTTTCTCCATCGCTATTCTGTGACAACAGGACCAAGAAAAGTGGGAGCATCAACTCAAGACTCCAGGCTTTGGGGGCATCATCTGGTTCACCCCAGCTTTTCCAGGTCCAGGCAGGTACTGTTCCATCCATACCTGCCAAGTGATTCCTGTCTCTCTTGGTAGGGGCTTTCTGCCCACCCCACCTCGACCTAAACAGCAAAGAGCCTCTGTAAAGCTTCGCACGATGCTCACAACCATCCTCCCAGGTGCACTGACTGTCCCTGTTTCACAGATAATAAAACAGGCCCAGAGAAGTTAAACAACTTGCCCAAGGTCCTACAGCAGGAAAGGGATGAAACTGTGATTTCAGACCCAGGTCTGCCTGAGGTCATGTATGGATGATAGACGAGAAGCAATTCATATTTACTGTCTCACCAAGCACCTTCAGCTCTGTCCTGAATGTTCCCTCTAGGGATGACTCTGCTCTAGCAGAAAAAGGAGGTGGGGACAGGCAGAGATTAGTTCCTGCTGCCCAGCTAATCTATCCCAGCTGCCCAAAGATCTGGGTCAGGGCTTCCATCCCACCCTTGAGTTCGGAATGACCACTGACCAGGATGCAACCAGGAGAGCTCCAGGTAACCCCACACTAGCTGCGATTCCTGGCACCTGGGAAGCAGCACTAGCCCTGCCTGTTGACGGGGGCTTGCTTTTTCCAGATCTGACTGGGAGATGTCAGGGTGACCCCGCCTTCCTCCTCACCCCTGGTCGTGGGATGACCGTACCAAGCTAGTGACCCTACAGCTGAAGAACCCTGGTCCTCTTTCTGACCAGTCACCTCAGACTCTCCAACCTGCAACTCTCGGGCTCGGTTGCCTGGGCAGGTGCAGGAGAGCAGTATCTTGCAATGAGGAGGTGGCAGCTAGGGGGAAGGCCCAGAAGATTAATGTTTATCTCCTCCCCTAAGTCTCTTACTGGCTAATGGTTACAGTTCCACAACAGCAACGGCACTAAAAATAATGGAGCGCTGGCTTTATCAGTGACTCAGAGTGGGAAGGGAAGAGACACGCAGTCACACTCCCAGCTCCTCGAAGGAGCTGCCCAGGGTCCAGCAGGTCCTAGACAGCCATGCAGTTTGATCCTAACTCTGAGGAGCTGAGCACCACATCCTGCACAAGGCCTGTATCTTCCCTGAACCTCAGGCTGTGGCCTGACCCTTGCCCTGACCCTCAGTCATGTCTGGCCATGAACACGTCGGTTCTGGAGTCAGACAGTCCCAGATGGAGTCCCGGAGCCATGGCATGAGGTTATTAAACCTATTTGAGCCTCATCCATTCATTCGGAACATACTCATTGAGGCCTACTATTCCAGATGCTGGGGATGCGGCAGTGAACGGAACAGACAATAATCCCTCCCTCATGGAGCTGATATCCCCGTGGAGCCGGTGGGGAGGAGGGACAGGCCGTAACAACTGGATGGCATGTTAGATGCTGTGGAAAGTGTGCTGAAGAGAGATAAAACAGGGGAGTGGGAGCGCGCATACTTAAACTAGGTGATCAAGGAAGGCCTCGGCATGGAGGCAGCATTTGTTTAGACAGAGGTGACACAGTAAGCCAGGGTCATAGCCTGGGAAAAAGTCTCCTCACCTCTAAGATGGACAGCACAGTGCCTGGCACTCAGGGAGAGCCTCCTGTCCAAGGGCCCAGCAGTAAGACAGACAAGGTCTCCAGGCTAGGCTTGTGGCCACGGCCACCACCAGAGACACAGCCTGGGCAGTCACGAGGTCTCAGAACACTGACCGAGCCCTCTCCACCACAGCCTCCCGTCTAGGGGGGGATTCTCCAGTGTCTATAGCCTGGAGAGGAAGGTGATCAGCAGGGGCTCCTCAGAGAGAGGACAGCCCAGGAAAAGCCACTGCCCGAGGGACCCCTGGCCGTCCTCGGCCCCACCGTGCTGGCTATGGCACCCTGCCACCCTGAAGCTCTGCTCAAGGAGCTGTGTGGTTTCTGCCAACTATGTTCGTCCTGCCTCCTTCCGGGGATCCTCGCTCAGCCAGCCAGCACCCCAGCCTCTCCAGCCGCTGTCTGTTGTCCCTTTCTCCCTCACTTCCTGTCCTGTTGTCCCCCCAGGGCTGCTCCATGTCTGGGAAGAAGCAGAGGGCTCCATACGAACAGCAGCATTGTTTCAGGAACAAGTCAGACTTGCAGAGCTGGAATCTGTCCTATAAACTCAGCATCCCCGACCCCAAAAGGGCTAAGGCCAGTGACCTGGCCTGGTCCACAGGGGTAGGTCCAGGCCCGGGCTTGGCATCCCAAGGTGCTCACACATCAGCCAGTGCTCCTGTCACAAAGGCGGCCTTCTCCCTTGAGACAACCCCCGCTTCCAGTAACCACTGAACTCGCCGTTTCTGGGGAACAGCCGAGACTGTCCAAGGTTGACCCTCTTCCCACCCACCTTTCGACTGGGCTCATCCCCACCCCCTCACACGGCCCAGCCCCCCCTTCCTGTTTGACAACAGCCACTTCCCGCTTTTGCACAGGGCCACTTCCTGCCTGCCTGTGTGCTACTGCCATGGAGAGACCCACCCCTGCCGGCCTTCAGCCCAGCTCCAACCACAGCTCTCTGCAAGGATTTCCCCCTCAAGAGCAGAGGTGGCAACAGGAGCAGAAAGCAGAAGCGGCCTTATCAAGATCCCCCTTCAGGCCTCCTGACAGAGCCCCCAGGGCAGGGTCAGGCCCTGGACACAAGCATCCCTGGAGGCCTCGCCTCCAGCACCTTCAGCCTGCCCAAGTGCTTAAGACTCGGTTCAGGGCACCACAAGGGCTGAATACCGTGACGAGAAGGGCAGGAAGGAGAGACCAGATGCAGAGCAGAGGAAGCAGACTGTGAGGAGACCCAGAAGGAGAGAACGAGCCCTAGAAACACCTCTCCCCTAGGACCTTGAGGGAGATGCCTCCTCCCAGCTCTTTCTCCTGCCCCAACAGGACCGGGGCACAGGGAGAGCCCGCCAGGTCCTCCGTGGCCCTGCAGAGACACGCTGGCTGATTTAGGGACATCTCTCTAAAACCACGAATGCCGGCACCAGCCTCAACTGACATCCTCCTGACATCCAAACATACAACCCACTGTATAAGGGGGAAAAGACACAGAGCCCCACTCTGGCTATGGGGACTCTCCCCAAGTTCCGATTTCAATGATATCCTCGTCGACTTTTCAGAGTATTTCGAAGGTCTGTGCCCGTGGCCCCCATGTGGATTAGGAAAAGCTTCCATAGCTCATTGAGTTCAGATGCTCCATGCGGGACGTCTCCTCTTGCTGCCCTTCTGAGTGTCCCCCTCCTGGCCCCTCAGGCATCGCTCTGAGGAGCAGAAACAAGGCCAGCATAGGGATTTGGTGTCATAATCCACATTCCCCAGCTGCTTATAAACAGCCCCTGGCCTTGGGAATCCCAAGCCACAATCCCATTGACCTCACCCTGACATTGTGATGCCACATCCCTTCCTCTCTCAATCTCACTCGAAAGGTGCAAAGTCCCCAATTAAGAGCATAGTCTGTGTATCACGAAAGAGCAGGGCCCACAGCTTCTAATTCCTTCACACCCATACACCCGGGGACGAGCTGAGCACTGTGAATACAGCGCAACGGGGCCTGAAAAGTATCCACATGAACCCCCAAGGCTCTGTCCTTTGACTTGGTTGTCCCCCTTCTCTTCAGCCCTAATTCAAGCAGTTTCAACTGGATGACACGAAGACCGGAGCCTTACTCTGGTCTTTGGATCTTAAGACAAGAGAAGCTTTAACTAAGGAGGAAAAGGAGGGAGGCTCTAAGAAGAGCCCCATAGTGAAAGTCTCCCAAACCAGCTTGGACAGAGAAAATGCCCATGTGGTCACCAGCAAGCCCCAAGAAGGCAAGGATCTGCCTCTGGACACTCTCAAGGGCTGAGCCACTGAGCTCTCCATGCCCCCGGCAGGGCTCTGGATGCCCACAGCCTGTGCCCACTGTTTTGGTGACATTTCCTTCATGGTAACCAGCCCCAAGTAAAACATCCCAGGAAGCAGCCCCTAAAAATAGCTCCTCCCAGGGCAGCAGCAAGCAGGGGGAGGGGAAAGAGAGGGAGGAGAAAAGAGGGGAGCAGATGGGAAGCTGCTGCTGCTGCTAGGGCTCAGGAAGTAGAGGTAGTGTTGGGGGGAAGTGGCTGGAAATATCCCCACTGAAGAGCACTGTCTACCCACAGAGGTACGTTCAGATGAGAGCGTGACCCAGTCAGCAGAAGTGAGGGATCTGCTCCTCTGGGCTCGGAGTTCTGGGCCTAGATGGAGAGGTGTGGGGGTCATCTACCAGGATTTAGCACAGAAACATCCAGAATCTACATTTTAAAGGGAAGAAGAACCAAAAGGTAAATGAAGACCACTCTTCTTCTTTTTTTAATTGTTTTTTAGTTTTTTTAATTATTATTTTTTTAAGTTATTTATTTATTTGGCTACACAGGGTCTTAGCTGTGACATGTGGGATCTAGTTCCCTGACCAGGGATCGAACCTAGGCCCCCTTCACTGGGAACACAGAGTCTTAACCACTGGACCACCAGGGAAGTCCTAAGACCACTCTTCTTAAAGATGCTGGGATCTGAGCCCTGGCCAAGTGACTGGCATGCCTACAGCTCAAAACAAACAAACCAGTCTTCCATGTCTTGGTTTCGCCACCAGCCATAAGGCAGATCTATCTGGCCCATGGACAGAAGACCAAGGGCCTCGGCCGAGAGGCACTCGAAAGGTGCAAAGTGTCCATCTCTTCCTGTCACCACCCTTCTGGCACCCATGGGGTCAGGTCCTTGTCAGCCTGCCAAGGCTGTCCAGAGAGTAGCCCACACAGAGATGGAGCAGGAGCCGGTCACCCCCAGGCCTTCCCATCCATGCCTCCAGCCTCAGCAAAGAATGGGGTCAGCCACTCACCTCTAGGGTTTCAGCACAGCCTCAAGCCCTGGGGCACAGCCCGACAAGGGCCCAGAACAAGCAGGAAGCAAGCAGGAGCTTCTCCTACAGGATGGGGCACCCCGCCCCTCGGGAAGCTCTCCATCCCCCCTACCAACCCATGTTTTGGTGACATTTCCTTCATGGTAACCCGCCCCAAGTAAAACATCCCAGGAAGCAGCCCCTAAAAATAGCTCCTCCCAGGGCAGCAGCAAGCAGGGGGAGGGGAAAGAGAGGGAGGAGAAAAGAGGGGAGCAGATGGGAAGCTGCTGCTGCTGCTAGGGCTCAGGAAGTAGAGGTAGTGTTGGGGGGAAGTGGCTGGAAATATCCCCACTGAAGAGCACTGTCTACCCACAGAGGTACGTTCAGATGAGAGCGTGACCCAGTCAGCAGAAGTGAGGGATCTGCTCCTCTGGGCTCGGAGTTCTGGGCCTAGATGGAGAGGTGTGGGGGTCATCTACCAGGATTTAGCACAGAAACATCCAGAATCTACATTTTAAAGGGAAGAAGAACCAAAAGGTAAATGAAGACCACTCTTCTTCTTTTTTTAATTGTTTTTTAGTTTTTTTAATTATTATTTTTTAAGTTATTTATTTATTTGGCTACACAGGGTCTTAGCTGTGACATGTGGGATCTAGTTCCCTGACCAGGGATCGAACCTAGGCCCCCTTCACTGGGAACACAGAGTCTTAACCACTGGACCACCAGGGAAGTCCTAAGACCACTCTTCTTAAAGATGCTGGGATCTGAGCCCTGGCCAAGTGACTGGCATGCCTACAGCTCAAAACAAACAAACCAGTCTTCCATGTCTTGGTTTCGCCACCAGCCATAAGGCAGATCTATCTGGCCCATGGACAGAAGACCAAGGGCCTCGGCCGAGAGGCACTCGAAAGGTGCAAAGTGTCCATCTCTTCCTGTCACCACCCTTCTGGCACCCATGGGGTCAGGTCCTTGTCAGCCTGCCAAGGCTGTCCAGAGAGTAGCCCACACAGAGATGGAGCAGGAGCCGGTCACCCCCAGGCCTTCCCATCCATGCCTCCAGCCTCAGCAAAGAATGGGGTCAGCCACTCACCTCTAGGGTTTCAGCACAGCCTCAAGCCCTGGGGCACAGCCCCCGACAAGGGCCCAGAACAAGCCGCAGGAAGCAAGCAGGGAGCTTCTCCTACAGGATGGGGCCACCTTCCAAGCTCCATCTCTACCCTACGATGCCAGCGACCAAAGTTACTCTGGGAGGGGGTGGAGGGCAGGGAGGCAGGCCAGTGCTGTAGAAGCAAAGTCACATCGCTCACAGCATGACTGTGTGATGAAACCGGCCCTGAGCACAAAGAAGGGGCCTCCAGGCTGCTTCCGCATCCACTCAGGAGGGAGAGTCAGAGGAGCTCAGTCCCCTCTGTATAGGATGCTCACTTCTCTGTCAACAGAAATTGATCTGTTTTATCCTCAGGAGGAAAAGCATGGTTTTGGATCTAACCTCCTTAAATGCTTCAAGTCCCAGAGTCCCCGTGTTCCACTGCTGCATAGATTTCTCTTCCCTCTGCCCCTTCCTCACCACTGCATCACACTCTGCTCTCTCCATCCCTAACAGGAAAGTCTTACTTGGAGATACCGCAGGGGACACAAATGTCATGGGGGCTACTCAGGCCAGCACTGAGGGGTGGAGGCTTGCAGCTGGCACCACCCTAGGGGATCCTATTTCAGCCCCAAGGGCCAGCTGGACCCAGAAAGGGACAGCCTTTGCCCTTCTGGTGGCCAACAATTGCAGCCACTCAGCTTGCCACAGCCTTGGACATGAATTGACCCCTATCTGGGGGCGTGGACGAGGCCCCTCATCACAGCACAGTCCACGGGCACAGATGGCCACGTCGCAGCAGAGACACCACCTGGAGAAGGCTGGGCTGAGGTGTGTCTGGTAAATCTCAGAGAGCATGGCAAAAACAACTGTCACAGCTGTCGCTGGCTGTAGACGGCATTTCTTAAAGTGTGGATCAGGGCCCGCTGGCATGAAAATTCACTAAGGCACTTGTTAGAAAGGTCGATTCCAAGGCTCCTCCCCAGGTCTTCCAGACCCTAACAGAATCTCTGTGGATAGAGCCCAGGAATCTGCATTTCTAACCCATTTTCAAGGTGATCCTCTTGCACACTAAAACTGAAAACTGCAGCTTAGAGGAAGTCCTAGCATTGCCTACACGTCAGTTTAGGACAGGGAAGGAAGGTAAGTTGCACTGTCTTCCTATATCTCCCACCTACTTGATTCCCAGGCACAGGTCTTTAACTTCATCTGTGCTCTCCTACAGTCGTGTCAGGACTGCAGCCGGCTCCGTGGATCAGAAAGAGGAAACCCAAGCCAACGCCAGGATCCAAGGGTTCCAGCAACTTGGCTACGAGTTTCCTGAGAGCCAAAGCCAAAAGGCAACCTGGCTGCTTACACAGTCTGTTCGTTCAACCTGTACAGGAGGCTCCGTATGTATCAGGCACTTTGCTATATCAATATGTATCAGGCCCCTGTAACAATACGTATCAATCATATATGTATAGAAACAGATATGATCTCTACCCTTACCTCCTCAAGTCCTGGGGAAGGGGAAAGCTTTTGCTTACATTTAGCTTCAGTAGAAATTTCTTCACATGGGGTATAAAGATTAAATAAATAAAGCAAGTGCGCTAAGAGATTTCATAATATTATTTCCGATAGCACCTCTTAGTAAGGCTAAGTATTCCATCACAGTGGAAGTGACTGGAATTCAGATGAACGATCCAGATAGAGAAGTTTCTTATGATGTGAAGGGCTCCAAGGATAAATCCTAAACTATGTAGGAAAAAGAAAGGACCATTTGCCCTTCAACTGCAGCAATGTGAGAAATGCTCTGGATATAAGCAAAAGAGTGGGATATAAAATGTTATGCTCTACGAGGTGAAAATCTATATGCATATGAATAAAGATAAGAAAGGAATATGAAGATTTAAAAATAAAAGAAGACATAAGGGCTCAGGCTCCTGGGGGAGGGGGTGCTCTTAAATCTTAAAATAACGACTTATCATCGCCATCACCTGGCCCACTAGCTCCGCAGCCAAGCCTATTTGAAATGCCTCCTTCAGCCTAGCTGAGAGCTAAGCCTGGAATCACAGGCTCCCTTAAGAGCCCCAACTCCACACCTATGGCGGTTCCAAAGCAAATGGAGTACGTTATGTGACTTTCAGTGACGCTACAGGCCCGCAGATGAAGACGGTGCTCAACGCAGGGTAACACCTACCTTGTCGCCCCACCATCTGGGTGAGGCCACCACGGCACAGAAACAACCCAAAAGGCTTCCTATATCTCCCACCTACTTGATTCCCAGGCACAGGTCTTTAACTTCATCTGTGCTCTCCTACAGTCGTGTCAGGACTGCAGCCGGCTCCGTGGATCAGAAAGAGGAAACCCAAGCCAACGCCAGGATCCAAGGGTTCCAGCAACTTGGCTACGAGTTTCCTGAGAGCCAAAGCCAAAAGGCAACCTGGCTGCTTACACAGTCTGTTCGTTCAACCTGTACAGGAGGCTCCGTATGTATCAGGCACTTTGCTATATCAATATGTATCAGGCCCCTGTAACAATACGTATCAATCATATATGTATAGAAACAGATATGATCTCTACCCTTACCTCCTCAAGTCCTGGGGAAGGGGAAAGCTTTTGCTTACATTTAGCTTCAGTAGAAATTTCTTCACATGGGGTATAAAGATTAAATAAATAAAGCAAGTGCGCTAAGAGATTTCATAATATTATTTCCGATAGCACCTCTTAGTAAGGCTAAGTATTCCATCACAGTGGAAGTGACTGGAATTCAGATGAACGATCCAGATAGAGAAGTTTCTTATGATGTGAAGGGCTCCAAGGATAAATCCTAAACTATGTAGGAAAAAGAAAGGACCATTTGCCCTTCAACTGCAGCAATGTGAGAAATGCTCTGGATATAAGCAAAAGAGTGGGATATAAAATGTTATGCTCTACGAGGTGAAAATCTATATGCATATGAATAAAGATAAGAAAGGAATATGAAGATTTAAAAATAAAAGAAGACATAAGGGCTCAGGCTCCTGGGGGAGGGGGTGCTCTTAAATCTTAAAATAACGACTTATCATCGCCATCACCTGGCCCACTAGCTCCGCAGCCAAGCCTATTTGAAATGCCTCCTTCAGCCTAGCTGAGAGCTAAGCCTGGAATCACAGGCTCCCTTAAGAGCCCCAACTCCACACCTATGGCGGTTCCAAAGCAAATGGAGTGACGTTATGTGACTTTCAGTGACGCTACAGGCCCGCAGATGAAGACGGTGCTCAACGCTTAGCTGCGTTAACACCCTACCTTGTCGCACAGCCACCATCGTGGGCCCCTGAGGCCACCACGGCAAGAAACAACAGAGCCACAGAAGGATTCTCATCCAGACCTGACCCCCCAGAAGACCAGGTGGTCTCTCCCCATCCTCCTGGGTCACCTCACCAAGGACGCCAAGCAGAACATTGCCTGACATTCTCTTTCACTCTGCAGCACGGAGAATCACAAACAAGAGACAGCCCAGGCAGAGAGACTCAGCAAACCCAGCAAGTCCCTTCAGACCTTCGTGGGTGACCCTGGTGGGCCTACCACATTCCCAGACACAGAAATTCAACACCTGTGGAGCCCTAGACAGACAGACAGCGACGAGTGAAACCCAGCCCCGGTCACTGCACCTTTATAAAATATACAGCGTAAACCGAGAGGCTGCAGGGAAGCCATGGCCTTCACTCCTAACCCCACAGACACCAGCCTCATGGGCATCCTGGCCCAGCCCTCTCCAGGAGCTCGGATCCCCCATACCCACAGCACGGCCCCCTGGTGGTTCCCTCCATCTCCAAGAGAACACAGCCCCCACTCTCAGCCTCCAGAAAGTATTGCCACTTACAGATCCCTGACCTCTCTTGTTGGCGTCTGTGCCTACCAGCCAGGACCAGGCCTCCGTCCCAAAGTTAACTTGGCACACAGGCTACGCGACAGAGCCCCAGCTTTGGCATAACTATCTCGAGAGGGGGAACTGCTGCACGGAGCATATGATCTTTTACAAGAATCTTCTTGAGAAAAAAAAAAAACAATCAAAGAGAAATGAAACCTCATCCAATTTGGGCAGGGAAAGAAAGCTATCAGCTGGGAAAGACGGCGCAAGGTTGAAAGAAGGTGGAGCCTGGAAAGGGCCATGACTGCACAGGTTAGGGAAGCTCAGGTGGGTAGGGAAGGAGCAGAAAAGGACAGTCCAAGGAGGGCAGCTCCACAAAGTCACCACACCAGCTAGCCTCACCCCAGGGTTCAGCTCCCAGCTGTCTCTCCTGCCCTCACCCCGGGTCAGAGGACAGCGGTGAGACGAGGAAGGCCAAGCATTGCATCATTAACTGGAGACACCAGACACCAGCCCCGTTTCTGATGCACCCGGGCAGTGCTGTGTGGGCATGGGGAGGTATCCATTCTCAAACCGTCGTCCCTGCCTGCACCCTGCATCCTTGACCAGAGGATGTCGGCCAATGAGCCCAACCCACGGCACTGTCCCCCTCCCCAAAGGAGGGCATCTGACTGCCCACATATTTCTATGGCAACCACTGCCTCCGACTCAAGGTACCCAGAGAGAAAGAAAACAAATAAGTCAACTTAATAGCCAATGTAGAGGAACAACAAGAGGCAGGGGCTGGGAGGAAGACTGTGAGACACACTCTGCTTGTGGGGATGGAGAGAGGCCCTACCAGCCAGGAGGGAGACACAGCCCTGCTAAACAGGTCCCAGAATAACTGACAATATGACCGAAGCCTACGATCAGTTTATAGTTTCTCTGGTGCTTAGGGCCATGGATTACATCTCTTATTCCAGAGACACCCAGGTCATTAACAGACATGGCCCACGCCTTCTCCAGGGCATCCTATTGCCTAGTCTTAACACTTTTCTGAGTCGCCTAACCTCTGCCCCAGTGCTACACTCTGCAGCTCTCGATGACCTGACCCATCCACATACCTCCCTACTCGCCACACCTGTTCACAGAGGATTTCACACATTGCTGGGTCTATACCTATCAGATGAGGTGAGTTTGGCAAGCACCCAACACAAGGTGCAGGGAGAATAGGTTCAAGGTGTGAGACACAGGGTCTGACCCTCCGGGCTCCGGGTACTTGGGAGCAACTCACAAATTAGGCTCTTAGGCCTGGGTCTTCACACTCCTCACACCCTGAGGTCCAGCTGTTCCCATTCAGACCAGGCCATTGAGATTTCCAGACCATGAAGCATCACCCTCTACCCAGGACATATCGCATCTGCTGCTGTACCACCAACTTTGTAATTTGATCAAAAAAGCAATCAAGTTCATCTGGCAGGATTTGTTCCCAAGAAGCCCTCGCTAGTAGCAGCCTCCCTTGATGTTTACAGATTCCCTTCCCTTGGGAGTCTGTTCTGCCGCCTGGTGGGCAGGGGAGGCTGGGTTCCTCGGAACTGTTCACTTACTGCATTTCCATCTTAAGTCTCCACTGGGGCACAGGGGCTTGGACAGGCCTGGAGCGGCTACCACTGCCCCAAACACAGAGACTCCAAATACCCCAAATGAAGAGCTAGCCACCCACGGCACTGTCCCCTCCCAAAGGAGGGCATCTGACTGCCCACATATTTCTATGGCAACCACTGCCTCCGACTCAAGGTACCCAGAGAAAGAAAACAAATAAGTCAACTTAATAGCCAATGTAGAGGAACAACAAGAGGCAGGGGCTGGGAGGAAGACTGTGAGACACACTCTGCTTGTGGGGATGGAGAGAGGCCCTACCAGCCAGGAGGGAGACACAGCCCTGCTAAACAGGTCCCAGAATAACTGACAATATGACCGAAGCCTACGATCAGTTTATAGTTTCTCTGGTGCTTAGGGCCATGGATTACATCTCTTATTCCAGAGACACCCAGGTCATTAACAGACATGGCCCACGCCTTCTCCAGGGCATCCTATTGCCTAGTCTTAACACTTTTCTGAGTCGCCTAACCTCTGCCCCAGTGCTACACTCTGCAGCTCTCGATGACCTGACCCATCCACATACCTCCCTACTCGCCACACCTGTTCACAGAGGATTTCACACATTGCTGGGTCTATACCTATCAGATGAGGTGAGTTTGGCAAGCACCCAACACAAGGTGCAGGGAGAATAGGTTCAAGGTGTGAGACACAGGGTCTGACCCTCCGGGCCCCGGGTACTTGGGAGCAACTCACAAATTAGGCTCTTAGGCCTGGGTCTTCACACTCCTCACACCCTGAGGTCCAGCTGTTCCCATTCAGACCAGGCCATTGAGATTTCCAGACCATGAAGCATCACCCTCTACCCAGGACATATCGCATCTGCTGCTGTACCACCAACTTTGTAATTTGATCAAAAAAGCAATCAAGTTCATCTGGCAGGATTTGTTCCCAAGAAGCCCTCGCTAGTAGCAGCCTCCCTTGATGTTTACAGATTCCCTTCCCTTGGGAGTCTGTTCTGCCGCCTGGTGGGCAGGGGAGGCTGGGTTCCTCGGAACTGTTCACTTACTGCATTTCCATCTTAAGTCTCCACTGGGGCACAGGGGCTTGGACAGGCCTGGAGCGGCTACCACTGCCCCAAACACAGAGACTCCAAATACCCCAAATGAAGAGCTAGCCACCCACCACTTCCCCATCTTCTCCCTCCATAAAAACCAAACTCCCTGAGCCTTCAGGGACCA
Organism: Tragulus kanchil; assembly: GCA_022376925.1. Lineage (NCBI taxonomy): Eukaryota > Metazoa > Chordata > Mammalia > Artiodactyla > Tragulidae > Tragulus > Tragulus kanchil. Next base: position 49,532,023 of record JAIOJX010000005.1, read on the forward strand.
CTCCTCCTAGCAGCAACCAATATCTTTTACATCTCATTCTTTACTACCTGTTCCCCATATAATTCCCTATCTGGCTTCAAAGGCCATCTACCCTGAAATTCCAACTCTTCTCCAAGTGCTAAATCCACAATCTCCAACTCCTGGAGCATCTTCAGAAGAACCCATAGCCCATGGAGGCACCCTAGGGAGAGAATGAGATGGGGAATACTCACCCCGAGCAGATAACTTTTTGGTATTGATGATTTTTGCTGCATACTCCTGTGTGGAGGTTTTCTTCACACACCTGCGGACCACAGAGAAAGCACCCCTGGAGGGAGAAGGGAGAAAGAACTGGGACACGGAGCAGAGCCGAGTGACACAAACACACTTCAGGTCTGAGGACAGCGATGCTCCCATTACCAGACCTTCAGTTGAAATCACACACACACCCCAGCATAGTGAACACACCCCAGCGTATTGACTATTACCGTCTAACAAGGGGCAGAAGGATGCGAGCTCTGCAGGATGCTCAACACAGGTGGGTGGAGGACCACCCTGCTCCCACACCCACATCTAGTTCTGGGTAAAGCAACAGCCCTAACCTTAGGCTGTGTCTCAAGAGCTGGTGGGAGAGGCTTGAAACACACACCTGCTGCATCTCACGGACAGCTCTGCAGTCCCGGCCAAGAGACCCTGCCCTTTTCTCAGCGGGAATAGCTGGGGTAGGGGAAGGAGAGATTCGAAAGAGGGTATAATTCCCTGAGACATGTCTCCCTTACCCATGTGGGAAAGAGAGGAAAGTGAGACTCAGATCTCCCCAGCCGGCTTCATCCCTCTGCATCCCAGCTCAGCTGACAGCAGGGAAAGAGAAGGTCCAGTTCTGGGTCTCAGACGTCAACAACTCCCTCCCCATGACATTTCCCTCTAACCCACTGGGGCACAGGGGCTTGGACAGGCCTGGGGCTACCACTGCCCCAAACACAGAGACTCCAAATACCCCAAATGAAGAGCTAGCCACCCACCACTTCCCCATCTTCTCCCTCCATAAAAACCAAACTCCCTGAGCCTTCAGGGACCACTCCTCCTAGCAGCAACCAATATCTTTTACATCTCATTCTTTACTACCTGTTCCCCATATAATTCCCTATCTGGCTTCAAAGGCCATCTACCCTGAAATTCCAACTCTTCTCCAAGTGCTAAATCCACAATCTCCAACTCCTGGAGCATCTTCAGAAGAACCCATAGCCCATGGAGGCACCCTAGGGAGAGAATGAGATGGGGAATACTCACCCCGAGCAGATAACTTTTTGGTATTGATGATTTTTGCTGCATACTCCTGTGTGGAGGTTTTCTTCACACACCTGCGGACCACAGAGAAAGCACCCCTGGAGGGAGAAGGGAGAAAGAACTGGGACACGGAGCAGAGCCGAGTGACACAAACACACTTCAGGTCTGAGGACAGCGATGCTCCCATTACCAGACCTTCAGTTGAAATCACACACACACCCCAGCATAGTGAACACACCCCAGCGTATTGACTATTACCGTCTAACAAGGGGCAGAAGGATGCGAGCTCTGCACAGGTGGGTGGAGGACCACCCTGCTCCCACACCCACATCTAGTTCTGGGTAAAGCAACAGCCCTAACCTTAGGCTGTGTCTCAAGAGCTGGTGGGAGAGGCTTGAAACACACACCTGCTGCATCTCACGGACAGCTCTGCAGTCCCGGCCAAGAGACCCTGCCCTTTTCTCAGCGGGAATAGCTGGGGTAGGGGAAGGAGAGATTCGAAAGAGGGTATAATTCCCTGAGACATGTCTCCCTTACCCATGTGGGAAAGAGAGGAAAGTGAGACTCAGATCTCCCCAGCCGGCTTCATCCCTCTGCATCCCAGCTCAGCTGACAGCAGGGAAAGAGAAGGTCCAGTTCTGGGTCTCAGACGTCAACAACTCCCCTTCCCCATGACATTTCCCTCTGCACCACCCCACCATGGGAGCTCGCACTCTTCAGCTCTGGAAACATCCAGGGGGGCGGGCAGGGCGGGGGCTGCAGTGGCCGGGTTCGGCGCCGCGGGTGGGGGTGGGGGCCGGGGCTGCTGCAGCGGCCAGCTCAGTGCGGAGGGGAGGGGGATGCTGCGGCTGCGACGCGCGGCTCCCGGGACCACTGCAGGGATGGGGGGAGGGGATGGGGGTGCTGCCGCACTGCCCAGCAGCCGGGCTGGGATTCTGGAAGCGGCACTAGCCGGGGGCGGGGCCGGGTACCAAACATCCCCCCACCCCCGGGCACCGCAGCGGGACTGGAGCTGCAGGGCCGCGGAGGGTCCTGAGTGCCAGACGCGTGGGACATGGGACAGGGTGCTGACTGAGCTCCAGAAGAGAGTGGGGAGGGGGGAGCAAACAGGCGGGGTCGGGATGGGGGGCGCCTGAAGGGTGCGGGAGGGGCGGGGCTGGAGGGCGCCCAGGAGCGCTCCGGGGGCTGCAGTCCCCGAGGCAGCGCCGGGTGCAGCAGCCCGGGCAGCTGCTGCAGGGCGCGGAGGGCGCTGCGGGTTAGGGAGCTGGGGGCGAAGGGGCCCCGGGAGGCGGCTGGCGGGAAAGGCTGGGGGTAGGGCGGGCCGAGGGGGCGCTGCAGCGGCCGGTGCAGGGCCGGGGGGCGGGGCGAGGAGCCGCATAGCGCCCGGGCGGCGAGGGCAGGGTCGGGGACCGGGCGGGCGGCGGACGAGCCGTACTTGCCAAGCTCCTCGAAGAGCTGGTAGTCGTCGGTGAAGCGGGTGCAGGTGGCGGTGGTGGCCATGCTGGCGGGCGGGCGGACGCGGCGGTGCAGCCCGCGCCGACGTCGGTGCACAGTCACCGCCGCCCGGCCGAGGGAGCAAGAGGAGGAGACGGGGCTGAGCCCGGCAGCACCGCGAGACTTTACCGGGGAGAGAGAGGGGGGAGAGCGAGGGAGGGAGGGACACCCCCGCGCCGCCCGCCCGCCCCGCCCCCAGCCCCGCCGGCCCCCGCCCGGCCCCCGGCCCGCCCCCGGGGAGGGGCCTCCCGCCACCGGCCCCGCCCCGCCCGGGGAGCCGCTGGGGCTGGGCCGAGCGCGCGGGGGAGCAAAAGGGACGGGTCTCCGCCCCAGCCACCGGAGGGGGCTGAAAGGTTCCCGACCTGTGGGCTTGTCCCAGGGCAGACCCTACAAGTGCCCAGAATGTGAGTGCGAGTGTGTCTGTGTTGGGAGTGTGTAGGGGTCTGGACCACGGAGTTCCCTGGCGGAGCTCCACACTCGTGTCCTAAGCCCCGAGTGCGGCTCGCACGATGAGAGCGGGAGGGCCAAGGTCAAAAAGCCCGTGTCACACTGAACACTTGGGAGACGCCCCCAGTCTGTGCAGAGCCAGCTCTCAACAGCCTTCCCTCGGGAAGCTGACAGTCTAGACTTAGGTAAGCGTCAGGGCCATTATTAGATAAAACCCTTCAGGCACGGTTTGTTCAGGGAGGCGAGGCCACAACGAAGGATGCAGGTGGAACTCTGCCTTTCTGCACTCCAGCCTTAGAGATGACAGAATGTTCTCTCTCTGGCCAGCAAAGAAAGGGATGAAGTGGGAACCATTTAGGAAAGGCTTGGTGCAGTGTGGGCCAGAAGAGCAAGGGGAAGGAAGAAGAAAATAGCCCCGTTTTCTTGCACGCTTTCTTTTTATTTATGGCTCATCACATTGTGTAATGATGTGTTTGCTGGTATGAGAGGCAGCAGACAGGAACATGGCTGTCTTAAGTGTGAACTCTGGGGTCAAACTGCCTGACTTGAATTTCTGGACAACTCACTGACACTGGCCAAGGCAGTTGGTCTGTCTGTGCTTCAGTTACCTTATCTGAAGACTGGGAAGGATAATAGTAGCTCACTACTTCACAGAGTTTTAAGTGGACTAAAGCACGTAAAGCACTCAGGATAGTACCTGGAATCTAAGTTAGCCTGGAACCGTGTTAGCTATTTGTCTAATAATTGCCTTTCTAGTAAATTGTAATAGGGCAGGGCCTCTGCTGCTTTTGTTCACCACTCTGTACTCAGTCTCAGACCCTTAGTAAATATTTGTGGAATGAAGGGTCTCCCTGGGGCCCTGGCAGAGAGAGTTACCATCCCTTTCTCTGTCTCCACCATCAGAGGATGGTAGGAACAAGACACATAACTGTCTTGGAGAAGAGAAACAGGCTGGGCAGGTTCCTGACCTGCCTGGGAAGCCATGCCCCAGTCAGAGGACAGCCTCCACTGGGCAGGGCGGGAGCTCAGCCAGCTGCCGCAGCTCAGTGTTGACTGAGGACGCCCACTGGGGGTCGGACCCTGACTGTCAGCAGGCTAGCTTGCCTGCCTGGAGAAGGCAGCTGGGAGGCTGAGAGGCTCCTAGCCTCCCAGGCCACCTCCCAGAGGGGGAGGGTGGAGCAAAGCTCTCTGGGAGGGCTTCTCTCCTTTCCTTATCTATCAGCCCTTGGAGCTGGTTTGAGAACCAGACAGCCCAGCGGGGGTGATTAAGGGAACAGGGGAGGAAAGGCATTAATAGATGGTCTGGGAGGAGGGCAGAGGAAAGGGCTGAGGTGGCTGAATATCAATGCCCCTCCCCTCCCCAGGGCGACAGGAAGTAAGGCGCTGGGGAGTAAGGCCACTTCCTATCTTGAAGCACCAAGGTGAAAAGTCTGGTTCCAAGTGCCAGTGTGGGGCAGGGCTGTGAGACTGTATACCTGGAGATGACAGTCAGTCATCCACCTTAAAGGCAGAAGTGACAGCCAGCCTGCACTCCAGTAACAAGGCTGCATGTGTTAATCACCAGTGTGCCCATCCTGCGCCCTGAAGGCAACTTGGTTCCTAACCTCCAGATGCTGAAACTTTTATTCATTACTGTAAGGCAGAGTGAGAAGATGAGGGGACATCAGAACAAGTACAGACCAGAGCTTTCCAAGAGGACTCTAGGGTGTCTCAGGGAAAAACAGAAAAACAGAATTACAAACCTGACCTGTTCCGGGCAGAAGGTGAGGGCTCCACTACCTCAAACAGAAACAGATGTGGAATCTAAGTTAGCCTGGAACCGTGTTAGCTATTTGTCTAATAATTGCCTTTCTAGTAAATTGTAATAGGGCAGGGCCTCTGCTGCTTTTGTTCACCACTCTGTACTCAGTCTCAGACCCTTAGTAAATATTTGTGGAATGAAGGGTCTCCCTGGGGCCCTGGCAGAGAGAGTTACCATCCCTTTCTCTGTCTCCACCATCAGAGGATGGTAGGAACAAGACACATAACTGTCTTGGAGAAGAGAAACAGGCTGGGCAGGTTCCTGACCTGCCTGGGAAGCCATGCCCCAGTCAGAGGACAGCCTCCACTGGGCAGGGCGGGAGCTCAGCCAGCTGCCGCAGCTCAGTGTTGACTGAGGACGCCCACTGGGGGTCGGACCCTGACTGTCAGCAGGCTAGCTTGCCTGCCTGGAGAAGGCAGCTGGGAGGCTGAGAGGCTCCTAGCCTCCCAGGCCACCTCCCAGAGGGGGAGGGTGGAGCAAAGCTCTCTGGGAGGGCTTCTCTCCTTTCCTTATCTATCAGCCCTTGGAGCTGGTTTGAGAACCAGACAGCCCAGCGGGGGTGATTAAGGGAACAGGGGAGGAAAGGCATTAATAGATGGTCTGGGAGGAGGGCAGAGGAAAGGGCTGAGGTGGCTGAATATCAATGCCCCTCCCCTCCCCAGGGCGACAGGAAGTAAGGCGCTGGGGAGTAAGGCCACTTCCTATCTTGAAGCGCCAAGGTGAAAAGTCTGGTTCCAAGTGCCAGTGTGGGGCAGGGCTGTGAGACTGTATACCTGGAGATGACAGTCAGTCATCCACCTTAAAGGCAGAAGTGACAGCCAGCCTGCACTCCAGTAACAAGGCTGCATGTGTTAATCACCAGTGTGCCCATCCTGCGCCCTGAAGGCAACTTGGTTCCTAACCTCCAGATGCTGAAACTTTTATTCATTACTGTAAGGCAGAGTGAGAAGATGAGGGGACATCAGAACAAGTACAGACCAGAGCTTTCCAAGAGGACTCTAGGGTGTCTCAGGGAAAAACAGAAAAACAGAATTACAAACCTGACCTGTTCCGGGCAGAAGGTGAGGGCTCCACTACCTCACTTCTCCCTCTCTCCCTCCGTGCTCTCAACAGTCTCTCTGACATGGCCCCACAGAGGTGATTTGGAAACTACAGACAGATTCATGTGTACACACAGACACACCCAGCACAGACCCTCCTTGATCCCCATTGCTCCGGCACCCACACAACCTCCAGCTACCCCCATGGCAATCAGAGGGAGGACACATGTAAGTAACGAGTCTGCCAACCCCCTGTGCATCCGTATCTATGGCAATCTCATGGCGTCCAAGAGTTGCCACGTTCCATTGCAGTCAGTCCTGGGCAGCACCAGCACTCAGGCCGTGCCCAAAGTACAGGGAACCAGGAATGACACAGGAAATGGATTTGCTGATAATCACCAGTGGGGCTGCACGAGCTGAACCCTCTGTCATTGTGCTGATCTTTCTTTTGAAGGCTCTGAATATTACACCCCAAGACTGTCCCTTGAGTAAGAGATGCTTCCCTCCCTAATTTTGGAGTGCAAATCTAGAGTAGGTTCCTGCATGTTCCATCGTGTCCCACTCTTTGCAACCCCATGGATTGTAGCCCACCAACCCTCTGTCCATGGAACTTTCCAGGCAAGAATACTGGAATGGATCTTCCTGATTCAAGGACTGACCCTGTGTCTTCCGTGTCTCCTGCCTTGGCAGGCAGATTCTTTACTACTGTGCCATAAAGGTACTTACTCTTGAGTTGAGGAAAATGGGACAGTTGAAAGTGAGGGTTTCTTTGTATTGAAGTGTACTTGATTTACAATAATATTTAGCTTCAGGTATACAGAAAAGTTTTATATTTTTCCAGGTTACTTTCCTTTATAAATTATTACAAGATACTGAATATAATTCCCTGTGCTATGCAGTAAATCTTTGTTGCTTATCTATTTTATGTATAGTAGTTTGTGTCTGTTAATACTATACTCCTAATTTATCCCTTCCCTCCTTCCTTTCTACTTTGGTAACCATAAATTAATTTTCTTTATCTGTGAGTCTATTTTTGTTTTGTCAATAAATTCAGTTGTGTTATTTTTTAGATTCCACATATAAGTGATATCATATGATATTTGTCTTTGATTTCACTTAGTACAATAACCTCTAGACCCATCTATGTTCCTGCAAATGACATTGTTTCATTCACTTTTTTAAGGCTGAGTAATATTGCATTATCTATATATACCTCATCTTCTTAAACCTATCCTCTGTGATGGGCGTGAAAGTGAGGAATGTAAATGCAAGAGGGGTGACACTCTTGAAAACAAAAAAAATAGTTACCTGCTTGTTAGGGGTTGTTGTAAAATAAATCTGAAGAGAGTTTACTTTTGTACTGTAAAGGCTTTTTAAATCCACAGAACCCTGTCTTTTAAATCCACAGAACCATGGTCTTGCCCCAGCAGCTGCTCAATATCCTGAGGGTGCACATAAGATTTTGTTGAAGAAAAGAGTCTCTGACTAAACATGCCAGGCTCCTCTGTCCATGGGGATTCTCCAGGCAAGAGTACTGGAGTGGGTTGCCATGCCCTCCTCAGGGGATCTTTCAAATCCAAGTCTCTTGCATTGCAGGCAGGATTCTTTACCGTCTGAGCCACCAGGGAAGCCCTCCACATAAGGTTTTGTTGAAGAAAAGAGTCCCTGGCTAAAAGAAGTCCCTGAGAGAAGTTTGAAACCCACTGGACCAGTGGTTTCTGAGATCTTGTCCAACTCTAAGATTTTATGACTAGCTTTGGAGAATTAGAAGTGATGAGATCATGGCCTTTCTCCAAGGACTCCGAGAAAACTTATTTTGAGGCTTTTGAAACTAGTGAGAAGATATGATAATGAAGATAGGAAACAAGGAGAAACACAAATTAAAACATTTCAGTAAGCAGTCCCCAAACTAGGAGGGGATACGGATTGCCCCTCTCTCCACTGGGAAACACTTCATATCCCAACTATGCACAGAAAAGTTGATATGCCCCATCCTCAATGAGAACTACTCCCAACCAAGCCACTGTCCTTGATGGGAGTGTTTTCCCATCCCTCCTTATGGCTAGGAATCACAGATTAAATCAGTGACTGCAAATTTCTTAAAAGAGAAGCTGGGGTACTTTACGTGAGGAGCTCAACTCCTGTTGGGTATAGGGGATGAGATTTTGGGCTGAAAGGTTGAGAATATTTGGGATAAGGGCTAGAACATTTGGTGTACAGAACTGAGGTGTTTGTAATAGTTATGGTCTGAGATGCTGGGGATAAACTGAGCTCAGAATTTCAGATGAGTTGTAGAAGTGAGTTTCAGGTGAGTATGAGGAGCCAAAATAATGGGAGGGAGGATCCGAGGGGCCAGCAGGGAGGAATTTCCTTCTGTTTCCCAGCTGGGGGCTGGTTCTGAAGAGCGGGCTGGTTCTGAAGAGCAGCCTGATTCCGACTTCCCACCCTGCAAGTCCAGGTCAGGGTCCCCTGGGCCTCTTGGCCCCTCCACCATCCCCCGAGACTGTGTGCTCCTTGAAGACAGGGCATCAGATCTTTCTCCCTTGTATCCTCAACGCTTAGCACAAAGCCTCGTATATAGTAGGTGCTCAGTAGGTATTTGTGGGATGAATGAAGTACTCGGGCAAGGGCCTGAGATACTTGGGATGAAGAGGGCGCACTGGTGGAAAGCAGACAGAGCTGTCATCTTCGGAGAAAGGGAAGAACTGGAGTGAGGGGCTAGCTAGCTGCCTGCACCAGCCGGCAGAGCTTGGGCCTGAGTAGCAGCATGTGGGGCCCCCTGGTGGGCAGACGTAAGGCGCACAGGGTGCTGAGAGGGAGTGGCAGGAAAGCCAGAGGAGACAGTAAAAATCACAGTTATAGCTGACTTTTAGGGAGCGCTTGCTAGCAGAAGGCACAGGCACCAGGCGCTCAACATCAGCTGTTTCATTTAACCCTCATCACCACTCCCAGAGCCTAGGACTCTGCAGCCCCATTGTACAGAAGAGGAAACCAAGTTTAGAAAGGTAAAGCAGCTTGCCTAGGGGCAAATAGCTACTCCGTGGTAGAGCTGGGATTTCTGTGATTGAAGGGAAGTGAATAAAAAGAGATGCTGGGGAGTAAATGACATGGGAGTTCAACTGGATGTGTTCATACCACTAACAGGATCTAGACTGTGTTCTTTTTTTTTTTTTTTAATTTGGCCTCTTTTATTGGTCTTTCATTTGTTTATTTTCATCCATCTTTGTTCTTTGGCCTATGTGGGCCTCCCATCGCAGTGGCCTCTCTCAGTGCAGAGCACTGGGTCTGGGTGCATGCGCTCCAGAGCGCTGGCTCATAATTGGAGACACTGGTTGAGCCGCTCTGCAGCACAGAAGTTCAGATGAGTTGTAGAAGTGAGTTTCAGGTGAGTATGAGGAGCCAAAATAATGGGAGGGAGGATCCGAGGGGCCAGCAGGGAGGAATTTCCTTCTGTTTCCCAGCTGGGGGCTGGTTCTGAAGAGCGGGCTGGTTCTGAAGAGCAGCCTGATTCCGACTTCCCACCCTGCAAGTCCAGGTCAGGGTCCCCTGGGCCTCTTGGCCCCTCCACCATCCCCCGAGACTGTGTGCTCCTTGAAGACAGGGCATCAGATCTTTCTCCCTTGTATCCTCAACGCTTAGCACAAAGCCTCGTATATAGTAGGTGCTCAGTAGGTATGTGTGGGATGAATGAAGTACTCGGGCAAGGGCCTGAGATACTTGGGATGAAGAGGGCGCACTGGTGGAAAGCAGACAGAGCTGTCATCTTCGGAGAAAGGGAAGAACTGGAGTGAGGGGCTAGCTAGCTGCCTGCACCAGCCGGCAGAGCTTGGGCCTGAGTAGCAGCATGTGGGGCCCCCTGGTGGGCAGACGTAAGGCGCACAGGGTGCTGAGAGGGAGTGGCAGGAAAGCCAGAGGAGACAGTAAAAATCACAGTTATAGCTGACTTTTAGGGAGCGCTTGCTAGCAGAAGGCACAGGCACCAGGCGCTCAACATCAGCTGTTTCATTTAACCCTCATCACCACTCCCAGAGCCTAGGACTCTGCAGCCCCATTGTACAGAAGAGGAAACCAAGTTTAGAAAGGTAAAGCAGCTTGCCTAGGGGCAAATAGCTACTCCGTGGTAGAGCTGGGATTTCTGTGATTGAAGGGAAGTGAATAAAAAGAGATGCTGGGGAGTAAATGACATGGGAGTTCAACTGGATGTGTTCATACCACTAACAGGATCTAGACTGTGTTCTTTTTTTTTTTTTTTAATTTGGCCTCTTTTATTGGTCTTTCATTTGTTTATTTTCATCCATCTTTGTTCTTTGGCCTATGTGGGCCTCCCATCGCAGTGGCCTCTCTCAGTGCAGAGCACTGGGTCTGGGTGCATGCGCTCCAGAGCGCTGGCTCATAATTGGAGACACTGGTTGAGCCGCTCTGCAGCACGTGGGATCTTCCCAGGCCAGGGATTGAACTGGCGCCCCTTGCATTTGCAAGATGGACTCTTTATCTACTGGACCATCAGAGAATCCCTTGACTGTATTCTTTATCCCAGTATAGACTAGGTTCTGAATCCGGGTACTCACTCAAAGGAGACACTTATCCATCCATTCATTTCTTCATTTTATTAAGCACCATTTCTCTTCCCTGGGTTTTCTTGGTGGCTCAAGATGGTAAAGAATCTACCTGCAATGCAGGAGACCTGGATTCGATCCCTGGATTGGGAAGATTCCCCAGAGGAGGGAATGGCTCTCCATTCTAGTATTCTTGCCTGGAGAATTCCACGGACAGAAGAGCCTGGTGGACTACAGTTCATGGGTTTGCAAAGTGTCAGACACACAACTGAGTGGCTAACACTTTCAGTTTTTCTCTTCCAGTCTGCAGTGGAAGCAGAAGAAGACAATAAAACAAAACTCCTGCCCTCAGGGAACCTGCATTCTCGTAGGCAGGTGATGAACCTAGGAGGTCATTTTAGACTGGAATAAGTTCTATAGAGAAAATAAAGCAGTGGGTCAGAGAGCCAGGGATGGGAAGGGAATAGAGAACTCCAGCTGAAGTTCTCAGACCTGGCTGCCCTCAGAAAGTGACTTGTAAGGGAGACCTCAATGATGACAAGGAGGTGGTCACTTGAAAGACCCGGGATAAGAGCATTCCTAGGGGAAGGAAGAGCAGCGATAGCCTGAGAAACATATTCAAGGGGTGGGAAGGGGCTGGTGTGGTGGGAGCAGTGTGGGCAAATGGAGAAGCAGGAAGAGATGAGGACCTAGAGGTCTGTCAAAGTCGTTGTCCTGGTTCAGCCTCCCTAGTGCGTCTTCCACAAGACAGGCTGCCTGTGCTCGGAGGCACAGAGCCACAAACCCCAGCTCAGTGTGAGAAGATACCTTGATCAAGGGTGGATGTAAATCTGGGCCAGAAGCACGGAAGATGGGCTCCCATCGCAGTGGCCTCTCTCAGTGCAGAGCACTGGCTCATGCGCTCCAGGCGCTGGCTCATAATTGGAGACACTGGTTGAGCCGCTCTGCAGCACGTGGGATCTTCCCAGGCCAGGGATTGAACTGGCGCCCCTTGCATTTGCAAGATGGACTCTTTATCTACTGGACCATCAGAGAATCCCTTGACTGTATTCTTTATCCCAGTATAGACTAGGTTCTGAATCCGGGTACTCACTCAAAGGAGACACTTATCCATCCATTCATTTCTTCATTTTATTAAGCACCATTTCTCTTCCCTGGGTTTTCTTGGTGGCTCAAGATGGTAAAGAATCTACCTGCAATGCAGGAGACCTGGATTCGATCCCTGGATTGGGAAGATTCCCCAGAGGAGGGAATGGCTCTCCATTCTAGTATTCTTGCCTGGAGAATTCCACGGACAGAAGAGCCTGGTGGACTACAGTTCATGGGTTTGCAAAGTGTCAGACACACAACTGAGTGGCTAACACTTTCAGTTTTTCTCTTCCAGTCTGCAGTGGAAGCAGAAGAAGACAATAAAACAAAACTCCTGCCCTCAGGGAACCTGCATTCTCGTAGGCAGGTGATGAACCTAGGAGGTCATTTTAGACTGGAATAAGTTCTATAGAGAAAATAAAGCAGTGGGTCAGAGAGCCAGGGATGGGAAGGGAATAGAGAACTCCAGCTGAAGTTCTCAGACCTGGCTGCCCTCAGAAAGTGACTTGTAAGGGAGACCTCAATGATGACAAGGAGGTGGTCACTTGAAAGACCCGGGATAAGAGCATTCCTAGGGGAAGGAAGAGCAGCGATAGCCTGAGAAACATATTCAAGGGGTGGGAAGGGGCTGGTGTGGTGGGAGCAGTGTGGGCAAATGGAGAAGCAGGAAGAGATGAGGACCTAGAGGTCTGTCAAAGTCGTTGTCCTGGTTCAGCCTCCCTAGTGCGTCTTCCACAAGACAGGCTGCCCCTGTGCTCGGAGGCACAGAGCCACAAACCCCAGCTCAGTGTGAGAAGATACCTTGATCAAGGGTGGATGTAAATCTGGGCCCAAAGCCGGAAATGACATTCCTTGGATACTGGTGAGATGGGCTCAGGATGATCTCTCAGCCCTTTGGACGATCTCTCAGCCCTCTAGGGGGTCTGGGGGTGGTATGCAGAGGGCTTCTTACAGAAATAACCAGTGTTGTGCCTCTGCTTGTTACAAAGCCATCTACTGACCCTGAGTTTTGGTGAAGGATCGTATGGTGAATATTTCAGGATGCCAAGCAAGGAGAACAGGCAGTTCATGCTCAGGATACCTGAACTCCTTGATGGCTTTCAGGGAATGGTTTTCAAAGGCAGCATTAGGAGTGAGGGTTGCAGGGTGCGTGATCAGCTCAATGACTTTGTTCTAATTGGCTGGTGATGAGGTAACAGGGTGATGTTCAGGGGATTTCAATTATTAACCTTCTGGTTCCAACCAGTCCGGGGTCTAGTGCTTGTGGTCCGAGTCTAGTCACCATCCTCCATCTGGGTCAGGGTGGGCAGAGTTTCTGCAGAACAAGTCAAAGATATGCATCAGATGGTTATCTGTATCCCTTCCGGGGAAACCAGGAGTCCTGTGATTCTTCTAATCATTAACTGCTTGAATCTTCCGTTTGAAACTCCAGGAAGGCCTAAGACACTGAAGTTTTTTCTCTAAACAAGAAATGGGAGCAGACAGAGGGACTCTTGGACCCAGGGAGGCCCTAGAGTCTTGTTCAATATCTTGTTTCAATATCCCCTCAGTCCATTGGACAATCATCTCCCCAGAATGGGTAAGCTTCAGTCCTAACTCTTATGAGGGATAGAAAGATGGGACAGAAACAGTTCCTGCCTTAAAGGAGCTTTACTCACTGGGGACAAGAAGATCAGCATGGTAACAGAACAAGGATATGAAAGATTAGTACCACAGAACTAAGGGCTGCCTGGATCAGAATTCTCTGCAGGAAGAGATGAGGACCTAGAGGTCTGTCAAAGTCGTTGTCCTGGTTCAGCCTCCCTAGTGCGTCTTCCACAAGACAGGCTGCCCTGTGCTCGGAGGCACAGAGCCACAAACCCCAGCTCAGTGTGAGAAGATACCTTGATCAAGGGTGGATGTAAATCTGGGCCCAAAGCCGGAAATGACATTCCTTGGATACTGGTGAGATGGGCTCAGGATGATCTCTCAGCCCTTTGGACGATCTCTCAGCCCTCTAGGGGGTCTGGGGGTGGTATGCAGAGGGCTTCTTACAGAAATAACCAGTGTTGTGCCTCTGCTTGTTACAAAGCCATCTACTGACCCTGAGTTTTGGTGAAGGATCGTATGGTGAATATTTCAGGATGCCAAGCAAGGAGAACAGGCAGTTCATGCTCAGGATACCTGAACTCCTTGATGGCTTTCAGGGAATGGTTTTCAAAGGCAGCATTAGGAGTGAGGGTTGCAGGGTGCGTGATCAGCTCAATGACTTTGTTCTAATTGGCTGGTGATGAGGTAACAGGGTGATGTTCAGGGGATTTCAATTATTAACCTTCTGGTTCCAACCAGTCCGGGGTCTAGTGCTTGTGGTCCGAGTCTAGTCACCATCCTCCATCTGGGTCAGGGTGGGCAGAGTTTCTGCAGAACAAGTCAAAGATATGCATCAGATGGTTATCTGTATCCCTTCCGGGGAAACCAGGAGTCCTGTGATTCTTCTAATCATTAACTGCTTGAATCTTCCGTTTGAAACTCCAGGAAGGCCTAAGACACTGAAGTTTTTTCTCTAAACAAGAAATGGGAGCAGACAGAGGGACTCTTGGACCCAGGGAGGCCCTAGAGTCTTGTTCAATATCTTGTTTCAATATCCCCTCAGTCCATTGGACAATCATCTCCCCAGAATGGGTAAGCTTCAGTCCTAACTCTTATGAGGGATAGAAAGATGGGACAGAAACAGTTCCTGCCTTAAAGGAGCTTTACTCACTGGGGACAAGAAGATCAGCATGGTAACAGAACAAGGATATGAAAGATTAGTACCACAGAACTAAGGGCTGCCTGGATCACATTTCCCCTCCTCTGCCTATCCCCCCATTCTCTGCTCAGATGTCACTTTCTCAGAGTAGCTTTCTTGACCGGATCAAATCCCTGTAATGATGGCCCACAAAAGTCTACCCACCACCACTCCTTCAAAGACTTGTCCCAAATGTAATCTCCCATGTGTCTGCTTAGGGTCTTTATGTTCATCCTGGTATCCTCAGTTTCTAAAGTACCTCGCACATCGTAGGTATCAATAAATGCATAGAAGATAAAAGTGAAGTACTGTGGGACTTCTGGGCTTCTGAGGTGGTGGTCGTGGTAAAGAACTCACCTGGTAATGCAGGCGATGCAAGAGACATGGGTTCGACCCCTGAGTCGGGAAGATTCCCTGGAGGAGGGCACAGCAACCTACTCCAGTATTCTTGTCTGGGGAATCCCATGGACAGAGGAGCCTGAGGGGCTCCCTTGCGTCACAAAGAATCGAAATGACTGAAATGATTTAGCATGCATGCATGCATGCATGGGGCTTTTAAAGGGGAAATAATCAGATCAGTTGAAACAATCAGAAAAGACTTAATGGAAGAGATGATAGAAGGGAAAGGATGTTGGCAGATGGGGGTGCAGATGAGGGGGCACTGCTGGCATGCAGGAGGATGTGGGGAGTTCCCTGGTGGCCTAGTGGTTAGTTTTCTGTCTTTCACTGCATGGCCCAGGTTCAAGGGTTCAATCCCTGGTCAGGGAACTGAAGGGAAAGAAAAAGAGAATGCAAATCAGGCCTTGAGATACTGAGGGCTTGGCAGGTGTTTGGACTACTGTGTAGTCAGAGGAGGGCATGAAGAGGAGAGAAATAGGACATAAGGCTGGAACTAGCCAGTTGTTAATAGTGCCTGGCTGAAGGCACACTTACAGGTCAGGCAGGGATGGGCCTCAGGGAGGACCAGTGTTGAACTTTCTGGATTCCAGAGCAGGTCTCGATGCTCTTAAGATCCAAGAACTGAGTTACAGATGATTACACATCAGATTTGTTGCTGTTATTCAGTTGCTCCATTGTGTCCAACTCTTTGTGACCCATGGACTGCAGTACCCCAGGGTTCCCTGTCCTTCACCATCTCTCAGAGTTTGCTCAAACTCATGTCCATTGAGTTGGTGATGTCATTCAACCATCCTGTCCTCTGTTGTCCCCTTCTCCTCCTGCTTACGATCTTTTCCAGCATCAGGATCTTTTCCAATGAGTTGGTTCTTCACATCATGTGGCCAAAGTATTGCTGAGCTTGAGCTTCAGCATCACTCCTTTCAATGAATTTTCAAGGTTGATTTCCTTGAGGATTGACTGGTTTGATCTCCTTGCAGTCCAAGAGTCTTCTCCAGCACTACAAGAGTGCTCTCAAGAGTCTTCTCCAGCACTACAGTTCTGATACGGTCCATTTTCTTGCTAATGGGGCCACCTTGTATGCTCTTTTTTTGGAGGGGGGGTTGGGGAAGGGGGTGGGCGGGCCACTTCTACTGCTCTTTCATTTATCTATTTTCATCCATCTTTGTTCTTTTGGCCCGTGTGGGCCGCCCATCACAGTGGCCTCTGTTGTCACAGAGCACCGGCTCTGGGTGCACGCGCTCCAGAGTCCAGCTCGGTCATTGGACACATGGGTCCAGTCGCTCCGTGGCACGTGGGATCTTCCCAGGCCAGGGATCGAACCGGCGCCCCTTGCACTGCAAGGCGGTGTCCTTACCCACTGGACCACCAGTGAAACCCCCATTTTGTATGCTCTGGATCCAGGGATGGTGAGCTTGGACATTCTGGGGGCAAAGAGGTATGGAAGCTGGACCTCCACCCCCAAAAGGGCAATGATTCTGCTTGTCCACTAGAGGCCGCGGCAGGCCTGGTTTTAGAGAACCAGCAGGGCTGTGGATTGCTCAGTCGACCCCACCACCCCAGGCGTCATTTCTAACACCAAGTCCTTTCTAGAACCCAAGGCTGCAGAGAGGGCCTATCAGTGTCCCTGGCTTCAGTTTCTTCCAGTAGATGATTAGATTCCCAGACCTGGGATGAGTTAGCTCCAGAATAAGTTGCTGATGGCAGCTAGACAGCAGGAGGAGTACCAATACGTTCCAGATGCCGCTGAATTAACCAAACCAATGTATATGAAGTGCCCTACTGGGTGCCTGCCTGGGTACCATGTAGTGTGCCAGACTCTGAATCTCATTCAGTGAACGGGACAGACTCTGTTCCTGCCCTCCCAGCTCTTATGCTCTAAGGAGACAATGAAACATAAAACCTAAAATAAGTCGCTGACATGGTTTCGGTTCCAGGGTTAGTTTTCTTTGGGTCTTCCCTTCACTGTGGATCAACCCATGTTAAATCTACCTGATCTACAGAAAGGAAATAGAGGCAAGAAACAGAGAAAAGACCCTTTGCCCATATTTGGAGAAACATTGCAGGGCCCTCTCCTCTCTTGAGGTGCAAGGATTTCCAGTGACTCCTGGCAGATCTGAGGGTGTCTGGGGGCGAGGAAGTTCGAGGCCATCTTACCACAGCTTTTCTGGTTTCCTTTCACCAAGTAGCTGTGCTTGGGAAGGGAAGTAGATTCCCCAGATTTTGGAGTGTGACCCACATATCTGGCTTTCTCACTGCTTTCTCCTTATCTCTTTCTTTTCTTTGTTTCTGGTCCTCAGGTTATCAGGGAATCAGTGTATTTATCAGATGAATAATATGTTCAGGGCACATTTCTTTCTATCACAAGGCATGAGATTAAGGAAGTTGCAACAGAGTTGAGGAGATAAGATAACTAGAGAGAGGGGAGAGATAGACACCCACGCAATGCAGCATTTTGGTAAATGCAAATTGGTAGCTGCAGGCCCTCAGTGTCAGGGTTCATCCTTGGGGGCTCAGGTGATCTGGGAGTTTTCTTTCCAGGGCCTTCCAGGATGAGCCCTCTCCTTGCCTTGTGGTGAGACTTCTCTGTAAGAGGCATCCTCGGGGAAGAGGGAAAAGGGTGAAACATGCCCCACGCCCTAGCTGTTCATTCCATTGTGCCTGGACAAGGGCTCAGAGGCCTGTGTGCTCAACATTCCTGAGAAGCAGCTTCTGAGTCAGAGCCCCAGAAACAGCTGAGGCAGCTTCAGGCTGGAGTCTTGGCTCTCTTTTCTCCTTTTCTGTCCAAAAGCAACTCCCTCCCTAGCTATTTGGATGTGACCAGAAACCCAAGCAGGGATCTGGTTAGGCGTCTGGCTCAGCCAGTCTGTAAAATGTATTTGATTCCCGCATCGCCCGCATCCCCTCCCAGGTGGCTGCCCTCAGGTTAAGGCTTGCTCCAAATGCCACCTGTGCCAGGAAGTCCAGGGTGAAGGAGACTCACCCCTTGCCAACAAGTTGCAGCTCCCCATGCGGCCATTGTTGGACTGCCCTCTGGAAAAGGGGGTCTTAACTGGGAATTGGCTTGAGTTAAGACAGCAGCATTCCCTTGGCAATCTGCCAGTGCCTCCTCACTGCCTGGGCGAGAGGCCCAAGACATGCCAGGGCAATGCCAGAGAGCTGACTCAGGGGGGCAGCATGAGGGGAGAGAAAAACCCTTTGCCTCTGCCAGCCAAGAGAGAAGATGAAGCTGCCCTGGTGCCTGATGTGACCACCCTGTAGCGGCAGACCACCCATGGGGTGTGGGGTGGGTTCACTTCTCACCCACTTCTGCACGAAGTCCCACATTTTATGGGGCCATCAAGAGAAGGCCAGGGCTCCCCTTCTCACTCTATACTCCCCCCTTCCTAGAAAGACCTCTAGATGTGCAGGTCTAGGTTTCCAAACCCACTTCTGCAACCGATTCAGGTAACTGATGGCCACTTTGTCGACTATGACCTTGAGCAAGTCACTTGCTTTGGTGAATCCTAGACTCCTTATATTTAAGGTGGGACAGATCATACCTGCTTGTCTCCGAGGACTGCAGTAAGCATCCAATGAGATCATGTCTATGAAGGTAACAAACTATAAAGCCCATTTATAATCAGGTACTATTGCTGTCATGGTGATTCCTGTGAGTTATTATAGCCACTGGCCCCTGAACCTCAGAGACTTCCTCCTTGCTCTTTTGTCAAACAAGTTGCTCAGAAGCCAGTGCTGAGTCCTAACCCAGTCCTGAGCCCAAGAAGCACTCGGCTCTTCCGCGTGGTGCTACAGCGCCAGCTCAGGGACGCAGCCCCCACCATCCCAGCTCTGTTAAACCGCTTGTTTCCCTTCTAATCAGACTCCCTCAGTCCAGTTTGCTTGCAGAGATGACAAAGGAACTTAAAATAGCACAGGCTCTGCACACACTGCTGGAGACGGCTTGGCCATAAGGTGCTGCCTGTCACCCGTGGGCCTGTCTGGGCTTCTCCGCCAGGTGTAGCCCTCTGCCCTCCAGGGCCTGGCGTGTCTTCCTCTATGCAGCACCAGGATGACAGTGCCTCCAGTCAGCACTTTGGGTGCCTGAATTGGATGACTCCCCAGAAAGCTGGCTTGGTGAGAGGTGCCAAGGGAAGGGGCTCTCGGTTTTCCCATCAGCTCCTCACACCCACATGCACGGGGCCTCTCCTTGCACCAGAAGGCCAGGTAAGCAGGACTAAGATGGTGCAGAACAGCAGCTGTCTCATGACTCTGGGGAGGACTGCTGCCTGGGAACCAGGAGAGTCTGATTCCGAGGACCCTGGCAGGCTCCAGCTTGTCACTCGCTGCAGAACCAGTTTGGTGTAGGCGGCTGCTGGGCCTGCCGAGCAGCTCTGAGACTTCCCTTGGGACCTTCATGTGATTTGCCCTGGTGGGAGTGGTGGCTGCCAGAGGTGCATTCAAATAAGGAAGCATGCGGAGGCGGGAGCCCGCGGGTACTGTATGATATGAGCTGCCATTCCCGCATTGCCCAGCCGCTCTCTAACTCCCTGTGTCTTAAGCAGTCACCACCACCCAGCATGAGTCTCCACCCCTAGGAATGTTCTCATCCAAATCTTTCTTAAACACCTCCCTTTAGCGAACATGTTCTCTTTCCTGGGTGATTACTCTAAGAAAGGCAGCTGAGGTCTTAGCTTACCACAGGAATCCCAAATGGACCGTCTGTTGGCCAAATCTAACCCTTAAACCTGTTTTTATTCACATGCACAATTTTAATTGGGGAGTTTTAACATAAAGCAAAAATCTGGATTTCAAATCTTTCTTAACATTTTTGTATCCTTGGTTTCTCCCAGAAGCCAACTCTGAGACAAGGCTTCAGTTGCAAGTAGTTAATTTGGAAGGTAAGTCGTATTAGGGAGCAAGGAAGGGGGCAGAGGAAGGAAGGGATCCGGGTAAGGTATAAGAGAAATGACCATATGGGCATCTGGAGCTTAATTCTTCTCAGGGAAACAGTGTAGAACACGTGTCTCAAAGTTATCTCACGTGAGAGGCAAGGGCATTAGTATATTTACCCACTATACCCAGCAGTCATTTATTGGTTGGGAGCTGCTACTATGTGGGGGAGGCGGGATCCTGGTGGCTGTAATTCCCAGGGAACATCCAGCTTGCTGTACAGTAGGGAAGAGTGGGTTCTTAAGGCCAGAGGAAGCTGATCCTGACAATAGCTCCTACAAAAGGGAAGATCAGCAAAATTGATCGTCCGTTCCTACTTGGCAACCATCAGTGGTAGCTGGATAGTGGTTGCTTCCTTTAAAGGAGACAAGACGTCTCCAATCTGCCATAGTCTCTACATCCCACCCACCTCCAATGTCCTACACGCAGTCTGTTTTACTCTTTACAGTACCTGCTTAGCCTTAGTTTTTTGTGTTTGTGACCACTGGTTTATGTCTATGTATGGGCTGTGAATCCCTTCTCTCTGCTTCCAGTAAATTGTTCCTTAATTCTTCTTTGCATCCTATAAGGAAACTAGCCCAGGGATTCCAACAGATGCTGACAGGTTCTGTATCCCTGTACCCTGAATTGTTAAATTCTCTGCACTGAGTCTCAGACCACCTTATCTCCGTGTTGTTTCATGTGCTGAGTTAGAGCATGTGAAATAGACCCTAACTTTGGGGGCTGACTTGGGGAGGCCCTTAATTATCACTTGAACATCTCCAACCTGATTGGCTTTCAGTTCAGTTCCTAAAACACACTGTGCTCATTTCTGCCTCAGATCAATTCCTCTGTTGGGAAAGTTCTTTTTTCTCTTTAAAATAGGCTAATTCATATTCACCCTTTACAGCTTACCTTGAATGCCACTTCCTCAGTGGAACCTTCCATGCCTCTCATTCCTCCACCCCTTACTAGGTTATGTTTTCCACTATACATCGTATAGTGCACTGTATTGTTCCTTAATGTATTTACAATAAATACATACTTATTGGTATAATTCCTATTTACACTGGAGTCCCATCGTTCATGCAGTTAACTTATGTAAACCCAACTACACGTACTCAGTGGAAAGAGCCAGAAACAAAGAAATTACTTTATTTAAAGTCTCTTTCCATCGTTAAAGCCAGATCTTGACACCTACTGCTCCAGGGTCACAGAATATAAAGAGAAATAGATGTTACAGCTTGACTTGTGTGCTTCTGAATATCAGGGGCTGGTGAATTAAAGGATCTTCAAGAATAATTTAGCAATCTTTGCACCATAAACTTATTTTAGAGTCTATCACCACCCCCACAAACACACAGAGACACCCACTGCATTAACTGTCTCTCCCTCTAGATTGAAGTTCCATGAGGACAGGCACGATGCCTGCCTCCATCATTGCTGGATCCTTGAGTCTAGCCAAATGCTTCAATGCAGTAAGTACTCAATAAAGCTTTTTGGGTGGATGATGGGTGATGGATGAATGGATGATGAGAGAGGGATGATCAGAACTGTGAGGACCAGTGCTGTAGGAGATGCACCTGGGGATAAGCTGAAACTTGGTGTGATCTAACTACCTATCAGCTGGGGAGGAGAATGACAAAGGCATTTGAGGTCAACTCCTGCAATTGAACGGTCTCCCTAAAGGCCCGTATTTCTACAGTTAATCTCACACTCTACTTTCTCCAAACCAAGATCTCTGGGTTAGAGCCTTATCCCAGACAACTCAGCCACCTCTGAGTCATGGCACAGCACTGCGGTAGCCCTTAGGGCTCAGACAGCGCACACTACCCAGAGGCATGGATTCCTAGCCTAAATCAGAAATTCCTCCTAACCCCCTACTGTGATCCTGCTCATGACTTCCTCCCTCTCCTACCCCAGAACTTTGCTTTGACCCAGTTCCAACCCTGGTCTTGATCACAGTTGTTTTTCCACCCTGGTGCCAGTCCTGACCTTGACTCCCATCTTGACCCCAACCTTGGCCCAGACACATCCTTGCTTCTGATCTTGAGTATATTATAATATACATCTGTGTTCTTTTTTTATTTTTATTTTTAAATTTTGGCCTCTTTTATTGCTTTTTTATTTATTTATTTTCATCCATCTTTATTCTTTGGCCCATGTGGGCTTCCCATTGCAGTGGCCTCTCTCATTACAGAGCACCGGTTCTGGGTGCATGTGCTCCAGAGCGCTGGTTCCTAACTGGACACACCAGTCCAGCTGCTCCATGGCATGTGGGATCTTCTTGGACCAGGGATTGAACCGGTGCCCCTTCCACTAAAAGGCGTACTCCCTACCACTGGACAACCAGGGAAGCCCTGTTCATTTTTTTTTTTTTTTTATGGAACGCTTCATGAATTTGCGTGTCATCCTTGTGCAAGGGCCATGCTAATCCCTGTATCGTTCTAATTTTAGTATATGTGCTGCCGAAGCGAGCACACCCTGTTCTTGTTTGTTTGTTTGTTTTTGTTCGTAGAGCTTTCCCACATATTATTTAATTTGATGTTTACAACTCTATAGAATCATCCCTATTTTACAAATGAGAAAACTGAGACTGCAAAATGTCCAAGACCACACAGCTAGTACATCAGGAAACCTGGATGAAATTCAGGTCTTCCTGCTCTAAATCCAAGGCTACAGGTGTTTAGGTTATTGAAGTTCCACATTTAGGTCTCCATTACCCTTGTGACAAAGCAATCCTAGATAATCAAAGACCTCAGGGTACTAATAGTAGTGCTGGTAATTATAATTACCTTAACTTACTGGGCAATTTCTTTGTGACAGCAAAAAACACCCTTCATCTCATTATCTTACTTAGTACCCACCACAAGGCTATGGAGCTCTCTAACCCCATTTTACAAGCGAGGAAACCATGACTTTTGGAGTTTAAGTAATTTGCTCAAGGTCACACAGCTAATGAAGGGCAAGACAGAATTTGAACCCAAGTCTTTCTGACCTCAAATGCAGTTCACTTCAGCCTTTACAAAGAATTGGGTTGGCAATAAGGAGCAGCTAGGAGCCTGGGTCCTGCAACTGTGTTCCCACCATACTTTTTGGGCTGTGGCACTAAATTCCAGAGTATTGTGTTTGATCACCAAAAGTGGGTCAAAAATGAATCAAGCCTTGGTAGGACTGACTCACCGTGGTGTCTGTCAGCTCTGTAAGAAGACAGGAAGCCTTAGAGGACAACAGCCAGCTGACCACTGAAGAGCGGATGAAGGTCCCAGAAGCATCCACCACAATCCCTGTGGTGGTGAAATGTGGAAACTCACATGCCTGCCAAAGAAAGACTCAGATTTAACACTCATTTTTAAACCCAGACCCACCAACCCCCATTTCTTTCTCCATACTCAGCTCTACCCTGTAAGAGGTAACTTCCATTGGGCCAACTTCTCTGCTTCTCGTCTTCGACTCCCACACTGTATCCATCTCCTTCACGGACGGGTTTTTTCATCTCTCTCACTTCCCACGCCCCCTCAGCTCAAGACTGAACATCTGTGCTGCCGCCTTTTCACGTCCTGTTACTCTGAGTCTTATTCTAAAGGTCTTGTCAATCCCTGTGTCCTGGGGTTCCCCCCCTTTCACAATTATTTTTTGTAAAATACACATAATATAAAATGTACCATTTTAACCACTTTTAAGTGTACAGGTTAGTGTATTAAGTACATTCAGTTTGTTACTTTAACTATCACCAAAGTTCATTTCCAGAACTTTTCCACCATTTGAAACAGAAACTCTTGTTTCCATTAAATAATAATTCCCGGGCTTCCCTGGTGGTCCAGTGGGTAAGGACACCGCCTTGCAGTGCAAGGGGCGCCGGTTCGAGCCCTGGCCTGGGAAGATCCCACGTGCCGCAGAGCGGCTGGACTGATGTGTCCAATTACCGAGCCGGAGCTCTGGAGCGCATGCGCCCAGAGCTGGTGCTCCGCGACAACAGAGGCCACCGCGATGGGAGGCCCACACCGGCCAAAGAACAAAGATGGATGAAACTAGACAAATGAAAGACCAGTGGAAGTGGCCCTCCCACCCCCCCCTCCCCACCCCTGCCAAAATAAATAAATAAATAAATGTTTAAAAAATAATAATAATAATTCCCTCAAACGCCTGGTAACCTCTACTCTACTTTCTGTCTGTATGAATTTGCCTATTCTAGGTACCTCATATAAGTGGAGTCATATAATACTTAGCCTTTTGTGTCTGGTTTATTTCACGAAACAGCCTTGTTAAGGTTCATTCATACTGTTGCATGTGCCACAGTTCCATTGTCATGAATTTTGTTCATTTTTAAGGCTGAAAAATATTCCCTTGTATGCCTAAGCCACATCCTTCATCTGTCAATGGACAGTTGGGTTGCTCCACCTTTTGGCTGCCATGAATAATGACGCTATGAATATGAGTGGACGAGGATTTTGCTTCAGTCCCTGCTTTCAATTTTTGGGTGTATACTTAGGAGTAGAATTGCTCGATCATATGGTAACTCTATGTTCAATTTTTTCAGAAATCTGCCACTGTTTTCCACAATGGTTGTATCATTTTACATTTTGACCAGAAATGTGCAAGGGTTCTAAGTTTCTCCACATCCTCACCAACACTTGCTGTTTTCCACTTCTTCGATAAAAGTCATACGAATGGATGTGAAGTGGTATGTGAGATCCCTTTTGAACAGAGCTCTCCACAAGTCCAAGTGTTCCACATTCCCAAGGTCTGCTTTGCTCCCTGGGGACCTCATGAAGCGCCCTGGCTCTGAGAATTGGTATTTCCAGCCAACACACTTCTTTCTCCCTGTGCCCTCTGGCCTCTCTTCTAAGCTCCTGCCTGTGTTTCTGCTTTTTCTTACAGAGAGTTGGACTGAGAAGAAGTACAGACTTTGGGAATAATACAAATTAGATTTCTTTAGGCCCCACAATCTTCTGATCTTCTTTTTCCATGTGATCTTCCAGACCAGAGACAACTGTGCTGACTCCACACGACCGACTTTATGATTTCGACCTGCCACTGACCTCAGCACTAAAACAACACCAGTGCCTCAAGCAAAACACTTTCTTGGTCTTACCAGGACACAGCCAGTTCTCTGAATCAAGACTCCCCTGAGCCTCTTCCTTTGCTGAGACTCGTATTTGGTGGTTTAGGTCTTCACAACAGATCCTGGGTGTGGTGATTCACCTCCTCATGAGCCTCATGACACCTCGAGGGGAACTTTGGAGACCTGGAATTTTGGTCACAATTCCCTGTTCATATTCCCAGAACCCAGACTCTCTGGGGCAACATTTGCTTATATTGTGTCTGGTTTATTTCATGAAACAGCCTTGTTAAGGTTCATTCATACTGTTGCATGTTTCCATTGTCATGAATTTTGTTCATTTTTAAGGCTGAAAAATATTCCCTTGTATGCCTAAGCCACATCCTTCATCTGTCAATGGACAGTTGGGTTGCTCCACCTTTTGGCTGCCATGAATAATGACGCTATGAATATGAGTGGACGAGGATTTTGCTTCAGTCCCTGCTTTCAATTTTTGGGTGTATACTTAGGAGTAGAATTGCTCGATCATATGGTAACTCTATGTTCAATTTTTTCAGAAATCTGCCACTGTTTTCCACAATGGTTGTATCATTTTACATTTTGACCAGAAATGTGCAAGGGTTCTAAGTTTCTCCACATCCTCACCAACACTTGCTGTTTTCCACTTCTTCGATAAAAGTCATACGAATGGATGTGAAGTGGTATGTGAGATCCCTTTTGAACAGAGCTCTCCACAAGTCCAAGTGTTCCACATTCCCAAGGTCTGCTTTGCTCCTGGGGACCTCATGAAGCGCCCTGGCTCTGAGAATTGGTATTTCCAGCCAACACACTTCTTTCTCCCTGTGCCCTCTGGCCTCTCTTCTAAGCTCCTGCCTGTGTTTCTGCTTTTTCTTACAGAGAGTTGGACTGAGAAGAAGTACAGACTTTGGGAATAATACAAATTAGATTTCTTTAGGCCCCACAATCTTCTGATCTTCTTTTTCCATGTGATCTTCCAGACCAGAGACAACTGTGCTGACTCCACACGACCGACTTTATGATTTCGACCTGCCACTGACCTCAGCACTAAAACAACACCAGTGCCTCAAGCAAAACACTTTCTTGGTCTTACCAGGACACAGCCAGTTCTCTGAATCAAGACTCCCCTGAGCCTCTTCCTTTGCTGAGACTCGTATTTGGTGGTTTAGGTCTTCACAACAGATCCTGGGTGTGGTGATTCACCTCCTCATGAGCCTCATGACACCTCGAGGGGAACTTTGGAGACCTGGAATTTTGGTCACAATTCCCTGTTCATATTCCCAGAACCCAGACTCTCTGGGGCAACATTTGCTTATATTGTTTAATGCTTACGTCCTCTCCACAGACTTCTGATGTCAAGGGCAGGGTGTGTCAAACTTGGCTCCTCTGTCCTCATACATCCTGGGCTTTGCTTCAGCCCAGAGCTCACCCATTTGCTAAAGGTATGCTGTATAAATTCTTTTTCTTTCAGCCACTTCTTTCTTCCATGGAAGCAGGTGGAAAGGACATCCTTCTGCATTCCACAAAAGAGAAAACAGAGGCGTATGGAGGGAAGTGACTCACCCAGGTTCAAAAGTGGAGTCAGCAATCGAGCTGGGAATGGAGCTCCATTCTCTGACTGAAACCACAGCCCTCACCATGGCAGTCACCTGCTTCCCTAGGAGGAAGGTCTCAGTTCATGCCTGGAGATACGGCCTTTGTACTTGACAGGTGCCTCCGTGATTTGACAGTGGGACCCTCTGCTCTCAGCTGTTCCATGCTAGTCCACAAAACTGTTGTTTCGACCTTCAAATATGGATTTCATGGTTCAGCCCTTTAAAGGAACTTTCTAAAGCTCTTTCTAAAGTAAAACTTATGACCCTGCAAGTTTGGAAAAATGAAAGCCCCAAACGAATAGGAACAAAGACAGCTGAGTCCACTTTCCTCCTTGCATTCTCATTTCCCCTTAGTGTCCTCTTATTTCGGTTCTCCTCCCGTCTCTTCGCCCAACCCTGGGGGTTCATCATTTCCCCAATCCCTCAGTCCAAGCCCAGACAAAGTGCAAGTTACTTTTTTTGCTTCATTTATTTTCATGGAAACCAG
Organism: Tragulus kanchil; assembly: GCA_022376925.1. Taxonomy (NCBI): domain Eukaryota; kingdom Metazoa; phylum Chordata; class Mammalia; order Artiodactyla; family Tragulidae; genus Tragulus; species Tragulus kanchil. The sequence goes on from JAIOJX010000005.1 coordinate 49,558,952, forward strand.
TGGGAATTTTCAGCTTTACTAAAAATCTTATACACATTTGTGCTCAAGAACTCACAGTGTTTTCATGGAGTCTCTGGTATCAAGTACAGACTTCTATATGGCTTTTAAGACCTTTCATAATCTGAGTTCACCTTACCTATATGTACTTGGTTCCCACTATTCTTTGATGTAAATGCTCCTTAACTAGGCAAGATCCATTACCGCTTATGTGCATGTGTACACACACACACACATACTCACACACACAGAGTTAAACACATACAAAGTGTACTCTCCATAATATATACAATGTTTTTTTAAGCTCCTGTTTTTTCGCCATGACTCTTGCTTAGAACTTCTTTCTTCCTGTTCTCTACCAATCCTAACATGACTCATCCTTTAAGATTTGTTCAGGTCCAGGAAATCTCTAATTTTAGTGTCTCTGTCTTCTAAGCTTTATTTTATTTATGGTCCATGTTCAGAAAGTTTAATGTTAACAGTTTTTAAAAGTTGTGGTTAAAAAAACCTCCACTTAACACAGGGACTTTCCTGGTGGTCCAGTGGTTAAGACTCCATGCTCCCAACACAGGGGGCTGGGATTTGATCCCTGGTCAGGCAACTAGATCCTACATGTTGCAACTGAGAGTTCTCATGTTTCAACTAAAGATCCTGCATGCTACAAGTAAAGATTCCGTGTGCCACAACTAATTTCATTTGGCGTAGCCAAATAAATAAATATTAAAAAAAACACAAAAATAGAATTTACCATCCTAAGTCTGTGTACAGTGTTAAGTGCATTCACTTTGCTCTACAAGAGATCTCTAGAATCTCTTCATGTTGCAAAACTAAGCTCTATGTTTTAAGCTCTAAGACAGACAGGGCCCCAATAAATAAAATCAGAAATGATAGAGAAGTTACAGTTGATACCCAGAAATACAAAGGATCATAAGAGATTACTACAAAAAATTATATGCCCCAAAATTAGACAACCTAGAAGAAATGAATAAACTCCTAGAAACATACAATCACCCAAGACTGAATCAGAAAGAAATAAAAAATACGAGCAGCCTGATTACCAACAATAAAATTGAATCAGTGATAAAAAAACTAACAAACGAAAATCCAGGACCAGTTGGATTCTCGGGTAAATTCCACAAAACATTTACAGAAGAGGTAACACATCCTACTCAAACTATTCCAAGAAGTTGAAAGGAAAGGCATACTTCTGAACTCATTCCATGATGCCAGCATCATCCTGATATCAAAACTAGGCAAAGACACTACACGAAAAAGAAAATTGCAGGCTAATATCACTGATGGACATGTATGGAGCATTTTACAACAAAATATTAACAAACTGAACTCAACAATCCATTAAAAGAATCATATTCTATGGTCAAGTAGGATTTATGCCAGGTATGTAAGGATGGTTCAATATACACAAATCAAATGATGTGATACACCACATTAACAAAATGAAGAATCAAAATTGTATAAGCATTTAAGTAGATGCAGAAAAATTTCTGGCAAAATTCAACATACATTTATGATAAAAGCTATTTAGAAAGATGGTACAGAAGGAACATACCTTAATACAATAAAGGCTGTATATAGTGGAACCACCGCCAATATTGTATTCAATGATAAAAAGTAGAAAGCATTTCCTCTAAGTTTGGGAGCAAAACAAAGATGTTTATTCTCATCGATTTTAGTCAGCATAATACTGTTAAGTCCTAGTCACAGCAATCAAAGAAAAAAAAAATAAAAAGCATCCAGATTAGAAAGGAAGAAGTAAAATTGTCACTATTTGCAGATGACATGATACAACATATAGAAAACCCTGAAGACTCCTCCCAAAAGCTATTAGAACTAAAAAAATGAATTTAATAAAGCTGCAGGATACAAAACTCATATCCAGAAGCATCGTGCATTTCTAGACACTAGTAGCAAACTATCAGAAAGCTAAATTAAGGAACTAATACCACTTATAATTGCATCCAAAAGAATAAAATACCTGGGAACAAATCTAACCAAAGAGGTGAAAGATCTGTACTCTGAAAACCATAGCACTTGGGTGAAAGAAGTTAAAGATGATACAAACCATTGGAATGATATGCCCCAAAATTGAAAAAATTCTCGGGATCAGAAAGAAATAAAAAATACGAGCAGCCTGATTACCAACAATAAAATTGAATCAGTGATAAAAAAACTAACAAACGAAAATCCAGGACCAGTTGGATTCTCGGGTAAATTCCACAAAACATTTACAGAAGAGGTAACACATCCTACTCAAACTATTCCAAGAAGTTGAAAGGAAAGGCATACTTCTGAACTCATTCCATGATGCCAGCATCATCCTGATATCAAAACTAGGCAAAGACACTACACGAAAAAGAAAATTGCAGGCTAATATCACTGATGGACATGTATGGAGCATTTTACAACAAAATATTAACAAACTGAACTCAACAATCCATTAAAAGAATCATATTCTATGGTCAAGTAGGATTTATGCCAGGTATGTAAGGATGGTTCAATATACACAAATCAAATGATGTGATACACCACATTAACAAAATGAAGAATCAAAATTGTATAAGCATTTAAGTAGATGCAGAAAAATTTCTGGCAAAATTCAACATACATTTATGATAAAAGCTATTTAGAAAGATGGTACAGAAGGAACATACCTTAATACAATAAAGGCTGTATATAGTGGAACCACCGCCAATATTGTATTCAATGATAAAAAGTAGAAAGCATTTCCTCTAAGTTTGGGAGCAAAACAAAGATGTTTATTCTCATCGATTTTAGTCAGCATAATACTGTTAAGTCCTAGTCACAGCAATCAAAGAAAAAAAAAATAAAAAGCATCCAGATTAGAAAGGAAGAAGTAAAATTGTCACTATTTGCAGATGACATGATACAACATATAGAAAACCCTGAAGACTCCTCCCAAAAGCTATTAGAACTAAAAAAATGAATTTAATAAAGCTGCAGGATACAAAACTCATATCCAGAAGCATCGTGCATTTCTAGACACTAGTAGCAAACTATCAGAAAGCTAAATTAAGGAACTAATACCACTTATAATTGCATCCAAAAGAATAAAATACCTGGGAACAAATCTAACCAAAGAGGTGAAAGATCTGTACTCTGAAAACCATAGCACTTGGGTGAAAGAAGTTAAAGATGATACAAACCATTGGAATGATATGCCAAACTCACAGACTGGAAGAATTAATATTATTAAAATGTCCATACTACCCAAAGAAAATCTACAGATTCAATGTTATCCTTGCCAAAATATTAAAAATATTTTTCACCAAACTAGAACAAAAAATCCTAAAATTTGTATGAAAACACAAAAGATCCTAATTACCCAAAGCAATCTTGAGAAAGAAAACCAAAGCCGACCATATCACAGGCCCTGATTTCCACCTACACTGCAAAGCTACAGTAATCAAAACAGGGTGGTACTTGATTAGAGCCCTAAAAAAAAAAAGAAAAGAAAAAAAACAGGGTGGCACTGGCACAAAACAAACATATAGATCAATGGAATAGAGATCCAAGAAACAAAGTTATTCTTACACGGCCAATTAATGTATGATAAAGGAGGCAAGAATATACAGTCTCTTTGATAAATGGTGTGCGGAAAATCAGACAGTTACATGCAAAAGAATAAAATTGAACCACTTTTTCAAACCATACATGAAAATAAACTCAAAATGGACTAAAGATTTAAGATGTAAGACCCGAAACTATAAAACTTCTAGAAGAAAATATAGGCAGTACACTCTTAAACATCAGTTTTAGCAATATTTTTTGGCTCTGTCTCCTCAGGCAAGGAGGACAAAAGCAAAAATAAGCAGATGGGGCTATGTAAAACTAAAAAGCTTTTTACAGTGAAAGAAACCACCAAAGAAATGAAAAGACTGCCTCATGGGAGGAGATATTTGCAAATGATGTACTTGATAAGGAGTTAATATCCAAAATATATAAAGAACTCACACAATTCAGTATTAAAAAAAAAAAGCCAAATTCAATTAAAAAAGGGTAAAGGACCTATATAGACATTTTTCCAAAGACGACATGCAGATGGTCAACAGACACATTAAAAGATGCATAACATCACTAATTGTCAGGGAAGTGAAATCAAAACCACAAGATACCACTTAACACCTGTCAGAATGACTATTAACAAGAAGACAACAAATAACAAGTATTGGAGAGCATGCAGAATAAAGGGAACCCTCAGCCATCGTTGGTGGGATGGTAAATTAGCCATTATGGAAAATGGTATGGATGTTCTTCAAAGAAAGAAGCAAAGAAACTACTATACAATTTTACTTCCAAATATTTACCTGAAGAAAATAAAAGCACTAAATCAAAAGATGTTTGTGTCTTTATATTCATTGCAGCAGTATTCACGATAGCCAAGCTACAGAAGGAATTTAAGTGTACATCAATAGATGAATGGATAAAGAGGAAATGGTGTGTTTATACAATGAAAATTACTTAGCATAAAATCTTGCCGTTTGCACAGGCCCTGATTTCCACCTACACTGCAAAGCTACAGTAATCAAAACAGGGTGGTACTTGATTAGAGCCCTAAAAAAAAAAAGAAAAGAAAAAAAACAGGGTGGCACTGGCACAAAACAAACATATAGATCAATGGAATAGAGATCCAAGAAACAAAGTTATTCTTACACGGCCAATTAATGTATGATAAAGGAGGCAAGAATATACAGTCTCTTTGATAAATGGTGTCGGAAAATCAGACAGTCACATGCAAAAGAATAAAATTGAACCACATTTTCAAACCATACATGAAAATAAACTCAAAATGGACTAAAGATTTAAGATGTAAGACCCGAAACTATAAAACTTCTAGAAGAAAATATAGGCAGTACACTCTTAAACATCAGTTTTAGCAATATTTTTTGGCTCTGTCTCCTCAGGCAAGGAGGACAAAAGCAAAAATAAGCAGATGGGGCTATGTAAAACTAAAAAGCTTTTTACAGTGAAAGAAACCACCAAAGAAATGAAAAGACTGCCTCATGGGAGGAGATATTTGCAAATGATGTACTTGATAAGGAGTTAATATCCAAAATATATAAAGAACTCACACAATTCAGTATTAAAAAAAAAAGCCAAATTCAATTAAAAAAGGGTAAAGGACCTATATAGACATTTTTCCAAAGACGACATGCAGATGGTCAACAGACACATTAAAAGATGCATAACATCACTAATTGTCAGGGAAGTGAAATCAAAACCACAAGATACCACTTAACACCTGTCAGAATGACTATTAACAAGAAGACAACAAATAACAAGTATTGGAGAGCATGCAGAATAAAGGGAACCCTCAGCCATCGTTGGTGGGATGGTAAATTAGCCATTATGGAAAATGGTATGGATGTTCTTCAAAGAAAGAAGCAAAGAAACTACTATACAATTTTACTTCCAAATATTTACCTGAAGAAAATAAAAGCACTAAATCAAAAAGATGTTTGTGTCTTTATATTCATTGCAGCAGTATTCACGATAGCCAAGCTACAGAAGGAATTTAAGTGTACATCAATAGATGAATGGATAAAGAGGATATGGTGTGTTTATACAATGAAATATTACTTAGCCATAAAAAAGTCTTGCCGTTTGCAATAACATGGATGCATCTAAAGGGTATCATGCAAAGTGAAATAAGTCAGAGCAAGACACACACCAAACGATTGAACTTATATGTAGAATCTGAAAAACAAACAAGTAAAAATAAAAAGAAAACAGGCTTGGAAATTCCTTGGTGCTCCAGGAATTAAGAATCCCCCTGCTAATACAGGGAACATGGGCTCAATTCCTGGTCCAGGAAGATCTCACATGCCCAGGAGCAACTAAGTCGGTGCACCACAACTACTGACTCCACTCACTGCAGCTACTGACGTGCCTAGAACGCAAGCTCTACAACAAGAGAAGGCAACCACAATGAGAAGCCCGAGCACAGCAAAGAAGGGTAGCCCCCGCTCATTGCAACTAGAGAAAACTTGAGGCAGCAACAAAGACTCAATGCAGCTGAAAATAAGCAAAGAAAGCAAGTTCTTAGATACAGAGAAAAAATGGGTGGTTTCCAGAGGGAAATAGGGTAGGGGTTAAGGAAAATAGGTGAAGAGAATTAAGGTGTTTGAGTTTTCTGAAGCAAATAAGTCACAGATATGTAATATACAGATTGAGGAGTATGGCCAATAATATTAGAATAACTTTGTACGAGAACAAATGGTTACTAGATTTATTATGGAGATCATTTCATAGTGTAGTTGAATGTTAAATCACTATGTTGTACACCTGAAACTAGCATAACATTGTAAAAACAAACAAAAATCTGAAGATTTATAGCTATGAAACAACAACAACTTCCCAGTTCTCCATCCCACTAGTCCCTGGTAACCATCATTCTTTGGTTCTACAGACTTTTTTGGTGGGGGGGCACTTCTATTGGTCTTTTATTTTATTTCCATCTTTGTTCTTTGACCTGTGTGGGCCTCCCATCACAGTGGCCTCTCTCAGTGCAGAGCACTGGCTCTGGGCGCATGTGCTCCAGAGCACTGGCTTGGTAGTTGGACACATCAGTCCAGCTGCTCCACGGCACGTGGGATCTTCCTAGGCTAGGAATCGAACCAGCTCCCCTTGCACAGCAAGGCAGTGTCCTTACCCACTGGGCCACAAGGGATCCCGGCTCTACAAATTCAATTACTTTAGATAACTCTGTATCTTTAGATACATGTGGAATCATGTGTATTCATATATGATTTTGTGGCTGACTTATTTTATTTAGCATAATATCCTTAGGGTTACCCAGGTGGCGCAGTGGTAAAGAATCCACCTGCCAAGGCAGGAGACGCAAGAGATGAGGGTTTGATCCTTGGGTTGGGAAAATCCCCAGGGGTAAAAAAATAGCTACCCACTCTAGTGTTCTTGCCTGGAAAATTCAATGGACAGAGGTGCCTGGAGGGCTACACTCCAGAGGGTCACAAAAAGTCAGACATGACAGAGCAACTGAGCCTGAGCATGATAATGTCCTCGAGATTCATCCATGTTATGTAGCAAGTGACAAGTTTTCTTTCCTTTTAAAGACTGAATAGTATTCCATCGCATGCATATATCACCTTTGCTTATCTTTTTATTTGTCAGTGGGCACTTGGATTGCCTCCACCTTTTGGCTACTGTGAGTAGCGCTGCTAGGACATAAGTGTACAAATATTTCTTTGTGACTTTGCTTTAAGTTGTTTTTGATATATACCCACAAGCAGAACCGTTGGACTATTTGATAGTTCTAGATTTTGAGGAACTGTTTTCCATTATGGTTTGCAACATGTTATAATCTCACCATCAGTGCAGAAGAGTTCTAATTTCTCTCTATCCTTTGCCGGCACTTGTTATTTTCTGTTTTTGTTGTTCTATAAGTCATCCTACCTAGCGGTTTTTTTTTTTTAAAGATTTATTTATGTATTTATTATTAGTGGGGGGTGGGGTGGGGAGGGAGGGGAGCAGGCGGGCCACTTCTATTGGTTTTTCATTTATCTATTTTCATCCATCTTTGTTCTTTGGCCCATGTGGGCCTCTCATTGCAGTGGCCTCTCTCAGTGCAGAGCACCGGCTCTGGGCGCATGCACTCCAGAACTCCGGCTCGGTCATTGGACACATCAGTCCTGCCACTCCGCGGCACGTGGGATCTTCCCAGGCCAGGTATCGAACCGGCGCCTCTTGCACTGCAAGGCAGTGTCCTTACCCACTGAACCACCAGGGAAGACCTACCTAGTGGTTTTTCAAATTACTTCATGTATACTCATTTTTTCTTCTTTACTAGATTTAAAACTTCTTCAGGGCAGGTTTCATGTTTGCTCTTTTGTGTGCCCTCAGGGTCTACTGCCATGCTTGGCCCACATTAGGTATTTGAAAGTAATTATTAGTTCATTAAATGAAATGAGCAGTTGGAGTTGAGTTCAGTTCTTTTAATTTTAGAACTCTGGGTTGAACTTCATGATTAGAACAAGCTGACTGCCATGCTGCAGACTGAACAAGATGTTCGGGCACTGTGTGGTAGAGCGGAGGGCCTGCATGGGGCGAATGACACTGCTGCTTCCTCCTTGACAATAGAGTCAAGTGCGGTGGTCATCCCACACACGTGGGGTCCACTGTTGAAGGGCATAGTTCCCACACTCCCTGCAAAGGAATAATGCTCTGGAAACCCAGTGGAACCACAAGAACATAAACAAACTGACCATATAAGCTAGGAAGTTGGGCATAGGATCTGTTAGGAAGTATCACAGTCAGAAAAATACCAGTAAGAGATTTCCTTGGTGGTCCAGGGGCTAAGAATATGCCTGCCAATGCAGGGGACACAGGTTTGATCCCTGGTCGGGAAGAGCCCACCTGTCACAGGGCAACTAAGCCCATGGGCCACAGCTACCAAAGGCCACGTGCCTAGAGCCCGTGCTCTGCCACAAGCGAAGCCACTGCAGTGAGAGGCCTGCGCACTGCAACTAGAGAGTAGACCCTGCTCTCCACAACTAGAGAAAGCGGGCACAGCAACAGAAATAAATAAGTCTTTTAAAAAAGATTAAAAAGAAAAGTACCAGCAAGTACAAGCATTCTCAATTCTGCTTTGTTGCCATGTTTACTCAGTTTCTCTCAGCTTTTCTGAAGTCTTAGGGAGTCAATTTCTCATCCATTCCCATGGCTTTGAGGGTTACTCTGATTCCCTGAATGCTTTCAGTTTCTACATGGAAAAGTCCCTTCATTAGCCACCCATTTGGCATTTTTAAAATGAAACTATCACTAGTATAGTGATACACTATAAAAAAGGAACAAGTACAGAAGTGCTGAAACAATTAACTTTCAGAGAACTGATTCTTTAGAAATCGCCTCAGGGTGGCTGGGCTGGCACAGGCTCTCAGGTGTACATCCCCTCCTTGATTCATCTCTGTCTGTGAAACTCTGCCCTAGTGTCAGCTTCCAGCCCTGGCTTCTCCCATGTCTGTTTTTCTTCTAGGGCTCCACCTCAAAGGATGGGGTTAGAGTAGAAGCCCCAGTTGATAGAAAGTTTGTGATTTAGTTGGGGATTCCTAGGTGAAAATATAAACTAACACTCCCTAGGTAGTGTTAGTATGGCTGATGTTTTCTTGTATTTGATGATAAGAATCCTTAGGAATGTATATTAAGAATCAGATTTCTGGACTCACTTCTGAACTTAATGAATCAGAATGGTGTATTCTTCTTTTTTTTTTTTTTTTATTTATCTTTTGAGGGGTGGGGTGGGGAGGGAGAGGAACGGGCGGGCCACTGCTATTGGTCATGCATTTCTCTATTTTCGTCCATCTTTGTTCTTTGGCTCCGGTGGGTCTCCAATCGCGGTGGCGTCTGTCATTGCAGAACATGTGCTCCAGAGCTCTGGCTCGGCAATTGGACACATCAGTTCAGCCACTCCGTGGCACATGGGATCTTCCCAGGCCAGGGATCGAACCGGCACCCCTTGCACTGCAAGGCGGTGTCCTTACCCACTGGACCACCAGGGGAAGCACAGAATTGTGTATTCTTTAAACCTTTAAACCAGGTGATTCTTATCATTAGACAAGGTTGGAAAACATACTATTGGTGAATATTAGTGAATATTTGTTACAATAGATTCCTGGGCACCTACATAACAGGTGGTTCTTTTTACTTTCCCTCAGGAAGGGGTAAAGGGACAACACTACTGATACTGGCTTGGCTGCCTGTCTTTAACCTCTCAGGGCCTCAGTTTCCTTATCCATTAAGTGGGGCTGATATTGTCTCTCCCTCACTAAGGATTAATACACACAGAGTGGTTACACCCACCCAATACCTGCTAAGTAACATGCACGCTCAGTGCAGAGATGCTATTGTCATTTCCCCACAGAAAAATTCTAGGTATCCTCAGCATATAAATATAGGTGAATAACATTTTTGAAAAAGGGAAAACTGATTATTGATATTTCCAGAGAGCTACCCAGATAAATAAGTACAGGCAGAAGACCCAATGAATTTCTCTGACTGGACCCCACAGAAACAGCCGTGGTTGACTTTATTAAGCAAAAGGAAGAACATTTTATCAAAGTCTGACTTAAGTTGCACAGATAAGACTCAACCCAGACATGACTTGGATCACCAGAACTACTCTGGGATGGCACCATGGGGTTAGAATAGGCAGACTCCCTGCTAGGCAAAAGGACCAGCATCCCCACCTTCCTGACTGAATGAGACGCTGTCTCAGAGGGAGTTCTGCAAACCCTCGAGTCAGCCATCTCTGGGTGTGAGTCCCAACTCTACCATCTATCTACAGCATGACCATGGGTAAACTGCTTAAACTCTGGGAGCCTTTGTTTTCTCATCCATAGACTGGTGATATTAATAGTATCTTTCTTAAAGGTTGTTGTTAACGCTGAAAAAATGCTGCTGCTGCTCAGTTGCTTTAGTTGTGTCTGACTCTTTGTGACCCCATGAACAGCAGTCCACCAGGTTCCTCTGTCCATGGTATTCTCCAGGCAAGAACCCTGGAGTGGTCATGCCCTCCTCCAGGGCATCTTCCAAACCCAGGGATCGAACTTGCATCTCCATCATTGGATGCAGATACTCTTTTTTTTTTTTTTTTTGCAGTTAGATTCTTTACCACTGAGCCACCACAGAAGCCAGAAAAAGAAAATGAATGTAGACAAATAAAAGTTAGCTATTATAATCTGTCCTCAACAAGAGATAGATTATAATATTCCCTTGGAGAGAACAGACTTTCTCTTCTTCAGTTTCTGTCATATTCCCACCATCACTGTTCTCAGAGTAAACAAGTGCCCCCTGGCTAGATTATCTATGTACTATTCTTCCTCTTCCCTCTGCACACACACCTCTTTCAGGGGCTCCCTGCAAGGCTCCCGTTCCCTCTTCTCACAAACTTTTCTCACATACATTTCATCTTCTGGTACTTTCTAAAAGGAGACTGACCGTTCCCCAGGACTTGGCTGCCTCATCACACTGTTACCAGTCACTGCTTGGAGAAAAGAAGCACCTTCCCACAGGTGGGTAGGAAGACAAAGAGACTGAGGGTGGGGATTGAGGGTGGTCAGGAAGGGAGGAGAGCGGATTCAGAACAGGAGGGGAGAGGGTGGAAATGTGTCATGAGGTTCCTCAAAATTGGTAAATTCTGAATCTCATCATTTTCAGTGAATGAACTCAGATGATTCACTTCCCTTCTTCAGCCCTCTATTTCCCTCTCTGTGTAATGGAAAGGGAAGTGCTTGCACTTGTGTTAAAGGCAGAGTAGCCTATAGAATCCAGTTTGGGAGAGTCATAAACTCTTGAAATTATTCCTCATATGGGCTGTGGATGTTATGTTGGCTTTCTTTGGAACAGTATTTTTGAGTATACTACCTCCTAGCTTAACATATTTTCTTTAACAGCATTGATTGGTCAGTTTTGAGCAAACTCACCAGCTTTGGGTTTCCCATTCTAGTCCTTTGTTCCTTTGAATCCCCTTCAGCTTCCAGTTAAGGAGTTACTGTTATCCAACATGGTGACTTGGGCTCCAAGAAGAAGACCTAGGAGCAGGGCCTAGCTTTGGTTTTGGTTGGGGCAGCGGGGCTTAGAATCCAGAAGGTCTGGAAAACCATGACCAACATTCCTTGAGGTAATAAGTTCCTGACTTAGGAAGTAGCCAGAGCTAGATTAGGGACAAAGGAAAATCTGGTCAAGGCTCAAAATATTCATGCAAGGTCTGAGCTTACTGGTTTGGGTGGGGCTAGGAAATGGACCAGATGAGGCAGAAATGATGAGAAAGGGTAGAGATCATAGGCTGAAGCTGGAGGGTCCAACTTGACCCCTTTGTTCACTGACGAAAGAGTATAACCTCAGGGTACAGCCCCTGGGCTCTTTGCTTTCCATGAGTAAGGAAGCAAGTATGTGGTTTCCCCCGCCCTACTCTTTCCACAATCCGCTGGGGGCCTCACAGCTCCAGCACCTCCCCTATCATGTTACAGGCCCCAAACGTGGCTTCCAGTGCCTACTGTGAAACAGTATCTTCACCCTTAGCATTAGACACGTAGAGAGAAGGAATCCTCAGACCCAAAGAAACTGTGACTGGCATTCACTACCTGCTTCTCAGAACTACAGAGGAGTCCGTCTTCTCCAGAAAGAAGAGGTTCAAGCCATGGACAATTAGTGAGAAGGAGAGAGTGGGAGTCAGCGCCGGGGGGTGAGCAGCGGACACAGCTGGCTAGTTGCTGGGAACTGCTGGCTAAGGACGCAGCATTCCCACTTAACTGGAATCCTGGGATGAAATCCCAGGAATGGCCTGGACTTCTGAGCCAGGACAGTCATAGACAGAAAGCCAAGGCAGGCACTTGAGGCAGGAATTACAGTTTACAAAATTTATCCGTCTGCTTCTAGCATCTAGAACTGTGCTTGACACATATGAGGCCCATGATAAATACTGAGTGAATGAATAAAGGAATGAACTAACGATTTTACACGCAAGCATGACCTCATTCAATCTGCTAAGTGAGGCCCAGGCAGGGCAGGCATTGCCTCTTTTTTGTAGATGGGGAACTGAGACCAAGGTAATTCATGATCTTGCCTGAGGTCATTCCACTTGGATGTGGCTGACCTGTGGCTAGACACGGTACACTACATAGTACCAAGCTGAACATTCTTGGTATAGTAACCCAGGAAAACATCCTGTGACTCGACCCTTTGGGTCCTGCTAGTCACAGAAAATAGCTCTTCAGTGGCCCAGCTTCCTGGACACAGTCTCAGGGCCAAGTTCAGCATCTTGATCCTCCTTGCACACTTGGCATCTGCCTGCTTTTTTATGAGTCGCTTCAGGAAACGGCACCTCTTCATAAGTCTGTTGCCACACCTAACTTGAGGGGTCTGAACTGCTGAGATGTGGAGGCAGGAGGCTAGCGGCTTTATGCTGGGAGTCAGGAACAGAATGAAACCGCATATATGTAGGTCCTTTTTCTCCCACACTTGACAGAAACTTCAGATTGCCTAGATCACTAAATTAGTTCCAGGAAATCAGGCAAGCAAAGAACTCCTACAATAGCTGGGGCCTCCCGGGAGCTCAGAGTCCATAGTCCTAGGTGTGTTTCAGGAACGAAGTCTCCAAAGCCAGCAAGAGGGCTGGTTCCCTAGATGGGGAACGTCTCACATCCTCTGGACTTTCTTTTCACAGTCTTCTGTTCTGAATTCTTTTCGTTGGAGGCAGTGAGGTAAAGAGCACAGCACCAAGGATCAGAAAAATCCGGGTGCTAGTGCTGGCTTTGCCACTCATCAATTATGTCTCTTCTCTCCACCTCATTTTCCTCATCTACAGAATGGGAATAATTCCCAGCTATGCAAACTAGATGTGAGTTTAAAGAAGAACGGTTTGTATCAAGGTGTTTTTTAGCCAAAGACAAAAATGATGTCAGTGCTACTTTTTATGGCAAGGGAAAAAATAAAGACAAAGAGGAGGGACACTTCTAGGGTGTCCCAGAGTGCTCTATTCTCACTTGCTCATGGTTTCATTCATAATAAAGCACCAAGTGAATAAAGCATGCACCAGGTGTCAAGGGAGCAAAAGATATTTAAGATGTGGTGTCTGTCCTACAAGAATTAAAAGATAGCACAGACTCTACACCAAAAGATGGACAAAGATTCCAGAGAGTGCTGAAGATCACAGAGTGGAAAGGAAATTCTGTCTTCACAGAGGCTCTCGGATTGTTCAACCAGGTGAAGAGGCCACAAGAGGAAGGTGGGGGAAGAGGGGTGTTATGGTGCATAACGGTCTCCCCGTCTCTTTGTCCGGGAGGAAATGAGGTCATCCTGCTCTCCCGAATCCAGCCAAGTAATCTGGAGTCATGAGAGCTGCCGGGAGAGTGCTGTGAATCCAGCCAAGGGGAATCTGGAAGTTCAGCCAAATCCTCCTTGCACACTTGGCATCTGCCTGCTTTTTATGAGTCGCTTCAGGAAACGGCACCTCTTCATAAGTCTGTTGCCACACCTAACTTGAGGGGTCTGAACTGCTGAGATGTGGAGGCAGGAGGCTAGCGGCTTTATGCTGGGAGTCAGGAACAGAATGAAACCGCATATATGTAGGTCCTTTTTCTCCCACACTTGACAGAAACTTCAGATTGCCTAGATCACTAAATTAGTTCCAGGAAATCAGGCAAGCAAAGAACTCCTACAATAGCTGGGGCCTCCCGGGAGCTCAGAGTCCATAGTCCTAGGTGTGTTTCAGGAACGAAGTCTCCAAAGCCAGCAAGAGGGCTGGTTCCCTAGATGGGGAACGTCTCACATCCTCTGGACTTTCTTTTCACAGTCTTCTGTTCTGAATTCTTTTCGTTGGAGGCAGTGAGGTAAAGAGCACAGCACCAAGGATCAGAAAAATCCGGGTGCTAGTGCTGGCTTTGCCACTCATCAATTATGTCTCTTCTCTCCACCTCATTTTCCTCATCTACAGAATGGGAATAATTCCCAGCTATGCAAACTAGATGTGAGTTTAAAGAAGAACGGTTTGTATCAAGGTGTTTTTTAGCCAAAGACAAAAATGATGTCAGTGCTACTTTTTATGGCAAGGGAAAAAATAAAGACAAAGAGGAGGGACACTTCTAGGGTGTCCCAGAGTGCTCTATTCTCACTTGCTCATGGTTTCATTCATAATAAAGCACCAAGTGAATAAAGCATGCACCAGGTGTCAAGGGAGCAAAAGATATTTAAGATGTGGTGTCTGTCCTACAAGAATTAAAAGATAGCACAGACTCTACACCAAAAGATGGACAAAGATTCCAGAGAGTGCTGAAGATCACAGAGTGGAAAGGAAATTCTGTCTTCACAGAGGCTCTCGGATTGTTCAACCAGGTGAAGAGGCCACAAGAGGAAGGTGGGGGAAGAGGGGTGTTATGGTGCATAACGGTCTCCCCGTCTCTTTGTCCGGGAGGAAATGAGGTCATCCTGCTCTCAGAATCAGCATGACAGCCTCCAGCCAAGTAATCTGGAGTCATGAGAGCTGCCGGGAGAGTGCTGTGAATCACAAGAGTCAGTTGGGAATTTCCTGATAACTAACCTAGGAGTTTCGGGGTAAGTCTTCAGGCTGTAACATCTCTGTTTACATTTTGATCACGTTTATTTACAATTAGTGGGTTCTAACTCCAAACAAAACATACCACGGTCTTCTAGAGGAAGTAGCAAGGCTGGTTCTGAGTCTCTGACTCAGTTCATGCCCTAGGAGGCTGGCAGCTCAGAGATGGGCACAGAAGACCTCTCCAGAAACAATGGGTCACCTGCCTCGAGAGCAGGATGGTTAGCTTGTACTTTCTCCAGGCAGAGGCTGGCATCCTAAGACCTCTGACTGGAGCAGAGCAAAGAGAATTTCCTTCTTCTTGCCCTCCTGGCACTCTCTCCTACTCCTCTCAAGTGGACCCAGACCCAAGGTCCAGGTTTGCCAGGCAGCAAAATGCTGTAGGTCTCTGATGGCTCAGATGGTAAAGACTCTGCCTGCAATGTGGAAGACCCAGGTTCAATCCCTGCATTGGGAAGATCCCCTGGAGAAGGGAATGGCAACTCATTTCAATATGCTTGCCTGGGAAATCCCAGGGACAGAAGATTACAGTCCATAGGATGCCAAAGAGTAGGACACAACAGAGTGACCATCACTAGGCAAGGAGAGGAACCAAGCCTTGAGCCCCCTTGAACCTCCCCTTGGGCTCCTCCTCCCAAGCCTTGGGAGGATTCCGCCTCCTCCCATTCCACTGAGGGCCGCAGTCCTACAGGGTGGATTCAGGTGACCCTAAGCCCTGGTTCCCAGTATTAGGGGAAAGGGATGGGGGTGACTGAACTTCAAAGTCCCTACTGTGGTTCTTCGGCTCTACCTGAGAGAGATGTGTGTGTGTGTGGACTTGTGTGTGTGTACTTCCCCTCAGGCAGGAAGTATGGGGGGAGTTCTTTACACATGGTCTTTCTGAAGACCAATCTTATTTGATGAGCAATTATTTTATCTTAAAACAAAATTTAATCTGATTAATCCCCGTCTCTTTGTCCGGGAGGAAATGAGGTCATCCTGCTAGAATCAGCATGACAGCCTCCAGCCAAGTAATCTGGAGTCATGAGAGCGGCCGGGAGAGTGCTGTGAATCACAAGAGACAGTTGGGAATTTCCTGGTAACTAACCTGGGAGTTTCGGGGTAAGTCTTCAGGCTGCAACATCTCTGTTTACATTTTGATCACGTTTATTTACAATTAGTGGGTTCTAACTCCAAACAAAACATACCACGGTCTTCTAGAGGAAGTAGCAAGGCTGGTTCTGAGTCTCTGACTCAGTTCATGCCCTAGGAGGCTGGCAGCTCAGAGATGGGCACAGAAGACCTCTCCAGAAACAATGGGTCACCTGCCTCGAGAGCAGGATGGTTAGCTTGTACTTTCTCCAGGCAGAGGCTGGCATCCTAAGACCTCTGACTGGAGCAGAGCAAAGAGGCTTTCCTTCTTCTTGCCCTCCTGGCACTCTCTCCTACTCCTCTCAAGTGGACCCAGACCCAAGGTCCAGGTTTGCCAGGCAGCAAAATGCTGTAGGTCTCTGATGGCTCAGATGGTAAAGACTCTGCCTGCAATGTGGAAGACCCAGGTTCAATCCCTGCATTGGGAAGATCCCCTGGAGAAGGGAATGGCAACTCATTTCAATATGCTTGCCTGGGAAATCCCAGGGACAGAAGATTACAGTCCATGGGATGCCAAAGAGTAGGACACAACAGAGTGACCATCACTAGGCAAGGAGAGGAACCAAGCCTTGAGCCCCCTTGAACCTCCCCTTGGGCTCCTCCTCCCAAGCCTTGGGAGGATTCCGCCTCCTCCCATTCCACTGAGGGCCGCAGTCCTACAGGGTGGATTCAGGTGACCCTAAGCCCTGGTTCCCAGTATTAGGGGAAAGGGATGGGGGTGACTGAACTTCAAAGTCCCTACTGTGGTTCTTCGGCTCTACCTGAGAGAGATGTGTGTGTGTGTGGACTTGTGTGTGTGTACTTCCCCTCAGGCAGGAAGTATGGGGGGAGTTCTTTACACATGGTCTTTCTGAAGACCAATCTTATTTGATGAGCAATTATTTTATCTTACTAGAAGCAAAGCTTTATAATGTAGAATGCTAAATACACATGCATTTAAAACTGTAGTTATCTTTCGGGAATGGGTGATGCAAGGATATGTTTAAAAATTTAAACTGTGAAAGACCATAACAGTGAAGAATAAATCTTCCCATTCTCGTCCTCCAGTTCCCCAATTCCTTTCCTCAGAGGTGAAAACAAAACTTTCTACATTAATAAGGCTTCATTATGCCATTGTTTATTAAGTGACAATACTACGGCCCAAGCAAATAAATGAATAGTTCATTATAGGAAGTTCCTAGAGGACCTGTCAACACTTCAGTAGAAAGCATCCACAGTTTGTGCCCTAAGATTTTGTTTTCGCCCACGTGAGTGCTAAATCGCTTCAGCTGTGTATGACTCTTCGCGACACTATAGACTGTAGCCCGCCAGGCTCCTCTGTCCATGGGGATTCTCCAGGCAAGAATACTGGAGTGGGTTGCCATACCCTGGGGCGGAGGGGGCGGCGGTCTTTCAGATCCAGGGATGGAATTGGCATCTCTTTTGTCTCCTGCATTGGCAGGCAGGTTCTATGCCACTAGCGCCACCTGGGAAGCTCTGTTCTCACAATCCTACAGAATCATAGCAGGATCCAGTCCTTATCAAGTCCTCACTTTCAAAGATCTTTAAACCAAACCGTAAATTCTCTATAAAATCCGACACTCTCCCCCGCCACTAGCAAACTGCCTTATTGCAGCAGAAATAAACTCAGCTTTGTTTTATTCACTGGGTTGTTGATTTTGGAGAAGCGAGTGAGCAGGTGATGAAGAGCTGGTTTCCTGGAGGGGAGAGCCTCCCTAGCGCCTCTCCTTTTGGCAATTCTAGGGGCGTGGGGGATGCTGCATCCGCCGGGGCTCAGGCCAGGTGAATGGAAGGAGGGGCGAGGAGTTTAGTTACCTCTCCATCTCTAGGGTCAGACCTGGGAATCGCGCTGCCCTTCACAGTTAAGGTCGTGGAAGCCTGCGGGGTGTAAGTGGCGGCGGCCCCGAAGGGAAGCGCGGAGAAAGGAGCGGACTGGGAGATGCCTGGCTGGGGCGGGGCCGGGGCTGGGCGAGTCCTAATATAGAGCCTGCAGTGCCGGTTGGCAGCTCAGCGCGGAGACTGGAGCCCTAGAGCTCGGGCGGAGCATCAGAGTGTCTCCTAGTCGCCGCTGTCCGGGTCCTGCGCCCCTCCAGTCGTAACCGCGGTGAGTGTGCGCCTCCCTGGGAGCGCAGAGTGGATGCCGGCGACCCCGCTCCTGTCCGCTTTACTTCCCCTTACTCTCCGCCGCGGCTCGGCGGCGGCTACGCGCTGAGTCACCGCGCGCCCGTGCCCATGTGTCCCCCTGCAGCGGCCGGTCCAGCCTGCGCCACGACCCCCTGGACCTCCAGAGAGGAGAGACGGCCGGGTCTGGGGAGCCAGGTCACCGCGGGCTTGACCCGCAGGGAACACAGAGGGGCTCCAGCTCTGAACTGCAGTAACCTACCCGGTCCGCCTTCGCGCTCCTCCGCTTCTTCTCCTGACTTCTCCTTTCTTTGCAGAGCCGCTGTCTAGAGCCCAGCCTCCCCACCATGCGGGTCCTGCCGGCGTGCCTGCTCCTCTGTGCCCTGGTCGTGAGTGACTCCGAAGTGAGTGGCTTCCCTGCTTTGACTCTTAGCGGCGGGAGGGGGCTTCAAGACTCCTGAACAGCGTCAGGGAAGGAAAGGGCTGCATGGGGAGCCGGCGTCCTCCAAA
This sequence comes from Tragulus kanchil, assembly GCA_022376925.1. Classification (NCBI taxonomy): domain Eukaryota; kingdom Metazoa; phylum Chordata; class Mammalia; order Artiodactyla; family Tragulidae; genus Tragulus; species Tragulus kanchil. The sequence continues at coordinate 49,577,817 of JAIOJX010000005.1, forward strand.
ATTTATCAACAGCAGGGCTAAACCCTCCCAGGGCAACAGGACAGGTGTGGCATTGGGGCCTTGAGAACCAGGGAGCTTGCACTTGCTGGCAATGGAGGAAGAAGCCGCAGGGACTGCCCCAACCTGTTGGTACCTGATTTGTGAAGCATACTTGAGTCAGTCCATTTCTCCCTGCTGGAAACCTGTGATCTTCCATTTGAGGGCTAGGGAGACATGAACAGGATGCTGAGAGAGGGGACTAGAGGGAAGGCTGAGTTTTGAGACTGGAGCCAGTTCATCTTCACTCTGGAGTCTCAGGAACATGGACCGTTGGGTGAAGTTTTTCTCCTCCACCCTCCTATCTCTTCCAGGGCAGGAATGAACTTCATAAAGTGTCGGATGCATGTGAGTATCCACCCCTTGCACAGATATCTTGGGAAAGCCTCAGGAGGCTGCCCCTCCCTGTTCTTGCTGCAAGACTGGTTGTCCCCTGGCCTCCTCCCATGCTCCTTGCTTACCCTCCAAACTTTGTGTTTTCCAGCGAACTGTGACTGTCTGAACGGAGGAAAATGTGTGTCCTACAAGTACTTCTCCAACATTCAGAGATGCCACTGCCCAAAGAAATTCCAAGGGGAGCACTGTGAGATAGGTATGGGGGTCCTGTCTCTTACTGGGGACGAGGGGGCACCAGTGATTCAGGGGCAGGGAGACAAAGGTGGGATGCCAGAGCCAGCAGGAGTTTAGGAGGTGGAGTGGAGGGCATCTTCACCCACCCCATGATATACAGTCAAATACGGATACACACTGTCTCATCATGCTGGGGCTGCACGGTTGTGAGGTGGGGACGGAAGGAGATTCTTCCTAGTATCTTCTGCCTCACTGAAATCACTTGAGGCCTGGCAGGATCTCTAAAATACCTGTCTGAACTTCCTTCTCTAATATTCTCATCCTCACCTCCTTCCATAGATACATCGAAAACCTGCTATCAGGGGAATGGTCACTCTTACCGAGGGAAGGCCAACACCGATTCTAGGGGCCGGCCCTGCCTGGCCTGGAACTCTCCCATGGTCCTTCTGAAAACGTACCATGCCCACAGATCTGATGCGCTTCAGCTGGGCCTGGGGAAACACAATTATTGCAGGTAAGTGTGGGTAGCAAAGACCTTCCTCATGGCCTCACAGAAACCTTTGGTTACCATCCCGTTGGCCACGTGCTGGCCATAGCATGAGAAAATCAAGGTCATGGTTGAGTCTTCCCTCAAAGGGAAGATACAGAAAACTCATTCAGTGTTGGAATGACACCCTGCTCCCTTCTGTGTTGCCAGGAACCCAGACAATCAGAGAAGGCCCTGGTGCTACGTGCAGGTTGGCCTAAAGCAGTTTGTCAAACAGGACTGCTCTGTTGGTGCGTGTCACTGGCTTGTTTTTGATGGTGGGGTGAAGTTTTCTCCTCCACCCTCCTATCTCTTCCAGGGCAGGAATGAACTTCATAAAGTGTCGGATGCATGTGAGTATCCACCCCTTGCACAGATATCTTGGGAAAGCCTCAGGAGGCTGCCCCTCCCTGTTCTTGCTGCAAGACTGGTTGTCCCCTGGCCTCCTCCCATGCTCCTTGCTTACCCTCCAAACTTTGTGTTTTCCAGCGAACTGTGACTGTCTGAACGGAGGAAAATGTGTGTCCTACAAGTACTTCTCCAACATTCAGAGATGCCACTGCCCAAAGAAATTCCAAGGGGAGCACTGTGAGATAGGTATGGGGGTCCTGTCTCTTACTGGGGACGAGGGGGCACCAGTGATTCAGGGGCAGGGAGACAAAGGTGGGATGCCAGAGCCAGCAGGAGTTTAGGAGGTGGAGTGGAGGGCATCTTCACCCACCCCATGATATACAGTCAAACACGGATACACACTGTCTCATCATGCTGGGGCTGCACGGTTGTGAGGTGGGGACGGAAGGAGATTCTTCCTAGTATCTTCTGCCTCACTGAAATCACTTGAGGCCTGGCAGGATCTCTAAAATACCTGTCTGAACTTCCTTCTCTAATATTCTCATCCTCACCTCCTTCCATAGATACATCGAAAACCTGCTATCAGGGGAATGGTCACTCTTACCGAGGGAAGGCCAATACCGATTCTAGGGGCCGGCCCTGCCTGGCCTGGAACTCTCCCATGGTCCTTCTGAAAACGTACCATGCCCACAGATCTGATGCGCTTCAGCTGGGCCTGGGGAAACACAATTATTGCAGGTAAGTGTGGGTAGCAAAGACCTTCCTCATGGCCTCACAGAAACCTTTGGTTACCATCCCGTTGGCCACGTGCTGGCCATAGCATGAGAAAATCAAGGTCATGGTTGAGTCTTCCCTCAAAGGGAAGATACAGAAAACTCATTCAGTGTTGGAATGACACCCTGCTCCCTTCTGTGTTGCCAGGAACCCAGACAATCAGAGAAGGCCCTGGTGCTACGTGCAGGTTGGCCTAAAGCAGTTTGTCCAGGAGTGCATGGTACAGGACTGCTCTGTTGGTGCGTGTCACTGGCTTGTTTTTGATGGTGGGGTGGAAGGTGACAAACTCATATGTTACCTTTTTCCATCACAGGAGGGATGAGGAGGGAGGCCTACCTGGCCCTGAAAACTTGGGAGGTCAGGGGACCAGGAGCTGGACACTTTACCCTACCTCCCTCCCCAAGACAGCCCTTTCTTTCTCCTCCAGGAAAAGATTCCTCCTCTCCTACAGAAAAAGTAGAGTTCCAGTGTGGCCAGAAAGCTCTGAGGCCCCGCTTTAAGATTGTCGGGGGAGAATTCACCACCATCGAGAACCAGCCTTGGTTTGCAGCCATCTACAGGAGGCATCGGGGAGGCTCTACCACCTACGTGTGCGGTGGCAGTCTCATCAGTCCCTGCTGGGTGGTCAGCGCCACACACTGCTTCGTGTATGTTCCTTACCTCTTGTCCCTGCCCTTCTACCCAAACATATCCTTCCTCCTTCCCAGCAAAAGATTCCCCTTATTTCTAACCCCTCAGTCTCTCTCTGTATGGCCCATGGCCTTGGGGAGAAGTGATGCTCTCAGGTCCCTGTGGTGGTGGGGGGGGAGTGACAGGATCTCACGTGATCTGACTGGCTGACACATCTCCCGACAGTGATCACACAAAGAAGGAGGACTACATTGTTTACCTCGGTCGGTCAAAGCTTAACTCCGGCACATCTGGGGAGATGGCGTTTGAGGTGGAAAAGCTCATCCTGCATGAGGACTACAGTGCTGACACCCTCGCTCACCACAATGATATTGGTGAGTGGAAAACACTCACGCGCGGTAATGATGATAGGGGAAGGGGGATCTGAGAAGAGACCTGAGTGGGAGGTGGGGGTTGTAGGGGAACTTGAAGGCCCCACTTTGCACAACAAAGGGAGTGGTGGGGAAGGGTTCAGAGTGAAAACCATGAGCAGCCTGGTGCTCCTCTGTAGAGTCCCTGGATTTCCAAACAGGTAGCCTCCTCTGGGGGGCAAGAGCTAGAGCTTGGATGCCCCTTCCATTAAGCCTCTGTCTGTCCCAGAATATAGAACTTGGACATAGTATTGCGCTGAATTTCAGCCTAGCTACCTCATCCAGGGCTTTTTGCAGGAAAAAAAATGTGTGCTAGCCCTAGCTGTCTGAGCCTCTATTAGCACTAGAACAAAACCCTTGAGGTCCAGGACAGGAGAGGCTTGTCTTAGGTGACAAGCTACCAGCAGATCTTCTAGGATGCCCTCTGACCCTAACTTATGCAGAAACAGACAGCCTCAGGGTTTGGAGGGAAGTGATGGTAACCACCTGACCAGGTGGTGGTCTTTCCCCTCTGACTCCTTTCTGCTCCCCCAGCCTTGCTGAAGATCCGGACCAGCAAGGGCCAATGTGCACAGCCATCCCGGTCCATACAGACCATCTGCCTGCCCCCACTGTATGGAGATGCCCATTTTGGCGCAAGCTGTGAGATCACTGGCTTTGGAAAAGAGGATCCCTGTAAGTGACATTTGGGTCTGGCGGAGTGGGTCCTGGGCGACTGTTGTAACCTGGAAGTGAACTCAGCCTGAGCAAGGGAAGACTGTGGAGAAAGAGATGGGAGCACTGTGAAGGCAGCAGATGGGTCCAGGGGTCGATTGGGGAGCACTGTTTAGGGACTGATGAGCCATACAATTAAATGGGTGAGAGATGAGAGACTACAGGAAGGATAAAGACTAGATCTGGGTGGGGAAAAAAATCAGGGCTTTCCCTGGAAGGAACACTTTTTTGGTTCCCTCCCTGGCAGAGAGTCCCAGTGTGCAGACTGGACAGACACATCTTAATGTAAATTCCTCCCTGTTTCCTCCATCTAGCTGACTATCGCTACCCAGAGCAGCTGAAGATGACTGTTGTGAAGCTGGTTTCCCACGAGGAGTGTCAGCAGCCCCACTACTATGGTACTGAAGTCACCAACAAAATGCTGTGTGCGGCTGACCCACAGTGGGAAACAGATTCCTGCCAGGTGAGTGTCCCAGGTGTCTCTCTCCATCACCGCTAAGTCTCCCAGGGATCCTGGTTTTTTTCTTACCAGTTTTGGGGAACCTCTCTCCAGTCAAAGTCCTAGGAAGCCAGGACCAGGGGTTCAGGTCTTGGAAGGTTTAAACCAGTCACACACACACACACACACAAACACACACATATATATGCATATATTTGTGTATATATATTTGTCCTTATGTATTTTATTTATTTATTTATTTGGCTGTCATAGTTGTGACATGCGGAAGCTTTAGTTGCAGCATGGAAACTCTTAGTTGTGGCATGTGGGATCTAGTTCCCTGAGCAGGGATTGAACCTGGGCCCCCTGCTTTGAGAGCTCAAAGTCTCAGCCACTGGACCACGAGGGAAGCACCTGTCCTTATGTATTTACCAAACATTTGTCAAGAGCCTGGCTCTAGGGCTTCCCTGGTGGTCCAGTGGGTAAGGACACCGCCTTGCAGTGCAAAGGGCGCCGGTTCAATCCCTGGCCTGGGAAGATCCCACGTGCCGCGGAGCAGCTGGACCCATGTGTCCAATTGCTGAGCCAGAAACTCTGGAGCGCGTGCGCCCAGAGCCGGTGCTCTGCGACAACGGAGGCCACTGCGATGGGAGACCCACATGGGCCAGAGAACAAAGATGGATGAAACTGAATAAATGAAAGACCAGTAGATGTGGCCCGCCCGCCCCCCTCCCTCCCCAACCCGCACCTGCGCCAAAAAAAAAAAAAAAATTCTAAAAAAAAAAAAAAGAGCCTGGCTCTATGCCAGGCACTTCAGACTCAGGGAGGGAGGGGGACTAAGACTGTAAGAAAGAGAAAACAATAGAAAATAACACAACTCAGTGCTCAGAGTGTGGTGTGAATTATACATGATTGACTGTGTAAGAAGGAAATGAGCACCAGGTAGGTGGTCAAAAGAAGGGAGTGCTTTAGAGAGGATGTGACTCAGTAGGGATTTGAGGGGGAGGCAGAGGGAAGAAAGTGGTTTCAGTGCCAACAAAGTAAATAGATAACTTGGGTGGAGGAGAGGTCTGAAAGGATGGAATGTGAAAAGGCATTAACAGTTCTGGAAACTCTGGAGTTAAAAATGGCATCTCCTGTGCATAGGTGGAAGGAGACCAGCTCCCTGGCAGTGGGCCGTTCATGAGGCCCACTGTGCTTTTTGGGAGGAGTCGGGAGCTTCAAAAGTCCTAGGAAGCCAGGACCAGGGGTTCAGGTCTTGGAAGGTTTAAACCAGTCACACACATCACACATACAAACACACACATATATATGCATAGATTTGTGTATAGATATTTGTCCTTATGTATTTTATTTATTTATTTATTTGGCTGTCATAGTTGTGACATGCGGAAGCTTTAGTTGCAGCATGGAAACTCTTAGTTGTGGCATGTGGGATCTAGTTCCCTGAGCAGGGATTGAACCTGGGCCCCCTGCTTTGAGAGCTCAAAGTCTCAGCCACTGGACCACGAGGAAGCACCTGTCCTTATGTATTTACCAAACATTTGTCAAGAGCCTGGCTCTAGGGCTTCCCTGGTGGTCCAGTGGGTAAGGACACCGCCTTGCAGTGCAAAGGCGCGGTTCAATCCTGGCCTGGGAAGATCCCACGTGCTGGAGCAGCTGGACCCATGTGTCCAATTGCTGAGCCAGAAACTCTGGGCGTGCGCCCAGAGCCGGGGCTCTGCGACAACAGAGGCCACTGCGATGGGAGACCCACATGGGCCAGAGAACAAAGATGGATGAAACTGAATAAATGAAAGACCAGTAGATGTGGCCCGCCCGCCCCCCTCCCTCCCCAACCCGCACCTGCGCCAAAAAAAAAAAAAAAAAATTCTAAAAAAAAAAAAAAGAGCCTGGCTCTATGCCAGGCACTTCAGACTCAGGGAGGGAGGGGGACTAAGACTGTAAGAAAGAGAAAACAATAGAAAATAACACAACTCAGTGCTCAGAGTGTGGTGTGAATTATACATGATTGACTGTGTAAGAAGGAAATGAGCACCAGGTAGGTGGTCAAAAGAAGGGAGTGCTTTAGAGAGGATGTGACTCAGTAGGGATTTGAGGGGGAGGCAGAGGGAAGAAAGGTGAGTATTTCAGCTGCCATATACCAAAGTGAGAATGAGTATGACACACTTTGGGATGGAAGGAGAAGCAGGGTCTGAAAATGTAGATGGAATGGTAGAGAATAGGACTTTGAAAGGCAAGCAGAAGATTTTTAAATTTGATGTGATAGGAAATGGGGAATCACTAAGGACATTGACTCTAGGGAACTCTCTTCTCTCTCTGGCATGACTGGGCAGTAGGGGGCACACGGCCCCCTTCTCACTTCTCCCAGAGCTCACATTTTTGTGTCTTTGGCTTAACAGGGAGATTCGGGGGGCCCGCTGGTCTGCTCTATCCAAGACCGCCTGACTCTGACTGGGATTGTCAGCTGGGGCCGAGAATGCGCCATGAAGGACAAGCCAGGCGTCTACACAAGGGTCTCAAAATTCCTTACCTGGATCTCCACTCAAACACGGGGAGAGGTTGGCCCTGCCCTCCGAGGACTCCAGTGAGCCAAGGAGAACACCACTCATTCCCAAACCGACCGTCGTCTTTGCAGCAGGGCCATCTGCTCAGCTATATATAAGGGAGAGACTGAGGAAGATGGCTCTGCAGAGGCGGTTTTACTTGTGCTGCCCCCAGGGTGAGCAACAGTAGGTTTATCCTCAGATATAGTCTGGGTGCTGGGCGCCCAGATCCCTCCTGGCCAGGATGGAAGGGTGATCCTGAAACAGGGCATTACTATCGTTTTCTGGACGAAAGCCTCCTGGAGTTAAAAATGGCATCTCCTGTGCATAGGTGGAAGGAGACCAGCTCCCTGGCAGTGGGCCGTTCATGAGGCCCACTGTTGGGAAACGAATGATTTCCCAATTAGGAAGTGTGACAGAACTGAGGTCTCTTGAGAGAGCATGGCCAATGAGAGAACAATGCTTTGGAGGGCAGAGACACTAATGACTTGAGGGAAGGGCTCTGACTTCCCATGAATGCATCAGGAAACGTTACATGGGTATGTTTGCACACTTGTGCGCAAGCTCTTGTCAATGTACGACCTGGTGTTCCGTGTCTGACTGGAGGTCTAGATACTTCCCTAAATTGTCTGGACTGTGACGTCATACAGAATGGCCTGTTAGGAGAGGTCTTGGGTCACTCCTGGGGCCTCACGGGACTCCCAGGCCATGATATGTGTAAGTGTATCATTCTGGGGCACAGACTGTGACCAGCACTAAATCTGCAGTTTTAAAGTTTTTTGGGTTTACTTCTGCCCGGGCACCGACCTGAGGACCACTCCTGAAATTTGATGTAGAGAATAGGACTTTGAAAGGCAAGCAGAAGATTTTTAAATTTGATGTGATAGGAAATGGGGAATCACTAAGGACATTGACTCTAGGGAACTCTCTTCTCTCTCTGGCATGACTGGGCAGTAGGGGGCACACGGCCCCCTTCTCACTTCTCCCAGAGCTCACATTTTGTGTCTTTGGCTTAACAGGGAGATTCGGGGGGCCCGCTGGTCTGCTCTATCCAAGACCGCCTGACTCTGACTGGGATTGTCAGCTGGGGCCGAGAATGCGCCATGAAGGACAAGCCAGGCGTCTACACAAGGGTCTCAAAATTCCTTACCTGGATCTCCACTCAAACACGGGGAGAGGTTGGCCCTGCCCTCCGAGGACTCCAGTGAGCCAAGGAGAACACCACTCATTCCCAAACCGACCGTCGTCTTTGCAGCAGGGCCATCTGCTCAGCTATATATAAGGGAGAGACTGAGGAAGATGGCTCTGCAGAGGCGGTTTTACTTGTGCTGCCCCCAGGGTGAGCAACAGTAGGTTTATCCTCAGATATAGTCTGGGTGCTGGGCGCCCAGATCCCTCCTGGCCAGGATGGAAGGGTGATCCTGAAACAGGGCATTACTATCGCTTTTCTGGACTAAAGTTTCCTGGAGTTAAAAATGGCATCTCCTGTGCATAGGTGGAAGGAGACCAGCTCCCTGGCAGTGGGCCGTTCATGAGGCCCACTGTTGGGAAACGAATGATTTCCCAATTAGGAAGTGTGACAGAACTGAGGTCTCTTGAGAGAGCATGGCCAATGAGAGAACAATGCTTTGGAGGGCAGAGACACTAATGACTTGAGGGAAGGGCTCTGACTTCCCATGAATGCATCAGGAAACGTTACATGGGTATGTTTGCACACTTGTGCGCAAGCTCTTGTCAATGTACGACCTGGTGTTCCGTGTCTGACTGGAGGTCTAGATACTTCCCTAAATTGTCTGGACTGTGACGTCATACAGAATGGCCTGTTAGGAGAGGTCTTGGGTCACTCCTGGGGCCTCACGGGACTCCCAGGCCATGATATGTGTAAGTGTATCATTCTGGGGCACAGACTGTGACCAGCACTAAATCTGCAGTTTCACTTTCACATAGATGTCCATTTTCTTGGCCAGTTATCACTTCTGACCTCTCAGCTGAGTTCATCCGATCCTCGCTGAGTGAGGTGAGGACCACTCCTGTACACTGAATATTTAATAATTATATTCTGGTATTTTTATTTATATCTATTTTTGTAATTTTGAATAAATATGATCAATCAATTGTGATTTTTTCTGAAGATTTTGACTGTTCCCTGGTGCTTGTATGGGAGGGAGTCGGGAGCATAAAAAGTAGAAAATGACAATGGTGGAATGCACCTCAAGGGTTCCCGAAGGGCTGTATTCCGGGACTTAATGAGCCTTCGGGAAGAAGAGACTAGCAGGGTTGTAGAGTAGACCCTCCATAGCACATAAGGTACAAAACGGTGCCCCAGGGACCTTCCTGGCAGTCCAGTGGTGAAGACTCTGCCTTCTAATGCAGGGATTGCAGGTTTGATCCCTGGGAAACTAAGATTCCACATCTGGTCGTGTGGTGGTGGGGGTAGAGGGGTACGGAAGTGGGCGTGGGGTGAGAAAGGGCTCTGCCCCAACCCAGAAGTCCACAGCTTGGTAAACTGTGAAGGCTGTTTCAACTCTCGATTCTCTGCCCAGCCTGATGCCTTTGTGCAGTGAGCATGTTATGCAACTTTACACAGTGATTCTCTTTAAGGGAGCCTCCTACCATAGTCTCTGCACTCTGTCCCCAACAACCCTTGTGTTGAACCAAGGGGGACACATGCATGAGTGAAAGGTGCTGATGCAAAACCCAGCCCAGCTTGAGTCTGTGGCTTTCAGGAATCAGAAAACATAATTTCCCATAATCCGTGTGAGGCTGGGGCTGAGTTACCTCATTATGTTAATGAGAGTCATGACCAGCCTTTCCTATCCCTAATATCAGGGAGCTCAGAATTTAAAACTGAGTGATATCCTGATGGGTGTGTACACATATATTGAACCAACATCAACTTCTTAAAAATTGGATGTAAAAGGCAAGCCAGGAGATCCTGGGGCCTCACGGGACTCCCAGGCCATGATATGTGTAAGTGTATCATTCTGGGGCACAGACTGTGACCAGCACTAAATCTGCAGTTTCACTTTCACATAGATGTCCATTTTCTTGGCCAGTTATCACTTCTGACCTCTCAGCTGAGTTCATCCGATCCTCGCTGAGTGAGGTGAGGACCACTCCTGTACACTGAATATTTAATAATTATATTCTGGTATTTTTATTTATATCTATTTTTGTAATTTTGAATAAATATGATCAATCAATTGTGATTTTTTCTGAAGATTTTGACTGTTCCCTGGTGCTTGTATGGGAGGGAGTCGGGAGCATAAAAAGTAGAAAATGACAATGGTGGAATGCACCTCAAGGGTTCCCGAAGGGCTGTATTCTGGGACTTAATGAGCCTTCGGGAAGAAGAGACTAGCAGGGTTGTAGAGTAGACCCTCCATAGCACATAAGGTACAAAACGGTGCCCCAGGGACCTTCCTGGCAGTCCAGTGGTGAAGACTCTGCCTTCTAATGCAGGGATTGCAGGTTTGATCCCTGGGAAACTAAGATTCCACATCTGGTCGTGTGGTGTTGGGGGTAGAGGGGTACGGAGGTGGGCGTGGGGTGAGAAAGGGCTCTGCCCCAACCCAGAAGTCCACAGCTTGGTAAACTGTGAAGGCTGTTTCAACTCTCGATTCTCTGCCCAGCCTGATGCCTTTGTGCAGTGAGCATGTTATGCAACTTTACACAGTGATTCTCTTTAAGGGAGCCTCCTACCATAGTCTCTGCACTCTGTCCCCAACAACCCTTGTGTTGAACCAAGGGGGACACATGCATGAGTGAAAGGTGCTGATGCAAAACCCAGCCCAGCTTGAGTCTGTGGCTTTCAGGAATCAGAAAACATAATTTCCCATAATCCGTGTGAGGCTGGGGCTGAGTTACCTCATTATGTTAATGAGAGTCATGACCAGCCTTTCCTATCCCTAATATCAGGGAGCTCAGAATTTAAAACTGAGTGATATCCTGATGGGTGTGTACACATATATTGAACCAACATCAACTTCTTAAAAATTGGATGTAAAAGGCAAGCCAGGAGTTATAGTTGCATGCCAAAACACTGAAATTTCCAAGTTACATTAATGAGTTTTAAGCAAGTGTTTCTTAACCAAGTCACCTGAGAATTAATATATATATATATATTCCACCCACAGAGACTGTGATTCAGGTCAGGACTGGTGCCAGGGCTCGTGAGTTTGGAAGAATTCCCCAGGTGTTTCTGATATGCAGCCATGATTGAGATCTGTTGGGACAACTGGCTAGATTATGTGAAAGACTCAGTAAATTCAAGGTTTTATCAGTATTTGTTTTCTGCTTGAACAGTTAGATTTCTGAGTGAGGTCTGAGGGTGCAAGGTCTCCTGGGACCTTCTGTTCAGAGGATCTCTAGACCATGGACTGCTGGAGGGCAAGGACCCAGAGCATTCAGTTTTTAATCCCCATAATCTAGCAAGTTTGATTCAGTATGATACAGTTTGATTCAGTATGATGCAGTGGTTCAGAGCATGGATTTTGGAGTCAGGTGGCCCAGACTGGATTCTTGTGTGATTTGGGAAAAACTCTTACCATTCATGCCTCAGTTTCCTCACCTGTATAAAAGAGATAGCTACCTCCCAGGATTGTTATAAAGATTCATGCACTCATAAATCTCTTAGGCATAATCCTGGCACCTAGTAAAGGCACATAAAACAGTGGCTACTATTATAGATTCTTGTAGAATTGAATGGGACCTCCCTCCCCTCTTTCCACCCCAGGGCTGCATAGGTGTGTTTTGTGAAACCTGCTAGGAGAGAAAAGTAACGACGGAAAGCTAGGGAAACCAGTCCACGCTGAGTTGCTATTCAGCCTCTACATTCCCCTCCAGGGACCAAGAAAGATCGTGTTCCAACATGAGCAGCGCCAGCATCAGGGCTCACAGACACTGAAAACAGGAAGTATGAACCCCACTGGAGGGTTGAGCAATGCACTGTTAACAATATCCAGACCATTTTCCAGCCACCTGACTGACCCCCAGCCAGCTGCTGTCTCTTCTCACCGACCTCACTAAGGGTTAGCAGGAATCAGCCACTTCTCCAGTACCAGTTTCGTGGCTCCAGACACAACCCTGTCATTCACTTTAGGGACTACCTTCTTCTAGTGCCCGCTATGTACTGGACCTTGTGTGAAGGTCCTTCACTAAGGATCTGGTTTAGTCCTTGTAACAATCCTACAGGGAAAGGCGCCATTCTTAACGCCATCTAACAGTAAAGAAAATGGAGGCACAGAGAGATTGGGTGACTTGCCTAAGGCAGTGTGGCTGGTAAGTTTTGGGGCCAGGGTTTGGACCCAGACAGCTGGCTCCAGAGGGCACAGGCCCACTACTGTGACACATGACCTCTCAGAAGGGCCTCACCTGAGGGAACGTTAGCAGCCCTCTTCAAGCTCCCTACTTTAGGGATGCTGGGTGTAGAAAGCCTAAGTGTGTCAGAATGTCAACCCTGGCCTAGATTATAACTTCCCTCTTAAAAAATTCCCAGGCCAAGCAAGCAAATCACTTTCAACCATCAGTTGCCAAGTAACACTTCAGTCTCCTCAAGCGAGCCTCAGCCTTTTTGATAGAAACCTGACTACACTGAGATGCTTTTCTGCTTTCACCAGAACCCCTCCTTCTGAAACAGTCTATGCCCCATTGTACTATCAGGACTCGACTTGATTTCCACTCATGCTCTGCCTTTCCCAATACAACCTCCCTCAACAACCACACCCCTGCTTCCACTCCTCCACTCACCCCTGTTTGTCCACCTTCTCCCCTAGCTGCAGACACTTAATCCTGCCATTTGAATCACAGTGAAAGGAGTTTGCTGGGCTGTTCTTTAAATAACAGCACTATTTAATAGTACTATTTTAGTATATTTTAGGCTACACTAATTCACATACCATACAATTCACCCATTAAAAGTGTACAACTTAATGATTTTTAGTGTATTCGCAGAGTTGTACAATAATTATCACCATCAATTTTAGAACATGTTCATCACCTCAGAAAGAAACCCTACTCCAGGCAAGAGGGATCAATCAGGAGCTTGGAATTAACATACAACACTCTACTATATATAAGGTAAATAAAGAACAGAGACCTACTGTACATACAGCACAGGGAATTCTCCTCAGTATTCTGTGATAACCTACATGAGAAAAGACTCTGAAAAGAATAGCCAGCTGCTGTCTCTTCTCACCGACCTCACTAAGGGTTAGCAGGAATCAGCCACTTCTCCAGTACCAGTTTCGTGGCTCCAGACACAACCCTGTCATTCACTTTAGGGACTACCTTCTTCTAGTGCCCGCTATGTACTGGACCTTGTGTGAAGGTCCTTCACTAAGGATCTGGTTTAGTCCTTGTAACAATCCTACAGGGAAAGGCGCCATTCTTAACGCCATCTAACAGTAAAGAAAATGGAGGCACAGAGAGATTGGGTGACTTGCCTAAGGCAGTGTGGCTGGTAAGTTTTGGGGCCAGGGTTTGGACCCAGACAGCTGGCTCCAGAGGGCACAGGCCCACTACTGTGACACATGACCTCTCAGAAGGGCCTCACCTGAGGGAACGTTAGCAGCCCTCTTCAAGCTCCCTACTTTAGGGATGCTGGGTGTAGAAAGCCTAAGTGTGTCAGAATGTCAACCCTGGCCTAGATTATAACTTCCCTCTTAAAAAATTCCCAGGCCAAGCAAGCAAATCACATTCAACCATCAGTTGCCAAGTAACACTTCAGTCTCCTCAAGCGAACCTCAGCCTTTTTGATAGAAACCTGACTACACTGAGATGCTTTTCTGCTTTCACCAGAACCCCTCCTTCTGAAACAGTCTATGCCCCATTGTACTATCAGGACTCGACTTGATTTCCACTCATGCTCTGCCTTTCCCAATACAACCTCCCTCAACAACCACACCCCTGCTTCCACTCCTCCACTCACCCCTGTTTGTCCACCTTCTCCCCTAGCTGCAGACACTTAATCCTGCCATTTGAATCACAGTGAAAGGAGTTTGCTGGGCTGTTCTTTAAATAACAGCACTATTTAATAGTACTATTTTAGTATATTTTAGGCTACACTAATTCACATACCATACAATTCACCCATTAAAAGTGTACAACTTAATGATTTTTAGTGTATTCGCAGAGTTGTACAATAATTATCACCATCAATTTTAGAACATGTTCATCACCTCAGAAAGAAACCCTACTCCAGGCAAGAGGGATCAATCAGGAGCTTGGAATTAACATACAACACTCTACTATATATAAGGTAAATAAAGAACAGAGACCTACTGTACATACAGCACAGGGAATTCTCCTCAGTATTCTGTGATAACCTACATGAGAAAAGACTCTGAAAAAGAATGAATATATGTACAACTGAAACTAACACAACATCACACATCAACTATAATCTAATAAAAATAATAAAAAAAAGAGAAATCTCATACCTATTAGCAATGATTCCCTTTTTCTCCCTAACTCCCTCAGCTGCTAATCTACTTTCTTCTCCAGGAGTTTGCCTATTCTGGACATTTCATATTTATAGTTCGCCATCTCAACCTGCTCCACTTGGCCCTGAATATTGGGTTGCCCCAAATAAGACCCTAGACCAGCTCCTCTTCTCACCCTAAACTTTCTCCCACACAGTCTTAATCACACCCAGCGTTAAATTACCATCAATCAACAGTTGACACGCAAATGCTTATCTCCAGCCAGACATCCTCTTTGAGCTCCAAACCCCTACCTTCCTGGGGGTAGGGGATGTCTACTTGACATCCCTTTAGGTTTTCACATTTCGGGCACCTCAAATTCAATCTGCCCTAAGTCAGCCCTGTCTTCAGGTCCCAGTCTGATCAATTTCTTTCATTACTGTCTCTGGTGATGGCACCACCTCCATTCACATCCAGAAAACTTAGTGTCATCTCGATGCTTCTCTCCTTTTACCCTCCTCATCCCAACCATCTCCAAACTCTGGATTTCTGTCTCACAGTTTTTGTGGTCATCCATGTCTCTTCATTTTCACCCCCACTGTTACTTGAGACCCTACCACCATCTACTCTTGCTGAGACCACCACAGTAGCTTCCCAACCGGCCTCCCCCATTGACTCTATCTCTCCTTTCACTCCCTCCACACCCCCACCAATCTATTCTGCTCATTTGATGTAAGAAATCTTTTGAAAATGCAAAGATGCTTAATAACTCCCATTACTCCTGTTGTCTAGCTTGGGCACGGCCTGGAGCCTACCTCTTCTCTAGCTCCACTTGGCACTAACCTCTTCCAGACTTGCCCTACTCAGCCATTCTCTTACTCATAGGTTTCTCTCTCACCACTGGGCCCTTGCTCATCATGTTCCTTCTGAGTGGGACTTTCTTTGACTGGTTAGTTCTTCCTCATACTTCAGAGATCACTTTGCCAAGGAATTTTTTTCCTTGGCAAAAGGAAATGGGGTAAATTGCTCTCTGGTGCTCTCTCTACCCTTGCCCTTATACTTCTTTATCTCAGGCATTTTTGTTGTTGTTGTTGTTGGATGCCGTTTTTCCTTTACCTCTATCTGTAGATGAACCCAGGGCTTCCCTGGTGGCTCAGCCAGTAAAGAATCCACCTGCAGAGCAGGAAACATGAATTTGATCCCTGGGTATGGAAGATCCTCAGGAAGAGGAAATGGCAATCCACTCCAGTATCCTTGCCTGAAGAATTCTGTGGACAGAGGAGCCTGGCAGGCTACCATCCAAATGGAGTTGGACACGACTGAGTGACTAACACACACACACACACACACACAGATGATCCTACTACTTTGTCTACAGTCTCAT
Organism: Tragulus kanchil; assembly: GCA_022376925.1. Taxonomy (NCBI): domain Eukaryota; kingdom Metazoa; phylum Chordata; class Mammalia; order Artiodactyla; family Tragulidae; genus Tragulus; species Tragulus kanchil. The sequence continues at coordinate 49,593,618 of JAIOJX010000005.1, forward strand.
TATACTATGTATCACCACTCTGATACACTTATCACTGTTGCAATTTTACTTTTGCTGTATCACTGTCTAATCAACATTTGCTTTTCCCTACCAAACTGTAACCTCCATGAGGGAGAGTGTGTTTTGATCACCACTATATCCTGAGTGTTAAGCATGATGTCTAGAATATTAGTAAATATTTAGTAAATGTTTATTAAATGAATGCATTATGATGTGTTTCTTTCATTTTTTCTCTGCTTCTTTTTAACATAGTTATGTTCACACTCTATATTTAATTTTGTACCTTTGCAATTGTCATATTTTGTCATAAACCATTTCCTGTGGTATTAAAAATATTTCCAAGCCTATTATGTGCAATGCAGTTAATAATAACACTCACCCAGCCCAACTTTCTGGATTGAGGCATTATAGATAAAATATGTGAAAGTTATCTGTAATCTGTATGTACATATGAGGCAGTACTATTTACATTTAAAAGGAAATGGGGTAAAATTTCTCTCTGGTGCCCTCTCCACCCTTGCCCTTATACCTCTTTACCTCGGGCGTTTTTTTTTTCTTGTAGGGGGGATGCCTTTGTTCTGCCTGCCCACATAGTTAAGGTCTAAAGTCTAATATGCTACCAGCCCAAAGAGTTTACATTTTTTTAGAAGGATTTCTAAAAGAAGGGCATTCTGGCCAAGTTTTTTTTTTTTTTTTTTTTTTAAATTTTGGCCTCTTTTATTGGTTATTTATTTATTTTCATCCACCTTTATCCTTTGGCCTGTGTGGGCCTCCCATTGCAGTGGCCTTTCTTGTTGCAAAGCATCACCTCTGGGTGCATGCACTCCAGATCCCCTGCACTGCATGCACTGAAGATCCCCTCAAGAAGGGAAAGGCTGTCCACTCCAGTATTCTTGCCTGGAGAATTTCATGGACTGAGGAGCCTAGCAGGCTACAGTCCATGGGGTCACGAAGAGTTGGACATGACTGAGCGACTAACATTTTCACTACTACACTTTCATATCTAGCAGGTAGTTGACCGAACTAGAGTTACTACTGGTGCAATTCTGGGGATCTGTATGTACAGGGCAAGCTAGATGGACTCTGTGACCCTGTCCTCTCAATTGGAAAAATTCTCATCACCATAATCACCAAGCGGTGATATCATCCAAACCTGTGGGGGTTGACACTTGTTTCCTAAACATTCCAGGTCTGTTCAGCCCTGTGACTATGGTTCTGAAATGAAGGAACTTCTCTAAAACCTCCTAGTCCTGTGACACATAGTCAGTGAACTGGTGGATGGGTCTGTGGTATGTATAAGGCGATTAGCAGATGCTGGATCTAGCTGTTTGCCTGCTGGCTTCCTAAAACTGAGGCATGACTATTGGTGTTTGGGGTGATCATATGCAGTTGGCACATAACCAAGTTCTGCACTCAGGGTGTGAAAATAAAGTGGATTTTGTAAGAACTCTGATGGATGATGTTCTCAACCCAATTCCTTCATTCCCCTTTTCTGTGTCTTTATATTCTCACTTCCTCTCAATAGAAAAGAATGACTTTCTTTTCTCCCTTGGCTCTTTTTATCTTTGCTCTCCGGTCTCTTTAGCTTTCTCTCCAGGTCTGGTGTCAGCACCATGGGTGAACAGGACTCTAGCTCTATCTTGGTGCTCCCTCCTGGTTAGCTTGATTATAAGGATTAACCCCAACTTCAGATGTTCTCGTACTCCTCACTACACCTGTATGGCTTGCCTGGTGACTCAGATGGTAAAGAATCTGCCTGCAATGAAAGAGACCTGGATTCGATCCCTGGGTCAGGAATGTCCCACTCCAGTATTCTTGCTGAGAGAATTCCATGGACAGCGGAGCCTGGCAGCTATAGTCCATGTGGTCGCACAGAGTTGGACATGACTCCACACACACCTGTATACCTCTTACCATCATAGACGGAGAGGCTCTGCCAGGGAAACTAAGCTGTTGAGCTCCAGGGGAGCTGGACGTGTATGTGGAGTTAACAGCTATTGATCACATCACTTTTATTCTCCTCTGGAATTTGGCCACCAGTCTTGACCTTGGAGAGCAATTAGAATTCTGTCAGGATGCCCCAGTGGTGAGCTTACCAGCAGTCCTGCGAGACCCCATCACACACTTAGCTCAACCCTCTCTTTCTCCCTGACCGGACTCCTCCATGACTGAGAGAACAAGAAGGAAGGATGGATAGAGGCGCAGTGAGGAATAGACATTTTTCTTAAAATATCCATGTAAAACAGTGGCTCTCCAGCTATGGCCTTTAAATCAGCAACTTCAGATGACTTAGTACTTGTTAGTAATGCAAAATTATCAGGTCTCCTCAGACCTACTGAACAGCAACTCTAGATCTGGGGTCCAGAAATCTGTGTTTTCATAAGACTTTTAAATGATTCTATTACATACTCAAGTCCGAGAATCACCCATCTAAGCCATTCATTCTCAGACTTTAGTACGCATCTGAATCATTGAGCTTGTTCATGATAACTTGGTTAAACAAACTGGATTGATATCTGGGCAACTGTACTTTTAGCAAGCTTCCTGATACTCATCAAAGACTGAAAATAATTAATCTAAGGAATTCATTTTATCAGTTAGCTGAATCTCCTGTGAAGGGAGTAGACAGAGGCTGTAGAAAAGTCTCAAAATTTTCCAAATGCCGCCTGCCTCTGAACCTCTGGGGAGCTTGTAAGAAAAGCAGAATCTGAGTATCAGATGTTTTGACCCAAAGTCTGGACCTGAGGCTCTGGCAGCCACACTCAGAGTTCTCTAGGTGATTCTTATACAGGAGAAAATTTAATAACCCCAGAACAACAAGTCGGCAGGCATTCTCAATGATGGATACACATTAACATCATCTGGGGAGCTTTCACAACAACCTGATATCTGAACCCCACCTCCAGAGAATCTGATTTAATTGGTCAGATATGGGGCTTCAGTATTTTATAAGTTTTCCCTTCTACCCCTACCCAAGTGATTTTAATGTATAATTAAGGTTAAGAATCATCAAGTTAAAGGATGATGCCAGACTTCCCTCAGGCTCCAGTGCAGGAGGCCCTGGGTTCTATTCCTGATTTGGAAACTAGATCCCACATGCTGCAACTAAGAGTTTGTATGCCACAAGTAAGAGTTAGTGCAGCCAAATAAATAAATAAATATTTTTTAAAAAGGATTATGCAGATCCGGGAAGAATCAGGAAACGAGAGAAAGTGAAGAATTGCCAAGGAAACAATTGGGGTAAACTGGTGGAGGTGATTAGTTAGAAATGCCAAGTTGGAAGTCCAGAGGAGATGGAAAGGTAGAAGGGGCCTCAAGCGGGAGGAGTCGGTTGGCTCAAATAGTGTGGAACTTGGTGTAGGCAAAGGGTCAGTTTATTAGTTTTCTACTGCTGCTGAACTACCACAAATTTAAGTAACACAAAGGTATTATATTACAATTCTTTATATATATATATATATATAACAGTTCTTGAGATTACAAATAGGTCTGTAGGGTTGCTTTACATCTGGAGGCTGCATTCATTCTGCTCTAGGTAGTAGAATTCATTTCCTCGCCTTTGCTAGCGTATAGAGGCTTTCCACATTCCTTGACTTACGAGTGCACATCACTCTGACCTTTGCTTCTGGCACCACATCTCCTTCTCTCACTCTGATTCTCCTGTTTCCTTCTTAAAAAGAGCCCCTATGCACTGTGATTACATGGATTCTACCCAGATAATCTAGAATAACCTCCCTGGGTCAAGATCCAGCCAACTTTGACTTTCTCTCTAGCGTATTCTTTCCTGACAGTGAATCTGCTAATTTTTCAACATCTTTTCCAACCTGGATAAGAGAATTCCCCAAACCACTAAGTCCTGGTTCCTTTTTATTTAGAGTTCTTCCCTCAATTAACCTCTTTCTTCTTACATTTTACTATAAAGATCAAATGTGAACCAGCTTGCACCTTCAACACTCTGCTTGGAAATCTTCTAAGCTAAATACTCAAGCTCATTCATTACAAGTTCTGCTTTCTGTAAATGTATAAGATGCAATTCAGCTAAGTTTTCTGCTATTACATAACAAAGACCCTTCCCTCCAGTTTCCAATAAAATATTCCTTACTTCCAGGCCCTCACTAGCTGTATCTTCAATGTCCATATTTTTTACCAAGATTGTATTTATAACTTGAATTTTATCTAAAACAATAGGCTATTCAAGGCAACCTAGACTTAAAAAATTAATTTATTTATTTGACTTTATCAGATGTTAAAGACGCTACTAGTGAGAGATAAGAAAGAAGTGAAGAGCACAGTAGAAAACATTATATTGACTGTATCAGATCTTCATTGTCTCATGTAGGGCTCAGTAGTTGTGGCATGCAGGCTTAGTTGCTTGGAGGCATGTGGGATCTTAGTTCCCCAATAGGGGTTTGAACCCCCATCCCTTGCACTGCAAGACAGATTCTTAATCATTGGACCACCAGGGAAGTTACAACCTAGGCTCTTCCTATCACGCTTCTAAAAATTCTTCCATTCACTGCCTACTGCCCAATTCCAAAGCCTCTTAGTCTTTAAGGTATTTCTTACAACAGTACCCTACTCCTGGTACAAAAATATACTTTAGTTTCTAATTTTTGCTATAATAAAGACCAGAAACTTAGTACCTGAGAATAATATAAATGTATTATCTTACAGTTCTAGAGGTCAAAAGCCTAAAATGAACCAGCAGGACTGGAGAGTCTAGTCAGAATCTATTTCCTTGTCTTTTTGAGTTTCTAAAGACTGTCAGCATCCTTGGCTTATGGTCCCATATCACTCTGACCTCTGCTTCCTTCATCTACATTCCTTCCTTTCACTCTGGTTATTCTGTTTCCTTCTAAAGGACCCCTGTGACTATTTGGGTCAACTTGGGGAATTCAGAACCATCTCCCTATCTCAACTTTAGTCTTCTTTGCCATATAAGGTAACATATTCATAATTTTAATGTCAGGGGTTAAAATACTGACCTCTTTGGAGACCACTATTCAGCCTACTATAGTTAGCACAACTTAATTGGAGTGGAAACAGTTGCTTCAGGGACAGTGAAAGTCAAGCAGGGGAGAAGGTGCCCAGTTTGGAGTCCACCCTCTCCCAGGGTTGGGTTGGTCATGTCTGGCTGCCTGAGACATTTGGTCAGACACTGAGGTTGCCTTGGGATCAACAGGCCTTGGTGTCCTTAGGCCCTGACTTTCTCCTCAATTCAGAGAGAGGAGAAGGGTAGTAACATTTGTTAAGGGCCCTCGAAGTACCTAGAATTTAGATAAACAAAGAAGCCCTGGATTCTTAATTCCCTACCCTAAGGCTTTGCCTCTCTAGCCTGGAATCCCAAAGTCACTCACAAAGCAGCAAGGGTTTTTATTATCTACAATCAGGCTTGTGGTGGTCCTTGAAACCCCCAAGGGCTACTTTGCTTCCTGAGCAGTCAGATGTGTCATGTGGGGCAGCACCTCTCCCTCCCTGACACCTATTTGTGACTCAGACCCCCAGGTAAAACCCTACCCAATGGGAAGTGACTAAGCATTGAACTTTGTTTCCTTTTATTGGGTAGAGAGGAGGAAGCCTGAAGCTGGGCCTGGCCCTTCCCCCCACTCAGATTTCTCAAGATAGTGAGGGAGAAGGTGGGGCATTGGCGGTGACCACACTAGGGGAGGTCCCCTAGAGCATCTCCACAGTTCTTCTTTTACTCTGTGCGTGTGTGTGTGCATGTGTGTGTGCATGTGTCTGTGTCTGTGTGCACACATGTGCAGTTTAGGAGATTTGAGGGTGGCGGCCATGCTGGGATCTACCAAATTTTCCCACCTTCTACCTTCCTGCCTTTGAGGAGAGTTGAAGGTTTGTTTCCTACCCTCAATGAGTCAATTTTCTTGAGTACAGAAAGTGGGATTCAAGGAATCAGGACACTCGATCGCTCAAGCTGGAGTCCCCAAAGTGTTAAATTACAAAGGCTCTCTTTAAAATGCATAGTTGGACATCTCCATAGTTGTTATTGTACTTGCCTCTAGGATGGGAAAGTGGGTGGTTGGAGGACAGGAAAGGGAGCCTTACTGTTTTCTCTTCTTTGATAACTTTTAAATTTTGTTCCATTTGCAAGTACTCCCTATTCAAACAGAAAGAATAATACATGATTACCTGAGAAAGAAGAGAAAAAGAGAACCCTTTTTATATTAGTGCTAAAGTAATTTATAATGTTAGTCATTAACTGAATTATGGAGTCCCCGTTGGACGTCAGGCACAGTACTAGGTTCTGGAGATGTTGCAGAGAGCAACACAACATCCCTTGCTTCACAGAGACCCCAGTCGGGAGAGTGACTGAGACAGAGAACCAGTCAATGATCACACAGTGTCAAAAGCATGATGCTGGAGATGGTGCAAAGAAGGCGTTTTTGCCCAAACTCAGGAAGTGGAAGCCTTCTTGGACCCGGTGCTGTCCACGCTGAAGCTCAGAGGGCTTACAGGGACCCCAGTCATTGTGGTGGTCCTTGAAACCCCCAAGGGCTACTTTGCTTCCTGAGCAGTCAGATGTGTCATGTGGGGCAGCACCTCTCCCTCCCTGACACCTATTTGTGACTCAGACCCCCAGGTAAAACCCTACCCAATGGGAAGTGACTAAGCATTGAACTTTGTTTCCTTTTATTGGGTAGAGAGGAGGAAGCCTGAAGCTGGGCCTGGCCCTTCCCCCCACTCAGATTTCTCAAGATAGTGAGGGAGAAGGTGGGGCATTGGCGGTGACCACACTAGGGGAGGTCCCCTAGAGCATCTCCACAGTTCTGCTTTTACTCTGTGCGTGTGTGTGTGCATGTGTGTGTGCATGTGTCTGTGTCTGTGTGCACACATGTGCAGTTTAGGAGATTTGAGGGTGGCGGCCATGCTGGGATCTACCAAATTTTCCCACCTTCTACCTTCCTGCCTTTGAGGAGAGTTGAAGGTTTGTTTCCTACCCTCAATGAGTCAATTTTCTTGAGTACAGAAAGTGGGATTCAAGGAATCAGGACACTCGATCGCTCAAGCTGGAGTCCCCAAAGTGTTAAATTACAAAGGCTCTCTTTAAAATGCATAGTTGGACATCTCCATAGTTGTTATTGTACTTGCCTCTAGGATGGGAAAGTGGGTGGTTGGAGGACAGGAAAGGGAGCCTTACTGTTTTCTCTTCTTTGATAACTTTTAAATTTTGTTCCATTTGCAAGTACTCCCTATTCAAACAGAAAGAATAATACATGATTACCTGAGAAAGAAGAGAAAAAGAGAACCCTTTTTATATTAGTGCTAAAGTAATTTATAATGTTAGTCATTAACTGAATTATGGAGTCCCCGTTGGACGTCAGGCACGGTACTAGGTTCTGGAGATGTTGCAGAGAGCAACACAACATCCCTTGCTTCACAGAGACCCCAGTCGGGAGAGTGACTGAGACAGAGAACCAGTCAATGATCACACAGTGTCAAAAGCATGATGCTGGAGATGGTGCAAAGAAGGCGTTTTTGCCCAAACTCAGGAAGTGGAAGCCTTCTTGGACCCGGTGCTGTCCACGCTGAAGCTCAGAGGGTACACAGGAGTTAGCCAGGGAAGAGAAGAGGGACAGGTACAGGGAACAACACCAGTACAAAGACTGTAGGGACCATTAAAAAAAAAAAAAGGCTTTCCTGCTAGCTCAGTGGTAAAGAATCTGCCTGCTAATGCAGGAGACACAGGTTCGATCCCTGACCTGGAAAGATCCCACATGCTGTGGAGTAACTAAGCCCATGAGCCACAACTACTGAGCCTGTGGTCTAGAACCTGGTAGCCACAACTACGGAAGCCCGTGTGCCCTGGAGCCTATGCTCCACAAGAAAAATCACTGCAACAAGCCTGTTCACCTCAACTACAGAGTAGCCTCCCTCTCTGCAACTAGAGAAGAGCCTGACAGCAGCAACAAAGACACAGAATAGGCAAAAATAAATGAATAAAAAATTACATTTTTTTTAAAAGCTTAGAAGAAAATAACTTGATTGTATGTCTGGAATTGCAAAGGCTGGATAGGTCTGGACTGTTGCGTTTGGAGGAGGTTTGAAGAAATCAAGTTGGAGAGGTAAGGTCAGATCATAAAGGGTTTTTTTTTTTTTTTTTAAGGAGTTACAATAAAAATCTTTATTTCAGTTTGGTCAGTACAGGGAAGATATACTGGAGTCACAGAGCAATATGCATTAACAGCATACAACAGTTTATAAAAACTGAGTAACTACACACACAACTTTCTTAAACATTCAATCACCTCAAGAGAAAAATGCACAGATGTATGGTGGAAAAAACTGTATCTAACATTGAAACTACTATAGGACTCCTTCAACAAGTCCAACTCTTAGTGATAAAACTACTGGACTGGGCACACTGGCAGTCATAAACCACATCTACTCTGACAAGTCTGAATGGTGCAGAAGTCTAGTAACAGCATGAGTAAGAATGCCCCAACACAGCACAGGTTCTAGGATAGACGGATTTAAACAGACATCAGGTGTTATACTTGAAGGAAGGAATTCCATTTACAACTTCACATTAACTCATATAAAAATAACCTGACCCTACACAAAATGTCCTTTTAGCAACATTCAAAGTAATTAACTGTTACAATTTTCAAAGTTGCAGAGGTATTGAAGCAAAGGAAAAAAAAAAAAAAACACCCACAAAAAGGCAAATTGTGACAAAAGTATGAGTTAATTAACTGGATAGTATCCTCTCCCAAATTAAATGACACTGTATAAAAATTTGCTGGAAAAAAATCTGCCTGCTAATGCAGGAGACACAGGTTCGATCCCTGACCTGGAAAGATCCCACATGCTGTGGAGTAACTAAGCCCATGAGCCACAACTACTGAGCCTGTGGTCTAGAACCTGGTAGCCACAACCACGGAAGCCGTGTGCCCTGGAGCCTATGCTCCACAAGAAAAATCACTGCAACAAGCCTGTTCACCTCAACTACAGAGTAGCCTCCCTCTCTGCAACTAGAGAAGAGCCTGACAGCAGCAACAAAGACACAGAATAGGCAAAAATAAATGAATAAAAAATTACATTTTTTTTAAAAGCTTAGAAGAAAATAACTTGATTGTATGTCTGGAATTGCAAAGGCTGGATAGGTCTGGACTGTTGCGTTTGGAGGAGGTTTGAAGAAATCAAGTTGGAGAGGTAAGGTCAGATCATAAAGGGTTTTTTTTTTTTTTTTAAGGAGTTACAATAAAAATCTTTATTTCAGTTTGGTCAGTACAGGGAAGATATACTGGAGTCACAGAGCAATATGCATTAACAGCATACAACAGTTTATAAAAACTGAGTAACTACACACACAACTTTCTTAAACATTCAATCACCTCAAGAGAAAAATGCACAGATGTATGGTGGAAAAAACTGTATCTAACATTGAAACTACTATAGGACTCCTTCAACAAGTCCAACTCTTAGTGATAAAACTACTGGACTGGGCACACTGGCAGTCATAAACCACATCTACTCTGACAAGTCTGAATGGTGCAGAAGTCTAGTAACAGCATGAGTAAGAATGCCCCAACACAGCACAGGTTCTAGGATAGACGGATTTAAACAGACATCAGGTGTTATACTTGAAGGAAGGAATTCCATTTACAACTTCACATTAACTCATATAAAAATAACCTGACCCTACACAAAATGTCCTTTTAGCAACATTCAAAGTAATTAACTGTTACAATTTTCAAAGTTGCAGAGGTATTGAAGCAAAGGAAAAAAAAAAAAAAACACCCACAAAAAGGCAAATTGTGACAAAAGTATGAGTTAATTAACTGGATAGTATCCTCTCCCAAATTAAATGACACTGTATAAAAATTTGCTGGAAAATTTCTTCTTTCTTCTTTTTTTTTTACAAAACTGAGCCCTGTACATTTACACTTGAGTCCAAGCCATTCTGCACGTGGCGGGAACCCGCAGTTCGGTTACCTTTCCCACTCACTGTTTTCTCCTCTTGCGGGTCAGGATTGGAGTCTGTGTCATTTGAGTGGTGTGTGAGAGAGTTTTCACTGCCCGTGGGAGAGTCTACACTTTCATACCCCGCACTGAGTTGGTTTATGTAACTACTACCTCCTCTGCCAGTTCTCTCCTCCGAGCTGCTGGAGGCCTTATTCCCATTCCCCAGAGAAGAAGGAAAGTCATCTTCGGCTGTGTCCCCCTCCCTATGAAATCCAGACCCAGACGTCCTCTGCCGGGAGGAGCTGCCATTACTTGGTCCGTTGGCCAGACGACTGCAGTCTTTACCTGTGGCCTCTGCCTGTCCTCCAGGCTCGGAAGATGTAGTCCTGCTGGTGCTTGGGCCTGGGGCTTGAGACTGCTGCTGTTGGTACTGAGCCAACTGCTGGCGCGTCTCCTTCAGTTGCTGCTGAAGAACTAGAATGGTACTCTGCATACCCTCTACTTCTTCGTCAAGTTGAATGATGAAGTCATTCAGTTCATCCTGACTGCTTTTAAGCTCCTCACTATATTTCTTCTGTAAAGCCAACTCTGCTTCAAGCTGTGCAATACGTCCCTGGGACAGCTGCCTTCCAAGCTCTTGATTCTCCTGGATAAGCATTCGACACTTCGCCATTAACTTTTTGCCTGTTTGGCTATCAGGCGTAAACTTCCAGGCACTCAGTTCATTTTGGGCTTGTTCCAGTTTGTCTTTAGTCTGTTCCAGTTCACTTTTCATTTTTAGGAAAAACAAGTTGATCGCTGGGTCCACCATTGTTGATCTCAGCTGGGCAACGCTAGGCTGCTGGACTTGCTTGAGGTACTGGATCTGAGTAGTACACTCTTGCATCTCTTGCTCCTTGGTTGCCAGTCGCATTACAAGAATGTTTTCCCTGCGTGCAGATTCTTGCTGTTGTTGCTTTAGTTTTTCTTCAGACTCCCTTAAGCCAGTTACATCATTAGAGTTGAGATCTGTGTACTTGCCCTCCAAAGCTTGCACGTATGCTTCATACTGTTTCCACCTTAGAATTAATTCATCTCGGGCCATCACTTTGAAGTCTGTTTCACTCAGTCGAACCTTTTTGGGAAGAGGTTCTTCGTTGGTCATCTTGAATCAGGCGCGCCGCGGCCCCGCCGCGCTCGCGGCTTCCCGCCCGCCGGGCCCCGCCGCGGGGAGGACGGGCCGACGGAGGGCGCCCGCGGGGGCTGCGGCCGCCGAGGGAGGCGCGGCGCCGGCGGCACGCCCCGCGAGGGCCGGAGCGCCGCAGGCCCGCCGCGGAGGGAGCGAGCCCCCCGCCGGCCTGGGGGAGCCGCGAGGTCGCAGGTCAGCCGCGGGGCATCACGGGAAGGGCGGCGGGGGGCGCGAGCGGCGGCGCCGGGTGGACGCGCCCGCCGGGCCACCTCCATAAAGGGTTTTATAAGTGAGTTTAAGATCAGTTAGTGTTCACTATGAAGGCAGGTGTGGAACACTGAAAGAGTGAACAGGCAGACTTGGTAAGGAGGACAGCAGTTTCCAAGGAAAAGAAGAAGGGGGAACAAACATTATCTAGCCTAAATGTTTGCCATGATAACAATCTGCTCTACTGAAAATTAACTTCCCTAAAGCCCAGAATTACTCTTACTGTCCTCTGGAAGCAAACTCTTTTTGCACTGGAATGTCTCAGCTACCCTTATTGCTTTATGAACGCAAACTATTTTTGTACTGGAATGTCTTTCTAGTCTTGATGTCCAGAGACTATCCTCTGGCTAATCTTATGTTAGTGTTGTGGGAATGGGTCTAGAAAGACCTTGACAATCCTATTAATAACCAACTGAAAAAGTACCAAATGTCCCTCCTAAACTGCCTTTTGCTGAAAGCTTTTTCTATCCCTTTTTATTTTAATAAAACTCTTTCTGCACAAAGCTCTGAGTGACCAAAGTCATGTGTTTTGATCCCGAAGTGAAATTGTCTCCTTCAGAGGTCATGAATCTGACACTGGTCACCATAAGCTATCTACCGTCATTTATCAGCACCAAGCGACAAGGGTTTAATAATAACCTATAGATAATGGAATTCTGTTTTGTGCCAGGCACTATAATTTTTTCTTTTTTACATAAGTTTCTTCATTTAATCCTCCCAACAAGCCTAAGATATTTACTATCATTTTTTCTCTATTTTATGAGTGAGGAAACTGAGGCTTAGAAAAGTTAAATGCAGTGGGAAATATTACAGAATCACACAGAAAACAGCACAGATGCTACGCACACAGCTGTGCATGTGTGTGTGTATGTGTTAGTTGCTCATTTGTGTCCAACTCTTTGTGACCCCATGGAGTGTACTCATCAGGCTCCTTTGTCCATGGAATTCCTCAGCAAGAATACTGAAGTGGGTTGCCAGTCCCTGCTGCAGGGGATTTCTTGACTCAGGGATTGAACCCCATGTCTCCTGCATTGTAGGCAGATTCTTTACTGGTTGAGCCACCCGGGAAGCCCAATCCTACAGCTAGCCCAGGCAAACGTGGGGTCTCTGAGGCACTCACTCAGTCTGCCAGCTACTTCCTCATTCAGACAGAGTACTGGTTCTCAACGGGGAATGATTTTGCTCCTCAGGAGGCACGTGGCAATGTCTGGAAACATTTTTGGTAGTTACAACTAAGGCGATGCTACTGGCATCTAGAGTGTTACTAATATCCTACAAAGGACAGTCACCCACAGCATGGAATTATCTGGTCTTAAATGTCAATAGTGCGAAGGTTGAGAAATACTGAGATAAGAGAATGAACTGTAGAGGGCAAGACACAGGGAGGTAGCCAGAGGGTGAATGTGAGAGTTTTAGAAAAAACTTTTTTAGAAAAGACTTGTATACACTGTATTTACAGGAATAGACAGGGGTCAATTGTAATAAAACCCAGGATGGACCTGACACACCCTTTTCTGAGTATGTTCCAGCGGCTCTCAAGCACCAGCCTCAAGAGCTCAGAGATAGCCAATTATGAATTACCATGCAGTTACCCAGAGCTAACTGCCACCTGGTAGATCCAGGACTGTTAAGGGGTCTTAGTCAAGATGACCACCTCCTCAGTCTTGCTGACACATGGTACTGGAGTCCAACATTTTTGGTGAGGGCAAAATTTCAACAAACGGTAACAAGCAAGAAGGCCAAAGAACAGAGACACAAGAAAAATATTGCAAACCTTATTGCCTGAATCTGCTATTCTTACAAGTATCCCTTCCACCTTGGTCAAGAGAGGACATTAGGTGGGTTAGTTGCCTGTTCCCTGATTTAACAAACCTGCCAGGAGCCCTCTCTTGTCTTTCTACCTGTAAACTCTACATTCCTATAAAGTGGCTCTTTATGGGAGGCATGTAGAAGCTCAAAGGATGAGGCAAACACTGCCTTAGTTTCCAGGTTTTGTGTTGGGTACTTGGACTCCTGATCCTGCATTATCTCTTGGTTTCTAATCTTAGGTTGGACTCCTGGTTCTTGTCTGGCTCTGTAGTTTGACTCTCAAAAGGGGTATTTGTCCTATTAATTATTGGGCTTTTCAGCAGGCCTTGTCTCTGTTCTAGGCCTACATGAATCATTCAAGCTTTGTCTCTGACTTCCCAGTTTTCATCCTGCCCAATCATAGCTCTGAGTGAGGAAGAATTGTCCCCAGGGTCTAGGTTCTAAGAGCACTCAGTAAGATCCACCTTTTCCTACATCTGAGAATCCTTAGAGAGTTAAATTCTTCTAAACATCCTGTGTTTCTCAAAGTGTCCACATGAAAATTAAGAGCTATTCCATAGTAAGTGGAAAAAACAGTCTATAGCCAAATAATTTTGGGGAAATGCTCCATGGTCTTAGTTTCTTGTCTACAGACAGCAAGGTCTCTTAGAACCTTTGAAATATTATGTTCAGCATAAAGGTTCAATAGAGGCATTTACACAGTTCACAATCCAGTGTTACAAACTCTTGGAATTCTGAAATTTTCAGGTTTTAATAAGATAATGTAGTGAATATACTATTTATGCCATAGCATCCCCAACTGAATGGGATCACATACTTCTGTGACAAAACATATGGGTATTCACACTACGTAGGTTAAATAAAGAATCTGAAAAATTACACATCAATTTAGGTCAGGTTCTGCCCTGAGTTATTGAAAACATACATTTTCAGGACATTTTGTACTTCAACATCATGGATAAAGGATTTTGAACCTGAGCATGAAGCCTCCCAGCAAACATATTTGACCACAGAACTCCCTTTTCCGGGGCATCCAAGTAGGAATAGCATTGACCACAAACCTTATTGCCTGAATCTGCTATTCTTACAAGTATCCCTTCCACCTTGGTCAAGAGAGGACATTAGGTGGGTTAGTTGCCTGTTCCCTGATTTAACAAACCTGCCAGGAGCCCTCTCTTGTCTTTCTACCTGTAAACTCTACATTCCTATAAAGTGGCTCTTTATGGGAGGCATGTAGAAGCTCAAAGGATGAGGCAAACACTGCCTTAGTTTCCAGGTTTTGTGTTGGGTACTTGGACTCCTGATCCTGCATTATCTCTCGGTTTCTAATCTTAGGTTGGACTCCTGGTTCTTGTCTGGCTCTGTAGTTTGACTCTCAAAAGGGGTATTTGTCCTATTAATTATTGGGCTTTTCAGCAGGCCTTGTCTCTGTTCTAGGCCTACATGAATCATCCAAGCTTTGTCTCTGACTTCCCAGTTTTCATCCTGCCCAGTCATAGCTCTGAGTGAGGAAGAATTGTCCCCAGGGTCTAGGTTCTAAGAGCACTCAGTAAGATCCACCTTTTCCTACATCTGAGAATCCTTAGAGAGTTAAATTCTTCTAAACATCCTGTGTTTCTCAAAGTGTCCACATGAAAATTAAGAGCTATTCCATAGTAAGTGGAAAAAACAGTCTATAGCCAAATAATTTTGGGGAAATGCTCCATGGTCTTAGTTTCTTGTCTACAGACAGCAAGGTCTCTTAGAACCTTTGAAATATTATGTTCAGCATAAAGGTTCAATAGAGGCATTTACACAGTTCACAATCCAGTGTTACAAACTCTTGGAATTCTGAAATTTTCAGGTTTTAATAAGATAATGTAGTGAATATACTATTTATGCCATAGCATCCCCAACTGAATGGGATCACATACTTCTGTGACAAAACATATGGGTATTCACACTACGTAGGTTAAATAAAGAATCTGAAAAATTACACATCAATTTAGGTCAGGTTCTGCCCCTGAGTTATTGAAAAACATACATTTTTCAGGACATTTTGTACTTCAACATCATGGATAAAGGATTTTGAACCTGAGCATGAAGCCTCCCAGCAAACATATTTGACCACAGAACTCCCTTTTCCGGGGGCATCCAAGTAGGAATAGCATCCTCAGACTCTTGAGGACACCCAACGTACTGCAACCTTCCCAGGGGAGGGGACACACTGTGGTCACGCTGGGCACTCACATTAGTCTCATCATCACCTCTAGTGACAACTGGGTGAGGTGAGGATTCTAATAACTGAAAAGGAGGAAGAGGTTAACAAAACAAGCGCAGATCAGACACAGCAGATCTGGTTGGGTAGTCATGGTGCTCAGCCTTCAGGACTTGGTTGGAAAAAAGGATCATGGGGAAGAGCAGCACTGTGGAAACATAAGCTAGAGTTTTCCTCTTAGTACTCTTTCATATTTTCCTAATTTCCTTAAAAAACTTCCCCTTTTTTTCTCCCTGATTATTGTTTTTTACTGTAAGAAGTTATTGTTCCGAGTGTTGCTGAGGGAGAAAGGCAAGCCCAGGGCTGGTGCTTCCCCTCAGGGCAAGATGTTGGGTCCTTGGGAAGATGACTTCCTGTTCTGGCATCATTGGCCCAGCCCAGAGCTGAGGTGGGGTGGGGGTGTGTGTGGGGGTGCACGCCTAAGGCCAGTGTCCCCTGGGTAAGGAGGAGGATGTTGGACTTCTGGAAGATTTCCAGGAAGACTTCCTGCTCTGACAAAAACACACAAACACAGGAAAAGGCTCTGGGTGGGACCTAAGGGGAGGGAATTATGGACCAGAGTAGAGACTGGGATGGGACAGCCGGATATGGAGAAGTCTCCCCCTCCTTAGCCAGCAGGAGCATTTCTCCAGCCAACTGAGAGCATTCCCCTACAGAGGGTGAAGGTTGGGAGCTGGAAGAGGGGGCCCAGCCACTCTTGAATCCTCCTCACCCTCCTCTTATTCAGTCTGCACTTGGTGTAATATTTCACTGTGTCCTGGTCCATGGAAGGTGGAGGTGGAGGTGGACAGTGGACCAGAGGGCCATTTAGCCAGGCCTCACATTTATGTACTGTGCTGTGCTCTGTCACTCACTCGTGTCCAGTTCTTTGTGACCCCAAAGACTGTAGCCCACCAGGCTCCTCTATCCATGGGGATCCTCCAGGCAGGAACACTAGTGTGGGTTGCCATGCTCTCCTCCAAGGGGGTCTTTCCATCCCAGGGATCAAACCCAGGTCTTCCACATTGCAGGTGGATTCCTTACCAGCTGAGCTACAAGGGAAGCCCCTGGTAGCTCAATCAGTAAATAAACATTTGAAATAGCTTACAATTTAGTAACTATTTTTTAGCAATTAAAAAACATCAGGGGCTTCCCTGGTAGCTCAGTGGTGAAGAGTTCGCCTGCCATTGCAAGGAGACATGGGTTCGATCCCTGATCCGGGAAGATCCCACATGCTGCAGAACAACTAAGCCTATGAGCCACAGCTATTGAGCCTGTGCTCTAGAGCTTCGGAGTCGCAACTATTGAGGCCATGTGCCGCAACATGAAGCCTGTGTGACCTACAGCCCGAGTTCCAGAACAAGAGAAGTCACTGCAACAACAAGCCTGCTCACCTCAACTACAGAGTAGCCCCCACTCCCTGCAACTAGAGAAGAGCCTGCAGCAGTGAAAACCCAGAAGAGCCAAAAATAAAGAAAAAAAAAAATAAGGAGCTATAAAATGGAAGTAGTAAACATTTGTAAAATAATAAAATGGAAACAGTCTGGTGTTATCTTCACCTCTGAGGGGAAAAAGAGGGTGTGTGTGGGGGTGCACGCCTAAGGCCAGTGTCCCCTGGGTAAGGAGGAGGATGTTGGACTTCTGGAAGATTTCCAGGAAGACTTCCTGCTCTGACAAAAACACACAAACACAGGAAAAGGCTCTGGGTGGGACCTAAGGGGAGGGAATTATGGACCAGAGTAGAGACTGGGATGGGACAGCCGGATATGGAGAAGTCTCCCCCTCCTTAGCCAGCAGGAGCATTTCTCCAGCCAACTGAGAGCATTCCCCTACAGAGGGTGAAGGTTGGGAGCTGGAAGAGGGGGCCCAGCCACTCTTGAATCCTCCTCACCCTCCTCTTATTCAGTCTGCACTTGGTGTAATATTTCACTGTGTCCTGGTCCATGGAAGGTGGAGGTGGAGGTGGACAGTGGACCAGAGGGCCATTTAGCCAGGCCTCACATTTATGTACTGTGCTGTGCTCTGTCACTCACTCGTGTCCAGTTCTTTGTGACCCCAAAGACTGTAGCCCACCAGGCTCCTCTATCCATGGGGATCCTCCAGGCAGGAACACTAGTGTGGGTTGCCATGCTCTCCTCCAAGGGGATCTTTCCATCCCAGGGATCAAACCCAGGTCTTCCACATTGCAGGTGGATTCCTTACCAGCTGAGCTACAAGGGAAGCCCCTGGTAGCTCAATCAGTAAATAAACATTTGAAATAGCTTACAATTTAGTAACTATTTTTTAGCAATTAAAAAACATCAGGGGCTTCCCTGGTAGCTCAGTGGTGAAGAGTTCGCCTGCCATTGCAAGGAGACATGGGTTCGATCCCTGATCCGGGAAGATCCCACATGCTGCAGAACAACTAAGCCTATGAGCCACAGCTATTGAGCCTGTGCTCTAGAGCTTCGGAGTCGCAACTATTGAGGCCATGTGCCGCAACATGAAGCCTGTGTGACCTACAGCCCGAGTTCCAGAACAAGAGAAGTCACTGCAACAACAAGCCTGCTCACCTCAACTACAGAGTAGCCCCCACTCCCTGCAACTAGAGAAGAGCCTGCAGCAGTGAAAACCCAGAAGAGCCAAAAATAAAGAAAAAAAAAATAAGGAGCTATAAAATGGAAGTAGTAAACATTTGTAAAATAATAAAATGGAAACAGTCTGGTGTTATCTTCACCTCTGAGAAGGTTGAAGGGAACCCCAGGCAAGAGGTTCAGGGAGACTGTCTCAGCTGGGTGCTCAGCTTCAGCTTCTAGAGGACAGGATATTCTGCCAGTCCCTGGGCCTCCTTTCACGGCTCCTGCCAACTCTGACTTCATCTGCATTGCTCTAGCGGCCTCTGCTGGGCTAGGGGTGAAAGGCGACAGAGGATCGGGTGGCACTCAGAACTCTGGCTGGGAAGCTGAGTGGGATAGTCTGTTGGGCAGTGTGGGGATACTGGTGTCAGAAGGGCCTCAAAGAAGATAAGATATGGAGACTTCAAGGTTGTTTATACCACGCTTCGTATGAACAAATTGTTCTAATAGTGGTGCTGAGGAGGGAGGCAAGTGTAGGTCTGAAGGCAAGATAGCTGAGCCCCAGGAGAGAGATGTTCTATTGCCGAGTGAGGATTCATGACTCAGTCTCTCCTCTTCTGAGCCCTGTCTCCATATGGTGACCACAAAGGGCCTGGCCTCTCTGAAAAGGGCAGCCATTCTCCTCCATGCAGCTGGTTGGGTCATGACCCCTCAGATTCAGAGAGCAAGAACAGGAAGCCTTGCTGAGGCCTGCCGGCCACAGCTGAGTTCCCTGATCCAGCTTTCACTAAAGGACCTTGTTTCCAGGGCAAGCAGGAGCCTTGCACAGTCAGTTAATGAAAACCCTTCTTTTCAGGCACATGACATTTATTCTTGTGAAGTAGATGGTAGCACCCAGGCCCCCGAACCCTTCTTTGAACCTAGTAGTGATCAAGTGGGTCCCAGTGAGTACCAGGACTAAAACAGCACACAAGAGCCCACATCTCAGTGCAGCTGCCATGGCTAGGGATGGAAGCCGGTATCAGAGGCTTGGGAGAACAGCCTTCTAGGTCTGGTAAAGGCTTACTTCATACAGACAGAGGTTGTTTTCATCATGATTAAAAAAAGCAGTTTATATCTTGACAGCTTGCTTTCCCCTTCACTCTGTTTCTCATTGAACATTGTAGATGGAAACAAACTGTAGAAAAAGCTGCTTCGTTTCACCTGAACGAAGAACACTTCTGTGTGAACTTTGGGAACATAAGCTGCTAGTGGTAGCAGGCTCCCTCAGTTCTGTCCTCTTTCTCTTGCTTTGTCTGTTCCCCAGGGGTGGAGAGCGCTGCAGCAGAGCTAACTCCTCAAGGCCATGGGCAGGCTCAGCAGTTCCTGAAATCACGCTCCCCCTCCACTCACATGCCCAGGTCAGCCTGGGCCGCTCGACGGCACAGGGCCTCGTCAGGGGTGTGGATTTCACAGGACAGAATTGATGGTTCAGCCACAACAGGGTGGCTGGTTTTATCAATGGACAGTAAAGAGGAATAATGTATTTGGAATAAGAGGGAAAAAGCCCATTTCTAGAGTAGTCTGTATCTAGGAGTCAGATATGCCCAGACTCAGGATTACTATCTTCAATGTACAGGGAACTATGTCCCAAATTTGAAGGCAAGATAGCTGAGCCCCAGGAGAGAGATGTTCTATTGCCGAGTGAGGATTCATGACTCAGTCTCTCCTCTTCTGAGCCCTGTCTCCATATGGTGACCACAAAGGGCCTGGCCTCTCTGAAAAGGGCAGCCATTCTCCTCCATGCAGCTGGTTGGGTCATGACCCCTCAGATTCAGAGAGCAAGAACAGGAAGCCTTGCTGAGGCCTGCCGGCCACAGCTGAGTTCCCTGATCCAGCTTTCACTAAAGGACCTTGTTTCCAGGGCAAGCAGGAGCCTTGCACAGTCAGTTAATGAAAACCCTTCTTTTCAGGCACATGACATTTATTCTTGTGAAGTAGATGGTAGCACCCAGGCCCCCGAACCCTTCTTTGAACCTAGTAGTGATCAAGTGGGTCCCAGTGAGTACCAGGACTAAAAACAGCACACAAGAGCCCACATCTCAGTGCAGCTGCCATGGCTAGGGATGGAAGCCGGTATCAGAGGCTTGGGAGAACAGCCTTCTAGGTCTGGTAAAGGCTTACTTCATACAGACAGAGGTTGTTTTCATCATGATTAAAAAAAGCAGTTTATATCTTGACAGCTTGCTTTCCCCTTCACTCTGTTTCTCATTGAACATTGTAGATGGAAACAAACTGTAGAAAAAGCTGCTTCGTTTCACCTGAACGAAGAACACTTCTGTGTGAACTTTGGGAACATAAGCTGCTAGTGGTAGCAGGCTCCCTCAGTTCTGTCCTCTTTCTCTTGCTTTGTCTGTTCCCCAGGGGTGGAGAGCGCTGCAGCAGAGCTAACTCCTCAAGGCCATGGGCAGGCTCAGCAGTTCCTGAAATCACGCTCCCCCTCCACTCACATGCCCAGGTCAGCCTGGGCCGCTCGACGGCACAGGGCCTCGTCAGGGGTGTGGATTTCACAGGACAGAATTGATGGTTCAGCCACAACAGGGTGGCTGGTTTTATCAATGGACAGTAAAGAGGAATAATGTATTTGGAATAAGAGGGGAAAAAAAAGCCCATTTCTAGAGTAGTCTGTATCTAGGAGTCAGATATGCCCAGACTCAGGATTACTATCTTCAATGTACAGGAAACTCCCAAAGATCAAGAAGAAAAAAAGAACAGATAGCCAAAGAAAAAGTGAGCAATAGACTGACTAGAAAACCAAAGAGGGAAATCAGAAGAGCTGGTAAGTGTGTAAACATATGTTCCACCTTAGAAGCGTTCTGAGTAAAGCAAATTAAAACATGGTATCACTTTGTCATTAGGTTCCCCCAAGTTAGGTAAGCCATATATCACCAAGTGTTGGCAAGGATGTGGGGAAAAGGGAACCGTTGGTGGTGGAGTATGAACTTGCAGAACTGCTCTAGAAGCTATCTGACTCTATTCATCAATTTAAATACGTTATGACCCAAGAGCCAGCGATCCCACTCTTGGGAATATTGCTTCCTCCAAACTCTGAAACAAGCCCAGAATGGAACATAAACTAGCGTATTTGTCAATGGATCGTACAGGGGGAAGCAAACCTGGGTGTCACCTCCGGAGAACTGGAGCAGTGAAACGCGTGGATGCGAGCAGCGATGAAATGTGCAGCAGACGCAGAGAGCCAGAGGCACGTATGGCCACACGACACTCTTACAAACAGGCATCACGTAAAGAAGAAATACAGTGATATCAACGGTACGGTACTTACGTGGACTGAAGTCCTATCTTTCCACAAGAGAGCACTCTGTATCTTTTAGGAATGTCTATCTACCTGAGGACATACATTACACACATTATAGTGACTGTCCCTTGTTGTGTGGGGAGAAAAACAGATGGTCAGGGGAAAGAATGGGAAAGAATTAAAGAGAGGCACCTACCTATCGGTGATGAAATGAGGTACCATCAACTGGAGATATTTGTCCATTTGTCTGTGGGAGAGACAAAAAAAAAATTACTGTTAGAACTTTTCATACAGTCAAAAATAAGGGCACCAGGAGCTTCCCCTAATGATAGTTGGTGGTTATATAAAGTTTGGGTAGACATTTCAAAAGAAAGACCATGAAGATCAACACAAAGTGCTTCAGGCCTCATGGAGACGTTTTAAGATGAAACAGGGCTTGTATGAACGAGAAGGCAGGCAAAAGCTTAGGCCCCCAAGTGACACACCCAAGGACATCATGGGGTGAAATTACAGTGGAAAGGGAAGATGCACATTGAGGGACCCCGGAACACAATGGATCCAGTTCTGTCCTGGGTAAGACGTCTGCTGAGGGGAACCCTCTGGTTTCTGGAATCGGCCTGCTTCGAGGAAGCAGGATTTGTTTGATTGAAGGGGTCTTCACAGAGACCTCATATCTATGGGCTCCCTAAAGGCAGTCAGTGGAGGAGCACAAAAGGAGAGCAAGTGATCGGCCTGAATGCAAGATAGAAAAATGAAGGAAGGCACTGTGACTCCAGGTTAGTGCTACATTCGGGGGAAGAAAAGAAGCAACTTAAGAAGCAGGTGAAATTTGCAAAAACTTATTTGTCCCAATGCAGTGCAATATCCAAGGTCAGAAAAAATGACAATAAGTGCAAAAACTCGTAAAATCTGAATAATGTCAGAATTTAGATTAATGGTATAATACTGACATCAGTGTCTTAGTTTTGACAAAAGGATCATTCTTAGGTGTATGTAAGTTGTCAGGGCAAGCTGAGTGAAGTGACGTTCAGACAGGTGCTCTCTCTATTTGCAAATTTTCTGTAAGTCTAAAATTATTCCAAAATAGCTTTTTTTTTCTTTTTAAAGTTAAAGCTCCAGTCCAAAAGCACTTAAAAAGAAATGAAAATAAGTAAATATATCAATCAAGTGTATATTATATCTAAGATGTGTGTATGCATCATATCACCTGGGGCTCCTGGAGCTTCCCCTAATGATAGTTGACGCAGGGCTAAAGAATCGCCTGCCAACGCAGGAGACGCAAGAGATAAGACTTCAGTCTCTGGGCTGGGAAGAGTCCTTGGAGTAGGAGATGGCAACCTGTTCCAGTATTCTTGCCTGGAAAGCTCCAAGGAGAGAGGAGCCCGCTGGGTTCTGGAGCCCCCTGGAGCCCCCATTCCAGGGGGTCGCAGAGAGTCAGACATAACTAAGCGACAAGACACAACACAACAACATGCCCACATAGGTGTTTGCATATGCATGAATTTTAAAGTTTGGAAGAATTCACACCAAAATATTATCACTTCTAGGTCATATTATTACTAGAATGTGATCGCTTATTGCTTATAGCTTATTGATTCTTTTCGTTGTACTTTTTTGGTCTTATCTACGTATTTCACAATGTAAATGTTTAAATGTTGTGAGAAAAAAATCTCATCTGGGTATGCCTGAAAGAACAGGGTGCCAGGTTCAGAAACCTCCCAAGATATCTTGCAGAGATTTCAAACCCCACTCAGTCCCAGGCTCCTCTTCTCCCAGGGCCAGGTTTGAGCAAATCGCTAAGCAGTTTTCTTCCCCCTACTGCGAGGTCGTCAGGGAGAATGCATGGTCTTGTGGATGTTCAGGGAGAAGCAGTGATGCTCTGACTGGTGGTCAGAGAGCTCTGGGCATGTTCACTTGTTGCCTATTACTGGACATGGAGATGCAGGGTGTGGACTCTATGCATACACAGACAGGGTTTATTCCTCCTTTCATTTTTGATCTTTAGTATTTTTTTAATTATAAGAGCAATCAGTATAGGTGCACTGTGATAAATTCAGAAAATATAAATGTGTGAATAATCAAAGAAAACCCCCATATATAGCTCAAGAACTTTTTCAAAAATTGTCGTTAAACAGAAGTTTTAAATGCACAGTGAAATTGAGTGGAAAGCACAGAGGTTTCCTGTATGTTCCCTATCCCCATCCACACAGAGCCTCCCCTAGTATCAACACCCCGCATTAGGGTGGCATATTTGTTACAACAGATGAACCTGTGAGTTTTGACGAAATGTATAATGAAATGTATACATCATTTTCATATCATACAGAGTAATTTCACTGTCCTAAAAATCCTTTGTGTTCCTTCTACCCGTCTTCCTTGACATTTTTCATATCAGTAAGTGTATCTATTTATTATTCCTTTGAATGGTTACATAGTATACCGTTGAATGATGCACCATAATGTAGCAGCTGAACAGTAACAAAGTCATAGTGTAGACATTTTCTAGTGCAACCACACCAACACTTGCACCTATGTCTTGTGCAGTCATGGTATTTCTGTGGGAGAGACATTTTCCGTGTAAACCTGAATCACACATTTACAATTTTGGAAGAGACTTCCTTCTAACAGCATTTGTTCATTCAACAAATATTTATTGGGTAGTATTTTGTGTCAGACATTTATGAGATCCTAGGAATTCAGCTACACATAAAACAGATAAGGTTCCTAGTAAAGGACATTATTACTGAACAAATAATCACAGACACCAATATATTACTGCAACTTCTCTGAAGGAAAAGAAAAGGCTGTTGGCGACTGTAGATGGAGGAACCTAACTTACATGGGGGTGCGGCTCAGAGACTGGTTTCATCAAGCTGAGAATTACAGGATAGATAGGAAGAGCGGGGTCCGGGAGACGAGTGGAGGAGAAGGAGACTTCCAGATAAAGGGAAGGCCTGTGTGGAGGCCTCGGGGTGGACAACGTGTGGAGCTGGAGGAACACCATGGCCAGTGTTGGGGAGAATATCTGGAAGCAAGCCTAAGAGGAAGCCTGGGCCTGGCCACACTTGGTCTTCTTGGCCGCCTGATCACAGTTTCCCATGAGGAGAGCGGGAAGGGCTCCATTTCCTGTACCCTCGAGACGAGCAACACGTAGAGGTGTTCTCTTCCCTCCATTCTATTGCTGTGTGAACACTCCTTGACTGCGGCCGTGCCTTGACTGTCCACAGGAGCCTTTGTGAAAATCGTGTAACAGCTCACATTGAGATTGTCAGACACGATATGCACATCAAATTTACTTCACAAAGTTAACCAAAGTCCCTAAATCCCCACACAATCCAGCATATTTATTCTATTTTAGGACTTAAAGTATGAAAGAAATTTCCTGTTTCTGTAAAACCAGTTTGTTCATCTAAAGCAAACAGTGCTTTTTCCACTCAGCTCATGTTTCAGAAGCTCCCTCTGGGGGTCCTGGATTCGCCTTGTTCTAGCCAACCCGAGAGGAAGAGCCGGGCAGCGCTTTAAGAGGTTCGAGGTTTCAAGTCATTCTGAACAGTAACAAAGTCATAGTGTAGACATTTTCTAGTGCAACCACACCAACACTTGCACCTATGTCTTGTGCAGTCATGGTATTTCTGTGGGAGAGACATTTTCCGTGTAAACCTGAATCACACATTTACAATTTTGGAAGAGACTTCCTTCTAACAGCATTTGTTCATTCAACAAATATTTATTGGGTAGTATTTTGTGTCAGACATTTATGAGATCCTAGGAATTCAGCTACACATAAAACAGATAAGGTTCCTAGTAAAGGACATTATTACTGAACAAATAATCACAGACACCAATATATTACTGCAACTTCTCTGAAGGAAAAGAAAAGGCTGTTGGCGACTGTAGATGGAGGAACCTAACTTACATGGGGGTGCGGCTCAGAGACTGGTTTCATCAAGCTGAGAATTACAGGATAGATAGGAAGAGCGGGGTCCGGGAGACGAGTGGAGGAGAAGGAGACTTCCAGATAAAGGGAAGGCCTGTGTGGAGGCCTCGGGGTGGACAACGTGTGGAGCTGGAGGAACACCATGGCCAGTGTTGGGGAGAATATCTGGAAGCAAGCCTAAGAGGAAGCCTGGGCCTGGCCACACTTGGTCTTCTTGGCCGCCTGATCACAGTTTCCCATGAGGAGAGCGGGAAGGGCTCCATTTCCTGTACCCTCGAGACGAGCAACACGTAGAGGTGTTCTCTTCCCTCCATTCTATTGCTGTGTGAACACTCCTTGACTGCGGCCGTGCCTTGACTGTCCACAGGAGCCTTTGTGAAAATCGTGTAACAGCTCACATTGAGATTGTCAGACACGATATGCACATCAAATTTACTTCACAAAGTTAACCAAAGTCCCTAAATCCCCACACAATCCAGCATATTTATTCTATTTTAGGACTTAAAGTATGAAAGAAATTTCCTGTTTCTGTAAAACCAGTTTGTTCATCTAAAGCAAACAGTGCTTTTTCCACTCAGCTCATGTTTCAGAAGCTCCCTCTGGGGGTCCTGGATTCGCCTTGTTCTAGCCAATGAAGTGCAAGACCTCTGAGGGAGGAAGAGGGCCGGGCAGCTGGCCTTTTCAAGTCAGGTTTTCTAGTTACACCCTCGATGCTGTGAACGCTGCTGACAAATACAGGCCTGAAAGTCTGTGTGTCCTCTCTGGGCTCCCACAGCATTCTAGGATAAATCTGTCATCACAAGGTCAACAGAGTTACTTAATTGTTCCTATTGGTGCTCATTAAGTATTTAATGAACAGACAAATTGTATTAGCAGAGGGTAGAAAACATCTAGCCTTTTCCTTCTCTAGGGGATGTTTCTAACCCAGGGATTGAACTCAGGTCTCCCACATTGCAGGCATATTCTTTACCAGTTAAGCCACCAGGGAAGCCCTAGAAAACCTCTAAATCATGGTACATCATTTAATGGAATACTATACAAGCATGAAAAAGGATGGAGAAGATATGTGTGTGTGTGTGTGTGTGTGTGTGTATGTATATATATATATATATATATATATATATATATATATATATGTATGTATGTATATATTTACTGATGTAGAAAGATGTCCAAGAACTATTAGGTGAAAAATGCAAGTTATAAAATACATACAGTACAGTCTTTTCTTTTTAAAAATTATACACACACATATATGGAAGGCATTTACATTTTTTTTTTTAAAGATTTATTTATTTATTTTGGGCGGGGGTCGGGTTGGGGAGGGAGGGGAGCGGCGGGCCACTTCTATTGGTCTTTCATTTCTCTATTTTCATCTGTCTTTGTTCTTTGGCTCCTGTGGGCCTCCCATCGCGGTGGCATCTGTTGTCGCAGAGCGCCAGCTCTGGGCGCATGCGCTCCAGAGCTCCGGCTCGGTGATAGGACACATCAGTCCAGCCGCTCCGCGGCACGTGGGATCTTCCCAGGCCAGGGATCGAACCGGCGCCCCTTGCACTGCAAGGCGGTGTCCTTATCCACTGGACCACCAGGGGAAGCCCGGCATTTACATTTTAATTTACACATTTCTGTGTTGTCTGAATGTTACAGTGCACAGATATGAATTCTGTCATTAAAATGAATGAAGGAATGAATGATAAGGGACTTTTTAGGATTTTCACAGGAGTGAATGGGAAAAAAAAAAACCTCAGTCTTTAAATATCTTTCTCTGTCCTATTTACCAAATCTGAGATTTGTTCTTCTAACTTTTTTATAAATGATATTTTAAAAATTTTACCAAAGAGTATTACTGATGTAATAAGTGAAAAACAAGTTCAGAAAACCTGGGAAAATTTTGTACATATATAGAAAAAGGTCTCAGAGCAAACTGCTTATAGAGATATCCTTTTTTTTTTTCCTGGAATAGACAAATTGTATTAGCAGAGGGTAGAAAACATCTAGCCTTTTCCTTCTCTAGGGGATGTTTCTAACCCAGGGATTGAACTCAGGTCTCCCACATTGCAGGCATATTCTTTACCAGTTAAGCCACCAGGGAAGCCCTAGAAAACCTCTAAATCATGGTACATCATTTAATGGAATACTATACAAGCATGAAAAAGGATGGAGAAGATATGTGTGTGTGTGTGTGTGTGTGTGTGTGTATGTATATATATATATATATATATATATATATATATATGTATGTATGTATATATTTACTGATGTAGAAAGATGTCCAAGAACTATTAGGTGAAAAATGCAAGTTATAAAATACATACAGTACAGTCTTTTCTTTTTAAAAATTATACACACACATATATGGAAGGCATTTACATTTTTTTTTTTAAAGATTTATTTATTTATTTTGGGCGGGGGTCGGGTTGGGGAGGGAGGGGAGCGGCGGGCCACTTCTATTGGTCTTTCATTTCTCTATTTTCATCTGTCTTTGTTCTTTGGCTCCTGTGGGCCTCCCATCGCGGTGGCATCTGTTGTCGCAGAGCGCCAGCTCTGGGCGCATGCGCTCCAGAGTTCCGGCTCGGTGATAGGACACATCAGTCCAGCCGCTCCGCGGCACGTGGGATCTTCCCAGGCCAGGGATCGAACCGGCGCCCCTTGCACTGCAAGGCGGTGTCCTTATCCACTGGACCACCAGGGGAAGCCCGGCATTTACATTTTAATTTACACATTTCTGTGTTGTCTGAATGTTACAGTGCACAGATATGAATTCTGTCATTAAAATGAATGAAGGAATGAATGATAAGGGACTTTTTAGGATTTTCACAGGAGTGAATGGGAAAAAAAAAAAACCTCAGTCTTTAAATATCTTTCTCTGTCCTATTTACCAAATCTGAGATTTGTTCTTCTAACTTTTTTATAAATGATATTTTAAAAATTTTACCAAAGAGTATTACTGATGTAATAAGTGAAAAACAAGTTCAGAAAACCTGGGAAAATTTTGTACATATATAGAAAAAGGTCTCAGAGCAAACTGCTTATAGAGATATCCCTGGATATGGGTTGGATTCTATGGTTTGAATATTTTGCAATTTGTATATAATTCTTTTGTACATATAATAATGAGTTAATTTCCTTTTTTCTTTTTACTATTTTCATACTTTCTTTCATTCAAGATTTATTCATTCATTCAGTAAATGTTCACTGAGCAACCACCATCAGCTTGACACAGGGCTAGCAGTTTTGCTTCTTCTGTTTTTAATTTAGCCATTCTAGTGGAGGAAGTTGTGTCTCTGTTTTTAGTTTTGATTTATACTTCCCTGATAACTAATAATGGTGAATATCTTTTCATGTCTTTATTGACCATTCATATATCTCCTTTAGAGAAATGTCTGTTCAAATCCTTTGCCTGTTTTTAAATCGGGTTTTTTTTTTTTTTTTTTTGACATGTACACACTGCTATATTTATTTATTTGCGGCTGCGCTGATCTTCGTTGCTGCATGCAGGCTTCCTCCACTTGTGGTGCCCGGGCTTCTCATTGTGGTGGCTTCTCTTGCTGTGCAGCACAGGTCCTAGGCACGCAGGCTTCAGCAGTTGTGGCATATGGGCTTAGGGGCTCCGCAGCATGTGGAATCTTCCCAGACCAGGTATCGAACGTGTGTCCCCTGAATTGGCAGGTGGACTCTTATCTACTGTGGCATCAGAGAATTCCAGAATTGTGAGATTTTAGTTCCTGACCAGGGATGAAACCTGAGGCCCCATAGTGAGACTACGAATTCCCTGTGGACTACCAGGAATTCCAAAATATTTTCATCCTAAAGAGGTCATGGTCTAGTGCAGAAGAGTCACACAAAAGTAATGTGAGGGCTTCCTTGATGGTCCAGTGGCTCACACTGTGCTCCCAATGCAGAGGGCAGGGGTCAATTCCTGGTCAGATCCTACAGGCCGCAACTAAGACTCGAATGTCTTTTTAAATATAGAAATATCTTTCTCTGTCCTATTTACCAAATCTGAGATTTGTTCTTCTAACTTTTTTATAAATGATATTTTAAAAATTTTACCAAAGAGTATTACTGATGTAATAAGTGAAAAACAAGTTCAGAAAACCTGGGAAAATTTTGTACATATATAGAAAAAGGTCTCAGAGCAAACTGCTTATAGAGATATCCCTGGATATGGGTTGGATTCTATGGTTTGAATATTTTGCAATTTGTATATAATTCTTTTGTACATATAATAATGAGTTAATTTCCTTTTTTCTTTTTACTATTTTCATACTTTCTTTCATTCAAGATTTATTCATTCATTCAGTAAATGTTCACTGAGCAACCACCATCAGCTTGACACAGGGCTAGCAGTTTTGCTTCTTCTGTTTTTAATTTAGCCATTCTAGTGGAGGAAGTTGTGTCTCTGTTTTTAGTTTTGATTTATATTTCCCCTGATAACTAATAATGGTGAATATCTTTTCATGTCTTTATTGACCATTCATATATCTCCTTTAGAGAAATGTCTGTTCAAATCCTTTGCCTGTTTTTAAATCGGTTTTTTTTTTTTTTTTTTGACATGTACACACTGCTATATTTATTTATTTGCGGCTGCGCTGATCTTCGTTGCTGCATGCAGGCTTCCTCCACTTGTGGTGCCCGGGCTTCTCATTGTGGTGGCTTCTCTTGCTGTGCAGCACAGGTCCTAGGCACGCAGGCTTCAGCAGTTGTGGCATATGGGCTTAGGGGCTCCGCAGCATGTGGAATCTTCCCAGACCAGGTATCGAACGTGTGTCCCCTGAATTGGCAGGTGGACTCTTATCTACTGTGGCATCAGAGAATTCCAGAATTGTGAGATTTTAGTTCCCTGACCAGGGATGAAACCTGAGGCCCCCATAGTGAGACTACGAATTCCCTGTGGACTACCAGGGAATTCCCGAAAATATTTTCATCCTAAAGAGGTCATGGTCTAGTGCAGAAGAGTCACACAAAAGTAATGTGAGGGCTTCCTTGATGGTCCAGTGGCTCACACTGTGCTCCCAATGCAGAGGGCAGGGGTCAATTCCTGGTCAGATCCTACAGGCCGCAACTAAGACTCGAAACAGTGAAATTAATTTTTTTAAAAATGCAATGTGATGTGAGAGGATGTACAATGTCAAGTATTATGGGGGCCTCCATCTGCCAGGAGAGCCACAGAATGAGCCATAGAGTACCAGAGAATGAATGGAGGGCTTCACAGAGGAGACGGTGCTTATCCTAGGTCTTAAAGAATGAGGAGGTGTTCGCCAGTTGGACAAGATGAGGAACCATATTCTAGAGAAAGAGAATATGGACCTTGTATGAAAACACCTTTTATAAAAATCTAGAGGCATGAAAGAGGCTTTCTTACTCATGAACATTAAATACATCAGCGTGGTGGAAACTCAGGGGACATGGGGAGAAGATGGGCTGGAGAAAGACACCCTTAGAAGAATAAGAAGTCTTTGAAGAAGCTTGTGTGAGCTATAGAGAAGGCATTTTTGTCCCATTTAATAGTTGAGTAAAGTGAGTCACAGAAATGACTTGCCCAAGGCCACGTTAGGGTAGGAGGCCAAGCTGCAATATAGTTCTAGGGCTTTCATGCTTCAGGCTACAGTGCTTCTTGGGCCAAGACCTATCCTTGAGAGCCTTCCGATGTTCTGGCTTGCACCACTCCGGGTTGTTAGCAAAGAATAGGGCCGACCTCACAGTAGGCTCTGACCACAGTGGCCATACACTTGGCACGCCGTTGTACCAGAAGCCACAGGAGAGTTTTCTCCAAGAGACCTTTCCCTAGAAGATGAAATATGCACACTCAATCTTGAAGTTGGTGGGCACCCTTCAGAAATGACAGAGGAGACAGCTTCCTGGCATCTACCTGTCCTGGGGAGCCATTTTTCATTCTTGCTGTCAGCATTTCAGTGTTTTTAGGCTACTTGTTCCCTCCCAAGCCAGAGAGTCATGGACGTAGCCGCAGCTCTGATCCAGAGCTTGATGATGCTGCACAGGCTCTGGAATCAGAAAGAGCTAATTCTCAGACTCACTCTAATAGCTAAAATGAAGAGGTAGACAATTCCATGTGCCGACAAGAATGTGGAGCAATGAACAATTTGTCAATATTGAATAAAATTAAATATATTCCTGACTAAGAAAAATGTTCAATGGCAGTATTATTCAAAATGGCCTAAAACTAGAAACAATGTAACTGTTCATCCACAAGCAGGTGGATAAACTGGGTGGTATATTCATAAGATCATATACTACTCAGCAATAAAAAGGAACAAACTGCTTATACATACAACAGGTTGACAAACCCTAGACATACTATATTGAGCAAAAGAAGCCAGATACAAGAGTATGAGTTCATTCACATGAAGTTCAGGAAGAGGTAAATCAAATATATGAGAAGAGAAGTCAGATAACTCGTTACCTTCAGAATTCCGGGGAGTGGGTTTTGCTGGAAAGGGACATGAGGGAACTTTCAAGAGGAAAGGAAGTGGTCTAATCTTGATCTGGGTGGTGGTCACACGGGTACACGCATGTCAGGTGTATATCAGTGACTGCTCACTAATGTATGCTGTGTGCGTGAGACAGACAGACACAGACAGGGAAGTAACTCTTGCTTCTACTTCCCAGTTTTACCATTGTCTTCTGGGCAAGTTACTTAACATTATGATCCCCTTGTCTCATCCATAGAAAGGGGATAATAATAGTACCCCTCTCATAGGGTAGTTCTTTAATTTTTAACTTCTTGTGGTAGGAGAACTTAATGTGGGATCTACTCTAAGAGATTTTTAAGTGTAAAGCACAATATAATTACGATCACAACACTGCACAGTAGATCTAGAGCTTATTCATTTTGTATTACTGAAGCCTTAAATCTATTGATTAGCAACTCTTCATTTCCCATCCAGCCAGACCTCGGCAGCCAACGTGCTTTCTGCTTCTATGAGTTTGGTTATTTAAATTCCTTATATAAGTAAAATCATACAGTAACTGTCCTTCTGTAACTAACTTACTTCACTTAGTATAATGCAGGGGTCCCCAATCCTTGAGGACCCTGGTCCGCGGCCTGTTAGGAACTGGGCCTCACAGCAGGGGATGAGGTGAGTGGAGGGCAACAAGCAAAGCATCATCTGTATTTACGGCCTCTCCCCATTGCCTGTATCACTGGCTGAGCACCACCTCCTGTCAGACTGGCGGTGACATCAGATTATCATAGGAGCACAATAGATGTAATGGACTTGAATCATCCCAGGACCAAACCCATCCCTGCCCTTGGCCCATGGAAAAACTGTCTTCCAAAAAACCAGTCCCTGGTGCCAAAAAGTTTGGGTCACACTGGTCTAATGTCTTTAAGGCTCCACCGTGATGGCACATATTTTCAGGATTTCCGTTTTTTTAAGGCTGAATAATATTTCATTTATATGTATACCACATATTCTTTATCCACTCATCCTTTAATGGACACTTAGTCTGTTCCCACATCTTGACTGTTGTGAACAGAATTGCAGTGAACACGGGAAGTGCTAACAGCTCTTCGAGATTCTGATTTCAATTCTTTTGGTTAGACACCCAGGCATGGGATTGCTAAATCATGCAGCAATTCTCTTATTAAATGTTGAGAAAAGCTCACACTGCTTTCCACAATGGCCGCACCATTTTGCATTCCCACCAACAATGTACAAGGGGTCTAATTTTACATCCTTGCTACATCTTTTTTACCTAAGGTAGTTTTAAGAGTGGAATGAGATATTGTACAAAACGCAGTCTCTTAGTTTGCAAGAAACAAACAAACAAAAAAAACAAACCAAGAGTTTGGCGAAAATTATTCTCACTATTGCTTCCTCATCTGCCATATGTCCCATCAGGAAAAGGCCCCTGAAGCCTCACTCGCCAAAAGCCAGCTCCATCACTAGACTGTGTCAGATTTCCAGGCAACACTCCCAAGCCCCACAGCACTACATGTTGTCACGCTCACAGAATTCATGAGGCGCTAGTAACTAGAAAGAAGTTTCATCGAGTTCTGAACAGGAAGCAGCAGTGGCAGCTGATAATCTGTGACCTGAATATAGCTATCCATTATCTCACTGTGGTTTCTTGTTTCCCTGACAGAGGAAACGCCTACGACTTTCTTGAAGTTATTCTAAACACTCAAGTTCCTTGTTTAGCTCTGGCAGGATAATGTTACCCCTGGGCACTCCTGTGCTTTGGGCTGTGGCCTCCCTGCCAGCCTGAGGGTCTCAGCTCAGCTGCCAACCTATGCGACAACCGTCCCCTCTACTTGGGAGGGTGGTGACTGGAGCAAATGGGGACAGAGGCCAACAATATGTATAGCCGTTGGAAGAGAAAACAAAGCGAGAAACCTTTATTTTACCACAACATCCCCTTTTTGTTCCTCTTTAAGAAAACAGTCAGGCAGAACTGCCACGCTAGGAGAGAGGGTGTTGCCAGTTTCTTATCATCACTAGTCTGAGTTGCTCTCCAACTCCAGGCGCTTCTCTCTGGCTCTGTTTTCCCCAGGAATGTCCTCTTGGTGACTCTACCCTCCAGGTGAGGAGGCCCAAGCTTCAGGCTTGAGCAAGAAAGCCTTTTTTTTTTTTTAATTTTGGCTTCTTTTATTGATTTTTTATTTATTTACTTTCATCCATCTTTATTCTTCGGCCTGCGTGGGCCTCCCATCGCAGTGGCCTCTCTCCTTGCAGAGCACCAGCTCTGGGCGCATGCACTCCAGAGTGCTGGCTTGTAATTGGACCCACCAGCCCAGCCACTCCACAGCATGTGGGGTCTTCCTGGGCCAGGGATCCAATTGGCGCCCCCCACACTGCAAGGTGGACTCCTCACCCACTGGACCACCAGGGAAGCCCAGGAAAGCCCTTTTGACTCTTGTTCTCGTAAGGCTCAGAGCCCAGGAGGTTCTTGGACAAATTGCAAAGGAGGGAGAGCTTGTCTTTGACTTCTCATTCCTTTGGCTGTCCCCTGACCAGCCTGTTTTTGACCAAAGCTTTTATGATTATCAATTCACTCCACCCTGGGGATGATTCATTCTAAAGAATTAAGGATTTCAGGAGCTACCTCTCTCAGGAGTACTTATATTTTAAAAGAGAACTTAAAATAGTAATGCTTAAATCAGAGGACTACATCTCAAACTGACCACCAGGAAGCTGTGCTTGGCGGGAGGGGAAGGCCTCTGGGCTCTCTTTGGCCCCCTGGTGGCCACCATTTCTCGGTCAGTTGTACAGATGGAGATGACACAGCATGACTCATCTTAAAAGACTATTTCTTTCTTTCTTTCTTTTTTTTATTTAAGAGAAACAGGAAGGTGGAACTCCTGTAATCAGAACAAAATGGGGAAACTGTAAAAGCAGGTGGCTGTAAAACCTAGGAAAATGTGTTCAAAAGCTCCTCTCACAGGCCCAGAGTTTGTACTCAGAGCTAGAAGGCCCCTAGGACAGCTGACGGAGTGAGTGGTTACTAAGGGATTCTGAGACACGGAGGAACCAACACGAGATTAGCAAGAACAAAAACAGCCTTCTCAAAGGCTGGCTATGCCACCAGCTAGCCAAATCCTGAGCAATCCTTAACCTCTCTGGGGCTTGTTCTCTTCAATTAAAATATTCCAGGCAAGAATAATACACATTGAGATATTTACAGAGGTCCTGACTGTAGGATTACAGGTGGATTTGGCTTTCTTCTTAATGCTTTAATATATCAGCCAGGGTTTAATCAAAGAAGCTACTAGGAATGTCACAGAATGAGTTTATTAAAAGGACTTGACATTTTGCAATTGTGGGAGCTGTTTAAACAGCTTGTGTGTGACTGTAGTATATGCTTCTGGTGCTGGGCCTGAAGTTAAGAGGGCAGGTGCTCAGGAAGAGTAGCAAGATGTCAACTGTGGGAGAGCAAAGGCAAAGTGAAACTTGCAAAAAAAAAATATATATATATATGGTGCCCACAAGGGTGAACTGGAGGCTGTGTTGGTGTCTTACTAGTCCTCTGTCACGAAACACACACAGGGCCCAGGAGTAGAAAAAGCTACAGGATGAGATTTGGTGGGAACTGAAGGAGTTGTGGGCCTAACCGCTATCCCAGGACCAACAAGGTAAGCCAGCAGATCTGAGAATGTGTGTGAGTTACAACAGCACCTGATACTTTTTTATTTTTTAAAGATTTATTTATTTATTTATTTTGGGCAGGGGTCGGGTTGGGGAAGGAGGGGAGCGGGCGGGCCACTTCTATTGGTCTTTCATTTATCTATTTTCATCCATCTTTGTTCTTTGGCCCGTGTGGGCCTCCCATCGCGGTGGCCTCTGTCGTCGCAGAGCGCCAGCTCTGGGCGCATGTGCCCCAGATCTCCGGCTCGGTAATTGGACACATGGGTCCAGCCGCTCCGTGGCACGTGGGATTTTCCCAGGCCAGGGATCGAACTGGCACCCCTTGCACTGCAAGGTGGTGTCCTTACACAATGGACCACCAGGGGCAGCCCACAGCACCTGATTCTACAAAGAGCTTTTGAGCATAAACATGGGAGCCTTCTTTCTGCTCTCCAAACCTTCTACAAATATTCCTGTGGCCAATCCTAGTTCAGAACCAGACAAGAAAAAAATTCTGAAAAAAACATAGTTTAAACATTTAGTTTAATTGACATAGTACAAATCTACTGTGATTCCTTTCTATATTTGCCAAACTTTCTTCAGTTAGAATGTATTACTTTAATAACTTTGAGTTATTAAGTTATTTACCTTAGAAGTCCCTAAAATATTCAAATGGCTAATAAATATATGAAAAGGTGCTCAGTTCACTAACCAGTGGGAAAATGCAAATGAAAAGCACAATAGGTGATCTGCACACACCCACCAGAATGCTAAAATGAAGAAGACAACAATACTAAGTGCTGGTGAGACTACAAGCAACTGGAACTCACAATCATTGCTCATGTAAATTGGCACAACTATCAACACTGTTTGGCAATATCTGCCAAAGCTGAACATATGTGGACCCTCTGATTAGAAATTACATTTCTAGAAATACATATGTTCACCAAAAGACATGTACAAGGGTATTCACAGTGGCGCTATTTGTAATAGCTAAAAACCAGGAACAATTCAAATGTTCACCGACAATAGAATAGATAAATAGTTCATGGTGAACTTACATAATCCACTGCCCAACAATGAGGATAACAACCTATGTGGGGGCTTCCCTGGTGGTCCAGTGGGTAGGGACACTGCCTTGCAGTGCAAGGGGCGCCGGTTTGATCCCTGGCCTGGGAAGATCTCACGTGCCACAGAGCGGCTGGACCCATGTGTTCAATTACCGAGCGGAGCTCTGCGACAACAGAGGCCACCGCGATGGGAGGCCCACACGGGCCGAAGAACAAAGATGGATGAAAATAGACAAATGAAAGACCAATGGAAGTGGCCCGCCCGCTCCCCTCCCTTCCCACCTCCCTCCATAAATAAAATAAATAAATCTTTAAAAAAAAAAACAACCTATGTGGTGTGCTTACTCATTCAGTCGTGTCTGACTCTTTTTGACCTGATGGACTGCGGCCCGCCAGCCTCCTCTGTCCATGGAATTCTCCAGGCAAGAACTCTATAGAGTGGGTTGCTATGCCGTCCTCCAGGAAATCTTCCCAACCCAGGGAGAGAATCCAGGTCTCCCACACTGCAGGTAGATTCTTTGAGCCAGCAGGAAAGCTTACTATAACTATACACAGCAACAAGACTGAATGTCACAAATAAAACATTAAGTGGAAGAAACTAGACATAAAAGAACACATACTTCTAATTCCATTTATGTCAAGTTCAAAAACAAAAAAAATAACATATGCCTTTACTCTATGGATAGGGATTGCCCTTGAGCCATTAGTGACTGAATGGACCAAAAGAGGGCTTCTAAGGTGTAGTGATGCTCTGTTTCTTTATTTCGGTTTTGGATACATAGCAGTCTTTGCCTTTGGAGAATTTATAGAGTTATATATCTATGATTTGTGCACATTTCTCTATATATGTTACATGTACACAAAAAATTAAAAATTTTGCTCATGTAAATTGGCACAACTATCAACACTGTTTGGCAATATCTGCCAAAGCTGAACATATGTGGACCCTCTGATTAGAAATTACATTTCTAGAAATACATATGTTCACCAAAAGACATGTACAAGGGTATTCACAGTGGCGCTATTTGTAATAGCTAAAAACCAGGAACAATTCAAATGTTCACCGACAATAGAATAGATAAATAGTTCATGGTGAACTTACATAATCCACTGCCCAACAATGAGGATAACAACCTATGTGGGGGCTTCCCTGGTGGTCCAGTGGGTAGGGACACTGCCTTGCAGTGCAAGGGGCGCCGGTTTGATCCCTGGCCTGGGAAGATCTCACGTGCCACAGAGCGGCTGGACCCATGTGTTCAATTACCGAGCGGAGCTCTGCGACAACAGAGGCCACCGCGATGGGAGGCCCACACGGGCCGAAGAACAAAGATGGATGAAAATAGACAAATGAAAGACCAATGGAAGTGGCCCGCCCGCTCCCCTCCCTTCCCACCTCCCTCCATAAATAAAATAAATAAATCTTTAAAAAAAAAAACAACCTATGTGGTGTGCTTACTCATTCAGTCGTGTCTGACTCTTTTTGACCTGATGGACTGCGGCCCGCCAGCCTCCTCTGTCCATGGAATTCTCCAGGCAAGAACTCTATAGAGTGGGTTGCTATGCCGTCCTCCAGGAAATCTTCCCAACCCAGGGAGAGAATCCAGGTCTCCCACACTGCAGGTAGATTCTTTGAGCCAGCAGGAAAGCTTACTATAACTATACACAGCAACAAGACTGAATGTCACAAATAAAACATTAAGTGGAAGAAACTAGACATAAAAGAACACATACTTCTAATTCCATTTATGTCAAGTTCAAAAACAAAAAAAATAACATATGCCTTTACTCTATGGATAGGGATTGCCCTTGAGCCATTAGTGACTGAATGGACCAAAAGAGGGCT
This sequence comes from Tragulus kanchil, assembly GCA_022376925.1. Lineage (NCBI taxonomy): Eukaryota > Metazoa > Chordata > Mammalia > Artiodactyla > Tragulidae > Tragulus > Tragulus kanchil. Next base: position 49,631,810 of record JAIOJX010000005.1, read on the forward strand.
TCTAAGGTGTAGTGATGCTCTGTTTCTTTATTTCGGTTTTGGATACATAGCAGTCTTTGCCTTTGGAGAATTTATAGAGTTATATATCTATGATTTGTGCACATTTCTCTATATATGTTACATGTACACAAAAAATTAAAAAATTAGTAATGCCTGGTTTAGGGAACTAAGGATAACTACTCTCATTATATCACAAGTTGAAGGGATCAAATTCCACAACGTGTATTAAAGTGCTTGGGTTGGGGGAAAAAACCCCTGATGAATATGTAGACACAGGAATGTGAGGAGAAAATAGAATAGTTAATCTGGGTTGGTATCTTTTAAAAAAATGAAGTAAAATCTCTACAACATAAAATTCACTACTTCATAAGTTACTTATTTATTTTTTTATAGACTTTTTAAAAAAGAGTATGTGTGTGGCTGTGGGTGTGGAAGGGATAGTACTTGTTCATGGCATGCGGGAAGGAAAGACAGGTTTCCTGAGTCCTTGATTAGCTTTGGCCATGGCCTGCCCTGATGTGACAAGCATCTGTTCTGCCGGCTAAGCTAAGGTCTTGTGACCAAACAGGAAATGTCACTGCTCCCCTTGAAGTCAGTCCCTTCATTGGCTCGGGGTGACTCTCCATTCTACTGAAGCCAGGCTGGACCATATGATAGAAGTGGCTTTAAATTTCAGAAACGCCACTGAATCCAGGCCCCTCTCTGCTCCCTCTAGCTCAGCAATACACATTCAGCTTCACCTGCGACTATCTCTGTCCCCAAAGTTTCTTGCTTCCTTAGCAGTCATGAGAAAGGTCAGGATGACAAGTTCATCAAGGGTGTTTGTGGTCCCACGGTGGTAGCAGTCATTTTGCTGTCCAGAGTGAGGACACATCTGCCCTTCTAGGCGCACTGGAGCTGCTAGTTCTTTACTTGGCTCCAACACTAGCACCAGTACCATCTGGAGAGGGAAGCAACCCATAACCCGTAAATGCCAACACTGGAGCAGAGGCCAAAGATCCCAGAAGAATCTGTCCCTTACAGTATCACTGGAGAGAATTAACTGAGTGCCTACTGTGTGCTTGGCATGCCACTCCCAGGAGGACAACTGAGCCTCCTGGACACCAGCAGAAGGTCTGGGATTCAGCCAGCTTTCCCTGAGTCAGAGCTTTTTAAGGGGAAGAAAAATCTGGATCAATTACAATGGGTGACTCACTCTCTCTCTTCTTAGAAGCCTAACCAACATCAGACTTTATTCTCCTAAAATCAAATTAAAATAAATACCACAAACATGTATGTAAAGAGAAGTCTGGAAGGACAACAGCAGGGGTTGTCTTTGAGTCCTGGTGTAAGGTTGATATCTCTCTTCCTTGTTATTTTTTTTTTTTTTTGACGTGGACCATTTTTAAAAGTCTTTATTGAACCTGCCATAATTTTCCTTCTGTTTTATATTTTAGTTTTATTTAGGCCACGAGGCATGCGGAATCCTAGCTTGCTGATCAGGGATCGAACCTGCACTCCTTGCATTGGAAGGCAAAGTCTTAACCATTGGACCACCAGGGACGTCCCCTCTCTTCTTTGTATTTTTAAGGCAGCATTTGTGGGAGCTCAGTCAGACTCTTTGCAACCTCACCGACGGTAACCCACCAGGCACCTCTATGCATAGAATTCTCCGGGCAAGAACACTGGAGTGGGTTGCCATGCCCTCTGTCAGGGGATCTTCCCAACCGAGGGATCAAACCAGTGTCTCCTGCATCATCTGTAATGCAGATGGATTCTTTACCTCTGAACCACAGAGTAAGCCCCTTAAGCACACATCCTACAAAGAGCAAACACTAGGGTTCAAATCTCAACCTTGCTGCATACTAGCTTTATAACTTTGGACAAGTTTCTTCACCTGTATGAACTTTAATCTTCTTACCTGTAAAAGGGAATGTTTGTGGTCCCACGGTGGTAGCAGTCATTTTGCTGTCCAGAGTGAGGACACATCTGCCCTTCTAGGCGCACTGGAGCTGCTAGTTCTTTACTTGGCTCCAACACTAGCACCAGTACCATCTGGAGAGGGAAGCAACCCATAACCCGTAAATGCCAACACTGGAGCAGAGGCCAAAGATCCCAGAAGAATCTGTCCCTTACAGTATCACTGGAGAGAATTAACTGAGTGCCTACTGTGTGCTTGGCATGCCACTCCCAGGAGGACAACTGAGCCTCCTGGACACCAGCAGAAGGTCTGGGATTCAGCCAGCTTTCCCTGAGTCAGAGCTTTTTAAGGGGAAGAAAAATCTGGATCAATTACAATGGGTGACTCACTCTCTCTCTTCTTAGAAGCCTAACCAACATCAGACTTTATTCTCCTAAAATCAAATTAAAATAAATACCACAAACATGTATGTAAAGAGAAGTCTGGAAGGACAACAGCAGGGGTTGTCTTTGAGTCCTGGTGTAAGGTTGATATCTCTCTTCCTTGTTGTTTTTTTTCTTTTTTTGACGTGGACCATTTTTAAAAGTCTTTATTGAACCTGCCATAATTTTCCTTCTGTTTTATATTTTAGTTTTATTTAGGCCACGAGGCATGCGGAATCCTAGCTTGCTGATCAGGGATCGAACCTGCACTCCTTGCATTGGAAGGCAAAGTCTTAACCATTGGACCACCAGGGACGTCCCCTCTCTTCTTTGTATTTTTAAGGCAGCATTTGTGGGAGCTCAGTCAGACTCTTTGCAACCTCACCGACGGTAACCCACCAGGCACCTCTATGCATAGAATTCTCCGGGCAAGAACACTGGAGTGGGTTGCCATGCCCTCTGTCAGGGGATCTTCCCAACCGAGGGATCAAACCAGTGTCTCCTGCATCATCTGTAATGCAGATGGATTCTTTACCTCTGAACCACAGAGTAAGCCCCTTAAGCACACATCCTACAAAGAGCAAACACTAGGGTTCAAATCTCAACCTTGCTGCATACTAGCTTTATAACTTTGGACAAGTTTCTTCACCTGTATGAACTTTAATCTTCTTACCTGTAAAAGGGAATGGAACAACTTATTTCATAGGTATATTATGAAGTCTGAATGAAATCATGCAAAATAAGTGCTTTTATACCGTGTCTCATTGCGGGAAAAATACTCCGCCAGAGAGCTGTTGCCATTATATCTTTATACAATTTGATTTTATTCAAAAAACACATATCTTAAAAATGAAAACAGTAAAGATCTTTTTTTAAGAGAAGAAAAGGACAGCTGTTGGGGAAGAGAGTTTGTAAGAGGGTATGTGGAGAGGGCTGAGCAGGAGGGCAGGGCTCACACTTGGAGACAGAGAGTGGTTAAAAGGGACTGTGAGCATTTTTTTTTTTTGGCCTCCAGCTGAGGAGCCATCTCTTTTTTTCTCTGGGATACTGCCCCTTGCCCTCGTAGCTCAGATATAAGAGCAATTGCCCCAGTTAGCTCTACCTTGGCAATATCTCTGCTTCTCACAGAGTCCTGGGCCACCAGAGGGTTTCTTGCCATATCTGGGTCCAGGGTGACCTGGCCAGCTCAGCACAAGGCTGGTATGATTTCACCTCCTGTTTTGACAGGCTGTGTCCGTGAAAAATGCCCTAAAAGGTTAGCTCCTTGAAGATGCTCCTCTTTAGTCCCTGAAGCCCAGGATTCATCTTACTTTTAATAAGACAGCCACTGCCATGATGTCATCCAGACAACCTTAGACCAGGGACAGTCCTTAGGGGTGGCAGCCTTTTCCCTCTTTGCTAAGGTTTTCTTTTTCTGTTAAGTGGTGCTGGCTTTTAGCCCTTCACGTCTGGGCTGGTGCTCAGCATGTACCGCGGGTTTGCCTTTTGTCACACTGAGCATGCCTCCTGCAACCGCGCTGGGGCACACATTCTCCCATATTTGGGAGTAAGCCGGAGACTTGGCGGCATGTGGGTTTCTGTTTAAAATTCCAAAGCCAGTGGGGCGTATATTATCCATTTCCTCAGATCCAACATGCTGTAAAGCATGAGTCAGAGTCGAATAAGCTTCTTCCCAGGGGAAGCTGTGTCAGTCGGTTAGTGAATGTAATTAAACAAGCCCCTTAAGCACACATCCTACAAAGAGCAAACACTAGGGTTCAAATCTCAGCCTTGCTGCATACTAGCTTTATAACTTTGGACAAGTTTCTTCACCTGTATGAACTTTAATCTTCTTACCTGTAAAAGGGAATGGAACAACTTATTTCATAGGTATATTATGAAGTCTGAATGAAATCATGCAAAATAAGTGCTTTTATACCGTGTCTCATTGCGGGAAAAATACTCCGCCAGAGAGCTGTTGCCATTATATCTTTATACAATTTGATTTTATTCAAAAAACACATATCTTAAAAATGAAAACAGTAAAGATCTTTTTAAGAGAAGAAAAGGACAGCTGTTGGGGAAGAGAGTTTGTAAGAGGGTATGTGGAGAGGGCTGAGCAGGAGGGCAGGGCTCACACTTGGAGACAGAGAGTGGTTAAAAGGGACTGTGAGCATTTTTTTTTGGCCTCCAGCTGAGGAGCCATCTCTTTTTTTCTCTGGGATACTGCCCCTTGCCCTCGTAGCTCAGATATAAGAGCAATTGCCCCAGTTAGCTCTACCTTGGCAATATCTCTGCTTCTCACAGAGTCCTGGGCCACCAGAGGGTTTCTTGCCATATCTGGGTCCAGGGTGACCTGGCCAGCTCAGCACAAGGCTGGTATGATTTCACCTCCTGTTTTGACAGGCTGTGTCCGTGAAAAATGCCCTAAAAGGTTAGCTCCTTGAAGATGCTCCTCTTTAGTCCCTGAAGCCCAGGATTCATCTTACTTTTAATAAGACAGCCACTGCCATGATGTCATCCAGACAACCTTAGACCAGGGACAGTCCTTAGGGGTGGCAGCCTTTTCCCTCTTTGCTAAGGTTTTTCTTTTTCTGTTAAGTGGTGCTGGCTTTTAGCCCTTCACGTCTGGGCTGGTGCTCAGCATGTACCGCGGGTTTGCCTTTTGTCACACTGAGCATGCCTCCTGCAACCGCGCTGGGGCACACATTCTCCCATATTTGGGAGTAAGCCGGAGACTTGGCGGCATGTGGGTTTCTGTTTAAAATTCCAAAGCCAGTGGGGCGTATATTATCCATTTCCTCAGATCCAACATGCTGTAAAGCATGAGTCAGAGTCGAATAAGCTTCTTCCCAGGGGAAGCTGTGTCAGTCGGTTAGTGAATGTAATTAAACAAGGATAATGTTCACTGGCATTAGCTGCAGATTAATGCAGAGAAAAACAAAATCTCCATCTTCAGTTTACAATATTTCTGTCAAGATAAGGCAATTGCCCCAAGTGTCATGAATCACAGAAGGTGCAGTCCAACTTTCAAGCAATTTGAGGGATACAGAAAGACCTCTTCTATCAACACACCCTTTCCACATAAGTAAATAATGTAGATACAAGGACCTCTAAGGGGAGAGATTGGGCTTTCCAGCTGACTCTAGTGATAAAGAACCTGCTTGCCAAAGCAGAAGACATAGGAGACGCAGATTTGATCCCTGGGTCTGGAAGATCCTCTGGAGGATCTTCACTGGCAACCCACTCCAGTATTCTTGCCTGGAGAATCCTATGGACAGAGGAGCTTGGTGGGCTGCAATCGATAGGGTCGCAAAGAGTCGACATGACTGAACTGACATAGCACGCATGCACACACACAGGGGGAGAGCTTATATTCTGATTATTTTAAAAGTATATTTGTGAGTGGGGTTACATGTCAGCAAATATCCATGAGGGTTATTTTATCTGATTTAATCCATTATCACTCAAGGCCAGGTGGTTGAAAGTGGACTCTGGGGGAATGGAACATGGGACAGACATGGTTTGATAAGCATTGAGGATAATATCCAATTTATTGTGCTTTGCATACCAGCGGGCCCTTTGGGAGGTTCTTCCTGGAAGTCAGGAAGCAACCAAAGCCCTGAGCCGCAGAATGGCTGAGAGGGTGAAGGTACTGAGAAAGAAGTTAAGAAATGAGGGGTGAGTCCAGAGAACATTGGAAACCAGGATTTTCATAGTGTACTTTAGCCTAGACAAGTCCTTTTCTCAATCATGGAAATCATAAAATAGAAAATCAGTTCTATAAAGGCTGCTGGAAGTCCTCTAACTCTTTTTTGGAGAAAAGCAAACTGAGATTTAATCAGAGAGGTTAATTAAGTTGCCCAAGTTCACCCAGCAGTTTAGCGGCAGAGTTGAGACTGAAGACTCCTCTTTTTGTCTTTTCTGGGATGACAGGCGTCATCACTCAGGTTGATCTCACTGACCACACTTGCAAATATCTGACCTCTACTCAGGGTGCAAGAAGGAGCGCTAAACCATATTTGAAAAGGTAATGTCTCCTGCCACTCAGGCGCCTCCTGGCATAAATGAAGAAATTCAAAATGTACTTTTTCTTAACTCTACTAAAATGTGTGCTAAATTTCATATGTTAGTCTCTCAGTCATGTCTAACTTCTTGCGATCCCATGGACTGTAGCCCACTAGGCTCCTCTGTCCATGGAATTCTCCAGGCAAGAATACTAGAATGGGTAGCCATTCCCTTCTCCAGGGGACCTTCCTAACACAGGGATCAAACCCTGGTCTCCTGGATTGCAGGTAAATTCCTTACTGTCTGAATCACCAGGGAAGCCCATATTTCATACAACTGAGAATTCAAAGTTATTGCTAACTGGAACAGCGTCTGGAATTAAAGAAAATGGGATTCATGAAGGCTCTTTTAACTCTCTGATTAAGCATTCCCACCCCCACCTCACTCCAATCTTCCACCTGAAAAAGCATTTAGAAATATCTTTCATTTTTTGGCATTTCTCTGTGTTTCAGTGTTTTTGAGTACCCCTTCCGATCCAGGTCAAAGCATTTTGTTTTTCTTAAATGTGAGATTGTATTCTTTCTGTCCAAAGAGGATGGAAGACTTTTCCAAATAAGGAAGTTCTGCTGGAGTGTATGTGGCCCAGGCAGCCACAGTTGTTAGAATCTTAACTTAGTCAAATACAGTAGCTCCACTAAGCTGGGAAGCACTTGTGGACTCATTAGCACTACTGCACAGCTGAGCCGACGGGGGCCGAGGGTTCTGCCAGCAAGTGGTTGTGGCAACCAGGGACACGAAAAAGGTTTATAAAGAAGGCGAAGTTTGGTTTTGACACAGCCCTGCTCTCCATGCTCCCTCTTTCCCAGCCCCTAAGTCCTGCCAGCGTCTGCTCTTTATTCAGAACAGAAAAAGAGTGCTCCGATACTTCGGAATCAGACAGAATTGAGTTCAAAACCCTAGCTCCTTACATAGAATCTTTGCAACCTTATACATTGCTTAAATTTTTTGAACCTTACCTTAAAAGTGAAAATAATAGTGTTCATCTTATGGAGTTGTTATGAGGAGTAAATAATCTAGTCAATGCAATGTGCATAGCATGTTTTCAATTCCCCTTTTCTTGTTCCAAAATTACAGTTGACCCTTGAGCAACTCAGAAGTTAGGGACACTGATCCTCCACGTAGTCAAAAATCTGGGTATAGTAAGCCCTCTGTGTATGTGGCTCCTCTGTATCCACAGTTTCCCATCCTTGTATTCAACCAATCATGGAGCCTACGGTATTGTAGTTTTTACTACTGAAAAAAAGTCTGTGGATAAGTGGACCTGTGTTTCAAACCATGTTGTTCAAGGACCAACTGTCCTCCTTTTCCATCCTTACTCTATCAGAACACCTTAGTTTGAGTCAACTGTACTTGTCTAGGGATTAGGAGGAAAATGTGATTATGAAAGTAATTTGTGAGTGGTCATAATAAAAATGTATTAGCCCATATGAACTTCTTTAACTAGGGATGTTGTTGTAAATGAGATGAAGAATTTCCTCGCGGTACTGGGAATATTTAATTTGGCAGGGCCCCTTCAGTTATACCACTATGCCTTGCCCAGCTGCCACTAAAGGCTACTCAGCCTCTTAGGATGAAAAGAAGCAAGTGCTCCAGAAGAGTCTATACTATTCTGAAAACTTGATAAAAAGATAATTCTTTTTCCTTCTAGATAGAGGAATGCTAATCATCTCATTTTAAAAACTGTTTTAAAAAAGCACCTTGTCCTTTAGATTGCTAAATTCAGACCATATTAGTTTTTTGTTTTTTTGGCCACTTCTATTGGTCTTTCATTTATTTCCATCTTTGTTCTTTTGGCCTGTGTGGGCCTCCCATCGCAGTGGCCTCTCTCGCTGCAGAGCACCAGCTCTGGGTGCATGTGCTCCAGAGCTCTGGCTGGGTAGTCGGACACATGGGTCCAGCCGCTCCGCGGCACGTGGGATCTTCCCAGTCCAGCAATCGAACTGACGCCACTTGCACTGCAAGGCAGTGTCCTTACCCACTGGACCACCAGGGAAGCTTTCATATTAGTTTTTTACCTGAACTTCAAAGGCCTTTTTCCAAGTCCATACACAAATGGAATAACAATTGACCCCAGACCAAGTAGCTCTTAAGATAGCCTTGATTTAAAATGATGCAGTCACTCTGGAAAACAGTTTGGCAGTTTGTCAAAAGGTTCAATGTAGAGTCACCATATAACCCAGTAATTCCACTCCTAGGTACATGCCCAAGAAAAATAAAAACTTATGGTCACACAAAAACTTTCATATAAATATTCATAGCAGCATTATTCACATTAGCTCAGTGGAGACAATCCAAATATCCAGCAACTGATGAATGGATAAACAAAATGTGGCACACCTATACAATGGAATATTATTCAGCCTTAAAAGGGAATGGAGTCCATCAGTTATGTCTGACTCTGTGACCCCATGAAGTGTAGCCCACCAGGCTCCTCTGTCCATGGGATTCTCTAGACAAGAATACTGGAGTGAGTAGCCATTCCCTTTTCCAGGGGATCGTCCCAACTCAGGGATAGAAACTGGGTCTCCCACAATTCAGGCAGATTCTTTACTGTCAGAGTCACCAGGGAAATAAAGTACTGAAATATACTACAATATGAAGGATGGACCTTAAAAACATTATACTAAGTAGAAGAAGTCTGACACAAAAGATTACATATCGTATGATGCCATTTATAAGAAGTTTCCAGAACAAGTAAATCCACAGAGACAGACAATAGATTAGTGGTTGCCTAGAGCTGGGGTAAACAGGGGAATATTGTTAATTGGGATCAGGTTTCTACATGGGGTGATGAGAATGTTCTAAAATTTGTGTGGTGATGGTTGTACAACTCAGTGAATATAGTAATAACCACTCACCTGCACACTTTAAATGAGTGAATTGTATAGCATGTGAGTGCTCAGTTTCAGTTGGTAAGTTGTGTCCCCAACTCTTTTGACCTCCATGGGCTGTGGCCTTCCAGGCTCCTCTGTCCATGGGACTTTTCAGGCAAGAATACTGGAGTGGGGTGCAATCCTTCACCAAAAACATATAAACTATATCTCAATAGAGCTGTTACACACACACACACACACACACAAAAGATAGTGTCGAGCACTGCACTTGTCATCTTGTAGGTACTTACAGGTTGGTTGGTTTAAAAGGCTACAAGTCTCCTAAGGTACAGAAAATGGTCCTAGTGTCCTGTTTGGAGAGTCTAGTGAGTGACCACTGATGAGTCCAAGTATGTGTGGGAGGAAACAAGGTGAGGACCTTGTAAGTTCTTCATTCTGTATTTCTATTCTTCTGGTCAAAAACATGTATGCAACAGCAGAAAACAGTCCAAAAAATGGTTTCTAGAGTACATAGTAATAGTTATTTCTACTATTGCTACTGTTTTTTTCTTAAAAATCTAATTTGTTTTTAAGCCCTATAAATAGGACATATTATTATTTAAGATTGAAGTCACTAGCAAAATCACACGATTACTAATTCCACAGGCCACGAATCAAAATGGAATGCTCAAATCACCAATAGGCGAGATGAGATGCAATCTTTGGCAAGATATTTGATTATTCAGAGTTCTTCTGCATTAAAATAAAAAGCCTTGGGTCAGAAAAAGTAGCTATAATTGCCTCATTTCAAAGATCCAAGTGATTGATGGAATAATAAAGGCAATTCTTTGTAGACTAGGAAATTTAATAGTATTTATTTCAGGATCAATTTTGGTAAAAATGGCACCCCATCTTTATGATTTTTTATTTTTTTTCCCAGGAAATTCTCCCTCCTTGATTTGTAAAATGGAAAAGAATAACTAAAGCACAAGTCAGACCTTAGGTCATAGTCTCCATTTTCTCAGTGAATCTAAAATGCAGACACCAAGTAAGCAGGGTCAAATCTTATTTTCTAGCTTTAAACATGATTTGGTAATATGAATGCATTTAAATTAGTAAACATGCAAAATTAAGATTGACTTCACACATTTTAAAACTGCTTTTAAAATTTCAAATGCAATGGATGGTCATATTAAAAATGTAAAACTCCAGCATCATGCACATTACTAATAATAATTACTAACAATGAACACATATTTATACTGTGCCCAGCACTAGGTTTAGAGCTACCTACTTTAATCCTCACAATGATCATATGAAGTAGTTATTATAGTAGTTTCCTACATTTTGCAGACAAAGAAACTGAATCTCAGAGAATATAAATAACTTGCCTAAGGTCACACATTTTGCAAGTGGTAGGATCATGATTTTAAACCAGGAAATTATATTTCAATATCTAAGCCAAGTTCCTTTATATGTAGAGTGAAATTCTTATCAACTCCAACCCTTTCTCTCCCAAAATTATCTGCTCACCATATATTAGAAAGATGAAATTTAATAACTGGAAAATAACTATTAGCTTTCTCATAGAAATATCAATAAATGCAAATATATTATATAATATATAAAACTAATTAAACATAAATGTAATTGAATATAATTAATTATATAATTAATTGTGTGAAATTAATTGAATGTATAGAAATAATGTATTATAAAATACATCAAAACATTCAAGGCCCAGATATCAACCCCTCCAAATGAAAATCCATATTCACACAAAAACATGTACATGAATGTTCACAGGAGCATTATTCATAATAGCCCCAAAGTGGAAACAACTCAAATATCCATCAACTGCGGATTGATAAACAAAGTGTGGTGTACCCACACAGTGGAATATTATTCAGCAATGGAATGAAGTACTGATAACATGCTACAACAGGGTAAGACTTGAAAACATTATGCTAATAGAAAGAAATAAACCACAAAGGGCCACATACTTTGATTTGATTTATATAAATTATCCAGAACAGGTAAATCAATAGAGACAGAAAATATATTAGTAGTGCCTACAACTGTAGGTGGAAGTGGTTGAATGGGGAGTGACTAAAGCACAAGTCAGACCTTAGGTCATAGTCTCCATTTTCTCAGTGAATCTAAAATGCAGACACCAAGTAAGCAGGGTCAAATCTTATTTTCTAGCTTTAAACATGATTTGGTAATATGAATGCATTTAAATTAGTAAACATGCAAAATTAAGATTGACTTCACACATTTTAAAACTGCTTTTAAAATTTCAAATGCAATGGATGGTCATATTAAAAATGTAAAACTCCAGCATCATGCACATTACTAATAATAATTACTAACAATGAACACATATTTATACTGTGCCCAGCACTAGGTTTAGAGCTACCTACTTTAATCCTCACAATGATCATATGAAGTAGTTATTATAGTAGTTTCCTACATTTTGCAGACAAAGAAACTGAATCTCAGAGAATATAAATAACTTGCCTAAGGTCACACATTTTGCAAGTGGTAGGATCATGATTTTAAACCAGGAAATTATATTTCAATATCTAAGCCAAGTTCCTTTATATGTAGAGTGAAATTCTTATCAACTCCAACCCTTTCTCTCCCAAAATTATCTGCTCACCATATATTAGAAAGATGAAATTTAATAACTGGAAAATAACTATTAGCTTTCTCATAGAAATATCAATAAATGCAAATATATTATATAATATATAAAACTAATTAAACATAAATGTAATTGAATATAATTAATTATATAATTAATTGTGTGAAATTAATTGAATGTATAGAAATAATGTATTATAAAATACATCAAAACATTCAAGGCCCAGATATCAACCCCTCCAAATGAAAATCCATATTCACACAAAAACATGTACATGAATGTTCACAGGAGCATTATTCATAATAGCCCCAAAGTGGAAACAACTCAAATATCCATCAACTGCGGATTGATAAACAAAGTGTGGTGTACCCACACAGTGGAATATTATTCAGCAATGGAATGAAGTACTGATAACATGCTACAACAGGGGTAAGACTTGAAAACATTATGCTAATAGAAAGAAATAAACCACAAAGGGCCACATACTTTGATTTGATTTATATAAATTATCCAGAACAGGTAAATCAATAGAGACAGAAAATATATTAGTAGTGCCTACAACTGTAGGTGGAAGTGGTTGAATGGGGAGTGACTAAAAACAGGTGGCAAGGGCTTCCCTGGTGGTCCAGTGGGTAAGGACACCACCTTGCAGTGCAAGGGGCGCCGGTTCGATCCCTGGCCTGGGAAGATCCCACGTGCCGCGGAGCAGCTGGACCCATGTGTCCAATTACAGAGCCGGAGATCTGGAGCGCATGGCGCCCAGAGCCGGTGCTCTGCAACGACAGAGGCCACTGCGATGGGAGGCCCACAGGAGCCAAAGAACAAAGATGGATGAAAATAGATAAATGAAAGACCAATAGAAGTGGCCCGCCTGCCTGCCTCTCTCCCTCCCTAACCCCCCCGACCCCGCCAAAAAAAACACACAACAGGTGGCAAGTTTCTTTATGGGTGATGAAAATGTTCTAAAATTAATTATGGTGATGGTTACACAACTCTGTAAATATACTAAAAACCATTGAATTGTAACTTTAAATGCATACATTTTATAGTATTTAAATTATATTTCTTTTTTAAATAATGAAAATAACTAGCTTTTAAAATGTTTATTTATATTTTCTGGCTGTGCTGGGTCTTTGTTGCTGAGTGTGCTCTTCTCTAGTTGCATCAAGCAAGGGCGACTCTAGCTGCAGTGCATGAGCTCCTCATTGCGGTGATTTCTCTTGTTGTGGAGCACAGGCTCTAGGACATGTGGGCTTCAGCAGTTGCAGTTCCTAGGCTCTACAGCACAGACTCAATAGTTGTGGCCCACAGACTTAGTTACTCCGTGGTATGTGGGATCCTCTAAGATCAGAGACTGAACCTATGTCTCCTACATCGATAGGTGGATTCTTTACCACAGAGCCACCAGGGAAGCCCTAAATTTTACTTCAATAAACCCGCTAAAACTTCATTCTTGATAGTAAATTATAATCCAAATTCATTTGATTATTTCAACCTGTCTTTGAAACCTAAATAATAAAATTATAATAAAGAACACTGTCATAAATCAAGGTAATTAGTTTGTGGCTCAGGTATGACAAGGTATTAATGAGAAGAAAAAGCAAAATTTTAAAAACAAACAAACAAAAAATTTTAAAAACCACTTACATGTTGGTCACTGGAAAGAAGAAGAGGTGATTTGTACAAGAATCTAGTGTATGTCTCAGCTTTAATCTATATTGCTTTAGTTCATATCTGACTTTTAAAAGACTACATACTTGAATAACATGACTTCAAAATATAACACATTTTTGGCAAGGAAACTGGTATGTGAGCTGTAACAATGTGGCAACTAAGCCCCAAAGACAGTCCCTGATATACCTCCGGCTATTCCTGCTTTTTTTTAAAAAAAAAAGAAATGCACTTTATTTATTTTTGGCTATTCTGGGTTTTCACTGCTGCTGCAGGCTCTTCTCTAGCTGCAGGGACTGGAGATTACTCTCTAGTTGAAGTGAGCAGGCTTCTTGTTGTGTTGACTTCTCTTGTTCTGGAACTCGGGCTCTAGGGTGCACAGGCTACAGCAGTTGCGGCACATGGGCTCCATAGTTGCGGCTCTGAGGCTCTAGAGCACAGGCTCCATAGTTGTGGCTCACGGGCTTAGTTGCCCTGCAGCATGTGGGATCTACCTAGATCAGGGATCGAACACATGTTTCCTTGCATTGGCAAGCATACTCTTTACCACTGAGCTACCAGGGAAGCCCCTTGTTTTGTTTCAACCAATACAGTGAAAGTGAAGTCTAGTTCTAGACCTAAGCCTTAAGAATATTTGGCAATTTCTGCTTTTGCACTTTTGAAAACATTCTTAAACTGCCGGGTAAGAAGTCTGGCTACCCACTGGAGAGATCACTTGGAGAAGTGACTTAGAAAGGCCATGCAGAAAGGGAGAGACCCTGAGACTGAATGCAGGAAGAGGCCCAACCATCCCAGCAGCCCATCTGAGTCCAGTCTTCCACCCATTATCACCAAGGAACCAGACAAGTAACTGTGCTGTCTTGGATGTTCCAGCCTCAGGCATTCCCCAAATAATGGCAGCCTCATCTGATACTTCGCAGAGCAGGACTGCCCAGCTGGGGTCAATTAATCCACAAAGTAATGACAGATCATACAATGAAGCCACTGAATGTTAGAGTGGTTTATTATGCAGCCATAAATAACTGAAATAAATATTTTTATTTTGTTTCCCTAAACCTCCTAATCCCACAGGTGTTCATGGGCTTTGCTGTTCTTAGAGCTAGTCAGGAATAAACTGCCATGGTTTTAAGTTTAAAACTTTTATTGCTGCAAGGAAACTGAATAACATGACTTCAAAATATAACACATTTTTGGCAAGGAAACTGGTATGTGAGCTGTAACAATGTGGCAACTAAGCCCCAAAGACAGTCCCTGATATACCTCCGGCTATTCCTGCTTTTTTTTAAAAAAAAAAGAAATGCACTTTATTTATTTTTGGCTATTCTGGGTTTTCACTGCTGCTGCAGGCTCTTCTCTAGCTGCAGGGACTGGAGATTACTCTCTAGTTGAAGTGAGCAGGCTTCTTGTTGTGTTGACTTCTCTTGTTCTGGAACTCGGGCTCTAGGGTGCACAGGCTACAGCAGTTGCGGCACATGGGCTCCATAGTTGCGGCTCTGAGGCTCTAGAGCACAGGCTCCATAGTTGTGGCTCACGGGCTTAGTTGCCCTGCAGCATGTGGGATCTACCTAGATCGGGGATCGAACACATGTTTCCTTGCATTGGCAAGCATACTCTTTACCACTGAGCTACCAGGGAAGCCCCTTGTTTTGTTTCAACCAATACAGTGAAAGTGAAGTCTAGTTCTAGACCTAAGCCTTAAGAATATTTGGCAATTTCTGCTTTTGCACTTTTGAAAACATTCTTAAACTGCCGGGTAAGAAGTCTGGCTACCCACTGGAGAGATCACTTGGAGAAGTGACTTAGAAAGGCCATGCAGAAAGGGAGAGACCCTGAGACTGAATGCAGGAAGAGGCCCAACTATCCCAGCAGCCCATCTGAGTCCAGTCTTCCACCCATTATCACCAAGGAACCAGACAAGTAACTGTGCTGTCTTGGATGTTCCAGCCTCAGGCATTCCCCAAATAATGGCAGCCTCATCTGATACTTCGCAGAGCAGGACTGCCCAGCTGGGGTCAATTAATCCACAAAGTAATGACAGATCATACAATGAAGCCACTGAATGTTAGAGTGGTTTATTATGCAGCCATAAATAACTGAAATAAATATTTTTATTTTGTTTCCCTAAACCTCCTAATCCCACAGGTGTTCATGGGCTTTGCTGTTCTTAGAGCTAGTCAGGGAATAAACTGCCATGGTTTTTAAGTTTAAAACTTTTTATTTGGAAATAATTTCAAATTTACCGAAAAAGAAAAGTTGCAAAATAGTAACAGAGCTTCCATACACCTTTCACCCTGATTCTCTACTTCTTATTTCTGGATCATTTGGGGGTAAGTTGTAGATACAATGTGCCATTACCCTTTGGCGTCTCAATTTATATACCTTGAGTGTAAGGAGGAGTACAATAATCAAAATCAGGAAATTAACATTGATCCAATAATATCAGGTAGTCTGTGGATCCAATTTAAATACCACCTCCTGTCTCAATAATGTTCCTTACAGCCCCAGGATCCAATTCAGGGTCACATGTTGCCTTTAGTTGTCACGTTTCTTTAGTCTTTTTCAATCTGGAGTAGCTTCTCAGTTATCTTTCATGATCTTGATAGTTTTCAAGAGTCTGGGCTAATTATTTTGAGTATGTTCCTCAAATATGGGGGTTTGTCCGATGTTTTTTCATTGCAGGAATCTCATAGAAATGAGGCTGTGCTAGTCTCTGGGCATCATATGAGGAGACACATGATGTCAATTTGTTCCATGATTGGGGATGTTAACTTTTATCACTTAGGTAACACACAGGACTTCCCTGGTGGTCCAGTGGGTAGAGACACCGCCTTGCAGTTCAAGGGGCACCAGTTCAATCCCTGGCCTGGGAAGATCCCATGTGCTGTGGAGCGGCTGGACTGATGTGTCCAACTACTGAGTCAGACCTCTGGAGCGCATGTGCCCAGAGCCAGTGCTCTGCAGCAAGAGAGACCACTGCTATGGGAGTGGCCAAAGAACAAAGATGGAAATAAATGAAAGACCAATAGAAGTGGTCAAAAAACCACATACACACATGCACTCACATACAATTATATTTGTCTGTATATCTGTCTAATCAGACCATGATACTGGCATCTACAATTCCTATGCAACACTACAGGACATATTCTAGATTTCTCAGTTTCCATAGTTGTAATTCATTTCCCAGTGAGAAGTCTATATTTATTTATTTGCTTAACACCAGACATGCCTACCTCCACCCCTTATTGGGTACCAGTGCGAAGGTTGGCTCCACTGAAAGGGAAGAGAAAGAAAAAGAGACCACGATCCCCGCAATGTGTCAGCAGCTTAAGCAGTTTATAGCAAACATTTATGTACATTCAACTATTTTGACCAAGCAGTTCACAGATCTCTCATTCAGTTAAGTAACAAAAAGGACAGTTAAGTTTGCTTTTAAATCTCCATGTATTATCGTTAACAAAGATTTTAGCAAACAAGAATTCTTTTTTATAAACAGCATTTACTTGGCTGCACACTGTCTTAGTTGCAGCATTCAACATTTTTAGTTGAGGCCTCAGGGATCATGCCTGGGCCCCTGCACTGGGAACACAGAGTCTTAGCCACTAGACCTAGGGAAGTCCTAGCAAACAAGACTATATTTAATTTTTTTATTTAACCAATTTTTTTGGCCTCTTTTATTGGTTTTTCATTTATTTATTTTCCTCTGTCTTTATACTTTGGCCTGTGAGGGCCTCCCACTGCAGTAGCCTCTTTCATTGCAGAGCACCGGCTCTGGGCACACGTGCTCCAGAGCGCTGGCTTGTAACTGGGCACACCAGTCCAGCCGCTCCGTGGCACATGGGATCTTCCCAGGCCAGGGATAGAACCTGTGCCCTTTCACTGCAAGGCAGACTCTTTACCCACTGGACCACCAGGGAAGCCCTAAACAAGATTTTTAATGGCATCTCTGAAAGCAGTGGAAAGCCATGAGATTCTGAGCTACAAGGAGCTGGGCTTAATTTCTGTCTCTAAGATTTAATGGAGCAATATTAGGTAAATTCCCTGACTTCTCTGAAATAATTTCCTCTTCTGTAAAATGGAGATGAATGAAGACACAATTGTTCTTAGGATTAAGTGTGCAGTGGATTGTCTTGATAGAGATTGGATTTTGAAATTTGTAAAGCAGAATAAAAGCAATAACTTAAAATTTACAAGCAGTTCTTTCCCAGTAAGAAGTGAAGATTGGATACTTCTAGATTTCTCAGTTTCCATAGTTGTAATTCATTTCCCAGTGAGAAGTCTATATTTATTTATTTGCTTAACACCAGACATGCCTACCTCCACCCCTTATTGGGTACCAGTGCGAAGGTTGGCTCCACTGAAAGGGAAGAGAAAGAAAAAGAGACCACGATCCCCGCAATGTGTCAGCAGCTTAAGCAGTTTATAGCAAACATTTATGTACATTCAACTATTTTGACCAAGCAGTTCACAGATCTCTCATTCAGTTAAGTAACAAAAAGGACAGTTAAGTTTGCTTTTAAATCTCCATGTATTATCGTTAACAAAGATTTTAGCAAACAAGAATTCTTTTTTATAAACAGCATTTACTTGGCTGCACACTGTCTTAGTTGCAGCATTCAACATTTTTAGTTGAGGCCTCAGGGATCATGCCTGGGCCCCTGCACTGGGAACACAGAGTCTTAGCCACTAGACCTAGGGAAGTCCTAGCAAACAAGACTATATTTAATTTTTTTATTTAACCAATTTTTTTGGCCTCTTTTATTGGTTTTTCATTTATTTATTTTCCTCTGTCTTTATACTTTGGCCTGTGAGGGCCTCCCACTGCAGTAGCCTCTTTCATTGCAGAGCACCGGCTCTGGGCACACATGCTCCAGAGCGCTGGCTTGTAACTGGGCACACCAGTCCAGCCGCTCCGTGGCACATGGGATCTTCCCAGGCCAGGGATAGAACCTGTGCCCTTTCACTGCAAGGCAGACTCTTTACCCACTGGACCACCAGGGAAGCCCTAAACAAGATTTTTAATGGCATCTCTGAAAGCAGTGGAAAGCCATGAGATTCTGAGCTACAAGGAGCTGGGCTTAATTTCTGTCTCTAAGATTTAATGGAGCAATATTAGGTAAATTCCCTGACTTCTCTGAAATAATTTCCTCTTCTGTAAAATGGAGATGAATGAAGACACAATTGTTCTTAGGATTAAGTGTGCAGTGGATTGTCTTGATAGAGATTGGATTTTGAAATTTGTAAAGCAGAATAAAAGCAATAACTTAAAATTTACAAGCAGTTCTTTCCCAGTAAGAAGTGAAGATTGGATACACATGCCCTCTTTTCTAGAAAAGTCACCACTTTTGTCTTGAAACTATGCAAATGTATACAAACTATCCATTCATTATTCTTGGAGGCAAACTGAATATAGTAACAGAACTAAATATGGTGGCTTTCCATAAAGAAATTATGTTTGATAATGTAAATAGAGTGTAATGTTAGCAACTCTGATGGGGAAGCTTGCCTCTATGAATTCAGGCTTCCCTTTGCCTATAAATTATTGCTAACTCTTAGAGAACAATGTAATTTTTTCCAGTTTTTTCTTTGGGAGGGGCAGGTTGGGAAGGGATGGGGGGCGGGCAGGCCACTTCTATTGGTCTTTCATTTATCTATTTTCATCCATCTTTTTGTTCTTTGGCCCGTGTTGGCCTCCATGCGCAGCGGCCTCTGTTGTCACAGAGCACTGGCTCTGGGCGCATGCGCTCCAGAGCTCCGGCTCCGTAATTGGACACATTGGTCCAGCCGCTCCACAGCACGTGGAATCTTCCCAGGCCAGGGATCGAACCAGTGCCCCTTGCACTGCAAGGTGGTGTCCCTACCCACTGGACCACCAGGGAAGCCCTCCAGTTGTTTTTTTATGAGGGAACCCTGAGAATTGTAGGGGGGACTGCAGGCATGAACTTCACCTCGGGCTGGAAGAGAGATTGCACATAGCGACAGCTGTTGGCTATTGCTGACTTTCACACAGTAGTTTTTAAGACAGGATAATCTAGAATGTATAGTTGCTGGATGTGTTATTTTGGGTCCTCTGAGATGGTATTAAATGTGTAAGAAATATATTAGGAAAATGTCAGATAGAAAACAAGGAGGAACAGGGCTTCCCTGGTGGTCCAGTGGGTAAAGAGTCCGCCTTGCAGTACAAGGGGCACAGGTCCAATTCCTGGCCTGGGAAGATCCCACATGCCGCAGAGTGGCTGGACCCAGTGTGTCCATTTATGAGCCAGTGCTCTGCAGCAAGAGAGGCCACTGCAAAGGAAGGCCTACACGAGACAAAGAATAAAAAAGATGGATGAAAAATAAATATAAATAAAAGAAGCATGATGGGAAAATGAAGAACAACAAAAAAAAAGAAAACGGGATGGTTTAAGGGGCAGAATAAAAGCAATAACTTAAAATTTACAAGCAGTTCTTTCCCAGTAAGAAGTGAAGATTGGATACACATGCCCTCTTTTCTAGAAAAGTCACCACTTTTGTCTTGAAACTATGCAAATGTATACAAACTATCCATTCATTATTCTTGGAGGCAAACTGAATATAGTAACAGAACTAAATATGGTGGCTTTCCATAAAGAAATTATGTTTGATAATGTAAATAGAGTGTAATGTTAGCAACTCTGATGGGGAAGCTTGCCTCTATGAATTCAGGCTTCCCTTTGCCTATAAATTATTGCTAACTCTTAGAGAACAATGTAATTTTTTCCAGTTTTTTCTTTGGGAGGGGCAGGTTGGGAAGGGATGGGGGGCGGGCAGGCCACTTCTATTGGTCTTTCATTTATCTATTTTCATCCATCTTTTTGTTCTTTGGCCCGTGTTGGCCTCCATGCGCAGCGGCCTCTGTTGTCACAGAGCACTGGCTCTGGGCGCATGCGCTCCAGAGCTCCGGCTCCGTAATTGGACACATTGGTCCAGCCGCTCCACAGCACGTGGAATCTTCCCAGGCCAGGGATCGAACCAGTGCCCCTTGCACTGCAAGGTGGTGTCCCTACCCACTGGACCACCAGGGAAGCCCTCCAGTTGTTTTTTTATGAGGGAACCCTGAGAATTGTAGGGGGGACTGCAGGCATGAACTTCACCTCGGGCTGGAAGAGAGATTGCACATAGCGACAGCTGTTGGCTATTGCTGACTTTCACACAGTAGTTTTTAAGACAGGATAATCTAGAATGTATAGTTGCTGGATGTGTTATTTTGGGTCCTCTGAGATGGTATTAAATGTGTAAGAAATATATTAGGAAAATGTCAGATAGAAAACAAGGAGGAACAGGGCTTCCCTGGTGGTCCAGTGGGTAAAGAGTCCGCCTTGCAGTACAAGGGGCACAGGTCCAATTCCTGGCCTGGGAAGATCCCACATGCCGCAGAGTGGCTGGACCCAGTGTGTCCATTTATGAGCCAGTGCTCTGCAGCAAGAGAGGCCACTGCAAAGGAAGGCCTACACGAGACAAAGAATAAAAAAGATGGATGAAAAATAAATATAAATAAAAGAAGCATGATGGGAAAATGAAGAACAACAAAAAAAAAGAAAACGGGGAGGAACAGTCATTTTTCCTACTGTGGATTAAAAAAGGAAAGAATCAGTAACAAAGGAAAAGAAGACTGAAGCAGGAGCTTTCCTACTGTGGATAAAAAATGAAGGAGTCAGTAACAGAGGTAAAGAGAATGAAGTAGGAGCTGGAGAAGATACAGGTATAGATAGATAGATTTCGGCCATTGTACTCCATCACTCCTTAACACTGTTTGTTCTGTGGTTGATGAGGCTCAGTTGTACATCCTAACTTTGATTCTGCGAGATAATCTTCTACCTACACAACACATGCCTTTTTTGGGGTTTGTTTGTTTAAGTACATTTGACTCCTAAGAGCCACCACATGTGGGAGAGGTAGCTAAGAGCAGAGCAATGGCCCTTTTCTTGATGCCAGACTGTGGATACCATGAGAACAGGGGCATGTGGGAATGGGTAGCACACAGGCGTCTCCTGCCTAGATGATCTTGTCAAGGTCCCTACAAGGTGAGAAGGCCAAAGCAGCAGAATCCTACAGATCTGTTCTTGACCCTTCAATAGATAGTCCTTCTCACCAGGTCACACTGAAAAGGTGACTTCTTGGCAATGAATGAGTATCAAGTATTTGTGTTAGTATTAACGAACACATGGCTGAAATTTGTACATTTAGGCTGATGATACCCAAGTATTTGGGTTATCTAGATAAAGTGAGTGCTTCACAATAGGCCTACAACTAATGTTACTTATTTTCCACCCAGTTTGCAAGATTCTCTGTCATTCTATAAAATACTGTGTTCTAGAGTTATCTATGAATCTACTCTAATTTTTGGAGAAATAACTTCTCAGCACATTAATAGTAATGCAAGTCTCCTTGCTTAGGAGTATAAATTTTTGTAAGAAATATATTAGGAAAATGTCAGATAGAAAACAAGGAGGAACAGGGTTTCCCCTGGTGGTCCAGTGGGTAAAGAGTCCGCCTTGCAGTACAAGGGGCACAGGTCCAATTCCTGGCCTGGGAAGATCCCACATGCCGCAGAGTGGCTGGACCCAGTGTGTCCATTTATGAGCCAGTGCTCTGCAGCAAGAGAGGCCACTGCAAAGGAAGGCCTACACGAGACAAAGAATAAAAAAGATGGATGAAAAATAAATATAAATAAAAGAAGCATGATGGGAAAATGAAGAACAACAAAAAAAAAGAAAACGGGGAGGAACAGTCATTTTTCCTACTGTGGATTAAAAAAGGAAAGAATCAGTAACAAAGGAAAAGAAGACTGAAGCAGGAGCTTTCCTACTGTGGATAAAAAATGAAGGAGTCAGTAACAGAGGTAAAGAGAATGAAGTAGGAGCTGGAGAAGATACAGGTATAGATAGATAGATTTCGGCCATTGTACTCCATCACTCCTTAACACTGTTTGTTCTGTGGTTGATGAGGCTCAGTTGTACATCCTAACTTTGATTCTGCGAGATAATCTTCTACCTACACAACACATGCCTTTTTTGGGGTTTGTTTGTTTAAGTACATTTGACTCCTAAGAGCCACCACATGTGGGAGAGGTAGCTAAGAGCAGAGCAATGGCCCTTTTCTTGATGCCAGACTGTGGATACCATGAGAACAGGGGCATGTGGGAATGGGTAGCACACAGGCGCCTCCTGCCTAGATGATCTTGTCAAGGTCCCTACAAGGTGAGAAGGCCAAAGCAGCAGAATCCTACAGATCTGTTCTTGACCCTTCAATAGATAGTCCTTCTCACCAGGTCACACTGAAAAGGTGACTTCTTGGCAATGAATGAGTATCAAGTATTTGTGTTAGTATTAACGAACACATGGCTGAAATTTGTACATTTAGGCTGATGATACCCAAGTATTTGGGTTATCTAGATAAAGTGAGTGCTTCACAATAGGCCTACAACTAATGTTACTTATTTTCCACCCAGTTTGCAAGATTCTCTGTCATTCTATAAAATACTGTGTTCTAGAGTTATCTATGAATCTACTCTAATTTTTGGAGAAATAACTTCTCAGCACATTAATAGTAATGCAAGTCTCCTTGCTTAGGAGTATAAATAGCATTTTAGGAACTTTGCTAGGTGGCTTACATTCTCTGAATTCCATTAAAAAATTACCAAATCAGGGGGCTCTAAAATGTGCTGATTGTAAGTGTATCTACAAAACATACCAAAATAAAAATAAAATTTCTTTGTAAAAAAGCAAGATTTGTATAGGTTACATATTGGAGAGAAAAATAACAGTTCACTTAGCATATAATAATATAATATAATTACAGCATCATAATTATTTACATACTATAATTATATATTACTATATATATATTATATATACAATATTACATATAATACTGTATAATGCTATAATATATAGTACTACATATACTATATACAACAGACCACAGTATTATGCCTGTTATATATATTATATACATTATTATTATATAGTATTATATATATTGTATAGTATATATATTACATAGTATTATATATACTATGAATATATAAAATATATATTATATGTTATATAATATATATTCATATATAGCATATATTATATTACATATAATACCATACATCACTATATAATATAATATATACGAAATATAATACTACATAATAATATATAGCATAATATATATAATAATATACTATAAAGTATAACATATTATTTATAAATAGAAAAAATCATTGGAATTCCTAGTGAAGGACACATTCCTGGTGGATCCACGTGGGGGAACTGTCCCTACAAGGTGAGAAGGCCAAAGCAGCAGAATCCTACAGATCTGTTCTTGACCCTTCAATAGATAGTCCTTCTCACCAGGTCACACTGAAAAGGTGACTTCTTGGCAATGAATGAGTATCAAGTATTTGTGTTAGTATTAACGAACACATGGCTGAAATTTGTACATTTAGGCTGATGATACCCAAGTATTTGGGTTATCTAGATAAAGTGAGTGCTTCACAATAGGCCTACAACTAATGTTACTTATTTTCCACCCAGTTTGCAAGATTCTCTGTCATTCTATAAAATACTGTGTTCTAGAGTTATCTATGAATCTACTCTAATTTTTGGAGAAATAACTTCTCAGCACATTAATAGTAATGCAAGTCTCCTTGCTTAGGAGTATAAATAGCATTTTAGGAACTTTGCTAGGTGGCTTACATTCTCTGAATTCCATTAAAAAATTACCAAATCAGGGGGCTCTAAAATGTGCTGATTGTAAGTGTATCTACAAAACATACCAAAATAAAAATAAAATTTCTTTGTAAAAAAGCAAGATTTGTATAGGTTACATTTTGGGAGAGAAAAATAACAGTTCACTTAGCATATAATAATATAATATAATTACAGCATCATAATTATTTACATACTATAATTATATATTACTATATATATATTATATATACAATATTACATATAATACTGTATAATGCTATAATATATAGTACTACATATACTATATACAACAGACCACAGTATTATGCCTGTTATATATATTATATACATTATTATTATATAGTATTATATATATTGTATAGTATATATATTACATAGTATTATATATACTATGAATATATAAAATATATATTATATGTTATATAATATATATTCATATATAGCATATATTATATTACATATAATACCATACATCACTATATAATATAATATATACGAAATATAATACTACATAATAATATATAGCATAATATATATAATAATATACTATAAAGTATAACATATTATTTATAATAGACAATATTAATATACAATATAGTAACATACAGGACTTCCCTGGTGGTCCAGTGGGTGGGGAATCTGCCTTGCAGTGCAAGGGACACCAGTTCTATCCCTGGCTGGGGAGGATCCCACGTGTGGCGGAATGGCTGGACTGGTGTGTCCAGCACCTAGAAGCCAGTGCCCGGCAATGAGAGGCCACGGCAATGGGAGGCCCACACAGGCCGAAGAATAGGTGGACAAAAAATAAATAAATAATCAATAAAAAGAGGCCAAAATTAAAAAAAAAAGTAACATACAATATATCACATATATTATATATAATAACACTATTACATATAACATAATATGACATATATTATATTATATAACATATTATATAACATAACATATATTATATTTATAAAATACATACAGTACTATATATTATTACATAGTATTATACATATTATATACCATTATATATAATATAAATACATATAATATATATTTGTATTATATAATGATATATTATAAGTATTCATATAATATCTATATCTATACTATATAGAATACTATATAGTATACTATATATACTATATAGAATATATAGAATACTGTATCTATCATACTATATAATTATATAATACTATAGTTATAGTATTATAATTATTCACAATGCTTCAAACTATAAAACTATGCTGTTCTCAAAACGAGTCCCCAAATAAAAATATTAAATATGTGCCTGATGTTGTAGGGTATGTATTGGGGATGGTAGGGAACAGGAAGAAATATCTCTCCTCTTTGAGTGATTCAGATGCCTTTATCTTCCCAAACTGGTGCAAACCATTTGGTATACTGTTTCTTCCCTTTTCTCAGGCTAAGGAATATTTGGCCAATCAGAGGTCAAATGCTTTTTCACTAAGTGGGAAAAATGGTGTGGTCAGCCTTATCTGGGCCACCTTAAATAGGTTCTCTTTAGGAAAGAAGGGTTTTTTCACTAAATAAAGATGAATATGATCCTGGGAAATAAAAAATAAGAGATGATTGCTGTAATACGGACAAGGAACTCATCAGCATGGACCAGTGGTTCAAGGTGTAGTGTAGGGACTCCTCTGAGTTTCTGAAACAGTTTCAGGGCATCCACATTATTTTTCCACATTATTTTAACAATAAAAATATGTTTTTATGTTAACATATAGTGAGCTTATGATGGTTATTTTTCTCTATGAGCTACACAATAGATTTTTGTTGGTTACTCATTTCAAACATTGCAGTGTGTATATGACTTTCCCAAAGTCCCCAACCATCCTCTCCCTGCTGCAACCATGAGTTCGTTTTCTAAGTCTGTGAGTTTCTTTCTGTTTTGTAAATAAGTTCATTTGTATTATGATGGTTATTATTATTATTATTATTTTTGGTGCGGGGCAGGTTGGGGAGGGAGAGGGGCGAGCAGGCCACTTCTATTGGTCTTTCCTTTATCTCTTTTCATCCATCTGTGTTCTTTGGCCCGTGTGGGCCTCCCATCGCGGTGGCCTCTGTTGTCGCAGAGCACCGGCTCTGGGCGCATGAGCTCCAGAGCTCTGGCTCAGTAATTGGACACATTGGTCCAGCTGCTCCGCGGCACGTGGGATCTTCCCAGGCCAGGGATCGAACCGGCGCCCCTTGCACTGCAAGGCGGTGTCCTTACCCACTGGACCACCAGGGAAGCCCGATGGTTATTTTAAAATGAATAAATATGTAACATTTGATAGTTTCTTTAAAGCAGTAAATATTGGTAAATAGTCACATAAACAAAAGAACTCTGGGGTCCTCAAAAATTTTTAGGAGTGTATAGAGGTCCTGAGAACCAAAAGTTTGAGAATTGCTGGCACATGCAGAAATTAACTAGCCAATACGTTAGCTATGTAGTGGCTTTACTCACTAGGGTTAATCTGGGATCTGCAAAAAACATTGCTGAAAGAAATTCTCTGTGCATAATAATCTAGGACTGAAAGTTCCATTTGATGGTTTAAGAAAACCCATGGGAATGAGTAAGATAAGAAGAACTCATCTGCACAGCTAAATAACAGAGTCCTCTGGTTATTCCTTTACCATTATAAGTACTTAAAATGTACACATGAAGGGTTGTTTGGAGATGTTTAAATGGTATGATTGAGTTTACAGCCATTTTCAAAAGAACAGCAGGGCAAACTAGTAAGTTAAGTGTCAGAGCAGGCAGCTGCATGGGAAAGTTAGAAGCAGCAAGAAATAGCACATGAAAAAATGACTTCCAAGAAAAATAAGTGTGTCTGTTCAACCAAGAGACATACATGAGTGTTCATAGAAGTTTTATTCATTATGGCCAAATCTGGGGGGGGGAAACCCAATGTCCACCAACAGCAGAAAGGCTAAATTTGGATATATTCATGAAATGAAATACTACACAACAACAAAGAACAGACTACTGCTGGATATAAGTGAATCTCACAGCTATAATGATGGGTGAAGAAGTCAGGCACAAAAGAATACATACTGGGTAAGTTCACTTGCATAAAGATTAAGAACAGATAACACTAATCTATGATAATGATAGAAATCAGATTAGTTTATACTTCTGGGGGAGGGTGTACTTGATATCTATCTCTGTGTATCAAATTATCTAAACTATCAATGGCATAAAGTAACAAAACTGAATGATTGTCTTGCATAAATTTTTCCAGGTCTGGGATTTGGGAACAGTCTCCCTGGGTGGTTCTGGTTCAGGGTCTCTCATGAGATTGTAGTCAAAATGTCAACCAGACTGTAATTACCTGGATGTAATGTTTTAATATCAATTTTTTTTTTAAAAAGCAATGGTTTTCCTACACACGTTGCTCAATTATAACCTCTGTCTTAGGCACTACTATTGTGCATCTGACACAGTCTGGCACACAATAGGTGCCTGTATCAAGTTAGCCTCTTTTGATTGCAAGTGATAGAAAACCCAAATCAGGGATGTTCCTGGTGGTCCTGAGAACCAAAAGTTTGAGAATTGCTGGCACATGCAGAAATTAACTAGCCAATACGTTAGCTATGTAGTGGCTTTACTCACTAGGGTTAATCTGGGATCTGCAAAAAACATTGCTGAAAGAAATTCTCTGTGCATAATAATCTAGGACTGAAAGTTCCATTTGATGGTTTAAGAAAACCCATGGGAATGAGTAAGATAAGAAGAACTCATCTGCACAGCTAAATAACAGAGTCCTCTGGTTATTCCTTTACCATTATAAGTACTTAAAATGTACACATGAAGGGTTGTTTGGAGATGTTTAAATGGTATGATTGAGTTTACAGCCATTTTCAAAAGAACAGCAGGGCAAACTAGTAAGTTAAGTGTCAGAGCAGGCAGCTGCATGGGAAAGTTAGAAGCAGCAAGAAATAGCACATGAAAAAATGACTTCCAAGAAAAATAAGTGTGTCTGTTCAACCAAGAGACATACATGAGTGTTCATAGAAGTTTTATTCATTATGGCCAAATCTGGGGGGGGGAAACCCAATGTCCACCAACAGCAGAAAGGCTAAATTTGGATATATTCATGAAATGAAATACTACACAACAACAAAGAACAGACTACTGCTGGATATAAGTGAATCTCACAGCTATAATGATGGGTGAAGAAGTCAGGCACAAAAGAATACATACTGGGTAAGTTCACTTGCATAAAGATTAAGAACAGATAACACTAATCTATGATAATGATAGAAATCAGATTAGTTTATACTTCTGGGGGAGGGGTGTACTTGATATCTATCTCTGTGTATCAAATTATCTAAACTATCAATGGCATAAAGTAACAAAACTGAATGATTGTCTTGCATAAATTTTTCCAGGTCTGGGATTTGGGAACAGTCTCCCTGGGTGGTTCTGGTTCAGGGTCTCTCATGAGATTGTAGTCAAAATGTCAACCAGACTGTAATTACCTGGATGTAATGTTTTAATATCAATTTTTTTTTTAAAAAGCAATGGTTTTCCTACACACGTTGCTCAATTATAACCTCTGTCTTAGGCACTACTATTGTGCATCTGACACAGTCTGGCACACAATAGGTGCCTGTATCAAGTTAGCCTCTTTTGATTGCAAGTGATAGAAAACCCAAATCAGGGATGTTCCTGGTGGTCCAGTGGTTAAGACTCCATGCTTCCACTGCAGGGGGCACAAGTTTGATCCCTTGTTGGGATCTGCAGTGAAAAACCAAAAAAAAAAAAAAAAAAGAAAAGAAAAATAAAGAAAAGAAAACCATATCAAACTGACTTAAAGCATGAGATTAATATCCTCAGTGTGCTAGCTAATTTTGTGCCATCTAGACTGGGCATTGAGGTACTTAGATAATTGGTCAAATATTATTCTGGGCATTTCTGAGAGGATGTTTTTGAATGAGATTAACATATAAATTGGTAGACTGAGTCAAACAGACTGCCTTCCCTAATGTTGAGTGGGTATCATCCAATCAATTAAAAGCTAGAAAAGAACAAAAAGGGTAAACACCATCCTGGAAACAGAATTCTTTCCTGCTTGCCTTCCAACTGGGTCAAGATCTTTTCCCATGTCTGAAACATGGGCTTTTTCTGGGTTCTGAGCCAGTCTGCCCTTGACAGGAATTATACCATAGACTCTGCTGGTTCCCAGACTTTGGGACTTGGATTAGCACTTAATCACTTTCCTGGGTCTCCAGATTGACAATTCAACCTAAAGATCTTGGAACCTCTCCTTTTCCACAATGAGCCTATTCCTTATAATAAATCTCTTTGGTTCCTATTGGTTCTGTTTCTCAGGAGAACCTTGATCAATATATTCAGTAACTGGAAACCCCTCAGAGCAGGCTGGCTTCAGGTGAGACTTGGTACCAAAAGAAAATCTTCACTGAAGACATCGTTTCCTCCTTTCTCCACATTGTTGCCTTCAAATGCCTTCTCTATGGTGTTCTTCAGAGCTCTAGACTCTCCCATCATGGGAGTGACATGGCTGCATAGGTTTCCATTTTTACACCTTACTTTGAGGGAAAAGAAAGCCTATCTTTGATACTCTTTAGCTGGGAGTCACTCTTTCTCATAATGGAACAAATTTGATCAATTGCTTATTCTTGAATCAATCACTATGAACAGGTGGAGAGACTGTATTGACTGGCTCATGCCTATCAAGGACTATCCCCTGAAGCTGTGTTCTTGTGCATCAGAAAGTGGCAACAGCAGAAAGCAAACGATTTTTTAGATCTCTGAGTTTGGTTTCATTGGGCAGAATTGATCACTTGGCTATTCTAGTTGTAAGAAAGTCTGGGTAATTTAGTATAGATAGCTGAATTCGGATAGGAGGAAGGGGAAATAAATTTGGGGTAGACAACTGGCAGAGTCTTTCTGGGGAGGCATGCCGCATGGCATGTGAGAATCTTAGTTACCTGACCAGGGATTGAACCTGTGTTCCCTGCATTGAAGCACAGAGTCTTAACCATTGGACTGCCAGAGGAGTCCCTTGCGGTGTTTTTTATATTAACAACAAACAGTGGAATTATCATACTTGGTTCAGGTGAAGCATTGTTCATCCCTTAGATTTGGGGAGAGGCCCAACTTCTCTGAGCAAATTTGCCTCCTTTGGCTGGTAACACTTCAAATGTTCTCCTTAAACGAGATACATCTCCATCAAGAAGTGGGTCTATGTTCCCTTCCTGAAATCTGGGCAGACTAATGTACGATTCAAGTCGGAAGCGAAATTTGTGCTTGTAAGGCTAAGTTACAGAAAGCAATACAGCTTCTGCATAGATTTTTTTTTTTATTAATTTTGGCCTCTTTTATTGGTTTTCTATTTATTTACTTTTATCTATCTTTATTTTTTGGCCTGTCTGGGCCTCCCATTGCAGTGGCCTCTCTCGTTGCAGAGCACCGACTCTGGGCGCATATGCTCCAGATCACTGGCTTGGAATTGGACACACTGGGTCCAGCCGCACTGCGGCATGTGGGATCTTTCTTGCCCAGGAATCGAACTGGCACCCCCTGCACTGCAAGGCAGACTCTTTACCCACTGGACCACCAGGGAAGCCCTGCATAGATCTTGATCTGTTGGGAGATGTTGCCTTTGGAGTTCTGAAATCTGGCTATCTCGAAGTCATCATTCTTGATCATTCTTGTCATTCAAGGGAGAGATTATAACGTAGAAATAGAAAGAGATGCTTGAAGGGCTCCATCATTTAAGCACCCAAGCTCTTTGAGTCTTCCTAGTCCAGGTATCAGACATATGACTGAAGAAGCTTTTGAGATGACCCAACTATACCCACTATCTAACTACAGTCACATGACAGACTCTGAGCTAGAACTTCCCAGCCGAGCTACTTCCAAATTTCTGAGCCAAAGAAAAAATGAGAGAGAATAAAAGATTATTGCATAGGAGTAATTTATATACCGCAATAGATAATTAATATCCTGCTCCAAAGTATTAGATTCTATAAGCTAAAGATGAAGGAGAGAATGCCTATTGGGTAGGCAAGCAATAGGCATAGGTGTTTGTTCATTTCATAAGTAACGAAGAAGTTAAAGCAACAGCTCAATGCCTATAAAAATAAAAATTCAAGGCTATTTTTCAAAGCACTATTTACAATAATAAAGAGTTGGAGACAGGGCTTCCCCTGGTGGTCCAGTGGGTAAGGACACCGCCTTGCAGTGCAAGGGCCGCCGGTTTGAGCCCTGGCCTGGGAAGATCCCACGTGCCGCGGAGCGGCTGGACTGATGTGTCCAATTACCGAGCCGGAGCTCTGGAGCGCATGCGCCCAGAGCCGGTGCTCTGCAACAAGAGAGGCCACCGCGATGGGAGGCACACAGGAGCCAAAGAACAAAGACAGATGCAAATAGAGAAATGAAAGACCAACAGAAGTGATCTGCCCGGTCTCCTCCCTCCCCAACCCGACCCCCGCCCAAAATAAATAAATAAATCTTTAAAAAAAAAAAAAAAAGAGTTGGAGACAACATTAATGTCTAAAAATAGGAGGTTGTTTAAATAAATTATAGTTCTTATACACTTTAAATATATCTATAAAACAACCATAAAAATCAAGATTTAAAGAATAGTCAACATCATAGGCATATGTTCTTGGTATAATAATGTTAAGGTGAAAATATCAGGAATAAAATTTGAGTACTATAATTTACTTTGTTTTTGACTTTAAATATTTTTTTAATTGGGGGAAGTTGCTTTCCAATGTTGTGTTTGTTTCTGCCATACAAAAATGCAAATCAGGGTTTCCCTGGTACTTCAGTGGTGAATAGTTCGCCTGCCAATGTAGGAGACACAGGTTTGATCCCTGATCTGGGAAGACCACACTTGCTGAGGAGGAACTAAGCCTGTGAGCCAGAACTATCGAGCCTGTGCTCTAGAGCCTCGGAGCCGCACCTATTGAGCCCATATGCTGCAACTACTGTAGTCTGTGCACCCTAGAGCCCAAGTTCCAGAACAAGAGAAGTCAACACAACAAGAAGCCTGCTCACCTCAACTAGAGTAACCCCCACTCCCTGCAGCTAAAGAAGAGCCTGTGGCAGCAGTGAAAACCCAGAATAGCCCAAAATACATGAAAAAAATTTAAAAAGTAATATCATCTTTAAAAATGCAAATCAGCCATAATTATACATAGATCACCTTTCTCTTGAGCCTCTACCCCAAGTGCAGCCAGTCTGGGCTTCCTGAAACACTATATTTTATATTTTACAAGGGTGAATTTTATAGTATGCAAACTATCTCAGAAAAAAATCCACATGAGAAAAAACTGAACACACATAAAACATATATGAATAGAAAAAAGGGTTAAAAGGGGATATTTTAAATGTTATTAGTAGTTATCTCTGGGAGCTGTAATTCTACATAATTTTAAAATAGCCCTTTTCATAGCTTTCTCACACTATGAAGAAGGTTGAAGCACAATAAAAAAAGTGACGGGCTTTCCTGGTGGTCCAGTGGGTAAGGACACCGCCTTGCAGTGCAAGGGCCGCTGGTTTGATCCCTGGCCTGGGAAGATCCCACGTGCCGCGAGGCGGCTGGACCGATGTGTCCAGCTACCAAGCCGGAGCTCTGGAACGCATGCGCCCAGAGCCAGTGCTCTGCGACAACAGAGGCCACCACGATGGGAGGCCCACACGGGCCAAAGAACAAAGATGTATGAAAATAAACAAATGAAAGACCACTAGAAGTGGTCTGCATGCTCCCCTCCCTCCCCACCCCACCCCACCAAAATAAATAAATAAATAAATCTTTAAAAAAAAAAAAGAGAGAAAGGGCTTACCTGGTGGTCCAGTGGGTAAAGAGGCCGCCTTGCAGTCAAAGGGGCACTGGTTCTGTCCTTGACCCGGGAAAATCCTGTGTGCAGCAGAGCGGCTGGACCAGTATTTCCAGTTGTGAGCCAGTGCTCCGGAGTGCATGCACTTGGAGCCGTTGCTCCGTGGAGAGAGGCCACTGTGGTGGGAGGCCCACACAAGCCAAAGAAAATAGATAAATTAAAAAAAACAGTAAGAGGCCAAAATTTTTTAGAAAAGAAAATGTGTAAAACTGAGCCCCAATGCCATATGCTGCACATGTACTGTGCACAGAGAATTTCCAACACAACAAGAAGCCTGCTCACCTCAACTAGAGTAACCCCCACTCCCTGCAGCTAAAGAAGAGCCTGTGGCAGCAGTGAAAACCCAGAATAGCCCAAAATACATGAAAAAAATTTAAAAAGTAATATCATCTTTAAAAATGCAAATCAGCCATAATTATACATAGATCACCTTTCTCTTGAGCCTCTACCCCAAGTGCAGCCAGTCTGGGCTTCCTGAAACACTATATTTTATATTTTACAAGGGTGAATTTTATAGTATGCAAACTATCTCAGAAAAAAATCCACATGAGAAAAAACTGAACACACATAAAACATATATGAATAGAAAAAAGGGTTAAAAGGGGATATTTTAAATGTTATTAGTAGTTATCTCTGGGAGCTGTAATTCTACATAATTTTAAAATAGCCCTTTTCATAGCTTTCTCACACTATGAAGAAGGTTGAAGCACAATAAAAAAAGTGACGGGCTTTCCTGGTGGTCCAGTGGGTAAGGACACCGCCTTGCAGTGCAAGGGCCGCTGGTTTGATCCCTGGCCTGGGAAGATCCCACGTGCCGCGAGGCGGCTGGACCGATGTGTCCAGCTACCAAGCCGGAGCTCTGGAACGCATGCGCCCAGAGCCAGTGCTCTGCGACAACAGAGGCCACCACGATGGGAGGCCCACACGGGCCAAAGAACAAAGATGTATGAAAATAAACAAATGAAAGACCACTAGAAGTGGTCTGCATGCTCCCCTCCCCCCCCACCCCACCAAAATAAATAAATAAATAAATCTTTAAAAAAAAAAAAGAGAGAAAGGGCTTACCTGGTGGTCCAGTGGGTAAAGAGGCCGCCTTGCAGTCAAAGGGGCACTGGTTCTGTCCTTGACCCGGGAAAATCCTGTGTGCAGCAGAGCGGCTGGACCAGTATTTCCAGTTGTGAGCCAGTGCTCCGGAGTGCATGCACTTGGAGCCGTTGCTCCGTGGAGAGAGGCCACTGTGGTGGGAGGCCCACACAAGCCAAAGAAAATAGATAAATTAAAAAAAACAGTAAGAGGCCAAAATTTTTTTAAAAAGTGAGAAAATTTGAAAAATGTGTAAAACTGAAAATATTTTAAATTCACATTGAATTTTTAAAAGATTAGTCAAAGAAGGGCAGGATCATATGATAGTCTATTTTTAAAGCTTTATTTATTTTTTGGCTGTGCTTGGTCTTTGTTGATATGTGGGTTTAGCTGCTCTGTGGTATGTGGGATATTCCTGGATCAGGGATTGAACCTGTGTCTCCTGCATTGGCAGACTGGTTCTTATCCACTGAGCCACAAGGGAAGCCCTAGTCTATTTTTAATTAAAAAAAATCTTTACTGAATTTGTTACAATATTGCTTCTGTTTTATATATATATATATATATATATATATATATATATTTATTTATTTATTATTATTTTTCTTTTTTTTCAGCTATAAGGCATGTGAGATCTTAGTTTCCAGACTAGGGATTGAAACTGTACTCCTTGTATTGGAAGACAAAGTCTTAACCACTGGACCACCAGGGAACTCTATTTTTAATTTTTGAGGAACTTCATACTGATTTTCATAATGGTTGTACCAATTTACATTCCCCAAAGTATATAAGGATTTACTTCTCTCCACACCCTTACCGACACTTTATTCCTTTTTGACTTTTTACTCCCTCTTTTAAAAAAATAATGTTAATTTTTAATTGGGGTATAATTGCCATACAATGTTGTGTTGGTTTCTGCCATATATCAGCATGAATTAGCCATTGGTATACATATGTACCCTCCCTTGTGAACCTCCCTCTTACCTCCCACCCCATTCCACCCCTCTAGGTTGTCACAGAGCACCAGGTTGAGCTCCCTATGTCATAGAGCAAATTCCCACTGGCTATTTTACATATGTAATGTATATGTTTCAATGTTACTCTATTTTTTAGTTTTTTGATAGGAACCATTCTAATAGATATAAGGTGATACCTTAGTGCCATTTTCATTTGCATTTCCCTGATGATTAGTGATACTGAGCACCTTTTTGTAGATATTCTTTGGAAAATGCAATCTTACTTCTGGGAAGATATCAAAACGAAACAAAATATAGTTCTTCAAGAGATATCTACACTCCCATGTTCACTGCAGAATTATTCACAATAGCCAAGACATGGAAAGAACCTCAGTGCTCGCCTAACAATAAAGAAAACATGGTAAATGTACACAGGGGAATATTATTCAGCATTAAAAAAGAAGGAAATGTTGCCATTTGCAACGACATGGATGAAATTGGAAGACATTATGTTAACTGAAATAAGCCAGACACAGAAAACTAAACACTGCACGGTCTCACTTAGAATGTAAAAAAAGTCAAACTCATAGAGAGTAGAGGGTAGTTACTGTGGGAAGGGGTGGAAGGGATGGGAGAAATGGGGAAATATTGGTAAAATGGCACAAACTTTCAGGTATAAGATGAGTAAGTTTTGGAGACCTAATGTACAGTCTATTACTAAAGTTAATAGCATATTGAATACTTGAAATTTTCTGAGAGTAGATCTTAAGTATTCTTAACACACATGAAAAATGGTAACTATCAATAAATGAGATGATGGATATATTAATTAGCTTGATTGTGGCAATCATTTCACAATGTATCTGTATATCAAAACACCACATTATATGCTATAAACGTATATACACATATATGATACCATATATTTTACATAAATATATACATAGTTTTTAAAAATACATAGTTTTTTATTTGCTAATTATACCTCATTAAAGCTAGGGGTAAAAAAAAAACCACATTGTTTTCAAAATGATGGTGGAAGTGGTTGTGGTTTGGGGCGGGAGTGGAGGGTAGGGTGGGGTGTATGGTATTTGGGGAAGGGAAGGAAGAGCTACTGATTGAGCCACTGTGTGATTCTTATGTGGGGACAGCCTGGTGAAGGGGCTGGTGATGTGTTCTATAGAGAGAAGGCACATCTATGGTGAATTGTAATGTGTGTGTCTATGTGTTAAGTTGTAGATTTGCCCCTGTGGTCATGAAGTGCACGGTAGTACTAAGTAGGTGTAAGTAAATCCTTAGACACATGACCAACTCGTAACAGTTCAAAACCTCATTAGGAGGAGAACACATCAGTCTCTATCACTGACTAACGTTTCTACAAGCTGTGTTCACACTGACAGTTGCTAGTATGTGTCAATTTCCCTGTCTGTGTAATAAAAGAGAAGGTACTTCTTGTTTTCTACCTATATCAGAGAATTGCTATGGACCTAAAAGAATCTAAAGTTTTCCATGTTATGAGCACTGTGTAAAATAACTGCCAGTGTCAAAAACTCTTCCCCAGTTTCTTCTAAGTGGGAAATACTAAATTTTTACATATCTTACAATGTTCCCTATCATTAGCGGCCTTCAGACTAATTACAAGGCAAACAGTAATGTTGAGCTAGCCACAACCACGAGCAAATGTCACACAGTCCTTAACCTCTGTAGGCTATAATCTTGTGGAAATGTCCTTTTCGTCGTTATCTTTGAGTTGTATGAACATACACTTCCTTCTGACTAATATAATCACTGTCCTCGAACATGCTCCCCTCCAGGTCTTGCTCATTCTGGAATGTCTGCTGTCTTGTCTGCCTAACTAAACATTATTCTTCCTTTGAGGCCAGATTTGATCTCTTCTTGCTTGGAACTTGATTGCATGCTCTTCACCACATTATTTTTGATTTACTCTCATGATGGTTCTTTGTCTAGTGAAGGCTGTGAATTGACCTCTGTCTCTCTGGTAACATTTTTTGAGTGCCTATTATGTGCTAATTCTTTGTATTCAATGAGACTGAAAACATTATTATCTTTATTTTAGAGAAGAGAAAACCTGAAGGTTTGTAAACTGTCAAGAGCCAATTTGAAACCATGTGGCTAAGGACCCAGAAATAAATCTGGGGTTCTGTTATTGTAGAGGAAAAGCAGAGCAGATACTGGGGGACATTTAGCAGCCTCTGTCGTACAGAGATGGGAGAGAAAGGTAATAGGAGAACATGGACAATTGTGATAAGCGCTATGAAGGAGAAAGGACTGGATAAACAGCTCATTCCAGGGCTTTGTAAGAAGGCATGGAGAAATAACTAGATGTGGATAGGTGTATTAGTTATTCTATTGCTATGTAACAAATTGCCCCACCACACCTATTTATTATCTCAAAATTGTATAGATCAGAAGTCCTGTGTGGTGTGGCTACGTTCTCTGCTCAGCATCACAATGCTGTAATCAAGGTGCCAACTGGATTGAGTTCTCATCTGGGAGCTCTGGGCTAAATCTTTCATCAAGGTCGTTCTTGTTGGCAGAATTCAGTTCCTTGTGGTGGTGGGAATGAGGTCCATGTTGCTCTGCTGTCTGTCAGCCAGGGCCAGGCTTAGCTCCTAGAAGCTGCCTGCATTCCTTGATATGTGGCCTCTTGCATCCTTAATCCAGCAATAGCCTGTCAAATCCTTCTCATGCTTCTAATTTTTAATTGTGACCAGCTGAAGAAAACTCTGCTTTAAGAAGGCTAATGTGATTAGGCAAGACATGCCAGGATAACCTCCCTATCTTAAATTCAACTGTACTATATAATGTCATCTAATCATGGAAGTAAAATCTATTAGTCATAGTCCTTGGGATTCTATCAGGGGCTCTAAATCTAGGGGAGACACCTTGGAATTTTACCCACCACAGTAGGTAAGACCTAGACAAGCAGATAGAATTTTCTAGGTGGGAAAGAAAAGCAGGCAAAACTCAAGAGTGAAACAGATTTTTGGATATTACAATGTCTATTTGTGACTGCTCCAATAATAATAATAGCTTCCATTTACTTCCTTGGTGCTTGACACAAATTCATTCACCAATCATTATATCAGCTCTATGAGGGTGGTATCATTTCGCTTTTACAAAGAAAGAAATTCAGGCAGAAAGAAGAAAAGATACTCAGCACAGTACCTTCTCAGTCAAGTTGTAAAGTTGGGACTATGGCTGGAGCTCTGGATGACTTTCAAATTTGTGCTCTTTATTGCTTAATCCACCTGACTGTGGGTCTGGGTGGGAACGCAGAAGGCACCAGGGGCTTGGAGAACAGGCACCAGGGGCTTGGAGCCTCAGCTACTGCATGGTCCTCCTTTCTATCACATCTCTGGATATGTTTTCAGATATTGACCCCCAGACCCCAGTAGGCCTCCTCTGACCCCATTCGGTGACTCCTACCCTCTACTCTGCCTTGTGTTCCACCGATAATATCTATGGTTAGGCAAGTAGGTGGCCATTCTCAACCTAAGCTATTTAGTATCAATGCCAAAGCATTTCTTTGCACTTGACTCAGTTGGGGTGAGTTTCTTGCCTTCCTTTATCCACTGACTGAGAGTCTCAGTGTGGAGGTTGTAATACCTTTGGAGCTCACCCATTTGCTGTGTGTTAGGGAGGCAGGCCTGTTGGAATGGGAGATGCTTGACTTGACCTCCTCGTCACTCGCTGGGAATAGCGTGTTAGTCCAGCAGCTAGCATGAAGGGGCTTCAGGCAGCCAGGAGGTTACATGGACCCCCAATTTCCTATGGGGGGATCTGTATTTTTCCCAAACCCATACCCCTGCCCAGGGAGTGTGACATTAAACAGCAAATAAAAATACTATGACAGGTTGAGAGAGAGAACATCAAAGAAAGGAGGAAGCTTTACACTTTAGTATCTTTGAAAACATTCTTTTTCTGCTTTTTGATCCACGTTTTTATTTTGCACTAGGCCCCACAAATCGAGTAGCTGTTCCTATGCATGATCCTAGAAATGGCAAAGTACCAAATTCTAAGTTTCTTAGAGCTTAGAAAGTACCAAATAAATATTAGCTTAAAATTGATAAAGAAATCCATTGCCTATAAGGACATAAAAGCAGCAACAAGAAAGTGGAGGTATAATGAGAAGGAAAAGTATAGGACTTAGTAACACATGGCAGAAATAGGATATATACTACTAGCAAAAACAACTTCAAGAATTGCACAGGGCAACACACACTAGTTTAGCCTCTTGCAAAACATGAGCCCTTGAGAAATATTTGCATTTGACTTGACCATCTTCCGCTTGATGGTATCAATGAAAGTGTTTCATCTTGGAATGGGGAAGCTTAGGCAAGAGGTTTTGAGGTGAGAAAGACATTTAGAAGATGTCTTCTATAAGGCATGCTGTGAGATTAGGCAACTTGATCTTATCCATTAAAATGTATGGATTTTTTCATTTTCAGTTCATTTCTAGGTTCTCGTTAAATACACCAATGGGCTTCCTTGGTATCTCAGTGTTAAGGAAATCTGCCAATGCAGGAGATGCAGATTCCATCCCTGGGTCGAGAAAATACCCTGGAGAAGGAAATGGCAACCCACTCCAGTATTCTTGCTTGGGAAATCCCATGGACAGAAGGGCCTGGAAGGCTACAGTCCAAGGGGTGGCAAAAGAGTCAAACGTGATCTAGTGACTAAACAACAACAATACAGAAGTAAGTACAACCCATTTGCTGTGTGTTAGGGAGGCAGGCCTGTTGGAATGGGAGATGCTTGACTTGACCTCCTCGTCACTCGCTGGGAATAGCGTGTTAGTCCAGCAGCTAGCATGAAGGGGCTTCAGGCAGCCAGGAGGTTACATGGACCCCAATTTCCTATGGGGATCTGTATTTTTCCCAAACCCATACCCCTGCCCAGGGAGTGTGACATTAAACAGCAAATAAAAATACTATGACAGGTTGAGAGAGAGAACATCAAAGAAAGGAGGAAGCTTTACACTTTAGTATCTTTGAAAACATTCTTTTCTGTTTTTTGATCCACGTTTTTATTTTGCACTAGGCCCCACAAATCGAGTAGCTGTTCCTATGCATGATCCTAGAAATGGCAAAGTACCAAATTCTAAGTTTCTTAGAGCTTAGAAAGTACCAAATAAATATTAGCTTAAAATTGATAAAGAAATCCATTGCCTATAAGGACATAAAAGCAGCAACAAGAAAGTGGAGGTATAATGAGAAGGAAAAGTATAGGACTTAGTAACACATGGCAGAAATAGGATATATACTACTAGCAAAAACAACTTCAAGAATTGCACAGGGCAACACACACTAGTTTAGCCTCTTGCAAAACATGAGCCCTTGAGAAATATTTGCATTTGACTTGACCATCTTCCGCTTGATGGTATCAATGAAAGTGTTTCATCTTGGAATGGGGAAGCTTAGGCAAGAGGTTTTGAGGTGAGAAAGACATTTAGAAGATGTCTTCTATAAGGCATGCTGTGAGATTAGGCAACTTGATCTTATCCATTAAAATGTATGGATTTTTGCATTTTTCAGTTCATTTCTAGGTTCTCGTTAAATACACCAATGGGCTTCCTTGGTATCTCAGTGTTAAGGAAATCTGCCAATGCAGGAGATGCAGATTCCATCCCTGGGTCGAGAAAATACCCTGGAGAAGGAAATGGCAACCCACTCCAGTATTCTTGCTTGGGAAATCCCATGGACAGAAGGGCCTGGAAGGCTACAGTCCAAGGGGTGGCAAAAGAGTCAAACGTGATCTAGTGACTAAACAACAACAATACAGAAGTAAGTACCATTCTGTTCATGCAGAACTGTTGAACAGAAGAAAAACCAGAATCCAACCAAAATGTCCATTACTAGGAAACTAATTTCATGCAATGGAATAACATGCAGCCATCAAAAAGAATGAGGTAGACCTAGACTTATATTTACCAAGAAAGATAACAAAGGGGGTTTTATTTAAGGGGGAAAAAATACCAAGTTCCTGGAACACGTTTAATCCCACTTACTTAGAAAATACATATGTACAAGATAATGAGCAGACGAACGTCTAGAAGCCTGCACACCAAACTTAACAGTTATCTGAGGACAGGAGTAGGTGGAGTGTGTGTGTGTGTGTGCTGTGTGTGACTGAATGGGACCCTCATGCTTTTCTGGGCACGTCTTTTGTTTGAATGTATTACCGAGAGGAAATGGAAAGTGTATTTTGAGGGCGTCGTGGGAAGGAAAAACTTGGGGAGCAAGGAAGAGACTTACAGCTCTCGGGTCTCCTCAGACTCCAGCGCCGTCAAAGGTGAGGAGGCCCCGCCCCGCTGAGGTGATTCTGCAGAGGGGCGGAGCTCTGCGGAGCCGACGCGGGAGGCGGCCCTAGGAGGCGGGCCCCGACACCGGCCTCCCGCTCCGCTCCCACCATGCCCTTATAAGGAGCGCCCGGCGCTAGGGCTCGGGAATCCGGTCGCTATCCCTGCGGCGTAGCCCCAATCCCAGGCCCCTCCCTTGGGAATGGGGGCGGGCGGGTCTTGGCGGCGCGGCTTCGGGGGCGGGGCATAGCAAAGAGGGACCAATAGGAGTGGAGGCCCGGGCCTGAGCGGCGCTTCCATTGGGCGCGGCGACGAGAGCGGGCGGGGCGCCCGTGAGGCTGGTTACGCCGAGGGAAGCCCCGGCTCCGTAGTCGCTGCTCAGAGTCCGTCTCTCTGTGGTTTCCCGGACCCCGGTTCTCAGTTCTCTGTCGCCCGCGGTTCGCCGCCCCGCTCGCCGCCGCGATGCCGGTGTTTCATACGCGTACGATTGAGAGCATTCTGGAGCCGGTGGCGCAGCAGATCTCGCACCTGGTGATCATGCACGAGGAAGGCGAGGTGGATGGCAAAGCCATCCCTGACCTCACCGCGCCCGTGGCCGCCGTGCAGGCGGCGGTCAGCAACCTCGTACGGGTGAGCGCTCCGGGCCTGGGACGGGGAAAGGGGGCGGGAGACGTTCCTGGGGTCCCGGCTCGGCTCCCGGCTCCCCGCCACCGCCTGCAGACTAGCGCGTGGGGTCGGGGGGACAGACCGCCTGCGGTCGGAAGACCGGCTCCCTCGCGCTCTGACCTTGAGTGAGCCCGCGGGCCTCTCGGAGCTTCGGTTTCCTCATCTATAGAATGGGGACATTCCTAATAATGCCTGCCTTGCGGGTTTGCTTGTGAAGGTTCAGCGAGGTGGTATTGGGAAAGTGCCCAGCGCACCCTATGACCTGTAGGAAGCGCTCAATAAATGGTAGGCGTTAGGCTGTTTTCTGAGCTCCTTTCCCTCGGCGAGCCGTGGCCCTTCCCGCTGACAGCCTTGCTCTCAGCACCTTTTTAGGCCTCCCCAGCCCGGGCTCCGGGCGGGCGGGCTCCTCTGCCAGCTCCCTGCCTCTCTTGCCAGACGTTCTTACTGGAGCCACGTTGTTCTCCCTTCTGATACTTCAGCCCCTCACCTTGAAGCCTGCCGCGGCCACCACCCCTCCCCGGAGCCCCGCGGCCCCGGCTCCTCTGCCCACTTGTCTTCCTGGCCTCTCGGGTCTGCCTCCTCCCTTCCTGGGGAGTTCGCTTCTGCTCACACCTCTGGCCCTCGCAAACCCCGGGTGATTTCTTTATGCAGGAATTCGTGACCACGAATCCCTTTCCCCTTTCGCCGAACCCTGCCGCTTTTCGTTCCCGCTCCCACCCGCAACTCCGGTGGAGATTTCCACCCGGCTTTACCTGCTGTCAAACGGCTTCCGCCCCCTGGGGCCTTTCCAGACCCGGGGGCCCTCCTCCTCGGCCCCTCCTCCTGGCAGGAAGCAAGATGGAGCTGCCGGGAGAGGCCTGTGGAATCTGGGATCGGCGGCCCCTGCCGGAGAAAAGAACGGGGCGTCTCCTCCCCGAGCCACAACTTTCCTAGATGGCTGAGTGGCTCACAGACCCCTGGAGCCCACAGCCGTGACTCTAACAGGGTGATTCCTGGAGGGGCGGAGCCCCTTCTGAAAGGGAAAACAGGGAGTGGGACCAGGCTCCTAACACCCGCCCTGGGCTAATATCGCACTTTTCTTTCCCACCCCGTGTGGCTGACTCAGGAGGCTGCCCTGTGTGAGGAATAACTTTGGAAAAAGTTCATAAAGCTTGCCCCCCCCCCCAGACTCGCGTGGGGTCGGGACAGACCGCCTGCGGTCGGAAGACCGGCTCCCTCGCGCTCTGACCTTGAGTGAGCCCGCGGGCCTCTCGGAGCTTCGGTTTCCTCATCTATAGAATGGGGACATTCCTAATAATGCCTGCCTTGCGGGTTTGCTTGTGAAGGTTCAGCGAGGTGGTATTGGGAAAGTGCCCAGCGCACCCTATGACCTGTATGAAGCGCTCAATAAATGGTAGGCGTTAGGCTGTTTTCTGAGCGCCTTTTCCCCTCGGCGAGCCGTGGCCCTTCCCGCTGACAGCCTTGCTCTCAGCACCTTTTTAGGCCTCCCCAGCCCGGGCTCCGGGCGGGCGGGCTCCTCTGCCAGCTCCCTGCCTCTCTTGCCAGACGTTCTTACTGGAGCCACGTTGTTCTCCCTTCTGATACTTCAGCCCCTCACCTTGAAGCCTGCCGCGGCCACCACCCCTCCCCGGAGCCCCGCGGCCCCGGCTCCTCTGCCCACTTGTCTTCCTGGCCTCTCGGGTCTGCCTCCTCCCTTCCTGGGGAGTTCGCTTCTGCTCACACCTCTGGCCCTCGCAAACCCCGGGTGATTTCTTTATGCAGGAATTCGTGACCACGAATCCCTTTCCCCTTTCGCCGAACCCTGCCGCTTTTCGTTCCCGCTCCCACCCGCAACTCCGGTGGAGATTTCCACCCGGCTTTACCTGCTGTCAAACGGCTTCCGCCCCCTGGGGCCTTTCCAGACCCGGGGGCCCTCCTCCTCGGCCCCTCCTCCTGGCAGGAAGCAAGATGGAGCTGCCGGGAGAGGCCTGTGGAATCTGGGATCGGCGGCCCCTGCCGGAGAAAAGAA
Source organism: Tragulus kanchil (assembly GCA_022376925.1). Lineage (NCBI taxonomy): Eukaryota > Metazoa > Chordata > Mammalia > Artiodactyla > Tragulidae > Tragulus > Tragulus kanchil. Next base: position 49,675,940 of record JAIOJX010000005.1, read on the forward strand.
CGGGGCGTCTCCTCCCCGAGCCACAACTTTCCTAGATGGCTGAGTGGCTCACAGACCCCTGGAGCCCACAGCCGTGACTCTAACAGGGGTGATTCCTGGAGGGGGCGGAGCCCGCTTCTGAAAGGGGAAAACAGGGAGTGGGACCAGGCTCCTAACACCCGCCCTGGGCTAATATCGCACTTTTCTTTCCCACCCCGTGTGGCTGACTCAGGAGGCTGCCCTGTGTGAGGAATAACTTTGGAAAAAGTTCATAAAGCTTGCTCCCTGAGCTGTGTAAATAGCGTCAGGGTAGTGAGGAGGCTTGGAGGCCACAGTGGATTCTGGGTGGGGCTTGGACTCCTTATCTGATTAGGTAGGGCACTTTATGCACTTCAGCTGCTGAAAGCCTTCCTCCGGTCTTCAAGGGACTCAGCTCAGGAGACTGGTAACTAGGAAGATACTATGGACCAAATTGCTCATCTGTCTTCTGTGTAGACTTGGTGAGACTGCATTCAGGAAGAATACTGTATTCATTCAATATGTCTAGTTCTACATTGTTCTTGTTCTTTTTATAACTGATTTTAATCGAAGACTCCTGAGTACATTCTTATGTAGCGTTGTCTAACATGGCTGCATTCCAGGCCTCCATTTTTCAACAGATAGGAAACAATGTAAAGAGACAAGGTAATAGTGTCCCTCCAAGGAGTACTTCAGGAAATGAAATCTTAAAACCACATGTTGCACTTGGAACAGAGCTGGTGTAGTCTAGTGGCTGATATGTGGCCAGGTTATTAGAAAAAAGTTATTTACGAGCTTCAGTGCATGAATTAATAAGAATTGAATGTCTGCTATATAGGGAACATTTTAATAAGTCAGGTTCTCAGGTTGAGATACGTATCAGGATCACCAGTGAGGCTTTTTAGAAATAAAGATGTCCAGCTCCCATCTCAGACTTAGGGAGGGAGTTTGGGTCAAGGGCTTTGTGTTCTTAAGAAACTCCAACTGTGGCTGTGATAAGGTCCCTTAGTTAGGAAACATTGTAATAGATTCTGTGAGCCAAATACGAAAGAAATGAAGCCAGTGATAAACTAAAACCAGAATTACATTCATTACATGCTTTCCAATACATTACAAAAGAAGGGATTTGATAGCAATTATCAGAGAGAAAGTGGGGAGGATTGTGTTGTTAGTTGCAAACAAAAGTACTTGTAAGTCACTTCCAGATTACAGCAAGTAGATTGTGTTGATTTTTCTCAGGAGGCAAGTTGGAGAGAAATTGGAACTGAAGTTGGTGTGTGGTGTAGGATCTGTTTAACACAAGTCCAGTAACATGAAAAAAGAGAATAGAAGGGAGAGAATGAGGACAGTGTATGAGGGAAACTGTATAGATTGTGTTCTAGAGGGGCCAGAGGACCTACCCATTGCTTGGAATTCTGAAGAGTCAGTTGTGGCCCTTATGTATGAATATTGTGATGAATCGTATACATGTGTCAAGTTCCTGACTAGATTGTTACATGTATGTGCTCCCCAGTTTCTATTAACATTGGCACATGGGATGGCTTGATATTGTTGAAGGAAAGAAGGGACTATGGGAATGAAGATAAATTAGGAAACTTTTAAAACTGGCTGGTCATGAAGAAAATGAGAGCCTGGGCTTTGGATGTAACAAGGAAAATGGAGCACAAATTAGAACTATATTTGAAATACAGTAGAAGAATTCACAGAGCCTGATAATAGCACTCTCAGGGGAAAACATGTGGTGTTACTATAAATTAATGAATCTGATTTTTTAACAAATATTCTGAAATGTATACAATTCAAATTTCTTTCAGTTACTTTGGTAGGCTATATATATATATATATATATATATTTTTTTTTTTTTTTAACTTTGCCCTCTTTTATTGGTTTTTTATTTATTTATTTTCATCCATCTCTATTCCTTGGCCCGTGTGGGCCCCCCACCGCAGTGGCGCCACTCGCCACAGAGCATCGGCTCTGGGCGCATGCAACTCCAGAGCTCTGGCTTGGCAATTGGACACATAGGTCCCGCCGCCCCGCGACACGCGGGATCCTCCCAGGCCAGGGATTGAACCGGTGCCCCCTGCACTGCAAGGCTGACTCCCTACCCACTGGACTACCAGGGAAGCCCTGAGGTTATATCCTTATCTCAGTGTTTCTCTTTGGGATTTTTTTTCTTTTTTGTACAGATTATTTACGTATAGGTATCAAAGTTGCTTTATTTTGTTCAATAAAATTTGGTCTGAAATGGGCATTTCTTAACCCTACTACTTTATGTACCATTTTTGAGTCTAAAGTGACATTTGGGTATTAACGCTACTACTTTATGTACCATTTTTGAGTCTAAAGTGACATTTGGATATTTCCAGAATGAAAATTTACCCTGTGATGATGAAATTCTGAATTATTAAGCAGTAGTCATCCATTTTTCAGATAGGTATTTACTGAGACTCCTTGTTTTAACATCAAAGCAATAAGTATGATATTGGACAGAATATGTATAATATTGGATTGAAAGTTCTAAGTGGCCTGGAGGAAGTGAAGTATGGAAATTCAGAGGAAAATGAGGTTACTTTTCTTGAGAGCATGGGGAGGGCTTCATGGAGAAGGCAACCTCTGAACTGGCCTTAAAGAAGGTGGAATTTGAACATTTAAAGATGTGGTAGGAAAGGCATTACAAGTGGAAAGAGTTACCTAAACAGAGGCATAGAATTGCTGAGAATCTGAGGACCAAGTTTTGATTTAGGAAATCATTTAGCAAGACTCATTTGGATTTGTAATTTTTTGTGTATATTTTTGTTAAACAAAAGTAGTCTGGTCACTTTATATATGTGTTATCACAACTGAGTCATCACTTTTACTCCACCCTTAGGGACAGGGTAGGCTGGGATTAGTTATTTACATGTCCTTTTTTTCTACTGAATAAGACCATTTTTAAAAAAAACAGATTTGTTGATATATAAGTCACGTATTCTACAATTCACTCATTTAAAGTGTACAATTCAGTGTTTCTCAGTGTGTTTATAAAATTATAAAACATCACTGCAGTCTAATTTTAGAACATTTTTGTTCCCTCAAAAAAAAAATTTCATACTCATTACATTCACTGATTTTTCTCCCAGCACCCTAGCCTTAGACAACAATCAGTTTGCTTTCCGTCTTTGTGGATTTGCCCATTCTGGACATATGAATGGAATTATAAAATATGGTCTCTTGTGTCTGACTTTTCACTTACCATAGTGTTTTTAAGGTTCATCCGTGTTGTAGTGTGTGTCAGAAATTCATTTCTTTTTGTTGCTGAATAATATTCCATTGTATAAAATAAGGCCATTTTAAACACAGAGAGTGATTCTAGTGCAGTAATAAAACTAGAAAGGCAGGTAGGAGAAAGAAGAACGGGAAAAGAAAAATAGAGGAGGAGTCAAAGTTCCAAAAACAGTGTGAAAAATTTAGAAGCCTTAGGCTGTCTATCTTGTAGCATGGTATATAAATTTTTCTTTTTTCCCATTGAAGTGGCCCATAGAAATCTGACAGTCTTTGTAACTGTATAGTCATGCCAGTTTTATTAATGTGGGTTCATACACTTTGCCTTCTCCATTGCATCTGAGGGCATGTGTTGCAATTACTCCTGGGGCTCATGAAATATTTATTTTGGGAGTTTCTGTGGCTTTGACTTTTATGAGCCTCACCCATATATCATGCCCTGTTGGGATCAGCTCTGGGACAAATAGCAGCATTGTCTATAAACTGATAGATGGGAAAGACTGTTCTGTTCTTTAAAAAAATCAGCAATTAATTTTATCATTTACAAATTATCTGTATTAACTTCTGAAATGTTCCTACTTTATAATGTCTTTTGGTTGATGTTGGACTTAATTCAGTTAAAATAAATAGCAATGTATGGGTGATTTCTTCTTAATCTGTATTTTCCAATTTTTAAAATGAAAATATTCATTCCTATATTAAGGAAAAATTGATAAGATAAACAATAAGAATGTATAATTCTTTATAGTTTATAAAATGCTTTCATATATATAATCTCATAGTAATCCTTCAAGGTAGATATTGGTGTGGTCCCAGTTTTACAGATGAAGATATTATAGATCAGTTAAGTAACCTGCCTACAGTGGCACAGTTAGTGGTAGAGCTGGGACTCAAAACTCAGTCTAATTTTAGAACATTTTTGTTCCCTCAAAAAAAAAATTTCATACTCATTACATTCACTGATTTTTCTCCCAGCACCCTAGCCTTAGACAACAATCAGTTTGCTTTCCGTCTTTGTGGATTTGCCCATTCTGGACATATGAATGGAATTATAAAATATGGTCTCTTGTGTCTGACTTTTCACTTACCATAGTGTTTTTAAGGTTCATCCGTGTTGTAGTGTGTGTCAGAAATTCATTTCTTTTGTTGCTGAATAATATTCCATTGTATAAAATAAGGCCATTTTAAACACAGAGAGTGATTCTAGTGCAGTAATAAAACTAGAAAGGCAGGTAGGAGAAAGAAGAACGGGAAAAGAAAAATAGAGGAGGAGTCAAAGTTCCAAAAACAGTGTGAAAAATTTAGAAGCCTTAGGCTGTCTATCTTGTAGCATGGTATATAAATTTTTCTTTTTTCCCATTGAAGTGGCCCATAGAAATCTGACAGTCTTTGTAACTGTATAGTCATGCCAGTTTTATTAATGTGGGTTCATACACTTTGCCTTCTCCATTGCATCTGAGGGCATGTGTTGCAATTACTCCTGGGGCTCATGAAATATTTATTTTGGGAGTTTCTGTGGCTTTGACTTTTATGAGCCTCACCCATATATCATGCCCTGTTGGGATCAGCTCTGGGACAAATAGCAGCATTGTCTATAAACTGATAGATGGGAAAGACTGTTCTGTTCTTTAAAAAAATCAGCAATTAATTTTATCATTTACAAATTATCTGTATTAACTTCTGAAATGTTCCTACTTTATAATGTCTTTTGGTTGATGTTGGACTTAATTCAGTTAAAATAAATAGCAATGTATGGGTGATTTCTTCTTAATCTGTATTTTCCAATTTTTAAAATGAAAATATTCATTCCTATATTAAGGAAAAATTGATAAGATAAACAATAAGAATGTATAATTCTTTATAGTTTATAAAATGCTTTCATATATATAATCTCATAGTAATCCTTCAAGGTAGATATTGGTGTGGTCCCAGTTTTACAGATGAAGATATTATAGATCAGTTAAGTAACCTGCCTACAGTGGCACAGTTAGTGGTAGAGCTGGGACTCAAAACTATTTCTCAACTCTGGACTCTCTGCTTTTTTCACTTGGGGCTTTGTGTCCACTTGTCCTGGACCTGTCAAGATTATCTGTTTAAAGGCTGGCTTTGGCATAGACTGTGAGAAGGGCCTATATTAAAACGGTGAAGGTAGTTTCACAGCAACATTCAATTTTGTAACTTAAAAAAAAAAAGAATAGATACAAATAGTACAAAAGTATTTATGTCTGCAACAAATAAAGGCTTTTCTAGTGTATATGGGTGCTTAGTTTGAAGTCTATTAGAACTAAATAGTATTTAAAGTAGGTTTGTAAGATTTCTGTGTTTAAATAGTTTTTAAAGTGGGTTTATGGGTTCTTTGGGGAATCATGAAGTTTCATTTAAAACAGTTCAAAAGAGATATACAAATGGGACTTAACATCTGCTCGTGACTGAGAGAATGAAAGAATTTTGGAGATATTTCTACAACTATGTTTATAATTTTAATGGAGCCCTAATTTAAATATTTGTTTATATGTATAGACACGATAGAAAGTTGGGCTTTATCTGGGAACATACATATCTGTAAACAACAAAACTCTGTAAAAGTTAAAAGTAAAATTAAAAATTAAAAAAAAAATAAATAAAATAGCACATCATGACATGTGAAAAAAAAGAAAGTTGGGCTTTTCTAAAGCTGTTCTATAAATAGCACTGGTATAACAATGGACATAGTAAAAGTTACTTTATATTTTATGGACAAAATAAAAAGTTATTTTATATTGTATGAACAAAATAAAAGTTAAAGTGCTGTGCTATCAATCACAGTATCATAAATTGAGTCCTTTTACTATTGTTAGGAATAAGAACAGCATTAAGGCAACTACTTTTATGGGTACTAATTTGGATTTTAATATTTCTTGTATGTTTGTTAAACGTGTAAGTCTGTCACTTTATATACTTAATTATTGGTCATTTATATATGCACGCATTTGTGTGCGCATATACTTATGCTTGTATATGTATCACAACTGAGAGCGTCATTATTTTAAAAGCTTTCTGACAACTTCCTGGTCTTTTGCTGGCACTCCTATGAAGAGGGTAGCATGGGACCATCTTAATTATCCACAATCTACAGTCCAGCTCCAGCATAGCATGTTTTTTTGTTTTTTTCCTCTTGTTACAACTTTAATCATACTTGGTCAGTATTTGTCTTCACTAGGTTGTAGGTTCCTCAATGGCAGGGACCATGTCTCTGTGTTGGCCCCTTTATTTCCAGTGTCACGTTGGTTATAGGTATGAAATGTAACTTAAAAAAACAAACACATAGCATTCATTTTTCCTATGCACAAAATATTATAGAATTTTTGTGTGGCAAATATCTTCCAGTTCCAGCTTTCAAACATCTGGTATAGCTGAATTTGAACAGTCTCTTCAAATTTATAATGGACCTCATCTGAAACAAGTAGAATGTATACTGTGAGGGAGGAATGAATGGCTAACTGCCCATTGTTTGAGATAACAAAAGTGTTAGGCTATTTTGGGTTATGGTTCTCTATTTCAGAGCCATTTCAACTATGCAGGCCACTTACTAAATTCATAATGTGTGAATATGTTGCCTCCTATCTGAAAGTGCCGTTGAGATTTTGCATTCTTTTTGAGCTCTTTGTCTCTTTAAAATTTAACAATTTAGTCCAGGTGTTGATACATATTATTTGGAGCCCTGCTGGTTACAGTGCAGTATCATACTGAGTCATGAATTCCTCATTAGAAGATCTTTATTTTCTTGAACCATATGGCAGAAGACAAAGATACCAGAAAGCTGATCTGCTTCTTTTTTGTGTTTTGGCTGATCCAGGCCCAACCTTTTCTGTGAACCTTATGTCATGGTCATCATGGTAGGGTGTATTTTTATATAATAACCAGCATTAGAGCAGTATCAAAAGAAGTAGCAGTACGGAAAGAGCAAATGTCAGAGATCATTGGCACCTGGCGTGTTTTCTCTCTAGGGTAATGCTCTGTGCTCAGGACTCTTGCTGATGAAGGGTCGTTTTACCAGTTCATGTTGGTTTCAGGTCAGTCTGCTCTTAAACCTTCCCAAATAGACAGGACTAAAAGAAGAAAACAAACTTTAGCTTTGGCTTTTTTAAGCTCCAACAGCCTTCAGTGCTATGTGGTATAAATATTTAAGAGTGAGCTTTAAGGAGTAAAGTTCCAATCTGTAATAAGACTGAAACGCCCAGAGATGAATATTGACAAATGGGAGGAAGGACTTCCCACTGGAGGCTTTCATCTGTCTTTCTATTCCTTGTCTGGTCCTGTAGAATTCTTATGATATACATTTAGGTATATTCGGCCACATAGACAGTTGAGTTCAGATTACCTAAGTTTAGAGTTACCTAGATATCTGCTTCTCTCTTTTTTTTTTTTTTTGTAGTTTTCTTATTTACTCAGTTTCCATTGGGAATGGTTATGAGAGAAAGACTATCTTACCTGTTTCTTCTTAACAACTTATGAAAAGTTTAGTTAGGAAAGGAAGCTGAAATAAATATATAAGTAGGGAATTTCTGTTCATTTGTATTTTTATCACAAACTCTTTTTATCTTTCATTTAAAATAATACTAGTGAATAGTGTGCTATCAACAAATATTGTGTCATGCTAAGCCTTCATACAGTCTTTCAGAAAGAACAACATTTTTCTTGTTACAGAATTATTATACTTTTTATTGTTGAACTATACAAAAATTTATAGTCATAGTCTTCTTACAGTATTTCTCAGTCTTTTTCAGTCTATTTGAACTTGATTTGTGCTTTACCTCTACTTCAAACCAATACGTTTTCCTAGACATAAATACAAACAACTATATAGAGATGCACCAGTTCTTATTCCTCTTCACCATTAACATGCCTTTTCCCCAAATCATTTAATTCACTTTCCTGCTCAAGAATTTGCAAAGAAAAGTGAAGAAACCCACCCACAATTTTCTCGGCCATGCGCTGTTTAGGGAGCCATGCTGTACTCAGCTAACAGCTCTTTCAATGAGTGTGGAATGAAATAAATTCAAAATAATGGGCTGGATCCTGAAAGAACTAATATCAGCATCCTCTTTAAAGATACGGGGTTTTTAACATTAAGTTTGTGTGTTATATGTACACAAAGGGATAAAGTATGATAGAGTAATGGATAAAAGGGGACTTCCATAATTAGATATAGGCAGTTGAGGATTCCTTCCTTTCCTTCCAGTCCCTTGCTAAAACTGTAGATCTTCTGTCTTTGTATGCTTGGTTATTGGTCACTGGATGATTGATTTGCTTGTGTGCTTTTTTTTTTCTTCTCTCTCTCCCTACTCTCCTAGTGTGTCTCCCTTTAAGACTGTTGGTTTCTGGAGGGCAAAGACTGGGCTATATTCTTCTTGATATTCCCAGTGTTGTGCTTATCCTGGCTTTCAAGGTGGCACAGTGGTAAAGAACCCACCGCTCAGCGGAGAAGATGCAGGAGGCTTGGGTTCTGTTTCTGAGTCGGGATCCCTTGGATGAGGAAATGGCAGCCTGCTCGAGTATTCTCGTCTGGAAAATTCCATGGACAGAGGCGCCTGCGGGTGCTACAGTCCATGGGATAACAAAGAGCCAGATACCACTGAACACACATGCATGTTTATCCCAGTCTCGTGCTCATAATATTCCTTTGATAAGTGTTTTGTGCTTTGATATTCACTATAGCTGTTAGTCATCCTAGACTCATTCATTCTCTTTTCTTTTTTTTTATCTTTTTTTCTTTTTTGGTGGGGAGGAGGAGGGGCAGAGGGAGGGGGACGGGTGGGCCACTTCTATTGGTCTTTCATTTGTCTATTTTTCATCCATCTTTGTTCTTTGGCCCGTGTGGGCCTCGCATCGCAGTGGCCTCTGTTGTCGCAGAGCACCGGCTCTGAGTGCATGCGCTCCAGAGCTCCGGCTCGGTAATTGGACACATCGGTCCAACCGCTCCGTGGCATGTGGGATCTCCCCAGGCCAGGGATCAAATCGGTGGCCCTTGCACTGCAAGGCGGTGTCCTTACCCACTGGACCACCAGGGAAGCCCTAGCTCACTATCTCTTGCCTCCACTGGGTGACTTCGTGATTCTCTTCTGCCTGTTGCTATATACAAATGCCTGTGTAATCACAAAGACAAACAAAGATTCATAAATATTATTATATTTAGTTGGTTACATAATTGAAGCTTTAGATTCCCAAAACTTCTGCTACTTTTATCACAAGTCAGCTCATTGGATTGGTATGAGTGTGGATCTGTGTATATATATAGAGGATGAGAAGTAGTGAATCTTAGAACTAAAAATGTTTTACAAATATTGTGAAGTTGCAGAAAATAGAGTCTTTGCCCTCAGTGAATTTCCCACTGATAAGATTTCCAGTTGGATGATTTTTAAGGGAAAAGTGGCTGAATTTCATTGCAGTTGGCCACAGTCCAAGCCAAAGTCATTCCTTCTTTTGAAAAAAGCTTAGCTTATTCCCATAAGTAGGCTTTCTGTGAAGAAGTAAAAATGGTATATTTGTTCTTAGTGTTGAAAGTTGGAGCAACCATCGACTTCCCTAGCTTCCCTGTATTTCTAGCCTTCCTTTCCGTGTTCTTAGAGGAAATGGCAGCCTGCTCGAGTATTCTCGTCTGGAAAATTCCATGGACAGAGGCGCCTGCGGGTGCTACAGTCCATGGGATAACAAAGAGCCAGATACCACTGAACACACATGCATGTTTATCCCAGTCTCGTGCTCATAATATTCCTTTGATAAGTGTTTTGTGCTTTGATATTCACTATAGCTGTTAGTCATCCTAGACTCATTCATTCTCTTTTCTTTTTTTTTATCTTTTTTTCTTTTTTGGTGGGGAGGAGGAGGGGCAGAGGGAGGGGGACGGGTGGGCCACTTCTATTGGTCTTTCATTTGTCTATTTTTCATCCATCTTTGTTCTTTGGCCCGTGTGGGCCTCGCATCGCAGTGGCCTCTGTTGTCGCAGAGCACCGGCTCTGAGTGCATGCGCTCCAGAGCTCCGGCTCGGTAATTGGACACATCGGTCCAACCGCTCCGTGGCATGTGGGATCTCCCCAGGCCAGGGATCAAATCGGTGGCCCTTGCACTGCAAGGCGGTGTCCTTACCCACTGGACCACCAGGGAAGCCCTAGCTCACTATCTCTTGCCTCCACTGGGTGACTTCGTGATTCTCTTCTGCCTGTTGCTATATACAAATGCCTGTGTAATCACAAAGACAAACAAAGATTCATAAATATTATTATATTTAGTTGGTTACATAATTGAAGCTTTAGATTCCCAAAACTTCTGCTACTTTTATCACAAGTCAGCTCATTGGATTGGTATGAGTGTGGATCTGTGTATATATATAGAGGATGAGAAGTAGTGAATCTTAGAACTAAAAATGTTTTACAAATATTGTGAAGTTGCAGAAAATAGAGTCTTTGCCCTCAGTGAATTTCCCACTGATAAGATTTCCAGTTGGATGATTTTTAAGGGAAAAGTGGCTGAATTTCATTGCAGTTGGCCACAGTCCAAGCCAAAGTCATTCCTTCTTTTGAAAAAAGCTTAGCTTATTCCCATAAGTAGGCTTTCTGTGAAGAAGTAAAAATGGTATATTTGTTCTTAGTGTTGAAAGTTGACGGAGCAACCATCGACTTCCCTAGCTTCCCTGTATTTCTAGCCTTCCTTTCCGTGTCCACTCCATTCCTGGAGAACTAGCTCATTTTTTATCTGTAAGGTGAACATGTTTTTTATTTAATTCAAATAGATAAGGATATCTGAATGTGCTGGAAAATCTCTAGTAATTCTTAATTTACTTATTCTATGACTCCCTCCATTCCCCCCGCCCGCCCCTGGCCAATGGTAAAATAAGTTATCAAACTCTAGCTATGCACATTGCTTGGCGTTCTGAATGATAGTAGGGTATATAAGATATGGTCTGTGGCCTCAAGTTGTTAAAACACAGATGAAATCTATGATCTTACAAAACATTTAGCTTATTTACATCTTTTCTATGCATGAAATTGTTGCAAAATTTAAATTATTTACTTTAAAAGGTTGTATGCTGGTACCATAGCAATGGTTTTTATTCTTTGGAGTTATGGAGAAAATGTGAGTGGTTCAGCAGCGGAATGCTCAGGTGGTGGGCCCCCTAGTTAGGAAAAGACCTCTGAGCTTTGGCTTCAGCTGCCCTCTTCCTGTGACTCTCCAGGCACAGTGGGTATTCATTTCCTCAAAGCACAGTGCTGCTTGTGGGCCCTTGGATGTGCTGTTCCCTCTGCTGAGCTACTTTTCTGTTCTTTACTTGGGTCATTTCTGCTAATCCTCAATTTCCATATTAAATACCAAGTTTGTAGGAACGACTTCTTTAAGTCTGTCTTGAAAACTATGTTAGGTCCCTCTATCATATGATTATTTTTTCCCTTATTATACATTTCACAACTGTAAGTCATTCTTTGTGTCATGATTACTTTTTTAACATCTTTACCCCCCAGGGGCAAATATTGGCTCTGTTGTGTTTGCCACTGAATTTCCAGCACCCATCAAAGTGCTTGGCACACAGCAGAGTCCTAAGGGATAATTGTTGAATGAACAAGTGGGAAGACCACTTGCTGCTTCCCTACTCCAAAACTATTCTCTGCTTCTTTGGAAAAATGCATATCATGCTGTGGGTGAATCTTGGCAAAATTTAACTGCCAATTAGGAAAGCAGCTGTAAATCATTGCTTAGCATGGGGTATTGCATGCAGTAGGCTCATCCAATTCATGTTTCCTGAATGAATAAATTCTAGGTCTAGAGTCGTGGAGTGCAGATGGGGATAATCCTGCTCAACATAGAATCATGCAGGATATGTAACTGTAAATAAAAATATACCATGGCTTTGGGATAGTTTTGATACTTTTCAAATGAACAGAATAGCCAGCTTTGACAAAATGCAACTGGCATGAATAAACAAATACAAAGGCAAATTTTAGATATAAATATAAGGTAACTCAGCCTAAAGTGTAATGGTTAAGAGTAAACTCCCAAGGTTTAAATCCTGCCATTGATTGACACTTACAAAGTAGATAACGTTGGAGAAAGTAATTTCTTTTTCTCACAATCCTCTTCTGTAAAACAAAGCTAATTATAGTATCTGACTTGAGTGAAATATTGTGAAGATTAATCAGTTTGTGAAAATGTTTAGAACTATGCCTGACAGTTAAGAGCTCAGTGAGTGTTAGATATATTAATGTATTTTCACATGATTTTAAGTCATATTTTAAATGTTAATCTAATGAAAAGGCAGTGTTGATTTTTTTTTTTTTTTTTTATGTCTAAGTTTAACTTCTAACTTTGACTCAACAAGGCAAAGTGCCAGTGAAAGCTTTCAGTAGAATTCCATATGTTGTGGAATATACAATCTTCTCAACTGTGGGGAAAATATCTCTCACAGTTTAGATGCCTGAGCCTTTGAGTGCCAGTTTCTCATGATTTAAATCAGACATCTAAATTTGATTGATATCTCCTTTACTTGGAGCAATAATGAGGGTAAAAATTTATCTCCCCGCTCCCACACCAATTTAAAAGCCAAAATTGGGACTTAGGATTTGAGATTTATCCCAAGCACGCATTCTATTTTCTAAAAAGGAAAAAACTGAAGGAGTAGTCAATAAAATAAATGGAATTGATCCTTCTAGGTAGAGTTAAAAAGTACAATGCATTTGTGAGACAGAATTCATCTTGTTCTGGAAGATTTTGTTGTGAGGCGCGCTCAGTGAAGCACCCAATGCAGCTTGTGGTAGATGGAAAAGAGGTTTATTAGGTTGGCGCCAGCGACCACCTGCGAGGAACAAGGTTTCCTGTGAGGGCCCCGACTTGAGGCAAAGGGCGATTTTTAAGGACTGGTAGAATCAATGGTGCAAGACCCTCCCCTTTGATTGGAAGTGGTACTTGTACTCCTGTACATTCCATTGTCTCAAGCAAAGATTAGTCCTACTGAAAAGGCCAGTCTTATGACCAGGAAACAGTGATCAAGAAAAACATACAATCACCATAACAACCTAGGGGTACCATGATATCCCAGGGGTTTTCTATAGCAGTTATGCATTCCTGTTCAACATGATAGTCTAGGGGCTTTTTCATGAGTCACAGACAGTTTCGGTATAGGTTACAATCAATAAAGATAAACAGGAAACAATATCAGCAGAGAGCAATCACTAACCGGTAATCATTAGTAAAACCATTATACATTCCTTTTTGCAAATGTAACAAATATTTAATAATTACATATTATGCTGGATACTGGAAGAGGTTAGTATCTCTAGCCTAAAAGGAAGGATAGATTCTCTTTTAGACGTCCCATCAATATAAGAGTAGTAAGTAGACTTCCTTGGTGGTCCAGTGGTTAAGAATCCATTGTCCAGTGCGAGGATTGTGGGCTTGATCCTTTTTTGGGGAACTAGGATCCCAGATGCATGCTACAGCTACCGAGCCTGTGAGCCACAACAAAGATGCAGTGCAGCCAGAAAAAAAAAAAAAAAAAACCTCTTATTTCTAGTGTTTCAGTAGTTTTCTGGAAAAATTTTAACATGCATATTTAACTTCAAAGTCTTAATTGGCATCTTTACTGTCTACTTGAATAAAATGGTAAATATGTATAATTTCACTGTCCCCTTATATGTGGTTGTCTAAGATTTTATTTTTCTCTTGATTTCTTACACTGCATAAATTAGATACTATTTTGTCTTATACAGTTGCTTTCTCCCCACTTTACCTACGTGTTTATCACATTCTTTTAAAATCTTTTAAAAAGTACAATGCATTTGTGAGACAGAATTCATCTTGTTCTGGAAGATTTTGTTGTGAGGCGCGCTCAGTGAAGCACCCAATGCAGCTTGTGGTAGATGGAAAAGAGGTTTATTAGGTTGGCGCCAGCGACCACCTGCGAGGAACAAGGTTTCCTGTGAGGGCCCCGACTTGAGGCAAAGGGCGATTTTTAAGGACTGGTAGAATCAATGGTGCAAGACCCTCCCCTTTGATTGGAAGTGGTACTTGTACTCCTGTACATTCCATTGTCTCAAGCAAAGATTAGTCCTACTGAAAAGGCCAGTCTTATGACCAGGAAACAGTGATCAAGAAAAACATACAATCACCATAACAACCTAGGGGTACCATGATATCCCAGGGGTTTTCTATAGCAGTTATGCATTCCTGTTCAACATGATAGTCTAGGGGCTTTTTCATGAGTCACAGACAGTTTCGGTATAGGTTACAATCAATAAAGATAAACAGGAAACAATATCAGCAGAGAGCAATCACTAACCGGTAATCATTAGTAAAACCATTATACATTCCTTTTTGCAAATGTAACAAATATTTAATAATTACATATTATGCTGGATACTGGAAGAGGTTAGTATCTCTAGCCTAAAAGGAAGGATAGATTCTCTTTTAGACGTCCCATCAATATAAGAGTAGTAAGTAGACTTCCTTGGTGGTCCAGTGGTTAAGAATCCATTGTCCAGTGCGAGGATTGTGGGCTTGATCCTTTTTTGGGGAACTAGGATCCCAGATGCATGCTACAGCTACCGAGCCTGTGAGCCACAACAAAGATGCAGTGCAGCCAGAAAAAAAAAAAAAAAAAACCTCTTATTTCTAGTGTTTCAGTAGTTTTCTGGAAAAATTTTAACATGCATATTTAACTTCAAAGTCTTAATTGGCATCTTTACTGTCTACTTGAATAAAATGGTAAATATGTATAATTTCACTGTCCCCTTATATGTGGTTGTCTAAGATTTTATTTTTCTCTTGATTTCTTACACTGCATAAATTAGATACTATTTTGTCTTATACAGTTGCTTTCTCCCCACTTTACCTACGTGTTTATCACATTCTTTTAAAATCTCTTTTTAAAAAAATTTTGGCCTCTTTTATTGGTTTTTAACTTATTTATAATTCTTTGGCCTGTGTGGGCCTCCCATTGCAGTGGCCTCTCATCACAGAGCACTAGCCAGAGTGCTCATGCGCTCCAGAGCACTGGCTCCTAATTGGACACACTGGTCCAACCGCTCAGCAGCATGTGGGATCTCCCTGGGCCAGGGATTGAACCGGTGCCCCTTGCACTGCAAGGCGGACTCTTTACCCACTAGACCACCAGGGAAGCCCTACCACTTTCTGTTAGATATAAGACAAACAATGAATAGACTTCCATTCTTCCTGTAGTCTGTCCTTCACTAGTGTCTAGGTGGGTCTTTGGGCAGTACATACTATAGTTTGTCTGAAAATATCTTTTATTTTGCCATCTTTCTTTGAGAGAGAATTTCATTGGATTTGCAAAACTAGACTGATAGTCATTTTTTCCTAGGGCTTTATGCATTTAAATCAGCCGTCAGTCTAATTGTTATTTTGCTTTAGATAATGATCTTTTTTTTTTCTCACTGAGTTTTGAAGATCTTATTTATCTTTCTTGGGGTTTTTTGGGCTCCCTGATTTTGAGGGCCAATTTCTTTCTTTTCTTTTTTTAAAAATTTTTATTGTTTATTTATTTATTTTGCACCAAAACCATTTTTATTGGGATATAGCCAACTAACAATTTTGTGATAGTTTCAGTGAGGGCCAACTTCTTTTATTAGTGTCAGAAAATTCTTAACTATCATCTCTTTGAATTTTTGCCGCTTCCTTTATTTTGTTCTCACCCTTTAGAAGTGTAGAAAAACATTTGATTTTCTCACTCTATCTTCTGTATTTCTGAACAGCTTATATGTTCCATTTGGTTATTACTTCAGCTCTTCCAGTTTACTCATTCACTCATAACTGTGTCTAATATGCCATTTAATTAAGCCATTGAGTTTTTAATTTTAATGGCAGTATTTTTCACTTCTAGAATGGTATCTTTTTTAAAATCTTGTCAATATTGGTAGTCTCTTCTTTCATCATTTTTTTTTTTTTCTTAAAGCTTTATTTATTTAGTTTTGGCTATTCTGGGTTTTCACTGCTGCTACAGGCTCTTCTCTAGTTGCAGGGAGTGGGGGCTACTTTCTAGTTGAGGTGAGCAGGCTTCTGGTTGCAATGACTTCTCTTGTTCTGGAGCTTGGGCTCTAGGGCTCTAGGGCTTTAGTAGTTGTGGCACATGAGTTCAGTAGTTGTGGCGTCAAGGCTCTAGAGCACAGGCTCCAATAGTTGTGGCTCACAGGCTTAGTTGCTCCTCAGCACGTGGAATCTTCCCAGATCAGGGGTTGAACTTGTGTCTCCTGCATTGGCAGACAAACTCTTTACCACTGAGCTACCAGGGAAGCCCTTTCATCATACTTTTTTTAAAAAGATTGCTTTTATTCTCATTTTGTATGTTTGATGAAAAACATCTTTGAGTGTAAAGAACTGTAAGAATTTAATACCAAGAAAAGAGTAGAAAGGCACTTATAAAATCTGTTGAAATGCTGGGATAGCAGTACTGTCTTGATGCTATTGAAATTGTTGATTCTATTTTTTCTTTAAAATAAATTTCTTATTGTAGTAAATATACATAAAATTTACTGTATTAACTTAAGTATATAATTCTGTGACATTAAGTATGTTCGCATTTTTGTACAGCTATCACCATCATCTCCAGAACCTTTTATTTTCCACTTGAAATTCTGTACCCATTAAACCCAGAGCCTCCATTTCTTTCCTTTGCAACTGCAGTTCCACTCTCCATCCCTGTTAACGTAACTTCTCTAGGTACCTCATGTTAGTATAATTATACATTATTATGTTCTTCTGTGAGTGGTGTATTTCACTTAGCATAATGTCTTCAGATTTTATCCATGTTATAGAAAGTGTCCAAATTTCCTTCCTTTTTTATAGCTGAATTATATTCCTTTGCATCACATTTTGCTTATCCATTCATCTGTTGATAAGACACTGGGGTTGCTTCCATCTTTTGGCTTAGGTAAGTAATACTGCTATCTTATCACACATTAAATTCCTTGTGAGGTCTGGACTCTGTCCTTGAGGGGTGTAACTTCTGACAAACTCATGGAGGACTACAAACCCAGTTTCTATTACTAGGGAGCAAACTTGTAATCAAAGTCTGAAGGCCCTCTTAAAGTTTAAGGTGGAAAGAAGATAGGAGGGGTAGTTCATTCTGTATTAGAGAAGCAGTGTTTGAAGCATGAGGGAGTTTGCCAGTCAGAGAAAAACTGAAATGCCTTCTTTGTAGAGAGAATGAAAAGAGAAGAGTGTGTGAATGTGCAGTAGGGAGTAGGGAAGCTTTAGTGATGGCACTATTAAGATAGATTGTGCGAGTTTGTGAAACGACTTACATACTGTATTAATCACTAAACAAACCTTTAGTTTTTGAAAAAGTGAAAATTTCACTTGGTTCAAAAAACTTTTTTTTAAATTTTGGCCTGTTTTTTAAAAAAAATATTAATTTTTCATCTGTCTTTATTCTTTGGCCTGTATGGGCCTCGCATTGCAGTGGCCTCTCGCATTGCAGAGTACTGGCTCTCGGCGCATGCACTCCAGAGTGCTGGGTCCTAATTGGACACACTAGTCTAGCCGCTCCTCAGCATGTGGGATCTTCCCGGGCCAGGGATCGAACCAGTGCCCCTTGCAGTGCAAGGCGGACTCTTTACCCACTGAACCACCAGGGAAGCCCCTGGTTCAAAATTTTAAAGATGCAGCAAGGTATATAGTGAATAGTCTCCCTCCCACCCTTGAACTCCAGCCACCTGGATTCCCTCATCAGAAAAAACTAATGGACACCGGAAACCAGATGTCTTAAGTGTGCTTCTAGAGATAGTTATGCATACTCAGGCAGTTGTAGTCCTCGTTTATACAAATGGTGACCTATTATCCTGTCTTCATCCTTGATTTTTTTCCTTAACCTATTTTGGGCAACATTTCCTATCAGTTTGTATAGAACTTTCTCTTCTTTAATTTTTTAATTATTTTTCTTTCTGGACTGTACCATATGGCATGAGGGATCTTATTTCCTTGACCAGCCTCTTCAGGTAGAAACATAGAGTCCTAGCCACTGGACCACCAAGGAAGTCATACTGCTATCTTATCACACATTAAATTCCTTGTGAGGTCTGGACTCTGTCCTTGAGGGGTGTAACTTCTGACAAACTCATGGAGGACTACAAACCCAGTTTCTATTACTAGGGAGCAAACTTGTAATCAAAGTCTGAAGGCCCTCTTAAAGTTTAAGGTGGAAAGAAGATAGGAGGGGTAGTTCATTCTGTATTAGAGAAGCAGTGTTTGAAGCATGAGGGAGTTTGCCAGTCAGAGAAAAACTGAAATGCCTTCTTTGTAGAGAGAATGAAAAGAGAAGAGTGTGTGAATGTGCAGTAGGGAGTAGGGAAGCTTTAGTGATGGCACTATTAAGATAGATTGTGCGAGTTTGTGAAACGACTTACATACTGTATTAATCACTAAACAAACCTTTAGTTTTTGAAAAAGTGAAAATTTCACTTGGTTCAAAAAACTTTTTTTTAAATTTTGGCCTGTTTTTTAAAAAAAATATTAATTTTTCATCTGTCTTTATTCTTTGGCCTGTATGGGCCTCGCATTGCAGTGGCCTCTCGCATTGCAGAGTACTGGCTCTCGGCGCATGCACTCCAGAGTGCTGGGTCCTAATTGGACACACTAGTCTAGCCGCTCCTCAGCATGTGGGATCTTCCCGGGCCAGGGATCGAACCAGTGCCCCTTGCAGTGCAAGGCGGACTCTTTACCCACTGAACCACCAGGGAAGCCCCTGGTTCAAAATTTTAAAGATGCAGCAAGGTATATAGTGAATAGTCTCCCTCCCACCCTTGAACTCCAGCCACCTGGATTCCCTCATCAGAAAAAACTAATGGACACCGGAAACCAGATGTCTTAAGTGTGCTTCTAGAGATAGTTATGCATACTCAGGCAGTTGTAGTCCTCGTTTATACAAATGGTGACCTATTATCCTGTCTTCATCCTTGATTTTTTTCCTTAACCTATTTTGGGCAACATTTCCTATCAGTTTGTATAGAACTTTCTCTTCTTTAATTTTTTAATTATTTTTCTTTCTGGACTGTACCATATGGCATGAGGGATCTTATTTCCTTGACCAGCCTCTTCAGGTAGAAACATAGAGTCCTAGCCACTGGACCACCAAGGAAGTCATATCTTCTTTTGCTTTTTAAATTGAAGTATGGCTGATGTATTGTATATATGTTATAGGTACAGTAGAGTAATTCACAATTTTTAAAGGTTATAGTCCATTTATAGCTATTATAAGATACTGGCTATATTTTCTGTGTTGAACAGTATATTCTTTTATCTTATTACATACAAACTTCCTCTTCTTTTGATAGTTACATAATAATTCATTGATGGTTATAACACAGTTTATTTAACTACACGCTTGTGGAAGGACCATAAGGTACCTGTGGTCTTTTACTAATTCAGGCAGTGTGGCAATGAATGACATAGATATATCATTTTATATGTGTGCTGGTTTATCTACTGGATAATTAAAAAAAAATTTTTTTTTTCTTTTTTTGGCCACTTCTATTGGTCTTTCATTTATTCATTTTCATCCATCTTTGTTCTTTGGCCTGTGTGGGCCTCCCATCGCAGTGGCCTCTGTCACTGCAGAGCACCGGCGCTGGGCGCACGCGCTCCAGAGCTCTGGCTCAGTAGTTGGACACATCGGTCCAGTCGCTCCGCGGCACGTGGGATCTTCCCAGCCAGGGATCGAACCCGTACCCCCTGCACTGCAAGGCGGTGTCCTTACCTGCTGGACCACCAGGGAAGCCCTGGATAATTTTTAGAAGGGGATCATTCTAAGCCCTGGATATTAGGGAATGGAGGGATTTTAAGCTGAGGTATAACATGGCTAATTTTCTGTTTTGGTAGGACATCCGTGGTAGTGGTGAGGAAATAGATTGGCAAGTAAGACACCGGAGTTGGAGAACCATCCATCCAAGATAGTTAAGGTTGCCTTCAAGCAGTGGGAGGAATGTAGATAAAGAAGGGATAAATTCTAGAGACAGCCTTTTTATTACTTAATTTGCATTTGGATTCATAGTGATATCATTGACATGTTAGTAAAACAAATGTTTTAAAAACTATTTTATTTATCCTCAATTATTTTATTTATGCTATATGCTTATTACTTCCATTTTACAGGTTGAATAACTAAGGCACATAGACCCTTGAGCTAGTACTGGCAGGATTAAATCTAACTATGCAAATAAGATCATTTTGAGATGCAGGACATAATACCTAGACTCCTTATCAAATTTTAAAGAAGTCAACAATGATTTTATTGACACAGCAATTTTTACCCATACTTTTTTGTTCTCATGTGGAAGCAGAAAAAGTCTCTGAAAGAGACAAAGAAAAGATCTAATTGAAATTGGGAGCTCAAAGGAAGGTTTGTCAAAGGAAGGTCTCAAAGGGTAGGGCTTATCATTGATTTAGGAATGCCAGTGGTTTTTAATTACTCCATTGTGTATTCCAAGATGACATGGAAAGATATCTATGCTAAGATATTATGCAAAAAAAAAGGAGGCAAATATGTTTAAAATTATCCCAGTTTGTATTATTTTGTATGTGGAAGAACATATACTAAAATGTGGTGGGATTGAGTCATGGGGTTTTAGGTTAAAATTTTTGTTTTTCTTATCATAATTCATGTTTTTCTTCTCACAGTGAGCATGTACCACTTATAAAGTAAAAAGAAAATAAGTCCAATGTTTTCCCACATCTTTTTATCATTATTGTTTGCACTATTCTCACTGCCTGGAATTAGTCTTCCTCTCCTATTAAAGTGGGTCCAATGTTGATGTCACTTTCTCCATGAAACTCTATTTAGGCTGCTTAGTTGAAATTAATCTCTGATTTTGCTGTGTTCCCATAAAGCTTGAATATGTGTCCTATCAAGTACCACCATGATAGAGCTTTTGTACTATGTGCATGTGTGTTTGCACCCCTTCTTCTTCCAACTCCACCCAGCTTCCAAATTTGAGTTCTAGAAGCATGTAATGCTCCCATTGAATTGGATTACTCAGACTTGATAGATCCTTGGATGTTGGATTGGTTGTGTTTGCGGCAGTGCAGGTTTTTCCTCTGTCAGAGCAGCAAGAGATATAAATTCTGAGTCACAGTCAGCAGGGTGATTTTTAGAGTTCTGGGGGCAATGATACATATGTGTACACTGGATGAATACTCTTTCCTAATTTGAGAAGGCCCCTGAAAATTCTGTGGAGTGAAAGGAGCCAGAAAGAAATAAATTCTCTGGAGTGAGAGGAGCCACTCCAGATGATGTTTATGTTAAATAAATAAACATCATCGCTAAAACTGCCATGTCTATTGCATCTCTAAAACCAAAACATGAAGGCTACATTTTACCTGATATATACCCGAGAATTTTTATCTTGGAACTGGAAATTCCAACTTGGGTTGTTTGAAAGCTTCCATAAAAAGACAAATTCCCCAGTCTACTGCAGTCACATACTCTTCTGAAGGCACTGAGGAATGGGAATGCAAAAAGCACTTTTTTCCCCACTTCTCGTCTGGCAGTTGACCTTTTTTATTGTGTTTGTTAAATATACCTTTTCTACTACTTTTTTTCAAGTGGTGTCTTGTTTATCTTTCCATGTCTTTTTTTTTTTTTTTTCTCCTTAAACCTACCATCCTAGATTAGGCTTTAATATTGCCTGTGCTTAAGAGTTGTCTACTAATTGCTCAGTCCCATCTGTTACTGCCAAGTAAAGATTCTAAGTACAACTCTGATCTGACACTTTCTTGTCCAGAAACTGGCACCTTCACCCCTTGTTTTCTAAATTAATCTAAATTTCTTTTTCCAGCTCTTTTGAAAATTTGACTGTATTTGACATACAACATTGTTAAAATTTTAGGTATACAATGTTTCTTAGCAAAGAAAGATATTTTATGTATTCATGTATTGCTATATGATTGCTGTTAAAATACTGTTTATCACATATAATTATAATACAATATTGTCTATTTTGGCTCTTGAGGAACACCTTGTTTCTGTACTTATTTCTCTGTGGAGTAGAGAAATCAGCAAATTACAGCCTGTGGGCCAAATTTTGTACTGCCCAGGAGCTAAGAACAGTGTTTAATTTTTAAGTGTTTGAAGAAAGTTGAAGAATATTTTGTGACACATAAAATTAGATAAAATTTAAATTTTAATATCCATAAATAAAGCTGTATTGGAACACGGCCTTGCACATTCATTTACATGTTTTCTATGACTGCTTTCACACTACAGTAGTGTTTAGAAGTACTGGCAGAGACTGTATGACCCACAAAGCCTAAAATATTTACTCTCTGGCTCTTAATGGAAAAAAATTGCCAACCCTCGACCTAGAGTCATAGATTTATAAAGTTGGAAGTAAAACCTCAGAGATGTTCTGCTCCAACTCTCATTTTAAAAATGAGAAAATGTATTCTCAGAAGTAATCCACAGTATATCTAAAGAAGGTCCCTTTGGCAGTAGAAAAGCCAAGATCAGAATTCATTGCTGATCCTACTTTATCATAGTGCCCTTTCTCTGAAGTCTGTACTGGTCTAGTGAGACTACTGGTGCATTTCATGAAGAAACTCCAGTTTGTCTCACCTCTGTTTCTATGCATGTGCTGTATTTCTTTCCACCTAAGATGTCTTCTTCCTTCCAGTAATTTTATCCATCTATACCTTAAGACTCAGCTCAGATATTGACAGTTGCTCTTGTCTCCGCAACTGGTGAAACTGTCTGTCCACCTGGCACTAGTAATACTAAATTCTACCTCCCTGATAGCACTCACCAGAGTCATTTAGTTCTGATGCTATTCCAGGCCATAAACTTCTTAACAGTTCACCTTTATGTCACCTGAGGAAGTGTCACCTGCACATTGCCTGTTACTGCCAAGTAAAGATTCTAAGTACAACTCTGATCTGACACTTTCTTGTCCAGAAACTGGCACCTTCACCCCTTGTTTTCTAAATTAATCTAAATTTCTTTTTCCAGCTCTTTTGAAAATTTGACTGTATTTGACATACAACATTGTTAAAATTTTAGGTATACAATGTTTCTTAGCAAAGAAAGATATTTTATGTATTCATGTATTGCTATATGATTGCTGTTAAAATACTGTTTATCACATATAATTATAATACAATATTGTCTATTTTGGCTCTTGAGGAACACCTTGTTTCTGTACTTATTTCTCTGTGGAGTAGAGAAATCAGCAAATTACAGCCTGTGGGCCAAATTTTGTACTGCCCAGGAGCTAAGAACAGTGTTTAATTTTTAAGTGTTTGAAGAAAGTTGAAGAATATTTTGTGACACATAAAATTAGATAAAATTTAAATTTTAATATCCATAAATAAAGCTGTATTGGAACACGGCCTTGCACATTCATTTACATGTTTTCTATGACTGCTTTCACACTACAGTAGTGTTTAGAAGTACTGGCAGAGACTGTATGACCCACAAAGCCTAAAATATTTACTCTCTGGCTCTTAATGGAAAAAAATTGCCAACCCTCGACCTAGAGTCATAGATTTATAAAGTTGGAAGTAAAACCTCAGAGATGTTCTGCTCCAACTCTCATTTTAAAAATGAGAAAATGTATTCTCAGAAGTAATCCACAGTATATCTAAAGAAGGTCCCTTTGGCAGTAGAAAAGCCAAGATCAGAATTCATTGCTGATCCTACTTTATCATAGTGCCCTTTCTCTGAAGTCTGTACTGGTCTAGTGAGACTACTGGTGCATTTCATGAAGAAACTCCAGTTTGTCTCACCTCTGTTTCTATGCATGTGCTGTATTTCTTTCCACCTAAGATGTCTTCTTCCTTCCAGTAATTTTATCCATCTATACCTTAAGACTCAGCTCAGATATTGACAGTTGCTCTTGTCTCCGCAACTGGTGAAACTGTCTGTCCACCTGGCACTAGTAATACTAAATTCTACCTCCCTGATAGCACTCACCAGAGTCATTTAGTTCTGATGCTATTCCAGGCCATAAACTTCTTAACAGTTCACCTTTATGTCACCTGAGGAAGTGTCACCTGCACATTGCCTTACACACAGAATTCATAGGACATAATGTACCAATCTAAAAATGTCAGAATTCAGAAACACCTCCAAGTACACTGGATCTCCAGTTTACTTCTATTAAAAAAGAGAAAGACTATAACACCACTGAGTGGGATAAGCTATATAGAAGAAGTCATAGGGAAAATTTACCTATACCATATTCACCTAGCAGTTGATGAAGCACATACACCTGGGGAGAGAACTTGTTTTTTTGTTTGTTGTTTTTTTCTCAAGTGGTTTCTTTCTTTTGTTTTTTTTTTTTTTTTTTTTTTTTTGGGCTATTCTGGATTTTCACTGCTGCCACAGGCTCTTCTCTAGTTGCAATGAGGGAGTGGGGGCTGCTACTCTCTAGTTGAGGTGAGCAGGCTTCTTGTTACAGTGACTTCTCTTGTTGTGGAATTTGGGCTCTAGGGCACACAGGCTTTAGTAGTTGCGGCACATGGGCTCAATAGTTGCAGCTCTGAGGCTCTAGAGCACAGGCTCAATAGCTGTGGCTCACGGGCTTAGTTGCTCCACAGCGTGTGGAATCTTCCCGGATCAGGGATCGAACCCATGTCTCCTGGACTGGCAGACGTACTCTTCACCACTGAGCTACCAGGGCAGCCCGAGAACTTGGATTTGTCCTGAGGAGAATTACCTGATTGTGTGATGATTATTTAAGCCTTTAGTATATTTGTTGATTACTAGGCTTATAGCAACTTGTAACTTGCCTGCTAAGGTAAGAATTCACAGAAATTCGACAATGAAAACCTTCCACAGTCTTTCAATTTACTAAGATTCTCTGCTGTTATATCTTTTTTACACCCCCCCCCCCACATCATTCTGCTTTTATTATTATTTTTTAATATTTATTTTCACCCATCTTTTATTGTTTGGCATGTGTGGGCTTCTCATTGCAGTGGCCTATCTCGTTGCAAAGCGCTGGCTCATAAAGGACACACTGGTCTAGCCGCTCCACAGTATGTGGGATCTTCCTGGGCCAGGGATGGAACCAGTGCCCCTTGCACAGAAAGGTGGACTCTCTACCCAATCCCCTGACCACCAGGGAAGCCTCTGCTGTTATTTCTTCCATGAGTTCATGCATGCTAAGTTACTTCAGTCCTGTCTGCCTCTGTGTGACCCCGTGGACTATAGCCTGCCAGGCTCCTCTGTCCATTGGATTCTCCAAGCAAGAATACTGGAGTGGATTGCCATGCCCTTCTCCAGGGGATCTTCCTAACCCAGGAATCGAACCCAAGTCTCTTATGTCTCCTACATGGGCAAGCGGGTTCTTTACCGCTAGTGCCACCTGGGAAGCCCTATACTTTCCATATAAACTCTCAATTTAGGATGGCTTCCATTTATGAACTAATAATAGACTTATATTGCCCTGTAATGAACCATTAGGAGTGAATGTGGTATTTAGTAAGGACTAAAGATAAAAGGATTGTACTGTGAAGTTTGAGGACTTCTCTTGTTGTGGAATTTGGGCACACAGGCTTTAGTAGTTGCGGCACATGGGCTCAATAGTTGCAGCTCTGAGGCTCTAGAGCACAGGCTCAATAGCTGTGGCTCACGGGCTTAGTTGCTCCACAGCGTGTGGAATCTTCCCGGATCAGGGATCGAACCCATGTCTCCTGGACTGGCAGACGTACTCTTCACCACTGAGCTACCAGGGCAGCCCGAGAACTTGGATTTGTCCTGAGGAGAATTACCTGATTGTGTGATGATTATTTAAGCCTTTAGTATATTTGTTGATTACTAGGCTTATAGCAACTTGTAACTTGCCTGCTAAGGTAAGAATTCACAGAAATTCGACAATGAAAACCTTCCACAGTCTTTCAATTTACTAAGATTCTCTGCTGTTATATCTTTTTTACACCCCCACATCATTCTGCTTTTATTATTATTTTTTAATATTTATTTTCACCCATCTTTTATTGTTTGGCATGTGTGGGCTTCTCATTGCAGTGGCCTATCTCGTTGCAAAGCGCTGGCTCATAAAGGACACACTGGTCTAGCCGCTCCACAGTATGTGGGATCTTCCTGGGCCAGGGATGGAACCAGTGCCCCTTGCACAGAAAGGTGGACTCTCTACCCAATCCCCTGACCACCAGGGAAGCCTCTGCTGTTATTTCTTCCATGAGTTCATGCATGCTAAGTTACTTCAGTCCTGTCTGCCTCTGTGTGACCCCGTGGACTATAGCCTGCCAGGCTCCTCTGTCCATTGGATTCTCCAAGCAAGAATACTGGAGTGGATTGCCATGCCCTTCTCCAGGGGATCTTCCTAACCCAGGAATCGAACCCAAGTCTCTTATGTCTCCTACATGGGCAAGCGGGTTCTTTACCGCTAGTGCCACCTGGGAAGCCCTATACTTTCCATATAAACTCTCAATTTAGGATGGCTTCCATTTATGAACTAATAATAGACTTATATTGCCCTGTAATGAACCATTAGGAGTGAATGTGGTATTTAGTAAGGACTAAAGATAAAAGGATTGTACTTTAGTGTTTAGGTGCATTGCTAGCATTGTCTTTCATTAAAAATAATAATAACAATACAAAAATCCTAGATGGATGAATGGACTCTCATTATAGTATAATTCTCAGTTCTAATTCTATTTCTTCTTTTTTGCCCAACTGAGAATAAGTTAACTACGGTGATGGAAACAGAACTTACTAATGGGTTTAGTTGTCTGTGGCAACTATTGAACATCTAGGCAACAGTATTTATAGTTTGTATTAGGAAGCAAGTGAAACAAAAGAACTTCAATATTCTTGTAAAGGTCTTTTTCTCAATTCAACTAAGGCTTTGTCTAATTTTTTAATGTTATATGTGGAGCGGTGATGAAATGCAATCTGTGAAAGGAATAAACACGACTGGTATTGCTGGAGATGTTGATAGCTTTTTTCCTGTCTGTACATCTTGGACAGTTTATTTCACTTTTCAGCAAGTTTAGAACTAAGTGTGCTTAGCCCATATATAGTCTCACTAAATTGTATTTGTAGTAATTGAGAAAAGTAAAAACATTAAGAAGAAAAACGCAAAGATAAATACTTTGGGGATTTTATAGGTACTGTAATACAGGAGTTTTTCCTGTAAGCGTTATAATTGGGAGCCTTAACCATCTGATACATTAATATTATAAAACATTGACTTTCCAGTTCTCGCTGCTTGTAAGAAGTGTGTTTGTAACTTGAGGTAAGAAATAGAGTAGTTTTACTTATGGCCCTAATTGAATGCGTCAGAGTGTCTGTTATAGCCTAGAGCAAAATTCAGTTACTGTTACTGTAAAAGTGACTGAATAATCTTCAGTTACAAAGCAGGATGGTTCCCAACAGTAATAACAATACTTACGTCTGCCATTGGGTTACTATTTCAAGTTTTGGCCACACATACGAGGAAAAAAAGAATACGTATATTGTTGATCAGTCCTGGTTCAGTTTTGGAAAGCTAATTGCAGCCAGGGTGACTCAGTTGACCATCTCTAAGCAAATGTGGCACTAGTGGTAAAGAATCTGCCTGCCAATGCAGAAGACATAAGAAATGCAGGTTAGATCCCTGAGTCAGGAAGATCCCCTGGAGAAGGAAATGGCAACCTACTCCACTATTCTTGCCTGAGAATCCCATGGACAGAGGAGCCTGGGAGTCTACAGTCCATAGGGTCACAAAGAATTGGAGATGGGTGAAGCAACTTAACACACACAAGCAAGTAACAGTTAAGGAATTTAAGCAGCTGAAGCCCTAGTGAGCCTGACCCCTGTTTGCTGTGGAAACCTTCCAGCTTCTGTGAAGGAAAATCAAACAACATCAGTTGTTTAAACTTCATCTTGATGGTTTATATTTGCCTGTTGTGAAGTTGAAGTTTTCCTTGTCCTTCTTGCCATCTGAAAGTTCCAAAGAATTAATAAAATCATGCAGTATTACAGCAGAAAACTCTAGGCATCATTGAATCTGTCTTCCACATTACAAAAAAAAAAAAAAAAAAGTTCAGTGGTTTAAGATTAGAGCATGGATATGCTGAAGTTAACACCATTATCAAGTTATTGCTCAGTCACAGTTGTGTCTGACTGCAACCTCATGGACTGCATCAAGCCAAGCTTCCCTGTCCTTCACTATCTCCCAAAGTTTGCTCATACTCATGTCCATTAAGTCAGTGATTCCATCTAACCATCTCATCGTCTGTTTTCCCCTTTTCCTCCTGCCTTCAGTCTTTCCCAGCATCAGGGTCTTTTCCAGTGAGTCAGCTCTTTGCATCAAGGTGGTCAAAGTGTTGGAGCTTCTGCTTCAGCATTAGTCTTTCCAGTGAATATTTAAGATTGATTTCCTTTAGGACTGACTGGTTTGATCTCCTTGCAGTCCAAGGCACTCTCAAGAGTCTTATCTAGCACCACAATTCAAAAGTATCAGTTCTTTGGTGCTCAGCCTTCTCTATGGTCCAACTCTGACATCCATACATGACTACTGGAAAAACCATAGCTTTGATGATACAACTGACAAAGTGTTGTCTCTGCTTTTGAATACATTATCTAGGTTTGTCATTGCTTTTCTTCCAAGAACAAGCGTCTTTTAATTTCATGGCTGCAGTTACCATTCACAGTGATTTTGGAGCCCAAGAAAATCAGCTCTGTCACTGTTTCCATTTTTCCCCCGTCTGTTTGCCATGAAGTGAAGGGACTGGATGCCATAACCATGGTTTTTTTGAATGCTGAGTTTTAAGCCAGCTTCGCTGGTGGCTCAGACAGGAAAGAATCTGCCTTCAATGCAGGAGACCTGGGTTTGATCCTTGGTTTGGTGAGATCCCTTGGAAAAGGGAATGGCTACCCACTTCAGGATTCTTGCCTGTAGAATTCCATGGACAGAGGAGCCTAGTGGACTATAGACCATGGGGTCTCAAAGAGTAGAACACGACTGAGTGACTATTTGAGTGATTTTAGGCAAATCAGTTAACCTTTCTGTGCCTCTGTTCTTCATCTGTAAAATGAGATAGCAATGGTACCTCCCTCATACGGATCTTAAAAGGATTAATGAGATAATACAGAGCTCCTGACTTACAGCATATTCTCAATTTAAAAATAAATTTTTTTGGAAGATAAAATGGAAGTCACAAATGAGTACTACAATAGGGAAAGAAAAAGGGACTAATATTTATTTAGTATTTGTTATCTTTCCAGGCCATGACAGATGCATATGTGTTAGGTGATTTACATGTGTGTTATTACATTCTACAACCATGAGAGACATTTTACTTTTCCTCTTTTACTGATAAGGAGACTCAGGTTCAAAAAGCTTATTACTTGCCCCAGGACACAGAACAAGTAATAACAGCTTCCCTGGTGACTCAACGGTAAAGAATCTGCTTGCAATGAAGGCAATCTGGGTTTGATCCCTGGGTCAGGAAGATCCCTGAGAGGGAAGGACTACCCACTCCAGTATTCTTGCCTGGGAAATTCCATGGACAGAGGAGCCTGGTGGACTATAGTCCATGGGGTCTCAAAGAGTAGAACACGACTGAGTGACTATTTGAGTGATTTTAGGCAAATCAGTTAACCTTTCTGTGCCTCTGTTCTTCATCTGTAAAATGAGATAGCAATGGTACCTCCCTCATACGGATCTTAAAAGGATTAATGAGATAATACAGAGCTCCTGACTTACAGCATATTCTCAATTTAAAAATAAATTTTTTTGGAAGATAAAATGGAAGTCACAAATGAGTACTACAATAGGGAAAGAAAAAGGGACTAATATTTATTTAGTATTTGTTATCTTTCCAGGCCATGACAGATGCATATGTGTTAGGTGATTTACATGTGTGTTATTACATTCTACAACCATGAGAGACATTTTACTTTTCCTCTTTTACTGATAAGGAGACTCAGGTTCAAAAAGCTTATTACTTGCCCCAGGACACAGAACAAGTAATAACAGCTTCCCTGGTGACTCAACGGTAAAGAATCTGCTTGCAATGAAGGCAATCTGGGTTTGATCCCTGGGTCAGGAAGATCCCCTGGAGAGGGGAAGGACTACCCACTCCAGTATTCTTGCCTGGGAAATTCCATGGACAGAGGAGCCTGGTGGACTATAGTCCATGGGGTTGCAAATAGTTGGACACAGCTGAGCAACTAACGCTTTCAAGATTCATTCCAAAGCCCCAGTTCTTTTTCTACCACTCTGTGTTACTGTTTAGGATGGGCCCTTGGTCCCAGTTTTCCTAACATAAAAATGGGTGATGTTTTAAAATTCACTTACAGATTGGTTTGGAGACAGTGTTTTTCTATATAGGCATTATTACAAAGGAACTAAATCTGCTAAGAAAAAAAATGTGTTTGCAAGGCTACTAAAGTAGAAAAACAGGAAAAGTAAGAGTGTGTTTTAAGTTCTGTGGAAAGTTTGAGAAAAGCAGATTTAGAGGACAGTGAGGAAGATACAGACTTTTTTTTTTCCTGAAGATTTATTTATTTTTGTCTGCACTGGATCAGGGGTTACTCTTCACTGAGGTGCAAGGACTTCTTATTGTGGTGGCCTTTCTTGTGGAGCATGAACTCTGGGTGCACAGGCTCAGTAGGTGTGGCATCTGGGCTTAATTAAACCACGGCATGTGGGATCTTTCCAGACCAGGAATTGGACCCATGTCCTCTGTATTGGCAGACGGATTCTTAACCATTGGACCATGACGGAAGTCCTACAGATTGTTTTAATGCTGATGGGGTCTCTGGGATTCTTTCAGTGATTAAACATTTATGGGACAGAGACAGCCCTCATTTGATAACACTTTGATAGTGTACAAAGCACATTCATATGCATTTTTTCCTTACAGTCTTGTATGAGACAGATAGGACAGGTGGTAGAGTTAACCTAATTTCTCTTAGCAATAGTTAGCTTTCTTTTTCTTTTTCCACTCTTTTTAGAAAAAAAACCCAAACAGTTATGTCAAACAAACCCTTACTGATAAGGAGACTCAGGTTCAAAAAGCTTATTACTTGCCCCAGGACACAGAACAAGTAATAACAGCTTCCCTGGTGACTCAACGGTAAAGAATCTGCTTGCAATGAAGGCAATCTGGGTTTGATCCCTGGGTCAGGAAGATCCCCTGGAGAGGGGAAGGACTACCCACTCCAGTATTCTTGCCTGGGAAATTCCATGGACAGAGGAGCCTGGTGGACTATAGTCCATGGGGTTGCAAATAGTTGGACACAGCTGAGCAACTAACGCTTTCAAGATTCATTCCAAAGCCCCAGTTCTTTTTCTACCACTCTGTGTTACTGTTTAGGATGGGCCCTTGGTCCCAGTTTTCCTAACATAAAAATGGGTGATGTTTTAAAATTCACTTACAGATTGGTTTGGAGACAGTGTTTTTCTATATAGGCATTATTACAAAGGAACTAAATCTGCTAAGAAAAAAAATGTGTTTGCAAGGCTACTAAAGTAGAAAAACAGGAAAAGTAAGAGTGTGTTTTAAGTTCTGTGGAAAGTTTGAGAAAAGCAGATTTAGAGGACAGTGAGGAAGATACAGACTTTTTTTCCTGAAGATTTATTTATTTTTGTCTGCACTGGATCAGGGGTTACTCTTCACTGAGGTGCAAGGACTTCTTATTGTGGTGGCCTTTCTTGTGGAGCATGAACTCTGGGTGCACAGGCTCAGTAGGTGTGGCATCTGGGCTTAATTAAACCACGGCATGTGGGATCTTTCCAGACCAGGAATTGGACCCATGTCCTCTGTATTGGCAGACGGATTCTTAACCATTGGACCATGACGGAAGTCCTACAGATTGTTTTAATGCTGATGGGGTCTCTGGGATTCTTTCAGTGATTAAACATTTATGGGACAGAGACAGCCCTCATTTGATAACACTTTGATAGTGTACAAAGCACATTCATATGCATTTTTTCCTTACAGTCTTGTATGAGACAGATAGGACAGGTGGTAGAGTTAACCTAATTTCTCTTAGCAATAGTTAGCTTTCTTTTCTCTCTTTTTTTTTAGAGAGAGAGAAAAAAAAGCCCCAAACAGTCTGTATGTAGCAAAAACAAACATTTTGACTTAACTAGTTAAGAATTTTGATGACCTCGTTTTGATGAAAAGGTTCAAGAAGTATTTGTCAAGATTACCACTGACCTTCTGGTTTGCAGAGGTGTAGCCTGTATTAAGAAATCATATGCTTCCCCATAGTAAGGTTGATCACCAGGAATAATACTTTTCCATAAGCCGTGAAAGATTCCTGCTGATTAACAAAGGGCATTTTGTGAATCCCTTTCTCAATTGTTCTGTTCTTTTTATTTGGAAAAGATGGTTCCTTAGAAACTGTTTCTGTTTTGGTAGTGTGGGGAGAGAAAAGGAAAGTGCATTTCCTGTCATCTCCTGGTTGATGGCTTAGAAACTGGAAGGTTTGCCTCTGACTCTCCTCTATAGACTTTATCAGCTGTTTACACATAGGTGATGCCTTTCTGGTCCTGTATGTCTTTAGATACCGGCTTCTTTGGAAGTTCTTGATTTGACACTTGATGCAGTGGTAGAACACCAAATTGAAAAGATCCAGATCTCGAACAAAGGATGACAGTCTTTGAGTAAATGGGCAGGTTAAGTTACATAATCCTCTCTGCCTTCACTTGGCATACAAAAGCCTTCCCAGGCTGACTCCAACTAGCTTTTTTAGCCTCATTTCCTTTGCTCAAAACCACACTAGCCTGTTTTTCTTGTCTAGTCAACAGTGTGCTCAAACACTTTTGAGCCTTAGCCTGTGGTTTGTGCCTGCTCTGTCTGATCCTTCTCTCCTCTGCCTGGCAACTGCTATCTTTCTATGCTCAGCTCCATTCTGTGAAGACCCTATATAGCAAAGGCCAAAAGTAAGGTTAATCTAGCAGCTGTGTGAAGAGTGAGTTAGAAGAAAGAATTCTGGAGGCAGGAAGATTACTTTTAGGAGACAATGCAAGTCCCATACTGAACTGTCCAGCCACTAGCCACATGTGGAATTTAAATTCAAATTAAGTGAAAAAAGACAATCTGAAAATGATACATGCCATATGGTTCTAACTATAGGATGTTCAGGAAAAGGCAAAAGTGGAGACTGAAAAAATCAGTGTTTTCCAGGGTTTTGGATGGGAGAGGGTTGAAAAGGCAGAACACAGGATTTTTAGGACAATATCTAGTTTGATACCATGATGATGGATACCTGTCAGTATGCATGTGTCCAAATCTATAGAATGTGTAATGCCAAGAGAGGAGTGTAATGTAAACTATCAATTTGGGGTGAGTATGATGTCAATGGTAGGTTCATCAGTTGTAATAAGTGTACCATTCTGGTGGGGGCATTGATAATGGGAGAGGCTATTGGTGTGGGGGCAGGGAGTGTATGGGAAATCTCTGTATCTTTTCAATTTTGCTGTAAACCTAAAATGACTGTTTAAACAATAGCCTTATCTCCCAGTTTGTCCCAGACATAAAGCAGTACCATGTGTAAAATAGATAACTCCCTGTATAGCACAGGGAGCTCAACTGGGTGCTCTGTGGTGACCTAGGTGGTCATCACACTATTTCAGTGGTTTTTCCTGATATACTCATGATTTATCTTTACATGTTACATTTTTTGCATGGGGAGATGGGGATGGGGTGGGAGGGAGGTCCAAGAGGGAGCTATATGTATACATATGGCTGATTCATGTCATTGTATAGCAGAAACTAACAAAACATTATAAAGGAATTATACTCCAATAAAAAAGTCTTAATAAAAAGGATTAAAGTTAATTAAAATGAAATAAAAGTAATAATTTAGTTCCTCAGTTGTATTAGCTAAATTTCAAATGCTCCATAGCCACACATGGCTAATGGCTGCTGTCCTGGGTAGCGCAAATGAAATAGAACATAAATAGAGCATTTCTGTCATGACAGAAAGTTCTACTGGACAGCATTGCCAAAATCAATTTCCCAAGTAAAAATAGCATTCATTCTACATAAACATGTTTTATGACTTAAAAATAGGAACATTCATCATACATGACCTAATTATAGGCTGAGTGTATTGAAGATCAGAGCGATTACGGTACTGTCACTGCAGTTATGAATGCAGCCTAAAGCAATCAGGTTTAGTGCCCATTACTTAATACTTACAATTAGCTTTTGTGAAAAAGACAATCTGAAAATGATACATGCCATATGGTTCTAACTATAGGATGTTCAGGAAAAGGCAAAAGTGGAGACTGAAAAAATCAGTGTTTTCCAGGGTTTTGGATGGGAGAGGGTTGAAAAGGCAGAACACAGGATTTTTAGGACAATATCTAGTTTGATACCATGATGATGGATACCTGTCAGTATGCATGTGTCCAAATCTATAGAATGTGTAATGCCAAGAGAGGAGTGTAATGTAAACTATCAATTTGGGGTGAGTATGATGTCAATGGTAGGTTCATCAGTTGTAATAAGTGTACCATTCTGGTGGGGGCATTGATAAGGGGAGAGGCTATTGGTGTGGGGGCAGGGAGTGTATGGGAAATCTCTGTATCTTTTCAATTTTGCTGTAAACCTAAAATGACTGTTTAAACAATAGCCTTATCTCCCAGTTTGTCCCAGACATAAAGCAGTACCATGTGTAAAATAGATAACTCCCTGTATAGCACAGGGATCTCAACTGGGTGCTCTGTGGTGACCTAGGTGGTCATCACACTATTTCAGTGGTTTTTCCTGATATACTCATGATTTATCTTTACATGTTACATTTTTTGCATGGGGAGATGGGGATGGGGTGGGAGGGAGGTCCAAGAGGGAGCTATATGTATACATATGGCTGATTCATGTCATTGTATAGCAGAAACTAACAAAACATTATAAAGGAATTATACTCCAATAAAAAAGTCTTAATAAAAAGGATTAAAGTTAATTAAAATGAAATAAAAGTAATAATTTAGTTCCTCAGTTGTATTAGCTAAATTTCAAATGCTCCATAGCCACACATGGCTAATGGCTGCTGTCCTGGGTAGCGCAAATGAAATAGAACATAAATAGAGCATTTCTGTCATGACAGAAAGTTCTACTGGACAGCATTGCCAAAAATCAATTTCCCAAGTAAAAATAGCATTCATTCTACATAAACATGTTTTATGACTTAAAAATAGGACCATTCATCATACATGACCTAATTATAGGCTGAGTGTATTGAAGATCAGAGCGATTACGGTACTGTCACTGCAGTTATGAATGCAGCCTAAAGCAATCAGGTTTAGTGCCCATTACTTAACTACTTACAATTAGCTTTTAAATAAGTAGCGCAGAGTATGTTTTTATTGTCTATTTCTCCTTCATCTAACTCTACCTTTACAAAAGAGACATGAAATATTTTTAAGAGAATTCATTCTTTAGTAATTATCTCTATGGAGGTCAGAATACTTGCTATTTGAAAAACTGTTTCAGTCGTTTTGCCTGGTGTACTCATTTCCATGTTAGATCTTTGCCATACATCAGCCTTCTGGCATTGCTGCCTTTGAAGGCATTTTACTTAATTGACCTACATATCATTTAATTTTTTCTTTCTCTCAGGGTTCTCCCCAACCCCTGCTTCACCCATTCCAAGAGCAAGTCCCATTAGCTCTCCTCTAAAGAGTGAATTCTCCATTTCCACTTCCACATCTTGTTTTAAGTCACTAGCATCATTCCCCTGGATGACTATAGTAACCTCTTAACTCATCAGTCTGCACCAAAATGACCTTGAAAAACCCCCAGGACTTCCCTGGTGGCACAGTGGATAAGAATTCAACGACCAGTGCAGGAGACATGGGATCAGTCCCTGGACCAGGAAGATTCCACATGCCACAGAGAAATTAAGCCTGGGTGCCTGCAGCTTGTGCTCTGCAATAAGGGAAGCCACCACAATCAGAAGCCTGAGCACCTCAATGAAGAGTAGCCTCCACTCTCTGCAACTAGAGAAAGCTTGTATGCAGCAATGAACACCAGCACAGCCAAAATTAAACAAACACACAAAAATCAGATTATGTCAGTTTCTGGTTTTTTAACAAACCAGTAACTGGCTAAAAGTGCTTTGATTTTTGTTTGTTAAATTTTAATTACTTTGATTTCTATTATAAATGGCTGAGTGTCATAATAAAAAAGAGCATTTCTGTCATGACAGAAAGTTCTACTGGACAGCATTGCCAAAATCAATTTCCCAAGTAAAAATAGCATTCATTCTACATAAACATGTTTTATGACTTAAAAATAGGACCATTCATCATACATGACCTAATTATAGGCTGAGTGTATTGAAGATCAGAGCGATTACGGTACTGTCACTGCAGTTATGAATGCAGCCTAAAGCAATCAGGTTTAGTGCCCATTACTTAACTACTTACAATTAGCTTTTAAATAAGTAGCGCAGAGTATGTTTTTATTGTCTATTTCTCCTTCATCTAACTCTACCTTTACAAAAGAGACATGAAATATTTTTAAGAGAATTCATTCTTTAGTAATTATCTCTATGGAGGTCAGAATACTTGCTATTTGAAAAACTGTTTCAGTCGTTTTGCCTGGTGTACTCATTTCCATGTTAGATCTTTGCCATACATCAGCCTTCTGGCATTGCTGCCTTTGAAGGCATTTTACTTAATTGACCTACATATCATTTAATTTTTTCTTTCTCTCAGGGTTCTCCCCAACCCCTGCTTCACCCATTCCAAGAGCAAGTCCCATTAGCTCTCCTCTAAAAGAGTGAATTCTCCATTTCCACTTCCACATCTTGTTTTAAGTCACTAGCATCATTCCCCTGGATGACTATAGTAACCTCTTAACTCATCAGTCTGCACCAAAATGACCTTGAAAAACCCCCAGGACTTCCCTGGTGGCACAGTGGATAAGAATTCAACGACCAGTGCAGGAGACATGGGATCAGTCCCTGGACCAGGAAGATTCCACATGCCACAGAGAAATTAAGCCTGGGTGCCTGCAGCTTGTGCTCTGCAATAAGGGAAGCCACCACAATCAGAAGCCTGAGCACCTCAATGAAGAGTAGCCTCCACTCTCTGCAACTAGAGAAAGCTTGTATGCAGCAATGAACACCCAGCACAGCCAAAAATTAAACAAACACACAAAAAATCAGATTATGTCAGTTTCTGGTTAAGCCTGTTGTGCTTCCTGTTGTACTTACAAAAGATTCCAAACAGTTAACCTGGCCTAAAAGGTGCTTTGATTTTTGTTTGTTAAATTTTAATTACTTTGTTTATTTTTGGCTATTCTGGGTTTTCACTGCTGCCGCAGGCTCTTCTCTAGTTGCAGGGAGTGGGGGCTACTCTCCAGTTGAGGTGAACAGGCTTCTTGTGGCTCACAGGCTTAGTTGCTCTGCAGCATGTGGGATCTTTCCAGATCAGGGATCGAACCCTTGTCTCCTGCATTTGCAGGTGAACTCTTCACCACTGAGCTACCAGGGAAGCCCCTAAAAGGCTCTTTGTGATATGATCCCTGCCTTTTTACCCAACCTCAACACCATACCCCCTCACTGAACTTCAACTACTCTGACCTCCTTGAGTACACCTGAACTTTCCTGCCTTGGGCCTTTCTCTTGCTTCTCTGTATTGTTTTTTCCTAGCTCTTGCTTGAATGATTCTTCTTCCACTTCAGAGTCTCAGCTCCAATGTTACTTCTCTGTCCACTGTTTTTAAAGTAGGCTCCCTCTACTCCTACCCATACTCCTACTACAGCATCCTTACTATTCCTTGAAATGATTTTTATTTATTTACTTGTGTGTTCTGTCTCTGTGTCTACTTCCACGAGGATGAAAACTTTCTTGAGGGCACGAAACTTATTTTATTACTGCTTTGCCTAATGTACCTAGACAGTGACTAGCTCAAATAGTTGCATTTAGTAAATGTTTAACAATGCTGAGTATTTTCTAAAGAAGATATGAACTCTTACCCTTACTTGCTAGGACACAAAAGGTCTCTGCCCGATGCTTTTAGTGCAGGAGACATGGGATCAGTCCCTGGACCAGGAAGATTCCACATGCCACAGAGAAATTAAGCCTGGGTGCCTGCAGCTTGTGCTCTGCAATAAGGGAAGCCACCACAATCAGAAGCCTGAGCACCTCAATGAAGAGTAGCCTCCACTCTCTGCAACTAGAGAAAGCTTGTATGCAGCAATGAACACCCAGCACAGCCAAAAATTAAACAAACACACAAAAAATCAGATTATGTCAGTTTCTGGTTAAGCCTGTTGTGCTTCCTGTTGTACTTACAAAAGATTCCAAACAGTTAACCTGGCCTAAAAGGTGCTTTGATTTTTGTTTGTTAAATTTTAATTACTTTGTTTATTTTTGGCTATTCTGGGTTTTCACTGCTGCCGCAGGCTCTTCTCTAGTTGCAGGGAGTGGGGGCTACTCTCCAGTTGAGGTGAACAGGCTTCTTGTGGCTCACAGGCTTAGTTGCTCTGCAGCATGTGGGATCTTTCCAGATCAGGGATCGAACCCTTGTCTCCTGCATTTGCAGGTGAACTCTTCACCACTGAGCTACCAGGGAAGCCCCTAAAAGGCTCTTTGTGATATGATCCCTGCCTTTTTACCCAACCTCAACACCATACCCCCTCACTGAACTTCAACTACTCTGACCTCCTTGAGTACACCTGAACTTTCCTGCCTTGGGCCTTTCTCTTGCTTCTCTGTATTGTTTTTTCCTAGCTCTTGCTTGAATGATTCTTCTTCCACTTCAGAGTCTCAGCTCCAATGTTACTTCTCTGTCCACTGTTTTTAAAGTAGGCTCCCTCTACTCCTACCCATACTCCTACTACAGCATCCTTACTATTCCTTGAAATGATTTTTATTTATTTACTTGTGTGTTCTGTCTCTGTGTCTACTTCCACGAGGATGAAAACTTTCTTGAGGGCACGAAACTTATTTTATTACTGCTTTGCCTAATGTACCTAGACAGTGACTAGCTCAAATAGTTGCATTTAGTAAATGTTTAACAATGCTGAGTATTTTCTAAAGAAGATATAAGAGGAACTCCCTCTACCCTTTAGCTTGCTCACTCTCTTTCTCTGTTCCTGTCTTTCTCTATATATGTACCACGTGTGGTGTGTAAAATAAAAGAAATTCCATTTTTTTTAAGTGTGAGTATCTTTCTAGGCCCTGATGCTTAGTATGAACTAGTGACTTTTTTGTTGAACTTCATCTTTTCCTTTATGAAGTCATGGCCCACAGCTTTTTGAATGACTGATTTTTGTTGGAAACTATGGTGAACAATACATCTGGAAATATTCTGTCATGTTTTGATCTGAGAAACTCCAGAGAACCAGCTGCTGATTTGAAAGGCTTTTATTATGATACAGACAGTCTATTGTCTACAAAAGCACTGGCTATTACACAGTGGTATATGTGTCTTGCTTTTTTTCTGAGCTATTAACTTGAAGGAAAAAACTTGTATTCATTAACTCATGCCTGACTGGTATTCCTTGAGAATTGTTTATTGTGTTATTTATTTAAACTGCTTCACTGTGTGTATGTGATTTATGTATTTGTTTTTTGGAAATGCAGTTTATTTATTTATTTATTTTTGGCTATTCTGGGTTTTCACTGCTGCCACAGGCTCTTATCTAGTTGAAGGGAATGGGGGATACTTCTTGTTGCGGTGATTTCTCTTGCTGTGGAGCTTGGGCTCTAGGGCACATGGGCTTCAATAGTTGGTGGCACATGGACTCAATGGTTGTGGCTCCAAGGCTCTAGAGCACAGGCTCGATAGTTGTGGCTCATGGGCTTATTTGCTCCACAGTTGGACCTCTGTGCTACTTCAATGTTCTTCCACTTCAGAGTCTCAGCTCCAATGTTACTTCTCTGTCCACTGTTTTTAAAGTACGCTCCCTCTACTCCTACCCATACTCCTACTACAGCATCCTTACTATTCCTTGAAATGATTTTTATTTATTTACTTGTGTGTTCTGTCTCTGTGTCTACTTCCACGAGGATGAAAACTTTCTTGAGGGCACGAAACTTATTTTATTACTGCTTTGCCTAATGTACCTAGACAGTGACTAGCTCAAATAGTTGCATTTAGTAAATGTTTAACAATGCTGAGTATTTTCTAAAGAAGATATAAGAGGAACTCCCTCTACCCTTTAGCTTGCTCACTCTCTTTCTCTGTTCCTGTCTTTCTCTATATATGTACCACGTGTGGTGTGTAAAATAAAAGAAATTCCATTTTTTTTAAGTGTGAGTATCTTTCTAGGCCCTGATGCTTAGTATGAACTAGTGACTTTTTTGTTGAACTTCATCTTTTCCTTTATGAAGTCATGGCCCACAGCTTTTTGAATGACTGATTTTTGTTGGAAACTATGGTGAACAATACATCTGGAAATATTCTGTCATGTTTTGATCTGAGAAACTCCAGAGAACCAGCTGCTGATTTGAAAGGCTTTTATTATGATACAGACAGTCTATTGTCTACAAAAGCACTGGCTATTACACAGTGGTATATGTGTCTTGCTTTTTTTCTGAGCTATTAACTTGAAGGAAAAAACTTGTATTCATTAACTCATGCCTGACTGGTATTCCTTGAGAATTGTTTATTGTGTTATTTATTTAAACTGCTTCACTGTGTGTATGTGATTTATGTATTTGTTTTTTGGAAATGCAGTTTATTTATTTATTTATTTTTGGCTATTCTGGGTTTTCACTGCTGCCACAGGCTCTTATCTAGTTGAAGGGAATGGGGGATACTTCTTGTTGCGGTGATTTCTCTTGCTGTGGAGCTTGGGCTCTAGGGCACATGGGCTTCAATAGTTGGTGGCACATGGACTCAATGGTTGTGGCTCCAAGGCTCTAGAGCACAGGCTCGATAGTTGTGGCTCATGGGCTTATTTGCTCCACAGCATTTGAGATCCTCCTGGATCAGGGATTGAACCCGTGTCTCCTGCATTGGCAGGTGAACTCTTTACCACTGAGCTACCAGAGGAGCCCCGTAAGTGATTTTTTTTTTTTTCCTTTCTCATCAGGCCTCTTTTATTTATATTTCTTTTCATACATCTTTCTATTCTTTGGCATGTGTGGGCCTCCCATTGCAGTGGCCTCTCTCACTGCAGAGCACCTGCTTTGGGTGCATGAGCTCCAGAGCACTGGCTCATCATTGGACACACCCATCCAGCCACTCCACAGCACATGGGATCCTCCCGGGCCAGGGATCGAACCGGTGTCCCTTGCACTGCAAGGCGGACTCTTTACCCACTGGGCCACCAGGGAAGCCCTGTATGTGATTTTTTTTTGGAGGGGGAGGCGGGTTGGGGAAGGAGGCGGGCAGGCAGGCCACTTCTATTAGTCTTTCATTTATCTGTTTTCATCCATCTTTGTTCTTTGGCCTGTGTGGGCCTCCCATCGCAGTGGCCTCTGTTGTCACAGAGCTCCGGCTCGGTAATTGGACACATGGGTCCAGCCACTCCGTGGCACGTGGGATCTTCCCAGGCCAGGAATCGAACTGGCGCCCCTTGCACTGCAAGGCAGTGTCCTTACCCACTGGGCCACCAGGGAAGCCCTGATTTTTTTAAACTAGTTTTTCTTCTTTAAACTAAATAAAAATGTTAATGATTAAATAATACAATTGAGAAACTTTCTCATGTGGGTTTTAAAAATTTCATAGACTTTTTGCATTAAAATCTGGTTCATACTTATGATTTAACATTCCTAGATCGCTTTATACTGATAAAAGGGTGAATTTCACTATTCTTTATACTCAAGTTTACTTCTTCTAGAGTGCCTTGTAATATGATAATATTAAAGAGAAACTGACATCCAAACTGCCGGGCCCGCCGGCAGTCGAACAGGTCCTGAAGAGAGTGGCAGATAGGCTGAGAAAAGAAAGAAGGACAGAAAAGATGGGGTTGAGAGGGACAGCAAGAAGGCAGACAACTCTAGAGGTTGCTGACAAGTTGCTGACAAGTTTATTGAATTCGCTCATCCCTTTTATACTTCACCAAGTAATTGTGTACACGTGCTTTAGGCCAGGTGTCGATCATAACACGTGCTTTAGGCCAGGTGTCGATCATAACGCGTGCTTCAGGCCAGGTGCCGATCATAAACTAGGTGTTACCTCCTGGTGTGTTATTACAATGGTTCTGGGTCATAATGCCCCTCAAGCCCTGTAAAGAGGCTCCAGGTGTTCCTTATGATAGCTAAGGAACGTCTTCACAACACCTGGGGTGGTGGGACAGAGAGCTATGCTGTTATCAGCCCCTGTTGCCAGGGCAGCTCTCAGGGCTATGTTTCCTTAAAGGAAACCCCTTGAAACAGGGGAGCTCCCCACACCAAACTGTACATAAGAATGGTTTTGAAGCAATTAAGTATGTGTACCATTTGTAGTATAATAAATACATGTGCAAGTTCACCCATTCAGTTAGTGTGACAGTATTTTGACATATTTAAAAAGCTTTTGGCCATTACTT
This sequence comes from Tragulus kanchil, assembly GCA_022376925.1. NCBI lineage: Eukaryota > Metazoa > Chordata > Mammalia > Artiodactyla > Tragulidae > Tragulus > Tragulus kanchil. The sequence goes on from JAIOJX010000005.1 coordinate 49,718,628, forward strand.
TTTGGGAAGAGTCATATAAAGTGCCAGATAATTACTAAAATTATTAGATAGGAAATAATTGCATCTAAGTAACCCAGAGTTACATGTTAATATTACTTTTTTTTTTTTTTTTTAAAGATTTATTTATTTATTTACTGTGGGCGGGGGTCGGGTTGGGGAGGGAGGGGAGCGGGCGGGCCACTTCTATTGGTCTTCCATTTCTCTATTTTCATCCGTCTTTGTTCTTTGGCTCCTGTGGGCCTCCCATCGCGGTGGCCTCTGTTGTTGCAGAGCGCCGGCTCTGGGCGCATGCGCTCCAGAGCTCTGGCTCGGTGATTGGACACATCAGTCCAGCCGCTCCGCGGCACGTGGGATCTTCCCAGGCCAGGGCTCGAACCGGCGCCCCTTGCACTGCAAGGCGGTGTCCTTACCCACTGGACCACCAGGGGAAGCCCAATATTACTTTTAAAATGTGAAAGTTTTATATTCACATTTTAGAAAATTAGAAAACAGAAAGTATGAATATAAATTCACTCAATATATTGGAAATGTTAATAAGTACATTTTGTTTTATATTCTTTCAGTGTTTTGCCTTATGCATAATGATGTTGGAGTTTGTTGTAACCATAGTGTGCTTATTGTTTTTTATTTCTCCTTTTGAATGAAGTGTAACATTATAAACAGTTTCCCATTGTGCTGAGTCTTTTTGTGAATTATTTATTTATTTTAAGATTTTTTCTTTTTTTTTTTTTGGCTATGCTGGGTCTTCATTGCTGTGCCAGCTCTTCTGTATGGAGCATGGGCTCTATGGTGCATAGGCTTCTGTAGTTTTGACCCACAGGCATAGTTGCCCTGGGGCATATGGGATCTTCCTAGACCAAGGATCAAACTGATGTCCTCTGCATTGCAAGGTGGATTCTTAACCACTGGACCACCAGGGAATCCCTGTGCTGAGTCTTTTTTTTTTTTTTTGTAATTTAAAAGCATTTAGACAGTTGAAAATAGATTTCACTATGCAATTGCAAATGCAGGGAGCAAACAGCAAAAACAGAACAATTGATTATTATTATTATTTTTTAAAGATTTATTTATTTATTTATTTTGGTGGGGTGGGGAGGGAGGGGAGCAGGCGGGCCACTTCTATTGGTCTTTCATTTCTCTATTTTCATCCATCTTTGTTCCTTGGCCCATGTGGGCCTCCCATCGTGGCGGCCTCTGTTGTCGCAGAGCACCGGCTCTGGGCGCATGCGCTCCAGAGCTCTGGCTCGGCAATTGGACACATGGGTCCAGCCGCTCCGCGGCACGTGGGATCTTCCCAGGCCAGGGATCCAACCGGCGCTCCTTGCACTGCAAGGCGGTGTCCTTACCCACTGAACCACCAGGGAAGCCCCCAGAACAATTGATTATTAAAGTCTTTTTCTTGAAATGGAGAAATCTACCTTCTCATAATAGAAATCTTTAACTGATGAACAGGGGAGTGGTCCACATATCTTGGCAGCAGCTTGTCTGAGTCGGTGGCTGCATTCTCGCAATGTCTGTTGAAAAAGCTGGAAGCTGGTGTCGACTTGTCTTGAGGATCCTGGACGAGTCCCCAGATGATAGGTGATAGACAACTGTAGGTTACCATGAACGGTGTTGGATTCTTAATCTCCAATGGAGAAGAATTCACATAGGGATCAAAAAGACTTAGCGATGGTCTCTCAGAGCTTTTATATTCTTTCAGTGTTTTGCCTTATGCATAATGATGTTGGAGTTTGTTGTAACCATAGTGTGCTTATTGTTTTTTATTTCTCCTTTTGAATGAAGTGTAACATTATAAACAGTTTCCCATTGTGCTGAGTCTTTTTGTGAATTATTTATTTATTTTAAGATTTTTTCTTTTTTTTTTTTTGGCTATGCTGGGTCTTCATTGCTGTGCCAGCTCTTCTGTATGGAGCATGGGCTCTATGGTGCATAGGCTTCTGTAGTTTTGACCCACAGGCATAGTTGCCCTGGGGCATATGGGATCTTCCTAGACCAAGGATCAAACTGATGTCCTCTGCATTGCAAGGTGGATTCTTAACCACTGGACCACCAGGGAATCCCTGTGCTGAGTCTTTTTTTTTTTTTTTTTTTGTAATTTAAAAGCATTTAGACAGTTGAAAATAGATTTCACTATGCAATTGCAAATGCAGGGAGCAAACAGCAAAAACAGAACAATTGATTATTATTATTATTTTTTAAAGATTTATTTATTTATTTATTTTGGTGGGGTGGGGAGGGAGGGGAGCAGGCGGGCCACTTCTATTGGTCTTTCATTTCTCTATTTTCATCCATCTTTGTTCCTTGGCCCATGTGGGCCTCCCATCGTGGCGGCCTCTGTTGTCGCAGAGCACCGGCTCTGGGCGCATGCGCTCCAGAGCTCTGGCTCGGCAATTGGACACATGGGTCCAGCCGCTCCGCGGCACGTGGGATCTTCCCAGGCCAGGGATCCAACCGGCGCTCCTTGCACTGCAAGGCGGTGTCCTTACCCACTGAACCACCAGGGAAGCCCCCAGAACAATTGATTATTAAAGTTTTTTTCTTGAAATGGAGAAATCTACCTTCTCATAATAGAAATCTTTAACTGATGAACAGGGGAGTGGTCCACATATCTTGGCAGCAGCTTGTCTGAGTCGGTGGCTGCATTCTCGCAATGTCTGTTGAAAAAGCTGGAAGCTGGTGTCGACTTGTCTTGAGGATCCTGGACGAGTCCCCAGATGATAGGTGATAGACGACAGTAGGTTACCATGAACGGTGTTGGATTCTTAATCTCCAATGGAGAAGAATTCTCATTGGGATCAGAAAATTCGGCGATGGTCACTCAGAGCTTTGTGCAGTGAAAAGTTTATTAGAGAAAGGATAGGGAAAAGCTTCCAGTATAGACACTGGAAGGGGGATAGAAGAGTACCCCCTGTGCTGAATCTTTATAAGCATTGTTTTAATGGCTCTATAGTACTAAGTCTTAATTTGCTTAACTGTTCCTCATTGTTGGATAAGTTATTTTTTGAATATTTTTGCTTTTTAAACTAATATCATAGTGACTAGTTTTTAAAACTATTATGATTACTACACTTGGTATTATTGCTGATAGGGTATATTCTCATAAGCGAAATTTCTAGATAGGATATTTTTGTTTCTTAACACAGATTAGCAAATGATTTTCCAAAGAGAGTATACCAGTTTACTTTGCCACCAACAGGGTATAAAACTTAACTATTCTACTGTAGCATTTAGCATTATATATGATTTCTTCTTAAGTTGCTCTATGATTAGGGAGAACATCATGTTGATTACTAGTTAAACTGTATATTTTTTCTATGTTTGATTTCTAGTTTCAGAATTATGTTTCACATGTTTTCCCAGTTCCAGTAAGGTCAATTATTTTCTGAACAGACATTTTAACCTCGTAACTGGATTCATGTACTCTTTTAGAGATGTGGCAGTTTATCATTAAACATAAATAAATACACACATATATAGTCTAAGTGATGATTTTTTTTTGAATACTTCAATTATGGAGAAGGGTTAATACATGCAGGGATCCAACCGCGCCCTTGCACTGCAAGGCGGTGTCCTTACCCACTGAACCACCAGGGAAGCCCCCAGAACAATTGATTATTAAAGTCTTTTTCTTGAAATGGAGAAATCTACCTTCTCATAATAGAAATCTTTAACTGATGAACAGGGGAGTGGTCCACATATCTTGGCAGCAGCTTGTCTGAGTCGGTGGCTGCATTCTCGCAATGTCTGTTGAAAAAGCTGGAAGCTGGTGTCGACTTGTCTTGAGGATCCTGGACGAGTCCCCAGATGATAGGTGATAGACGACAGTAGGTTACCATGAACGGTGTTGGATTCTTAATCTCCAATGGAGAAGAATTCTCATTGGGATCAGAAAATTCGGCGATGGTCACTCAGAGCTTTGTGCAGTGAAAAGTTTATTAGAGAAAGGATAGGGAAAAGCTTCCAGTATAGACACTGGAAGGGGGATAGAAGAGTACCCCCTGTGCTGAATCTTTATAAGCATTGTTTTAATGGCTCTATAGTACTAAGTCTTAATTTGCTTAACTGTTCCTCATTGTTGGATAAGTTATTTTTTGAATATTTTTGCTTTTTAAACTAATATCATAGTGACTAGTTTTTAAAACTATTATGATTACTACACTTGGTATTATTGCTGATAGGGTATATTCTCATAAGCGAAATTTCTAGATAGGATATTTTTGTTTCTTAACACAGATTAGCAAATGATTTTCCAAAGAGAGTATACCAGTTTACTTTGCCACCAACAGGGTATAAAACTTAACTATTCTACTGTAGCATTTAGCATTATATATGATTTCTTCTTAAGTTGCTCTATGATTAGGGAGAACATCATGTTGATTACTAGTTAAACTGTATATTTTTTCTATGTTTGATTTCTAGTTTCAGAATTATGTTTCACATGTTTTCCCAGTTCCAGTAAGGTCAATTATTTTCTGAACAGACATTTTAACCTACGTAACTGGATTCATGTACTCTTTTAGAGATGTGGCAGTTTATCATTAAACATAAATAAATACACACATATATAGTCTAAGTGATGAATTTCTTTTTCTTTTTTTCCCTCTCTGTGCTCAATGATCCCTTCAAATTAATTACTTTGGAGAAGGGTTAATACATTATGTTTGCACTCCTGACTGTTATTCAGCTGTATTATGAAGCAAATATAGGACCAATCTTCATAATTTCAAAATAAATCCAGAAGTTTTCTTTAAATCCAGAAACTTAAATAATAGATTATGTGTAGTTTTTAAAATATGTTATTAAGTAATAGTTTTAAAAGACTGAGAATTTCTGGTTGATTTTTGAGTCTTTTTTCCCTGTAGGTTGGAAAAGAGACTGTTCAGACCACTGAGGATCAGATTTTGAAGAGAGACATGCCACCAGCGTTTATCAAGTAAGTAATTAAGCATTCTTCTATTCCTAAGCAGAATAGTCCTCTTGTTAGGATAGAAAAAAGTTACTGTCAGAAGAGTTTTTAAAATACAAAGCTGTGTTTATGGCTGAAATTTCAGTTTTTCATTTTTTAACACTCATATTTCTTACCGTTGATTTTACTCATTAGTGTTAAACATTTTTGATAGAATTTTTAACCAGACTATGACTTATGAATTTTATTTTTCAAAATGGAAAGGATTCAGAAACATTTTGATCTCAGAATGCATGAATCTATATTATGTATTAAATACATTTGCTTGGAGATAGCAGTAGATGCAAACTTAAAAAAATATTGTAACATATTTCAGTAGCATTAAAAATTATATTTGCATATCACTTCAGACTCCTGCAGGTAATTTTTAGACATTTTGGCCTATCCTAAGTAAAGTAAGCTGAGATAGAGATACTAACTTGATTAGTTAAGGTTATGGCAGTCAAGTCCTAAGTAAAGGCTGATGCATAAAGATGAAAAAAAGAACCTCTATAAGTCAATAAGAACGAGATATCTATTCAGTTAAAAAAAAGGCAAAGAATTTGAATAGGCAGTTAAAATGAGAGGAAGTCTAAATAGACAGTAAATATATGAGAAGGTGCTCTATGTTGTTAGTCCTTAGAAAAGTACAAATTGTTCTATTATAAGTCCCTAAATTAAGAAGTCTTACATTGTCGATTGTTGGTATGGATATGGAGTAACTGAAACACCCATATGCTGCAGCCGGGAATGAAAATTGGTTATGCACTTTGGGAAACAATTTGTCATTAGTAAAGCCGAAGATAGGCAATTTCACTACCTTTCAGTATGTTTCCTAAAGAAACGTATGCCTATGCATACTAGTATACATGTACAAGAATACTGATATTGGGATTTCCCTGGTGGTCCAGTGGTTAAAACTGTGTTCTCAATTCAGGGCGCCCAGGTTCGATCCCTTGTCAGGGAACTAGATCCCACATGCCTCAAATAAGACCCAGTGGAGCCAAATAAATTAAAAAAACCTGACTCGAAACAGACTCGAGGGGAAGCCATCATTTACTTAAAAACAAACAAACAATACTGATATGAACATTGTGATGATACCACTGGTCTGTCTGTACTGGAATGCATAAAAGCAATATGGTGTAGTCATCAGTTTGAATATTAATCAGTAATAAAAAGGAATGAGAATATTTCATTTTAAAATAGTTTTATGAATTAAAAAAAGAATGAATGAATCTCAAAAATACTTAAGGGAGGGACCTCCCTGGTGGTCCAGTGATTGAGAATCTACCTTGCAGGGCAGGGGACACAGGTTCAATCCCTGGCCGGGGAAATAACATCCCATATGCCACTAGGCAACGAAGACCACGAGAGAGTCTAGCCCACAGCTAGAGAGTTCACGCACCGCAAGGAGAGATCCTGCGTGATGCAAAGATGAAGATTCTGAGTGCTGCAACTAAGTACAAGGCACTTCCCTGGTGGTCCAGTGGCCAAGACTCCACATTCCCAATGCAGAAGACCTGGGTTCAATCCCTGGTCAGGGACTAAACCCCACATGCCACAAATAAGACTCGGCCCAGTGCCAGAAATAAACAAATAAATAAAATTAAAAAAAAAAAAAAAAAGGGCTTCCCTTGTGGCTCAGTGGATAAGAACCCGCCTGTCAATGCAGGAGACATGGATTCGAGTCCTGATCCGGGAAGATCCCACATACCGCAGAGCAGCTAAACCCACACATCAACAAAGACCCAGCACAGCCAAAAATAAAAAAATAAAAGTTAAAAAAAAAAATACTTAAGGGAAATGAATGATAGAGATATAGATAGGTAGGTTGTTGTTGTTCAGTTGCTAAGTTGTGTTTGACCTTTTACGACCCCATGGACTACAGCATGCCAGGCTTTCCTGTCCTTCACTGTCTCCCAGAGTTTGCTCAAATTCATGTATATTGAGTTGGTGATGTTATTGAAACATTTCATCATATGTAGGTAGGTTCCATTTATTTAAAGTTCAAAACCATGTAGGAATAAATTGTGTTAAGGATGCCTATTTATAAGGTGCAAAGGTAAAGATAAATAAGGAAATAATGGACACAGAAGTCTGAGTAGTAGTATTTTGGGAACAAATAAGGAGTGCTGTATTCAGGGAGAAGAATGCAGGGGCTTATAAAGTGTTAATAACGTTCTATTTCTTAGTTTAACTGTTGAGTTAAATGAGTGATTATTTTATACTTATTCATTATATTATACATATGTGTTTGCAGTTTTCTCTATGTTATATATCACAATTCAAAATAAGGCGAAAAGGGTTCCTTCATTTTTATCCTCCTTGTGTTCTATTATTTTCACTGAACAGATGTAAAATTTCACCCATATTGGTGCCTTCTTATTTCTAACTTACTTGAGTGCTTGCTTCTACAGAACTATGTTTCTGTTAATTCTGCAAAATGTTCATGTGTTAGGAAGTGAGGTACCAGAAGCATCTGTTTTCTGCAGTCTGTTTTGTGGGAGTGTCTTTTTAAACTTGCCTTCTGTGGACTTGGTTGCCTCCTAGGTTTCTTCCAGGTCTAAGCTGTATGAGCCTACTTTGTTTATGTGCGATTTCATTAGCACAGTAATAATAAGGGTCCTATGCTGTTGGTTAAATGTATTATAATAAATTCACATATACTATACATTAAAAACACAGCTCTAACTTGTACCTATTTGCCCCTTATCCCTTGGAAGGTGCAGATCATGGTGAGATAGTGTATAGGGAAAGTCAGTATCAGGAATGTTGGACTTGATGACCCTTTTAAAGTTCCTTTCAACCCTTCACATTCGAGTTCACGAATATAATTTGATTGGTAAATGAATTTCTTCAGGAAATGCATTTCTGCTTATTTCCAGAGATATGCTTTTGAAACATGCTATGTGCTCTCTCACAGGCTTCCTTGGGGACTTGGAAAATTTAATGAGTACCCTAGTTGTGATAACATTCTCAAAAAAGCGGGTAACTTTAAAACAAAACAAAACTTCATTAATCACTCTTGTTGGTAGCTAGGACATCAGCCTGTTACTCTGGTAACGGGAAAGTTAAAGAGAAGAGTTGAGCATTTATCCTATCTTTCCAGAAGGCCCTCAAAAAGTTACAAATAGAATTATTGTATTATCCAGCAATTCCACTTCTGGGTATTTATCTTAAGGGAAAAAAATCACCTATCTTGAAGAAAATATCTGCACTCCATGATAATTGCAGCATTATTTAAAATCATCAAGATATGGAAACAACCTTAGTGTCCTTAAATGGGTGAACTGATAAAGAAGATATGATATATATATATTATTCAGCCATAGAAAAGAAGGAAATTATGCTGTTTGTAGCAACATGGATGGATCCTGAGGGCATTATCCTAAGTGAAATAAGTTAGAGAAAGACAAATATTGTATGATTTACATGTAGAATATTTTACAAATGAATTTATAGCTAGAGAGAACAGATGGTGGGGAGGTGGGGTGGTATGCAAAATGGGCAAAGATGGTCAAAATAAGATTTAAAAATGTAGTTATTATCTATAAAGTGAGGAAAACCAGAAGCATCTGTTTTCTGCAGTCTGTTTTGTGGGAGTGTCTTTTTAAACTTGCCTTCTGTGGACTTGGTTGCCTCCTAGGTTTCTTCCAGGTCTAAGCTGTATGAGCCTACTTTGTTTATGTGCGATTTCATTAGCACAGTAATAATAAGGGTCCTATGCTGTTGGTTAAATGTATTATAATAAATTCACATATACTATACATTAAAAACACAGCTCTAACTTGTACCTATTTGCCCCTTATCCCTTGGAAGGTGCAGATCATGGTGAGATAGTGTATAGGGAAAGTCAGTATCAGGAATGTTGGACTTGATGACCCTTTTAAAGTTCCTTTCAACCCTTCACATTCGAGTTCACGAATATAATTTGATTGGTAAATGAATTTCTTCAGGAAATGCATTTCTGCTTATTTCCAGAGATATGCTTTTGAAACATGCTATGTGCTCTCTCACAGGCTTCCTTGGGGACTTGGAAAATTTAATGAGTACCCTAGTTGTGATAACATTCTCAAAAAAGCGGGTAACTTTAAAACAAAACAAAACTTCATTAATCACTCTTGTTGGTAGCTAGGACATCAGCCTGTTACTCTGGTAACGGGAAAGTTAAAGAGAAGAGTTGAGCATTTATCCTATCTTTCCAGAAGGCCCTCAAAAAGTTACAAATAGAATTATTGTATTATCCAGCAATTCCACTTCTGGGTATTTATCTTAAGGGAAAAAAATCACCTATCTTGAAGAAAATATCTGCACTCCATGATAATTGCAGCATTATTTAAAATCATCAAGATATGGAAACAACCTTAGTGTCCTTAAATGGGTGAACTGATAAAGAAGATATGATATATATATATTATTCAGCCATAGAAAAGAAGGAAATTATGCTGTTTGTAGCAACATGGATGGATCCTGAGGGCATTATCCTAAGTGAAATAAGTTAGAGAAAGACAAATATTGTATGATTTACATGTAGAATATTTTACAAATGAATTTATAGCTAGAGAGAACAGATGGTGGGGAGGTGGGGTGGTATGCAAAATGGGCAAAGATGGTCAAAAAGTACAAACGTCCAGCTATAAAATAAAACAAATGAGTCATAGTTATTATCTATAAAATAATGTAGAGCCTGGTGAATATAGTTAACAATATTGAAGTGTATATTTGAAAATTGCTAAGAATAGATCTTTAAAGTTCTCACCAAAAAAGAAAAAGAAAGTGTAACTATCCCCTCTCCTGAGCATACTTTATTTCACAGTAACCTAATAGCCCTAATTGATGAGGGGAATTCTAACCAATAAATGTGGAATAAATGACAGAATTAGAAAGTCAATTTTGTGTTATATTCAATGAAGCCATTGATTTAGGTAAGGATCATGAATGGATAAAGCCGTTTAGAGATTTTAACTGTTATGGTACTATGGTGGGGGAAACCCTGGTTTCCTTGAGGAGCTTGGGGAAAACACTAAAACCACTGAAATATTTACTGAGCAGTGTTTAAAAAGTACCTGACTTCATATGCCATACTCTGAAATGTAACCTGAAAATAGACTGGAGTACAGAAATGATATGGCTCTGGTTATCAACCAGATTTAGGGGAAAAATAAAGATTCTATAGTTTAAAATGTGAGGGCTCTTTACACTTTTCTTTAGAATGTAAAATGAAGCCAAAAAATTTTTTAGTAGATGCCTTGAGTAGGATGGGGAAGGGACAGAGAGGGAAACAGATGGAAGCAATTAATGACATCCTTGGAACTGTTGAGTAGGACATTCTTTTGGGCTGTTTGGTTGATGCTTGGAAGTTTCTATGGCATGATAGACTGATGCTTCCTCTGTCTCCACTTTCACAAGGATTTCTAAATAGTGTCTGCATTGGCAACACTAAAAAAATGTTTAAAAATTTATTTTTAGATCAGCCTCTACTCCTAGAATGCTAGAATGTCAGGACTAAAGAAAATAGGAGACTGTTGATCTGTATATGGATTTATACCTAAGTAATTTGTACAAATGTAAAAAATTTTCAGAGAAAGATATGTCTTTCAATATCTTTGACATTTTCTGGTTTTGAGGGGCTCTCAAATAAAGTCATAGTCTATTTGTGTGACTGGTAATTAAGGGCATGTTGTCAAATGGTTTAATATCCATTAAAAAGATTATACATTTGGGTTGTGACTGTTGATAAGGGATCCTTCTAATGCTCAGCAATTTGTTGTTATAAAACTGAGAACCATTTTAATTAGAACAAGATTTGCGTTGTCACAGGAAGTCTTGCTCTTGGGTGGAGCAAAAGTTATCTGATCCCCTTTACTACATTGGCAGATAGAGTTTACAATTTACTAATTTTATCCAAGATTGCATTAATAGCCACACTGTTGCACAAAAGGTGTAGTGTTGCATGATAATTGCCATAGTAACTGTGTGATCTTCATACACTTCAGGGGTGCTATGGTTATGCTGTACTGTTAAAATATTGGTTAGACTCACCCTGCAAGAAGTCAGTTGTTCCTTTACAGACTGTCAGCAGGAGATTCAGCTGCTGTACTCCATGTTTGTATTTTGTGTCATCGTTATCAATCATTGTTATTAGGCAGCGGCAACAGTGGTAATGTTTGTATACAGTTAATTGATTAATAGACTAGACACACTAATTGGTTAATTGAGTACTTATTGATTACTTATGTAGCATGCTAACCAGATTTAGGGGAAAAATAAAGATTCTATAGTTTAAAATGTGAGGGCTCTTTACACTTTTCTTTAGAATGTAAAATGAAGCCAAAAAATTTTTTAGTAGATGCCTTGAGTAGGATGGGGAAGGGACAGAGAGGGAAACAGATGGAAGCAATTAATGACATCCTTGGAACTGTTGAGTAGGACATTCTTTTGGGCTGTTTGGTTGATGCTTGGAAGTTTCTATGGCATGATAGACTGATGCTTCCTCTGTCTCCACTTTCACAAGGATTTCTAAATAGTGTCTGCATTGGCAACACTAAAAAAATGTTTAAAAATTTATTTTTAGATCAGCCTCTACTCCTAGAATGCTAGAATGTCAGGACTAAAGAAAATAGGAGACTGTTGATCTGTATATGGATTTATACCTAAGTAATTTGTACAAATGTAAAAAATTTTCAGAGAAAGATATGTCTTTCAATATCTTTGACATTTTCTGGTTTTGAGGGGCTCTCAAATAAAGTCATAGTCTATTTGTGTGACTGGTAATTAAGGGCATGTTGTCAAATGGTTTAATATCCATTAAAAAGATTATACATTTGGGTTGTGACTGTTGATAAGGGATCCTTCTAATGCTCAGCAATTTGTTGTTATAAAACTGAGAACCATTTTAATTAGAACAAGATTTGCGTTGTCACAGGAAGTCTTGCTCTTGGGTGGAGCAAAAGTTATCTGACCCCCTTTACTACATTGGCAGATAGAGTTTACAATTTACTAATTTTATCCAAGATTGCATTAATAGCCACACTGTTGCACAAAAGGTGTAGTGTTGCATGATAATTGCCATAGTAACTGTGTGATCTTCATACACTTCAGGGGTGCTATGGTTATGCTGTACTGTTAAAATATTGGTTAGACTCACCCTGCAAGAAGTCAGTTGTTCCTTTACAGACTGTCAGCAGGAGATTCAGCTGCTGTACTCCATGTTTGTATTTTGTGTCATCGTTATCAATCATTGTTATTAGGCAGCGGCAACAGTGGTAATGTTTGTATACAGTTAATTGATTAATAGACTAGACACACTAATTGGTTAATTGAGTACTTATTGATTACTATGTATGTAGCATGCTAAGTGCTATATACAATAGCAGGTTTCTTTTTTATCATTCTTATTATGAATGATCACTTATAAGATGTCTTACAAGTTATTTATTAATAGTGATAAAGTGCCAACATTTGCAAGTGCTTTGGTTTTTTTTTAAATGTAAATTGAACATACTTAAGATCACGTAGGGCTTCCCTGGTAGCTCAGTGGTAACGAGTTTGCCTGCCAATGCAGGAGACACTAGTTCTATGCCTGATCCGGGAAAATCCCACATGCTGTGGAGCAACTAAACCCGTGAGTCACAACTATTGAGCCTTTGCTCTAGAGCTTCGGAGCCGCAACTATTGAGCCCATGTGCTGCAAGTGCTGAGGCCTGTGTGCCCTACAGCGCAAGTTCCACAAGAGAAGTCCCTACAACTAGAGAAGAGCCTATGGTAGCAGTAAAAATCCAGAACAGCCAAAAATAAATAAATAAATAGTTTTTTTTTTTTTTTTAAGGATCACATATATAATAACATCCCTCTTATTCCCACTCACTAGATACTGTTTTTTTTTCTTCTATTACCATTTATTGAAGTATAGTATATTCACCAGCTTTTTATTATGCTTTCTTTAGCAGGGGAAAAATTAGTGGAAATATAACTTGTGGCTGGAAATTGTGCATAATTCCAGGTATACTCAGTGGAGTAGGTCATATATGAGAGTTCTATTCTTCTGTGTATCATGGAGAAACTACAGTGAACTGCTATTGCAGAGAGGTTTTTAAATTTTCTTTTTAAATATTTATTTATTTTGGCTGCACTGGGTCTTCATTGCACACATGGGCTTTCTCTAGTTGACTGTGTGAGGACTCTCTAGGACCATGGGGTTAGTTGCCCTGCAGCATGCAGGATCTTAGTTCCCTGACCAGGGATCAAACCTGTGTCTTTTGCATTAGAAGGTGGATTCTTTTTTTTTTTTTTATATTTATTTGGCTGCACTGGGTCTCAGTTGTAGCATGTGGGCTCTAGTTCCCTGACCAGGGATCGAACCCGGGCCCCCTGCATTGGGAGCACAGAGTCTTAGCCACTGGACCACCAGGGAATTCCCGGAAGGTGGATTCTTAATCACTGGACCACAAGGAAAGTCCCTGCAGTGAGATTTTTAAGAAAATGCTTTAAGAAGTTTCTAATCGAAGAGCTCCTAGTATAGTAGAGCTGACTTCAACTATAATAGAAGTTCAGAGGTATGCTATCATTGTAGGTAGAAATAGTAGGAAGAGATACCATGATGGAAGTGGGACTTGGAGGGATAGAGGGAGGGAAGAAGGAACTATACATGAGAAGGTAGGGGAGTAGAACGAGTTTGCCTGCCAATGCAGGAGACACTAGTTCTATGCCTGATCCGGGAAAATCCCACATGCTGTGGAGCAACTAAACCCGTGAGTCACAACTATTGAGCCTTTGCTCTAGAGCTTCGGAGCCGCAACTATTGAGCCCATGTGCTGCAAGTGCTGAGGCCTGTGTGCCCTACAGCGCAAGTTCCACAAGAGAAGTCCCTACAACTAGAGAAGAGCCTATGGTAGCAGTAAAAATCCAGAACAGCCAAAAATAAATAAATAAATAGTTTTTTTTTTTTTTTTAAGGATCACATATATAATAACATCCCTCTTATTCCCACTCACTAGATACTGTTTTTTTTTCTTCTATTACCATTTATTGAAGTATAGTATATTCACCAGCTTTTTATTATGCTTTCTTTAGCAGGGGAAAAATTAGTGGAAATATAACTTGTGGCTGGAAATTGTGCATAATTCCAGGTATACTCAGTGGAGTAGGTCATATATGAGAGTTCTATTCTTCTGTGTATCATGGAGAAACTACAGTGAACTGCTATTGCAGAGAGGTTTTTAAATTTTCTTTTTAAATATTTATTTATTTTGGCTGCACTGGGTCTTCATTGCACACATGGGCTTTCTCTAGTTGACTGTGTGAGGACTCTCTAGGACCATGGGGTTAGTTGCCCTGCAGCATGCAGGATCTTAGTTCCCTGACCAGGGATCAAACCTGTGTCTTTTGCATTAGAAGGTGGATTCTTTTTTTTTTTTTTATATTTATTTGGCTGCACTGGGTCTCAGTTGTAGCATGTGGGCTCTAGTTCCCTGACCAGGGATCGAACCCGGGCCCCCTGCATTGGGAGCACAGAGTCTTAGCCACTGGACCACCAGGGAATTCCCGGAAGGTGGATTCTTAATCACTGGACCACAAGGAAAGTCCCTGCAGTGAGATTTTTAAGAAAATGCTTTAAGAAGTTTCTAATCGAAGAGCTCCTAGTATAGTAGAGCTGACTTCAACTATAATAGAAGTTCAGAGGTATGCTATCATTGTAGGTAGAAATAGTAGGAAGAGATACCATGATGGAAGTGGGACTTGGAGGGATAGAGGGAGGGAAGAAGGAACTTACTGGAAGTGGGGACAGTGTGTGGGGAAAGAAAGTTACTCCAGGTGGTATGAGCAGCATGAGTCAGTCATGGGCACTGAGGAGAGGAGCAGTCACAGTGTGGGGAGTGGGAACTAAGTTTGGGTAGTTGGGTCGTGTTGGGTCATGCAGAGGACTTTGGAGTTGGATGGCAGGGAAGGTTTGCACTTCTTGAGTAGTAAGTAGAATGACAAAATGAAGATGGTTTTTCAGGAAGATTCATAGCCAATACAAGGTGAATAATAGGTGTCAGTGAAGGAGAGTAAATTGTATGTCAAAATGACCTGATTCATTTTCTGTCAGCATGGATTTGCTTCAAATTGATTTCTTATAGGAAAAAAAAAATTACGACAACTGTTTTATTTACCTTGGGAGAATTGCTGTTGTAGTACACAGTGGAATTTCACTTGTATTTCTGCAATGGAGCAAAAATGGATAATAAGGAAGGCAGTTCTTGGCTCTTATCCAGGGGCGAACATATCAAAAGGTGTCACTTGTGAGATGGTCTTGTGGTATGAGCTCCTTAAAAGGGGCATAATGCACTTTGTTGGCAGGGAAATGACAGTTTCATTTGGAGCAGGGAAGTGTCGTCACTCTGTCTCAGTGCTGCTCTGAACAGTCGGCTTGAAATCATCAAAACTTGGATTAGGTCACCAGTCTGGACTATTTTTGAAACATATTGTAATGTCTATGCTTATCAAATAAAAGAATGTTCCTAAAATACTTTGTAGAAGGGTGTATGTAGTATTGGTAATGTACATGATTGCCATTAATCATATTTCATAGGAAATTGCCTTGTTTTAATCCTTAAAGTTTATTACTTAAGCACAGTTATGGTCTGTATTTGTATAATTTTACCTTGACTGATATTCATGTACCAAGAAGAAATTTGAAAAGGATTTAAACATGCTTATACTTAATTTAGGTCTTTTCTGACCAAAAGTAGTAGTTCTGTATTTTTAGATCACAAGCCCTCATATTTAGCTTTTTTCTTTGCTTTTGATCTTGAACTCTTTGAATAATTTGGGATGAAATTTGAATTTTCAAGCACTCTTCTTGGTGAAAGTGCCTAACACACCTTTTTGAAATATTAATTCTTTGAGCATACCATTCAAAGCACTTTGCTTCTCTGGGGCTAATGTGTAATTCAAATATATATTTTTAAACTTCAGGGTTTCTTTGTGTGTATATGTGTGTGTGTTATCCTTTCCATTGCTACTTTAAGAGATTTTTGTTACTTAACATAGATGACCAAGTTGCTATGAGATGATCATTCACATCTGCCAGCTGATTTGCTGCACTTTGACCTAGAGCAAGCACTCAGACTTTAAATAGTTCACCTTTGACCTTGCCATGTTAAACATAGTTGAGTACTGTTTTTCTCAGACTTTCTCAAACAAAAATAATTTAAGTTTGAGTCTTCTCAATAATGGACTCAGTATTTTATTAACTCATGGAAGAGTTCTAAATATCTTGGCAGAGATTTAACACTTATTTTACTTAGTATACCTTAGTGATTAAGAAGTAAGCAAATAGTACTTTAAACATGTAATATCAAAAGGTGTCACTTGTGAGATGGTCTTGTGGTATGAGCTCCTTAAAAGGGGCATAATGCACTTTGTTGGCAGGGAAATGACAGTTTCATTTGGAGCAGGGAAGTGTCGTCACTCTGTCTCAGTGCTGCTCTGAACAGTCGGCTTGAAATCATCAAAACTTGGATTAGGTCACCAGTCTGGACTATTTTTGAAACATATTGTAATGTCTATGCTTATCAAATAAAAGAATGTTCCTAAAATACTTTGTAGAAGGGTGTATGTAGTATTGGTAATGTACATGATTGCCATTAATCATATTTCATAGGAAATTGCCTTGTTTTAATCCTTAAAGTTTATTACTTAAGCACAGTTATGGTCTGTATTTGTATAATTTTACCTTGACTGATATTCATGTACCAAGAAGAAATTTGAAAAGGATTTAAACATGCTTATACTTAATTTAGGTCTTTTCTGACCAAAAGTAGTAGTTCTGTATTTTTAGATCACAAGCCCTCATATTTAGCTTTTTTCTTTGCTTTTGATCTTGAACTCTTTGAATAATTTGGGATGAAATTTGAATTTTCAAGCACTCTTCTTGGTGAAAGTGCCTAACACACCTTTTTGAAATATTAATTCTTTGAGCATACCATTCAAAGCACTTTGCTTCTCTGGGGCTAATGTGTAATTCAAATATATATTTTTAAACTTCAGGGTTTCTTTGTGTGTATATGTGTGTGTGTTATCCTTTCCATTGCTACTTTAAGAGATTTTTGTTACTTAACATAGATGACCAAGTTGCTATGAGATGATCATTCACATCTGCCAGCTGATTTGCTGCACTTTGACCTAGAGCAAGCACTCAGACTTTAAATAGTTCACCTTTGACCTTGCCATGTTAAACATAGTTGAGTACTGTTTTTCTCAGACTTTCTCAAACAAAAATAATTTAAGTTTGAGTCTTCTCAATAATGGACTCAGTATTTTATTAACTCATGGAAGAGTTCTAAATATCTTGGCAGAGATTTAACACTTATTTTACTTAGTATACCTTAGTGATTAAGAAGTAAGCAAATAGTACTTTAAACATGTAATAGTTCATTTTTCATTGCCAACAGAGCAGCCACAGCCATATGATTGAAGGAAACTCAAAGAGCCAAGGGAACCTATGTGTATTGAGTATTGATTATTGGGCGAGGTATTTACGTAGCTTTATTTTCTCATGTAATTCTGAGAACAACTTCGAGGTATTAATAAATCATTTTACAGCGTCCCTCGTGGCTCAGTTGGTAAATAATCCATCTGCAATAAAGGGGACCTGGGTTCGATCCCTGAATTGGGAAGATCTCCTGGAGAAAGAAATGGCAACCTACTCCAGTGTTCTCGCTTGGGAAATCCCAGGGACAGAAGAACATGGTGGGCTATGATCCATGGGTTTGCAAGAATCAGACACAACTTAGCAACTGAACCAAAAAAATACATCAAAACTGAAGTTTGATAAACATTAACTCACCCAAGTTTGCTCATATGTAAATGGAAGAGCATGTTTCCTGTTGATGGTCTTATGTCATCCAAGTCCATGTTCTTTTCATAATCTGACTTTGAAGAAGTCATTTAGGGCTTCCCCTGGTGGTCCAGTGGGTAAGGACACCGCCTTGCAGTGCAAGGGCCGCCGGTTCGGTCCCTGGCCTGGGAAGATCCCACGTGCCGCGGAGCGGCTGGACCCATGTGTCCAATTACCCAGCCGGAGCTCTGGAGTGCATGCGCCCAGAGCCGGTGCTCTGCGACAACAGAGGCTACTGCGATGGGAGGCCCACACGGGCCAAAGAACAAAGATGGATGAAAATAGAGAATTGAAAGACCAATAGAAGTGGCCCGCCCACTCCCCTCCCTCCCCAACCCGCCCCCCGCCCAAAAAAAAAAAAAAAAGTCATTTAATCTGCCTTTCTCTTTCCAGGCAGTGCTAACTGTATTATCACTCTTAGAGGGTAATGATTTACAATTTTCCTAAGTATTTGCAAAGGAGGAATTTTACTGATGTAATTTGTGTGGTTTTTAAAAATTATTTATTTGTTTATTTATTTGTTCATTTATTTATTATTTTTGGCTATTCTGAGTTTTCACTGCTGCCACAGACTCTTCCCTAGTTGCAAGGAGTGGGGCCTCACTGAGGAGAGGTCTAGTTGAAGTGAACAAGCTTCTTGTTGCAATGACGTCTCTTGTGGAACTCGGGCTCTAGGTCTCACAGACATGGGCTCCATAGTTGTGGCTCCGAGGCCCTAGAGCACGGGCTCAATAGTTGTGGCTCATGGGCTTAGTTGCTTCGCAGCATGTGGGATCTTCCTGTATTAGGGGTCAAACTCGTGTCTCCTGCATTGGCAGATGAACTCTTTATCACTGAGCTACCAGGGAAGCCCTAATTTGTGTTTTATTGCAATGCCTTACAACTCCTTAACCTATACAGAGGTTAAAGTAATAGTATTTTATTATTTATTTATTTATTTTGGTGGGGGCGGGTTTGGGGAGGGAGGGGGTGGGTTGGGGAGGGAGGGGAGTGGGCGGGCCACTTCTATTGGTCTTTCATTTCTCTATTTTCATCCATCTTTGTTCTTTGGCCAGGGTGGGCCTCCCATCTCAGTGGCCTCTGTTGTCGCAGAGCACCGTCTCTGGGTGCATGTGCTCCAGAGCTCCGACTTGGTAGCTGGACACATTGGTCCAGCCGCCTCGCAGCACGTGGGATCTTCCCAGGCCAGGGATCGAACCGGCAGCCCTTGCACTGCAAGGCGGTGTCCTTACCCACTGGACCACCAGGGAAGCCCTAAAGTAATAATATTTTAAAATTAAAAAGATTCATAGAGTTTATTTGCTCCAACTGATTTATTACATAGATGAATTGAGGTCATTGTCTGCCCCAACCCTACTCTGCAAATATAAACAGAAACACTAAAAGTAATTAGAGGGGCTTCCCCTGGTGGTCCAGCAGGTAAGGACACCGCCTTGCAGTGCAAGGGGCGCTGGTTCGAGCCCTGGCCTGGGAAGATCCCACATGCTGCGGAGCGGCTGGACTTATGTGTCCAATTACCCAGCCAGAGCTCTGGAGCGCATGCACCCAGGGCCGGCACTCTGCAACGAGAGACGCCACCGCGATGGGAGGCCCACAGGAGCCAAAGAACAAAGACGGATGAACACAGAGAAACGAAAGACCAATAGAAGTGGCCCGCATGCTCCCCTCCCTACCCTGCCGACCCCCGCCCAAAATAAATAAATAAATAAATCTTTAAAAAAAAATAAAAAAAGTAATTAGACACTAGGTTTCCCTTAATCATTAACCTGGCTATCCCTATGTGGGTCAACCTCAAAGAAGATCTCAAGGTTTAAGGATTTTTGTTTCTACGTCTATTTAAAATCTTCATTGTCCTTTTCTTTTGTTGTTGTTAAGTTGCTCAATCCTATCTGACTATTTGCGATTCCATGAACTGCAGCACGCCAGACTTCCTTGTCTTTCACCCTTTTCTGGAGTTTGCTCAAAACTCATGTCCATTGAGTCAGTGATGCCATCCAACCATCTCATCCTCTGTCATCTCCTTTTCCTCTTGCCTAAAATAACTCTATTTCTTGAGTACCTTTGGAGGCTGAGTACTTTAAGTTTTGTTATTTAATCCACCTCATCTTCTAGATGAGGAAACTTAGACTCAGAGAAGTTCACAGTAACTTGTTGAAAGTTACCCAGTAAATGGCAGAGGTAAGATTCAAACCTGAAGCTATCTGACTGCTAGCCTTGTACTCAATCCAGCATGCTAAGACTCTTTCGCATGCTTATTTCACATGCTAGCAAGGTAATGCTCAAAATCCTCCAAGCTATGCTCCAACAGCATATGAATCAAGAACTTCCATATATACAAACCACCAGGGAAGCCCTAAAGTAATAATATTTTAAAATTAAAAAGATTCATAGAGTTTATTTGCTCCAACTGATTTATTACATAGATGAATTGAGGTCATTGTCTGCCCCAACCCTACTCTGCAAATATAAACAGAAACACTAAAAGTAATTAGAGGGGCTTCCCCTGGTGGTCCAGCAGGTAAGGACACCGCCTTGCAGTGCAAGGGGCGCTGGTTCGAGCCCTGGCCTGGGAAGATCCCACATGCTGCGGAGCGGCTGGACTTATGTGTCCAATTACCCAGCCAGAGCTCTGGAGCGCATGCACCCAGGGCCGGCACTCTGCAACGAGAGACGCCACCGCGATGGGAGGCCCACAGGAGCCAAAGAACAAAGACGGATGAACACAGAGAAACGAAAGACCAATAGAAGTGGCCCGCATGCTCCCCTCCCTACCCTGCCGACCCCCGCCCAAAATAAATAAATAAATAAATCTTTAAAAAAAAATAAAAAAAGTAATTAGACACTAGGTTTCCCTTAATCATTAACCTGGCTATCCCTATGTGGGTCAACCTCAAAGAAGATCTCAAGGTTTAAGGATTTTTGTTTCTACGTCTATTTAAAATCTTCATTGTCCTTTTCTTTTGTTGTTGTTAAGTTGCTCAATCCTATCTGACTATTTGCGATTCCATGAACTGCAGCACGCCAGACTTCCTTGTCTTTCACCCTTTTCTGGAGTTTGCTCAAAACTCATGTCCATTGAGTCAGTGATGCCATCCAACCATCTCATCCTCTGTCATCTCCTTTTCCTCTTGCCTAAAATAACTCTATTTCTTGAGTACCTTTGGAGGCTGAGTACTTTAAGTTTTGTTATTTAATCCACCTCATCTTCTAGATGAGGAAACTTAGACTCAGAGAAGTTCACAGTAACTTGTTGAAAGTTACCCAGTAAATGGCAGAGGTAAGATTCAAACCTGAAGCTATCTGACTGCTAGCCTTGTACTCAATCCAGCATGCTAAGACTCTTTCGCATGCTTATTTCACATGCTAGCAAGGTAATGCTCAAAATCCTCCAAGCTATGCTCCAACAGCATATGAATCAAGAACTTCCATATATACAAACTGGATTTAGAAAAGGCAGAGGAACAAGAGATCAAACTGCCAACATTGTTGGATCATAGAAAAAGCAAGAGAATTCCAGAAAAACAGCTACTTCTGCTTCTTTGACTATGCCAAAGCCTTTGACTATGTGTATCACAACAAACTGTGGAGAATTCTTAAAGAGACAGGAATATCAGACTACCTTACCTGCTTCCTGCGAAACCTGTATGCAGGTCAAGAAACAACAGTTAGAACTGGATATGGAACAATGGACTGGTTCCAAATTGGGGAAGGAGTACACCAAGGCTGTATATGGTCACCCTGCTAATTTAACTTATATGCAGTGTACATCATATAAGAGTACATTAACTTATATGCAGAATGCTGAGCTAGATGAAGTACAAGCTGGAGTCAAAATTGTCAGGAGAAATATCACTAACCTCAGGTATGCAGATGACATCACCCGTATGGAAAAAGAGAAATTAAAAGAGCCTTTTGATGAAGGTGAAAGAGGAGAGTGGAAAACCTGGCTTAAAACTCAACATTAAAAAAACGAAGATAATGGCATCTGGTCCCATCACTTCATGGCAAATAGATGGGGAAACAATGGAAACAGCGACAGACTTTATTTTCTTGGGCTCCAAGATCACTGTGGACAGTGACTATAGCCATGAAATTAGAAGATGCTTACTCCTTAGAAGAAAAGCTCGGACAAACCTAGATACCATATTCAAAAGCAGAGATGTTATTTGCTTTCACCCTTTTCTGGATTGTAAACTCATGTCCATTGAGTCAGTGATGCCATCCAACCATCTCATCCTCTGTCATCTCCTTTTCCTCTTGCCTAAAATAACTCTATTTCTTGAGTACCTTTGGAGGCTGAGTACTTTAAGTTTTGTTATTTAATCCACCTCATCTTCTAGATGAGGAAACTTAGACTCAGAGAAGTTCACAGTAACTTGTTGAAAGTTACCCAGTAAATGGCAGAGGTAAGATTCAAACCTGAAGCTATCTGACTGCTAGCCTTGTACTCAATCCAGCATGCTAAGACTCTTTCGCATGCTTATTTCACATGCTAGCAAGGTAATGCTCAAAATCCTCCAAGCTATGCTCCAACAGCATATGAATCAAGAACTTCCATATATACAAACTGGATTTAGAAAAGGCAGAGGAACAAGAGATCAAACTGCCAACATTGTTGGATCATAGAAAAAGCAAGAGAATTCCAGAAAAACAGCTACTTCTGCTTCTTTGACTATGCCAAAGCCTTTGACTATGTGTA
Organism: Tragulus kanchil; assembly: GCA_022376925.1. Lineage (NCBI taxonomy): Eukaryota > Metazoa > Chordata > Mammalia > Artiodactyla > Tragulidae > Tragulus > Tragulus kanchil. Next base: position 49,741,161 of record JAIOJX010000005.1, read on the forward strand.
TCACAACAAACTGTGGAGAATTCTTAAAGAGACAGGAATATCAGACTACCTTACCTGCTTCCTCGAAACCTGTATGCAGGTCAAGAAACAACAGTTAGAACTGGATATGGAACAATGGACTGGTTCCAAATTGGGGAAGGAGTACACCAAGGCTGTATATGGTCACCCTGCTAATTTAACTTATATGCAGTGTACATCATATAAGAGTACATTAACTTATATGCAGAATGCTGAGCTAGATGAAGTACAAGCTGGAGTCAAAATTGTCAGGAGAAATATCACTAACCTCAGGTATGCAGATGACATCACCCGTATGGAAAAAGAGAAATTAAAAGAGCCTTTTGATGAAGGTGAAAGAGGAGAGTGGAAAACCTGGCTTAAAACTCAACATTAAAAAAACGAAGATAATGGCATCTGGTCCCATCACTTCATGGCAAATAGATGGGGAAACAATGGAAACAGCGACAGACTTTATTTTCTTGGGCTCCAAGATCACTGTGGACAGTGACTATAGCCATGAAATTAGAAGATGCTTACTCCTTAGAAGAAAAGCTCGGACAAACCTAGATACCATATTCAAAAGCAGAGATGTTATTTGCTAACAAAGGCCTGTCTAGTGAAAGCTGTGGTTTTTCCAGTAGTCGTGTATGGATATCAGAGTTGGAGCATAAAATAGGCTGAACTCTGAAGAATTGATGCTTTTGAGCTGTGGTGTTGGAAAAGACACTTGAAAGTCTCTTGGACTGCAAGGAGAGCAAACCAGTTAATCCTAAAGGAAATCCAGCCAGAATATTCACTGGAAGGACTGATGCTGAAGCTGAAGCTCTAATACCTTGGTCACCTGATGGGAAAAGCCAACTCACTGGAAAAGACCCTGATGATGGGAAAGATTGAAGGGAGGAGGAAAAGGGGAAAACAGAGGATGAGATGGTTGGATTGCATCACCCATTCAACAGACATGAGTTTGAACAAACTCCAGGAGATGGTGAAGGACAGGGAAGCCTGGTGTGCTGCAGTCCATCAAGTGGCAGAAATCAGACACAGCTAAGCGACTGAACAGCAAGACTGTTTCTCACCCTTCCTTGTGAGAATCTCTTTTCATAATGCAGTAGTTATTGTGAGACTTAAATGAGTGAGATAATATATGGGAAAATACTTGAATAAATTTGTCATGATTATTAGCTTCCGTCTTAAAGCTTTTGGGTCTTTGTTTTTTTTTTTTTTTCTTCTCATTTTCTCTAAATAAGCTCAGTTACCTTTTAAGCTTTTTCATAGAAAAAGTTCCACTAATTTATTGCCTGCGGCCATTCCACTAATTAATTGATTTTTTAAATTTTATTTTAAAGATTTGTTTATTTACATTGTCTGTGCTGAGTCCTGGTTGCTTTGTGCTGGCTTTCTCTAGTTGTGGAGGCTACTCTCTAGGCATGTGGGATCTTCTTGGACCAGGGATCAAACCCATGTCTCCTGCATTGCAAGGCAGACTCTTTAACCACTGAACCACCAGGGAAGCCCTAATTAATTGATTTTTAAAAAATAAAAATCATGATTGCTTATTTTTATTTAATACTCTTTCTGTATCTGTTCAGATAATCATGCAGTTTTCATCCTTTACTCTATAAGGTGGTCTTTGATCTATTCCATAAATACCAACTTTTCTGATGGTGACCCATGTATTCATTTCTTCTTTTTTTTGGCCACGCTGTGTGGCTTGCTGGATCTTAGTTCAAAGTATGGAGTCCTAACCACTGGACAACCTGTGCAGTTCTAAAATAAGCCCTACCTGATTGTGATTTAGAGACAAAAATGCCATACTGGGCTTCCCAGGTGGCACTCCTGGTAGAAAACCTGCCTGCCAATGCTGAAGATAGGAGATGTGGGTTTGATCCCCTGGGTTGGGAAGATCCCCTGGAGGAGGGCATGACAACCCACTCCAGTATTCTTGCCTGGAAAAGTCCCATGAACAGAGGAGCCTGGTGGACTATGGTCCATAGGGTCACAAAGAGTTGGACATGACTGAAGCGTCTTAGCACACAGAGAAATTAAACTTTAATATTTAAAAAGATTTTGCTTCTTTGTTCATGAGGGGTCTTGATCTATAATTTTCTTTTCTTATTCTGTTTCTTATCCTGTTGTGTTATCAAGGTTATTTTAGTCTCATAAAATAAGATTTCTAGTCTTTGAAACATTTTATATAAGAAAAGGATTGTCTGTTCTTGAAAATTTGGCAAAACTTGCACCTAAAATTTTCTCTGGGTATGGTGTCCTTTAGAGAAAGAAACTTGATTACTCTTTCAGATTCCCCTTCTTTTCTTTTTTGTGTAATTCAGGTTTTAAATTTATTTTGATCATCTTTTACAATCTGCCACTTTTCTAAGAAATTATCCATTTCGTCCAACCTTTTTTGTTGCAGGACACTGCAAGGCGGTGTCCTTACCCACTGGACCACCAGGGAAGCCCATTTCTTGTTTTTAATAAATGTACTTTGAGCTTACAGTTTTACTCCTAAGTTTGGAAACAGCTATATAGGTACTTACATATAGTTATTCAGCCCTAAATATTTTGTAATTTTGATGTGAATTTCTCTTATTTATGTGTGTGGCATATTTAAAAATTCTTTTTACTATAGATACACTTACGAGATACTGTGGGTTAAGTTCCAGACTATCACAATATTAGCAATAAAACGAGTCACATGGATTTTTTGGTTTTCCAGTGAATATAATAGTCGTTTGCACTGTATTCTGTTAATTGTGCAATAGCATTTATGTCTTTAAAAAAAAACAATGTACATACCTTAATATAAAAATATCATTATGCTAAGAAATGAACAAACATTTATAGTAATATTATAAAAGATTCCCATAACAAATAAAATAATTATAAAGAATCTTGAAATATTAGAATTACCAAAATGTGATGCAGAGACATGAAATGAGCAAATGATGTTGGGAAAATGGTGCTTATAGTCTTAACACAGGATTGCCACAAACTTTCAAATTTGTAAAAAACACAGTACCTGTTAAGTGCAGTGATTTGAAGCACAGTAAAAGGAGGTATGTGTATATCTTTTGATTGTTATATTTATGATTTCATTGCTTTGTGCCCGAAAGTTAAGATATATTATTGATTCTTTGAAATTCTTTCGTGACATACAAAGAGTTGGACATGACTGAAGCGTCTTAGCACACAGAGAAATTAAACTTTAATATTTAAAAAGATTTTGCTTCTTTGTTCATGAGGGGTCTTGATCTATAATTTTCTTTTCTTATTCTGTTTCTTATCCTGTTGTGTTATCAAGGTTATTTTAGTCTCATAAAATAAGATTTCTAGTCTTTGAAACATTTTATATAAGAAAAGGATTGTCTGTTCTTGAAAATTTGGCAAAACTTGCACCTAAAATTTTCTCTGGGTATGGTGTCCTTTAGAGAAAGAAACTTGATTACTCTTTCAGATTCCCCTTCTTTTCTTTTTTGTGTAATTCAGGTTTTAAATTTATTTTGATCATCTTTTACAATCTGCCACTTTTCTAAGAAATTATCCATTTCGTCCAACCTTTTTTGTTGCAGGACACTGCAAGGCGGTGTCCTTACCCACTGGACCACCAGGGAAGCCCATTTCTTGTTTTTAATAAATGTACTTTGAGCTTACAGTTTTACTCCTAAGTTTGGAAACAGCTATATAGGTACTTACATATAGTTATTCAGCCCTAAATATTTTGTAATTTTGATGTGAATTTCTCTTATTTATGTGTGTGGCATATTTAAAAATTCTTTTTACTATAGATACACTTACGAGATACTGTGGGTTAAGTTCCAGACTATCACAATATTAGCAATAAAACGAGTCACATGGATTTTTTGGTTTTCCAGTGAATATAATAGTCGTTTGCACTGTATTCTGTTAATTGTGCAATAGCATTTATGTCTTTAAAAAAAAACAATGTACATACCTTAATCTAAAAATATCTTTTTGCTAAGAAGTGCTAAAACATTTATAGTAATAATATAAAAAGATTCCCATAACAAATATAATAATTATAAAGAATCTTGAAATATTAGAATTACCAAAATGTGATGCAGAGACATGAAATGAGCAAATGATGTTGGGAAAATGGTGCTTATAGTCTTAACACAGGATTGCCACAAACTTTCAAATTTGTAAAAAACACAGTACCTGTTAAGTGCAGTGATTTGAAGCACAGTAAAAGGAGGTATGTGTATATCTTTTGATTGTTATATTTATGATTTCATTGCTTTGTGCCCGAAAGTTAAGATATATTATTGATTCTTTGAAATTCTTTCGTGACATAATAAGTGGTTATTATTGGTAAGTGTACTGTGTGTGCTTAAAAAGAAAAATGTATCCTCTTATGCTTGGGTATAGAGTTCTCTTTTTATCATTAGGCCAACATACGAATATTATTGATCAGACTAGTTATATAGTCTTACTATAAATCATAAATTGTTTATGACTAAGGTTTGTTGAAATCTGTAGTAATTGTTGTTTTGTCAGTTTTCCTCATAATTTTCAATTTCAACTTTTATTTCAAAGCAATATTATTTAATGGTTGCAAGCTCATGATCTCTGAGTCCTAAACGGTGCTGATTATTTTGTTACTATCCTTTTTTTAAGAATGACTGTTGATTGATGTTAAGCCGACTGTTGACTTTTACCTCCAGATTTTGTTCTTTTTTTCTTTTTTAAACCACATCCTAGGTTCTGTCAGTGTGTTTCATAAATAAAAATATTTTCTTATTGTGTCTGTGCTCAGTTGTGTCTGACTCTTTGCAACCCCGTGGATGGGCTGTAGCTTGCCACGTTCCTCTTTCATGGAATTCTCCAGGTAAGAGTGCTGAAGTGGGTTGCGATGCGCTCCTCCAGGGGATCTTTCCAACCCAGGAATCAAACCCAGGTCTCCTGCATTGCAAGCAGATTCTTTACCACTGAGATACCAGGGAAGCCCCCTTTTCATCAGAAGAATCTTTTTCAAATAATAATAGTGAAACTCTTTATTATTTGTTGATTAAGAAGGTATAAGAATAAAGGTTACAATGAATTTATGTTTAAAAAGAGACTTTTATCTTATTCATCATGACAGCATTGACATAGATTTGAAAACTACTGGTATCTGTAAGACACATTTGCTTATATGTTTATCTGTTTCTCCTATAATCCTGCCATGAGATAGAGGAGGGACCAGAGGAGCTGATGCAACTGAAATAGCAGAGTTCTTGATTGAACCTTGCAGACTCAGAATCTCCTCTTCCTTCACAGATGCTGGGGTTGAACAGGGAGTGAAAGAAGGTAGAGAGAAAGACTAGGACTAGTCATTCAAGCTTTAAAGGATGCTAAGGCTGTGACTCATACCTGTCTTGCAAATAACCTGCCACCAAGGCTTGAGGAGGATGTAACTTGGACAGCAGTGGCACTTCAAACCTTCCCATTCCTACTATGCTGCTTCCTCTTCAGTTATCTCTGGGCTCTGGTTTTGTTTGAAGGGGAAGTTGAAACTGGCTATATATCCTTCTAATCTCACCTGAAATAAAAGAATTTAGTGAGTCTTTGATGTTTATGCGTGTTTTGGCTCTGTTATCTCAATGTACATGTTCTGACGAAAAGAGTTTGGTGTTGCCCTTAAAGTGTTTTGAATGTTTTCACTATGACTCATTGTGGTTTTTAATTTTAGTTAAAATTACTGTCACTGAATTAGGTCAGGAAAGGAATGCTTTACCCGCATTTTTGGAGCCCTTTTTAAACGGTGCTGATTATTTTGTTACTATCCTTTTTAAGAATGACTGTTGATTGATGTTGCCGACTGTTGACTTTTACCTCCAGATTTTGTTCTTTTTTTCTTTTTTAAACCACATCCTAGGTTCTGTCAGTGTGTTTCATAAATAAAAATATTTTCTTATTGTGTCTGTGCTCAGTTGTGTCTGACTCTTTGCAACCCCGTGGATGGGCTGTAGCTTGCCACGTTCCTCTTTCATGGAATTCTCCAGGTAAGAGTGCTGAAGTGGGTTGCGATGCGCTCCTCCAGGGGATCTTTCCAACCCAGGAATCAAACCCAGGTCTCCTGCATTGCAAGCAGATTCTTTACCACTGAGATACCAGGGAAGCCCCCTTTTCATCAGAAGAATCTTTTTCAAATAATAATAGTGAAACTCTTTATTATTTGTTGATTAAGAAGGTATAAGAATAAAGGTTACAATGAATTTATGTTTAAAAAGAGACTTTTATCTTATTCATCATGACAGCATTGACATAGATTTGAAAACTACTGGTATCTGTAAGACACATTTGCTTATATGTTTATCTGTTTCTCCTATAATCCTGCCATGAGATAGAGGAGGGACCAGAGGAGCTGATGCAACTGAAATAGCAGAGTTCTTGATTGAACCTTGCAGACTCAGAATCTCCTCTTCCTTCACAGATGCTGGGGTTGAACAGGGAGTGAAAGAAGGTAGAGAGAAAGACTAGGACTAGTCATTCAAGCTTTAAAGGATGCTAAGGCTGTGACTCATACCTGTCTTGCAAATAACCTGCCACCAAGGCTTGAGGAGGATGTAACTTGGACAGCAGTGGCACTTCAAACCTTCCCATTCCTACTATGCTGCTTCCTCTTCAGTTATCTCTGGGCTCTGGTTTTGTTTGAAGGGGAAGTTGAAACTGGCTATATATCCTTCTAATCTCACCTGAAATAAAAGAATTTAGTGAGTCTTTGATGTTTATGCGTGTTTTGGCTCTGTTATCTCAATGTACATGTTCTGACGAAAAGAGTTTGGTGTTGCCCTTAAAGTGTTTTGAATGTTTTCACTATGACTCATTGTGGTTTTTAATTTTAGTTAAAATTACTGTCACTGAATTAGGTCAGGAAAGGAATGCTTTGTGGATGAACCCTGCAGGATCTTTAAATCTAGAAGCCTAGGGGTTGGAACAGTGTGTTACCATGCAGCATACACGTGGGTAAGTTGGTGCTGGGCACTTGCTACTTGAACTAGATTAGAGTTTATCATTGCACTCAGTGTTCCCGACTCCCTTCTAAAAACTCTAGCTGCTGGTGGCCTTCACTCAGGTTTCTGGATGACTAATAGCTAAGGTTCCTTGACCTTTCTCGAAATGGTAATGCCAGGAGCAAAGCATATTGGCTGGTCCTGGGTTGCCACAGAATGGGTCTAATTTTGCTATTTTAAAGTAAAATTTGTGCCAAATGGCTAGCATATAGAAGAATGTTTTCGCCCATCTCCCTGAGACTTTCAAAATCTGTACATATATTATCATTTTTTAGAAAGTGTTTGTATATGCCCCAAAAGATATGAAGATGGAATGAGTTGATTACAGAGGCTGTACTTCCTGTTTGAGGGCTACTATAAAGACTGTATTATCAATTGCTAATGCCTAGTGTTTCATTAGAGCTCATTCTTCAGGTTAACAGTTTAAATGCTTGAATACCTAGTAAAGGAAGAATCTTTGAGGCATCAACAATCATTTTTACTCATTTGAGGTTAGCTTCTAAAGGCAGGAAAGCAGGCAGTGTTTCAGGTCCTGCACCTTACCCTCAACCCTTGGCCTCTCGCCCAGGCCTTATATTTATGAAGGGTCCGGACTTCAGTATTTTATTCAAATGATACCATATATAGAGTCATAGAGGGAAGGAAAGGATTCTAAAAAGATCTTTATCATACAATTTTTAAATTTACTCAATATCAAGACTAAAATATACCTCCATATTTATGACCCTGTTTTGACATTTCTTTTTTAAAAAATATGATGGGATTCTCAAAGGTGGAAGTAATCTGGCCCTTGCTTGATCTCCAAGAGACCCTGCCAAGATAAGAAGGGATGGGAGGTCTCAGCATGGTTTAAGAAGACAGTAGGAATAGCCCACCAGTCAATTTTGCCTGCCAGATCATTATTCCAGGGTCAGCCTGGTTGGAAATGGCGATGCCATGGCCACAGTGGTGGAAAGCCTCATCCACCAGCTCATGTTCTCCTTACCCCGACTTGTTTCTTTCCCATCTACCAAGTGTTGTCTGTGTTTTGAGTGATCTGATATGCTTGTGGCCTGGCCAGCTCTCTCTCTCTGTCCGTCTCTTTCTCAAGGACAGGTCCCAAGATGTAAACCCCGGCTTCTTTGAGTGTGCTCCCGAGTAATCTGACTTGAAAAAATGAAATCACATTTTCGGGTGTTCTGCTCCATAGCACTGCAGCTTTTAGCAAACAGAGTGCATTTTTTTTTGTATTAGTATTTATAACCTAAATGTTTAATGTTAGGTTTTATTCGAACAGTGAATTTGATATAGGATAGTTTCAACCACTCCTCAACATGTGTTTTGGGGGTGGGGTAAAAATTTAACTTGCTCAGGTTTTAGAGAACCTTTTGGTTTAAAGTTATGGAGCAATGTATGTCTAACTAGGCCCATCAGACTCTCTCCTTTAGGAGGCATACCTTGTTTGGTTGCATTTAAATTTTTTTTTTTTTTTTAAAGGTTTATTTATTTATTTATTTTGGGCAGGGGTTGGGTTGGGGAGGGAGGGGAGCGGGCGGGCCACTTCTATTGGTCTTTCATTTCTCTATTTTCATCCATCTTTGTTCTTTGGCTCCTGTGGGCCTCCCATCGCGGTGGCGTCTGTTGTTGCAGAGCGCTGGCATGTGCTCCAGAGCTCCGGCTCAGTAATTAGACACATTGGTCCAGCCGCTCCGTGGCACATGGAATCCTCCCAGGCCAGGGATCGAACTGGCGCCCCTTGCACTGCAAGGCGGTGTTCTTGCCCACTGGACCACCAGGGGAAGCCCGGTTACATTTAATTTTATTGTGCTTTACAGATACTGCGTTTTTCACAAATTGAAGGTTTGTGGGAACCCTGCATTGTCAGATGGTGGTAGCGTTTTTTTAAACAATAAAGTATTTTATAATTAAGGTTTGTAGTTATTTTTTAAGTTATTAATAGACTACAGTAGCATATGAACATAACTTCTATATGCACTGGAAAAGCAAAACATTTGTGTGTCTCACTTTATTGTGAGGTTTGCTTTATTTTGGTGGTCTGAAATCAAATTCTGAATATCTCCGTGGTTTGCCTGTATTGTTTTGTCCAAATCTCTCTCTCTTCCTTCCTCATCTAAATCAGTGAGCTGGGATATGGTTATTGATTTTGACAGAGCAGATTGAGATTATTTGGCTTCAGGGCAAGGGGATTACCTGTCCTTTGTGATAGTGAACTGCCTTCCCTAGTCAGAGCAGGTCTACTGCAAATGTTTGTTATTGTTCACAGAAAGGACACTCACTGTGTGCTGATGGGAGAGAGTGTGAGATAGAGAAAGACAGTGGGGGAGGGAAGGTGATGGGGAAAATATTATTCCACTGGAAAAACAACTCAAAGAGATGCTGAGAGGAGAATTGTCATTATAGTGCTAGGCTTCTGCGAGAAGGAGCAGTGTTGTCTTCACCTTCTCTTTCACAACTCTCCTGATCTCTCAGTTAAAAAAAAGACTGCTTGCATTTCTGTGTGCACTCAGCATGTGCCAGGCATAGTTCTAAATACTAATTTGTATTTGTTTACTTGTATGTCTCATCTTACCAAGGTGGTAACCCTTTAAAGTAGGGACTTAAAAAAAAAATCTAGGAGTTCCCTGATGGTCCAGTGGTTAGGACTTGATGCTTTCAATGCCATGGGCCTAGATTCAATCCCTGGTTGGGGAACTAAGATGCTGCAAGCTGCTCAGTGTGCCCTCCTCCCCAGTCTAGTTCTGGGACTCTTGTAGCATGTGGTATGCCTTCAGTATGTTAGATGAACAAATATATGAAATAATTAAACTAAAGGAATTTAAGATTAATAATTTACTTCTGGATGCTGTCTTGAAGAGCTTTTAAATATTCTTGTGACAGTGAATCTGTATAATCTCTGGGTCTGTTTTTCTCTTATTTTTCTTAAGTAAAAAACTGCATAAGTTAAGGCTTATTGAATAGTGATAATTGAAATGACATGGAACTGAGTAGTTTGGAACTTTTCCATCCCTTAAATTGTATGGCATTATGCTATGTAGTAATTCTATGGAGAATAGATGTGAGGGTTATGAGTGGGCCCTGCAAAGCTGTCATGGGTCCATTGATCTAAAGCATAAGAGCTTTCTATTAATTTAGATTGAAGACTCAAAAGCAGAGACGGCTTAAAATGTGCTAGTTGATTAAAAGTAACTAAATCAATATTATTAGTATATAGTCAAAATTTACCTTTTTCAAGATTTATAATTATTTAGGAGATAGACCTTATCCTTACTGTCATTCTCTAAAATGCTTGTTTTAAAAAATTCATATTTGTATTAAAAAGTAGATCACTTTAAGAAGCCAGGCAGGCTGAATGTTTAAATAAAATCTCATTTTACACAGACAAGACAGACTCCTTCCTGTTTCTATCTACTGGTAAGTCATGGTGGGATTTGTTTGGCTTTATGAATCCCATTAAATTTTAATGTGCACATCAGATGTCTTATTGTAGGTAAAAGGAAAGGGTTCACAGTCTGCTTTGGCCCTATCATTTTACCACACAAGGGAACTATTAGTGGAGAATCAAATTGATTCCTGTAAAGCTTTTCCATTTCATCTATTTTTTTTCCCTGTTTCCTTTTCCCATGATGGTTATACCTTTCATTTATTTTTTGCTTTTTCCTGATTTGAGATACTTGTGCAGTAACTGTCCTTTTCAAATAGGTATAGTGCAGTAATGCATTCTGGGGTGCTTATGCTTGTCTGCCTATAATTTCATCAAGGTTCATGTTACCTGGAAATAAGTTTATGACCTTTTATTTTTATTTGTTTTTTTTTTTTTTTTGGTGGAGGTGGGGTGGGGAGGGAGGGGAGCAGGCGGGCCACTTCTATTGGTCTTTCATTTGTCCATTTTCATCCATCTTTGTTCTTTGGCCCATGTGGGCCTCCCATCATGGTGGCCTCTGTTGTCGCAGAGCACCGGTTCTGGGCGCATGCGCTCCAGAGCTCCGGCTCAGTAATTGGACACATCAGCCCAGCCGCTCCGCGGCACATGGGATCTTCCCAGGCCAGGGCTTGAACCGGCACCCCTTGTACTGCAAGGTGGTGTTCTTACCCACTGGACCACCAGGGAAGCCCAGTTTATGACCTTTTAAAGTTAACACTTTCTATGGCCAAATGATTTCATCATCTTCTGTACTTGAAAAATCCATTCATTCATTCAACAAGTGTTTATTTATTATATAAATAATATTTATTATATGTTAGGGATTGTACAGGATGGATAAGGTCCTTGACCTTGCTGAACTGACAGTCTTTTGGGAGATAGAGAAAACAAAACCGAGAGGGTTTATGTCTTGTGGGAACACATTAGAGAGGAATTTTTAGCTTGGGTAGGTTTCCCGAAGGAAGAGTCTTTTATTTTAGTTTATTTTCAAACTGTATCCAGCTTTATTAAAGATACTTTTCATAAACAATCATGGTATTTCAGGCAGGACATGGGCAGACAATCGTTACAGTATACAACTTTCAAACTCCGTTTTTCAACGGATTACTAAAATCAGAAAGCCACTATAAAACCCTATGAAGTCTTCATGTTACATTCTGAACAGGGCAAGTTTAGAGTGAGGGTTGACATTTCACATTTGGCATATTGTTTAACAGCTTTTCAGAAGCTGACCCTGACTTTCAGGAAATGGAAATGAAAATGGCAGAAGAATCACTCTAAGGAGCCACAGTCTAAAAAAGGAACTGCTGCTTTTTTGAGGGATCTCACTGGTGACACTGGAAACCAGATTGGCTGACATACTGGTATCCAATCTGGGAGGTTCAGGTTCCCACAGGTCTCTGAGTTTAGGGAAGTCAAGTCTATGCTGACCTGGAGAGGAAGAGGACATAAAAACTAATTTTAGTTCTTCCACACCACAAGGCGTTCATGCCAAGATGGCTAATGTGTGTCAACATCAAGGAATCCCTCCTTCCTGGAAAAGAGAAAGGCTCTCAGAACTAGGTAGGAAAGGTGTTTCTTCCTCTCATGTCAATCCAGCTTTGGAGACCTTCTGTTAGTGACACGTGCCCTTCCCCCAAAAAACAACAATGAATGTTCTGTGTGCTAACAACAAGGCTTCAAAAAAAAAAAAAAAAAGTAAAACAAAATTCTGCATTTTTATAAAACTTGATAAAAAAATAGTATTGCAAAGTGTGCAGTCACCAGAAGCACAAAGTTATCAAAAACGCACACACTTCACTTGGCATCTCCAGCACCTTCAGTTTTCTGTGCCTTTGCAGGGGCCTTTTTTGGCTTGGACTCTGGCTTTGGAGGAGTAGGTTTAGCAGATAACTTGGCAGATCTCCTCTGTGGTTCATCCTTCACCTTGGCATTATCTCCTTTAGTGCCCCCTTCAGCCTTTCTCTTGGACATGGCGGCTATAGTGGCGGCACATGGGCAATGGACACGGGTACGCAGTGTGGCATGCGGACTTTGGTTGGTCCAGGAGTCGCTCTCGCCTCCTCTTTGGAAGAGACATTTAAATGACAGCACTTAGTCATTTGCCAGCACACCTTCTTGGTAAACTGTGTCCCCATATTTTAAAGAGCACATGTGTGTGCTCCCTCATTCCTTTTGCTTTGTTGCAGCAACATGGATCAGCAGCAGCTCTACTGGAGCCATCTGAGAAAATTCGGCCAAGGTTCTTGCTCTTGCCCAGTCTACTCAAACTGGCATGACCTGATCTGGGAATAAGGATTCAACATGTGCCGCCAGGGTTTCTGCCAGTACTTGAAGGACATTGGCTTCATTAGGTTGGACCAAATGAACTTCCTTGAAAGGATCACATCTTCCTTAAATGGAGCATGTCTATACCATATACAGAAATACTGGTGACACTGGAAACCAGATTGGCTGACATACTGGTATCCAATCTGGGAGGTTCAGGTTCCCACAGGTCTCTGAGTTTAGGGAAGTCAAGTCTATGCTGACCTGGAGAGGAAGAGGACATAAAAACTAATTTTAGTTCTTCCACACCACAAGGCGTTCATGCCAAGATGGCTAATGTGTGTCAACATCAAGGAATCCCTCCTTCCTGGAAAAGAGAAAGGCTCTCAGAACTAGGTAGGAAAGGTGTTTCTTCCTCTCATGTCAATCCAGCTTTGGAGACCTTCTGTTAGTGACACGTGCCCTTCCCCCAAAAAACAACAATGAATGTTCTGTGTGCTAACAACAAGGCTTCAAAAAAAAAAAAAAAAAGTAAAACAAAATTCTGCATTTTTATAAAACTTGATAAAAAAATAGTATTGCAAAGTGTGCAGTCACCAGAAGCACAAAGTTATCAAAAACGCACACACTTCACTTGGCATCTCCAGCACCTTCAGTTTTCTGTGCCTTTGCAGGGGCCTTTTTTGGCTTGGACTCTGGCTTTGGAGGAGTAGGTTTAGCAGATAACTTGGCAGATCTCCTCTGTGGTTCATCCTTCACCTTGGCATTATCTCCTTTAGTGCCCCCTTCAGCCTTTCTCTTGGACATGGCGGCTATAGTGGCGGCACATGGGCAATGGACACGGGTACGCAGTGTGGCATGCGGACTTTGGTTGGTCCAGGAGTCGCTCTCGCCTCCTCTTTGGAAGAGACATTTAAATGACAGCACTTAGTCATTTGCCAGCACACCTTCTTGGTAAACTGTGTCCCCATATTTTAAAGAGCACATGTGTGTGCTCCCTCATTCCTTTTGCTTTGTTGCAGCAACATGGATCAGCAGCAGCTCTACTGGAGCCATCTGAGAAAATTCGGCCAAGGTTCTTGCTCTTGCCCAGTCTACTCAAACTGGCATGACCTGATCTGGGAATAAGGATTCAACATGTGCCGCCAGGGTTTCTGCCAGTACTTGAAGGACATTGGCTTCATTAGGTTGGACCAAATGAACTTCCTTGAAAGGATCACATCTTCCTTAAATGGAGCATGTCTATACCATATACAGAAATACTAGCTCTTTATATATAAAATAAAAGTTTGAAAACTCAAAACAAAAAGAAAAGCAGCACTTAAGAGAATAAACAGGAGTTAGTCAGGCAAAAGAGGGAAGAGAGAAAGAGGTGTCTCAGCTAGAGGGAATGGCTATTTAAAAAAAAAAAATCTTGAAGCAAGAGGCTAGTACTCTTCAACTAGTGGTCTTTAGTAAGTAGTTGACTGTCTTTAAAAGAATTTTGAAATACTTGAATATTTCAAAGGTTTCGTTTAAATGCTTTAAAATCATAATTTAGTTGCAAAGCATGTATTTTCTGTAGTATTATGTATTATATATACATGTCAAATATGTTTCCCTGTAAATGTAACTCTAAATGTGGAAAACATTTGCCACAGTTATTGTCAAAACCAGTCCTCCTTGTCTAACTAACAAGCCAAATCAGAGTACTTCCTTTTTTTTTCCTTTTCTCCATCATGTGTCTTTTTTTTTTTTTTTTTTCTTCATCCATCTTTTTATTTTTTTGGCAAGTGTGGGTCTCCCATTGCAGTGGCCTTCCTCACCGCAGAGCACTGGCTCTGGGCACATACTCTCCAGAGCACTTGCTTGCAGTTGGACACAGCGGTCCAGCCGCTCTGCAGCACACAGGATCTTCCTGGGCCAGGGATCAAACCGGTGCCCCTTGCACTGCAAGGCAGACTCTTCACCCACTCGACCACCAGGGAAGCCCCTAGATTTCCTTTTTTTAATTTTGTGTCTTAAAAAGCTCTTGCTTTCCTCAATTATCTTTTAAAGATTTAAATAATAAGAAAACATGTGTTTTTGTATTTATGCACATAGTTACCATTTTGTGCTCATTTGTTTCTGTAAATCCCTCTATCTGGTATACTTTTCTTTCTGAAGGACTTGCCTTTAACCTTTCTTATAGTTCAAGTCTGCTGGATGATGAAGTCTTTTAACTTTTACATAGCTGAAAAAGTCTTTATTTTGGCTTACTTTTTGAAATATTTTCTTTGTGTCTACCCAAAGTTCTTTCAGTGGTTTGCTCAACTCTTCTCTGGCTAAAGTTTCTAGTGAAAAGTCTGTTGTTATCCTTATCTTTGTTTCTCTGTAATATAAAGTGTCTCATTTTTCTCTGGCTGCTTTTAATATTTTCTCTTCATTATTGGTTTTAAACAATGTCATTATGATGTGCCTTGTGATTTCTTTGATATATATATATTTTTTGTCATTGGGACTCATAGAGCTATTTGGACCTGGAGCTTTATTGTAAATTTGAAAAGCTGTGGCCATTATTTCTTCAAATATTTTTTTCTGTCACCTTTTCTCTCCTTTGGGGACTTCAGCTGCACACATATTAGGTTGCTTGAAATTGTGCCACAAGCACAGATGCTGTGCTCATTTTCTTTTAAGTTTTGTTTCGTCTCATTTTATTCTTTTTGTTTCCTCCCATTTTAGATAATTTTCATTGCTATAACTTCAGTTTCAATAATCTTCATGCAATATCTTATCTACTAGTAGTCTATCCAGTATATTTTTGAATCTCAGACATATCACTAGTTGAATATTTTTTATATCTTTCATTTATCTACTCAGCCTTTCCTTTAGCTTTTGAACATATGAAATACAGTTATAGTAACTATTTTAATGTTCTTGTCTACTGTTCTAGCATCTGTGTCATTTCTGAGTTGGTTTTGAATGATTGTTTTTTCTCTTTTTTATGTGTTTTTATATGGCTGTTAAATTTCAGTTGGATACCAGTGTCATACTACTCTTGTAAAAAACACAATACAAATGGTTTATCTTACAGTTCTGGAGGTCTGAAGTCCAAAATGGGTTAGCAGAGTTGTGTTCCTTCCAGAGATTCTAGGAATGGATCTGTTTCTTTGCTTTTTCCAGCCCCTAGACTGTGTCTGAATTCCGTGGCTTATAGCCCCACATCACTCCAATCTCTACTTCTATTATGTCTCTTTCTGGTTCTGTTGTCAGACCATAGTAAGATAATACCTTCAGTGTATTTGTAAAGTAATGGCCAACCAGAATTCTGTCCTACTGAAATAGTCTTTGAAGAATGAGGGCAAAGTAGGCATTTTCAAACAAACCAAAATGAATACATTTTGTTATCAGCAGACTTATAAAGACCTATCTAAATATTAGGCACAGAGAGTTAAAGTTACATACCAGTCAAATAAAATAGTCAAAGAAAGCTGGTTTATAATATTAATATAAGCAATAGACAGTATTGGAGATATAGAGAGGTGTCACATGATGTATAGGTTCAAATTGCAAGAAAGCTATAGTAATTGTAAATCTATATGTACATAATAGGTTAACCGCAATAAAACAAAAATAAATCTATAGGGGATATAGACGAATCTGTTGTTCTGGGAGATTTTATTACTCAGTAATTGATAGATAAAACAGACCAAACAAGGGCTTCCCTGGTGGTCCAGTGGGTAAGGACACTGCCTTGCAGTGCAAGGGCCGCCGGTTTGATCCCTGGCCTGGGAAGATCCCATGTTGCGGAGCGGCTGGACTGATGTGTCCAATTACCGAGCCGGAGCTCTGGAGCACATGTGCCCAGAGCTGGTGCTCTGCGACACCAGAGGTCACCGCGATGGGAGGCCCACACGGGCCAAAGAACAAAGATGGATGAAAATAGACAAATGAAAGACCAATAGAAGTGGCCCGCCAGCTCCCCTCCCTCCCTAACCCGACCCCCGCCCTAAATAAAATAAATAAATAAATAAATCTTTAACAACAACAACAAAAAACCCAGCCCAAACAAGATTTGAATAGCACAGTTAACAAGCTTGAGCTAATGGAATGTGTAAAATATTTCACTTAAAAATTAGAGCAAACTTATTCTTTTCAAGCACACAGAAAGTTACACCTTTTAAAATTGCTAATTGTATATTATATAAATTTCACTTCAAATTATATTGAGATCTTTCAGTTGTGGTCTATCATACTGATAAAGATACGTAAGTTTGATTATACACTGAGTTGTTGACACTGTGAGGAAACAGGTACTCTCATCCATGGTAGTGGGAATGTTAATCGTTAGCTTCGGTGGCAATATAGCAACATTTGTCAAAATTATTAATATCCATACCTATGACTCAGGAGTTCCATTTCTGGATAGTATACTATAGATGTATACATTTAAAAATGATTTTATTAGGAATTCTCTAATGGTCCAGTGATTAAGTCTTGGGGCTTTCATTGCCAGAGCCCAGGTTCAAATCCCTGGTCAGAAGGCTAATATCTTGCAAACGTCACGGCATGAACAACAATAGAAAAGATGTTTACTCAAGGTGATTCAGTGCAGCAAGTTAATAAATTATGAAAGTCAAAAAAGCAATAGACAGTATTGGAGATATAGAGAGGTGTCACATGATGTATAGGTTCAAATTGCAAGAAAGCTATAGTAATTGTAAATCTATATGTACATAATAGGTTAACCGCAATAAAACAAAAATAAATCTATAGGGGATATAGACGAATCTGTTGTTCTGGGAGATTTTATTACTCAGTAATTGATAGATAAAACAGACCAAACAAGGGCTTCCCTGGTGGTCCAGTGGGTAAGGACACTGCCTTGCAGTGCAAGGGCCGCCGGTTTGATCCCTGGCCTGGGAAGATCCCATGTTGCGGAGCGGCTGGACTGATGTGTCCAATTACCGAGCCGGAGCTCTGGAGCACATGTGCCCAGAGCTGGTGCTCTGCGACACCAGAGGTCACCGCGATGGGAGGCCCACACGGGCCAAAGAACAAAGATAGATGAAAAATGGACAAATGAAAGACCAATAGAAGTGGCCCGCCTGCTCCCCTCCCTCCCCACCCCACCCCCACCAAAATAAATAAATAAATCTTTAACAACAACAACAAAAAACCCAGCCCAAACAAGATTTGAATAGCACAGTTAACAAGCTTGAGCTAATGGAATGTGTAAAATATTTCACTTAAAAATTAGAGCAAACTTATTCTTTTCAAGCACACAGAAAGTTACACCTTTTAAAATTGCTAATTGTATATTATATAAATTTCACTTCAAATTATATTGAGATCTTTCAGTTGTGGTCTATCATACTGATAAAGATACGTAAGTTTGATTATACACTGAGTTGTTGACACTGTGAGGAAACAGGTACTCTCATCCATGGTAGTGGGAATGTTAATCGTTAGCTTCGGTGGCAATATAGCAACATTTGTCAAAATTATTAATATCCATACCTATGACTCAGGAGTTCCATTTCTGGATAGTATACTATAGATGTATACATTTAAAAATGATTTTATTAGGAATTCTCTAATGGTCCAGTGATTAAGTCTTGGGGCTTTCATTGCCAGAGCCCAGGTTCAAATCCCTGGTCAGAAGGCTAATATCTTGCAAACGTCACGGCATGAACAACAATAGAAAAGATGTTTACTCAAGGTGATTCAGTGCAGCAAGTTAATAAATTATGAAATAGGTAGCTGTATAAAAGAATGAGGCTGTTTGAGTACTTCTGTTAGAACATCTCCATGTGAAATTGAGTGAAAAAATCTGAATGCAGATAGTATGCATAGTATGATCCTATTTGTATATAAAAAAAGTGGGAGCCTGTGTTTTTGTTGCTTTGTGCCTAAAGTGTCTTTTTTTTTATTTTGGAAGAATACAGAGGAAATGCCTAACATCAGTTGCAAGTAGATGGAATTTCAATACCCAGGAGATAGTAGAGGGAAGGAAAATTTTCATTGTATGCCTTAGGATTTATATATGTGTATATGTTCTTGTCATATGTTTAGGTATATATGGGCTTCCCAGGTGGTGCTAGTGGTGGAAACTTGCCTGCCAGTGCAAGAGGTGAAAGATATGACTCCCATCCCTGGTCAGGAAGATCCCCTGGAGAGGGACATGGCAACCCACTCCAGTATTTTTGCCTAGAGAATCCCACGGACAGAGGAGCCTGGTGGGCTACATTCCATAGCATTGCAAAGAGTTGAACATGATTGAAGTGACTTAGCATGCATGGGCATATATGTATTATAATTTCAAATTTAATTAAAATTTTAGTTTAAAATTTTAAAAGCACATTTTTAAAAAATTTAAAAAAACAGAAAATAACCAGTCATCTAAGACTGATCAAAAGCTGTGTCAATGAGGTCTTGCTCTTGCTGATATTTATTATGTGCTGCCTTATGGGTCTGATATTTGTGACTTACCAAAGTGTGCTTCTTGAGAGACAGAATAGTGTTTGCATCTTTTATCATACATAGCCTTATCATCTTTTTGATAGGGGCTTCGTGGCAATATAGCAACATTTGTCAAAATTATTAATATCCATACCTATGACTCAGGAGTTCCATTTCTGGATAGTATACTATAGATGTATACATTTAAAAATGATTTTATTAGGAATTCTCTAATGGTCCAGTGATTAAGTCTTGGGGCTTTCATTGCCAGAGCCCAGGTTCAAATCCCTGGTCAGAAGGCTAATATCTTGCAAACGTCACGGCATGAACAACAATAGAAAAGATGTTTACTCAAGGTGATTCAGTGCAGCAAGTTAATAAATTATGAAATAGGTAGCTGTATAAAAGAATGAGGCTGTTTGAGTACTTCTGTTAGAACATCTCCATGTGAAATTGAGTGAAAAAATCTGAATGCAGATAGTATGCATAGTATGATCCTATTTGTATATAAAAAAAGTGGGAGCCTGTGTTTTTGTTGCTTTGTGCCTAAAGTGTCTTTTTTTTTATTTTGGAAGAATACAGAGGAAATGCCTAACATCAGTTGCAAGTAGATGGAATTTCAATACCCAGGAGATAGTAGAGGGAAGGAAAATTTTCATTGTATGCCTTAGGATTTATATATGTGTATATGTTCTTGTCATATGTTTAGGTATATATGGGCTTCCCAGGTGGTGCTAGTGGTGGAAACTTGCCTGCCAGTGCAAGAGGTGAAAGATATGACTCCCATCCCCTGGTCAGGAAGATCCCCTGGAGAGGGACATGGCAACCCACTCCAGTATTTTTGCCTAGAGAATCCCACGGACAGAGGAGCCTGGTGGGCTACATTCCATAGCATTGCAAAGAGTTGAACATGATTGAAGTGACTTAGCATGCATGGGCATATATGTATTATAATTTCAAATTTAATTAAAATTTTAGTTTAAAATTTTAAAAGCACATTTTTAAAAAATTTAAAAAAACAAAAAATAACCAGTCATCTAAGACTGATCAAAAGCTGTGTCAATGAGGTCTTGCTCTTGCTGATATTTATTATGTGCTGCCTTATGGGTCTGATATTTGTGACTTACCAAAGTGTGCTTCTTGAGAGACAGAATAGTGTTTTTTGCATCTTTATATACATACCTATAGTCTCTATAGTCCAATGCTTTTTATGTAGTTGAAATTGTTGTGTTGATTTAATTCTGTTTATTAACAGTGCAATACTGCCTTATAATTATGGAGCTTTATTATTTCATTTGATCCTGAAAGCTGTGCCTGTGAAGTGGGGTTTTATTTGGATGGGACAATTTTTTGTCTGTTTTCAAATGAGAATGTGTAATTTTGGCTAAATATTTAAACTTAATGCAATTTATTACATGTGCTTATAAGTTACTCAGTGACAACAGTATATTTATTGAATATGAGATTAGAAGAGATGATCTGGTAGGTCCTTTTCAACTCTGCATAGAAGAATAATTAATGAATAAATATGTTTTAGTAGTACAAGAGGGTCAAGGCAAATATTTGCTTTATGCATTTTGGGTTCCTTTATTTATTTATTTATTTAAAAAAATGATCTTCCCCTCTCCTCACAAAAGACACCCTTCACTGATCAGGTCATCCGTGTTATTAAAGTAAATTACATTAAACTATTACTAACTGATTCAGTTACTAATGCTAGTGACATTTTAATTTACAACATAGTTTTTTTTTTTTTTTGGCCATGCTTCTATTGATCATTCATTCACTTATCTTTTTTGTTCTTTGGCCTGTGTGGGCCTTCCATTGCAGTGGCCTCTCTTGTTGCAGGGCACCGACTCTGGGCGCACACTCCCAGAGCTTTGTCTTGGTAGTTGGACACATTGGTCCAGCTGCTCTGCGGCACATGGGATCTTTCCAGGCCAGGGATCAAACTAGTGCCCCTGGTACTGCAAGGCGGTGTCCTTACCCACTGGACCACCAGGGAAGCCCACCAGCATAGTTTTATAGGCTTGTTTTCAAACAGTCCAGTTTGTCATCAAACAAATCCATTTGACTAGACGGATGAAAAATTTGTGCATTACCTCATGCTTTTTCTTTGTGTTTCCTCCTATTCCTTTTGGTTCATCTATTAAATTTCACTTAACACAGTGCTTTGGTGTTTTATTTCCAGATGCCAAATCTGAAACTGTTGCCAGGGATCTAAGTTTTATGTGTAAGTGTCTTTTAATGGCAATGTGTGTAAGGTGAACAGTAAGGAAAGACAACAGTTAGTTAGGTATAGCAACCTAAAGTAAATGGTCCAAAATTTTTTTCACAATATTTTGTTGCCAGGAAATAATGAAGAACAAGGACTTAGTACAAAGAGTCAATGAATGTGCTGCCCTTAATTGCAAATTTTGAAGGCTGGAAACTTAGGTTCTAAATTTTTTTCCGTTTTCAAATGAGAATGTGTAATTTTGGCTAAATATTTAAACTTAATGCAATTTATTACATGTGCTTATAAGTTACTCAGTGACAACAGTATATTTATTGAATATGAGATTAGAAGAGATGATCTGGTAGGTCCTTTTCAACTCTGCATAGAAGAATAATTAATGAATAAATATGTTTTAGTAGTACAAGAGGGTCAAGGCAAATATTTGCTTTATGCATTTTGGGTTCCTTTATTTATTTATTTATTTAAAAAAATGATCTTCCCCTCTCCTCACAAAAGACACCCTTCACTGATCAGGTCATCCGTGTTATTAAAGTAAATTACATTAAACTATTACTAACTGATTCAGTTACTAATGCTAGTGACATTTTAATTTACAACATAGTTTTTTTTTTTTTGGATACTTCTATTGATCATTCATTCACTTATCTTTTTTGTTCTTTGGCCTGTGTGGGCCTTCCATTGCAGTGGCCTCTCTTGTTGCAGGGCACCGACTCTGGGCGCACACTCCCAGAGCTTTGTCTTGGTAGTTGGACACATTGGTCCAGCTGCTCTGCGGCACATGGGATCTTTCCAGGCCAGGGATCAAACTAGTGCCCCTGGTACTGCAAGGCGGTGTCCTTACCCACTGGACCACCAGGGAAGCCCACCAGCATAGTTTTATAGGCTTGTTTTCAAACAGTCCAGTTTGTCATCAAACAAATCCATTTGACTAGACGGATGAAAAATTTGTGCATTACCTCATGCTTTTTCTTTGTGTTTCCTCCTATTCCTTTTGGTTCATCTATTAAATTTCACTTAACACAGTGCTTTGGTGTTTTATTTCCAGATGCCAAATCTGAAACTGTTGCCAGGGATCTAAGTTTTATGTGTAAGTGTCTTTTAATGGCAATGTGTGTAAGGTGAACAGTAAGGAAAGACAACAGTTAGTTAGGTATAGCAACCTAAAGTAAATGGTCCAAAATTTTTTTCACAATATTTTGTTGCCAGGAAATAATGAAGAACAAGGACTTAGTACAAAGAGTCAATGAATGTGCTGCCCTTAATTGCAAATTTTGAAGGCTGGAAACTTAGGTTCTATTATAAATTGATCTTGTCCGTTTTCCATTTAGGAAAAAAATGCAAATTTATGTCCATTTGCATTCATTGAATTTGCATGTGATGTTCTGCTTGGTTCTGCCAATGAATTAACTGCATGTTCTTCCCCACAGGGTGGAGAATGCTTGCACCAAGCTTGTCCAGGCAGCCCAGATGCTTCAGTCAGACCCTTACTCGGTGCCTGCTCGAGATTACCTAATTGACGGGTCAAGGGGCATCCTCTCCGGTACATCAGACCTGCTCCTAACCTTCGACGAGGCTGAGGTAAGGCAATCTGAGACTCATGCAGACCTCTTCCAGACAAAAAGCCCAGCAGAAAAGATAACTAATGGAGGATTCAGGATTGTTTAGGATCAGAAAATGTTGACTAGCTGCGCATCTGAATCATTGTTGGCTACTTATTGTTAACACAATTGACTGAATACTCTGAAATGTATTTTCAGGTTCGTAAAATTATTAGAGTTTGCAAAGGAATTTTGGAATATCTTACAGTGGCAGAGGTGGTGGAAACTATGGAAGATTTGGTCACTTACACAAAGAATCTTGGACCAGGTTAGTTATGTTGTTGTTGTTGTTCAGTCGCTCAGTCATGTCCGACTCTTTCGACCCCATAGACTGCAGCATGCCAGGCTCCTCTGTCCCTCACCATCTCCTGGAGTTTACCCTACTTTTATAATAAAATTGTCCATGGTTGATCAAGAGGAAAGGGACACTCCTCCCTGCTTTTTTGGTGGAAGGTAGGTAATGATGCATTGGACTTTTAGTTGTCTCTGCTCTCTTGATGGAGCTGACTCTGTGCTTCTACTGAAGAGAAATCATTGTTGCTGAAAGCTGAATCTGCTTTCTGCAAATCCTGGCCCTGTCTAATGAACTGAACTAGACATTGTAAATGTTGCTGGAGAATGTAGGAAATACTTTTCTATTACTGCCGTGCTTAAGGTCACCCTGAATCCTGACCTCTTCATTCCACATTATACAGCACTCCTTCACTGTCTGCCAGCTGGCCTGTAGCTCTCGGTGACCTCTTAGCTTGCTAATTAGCCCACCTATTATTATGGATTCATGCGTTTTCCCAAGGGTGCATAATATAATCAGAAGGCGAGAAGAGCTTCTGTAACTAAATCTCTGATTGTACAGTCATCTGAGATTTGAATATTCAAAATATATGAACAGATACCAGACATGTTGGTAACATTTTGGTGTTACAGACATATAACATGAACTAGAGGCTCCTTAAAGTATGAATGAGACTAATGATAAGACATATCAGATGTTTAACTTGTTAATATTAAGGATATCATTTTATAAAATTCTCACATCTTACATAAAATGATATATATTTTTTTAAAGACAACAGTCTTGTTTATTTATTTTTGGGGGGAGGGTGGAGTGGGGAGGGAGGGGGACGAGTGGGCCACTTCTATTGGTCTTTCATTTCTCTATTTTCATCCGTCTTTGTTCTTTGGCTCCTGTGGGCCTCCCATCGCGGTGGCGTCTGTCGTCGCAGAGCACTGGCTCTGTGTGCATGCGCTGCAGAGCTCCGGCTCAGTAATTGAACACATCAGTCCAGCCGCTCCGCGGCACGTGGGATCTTCCCAGGCCAGGGATCGAACTGGCACCCCTTGCACTGCAAGGCGGTGTCCCTACCCGCTGGACCACCAGGGAAGCCCATGAAATGATATTTAATTAATAGTATTTTCTTGAGGTTCCAGTACAATCATTCTGTAAACTTTAGACATTTAAGAACTTCTCTGAGCTGTCACTGAAGATTACTGAGAAATAGCTTTAGAGAAGAATCCTTTAAACTTTCTCCTAGCACTATGAAGAAATTTTATTTCTTCAGATGAAATCTAATGTTAATAGTCATGGATCAAGAGGAAAGGACACCTCCCTGCTTTTTTTGTGGAAGGTAGGTAATGATGCATTGGACTTTTAGTTGTCTCTGCTCTCTTGATGGAGCTGACTCTGTGCTTCTACTGAAGAGAAATCATTGTTGCTGAAAGCTGAATCTGCTTTCTGCAAATCCTGGCCCTGTCTAATGAACTGAACTAGACATTGTAAATGTTGCTGGAGAATGTAGGAAATACTTTTCTATTACTGCCGTGCTTAAGGTCACCCTGAATCCTGACCTCTTCATTCCACATTATACAGCACTCCTTCACTGTCTGCCAGCTGGCCTGTAGCTCTCGGTGACCTCTTAGCTTGCTAATTAGCCCACCTATTATTATGGATTCATGCGTTTTCCCAAGGGTGCATAATATAATCAGAAGGCGAGAAGAGCTTCTGTAACTAAATCTCTGATTGTACAGTCATCTGAGATTTGAATATTCAAAATATATGAACAGATACCAGACATGTTGGTAACATTTTGGTGTTACAGACATATAACATGAACTAGAGGCTCCTTAAAGTATGAATGAGACTAATGATAAGACATATCAGATGTTTAACTTGTTAATATTAAGGATATCATTTTATAAAATTCTCACATCTTACATAAAATGATATATATTTTTTTAAAGACAACAGTCTTGTTTATTTATTTTTGGGGGGAGGGTGGAGTGGGGAGGGAGGGGGACGAGTGGGCCACTTCTATTGGTCTTTCATTTCTCTATTTTCATCCGTCTTTGTTCTTTGGCTCCTGTGGGCCTCCCATCGCGGTGGCGTCTGTCGTCGCAGAGCACTGGCTCTGTGTGCATGCGCTGCAGAGCTCCGGCTCAGTAATTGAACACATCAGTCCAGCCGCTCCGCGGCACGTGGGATCTTCCCAGGCCAGGGATCGAACTGGCACCCCTTGCACTGCAAGGCGGTGTCCCTACCCGCTGGACCACCAGGGAAGCCCATGAAATGATATTTAATTAATAGTATTTTCTTGAGGTTCCAGTACAATCATTCTGTAAACTTTAGACATTTAAGAACTTCTCTGAGCTGTCACTGAAGATTACTGAGAAATAGCTTTAGAGAAGAATCCTTTAAACTTTCTCCTAGCACTATGAAGAAATTTTATTTCTTCAGATGAAATCTAATGTAAGATCTCAATACAGACAAAAATGGAGCCAGTCTGGGATGGGATATACATATGATTAATCTAGGATTATACATACCTGTAAACAACAAAACTCTGTAAAAGCCAAAAAAAAAAAAAAAAAGGTCAAAAAAAAAATGGAGCCAATCTAGATGAAGCAGGGGTAGCCCCACCCTTTCTGTCTCCCTTTGGGTACCCCTTGACCATCTGTGAAACTACTTAAGAAATTCTAAGAGCAGTTTGAAAATCAAAGTATTAAGAGACTTGCAGGGCTTCCCCTGGTGGTCCAGTGGGTAAGGACACCGCCTTGCAGTGCAAGGGGCACCGGTTCGAGCCCTGGCCTGGGAAGATCCCACGTGCCGCGGAGCAGCTGGACTGATGTGTCCAATTACCGAGCCGGAGCTCTGGAGCGCATGCGCCCAGAGCCGGCGCTCTGCAACGACAGACGCCACCGCGATGGGAGGCCCACAGGAGCCAAAGAACAAAGATGGATGAACATAGGGAAACGAAAGACCAATAGAAGTGGCCCGCCTGCTCACCTCCCTCCCCAACCCGACCCCCGCCAAAAATAAATAAATAAATAAATCTTTAAAAAAAAAAAAAAAGAGACTTGCATAGCACCCTTGAGTTACATCCAAAGTAAATAAAAATTACTAGCAGGCTGACTTTGAGACACCAGATGCTTTCAAATGCTGTCATCACCATAATTATGTTTATGATATTTTTACTTGTTTCTAATTAGAAAAGTGGTACCCCTCCTTATTTTGGACAAAGTGGAAAACAGAAAATTTAAAGATGAAAACAAAACGCATTATTGTAATTCTTAAGAGGTTTTTCAGCCGCTAGATTCTCAGTACAGACGTACCTCTTTTTATTGTGCTTCACTTTCTGACCGTTCACATATTGAAGGTTTCCACCAGGGAAGCCCATGAAATGATATTTAATTAATAGTATTTTCTTGAGGTTCCAGTACAATCATTCTGTAAACTTTAGACATTTAAGAACTTCTCTGAGCTGTCACTGAAGATTACTGAGAAATAGCTTTAGAGAAGAATCCTTTAAACTTTCTCCTAGCACTATGAAGAAATTTTATTTCTTCAGATGAAATCTAATGTAAGATCTCAATACAGACAAAAATGGAGCCAGTCTGGGATGGGATATACATATGATTAATCTAGGATTATACATACCTGTAAACAACAAAACTCTGTAAAAGCCAAAAAAAAAAAAAAAAAAGGTCAAAAAAAAAATGGAGCCAATCTAGATGAAGCAGGGGTAGCCCCACCCTTTCTGTCTCCCTTTGGGTACCCCTTGACCATCTGTGAAACTACTTAAGAAATTCTAAGAGCAGTTTGAAAATCAAAGTATTAAGAGACTTGCAGGGCTTCCCCTGGTGGTCCAGTGGGTAAGGACACCGCCTTGCAGTGCAAGGGGCACCGGTTCGAGCCCTGGCCTGGGAAGATCCCACGTGCCGCGGAGCAGCTGGACTGATGTGTCCAATTACCGAGCCGGAGCTCTGGAGCGCATGCGCCCAGAGCCGGCGCTCTGCAACGACAGACGCCACCGCGATGGGAGGCCCACAGGAGCCAAAGAACAAAGATGGATGAACATAGGGAAACGAAAGACCAATAGAAGTGGCCCGCCTGCTCACCTCCCTCCCCAACCCGACCCCCGCCAAAAATAAATAAATAAATAAATCTTTAAAAAAAAAAAAAAAGAGACTTGCATAGCACCCTTGAGTTACATCCAAAGTAAATAAAAATTACTAGCAGGCTGACTTTGAGACACCAGATGCTTTCAAATGCTGTCATCACCATAATTATGTTTATGATATTTTTACTTGTTTCTAATTAGAAAAGTGGTACCCCTCCTTATTTTGGACAAAGTGGAAAACAGAAAAATTTAAAGATGAAAACAAAACGCATTATTGTAATTCTTAAGAGGTTTTTCAGCCGCTAGATTCTCAGTACAGACGTACCTCTTTTTATTGTGCTTCACTTTCTGACCGTTCACATATTGAAGGTTTGTAGCAACCTATCTCAAGCAAGTCTACTGGTGCCATTTTTTAAACAGCATTTGCTCATTTCATGTCTCTGTGTCTCATTTTGGTAATTCTTACAATATTTCGAATTTTTTCATTGTTATGTTATGGTGATCTGTGATCACTGACCTTTTTTTTTCTTTTTTTTTTTGTGGGGTGGAGTGGGGAGGGAGGGGGTCAGGCTGGCCACTTCTATTGGTCTTTGATTTGTCTGTTTTCAACCATCTTTGTTCTTTGGCCCATGTGGGCCTCCCATCGCGGTGGCCTCTCTTGTCACAGAGCACCGGCTCTGGGCACATGTGCTCCAGAGCTCCAGCTCAGTAATTGGACACATTGGTCCAGCCGCTCCGCGGCACGTGGGATCTTCCCAGGCCAGGGATCCAACTGGCGCCCCTTGCACTGCAAGGCAGTGTCCTTACCCACTGGACCACCAGGGAAGCCCTTGATCACTGATCTTTGATGTTACTATTGAAAAGATTATGATTCATTGAAAATTTAGAAGATAGTTGGCAATTTTTAGCAATGAACTATTTTAAAATTAAGGTATGTATATTTGGGGGGGCAGTGTTATTGCACACTTAATAGACTACTGTATAGTGGAGACATAACTTTTTTTCAGTGAGCTCAGATCAAGTGTACAAACCTTGAAAGTTATAAAGGTCTGTAGTAAAACCTTTTCATCATTGCTCAGAACTGACCAGCCTTTCATACACACACCCACAGGCAAATCTCATCCACCAATAAGCCCGCAGTTATCCATTGTATCTGCACACATGCGCACGCACACACACACACACACACACACACACACAAACTCATTTTAAATTATTCTTTTGCTTCTCAGAACTACAGAGATCATGCATCGGGTAGACTGGGAGGTCTTCAGATGCTCAGATTTGGCTATTTTCATCACTGATCCACTTCAGTAGAGACATAACTCTTATATGCACTGGGAAACCAGGACATTACTATATGACTCGACTTATTGTGATATTCACTTTGTTGCAGTGGTCTGAAACTGAATCTGCAGGGTTTTCTTTCCCTAGGCTCAGTGGCCAGGTACATGACAGGAAATGGCAGCCAGGCAAGGTATTTTCCCTCAACTTATGAACTTCTTTTTCACATATATATTTATTAATTTAATCTCAAGCAAGTCTACTGGTGCCATTTTTAAACAGCTTTTGCTCTTTTCATGTCTTTGTGTCTCTTTTTGTTATTTCTTACAATTTTTCGAATTTTTTTTTTTTTTTTTTATGGTGTTTTGTGATCACTGACTTTTTTTTTTCTTTTTTTTTTTGTGGGGTGGAGTGGGGAGGGAGGGGGTCAGGCTGGCCACTTCTATTGGTCTTTGATTTGTCTGTTTTCAACCATCTTTGTTCTTTGGCCCATGTGGGCCTCCCATCGCGGTGGCCTCTCTTGTCACAGAGCACCGGCTCTGGGCACATGTGCTCCAGAGCTCCAGCTCAGTAATTGGACACATTGGTCCAGCCGCTCCGCGGCACGTGGGATCTTCCCAGGCCAGGGATCCAACTGGCGCCCCTTGCACTGCAAGGCAGTGTCCTTACCCACTGGACCACCAGGGAAGCCCTTGATCACTGATCTTTGATGTTACTATTGAAAAGATTATGATTCATTGAAAATTTAGAAGATAGTTGGCAATTTTTAGCAATGAACTATTTTAAAATTAAGGTATGTATATTTGGGGGGGCAGTGTTATTGCACACTTAATAGACTACTGTATAGTGGAGACATAACTTTTTTTCAGTGAGCTCAGATCAAGTGTACAAACCTTGAAAGTTATAAAGGTCTGTAGTAAAACCTTTTCATCATTGCTCAGAACTGACCAGCCTTTCATACACACACCCACAGGCAAATCTCATCCACCAATAAGCCCGCAGTTATCCATTGTATCTGCACACATGCGCACGCACACACACACACACACACACACACACACAAACTCATTTTAAATTATTCTTTTGCTTCTCAGAACTACAGAGATCATGCATCGGGTAGACTGGGAGGTCTTCAGATGCTCAGATTTGGCTATTTTCATCACTGATCCACTTCAGTAGAGACATAACTCTTATATGCACTGGGAAACCAGGACATTACTATATGACTCGACTTATTGTGATATTCACTTTGTTGCAGTGGTCTGAAACTGAATCTGCAGTATCTTCAAGGTGTGCCTATACTAGGCTTACATGAGGTTATTACACACATAGGCTCAGTGGCCAGGTACATGACAGGAAATGGCAGCCAGGCAAGGTATTTTCCCTCAACTTATGAACTTCTTTTTCACATATATATTTATTAATTTAAACAATTTTAAAATATTTGTGAATGTATGTCAAATGTGTGAAAGTTACGCCACATTTAGAATTTGCATTTAATAAATTATTTCTAACAAGAAGAATAAGGTTGCATTAAGTTAGAACTGTCCTGAAGAATTCTGTCATAAATGCTAGAGTTCAGTGATAGTATATCTTGTGTAAATAAGTGGATAGTCCATTTGGACTTTTATAGTAATTTATAGAGGATAAAGACTCAAAAAGCCAGACTCTAGATTTTTTCACTACTGTCCCTGTACAATTTATTCCTTCCTTGTGCCCCAGGAATGACTAAGATGGCCAAGATGATTGATGAGAGGCAGCAGGAACTGACTCACCAAGAGCATCGAGTGATGTTGGTAAACTCAATGAACACTGTGAAAGAGTTGCTGCCAGTTCTCATTTCAGGTATTTTCTGTCTCTACCTTACAGAAGAAAAAACATGTTACCATGTTCAAAATCCTGATGTTCGTTTTCTTTTCTGTTTAGCTACATGTCTTTTACCCTGGTAAAAATGCAGCTGATTAGCTAAGAGCCAGTGTGCATCTTCTCTAATGCTCTCCTCATGTTCTTTGTGTGAAGTGTTAGTTGCTAAGTCATGTCTGACTCTGCGACACCCACCAGGCTCCTCTGTCCACGGGATTCTCCAGGCAAGAATGCTGAAGTGGGTTGCCGTTTCCTTCTCCAGGGGATTTTTCCAACCCAGGGATTGAACTGGGGCCTCCTGCACTGCAGGCAGATTCTTTACTGTCTCAGTCACCAGGGAAGCCCTCTGTGTGTGAAACTGCCCCTCCTATTGTGTAGTACTGTTTCTCTTGAAGTTCTCAGAGGCTTCTTTGTCTCCGCTAGGAACTCTTGTTTTGAATATGTGGATGTTGACCCCTTTATACTTGGAAAAAAACCAAATAGGTGCTGAAATAGATATAGACACTATATAGTGAGCCCACAGTGCTTTCCTAGGAGATGCTTTGCTCTTGTCAACATTGAAGAACCAGTGCTCTGTACTAACTAGGATCACCTTCCCATTGGACAGAGCCCACAAATGTTAACGTGGCAGCTGCTCTCTCAACTATCGAAAGGAAGTTGCTTATTGAAAGTCTAGTATGTGTCAGACATCTCATTGTTTACAGAAATTTTCTTAATCAAATTGTGTGTTAGTTGGTTTAACTCTCAAAGGGCTTGTTTTCAGAATCTTATAAGACATAAAGTCACTGTAAACCCCCAGCTACTGCCTTCCAGCTTTGTCATTTCAGGTAGTGGCTAAAATAGGAGATAGTGTGAGAGTTCAAAAAGCCCTTACATGAACTAGAAAATAAACAAATTTTAAATAGCATCTCATAATCTCAAAAATATGTTTTTGAGACCAACTATTCTATGTGGCAGAAAGATTGTTGGGAAGAATCTTTCTCATCTGGGTAACTCAATAATGTATTGATTAACTTTGTTTTCATAATTTCAGTTTATGAGAAGATACTTTTTTCCCCCAGTGTCTCATTATTATTTTTTTGCTTACTTTTAGGGGTTAGATAGCCCCTTCTTTACATGGAAGATAAACCCAAGACTTTGGGATCTTCCACTAGGATAGAGGTAGCAGCAGTGTGCTATGGTAACAGTTTTACTGACTGTTTTTATCTTGTTCCATTAGGTTTGGATGGGGCCAGTGTAGGCCCGGGATGATAACTGATTTAGAAATAGTGGATGTTCTGTGACTCTGGATCTTCAGTACATACACGTTAAATTAGTTTCCTGATCCTGATCTTGTGATGTTTTGTACCTTCAGTTTTATTCACAGTGAAGATGTTGATACTAGAACTTTTACTGGCAGGTTTTCAGTGTTTGTTTTCATATTCAAGACCTTAGAAACCCAGAACATGTTCAAAGTATGGAGAATCTTGTATGACAATTGTAATGTAGTGAGGTTACATTCCCAACTTAGGTTCTGATGTTTTGTTTATTTTTGCAGCTATGAAGATTTTTGTAACAACTAAAAACTCAAAAAACCAAGGAATTGAAGAAGCTTTGAAAAATCGCAATTTTACTGTAGAAAAGATGAGTGCTGAAATTAATGAGATCATTCGTGTATTACAACTCACTTCTTGGGATGAAGATGCCTGGGCCAGCAAGGTAAGTGTTAACTGGGGAAGAAATTGGCAAAATCCCCAATTCTCCCCTCTTGGGGATGTGATTTTCTCGCATTTTATCTTCTAATTGCATGTAGTATAAGACTACTTAGATATTATGAAAGTAATTTCTTCTTTACTGTTGTTTCATGGATTATTTGCTGCTTTTGCACTTCTTCTTTGTTCAGAGGTAGAACAAATAAATAGGAATGTGGGGTGAATGTTGGTTGTACGCTGAGCTGTAGCTTTTCCTTCAAGTTGGAAGAAAAACTCCAGCTTGGTTGGGCTGGTGGAGGATTTCTGGTGTGGTGTATGCTCCCCTGGGTGGGAGCACTTTGCTTCCACTTTGCTTCTAGTGGATGAGAAATAGTTTACCTTTCACATGGGTGGCTGTTGCTAGGTGACTAAGTAAGATACAGGATATGCCTACAGTTGAATTTTATGGAAAACTTTTCTTAACCAGCTTTGACCTGGAGAAATCTACAATAGAAACTCTTGGCATTTCTAGATGTGTCCTTCATCATTCTGTTTTCCCTAAAGAAAGCTTCACTGAAATATTAGGTTTCACTTTGTCAGTTAGTTTGAGGGGTCCCTTTACCCTTGATCTAGAATTTCCTCTTTGACTGCACCAGGGTTGGTAGATTCCTCCTGGAGCCTAGCAGCTCTAGGCTGCTGGGTTTTGAGGTGCTGCTGCTCTGGTTTGCTTCTCTCTGTCTAGTGACTGGGAACAGAGACACTTGGGTTTACACTTCCTTTGTAGGAGCCCAAGATGCAGGCAATGGGGGGAACCCACTGTCTCCAGCACCCAGCTTTCGCTACCACATGGACCCAAATGTTGTCTCCAGGGGCACCCAGCAGGCTGGTTGCAGACTGCAGAGGAGATTTTGTAGTATGATTTCCACTGGGTGTCCAGTAGGGCTCTGTCCTCTAGGATACCTATAAGGTAAGGTCAAAGCTGGGCCCAAAAACACCAACGCTCACTCTCTTGTTGCCCAGGAAGTTAAACTAAATGTGTAGGAGAAATTAGCTTATCTTAACTATGGATTTGTTTTTAGAGGCATGAAAGTTTTGAACAAGTTGTAAGACTGTTTCTTAAATCCATATGGTAAAGTCATGTAAAATCTTTGATATTTTACTTAATTTTGCTTTTGCATATTTGACAACTTTCACTTCCCTGTTATGACTTCTTTATGCATCTTTTTTTTGTTGTTGTTGTTCTCTTGTTTGTTTTATTCTTTTTCTCACGTTTAGAAGGTAAGCTTTCTCTTGCCCTCTAGTTTCTTTCTTGCTTAAAAAATCAAAAAGCATGTCTGTGAGATTTTTTTGTGCTGTGTGCCATGCCTCATTCCGTGTGCCGGTGTGTAACACTGTGCTCGAATATGTGTCAGAATGTGACTTAATATGAGACTTGGGGTATGCTGGGCAAACTGATAGCTGATAGCTCATATGGAACTGTTTGGAGTGGGGGAGCAAAAGGAAAGATATTAATATGGGATATCAGAGTTTCTGTGTTTGGTGAATGCTTTCCTCTCTTTGGGGACTTTCCTGGTGGCTCAGTGGTAAAGAATCTGCCTGCCAAAGCAGGAGATGTGGGTTCAATCCCTGGGTCAGGAAGATCCCCTGGAGAAGGAAATAGTAACCCACTGCAGTGTTCTTGCCAGAAGAATTCCATGGACAGAGGAGCCTGGTGGGCTACAGTCCATGGGGTTGTAGAGTCAGACACAACTGAACAACTAAACAGTTCCTCTCTTTGAGCAGGCTCCAGGGAACTGCTTTGGCTTGGTCATTTCCATTGACTTCCTTTGAGGGGCAGATTTCCCCAGGTGGGTGACCCCTACATTATCTGTGGATCCTGCTCATAGCAAAGGAAACTTCCAGTTGATGCTATCTCTGCATTTGCCTCTCCTACCAGTTTCTTTTGCAGGCTCTGGAATTTGGCTTTTGGAGATGCATTGGTGGGGTTTTAAGCCATAATGAAAATGGGTAGCGTAGGGTCTTGACGGGGCACCTGTCCTTCACAGGAATCCTAGTCTTCAGAATCCAAAGGAAAAAATCAGGCGTACCTAAAGTTTTTCCTAACTTCAGCCCCTGGCTCACTGCATGTTCTGCTGTCTGAGCTGTGAATCAGCCATCGTTCTCCATGACCTCATGTTCCCCCAACCTAATCTCTTTCCTTATTCTCTTCCCTTTGCTTCTAGCGGATGAGAAATAGTTTAAAAGAGAAAAAAGAAAAGGAGGAGCAGGCACTGCAACCTTCATGTTTCTCTTATTTTCGGAGGGGAAAAGTCATCCATCAATTAGTAAATAAGTGTTACTGAGCTTTATTTTGTGCAAGTTCAAGAGCTGCTTCTTTAAAAACCAAAACCAAAACTGTAGTCTGTTGAGGTTTTTCAGGAGGGAGATTAGGCATTTGGGGAAATATACGAGGGCTATAGACCTGGTCCCAACTATGTACAGTCTAATAGCCATCTCAGTTTTATGCTGATCTGGAAGGAACCAGACTGTTAGGTTGCTGTAAAACTATCAGAATGAAAGGAAATAAATAAAATTAGTTCAGCCAAAAGAAGCTAAGTACCAAATGACATTAGAATGAGCAACAAATATTTACCTTTTAACTTGAGTTTGCTTTTGTTATACATTAACCTGATTCAAAAATGAAAATGCTATAAAAAGATAAACATGACACAGTTTAGTCTCATCCCCATCCCTTTCCACTCTACCTTCCTTACCCCCTAAGAGTAATTGTTTTTATTAGTTACAAGAATATTTAGAAAGAAAATTTTACCTTGGAAATAGATATCAGTAGCTAGGGTTTTAGTTATTCTTCAGTTCAATAGCATTGTACGTATTTCATTGCTCAACTATAAGCAGTGAATTAATCAGACCTTGTGTCTGTCTGTGACCCCTGGGTTCCCATTCTGTTTAATACATACAGTATTTTTACCTCCTCTTACCCCTACCATTAAAGAATTAACTTTGTCTTACCATACTTGTTTCATGCTTCCCCATTGGTGCAGTTTTCTCCTGGAAAGTGATGATTCCTCTAGAAAAGTGGGGAAGAAAGTAAGTGGAAAAAATTCTTGGTAAAAGTGCGTCTTGCCAAATTAGATTTTAAAGAGGCATTGCAATAGCTGACTATTTTATGCTTTATACCTACCTTCAGTTGGGTTGGCAGATTTACAAATTTAAAAGTACTTTGACTTTAAACATTTCCTTTTATTTTGAAAATAAAAAATTTCCCCTCCTTAAATCAGTAATCATCTTGCAATGATTATTAAACATTCGTTTAGCATTTTTCCTGGGAATATATTAGGAGACAAAAGAATTTAGGGGTTAAACACAATTCTAATTTTACCCTTTGTAAATTTAGCAATCTATATTTAATATTTTTGCTATTTATATTTCTTGTATTTTGATGCATGCTGAGAATAAAGAGGAAGTGGGAAAAATTTTAAAAACATTTCATTGCTAAGATTTTTTGAACCCTGTCTAGGTTTCTGTAACTGCACCCTGAGTCATTGGATACAGTTATTCAGAATTCATCCCTGTGGTGTGTCTCCTCCCACTGCGGGGCTTGGTTGGTGGAGCGTAAATTGTAGTGAGTGACTCAGATGTCTTGCACCGATCAGAGTTACTAAAGAAGGAAATACTGCTTTGAACATGTGATCCTATAATACTTGCCCTTACTGCAGACCTTTGGGGATTTAAGGGTTGATTTTTAATTTCAATTTTGAAAAAATAAGGTTGTATATGAGCTTTTTATGAATCTTTTAGTAGCCTATGATGCAGTACTAGTGTTTTAGTATACAGTTATTACAATAAAGGATTTGTCTCTTGGAGTTTAAGATAAATAGTTAATTTAGGCATTTATGATACCAAAGGAGAAAAGCCTAACATGTTAAAGGAATTGACATTGCCCTTCTTTTTTTTTTTAAGATTTATTTATTTATTTATTTTGGGGGGGTGGGGAGGGAGGAGAGCAGGCGGGTCACTTCTATTGGTCTTTCATTTATCTATTTTCATCCATCTTTGTTCTTTGGCCCATGTGGGCCTCCCATCACGGTGGCCTCTGTTGTCGCAGAGCACCTGCTCTGGGCGCATGCGCTCCAGAGCTCCGGTTCGGTAATTGGACACATCGGTCCAGCCGCTCCATGGCATGTGGGATCTTCCCAGGCCAGGGATCGAACCGGTGCCCCTTGCATTGCAAGGCAGTGTTCTTACCCACTGGACCACCAGGGAAGCCCGACATTGCCCTTCTGATCCAAGTGACTTTTTAGTCGGTGCCACTGATTGTGTGTATGTAGGTGGTGAAGAATTATAGCATTGAAAAAGGATTCCTTAAGATGAGGAACTGATGCCTGAGAGGGTGACTTGGCTGAATGCTCAGTGCATGACAACTATCTCTCCAAGTTTATAAAATTTTGTGCTGCTGGCCAGTCTATCTTTCCCAAAACATCTTTGTTTAAAACATGGATTTGGAGGTAGAAGTATGGTCAGGAATGGAATGGAATGGGCAGGATGGGGACAGGTGTTAGTAGAAAAAGTAGAGTAGGTTGGGCAGTGCATGAGAGAGGGTCCTTAGTCCCATATTTAAAGTTTTCAAGAGCCTTGGATTGCAGATGCTCACTTTTCCTACCGCAGTTCGTCTTGATTGTCTGTGGGAGGCACTCACTGGTTCTTGGTATTAATATTAGTCACTTTTCTTTAGGTCTAACTCTTTATTAAATTTCAGAAGTGTTTCAGTTCCTGGAAAAGCATGGAGAAAGAAGTCTTTTAGGTAGTCCTTCTGACTTTCGGTATGCGTGGCAGACTGCCAAGGGGCTGTGTTTCTTTTCATTTAAAATCTGAACTCCTGAGAGTTTTACAATGAAAGGACCTGAGCAAGAGGGGACCAGATCCCTGCCAGCTGGCCCCAAAGCTGCACAACTAGAGCTGGTCTTTTTTATATTCGCTGAAAAAAAAAACAAACAAAAAACAAACAAAAAAGTGAACAACAGCAACAAACAGAGAAGAGGTTGGTAGAGACTTTTCTCTTTCCCCATTTTGAGATTTTACAGATAAATACTTAGTGAAGATGCAGTTTTTTCCTCTTCTATTTTTTACCAGAGTGTACTCTGGGTACTTAGACCTGTATGACAACATTTAACTAAAAACTTTTTGGTACCTCATGTAGTTGGCTAGAGACTTATGGTTATTTTCATCCTTCATAAGTATCTCAGAATTACTTCTTAGTCCTAGTTGAATTTATTTGTATCTTACGTTACTATATTTCTTTTGTTACTTGTGTCAGAATTCTATCAATGTCTTAATAAACACAGCCCTTCAAAAGGAATTCTTATGACATGCTTAGAAGACCAAAACGTTTGTTCCCATAGACATATTTGCTTTTAATATGGTTGACCAAAAAGTTCGTCTGGGACTCGAACAAACTTTTTGGCCAGTCCAATAGATACAACATTAAAATGTATTGTGTTTAAATGATTATTTACAATTTGCCCTATTCGTAAAGAATTTAAAGTGGCCCTCTCAGTGACCATTTTAAATCTCCAAAATTTAAAAAAAATTCGTGCTATTAAAAACTGCTAATTGAAGCTCCCAGTTTAAAAATGCATCTTCATTGCAAATTTGCCATTGGTTCTTTTTAGGAGGAAATGAGCATCTCTCAAGCTTAATTTCTTGGTATTGTCATATCTCTTACTCAGAACCAAAAGTACTCACATCCTGAGAGTCAGAGTCTTTCCTTGAAGCATGATAGCCAGGCAGGGAGAAAAAAAGGAGTGACTTTTTTTTTTTAAGCTTTTATTTTACTTTTAACTTTTACAGAGTTTTGTTGTTTACAGATATGTGTGTTCCCAGATTAGTCATATGTATATCCCCCTCATTCCACCCCAAAAGGAATGATTTTTGAGGATATTAAATACTGAGCAAAATCAGTTTGGCTATTGTGTTTCAAATCATTTTTGGGCAGTGGAGAGAAAAAGTAGTTATTAAGGTTAGTAAGAATTATGAATTTGATTTGTAGAGCTAATTTTCTGAGCAGTATTAACCAGTCTAAAATTGGCAAAGCAAAAGATTTGCTGACTACTGTAAAAGGTTAGTGGAATCTTTGACAACTCTTTGCTAAAAGAAAAAAAAATCTTGAATTTCATCTAACAGAAAATAATGAGGTTTGAAATCAAATTGGGCTTCTAGAACTGAGTCCCTTAATTTGTAAAGTTAAATTACATTTAAAATTGAAGTTAAATGAAGCAATGAAGAAAAAAAATGCCTAAAGTAGAACCTAATGTGCAAGAAATGCTCTAATTAAGGTTAGTTTCCTAACAGGTTTTAATACTAGAGTAGATGCTAAAAAATTTCTGATCTCTGTTTCCTCTTAAATTTAGATTTTTGAAATAATAAGTATTAATTGATTTTTTCACTGAATATATATGTGTATTAGAGAAATGGTTATTGACAGACTTTAAATGAAGTACTTTTACATGGCTCTAAAGTGTGTGCATGGTATTTTCTAGGTGAGAGATTGTGACTTTTTTTAAAAGTATCTGTATCTAGACAAAGTTCTATAACTTGTACTATAGGCTAAAGGCTATCCAGTTCTCTGCAATTGGGTACTACCTGAGATTCTCTTTAAAATGATGTTGATTTGGGCCTTGCTAATTTGATATCAAGCTAAAGTTGCCTTTTTAAGGCAAGGATTACTGTACAGATTAATTAGAACAAGATGGAAGAGGACCAAATATTTAAATCATTTGAGAATCAAAGCACTTAAATGCCACTTGTCTACTTATACTAAATACAAATGAGTTTTAAAATAATCTCTTATACGGGAAGACTGACTTTTCCTTGAAGCATGATAGCCAGGCAGGGAGAAAAGGAGTGACTTTTTTTAAGCTTTTATTTTACTTTTAACATTTACAGAGTTTTATTGTTTACAGATATGTGTGTTCCCAGATTAGTCATATGTATATCCCCCTCATTCCACCCCAAAAGGAATGATTTTTGAGGATATTAAATACTGAGCAAAATCAGTTTGGCTATTGTGTTTCAAATCATTTTTGGGCAGTGGAGAGAAAAAGTAGTTATTAAGGTTAGTAAGAATTATGAATTTGATTTGTAGAGCTAATTTTCTGAGCAGTATTAACCAGTCTAAAATTGGCAAAGCAAAAGATTTGCTGACTACTGTAAAAGGTTAGTGGAATCTTTGACAACTCTTTGCTAAAAGAAAAAAAAATCTTGAATTTCATCTAACAGAAAATAATGAGGTTTGAAATCAAATTGGGCTTCTAGAACTGAGTCCCTTAATTTGTAAAGTTAAATTACATTTAAAATTGAAGTTAAATGAAGCAATGAAGAAAAAAAATGCCTAAAGTAGAACCTAATGTGCAAGAAATGCTCTAATTAAGGTTAGTTTCCTAACAGGTTTTAATACTAGAGTAGATGCTAAAAAATTTCTGATCTCTGTTTCCTCTTAAATTTAGATTTTTGAAATAATAAGTATTAATTGATTTTTTCACTGAATATATATGTGTATTAGAGAAATGGTTATTGACAGACTTTAAATGAAGTACTTTTACATGGCTCTAAAGTGTGTGCATGGTATTTTCTAGGTGAGAGATTGTGACTTTTTTTAAAAGTATCTGTATCTAGACAAAGTTCTATAACTTGTACTATAGGCTAAAGGCTATCCAGTTCTCTGCAATTGGGTACTACCTGAGATTCTCTTTAAAATGATGTTGATTTGGGCCTTGCTAATTTGATATCAAGCTAAAGTTGCCTTTTTAAGGCAAGGATTACTGTACAGATTAATTAGAACAAGATGGAAGAGGACCAAATATTTAAATCATTTGAGAATCAAAGCACTTAAATGCCACTTGTCTACTTATACTAAATACAAATGAGTTTTAAAATAGATCCTCTTATGACAGCCTTTTATTGATAGGTAGCTGCCGTAATTTTATATAACTCAATGATAAAAATATTTTTTGCATTTTTAAAATAATTTAGTTCACTTCTTTTTAGTTGCTATAAGAATTTGTTATTTAGAGGCGGAGGTAGACAAGGTTATAACAGGAGAGCAGTCTGTATCTGTTTAGACAGGGAAAGAGGGAATCCAGAGCTGAGAGTCCTATAATTTGACTCGGTACTTGGGAAAAGCTGAGGTCAGGCTGCCGAAACCCTAAGCCTAATTATGAGTGCTCCCGTTGCTTAACTGGTGCCAGAGCTGGGTTTGGTTTCAATTGATAGTGGGGATGCTCCTAGTGCCCCCAAGTGGAAAACTGGTGGCACCACACTTTTAAGAACCCTGCTCAGCAGGAGTGGAAATTGAAAAAAAGGCATTCCCTAGAGTCTCAGAGTGTAACTCTGTGCTGTGATGGATGGACTCTGTAAGAGCCAGTTCCCTAAGTATTAACAAATGGGAGAGAGACTGTTTTTTCAGGTGTTAGATACTTAAGAG
Organism: Tragulus kanchil; assembly: GCA_022376925.1. Classification (NCBI taxonomy): domain Eukaryota; kingdom Metazoa; phylum Chordata; class Mammalia; order Artiodactyla; family Tragulidae; genus Tragulus; species Tragulus kanchil. Next base: position 49,781,810 of record JAIOJX010000005.1, read on the forward strand.
AGGGCCAGTCTTTGAGTTGTAATAATGGGTATATGCATATTTGTTATGTTGTTTTCTGTATTTTCATTTGCTTAAAAACTTTATTAAAATATGTGCCTGTTTAAAAGGTAATTAGTCTGTTGTTTGAACTTCTCATGTTATATCCTGGGAGATTTTATGCTAGTCACTGTGAATCCTGATTGTAAACAATAGATTGAGATTCACTTATTTTATCTTGCCTTTTCTTCCAGGTTAGGGATGATAAGGAACTAAGGATGAGGAGTGGTGGGGAAGGGTACAAAAGACACTTCTTTCTTGTAATACACTTAGTGGTTTATTTGTGGAATTAAAACTAAATTGCTAGATGAAAATGATGTTGATTTGGGCCTTGCTAATTTGATATCAAGCTAAAGTTGCCTTTTTAAGGCAAGGATTACTGTACAGATTAATTAGAACAAGATGGAAGAGGACCAAATATTTAAATCATTTGAGAATCAAAGCACTTAAATGCCACTTGTCTACTTATACTAAATACAAATGAGTTTTAAAATAGATCCTCTTATGACAGCCTTTTATTGATAGGTAGCTGCCGTAATTTTATATAACTCAATGATAAAAATATTTTTTGCATTTTTAAAATAATTTAGTTCACTTCTTTTTAGTTGCTATAAGAATTTGTTATTTAGAGGCGGAGGTAGACAAGGTTATAACAGGAGAGCAGTCTGTATCTGTTTAGACAGGGAAAGAGGGAATCCAGAGCTGAGAGTCCTATAATTTGACTCGGTACTTGGGAAAAGCTGAGGTCAGGCTGCCGAAACCCTAAGCCTAATTATGAGTGCTCCCGTTGCTTAACTGGTGCCAGAGCTGGGTTTGGTTTCAATTGATAGTGGGGATGCTCCTAGTGCCCCCAAGTGGAAAACTGGTGGCACCACACTTTTAAGAACCCTGCTCAGCAGGAGTGGAAATTGAAAAAAAGGCATTCCCTAGAGTCTCAGAGTGTAACTCTGTGCTGTGATGGATGGACTCTGTAAGAGCCAGTTCCCTAAGTATTAACAAATGGGAGAGAGACTGTTTTTTCAGGTGTTAGATACTTAAGAGAGGGCCAGTCTTTGAGTTGTAATAATGGGTATATGCATATTTGTTATGTTGTTTTCTGTATTTTCATTTGCTTAAAAACTTTATTAAAATATGTGCCTGTTTAAAAGGTAATTAGTCTGTTGTTTGAACTTCTCATGTTATATCCTGGGAGATTTTATGCTAGTCACTGTGAATCCTGATTGTAAACAATAGATTGAGATTCACTTATTTTATCTTGCCTTTTCTTCCAGGTTAGGGATGATAAGGGAACTAAGGATGAGGAGTGGTGGGGAAGGGTACAAAAGACACTTCTTTCTTGTAATACACTTAGTGGTTTATTTGTGGAATTAAAACTAAATTGCTAGATGAAAATTTTCAGTTTTTCTTCCAGCCAGTAATTCCAGGTTCCTCAGACTAATTAAACATAGTGAAACATCATCCAGTGTGTGTATATTTCAAAACAAGATGTAAGAGAAACTTTGATTTGTGGCACCACATCCTAATGAGGCTTCTCTGAAGCCAGGAGGGTTTTGGCAGGGCTGCAGTCGATGAATGTTGACTAGTGGAAAGGTTGATAATGAGGCATGTGACAACAGAGTTTTTTCCTACTGAAAATATTAAACTGCTTTTGACTTGAGCAGCTTTACCAGTTTAGCAATGGGGAGACCAGGAAATAGAAGTAACTGAAGATTTGCATGCAAGATGCTGCATTTTGACAGAAATAAGCATTATGGAGTGATAAAAAAATTTTAAGGCTGTTTTAGGACTACTGTAGCTATTGTATGTTGATGGTGTAACTTTTTTTCTGCTTTACTTTGTTTATCATGATATCTCAGTTTTTTCAAAGGAAGTAACTGTGGTACTTTTCTTCAAAAGGACACTGAAGCCATGAAGAGAGCATTGGCCTCTATAGACTCCAAACTGAACCAGGCTAAAGGTTGGCTCCGTGATCCCAGTGCCTCCCCAGGTAACCTTTTGGTTCTACTTTTCTGACAGATACAACAAGAAGCCAACACCCAGGAAAACAAAAGAAAAAGGAAAAGAAAAGAAAGAAATCATTTCATAATTTCATAATCCTGAGATAACTATTGCAACATTTAGGGGCACACTCCATTCTCTGATAGTTTTGACTAAGTGAAGCATTCCTGGTCTTTAAAAGGATGAAAGGCATAAACTAATTACCTCTCATCACAGAGAAATAAACTAAAGTGAACTGGACATTCTTTGCCAGATATTGGTTCACCCCCTTCCCTGAATCAGAAAAGTAATTATTTTGAATAAAAGCTCTTATCTTGTAGTTCCCATTGGGCAGATATCCATTTATGTCAACAGACTACTTAATTAAGCAGATGAAATGATAATGAACTAAGGATGAGGAGTGGTGGGGAAGGGTACAAAAGACACTTCTTTCTTGTAATACACTTAGTGGTTTATTTGTGGAATTAAAACTAAATTGCTAGATGAAAATTTTCAGTTTTTCTTCCAGCCAGTAATTCCAGGTTCCTCAGACTAATTAAACATAGTGAAACATCATCCAGTGTGTGTATATTTCAAAACAAGATGTAAGAGAAACTTTGATTTGTGGCACCACATCCTAATGAGGCTTCTCTGAAGCCAGGAGGGTTTTGGCAGGGCTGCAGTCGATGAATGTTGACTAGTGGAAAGGTTGATAATGAGGCATGTGACAACAGAGTTTTTTCCTACTGAAAATATTAAACTGCTTTTGACTTGAGCAGCTTTACCAGTTTAGCAATGGGGAGACCAGGAAATAGAAGTAACTGAAGATTTGCATGCAAGATGCTGCATTTTGACAGAAATAAGCATTATGGAGTGATAAAAAAATTTTAAGGCTGTTTTAGGACTACTGTAGCTATTGTATGTTGATGGTGTAACTTTTTTTCTGCTTTACTTTGTTTATCATGATATCTCAGTTTTTTCAAAGGAAGTAACTGTGGTACTTTTCTTCAAAAGGACACTGAAGCCATGAAGAGAGCATTGGCCTCTATAGACTCCAAACTGAACCAGGCTAAAGGTTGGCTCCGTGATCCCAGTGCCTCCCCAGGTAACCTTTTGGTTCTACTTTTCTGACAGATACAACAAGAAGCCAACACCCAGGAAAACAAAAGAAAAAGGAAAAGAAAAGAAAGAAATCATTTCATAATTTCATAATCCTGAGATAACTATTGCAACATTTAGGGGCACACTCCATTCTCTGATAGTTTTGACTAAGTGAAGCATTCCTGGTCTTTAAAAGGATGAAAGGCATAAACTAATTACCTCTCATCACAGAGAAATAAACTAAAGTGAACTGGACATTCTTTGCCAGATATTGGTTCACCCCCTTCCCTGAATCAGAAAAGTAATTATTTTGAATAAAAGCTCTTATCTTGTAGTTCCCATTGGGCAGATATCCATTTATGTCAACAGACTACTTAATTAAGCAGATGAAATGATAATGCTAATAAGAATTGGGGAGCAAAGTTGACTTGTATAAAGATAAGACCCAAATAGGTTATTGAGCTAGGCTTTATGGATTTCTAATCTAATATTTATTCAGTTTTAGATTAATATTTGAAAGACTGTGAAAAGCCTAATGGAGTTTGGAGGTGTTAAGTACTATTAAATTGTTAGAGTCTATTTTCATCATCCATATGCTTACCACAAGCTGCTTATTGTCTCCAGATGGGTATGGTTCCAATGTTCTTTATCCAGCCATCTCTGTGGTTGAAACCTCACCCTGTGGTTTAAGGGCACTGCTTGACTGTTCACTATCAGATAGCCTTCTATTCACTAGTCATTTAAAATCATCCATTCCTTCACAGATGAAATGACTTGCAAAGCATCCTCTCTAAATAATTAATAGGTCTACAGTGTAGAAATTGAATCTCTTTTTTTTCTCTCTCTCTTTTCTTTTTTTCGCTGTACCACCTGGCTTGTGAGAATCTCAGTTCCCCAACCAAGGATTGAGCACAGGTCACGGCAATGAAAGCCCAGCATCCTATCTATTAGACTAACAGGGAACTATCTTGAATATCTCTTTATTTTAGGTGATGCTGGTGAACAGGCCATCAGACAGATCTTAGATGAAGCTGGAAAAGTTGGTGAACTCTGTGCAGGCAAAGAACGCAGGGAAATCCTGGGAACCTGCAAGATGCTTGGGCAGATGACTGACCAAGTGGCTGACCTCCGAGCCAGGTAAAGCTCCTCTGCTCTCACCTTAGCAGTAGAGGTAACAGCTGGGATCTTGTTTCTGATAGAGTGACTCAGAAAGGAAGTTTCAGTGAATTTTACTGAGTTCTTGGGTTATAGATAGGTAGATATTATACTCTACTAATTCTCTGAGTGAATTTTCCTTCTGATGAGATTTTAACATATGTAGATATCTTGTCATAAAGTTGAAATTGAAATCTGTTTTCTTTTTTTAAATTTCTAGCCATAGGCTTATAAAAAATAAGGTACAGTGGATAGATGAAGGATGGATAGGAAAAAACATAAATTGGAATTATTTTACATGTCATTTAAAAAATCAGTTAAATAGATTATCCTCTGTGTTAGTCATATCTAGGCTCTACTGAGTTTCTATCTGATGATTATTCACTTAGTTTTATAATTCTTTTTTTTTTTAAAGATTTATTTATTTATTTATTTATGTTGGGCAGGGGTTGGGTTGGGGAGAGAGGGGAGTGGGCAGGCCACTTCTATTGATCTTTCATTTCTCCATTTTCATCCATCTTTGTTCTTTGGCTCCTATGGGCCTCCCATCGTGGTGGCGTCTGTCGCTGCAGAGCTCTGACTCTGGGTGCATGCGTTCCAGAGCTCCGGCTCGGTGATTGGACACGTGGGTCCAGCCGCTCCGCGGCACGTGAGATCTTCCCAGGCCAGGGATCGAACCGGCGCCCCTTGCACAGCAAGGCGGTGTCCTTACCCACTGGACCACCAGGGGAAGCCCAGTTTTATAATTCTTTTACCTATCTCTTAGCCAGTTCAAGTTCTGACTTTTAAAATTGACTTTCATTCCCCCAAACTATGTATAGTTTGATATTAACAACACTTAGTATAATAGATGTGTTTGGAACTCATGCATATAGTTAATGAAGTTCTAAGAGATCCTCATTTTTATGGAATTTTATACTATGGAAATAGAGAAAAATTGAGGTATGATGACACACTGGTATAGATCAGGTTTAATTTTGCTTCAAGATTGTCATGGTACATCTTGAGATAATTGGAATATAGGATCTCCCTACAAACTAAGGCCTCAGGAACACTACTTGATGGGTTGCACACCATTACACGTGGCCTCGAATGTATTAACATAATAGAATTCAGAATATAATAGTTCTTTTTTTTTTGGCCACGCTGTATGGAATTTGGGATCTTAGTTTCCCAACCAGGGATTGAACTTGTGTCCCCGGCATTAGAAACATAGAGTCTTAACCATTGGACCACCAGGGAAGTCCTGAATACAGTTATTACAGAGAGGTTCCTAACCTGTTTTGGATCAAGGTCATTTTTATACTTTGATGGAAACCATTAATCTCTGCCTAAAAAAGATATGTATATACTATGAATAATTACTAGAGGTGCATGGATTCACCCTAGCCCTGGAAGCTCCATAGGCTTCGGGTTAAGAGTCTTCACCTTGAAGGGGAGAAGGAGCAGCATAAGTAAATGTGATCTCATTGAGTGCAGTGGGCCTTTCCTCCTGCTGTGAAGCAGTCTCCTCTGTCATGAGCATGACAGGAACTTTACAGAAAGGACAAAAAGAAGTTCTGTTCCCATTCGGAGAAATGCCAATGCCGTTTTGACAAGATTCTTGGCTCTGCTAATTTCTCACTGCCAGTTCTTTTGTCTGCAGCCTTTTCACAGTGTGGTAGACAGTTTTCAGTTGGAATTCTCAAGTACATAGTTGTATGTATTTGGAGAGGGATGAGTCTAAGCAAGAGAACGAGGTACTTGTGTATAGGATCTACCATAAATCTGAAAAGAGACTAGGCTGGGACAGTGAGGAGCCCCAGTGAGTCTGCTTCACACTGGTGCCTACAATAATGTTTCACAGTGAAAGATTACAAAACTGTCTCCCCGTTATTCTTTCTTAAATATGCCTAGCTTTCTAGTTACACTTCAGTGACTGCAAGTCAGTAATAATTTCCTCTTTGGTATTCTTCTGTTCAGTCACCTAGGATTTCTAGGGTTGTAAATGTATATTTCCCCCTCTATGGGACTCAAGAAACTTTTTATTTTGAATGAAAAATTATATAACCCATAAATATTTCTGTTTTTTTCACGGTTGGACTTTTATACAAACAGGGTCCCTCATCATTACTAGCACGGTTGGACCCCTTTATACAAACAGGGTCCCTCAAGATTGTCATGGTAAAAAAACAAATTCAGGAACACTACTTGATGGGTTGCACACCATTACACGTGGCCTCGAATGTATTAACATAATAGAATTCAGAATATAATAGTTCTTTTTTTTGGCCACGCTGTATGGAATTTGGGATCTTAGTTTCCCAACCAGGGATTGAACTTGTGTCCCCGGCATTAGAAACATAGAGTCTTAACCATTGGACCACCAGGGAAGTCCTGAATACAGTTATTACAGAGAGGTTCCTAACCTGTTTTGGATCAAGGTCATTTTTATACTTTGATGGAAACCATTAATCTCTGCCTAAAAAAGATATGTATATACTATGAATAATTACTAGAGGTGCATGGATTCACCCTAGCCCTGGAAGCTCCATAGGCTTCGGGTTAAGAGTCTTCACCTTGAAGGGGAGAAGGAGCAGCATAAGTAAATGTGATCTCATTGAGTGCAGTGGGCCTTTCCTCCTGCTGTGAAGCAGTCTCCTCTGTCATGAGCATGACAGGAACTTTACAGAAAGGACAAAAAGAAGTTCTGTTCCCATTCGGAGAAATGCCAATGCCGTTTTGACAAGATTCTTGGCTCTGCTAATTTCTCACTGCCAGTTCTTTTGTCTGCAGCCTTTTCACAGTGTGGTAGACAGTTTTCAGTTGGAATTCTCAAGTACATAGTTGTATGTATTTGGAGAGGGATGAGTCTAAGCAAGAGAACGAGGTACTTGTGTATAGGATCTACCATAAATCTGAAAAGAGACTAGGCTGGGACAGTGAGGAGCCCCAGTGAGTCTGCTTCACACTGGTGCCTACAATAATGTTTCACAGTGAAAGATTACAAAACTGTCTCCCCGTTATTCTTTCTTAAATATGCCTAGCTTTCTAGTTACACTTCAGTGACTGCAAGTCAGTAATAATTTCCTCTTTGGTATTCTTCTGTTCAGTCACCTAGGATTTCTAGGGTTGTAAATGTATATTTCCCCCTCTATGGGACTCAAGAAACTTTTTATTTTGAATGAAAAATTATATAACCCATAAATATTTCTGTTTTTTTCACGGTTGGACTTTTATACAAACAGGGTCCCTCATCATTACTAGACTTGAAGGAAAAAAGCAAGTTGAAACAAAAAGTATATTTCCAAAAGTCTTAGACTCCTCTGCCATGCAAAAGAGGGTTGTCAAGTACAAACAAAAGATGAGATTTAGGGCTTCTCTGGTGGTCCAGTGGGTAAGGACACCGCCTTGCAGTACAAGGGGCGCCAGTTTGATCCCTGGCCTGGGAAGATCCTACCTGCTGTGGAGCAGCTGGACCAATGTGTCCATCTACGGAGCCAGTGCTCTGGAGCTCATGCATCCAGAACTGGTGCTCCGCAGCAAGAGAGGCCACTGTGATGGAAGACCCATACAGGCCAAAGAACAAAGATGGATGGAAATAGTAAATGAAAGACCAAACAGACGTGGCCAAACCAATAATAATAATAATAAAAGAAGTGACCATAAAAAAAATTTAAAAAAAAAAGCTGAGATGTATGTATATATATATGTACATATATATATGCCTTTTATATACTTGGCAATAAATACGACTTAGTTCATTACTTTAAATATTGATATTCATGGAAAACATAAATTTAAAAAGAGGATAGATACATGAATAATAAATCCATGAATCATACTATTGTTAAGGGAAGCAAAGATTTTTGGAGTTTATCCTAAAATTGGAAGCTCAAGTGATGATGATCAGCCATACCATTACATGCCATACAGGAGCTAGGATTTGAACACAGATCTCCTTGGTCCTGGTGCAGTGTGCTTTCAGTAACGCTATGTGTGCTGGCTCCTGAAACATTTTCAATGTATACTTGCCTGTAAATAAGAAAATTTAATGGACTGTTAATTTTTAAAGCACACATACTATGGTAACCAAACCCTCCACAGCAATAAGATCACAAGCATATTTGCCCTCCTGAAGATTAGATTTGATTATGTAATCAACACCAAGAGGAAAATTATACTTATCAAAATTTGCAGGTCTGGTCTTTAAAGTGGTTACATAGTGGTTATGTAGTTTAAAGCAACTGTATAGTTTTTTGTTGTTGTTTTGTTTTGACCATGATACATGACATGAAGAGTCTTAATTCCTTGACCTACAGGAATGAAAGGGACATAGGATTGAACCCAAATATGTTAGCAAAATGAAATAGACTGTGCTTTTAGTAATATTTTGCCATTAAGAGTTTGAGAGAGTACAACAGCAGCATCTGTCTGTTTGAGTAGAGGTCAAGGAGCCTCGCCGGTGGCCATGCAGAAAGCCCAGCAAGTGTCTCAGGGTCTGGATGTGCTTACAGCAAAAGTGGAAAACGCAGCACGCAAGCTGGAAGCCATGACCAACTCAAAGCAGAGCATTGCGAAGAAGATCGATGCTGCTCAGGTAACAATGGTGATTTTCATGAGGGATAGGAAATAAAGACAAAGAGAAATAAATGTTCCATAAATATCCTATATCCTTTGATTTTCTGTGGGTAGACAATGGGTGTTTCTAAGTGATACTGATTCCCAATAGTTGCCGATGTTAACACATTCTGTACTACCACAGGGTCAAGAGTAGTGTTTATATTTTGAAATAGAGATCTTAATTTTGAGTACCTCAGTTAGTTAAAAGTCAGTGTTCAAAAAAAAAGTCATGTTCTGAGTACATTCTCCTAGTTCCTGATGGAGATTACAGTATGTTAAACCTGTTTTTTTTTTCCCAAACTTGTTCTTTATCTTCAGATTTCACAACTATATTTGGTCATAGCGGTGTTAAAGTTTTTTTTAAACATGCATATCTTTTTTTCTTTCTTTTTTTTTTTTTAATTTTGGCCTCTTGGTTTTTTATTTATCCATCTTCACTCTTTGGCCTGTGTGGGCCTCCCATCGCATGGCCTGTACTGTTGCAGAGCACTGGCTCTGGTTGCATGCGCTCCAGAGTGCTGGCTTGTAATGGACACACCGGTTCAGTTGCTCTGTGGCACGTGGGATCTTCCCGGGCCAGGGATCGAACTGGTGCCCCTTGCACTGCAAGGCGGACTCTTCTTCATCCACTGGACCACCAGGGAAGCCCTAAACATGTATTTTTAAAAAATTATTTATTTGGGTGCACTGGGTCTTAGCTGCAGCATGTGGGATCTAGTTCCCTGACCAGGGATCAAACCTGGGCCCCACTGCATTGGAAACGCAGTGTCTTAACCACTGGATCACCAGGGAAGTTCTTGGTGTTAAAATTTTTGATACTACACTACTGTAAAATGATTTTCAAGCATTTCATGAAGCAAAGTATTTAAGAAACTGAAGAATTAATAAGATATGATTAATTCAAAGATAAGATAAAGCTCATGAAGGTATTTGATCTTGATGAGAATGAAAAAAAATCAGTGTTAAAAAGATGGACTGATTTGGTTTTACCTGAGCAAGAAGCAATGAAGAAAAGGACTGACATTGTTAAAACAATTGCTGAGGGCTTCCCTGGTGGCCCAGTGGGTCAAGACACCTCCTTGCAGTGCAAGGGGCGCCAGTTCGATCCCTGGCCCGAGAAGATCCCATGTGCCGCGGAGCTGCTGGACTGATTCTATCCAACTGCCGAGCCGGAGCTCTAGAGTGCATGCGCACAGAGCCCTTGCTCTGCCTTGAGAGAGGCCACTGTGAAGGGAGGCCCACACAGGCCAAAGAACAAAAAGATAAATGAATGAAAGATCAATAATAGAAGTGCCCCCCCCAAAAAAATGTTAAAAAAAAACCCCAAAAAACAATTGCTGATATGCCTTCTGATTACTTTTGAAATATTTTTGATGCCATTTTTAAGTTGAATAAAATTGGTTCATGAATACATCACAGTGGGCTTCTTTTCCATTTCTATGTGTATAGAATTGGCTTGCAGATCCAAATGGTGGACCAGAAGGAGAAGAACAGATTCGAGGGGCTTTGGCTGAAGCTCAGAAAATAGCAGAATTATGTGATGATCCTAAAGAGAGAGATGACATTCTACGTTCTCTTGGAGAAATATCTGCTCTGACTTCTAAATTAGGAGATCTACGAAGACAGTATGTATTTAATCAGTTAAATTGTACTTTAACACCTCCCTTTTTTTCCTCTAAGCACATACATACATAGTTGAAACTTACAGGTCAAATGCACATATGATGCACTGAATTCTCATTGACTATGTGATACGGTAAAGGCAGATAGCTTTTCTCTTTTTTTGGCGTCTTAATTGTTTTATTTATTTATTTATTTTCATCCATCTTTATTCTTTGGCTTGAGTGGGCCTCCCATTGCAGTGGCCTGTATCATCGCAAAGCACCAGCTCTGGGCGCATGCACTCCAGAGCGCTGGCTTGTAATTGGACACACTGGTCCATCCACTCCGTGGCACATGGTATCCTCCCTGGCCAGGGATCAAACCGGTGCCCCCTGCATTGCAAAGTGGCCTTTTTACCCACTGGACCTCCAGAAAAGCCCAAAGACAGATCGTTTAAAATTAATTAATTTAGGATTCTAAGAACACCTCTTTTTTTTCCTTTTGATTAAAATTTTAATATGTCTTCATCCTGACAGGTTGTAGGATCTTATGGTTGTAAACAATGAAAAATTAACTCAAACCAGCTGTAGAAGAGAAGGGAATTTATAGCGTAGTAAGTTTAAAGTCCAGGGTGGCAGTTTCCAGGGGTCAAATGATCAGGTCCTTGGCTCTTCACTTGTAGGAAAGACCTTTTCATAAGGCAGTCAAAATCGTGGTCAGGTTGAATTGCACAAGTTGAAGAGAGCTCATTTTCCCTACTTCCTTCAACAGAGACAGATTAGCTTTGCTCAAATCCATTTTTCATTCAGTCACTGTGTCCATGTGGGTATGATACAGTAAGTGCTCAGACCTTGATCAAGTGCCACACCTACATCTGGGAAGAAAGGAGCCTGTCACCACCACGTCTCACACCCCTAGGAAGACCAATGCTTCCCGTTTACCCGTGACTATAAAGTTTCCCATGCACAGAACTTTAAGTGCTAAAACTGAGTCAGGGTAAACCAAGGCAGTTGGTCTGTCTTTCCCATCATCCAAAGGAAAAGTGGTTGCAACCCAAGGGTGGATGGGAAAGGGTGCTAGGCAGGAAAAAACGTATAGCTGCCTACTGCTGTGTATCACACGGTTGAACTGCTTTGGTTTATTGGCAGACAGATCTCATTTCTGACCATTCCTGCTCCCCAGGCTTCCTGGGAGGTCCAGTGGTTAAGACTGCTTTCACAGCAGGATGTGTGGGTTCAATCCCTGACTGTGGACTGCAGGCCCTGAGCCTCAGCGTCCTACCACCCCTCCCAAAAAAAAGATAGAAAAAAAAAGAGATCGATTATTTCAGTTCCCTTGCTCTCTTAGGATACTTGTCAAAAGACTTTTTAAGTGACTGAAAAAGCTTACTGATGATTCTCAGTTTACTGCCAGTCTTTAAAATCTAATATAAATGAGCCAAAAGTAAAATTGTCCCAAAAGCACTTATGTAAACTGAACTGCAGTTCCAGGCACAAGGGGCCCTCCCCATTGCAAAGTGGCCTTTTACCCACTGGACCTCCAGAAAAGCCCAAAGACAGATCGTTTAAAATTAATTAATTTAGGATTCTAAGAACACCTCTTTTTTTTCCTTTTGATTAAAATTTTAATATGTCTTCATCCTGACAGGTTGTAGGATCTTATGGTTGTAAACAATGAAAAATTAACTCAAACCAGCTGTAGAAGAGAAGGGAATTTATAGCGTAGTAAGTTTAAAGTCCAGGGTGGCAGTTTCCAGGGGTCAAATGATCAGGTCCTTGGCTCTTCACTTGTAGGAAAGACCTTTTCATAAGGCAGTCAAAATCGTGGTCAGGTTGAATTGCACAAGTTGAAGAGAGCTCATTTTCCCTACTTCCTTCAACAGAGACAGATTAGCTTTGCTCAAATCCATTTTTCATTCAGTCACTGTGTCCATGTGGGTATGATACAGTAAGTGCTCAGACCTTGATCAAGTGCCACACCTACATCTGGGAAGAAAGGAGCCTGTCACCACCCACGTCTCACACCCCTAGGAAGACCAATGCTTCCCGTTTACCCGTGACTATAAAGTTTCCCATGCACAGAACTTTAAGTGCTAAAACTGAGTCAGGGTAAACCAAGGCAGTTGGTCTGTCTTTCCCATCATCCAAAGGAAAAGTGGTTGCAACCCAAGGGTGGATGGGAAAGGGTGCTAGGCAGGAAAAAACGTATAGCTGCCTACTGCTGTGTATCACACGGTTGAACTGCTTTGGTTTATTGGCAGACAGATCTCATTTCTGACCATTCCTGCTCCCCAGGCTTCCTGGGAGGTCCAGTGGTTAAGACTGCTTTCACAGCAGGATGTGTGGGTTCAATCCCTGACTGTGGACTGCAGGCCCTGAGCCTCAGCGTCCTACCACCCCTCCCAAAAAAAAGATAGAAAAAAAAAGAGATCGATTATTTCAGTTCCCTTGCTCTCTTAGGATACTTGTCAAAAGACTTTTTAAGTGACTGAAAAAGCTTACTGATGATTCTCAGTTTACTGCCAGTCTTTAAAATCTAATATAAATGAGCCAAAAGTCTCAAGCAACTCATAGTTCCACCGTGAACTCTACTCTGATGTTGTTTAGTCACTCAGTCATGTCCAAATCTTTTGTGAACCCATGAACTGCAGCCTGTCAGGCTCCTCTGTCCATGGGATTTCCCAGGCAAGAATATTGAAATTGGTTGCCATTTCCTTCTCCAGAACACCTGTTTTGAGAAATGTTTTTAAAATTTCTTAGTTAGGACACACTGCTATATCATATTTGTGACTTGTCTGTTTCCCAGGCATGGGAGGAAATTAACTTTTGTGGCTAGCTGTGAAAAGATCTGTGTGTGTGTGTCTGCGTGGTAGGAGGTGGCATTGGGGAGGCATAAGAAAATAATTTCTTTCTTCCTAAGCAGTGTATTTCTTACATAGCAAGTATGACAGATCCTTAAATATGATAGTCTCACCATAGCTTCTTCTTTTAAAGGTATTTTTTTAAATCAGTGAGACAGATAAGGCTTTCATAGCACCGCTACTTTTACTATACAGAAAAAAGATGTTGTTTTCTCCTTTTGAAAGATATTTTTCTCTTAAAAAAAAGGAAAAAGTAGGGCTTCCCTGGTGGTCCATTGCAGTACAAGGGGCACCAGTTCAATCCCTGGCCGGGGATGGACCAGTGTGTCCAATTATAAGCCAGCGCTCTGGATTGCATGCGCCTAGAGCTGGTGCTCTGCAATGATAGAGGCCACTGCAGTGGCAGGTCCACACAGGCCAAAGAATAAAGATGGATGAAAATAAACAAATAAAAAACCAATAAAAGAGGCCAAAATTAAAAAAAAAAGCAACTGCATCACATGCTAAAAGAACATTAAGAAAGCATACAGTGGCAGAAGTAAGAGTTGCTTCTCTTTCCCATCTGTTTCAGTCTCTGTTCTTCTGTAGGAGAGTGCCTACCTTTTTCCCAAGAAAAGAGTTCGTTCAAATCTTACACTGGCTAAGAGAGCAGTGTTGGCTAAGGAAGCAAACTCCTGCCTCAGACCGGGACATAGGAATGAGCAAGAGCAGGGTAGACATACTTGAGGCAGGAGGTTGTGGTGATAGAGAGCAGCTTAGCTAATAGCTGGAATTTGATTCTGCATCAAGCTCAGTGATTTGGGGGTTGTTGCTTTATATCCCAAATCTTAAATTATGTAGATGAGAAAATGTATAATTAGACAATTGTAAAAATACAGTGGACTTCGCAGGTGGTACTAGTGGTAAAGAACCCACCTGCCAATGCCGGAGACTTAAAAGATGTGGATTCAATCCCTGGATCGGGAAGATCCCCTGGAGGAGGGAAGGGCAACCTACTCCAGTATTCTTGCCTGGAGAATCCCATGGATCGAGGAAACTGGCGGGCTCCATAGGGTTTCAAAGAGTCAGACATGACTGAAGCAGCTGAGCACCCATGCACGCAAAATGCAGTATCTACAAATTTAGGTGTCTGTTTATTAATATTACCTTATTAATATAGTCTGTTTACATTTTTACTAGATTTAAACATACTCAGAGGGAAAAACTATGTTCTCAGGATCTAAATACAAGTCTATCACATAGCAGGCACTCATTGTTTGTTGATGATGAAGAGAGAATTAATGATGATAGTGAAAACAATAGACCTTCAAGTTTGGACACATGCCATTATTACTTATTTCTAATATATATATTATATAAAACTTCCTGATAGGAGGAGTAGCTATGGTCAGAACCATAACAACTACCTTCTTTGTCCATTTTATAAAAATGGAGAACATATAAAAATTTAGAATCATAAAGGACCTCTTTAGATAATATCTAAATTAGTCATTCTGTCAGGTAGGCTAATATTTGCAGTTTTATCAGTGAGACAGATACACTTTTCCCAAAGTTTACTTTTCTATGACCTACTGGACTTGAGATATAAAATGAGTCAGACTCTTGAGATGGCAGGCTGGAGGGAGGGATCAGCTAACCGAGTGATAAGTGACTGAGCTCAGCTTACCAAATACTTGAGCTTGGTTGAACCAGAATGACTACACTCATATTTAACTGTCTTAATTAGGCAAAATAATCAGAATTTATAGATAATTCATTGGCAAATAGATAAATCCTTCTTTAAGCCAAATAGATATACCCTTTCTTTCAAGCTGTATATTAGACAATGGGGGTTTAAAACAGCTACATAGCTGGAATTTGATTCTGCATCAAGCTCAGGATTGGGTTGCTTTATATCCCAAATCTTAAATTATGTAGATGAGAAAATGTATAATTAGACAATTGTAAAAATACAGTGGACTTCAGGTGGTACTAGTGGTAAAGAACCCACCTGCCAATGCCGGAGACTTAAAAGATGTGGATTCAATCCCTGGATCGGGAAGATCCCCTGGAGGAGGGAAGGGCAACCTACTCCAGTATTCTTGCCTGGAGAATCCCATGGATCGAGGAAACTGGCGGGCTCCATAGGGTTTCAAAGAGTCAGACATGACTGAAGCAGCTGAGCACCCATGCACGCAAAATGCAGTATCTACAAATTTAGGTGTCTGTTTATTAATATTACCTTATTAATATAGTCTGTTTACATTTTTACTAGATTTAAACATACTCAGAGGGAAAAACTATGTTCTCAGGATCTAAATACAAGTCTATCACATAGCAGGCACTCATTGTTTGTTGATGATGAAGAGAGAATTAATGATGATAGTGAAAACAATAGACCTTCAAGTTTGGACACATGCCATTATTACTTATTTCTAATATATATATTATATAAAACTTCCTGATAGGAGGAGTAGCTATGGTCAGAACCATAACAACTACCTTCTTTGTCCATTTTATAAAAATGGAGAACATATAAAAATTTAGAATCATAAAGGACCTCTTTAGATAATATCTAAATTAGTCATTCTGTCAGGTAGGCTAATATTTGCAGTTTTATCAGTGAGACAGATACACTTTTCCCAAAGTTTACTTTTCTATGACCTACTGGACTTGAGATATAAAATGAGTCAGACTCTTGAGATGGCAGGCTGGAGGGAGGGATCAGCTAACCGAGTGATAAGTGACTGAGCTCAGCTTACCAAATACTTGAGCTTGGTTGAACCAGAATGACTACACTCATATTTAACTGTCTTAATTAGGCAAAATAATCAGAATTTATAGTATTAATTTCTTATTTAAGGGCCAAATAGATAAATCCCTTTCCTTTCAAGCCAAGTTAATAAGAATCATTAGCAGTTTGTCATCTCATTAGCATTTGTATTAGCAGTTAAGTCATCTGAATGGAAGGAGTATCTTGATGTGACAGAGTAACACTTTTTTTTTTCTCTACAGGGGAAAAGGAGATTCCCCAGAGGCCCGAGCATTAGCCAAACAGGTGGCCACAGCCCTACAGAATTTACAGACCAAAACCAACAGGGCTGTGGCCAACAGTAGACCTGCCAAAGCAGCTGTCCACCTTGAGGGCAAGATTGAGCAAGCACAGCGGTGGATTGATAATCCCACAGTGGATGACCGGGGAGTTGGTAAGGCCATCAGTGCACTTAGCCTTCATTAGACTTATTTCAGTGGACATAAGCAAGTTGTTAATAGAGATCCTGTATCACCCGTAATTAGGTACAGAAGGTGTTCTGTAGTCATTCCATGGTATGACTGTCTCTAACTGTAGCCAGTAATGTTTTTTTGATTTAATTAAAAAGTATTAGCAAATAAATGATTTTGCTACAGGCAGATAGAAAAGTCCTCAGGTTGCAGTTGAAACTTTGAGCTAATTATTTCCAGTTTATATATACTTTCATCCTACTGTATTTCTTTCTGTTATTACAGTCCTTAGAAAGTTCACAGTTAAATATAATTTTTGAAACTAAGTAAAAGGTACTTAACTACCAAGGTTATTTTCAGTTGTGGAGTCTTCTGCATCACACAATCACCTGTAGAATTAATAAACTCAAATTTTGATTTTTGAGAGTTGTTAGAAATGGAACTATAAGAATTTAGGCCCTATTATGATAGCGAGCCTGTTGAAGCTGAAAGAGCCATGTATTCCACTTGCTATATTCATTTTAAAAAGATAAAAACTTTTTAATTTTAATTAGCTATCCCAGTGTTGGGTAATCAGGCATACAAATAATTTACTGGTGGAGTAATCAATTGGTACAAATTTTCTGTGTAGCAATTTGGAACTATATGTCAAGAGCTTTAAAAAAGTTCATATCATTGATTCAGCAATTTGACTTATAGAAATTTATTCTAAGAAATAGAGGTGTTTCTGAAGAGTTACAAGAATGTATATAAGCAATATGAATATTTCATAATAAGTAAATAGCCAACAATTATGGTTCACATGATAAAATGTTACATAGATTTTGGATCATGATTTTTGAGTATTTAATGTACTCATGATTTTGAGTATTTCTACATCATTTAATGATGTAGAAAAATGCTCATGTTAAACAAAAAGAAGCAAGGACTAAAAGTTAATGTATAGTATGATCCTAGTTTTATAAAAGAAAAAGGTATGTATGTCTATATAGGAGCATGCAATGCATTGAATAAAACTGGAAGGGAATGCTCAGGTATATTAGTCTCTGAGAGATGGGATGATGGTGATTTCTTGGGTTTTTTTTTTTTTTTTTTAACATTTTTTGTATTTCCCAAATTTTTTGTTTTATCAAAGGGGATAAAAACTCACTAAATGTTACTATTAAAAAAAGAAATCCTTAGTAGAATGGCGCAGTGGTTGGCCTCTCCAGGTCCACTTGAGTTTCAGTGTTTTCTTGTTGGTACAGGTCAGGCTGCCATCCGAGGGCTTGTGGCTGAAGGGCATCGTCTGGCTAATGTCATGATGGGACCTTATCGCCAGGATCTTCTTGCAAAGTGTGACCGAGTGGACCAGTTGACAGCCCAGCTGGCTGACCTGGCTGCCAGAGGCGAAGGGGAGAGTCCTCAGGCCAGAGCACTTGCCTCTCAGCTCCAAGACTCCTTGAAGGTAGAGCTTGGAAGCATGTATCATAATACTTCCTATGCTTACTATTATTGAAATCTAGGGAGGGAGTTTTTAAAATATGTAATTTCCTGAGCCTAGGGAAAGTGAAAAAGGTGTGATCAAGAATATAAGGAAAGGGCTTCCTGGTAGTTCAGTGGTAAAGAGTTCGCCTGCCAATGCAGGAGACACGGGTAAAAACTTTTTAATTTTAATTAGCTATCCCAGTGTTGGGTAATCAGGCATACAAATAATTTACTGGTGGAGTAATCAATTGGTACAAATTTTCTGTGTAGCAATTTGGAACTATATGTCAAGAGCTTTAAAAAAGTTCATATCATTGATTCAGCAATTTGACTTATAGAAATTTATTCTAAGAAATAGAGGTGTTTCTGAAGAGTTACAAGAATGTATATAAGCAATATGAATATTTCATAATAAGTAAATAGCCAACAATTATGGTTCACATGATAAAATGTTACATAGATTTTGGATCATGATTTTTGAGTATTTAATGTACTCATGATTTTGAGTATTTCTACATCATTTAATGATGTAGAAAAATGCTCATGTTAAACAAAAAGAAGCAAGGACTAAAAGTTAATGTATAGTATGATCCTAGTTTTATAAAAGAAAAAGGTATGTATGTCTATATAGGAGCATGCAATGCATTGAATAAAACTGGAAGGGAATGCTCAGGTATATTAGTCTCTGAGAGATGGGATGATGGTGATTTCTTGGGTTTTTTTTTTTTTTTTTTAACATTTTTTGTATTTCCCAAATTTTTTGTTTTATCAAAGGGGATAAAAACTCACTAAATGTTACTATTAAAAAAAGAAATCCTTAGTAGAATGGCGCAGTGGTTGGCCTCTCCAGGTCCACTTGAGTTTCAGTGTTTTCTTGTTGGTACAGGTCAGGCTGCCATCCGAGGGCTTGTGGCTGAAGGGCATCGTCTGGCTAATGTCATGATGGGACCTTATCGCCAGGATCTTCTTGCAAAGTGTGACCGAGTGGACCAGTTGACAGCCCAGCTGGCTGACCTGGCTGCCAGAGGCGAAGGGGAGAGTCCTCAGGCCAGAGCACTTGCCTCTCAGCTCCAAGACTCCTTGAAGGTAGAGCTTGGAAGCATGTATCATAATACTTCCTATGCTTACTATTATTGAAATCTAGGGAGGGAGTTTTTAAAATATGTAATTTCCTGAGCCTAGGGAAAGTGAAAAAGGTGTGATCAAGAATATAAGGAAAGGGCTTCCCTGGTAGTTCAGTGGTAAAGAGTTCGCCTGCCAATGCAGGAGACACGAGTTCAATCCCTGATCCGGGAAGATCCCACATGCTGCGGAGCAACTCAGCCCGTGAGCCACAATTATTGAGCCCATGTGCTGCAACTACTGAAGCCCATGAGCGCTAGAGCCCGAGTTCTACAACAAGAAAAGTCACTGCCACAGGAAGTCTGCTCACCTTAACTACAGAGTGCCCCTACTCCCTGCAACTAGAGAAGAGCCTGTGGAAGCCGTGAAAATCCAGAATAGCCAAAAAATAAATCAATTAATAAATCAAAAAAAGTTAAAAAAAAAAAGAATATAAGGAACTCCAGAGCTTATTAGGAAAAGTTTACCAGTATGTGATGGCAATTAAAATTGTGTTTCCCAAGGTATACAAGAGCTCTTTCATATCTATTCTGCCATGTATCACCTATACTTTTTTATTTTTGTGTGTTTTCTTTGCCTGGCTTTTGGTATCAGGGTGATGGCGGCCTTGTAGAATGACCTATACTTTTTTTTTTTTTTTAATATTTATTTATTTAGGAGGGGGATGAGATGGGGAGGGAGGGGGGCGGGCGGGCCACATCCACTGGTCTTTCATTTGTCTATTTTTCATCCATCTTTGTTCTCTGGCCCGCGCGGGCCGCCCGTCGCGGTGGCCTCTGTTGTCGCAGAGCACCAGCTCTGGGCGCATGTGCTCCAGAGCCCGGCTCGGCAATTGACACATCGGTCCAGCGCTCCGCGCATGTGGGATCCTCCCAGGCCAGGGATCAAACCGCGCCTTGCACTGCAAGGCGGTGTCCTTACCCACTGGACCACCAGGGAATCTTCTAAGTGTGACCGAGTGGACCAGTTGACAGCCCAGCTGGCTGACCTGGCTGCCAGAGGCGAGGGAGAGTCCTCAGGCCAGAGCACTTGCCTCTCAGCTCCAAGACTCCTTGAAGGTAGAGCTTGGAAGCATGTATCATAATACTTCCTATGCTTACTATTATTGAAATCTAGGGAGGGAGTTTTTAAAATATGTAATTTCCTGAGCCTAGGGAAAGTGAAAAAGGTGTGATCAAGAATATAAGGAAAGGGCTTCCCTGGTAGTTCAGTGGTAAAGAGTTCGCCTGCCAATGCAGGAGACACGAGTTCAATCCCTGATCCGGGAAGATCCCACATGCTGCGGAGCAACTCAGCCCGTGAGCCACAATTATTGAGCCCATGTGCTGCAACTACTGAAGCCCATGAGCGCTAGAGCCCGAGTTCTACAACAAGAAAAGTCACTGCCACAGGAAGTCTGCTCACCTTAACTACAGAGTGCCCCTACTCCCTGCAACTAGAGAAGAGCCTGTGGAAGCCGTGAAAATCCAGAATAGCCAAAAAATAAATCAATTAATAAATCAAAAAAAGTTAAAAAAAAAAAGAATATAAGGAACTCCAGAGCTTATTAGGAAAAGTTTACCAGTATGTGATGGCAATTAAAATTGTGTTTCCCAAGGTATACAAGAGCTCTTTCATATCTATTCTGCCATGTATCACCTATACTTTTTTATTTTTGTGTGTTTTCTTTGCCTGGCTTTTGGTATCAGGGTGATGGCGGCCTTGTAGAATGACCTATACTTTTTTTTTTTTTTTTAATATTTATTTATTTAGGAGGGGGATGAGATGGGGAGGGAGGGGGGCGGGCGGGCCACATCCACTGGTCTTTCATTTGTCTATTTTTCATCCATCTTTGTTCTCTGGCCCGCGCGGGCCTCCCATCGCGGTGGCCTCTGTTGTCGCAGAGCACCAGCTCTGGGCGCATGTGCTCCAGAGCCCCGGCTCGGCAATTGGACACATCGGTCCAGCCGCTCCGCGGCATGTGGGATCCTCCCAGGCCAGGGATCAAACCGGCGCCCCTTGCACTGCAAGGCGGTGTCCTTACCCACTGGACCACCAGGGAAGCCATCTTATAATTTTATGTGATAATATGAAATAAATAAATAAATAAAACAAATAAATAAATATCTTAGATTTTTAGTATGGTAATTATGTAAAGGAGTTTTTTTTTTTTTTTTTATGACTTCTGAGAATTCTCTTCTTTATACCCATGTTAGAAAATAGATACATATATTGGTTATCAATTTTTTCTAGAAAATTATCTAAATAGTATATATCTAAAAAAATTCCATTATTGATTTCTCTCCTCTAAATGTAAGAAATTACTTAGAACTTTGGCACTGTATCCACCAAACAAGCCTTACAGTGATGCTGAGGTCATATCAGGTCCCTCCAGCATAGGGGTTGGTGAGAGATGATCTCATGGTCTTCTTTGGGCTCAACCCCATGGTTCTTAGTGTTACTTCTTAGAAGCCATCAAGAAATGAAGTAACATTTCTTGTTTGGGTGGAAGAGTCACCAGAGCAGTGTGGTTTATGTCTTTAATTGCTTAGAGGGCAGGATTCACTTCTTTCTTTTCTTTTTTTTAAGCAATCCAACTTTTTTTTTGCCTCTAAGTCATCGTTTATTTTTCATCCATCTTTATTCTTTGGCATGTGTGGGCCTCCCATAGCAATGGCCTCTCTCATTGTAGAGCCCTGGCTCTGGGCGCATGCGCTTCAGAGTGCTGGCTCATAATTGGACGCACCGGCCCGGCCATTCCTCAGCATGTGGAATCTTCCTGGGCCAGGGATTGAACTGGTACCCCTTGCCCTGCCAGGCAGGCTCTTTGCCTACTGGACCACCAGGGAAGCCCCAGAATTCACTTCTTATACCTCTTTTATGCTAACTCAGTTCTTTGTACATAGTTGATACTCACAGTTGATAATGTTGAAAACAACACTGAATGGATAAATGGGAAGAGAAGACAGTGGCAGATGTGTTTTTCAGATATTTATGGAAAATTTTATTTATAAACAAATGTTTTTAAGGATCTGAAAGCCCGGATGCAGGAGGCCATGACTCAAGAGGTGTCAGATGTTTTCAGTGATACCACAACTCCCATCAAGCTTCTGGCAGTGGCAGCCACTGCCCCTCCTGATGCACCCAACAGGGAAGAGGTGGGTGTCTGAGGTCCTCCATTGCTTCTGTTGGCCAGCCATGTGTGTGTGCACGTGTGTATGTGTGAAGGTAAAATGTGACTGCAGTGCAGGGGTGGTTGGGAAATTGTGGCTGACGGGTGGGAATGGGAAGGAAGGCCCTGCCGCTTCTTACTTCATTCACCAAGTAGCTCAGCTAGGAATGTCTTTAGGACGTGTCTTCACTTGCAAGCACTGCAAGACTTGACCATCAGAGATGAAAACAAATGGGTTTTATTTTTTATCACATAACAAGAAACATGGAGCCAGGTAGCTTTGGCATTGGTTCAGTGACTTGACACCTTGGAAGCTGGCATCTTTGTGAGTTTCATGATCTTTTCCTCCTGCTGTGAGATGGCTGTTACAGCCCTGGGCATTATGTTCAACGCAGAAAGAAATGAGGAATGGGAACACTCCAGTCATAGCCAGCATAACAATCCCTCTAGTCATAACTGTCCCTTCATTGTGTCTTAGGACACTTTATTTTAGACATAGAAGTCAGGGCAATTCTATGACATCATTTGATGTTACTCTTTTATTCAAACCTTTCATATTACTCCTCCCCATCCCAGAGTGAAACCAGAGTACTTACAGTGAACAGTAAGACCAGTTATGTGCTGGTAGACCAGCTCTCGAGGAGAAAACACAACCACAAAAAAAGGCCCTGACGTGTAGTGTTTGTTGACTTCTGTGATATAAATACTCCCAACGTGGCTGTTTCATGGTGAAGTCACTCTAGGCAGAGTTGGGAAGAGATGGGCATTTCTGGCTGTTGAGAGCATGTATGAGCCGATACCAGTGGTTTGTCATACCCACTGTATCTGAGATGGCCCCCCATCTGCCCTCATGTGGTACCTTTTTTTCCCCCAGTACTTCTCTCTCTGCATTGACCTTCTTCCCAATATTCCTTATTTATGTTTATAGGTTTTAATCTTGGGGCCCTTGCTCTTGTCCTCCTGTTCCTGCCCTAGATAACTAAAGTATGATTCACTCACTTTCTCCAGCTCTCTAGTGAAACATCACTTTGGGGGCATCGCCTAAGAATAGCAACCCAGTCCAAACTTGATTCAAGGAATTTCCTAATCTCAATATTTTATGCTTCTCCTTCATGTTTATCAATACTTTCATATTTACCTCACTTTTGTCTTTTCCCTCATGTTAGCATGAAAGCTCTATGTGGGCAGGGATTTTGTTTGATCATTACTTTATTTTCATTGCTTGGAACAATTCTTGGCGCATCATTGGTGCTGAATAAATAAAAGTAAATGCTGTCTGAGAAATCCTCCAGGAGACTTTTCTGTATGTCTCATTGGCTGGAACTCTGTCACATGGCTCCCTCACTGAAAAGGAAAGCAAGTATTTGGTTTTCCAGCCTCTGTAGTACTGGAAGTGAAGGAGAAGCGGTTGAGTCAAGCACCCAGGACAATACAGAATCAGTAGGTGCTGGTTTGTGCTATTCTTACTTGCTAATGACCCTCATTTTCTTTCTCTGGCTTAGATTGCTGGGGAGTTAAGCCTCATGGTCCACTGAGGCTGGGGTGATTTGCTATTTTTTCATTCCAGACATCCCTGAGTGTCAGATGAGTAGGCAGTCTCTGCTGTAACCTCTGCCTAGGTACTACTGGGTACCGCCACATGTGTTGTCCTCCGCTTTTCTTCCCTTCATCTTCCTACATCAATAAAGTCAGATAGGCTAATCTGATCTCACAAATATGTCTTGAATTCTAATTTCTATTCATGTTGCCCCAACTCTAATGCTGATCCTTGCCCCTTGCTGCCTGTGTGACTACACTGCTGTGACTGGTCTTCTTTGAATCTGTCAGTACGGCACAAATAAAATAAAAATACAAATCTGAACCTTATATTTTCCTGCTTAACCCTTTCAGTGGCCCTTCCTTTTATAGGAGAAAGCCATTTATGGCTTCATGTGTACTTTTTCCCTCTCTCTCGCATTGACCTTCTTCCCAATATTCCTTATTTATGTTTATAGGTTTTAATCTTGGGGCCCTTGCTCTTGTCCTCCTGTTCCTGCCCTAGATAACTAAAGTATGATTCACTCACTTTCTCCAGCTCTCTAGTGAAACATCACTTTGGGGGCATCGCCTAAGAATAGCAACCCAGTCCAAACTTGATTCAAGGAATTTCCTAATCTCAATATTTTATGCTTCTCCTTCATGTTTATCAATACTTTCATATTTACCTCACTTTTGTCTTTTCCCTCATGTTAGCATGAAAGCTCTATGTGGGCAGGGATTTTGTTTGATCATTACTTTATTTTCATTGCTTGGAACAATTCTTGGCGCATCATTGGTGCTGAATAAATAAAAGTAAATGCTGTCTGAGAAATCCTCCAGGAGACTTTTCTGTATGTCTCATTGGCTGGAACTCTGTCACATGGCTCCCTCACTGAAAAGGAAAGCAAGTATTTGGTTTTCCAGCCTCTGTAGTACTGGAAGTGAAGGAGAAGCGGTTGAGTCAAGCACCCAGGACAATACAGAATCAGTAGGTGCTGGTTTGTGCTATTCTTACTTGCTAATGACCCTCATTTTCTTTCTCTGGCTTAGATTGCTGGGGAGTTAAGCCTCATGGTCCACTGAGGCTGGGGTGATTTGCTATTTTTTCATTCCAGACATCCCTGAGTGTCAGATGAGTAGGCAGTCTCTGCTGTAACCTCTGCCTAGGTACTACTGGGTACCGCCACATGTGTTGTCCTCCGCTTTTCTTCCCTTCATCTTCCTACATCAATAAAGTCAGATAGGCTAATCTGATCTCACAAATATGTCTTGAATTCTAATTTCTATTCATGTTGCCCCAACTCTAATGCTGATCCTTGCCCCTTGCTGCCTGTGTGACTACACTGCTGTGACTGGTCTTCTTTGAATCTGTCAGTACGGCACAAATAAAATAAAAATACAAATCTGAACCTTATATTTTCCTGCTTAACCCTTTCAGTGGCCCTTCCTTTTTGCATAGGAGAAAGCCAGGGCTCTGTGATCTGGCTTCTAATACTCTCTCTATTCCTCTTTCCCCTAAACCCCTGCCTCTCAGTTCATGTCCCAGCGATAAATTCCTCATTGCTTATAGTTCCCTGCCTACTTTGTTCTTTCTTTTCTCCATGTCTTTGTTCTTTTTGTCTCTCTACCTAATTATCTTTCCTGTCATCTCTTTTGGCTAATTTCTATTTATCCTTTATTCTAGTGTCCTTTACTTCGTGGATAGGCCAAGTGCCTTTCTGTTTCCTTCTAAGTATCAATGCTTAGTTTTATTATTGCACATAGCAGACAAGTATGGTAAGCATCTGTTTATAGACCTTTTAAACGTTGCTGGGATGCGAGATCCTTGAGATATGGAAATAATGTCTTTTTCATCGTTGTATCGTCAGCATCTGGTCCAAAGCCTGGCACATAGTAAGTGCTCAGTAGATTTTGGTCGAGTGACAAGTACAGCAAGCTAAGCAGTAGATTAAATCAGAGGGAATGGCAGACACGGTCTGTTCCATTGAGACAGTCAATGAAAGTCAGCAAAAGCCTTGTATATTCAGTATGGCAGGCCAGCCAAGGAAAGAAATAAGGACTGAGAGCAGGAGAAGAGGACCAGGAGATCGGAGATTTAGGAAGAGATTCTGAGCATTAAATGGCAAGAACCCATTAATGGCTGAATCCAAACAATAGGCCAGGTGGGGAAGAGACTTGAGTGGGTAAACGCAGAACCCTGGCAATGAGGTTGGAGCCTGCTTTTCGGCAAGAGACCCTTAGAGATTCTCTGCTGGGAGACAGAACTTGACTCCAAGTATAGGCAGGTAGACCTTTAAGAGGAGGCAAAGAGAACAGTAGATTCTGTCAGGCAGTCTTGACATGCTCTATGTATAGTGTGTCACCAGGGGTGCTGGTGGGCATCAGTCCGAATAATGTTATCCAAACAAATGACAGAGGAACTTCTATCCTCTAAGTTCAATTGTCCCCTTAGTGGTATGCGACCTTGCATAATATCCATACTGAAAAATAAATAAAGATGTGTGAACTGAACGAACAGTTCAGTAGATAGTTTTCCCTTTGGGGCGATGGAAATCAGCCATGCTTAACCTTGTGTCAGGCCTGGGTGTGAGCACCAGCTATCATTTTTCCTGTGGAGGTCAGGGGCAGAGCTTTTACAACATTAATGGTAATGGGATATGTGAGGAGAGATGCCCTGAGAAGGCTGGAGCTCTGGTCAGGACTTCATGGATACTCTTGGCCTTTAACACATCCAGACACCTACACTGGAGCCTGGAATAGGTTTTTCTGACCTCTTTAAACTAGAAGATAAGCCTTTTGGGAACGGGGATTACTTGAGTCTTTGGATTCGTTTGAACTTCTTACTAAGAAGAACTTACTTCTTACTGTATATCCTGTCTGCACTTGGTAAGCATTGGTTGAACTGAAATTCAAGGGTGTGTGCACTTGTGATGCTATTGCCCAAACCTTTGAGGAGATATGGCAAGGCCAAGACTCCATTGTATGACTGTTGTCTTATTAGCTGGGGTTTGAGGTCGTCTTCTGAAATCTTTACCTAAGCAGTTGCTGCCTCTGCTTAAAGAGAGAGTTTTTCTTAGGATGCCTGACCCACTTTATTGAAATACAATTTCTTAATATCTTCGTTTTTTTCTTCAAGGTGTTTGATGAGAGGGCAGCTAACTTTGAAAACCATTCAGGAAGGCTTGGGGCCACGGCAGAGAAGGCAGCTGCTGTTGGAACTGCTAATAAATCAACAGTGGAAGGCATTCAGGCCTCAGTGAAGACAGCCCGAGAACTCACACCCCAGGTGGGTTTCACTCCCTCTTCATCATGTAAGTTCACATCATATTGAGTAAGGAAACTTAACTATAGAACAGCTTTTATACACTTTTGAACATTAATTATAAAATACCATGAAAAGACCCACACATACCTTTAGTGTCTAAATCATTTTTATGTTGTTTGAGTTTTTTTTACAATGGTATGATTAGTTTTGAAAGTAGAAGACACTAGTAAAGCACCCCTCCTCCCATGCAGAATTAGCGAAAACTTTGATAATCTAGAGAGGTTAGTCAGTTTTGATTTTAGAACTTAAGCCTTTCGCCACATCTCTTTGAGGGTATCTCAAAACCTTTTGTTGTGTTTTTACTTAGGTTTTCTTTCTTTATTACATATCTAAGATGTAGTTAGTGGACTATGAACAGAGTATTAGAAGAGTGGAGACAAAAGAAAACAATTGGACAGGAATTAAAGTTCTAAAATATGAAAGATGTTCTTTAAAAATCAGTTCAACATCATTTGGTGTGATGTTTATACATTTTTTTTCTTCCATTCAAATTATAGAAAGTTAATTATTTTCTTCATTCGTTTACTGTGCAAAATTTTTTTTTTTCAGCAGATATTTCTTGTGTGTTCATGATGTATTAGGAACAACTGTCTGGGCTTTACAGATCTGTGATGTTAGCCTTGGTGGGAGCTTGTAGGCAGACAGGGGACACTAGCATCTCCCTTAATTGTTCAACTTTTGTCCATGTAGCATGTTAACATGTTAGACTCTCCTGAAAAATCGTGTTTGTTTAGCTTTTTAAAATGACATGTCTGGAAAATATGAACATGTCTAACTTTCCTTAAAAACTTCCATAAAACATGAAACATAAAACATATGATTTCTGAATAAAACTGAGATTCCTAAAAAACAGAAACAAAGCAGTAGGTTTCACACATCAACTATGGAGAGAGGCAAGGACTTTGATGGCAGATCTGGACTTGAATCTTTTCCTAATGTGTAAAATGTAGATAACTCTTTCCTAGTGGATTGTTTTGAAGATTAAGAAGATGTTTATATAGCCTATAACTTATCAAATACTCACTGAATGCCAGTTCCTTCCACTGGAGGTGTAACTGACTAACTGGGAACTTTTGAGCAAGTGACTTCAATTCTGTCTCTTGATTTTTGCAGCTTTGGAGAAATTACTATCCTGTCTCTTTTACAGGCTTGTTGTGAAGATTCAGTACAACAGTGAATACGGAAGCACTTTGTTAACTTTAGACAGTTGTTTTTAATAAGTATTCATATATCTGTTTTAAGTAATCTTCAGAATCTTAATGGTGCTTTTTAAGATGGAAGGTCATGGAGGGGTTAAGTATGTCTGTTTTGTGTATGCTAAGAAGTATCAAGCAAACACTGCTTTTTACTTTGTCACTTTATTAGCTTCTTAAAATCAGATCGTGACTGTAAAACCTTTTCCAAGGGCCCCTTCTGGGGAACTGTTTATGAGACCAATACTGAAGTGTTCAGCCTCAAGAGACTTGCCAACTTTTGGTCTTATAGTGCCACCTGCAGGTGAGGAGGGGGATGCTTCGTCGGTGGCTTATATTTGTGTGGAAGGGTGCTCTGGGTGTTTCAAGGTGTTTTTGTCATTTCCAGGTCGTCTCAGCTGCTCGCATCTTGCTTAGGAATCCTGGAAATCAAGCTGCTTATGAACATTTTGAGACCATGAAGAACCAGTGGATTGATAATGTTGAAAAAATGACAGGTAGAGTTGTGTGCGGAGTTCTGTCTGATTCGTGACAAACGAGTTCTTAGAAACTGAAGCAGGACTGGTTATGTTCCTCACCAGTAATTGGATAAAGGGACTGTCATGTGTTTGACAGTGTACTTGGCCCTGATTAAGGCCGCTGAGCAGCGGCGGCTTCTCATTCAAGCCTTGCAACTTGGTCTGAAGAGAGACTCTTAGAGGCTCTTTGATTTTAACACCGCCCTCCCAGTGTGATGCTTATTGTTACAGCTCTTATCTTCTCTGAATAGTGTCTTTTCTCTGTCAGAACCAGAGTTTGGTTTCAGAGACTGAGAGGCGGTGTTTGTGGATACAGTAAGTGTCCCTGTCATTTTCAGCGGGTTCACATTTCAAGGACCCACAATAGCTACCTTTTAATACAACTTGCCTCAGAGTTTCCTGCAACTTATCAACTACGTAGTTTTTAAAAAAGGAGAAACCAACAACCAAGAGACCTGTGTCTGTGCAGTTGAAGTGTCACCTCTGAATCTTCTTCATTCTCCGTGGAGGGAGGCATGGGAGAGGGAGAGATGAGGGATATTATATGGCTCTTCGGCTTCTCTGTAGAACCTGCTGGGACAAGGGTCCGTAGCAGCCAGAGATGAAAGTGGAGCTCCTGAGATGTCTGAAGACAGGTAATAGAAACAAGAAACAGGCTGTTAAGGTTACTAGACTCCTCCGCGTGGCTCATCTTGGGCACTACAAGCTGCCAACAAGCAACAGATGGCTGGGGAGTGAGATGGGAAGGAAGAAAATATTCTCAGCAGATAAAAGTGGTGCTGAGGCGGTGAAGGTTTCGGACGCAATCCTTGTTTCCTCCTGATGTTAAAGCATTTCTGGGTGTCTGTGGTAGATACAAGAAGGCTGGTGACCACGGTTGGTATAAATGCTATGAATCTGTTTGACTGCATCCTCACTTTTCTTCCTCCCCGTGATCACCTGGGTGCTTTTGATTGTCTAAGAAAGACTGAGCTGAAGGCGAGAATTATGGATGCTGTACTTTCACATGAGTGGGCAACAGGGTTATGGAGTTTCTGTTCTTCTCAAATAGAAACTAAATTCGATTTCTGTTCCCCGGACAGGGCTGGTGGACGAAGCCATTGACACCAAATCTCTGTTGGATGCTTCCGAAGAAGCAATTAAAAAAGACTTGGACAAGTGTAAAGTTGCTATGGCCAACATTCAGCCTCAGATGCTGGTCGCTGGGGCAACCAGCATTGCTCGTCGGGCCAACCGGATCCTGCTGGTGGCTAAGAGAGAGGTGGAGAATTCTGAGGATCCCAAATTCCGTGAGGCTGTGAAAGCTGCCTCTGATGAATTGAGTAAAACCATCTCGCCAATGGTGGTGGATGCAAAGGCCGTGGCAGGAAACATTTCTGACCCTGGTAAGAAATGCATGATGTGTTCACCTCAGCAAATGGGTTAATCGGGCAACTGACAGGGTGAGGAGAGAAGATGCACCCCACAACCCCTACATACAAAGTCTTGGAGCAAAAACTATAGAATACTAGTTGGAGAATGCTAGATTAATTTTTTTCTGTTCAAAATATATTGGACAGAATATTTCCTGCAGTGTGGGGAGGGTTATTGTTAAGTTTGTTTCTCTGGACCACCTTCTCTGTGCTTGCTTAATGTAGTCTGACTAAACAGCGCCTGTTGAATCATTATTTTGGCAGTTTCTCAAAAGATGCATTATAACCAGCTTATCAACCATTTAGCTTGTGTCACTGGCATGACTTCTGCTTTTCTTAAAGTGCTTTTTCTCTGGACAGCATGTTTTTTTTAAATTTCTGTCAAATCTGGAGGGCTTGAGTTAACTTGTGGGTCTCCTAGGTGATTATCTTGATCTGACACCAAAGAATTTGGGTTTTCTTTCACTGAATTTTGATCATGTTTTTATTACTGCTGAAGTTATTACCACTTCCTTTTTTGGTCTGAAACATCTGAATTTCTTCCTTCTTCTTTTTTTTTTATTTACTGTTTTTGGCTGTGCTGGGTCTTCATTGCTGCATGGGCTACTCTTTAGTTGTGGTGCTTGAGCTTCTCAATGCCGTAGCTTTTCTTGTTGTGAAGCAAAGGCTCTAGAGCACAGGCTCAGTAGCTGTGGTGTGTGGGCTGAGTTGCTTTGAAGCATGTGGGGTCTTCCTGGATCAGGGATTGAACCTATATCTCCTGCATTGGCGGGCAGATTCTTTACCACTGAGCCAGCAGGGAAGCCCTGAATTCCTTCCTTCTGTGAACCTCCTGTGATTCCAGCCTAGTCTCTAAGTAGGCTCAGTGTGTCTCTCTCAGTGTGAGAGAGTGAGGAGGAAGGGCTACCCTGGGCTATTCCTAGCCCAGGCAAAGTCTTTCTAGTTTTCTCAACCCACCATCCCGAAAGACGTGCGCAGTTTCCTGTCTGGAGTTTCTAATAGTTTTAGTGGCTTCCCAGGTGACTCAGTGGTAGAGAGTCAGCCTGCCAATACAGGAGACGAGGATTCAGTGTCGAGATCAGGAAGATCCCCTGAAGAAGGAAATGGCCACCCACTCCAGTATTCTTCTCTGGAGAATTACACAAACAGAGGAACCTGGCAGGCTACAGTCCATGGGTCACGAAGAGTCAGACCCAATTTAGTGACTGAACAACAGTAGTTTGAGTAAAGTCCTTAATCCTAGGTGTACATACAGTCCTAAGTTCCTGCAGTGTGGGAGGGTTATTTTCTGTTCAAAATATATTGGACAGAATATTTCCTGCAGTGTGGGGGTTTGTTTTCTCTGGACCACCTTCTCTGTGCTTGCTTAATGTAGTCTGACTAAACAGCGCCTGTTGAATCATTATTTTGGCAGTTTCTCAAAAGATGCATTATAACCAGCTTATCAACCATTTAGCTTGTGTCACTGGCATGACTTCTGCTTTTCTTAAAGTGCTTTTTCTCTGGACAGCATGTTTTTTTTAAATTTCTGTCAAATCTGGAGGGCTTGAGTTAACTTGTGGGTCTCCTAGGTGATTATCTTGATCTGACACCAAAGAATTTGGGTTTTCTTTCACTGAATTTTGATCATGTTTTTATTACTGCTGAAGTTATTACCACTTCCTTTTTTGGTCTGAAACATCTGAATTTCTTCCTTCTTCTTTTTTTTTTTATTTACTGTTTTTGGCTGTGCTGGGTCTTCATTGCTGCATGGGCTACTCTTTAGTTGTGGTGCTTGAGCTTCTCAATGCCGTAGCTTTTCTTGTTGTGAAGCAAAGGCTCTAGAGCACAGGCTCAGTAGCTGTGGTGTGTGGGCTGAGTTGCTTTGAAGCATGTGGGGTCTTCCTGGATCAGGGATTGAACCTATATCTCCTGCATTGGCGGGCAGATTCTTTACCACTGAGCCAGCAGGGAAGCCCTGAATTCCTTCCTTCTGTGAACCTCCTGTGATTCCAGCCTAGTCTCTAAGTAGGCTCAGTGTGTCTCTCTCAGTGTGAGAGAGTGAGGAGGAAGGGCTACCCTGGGCTATTCCTAGCCCAGGCAAAGTCTTTCTAGTTTTCTCAACCCACCATCCCGAAAGACGTGCGCAGTTTCCTGTCTGGAGTTTCTAATAGTTTTAGTGGCTTCCCAGGTGACTCAGTGGTAGAGAGTCAGCCTGCCAATACAGGAGACGAGGATTCAGTGTCGAGATCAGGAAGATCCCCTGAAGAAGGAAATGGCCACCCACTCCAGTATTCTTCTCTGGAGAATTACACAAACAGAGGAACCTGGCAGGCTACAGTCCATGGGTCACGAAAGAGTCAGACCCAATTTAGTGACTGAACAACAGTAGTTTGAGTAAAGTCCTTAATCCTAGGTGACTGAATACAGTAGCAGATGCTCAGTGTAGGAGTGAACATGCTAAATGCTAAGTGGAGCAAAGGAGTAGATAGGGAGAAAGATGAGAAGTGCTCCAGGGAATGTGTGCCCCATCTGAAACTGACATCTCCCCTGTTCTGAGTGGAGCAGGCTTATCTCTTGCCTGCTTTATCATGAGGAGTGGTGAGCACCACCTGAGCCCAAAGTGTTCCTGCCCAGTAATGTGCCCAGTGCTTGTTAACTGTTGAGGGAGGGAGGTCCCCTGAGCTCTACAGGGAACGGCTGGTTTGTGCTGGTTCTGACTCTTGGCAGGCCTCAGGGCATCTGCCTCGCTCTTACCTCCCTTCCCCTTCAGGCACTGCCAGTGCCGCTTACTGGCAGCTTCACATCCAGCTTTTGTTACTGGAAACCAGTTCTTCTGCTGGACAGACAGCGCTCCGGGGCACTGACCAACCCAACTGACAGTGAGGGTGTCTGTGTTTAGGCCTGCAAAAGAGCTTCCTGGACTCAGGATACCGGATCCTGGGAGCTG
Organism: Tragulus kanchil; assembly: GCA_022376925.1. Lineage (NCBI taxonomy): Eukaryota > Metazoa > Chordata > Mammalia > Artiodactyla > Tragulidae > Tragulus > Tragulus kanchil. The sequence continues at coordinate 49,814,979 of JAIOJX010000005.1, forward strand.
TGGCCAAAGTCAGAGAAGCCTTCCAGCCTCAGGAGCCTGACTTCCCACCTCCTCCACCAGACCTTGAACAGCTTCGAGTAAGTAAATCCAGAGAGAGGGGCAGAGTTGAGTAGCAGGGTGCTGGGACTGTAATGGGAGGGAGGTGGCCTGTTCTGGAACCTCTGTCACTAGGAAGTTTGTTTAATTTAACCTGAAGCTCATTCAGAGGGACAACTTGGCTTTCATTCTTGAATCAAGTGGAGTCCTAACCCAGTGCTTATGTATGGGGTGTGCTGGGTAAGTGGGGGTCTGTGGTGATGGTCTGCTCTGATGGGGAGTGACTGGCACAGAGGAGCTGGCTCTGGTCATTGTGAATGTGATGAGTGATGAGATAGTGGGGCAAGTTACTTTGCAGTGGGAAAATAATCTGACAGAATTGGAAGTAGCTCATCCTTGGGAATAGTTTATCAAGGCAGTAATTTGATTTACTGTCCCTGATTTACTTTCCCATATTTAATGTCCCAGATTTGCTCTCCCATATTTAAGTTTCTGAGTTTGTTGAGGACAAAACTGAGTCATTGTGCCCGTAGCTAATGATGAGTGCTTCTCTAGCTACCCACACTTCTTTTGTTTATTTGATTTGATTCTTTCCATTTGGTGGGCTGTTGGTGGGTGACTAGGGTCAGGAGAGGTCTATTCTGGGAAATTGATTCTTATGTGATCAGTAGAGTCCTGACATTTGGAATCAAGAACTTCGAGTTCATTTGGTCTAAATATCCCTCATTGGTGGTAAATAAGGAACCCAAGGTCCAGGGGAGAAGTTTCATGCTTATGCAGCTGCTCCTCAACTCTGGTCAGAATCAGAACCTAGGTCGTCTTTGAGGATGTACCCTGCATACCTACCTAGGTATGTCTAAAATAGTAACTGCTAACTTTTTGTGGAGAAAAAAGGAAGAAAATATGCTTCTTTTGAGATTGAAGCAAAATGGTCTTTGTGCTCAGTGCAGATGGTCTTAATGGAGTGAACATGGGTGACTTTTCTGGGGATGCTTTTTAAAAAAAGATTTTTTTTTGATATTTATTTTTAATTGAAGGATAATTGCTTTACAATATTATGTTGGTTTCTGCCATACGTCATTATCAATCAGCTATAGATATACATATGTCTCCTTCCTCTTGAACCTCCCACCCCATCCCACCTCTCTAGGTTGTTGCAAAGCCCCAGTTTGAATTCCATGAATCATACAGCAAATTCCCACTGGCTATCTTATTTTACATATGGTAGTGTATATGTTTCCATGCTAGTCTCTCCATTTGTCCCACCTTCTCCTTCCCATCTTCGTGTCTGCAAGTCTGTTCCCTATGTCTGTGTCTCCATTTCTGCCTTGCAGAATAGGTTCATCAGTACCATCTTTCTAGATTCCATATATATATGTTAATATATAGTATATACCTTTTGCTCTTTCTGACTTATTTCACTTTGTATAATAGGCTCTAGGTTCATCCACTTGACTAGCACTCACTCAAATGCATTTCATTTCACGACTGAGTGATATTCCATTGTATATATGTACCACAATTTCTTTATCCATTCATGTATCAGTGGTCACCTAGGTTGCTTCCATGTCCTAGCCATTGTAAATAGTGCTGCAATGAACACTGGGGTACATGTGTCTTTTTCAGTTATGGTTTTCTCTGGGTATATGCTAGGGATGCTTTTTAAAGGAAAGGAAAGAATTCTAGTGGAGAACAGTTCCTAGGACTTTACTTATAACCTTAAAATTCTTTCTTAGCTGACAGATGAGCTTGCTCCTCCCAAACCACCTCTGCCTGAGGGCGAAGTCCCTCCACCCAGGCCCCCACCACCAGAGGAGAAGGATGAAGAGTTCCCTGAGCAGAAAGCCGGGGAGGCGATTAACCAGCCAATGATGATGGCTGCCAGACAGCTTCATGATGAAGCTCGCAAGTGGTCCAGCAAGGTAAGTAATAAAGCTCTTCTTGCTGAGAAAGCATGAAGAGCCAGACACACAGCCCAGGAAGAATCTTTCTGGAAAATCACCCTGTCTCTGCTTTGGTTCCTGTTGCCAATAAGCAGGCTCCTTTTCTTTCTTGTGGTTTAGTGAAATGTTTCTCATACTTGATGGTTTCTGCTTCTAGCAGCTAAGGTGAGAGCTAGGACACCTGTGGTTTGAGATGAAGGTTCCTTTCCTCTGTCCTCTGGAGTATTCGCTGCCCTGATGCTGGACATTTGGTGTTTAAGAAATTGCCCTTCTTTCTTGGGGTCACTGAATGTTTTTAGATGCTCTCTTCTTAATTATCCACACTGGAAAACATGGCACAGTCTTCTTTGGGCTCTGCTATAGCTATGTGAAATATTTTCATTTTCCTTCTCTTTTCTCATAGAAGCTGGTAGTTGGTGTCTTAGAAGCCATGTGCTTTGTCCTTTTCTGAGAATCATCTTACCCCTCAATTCAAGACAGCTACAGGCTAACTCCAACAGATTTGGAATTGTAAATGTTAATGTGGTTGATGAACATTTGGTTGCTGTAGCAATCATGACTTTGTATATAGGCTTTTTAGGTTCACATTGACTAGCCCTCACTCAAATGCATTTCATTTCACGACTGAGTGATATTCCACTGTATATATGTACCACAATTTCTTTATCCAGTCATTTGTCTGTGTACATCTAGGCTGCTTGCATGTCCTAGCTATTGTAAAAAAGTGCTGCAATGAACACTGGGGTACATGTGTATTTTTCCATTATGGTTTTCTCTGGGTATATGCTAGGGATGCTTTTTAAAGGAAAGGAAAGAATTCTAGTGGAGAACAGTTCCTAGGACTTTACTTATAACCTTAAAATTCTTTCTTAGCTGACAGATGAGCTTGCTCCTCCCAAACCACCTCTGCCTGAGGGCGAAGTCCCTCCACCCAGGCCCCCACCACCAGAGGAGAAGGATGAAGAGTTCCCTGAGCAGAAAGCCGGGGAGGCGATTAACCAGCCAATGATGATGGCTGCCAGACAGCTTCATGATGAAGCTCGCAAGTGGTCCAGCAAGGTAAGTAATAAAGCTCTTCTTGCTGAGAAAGCATGAAGAGCCAGACACACAGCCCAGGAAGAATCTTTCTGGAAAATCACCCTGTCTCTGCTTTGGTTCCTGTTGCCAATAAGCAGGCTCCTTTTCTTTCTTGTGGTTTAGTGAAATGTTTCTCATACTTGATGGTTTCTGCTTCTAGCAGCTAAGGTGAGAGCTAGGACACCTGTGGTTTGAGATGAAGGTTCCTTTCCTCTGTCCTCTGGAGTATTCGCTGCCCTGATGCTGGACATTTGGTGTTTAAGAAATTGCCCTTCTTTCTTGGGGTCACTGAATGTTTTTAGATGCTCTCTTCTTAATTATCCACACTGGAAAACATGGCACAGTCTTCTTTGGGCTCTGCTATAGCTATGTGAAATATTTTCATTTTCCTTCTCTTTTCTCATAGAAGCTGGTAGTTGGTGTCTTAGAAGCCATGTGCTTTGTCCTTTTCTGAGAATCATCTTACCCCTCAATTCAAGACAGCTACAGGCTAACTCCAACAGATTTGGAATTGTAAATGTTAATGTGGTTGATGAACATTTGGTTGCTGTAGCAATCATGCCTGGTGAATAACTTTTGCCTGCATGTGTGTGTGTGCTCAGTCTGACTCTTTGCAACTCCATGGACTGTAGCCCACCAGGCTCCTCTGCCCATGGAATTCACCAGGCAAGCGTAGTGGAGTGGATTGCCATTGACTACTCCAGGGGATCTTCTCGACCCAGGAATCAAACCCTCATCTCTTGCATCTCCTGTATGGGCAGAGATTCTTAACTTACCACTGAGTCATCTGGGAAGCCCCTATTTGACCCTAAATGATGAAAAGTGAGTGGTAGCTTTTCTAGATAAGAGCTCAATATTATTGTTAGTTCTAAGTCAGTTCTGTTTCTGCTATGACCCTACATCTTTATTCCCAACATCCATTTGCCTTTGTTCCTTTTGTACTCCCAGCTGTCTCAAGCTTTGTATTGCATGTAGTTTCCAGGGACCTCCTGCACATGTAGCTTATCTTGGTTTTTTTCAACCTGGGAATTTGACCTTGGTTTTTTAACTCTATTTTTCTGAACTGTTAGCTGTGAGCCCAGGTTCACAGAAGGAATGGTGACCTTGCTGGTGTTGGACCTAAGCTATATAATTACTTACAGTCATGTGTCTCTAGCTGAGGCATGCACACCCTGGGACCATTAGCAGAGTCCCAGTGTGCGTGGGGAGTTGTGTGGGGGTGACAAGGAAGATTGGTTTTACTCAAAGATTTTTTTTTTGGCCACTTCTATTGATCTTTCATTTATTTATCTTTGTTCTTTGGCCTGTGTGGGCCTTCCATTGCAGTGGCCTCTCTCGTCGCAGAGCACCAGCTCTGTGTGCATGCGCTTCAGAGCTCTGGCTTGGTAGTTGGACACATAGGTCCAGCCACTCCGTGGCATGTGGGATCCTCCCAGGCCAGGGATCGAACCGGTGTCCCTTGCACAGCAAGGCGGTGTCCTTACCCACTGGACCACCAGGGAAGCCCTACTCAAAGATTTTAAAGAAAACTTATTTATTTATTTATTTGTCTGTGTCTCATAGCCTGTAGGATCTTAGTTCCCCAACCAGGGATCAAACCTAGGCTTCAAGTGTCACAGCACTGGGTCCTAACCGCTAGACAGCCAGGGTATTTCCTAAAGAAAACTTAAATATTATTACAATAAACCCAAATACATTGTGCAGAGGAACATAAAATATACATGAATTGTAAAGATAAACATAAAACTTAAGGTGTGAGCAGCATTGGCCTACATATTTATCCCACTCTGCCATTTGTCACCAGAAGTCCTTAGATCTGATGTGTCTAGTGGTTTGCATCTGGGGGTTGCTGACTTCAAGCCGTGTGAAGTCAATAGCTACTTGAACCATCTGTATTTAGGGAAGTGGGTGGTGGGATGTTTGCTTTTCCATCAGTCTGTCTTTTACACTCTGGGACTCTGGACCCCAACAGGAGGGGGCTGGCCTTGCCTCTAAGGAATGGGGATGAGTCCTGACCGAGACAGTTTAGGTGAAAGGATTTAGAAGGTACCTACACCCTTTGTTGGCCCTGAGTCGCCCAACTTAATAGCTTTTGGAGATAGGCTTCCTGTGCTGATTAAGACTTTTATTAGTTATAGCAAGTACAAATAAAATTTGACACAAACTCTTACTTCCTCTTAATTAGAGATGTTTGATATAAAGAACCTGTGTTTGCCATTCTTTGTATCAGTGGGTTGGCTTCATTGGAGCAATTCCTTTCTTATTCTTTCCCCCTCAGCTTATTTTCCGCATCTGACCTGCCTGCTTCCTCCCTGGCCTTTCAGAATCCCTGGCCCTGGTATTAAATTAATTCTAACCCCCATCACAGGTCCCATTCTCTCATGAGCACCAATTTAGAGCTCCTCCACCTTGGTCAGTTGACAAGTCTGTGGTATGTTTTGGCTGAGTGCAGTTGAAGAGATTTAGGTTGTACCCAAAGAACAGCTTTCTGAGTCAGTACTAGTGATGGATGCAAAGTATGATTGTGGAGTCTTATCTCTTGGGGACCTCAGATGTGGAGGCTGCTCTGAAGTATGAGTTTTCCCTAAGGTGGATGCTGGAAGTTGTCTTCTCAAGGCTGCTTTTAGCTGGGTAATTGTGGGGTACTTGATAAGCCCTCTTTACTCTGCATTGTGCTTTTCTTTCTTCTTTCCTGGTTTGTTATCTGTTGCCTCCAATTTATCATTTTAGATTCTGGGACACTTAACCCCTGAAGGGAAAAAAAAAAGTCTGTGTCTGGCAGCTATAAATCTGACCCAAGATACCTCCTATGTCCAGGAAGCTATAGAACAGTGTCCAGATGAGTCAGCAGGTTTTTCTCTTTGCTCTGGTCAAAGCAACTTGTGTGGCTGCATCTACTTTTTCGCCCTGAAATCCCTTTGAAGTTAATAAGCTACAATTGGTTGGTTGGTTGGCTTCTCAAGAATGTTCCGACCTGAACATTGCTCTTTGGTAGTAAGTGTATAAAAAAGGAATGCTACTTTTCTTTGTATAAAGATTTCTCTGGAAGCCCTTTGCTACTGGAGTAAGCCTCTTTCCCTTACTGTGAGCAGGTTGGTGCCAGAGGCTGAGAATTCCCTTTCTGTGGAACTCTGTTCATCTGACTCCTAGAGAGTATCCGTTTTCTTTCCCATCCTAGGCCAGCTGTGGTTACTAAAACAGCTGAAACTCAGTGTTCCAAGCCCTACTGCTCTTACTAACACTGTGCCTGTTTCTCATCCTTCCTGCCATCGACCAAGCCGGGTAACCCAGCCGCTAAGGTGGGTATAAGTGTTGTAGCTGAGGCAGAGGCGGCTGATGCTGTTGGGTTCCCTGTCCCCCCTGACATGGAAGACGATTACGAACCTGAGCTGCTGTTAATGCCATCCAATCAGCCGGTCAACCAGCCCATTCTGGCCGCGGCTCAGTCATTGCATCGGGAGGCTACCAAGTGGTCTAGTAAGGTACTTATGAGCACCCCTGGTGGGGCTGCTCCCTCTGCATCCGGCCATGTGCAGCCTTGACACATTGCATCACTCATGATCTGTGCGGGTCCTGTGAGTCTGAGCTGGGAGGGCATGTGTCTGTCTGCACCTTGTTGTTAGGACTGGCTTCACAAGTTTCATAGGTCTGCTAATGCCAGGTTAATTGGATTACATTCATGTTAGGGGATTAGAGAGAGATGGGGTCACTTTTTGAAAGGATTTCTCACTGACCTTGTGGCTGATATTGGGACCTTAAACCCCTTGAGAAGCCGTGGATGCGTCTCTCCATGACTTTCAGGTCAGGAATCATTGTAGACCATTAAAAAGTCATCCGGCCTAATCATTGGGCTTTGTCTGTTCCCTACCCCCGGCCCCTCTCCGCTGACTTCTCACTGATGGCTCCGGCAGAGTTGATCAGAATGAGAAACGGCTTCACATAGCGGGGTGTCTGAGGAGGACTGCTTGCTGCCCTGCACCTGGCTGTGTGGAAGATGCAAGCCTTAATGTGTACCCATGGGGACAGGGCTTCAGTGACTGCTTGTCCAGGGATTTCAGTGGGTGAGGGAGTGGGAGTGAGGAAGAGAGAGCTCTCAAGGCTGCAGGACAGGAACCAACAGAGCTTTGGCCTTAGGGTGTAGGGGATGGGGAACATCACTTTTTTCCCTTAGAAGATGGCATGTTGTAAGAAGAAAGGGTTTGAGATGTGATGGGTGATAATAACTAACCCTGGCACAACACTATCCTCTAACCAAGGTCATGAAATCCTGGAATGATCTCAGGTCTGCAGTGGTCGAGGTGGGCCCAGCCATCCTTGTCTAACATATCTCTGTTGTCATGAGGTCTTCCTGTAACTATGTTCTCTCTGGCCTCTTACTGCCCGGGGTGTTGCACGCCATCTTGTGTAAATGATCAGCCACTTCATGGTGCCCGTGGATGCCTGCAGAGCACCCTGCAGTGGCATGGTTTGTGTATGTCTCACTGCATTGTCTAGAAATCAAAACGCATGAGGGGAAAAATGCGTAGGCCTTTTAGGTGGATTTGAATGTTGCGTTTGTTATTTTTGCTTGCTATCAGCCAAAAGATGAGTCTTTTGAAGGCATAAAGTAAATTACTTGTACATTTCTTTATTATGACCCATGAGGATTATAATGAACCAAAATGCCAAATCTAAGATAAACTGCTGTTAGTTCCATTAGTACTCATGATTTTTATTTTCCCAAAACCTCCCTGGCATCCCTTCTTTCGCTAATGCCAGGTTAATTGGATTACATTATGTTAGGGAACTTAGAGAGAGATGGGGTCACTTTTTGAAAGGATTTCTCACTGACCTTGTGGCTGATATTGGGACCTTAAACCCCTTGAGAAGCCGTGGATGCGTCTCTCCATGACTTTCAGGTCAGGAATCATTGTAGACCATTAAAAAGTCATCCGGCCTAATCATTGGGCTTTGTCTGTTCCCTACCCCCGGCCCCTCTCCGCTGACTTCTCACTGATGGCTCCGGCAGAGTTGATCAGAATGAGAAACGGCTTCACATAGCGGGGTGTCTGAGGAGGACTGCTTGCTGCCCTGCACCTGGCTGTGTGGAAGATGCAAGCCTTAATGTGTACCCATGGGGACAGGGCTTCAGTGACTGCTTGTCCAGGGATTTCAGTGGGTGAGGGAGTGGGAGTGAGGAAGAGAGAGCTCTCAAGGCTGCAGGACAGGAACCAACAGAGCTTTGGCCTTAGGGTGTAGGGGATGGGGAACATCACTTTTTTCCCTTAGAAGATGGCATGTTGTAAGAAGAAAGGGTTTGAGATGTGATGGGTGATAATAACTAACCCTGGCACAACACTATCCTCTAACCAAGGTCATGAAATCCTGGAATGATCTCAGGTCTGCAGTGGTCGAGGTGGGCCCAGCCATCCTTGTCTAACATATCTCTGTTGTCATGAGGTCTTCCTGTAACTATGTTCTCTCTGGCCTCTTACTGCCCGGGGTGTTGCACGCCATCTTGTGTAAATGATCAGCCACTTCATGGTGCCCGTGGATGCCTGCAGAGCACCCTGCAGTGGCATGGTTTGTGTATGTCTCACTGCATTGTCTAGAAATCAAAACGCATGAGGGGAAAAATGCGTAGGCCTTTTAGGTGGATTTGAATGTTGCGTTTGTTATTTTTGCTTGCTATCAGCCAAAAGATGAGTCTTTTGAAGGCATAAAGTAAATTACTTGTACATTTCTTTATTATGACCCATGAGGATTATAATGAACCAAAATGCCAAATCTAAGATAAACTGCTGTTAGTTCCAGTTACAGCTTGACTCATGATTTTTATTTTCCCAAAACCTCCCCTGGCATCCTCTCAGCTGAAAGTTTCTTTAATTGAAGCCACGTTAGCTGAGGAGACTGAAGAATTGATTCTTGGTCTTTTTAAACATGAAAAATGAAAATAACATGTTCCTTTAGGCTGACAATACAAACAAGAGACAGTAGAGGGAGGGCAGGAGCAGTCTAGGTCAGAAAATTTTTTTTTCACTGAGGCTGATAATAGTTACTTGGTTTAGATTCTAGTTCAGCAGTGACAATCCTTGGCTGCTATTTGTAACCAGGCTAAGGATGAAGAAGATGATTTCAGCATCTGGAAAGGCTCATCTGTATTTTTCCCTTCAGGCTAGCTGTACTGCTTTTCCCCCACAGAAAGGAAAATGCCTGTTTAACCAGTTCCTTGGGCCCACTTCCATTTTATTGACCTGATTAACCTGGCGATGCTGAAGTGCTTGTTTAGTGCTATGCCTGGGACTCATGTTGTCCTTTCAGATTAATACCCAAGTCCTCTTTTGAGTCCGGTGATCTCTCTCTCACTGAATGCTGGGGTGAGTGCCCTGGCTCCCTCTTCTTTTTTTTTCTCCTGTGCAGTCCGTATCACTCAAGAACAGTCTGTGTATCCTCTTCTCACCCTTCCAGAGGGCTGCTGGAGCAGCAGGCTCCCTCCTCTCTTCTCTGCTTCTACTTCCTTCCCGAACGTGGGCAGGGTATGAGCTGAGCTCACTCTGTGTCTCGCTTCCAGGGCAATGACATCATTGCAGCAGCCAAGCGTATGGCTCTGCTGATGGCTGAGATGTCTCGGCTGGTCAGAGGGGCAGCGGCACCAAGCGGCCCATTGGCCCGTGGATGCCTGCAGAGCACCCTGCAGTGGCATGGTTTGTGTATGTCTCACTGCATTGTCTAGAAATCAAAACGCATGAGGGGAAAAATGCGTAGGCCTTTTAGGTGGATTTGAATGTTGCGTTTGTTATTTTTGCTTGCTATCAGCCAAAAGATGAGTCTTTTGAAGGCATAAAGTAAATTACTTGTACATTTCTTTATTATGACCCATGAGGATTATAATGAACCAAAATGCCAAATCTAAGATAAACTGCTGTTAGTTCCAGTTACAGCTTGACTCATGATTTTTATTTTCCCAAAACCTCCCCTGGCATCCTCTCAGCTGAAAGTTTCTTTAATTGAAGCCACGTTAGCTGAGGAGACTGAAGAATTGATTCTTGGTCTTTTTAAACATGAAAAATGAAAATAACATGTTCCTTTAGGCTGACAATACAAACAAGAGACAGTAGAGGGAGGGCAGGAGCAGTCTAGGTCAGAAAATTTTTTTTTCACTGAGGCTGATAATAGTTACTTGGTTTAGATTCTAGTTCAGCAGTGACAATCCTTGGCTGCTATTTGTAACCAGGCTAAGGATGAAGAAGATGATTTCAGCATCTGGAAAGGCTCATCTGTATTTTTCCCTTCAGGCTAGCTGTACTGCTTTTCCCCCACAGAAAGGAAAATGCCTGTTTAACCAGTTCCTTGGGCCCACTTCCATTTTATTGACCTGATTAACCTGGCGATGCTGAAGTGCTTGTTTAGTGCTATGCCTGGGACTCATGTTGTCCTTTCAGATTAATACCCAAGTCCTCTTTTGAGTCCGGTGATCTCTCTCTCACTGAATGCTGGGGTGAGTGCCCTGGCTCCCTCTTCTTTTTTTTTCTCCTGTGCAGTCCGTATCACTCAAGAACAGTCTGTGTATCCTCTTCTCACCCTTCCAGAGGGCTGCTGGAGCAGCAGGCTCCCTCCTCTCTTCTCTCTGCTTCTACTTCCTTCCCGAACGTGGGCAGGGTATGAGCTGAGCTCACTCTGTGTCTCGCTTCTCTCCAGGGCAATGACATCATTGCAGCAGCCAAGCGTATGGCTCTGCTGATGGCTGAGATGTCTCGGCTGGTCAGAGGGGGCAGCGGCACCAAGCGGGCACTGATTCAGTGTGCCAAGGACATCGCCAAGGCCTCAGATGAGGTGACGCGGTTGGCCAAGGAGGTTGCCAAGCAGTGCACTGATAAGCGGATTAGAACCAACCTCTTACAGGTACTCAGGAAAACTGTGTGTGGTGGGGAGCAGAGGGCTGGCAGGGGTAGAGAGAAAAGCAGGAGAGAGAAATCTGTGTGAGCAAGGAGGAGGAATGGAAAGAAATGGCAGAAAGGGGAAATATACATGCGTTTTTGGGAGACAGTCAGAGAAGTTTACTTCTGAGTCAGATTTTAATGCTTCCATTTCTGGACAAAGGGACTAGACTGATCCTATGGGGAAAACAAGTAAAATCCTGTTGCTGACTTACAGAGTGCCTTCTGCATGCCGGCCACTGAGAATAAGAGTGGATAGTCTTACCTCAAGGAGCTTGCAGGGAACAGAAATGTAGAAACACACTAAATTAAGTTTTTTTTTTTTTAAGGTCTGCGAGCGAATCCCAACCATAAGCACCCAACTCAAAATCCTGTCTACGGTGAAGGCCACCATGCTGGGCCGGACCAACATAAGCGATGAGGAGTCTGAGCAGGTACATGCCTGCTGCTTCTGGTTTCTTACCATCAGCTTCTGTGCCCCTTTATGGCAATTCAATTCAGCCTTCAGGAAATTTTACCTGTGAAATGAGTATTCAGTATGTGGGATGGAGTCTTCAACTCTCTCAGAAGGGCATCTATGTTGGAGAGATGCATCAAAAATTTGGAAAGGAAAGTGAAAGGCTTTTGTGCAACTTCTTGTCATTCAACAGATGAGAAACTGAGGCCTAGGGAGGATAGGGAGGTTGAGTGAATCAGCAGCAGCAGTTAGGACTCCACTCAGATCTTTCTCCTGGAATAGGCAGGTCAGTTCCAGAGGGCTGCTGGAGCAGCAGGCTCCCTCCTCTCTTCTCTCTGCTTCTACTTCCTTCCCGAACGTGGGCAGGGTATGAGCTGAGCTCACTCTGTGTCTCGCTTCTCTCCAGGGCAATGACATCATTGCAGCAGCCAAGCGTATGGCTCTGCTGATGGCTGAGATGTCTCGGCTGGTCAGAGGGGGCAGCGGCACCAAGCGGGCACTGATTCAGTGTGCCAAGGACATCGCCAAGGCCTCAGATGAGGTGACGCGGTTGGCCAAGGAGGTTGCCAAGCAGTGCACTGATAAGCGGATTAGAACCAACCTCTTACAGGTACTCAGGAAAACTGTGTGTGGTGGGGAGCAGAGGGCTGGCAGGGGTAGAGAGAAAAGCAGGAGAGAGAAATCTGTGTGAGCAAGGAGGAGGAATGGAAAGAAATGGCAGAAAGGGGAAATATACATGCGTTTTTGGGAGACAGTCAGAGAAGTTTACTTCTGAGTCAGATTTTAATGCTTCCATTTCTGGACAAAGGGACTAGACTGATCCTATGGGGAAAACAAGTAAAATCCTGTTGCTGACTTACAGAGTGCCTTCTGCATGCCGGCCACTGAGAATAAGAGTGGATAGTCTTACCTCAAGGAGCTTGCAGGGAACAGAAATGTAGAAACACACTAAATTAAGTTTTTTTTTTTTTAAGGTCTGCGAGCGAATCCCAACCATAAGCACCCAACTCAAAATCCTGTCTACGGTGAAGGCCACCATGCTGGGCCGGACCAACATAAGCGATGAGGAGTCTGAGCAGGTACATGCCTGCTGCTTCTGGTTTCTTACCATCAGCTTCTGTGCCCCTTTATGGCAATTCAATTCAGCCTTCAGGAAATTTTACCTGTGAAATGAGTATTCAGTATGTGGGATGGAGTCTTCAACTCTCTCAGAAGGGCATCTATGTTGGAGAGATGCATCAAAAATTTGGAAAGGAAAGTGAAAGGCTTTTGTGCAACTTCTTGTCATTCAACAGATGAGAAACTGAGGCCTAGGGAGGATAGGGAGGTTGAGTGAATCAGCAGCAGCAGTTAGGACTCCACTCAGATCTTTTTCTCCTTGGAATAGGCTTCGCCTTTTAGAGGCTTCCAGTGCCCGTCCAGCCCTGCTCACTGTGCTGGAGATACTATGCTTCCTTGGCTTCCGGATGATAAGTACTTCAAGGAGCATGAACAGTGCAGGCTTTTTAAGGGTGTGAGGTGGTTAGGCTTGTGCTGAGGCGGAAATGACATCTCAAAGAGATGATTCTCTTTTGGTTTCTTTGACAGAGAAGGAAATAAAGACGGTGGGAATGTTTGTTTAAAGTGTGTCTTGTATGTATCTTGGCAATCACAGTTTATTCTCTTTCCTGTCTCCTGGAAATGTGGCTCAGGTCTTTCAGAAAGCCCTCATTTGAGCACGTCTTCTCTCCTAATCTCCCCTCCAACAGGCTCTGCTGTGAACCAGACTTTCAATTTCATCTTATGGAAGGTAGTGCAACTTCCCTGACAAGGCATATCATACATTAGAATATGTGGCACTGTGTACCGTACTATGTAGGGGCGTTAACAAAAGAGACACAGTGCTTCTCCTTGGAGAAGTTTGGGCCAGGAGACAGAGGTTAGGAGCACTTTGGAAGAGCCAAGGACACTGCTTCTCTTGGTGTCTGTAGTGCTGCCTTAACTACCAGGTTTTAATTCAACAGCTCTCACCTTAACCTTCTCTTCTCCCAAACCACGGGAACTGGAGCTTAACCTTTAACTTCCATGTATTCTACGCAGGATTTGGGCACTAGGCTATTTCCTGTCAGGTGATCTCTTCTGCCCCAAGGACAGGAAACACACACACACATACACACAAGGAAGGAAGGGTAAGATTGAGTTTCTCACCTTATCATTTAATCAATTTACTAACAAAACTGTATCTTGGGAGTATCCACTGTATTCTATTAAATATTATAGCGCCCATAAATCCCCTGAAACTGAATTCACAAATTTTGTGCATGTGAACATTTTTTCTGGGGAGAACCCATAGTCTTCATTAAATCCTCAAAGGGTCTATAGCTCAAAAATATTTAAGAATTAAAAAAAAAGTCTTCTGGGTTAGTGGATAACTAGTAACTAGTTAGTTACTAGTGCGATCTCAGTATTGTATTTTGTATATTTAGGAGATTTACTTATTTAGATTTTCATGGACTTATTAGGTGGTTGGTTTACTTGGTTATTTTTTCCTTTGTTAATTAAACATTTATTAAATGCCTCATGTAACAGGCATTGACCTCTAACACTAGGGTGCAGCAGAGAAGAAAATTGACAAAAACCTCTGTTACTTAAATTTTAGATAAAATTAGATAAAATATCAGATGAACAACCAGGTAAAACATAGAGTACATCAGTTAGTGTTTATGAGTTCTGTACAGAAAAATGAAGAAAGAATTAGAGGATAAGGCCTGCTGGGAGTTGGGAAGGTGGTTTGTGATTTAAAATGAGGTGAGCAGGAAAAGCCTCAGCAGGGTGACATCTGGGCAGAGACCTGAAGGAGGAGAGAGGTGAGCCATTGGGATACCTGAGGGAAGCGCATTCTGGGGAGAGGGGGAGCCCGAGGCAGGGGCTTGTTCAAACATTGGGAAAGGAATATCCACTAGAAGCTATCTAGTCAACAATCAGTGATGGTCCTTTCTGGTGATCCAGTCAACACTAGATCACTTTCTGGTGATCTAGTCAACAATCAGTGATGGTCCTTTCTGGTGATCCAGCTATAATCTACCAGTGATCTGACAAGCATGAGGGATGCCAGGTGCAGGTAGGGTAAGCTGCATCCCCCTCCTGGCTTAAGCCTGTTTCAGCGGCAGGGCTCCAACAAGGACTCTGAGTATTGAAGATCTCCTCTTCCCTTGCAGGCCACAGAGATGCTGGTGCACAATGCCCAGAACCTCATGCAGTCTGTGAAGGAGACTGTTCGAGAAGCGGAAGCAGCTTCAATCAAAATTCGAACAGATGCTGGATTTACTCTGCGCTGGGTTAGAAAGACTCCCTGGTACCAGTAGACACCTGGTTGAATCTGGCTAACACAGAAGTCCCTGCTGAACAGAATGAAAATGATCTGAGTCCCAGGAGCCACCCAGGATTGCTCGGGGGTTGAAAGCCATCATCCTGGCCTGACATAAAAGAAAGGCATGGGGCTTCTTTACGTTAGAAAACATTTATACTCTTGTTAGGGACACTCTGAAATGTGGCTCCGTATAAAGCCTGTTCTCAAACACGGCTTTACTCATGCACACTCTATCCCAATAGGCAGACTGGGTTTCTATCCCAAGGATTTCACACAAGCTCAGAATCCAAGAGTGAACACTAGCCAGACACCGTGCTCTGCCCGTTCCCTAGAGGACGGCTCCCTTGCTGCCCCTGTCCCCCAATTCTTTCTGCCAGGCTCCCAAGACCCAAGGCCTAAAGCCCAGGCAAGTCACGTTAAGGAAATCACTGTGCCTCCCACAGTTGTTTTGGGCTTTCCATGTTGCTGCTGACCCTGCCTGTGCTTCCTAGGTCCTTTTCAGAAGTGAGCTTCGCTGCTGCCAGGGAAGTCTGTGGAGCCTGGATTCACTCCCTGCCATTCCCTAATTTAATCCTTCTAGACTCTCACAGTACACAACCAAATTTCACTTTGTCAGGAGGAAATTGCCGAATTGTGCGGTTGTCTTTACCTCGCCCCAGAGCAGTCTGTGCTAGGGAACCTTTCCGTCCCGTACCCTGCCTCGGCCTGCCAAGGTAGCCATCCCAAGTACTGTGTGTCCTGGTGCTCTCTGCCCCTGGAGAGGCAGAGTAGCCGGGGTGTGGCTCTGCCCACCGTCCCGGCAGGGTCACTCCCAGGTACTCCACGCTTTGTCACTGCCTGCAGAGGTCTGTGCTGAGGCCTTATTCATTCATTCTTAGCTGTTAACTGTTCTTTCTGAGCTGAAATGCTGCATTTGATTTTTAACCAAATCATGTCTCCTCTCCTGGTTTTTGTATTCTTCCCTCACACCCTTCCTAAACAAGATTTTAAAGATAAATGTTTGTTCCATAAGTTTGAAAGATTCTTTTTTGTCCTTTTGAAATTTAGTCCTAGGAACTGGTGCTTGCCCCCAGGAGTGTCTAGTGGAAAGACAGTCCTGTCTGAAGGACACGTCCTGCCTAAGGAAGGTGGAACTTGCAGACTGGAATTCTGGCACTGTGGGGGTGAATCAATGGGAAATAGTCCTCAGAAACTCCTACCTCCCTCAGCCCACCACCAAGCCCCTTGCAGTCTCCCCTCCCTCCCAAGTACAGTTGTTTAAGGGAGTAATAGGTTTGATATTTAATTATCACCATGATAATTTTCCTGTTAGCAAAATGAGAGAGAAGATAGTTTTCCTTTCCTGTACCTATCACTGCTGTCTAAGCATTCCCCAGCACATGAAACTGTGTTTCTTCCCAAAGCCAGAACTGGATGAGTAAAGGAGTAAGAACCCTTGCCTGAATCTCCTCCCCACCTCAAACGTGTTAGATCCTAACATTGAGTGTGTAAAAGTTAAGTTGGTACTGTACACTCAGGCTTCCTCTATTTCCTTTTAACTGATGATTATTTTCAAGGCCCTCAGCATCTTTGTATAGTTGCTTATCTGATATAAATGCAATATTAATGCCTTTAAAGTATGAATCTATGCCAAAGATCACCTTTTGTTTTACTAAAGACTACATAGAGGAAGTAAGAAAAATCATGTTTGCTCTCCAAGTTCTTCCAGTGTTTTGAGACACTGGTTTACACTATGCCAATGTGCTTTTCTCTAATATCAGTGCTCAAGACACAGTGAAGCAAATTTTAAAAATCCCTGGATGCTGATTAGAGACATCACCACTGAAAAACTACATTTATATGCTAGGATTTGTTATATGCAAATATTTTCTGCCTCTTCTGTTTAAAACAATAAAGTACATTTGTATAAATAATGCTTTAAATGACGGGTATGTTATTTCAGCAAGAACGTTAAAAAAATAATTTATTTATCTTTTGGCAGCGCTGGATCTTTGTTGCTGCATAAGGGCTTTCTCTAGTTGTGGTGAGTGGGGGTTACTCTTTGTTGTGATGTGCAGGCTTCTCACCGTGGTGACTTCTCTAGAGCGTGCAGGTTTCCGTAGTTGTGGCTTATGGACTCTAGGGCATGAGCTCAGTTGTTGCAGAGCATAGGCTTAGTTTCAGTAAGACCTTTTTTAGATCAGGTTTCAACTTTGTTTTGAAGAACAGCAAAATGTGAAAGTTAAAGATTTTCATTTAACCCAAATATTGTACTAGAAGTAGAAACTAGTGGCAATATATTTATTTATTTAATAAGCTCTGTGTAATAAAGGACAACTTTTGGGATTATACTCTAGAAGGAGCAGAAATGACAAAGGTTAACAGTAAGAAGCAGCGATGGTACAGATCACCCTTGGCTGAAGTAGTCTGTCTTAGAAGATTCTAGCTCTATGTGAAGGCCATCACTATTCCCTAAAAAGCTACAGCTATTATATGTGCAGGAATATTGTGAGTCTACATCTCATATTCCAAAGTCCAGTATCGGGTTGTCAGAGATCTACCAGGCTACGAGGTAGAGGTAGCTCTGGGGACATAGTCCTCTTCTTGCTGAGGAAAGTACTGATGTAAGTTGGTACTATGGCTCCCCAAAGATGCACCTCAGCATCTTTGTATAGTTGCTTATCTGATATAAATGCAATATTAATGCCTTTAAAGTATGAATCTATGCCAAAGATCACCTTTTGTTTTACTAAAGACTACATAGAGGAAGTAAGAAAAATCATGTTTGCTCTCCAAGTTCTTCCAGTGTTTTGAGACACTGGTTTACACTATGCCAATGTGCTTTTCTCTAATATCAGTGCTCAAGACACAGTGAAGCAAATTTTAAAAATCCCTGGATGCTGATTAGAGACATCACCACTGAAAAACTACATTTATATGCTAGGATTTGTTATATGCAAATATTTTCTGCCTCTTCTGTTTAAAACAATAAAGTACATTTGTATAAATAATGCTTTAAATGACGGGTATGTTATTTCAGCAAGAACGTTAAAAAAATAATTTATTTATCTTTTGGCAGCGCTGGATCTTTGTTGCTGCATAAGGGCTTTCTCTAGTTGTGGTGAGTGGGGGTTACTCTTTGTTGTGATGTGCAGGCTTCTCACCGTGGTGACTTCTCTAGAGCGTGCAGGTTTCCGTAGTTGTGGCTTATGGACTCTAGGGCATGAGCTCAGTTGTTGCAGAGCATAGGCTTAGTTTCAGTAAGACCTTTTTTAGATCAGGTTTCAACTTTGTTTTGAAGAACAGCAAAATGTGAAAGTTAAAGATTTTCATTTAACCCAAATATTGTACTAGAAGTAGAAACTAGTGGCAATATATTTATTTATTTAATAAGCTCTGTGTAATAAAGGACAACTTTTGGGATTATACTCTAGAAGGAGCAGAAATGACAAAGGTTAACAGTAAGAAGCAGCGCGATGGTACAGATCACCCCTTGGCTGAAGTAGTCTGTCTTAGAAGATTCTAGCTCTATGTGAAGGCCATCACTATTCCCTAAAAAGCTACAGCTATTATATGTGCAGGAATATTGTGAGTCTACATCTCATATTCCAAAGTCCAGTATCGGGTTGTCAGAGATCTACCAGGCTACGAGGTAGAGGTAGCTCTGGGGACATAGTCCTCTTCTTGCTTGAGGAAGCTCAAAGAGTAGGAACATGTTCTTGAAGTGGAGCTGGGACACCACGATTTTTGCATGATTTGATTTTTGCATGATTTTCTAGATTTGAAAGTGGTAAATATCACTAAAGGCAGATAGTACTGCTGACCACACTGATCACTGCTTTAACTTAGAAAAGCTGCTCACTAGGTAGGCAGATTCCAGGTCTTTGAGTTACAGGGAAATGTCTAAGGCTACTAAATCAGCTCAGCAATATCTGGATTGGTATTCAGGGCCTCATTTTTGCTACTTACCATATGTTTGCTGGCACTGCCTTCTTCCTGTATTATCATTTTTCTCAAATCAGATGGCTCTAAGGGCAATAGAACCACTCTCTTCCAGGGGTTCTTCTACAGCAGGACTTAAGGAATGAACCCATCACATGAACTCCCTTTGAATAAAATGATGGTAACTCCTTTATGTAGAAAATGAGTTATACTCCTTTAAGAATGTAGAACATGGCCGGGCGCGGTGGCGCGCGCCTGTAGTCCCAGCTACTCGGGAGGCTGAGGCTGGAGGATCGCTTGAGTCCAGGAGATCTGGGCTGCCGTGCGCTATGCCGATCGGGTGTCCGCACTAAGTTCGGCATCAATATGGTGACCTCCCGGGAGCGGGGGGCCACCAGGTTGCCTAAGGAGGGGTGAACTGGCCCAGGTCGGAAACGGAGCAGGTCAAGAATGTAGAACATGAGGTTATTCTGGAACTATCTGAAATTCTATGCTTGAAAAACATTTCCTTGCTACTAAGTGTTCATGGATCTTTGTTCATTAGTAGGTGGTGGTAAGGAGAGGAGCTTTGATCACTTACTGTTCAGTCTGTGGCTAGAAGGGTGATGCTTAAAGGAAGTATTCATGACTGTTAACACAATCAGTCAAGAGAGGGCACTTGGAAGTGCTTTGCAGCAACCCTCACACCTTGATGCCAAGTAAAATGTGATCATGTTCAGCCTGCTTGAACACTGAGGCATGCCATCTGAGAATGCTCAATGAACAGTCAAGCTAAAAAATCAACCACACGTCCAGTATCGGGTTGTCAGAGATCTCCCAGGCTACGAGGTAGAGGTAGCTCTGGGGACATAGTCCTCTTCTTGCTTGAGGAAGCTCAAAGAGTAGGAACATGTTCTTGAAGTGGAGCTGGGACACCACGATTTTTGCATGATTTGATTTTTGCATGATTTTCTAGATTTGAAAGTGGTAAATATCACTAAAGGCAGATAGTACTGCTGACCACACTGATCACTGCTTTAACTTAGAAAAGCTGCTCACTAGGTAGGCAGATTCCAGGTCTTTGAGTTACAGGGAAATGTCTAAGGCTACTAAATCAGCTCAGCAATATCTGGATTGGTATTCAGGGCCTCATTTTTGCTACTTACCATATGTTTGCTGGCACTGCCTTCTTCCTGTATTATCATTTTTCTCAAATCAGATGGCTCTAAGGGCAATAGAACCACTCTCTTCCAGGGGTTCTTCTACAGCAGGACTTAAGGAATGAACCCATCACATGAACTCCCTTTGAATAAAATGATGGTAACTCCTTTATGTAGAAAATGAGTTATAATCCTTTAATAATGTAGAACATGGCGGGCGCGGTGGCGCGCCTGTAGTCCCAGCTACTCGGGAGGCTGAGGCTGGAGGATCGCTTGAGTCCAGGAGATCTGGGCTGCCGTGCGCTATGCCGATCGGGTGTCCGCACTAAGTTCGGCATCAATATGGTGACCTCCCGGGAGCGGGGGGCCACCAGGTTGCCTAAGGAGGGGTGAACTGGCCCAGGTCGGAAACGGAGCAGGTCAAGAATGTAGAACATGAGGTTATTCTGGAACTATCTGAAATTCTATGCTTGAAAAACATTTCCTTGCTACTAAGTGTTCATGGATCTTTGTTCATTAGTAGGTGGTGGTAAGGAGAGGAGCTTTGATCACTTACTGTTCAGTCTGTGGCTAGAAGGGTGATGCTTAAAGGAAGTATTCATGACTGTTAACACAATCAGTCAAGAGAGGGCACTTGGAAGTGCTTTGCAGCAACCCTCACACCTTGATGCCAAGTAAAATGTGATCATGTTCAGCCTGCTTGAACACTGAGGCATGCCATCTGAGAATGCTCAATGAACAGTCAAGCTAAAAAAATCAACCTGTTGCTTTCATCTTTTTATTGACAGTGTAGCCAGAGCTGGAGAAAGGACTTACTGGATTCAATCAGATTAATAAATACAATAATTTAACTGTAAAGGAAACAGTCTCCTTGGAAGTTTTAGCAGAAACTGCTAGAGGCAAGGGACTCTTGGCATACAATCAGCTGGGATATGGGAGGATAGCAGAGAAAGAAAAGCAAATGTGTTGATTGCTCTTCTAAGGTATGAACTCTGAAAAGGAAGACATTTAAAATGAAAGCAATTGAACTGGGTAACCAACCTTAGG
Organism: Tragulus kanchil; assembly: GCA_022376925.1. Taxonomy (NCBI): domain Eukaryota; kingdom Metazoa; phylum Chordata; class Mammalia; order Artiodactyla; family Tragulidae; genus Tragulus; species Tragulus kanchil. The sequence continues at coordinate 49,835,864 of JAIOJX010000005.1, forward strand.
CAAAGGGAATAATATTTGGCAACATCTTAATTTTAGCTGCCAAGCCAACACTGGGTACCCTAGAAATTGCAAAAAGTTGTAAAAAATGATCTTTCTTATTAGATGAAAGGCAGGCAAAGGTAAGAATGCTGCTGTGCAGCGGGCTCCCTGTACCAGCACCAACCACCAGCCCTTGACAGCAGAACGGGATGAGTGTCAGGGCTACTGTTAGCATGATGAGGGAAAGAGAATTAGAAGTTGAGAGAAACGAAAAGAATGGAGTCACAAGGAGAAAACTAATAGCAAGAACAAGCACTTAGATCTTAACTTTCTCCATTCTTCATGTCTGTGTGGGTTATTTGCTCAGTCTTGTCTGACTCTTTTATAGCCCACTGGGTTATAAAAGGTCCATGGGATTCTCCAGGCAAGAATACTGGAGTGGACTGGGTTGCCATTCTTCATGTCGAATGAAGCAAAATAACTGGGCAAGGACTTATTTCTAAGTCAGCCAAGTTAAATGATAACTGTGGGCTGTCTTGCCAACCATAAAGATCAATACAGGTTTATCAGTGTTACTGAGGATTTTGTTTCTGCCTCATTATAACGTACTATCACGTACTTGTTCGGTACCGTAGAGATTTAAATACTCCAGTGACAGTTACAACAATAGTTTCAAAAAGGAATCTACTGACTGTAGCCTTGGTAGCACACAGTATGTAAAGAAAGTTCTTCTGAAGGCAAGAAATGTAGGCAAACTGAAACCACTGAAAACAAGAAAAAAAAAGATTAAAAAAAAAAGAAGCAGGTGCATTTTCTTCTTTTAGCTGAACTAGGGAAGGAGGTCTTTAGGCTAACTAGTTGTAAGTGGTGTTGGATAAGCTTTATAAAACATGAAGATGGCAAAAGTTCACTTAAGTTTCTCTTTTACTACATTAATTTGCTTAAAAATCTCAAATGCTTGTGCTTGCAATAACTTCCTAAAAGCAGTAGTGTTCCCTTTTATTCCCTTTATTACCTTTTATTTGCCCCTTTGATACAAATGATTTTTACTGTAGTAAGAGATGAACCAAGTGGCACAAAACTGAGATGGTACTTAAGCTGCAGCAAGGTCCCTGTAAATCAAAATCAGCTTTACATAAAAATCTTATTTATAAAAAATACAATACCAACTACAGTGAGAATGGAGCATGGAGCAGCAGTGCTCCCTGCCAGGGCCATGTGAAGTGGCTTTTGCTACAGTGCTTGCTTAATGGCACAAGTGAAAAGCTGAATAAGGCAAACACTTGAAGAGGCAGTTTTTTGTAAACTTGTTGGGGTAGCAGAACGGGATGAGTGTCAGGGCTACTGTTAGCATGATGAGGAAAGAGAATTAGAAGTTGAGAGAAACGAAAAGAATGGAGTCACAAGGAGAAAACTAATAGCAAGAACAAGCACTTAGATCTTAACTTTCTCCATTCTTCATGTCTGTGTGGGTTATTTGCTCAGTCTTGTCTGACTCTTTTATAGCCCACTGGGTTATAAAAGGTCCATGGGATTCTCCAGGCAAGAATACTGGAGTGGACTGGGTTGCCATTCTTCATGTCGAATGAAGCAAAATAACTGGGCAAGGACTTATTTCTAAGTCAGCCAAGTTAAATGATAACTGTGGGCTGTCTTGCCAACCATAAAGATCAATACAGGTTTATCAGTGTTACTGAGGATTTTGTTTCTGCCTCATTATAACGCACTATCACGTACTTGTTCGGTACCGTAGAGATTTAAATACTCCAGTGACAGTTACAACAATAGTTTCAAAAAGGAATCTACTGACTGTAGCCTTGGTAGCACACAGTATGTAAAGAAAGTTCTTCTGAAGGCAAGAAATGTAGGCAAACTGAAACCACTGAAAACAAGAAAAAAAAAGATTAAAAAAAAAAGCAGGTGCATTTTCTTCTTTTAGCTGAACTAGGGAAGGAGGTCTTTAGGCTAACTAGTTGTAAGTGGTGTTGGATAAGCTTTATAAAACATGAAGATGGCAAAAGTTCACTTAAGTTTCTCTTTTACTACATTAATTTGCTTAAAAATCTCAAATGCTTGTGCTTGCAATAACTTCCTAAAAGCAGTAGTGTTCCCTTTTATTCCCTTTATTACCTTTTATTTGCCCCTTTGATACAAATGATTTTTACTGTAGTAAGAGATGAACCAAGTGGCACAAAACTGAGATGGTACTTAAGCTGCAGCAAGGTCCCTGTAAATCAAAATCAGCTTTACATAAAAATCTTATTTATAAAAAATACAATACCAACTACAGTGAGAATGGAGCATGGAGCAGCAGTGCTCCCTGCCAGGGCCATGTGAAGTGGCTTTTGCTACAGTGCTTGCTTAATGGCACAAGTGAAAAGCTGAATAAGGCAAACACTTGAAGAGGCAGTTTTTTGTAAACTTGTTGGGGTGGGAGGAATTATTCTTCTGTTGGGACAGATGATTGGGATGGCTAAGATCAAGTGTGACCTTTGGCTGCACTTGGTACATCACATTACAGACTTTTAGGAGAGAGGTTATCATTGTAGACTTTTGCCTTGACTGTTAAAATGTGCAGCCTCCAGTGAGTGCCTCCCTATGGAGGAAATCACCTCTAAAATCTTCCTAAGTGACAAGGTACATATAAGCTAAGTCATTCAGAAATTTCCTTAGCTTAATGCTTCTTAAGTACCCTACATCGATAACTAAGCAACTTTGTTAGTGGTGTGTGGCTTGACACAAATGCTTTAACTAGAATATGTATTCCCACCCAACTGGTACCTAATGGTAATAAATCGTAATGACACTTGGAAAACAAACAAATCTTGAGGAATTCTGGCCCCTTCTCATGTCCTCACTTGGAACTTTCCAGCTTTCGTGACATATTTGACGCCTTTAAATGGCTTATATTTCTCCCCATACATGTCCAAGCGGTTTACTTTTAAGCCTGTGTCAAAAAGAAGGAGTAAGGAAAGGAATAAATTACTATCCTGGTCACACCAACCAATCCATTATTTCCTTACGAAAGAGAGTTTACTACACAGTAAAATCTGACAGTAGCCAGTGTCCTTTTCACGATCTGGAGGCTATGTTCCTTCTCGCATTCACAGATTTAAGCACTCGGAGGGTATGATCTTAGTTCCAATTCCCATGTGGGCAAGCAATGTTTGTAAGGGTAATTCTACTTTCTGTGAGTCTGAATGACTTCTTTCTTTGTGCCCGAATGAGGGTAGGGGTGAAGGGAAGGTATGTGAAATAAGGTGCTCTCCAAAACCATTGTACCCAAGCAGAGGGAGAGACACACTGGAGTTGCTGCTCTGGGTAGAGACAGACTGTCAGCGACTCTTCCAAGCTCCTAGCAGTCACCTCAGCAAAACTCAACTACTTTTCCAACACATCAGATTTCTCCTCACCTGAAATAGCAAGCTGCTGGATCTTGAACTGTATGTTGAGGCTTGGATTCTCTTCTGGCTTGGGTGCCCCAGACTGTAAATTTACCAGTCCTTTAAGACTAGGGAGCTTCTGTGGAGTGATTTTCCCCACATCCCACGTTAGTACCTTAAAAAGACAGAAAAATAAAACATTCTGAACTATTTATTAAATACACACTTCAAAGATACTATAAACTTCTGTGCAAAATAAAGCACAGTGAGTTAGAAACAAGAGATCTGGAATTTCCACTGAGTTTTACCACTAGTTAGTTCTGTGACTCTAAATGGAGAGTGAAGACAGAGAAACAGTATTTCTGGAGCATCTATTTTTGAATATAACACTGTCTGGTCCTATTCATACACTGTCTCACAGAAGCCTGTGATACAAAATTTTGTCTTCTTTTAACAAATGAGGAAATGAAAGCTGAAGTCAAATGACTTGCTCAAGGTCACACAGCCAGCAAGGTTGGGATCTGAACCTAAGGCTATCTGGTATCAGATGTCCTTTCCACCATGCCACCTTTACTATTTCTTTCTGGGCTTCAGTTTTCTGAAAAATGAGAAGAAGATGGGCCTAAATCGGTGTTTTTAAACTTTTTGTGATGGAATCCTTTGTTCAAATGAAATATTTACTGAGGAAGCTCAGCAACAGATGAGAAAGTAAAGCTGTTATGGTTGAAGCTGGGGTGAAGGGTCAGGGATCTGGAACTCCTGTTTCACTTCTCAGCCCCATGTGGTCTCTAGGGGGGGTTTTTCAAATTCTTAGGACTGGATTAGATTATCTTCAACATTCCATGATTTTATACAAGAAAATAAAAAATAAGAGGGCTTCCCTGGTGATCCAGTAGGTAGAGAGTCTGCCTTGCAGTGCAAGGGGCGCCTGTTCGATCCCTGGCCCGGGAAGATCCCATAAGCTGTGGAGCAGCTGGACTGGTGTGTCCAATTATGAGCCAGTGCTCTGGAGCGCATGCACCCAGAGCCAGTGCTCTGCAGTGAGAGAAGCCACTGCAATGGGAGGTTCACACAGGCCAAAGAATAAAGATGGATGAAAATAAATAAAAAAACAATAAAAGAGACCAAAATTTAACAACAACAACAAAAAGAGCCTCTTCATTTACCAGGCAGCTCAATGACTCTCCTGAGGAAAAGAATCATATTTTTCACCCAAGCAGGAAGCAGAGAGAAAAATCGTCTTTTACAGTTTCCCTGAAATTCCTCTGCAAGAGGTAAATATATGGAGGGTGAGAAGACAACTTTCCTAGTCAGTATCCTCTGTGGAAGAGTATGAAACAAGGCTTTTAAATGAGAAAGGAAGGTTTTAATTTCTTAACAATTAATAGGTCATAATATCTATTAATAATTAATAGATTATTATATCCACATAATGCTTTTCTCTTTTAAAGAAGTTTTTACATCTTCCTCATTGAAGAGTGAGTGAACCTCTGGATTATCAATGGATAAGTAAAGGCAGACTCTGAAGGAAGAAAGAATGAGTCTCACTTTTCTGCATCGACTTAGCAGCAGATGCAGGATTCCCTCCTGTGGCAGAGCACAGCTCAGGATGCATTCTGGCTTTTGTTAGGAACTTTAATTTCAACCAAGACATTAGACCCTTCCCTCTGTCCTCCCAGGCCCCCAGATCACAAAATAAGGATTGCAGAAACACTGGCTCACTCTTGATTTTAGGTGGCTGTACCTTGGTCACTGGATCGAATGTATAGCTGCCTTGTGTTGGTGTCAGGTTCATATTCAACACAACTTTTGGCATGTGAACTGTCACTGTTATTCCTTCAATAGTTTTCCCCATATTCTGCTTTGGTCCAATTGTAATATCAAATCTACCACAAGAACTGTTCTCCTTAAAACTGATGTTATGTTTCACATATACTGGTATTGCCACTAGACTAAAAAGAGAAAGAAAGACACAACCACAAAAAAATACAATTAACAGTGTGATCTCTACAGGTGGCATGAAAACCCCAGTCCAGAGTATCCTATATCCCCAGAACTGCAGATTCAGCGTCTTTACTAAGGCAGCTGAGTACAGCACCGTGTTGTGGTACCACTGTGCTAGGAATTATACAATTTCTGAGCAGTAAGTATACAAATCAAGACACAAATCTGAAGCTTTAGTATAAACAATTGGGACAGACAGTCCTAGTTTCTAGAAATCAATTACGATCCCACAGAAAGATAATCTAATATTATACAAACTAAGTCAGTCAGTTTCTCTGTGGTAAGAGCCAAGAAAAAACTCTGCTTTTAAGTCCTGTTCTGATGTTGTCCAAAATACTTTGATATTTTCAAGGGACAAACCAGCTATAACCCATGATACTAAAATCATTCATTTAAACCTCAGTGCAGAGAAGAATGTCTTCAAGCCAGTTGAGGGATGTCCTAGACAGCCACAGGTAAGTCTGGGGTCTCCTGTCAGCCATGATGTCCACAGGCCATAGTAAAATCATGGCATGGACTTATGGTTTCATGCAGGTTATGCCTGGTCCCAAATGCTTGCTCTCAGGTATGTATTTACTACTATACTGTCCCTATACTCTTAAGATTCAAAGTATACTAATTATATTTTAGACACATATTTCCTCTAGTTTGTTCTGTTCTCCTGGTGAGTAATGGCTAAAGGGAGCAATGATAAATTCAAGTACCCAACTGTCAGAAGCAAACAGGAAAAAAGTGAGTTCTATACAGCACACTGATATATGACAGGAGATTCTGGTTGATGCACTGACATACTTTTGTGAGCTGACACGATATGATATGAGTCGAAAGTTGCCATCTGGAGGAATAAATGACAAAACTCGTTCAGATTCCCAGCGCTTGAACCGTATGCAGGGGTGGAAACTGACATCATCTAGAAGCCTTGGATTCTGCCAGGGAAAACAGAAGACAACCATATTCATAAAGTATAATGTATTCATAAGATATAATGAATATGGCAGCTCTATTCAGATGTGAGATCTGAGAAACATGCTTCCTCAAGATAAAGCAGTCATGTAAGTTTATTATTATGATCACCCAACATAGCCTTATAGTTTCATAATGCTTTAAAGTTTACAAATATTTTATATACATTATTTTATTTGAATTTCAATAATTTAATTCTAGTAATTTCCACAAGGTGGAAATGTGAGTGGTATTATTTCCATTTCATAGATGCAAAAACTGAAGTTCAAAGAAAGCTCAGGCAGGAAATGTCAAGACAAGTTATAGGCAGAGACAGCATCAGACCTCAGTTCTCTTAGTTGTTCTCAGCCGTATATAATGCTGAATCTAAATTGATGGAAAAGATCAATGCCCTTGCATATCAATAAAGTATGTAACAACTTAAACAAAGCAGCACTGCAGATTTTCAGAAGCCAGCCAGCCATATAAGCTACTTCTAGCATCATCAGAGGCAAAGCCCTCTCCTCAGCCTTTCCATGAAGACAATGCTCATCATGGAAGCGACTGTCTTTGGAAGCTGTGATCGGAATATTTCTTAGGTAATCCTTCGCAATCTAAAACAAACACGTGTCCACAGGCCATAGTAAAATCATGGCATGGACTTATGGTTTCATGCAGGTTATGCCTGGTCCCAAATGCTTGCTCTCAGGTATGTATTTACTACTATACTGTCCCTATACTCTTAAGATTCAAAGTATACTAATTATATTTTAGACACATATTTCCTCTAGTTTGTTCTGTTCTCCTGGTGAGTAATGGCTAAAGGGAGCAATGATAAATTCAAGTACCCAACTGTCAGAAGCAAACAGGAAAAAAGTGAGTTCTATACAGCACACTGATATATGACAGGAGATTCTGGTTGATGCACTGACATACTTTTGTGAGCTGACACGATATGATATGAGTCGAAAGTTGCCATCTGGAGGAATAAATGACAAAACTCGTTCAGATTCCCAGCGCTTGAACCGTATGCAGGGGTGGAAACTGACATCATCTAGAAGCCTTGGATTCTGCCAGGGAAAACAGAAGACAACCATATTCATAAAGTATAATGTATTCATAAGATATAATGAATATGGCAGCTCTATTCAGATGTGAGATCTGAGAAACATGCTTCCTCAAGATAAAGCAGTCATGTAAGTTTATTATTATGATCACCCAACATAGCCTTATAGTTTCATAATGCTTTAAAGTTTACAAATATTTTATATACATTATTTTATTTGAATTTCAATAATTTAATTCTAGTAATTTCCACAAGGTGGAAATGTGAGTGGTATTATTTCCATTTCATAGATGCAAAAACTGAAGTTCAAAGAAAGCTCAGGCAGGAAATGTCAAGACAAGTTATAGGCAGAGACAGCATCAGACCTCAGTTCTCTTAGTTGTTCTCAGCCGTATATAATGCTGAATCTAAATTGATGGAAAAGATCAATGCCCTTGCATATCAATAAAGTATGTAACAACTTAAACAAAGCAGCACTGCAGATTTTCAGAAGCCAGCCAGCCATATAAGCTACTTCTAGCATCATCAGAGGCAAAGCCCTCTCCTCAGCCTTTCCATGAAGACAATGCTCATCATGGAAGCGACTGTCTTTGGAAGCTGTGATCGGAATATTTCTTAGGTAATCCTTCGCAATCTAAAACAAACACGTCTCAGTATTTATCATTTCACTGAGTATTTCACATGTATTAGGTATGTGGGGAGCTACAAAACAATAAAACTTACCATGAAAGAAAGGGAAAGGTCAGGCATTCCAGAGAGCTTAATGCAGGCATCAATGACTCCCTGAATTTCTGCAAAGACTGTAGATCCTAAAGAAAGACAGGTGATAACATCGCTGGAATCTGCATCTTCTCTAGGGATATCACTATATCTGAAGTAATGGAGATATCTCCTGGGTGTCAGACATACAGAAGCTTGAACATCTATTAAAAGGTTAGTGGATAGAGGATCTACCACACCAGTTCAGACAGCTTCTTTTCTGAGTGCCAGGGCCTGTTCCTATCTTTGGCTGGAATTTGATGATTCTAAGGAAAATCAAACCCATCCTTATATTTATAAAGGCAATCTTGTAAGACTGCTGGATATGAAGTTAAAATATTTTTTTCCAGTGACTTCTAAAATTAAAAAAAAAAAAGATTCAATTTCTAAAGGTTACTTTCCATTCAATCATTAGAAAACATTGGCTGTATTCCCTGTGTTTTACAATATACTTGTGAGCCTATCTTACACCCAACTGATTGCACCTCCTTCTCCCACCCTACACTAATAACCACTAATTTTTCTCTGTGAGTCTGCTTCTTTTTTGTTAAATTCATCAGTTGTTTTTTTTTGTTGTTGTTTAGATTCCACATACAAGTGATATCGTACAGTATTTTTCTTTATCTGGCTTATTTCACTTTATTTGGCTTGTTGCACTTAGCATAATGTCCTCCAAATCCCTCCATGTTGTGCAGATAGCAAAATTTCATTCTTTTTTATGGCTGAGTAGTTTCCCATTGTGTATATACACACATCTGTATGCATTTATCTGTTGATGAACACTTAAAATTGCTTCCACATCTTGGCAACTGTAAATAATGCTGTTATTTAACAGCATATAACACTGGGGTGTTTGTATCTTTTCAAATTAGTTTTTGAAGTTCAAATATTTTAAATTAGCCAAGTGTCTAGATGAGATGGACTGAGATACCTATTCACTTTAAGAAAAAGGAACCATTATTCTTTGACAGCACAGCTATTATTCCACACAAAGGAATTTTATAATAAAAATGGCACTCTCTGAGAGATAGTATCTATAATTCACAGTAAGTCATTTTCACCTACTAACTAGTTGTGTGACTTTAAACAGATTACTTAGCTCTTTAAGTCTCAGTTTCCCCATATATAAAATGTGAGAGTTGAATTGGATGGTTTTAGTAAAATGTTACTATTCTAATACAGTACTATTCTTTAGTCTGTGGTCTTTACTAGAAGGACTACGCATAAAGTCGTAGCAAAAGTATGGTGCACAGTAGATATAGAGTAATATGTTAGACTGGACAAACGGCGAGATAGAAATGATACAGGGTAATAATTGGCTTAAAGTAGGGTGGCATGAGATCTGATTTACAAAGGTTTGTTATTTCTCAACTAGTGGTTACGAAAATTGTATGTAACCTCTGGGCAGGATAAACAAATTTGAAAATGAATTCCTTTCTGTTAAATGATAATGCCAAAGGATTTCAGTTTTCTATTTAGCTTAGGTCAGCTGAACGTTTTTTTCCCCTAAGAAGACAATATGTACACAATTACCTGATTTATCTATAATTGCATCTATTTCTTCAACGACATCAAAATAAGCTTCATTGTTTGTGTACTTTACTCCTGCACGGCGCCATGGGATGTTGGACAGCTGCCCAGTGGGAAGTGTGTCCCCAACATTACTACTGCCTAGATATCAGAAAAACAGAAAGCGAAGCTAATATATAAAATGAAAGATTATTAATATAACAATAAAAAAAAACCCTCAAATACTTTGGTTGCTTCTGCAGTGTTTAGGTTTTTCTCCACTGAAGTTGTGGATGGTTTACAGAATTGTCAGAGACATATCCATACCAACGTGATCATATTTCTAGAAGACAGAGACAGGCCATGTGGTCCTGTGTCTATCTGCCAAACCAGATTAAATTCATTGAATTATCTTTTGCTTCCTGTGTATTAACAGTAACCTAACCCAATTCCAGTAGCTCAACAACAGAATCTCCTGCTGTCACTGATGAAAAATAAGGCTGGTTGTTTCAAAACCCTGATAAAATGTCTGCACTGAGACTACAGAGTGATAAATAGCCCATTTGGTATTCACCTGCAATCATACATGAGATGCTGCCAAGCATGCCTCAATGGAGTAACTACATGAAGAACATACTTTGGCCACTTCCCATCTGAAGGTCAGCACACCCATATGGCATACCTATATGCGATATGGCTAATGTTGAAAATCTGGCTAATTTCCTGGTAAACTGACATATGTCTGACAGTAAGTCTGGCTGTCCAAAACATATATCCTTGAGCTGTGACACATTTAACATTCTGGTTAATTTATATTTCTAGTTCAAAAGTTGTACATGCTTAATAAGAACAATAGCATGCTAAAAGTTCACAAAAGTAGCTAAACACTATATTACTATTACTGAAATACAACTACCATTAACATTTTGGTTATTTCTTTAAACGCTTTCCCTCAGAGCAGGTTGCATTTATTATTTTTTTCTATTTTGATAATTTTGCATTCTAATTTAAAATATCTAGTTGACCTTTAAACAACACAGGGCTTAGGTGTGCTGATCCCTGTGCCACTGAAAATCTATATATAATTTTATAGTTGGCCTTCTATATACATGTGGTTCTGCATTAACAGATTCAACTGTGTATTGTGCAGTACTATAACATGTATTTATTGAAAAAAAATGTGGGTTTAAGTGGACTCTCACAGTTCAAACCCATGTCTGGCTGTAGCTGCAGTTCAACCACACAACTCTGTAGTGTGCTTATGGCTGGTATTCCTGTCCCCAACACTGTGGCCTTCCAGAATTTTCTAAAAACACTGTTTTAATCTACCTGTTCAAAAACATGAAATGCTTCCCCACTGGTTTTACGATAAAAGCTAAATATTTAGCCTAGCATTCAAGGATGTCCTCAACTAAACGTTCTGTCTTACAACTCAACTGAAAAACAGCTCTGCTCTATTAAACGGGTTAATATAATTCAAGAGTCCTTAGTAAGACAGAGACAGGCCATGTGGTCCTGTGTCTATCTGCCAAACCAGATTAAATTCATTGAATTATCTTTTGCTTCCTGTGTATTAACAGTAACCTAACCCAATTCCAGTAGCTCAACAACAGAATCTCCTGCTGTCACTGATGAAAAATAAGGCTGGTTGTTTCAAAACCCTGATAAAATGTCTGCACTGAGACTACAGAGTGATAAATAGCCCATTTGGTATTCACCTGCAATCATACATGAGATGCTGCCAAGCATGCCTCAATGGAGTAACTACATGAAGAACATACTTTGGCCACTTCCCATCTGAAGGTCAGCACACCCATATGGCATACCTATATGCGATATGGCTAATGTTGAAAATCTGGCTAATTTCCTGGTAAACTGACATATGTCTGACAGTAAGTCTGGCTGTCCAAAACATATATCCTTGAGCTGTGACACATTTAACATTCTGGTTAATTTATATTTCTAGTTCAAAAGTTGTACATGCTTAATAAGAACAATAGCATGCTAAAAGTTCACAAAAGTAGCTAAACACTATATTACTATTACTGAAATACAACTACCATTAACATTTTGGTTATTTCTTTAAACGTTTCCCTCAGAGCAGGTTGCATTTATTATTTTTTTCTATTTTGATAATTTTGCATTCTAATTTAAAATATCTAGTTGACCTTTAAACAACACAGGGCTTAGGTGTGCTGATCCCTGTGCCACTGAAAATCTATATATAATTTTATAGTTGGCCTTCTATATACATGTGGTTCTGCATTAACAGATTCAACTGTGTATTGTGCAGTACTATAACATGTATTTATTGAAAAAAAATGTGGGTTTAAGTGGACTCTCACAGTTCAAACCCATGTCTGGCTGTAGCTGCAGTTCAACCACACAACTCTGTAGTGTGCTTATGGCTGGTATTCCTGTCCCCAACACTGTGGCCTTCCAGAATTTTCTAAAAACACTGTTTTAATCTACCTGTTCAAAAACATGAAATGCTTCCCCACTGGTTTTACGATAAAAGCTAAATATTTAGCCTAGCATTCAAGGATGTCCTCAACTAAACGTTCTGTCTTACAACTCAACTGAAAAACAGCTCTGCTCTATTAAACGGGTTAATATAATTCAAGATTTTTCCGGGGGCTTCCCTGGTGGTCCAGTGGGTAAGGACACCGCCTTGCAGTGCAAGGGGCGCCAGTTCGATCCCTGGCCTGGGAAGATCCCTCGTGCCGCGGAGCGGCTGGACCGATGTGTCCAATTACCAAGCCGGAGCTCTGGAGCGCATGCGCCCAGAGCAGGTGCTTTGCAACAAGAGGCCACCGCAATGGGAGGCCCGCACGGGCCAAAGAACAAAGATGGATGAAAATAGATAAATGAAAGACCAGTAGAAGTGGCCCACCCGCCCCCTCCCTCCCCAACCTGCTCCCCTCTTCCCAGCAAAAAAAAAACAAAAAAAGATTTTTCCACTGTGTGTCTTCTCTCCTATGGCTCCACCTATGAAGAACATTCTTACTCCTCCCTCTCTTCCTAAATTTCCTTGATTCTCTAGTTCCCTGCCCTAGAGCCACCCATCACAGTTCAGGAGAGATTACTTCACCCCCTGAACCACTCTCTTGATCTTTATCATGTATTATGAACACTTGAACTTTTTTTGTGTGGGACTATTGATATATAATTAAGAGTAATATTTTACGGGTATGTGTCTCTTTTCCCCTTTCTCGGCAATGCTGCATGGCTTGTGGGACCTTACTTCCTCAACCAGGAACTGAAAGCCCTGAGCCCTAACCGTTGGACCACCAGCGTATTCCATACACACTCCCCCTCCTTTTTTTCATTTAATAGCACACCATGTGTACCCTATAACGTCACTACAATGTCTATAAAGTATGGAACTGTTTTCCAGAATCTTATACAGTTATTTATGTGTTTAAATTTTTTCCCTCAGTTTCTCATTCAGAGTTTACATTTTAGGAACAAAGACACCCCCATCTTATTTTTTCTTAAATTTCTCCTGATGCTGTCTTGTGGATGAGGATGAATAATGGAGTAACCACTTTCTTACAGGCCTCTCATACCCATGTTTTAGGTCAGTGGACTTGTTTTTTTTTTTAACTTTTCTTTATTTTCGGCTGTGCTTGGTCTTTGTTGATGTGTGGGTTTAGCTGCTCTGCGGTATGTGGGATCTTCTCAGATCAGGGATCAAAACTGTGTCTCCTGCATTGGTAGACAGGTTCTTATCCACTGAGCCACAAGGGAAGCCCTAGGTCAGTGGACTTGGAAAGGAGTTTGCAGTGGTGGACAGTACAGATGAAGTGACATATAACAGTTCATAGAAGACTTTGATACTTTCAAGAGTATTGTCATCAGAATGTCTCTAATCTCTAGGTATACTTGAGAATCAAAGCAAAATTTGTAAGTTTTTTACATAAGTACAAGGCCCCTAATGCATGTAATCTCACAAATAGACTAATTTTCTCTTTTTAACACACCTTTTATATGTATAAAAGACTTGGAGGAGGTAACATATATTCTGTGGTACAGAGTCTTAAATTTTTTATACTAAATTGTGGGGTATTCAGTGGTAAAGAATCCACCTGCCACTGCAGGAGATGCGGGTTCAATCTCTGGGTCAGGAAGATCCCCTGAAGGAAGAAATAGCAATCTACTCTAGTATTCTTTTTTTTTTTATTTTAAAATATCTGTTTATTTATTTGTCTGCACTGGGTCTTAGTTGTAGTATGCAAAGTTTTTATTTGCAGCATGTGGGATCTAGCTCTCTGACCAGGGAATGAACCTGGGCCCTCTGCATTGGGAGTTCAGAATCTTAGCCACTGGACCACCAGGGAAGTCCCTCTACTCTAGTATTCTTGCCTGAAAAATCCTGTTAACTGAGGAGACTAGAGGTATACAGTCCGTGGGGTAACAAAGAGGTGGACATAACTTAGTGACTGAACACATAGCGTAATGCCAGTTATAAATGCTATTTTTAAGTTTTTTCCCCAGATTTATTGAGACATAATTGACATGTAATACTGAATTAGTTTAAGGTATACAACATAATGATTTGATATATATATGACAAAGTGATTACCAAAATAGTTAACAGCAGTCAATACATTGTCTTCTTTATGATTGACTGGGATAATTAATTCATTGTTACTACTTAGTGTTAAACAATAGTAGTGATATTGCTGTGGTCCTAAAACAAAACCTATAACAAAAGAGTAATAACCAAAAATTCTTTAACATTTAAGATACATTTTGTGAAAAGAAATATATCAATATATCCATTTCAACATTATCACTAACTATAATTCTGGCCAAAATGGACTGCCTTAATAATCTGCCAGATCATAAGCAAAAATGAGTTGTTTATGAAATTTTAATGGCTCAGTTCCTAATAGAGTGTGTTTCACCTTACCTGTAATAGAGTTGACGACAGAACGCAGAATTGTTGGTGGCTTAATCAATTCTTTCAAAATGTTAGATTCAGTAGCCAGTGGAAATCCATTGTCTAACATTTCTTCCAAGAGCTCATATACTATGACCACATTATCCTTAATTGCAGCCTCTGAACACTCACCAAAGTAGTCCTAACAAAATATACATAATATTGCACAATGGAAGGCATGAAATATGGCTTGCTAAATACTTTTTATTCTCTTATAAAGGGTAAATTTACAGTAGCATAATTTACTGTTTAAGACGTTGAAAGTATGTAAAACAGAGGGAAAAAGGCCTCTAGAGTTCTATATACTATTTCTCAATATTTCCTTAATATTTTTAGATTGAACTGAATTCCTTATGAACTAAAAACTTAATTTACCCTGATTAGGTACTCCAAAAACCACAGATCAGTTTTTACATTATTGGTACATTATGCAAGACAAGAAAAAAAAAATGTAAGTACTGGAAGATTTCATAACCAAGAAAAATTGTGGTGCCATCCAGAGAACTGCATATGGAGGGCACCATTATTTCCTGATGATATAATTTGTAATATATAAAAAAAAATTACAGCTTTCATGACCATGGGATTGTTCTAGTCTCCTAAAACAGGAGCAGCCATGTGTACTACTGTATGCCCTATTAAAAAGGTCTATGTTTTATGAACTCATGTTTAGTTGAAAAGAAGAGGGAAAAAGAGAAAGACTACACATCAAAAGCTGGGTAGTTAAAGAATATAATCACGTCCCACCTGCAACTAACTTGAATAATTCACATTCAAAAGATTTGATGAATAACCAACCTGAAAAGTGTCAGCAACTCGATGCAGGAACTCAATTACAAAGAGAGGGGGCACCTCAGTCTGTATAACAGAGACAAAGAAGAGCTTATCCCGGTAGATACTGATGAGGTAGTGGTGAGGTGTTGAAATGACAGGTGGTACATTTTCAACATCAGCAGCTTTCTCTTGAGCTTCAAAGAAATAATCGCAGACAGACTGGCTCACAACGCTCTTCCAGTGCTTCTCTAGAAAGATGTCACCGGAACAGTTTATGAGAAATAGACTGTGGATCATTTTCTGGGGGAGGAAAAAAGTTTAAATTTAGTTTATATCAAAAAAGAGTAACCTTGCATTATCTGGACACCAAAACCAGACAAAAGCAATAAAAGAAACTACAGACCAACATCACTTATGATGATGGATGTAAAAACCTTCAAAAAATTACTAACAAACTGAAAAATGCAAACAAACTGTGTTGTTGGTTCAACACATGAAAATCAATCAACATAATATAAATATTCATAGAAGACAAAAATATAATCATTTCAAAAGGTGTAGAAAAATCATTTGACAAAATTCAACAACTTCTGTGATAACAACATTTAAACCAGCAATAGAAAGAAACTTCCTCAATCTGATAATGAGCATCTATGGAAATCCTATAGCTAACATTTAATACTTAAAGATCAAAAGCTTTCCCTTAATATAAAGAACAGTGATGTCCATTTTCACCACTTCTTTTCAACATGGTATTGGAGGTTCTAGCCAGGGCAATTAAGCAAGAAAATGAAACATTGCAGCTGTGTGGGAAAACAGTTTTGGGTTCTTCAAAAAGTTAAAGACAGAGTTATCAAATGACCCTACAATTCCTCTCCTAGGTATACACCCAAGAGAACTGGAAACACATGCCCATATAAAAGCTTGTACACAAATGATCTTAGCAACATTATTTATAGGAGCCAAAGAGTGGAAACAACACAAATGTCTATCAGTTAATGAATGGATTCATTAACCAATTAATGGATAAATAATATTGATATATACTCAAAATGTTATTTGCCCATAAAAAAAGAATGAAGTACTAGGAACTAAAAATTAAACCAACCTGAAAAGTGTCCGCAACTCGATGCAGGAACTCAATTACAAAGAGAGGGGGCACCTCAGTCTGTATAACAGAGACAAAGAAGAGCTTATCCCGGTAGATACTGATGAGGTAGTGGTGAGGTGTTGAAATGACAGGTGGTACATTTTCAACATCAGCAGCTTTCTTTTGAGCTTCAAAGAAATAATCGCAGACAGACTGGCTCACAACGCTCTTCCAGTGCTTCTCTAGAAAGATGTCACCGGAACAGTTTATGAGAAATAGACTGTGGATCATTTTCTGGGGGAGGAAAAAAGTTTAAATTTAGTTTATATCAAAAAAGAGTAACCTTGCATTATCTGGACACCAAAACCAGACAAAAGCAATAAAAGAAACTACAGACCAACATCACTTATGATGATGGATGTAAAAACCTTCAAAAAATTACTAACAAACTGAAAAATGCAAACAAACTGTGTTGTTGGTTCAACACATGAAAATCAATCAACATAATATAAATATTCATAGAAGACAAAAATATAATCATTTCAAAAGGTGTAGAAAAATCATTTGACAAAATTCAACAACTTCTGTGATAACAACATTTAAACCAGCAATAGAAAGAAACTTCCTCAATCTGATAATGAGCATCTATGGAAATCCTATAGCTAACATTTAATACTTAAAGATCAAAAGCTTTCCCTTAATATAAAGAACAGTGATGTCCATTTTCACCACTTCTTTTCAACATGGTATTGGAGGTTCTAGCCAGGGCAATTAAGCAAGAAAATGAAACATTGCAGCTGTGTGGGAAAACAGTTTTGGGTTCTTCAAAAAGTTAAAGACAGAGTTATCAAATGACCCTACAATTCCTCTCCTAGGTATACACCCAAGAGAACTGGAAACACATGCCCATATAAAAGCTTGTACACAAATGATCTTAGCAACATTATTTATAGGAGCCAAAGAGTGGAAACAACACAAATGTCTATCAGTTAATGAATGGATTCATTAACCAATTAATGGATAAATAATATTGATATATACTCAAAATGTTATTTGCCCATAAAAAAAGAATGAAGTACTAGTACATGCTACAAAAGGATAATTCTTTAAAACATGCTAATCAGATACAAAAGCTCACATACTATATGATTCCATTTGTATGAAATGTATAGAACAGGCAAATTCATAGAGACAGAAAGTGGTTGCCAGAGGCTAGGTAGAGGGGGGAGTTATTGGCTTTTGTATTTCTTTAAGACGTGATAAAAATCTTTTGGAATTAGAAATGATGGCTGCACAATTTTGTGAGTAAACTAAAAACTACTAAACCTCACATTTTTAGAATACTGAGGTTAATTTTTAGTATAAAAGAGGTTAGTTTTAATTTATTATTTCAATTAATAAAAAGTATTAATACTTTGCAACACACAAATCTACTCCCAGGTGGATTAACAGAAATATGTGCATTATACATAAAAAACATGCATAAAAATATGCAGCAGTAGTGAAAATTATTACTATTTATTAGTACAACGGGAAAATAAACGAGTATATTATTAAAATGAAACATACAGCGATGAAAATGAACAAACTATTGCCACATGAAACGAATATGGACAAATCTTACAAACACAGTATCAGAAATTCCAGAAATAAAAGGATACACACAGTGTGATTCTATTTACATGAAATTCAAGAAAGACAAAATTAATCAATAGTTTGAGGAAATCAAGTGGTTTCCATTATGAAGAAGAGTGTGGGTGGTGATTGGGAGAGGCACAGGGTTGGTCTGGTTTGCTGCTGCTAATGTTTTCTTTTATGTTCAGGATGACGGTTACATGTTGTGTTCATTTTGTGTCAATTCATTCAGCTTGATGTTATGGCTGGAATGCTCTTCTGAGTGTCAGTTACGCTTCAAATAGAGTTCATTGTCCTTGTAATATTGGAGATAGTGGACAAATACCTAATTAACTTACTCCTTTCTTTTATGTGGATAACATCAATATCAGGGTACTCAGTCTAGTGGTCTATTCATTTCAAAATTACAATACTGAATGATAAATGTAGACTGAGGAGAAACAAAGTAAAATTTATTAATATAGTTTCAAAGCCAATTAATGGATAAATAATATTGATATATACTCAAAATGTTATTTGCCCATAAAAAAAGAATGAAGTACTAGTACATGCTACAAAAGGATAATTCTTTAAAACATGCTAATCAGATACAAAAGCTCACATACTATATGATTCCATTTGTATGAAATGTATAGAACAGGCAAATTCATAGAGACAGAAAGTGGTTGCCAGAGGCTAGGTAGAGGGGGGAGTTATTGGCTTTTGTATTTCTTTAAGACGTGATAAAAATCTTTTGGAATTAGAAATGATGGCTGCACAATTTTGTGAGTAAACTAAAAACTACTAAACCTCACATTTTTAGAATACTGAGGTTAATTTTTAGTATAAAAGAGGTTAGTTTTAATTTATTATTTCAATTAATAAAAGTATTAATACTTTGCAACACACAAATCTACTCCCAGGTGGATTAACAGAAATATGTGCATTATACATAAAAAACATGCATAAAAATATGCAGCAGTAGTGAAAATTATTACTATTTATTAGTACAACGGGAAAATAAACGAGTATATTATTAAAATGAAACATACAGCGATGAAAATGAACAAACTATTGCCACATGAAACGAATATGGACAAATCTTACAAACACAGTATCAGAAATTCCAGAAATAAAAGGATACACACAGTGTGATTCTATTTACATGAAATTCAAGAAAGACAAAATTAATCAATAGTTTGAGGAAATCAAGTGGTTTCCATTATGAAGAAGAGTGTGGGTGGTGATTGGGAGAGGCACAGGGTTGGTCTGGTTTGCTGCTGCTAATGTTTTCTTTTATGTTCAGGATGACGGTTACATGTTGTGTTCATTTTGTGTCAATTCATTCAGCTTGATGTTATGGCTGGAATGCTCTTCTGAGTGTCAGTTACGCTTCAAATAGAGTTCATTGTCCTTGTAATATTGGAGATAGTGGACAAATACCTAATTAACTTACTCCTTTCTTTTATGTGGATAACATCAATATCAGGGTACTCAGTCTAGTGGTCTATTCATTTCAAAATTACAATACTGAATGATAAATGTAGACTGAGGAGAAACAAAGTAAAATTTATTAATATAGTTTCAAAGCATGAAGATAAATAGCAAAGAGGAAAGGAAGAGTTTCCAAAATGAATTCATTCAGTTCTATTGACACGGAAAACACTGACAACTTGACTAACTATAGTTCTTTTTAGAGGAAGTCATTTACTTAATGAAAGCAGTTGACATTTAAAGACTATCTGGTGATTCTTCTTCCCATTTGGTGCATGTTCAATAGTTAGTAAATAAATAATACTAATTAATAAGACATGCATTAGCAATTATTGTATTAATAAATATGGATGCTGTTAATAATAGTTTAAGCTTCCTGTTTATTAGAAAAAGAAAATGTTTCTTTGTTCAAAGGCATCTCTGTTTAGCCAAGTCATCAACCTGAGTTGGCAGCAATAAACCCTGACACCTCAGGTTTGGACCTACTAAATTTTTCCATATCAATATCTGTACTCAGTCGTTGGGTCATGTTCAACTCTTCTGCGACCCCATTGACTGTAGCATCTCAGGCTCCTCTGTCCATGGGATTTTCCAGGCAAGAATACTGGAGTGGGTGGCCATTTCCAGATTACTATCTGGGACCTGCTAACTTTTTCCAGTTTATCTAGTCAGAGACTTTGTTTAGTAAGTGTGCTTTGTGTCACTTTTTCTTTGACTATTAAAATAGCATCACTGTAATACAGAGACTGAACCTACTGACCATTAACTATTACCTATACTCTCTGATGCAGTAAAAAAAAAAAAAAAAAAAGGAATGGGATATCCAGAAATAAGACTTGCAACTACATCTGCATTATGAAGTAAAATTTTCATCTGAAGTATAAAGTACGATTTAAGTGGTACACTGTAATCAACTCTATGAGACTGATATTTGAACACTTTAGGTGAGTCACTTTCAGCTTCAGTGTTCTATTCATTAAAAGTAAATGAATTAGGGGCTTCCCTGGTGGTCCAGTGGGTGGGGACATCGCCTTGCCTGGCCTGGGAGGATCCCATGAGCTGTGGAGCAGCTGGACCGATGTGTCCAACTATCGCGCTGGAGCTCTGGAGAGCATGCGCCGAAAGCCGGTGCTCTGCGGTGACATGGGCCGCTGCGACGGGAGGCCCACATGGGCCAGAGAACAAAGATGGATTAAAGTAGATAAATGAAAGACCAATAGAAATTCCCAAAAAAAGAAAGAAAAAAAAAAAGTAAATCTATTTGGCTTTCCTTCTCCCACAATCCCTTGCGCTCTTCTTTTCTAACCTCGGCCTGGCAGGATGGCTCCGGCAAAGAAAGGTGACGAGAAGAAGAGTCGGTACTCTATCAACGAAGTGCTGACGAGAGAATACGCGATTGACATTCACAAACGCATCCATTCAAGAATCATGCCCGTAGGGCACTCAAAGAAATCCGAAAATTCGCCATGAAGGAGATGGGGACCCCGGACGTGCGCTTTGACACCAGGCTCAACAAAACCGTCTGAGCCAAAGGAATAAGGAATGTTCCATACCGGATCCGTGTGCGGTTGTCCAGAAAATCTAACCAAGATGAAGGCTCACACAGCAAGTTCTACACATTGGTTTACCTACATGCCCGTCACCACCTTCAAAAATCTACAGACCGGGCGTCCCTGGTGGTCCAATGCGTAAGGACACCGCCTTGTAGTGCAAGTGGTGACAGTTAGATCCCTGGCCTGGGAAGATCCCACGTGCCTCGGAGCGGCTGGACTGATGTGTCCAACTACCGAGTCGGCGCTCTGGAGTGAGAGGCCACTGCGATGGGGGGGCCATATGAACAAAGATGGATGAAAATAGACCTTTCAAAGACCAATAGAAGCGTCCTCCCCTCCCAAAAGCTACAATCATATACTTACAAAAAAAAAATCTACAGACAGTTAAGGTGGACGAGAACTAACTGCTGATTGTCCAATAAAGTTAATGAATCCCAAAAAAAGTAAATGAATTAATAATATCTAAAATTGAATACTTACTGTGGACCTGACACTATCCTAGGCACTTTACTTACATTATCTTATTTAATCCTCACAGCCAATGCTACAAATACTGTTCTTATCCTCATTTTACAGATAAGACAAGAAAGTCTGGAAATGATAAGTCAATTATCTAACATCATACAATATGTATCAGAGCTTAGGATTCAAACCTAAATCCAGTTGAATCGTGAGCTCCTGCTCTTATTTGCCTCTTAGAAGCTAATTATCAGGAACACACTCTAGTGCAGCAGTGTCCAGTAATATTTCCTGCAATGACGGACATGTCCTCTATCTGTGCTGTCCAATGTGGCAGCCAGTAGTCACACGTGAACGCTTGAAATATGACTAATGCAACTGATGTACTGAAGTTTTCATTTTAATTAATTTAAAGAATTGCATGGACCTAGTGGTTATGATATTGGACTGGGCAGCAAATGTGCTGTTTGAGCTTAAAATATAAGAGAAAAGAGTTGAAGGATATGTTTCTTGTTTAATTAGAAGCCAAAATGTATTCTAATAAATTACTTAGAACAGAAGTTATATTTAAGAGAGCTGACATAGGTTATCTTCTTCAACTATTCATTCTAAAGAATGTACAGTTCACGTGGATCTTTGGTACTTCACCCATACAATATACCCTAAAAAAGCTGCTTGTTCTTAAAGGAAGTGACTTCGTAGTTCTTTTATTTGAAGGGCCAGATTCCTACTCGTCCTCCTGTGCTGGTAAAAAATTCTTTCCAGGAAAAGCTTCCATCAAAGTTGTTTTCACTGATAGTACTTCAGGTCTCAGAAGAATAAAGTAAGTTTTTAAAAAAAAAATTTTTTTTTAATTTATGTATCTTTTGGGGAGTGGGGTGGGGAGGGAAGGAGATGGGCGGGCCACTTCCATTGGTCTTTCATTTGTCCATTTTCATCCGTCTTTGTTCTTTGGCTCCTGTGGGCCTCCCATCACGGTGGCCTCTGTCGTCGCAGAGCGCTGGCTCTGGGCGCGTGCGCCCCAGAGCTCTGGCTCGGTAATTGGACACATCAGTCCAGCCGCTCCACGGCACGTGGGATCTTCCCAGGTCAGGGACTGAACTGGTGCCCCTTGCACTGCAAGGCGGTGTCCTTACCCACTGGACCACCAGGGGAAGCCCAAGAATAAAGTAAGTTAAACTACCATCTGGATTTATTGCTATTGTCCTTAGTGCTAGATGGAAGCATAGCACTTGCAGTTTTCAACAGTGTGAAGCTTAAAATCCATTTTAACCTTTTATTATAAGGACCTCCACATTACTACTAAATCCAGCCAATGCTACAAATACTGTTCTTATCCTCATTTTACAGATAAGACAAGAAAGTCTGGAAATGATAAGTCAATTATCTAACATCATACAATATGTATCAGAGCTTAGGATTCAAACCTAAATCCAGTTGAATCGTGAGCTCCTGCTCTTATTTGCCTCTTAGAAGCTAATTATCAGGAACACACTCTAGTGCAGCAGTGTCCAGTAATATTTCCTGCAATGACGGACATGTCCTCTATCTGTGCTGTCCAATGTGGCAGCCAGTAGTCACACGTGAACGCTTGAAATATGACTAATGCAACTGATGTACTGAAGTTTTCATTTTAATTAATTTAAAGAATTGCATGGACCTAGTGGTTATGATATTGGACTGGGCAGCAAATGTGCTGTTTGAGCTTAAAATATAAGAGAAAAGAGTTGAAGGATATGTTTCTTGTTTAATTAGAAGCCAAAATGTATTCTAATAAATTACTTAGAACAGAAGTTATATTTAAGAGAGCTGACATAGGTTATCTTCTTCAACTATTCATTCTAAAGAATGTACAGTTCACGTGGATCTTTGGTACTTCACCCATACAATATACCCTAAAAAAGCTGCTTGTTCTTAAAGGAAGTGACTTCGTAGTTCTTTTATTTGAAGGGCCAGATTCCTACTCGTCCTCCTGTGCTGGTAAAAAATTCTTTCCAGGAAAAGCTTCCATCAAAGTTGTTTTCACTGATAGTACTTCAGGTCTCAGAAGAATAAAGTAAGTTTTTAAAAAAAAAATTTTTTTTTAATTTATGTATCTTTTGGGGAGTGGGGTGGGGAGGGAAGGAGATGGGCGGGCCACTTCCATTGGTCTTTCATTTGTCCATTTTCATCCGTCTTTGTTCTTTGGCTCCTGTGGGCCTCCCATCACGGTGGCCTCTGTCGTCGCAGAGCGCTGGCTCTGGGCGCGTGCGCCCCAGAGCTCTGGCTCGGTAACTGGACACATCAGTCCAGCCGCTCCACGGCACGTGGGATCTTCCCAGGTCAGGGACTGAACTGGTGCCCCTTGCACTGCAAGGCGGTGTCCTTACCCACTGGACCACCAGGGGAAGCCCAAGAATAAAGTAAGTTAAACTACCATCTGGATTTATTGCTATTGTCCTTAGTGCTAGATGGAAGCATAGCACTTGCAGTTTTCAACAGTGTGAAGCTTAAAATCCATTTTAACCTTTTATTATAAGGAAAGAGAGCTTATTTCTTCTATCCATATTAAGACCAAGGGTCTAATGCAAAACAAAAACAAAAAAATACTGTATGCAGCAGTGTGAATCAACTGCTTTAGGTACTTATGCTTTGAGTAGCTATAGTGACTTCTCCCAATATTCTAATAAACTTTCTGGGAAAGCTACCACCACAACCATCATTTTATTCCCAATGACTTCTGAGTCCAAAAACAGAATTCAAAGCCACTTAAGAAACTGTATTTAGGGGCAGTTCTATTAGAGCTTCAACTGCAGCTTAAATACTTTATAAACCCTCTATTCAATGTTGAACACACTCACGCTGATAATTCACAAGCAATGCAATGACAATAGTTAAAATACCGTTGGAAGAGAGTGACTAAAAAAGAAAATGTATTTCTTCTGTATATAACAGAATGGAGGCAAAGAAGGGCCTATATTTAAGGTGAGAGAATGAAACCAGAAAATAATCTAGCTATTTGGATTTTTGACTAATATTTTGACTGCCGTTCATTCAACAGTTTTGTATGTTTTATATATTAAGTGATGGGAATACAAAGTGAACAAAATAAAGAGTCCTTGAACTCTAACCATTTAGAGTTCAGCAAAGAAGGCAAACAATACAGTAAGAAATATGGGAAATACAGAGTTATAAAAACCCACAAGGTTAGGCTTCTCTGGTGGTCTAGTGGGTAGAGTCCGCCTTGCAGTGCAACGGGCACTGGTTTGATCCCTGGCCCGGGAAGATCCCACATGCCTTGGGATGGCTAGACTGGTGTGTCCAATTACAAGTCAGTCCCCTGGAGCGCATGCACCCAGAGCTGGTGCTCTGCACCCAGAGAAGCCACTGCAATGGGAGGCCCACACAGGTCAAAGAATAAAAAAAAAGATGGATGAAGATAAATACATAAAAAAAAAAAAGAGGCCAAAGTTTAAAAAACACCCCACAAGGTCTCAAGATGAGAGAGAACATAAGATAATTAAACCTAGTACAAATTTAGCAACTTCAGAAAATGGATGGAAGTTGAGACGAGAATGGAGGAGTATAGACTGGTTCACTTTGCTCTCAGTGCAATGTAAAAAGGCATTTTTTTATGCTTTTATGTAAAGGTTTTACATTATCCAGTTTACAGTTTTAAGACCCCACTGTGGAAACTGGGTAATTGGGCAACTGAATGTCGTGACTCTAGGTGGGAGATGACTGATGTGGTGGCCTGTACTAGAGTGCTGACAATAGTGATGAAGTAAAATGAAAAAAACATTTAGGATTGAGAAAAGTTTCAGGGGCAGTAGAAATGAGAGGGAATGAGGAATTTAACTCTGGTTCTATATAATCTGGACTAATTTTGGATTTATGTGACCCCAACACATACATTCAAAACACCACTGTAAGCAGAGGTCTGGTGCTTCAGAGGGAAGTCAAACTGAAGATAGATTTGTGAGTACCACAGCCATAATTTTTTTTGGCCTCTTTTATTGGTCCTTCATTATTTATTTTCGTCTATCTTAATTCTTTGGCCTGTGTGGGCCTCCCATTGCAGTGGCCTCTCTCTCGTTGCAGAGCACTGGCTCTGGGTGCATGCGCTCCAGGGGACTGGCTTGTAGTTGGACACACCAGTCCAGCTGCTCTGTGGCACGTGGGTTCTTCCTATGTCAGGTATTGAACTGGCACCCCCTGCACTGCAAGGCAGACTCTTTATCTACTGGACCACCAGGGAAGTCCCTGATTCTTTTATTAATGGAAATTATAACTATCATAAAAAGTTGGTTTTTTTTTTTCCTTCACAAGACGCAAATTTTGTCCCTGATGAGAAGGTACAATTTAGAGGCCACTGGTGCTCTCAGTGAAAGTAGTTTCGGTGTTGGCTGGTGGAAACAAGATATACTGCGGTGGACTGAAGGGTACACAGAAAGTGGTGGGAAAAACAGAGACGAAGAGAGGAGAGGATACACTCAAGAACTACTGCTATGGGGCCTCCCCTGGTGGCCCAGTGGGTAAGGACACCACCTTGCAGTGCAAGGGGCGCTGGTTCGATCCCTGGACTGGGAAGATCCCACGTGCTGCGGAGCAGCTGGACCGATGTGTCCAATTACCGAGCCGGAGGTCTGGAGCGCATGCGCCCAGAGCCGGTGCTCTGTGACAACAGATGCCACCGCGATGGGAGGCCCACAGGAGCCAAAGAACAAAGATGGATGAAACTAGACAAATGAAAGACCAATGGAAGTGGCCCGCCCACCCACCTCCCTCCCCCCAATCCGCTAAAATAAATAAATAAATGTTTAAAAAAAAAAAAAAGAACTACTGCCTGTGAAGGAGATGAGAAGGCAAGAAAATCAATGGGATCATTCATAAAGGAAAGGAAGGATATTTTTATTTAAAATATGACAATTTTAAATATTTTTATTTAAAAATGATTTAAAAAGTTATTTTATGTAAATAACTTTTAAAAATTATAAAAAGAGGACCCCAAGAAGGTAGGAGAGGACGGCACTGGGAAACTCAGTGAAAGCATGTGCCTTTCCTAAGGAGGAGGGGCACTTTTTCCTCTTTAAAAAGAAAGGAAGTAGATTTGTATTTTTGGTTCCTAGAAGATGATGGCTTTTATTTTCCCTGTGTACTATAAGAGAGAAGGTCATTTATTGAGAGAGTGAATTTCTCCTCTCTACAAATATCATTTGTTATGTGTGAACCGAAATACTGAGCTACTTAAATATATCTAGTCTGCAGGGAACTCCAATAGTCTGCTTTTATTAATGGCACCCCCTGCACTGCAAGGCAGACTCTTTATCTACTGGACCACCAGGGAAGTCCCTGATTCTTTTATTAATGGAAATTATAACTATCATAAAAAGTTGGTTTTTTTTTTTCCTTCACAAGACGCAAATTTTGTCCCTGATGAGAAGGTACAATTTAGAGGCCACTGGTGCTCTCAGTGAAAGTAGTTTCGGTGTTGGCTGGTGGAAACAAGATATACTGCGGTGGACTGAAGGGTACACAGAAAGTGGTGGGAAAAACAGAGACGAAGAGAGGAGAGGATACACTCAAGAACTACTGCTATGGGGCCTCCCCTGGTGGCCCAGTGGGTAAGGACACCACCTTGCAGTGCAAGGGGCGCTGGTTCGATCCCTGGACTGGGAAGATCCCACGTGCTGCGGAGCAGCTGGACCGATGTGTCCAATTACCGAGCCGGAGGTCTGGAGCGCATGCGCCCAGAGCCGGTGCTCTGTGACAACAGATGCCACCGCGATGGGAGGCCCACAGGAGCCAAAGAACAAAGATGGATGAAACTAGACAAATGAAAGACCAATGGAAGTGGCCCGCCCACCCACCTCCCTCCCCCCAATCCGCTAAAATAAATAAATAAATGTTTAAAAAAAAAAAAAAGAACTACTGCCTGTGAAGGAGATGAGAAGGCAAGAAAATCAATGGGATCATTCATAAAGGAAAGGAAGGATATTTTTATTTAAAATATGACAATTTTAAATATTTTTATTTAAAAATGATTTAAAAAGTTATTTTATGTAAATAACTTTTAAAAATTATAAAAAGAGGACCCCAAGAAGGTAGGAGAGGACGGCACTGGGAAACTCAGTGAAAGCATGTGCCTTTCCTAAGGAGGAGGGGCACTTTTTCCTCTTTAAAAAGAAAGGAAGTAGATTTGTATTTTTGGTTCCTAGAAGATGATGGCTTTTATTTTCCCTGTGTACTATAAGAGAGAAGGTCATTTATTGAGAGAGTGAATTTCTCCTCTCTACAAATATCATTTGTTATGTGTGAACCGAAATACTGAGCTACTTAAATATATCTAGTCTGCAGGGAACTCCAATAGTCTGCTATGTTGACTGTTTAGAAACACTGTAAAATCCTAATATTCAGTAAGAAATACTACTACTATCTTGTTGCAGAGAGAGCATCCTTAACTAAGGGAATGTCAAGCTTCAGGTAATTTTTCATTTGTCTCAATCCTCTACCTTTCCTATGGTCCAACTGAAAGTGTCCTCTGTTCTTTCTAACATTAAGCCTTCCACCTGTAATGTTGGTCCCATCTCTTTTTCTCTCTTCCAAGGTCTTATCGCCTCTTTCTTAAATCTTTAATCTTATACATTAGTTACTTGTTCATAAAGTGCCTTTCACTCTTTAAAGCAAATTCCAAATGTTTTAGAGACCTTGCAAACAATTTTTCTCTTCATGCTTCAAATGAAGAAGTATTAGTCTACACTTGCAGTCTTTCCTCTCAAGAACTGTTGGTATTAAAGCATTTCTTGCAAATGACCCAATGATTTCCTAATCATCAATTCCAACAACCTGTTCTCAGACTTCAACTTCCTCCTTTGATCTTTGAAGCATTTTATGTCACTGATAAGTTTCCTGGAAACAAAACTAATACTTCTTTCCAAATTATAGGCAACTTTATCAGTTTTGGTTCTCACCTGGAAAGTTTCTTTCTGGTTTGCTTATCAGACTTGTTTTTTTTTTTTTAAATCTTTCATCTCCACCTAAACTACCGTTTCAAAATTGATATATCCCAAGCCCCACAGTATTTCTCCTTCTGTGTTGTTTGGTTGCTAAGTTGAGTAGGGCTCTTTGCGACCCCGTGGACTGTAGTCCACCAGGCTCCTCTGTCCATGGGGTTTCCCGAGCCGGAGACTACTGGTAGAGTGGGTTGCCTTTCTCCAAGGGATCTTCCCAACCCAGGGACCGAACCTGTTATCTCAGGAATTGGCAGGTGGATTCTTCACCACTGAGCTACCTGGAAAGCTCTTTTCGAATGAGAGCTAATTTGGTATCAAGTTCTTAATCAAGCTTCAACTTAGGGTTCAATCCAAATTCACTAAATCCAACCAACCACATCTTTCATCATTTTTCCATACTCCTGTCACCTCCTTAGTTTAGGTTCCTATCAACTCACTTATGAAGACCTACAACACCCACTTCCTCACCGTATTCCGAGGCTTCCGATACTACGAAAACTATCTTGTTGAAGAGAGAGCATCCTTAACTAAGGGAATGTCAAGCTTCAGGTAATTTTTCATTTGTCTCAATCCTCTACCTTTCCTATGGTCCAACTGAAAGTGTCCTCTGTTCTTTCTAACATTAAGCCTTCCACCTGTAATGTTGGTCCCATCTCTTTTTCTCTCTTCCAAGGTCTTATCGCCTCTTTCTTAAATCTTTAATCTTATACATTAGTTACTTGTTCATAAAGTGCCTTTCACTCTTTAAAGCAAATTCCAAATGTTTTAGAGACCTTGCAAACAATTTTTCTCTTCATGCTTCAAATGAAGAAGTATTAGTCTACACTTGCAGTCTTTCCTCTCAAGAACTGTTGGTATTAAAGCATTTCTTGCAAATGACCCAATGATTTCCTAATCATCAATTCCAACAACCTGTTCTCAGACTTCAACTTCCTCCTTTGATCTTTGAAGCATTTTATGTCACTGATAAGTTTCCTGGAAACAAAACTAATACTTCTTTCCAAATTATAGGCAACTTTATCAGTTTTGGTTCTCACCTGGAAAGTTTCTTTCTGGTTTGCTTATCAGACTTTTTTTTTTCTTCTTTTAACTCTTTCATCTCCACCTAAACTACCGTTTCAAAATTGATATATCCCAAGCCCCACAGTATTTCTCCTTCTGTGTTGTTTGGTTGCTAAGTTGAGTAGGGCTCTTTGCGACCCCGTGGACTGTAGTCCACCAGGCTCCTCTGTCCATGGGGTTTCCCGAGCCGGAGACTACTGGTAGAGTGGGTTGCCTTTCTCCAAGGGATCTTCCCAACCCAGGGACCGAACCTGTTATCTCAGGAATTGGCAGGTGGATTCTTCACCACTGAGCTACCTGGAAAGCTCTTTTCGAATGAGAGCTAATTTGGTATCAAGTTCTTAATCAAGCTTCAACTTAGGGTTCAATCCAAATTCACTAAATCCAACCAACCACATCTTTCATCATTTTTCCATACTCCCTGTCACCTCCTTAGTTTAGGTTCCTATCAACTCACTTATGAAGACCTACAACACCCACTTCCTCACCGTATTCCCCGAGGCTCATCCAAGCGTTACCCTCTAACAGGACGCCCGCTCGGGTCAGTTAGGCATTCTGTCCCCCAAAGCAGAAGCCTGGGACTGCGGTCCGAGCCGTCGGCACTCGAGCTCTCCGTGCGTGACAAGTCCTTTTTCCCGAGACGGAGCACGACGAGGGACTCCAATGAGCCTGAACCCTTCGAGCTCGAGGTCTGAAAACACTGGGCGGTATGTGCACCATTCCCTTCCGGCCCAGCTGGCGAGAAAGACCGGAAGGGAGGCGCGGCCTGAGTCCACAGCACCCGAGACGCTGCCGCGCCCCAGGCTGGAGTCCGGAGCCCAAGCTTGTCAGCCTGCTTCCCAGCTTTCCTGATATCCCCAGTCCACAGATCACCCACCCGCACCTCACACTCACCCCGGCTCCTGGGCCCGTCAGTGATTCGACGCGGGGGTCCTCTCCGGACCGAGGCTGAGACAGCTGAGAAAGCAGTGAGGACCCGGCAGTTGGGATGCCCGGTACACTGCCTGACTAATCGCTTCAGTGTGATCCACAGTATTAGAAAAAGCAAACGAGTGGGAACACGTTGAAAGAGAAGAAAGACGTCTTTTTAATTTTAGGATAAAATCGGAATCATCCAGATCTAGAAGAATGGTAGCTTTCACATCTTCTGAACTCAGGAGCTCATCCGTAGCCTAAACCAGCCTGGGGAGTCCCTACAGTCGATCGCGCGGCGTCTGGGAGCGCGGTGTACTAGCCAATGGGAGAGGCACAAATTGGGAGGAGCCAAAAGGGGCGGGGTTTGGAGACCAGGAGGCGGTGATACGGTGAGGGGGCGGGGCCAGAGCCGAAGGGGTGGGGCGAGCGCTGGAGCTTAAGTGAAGTAGACGCGCGAAGATGGCAGCGGCTGAGGAGGAGCCCAAACCCAAAAAGCTGAAGGTGGAGGTGCCTCGAGCGCTGAGGTGAGCCCTACCTGACGCAGAGTGGAGGGTGAAGGTGTCTGCCACTAACCAGGGATCACGTGGGGTTGCGCGCCTGAAGCGCTGGGGGGGGTTACCTAACCCCCCTGCAAGGGGCCAATGCCCAGGACCGATGATTCTGGTATTTGCCCGCCCGGCTGCGACCCTTTGCCCGTTGTCTGCCCAATTTGGTGGAGTCGTCGCGGGTTCCGGAGACGCTCCGCTGCCCTTGGCCAATCAGAGCTCCGGCGGGGGTGCGGAGCCGGCTTTGGGCAGGCTGCGGGCGCCACGTGGGAGCCTGCCCCCGCTTGGCTCGTGCCAGGCTGGAGGACCGGAACCGTCCTTCACGCCACCTCCTCTACCCTGGGGGATTGACGCGGAGAATGCCCAGCGTCTGCCCTACCCAGGGGCAAAGATAGAATTCTTGGGGAGTTTTCATAAAGATTGCGGAAGGGCGCTTTGACCTTGCTTTTCGTACTTAACAGGGAACGGAATGCTGGTACCTTTGCGAACCCTATACCAGGAACCAAGGCCCCGCCTCCGAGGCTTGGCGGGGGGAGGGGATGGCGCTTGTCAAAATGGTTAGGAAACGTTGATTTGGGCCCGTCAGTGATCGACGCGGGGTCCTACGAGCTGAGACAGCTGAGAAAGCAGTGAGGACCCGGCAGTTGGGATGCCCGGTACACTGCCTGACTAATCGCTTCAGTGTGATCCACAGTATTAGAAAAAGCAAACGAGTGGGAACACGTTGAAAGAGAAGAAAGACGTCTTTTTAATTTTAGGATAAAATCGGAATCATCCAGATCTAGAAGAATGGTAGCTTTCACATCTTCTGAACTCAGGAGCTCATCCGTAGCCTAAACCAGCCTGGGGAGTCCCTACAGTCGATCGCGCGGCGTCTGGGAGCGCGGTGTACTAGCCAATGGGAGAGGCACAAATTGGGAGGAGCCAAAAGGGGCGGGGTTTGGAGACCAGGAGGCGGTGATACGGTGAGGGGGCGGGGCCAGAGCCGAAGGGGTGGGGCGAGCGCTGGAGCTTAAGTGAAGTAGACGCGCGAAGATGGCAGCGGCTGAGGAGGAGCCCAAACCCAAAAAGCTGAAGGTGGAGGTGCCTCGAGCGCTGAGGTGAGCCCTACCTGACGCAGAGTGGAGGGTGAAGGTGTCTGCCACTAACCAGGGATCACGTGGGGTTGCGCGCCTGAAGCGCTGGGGGGGGTTACCTAACCCCCCTGCAAGGGGCCAATGCCCAGGACCGATGATTCTGGTATTTGCCCGCCCGGCTGCGACCCTTTGCCCGTTGTCTGCCCAATTTGGTGGAGTCGTCGCGGGTTCCGGAGACGCTCCGCTGCCCTTGGCCAATCAGAGCTCCGGCGGGGGTGCGGAGCCGGCTTTGGGCAGGCTGCGGGCGCCACGTGGGAGCCTGCCCCCGCTTGGCTCGTGCCAGGCTGGAGGACCGGAACCGTCCTTCACGCCACCTCCTCTACCCTGGGGGATTGACGCGGAGAATGCCCAGCGTCTGCCCTACCCAGGGGCAAAGATAGAATTCTTGGGGAGTTTTCATAAAGATTGCGGAAGGGCGCTTTGACCTTGCTTTTCGTACTTAACAGGGAACGGAATGCTGGTACCTTTGCGAACCCTATACCAGGAACCAAGGCCCCGCCTCCGAGGCTTGGCGGGGGGAGGGGGGGATGGCGCTTGTCAAAATGGTTAGGAAACGTTGATTTTTTCCCTTTCTTTGCAGTTTTGGTCAGCAGTGGAAATAGTTCTGCACCTAACAGTTGCTTCACATATGATTTGGTGTTGCAACTTTTACTTACAAAGTTATTGGTTAAAATAGTCCTTCCTGATAGGTATGAAGTGCAGCATTTACATTTCTTGATGATTTTGAAATGCTCCTTGGAAGGCAGTGATTTCTCTAACTGAAAATAGACACATAAAACTGCTTTAAAGCTATTGGGACACTCCTGATTGTACAGATCTTGTTTTTTCAAACATGATCCTTTTTCTCTGCTGAAAGATCAAGTCATTCCTAATTGAAATGATATCTTAGGGGTCCAGTGACATGTTCACTCTGTCTTGAATGAATGGTGACCAGTTTCCTGCCAGGACCTATAATGTATTCCTATTACCTTCAAGGTCAATGGTCAAATTGTTAGTGTGCCTGCCTTATATGAAGAAAATTAACTTTTTTTTTTTTTAATGACCCAAGATATTCTGTTTTCGTTTTAAGCTTTCAGACTCCAGACTAAGGCAGAGGCTTTTGAACGAAACCTACCTGGGTTCACGTTGTTAGGGGAAGCACACTGACTGAAAGCACCCACCCTGGCCAGGCACCCTAGTAACCATTTGCGGGAGTTATTTTACAACAGGAAGTCCTTGGAGGCCGTGGTAAGGAACTTGGAACTAACAAGCCACCACCAACCAGAAGAATTCGGAAAAGGTGAAAAAGGAGACAGCACCTGTCTGACCATCTCCCAGAATCCTTCTCAGTGGTGTCCATCTTGACTCAGCAATATGCACGCCACCAGGAAGGACCCTTAGTCAGAAATGTCGGCCATAGACAACCCAGAAATGAATCCCATCACCAAACCCGAGACTGCAAGCCACGAGGTGGAGCAGTTCTCTTGGGTTCCCTTACCCTTTTATGGTTTCCGCTCTCCACTCTGGTGCCCCTTCTCAATAAAGCCCCTTGCTTTGTCAGCATGTGTGTCTCCGAGGACAGTTTGTTTCTGAGTGTTAGAAAAGAGCCCATCTGGGGGCCCTTCTCCCTTCCTGCAAGAAAGGCATGTACTTTCCTTGAAAACCACCTTCACAAAGTTTCCTCTTCCAAATTGTAAGACAGGTCCAAATTTCCCCTGCTTTCCTGCTGAAGATACAGCCCTTAGATTTCCTCTTATGCTCTTCCATTTTCAGAGTGTTTTCCTGTTTAAAGATGAGAAAATGGCAGCCCAGATGAAACAATTAGTTAAGAAACTGAAATCTGAACATAAAGCATCTGGGTACAGGTCCACTGTTGTTCGACTTTACTGTGCCTACTTTACTACTTTGCTGTGCATGCACCCACCCAAGATATGCTTCTCTCTGGCTCTGCAGCCTTAAAAATAATGATAAAAAAATAATATTTAATATGTATTATTTCAGCATTTTACCTATTTTAGCTCATTCAATCCCACAATAACCCTTCAAGGTAGACATTATAATTTTATCCATTTTACCTAGGAGGACATAACTATTGAGAGGTTAAGTAATTTGATTGAGGTCAACTTTATTAACTTTATACAGTTTGCCCTATTGAACTGTTAACTCATCTTTTGTTTCTCAGCTGTGGTTTTTTTTTAATTTTCGGTTAGTGTATGTACCTTTTTATGTTGTTGCAATATATGAGCATATGATACAAAATAATTCTTAAACAGATAAAATGTTATTTTACATGTCATTAGTGTCTACCTAAAACTTGTAAAAGTCTTTAGGTAACTAAAACTCATTTTATAAAATAGGTAGTTCGATCTGTAGACATGAAGTTAGGATTAAGTTAGAAGTTAGACACTTAAGTACTGGGACACATCTTTTCATTTTGTGTGAGGATTTCTGATTGGCTATTCCTACTTTCACTATATTTTTATATTAGTATATTTTATATTATTATATTAGTCTTTAAGGGTCTCAGTGTGATAATGCACTGAGTGGATAGATTGTGTGCATTATCTGTGACAACTTACTTGACAGTTAAGGGACTAGCTACCAGTTTTGGTAAACTTTTAAGAGGATGGCTTATGAAGTCTGTTGATGAGTTGCCAGGTTGTGCCTGACTCTTTGTGACCCGTGGACTGCAGCACGCCAGGCTTCCCTGCCCTTCACTATCTCCTGGAGTTTGTTCAAACTCATGTCCATTGAGTCCCTGATGCTATCCAAACATCTCATCTTCTGTCACTCCTCCTGCACAGGAAGCCCCTTTAAACAAAGAATTATCCAGGCAAAAGTGACAATAATGTAGAAGTTGGAAAAACTCTGCTCCAGGGAGAGCATCGGACAAGTTTAGCTTTCCTTTCTCAAACGTCCATTATTTTTCTAGGCTTTTTATGGTTACTAGAGTTGCAGGGCAGCTACCTCTATCATGTTTTCACACTGGGTTGAGGAACAGAAGGGAACATTAATTGTGCCCCAAACACACTAGGTGCTTCATATGTGCTGGCTCATTTAATCTTCCCAGCAATCTGTGAATGATCCTTGTGTTATAGATGATGCATTTAGGCCTGAAAGAAGTCAAGAGGCATTTTGGGAACTACCCTAGGTGAATATGTTCCATGATGATTACCTGTATTTAGAACCACTTTCTTTTCTTTCCTTTGGAAATGTCATCCAAGTTCATTTCTTTAGCAGTCACCTCTAAGAGGACAGACTTCCTTCCCAGGCTTTTGGAGCACATGCCGAGTATATTCTTTCAGTCAGCCTTTCAACGCCTGCTATTTTACATGTCATTAGTGTCTACCTAAAACTTGTAAAAGTCTTTAGGTAACTAAAACTCATTTTATAAAATAGGTAGTTCGATCTGTAGACATGAAGTTAGGATTAAGTTAGAAGTTAGACACTTAAGTACTGGGACACATCTTTTCATTTTGTGTGAGGATTTCTGATTGGCTATTCCTACTTTCACTATATTTTTATATTAGTATATTTTATATTATTATATTAGTCTTTAAGGGTCTCAGTGTGATAATGCACTGAGTGGATAGATTGTGTGCATTATCTGTGACAACTTACTTGACAGTTAAGGGACTAGCTACCAGTTTTGGTAAACTTTTAAGAGGATGGCTTATGAAGTCTGTTGATGAGTTGCCAGGTTGTGCCTGACTCTTTGTGACCCGTGGACTGCAGCACGCCAGGCTTCCCTGCCCTTCACTATCTCCTGGAGTTTGTTCAAACTCATGTCCATTGAGTCCCTGATGCTATCCAAACATCTCATCTTCTGTCACTCCTCCTGCACAGGAAGCCCCTTTAAACAAAGAATTATCCAGGCAAAAGTGACAATAATGTAGAAGTTGGAAAAACTCTGCTCCAGGGAGAGCATCGGACAAGTTTAGCTTTCCTTTCTCAAACGTCCATTATTTTTCTAGGCTTTTTATGGTTACTAGAGTTGCAGGGCAGCTACCTCTATCATGTTTTCACACTGGGTTGAGGAACAGAAGGGAACATTAATTGTGCCCCAAACACACTAGGTGCTTCATATGTGCTGGCTCATTTAATCTTCCCAGCAATCTGTGAATGATCCTTGTGTTATAGATGATGCATTTAGGCCTGAAAGAAGTCAAGAGGCATTTTGGGAACTACCCTAGGTGAATATGTTCCATGATGATTACCTGTATTTAGAACCACTTTCTTTTCTTTCCTTTGGAAATGTCATCCAAGTTCATTTCTTTAGCAGTCACCTCTAAGAGGACAGACTTCCTTCCCAGGCTTTTGGAGCACATGCCGAGTATATTCTTTCAGTCAGCCTTTCAACGCCTGCTATTTTAGGCATGTTGCTAAAAACTAGATACGCATAGAGAGCTAAGACCCAGGAACCATCCTCTTGGTGGAAAATGAACAGAGTTTGGGAAAATGATACCTAAACATTCTGAAAGGTGACAGAGAGCTAACCAGGTAGAAAGTTGGGTGACTGGCTTACAGAAAAGTTTATTTGGAGGTAGAAATTGGAGAGAACTGACTCTGTTAGGGAACTAGATCTGTTTGGTCTGACTGAAGCAGAAGGTGTAAGGAAGTCCACCTGTTGCACTGAACACTTTCATATGTGTGATCTATCTCTGTGTCCTTCAGCCCCCAGACCTAATTTTAACTGACTACTGAATACTTCCTTTGGAGTGTCTTGCTAACATTTCAAAGTCATATATATCAAGCTAAGTCCATCTGCTGTACTAAATCTGCACCTTCTTCCATGGTCTGTATGTATGTTAATGGCACCACTAACTTCTCTTACTCCAAAGTTTGCAGCCTAAATACTTGATTCATTTTCCCTTTGCATATGGTTTCAAAGTTGGTCTTTTCTTCTTCAGTTATGTCTGATAAATTACTTTTCTTTTCCATCCTTGCTGCCACAACTTAAAGTTAGGCCTAATTTTGCTTAGACTTTGTGTTGGCATCCTAACCAGTCTCAAGTTCTACGTAAGCTTTATCAGGTGTGGCTCTACTTATGCATTATAGAAAGTACTTGTAAGCTCTGAAGTTGACGTTAAAGAATGGTTGAATCTGAAGAGCCATTTGCACCTCTCTGATGTTAGCAATTGCACTTTATTCTGGGTCATGACTTTTAATTTTATATAATTTATATACATAATGTATACATAAGTTATATATAATTTTAATCTCTATAAAAGAGACAAACTGCACTTCTCCAGTCAGCAAATGTTGAGCCTTTCTCAAATCAATGTTGCCTAACTCTTTCACTTCTTTTAGTCTTTCCTTCTGTCTTTACTTCATTAAGTCCTCTGTGTTTTAAAATTGTGTATTAAGCCTAGGAAGAAAAGTTGGTAGGCATTTTATTTTTTTTTAATTTTAATTTTTTTATTGGCCACTTTTATTGGTCTTTCATTTTATTTATTTTTATCCATATTTATTCTTTGGCCTGTACAGGCCTCCCATTGCAGTGGCCTCCCTCGTTGCAGAGCACTGGGTCTGGGCGCATGTGCTTCAGAGCACTGTGGGCTCATAATTGGACACACCGGTCCAGCCGCTCCGCGGCATGTGGGATCTCCCCAGGCCAGGAATCGAACTGGCACCCCTTGCAGTGCAAGGCAGACTCTTTACCCACTGGACCACCAGGGAAACCTGGTAGGCATTTTAGATGACCAGCCAACAGTACTAGCAACCTCTTTTTAAAACACTTTTTTTTTTCCTATCTCAGATAATTCTCTGGAATGTGATTTTTATAAACAGAGCATACTGTTCTGGGGGTGGCCTGCTGTGAGGATTAAATGAGGAAAATGTATGCATAGTAGAAAAGGGAAAGGATGATAGATCATGTGTCTGTATTGTGTTGCTCAGTGCCTGGTCCATAGGAGCTATTCAATTAATGTTTGCTGGATGAATTATCAGCACAGCATAGAGTGGGACTGATGAGCGTTACTTTTTTAGATCTTACATTTTTAACAGTACAGCCTAAAATCAAGTTTGGCTCTTTTTAGGTGATATTGCATGTTCACTACATTTACAAATTTAATCCTTTAATATTAAAGCTTCTGACTATGAAGGAAAATGAAAAGCTGAACTCTTGGAGGCACTGTGTATGACTGCCTTAATAAAGCCTTTTCCTAGGCATTATAAATCAGGGCAGAGTGAGGGTGGTGAAAAGACGGTCAGAGGAAAGCTGCCTAGGTATCTAGGGATAATGAAATGCTTGGAACTCAGGGAAAGTGGGGAGGACTTTTGGTAAAAAGACATTGAAAACGATGTTTCTGGT
Source organism: Tragulus kanchil (assembly GCA_022376925.1). Taxonomy (NCBI): domain Eukaryota; kingdom Metazoa; phylum Chordata; class Mammalia; order Artiodactyla; family Tragulidae; genus Tragulus; species Tragulus kanchil. Next base: position 49,874,377 of record JAIOJX010000005.1, read on the forward strand.
TTCAGATGTATGCCTAGACAGAATAACAGGAAATACACAACATAAGGCCAGTATGCTACTTTATACCTGGAATATCGTTTGACTCCCCTTCCAGCCAATAAAGTCCTACCTGTATGCAAAATGTCACAGTTAAGTGAGGAGAAAAAGAAGAGCAAGTCAAAATTCTCAAGAGTATCCTGGTCAGGCTGGTAACGCACAGAGCGGTAGTTAAGAGCGTGGTATCTGGAGTACAATCTTTGGTCCTTGGTCCTTATTAGCTGGTAATCTTGGGAAGATTGTTTCCTGGTCCCATGCCTCTGTTTTCTCATCTTTGAAATGTGTATAGTAAAAGTTGGTCTGGGGCTGATGAAAAGAAGGCTGAAAGCCTTTGCTCCTGGCCTTTGCTTTAAAAAGCTGTGAATCTGAAGTGGTGACACAGAAGTGGCTGAGCTGCCAGGTGGGAACTGGCAGAGTTGGGAACTGTAATTTGTCCACTGTCACATGGTCCAAGAGCACCAAACTTGGAGATCATGAGCTCTGGAAGAGGGGTGGCTTACCCCAAAAACATTGGAAAAAGGTAGGGAAAGTCTGAGTTGGCAAACAGATAAGGAAGACTGTTACTTAGAGAATAAACACAACCACCAGGACATAAACTCACATAAAATCTAATGGAATTATTAGAGGAATTTCAAACTGATTTTAAGTATTTTAAATATGCTTAAAAACATAAAAGAAATAATAGTTATTTTTTAAAGTTATAAATAAAATACAAGTAAATACAGAGTAAATGGCTATAAAAAAGAAATTGAGTTATTGAAGTTAAACAACAGAAGTTGGTTAAACTCCAGTCCAGACATATTTGAAGTAAAAATTGGAGAGCTGGGAGATAGTCCTGAGTAATTCATCCAGTTGTAGTACAGAGAAATCAAGAAAAGTTAATAGGACATATATAGTTTGTATTTATACGCACACATACATGTGCGTAAAAATTGAGAGGGACCAACTAAGGTCTAACTGGGAGTTCCAAAAGGGGGAAAGAGTTTGAATGGTGGAGAGGCCATGGTGTTTTGCAGAAAAGTTTTACTTTCATTTTAAGTTCAAAGGATTTGTTAACAAAAGAACAATTTCATTATTTCATTCTCATTTTAATGGCTGAGTAATATTCTTTTACACATGCACACAGATACACCATATCTTCTTTACCCATTTTCTCTCGATGGACATTTTGGTTGTTTCTATATCTTGGTTATTTTAAATAGTGTTGCTGTCAATATAGAGGTGCATGTATCTTAAGTGAGGAGAAAAAGAAGAGCAAGTCAAAATTCTCAAGAGTATCCTGGTCAGGCTGGTAACGCACAGAGCGGTAGTTAAGAGCGTGGTATCTGGAGTACAATCTTTGGTCCTTGGTCCTTATTAGCTGGTAATCTTGGGAAGATTGTTTCCTGGTCCCATGCCTCTGTTTTCTCATCTTTGAAATGTGTATAGTAAAAGTTGGTCTGGGGCTGATGAAAAGAAGGCTGAAAGCCTTTGCTCCTGGCCTTTGCTTTAAAAAGCTGTGAATCTGAAGTGGTGACACAGAAGTGGCTGAGCTGCCAGGTGGGAACTGGCAGAGTTGGGAACTGTAATTTGTCCACTGTCACATGGTCCAAGAGCACCAAACTTGGAGATCATGAGCTCTGGAAGAGGGGTGGCTTACCCCAAAAACATTGGAAAAAGGTAGGGAAAGTCTGAGTTGGCAAACAGATAAGGAAGACTGTTACTTAGAGAATAAACACAACCACCAGGACATAAACTCACATAAAATCTAATGGAATTATTAGAGGAATTTCAAACTGATTTTAAGTATTTTAAATATGCTTAAAAACATAAAAGAAATAATAGTTATTTTTTAAAGTTATAAATAAAATACAAGTAAATACAGAGTAAATGGCTATAAAAAAGAAATTGAGTTATTGAAGTTAAACAACAGAAGTTGGTTAAACTCCAGTCCAGACATATTTGAAGTAAAAATTGGAGAGCTGGGAGATAGTCCTGAGTAATTCATCCAGTTGTAGTACAGAGAAATCAAGAAAAGTTAATAGGACATATATAGTTTGTATTTATACGCACACATACATGTGCGTAAAAATTGAGAGGGACCAACTAAGGTCTAACTGGGAGTTCCAAAAGGGGGAAAGAGTTTGAATGGTGGAGAGGCCATGGTGTTTTGCAGAAAAGTTTTACTTTCATTTTAAGTTCAAAGGATTTGTTAACAAAAGAACAATTTCATTATTTCATTCTCATTTTAATGGCTGAGTAATATTCTTTTACACATGCACACAGATACACCATATCTTCTTTACCCATTTTTCTCTCGATGGACATTTTGGTTGTTTCTATATCTTGGTTATTTTAAATAGTGTTGCTGTCAATATAGAGGTGCATGTATCTTTTCAAATTACAGTATTATCTAGATATATGCCCCGGGGTGGAATTGCTGGATCATATGGTATCTCTATTTTTAGTTTTTTGAGGAACCTCCAATCTGTTCTCTAGTGGCTGAACCAGCTTATACTCAGATTGTGGGTTATTATTATTTATTATTAAATATTTTCCAACTCTTCTACCTTGAACATATATTAAATTGGAGAAACTTGATGTACATTGAATGCTTACTTTGGTCAAGTGCAAAATGGTAAAGTATCACCATATAATGAATCTCTGGGATACTAAGTAAATCCGAAACTTTGTAAAGTCAGCATTATGATTTTTATTATAGATTATAATCTTTTTGTCTATATTTCTGAAATCCCCAAAGCTCTGAAAACTGGAAATTAAATAAAATTTAAAAAAAGGTTTGAGATGGGTTAATTTGTCATCAAAACTTGAATAAGTATGAGGCTCCCTATAATATTTATTTGTTGACACAAATGTGTGAGTTTTGCTGTACATATATCTGTTTGTTAATGGCATGCTGCATGAAACCTTCCTGGGAAGTTTACAAAATATAGTTGTTGTTCAGTTGCTCAGTCATGTCTTACTCTTGGTAACTCCATGGACTGCAGCATGCCAGGCTTTCCTGTCCTTCACCATCTCCCGGAGCTTACTCAAACCCATGTCCATTGAGTCAGTGATGCCATCCAAGAATCTTGTCCTCTGTTATACCCTTCTTCTCCTACCTTCAGTCTTTCCCAGCATCAGGGTCCTTTGCAAAGAGTTGACTCTTTGCATCAAGTGGCCAAAGTACTGGAGCTTCAACTTCAGCATCAGTCCTTTCAATGAATATTCAGGGCTGATTCCCTTTAGGATTGACTGGTTTGATCTTGCATTCCAAGGGATTCTCTAGTCTTCTTAAGTGCCACAGTTAGAAAGCATTAATTCTATGGTGCTCAGACTTCTTTATAGTCCAGTTTCTTTGTCATGACTACTGGAAAAGCCATAGCTTTGATACATTTTTTTTTTGATCATTTTGGTTGTTTCTATATCTTGGTTATTTTAAATAGTGTTGCTGTCAATATAGAGGTGCATGTATCTTTTCAAATTACAGTATTATCTAGATATATGCCCCGGGGTGGAATTGCTGGATCATATGGTATCTCTATTTTTAGTTTTTTGAGGAACCTCCAATCTGTTCTCTAGTGGCTGAACCAGCTTATACTCAGATTGTGGGTTATTATTATTTATTATTAAATATTTTCCAACTCTTCTACCTTGAACATATATTAAATTGGAGAAACTTGATGTACATTGAATGCTTACTTTGGTCAAGTGCAAAATGGTAAAGTATCACCATATAATGAATCTCTGGGATACTAAGTAAATCCGAAACTTTGTAAAGTCAGCATTATGATTTTTATTATAGATTATAATCTTTTTGTCTATATTTCTGAAATCCCCAAAGCTCTGAAAACTGGAAATTAAATAAAATTTAAAAAAAGGTTTGAGATGGGTTAATTTGTCATCAAAACTTGAATAAGTATGAGGCTCCTATAATATTTATTTGTTGACACAAATGTGTGAGTTTTGCTGTACATATATCTGTTTGTTAATGGCATGCTGCATGAAACCTTCCTGGGAAGTTTACAAAATATAGTTGTTGTTCAGTTGCTCAGTCATGTCTTACTCTTGGTAACTCCATGGACTGCAGCATGCCAGGCTTTCCTGTCCTTCACCATCTCCCGGAGCTTACTCAAACCCATGTCCATTGAGTCAGTGATGCCATCCAAGAATCTTGTCCTCTGTTATACCCTTCTTCTCCTACCTTCAGTCTTTCCCAGCATCAGGGTCCTTTGCAAAGAGTTGACTCTTTGCATCAAGTGGCCAAAGTACTGGAGCTTCAACTTCAGCATCAGTCCTTTCAATGAATATTCAGGGCTGATTCCCTTTAGGATTGACTGGTTTGATCTTGCATTCCAAGGGATTCTCTAGTCTTCTTAAGTGCCACAGTTAGAAAGCATTAATTCTATGGTGCTCAGACTTCTTTATAGTCCAGTTTTCACATTTGTACATGACTACTGGAAAAGCCATAGCTTTGCATATATAGCATTTTGTTGGCAAAGTGATATCTCTGCTTTTTAATACGCTATCTAGGTTTGTCATAGCTTTCCTTCCTTCCATGGCACAAGCGTCTTTTTTTTTTTTTTTAAAGATTTATTTATTTATTTTGGGTGGGGGTCGGGGAGGGAGGGGAGCGGGCGGGCCACTTCTATTGGTCTTTCATTTCTCCATTTTCATCCGTCTTTGTTCTTTGGCTCCTGTGGGCTTCCCATCGCGGTGGCGTCTGTCGTTGCAGAGCGCCGGCTCTGGTCGCATGCGCTCCAGAGCTGCGGCTCAGTAATTCGACACATGGGTCCAGCCGCTCCGCGGCACGTGGGATCTTCCCAGGCCAGGGATCGAATCGGTGCCCCTTGCACTGCAAGGCGGTGTCCTTATCCACTTGGCCACCAGGGGAAGCCCAGCAACCGTCTTTTAATTTCATGACTGTAGTCACCATTCACAGTGATTTTGGAGCCTAAGAAAATAAAGTCTGTCACTGTTTTCATTGTTCCCCATCTATTTGTCATGAAGTGATTGGACCAGAGGCCATGATCTTATTTTTTGAATGTTGATTTTTTTTTTTTTTCTCTCTTCCCCACGGACCCCGCCAGCGCGGCCAAATGTGACCTGTGGCCGCACCTTCACCAACCCCTGTTTTCCTCCCCGGCCTAGGAGACAGGTGGCGTCGCCTCAGGGCGCTGGAAAACGGCTCTGCAGCTTAGCCCACGGGGTCCCGCCTCCCGTACGGGCCACTTTCCCAGTGACTCTGGCCGCAGGGGCCTGGGGCATCGCGGCGGGGGCGGGGGCGGGGCTGCGAGGGAAGCCCGCCCTGCATCTGAATGTTGAGGTTTTTTTAAAAAACTTTTTTGCCTGTATTCTTTATTAAGCAATATTCTTTCACCAAAAATCAGTGATGAACAGTTTATTGTTTCCCACCAAAGAATAAACACAGCCAGCTGTAGGTAAGCCAGCTTTCTCACTGTTCTCTTTCACCTTCATCTGGAGGCTCTTTAGTTCCTCTTCACTTTCTTCCATAAGGCTGGTGTCATCTGCATGTCTGAGGCTGTTGATATTTCTACTGGCAATCTTGATTCCAGCTTGTGCTTCATCCAGCCTGGCATTTCCCATGATGTACTTTGCGTAAAAGTTAAATAAGCAGGGTGACAATATAAACCCTGATGTACTCCTTTCCCAATTTTGAACCAGTCTGTTGTTCCATGTCTGGTTCTGTTGCTTCTTGACACACATACAGGTTTCTTAGGAAGCAAGTAAGATGGTCTGGTATTCCCATCTCTTTAAGAATTTTCCACAGCTTGTTCTGATCCACACAGTCAAAGGCTTTAACATAGTCAATGAAGCAGGAGTAGATGTTGGTAATTTGATCTCTGGTTCCTCTTCCTTTTTTAAATCCAGCTTGTACATCTAATAGTTCTCAGTTCACGTAGTACTGAAGTCTAGCTTGGAGGATTTTGAGCATTACCCTCCTAAAATTTGCAAACTTCTGAATCCCATAAAATTCTGGCCCTAAAACATATCTTGCCCCAAGCATTCAATAAAAAGATTGAGGGCCTTTCTAAAAATTTAGTCTTTTTTTTTTTTTTTTTTTTTTCTGGTTTATTTTTGGTAAGTCGCTAAGTTGTGTTGGACTCTTTGCCACCTCATGGACTTCAGACCATCAGGGTTCCCTGTCCTACACTGTCTCCCCCAGTTTGCTCAATTCAAGTCCATTGAATTAGTGATGCCATCCAGCCTTCTCATCAAACTCTGTTTTAAAAACTCTGTTTACAGAGTTTCTACATGTTGATGATTCTAAATCAATGCTTGTTTCAAAAGTCTTGTTTGGTTGGTTCTACCATAATACTGGTGGTGGTTACGTCATTGAGTTATTAGGCTTTTCTTCCTCTCAGACAGTAACAAAGGTACAGACGTCAGTTTATTGGATTTCAAGATTTGGAGGACTTATTCCACTGAAAGTGATCACATGAACTGAAGTTGCATCTGTTGCTTGAAGATGATACTTTTTGAATATTTTCCAAAGCAGATTTAAAGTTGTTGCCCTCATTTCTGTGTTTCACTTCTAATGTTTTTGTTCGTACTTGTGCCCTCATTTGATTTCTTTAAATTGTTAGCTTTCTGGATAAGGAAATGGCAACCCACTCTAGTATTCTTGTGTGGAAAATTCCATGGACAGAGGAACCTGGGAGGTCCTAGTCTATGAGGTCGCAAAGAGTCAGACACAACTAATGACTAACGCACATACATTGGCTTACAAACACAAGGAAGCCACACACTCAGTCTTCATTCATCCTTTATCTTTTTGTTACTTGACTCTTCAGTGTGATCTTAAGGGTCCTTAAGACTCTCTCTTGATGTTCACTGACTTACATTTTCATATCCCAGTTTTCATATTCTCTGCTTCCAAGAGTTATTCATGATAAAGATTATAAAGATAATAAAGCAATTACTGTATAAAAATAGTTAGCTTTCAACATCAGAACATCTGAATTTCCATTTGCATTTTGGTTTTCATTGAATGCATGCTGCTTTCAGTGCCTTCTGTAGAACAGAATAAGAAAATATGTACAGGAATTATGTAAAAAATTCTTACCTTCTCAAGACACAGTTTGCTTACTTATCAGTAGGTTCCCACAATTTTGTCAGCAAACCACATTCAGGGACTAGTAGACCCTGCTGTTTGCTTTGTTAGCTGCAAATACAAGATTATCGGTCTGAAGATAGCCTATGTGATCATTCACAACATTAGAGATTATTGGAAATGTTATTGAAGTGGTCATGGTTTTTTGCCTTTTAGAGACTGAGGATGGACTTCATTGTATTCCTAGTAGAACCATTTCTAAATCTCTAAGAGACCCAGTCAACAAAAAAAGCAGGGAGTCTAGCCAAATATGACTAATCCTAGGAGTACATCTCTTGCTTCTGTTATCCTCTGGTATTGAATTTATTTCTCACACAGCCCATCTTAGTGTGATAAGAAAGACAGCATTTTGCATCCCTAAGCCAAAAATCTCATGAGCCCAAAGGCAAGCATTTCCACATCTGTTTATCTGTTTTGAGAATATTCTGATTGGCCCTGTCTGGGTAACATACTTGCCATGAAACCAATTGCTGTCTCTGAAGTGGGGATTTTGACCAGCCTTGGATGTACTCTTACTGTTTTTCCTGTGTGTGTGTGCGTGTGTGTCTGTATGTTGGGGAGTGCATAGATGTTGAGGTAGACACTATAATCAACCCTACCAGGAGATTGCAGGGTGTCGGAGGTGGTGTCATTCTCTCAGGAACTGAAAAATTCTTTGTGGCACGTATAGAAAATACTTATGAAAACAAAGAATCCCCCCTGCCACCACCAGAAACCCCATTCCTCAAGTTCCAGCCAAAGTCTGTCTTCCTTATCCAACTTCCCTAATCACCAAGCCTGGTAATGGCTCCTTCTCTGGTTTGTACTTTATTCTTTGCATTATTACAGTGCACAGTATGTGCATGTTTTATCTTGTCTGCTGCTACTTGAAGTCTGGAAACTACTTGAATAATTCTTAATGCCTTATAACTAATTACTTCATTGCAACACAGGCCCTACATTTTTGTTCAGTGAATTACTTCCTAACTTTAAAGCTGTCTGAAGCTTATGTTTGTATAATACTCAGTGGTGCAAAATGGAATCATGTATTAGCTGTAAATTCTTATTATTTCATAAGTGTTGATAGAACTCTTCTTACCCAAAAATACATCATGGTTGTTGGACCTTTCTTTTTTCTTGTCATGTGGAGTGAGCTTGTGTGTAAAATAAATTCAGTACTGGAGGACAGAGGCCAAGAGATGCACTCTAGACTGCATTTCTGTCCTTTCTGATGATTATGGTGAGCTCTGACTATAGTAATAATTTCATGCATTTGTCCATGGGAAAATGGTTTTTGCCTTTAGAGACTGAGGATGGACTTCATTGTATTCCTAGTAGAACCATTTCTAAATCTCTAAGAGACCCAGTCAACAAAAAAAGCAGGGAGTCTAGCCAAATATGACTAATCCTAGGAGTACATCTCTTGCTTCTGTTATCCTCTGGTATTGAATTTATTTCTCACACAGCCCATCTTAGTGTGATAAGAAAGACAGCATTTTGCATCCCTAAGCCAAAAATCTCATGAGCCCAAAGGCAAGCATTTCCACATCTGTTTATCTGTTTTGAGAATATTCTGATTGGCCCTGTCTGGGTAACATACTTGCCATGAAACCAATTGCTGTCTCTGAAGTGGGGATTTTGACCAGCCTTGGATGTACTCTTACTGTTTTTCCTGTGTGTGTGTGCGTGTGTGTCTGTATGTTGGGGAGTGCATAGATGTTGAGGTAGACACTATAATCAACCCTACCAGGAGATTGCAGGGTGTCGGAGGTGGTGTCATTCTCTCAGGAACTGAAAAATTCTTTGTGGCACGTATAGAAAATACTTATGAAAACAAAGAATCCCCCCTGCCACCACCAGAAACCCCATTCCTCAAGTTCCAGCCAAAGTCTGTCTTCCTTATCCAACTTCCCTAATCACCAAGCCTGGTAATGGCTCCTTCTCTGGTTTGTACTTTATTCTTTGCATTATTACAGTGCACAGTATGTGCATGTTTTATCTTGTCTGCTGCTACTTGAAGTCTGGAAACTACTTGAATAATTCTTAATGCCTTATAACTAATTACTTCATTGCAACACAGGCCCTACATTTTTGTTCAGTGAATTACTTCCTAACTTTAAAGCTGTCTGAAGCTTATGTTTGTATAATACTCAGTGGTGCAAAATGGAATCATGTATTAGCTGTAAATTCTTATTATTTCATAAGTGTTGATAGAACTCTTCTTACCCAAAAATACATCATGGTTGTTGGACCTTTCTTTTTTCTTGTCATGTGGAGTGAGCTTGTGTGTAAAATAAATTCAGTACTGGAGGACAGAGGCCAAGAGATGCACTCTAGACTGCATTTCTGTCCTTTCTGATGATTATGGTGAGCTCTGACTATAGTAATAATTTCATGCATTTGTCCATGGGAAAATTCCCTCAAAATAAATATACATCTCCTATGTTAATGGGCTTCCCAGGTGGCACAGTTGGTAAAGAATCTGCCTCCCAGTGCAGGAAATGCAGGAGACTTGGTTTCGATCCCTGGGTTGGAAAGATCCTCTGAAGGAGGAAATGGCAACCCACTCCAGTATTTTTGCTTGGAAAATTCCATGGACAGAAGAGCCTGGCAGGCTAAAGTCTATGGGGGCCACAAAGAATCATATATGACTGAGCAAACACAAGCAACCAACCAACAACCCTATATTAATAGTAACACTTTATTAAGGCCATGTTGTCAGTATTTCCTTTCTTAAAATAAATATAGTAGAGCTGCTTATTTGGTGGATAAATGAATTTTCTGAAAGAGTGAATTTACAAAGAATTCAGTGACCTATCATCAGAATGATCAATCTTTTCCTTCTGGGTTAGCAAGTCCTTATTTAGTGAGATTATTTGCATTGTAATTAGAATTCCAAAAGCACTGAAGGTCAGCAATATTGTTCTTAATTTCATAACATACTGTGTAGCAATGTACTATATAACCAGTAGGTGATACCACAAAATGGTCTTTTTAAGAAATTTGTCTCTGTTGACTCATCCAAGAGGAGTCATTGGAAGACTATTAAAATACAAAAAAAAAATAAAATTCAGATGTCTTAGGGTTCTCAAATCCCTTTAAACTCGGTGTAGCAAAATAAATAGTTTTACCCTTTGAGCCCTTGGGCTGAAGTCTGGAAAGCCATGTTAAATTTCTGAGTAAGAAGGTTAAAAAACAAGAAAATTATCTTTAAAAAACAAACAGTTCAAGTGTGTTGTCTTTGAAGTTTAACCACGTTAGAGATTTAAACACTTTCTTAGTTTATAGACGTGGCTGAGGAAGTCTTGGGCCCGTCCTAAAATAGAGTTTTTCAGAAATTGTTTTTCTTATGCAGGGCTCACTAGAGACCTTCAACCTCACTTCTATGTGAAGCTTGAATAAACTACATTCCTGGGAAAACTCGTTAGTATCCTGTTAACTATCAAGTCAGATTCCGAACACTTTAAATGCTCTCATTGACCAAAATGCTGTTTCTGTTTACTCATAAAACAGGTTAAAGCAGGCTTTCCTAGTCTTTTCTTTGAGAAGCTACTTTGATACTTCCAAAGAGTGCAAGAGAATGTTGTGAGTAGGAGTAGGAGCAGGGGTGGGAAGAGATGTCTAGGTATGCAAATCCTGAGGTAGAGTAGGATCTCATAAAGTTGAAGATTCCTGCAAATCATGGAGCTGAAATGTGAAACCAACAGCAGATCTTAGTAGTAGCCATCTGTGATTTTGAAATGATAGTTTACAATTTCATATGATTTTTTTTGGAAAATCTTTGAACATGTTTTAGACCCTTTAGGTTTTAGTGCCTGAGGAGGTACTTAAAATAAGTCTCATATTTACATTGTTGTTTGAAGCCCAGTGAGGTTAAATGTGAGACAGATAACATAGCTATTAAAAATGAAAGTTGAGGACTTTCCTGGTGGTTCTGTGGGTAAAGAGTCCACCTTGCAGTGCAAGGGGTGCCAGTTCAATCCCTGGCCTGGGAAGATCCCACATGCCATGGAGTGGCTGGACTAGTGTGTCCAATTATGAGCCAGCGCCTGGAGTGCATACACCTAGAGCCAGTGCTTTGCAACGGAGAGGCCACTGCGATGGATCAAAGATGTAGTCTATATAACCAGTAGGTGATACCACAAAATGGTCTTTTTAAGAAATTTGTCTCTGTTGACTCATCCAAGAGGAGTCATTGGAAGACTATTAAAATACAAAAAAAAAATAAAATTCAGATGTCTTAGGGTTCTCAAATCCCTTTAAACTCGGTGTAGCAAAATAAATAGTTTTACCCTTTGAGCCCTTGGGCTGAAGTCTGGAAAGCCATGTTAAATTTCTGAGTAAGAAGGTTAAAAAACAAGAAAATTATCTTTAAAAAACAAACAGTTCAAGTGTGTTGTCTTTGAAGTTTAACCACGTTAGAGATTTAAACACTTTCTTAGTTTATAGACGTGGCTGAGGAAGTCTTGGGCCCGTCCTAAAATAGAGTTTTTCAGAAATTGTTTTTCTTATGCAGGGCTCACTAGAGACCTTCAACCTCACTTCTATGTGAAGCTTGAATAAACTACATTCCTGGGAAAACTCGTTAGTATCCTGTTAACTATCAAGTCAGATTCCGAACACTTTAAATGCTCTCATTGACCAAAATGCTGTTTCTGTTTACTCATAAAACAGGTTAAAGCAGGCTTTCCTAGTCTTTTCTTTGAGAAGCTACTTTGATACTTCCAAAGAGTGCAAGAGAATGTTGTGAGTAGGAGTAGGAGCAGGGGTGGGAAGAGATGTCTAGGTATGCAAATCCTGAGGTAGAGTAGGATCTCATAAAGTTGAAGATTCCTGCAAATCATGGAGCTGAAATGTGAAACCAACAGCAGATCTTAGTAGTAGCCATCTGTGATTTTGAAATGATAGTTTACAATTTCATATGATTTTTTTTGGAAAATCTTTGAACATGTTTTAGACCCTTTAGGTTTTAGTGCCTGAGGAGGTACTTAAAATAAGTCTCATATTTACATTGTTGTTTGAAGCCCAGTGAGGTTAAATGTGAGACAGATAACATAGCTATTAAAAATGAAAGTTGAGGACTTTCCTGGTGGTTCTGTGGGTAAAGAGTCCACCTTGCAGTGCAAGGGGTGCCAGTTCAATCCCTGGCCTGGGAAGATCCCACATGCCATGGAGTGGCTGGACTAGTGTGTCCAATTATGAGCCAGCGCTCTGGAGTGCATACACCTAGAGCCAGTGCTTTGCAACGGGAGAGGCCACTGCGATGGGAGGCCCCTATAGGCCAAAGAATAAAGATGGCTGAAAATAAATAAAAAGAGGCCAAAATTAAAAAAAAAAGAAAATTGATGCCAAGTCTTATGATTTCTCATTGTCCTACTTTCTAGAACAGGAAATGAAGTAGCAGGGTTTTTTTAAAGATAAAATAATATATTTATGAATATGTGAAGAACTTTCATTTACCTTTTCTTACTTATGCTCACAAGGTCTAAAAGGTCTATTTTCTGCTGAGGGAATAGACCCAGGGAGGTTAAGCATCCCTAAGTACTAAGCTCTCATTTCACGCTCAGGACATCTGATTCACATTTCTTGCTGTGTGTATTACACTCTGAAGATAGACATTGAGAACTTGTCAAAATGAATTCTGTATGTGCTAGATAAACCCACTATTTAAGTAAATTCTGTGACAGTGTGTTTCGTGTTTAGTAACCTTATTTAGATTTTTGTCTTTCGAGTTCTCTTATTCACACATGTAAGTGCCCTCCTTCTTCACCCCTAAAATAAATGTTCCCTGTGAGATATACTTAACTGTATGCTTTGAAATGGGTTAACTGATTGAACTTCAGTTTTGAGCAGGTTGTGTTTGCTTGGCATAAGCCAATTTTGCTTTTGTTTGGGAGTTAAATATTCCAGTTAAGAGAATAATTTCTGCTAAGTTTTTATTTACTTTGGAGATTTTGCACTTTTCTCTGATACTGATAATTTTAATCTTATGACTTAGTATTATTATTAATTATTATAATGATATGGGATAGCCATTACTGTCCACAGAATTTAATATTCTCAAGATTGTATAATAAATGGCAGAGATACGATACAAACGGAAATCTTATTTTTAGTGCTCAGCTCAAATATTCTGGTATTACGTTAACAATGAAACAGGAATCAACAGAGATTTTTTTGATTAAAAAATAAACCTTTTGCTTCAAAAAAATTCATAAATTATATATGAAACTACTCCTAGGAATCTTATAAAATCTTTTAATATTATTAATAATTTAGAATTTTACACAAATATTCTACTGGATTTGAGATGGCAGTGCTGAGAATTCTTTTTCATTAAAAAAGACCTGCAGCCATCCAAAAAGGTAGCATTTTTAAAGAAATGATTAAATGTTCAGTTAGCCTACTTTTAAGGTATGATTACGGCATTTCATTAAGTTCAACTGGTATTTGAAAACCTCAGTTTGGGCTTCCCTGCTAGTCCAGTGGGTAAAGAGTCTGCCTTGCAGTGCAAGGGGTACTGCTGGTTCAATCCCTGGCACGGGAAGATCCCACATGCTGCGTAGCTGCTGGAGTGGTGTGTCCAGTTAGTCAGTGCTCTGTAACGAAAGAGGCCACAGCGATGGGAGGTCCACACGGGCCAAAGAATTACCATGGATGAAAAGAAATAAATGAAGGACCAATAAAAGAGGATAAAATTAAAAAAAAAAAAAAAACACCTCAGTTTTATAATACTTGATAACCATAGGCGAAAGGAAGTAGGAGTAAGAAAATACAGATGTGTGAAAAGAAAAGGGGAAGTGAAAGGAAGTGATTCTTTTTTGTGGGGGCGGGGGGGTGGTGGGTTGGTAGGGAGTGGGGCGGGCGGGCCACTTCTATTGGTCTTTTCATTTATGTATTTTCGTCCATGTTTGTTCTTTGGCCAGGGTGGGCCTCCCATCGCAGTGGCCTCTGTTGTAGCAAAGCGCCGACTCTGGGCGCATGCGCTCCAGAGCTCTGGCGCGGTAATTGGACACGTCAGTCCATCCAAGGCCAGGGATCAAACTGGCGCCCCCTGCACTGCAAGGCAGTGTCCTTACCCACTGGACCACCAGGGAAGCCCAAGGAAGTGGTTCTTTAAAAAAAGGAAGAAGACTCAGTTCCTCTTAGCTATTTCTGATTTAAACGTAACTTCTAACATGAGGCATTTCTTCTTTTCAGCTTTTCACTCAGTTCTGAGGTACATATGTGAGCTTGTGAGAAGTTACTTTTTATGAACTGTAATCCTTGTGGTCTCTTAGCATGGTACAAGGAAAAAGAGCTTTACATTAGTAATCAGAGTGTGCCTGCATGCTAAGTTGCTTCAAGTTGTATTTGACTCTTTGCAACCCTACTGACCGTAGCCCACTAGACTCCTCTGTCCCATGAGATTACTTCCAGGTTACCAAGAGATGGCAGTGCTGAGAATTCTTTTTCATTAAAAAAGACCTGCAGCCATCCAAAAAGGTAGCATTTTTAAAGAAATGATTAAATGTTCAGTTAGCCTACTTTTAAGGTATGATTACGGCATTTCATTAAGTTCAACTGGTATTTGAAAACCTCAGTTTGAGCTTCCCTGCTAGTCCAGTGGGTAAGAGTCTGCCTTGCAGTGCAAGGGGTACTGCTGGTTCAATCCCTGGCACGGGAAGATCCCACATGCTGCGTAGCTGCTGGAGTGGTGTGTCCAGTTAGTCAGTGCTCTGTAACGAAAGAGGCCACAGCGATGGGAGGTCCACACGGGCCAAAGAATTACCATGGATGAAAAGAAATAAATGAAGGACCAATAAAAGAGGATAAAATTAAAAAAAAAAAAAAAACACCTCAGTTTTATAATACTTGATAACCATAGGCGAAAGGAAGTAGGAGTAAGAAAATACAGATGTGTGAAAAGAAAAGGGGAAGTGAAAGGAAGTGATTCTTTTTTGTGGGGGCGGGGGGGGGGGTTGGTAGGGAGTGGGCGGGCGGGCCACTTCTATTGGTCTTTTCATTTATGTATTTTCGTCCATGTTTGTTCTTTGGCCAGGGTGGGCCTCCCATCGCAGTGGCCTCTGTTGTAGCAAAGCGCCGACTCTGGGCGCATGCGCTCCAGAGCTCTGGCGCGGTAATTGGACACGTCAGTCCATCCAAGGCCAGGGATCAAACTGGCGCCCCCTGCACTGCAAGGCAGTGTCCTTACCCACTGGACCACCAGGGAAGCCCAAGGAAGTGGTTCTTTAAAAAAAGGAAGAAGACTCAGTTCCTCTTAGCTATTTCTGATTTAAACGTAACTTCTAACATGAGGCATTTCTTCTTTTCAGCTTTTCACTCAGTTCTGAGGTACATATGTGAGCTTGTGAGAAGTTACTTTTTATGAACTGTAATCCTTGTGGTCTCTTAGCATGGTACAAGGAAAAAGAGCTTTACATTAGTAATCAGAGTGTGCCTGCATGCTAAGTTGCTTCAAGTTGTATTTGACTCTTTGCAACCCTACTGACCGTAGCCCACTAGACTCCTCTGTCCATGAGATTCTCCAACCAAGAATACTGGAGAGGGTTGCAGAGGGTTGGGAAGATAACCCTTCTGCAGGTTATCTTCCCAACTTTATCTCTTGTGTCTCCTGCATTGACAGGGAGGCTGTTTATCATTAGTGCCACCTGGGAAGCCCAGTAATCAGACCATTTGGGTCCTATTAGGGTTTCTGTCTAGGTTTATACATGCATCTGTGAAGTGAGTAGTATAGATTAAAATGCTTCAAGCTAGATTATGAATCAATTTGGGTGTAGAAAAAGTGGAGTTTATAAAAGGAAAAGAGAAAATGTCAGTGGATTTTGAATATGGTAAGGGTAAATACTGCTTTGTGAAATGTTTCTGTTATGTGTATTTGTGGAGTATTAGTTGCAATACAAAATGTATTTTTCACAATGAGTTTGGTTTTTCTGTCCTATAATTTAGTGGCTTGAAAGAACAGCCATTTTATTAGTGTTCATGGTTTTGTGGGTCGGGGTGGCTGGTTGATTCTTCTGCTCCATGTGGTACTGACTAGGATCACTTAGAGGTATTTAGCTGATAACAAGTCTGGTCTGGCTTGGTCGAGATGGCTGGAAGTGTGGTTTAGCTGGATTCCTTTGTCTCTGTGTAGTTTGAGGGCTTCTCCATGTGGTTTCTTTCTTTTTTAAAAAAAATTTATTTATTTATTTTTGGCTATTCTGGGTTTTCACTGCTGCCACAGGCTCTTCTCTAGTTGCAGGGAGTGGTGGCTAATGAGGTGAGCAGGCTTCTTGTTCTGGTGACTTCTTTTGTTGTGGAACTCGGGCTCTAGGGCACACAGACTTCAATAGTTGCGGCACACTGGCTCAATAGATGTGACTCCGAGGCTCTGGAGCACAGGCTCAATAGTTGTGACTCACAGTCTGAGTAGCACCGCATCATGTGGGATCTTCCTGGATCAGGGATCAAACCCATGTCTCTTATATTGGCAGGCAAACTACCTCTGAGTCAGGGAAGCCCCTGTGTGGTTTCTTGAGCCCGGTAGCTGGACATCTTGGTAGCTCGGGTCTCCAAGAGACCAAGGCAGGAGCTGGCAATTCTTTATGGCTAGAATGTGACTGAATTTGTCTGCCAAGCTTTTAATTATCATTCCCCTTTGAAAGATGATTCATTTCAATAAGCTACCTCTTACACGCCTCTCAGTCCTGGAAGTCTCCTAGTAATCATTGACAGGGAGGCTGTTTATCATTAGTGCCACCTGGGAAGCCCAGTAATCAGACCATTTGGGTCCTATTAGGGTTTCTGTCTAGGTTTATACATGCATCTGTGAAGTGAGTAGTATAGATTAAAATGCTTCAAGCTAGATTATGAATCAATTTGGGTGTAGAAAAAGTGGAGTTTATAAAAGGAAAAGAGAAAATGTCAGTGGATTTTGAATATGGTAAGGGTAAATACTGCTTTGTGAAATGTTTCTGTTATGTGTATTTGTGGAGTATTAGTTGCAATACAAAATGTATTTTTCACAATGAGTTTGGTTTTTCTGTCCTATAATTTAGTGGCTTGAAAGAACAGCCATTTTATTAGTGTTCATGGTTTTGTGGGTCGGGGTGGCTGGTTGATTCTTCTGCTCCATGTGGTACTGACTAGGATCACTTAGAGGTATTTAGCTGATAACAAGTCTGGTCTGGCTTGGTCGAGATGGCTGGAAGTGTGGTTTAGCTGGATTCCTTTGTCTCTGTGTAGTTTGAGGGCTTCTCCATGTGGTTTCTTTCTTTTTTAAAAAAAATTTATTTATTTATTTTTGGCTATTCTGGGTTTTCACTGCTGCCACAGGCTCTTCTCTAGTTGCAGGGAGTGGTGGCTAATGAGGTGAGCAGGCTTCTTGTTCTGGTGACTTCTTTTGTTGTGGAACTCGGGCTCTAGGGCACACAGACTTCAATAGTTGCGGCACACTGGCTCAATAGATGTGACTCCGAGGCTCTGGAGCACAGGCTCAATAGTTGTGACTCACAGTCTGAGTAGCACCGCATCATGTGGGATCTTCCTGGATCAGGGATCAAACCCATGTCTCTTATATTGGCAGGCAAACTACCTCTGAGTCAGGGAAGCCCCTGTGTGGTTTCTTGAGCCCGGTAGCTGGACATCTTGGTAGCTCGGGTCTCCAAGAGACCAAGGCAGGAGCTGGCAATTCTTTATGGCTAGAATGTGACTGAATTTGTCTGCCAAGCTTTTAATTATCATTCCCCTTTGAAAGATGATTCATTTCAATAAGCTACCCCTCTTACCACGCCACTCGCACAGGTAACATTGAAAAATGTGTCAGCTTTTGGTTTTGAAGTGGAGAGTTTAAATATGTGTCTTATTTTCCCATAGAATATTGTGAGTTTTAGGTTTTTGGAGAAATAATTTGAGGTCTAAAAATTTCTGTGCAGTCTTTGTTACCTAACACTGCCTATAAGAACTGCCTTCTTACAGTGCCTTAAGATTACATTTGGATTTAATTACTTCTTCCTTTCACATATAGGCAGGCTGAGGCTGTTATATTTTTGTTGAAATCTGGAAAAGTGAGAAATCTGCTCCCATCAACCCACATTCTACCCATCAGTAAAGAAAACAAAACCATTAAACATTTTTCTATAAGCCTAAAGGTTATCATAATAAAAAAACACTCTGTAACTATGTATTATTACACATGCTAACTAGACATTGTGGTGATCATTTTACAATATATACAAGTACCAAGTCATCTGGAGCTAATGTTATATGTCAATTATACCTCTAAATAATATTCTTGTAAAATGTAGGTTTTGTGATATTTCCTTAGCTGACAGAGTACTTCCCAGAAGAGGACTATTCCCTGTGATTTACTTTTTTTATACTTTTCATTTGATATTGGGATATAGCTGATTAACAGTGTTGTGTTAAGTTTCAGGTGAAAACCAAAGGAGCTCAGCCATACATATAGATGTATCCATTCTCCTCTAAATTTCCATCTTGTCCAGCCTGCCACATAACACTGAGCAGAGTTCTTTATGCTATACAGTATGTCTGTTTGGGTTATCCATTTTAAATATAGCAGTGTGTATGTGTCCATCCCAAACTCCCTATCACTTCCTCCCTATTCTTCCTGCCAAGAGCTGTAGGGATTTGAAGAAATGTCTAAATGTACATATTTAGAATATTAATAGCAGTCTCTTAGGATATAAGCAAAAGGATTAAATCGTGTCATCTTGGTAGCTCGGGTCTCCAAGAGACCAAGGCAGGAGCTGGCAATTCTTTATGGCTAGAATGTGACTGAATTTGTCTGCCAAGCTTTTAATTATCATTCCCCTTTGAAAGATGATTCATTTCAATAAGCTACCCCTCTTACCACGCCACTCGCACAGGTAACATTGAAAAATGTGTCAGCTTTTGGTTTTGAAGTGGAGAGTTTAAATATGTGTCTTATTTTCCCATAGAATATTGTGAGTTTTAGGTTTTTGGAGAAATAATTTGAGGTCTAAAAATTTCTGTGCAGTCTTTGTTACCTAACACTGCCTATAAGAACTGCCTTCTTACAGTGCCTTAAGATTACATTTGGATTTAATTACTTCTTCCTTTCACATATAGGCAGGCTGAGGCTGTTATATTTTTGTTGAAATCTGGAAAAGTGAGAAATCTGCTCCCATCAACCCACATTCTACCCATCAGTAAAGAAAACAAAACCATTAAACATTTTTCTATAAGCCTAAAGGTTATCATAATAAAAAAAAACACTCTGTAACTATGTATTATTACACATGCTAACTAGACATTGTGGTGATCATTTTACAATATATACAAGTACCAAGTCATCTGGAGCTAATGTTATATGTCAATTATACCTCTAAATAATATTCTTGTAAAATGTAGGTTTTGTGATATTTCCTTAGCTGACAGAGTACTTCCCAGAAGAGGACTATTCCCTGTGATTTACTTTTTTTATACTTTTCATTTGATATTGGGATATAGCTGATTAACAGTGTTGTGTTAAGTTTCAGGTGAAAACCAAAGGAGCTCAGCCATACATATAGATGTATCCATTCTCCTCTAAATTTCCATCTTGTCCAGCCTGCCACATAACACTGAGCAGAGTTCTTTATGCTATACAGTATGTCTGTTTGGGTTATCCATTTTAAATATAGCAGTGTGTATGTGTCCATCCCAAACTCCCTATCACTTCCTCCCTATTCTTCCTGCCAAGAGCTGTAGGGATTTGAAGAAATGTCTAAATGTACATATTTAGAATATTAATAGCAGTCTCTTAGGATATAAGCAAAAGGATTAAATCGTGTCATACCCTTGGCTATCTTGAAACAGTGTTTGCATTTAACCCCTGGCTTTTGGGGAATGGGTTGGGCTGTTTATTTGACCAGTTGTGATGCAGAGTGATTGTTCTTTGCCTCTGTCTGTAGACAAATGCCCTGTGTTTCAGATAAACCACATTCACCTTAAATGCTCTTCCACTGCAGGCTATTATATTTTCCCACCAAGAAAGACATGAAGATGGTCACGATTTCCTTCAAAGTAGTAAACAAGGAGAATCTGGAAAATGATAGAACTTAGAATGAAATTCTGTGGGAAAAGGCAGTATTTAAAATAAATATTGAAACCCATCCCGAATGAAACAGGAGTGGGAATGCTTAGGTACTGTTAAGCTTGTAAATAGACCTGTGAAGACAGATGTCTTAGTTCAACTCCTAGCAAAGCAGTATAAGTTATAGATGCTTAGTTACACTAAAATAACAACTTCTAGAATAATACTATATATACATACATATATACATACCTATATATATATACATACATATCTCTACATACTTGGTATAATATGTAAACATGTATCAAGCCCTGCTATTGGTGGTCCCATCACATTGCATTTGTTGATGAACTTTTGTAACTATTGAGGGAATAAAAAAAATTTACTCTTAAGGTTTCTTATGTCTGATTCTCTCAGATGCAATAAATCATTTGAAAATCTGTAAAAGAACCTTTACCTCTGTAATGTAGGTTTTGTGATATTTCCTTAGCTGACAGAGTACTTCCCAGAAGAGGACTATTCCCTGTGATTTACTTTTTTTATACTTTTCATTTGATATTGGGATATAGCTGATTAACAGTGTTGTGTTAAGTTTCAGGTGAAAACCAAAGGAGCTCAGCCATACATATAGATGTATCCATTCTCCTCTAAATTTCCATCTTGTCCAGCCTGCCACATAACACTGAGCAGAGTTCTTTATGCTATACAGTATGTCTGTTTGGGTTATCCATTTTAAATATAGCAGTGTGTATGTGTCCATCCCAAACTCCCTATCACTTCCTCCCTATTCTTCCTGCCAAGAGCTGTAGGGATTTGAAGAAATGTCTAAATGTACATATTTAGAATATTAATAGCAGTCTCTTAGGATATAAGCAAAAGGATTAAATCGTGTCATACCCTTGGCTATCTTGAAACAGTGTTTGCATTTAACCCCTGGCTTTTGGGGAATGGGTTGGGCTGTTTATTTGACCAGTTGTGATGCAGAGTGATTGTTCTTTGCCTCTGTCTGTAGACAAATGCCCTGTGTTTCAGATAAACCACATTCACCTTAAATGCTCTTCCACTGCAGGCTATTATATTTTCCCACCAAGAAAGACATGAAGATGGTCACGATTTCCTTCAAAGTAGTAAACAAGGAGAATCTGGAAAATGATAGAACTTAGAATGAAATTCTGTGGGAAAAGGCAGTATTTAAAAATAAATATTGAAACCCATCCCCGAATGAAACAGGAGTGGGAATGCTTAGGTACTGTTAAGCTTGTAAATAGACCTGTGAAGACAGATGTCTTAGTTCAACTCCTAGCAAAGCAGTATAAGTTATAGATGCTTAGTTACACTAAAATAACAACTTCTAGAATAATACTATATATACATACATATATACATACCTATATATATATACATACATATCTCTACATACTTGGTATAATATGTAAACATGTATCAAGCCCTGCTATTGGTGGTCCCATCACATTGCATTTGTTGATGAACTTTTGTAACTATTGAGGGAATAAAAAAAATTTACTCTTAAGGTTTCTTATGTCTGATTCTCTCAGATGCAATAAATCATTTGAAAATCTGTACAACCACCCACCGCAAAAGCCAGCAGTCCTTCCTTTCATTTGCGACTGTATGATCACCTCAAGTAACCACTGGGTGAAGTAATTTCCACCAACAGCCCTCCAGGGAGTGCTATGGTATGTGGACTATATGTATATAGTTTTAGTTACACTTGACTTAGAATGTCTGTTCTACCACATAGGGAAAGACATTTCAAAGATTACCTTTTCCTCAGTGCAACAGTTTTGTGAGCATGTCTGTCCCTCCCAGGTTTCCCAGTAACACTTGAGACTACTATCACTACCACCTCCACCGCCATCACTGTTGTATAAGCTTCTAGGTCTTTACATTTTAAATACCTTGTTATTGCAGAAAGCAGTCTACCCTACTTCCACAAGAAGGGGTTGCACTCTTTCTCTCTAGACACTGAAATCCAATTTCAGGTCAGTCTTTAGGCTGATGAGAGCCAATGCCAGTCGGTGTCCTGTCCCACAAACAGTGGCAGAAAGTGGCTCTCTGCTCATGTCAATGGGTTGAAGACAGAGCCTTCAAAACTAGATCAGTCCTCATCAGTGGAAACAGAAATTTTTGGTTCTTGTGATTAGGAAACTCTATTTGGAAAGAAAAAAAAAGCCCCAAAAACACAGAATAAGAGAAAACTGTTTAGAAACCAGTTTCATTATTTCTAAAAAACTCAATGGAAATTATTATTCTTTAGAACCCTTTTTGGATAAAACTTCAAATTTTATACTGTTATATAGAAAATGATACGCACTAGTAGTTGGAGGATATACCTAAGGGTAATATAAGTATCAAAAAATTTTTTTTCTTACAGTAGAATCTTCTGTGGACATTTGTGGTTTCAACTTCTGAGTCTTGAAAGATCTTGATAAGAAATAATTTGTGATTTTCCTGAAGCCAGAATTTGATTTGCACAAGGTACATGGCCGAGATGGGTGATTTGCTTAGTTTTATAGTAAATTGAACCACTTGCTTTTCATTGTGTACCTCTGAATTCTTGCAGAGTAGTAAAAAAAGGTGCTTTTTTTGGTCAAAAATCAGTCTTGTTATTTTGACAGAAATCGTGGTTGAAATTTTTAAAAATGAAAAGGTCTAAGAGAGGATTCTTGGTAGCTATTATGAGTATTGGCTAAATTAAAGTAAAAAATGGTGGATTCATTGACTGCTCAGATTTAACTATGAATAAGCACATATGGAAATAAGAGAAGCAATTTCTGAAAGTATCATATGATGCTCCAGCTAATAAGAACACTGTTACTGGACTACTACATTGTATGGCTTGGAGTCATGGTGTGGTGGTCTGAAACTCGGATATTTATTAAAGTCTCAAACTTAGGTCCATCTATCTTGGGTTTATTATGCTAACACTGTATGGTGCTAACTAGCCCCAGTTCTGGAATCAGACTACCAGAGCTTGGATTTCTGTTCTGTAATGTGTGACTTTCAGTAAACCTCTTTGAGCTTCAATTTCTTCAAGTTTAAATGGGGATAATAAAATGTCTTCTAATACAGTTGTTGTAAATTCAAATGAGATAATATTTGAAAGATATATATAGCATGATGCCTGGCACATAAGCACTCATTAAGTTGTATTCATTATTTTGACTATATACGTACTTTGTGGCTGCTGGCAGGTGACTGCTGAGGTAGATAGTTTCCCTCATAGGATTTTGTTCAGATGATACTGCATATACACTTATGGATAACTATTTTTAAAACTAGATCAGTCCTCATCAGTGGAAACAGAAATTTTTGGTTCTTGTGATTAGGAAACTCTATTTGGAAAGAAAAAAAAAGCCCCAAAAACACAGAATAAGAGAAAACTGTTTAGAAACCAGTTTCATTATTTCTAAAAAACTCAATGGAAATTATTATTCTTTAGAACCCTTTTTGGATAAAACTTCAAATTTTATACTGTTATATAGAAAATGATACGCACTAGTAGTTGGAGGATATACCTAAGGGTAATATAAGTATCAAAAAATTTTTTTTCTTACAGTAGAATCTTCTGTGGACATTTGTGGTTTCAACTTCTGAGTCTTGAAAGATCTTGATAAGAAATAATTTGTGATTTTCCTGAAGCCAGAATTTGATTTGCACAAGGTACATGGCCGAGATGGGTGATTTGCTTAGTTTTATAGTAAATTGAACCACTTGCTTTTCATTGTGTACCTCTGAATTCTTGCAGAGTAGTAAAAAAAGGTGCTTTTTTTGGTCAAAAATCAGTCTTGTTATTTTGACAGAAATCGTGGTTGAAATTTTTAAAAATGAAAAGGTCTAAGAGAGGATTCTTGGTAGCTATTATGAGTATTGGCTAAATTAAAGTAAAAAATGGTGGATTCATTGACTGCTCAGATTTAACTATGAATAAGCACATATGGAAATAAGAGAAGCAATTTCTGAAAGTATCATATGATGCTCCAGCTAATAAGAACACTGTTACTGGACTACTACATTGTATGGCTTGGAGTCATGGTGTGGTGGTCTGAAACTCGGATATTTATTAAAGTCTCAAACTTAGGTCCATCTATCTTGGGTTTATTATGCTAACACTGTATGGTGCTAACTAGCCCCAGTTCTGGAATCAGACTACCAGAGCTTGGATTTCTGTTCTGTAATGTGTGACTTTCAGTAAACCTCTTTGAGCTTCAATTTCTTCAAGTTTAAATGGGGATAATAAAATGTCTTCTAATACAGTTGTTGTAAATTCAAATGAGATAATATTTGAAAGATATATATAGCATGATGCCTGGCACATAAGCACTCATTAAGTTGTATTCATTATTTTGACTATATACGTACTTTGTGGCTGCTGGCAGGTGACTGCTGAGGTAGATAGTTTCCCTCATAGGATTTTGTTCAGATGATACTGCATATACACTTATGGATAACTATTTTTAGTCTGTTAATAGAAAACAGTAGGCACTACAGCATAAGCAAGACTAGAAAGAAAAATCTGCTTCCCAAGTCTTTACCCTGACCTCTCCTAGAATTTGCCTTTGAACATATTTCTTGCTTTTTCCATTTATCTCAATAATGGCAGTACCATTTACTCAATGTAGTCCAAATTTACCCAATTTAGTCTAAACTCTAGGAGCTACTCTTGATTGCTTTATTTTCCTTACTCCTCCATGGTTAACAAATGCTGCCATTCTATCTCCAAATTTTCTGTCTACTTCTCTGTATGTCCACCACTATTTTTGTGGTTCAAACCACAGTTGTCATCTTTAATACTGTAATAAGTTAGTTATTTGGCTGTACCAGGTCTGGTTCCCCAGTCAGGGATAGAGCCTGAGACCCCTACATTGGGAACATAGAATCTCAGCCACTGAACAACCAGGGAAGTCCGTGTAATAGGCTTTTTTTTTTGGCCACTTCTAATGGTCTTTCATTTATCTATTTTCATCCATCTTTGTTCTTTGACCTGTGTGGGCCTCCCATCGCAGTGGGCTCTGTTGCTGCAGAGCACCAGCTCTGGGCGCATGTGCTCCAGAGCTCCGGCTTGGTAGTTGGACACTTTGGTCCAGCCGCTCCTTGGCACATGGAATCTTCCCAGGCCAGGGATCGAACTGGTGCCCCTTGCACTGCAAAGCAGTGTCCTTACCCACTGGACCACCAGAGAAACCTCTGTAATAGGCTTTTTTTTTGTAATAGGCTTTTAATTTAGTCTTTCTGCTTTCCTCCTCCTTTGATCCATTCTCTACGCCATAACCAAGTTGTTCTTTTAAAACAGTATCAAATCATGTCATTCCTTTGTTTATAACTTATAGTGACTTCCTATCTTGCTCATAACAAAATCTAAACCTCTTCAAAGCTAAGACATTCTACTCCTTCTCTGACCACAGCCTTTCCTCACCCTTGCCTTTTTTCCACACTGGCCTTCCTGTTATTTCAGTCCTGTCTGTCTGGAATCCCTTCCCCACCTTGCTGTTCCTTGCAATTCAAGGCCTTCACTGATTACTGTAAAGGGACCTTTCTCTGTGTTGATTTGCTGATTTTAATTCTCTTTATAGCACTTATGACCATGAAATGTTTCTATTTATTTGATTATTCATCTATATCCCCTCAGTAGAAAATAAGTTCTGTAAGTGCAGTACATATTCTTGGTCGTTGTATAGTCCCCAGGGTTTTAAGTAGTAAAACTCAATAAATATTCGTTGAGCTAATAAGTAATTGACTCCACTCCCTACCCCCCCCTTTTTTTTTGGCCATGCCTTTGCTTTTGGGACCTTAATTCCCTGACCAGAGATTGAACCCTGCCCTTGGCAATGAAAGCATTGAGTCCTAACCTCTGGACCAGCAGGGAATTCCTGTGTGACTGATTCCTAAGAGCTTGTTTGTCAAGTACCAGATTTATGGTAAAATAAAAATAAGAAAAATCTTTTGTATAGAAAATATACTTCATACCAACAATACTTTGGGTAGGGCTATTTGTTCTGTGATGTCCTTTTTCATTTTTATGTTAAAATACCCTTTTATGTGCTGTATTCAGTTGTATAGTTTAAATATTTGTTCTTGGCGGCATAAATAATTGGGAAGCCCTGTTGTCCTATACGTTTAGACTGGAAGTTTTCTTTGACTTTCAGAGATCAGCGGTTCACTGAAAATAAAGAAGCACTATGTAGGTGTTTTTGGGAGAATTCTTACTAAATAAAGTTCAATCAATCAAATGTTATTATAGTCTTCAAATTCTCCTGGGGTATAAATTCTCAGGTTCCATTTAAAGATTATATTCTTTTTGAATATGTCATGTTAAAGTGAAATGTGACATAAGAATCTACAGACAATAATTAAAAGGAAATAATAGTGAACCTCTTATAAAATCTTTTTGGGTAATACATTTAGCAGTGTTTCTTTGAATAACCTTGTCCATAATGAAATTGTACATGTTTTATTTTCATTAAAACTGATCAACTTTTTAAAAAGGCAATTCAATTTGTATTGAGTCACAAGTGAACAATTTTTTTCTTCCACCGTCCAATAGGAAATGTTGGCTTTAACAAATTACCTTGCATTTCAGATAAGGAAACTGACAGTCAAAAGGCATACATTTCTTTTTTTTTTTTTGACATTATTTGGGGGAGGCCTAAGATTAGAGTTCCCACCTCCTTATTCCCGGGCTTACTAGGTGGCACGAATGGTAAGAACCTGCCTGCCAATGCAGGAGGTATGAGAGACAGGCTCAGTTCCTTGGGGGGTATTCATCTATATCCCCTCAGTAGAAAATAAGTTCTGTAAGTGCAGTACATATTCTTGGTCGTTGTATAGTCCCCAGGGTTTTAAGTAGTAAAACTCAATAAATATTCGTTGAGCTAATAAGTAATTGACTCCACTCCCTACCCCCCCCTTTTTTTTTGGCCATGCCTTTGCTTTTGGGACCTTAATTCCCTGACCAGAGATTGAACCCTGCCCTTGGCAATGAAAGCATTGAGTCCTAACCTCTGGACCAGCAGGGAATTCCTGTGTGACTGATTCCTAAGAGCTTGTTTGTCAAGTACCAGATTTATGGTAAAATAAAAATAAGAAAAATCTTTTGTATAGAAAATATACTTCATACCAACAATACTTTGGGTAGGGCTATTTATTCTGTGATGTCCTTTTACATTTTTATGTTAAAATACCCTTTTATGTGCTGTATTCAGTTGTATAGTTTAAATATTTGTTCTTGGCGGCATAAATAATTGGGAAGCCCTGTTGTCCTATACGTTTAGACTGGAAGTTTTCTTTGACTTTCAGAGATCAGCGGTTCACTGAAAATAAAGAAGCACTATGTAGGTGTTTTTGGGAGAATTCTTACTAAATAAAGTTCAATCAATCAAATGTTATTATAGTCTTCAAATTCTCCTGGGGTATAAATTCTCAGGTTCCATTTAAAGATTATATTCTTTTTGAATATGTCATGTTAAAGTGAAATGTGACATAAGAATCTACAGACAATAATTAAAAGGAAATAATAGTGAACCTCTTATAAAATCTTTTTGGGTAATACATTTAGCAGTGTTTCTTTGAATAACCTTGTCCATAATGAAATTGTACATGTTTTATTTTCATTAAAACTGATCAACTTTTTAAAAAGGCAATTCAATTTGTATTGAGTCACAAGTGAACAATTTTTTTCTTCCACCGTCCAATAGGAAATGTTGGCTTTAACAAATTACCTTGCATTTCAGATAAGGAAACTGACAGTCAAAAGGCATACATTTCTTTTTTTTTTTTTGACATTATTTGGGGGAGGCCTAAGATTAGAGTTCCCACCTCCTTATTCCCGGGCTTACTAGGTGGCACGAATGGTAAAGAACCTGCCTGCCAATGCAGGAGGTATGAGAGAGACAGGCTCAGTTCCGGGGTCGGATAGATCCTTTGGAGAAGGGTATTCTCTGGAGAGTGGGTATACTCACTCCAGTAGTCTTTCCTGGAGAATCCCATGGGCAGAGGAGCCTGGTGGGCTCCAGTCCCTGGGGCTGGAAAGAGTTGGAGATGACTGAGGCGACTTAGCCCACACCCATTCCTTATTCCCAGGCTCCTGAACCTTACTCTGTGGCACTACTTATTTTAGGGAGACAAGTTTTAAGAAATTTTTCCTTTTTGGAGTAAGTTGTACATTGCTTTAAAATATTATTTTATCAGTATTTTCATTCATATGAAATGAGGAGATGTATTTTTAAGTAACATTTAGGGAAAATATTCTACATTCAGTCTTGTGACAGCTGGTCTCTTTAAGACTATGCAAAGCTCTAAAAGTAGTACTTATACTTTTATTTTTTGTCAAGTTAAGATTTAAAATTAAGCAAGAAAATCATAAAGACATTTTATTTTTATTATTTCTGTCTTAAAGAAATCTTTACACATGAAAAGATGAGCCATTTATAAAATATACCTAATTCTACTAAAAATAAGTGTAGTTTTGATGGCTGTGATTTTAAAAAAACACAGATTTTAAAAAAGAGCAGGAATTAGTTTTGCATTTTTAAACCATTTCAGAAATACAATTAAAATTTAATAATATTACAACAACTTTATGTTAATAAAACCAATATATAGAAGAAAATTTATAAGGTAGATCAATATAAATAAGAAAGTCAAAATGATGCATAATTCCACTTTCCAGAGAAACCAGTGGTAACATTTTGGTGTGTTTCTAGTCTTTTTTTCTATGTATATTTGGCATGTATTTTTTTTTTTTTTTAACATAGTCAAGATTATACTTTACATTCCTTTTGTTTATTTTGTTTTGCCATTTTCACTTAACATTATGTTATAAACATTTTCCTCTTTCCTTAGAACATCTATGAAGACATTTTATAGTAGCTTCATAACTTTCTTCTGTAATGTATGTAACCATTTTTCTATTTTTGGGCTTCCTAGGTGGCACTAGTGGTAAAGAACCTGCCTGCCAATGCAGGAGACATGGAGATACAGGTTTGATCCCTGGGTTGGGAAGATTCACTGCAGAAGGGCATGGAAACCCACTTCAGTATTCTTGCCTAGAGAGTTTCATGGATCGAGTAGCCTGGTGGGCTGTAGTCCCTAGGGTTACAAAGAATTGGACACGACTAAAGAGACTTAGCACACAGAATCTTTTTCCCCCCTTATTTAGCAATATAGTAAATTTTTGCTACTATTAATGTGAAATGAATAGATATACAAATCTTTGTTCATGCTTGCTCTAAATTTTATCTGTGATAGTTGCCTAAAAAATGGAGTTGGTGACGCATATTGCCACAAAGCTTTCTAGAAATGTACCATTATATGAAAATACTTTTTTATTGAACCCTTGACTATAAACTGGTTGTGTTTGAACTTGCCTATTATTATGGGGTTGGAAGCATTTGTTGAAAAGGTAAGTTTACATATTTGTTGTGGTATCTATAAATATATTTGTTTAACAATTTGGGATTAGCTATCTGCATTCTTTTTTTTTTTTTTTTTAAGATTTATTTATTTATATATTTTGGGCGGGGGTCGGGTTGGGGAGGGAAGGGAGCAGGCAGGCCACTCCTATTGGTCTTTCATTTCTCTGTGTTCATCTGTCTTTGTTCTTTGGCCCGTGTGGGCCTCCCATCGCGGTGGCGTCTGTCATGGGTATGCCCTCTGGTTCCATTTTAAACCATTTAGAAATACAATTAAAATTTAAAAATTACAACAACTTTATGTTAATAAAACCAATATATAGAAGAAAATTTATAAGGTAGATCAATATAAATAAGAAAGTCAAAATGATGCATAATTCCACTTTCCAGAGAAACCAGTGGTAACATTTTGGTGTGTTTCTAGTCTTTTTTTCTATGTATATTTGGCATGTATTTTTTTTTTTAACATAGTCAAGATTATACTTTACATTCCTTTTGTTTATTTTGTTTTGCCATTTTCACTTAACATTATGTTATAAACATTTTCCTCTTTCCTTAGAACATCTATGAAGACATTTTATAGTAGCTTCATAACTTTCTTCTGTAATGTATGTAACCATTTTTCTATTTTTGGGCTTCCTAGGTGGCACTAGTGGTAAAGAACCTGCCTGCCAATGCAGGAGACATGGAGATACAGGTTTGATCCCTGGGTTGGGAAGATTCACTGCAGAAGGGCATGGAAACCCACTTCAGTATTCTTGCCTAGAGAGTTTCATGGATCGAGTAGCCTGGTGGGCTGTAGTCCCTAGGGTTACAAAGAATTGGACACGACTAAAGAGACTTAGCACACAGAATCTTTTTCCCCCCTTATTTAGCAATATAGTAAATTTTTGCTACTATTAATGTGAAATGAATAGATATACAAATCTTTGTTCATGCTTGCTCTAAATTTTATCTGTGATAGTTGCCTAAAAAATGGAGTTGGTGACGATATTGCCACAAAGCTTTCTAGAAATGTACCATTATATGAAAATACTTTTTTATTGAACCCTTGACTATAAACTGGTTGTGTTTGAACTTGCCTATTATTATGGGGTTGGAAGCATTTGTTGAAAAGGTAAGTTTACATATTTGTTGTGGTATCTATAAATATATTTGTTTAACAATTTGGGATTAGCTATCTGCATTCTTTTTTTTTTTTTTTTTAAGATTTATTTATTTATATATTTTGGGCGGGGGTCGGGTTGGGGAGGGAAGGGAGCAGGCAGGCCACTCCTATTGGTCTTTCATTTCTCTGTGTTCATCTGTCTTTGTTCTTTGGCTCCTATGGGCCTCCCATCGCGGTGGCATCTGTCATGGGTGCATGCGCTCCAGAGCTCTGGCTCGGTAATTGGACACATCAATCCAGCCGCTCCGCGGCACGTGGGATCTTCCCAGGCCAGGGATCGAACCGGCGCCCCTTGCACTGCAAGGCGGTGTCCTTACCCACTGGACCACCAGGGGAAGCCCTATCTGCATTCTTTTACTGGCAGACTAACCACATGATTAGGTAAAATAGATAGAATATTTGCTCATCTATTTTTCCAAGAGCAAATTATTCTAACCTGCTGATCTTGATTTAACTATTTGAAGTGGAAGAAGGCTAATGAAAGTTAAGTATTCTGACTACTTTCCTCTAGAGTGAAGAATAGGATTGAAATAAACTGTTTAAAAAATTGATTGAAGGTTTTTTAGTAGTTACTCAGTAGCTAACTGTGTATGTATTTGAATGTGCGTGGTTGAGAAAAACTGGATGAAAGAGAAGTTAGGGAAAGATTAGAAAAGGATCCGAAAGACCGAGGAAAGGAACGTGCTGTGAATAATAAAAAAAAAAAGCTGCTGCCTTTATCTGTAAGAACATGTCTTTTATCTCTACTTGATTGTCTGGAAGAACAATCACACATGAACCCAGTTTACTGAAATAGGATTTTAATATCTATATGTGTTGAACTGTTACCTAAGTACATTTTAAATAATACAATGTTTGAAAGTTATGTTGACTGATTATGAGTAAAAAAAACAAAGTTTTGATTGACAAATGCAAAGTGTCACTTCTCAAAAGTTGTTTTTAGAAAAATCTTTGAGTATTTGAATATTGCAGACTTTTACTGTCCCTTAATGACATAGAACAATATACCATTATATGAAAATACTTTTTTATTGAACCCTTGACTATAAACTGGTTGTGTTTGAACTTGCCTATTATTATGGGGTTGGAAGCATTTGTTGAAAAGGTAAGTTTACATATTTGTTGTGGTATCTATAAATATATTTGTTTAACAATTTGGGATTAGCTATCTGCATTCTTTTTTTTTTTTTTTTTAAGATTTATTTATTTATATA
Source organism: Tragulus kanchil (assembly GCA_022376925.1). Lineage (NCBI taxonomy): Eukaryota > Metazoa > Chordata > Mammalia > Artiodactyla > Tragulidae > Tragulus > Tragulus kanchil. The sequence goes on from JAIOJX010000005.1 coordinate 49,906,361, forward strand.
TTTTGGGCGGGGGTCGGGTTGGGGAGGGAAGGGAGCAGGCAGGCCACTCCTATTGGTCTTTCATTTCTCTGTGTTCATCTGTCTTTGTTCTTTGGCTCCTATGGGCCTCCCATCGCGGTGGCATCTGTCATGGGTGCATGCGCTCCAGAGCTCTGGCTCGGTAATTGGACACATCAATCCAGCCGCTCCGCGGCACGTGGGATCTTCCCAGGCCAGGGATCGAACCGGCGCCCCTTGCACTGCAAGGCGGTGTCCTTACCCACTGGACCACCAGGGGAAGCCCTATCTGCATTCTTTTACTGGCAGACTAACCACATGATTAGGTAAAATAGATAGAATATTTGCTCATCTATTTTTCCAAGAGCAAATTATTCTAACCTGCTGATCTTGATTTAACTATTTGAAGTGGAAGAAGGCTAATGAAAGTTAAGTATTCTGACTACTTTCCTCTAGAGTGAAGAATAGGATTGAAATAAACTGTTTAAAAAATTGATTGAAGGTTTTTTAGTAGTTACTCAGTAGCTAACTGTGTATGTATTTGAATGTGCGTGGTTGAGAAAAACTGGATGAAAGAGAAGTTAGGGAAAGATTAGAAAAGGATCCGAAAGACCGAGGAAAGGAACGTGCTGTGAATAATAAAAAAAAAAAGCTGCTGCCTTTATCTGTAAGAACATGTCTTTTATCTCTACTTGATTGTCTGGAAGAACAATCACACATGAACCCAGTTTACTGAAATAGGATTTTAATATCTATATGTGTTGAACTGTTACCTAAGTACATTTTAAATAATACAATGTTTGAAAGTTATGTTGACTGATTATGAGTAAAAAAAACAAAGTTTTGATTGACAAATGCAAAGTGTCACTTCTCAAAAGTTGTTTTTAGAAAAATCTTTGAGTATTTGAATATTGCAGACTTTTACTGTCCCTTAATGACATAGAACAATATACTATATTTGTTAAAAAACAAGGCTTCAAATCTAGCTGTTTTGGTACCACAATGAGTTTCAAAAAAAACCTTTATTATTAAAAATCAAAAGTAAGAATCAACAAGGCTTCCCTGTCCACTGGGTAAAGAGTCCACCTTGCAGTGCAAGGGTCACTGGTTCGATCCTTGGCCCCAGAAGATCCCATGAGCCACAAAGCAGCTGGACTGGTGTGTTCAATTACCAGCCAGCACTCTGGAGTGCACGTGCCCAGAGCCAGTGCTCTGCAGCGAGGGAGGCCATTGCAATGGGAGGGCCACACATGCCGAAGAATAAAGATGGATGAATATAATACATAACTGAGAAAAAGCTCGTGGCATGAAGTTAAAAAAAAAGTAGGAGTCAACAAAAGCATGAGTTAAAAAAAATCTCATTTGTTTTTCACAGGCCCAGGTTCATTTTAGCTTTCATATCATGGTTCTCAGAGCTGTAATTTTAACAAGTGTGGTGATAACAAAATAAAAATCATGTCTTATGCTAAGGACTCTGTTAGACTTTACCTAGAATGAATTAAGTTTTAATCTTCCCAATCCATGAAAAACATATAATGTGTAAACTCATGCAAGAAGTCAAGCAGGAGTTCCAAGTCTCTTCTGTCTTGCTCCCCTTTTTAATTTTGCCGATTTTCTTTACAGCCTTGGTTCTTAGCCTTAGTTCTTGGCATGGCCTGCAGAGGCAAGCAACCGGGAATAGCCGGAACATAAGGAAATGCAAAATCTTAACCACAGAGACTTGCTGAATCAAACTCTTATTAGTAAGATCCCTCAAGTGATGTGTGTGTGTATTAAAGTCTGAAAAGCACCATACTACATCCCATATTAAAAGTTACATGGAGGTTTTGATATTTGTTCTTGGGATCATTCCTGGTTTTACTTTAGTTGATGCAGATTGTTGTTCAGTCACTAACCTGTGTCCAGCTCATGTGGGTTATTGATGTTTCCCATTAGAGGAGAAGGCAAACTGTTTAATTAGTCAATGTCTCCACTGCTTCACATTGCTATCCCTGCTGCTTTGATTCTCATCCTGTTTATCCAGAGGGACGATTGACTAGTTCTGCTTGTGGACTTTCGGTCAAAGTTTCAATCAGCCAGGCTCCATTTTTATTCCATGAGGGACGATTGACTAGTTCTGCTTGTGGACTTTCTCAAATCAAAAGTAAGAATCAACAAGGCTTCCCTGTCCACTGGGTAAAGAGTCCACCTTGCAGTGCAAGGGTCACTGGTTCGATCCTTGGCCCCAGAAGATCCCATGAGCCACAAAGCAGCTGGACTGGTGTGTTCAATTACCAGCCAGCACTCTGGAGTGCACGTGCCCAGAGCCAGTGCTCTGCAGCGAGGGAGGCCATTGCAATGGGAGGGCCACACATGCCGAAGAATAAAGATGGATGAATATAATACATAACTGAGAAAAAGCTCGTGGCATGAAGTTAAAAAAAAAGTAGGAGTCAACAAAAGCATGAGTTAAAAAAAATCTCATTTGTTTTTCACAGGCCCAGGTTCATTTTAGCTTTCATATCATGGTTCTCAGAGCTGTAATTTTAACAAGTGTGGTGATAACAAAATAAAAATCATGTCTTATGCTAAGGACTCTGTTAGACTTTACCTAGAATGAATTAAGTTTTAATCTTCCCAATCCATGAAAAACATATAATGTGTAAACTCATGCAAGAAGTCAAGCAGGAGTTCCAAGTCTCTTCTGTCTTGCTCCCTTTATAATTTTGCCGATTTTCTTTACAGCCTTGGTTCTTAGCCTTAGTTCTTGGCATGGCCTGCAGAGGCAAGCAACCGGTAATAGCCGGGAACATAAGGAAATGCAAAATCTTAACCACAGAGACTTGCTGAATCAAACTCTTATTAGTAAGATCCCTCAAGTGATGTGTGTGTGTATTAAAGTCTGAAAAGCACCATACTACATCCCATATTAAAAGTTACATGGAGGTTTTGATATTTGTTCTTGGGATCATTCCTGGTTTTACTTTAGTTGATGCAGATTGTTGTTCAGTCACTAACCTGTGTCCAGCTCATGTGGGTTATTGATGTTTCCCATTAGAGGAGAAGGCAAACTGTTTAATTAGTCAATGTCTCCACTGCTTCACATTGCTATCCTGCTGCTGCTTTGATTCTCATCCTGTTTATCCAGAGGGACGATTGACTAGTTCTGCTTGTGGACTTTCGGTCAAAGTTTCAATCAGCCAGGCTCCATTTTTAATAGCCTTTACTCGTGGACTGAACACATCAGATTTATAGTGCAGGGCTTTGTTCAAGATGGGCATTCTCCAAATTAAAGAGAATAATGCTAGAAAAAAAGCATTTGGAAGGAAACTTGAAATTTGGAATACTTGCTATTTTACATTGTAACAAGCCACAGATTAATGCGAATTGGTCACTGTGCTAATTTCATTTTGTAAACACAATTATTTGTCACAGGGGCAACGATAGGTAAAACAAGCAAGTGTGTTTTAGAGCAGCACTGTCAGGGAGACATACTGTAAGACAAGATTAAAAAATGCCAGTAGTCTCATTAAAAAAGTAAAAAGAAAGTTTAATCTTAATGTTTTATTTAACCCAGTGTAGTAAAGTATTAACATGTCATCAATATATATAAAAACGATTTGAGATATTTTATGTATTTTTTGTACTGCCTTGAAAAAAAATACATATTTTCTATGTACAGTGTCTCAGTTTGGATGCTAAATTTTCCACATTGCAGTGTAGTCCAATGAAAATTATTGTTTAACAGAATAATATCTTACTTTGCTCTTGGTTTTAAAATTTAAACTAATTGAAATATTTAGTTGTTTCTGTCACAGAATGCACATTTCAGTGTCACATCTTGGAACCTGTTTATTTGATTCCCATCCAAAATGCTTAGTAAACGAATGCCACTGGAGGTTGTGGTCTGTTTATATAAATATCTGTACACAGACTAATGAGGGAATCAATAAAAAGCTATTTAGGCCATAAGACATTTACTGATTATCCTCCATTTCTGTTGTTCCGGGGTTGGAATAGATTTACTTGTCTTTTATTAGTGGTTCAGAATCAGTTTCTTAAATCCTTTAACCCCGCTAAGTTGTAAGGTTAGTGCCAAGAGTTAACAGTTCTTACAGTTTTCTCCCTATGGCTAGATGCTTGCTTCAGAGCACCGCATACTTTTCACAAAAGTGAGGACGTCTGACAATGAGTGTGCCAAGCAGGGCAGCCTGGGCTAGTTAGGCCTAGAGGTTTTAAAAGTTACAAGTGTGCCTGGATCACCAGGGAACTTGCTAATGACACGGGCCTCACCTAAGTTCTGGTTCGCAGGTTTACAGAGAAACCCTGGACACTTCCGTACGCGCTGCCCTGTTTCTAAAGTCTCCAAACGTTTGGGGACCATCATACTCAGCATTTGGTTCTTCAAAGGCTGCGAGTTCAAATTTAACACGTCGTGCTGCTGTTGACACGCGATCGAGTCTACCCAGACTGAGGTTTCCAGGCGGTTGCTGCTTTTCTGCAGATGGGTTTTTCAGGCTGTTAAACCCCGTTACCCAAGACTGCCCCGACACCGTCCCCGTCCCAGGTCCTGTTAGGGCGACCTGGCTGGCCGGGGTAGACCGCGCCATGTGACTGATAGACCGGTTGCCTTTCGGGGCGGCCATTTTTGAGGCGGGCACCCAACCCCGTGTCCGTAAGCCAGGAGCGGGGCGAACGCCGCTACCAGGAGTCAAGATGGCCACCGAGCCCGCTAGCCAGCCCGCTGGCCCTCGAGCCGGCACGAGACGCGCGGGCGGCTTGCCGTGGCCCGCGGCGCCCCGGACGAGACTGGGGCCGCCGGCCCGGGCGGAGCGCCCGCCCCTTCCGGGCGCGGCCAATCAGCGCGTGAGGCCGGCCCGCGGGGCCCGCCCGCGCGCGGGGTGTGTGAGGACGCGCTCCGCGGTCGCTGAGTGCCCGAGCCCAGGAGCGGTGACTGTGGTACCTGCTGCTGTCGCCCGTGCGGACGCAGAGCATCGGACGCGAGCACGGTTGCGTGGGGCAGGAAGGTGAAGCTATGACGGCCATCAGGTAATGAGGCTGGGTGGCAGCCTGAACTGCGCGCTGGCTAATTGACGGCCCCTTTCTTGGGCGTTCTGGAGCCTCCATAAGACATTTACTGATTATCCTCCATTTCTGTTGTTCCGGGTTGGAATAGATTACTTGTCTTTTATTAGTGGTTCAGAATCAGTTTCTAAAAGCTAAGTTGTAAGGTTAGTGCCAAGAGTTAACAGTTCTTACAGTTTTCTCCTATGGCTAGATGCTTGCTTCAGAGCACCGCATACTTTTCACAAAAGTGAGGACGTCTGACAATGAGTGTGCCAAGCAGGGCAGCCTGGGCTAGTTAGGCCTAGAGGTTTTAAAAGTTACAAGTGTGCCTGGATCACCAGGGAACTTGCTAATGACACGGGCCTCACCTAAGTTCTGGTTCGCAGGTTTACAGAGAAACCCTGGACACTTCCGTACGCGCTGCCCTGTTTCTAAAGTCTCCAAACGTTTGGGGACCATCATACTCAGCATTTGGTTCTTCAAAGGCTGCGAGTTCAAATTTAACACGTCGTGCTGCTGTTGACACGCGATCGAGTCTACCCAGACTGAGGTTTCCAGGCGGTTGCTGCTTTTCTGCAGATGGGTTTTTCAGGCTGTTAAACCCCGTTACCCAAGACTGCCCCGACACCGTCCCCGTCCCAGGTCCTGTTAGGGCGACCTGGCTGGCCGGGGTAGACCGCGCCATGTGACTGATAGACCGGTTGCCTTTCGGGGCGGCCATTTTTGAGGCGGGCACCCAACCTCGTGTCCCGTAAGCCAGGAGCGGGGCGAACGCCGCTACCAGGAGTCAAGATGGCCACCGAGCCCGCTAGCCAGCCCGCTGGCCCTCGAGCCGGCACGAGACGCGCGGGCGGCTTGCCGTGGCCCGCGGCGCCCCGGACGAGACTGGGGCCGCCGGCCCGGGCGGAGCGCCCGCCCCTTCCGGGCGCGGCCAATCAGCGCGTGAGGCCGGCCCGCGGGGCCCGCCCGCGCGCGGGGTGTGTGAGGACGCGCTCCGCGGTCGCTGAGTGCCCGAGCCCAGGAGCGGTGACTGTGGTACCTGCTGCTGTCGCCCGTGCGGACGCAGAGCATCGGACGCGAGCACGGTTGCGTGGGGCAGGAAGGTGAAGCTATGACGGCCATCAGGTAATGAGGCTGGGTGGCAGCCTGAACTGCGCGCTGGCTGGGCATTAGCCTCCCGGCTGCTGAGAGCTGTCGCCCCTTTCTCTTGGGCGTTCTGGAGCCTCCGGTGGCTACCGGTCCCTCTCATGTGGAGGCTCTCTCAGCACTTTTCATTTGGTCTTTTCTGCCTTCCTCAGAAGTTTTGGGGGTGGAGGCACGTGGCAGAGCCCTTTGAACAGCCGCACAGCCTAAGTGACCCTCGCCCAGATCCCAGGGTTTGAAGGCTGCCGGTGAGTGTAGTGGATTTCTCATGAAAAATGTAGCTGGCTTTCCCCCCACCCCCGGGATGGCCTGAGGCCTGGAGAAGTGTGACGTGCACCGGGCGTGTCCATGCCCGCGTGTCAAGCCTTCTGACAACTTCGTTGGCAGCCTAGTGCAGACCTGCAAAGTTGACCCTTTGATACAGGTAGATTTGCCCCCAAGTTGTGAAATTGTGTCCCCAGAATGTTTGCTTGTGACAGAAATTAGTACTCTGGTTCCCATGGTACCATCTATTTAGCTACTTTTATCTGAGAGTCACACACAGAATGTTTCATAAGGTAGTAGGTACACCACCATGAGAGCAATGAACGATTTTCCCCCAGTTGCTTTTCCAGAGTTTGGAAGATTTTTTATTATTAATGACCCTGTCTTATGTCTGTGAGTAGCATTGACTCTATGTTTGCCTCATGCTAATGCAACTATTTGTAAAAAGAGATAAATCTTAAAAAAAAAAAAAGAGAGAGATAAATCGCATTTATTTACCCAGTGTTCTGAACAACCTCTTTTAAAAGTAGACCTTGGCCTTCATTGTCCCAGAGAAAGGGAGGCCCCAGAGAATAAATGAAGTTAAATTTTACTCTGTGAGCGTCCAACAGCCTAAGTCCTGGTGTTTCATTGATTTCTCGTAGTGATTTTGACTACATAGTATTTATGAAATGACTTTTGAATCTAACCCTCAGAGAATTTAAAGTAAGATATAGCTGTGTTGAACTTGGATGCAATATCTCTTAAATTGCATAATTCTACATTAACAGAGTCTGTACCTCATTATGCAGAAGGATGAATTGGAATACAGTACTGAAGTGTGGGGGCTTCCCAGGTTGTTCAGTGGTAAAGAGTGCCTCTCAATGCAAGAGACATAAGGGATGCTGGAAGAGGAAATGGCAAGCCACTCCAGTATTCTTTCCTGGAAAATTCCATGGACAGAGTAGCCTGGCGGCCTACAGACCATGGGGTTGCAAAGAATCAGACACGACTGAGCACATGCACACTGAAATGTGGAAATCCACATGGAAAGATTTCACAGTAAATTATATTTGGACATATAAATTTAGCTTTTAATGCTAACAGTATTTATTAGGATGAATTAGGACTATGCTGTTAAATCTAGTCAGTGCTCCCTCTTATTCCCAACTTTCAACCCCATCTTTGCAGCCTGCTAGTAATTAGATGCGTGCTTAGTTGCTCAGTTGTGTCTCTTTGCGATCCTTGTTGGATTACCTTGTCCATGGGTATTCTCCAGACAAGAATACCAGAGGGGGTTGCTGTACTCTCCTCCAGGGGATCTTCCCAGCCCAGGAATTGAACCCAAGTCTCCTGTTTTGCAGGCAGATTTTGAACCACCAGAGAAGCCCAATAATTTTGGTCTCTTTGCGTTAATCTCAGAAATTAGTACTCTGGTTCCCATGGTACCATCTATTTAGCTACTTTTATCTGAGAGTCACACACAGAATGTTTCATAAGGTAGTAGGTACACCACCATGAGAGCAATGAACGATTTTCCCCCAGTTGCTTTTCCAGAGTTTGGAAGATTTTTTATTATTAATGACCCTGTCTTATGTCTGTGAGTAGCATTGACTCTATGTTTGCCTCATGCTAATGCAACTATTTGTAAAAAGAGATAAATCTTAAAAAAAAAAAAAGAGAGAGATAAATCGCATTTATTTACCCAGTGTTCTGAACAACCTCTTTTAAAAGTAGACCTTGGCCTTCATTGTCCCAGAGAAAGGGAGGCCCCAGAGAATAAATGAAGTTAAATTTTACTCTGTGAGCGTCCAACAGCCTAAGTCCTGGTGTTTCATTGATTTCTCGTAGTGATTTTGACTACATAGTATTTATGAAATGACTTTTGAATCTAACCCTCAGAGAATTTAAAGTAAGATATAGCTGTGTTGAACTTGGATGCAATATCTCTTAAATTGCATAATTCTACATTAACAGAGTCTGTACCTCATTATGCAGAAGGATGAATTGGAATACAGTACTGAAGTGGGGGGGCTTCCCAGGTTGTTCAGTGGTAAAGAGTGCCTCTCAATGCAAGAGACATAAGGGATGCTGGAAGAGGAAATGGCAAGCCACTCCAGTATTCTTTCCTGGAAAATTCCATGGACAGAGTAGCCTGGCGGCCTACAGACCATGGGGTTGCAAAGAATCAGACACGACTGAGCACATGCACACTGAAATGTGGAAATCCACATGGAAAGATTTCACAGTAAATTATATTTGGACATATAAATTTAGCTTTTAATGCTAACAGTATTTATTAGGATGAATTAGGACTATGCTGTTAAATCTAGTCAGTGCTCCTCTTATTCCCAACTTTCAACCCCATCTTTGCAGCCTGCTAGTAATTAGATGCGTGCTTAGTTGCTCAGTTGTGTCTCTTTGCGATCCTTGTTGGATTACCTTGTCCATGGGTATTCTCCAGACAAGAATACCAGAGGGGGTTGCTGTACTCTCCTCCAGGGGATCTTCCCAGCCCAGGAATTGAACCCAAGTCTCCTGTTTTGCAGGCAGATTTTGAACCACCAGAGAAGCCCAATAATTAGGAGTGTGGGGCAAATACTTCCTATGTTAAGGATTTATTCTTATGTGGACTTGATTTTAATCCATCATCACAATCCTGGCTACTCTTAGGTGGAGAAACACTCAAATCTAAAGCTTCTGCTGCTTGGCTAGTGACAATAGTATGTGTTTTTCAATGTAGACTTTGAATGGTGGTTTAAAAAGGCTTGTTTTTTTTTTTTTTTTTTTTTAGCATTTATTTTTAGCTGCTTCTGGTTTTAGCTGAGGATGTATGGGCTTTTCTCTAGTTGTGATGCTCAGGCTCCAGAGAGCATAGGCTCAGTAATTACTAGGAGACATATGGGATCTTAGTTTCCTGGAGATCAAACCCATATCCCTTGCGTTGGAAGGCAGATTCTTAACCAATGAACCATCAAGGAAGTCCCCAAAAGATTGATTTAAAAGTTAGTAATAGTGGCTTCCCTGGTGGCTCAGTGGTGAAGAGTTTGCCTGCCAATGCAGGAGTCACGGGTTTGATCCCCGATCCAGGAAGATCCCACATGCTGCGGAGCAACTATGCCGGTGAGCCACAACTTCTGAGCCTGGGTTCTAGAGCCTTGGAGCCGCAACTATGGAGCCCATGGGCCACAACTACTGAAACTTGTGTGCCCTAGAGCCCGAGTTCCACAGCAGGAGAAGTCACTGCAACAGGAAGCCTGCTCACCTCAACTGGAGGGTGGCCCCCACTCCCTGCAACTAGAGAAAACATTATAGCAGCAGTGAATATCCAGAACAGTCAAAAATAAATAAATAAATAAAAATTAAAAAAAATAAACAAAAGTTAATAATAGCTGTATTTGACTTGTGGAAGGATAGATAACTGCTAATAGTTACATTTATGCTTGTATCTTCAGATATTAGTCTGCATTTTGTCTTCAACTATAGCGACATGACTCAAGAAAAGATTTTTAAATATTATCTAAACTCAGTTACCATATTTATATCTGAGACCAAGAAAAGTCGAGTACCTTGTGTAAAATCAGTTGGTTGTAGAGGTAGGAACTGAATCCGAATATCCATGACCTACTGCCCTACAAGAACCTTTATAAAAACAACATACTACTTAAATTTCCTGAAAAAACTGTTTCTAGAACTTTCCTGGGGATCCAGTGGTTAAGGCTGTGTTCCCAATGCAGGGGAATGGATTTGATCCCTGGTCAGGGAACTGAGTCCTTCATGCCACATGCCTCGGCTAAAACATTTTTAAAAAATAATAAAAAAAAGAAGAAAGCTGCTTCTATGAACAAAAATTGTGAAGTATTATGAGAGACAACGATAATTTTCTTACTTTCCCATAGTCCTTCAAATAACTTAATAACTTTAGGAGTAGACGTGGAGACTGCTGAGACAGTTTTAAATGCGTTGGTCATCCTGCAGATAAGAGCTGGTTCCCAGTGAGAAGTGCATTTAATGCAGTTTTGTCATACCTTTAGTTTTCTCATTTATGATGTTAGGCATGTTCCCATTTTGTCCTCAATTTAACAGTGACCCAGAGGATGGGTATTACTGACTTGCTTTTACTGATGAGGAGAATGATCAATGTCACCAAGCTATCAAAACCTGACATCATGTCCCATGTTGTTTTTCTACATCACACAGAATATTTACTGGAATTGAAATACAGTACTGCCCGAGGAAGATCCCACATGCTGGAGCAACTATGCCGGTGAGCCACAACTTCTGAGCCTGGGTTCTAGAGCCTTGGAGCCGCAACTATGGAGCCCATGGGCCACAACTACTGAAACTTGTGTGCCCTAGAGCCCGAGTTCCACAGCAGGAGAAGTCACTGCAACAGGAAGCCTGCTCACCTCAACTGGAGGGTGGCCCCCACTCCCTGCAACTAGAGAAAACATTATAGCAGCAGTGAATATCCAGAACAGTCAAAAATAAATAAATAAATAAAAATTAAAAAAAATAAACAAAAGTTAATAATAGCTGTATTTGACTTGTGGAAGGATAGATAACTGCTAATAGTTACATTTATGCTTGTATCTTCAGATATTAGTCTGCATTTTGTCTTCAACTATAGCGACATGACTCAAGAAAAGATTTTTAAATATTATCTAAACTCAGTTACCATATTTATATCTGAGACCAAGAAAAGTCGAGTACCTTGTGTAAAATCAGTTGGTTGTAGAGGTAGGAACTGAATCCGAATATCCATGACCTACTGCCCTACAAGAACCTTTATAAAAACAACATACTACTTAAATTTCCTGAAAAAACTGTTTCTAGAACTTTCCTGGGGATCCAGTGGTTAAGGCTGTGTTCCCAATGCAGGGGAATGGATTTGATCCCTGGTCAGGGAACTGAGTCCTTCATGCCACATGCCTCGGGCTAAAACATTTTTAAAAAATAATAAAAAAAAGAAGAAAGCTGCTTCTATGAACAAAAATTGTGAAGTATTATGAGAGACAACGATAATTTTCTTACTTTCCCATAGTCCTTCAAATAACTTAATAACTTTAGGAGTAGACGTGGAGACTGCTGAGACAGTTTTAAATGCGTTGGTCATCCTGCAGATAAGAGCTGGTTCCCAGTGAGAAGTGCATTTAATGCAGTTTTGTCATACCTTTAGTTTTCTCATTTATGATGTTAGGCATGTTCCCATTTTGTCCTCAATTTAACAGTGACCCAGAGGATGGGTATTACTGACTTGCTTTTACTGATGAGGAGAATGATCAATGTCACCAAGCTATCAAAACCTGACATCATGTCCCATGTTGTTTTTCTACATCACACAAAATAATTGCTGGAATTGAAATACAGTACTGAAATGAGACTCTTCACAATAACTGTGGCACAATATAGAAATGGAAACCAGTGAGCACCAGTGGTCAACATATCTGGGTTCTAATTGACAGTGTTTTTCTAGTTAGTGATCTTTTACTCTTTTTTAGGGATGTTTTTCCTCTTTCTCTATATTCTGAATATTTGTTTTATGAAATACTCAGTGATGGTGATGTGTGCTCATGCTCAGTTGTGTCTGATTCTTTGTGACCTTGTGGACTGTAGCCCACCATGGGATTTTCCAGGCAAGAATACTGGAGCAGATTGCCGTTCCTCCTCGAGGGGATCTTCCCAACCCAGGGATTGAACCCGAGTCTCTTTCATCTCCTGCATTGCAAGCAGATTCTTTACCACTGAGCCTGGGGAAGTCCCCAAATGGATCTCGAGTCACACTGAGTTTTGAACTCAGATCGTTGCCTTCAGGGACCACAGTACTAATCATTACACCATGGGGCCCTCTGTGATGATTATACCAGTATGTATTCCACAGTGTTGTTGGGTAGACATGAAAGTATATTCATATTTTAAGGCATTTTATCAATGGAATATTAACTTATTGAAAGCAGTTTGTTCCCCTTAGAGAATGATGTCATTGAAAAGAAATGTTTAAAGAGGAATTGAATTTGCCTAATTCGCCTCATTTTGCAGAAACTGAAGCCAAGAGATACTGTAATTTGTTTAGGTTCACTAACAAGTAGTCGTGTATCTCGAACTAGATCCTAGATCTCTAGATACCAGATTCAGTACCCTTTTCAGTATAGCATTCAACTGTTAGGAATTCCTAAATAATTATTTAAATAAAAAAAATTTTTAAAAACCATGATTTTAAAATAAGTTTGGCTGGAGAATTTGATTCTTTGACATTTATTACCCATACTCTACTCTGCTACACCATTACTAATGGAGAGTCTAAGTTTACAGACTCTTAAACCAATTATCAGAGCATGTATTGAGTTGGCCAGAAGTTCATCTGGTGTTCTCTGGGAGGTGGCTAACAAAAACCCTCAGTGAACTTTTTGACCAACCCAACATATCAGACTCCAGCTGGTCTTGATCTGAGAAGTGATAGAACATATTTGACAAATTGGTGATTTTGTCATTTTTAATTGACCTGTCAGGAAGGTTGATGCTTGGGTTAAAATTCAGGATACATAGAAAAATGTAGAATGTTAGGAGTATAAGAAAATCGTAGCATTTTACTTTTTTCTTCTCTGTACTGGACCTTCAGGCCCAAAGTGAAGTGATACGTCCTAGTTGGGCATATACACCTTCAGATAGAATTTAGATCTCCTGGCTCCTAATGTATGCACTTTTTATAAGTACTGAGGCAACAGTTATTTCAGAATACTCCTATGAATGCTCCTTGTTTCCCCAACATGAATATCTAGTCTGGTTTTGGGAATTGCTTGTAGCTTGAGTTTGTGCCAAGGAATACTGGTAAAATGAGGTAGGGAGTCAGGGAGGGTGTTTGCTGTAGAGCTGAGGAGCCCTGTTCTTTGGCCTGCCCAGACGGGTCAGGTTTGGTTTAAGACTATTCTGGGACTAGACATGACTGTACCCTACATGATAATTCTGTAACCACTTCTGTGAGTTATGCCTTCATTGGAAAATTTGTGTGTGTTGTGGGTGGGATCCTTGGGAATTTTTCTCGTAATACTCAAGACTTTGACGTACATCCAGTAGGATCTGCCAAGCCACTCAGATGGAGAACATTCATATGGAGACAAAATTCTGGCTGAGAATGAAGGTTCAATACTTGGTTGAACTGGTTTCTGTAGAATCTTTAAACAGAATTTTTTCAGACTCATTTCTGGACTTGTGTTGTTTATACAAATTTTAAATTTCATATTACGGCACAAACTTTTTATGCGGTGTTATTTCTTAGTGAAGCTGATAGCTTTTTAAAATAAAATGAAATTGTTTCATTCATGAAATATTTTGGAGAACTAAAGCAGGAGTCCTTACCTTGGAGAATTGCAATGTTGTCAGCTGTTAATACTCTTTTTTATAAATAGGTCATCTTTGTTTGAAAAGGCATACAAGGTTTTCTAACTCCAGATCTCTTTAGCCACAGTATTGCTACATTAAGCAGAACTGTCAAAGGTGAAATGAAACCAAAAGATTGTCTAGACTGAATATTAACCCTTTCATGTAACATTGGTTAATATGCATGTCTGTTTACCTCTTCTGTTTGGTTTTAAAACATTACTTAAAAAAAACACTGTAATAAAATGTAAGTCAGAATTCTTAATTTCACATAGCATAGCTAGCTTATATAGGATGGCCACCTGTCCCCTGTTTGCCCAAGACAGTCCTGGATCATGCCTATTATCCTGGCATAATTATTAACAGCTCTTTATTCTCAGAAGGATCCCACTTGGTCACCTGTTTACACACTCTAATAATTTTGTTGTAGTAAATTTTGGCTGTTGAAATGTTACTTGATATAGGACCATAAGATAATGGAATATTAGTTTATTTTGACTATAGATTTAGATAGTTTTTTGTTGTTCAGACATTTTTATTAAGAGAGTTCTTATTGTTTCAGAGTAGCATATTGAACACAAAAGCACTTGATTTGAAGTTAGGCTTCATTTTTTTTCTTTTTTAATTTTTGGCCTCTTTTATTAGTTTTTTTATTTATTTATTTTCATTCATCTTTATTATTCGGCCTGTGTGGGCCTCTCTCTTTGCAGGGCACCAGCTCTGGGTGCATGCGCTCCAGAGCGCTGGCTTGTAATTGGACACTCCGGTCCGGCAGCTCCGTGGCATGTGGGATCTTCCTGAGCCAGGGGTTGAACCAGTGTCCCTTGCACTGCAAGATGGACTCTCCACTCACTGGACCACCAGAGAAGCCTCATTTTTTTGTTTTCTGATCTTTGGCAGATTATAAAACTTTGCCAAATCTCTTATTTCCCTTAACCAGTGGTGATAGTTTACTTGCTAAATCGTGTCTGACTCTTGTGACCCCACTGACTGTAGCCCAGCTAGGCTCCCTTAAACACAAATGATAGGAAAACCTGTATTATAGGGTTATTGTGAGTATTTAAAGGTAAACACATGAAAATGTTTAATATATCACATGTATGCTCCTGAAAATTGAATTCAAAATCAGTAATTTTATCTACTTTAGGGAACCTTTCAGTTTAATTGCACAATCTTTTAGAAGTGTTTTTGTTGTCATGGGGAGCAGAGAAATAATGCTTGGAGATGTGTGTGTGTGTGTGTGTGTGTGTGTCTGTGTGTATGGTTGAGGATTTTGAAGAGGAAGGGGAGGAAAAAATAGATGATATTGGGCAGAGGGAAGAGATTTTTTTCCTTGAGTATGCAGAAAGGTATGCTAGTACGCCCAGGCTTAACTGTAAGGACTGACCTTCCATAGCCTAAGGGACACAAATATTTTCATAGTTTGTTTGCTTTTTAAAAAATGCCAGCAGGGGCTTCCCTGGTGGTCCAGTGGGTAAAGAGTCCACCTTGCAGTGCAGGGGGCACCGGTTTGATCCCTGGCCCGGGAAGATTTCACATGCCGTGGAGTGCTGAACCGGTGTGTCCAGTTAGGAGCCAGTGCTCTGGAGCATATGAGCACAGAGCCAGTGCTCTGCAACAAGAGAGGCCACTGCAATGGGAGGCCCACACAGGCCATAGAATGAAGATGGATGAAGATAAATAGATAAAAAAAAAGAAAAAAAAACAATAAAAGAGGCCAAAATTAAAAAAAAAATGCCAACAATATAATTTGTATATAATAAAATCACAGGCCCCAAGTTCACTAGATTTTGGGGGCGGGGAAAGTTTGTAAATGCCACGCAGATCAACTTACAAATCATGATCATCTCCCAGAAAGTTCTTTCTTGCCTCTCTTCAGTTTCTTTCCCTGCCCTGTCTAGGCAATCATTTTCTGGTTTCTATTAGTGGAGATTACATTTGTATATTCTAGAACTTCATGTAAATAGAATCATACAATAATACTATTTGTGTCTGATTATTTTTGTTCAATGACAGTTTAGAGATTCATCCATTTTGATGTGTGTGTTAGTAATTTGTTTCTTTTTGCTGCTAAGGTTCTGTTAAATGGATATTGTAACAGTTCTGTTCATGGACTTTAGCTTATTTCCAGGGTTTGGTTACTGTAAGTGAGGCAGCATGAACATTCCTGTACAAGCCTTTGTGTGGACGTGGGTAAATACGCAGGTGTGGAATTGCTGTATTCTAAGATAGAAGTATGTTTAACTTCAGAAACAGCCAAACTGTTTTCCGAATTAGAAGATGGAATACATCTAACTTTCAGTATTATAAGAGTTCCAGATACTCCACATTCTTAACAGTGTTTGGCATTTATTTTAGCCATTCTGGTGGGTGGATAATTATATTCATTGTAGTTATAGTTCATTGTTGGCTAATAATGTGATCATAGGCCATTTGCTTATCTATTCTTTTGAACTGTCAGTTCAAGTCGTTTACCCATATTTGTAAATATGGTAATGTGTAAATATAGGTTGTCTTTTTGTTGCTGGTTTGTAATTCTTTTTGTGTTTTGGATACAAGTTATTTGTCAAATTTTACACATAGGCATATATACATTCATGTTGTAGCAAACATTTTCTCCTTGAACCGTGTCTTTCTATTTTTATAACGGTATCTTTTGGGAGCAGAGGTTTTAAAATTTGGTATTTGTTGTTTTTACTCATTTTACTTTATGTTTATTACCTTTGGGGTTCTTAGAAATCTTTCCTTTTCTATCCCAAGGTTATGAGGGTATTCTCTTTTGTTTTCTTCTAGAAGCCTTATAGTTTCCACATTCACCTTTAGACTTGTGATCCATTATAAGCTTTTTTTTTTTTTTTTTTTTTTTGGTACTTTGTAAGGGTTTCCTCAAAAGGACTCTCAGTCAATAGATAGGTGTAAGACTTTTCCCAGACTCACTATTCTGATCTGTTGATCTATTTGTATAGTGTTAATGCCAATACCACATTGTCTTAATCATCGTAGCTTTGTAAGATTGATATTGTTTCTTTAAATTTTTGAAAGAATTCAGTAGTGAAGCCATCTGGGCCTAGAATATTTAAAGAAATGATAAATGATTATTGAGATTTACTAATTTTTCTGTGTCAGTTTTGGTAAGTTGCATTTTTAAAGAAATTTATTCTGAAATTTTGGGTTGTTAAAATTTTACTCATAGTATTCTATTGCTGCTTGAAGAAACTGTTTTATGTCCCCCTTTTCATTCCTGATATTGGTACTCTGTCTCCTCCTCTTTTAACTGTTTGGAATCAGTCTTGTTAAGGCTTTATCAGCTGCATTAATCTTTTCAAAAACCCAGATTTGGGTTTTGTTGAACTTGCATTTTGGTCGTATGTTTTCTATTTCATTTATTTTTGCTGTCATGTTTTTATTTTCTTGCTTCTCCTCTTTTGCACTTAATTTACTCCTTTTGTATTTTCTTTTGAGTTACAAGTTTAGACCATTGATTTCAAACTTTTCCTGTTTTCTAATATGTGCATTTCATATGTAAAATGTTTCCCTCTCAGTACTTGTTTAACTGCAACATACAAATTTTGATATGCTTGTTCAGTTCAAATAATTTTCTCATTTCCTTTGGGATTTCTCTCCTTTATAGATTTTATACACAAGGTCATTTAGAAGTTTATTGTTTAATTTCTAAATATTTGGGGATTTTACAGTTATTTTGAAAAACTGATTTTCTGTGTAATTCCATGATATGGAGAATAGATTATTTATATATTATAATCGTATGTCTTTATTTTATATATGTGTATGTGTGTGTGCATGCTCAGTCTCTTCCAACTCTTTGTGACTCCATGGACTGTAGCCTGCCAAGCTCCTCTGTGCATGGGATTTTCCAGGCAAGAATACTGGAGTGGGTTGCCATTTCCTCCTCTGGGGATCTTCCCAACTCAGGGATCCAACGTGTGGCTCCTGTGGCTCCTGGATTGGCAGGCAGATTCTTTACCATTGAGCTACCTGGGAAACCCCATTTTGTATATAGAGAAAAAACATATTGTTAAGTTTTAGTCCTTTGATACCTACTGAGATGAGTTGTATGGTGTCACTTGTGGTCTGTTTTGGTGAATGTTACATGTGTTTTTAGAGTCGTCAGTTTTGCTCATTTTTCTGTGTCAGTTTTGGTAAGTTGCATTTTTAAAGAAATTTATTCTGAAATTTTGGGTTGTTAAAATTTTACTCATAGTATTCTATTGCTGCTTGAAGAAACTGTTTTATGTCCCCCTTTTCATTCCTGATATTGGTACTCTGTCTCCTCCTCTTTTAACTGTTTGGAATCAGTCTTGTTAAGGCTTTATCAGCTGCATTAATCTTTTCAAAAACCCAGATTTGGGTTTTGTTGAACTTGCATTTTGGTCGTATGTTTTCTATTTCATTTATTTTTGCTGTCATGTTTTTATTTTCTTGCTTCTCCTCTTTTGCACTTAATTTACTCCTTTTGTATTTTCTTTTGAGTTACAAGTTTAGACCATTGATTTCAAACTTTTCCTGTTTTCTAATATGTGCATTTCATATGTAAAATGTTTCCCTCTCAGTACTTGTTTAACTGCAACATACAAATTTTGATATGCTTGTTCAGTTCAAATAATTTTCTCATTTCCTTTGGGATTTCTCTCCTTTATAGATTTTATACACAAGGTCATTTAGAAGTTTATTGTTTAATTTCTAAATATTTGGGGATTTTACAGTTATTTTGAAAAACTGATTTTCTGTGTAATTCCATGATATGGAGAATAGATTATTTATATATTATAATCGTATGTCTTTATTTTATATATGTGTATGTGTGTGTGCATGCTCAGTCTCTTCCAACTCTTTGTGACTCCATGGACTGTAGCCTGCCAAGCTCCTCTGTGCATGGGATTTTCCAGGCAAGAATACTGGAGTGGGTTGCCATTTCCTCCTCTGGGGATCTTCCCAACTCAGGGATCCAACGTGTGGCTCCTGTGGCTCCTGGATTGGCAGGCAGATTCTTTACCATTGAGCTACCTGGGAAACCCCCATTTTGTATATAGAGAAAAAACATATTGTTAAGTTTTAGTCCTTTGATACCTACTGAGATGAGTTGTATGGTGTCACTTGTGGTCTGTTTTGGTGAATGTTACATGTGTTTTTAAAGTCTTCAGTTTTGCTCAGCGTTATTTTGAGTTTTTTCAGTATAGTTGTTTTACACATTATTTATTCAGTAAATGAATATTGCAGTTGTTGGGTATATTGTTCTATAAATGCCAGTTAGTTTACTTGTTTTATTTACTGCATTACTAACTAGTTATTATTAATTATTAAATTGAGATATAATTCACGTGCCATAAAATCTACCATTTTAAACTCTACAACTCAGTGGTTCTTAAGATATTCATGGCATGTGTATCCATCACCACTATCTAATTTCATAACATTTTCATCATCCCCAAATGTAGCCTCAGGGTTCCTCTATGACTCAGCAGGTAAAAAATCTGCCTGCAGTGCAGGAGATATAGGAGATGCAGGTTTGGTCCCTGGATTAGGAAGGTCCCTTGGAAGAGGAAAATGTCAGCTCACTGCAGTATTCTTGCCTGGAGAATCCCAAGGGCAGAGGAGCCTGGTGGGTTACAGTCCAGAGGGCCACAAAGAGTTAGACACAAGTGAGTGACTAAGCACAGGGCACAGATGAAGCCTGATACCTGTTAGCAGTCCCTTTCCATTTTCTCTGCCAATATCCTGACAATTACTAACCTACTGTGTGATTTTGTCATTGTCTGGTCATTTCATAAATAGAATCATATATTTGGACTTTTGTACCTGGCTTCCATCACTTACTATATCATTTTCAGAGTTCATTGTATATTGTTACATGTATCAGTATTTCATTCCTTCTTACGGCTCAATAATCCATTGTATGTATAGATCACATTTTGTTTATCCATTCATCAGTTGATGAATGTTTTTATCTCTGTATTTTGACTATTAGGAATAATGATGCTATAAACATTTATGTCCAAGTTTTTGTGATGTCGTGTGTTTTCATTTCTCCTGAGTATATACTTGGGAGTGGAATTACTGGGTCAGACGGTAATTTTGTTTAATCACTAAGTCGTGTGTGACTCTTCTGTGACCCCATGGACTGTAATCTGCCAAGCTCCTCTGTCCAAGGGATTTCCTAGGCAAGAATATTGGAGTGGGTTACCATTTCCTCCGGGGGAGGAGGGGTTTTCCTGAGCCAGGGATTGAACCCACATCTCTTATGTCACTTGCATTGGCAGATAGATTCTTTACCTCTAGTGCCAGCTGGGAATTTTGTTTATATTTTTGAGGAACTGCCAAACATTTTTTAAGCTGGGGGCCTTATTTAATGTTTCCCCCAGAAATGTGGATTCCAGTTTTTCTACGTTCTTTATATTCTACCATGTTTAAACGTCAAAAAAAACCCCCCCAAAAAAGTGATTCTTAAGATATTCATGGCATGTGTATCCATCACCACTATCTAATTTCATAACATTTTCATCATCCCCAAATGTAGCCTCAGGGTTCCTCTATGACTCAGCAGGTAAAAAATCTGCCTGCAGTGCAGGAGATATAGGAGATGCAGGTTTGGTCCCTGGATTAGGAAGGTCCCTTGGAAGAGGAAAATGTCAGCTCACTGCAGTATTCTTGCCTGGAGAATCCCAAGGGCAGAGGAGCCTGGTGGGTTACAGTCCAGAGGGCCACAAAGAGTTAGACACAAGTGAGTGACTAAGCACAGGGCACAGATGAAGCCTGATACCTGTTAGCAGTCCCTTTCCATTTTCTCTGCCAATATCCTGACAATTACTAACCTACTGTGTGATTTTGTCATTGTCTGGTCATTTCATAAATAGAATCATATATTTGGACTTTTGTACCTGGCTTCCATCACTTACTATATCATTTTCAGAGTTCATTGTATATTGTTACATGTATCAGTATTTCATTCCTTCTTACGGCTCAATAATCCATTGTATGTATAGATCACATTTTGTTTATCCATTCATCAGTTGATGAATGTTTTTATCTCTGTATTTTGACTATTAGGAATAATGATGCTATAAACATTTATGTCCAAGTTTTTGTGATGTCGTGTGTTTTCATTTCTCCTGAGTATATACTTGGGAGTGGAATTACTGGGTCAGACGGTAATTTTGTTTAATCACTAAGTCGTGTGTGACTCTTCTGTGACCCCATGGACTGTAATCTGCCAAGCTCCTCTGTCCAAGGGATTTCCTAGGCAAGAATATTGGAGTGGGTTACCATTTCCTCCGGGGGAGGAGGGGTTTTCCTGAGCCAGGGATTGAACCCACATCTCTTATGTCACTTGCATTGGCAGATAGATTCTTTACCTCTAGTGCCAGCTGGGAATTTTGTTTATATTTTTGAGGAACTGCCAAACATTTTTTAAGCTGGGGGCCTTATTTAATGTTTCCCCCAGAAATGTGGATTCCAGTTTTTCTACGTTCTTTCCAATACTTGTTAATTGCCTCCCAATCCTTGGTGAGAGGCTGTCTCTGCTTTATAAGGCATAACCTCAGTTCTCAGCCAGGTTTATAATGCTCCCATAGACTTTATTTTCTGTTGTGCCGAACTCTGGGATGATCGCTTAATACCTTTTCATGACTTTCTTGAGTATGCACACAGGCCAGGGCACATGTACATGGCCTCCTAGATTCTTAGGAATATTCAGAACTGTTCAAAACTTCTTACGGACCTCTCAAACCTACACTTTTCCTTTTAAGTTTTTTGGTTAGCTGTTTGTTTGCTCCTAACTGCTTGAGGTGGCTGGGGTGCTAAACAATTGCAGATGATTGTTTTTGACAAATGCCCCAGGGGAAAAGGCTGTGAACACTGGGGAAACTGTGAGTCAGGTCATAGAATGAGAAGTTGTGGGAGTAGAGGTTTCGGTAACTGTCAGCAAGCTCAAATAATAGCAGCGTCTGAAAACAGGACTTTGAAAAAGCTCCAGTTCTGTTCCAGCTCCTACAGTGGCTGGTAGGCTATTGCTTTCCACTGTGTTTCTGGGGCTGTCACTTTTAAGACTGCCATGGAGCAGGGGAGGCAGATGGCAATACGGCAAGTTAGAATGCCGCAGAGCTTGCTGTTTTTACAGAGATTCAGTCTTTTTCCCTTGAATTAATGTTCCTCAGATGTTGTAAGCTTTGGAGTTCTGAAAGTGTTGATTTTGACTTTTTTTTTAAAATTTCTGCTAGTGTTCTTGTTGCTTTTATGGAAAGAGAAGATTTTTAGAGGCCCTTTTTCTACCATTCTTGATGATGTCACCCTAATTGTTTTTTAAATGTTTTAATGTATTCTCTTTTAAAAAATTTTTTATTTTACTTTTTTACTTTTACAGAGTTTTATTGTTTGCGGATATGTATGATCCCAGATTAGTCATATGTATACGTGTCCATCCCACCCCTCCAGGCCGTCACACAGCACCCCTGCAGGATCCCTTTTTCTCTCAGCACAATGACAATAGCTATTTTTTTCACAGAGGATAGTATAGGTTTTCATGCTACTTCCTTTACGCCTCTCACCCACTGTTCATTCCCTGCAATGTCCAAATGTCTGTTCTCCATGTCTGTTTTTCCATCGCTTCACTGCATGTGTTATTATTACCATCCTACTAGATCCCATATATATGTGTTAGTATATTGTACTTGTCCTTCTCTTTTTGACTTACTTCATTTTTTTTTTTTTTTTTTTGTTTTAGTATCTTTTATTTATTTATTTGGCTGAACTGGGTCTTGGTTGTAGCATGTGAACTGTTAGTTGCAGTATATGGGATCTACTTTCCTGACTGGGGATTGAACCCAGGTTCCCTGCATGGAAAGCTAGAGTCTTAGCCACTGGACCACCAGGGAAGTCCCTACTTCACTTTTTATGATGGGTTCTAGATCCAGCCACCTCATTAGGGCTGATTCTTCTGCATTTCCTTTCACAGCTGTGTAGTATTCCATTGTATATATGTATCAGAGCTTTTTGGTCCATTCGTCAGTGGTCATCTAGGTTGCTTCCATGTTCTAGCTATTGTATAGAGAGCTGCAGTGAACATTGGGGTACATGTGCCTCTTTCAGTTTTGATTTCATCAGGGTATAAGCCTAATAGTGGGATTTCTGGGTCATATGGTGCTTCTATTTTTAGTTTTTTAAGGAATCTCCATACTGTCTTCCATAGAAGCTGTATCAATTTACATTCCCACCAGCAATGCAGGAGTGTTCCCTTTTCTCCGCACCCTGTCCAGCATTTATTGTCTGTAGATATTTTGATGGTGGCCACTCTGACTGGTGTGAGGTGATATCTCATTGTGTTTTTGATTTTAAAATTTCTGCTAGTGTTCTTGTTGCTTTTATGGAAAGAGAAGATTTTAGAGGCCCTTTTCTACCATTCTTGATGATGTCACCCTAATTGTTTTTTAAATGTTTTAATGTATTCTCTTTTAAAAAATTTTTTATTTTACTTTTTTACTTTTACAGAGTTTTATTGTTTGCGGATATGTATGATCCCAGATTAGTCATATGTATACGTGTCCATCCCACCCCTCCAGGCCGTCACACAGCACGCCTGCAGGATCCCTTTTTCTCTCAGCACAATGACAATAGCTATTTTTTTCACAGAGGATAGTATAGGTTTTCATGCTACTTCCTTTACGCCTCTCACCCACTGTTCATTCCCTGCAATGTCCAAATGTCTGTTCTCCATGTCTGTTTTTCCATCGCTTCACTGCATGTGTTATTATTACCATCCTACTAGATCCCATATATATGTGTTAGTATATTGTACTTGTCCTTCTCTTTTTGACTTACTTCATTTTTTTTTTTTTTTTTTTGTTTTAGTATCTTTTATTTATTTATTTGGCTGAACTGGGTCTTGGTTGTAGCATGTGAACTGTTAGTTGCAGTATATGGGATCTACTTTCCTGACTGGGGATTGAACCCAGGTTCCCTGCATGGAAAGCTAGAGTCTTAGCCACTGGACCACCAGGGAAGTCCCTACTTCACTTTTTATGATGGGTTCTAGATCCAGCCACCTCATTAGGGCTGATTCTTCTGCATTTCCTTTCACAGCTGTGTAGTATTCCATTGTATATATGTATCAGAGCTTTTTGGTCCATTCGTCAGTGGTCATCTAGGTTGCTTCCATGTTCTAGCTATTGTATAGAGAGCTGCAGTGAACATTGGGGTACATGTGCCTCTTTCAGTTTTGATTTCATCAGGGTATAAGCCTAATAGTGGGATTTCTGGGTCATATGGTGCTTCTATTTTTAGTTTTTTAAGGAATCTCCATACTGTCTTCCATAGAAGCTGTATCAATTTACATTCCCACCAGCAATGCAGGAGTGTTCCCTTTTCTCCGCACCCTGTCCAGCATTTATTGTCTGTAGATATTTTGATGGTGGCCACTCTGACTGGTGTGAGGTGATATCTCATTGTAATTTTGATTTGTATTTCTCTAATAATAAGCGAGGTTGAGCATCGTTTCATATGCTTTTTGGCCATCTGTATGTCCTCTTTGGAGAGGTATCTGTTTAGGTCCTTTTCCCATTTTTCGATTGGGTTCCGATGTTGAGTTGTCTGAGTTACTTGTAGATTTTGGAGATTAATTGTCTGTTGTTTCATTTGCTATGATTTTCTCCCATTCTGTGGGTTGTCTTTTCAGCTTTTTTGTAATTTCTTTAGCTGTGCAAAAGCTTTTAAGTTTCATTAGGTCCCACATGTTCATTTGTCTTTTTAGTTCCGCTATTCTAGTAGGTGGGTCAGAGAAGATCTTGCTTTGATTTATGTCCTTGAGTATTTTGCCTATATTCTCCTCTAAGAGCATTATGGTTTCTGGTCTTACATTTAGGTCTCTAATCTATTTTGAGTTTATCTTTGTGTATGGTGTCAGGAATGTTCCAACTTCATTTTTTTGCATGTAGCTGTCCAATTTTCCCAGCACCATTTGGTGAAGAGGCTGTCTTTGTCCCGTTTTATATGTTTACCTCCTTTGTCAAAAATAAGGTACCCATAGGTGCATGAGCCTATCTCTGGGTTCTCTATCTTATTCCATTGGTCTATATTTCTGTTTATCTGCCAGTACCATACTGTCTTGAGGATTGTTGCTTTGTAGTATAGTCTGAAGTTAGGGAGACTGATCCCCCCAGCTCCATTCTTCTTCCTGAGGATGCCTTTGGCTATTCGAGGTCTTTTGTGTTTCCATATGAACTGTATTATTTTTTGATCTAGTTCTGTGAAGAATGTCATTGGTAGTTTGATAGGGATCACATTGAATCTGTAGATGATATTTGGTAGTATGGTTATTTTCCCAATATTGATTCTTCTGACCCAGGAACATGGAATATCTCTCCATCTATTTAAGTCTTCTTTAATTTCTCTCGTGAGTGTTTTGTAATTTTCAGTGTACAGTTCTTTTGTTTCTTTGGGTAGGTTTATTCCTAGATATTTTATTCTTTTGGTTGTGATGGCGAAGGAGATTGCATCTTTGATTTCGTTTTCTGATGTTTCGTTGTTTGTGTATATGAATGCCAGGGATTTCTATATATTGATTTTGTATCCTCTGACTCTGCTGAATTTGTTGATTAGCTCCAGTAGTTTTGTAATAGTGTCTTTGGGATTTTCTATGTATAATATCATGTCATCTGCAAAAAGAGAGAGTTTTACTTCTTCTTTTCCAATCTGGATTGCTTTTATTTATTTTTTTTCTCTTGTTGCTGTTGCTAGAACTTCCAGGACTATGTTGAATAAGAGTGGTGAAAGTGGACGCCCCTGCCCTGTTCCTGATCTTAGATGGAATGCTTTGAGTTTTTCACCATTGAGGCTAGTGTTTGCTGTGGGTTTTCATAGATGGCTTTCACTATGTGGAGATGGCATCCTTCTGTTTTTTCATTAGGTCCCACATGTTCATTTGTCTTTTTAGTTCCGCTATTCTAGTAGGTGGGTCAGAGAAGATCTTGCTTTGATTTATGTCCTTGAGTATTTTGCCTATATTCTCCTCTAAGAGCATTATGGTTTCTGGTCTTACATTTAGGTCTCTAATCTATTTTGAGTTTATCTTTGTGTATGGTGTCAGGAATGTTCCAACTTCATTTTTTTGCATGTAGCTGTCCAATTTTCCCAGCACCATTTGGTGAAGAGGCTGTCTTTGTCCCGTTTTATATGTTTACCTCCTTTGTCAAAAATAAGGTACCCATAGGTGCATGAGCCTATCTCTGGGTTCTCTATCTTATTCCATTGGTCTATATTTCTGTTTATCTGCCAGTACCATACTGTCTTGAGGATTGTTGCTTTGTCGTATAGTCTGAAGTTGGGGAGACTGATCCCTCCAGCTCCATTCTTCTTCCTCAGGATGCCTTTGGCTATTCGAGGTCTTTTGTGTTTCCATATGAACTGTATTATTTTTTGATCTAGTTCTGTGAAGAATGTCATTGGTAGTTTGATAGGGATCACATTGAATCTGTAGATGATATTTGGTAGTATGGTTATTTTCCCAATATTGATTCTTCTGACCCAGGAACATGGAATATCTCTCCATCTATTTAAGTCTTCTTTAATTTCTCTCGTGAGTGTTTTGTAATTTTCAGTGTACAGTTCTTTTGTTTCTTTGGGTAGGTTTATTCCTAGATATTTTATTCTTTTGGTTGTGATGGCGAAGGAGATTGCATCTTTGATTTCGTTTTCTGATGTTTCGTTGTTTGTGTATATGAATGCCAGGGATTTCTATATATTGATTTTGTATCCTCTGACTCTGCTGAATTTGTTGATTAGCTCCAGTAGTTTTGTAATAGTGTCTTTGGGATTTTCTATGTATAATATCATGTCATCTGCAAAAAGAGAGAGTTTTACTTCTTCTTTTCCAATCTGGATTGCTTTTATTTATTTTTTTTCTCTTGTTGCTGTTGCTAGAACTTCCAGGACTATGTTGAATAAGAGTGGTGAAAGTGGACGCCCCTGTCTTGTTCCTGATCTTAGATGGAATGCTTTGAGTTTTTCACCATTGAGGCTAGTGTTTGCTGTGGGTTTTCATAGATGGCTTTCACTATGTGGAGATGGCATCCTTCTGTACTCATTTTTTCAAGAGTTTTTATAAATGGGTGTTGGATTTTGTCGAAGACTTTTTCTGTATCTTTTGAGATGATCATGTGGTTTTTGTCTCTCAGTTTGTTGGTATGGTGTATGACATTGATTGATTTTCGAATAAGAATCCTTGCATGCCTGGGATGAACCCGACTTGATCATGATGTATGAGCTTTTTGATGTGTTGTTGAATTCTGTTTGCTAGGATTTTGTTGAGGATTTTGGCTCTGAGTTCATCAGTGAATTTGGGCTATAATTTTCTTTTTTTGTGTGTTGTCTTTGCCTGGCTTTGGTATCAGGGTGATGGTGGCCTCACAGAATGTGTTTGGAAGTTTTCCTTCCTGTGCAATTTTTTGAAAGAGTTTTAGAAGGACAGGCATTAGCTCTTCTTTAAATGTTTGGTAGAATTCACCTGTGAAGCCATCTGGCCCTGGGCTTTTATTTTTGGGTAGGTTTTTCCTAGATTTTATTCTTTGGTTGTGATGGCGAAGGAGATTGCATCTTTGATTTCGTTTCTGATGTTTCGTTGTTTGTGTATATGAATGCCAGGGATTTCTATATATTGATTTTGTATCCTCTGACTCTGCTGAATTTGTTGATTAGCTCCAGTAGTTTTGTAATAGTGTCTTTGGGATTTTCTATGTATAATATCATGTCATCTGCAAAAAGAGAGAGTTTTACTTCTTCTTTTCCAATCTGGATTGCTTTTATTTATTTTTTTTCTCTTGTTGCTGTTGCTAGAACTTCCAGGACTATGTTGAATAAGAGTGGTGAAAGTGGACGCCCCTGTCTTGTTCCTGATCTTAGATGGAATGCTTTGAGTTTTTCACCATTGAGGCTAGTGTTTGCTGTGGGTTTTCATAGATGGCTTTCACTATGTGGAGATGGCATCCTTCTGTACTCATTTTTTCAAGAGTTTTTATAAATGGGTGTTGGATTTTGTCGAAGACTTTTTCTGTATCTTTTGAGATGATCATGTGGTTTTTGTCTCTCAGTTTGTTGGTATGGTGTATGACATTGATTGATTTTCGAATAAGAATCCTTGCATGCCTGGGATGAACCCGACTTGATCATGATGTATGAGCTTTTTGATGTGTTGTTGAATTCTGTTTGCTAGGATTTTGTTGAGGATTTTGGCTCTGAGTTCATCAGTGAATTTGGGCTATAATTTTCTTTTTTTGTGTGTTGTCTTTGCCTGGCTTTGGTATCAGGGTGATGGTGGCCTCACAGAATGTGTTTGGAAGTTTTCCTTCCTGTGCAATTTTTTGAAAGAGTTTTAGAAGGACAGGCATTAGCTCTTCTTTAAATGTTTGGTAGAATTCACCTGTGAAGCCATCTGGCCCTGGGCTTTTATTTTTGGGTAGGTTTTTGATCATAAATTCGATTTCTGAGCTTGTGACTGGGTTGCTCATAGTTTCTATTTCTTCCTGTTTGAGTCTTGGGAGATTAATTTTCTCCAAGAGACTGTCCATTTCTTCCAGGTTGTCCAGTTTGTTGCCATAGAGTTGTTCATAATAGTCTCTTAGAATCCTTTGGATTTCTGCATTATCTGTTGTAATCTCTCCTTTTTCATTTTTGATTTTGTTGATCTGGTTGTTCTCTCTTTTTTTCTTGATGAGTCTGGCCAGTAGTTTGTTGATTTTATTTACCTTTTTGAAGAACCGTGTTTTCGTTTTATTTATCTTTACTATTGTTTCTTTCATTTCGTTTTCATTTATTTCTGATCTGATCTTTATGATTTCTCCTCTTCTGCTGGCTTTGGGGTGTTTTTGTTCTTCTTTTTTCAGTTGTTTTAAGCATAAGGTTACTTTGTCTGTTTGATATTTTTCTTGTTTCTTGAGGGAGGATTGAATTGCTATAAATTTCCCTCTTAGAACTGCTTTTGCAGTATCCCATAGGTTTTGCACTGTCGTGTGTTCATTGTCGTTTTCTTCTAAGAATTTTTTAATTTCTCCTTTGATTTGTTCAGTAATCAGTTGGTTTTTTAGGTATGTGCTGTTTAATCTCCATGTGTTTGTGTTTTTAGCAGTTTTTTTCCTGTAGTTGATCTCCAGTCTCATTGCATTGTGGTCCAAAAAGATGGTTGATACAATTTCAGTTTTCTTGAATTGACTGAGGTTTGATTTGTGGCCCAAGATGTGGTCTATCCTGGAGAATGTTCCGTGAGCACTTGAGAAGAAAGTGTATTCTTCTGCTTTAGGATGGAAAGTCCTAAAGATATCAATGGGGTTCATTTCTTCTAGTGTGGCATTTAAGGTTTGTGTTACTTTATTAATTTTCTGTTTGGATGATCTGTCCATTGGTGTGAGAGGAGTGTTAAAGTCTCCTACTATGATTGTGTTAGTGTCGATGTCTTCTTCTATGTCTGAAAGTGTTTGTCTTATGTATTGAGGTGCCCCTGTGTTGGGTGCGTAGATATTCGTGACTTTTTCTTCCTCTTGTTTGATTAGGACCTGCCTTGGGTAGGTTTTTGATCATAAATTCGATTTCTGAGCTTGTGACTGGGTTGCTCATAGTTTCTATTTCTTCCTGTTTGAGTCTTGGGAGATTAATTTTCTCCAAGAGACTGTCCATTTCTTCCAGGTTGTCCAGTTTGTTGCCATAGAGTTGTTCATAATAGTCTCTTAGAATCCTTTGGATTTCTGCATTATCTGTTGTAATCTCTCCTTTTTCATTTTTGATTTTGTTGATCTGGTTGTTCTCTCTTTTTTTCTTGATGAGTCTGGCCAGTAGTTTGTTGATTTTATTTACCTTTTTGAAGAACCGTGTTTTCGTTTTATTTATCTTTACTATTGTTTCTTTCATTTCGTTTTCATTTATTTCTGATCTGATCTTTATGATTTCTCCTCTTCTGCTGGCTTTGGGGTGTTTTTGTTCTTCTTTTTTCAGTTGTTTTAAGCATAAGGTTACTTTGTCTGTTTGATATTTTTCTTGTTTCTTGAGGGAGGATTGAATTGCTATAAATTTCCCTCTTAGAACTGCTTTTGCAGTATCCCATAGGTTTTGCACTGTCGTGTGTTCATTGTCGTTTTCTTCTAAGAATTTTTTAATTTCTCCTTTGATTTGTTCAGTAATCAGTTGGTTTTTTAGGTATGTGCTGTTTAATCTCCATGTGTTTGTGTTTTTAGCAGTTTTTTTCCTGTAGTTGATCTCCAGTCTCATTGCATTGTGGTCCAAAAAGATGGTTGATACAATTTCAGTTTTCTTGAATTGACTGAGGTTTGATTTGTGGCCCAAGATGTGGTCTATCCTGGAGAATGTTCCGTGAGCACTTGAGAAGAAAGTGTATTCTTCTGCTTTAGGATGGAAAGTCCTAAAGATATCAATGGGGTTCATTTCTTCTAGTGTGGCATTTAAGGTTTGTGTTACTTTATTAATTTTCTGTTTGGATGATCTGTCCATTGGTGTGAGAGGAGTGTTAAAGTCTCCTACTATGATTGTGTTAGTGTCGATGTCTTCTTCTATGTCTGAAAGTGTTTGTCTTATGTATTGAGGTGCCCCTGTGTTGGGTGCGTAGATATTCGTGACTGTTATGTCTTCCTCTTGGATAGATCCCTTAATCATGATGTAGTGACCTGCCTTGTCTCTTCTAATCTTCTTTATTTTGAGGTCTATTTTGTCTGATATGAGGATTGCTACTCCAGCTTTCTTTTGATTTCCATTTGCATGGAATATCTTTTTCCAGCCTCTCATTTTCAGTCTATGAGTGTCTCTAGGTCTGAAGTGAGTTTCCTGGAGGCAGCATATGTATGGGTCTTATTTTGGAATCCATTCAGCCAGTCAGTGTCTTTTGGTTGGAGCATTTAGTCTGTTTATGTTCAAAGTAATTATTGATACAAACGATCCTATTGTCATCTTCTTAGATGTTATGATGGGTTTGTTTCATGGATCTTCTCCTTTTATACTTGTTGTCTATATAAGTCCCTTTAACACTTGTTGTAAGGTTGGTTTGGTGTGGCTAAATTCTTTTAATTTTTGCTTATCTGTAAAGCTTTGGATTTCTCCATTAATTTTGAATGAGATCCTTGAAGGGTAGAGTATTTTTGCTTGCCACGTATTCTGTTTTAGTGCTTTAAATGTGTCTTGCCATTCCCTTCTGGTCTGCAGAATTTCTGTTGAAAGGTCAGTTGTTAAACATATGGGATTTCCCTTGTATGTCACTAGTTTCCTTTCCTTTACTGCTTTGAGAATTCTTTGTGTTTAATTTGTGTTAGCTTCATTAATATGTGTCTTGGTGTGTTTCTTCTCGGATTGATTCTGTATGGTACTCTTTGCGCTTCTTGGACTTGATTGACTATTTCTTTTGCCTTGTTGGGGAAAATTTCAACTATAATCTCTTCAAAAATTTTCTCATATTCTTTCTTTTTTTCTTCTTTTTCTGGAACCCTTGTAGTTCAAATATTGGTGCATTTGATATTATCCCAGAGGTCTCTGAGGCTATCCTCTGCTCTTTACATTCTTTGAGCTTGATTCTGTTCCTCAGCAGTTACTTCCACCATTCTATCTTCCAGCTCACTTATCCGGTCTTCTGTCTCAGAGACTCTGTTCCTGATTCCTTCTACAGTGTTTTTAAGTTCAGCAATTGAATTGTTTGTCTCTGTTTGTTGTTTTTTAAGTTCTTGTATTTCTTTGTTCAGTGTGTTAGCTACTTCTTGCAATTTCTCTAAAATTCTGTTTTCGGTGTTTTGGATCATTGTTACTATCATTCTTCTGAACTCGCTTTCAGAAAGTTTGTCTAATTCCTCCTGGTTTATTTTGAGGTCTATTTTGTCTGATATGAGGATTGCTACTCCAGCTTTCTTTTGATTTCCATTTGCATGGAATATCTTTTTCCAGCCTCTCATTTTCAGTCTATGAGTGTCTCTAGGTCTGAAGTGAGTTTCCTGGAGGCAGCATATGTATGGGTCTTATTTTGGAATCCATTCAGCCAGTCAGTGTCTTTTGGTTGGAGCATTTAGTCTGTTTATGTTCAAAGTAATTATTGATACAAACGATCCTATTGTCATCTTCTTAGATGTTATGATGGGTTTGTTTCATGGATCTTCTCCTTTTATACTTGTTGTCTATATAAGTCCCTTTAACACTTGTTGTAAGGTTGGTTTGGTGTGGCTAAATTCTTTTAATTTTTGCTTATCTGTAAAGCTTTGGATTTCTCCATTAATTTTGAATGAGATCCTTGAAGGGTAGAGTATTTTTGCTTGCCACGTATTCTGTTTTAGTGCTTTAAATGTGTCTTGCCATTCCCTTCTGGTCTGCAGAATTTCTGTTGAAAGGTCAGTTGTTAAACATATGGGATTTCCCTTGTATGTCACTAGTTTCCTTTCCTTTACTGCTTTGAGAATTCTTTGTGTTTAATTTGTGTTAGCTTCATTAATATGTGTCTTGGTGTGTTTCTTCTCGGATTGATTCTGTATGGTACTCTTTGCGCTTCTTGGACTTGATTGACTATTTCTTTTGCCTTGTTGGGGAAAATTTCAACTATAATCTCTTCAAAAATTTTCTCATATTCTTTCTTTTTTTCTTCTTTTTCTGGAACCCTTGTAGTTCAAATATTGGTGCATTTGATATTATCCCAGAGGTCTCTGAGGCTATCCTCTGCTCTTTACATTCTTTGAGCTTGATTCTGTTCCTCAGCAGTTACTTCCACCATTCTATCTTCCAGCTCACTTATCCGGTCTTCTGTCTCAGAGACTCTGTTCCTGATTCCTTCTACAGTGTTTTTAAGTTCAGCAATTGAATTGTTTGTCTCTGTTTGTTGTTTTTTAAGTTCTTGTATTTCTTTGTTCAGTGTGTTAGCTACTTCTTGCAATTTCTCTAAAATTCTGTTTTCGGTGTTTTGGATCATTGTTACTATCATTCTTCTGAACTCGCTTTCAGAAAGTTTGTCTAATTCCTCCTGGTTTATTTTGACTTGTGTGTGTGTAGATTGATCCTTCACTTGTGTGGTATTTCTCTGCTGTTTCATTGTTATTATTAGTTTTTTAACTAACTACATTTGGGATTTCCTTTTCCCAGACTTTGAGTTACGCCTGGATGAGGCGTCTTATTCTGGGTGATGCTGGACTTGCATACAAGTGCTTGCCTTTGTTGGGATTGTCACTGTTTAATGCTCTCTAACGTTAGGTGTTCTCTGGTATTGTAGAGTTTTGGAGTCAGTGTTCCCTCCCTAAATCCCCTGGGCTTGTTGCCTGACCAGGGAATGAAGATTTCACGGCTGGTTAGTTATGGCATTAAATGGTAGTAAAACATATATATGCGAATGAGAAACAGAAGGTATACCTTTGACAAATGGCAATTGAAATATCATGCAAATACTATCTAGTGTACTGAATTATACACACAAACATATACAGCCATAACATAACCCAAACATTCCAACAGAAAATACAGTATAATACATTAGCATGGTGAACAGAGAAAACCAAGAATGATATCACCAGTTAATAACCAAACTAACTAGAGCACAAATTGCAGAATAATGCTGGAGCAGGGTCCCAGTTGGGGATAAGGCAATGGGGACAAAACAGACTAAGAAATACGGTGGGAAAAGGGAGAAAGAGAAAGGGAGGATAGAAGAGAAATATAGAATACTACTGCAAAGTTAAATATAGGGAGATAAAGATTTGTACATATTAAGAGTTTAGTGCTGTAGGAAAAGAGCATCATAGAAAGCAAAGAAATAGTTGTAGAGGAAGTAGTAATACATGTGAAAAATTTAAAAATTGAAACAGAGATATAGAAAAATATAGAAAAGCAAAGCAAAAACAAACAAAACAAACAAAACCCCCACAGAACCATAAAAGGCCAATGTGGAACCAGAAGTACCAAAATACAATGTGTGGTTTAAAAGAAAATAAAATTTACGTAAACTTGAGTATATTCAATGTTACTGATAAGATTAGTTGCTTTAATAGAGTTCAGTGGAGGAAACAAACAAACAAAAAAAATGGAGGGAAGGGTTGAGAGGGTTTGGAAAAAAGGGGAAAAAACGAGTGAAAAAAGAAAAAAAAACAATAAAAAAGAATAAAAAATAAAATGAAATAAAAAAAAATACAGCTCCAGTCAAACCGTGAAAATAGTGAATTTTCTTCTGTCTCTTGCTGACTGTTCAGGAATTACCAGTCTTTTTATTGCCTCTGACAGTGGTTGGATCTGAAGACCTCTTTTACTACTTGTTTATTTCAGCCTATTCCAGAACTAAAAGGCCTGCCCAGGCTGGCCCTGGTAGTTTCTTAATCCTTAATCCAGATCCCTTTGTTGCTGGGTGGAGCTAAATTCCTCTCTGTAGTTTGACCTGCAGCCAAACTACAGTAGGGATAATCGCGTCTCTCTCACAAAGGATTTATTTCCACATGCTCTATGAGAAGCGCTTCTACAGTGTCCCGACCCTGCTGCAGGCCACCGTCGACCCCCACCACCACGGGAGATGTCAGATTACTCAGATGTTGAGTCTCACCCATGTGGTGCCCAAGGATGAAAGAACAAGGCAAACTGGGAGGGTCTTGGAATGCAAGACTCTTATTTTCCTCCCCTCTCCCGGGCTATAGTACACTGCCCAATCCTTAAGACCCCAGTGCCACTCCTTGGACCCTACTGCATGCTGTAGTCATCACTCTACCCACCCAGTACATTGTCCAATCAGTAATGATCCTTAAGACCCCTATGCCACTCCTTAGACCCTAGCTATAAAAGGAATCAAAGACCCTTGCTTAATGTCAGTTCTCTTTGAGCCGACCCACTGTTCTAGCAGCGTCTTCCATGCTGATTCTCCCTTAAGCCGGCCCGCTGTACTGGCAGCGACTCTCCCTTCCCCAACTCTAATGAACTTTACTTTCCTCTCACTCTGCCTAGTGTCTGGAGATTCTTTTACAACCCGCCCACGGACCTCGACAGCTCAGTCTCATGCGGGATCGCTATTCCACTCTCCCAGATCTCGGTGCGCACAGAGTCTCCAGTCCTACTTGGCGGCTCTATGATTGGGTTAATGATAACCTCCTTCAAAGGGAATTGAGTGCCTTCTTTCCGCGGACTGCTCAAGGGCACTTCTAGCTTAAGGGGGCACTTGGACCCTCTAAAGCTGGTCTGGCTCAGTCCCTTGTTGGGGTTACTGCTCCTTTTCTGGGTCTTGATTTGCCACAGGCTTTGCATATTTGGCCCACCCAGCCTCTCTGGCGAGTATGTGGTTTGACTTTTAAAAGCACCATTGCGTCCCTCCTACCTTCTTACTGCAGCTTCTCCTTTGTTCTTCCATGTGGTGTATCTTTTTTGTGATTGGATCCAGCCTCCTCCTGTCCATGATTTTTCAGGAACTCATTGCAATTCAGGCGACTTTGCAGGACAGATGAGTGCTTGTCCTTCTACACTGCCATCTTAGCTCCACCCCTCTTTTAATATATTCTTTTTCTTTTTTTCTGAATACTTTACAAGTTTTTTTTTTTTTTTTTTTTGACTCACAGGAAGTTGCAAAAAGAGTGCAGAGAGTTCCTATGCGCCTTTCACCCAACTTCCTCCAGTGATAAATCTTACATAAACCCTAGTATACACTAACACCAGGAAATTGATATTGGTACACTACTTTCCCAGGTGGTGGTGGTGGTAAAGAACCTGCCTGCCAAATAGGAGATACATGTGAGTTCAGTCCCTGGATTGGGAAGATCCTCTGGAGGAGGGCATGGCAACCCAGTTCAGTATTCTTGCCTGGAGAATCTCATGGATAGAGGAGCCTGGCATGGATAGAGGAGGAATCTCATGGATAGAGGAACCTGACTCTACGACCTCCATAAGGTCATAGAGTCAGACAGGACTGAAGCGTCTTGCAATGTTATTAGAATATCACCAGTCTTTGTGCATACACTGCGTTTTACTTGCATGGTGGCAGTGTATAGGTCCATGAAATTTTATCATCTCCAGATTCCATATTAATACAATTAGGGTACTAAACTGTTCCCTCACCAAAAGAAACTCATTTGTGTTATCCCTCTATGGTCACACACTGCAGTACCTTTGAAATCCATCTATCCAGGTTGTATCATAATTCATTTTTTTAATGCTGAATGTTAGTCCATTAAATAGGTATACCATAGTTTGTTTGCATTGTTACCTGTTGAAGGACATTTGGGTTGTTTCCAACTTTCTGTTATTACCAGTAAAGCTCTTATTATAAGATGGGCTCCAGGCTAGGCATTTTACAGCTGCACTCCTGTTCACATTTCTTGGGGCAAAGAAAGATGGCATCTAGTCTGGACATTTACAATTAGCTTCCTGTTTGCATTTCCTGACACAGGAGATAGGTGGACCCCAACTTAGATATTTACAACCAGTCTCCTGTTTGTACTTCGAAATATAACAACAGAAATAGAGTAAATAGCCAGGCTTTGTCTCCTGAGGACACTTTAAGGTAAAAGTCAGACAGTTTATATAAAAGATGAAGAGGTCATACATTTCCCATCCTTGAGGGCAAGGGTCTGTAGAGGACCTTGTTAAAGGCAGTGCCATTGGAATGTTGTGGGGATTCTTGGCAGATGAACTGTTGGAGAAAGCTGAGAAAATGACTCACAGGAAGTTGCAAAAAGAGTGCAGAGAGTTCCTATGCGCCTTTCACCCAACTTCCTCCAGTGATAAATCTTACATAAACCCTAGTATACACTAACACCAGGAAATTGATATTGGTACACTACTTTCCCAGGTGGTGGTGGTGGTAAAGAACCTGCCTGCCAAATAGGAGATACATGTGAGTTCAGTCCCTGGATTGGGAAGATCCTCTGGAGGAGGGCATGGCAACCCAGTTCAGTATTCTTGCCTGGAGAATCTCATGGATAGAGGAGCCTGGCATGGATAGAGGAGGAATCTCATGGATAGAGGAACCTGACTCTACGACCTCCATAAGGTCATAGAGTCAGACAGGACTGAAGCGTCTTGCAATGTTATTAGAATATCACCAGTCTTTGTGCATACACTGCGTTTTACTTGCATGGTGGCAGTGTATAGGTCCATGAAATTTTATCATCTCCAGATTCCATATTAATACAATTAGGGTACTAAACTGTTCCCTCACCAAAAGAAACTCATTTGTGTTATCCCTCTATGGTCACACACTGCAGTACCTTTGAAATCCATCTATCCAGGTTGTATCATAATTCATTTTTTTTTAATGCTGAATGTTAGTCCATTAAATAGGTATACCATAGTTTGTTTGCATTGTTACCTGTTGAAGGACATTTGGGTTGTTTCCAACTTTCTGTTATTACCAGTAAAGCTCTTATTATAAGATGGGCTCCAGGCTAGGCATTTTACAGCTGCACTCCTGTTCACATTTCTTGGGGCAAAGAAAGATGGCATCTAGTCTGGACATTTACAATTAGCTTCCTGTTTGCATTTCCTGACACAGGAGATAGGTGGACCCCAACTTAGATATTTACAACCAGTCTCCTGTTTGTACTTCGAAATATAACAACAGAAATAGAGTAAATAGCCAGGCTTTGTCTCCTGAGGACACTTTAAGGTAAAAGTCAGACAGTTTATATAAAAGATGAAGAGGTCATACATTTCCCATCCTTGAGGGCAAGGGTCTGTAGAGGACCTTGTTAAAGGCAGTGCCATTGGAATGTTGTGGGGATTCTTGGCAGATGAACTGTTGGAGAAAGCTGAGAAAATGCAATTGCTACTAAGAATAGTGCTTATGATGGGGAGAGAGAGGAATTATATATAAAGTTGAAGCTTCTGAATTTTCCAGAGGGTGATTGCTGTAATAGTTAAGGATACTTATCCTTAGTATTACTCTGGCACCATAGTATAAGTAAATATTTTTGCTGACCAGAGGGCTCATCCACAATAACATATCAATAGACTACACAAAGTTTTATCAGGATCTTTACTTTAATATCTATGTCCATACATAAAGTTTGTAGGTTGTCTAACAAAATAATTGTAGGTTTATGTTGGATGGAGTCTGAATTATGAGACATGTAAAAGTTACTGTCCAAAAAAACCAAAACAGAAACAAAGTCAGTTATTCAGGATCTTTCATCCTAGCACCCATTCCAGGAAAAAGACATTGCTAATGTTTGGAACAAAATAATAGTCCTAGAAGGGTCAGATAATAGTTTTTGGCCGTAGACCTGGCCCATCTTGTTAACATCTAGTAGGAAAAGATCAAAATAAATGCTTACTTAAATAGTATTTTCATTATTTGAGAAGGGTGGTACAGTATTTACTGGCTTGGACTCTAATGTGTATTTAGGAAATAAGCCATTTTAAAGAAGTAGTGTTTTTAACGGAGTCAGTCTGTCAGAGTGAAGCTATGTAATCATTTCTCAGTTATGTACAGTGATAGAGAGGAAAATGATGTGAATAGTTTAACTTATTATAAGATGGGCTCCAGGCTAGGCATTTTACAGCTGCACTCCTGTTCACATTTCTTGGGGCAAAGAAAGATGGCATCTAGTCTGGACATTTACAATTAGCTTCCTGTTTGCATTTCCTGACACAGGAGATAGGTGGACCCCAACTTAGATATTTACAACCAGTCTCCTGTTTGTACTTCGAAATATAACAACAGAAATAGAGTAAATAGCCAGGCTTTGTCTCCTGAGGACACTTTAAGGTAAAAGTCAGACAGTTTATATAAAAGATGAAGAGGTCATACATTTCCCATCCTTGAGGGCAAGGGTCTGTAGAGGACCTTGTTAAAGGCAGTGCCATTGGAATGTTGTGGGGATTCTTGGCAGATGAACTGTTGGAGAAAGCTGAGAAAATGCAATTGCTACTAAGAATAGTGCTTATGATGGAGAGAGAGAGGAATTATATATAAAGTTGAAGCTTCTGAATTTTCCAGAGGGTGATTGCTGTAATAGTTAAGGATACTTATCCTTAGTATTACTCTGGCACCATAGTATAAGTAAATATTTTTGCTGACCAGAGGGCTCATCCACAATAACATATCAATAGACTACACAAAGTTTTATCAGGATCTTTACTTTAATATCTATGTCCATACATAAAGTTTGTAGGTTGTCTAACAAAATAATTGTAGGTTTATGTTGGATGGAGTCTGAATTATGAGACATGTAAAAGTTACTGTCCAAAAAAACCAAAACAGAAACAAAGTCAGTTATTCAGGATCTTTCATCCTAGCACCCATTCCAGGAAAAAGACATTGCTAATGTTTGGAACAAAATAATAGTCCTAGAAGGGTCAGATAATAGTTTTTGGCCGTAGACCTGGCCCATCTTGTTAACATCTAGTAGGAAAAGATCAAAATAAATGCTTACTTAAATAGTATTTTCATTATTTGAGAAGGGTGGTACAGTATTTACTGGCTTGGACTCTAATGTGTATTTAGGAAATAAGCCATTTTAAAGAAGTAGTGTTTTTAACGGAGTCAGTCTGTCAGAGTGAAGCTATGTAATCATTTCTCAGTTATGTACAGTGATAGAGAGGAAAATGATGTGAATAGTTTAAACTCATTTGTTTTTGGAAATAATGGTATCATTTTTATTTACTGTATGAACACACCTTTTTACGGGTTGTTTCAAATTCTGTTGTTCCTGCCTCTTATATTATCTACTGTTGGTGTAACAGGTTCCAACCAGGCTACGGGCAATTCCAGTATGACAGCATCTCTCGTCAGGGCCTATGCTATATGCTTCTTGCAGTGAGGAATGGTAGTCAGTATTTAAGTTCTTCCTCTTTTGTCCTTTGCATAGAGAGCTCTGGATCGTTTCACATATTCTTGTCCATTTATGTTCATAAGCAAAGGTTTTGTTGGACAAATAAATTTAGAAATGAGTTTAAACATGATTATTGTGATTCAGTGTGCTCATTTTCAATCATGAATCTTTGACTGTAGAAAGCAGGAACCAGAGAGGTTGCATTAGTTTGATAATATTATTTTTACTAGATTTTCAAGGAAAGTGTAATGAACTATTTTGAGAATGTAGGAGATGTGCAAAGGACTGACTTCTTAAAAACAGGTGTCACTGGCACGTTTCTTAAAACCTGGATGCGGTGGAGGGACTGACATGGGGACAGGAGGATATTTTTCTGTGATGATGGAAATGTTTCATATTTTGATTTGTGGTGGTGGTTATATTACTATATGTATTGAACTAAACACTTTAAAAATGTGCAGAAAAAGAAACAGGCAGCTCAATAACATTTACTCTGTGCTTTTTAAAAAACAAGTTCTATGAATTTTTATTGTTTCACTGATAGTACACAAGTCAGACAGAGAAGTTCTTAATGGTTACCTTTTACTGTATCTGCCTGTTGATCCTTCATTTTCTAAACACTTACTTTTTTCCCTATATTAGACCTCTATTTTGATTACAAATGTCAGTGTGAATAAATACATTGTCTTTTATCCTTCTCTAATCAGCTTTCTTTAAATAGAAAAAGGGACAAATTTCTCCTTACTGCATATTCAGCCATAGTTGCCCAATCTGTGATTTTATTTTATTTTATTTTTAAACATTTATTTATTTTTTTATTTATCTTTTGGGGGTGTGGTGGGGAGGGAGGCGAGCGGGCGGGCCACTTCTATTGGTCTTTCATTTGTCTATTTTCATCCATCTTTGTTCTTTGGCCCATGTGGGCCTCCCATCACGGTGGCCTCTGTCATCGCAGAGCTCCAGCTCTGGGCGCATGCGCCCCAGAGCTCCGGCTCGGTAATTGGACACATCGAGCCAGCAGCTCCACAGCACGGGGGATCTTCTCAGGCCAGGGATGGAACTGGCGCCCCTTGCACTGCAAGGCGGTGTCCTTACCCACTGGACCACCAGGGCGCCCGCAATCTGTGATTTTAATTCAATCTTCTAAATCATTTAGACTGTATATAAGTGTAGACTTACAGTTTGTTCTCCTAAAGAAACTTTGGGGTATCAGTTCTATTGGTATTAACGATAATCTGCAAATGGTGGGGATGGTAACCGGCTTGGAAGCAATTGAAAGGGAGCTTGAGCAAGCTAGATTCCATCAGGAAGTTACACAGAGGCCAGTTTTCCTGCATAAACTGGAAGAATGCCCCTCACTGAGGCTGACCCAGTTCTGGCTTCTGGTCCATTTCTTGCTCTCAGTTGGTGTTGCTTGTGGTGCGGTTCTATCTTTCTCTTAGTTTTGGACTTTATTGTAATAATTGTGGAAAGCAGACTCCCTCAGAGTTTGTTCAACGGAACTGAAAATTACGCTGTTTATATGATGCCCTGGTGAATGTCCCACCCCAGTCATTCACAGGTTTTCAAGGGTCAGACTCTTGCTTGGATCCTTCAGGACTTCCTGTATGCCCCACAATAAACTTCTATTCGTTCAGTATTTTACTGTATCTGCCTGTTGATCCTTCATTTTCTAAACACTTACTTTTTTCCCTATATTAGACCTCTATTTTGATTACAAATGTCAGTGTGAATAAATACATTGTCTTTTATCCTTCTCTAATCAGCTTTCTTTAAATAGAAAAAGGGACAAATTTCTCCTTACTGCATATTCAGCCATAGTTGCCCAATCTGTGATTTTATTTTATTTTATTTTTAAACATTTATTTATTTTTTTATTTATCTTTTGGGGGTGTGGTGGGGAGGGAGGGGGACGGGCGGGCCACTTCTATTGGTCTTTCATTTGTCTATTTTCATCCATCTTTGTTCTTTGGCCCATGTGGGCCTCCCATCACGGTGGCCTCTGTCATCGCAGAGCTCCAGCTCTGGGCGCATGCGCCCCAGAGCTCCGGCTCGGTAATTGGACACATCGAGCCAGCAGCTCCACAGCACGGGGGATCTTCTCAGGCCAGGGATGGAACTGGCGCCCCTTGCACTGCAAGGCGGTGTCCTTACCCACTGGACCACCAGGGGACGCCCGCAATCTGTGATTTTAATTCAATCTTCTAAATCATTTAGACTGTATATAAGTGTAGACTTACAGTTTGTTCTCCTAAAGAAACTTTGGGGTATCAGTTCTATTGGTATTAACGATAATCTGCAAATGGTGGGGATGGTAACCGGCTTGGAAGCAATTGAAAGGGAGCTTGAGCAAGCTAGATTCCATCAGGAAGTTACACAGAGGCCAGTTTTCCTGCATAAACTGGAAGAATGCCCCTCACTGAGGCTGACCCAGTTCTGGCTTCTGGTCCATTTCTTGCTCTCAGTTGGTGTTGCTTGTGGTGCGGTTCTATCTTTCTCTTAGTTTTGGACTTTATTGTAATAATTGTGGAAAGCAGACTCCCTCAGAGTTTGTTCAACGGAACTGAAAATTACGCTGTTTATATGATGCCCTGGTGAATGTCCCACCCCAGTCATTCACAGGTTTTCAAGGGTCAGACTCTTGCTTGGATCCTTCAGGACTTCCTGTATGCCCCACAATAAACTTCTATTCGTTCAGTATTTTACTGTCTTGAGAGAGTTAAATATCTGTCATGTTTGTTGAGCATATAAAAGTTTATTGAGACCTTAAGAAAAAAGAACAATTGAATTTAATTAGCTTTAATCATTAACTGTGAAATATTGTGGGAAAGAAATCACATGATCTAATTTCTCCTTTTGTTATGTTTTATTTCATCTGAATTTAAAAGTCATTCTTTCCAAATGGCTTTGTGCTAATTCTAAAGTGTTTCCTACATGTATTAGTCAAGTCAAAGGTTTAATAATCTTGTATCTTATGTGTATTTTCAGGGTAAAGTGAAGATACTTATTTTTATATTTGTGGGCATTTTGTGCATAACCTTACTTTCAAAAGTATTTCTAACTTGTGCTTGTATTTTTGTGTGTGTGTGTATGTTTTTTAGTGAAAATATTCTCTTTGGAATGGGAAATCCTCTTCTTGACATCTCTGCTGTTGTGGATAAGGATTTTCTTGATAAGTAAGTATTAAGCTCTTCATATATACTGTGTGAAACTTATATCTAAAGAAAAACTGAGAATTTTAGAATTGAATTTACTGTTTAACATCTTCAGTTGGAGGAAAACTCAGGGAATTTAAACCTGATAATAGCAAGTGCACTATCATTATTATTTGGCCACAATAATTGACCACAGTTTTCATTGGGAAAACTTAGGTACCTTTGTTCATTCCTATTGCTACTTTTACTTGAAGTTTATTTTTTTTATTCTTTGTAAGAAAGAAATATGTGATTTACCTCATTATTTCATTTCTACATTT
The DNA here is from genome assembly GCA_022376925.1 of Tragulus kanchil. Lineage (NCBI taxonomy): Eukaryota > Metazoa > Chordata > Mammalia > Artiodactyla > Tragulidae > Tragulus > Tragulus kanchil. Next base: position 49,949,408 of record JAIOJX010000005.1, read on the forward strand.
TAAAGTTAACTGTCAGTGAACTAAATCAATAATGGTACCATACCATATAGAAGAGGGAATAGGATTGGAGAGGGTAAGAAGAATATGTAGGACACAATTAAAACACCATGAATTTCCACTATTTCCCCCTAATGGTAACTTTCAGTATTGTTAATATAGCTGAGGACTCATTTTATGTTTATTTATCTGTCTATGGTCATTTGATATAAGGAAAAAATTAAGTACTGAAAGAAGACTTAATGAGAAATTAAGACCCCTCTTCCTCTTGACCACCCCAAGTCCTATGCCTATGGGCAGCCATTTTTGAAAAAGTGTTACTGAGGTAAAATTTACTTAAAATTAAATTCATAATTTTAACTGTTTTAAGGTATACAGTTCAGTGACTGCCAGGACATCGGCAGTGTGGTACAGCCGTCACGACTATCTAATCCCAGGACATTTCATCACCTCAAAAAGAAACTCATATCCATTAAGTGGTCATTTCAGTGTTCTCACCTGTCTTCCCTACCTCACCCCAATCTCCTGGAAACTACCAGTCTACTTTTTTCCCATGGATTTGCCTATTCTGGGTATTTTATTTCATGTAAATGGATATATATGATATGTGACCTTTTGTGTCTGGCTTATTTTATTTAACATATTGTAGCATGTATCAGGGCTTCATTCCTTTTAAAGCAGAATAACATTCCATTATTTGTGTACACCACAGTTAGTCTATGCAGTCATCAGTTGATGGAGCCATTGGTTGATAGACACTTGGGTTGTTTTGTCTTTTGACTATTATGAAGAAAGCGGCAATGAACATTTATATACAAGCTTTTGCAAGTGTACATATTTTCATTTCTTTTGTGTACATACATTTCTTTTGGGAGTGGAATTGCTAAGTCACATGATAATTCTGTGTTTAGCTTTTTGAAGAACCACATCCTCACCAAAACTTGATCTTTTCCCTTTTTAAAATTATAGCCATCCGACTTCCTTGGAGGAACAGTGGTTAAGACTCCATGCTTCTCTGTAGGGGGCACAGGTTCAGTTCCTAGTCAGTGATTATAAATGGAGTTGTTTTCTTAATTTCTTTTTTGGAGTATTCATTGCCAATACATAGGATGAAACTGATTTTGGGGAATAACCATTTTTAACAAATTCTGTTTTTTAATGTCTTGGAGATTGTCTCTGACTTTTAATCTATATAAACTCAAGTGTGAAAGGATCAGGCAAGAATTTATGTTTATGTGAATTTGGCCTATTGCAATATAATAGGAATTAGGTTGGGGTCGAAGGACAAAGTGGAGGATATGTATTATCCTAAGAAATTTAGATACAAGTTTTTAAAATATACTCTGCTAATCAGAAATGCTCCTGCATACAATTATATTCATGGTTTTACTTCTCCTGGTTACCTTGTACTTTGATAATATTCATACATTAAAATGTTTTCTTGTTGTATCAACTTTCAGTAGAATCCCTTGACTTCTCCTTATACACAATAAATTTACCAGTGCCCATGTTCTCCATCTACTACTTCTTCCCTGCTTTCTAAGTTTTGACTTTCTATTTTAACTTCTGACTAACTTCTACTCAAACTTCTAACTTCTGTCTAACTATATTTTTTATTTTAATATTAAGATTGATATGTTTTCATTCTGTCAGCTATCTGTAATTACAACTTTAAATACAAAGTGGTTGTGAAGATTGAAAATCACTTATCCATACTTACACTAATCTCACTGTATTCCTTTTTACAGAATGAAATAGTGTACTAAGAGTGTAGGATAGGTCTAACATTTGGAATGTAATTTAGAGTACTTAACTATATTAACAAACTAAAAAAGAAAAATCACATAGTCATCTCACTAGATAGAAAAATCATTTGCCAAAACTATTGTCTCTTCCTGATACAGTTTCTTATAACATTCCTAGAATAGAAGGGATCTTACTTATTTCTCATAAAAGTTAGGTTAGAGACAAACCTGGTAACATAATTTCTAATAGTGAAAGTCTTCATGCTTTCCCTTAAGATCAGAAACAGTTCAAGGATTTCAGCTCTTACCACTTCAAAATGTATACAGTGGTCCTGGAGATTCTATTGAGGGCAGTCAGGCAAGAAGTAGTAAAAGACATTCAGGTTGCAAAGGAAGAAATAAACTGTGTTTATTTCTAAAAGGCATGATCATTTAGGTAAAATAACTGATGGAATCTATATAAAAAAAGCTACTGGCCTGTTTTCAAGAGTTATTTTTAAGTTACAGTAATCAAAGCAGAGATATGAGTGTAAAATTTGATGGCATAGAATAGAATGTCCACAAATAGATCCACACATAAATGGATGACTGATTTTTGACAAAGGTGCAAGGCAGTTTGGTGGAGAAAGGATTGTCTTTTCAACAAATAGTGCTGGCACAATTGGATATCAACACGCATAAGAAGGACATTGAATTTGTATTTTGTACCGTATACAAAATTAACTGATAGAGCTAAATGTCAAGCCTAAAAGTATAACACTTCTTGTTAATATAGGAGAAAACCTTTGTGGCCGCGTTTTAAACCAGACTTTCTTAAATATAAAACACCAGAAGTATGTTCTATAAAAGAAAAAATCTGATGAGCTGGATTTTTTAAAAATGAAAAAATTTTACTATTAGAAAGATGCTGTTATAAGGATGAAAGGACAAACCATAGGTTTGGAGAAAATCTTTGCAAAGCATATGTCTGATGAAGAACTACCAGTGAGAAAAAATAATGAATTCTTAAAGCTCAGTCAGATAAGAAACAGCCTAATAAAAATGGGCAAGAGATTTGAACATGCACCAAAGATATATGGATGGCAAATAACCACATGAAAGTATACTCTGTCTCTTTCATTATTAAGGAAATGTAAATTAATGATACAATGAGATACTTGTCTCCACACATTTGTTAGATGGCTAAAAATTTAAAACTGAGCATATCAAATTTTGTGTAGATAATGGAGGAACCGCAGCTTTCTTCTCATGGGAGTGTTAAAATTCTGCACTGAATTTCAGTCTAAAAAGTTAAACACACATCTGCTATTTGATCCAACCATTTCATTCTTAGATTCTTACCCTAGAGGAGTGAGAAGTATGTGTCCATACAAAGACATGTTCACTAATGTTCATGGTAACTTTGCTTTTAGTAGAACAGAGTTCTATTAGAACTTGAAAATTACCTAAGGGTCTGTCAACAGGTGAATCATTAAACATACTGTTTACCCATACTGTGAAATACTAGTTAGAAATTAAAAGGGAATAGAGTATTGTCTGGATGAAACTTAGAAAAGTTGTGTTCATTAAGTGCTTACAGTATGATCTCATTTATATTGAGATTATAAGGAATTCAGTTTAAAGTTAAGGACAGAAGTCAGATTGTTGGTTTCCTGTGCATGTGGCAGGATGTAGTGGAGGGCAGGAAGGAGAGATTACAAAGAGACAGGAGGGAACTTTTAAGAGTGTGTTTATTATCTTAGTTGTATAATGATTCTATGAGTATATACATGTATCAAAACTTGTCAAATTGTATACTTTAAATGTATAAGATATATTGTATACCAGTTACACATCAGGAAAGCTTTGTAAGTAAAACTATTTCAATTGAACATGAACTTGAGAGTTTGAAGTTAGAGCTCCCTTTGCTTCATGTGAGATGTTTTATTCAGGAAATCAACTAATTTATTGTCACTGTTTTTTTAAAAAATGTAAGAGCGGGGCTTCCCTGGTGGTCCAGTGGGTAAGGACACCGCCTTGCAGTGCAGGGGGCGCCTGGGAAGATCCCATGTGCCGCGGAGCGGCTGGACCGATGTGTCCAATTACCGAGCCGGAGCTCTGGAGCGCATGCGCCCAGAGCCAGTACTCTGTGACAACAGATGCCACCGCGATGGGAGGCTCACAGGAGCCAAAGAACAAAGACGGATGAAAAAATAGATAAATGAAAGCCCAATAGAAGTGGCCCCCCCGCCCCCTCCCTCCCACCCCGCCAAAAAAAAAAAGTGTAATAGCATATAAAAATACAAAGAGAAAGTAAAAAACTGAAATTTTATGACACGTGTAACCAGTCCAACTGTTTGTATCAACATGTGCCCAGACATCGATGTATTGATATAACCCAGAGATACATATTTGTGTTTATGGGATAGTACTATGTGTAGTCTTAGTCTTAGGTAATTAGATTTTTTTTTTTTTTCACTCTATACTGTGTTTTTAAGGCTCATGCAAATATGATCAGAATGATTATGAACTGGCAGCTGCGTGCTGACACTATTGGAAATTCAAATAGCTTCTTTGTTTCACCTGCCGCTGCTCCTGAGTGGCCAGCTGAAGTCTTTTTCTGGGGAGGGGAGAGGATTTTAGTTTAACCTTGACTTTTGAAATCAGTACCTTGAGATAAAAAGCAAGTTTTTGAGCTTGAAATATGAAAAGTACAGTGTTTCCATTCTTATATCCCTGATCATTTCTTCATTAAGTGCTTACAGTATGATCTCATTTATATTGAGATTATAAGGAATTCAGTTTAAAGTTAAGGACAGAAGTCAGATTGTTGGTTTCCTGTGCATGTGGCAGGATGTAGTGGAGGGCAGGAAGGAGAGATTACAAAGAGACAGGAGGGAACTTTTAAGAGTGTGTTTATTATCTTAGTTGTATAATGATTCTATGAGTATATACATGTATCAAAACTTGTCAAATTGTATACTTTAAATGTATAAGATATATTGTATACCAGTTACACATCAGGAAAGCTTTGTAAGTAAAACTATTTCAATTGAACATGAACTTGAGAGTTTGAAGTTAGAGCTCCCTTTGCTTCATGTGAGATGTTTTATTCAGGAAATCAACTAATTTATTGTCACTGTTTTTTTTAAAAATGTAACAGCGGGCTTCCCTGGTGGTCCAGTGGGTAAGGACACCGCCTTGCAGTGCAGGGGGCGCCTGGGAAGATCCCATGTGCCGCGGAGCGGCTGGACCGATGTGTCCAATTACCGAGCCGGAGCTCTGGAGCGCATGCGCCCAGAGCCAGTACTCTGTGACAACAGATGCCACCGCGATGGGAGGCTCACAGGAGCCAAAGAACAAAGACGGATGAAAAAATAGATAAATGAAAGCCCAATAGAAGTGGCCCGCCCGCCCTCCTCCCTCCCACCCCGCCAAAAAAAAAAAGTGTAATAGCATATAAAAATACAAAGAGAAAGTAAAAAACTGAAATTTTATGACACGTGTAACCAGTCCAACTGTTTGTATCAACATGTGCCCAGACATCGATGTATTGATATAACCCAGAGATACATATTTGTGTTTATGGGATAGTACTATGTGTAGTCTTAGTCTTAGGTAATTAGATTTTTTTTTTTTTTCACTCTATACTGTGTTTTTAAGGCTCATGCAAATATGATCAGAATGATTATGAACTGGCAGCTGCGTGCTGACACTATTGGAAATTCAAATAGCTTCTTTGTTTCACTCGCAGCTGATCCTGAGTGGCCAGCTGAAGTCTTTTTCTGGGGAGGGGAGAGGATTTTAGTTTAACCTTGACTTTTGAAATCAGTACCTTGAGATAAAAAGCAAGTTTTTGAGCTTGAAATATGAAAAGTACAGTGTTTCCATTCTTATATCCCTGATCATTTCTTCCAAAAGATACTTAAAAGTGTTCCTTATCATTTCAGTAGGCTGTTTAACTTAGGTTTTAGGCCGTGTTTTGGTGAGTGTTTCATATTTGCACTGTGTAAAAATAAATTATCCAGGAATAATTTGTGAGGTACTATTACAAATGAATTAAATATATACTTATTACTGTCTTACATTATAAAAACGAGTTAACTTAAAATTCTTCTGATAGAGTATTTTTGTGATTCTGATTTTTTAAAAGTATTTGGCTTTTCAGTTGAAAAAAGCTTATCGTTGTAAAACTAATAAGAGTAGTGAAGGTTTTTAAGGAAAAACGTCAGTTCTTTGCTGCATTTTCCATCTTCCTCCTTGCTTTTAATTCCTTCTGCGTAAGTGCTGTTTTTCCCAGAATAAACTGTTTTAAAGTCTGTTAGCTGTGTGTTTTCTTGCCTGATATCTGCCTGTTCCTAAATGACGTGCTAATACTGCTTTATATGACTTTTCATAAGGGTGGTTGATTGGCAAAGGATAAAAGTGCCTTTAATGTAAGGAAAAGATACAAGAACATGATTCCATTAGGATGGATTCTAGAATAGAAGATGCAGTAGCACTCTGTGTAGAAGGGCACCCTTCGTGTCAAGTTGCTAGGAGAGTAGATGTCCGAATCCTGTTACTGAGTTATGGTGGAGAGGATTCCATCTGACCTTTTGAGAACTTTGCTTTTGCCATTCTCAACAGAATTTTTACATTCTCTTTATTTTTTTTAATTGTTGGAGAGTCTCTGATTATAGTACTTAACTTCTTGCTGACCAGGTTCTTTTTTTTTTTTTTTTTTAATTTTTTTTTTTTTTTTTATCTTTTTGGTGGGGGGGGTGGGGAGGGAGGGGAGCGGGCGGGCCACTTCTCCTGGTCTTTCATTTCTCTATTTTCATCCAACTTTGTTCTTTGGCTCCTGTGGGCCTCCCACCGCGGTGGCGTCTGTCGTTGCAGAGCGCCGGCTCTGGGCGCATGCGCTCCAGAGCTCTGGCTCGGTAATTGGACACATTGGTCCAGCCGCTCCGCGGCACGTGGGATCTTCCCAGGCCAGGGATCGAACCGGCGCCCCTTGCACTGCAAGGCGGTGTCCTTACCGACTGGACCACCAGGGGAAGCCCCTGACCAGGTTCTTACTTGTCAAAAACCTTTGTACATTCCTCAGTGCTTTCTGGGAGAATAGTGAATTGAAGGTTAAATTCTCATGCATACCTTAAGCTTAGGGTGTTCTGAGGTTTGTATCTCTAGCTGTTTCTTGGTCTGCCAATTTTATTTTTTATTTTAATTTTTTAACCACTATTTTATTATTATTTATTTATTTGACTGTGCTGGGTCTTCCTTGTGGCATGTGGGATCTAGTTCCCTGACCAGAGATTGAACTCCGGCCCCCTGCATTGGGAACACAGAGTCTTAACCACTGCATCATCAGCGAAGTCCCTTGGTTTGTCAGTTTTAGATATTGTAATTGTCGCTGTTATGACAGCTAAGGATTTAGTTCTACTTCACTCACATTATTTCCTTTACTTTGTCTTCCCTGTTTTATTCTGTTACATTAAAATGAAACTAAGAAACTGTACAACTGAGCCTATTTACAAAACAGAAGTTGAGTCACAGAAGTAGAAAGCACACTTATGATTGCCAAGGGAGAAAACGAGGGTGAGGATAAATTGGGAGATTGGGATTGACATATACATACTAGTATATATAAAATAGATAAATAGGAAGAACCTACTGTAGAGCACAGGGATGTAATGACCTCTATGGGAATAGAATCTAAAAATGACTAGGTATATGTATATGTATAACTGACTCAATTTGTTGTAGAGCAAAAGGTACTCAAACACTGTAAATCAACTCTATTCCAATAAAAATTAATAAAAATAAACAAATCACTAATCATTCTGAATAGAATTGCAGACTGTGATTACTAATAAAACTTTCTGTTTTTCTGAAAAAAAAAAAAAAAACTTTCTGTTTTTTTTTTCAGTGACTTCCTACATCCTGTGTTCATTTGTACTATTTTCTGTACACTTCTTTGAGTTTCAATAACCACTCTGTTAGGTCTGTCATGTGCCTATTAACCACTCTCTCCCTCACTCCTCTTCCTCAAAATCAGTAAATCTGTCAGCCTCTTTTCCCCTGGTGACATACCTTCTTCAGTTCTCCATCTTTGTGTTCCAAGCTGAACTGGACTAGACTTTCCTTTTTTTCCCCCCCTTTTAAATAGCAGTCTTCCTACAACTTCCTTTTGACTTTCTTCTTTTAGATCTCTTGTTTCCTTCATCTCATATCTTTATTGATTCCTTCTGTGTGTGCTTATATATGTATGTATTATAATGTATTCTTAAGGAAAGAGTACGTGAATACATGTACAGTAATTTTTTGAATATTTGAATATGTCTGGTCTTTTAAATTCCCCCCCTCACACCTTTATTGATTGGTTAGTATAGAGTTTTCTTTGAGAATTTTGAAGGTGTATGCCATTATCTTTCAGCACCCAATGAATCTCTTTATATCACCAGGTTTTTTCTCTATGGAAACTTTTAGAATTCTTTTTTTGACCTTGGTGTTAATGCTTTATCATTATGTAACATTCTGTTCTTTTCCCCTTGTCTCAGGATATTAATTAGACTTGGTTTTGTTTGGTTTTTGAATGTCTCACTTTTCCTTCCTGCTTTATCTTTGTTCCCTGTGGATTGTTCTTTTCTGATTGTTTATTATGGTCTTTCTTCTTCATGGTAGAGAGTTTTCCCTATATTAGGTGATCTTTGGTTGTCTGTTAAAAAAGCTTATTCTGTTTATTTGCAAAGGAATATGAAAAAGTCTGGAAGGGTATGTCCTAAACTCCAGCAACCATGGGAGGGTAGGTTGGCTAAGGTGGATACTTTTATTTATATTCTTTCTAAAATTCTTAATTGCTCTTATGAGTTTTTTTTTAAAGCTTTGAGGAAGTTTTTTTATTGTTGTGTGATAATAGTTATCCATCGGTATGTAATATATTACCACAAAAATTGATTGCTTAAAATAACAAACATTTATTCTTTCACACAGTTTCTCAAGAATTTGAGAGTGTGGCATAGTGGGTAGTTGTGGCTAGGGTCTCTGATTAAGTTGTAGGCAGTCTGTTGGCTTGGATAGTGATCATTTCAAGGCTCAACTGGGGCTTCCAAGATCATTCATGTTGTTGACTGGCATCAGTTTCTTAAGAGCTGTTGGACTGAAGGCCTCAGTTCCTCACTCATAAACATCTGAATGTCTTGAAAACGTGGCCGCTGTTTGCCCGACTGCCAGTGATTTCAGAGAGTAACAGAGAGTCATTTTTCATACATGGAAGCTGCAGTCTTTTTTATAACCTATTCTTGAAAGTTACATGTCATCATTTCTGCCACAAACTTGTTACTGGTCATACCAGCCAAATCTGGTATAATGTGGGAGGACACTACATATAAATTTGAAAAGTAGGTGCCAGGGGTCGTTGGGGGCCAGGAGACAGACTGTGATAGCCAGCCTCCCAAGATGGCTCCTGGTGATGCCCTCTTCCTGACATTCTCTCTCTCTCTCTCTTTTTTGGAAAACCACATACTCATTTACTAATTCATGCCCTACTGAGCCCTTACTTAAGATAGTGAAGTCAAACAGGTTTCAACACCACATCATCTGTCATGGCTGCCTTCAAGGGTCTGCTTCAAAGGATGCTAGGCTGAACCTGATACAGATGTTCTGACGTTCTCTTGAGGAGTTCCTTCCTCCCACATTATGCCATGGCTGATTTATGTAACCTGTGGCATATGGCAGAAGTGATGGTATGCTACTTCAGAGACTAGGTTGTAAAAACTGTCTTCCATTGTGGGTGCTTTCTTACTCGTTTGTATTCCAATGTGCTCTCTCTCAAGGACATTCAGACATCTTGCGAGAGGCTCAAATGGCTGGAGATAAGAGGCCTCAGGCCTGTAGCTGGTGTGGAGCTGAGTCTTGCCAACAACCATGTGAGTGAGCTGAGAAGTGGATTCTCCATTCTCTGTTGAGCCCTGAGAGGTCAGCAGTTTTGGCTGACAGCTTGACTGTAGCAACATGAGAGACCTTGAGCCAGAAAAACTCAATTAAGTCACTCCTGGATTCCTGGCTCACAGAAACTGTGTGGGATAATGACTGTTGTTTTAACCTGTCAAGGTTTGGGTGAATTTGTTACACAGCCAAAGAGCACTAATAAATTAATGAAGCAAAAAAAATTTTTTCAAACACACACACATGCAGACACCCATACCCTGCATTCAGAACCACACTGGCATGTTGGTGTGTGTGGGTTTGAAACCACTAGGTGGCGTTTGGGAGCCTCCAAGTAGCTCCGGTTCTTCATGTCTCAGTGCAGAAAGAATTCAGTGAGAGGCAAAGTGGTAGATAAATGGTTTATTGGAATAAGACGCTTGATGAGGCTTACAAGTGGGCAAGTGAGAAGGTACCATGTCCCAAGGACTTAATGGGCTACAGTTTTATAATCAAAGAAACAGTAGGAGGTGGGAAAAGACCATCTTGTTCTTCATTCTTTTTTTTTTTTTTTTTAATTTGTTTATTTTTGGGTCTGCACTGGGTCTTCATTGCTGCACATGGGCTTTTCTCTATTTGTGGTGAGTGCGGACTGCTCTTTGTTTTAGTGTGAGGGATTTTCATTGCAGTGGCTTGTTGTTGCAGAGCATGGGCTCTAGTAGTCGTAGCACGGGAGCGCTGTGTGGGCCCTGAAGTGTATAGGTTTCCCATAGTTGTGACTCATGGGCTTAGTTGCTCCACAGCATGTGGGATCTTCCTGGGTCAGTGATCGAATCTATGTCCTCTGCATTGGCAGGCAGATTCTTCATCACTTGGCCACCAGGGAGGTCCTTTCCACATTCCTGTGTACACATCATGCTTCCATCATCAGCTCCTCCTTTCTGTCAGGTGGGGGAATTTTCCTGTCCCTACATGGTCAAACCAGGACTGTCACCATACTATGGGAAAAATTATTTCAGGTCTCAGTACCATGAGAGTCTTTCAGTTTGAAATGTCACCTTTTCATAAATTACTGTGTTTTATGTGTGCAAAGAGCACGTCCTAGAGATCATTAAGTTACTGAGATAACTGGGCTCCTGCCACCAATGTTTTATTGTTTGGGAGCTGAGAAGTGGATTTTGGCCCTGAGAGGTCAGCAGTTTTGGCTGACAGCTTGACTGTAGCAACATGAGAGACCTTGAGCCAGAAAAACTCAATTAAGTCACTCCTGGATTCCTGGCTCACAGAAACTGTGTGGGATAATGACTGTTGTTTTAACCTGTCAAGGTTTGGGTGAATTTGTTACACAGCCAAAGAGCACTAATAAATTAATGAAGCAAAAAAAATTTTTTCAAACACACACACATGCAGACACCCATACCCTGCATTCAGAACCACACTGGCATGTTGGTGTGTGTGGGTTTGAAACCACTAGGTGGCGTTTGGGAGCCTCCAAGTAGCTCCGGTTCTTCATGTCTCAGTGCAGAAAGAATTCAGTGAGAGGCAAAGTGGTAGATAAATGGTTTATTGGAATAAGACGCTTGATGAGGCTTACAAGTGGGCAAGTGAGAAGGTACCATGTCCCAAGGACTTAATGGGCTACAGTTTTATAATCAAAGAAACAGTAGGAGGTGGGAAAAGACCATCTTTTTCTTCATTCTTTTTTTTTTTTTTTTTAATTTGTTTATTTTTGGGTCTGCACTGGGTCTTCATTGCTGCACATGGGCTTTTCTCTATTTGTGGTGAGTGCGGACTGCTCTTTGTTTTAGTGTGAGGGATTTTCATTGCAGTGGCTTGTTGTTGCAGAGCATGGGCTCTAGTAGTCGTAGCACGGGAGCGCTGTGTGGGCCCTGAAGTGTATAGGTTTCCCATAGTTGTGACTCATGGGCTTAGTTGCTCCACAGCATGTGGGATCTTCCTGGGTCAGTGATCGAATCTATGTCCTCTGCATTGGCAGGCAGATTCTTCATCACTTGGCCACCAGGGAGGTCCTTTCCACATTCCTGTGTACACATCATGCTTCCATCATCAGCTCCTCCTTTCTGTCAGGTGGGGGAATTTTCCTGTCCCTACATGGTCAAACCAGGACTGTCACCATACTATGGGAAAAATTATTTCAGGTCTCAGTACCATGAGAGTCTTTCAGTTTGAAATGTCACCTTTTCATAAATTACTGTGTTTTATGTGTGCAAAGAGCACGTCCTAGAGATCATTAAGTTACTGAGATAACTGGGCTCCTGCCACCAATGTTTTATTGTTTGGGAGTATGGCTCATGCTTCTGTGCATGGTTTTATTGCTAAATAAGCCTGCTTGGCTTTATGCTTAAGCAAACTTGCTTTCTTGAGTGATCAATAACTTACAGGTGTCTCCCATACTTTTCTTTTTACTTATAGTCTTCTAGTGGGATTATAATTACCTACTTTGTCGTTTTGCTCTGTCCATATTAGATTGGGCTTATTGATTGTGACTTAGTTATGCTAAAAGCCTGTTTGGGGGTGAGGGTGTAATATGTTAATATCTGGAAGTCTAAAGAATCTGTTCAGTTTCTTTCCAGAGAAGATTTCCATTTGCTTTCTGAAGGTTTAAGCCTGGCTGCTTCATTCTGAGTTGGACAGCAAAAGGGGTACTATAATTAATCAGGTAGTTTACCTGCCCCTCCCTACTTACTCTGCTTTGCCTGTTGTCCCTTAGTTCAGTGATGCTTCTCTTTGATTTCCTGAGGGAATAAACTGCTAATTTTTTTTTTTCTTTCTTAATGAATCCCTGCTTCTTTCAGGATGAAAGAGATCCAGTGTGGTCAACTTGGGTCCCTAGGTTGGTGGGTTTTGTTTTTTTTTTTTTTTTGGTCATTTCTATTGATCGTTCATTTATTTACCTTTGCTCTTTGGTCTGTGTGGGCCTCCCATTGCAGTGGCCTCTCCCGTTGCAGAGCACCGTCTCTGGGCGCATGTGCTCCAGAGCTCCGGCTCCATCCTTGGACATATTGGTCCAGCCGCTCCGCGGCACGTGGGATCTTCCCAGGCCAGGGATCGAACCGGTGCTCCTTGCACTGCAAGGTGGTGTCCTTACCCACTGGACCACCAGGGAAGCTCCTAAATTGCTAATTTATCTCTAATTTATTTTAGGAATTGTAGGTTGTGATAGTGAGATGATAGCCATTCCCTTATTGCTGGCTCCATGTCTTATCTCTATCTTCTGAGATTTAGGGTTTCTGCAGGTAGACTAGGCTTGCTTATAATAAGCAACCTTTTTCAGTTGCAATTGAAATTTTAGTTGCTTTAGCACTGCTGAGTAGCTCATCTGCTTTCCTTTTTCTGAACATTATGGAAACCTTTTGACGATTACTGCTTGCTTTATTATTGCTTTTGAGCTTGTAAATGTTTGCTTTTTTGTGTGCCTTTGTCATCATTTTAACAGTTTTAGTTGGAAGAGTAGATTATCTTTGTGCCCTATGTAAGTGGAAGTCCAAGGGGTATGAGTGTATTTCACTGTTATTATATTTACTGTAGCAGAAAATATATAGTCACAGACTCATAGGGTTTTGGAGATATTTACGACAGAGGAATAGGCTCAGTGAAGTTATGTGTTTTGGGGCTTCCCTGGTCGCCCAGCAGGTAAAGAGTCTGCCTTGCAGTGCAAGGGCTGCCGGTTTGATACCTGGCCTGGGAAGATCCCATGTGCCGCGGAGTGGCTGTACTGGTGTGTCCAATTACGAGCCAGCGCTCGAGTGCATGTGCCCAGAGCCCGTGCTCTGCAACGAAAGAGTCGTTGGATACACGTTAGGCACTTGGTAAATAGCATCTGACTGAAAAATATTTTGTGAAAAATATCTTTTAAAGTGCAATTTTGTGTTCAGTGTTAAAAGCTAATGAGGGAATTGGTATTTTCTGCACATGTATTTTAATTAATTTATTTATTGGCTATTCTGGGTTTTCACTACTGCTGCATGCTCTTCTCTAGTTGTAGGGAGTGGGGGCTACTCTCTAGTTGAAGTGAGCAGGCTTCTTGTTGTGATGATTTCTCTTGTTGTGGAGCTCAGGGTCTAGGGCACACAGGCTTCAACAGTTGCAGCGCATGGGCTCAATAGTTGTGGCTCCGAGACTCTAGGGCACAGGCTCCATAGTTGTGGCTCAGGGGCTTAGTTGCTCCGCATCATGTGGGATCTTCCTGGATCAGGGATTGAACCCGTGTCTCTTGAAATGGCGGGCGGACTCTTTATTACTGAGCTACCAGAGAAGCCCCATGGTTTTTTTTTTTTTGTATTTTTGTGAAGATATGTGTTTCACATGCTATGTTTGTCAAGTTTTTAGAGCAATTTTTGTTTTGAATTTTGGTTTCTTTATTGCTTTTTATTTATTTACTTTCATCTATCCTTATTCTTTGGCCTCTGTGGGCCTCCCATTGCAGTGGCCTCTTTCTCGTTGCAGAGCACTGGCTCTGGGCACATGTGCTCCAGAGCAATGGGTCCTAGTTGGACACAGTGGTCCAGCCGCTCCCTGGCATGTGGGATCTTCCCAGGCCAGGAATGGAGCCAGTGCCCCTTGCATTGCAGGGTGGACTCTACCCACTGGACCATCAGGGAAGCCCTAGAGGAGTTTTTTTTTTTTTTTAAAGATTTATTTATTTGTTTATTTTGGGCAGGGATCGGGTTGGGGAGGGAGGGGAGCAGGCCGGCCGCTTCTATTGGTCTTTCGTTTCTCTATGTTCATCCGTCTTTGTTCTTCGGCTCCTGTGGGCCTACCATTGCCCTGGCATCTGTCGTTGCAGAGCGCCTGGCTCGGTAATTGGACACATCAGTCCAGCGGCTCCGCGGCACGTGGGATCTTCCCAGGCCAGGGCTCGAACCGGCGCCCCTTGCACTGCAAGGCGGTGTCGGAAGCCCTAGAGCAGTTTTTTTTAAGAACAAGAGCCATCATATTCCAGTGGTCTTTGCACACTGGACTGGTGTACAGTGAAGAGTTGAATCTAAAGAAGGGCCATGGCGAATTCATCTGAAAAACTTTCAAGAGTAAGGAGAAAAATAAGAACAGTAATTTTTAACAATTACTATTTGACAATAAAGCATTTATTCAATATGCATTATGTTTTTTTTTTCTATAATACTATTTTAGTCCTTCAGTCCATCAACTTTGTGATGTAGTTATACTTATTAAAAAAATAGAGTTTAAGACATTTGTTCATGACCAAAAAATGTATCAGTCATTGTGCAGTAATTTGAAATACATGCTTGTTTTAATTGTGAACCTGTATTGTTTATTTTCTACTGTCTTACTCTGGAAGTATTAATTTGAAAATGAAAAACTCAATTATACATCCAGATTTTTGGAGTGTAAATAAGTAGATACGTAAGGCTTCATAGGTTTAATGAAATTTTATTTTCCTTTAATTATAGCTATAGTGCAGATGTGTGTTATTTGCTCTGAATATCATTAACATTCATTTTTAGTTAGTGTATCAAAATATAGTAGTAGTTTCTTTGTGAAAGATTGAAAGACTCAACAGTTCTCTTTCTGACTGAGCTTTCAAAACAATGCACTTACTGTGTTGGGATGATGGTATGTTGCCTACAATTGACCTCTTTCCAGAATAGAGCAAGCATTGCTATGATTCAGAAATATCAACTAGGTAATTATATGATATTCAAAAATTAAATTTTTCCAGACTTTCTGTTCTTGAAGAGTATAAAGCTGGTGTTTCTCTTGAATGAGGAAAAAAAATTAGGATCTGTATCTAATTAAAAGAAGAGCAAAATTAATTTAGTTAGTTTTGATGTATCCAATTTACCAAAATACTATAACTGAAAATAAATAGAAACACTTGTGGTAGGAAGTAGGCTATTGAAAATAATCTTTTCCAGCATGTGGAAGAGACATGGTGTGAGGAGAGGAGGAAATATGGAACACATAAATACTTCCAGATGAAGGTTGGTGTAATTATGGAGAGTAAAGGAAAAGGAATGTGTTAATAGGGATGGAAAACAGAGGCAAGGCATTTGTAAGACATATTTGTCTTAATTTTCTCTGACATCAGATAAATGTCACAAAAGTAAGAGGAATGAGAGAATTAATGAATTGATAGTTGGGAAATAAAAAATCATTATTAGACAATAAAGCATTTATTCAATATGCATTATGTTTTTTTCTATAATACTATTTTAGTCCTTCAGTACATCAACTTTGTGATGTAGTTATACTTATTAAAAAAATAGAGTTTAAGACATTTGTTCATGACCAAAAAATGTATCAGTCATTGTGCAGTAATTTGAAATACATGCTTGTTTTAATTGTGAACCTGTATTGTTTATTTTCTACTGTCTTACTCTGGAAGTATTAATTTGAAAATGAAAAACTCAATTATACATCCAGATTTTTGGAGTGTAAATAAGTAGATACGTAAGGCTTCATAGGTTTAATGAAATTTTATTTTCCTTTAATTATAGCTATAGTGCAGATGTGTGTTATTTGCTCTGAATATCATTAACATTCATTTTTAGTTAGTGTATCAAAATATAGTAGTAGTTTCTTTGTGAAAGATTGAAAGACTCAACAGTTCTCTTTCTGACTGAGCTTTCAAAACAATGCACTTACTGTGTTGGGATGATGGTATGTTGCCTACAATTGACCTCTTTCCAGAATAGAGCAAGCATTGCTATGATTCAGAAATATCAACTAGGTAATTATATGATATTCAAAAATTAAATTTTTCCAGACTTTCTGTTCTTGAAGAGTATAAAGCTGGTGTTTCTCTTGAATGAGGAAAAAAAATTAGGATCTGTATCTAATTAAAAGAAGAGCAAAATTAATTTAGTTAGTTTTGATGTATCCAATTTACCAAAATACTATAACTGAAAATAAATAGAAACACTTGTGGTAGGAAGTAGGCTATTGAAAATAATCTTTTCCAGCATGTGGAAGAGACATGGTGTGAGGAGAGGAGGAAATATGGAACACATAAATACTTCCAGATGAAGGTTGGTGTAATTATGGAGAGTAAAGGAAAAGGAATGTGTTAATAGGGATGGAAAACAGAGGCAAGGCATTTGTAAGACATATTTGTCTTAATTTTCTCTGACATCAGATAAATGTCACAAAAGTAAGAGGAATGAGAGAATTAATGAATTGATAGTTGGGAAATAAAAAATCATTATTAGAAATGAAAACAGGTTTAAAAATGGAAGCTCGGGCTTCCCTGGTGGTCCAGTGGGTAAGGACACCGCCTTGCAGTGCAAGGGGCACCGGTTCGATCCCTGGCCTGGGAAGATCCCATGTGCCGCGGAGCCGCTGGACTGATGTGTCCAATTACTGAGCTGGAGCTCTGGGGCGCATGCGCCCACAGCCAGCGCTCTGCGACGACAGAGGCCACCACGATGGGAGACCCACACGGGCCAAAGAACAAAGATGGATGAAAATAGGCAAATGAAAGGCCGATGGAAGTGGCCCGCCTGCTCTCCTCCCTCCCACCCCACCCCCTCAAATAAATAAATAAATCTTAAAAAAAAAAAGCAACGGAAGCTAGTTCAGGAAATATGTTTCTTTCACAGATAATGATCCTTAATAATGTAATGATAAGAACCTTAGGTAAATCTTGATTAATGTAAGCACAACTCAAAGATATTACTTAATATTTAGTCTAAAAATACTCAAAGTAATAATAGTTTGTCATAAATTTCAGTGCTGATTATTCAGTGCCAACAGTTTACAAGTGAATCACTTGTACAGTAAGATGAATTATTACTTTGATAAATGTGTATATATTCGTTTTGAAAGTGAAACATTTGGAGTGTCAGATGAGACTCCATATATAAGAATAAGAGCTATCAATGTTTAAATTGTGAAGTATTCTGATACTTTTGTGGTCTGTATATAGCTTTTTATATTTTCTTCTATAAGTTAGAGCATTAGGCTTTTTTTTTTGTGGTCTGTATATAGCTTTTATATTTATACCAATTTATCAAAATACTATAACTGAAAATAAATAGAAACACTTGTGGTAGGAAGTAGGCTATTGAAAATAATCTTTTCCAGCATGTGGAAGAGACATGGTGTGAGGAGAGGAGGAAATATGGAACACATAAATACTTCCAGATGAAGGTTGGTGTAATTATGGAGAGTAAAGGAAAAGGAATGTGTTAATAGGGATGGAAAACAGAGGCAAGGCATTTGTAAGACATATTTGTCTTAATTTTCTCTGACATCAGATAAATGTCACAAAAGTAAGAGGAATGAGAGAATTAATGAATTGATAGTTGGGAAATAAAAAATCATTATTAGAAATGAAAACAGGTTTAAAAATGGAAGCTCGGGCTTCCCTGGTGGTCCAGTGGGTAAGGACACCGCCTTGCAGTGCAAGGGGCACCGGTTCGATCCCTGGCCTGGGAAGATCCCATGTGCCGCGGAGCCGCTGGACTGATGTGTCCAATTACTGAGCTGGAGCTCTGGGGCGCATGCGCCCACAGCCAGCGCTCTGCGACGACAGAGGCCACCGCGATGGGAGACCCACACGGGCCAAAGAACAAAGATGGATGAAAATAGGCAAATGAAAGGCCGATGGAAGTGGCCCGCCTGCTCTCCTCCCTCCCCACCCCACCCCCCCCTCAAATAAATAAATAAATCTTAAAAAAAAAAAGCAACGGAAGCTAGTTCAGGAAATATGTTTCTTTCACAGATAATGATCCTTAATAATGTAATGATAAGAACCTTAGGTAAATCTTGATTAATGTAAGCACAACTCAAAGATATTACTTAATATTTAGTCTAAAAATACTCAAAGTAATAATAGTTTGTCATAAATTTCAGTGCTGATTATTCAGTGCCAACAGTTTACAAGTGAATCACTTGTACAGTAAGATGAATTATTACTTTGATAAATGTGTATATATTCGTTTTGAAAGTGAAACATTTGGAGTGTCAGATGAGACTCCATATATAAGAATAAGAGCTATCAATGTTTAAATTGTGAAGTATTCTGATACTTTTGTGGTCTGTATATAGCTTTTTTTTTATATTTTCTTCTATAAGTTAGAGCATTAGGCTTTGTATATTTAGGTGTTTAATTGAACCTAAATTGACTTTTATAATCAATTTTTGTAATCATTTTTGCATCAACTGATGTAAGGATTCAATTTTTTAAAAAGTTGTCCTTATAGGGAGTCAACTATTATATTACTATATAGTGAATAGTCTAACTTTGCCCACTGATCTGCAATGCCAGTTTTTAAATTTATCTATAGTTTCTAGTGTCTCAAATTTTTTTTTTTTTCCTTCTGTCCTTGAACTGATATAGCCCTGTCTTTGTTTTTGGGGTGGAAGATAGAACATTTAATGAATAGGTAGATGAATTATGGAAGAAGATGGAGAAGAGGTGGTGAGCTTTTAGTGGGAGAACTAAGACAGGGTCTCACAAAGAACAGTGAGTTTGTATAACAGAGTGCTTAATAATATCACATGTAACAGATTGGTAACATAAAGCCTACTGGATTTGACAAGATGTCAGTGGCGACCCCAGCTGAGTAAACTGCATTAGAGTGGTAGGTAGGGGCAGAAGACAGATTAAAATGTACTTACAGATATACAGGAAGTGGGATATAAAGTTGGATAGTTTTGTTCATGTGGCCCAAGAACCAAGTGGTAACATCTTCAGGTACCATATTTTAAGAATTTCCTGCATGTAACTACATGTAACTTTGTTCTTTACTCTCTAAGTCTCCAGTAAATATGTTATCATACTTTCATAATTTAAAAAATAAAAGAATTAAAAATAATGGATCTTGCAAATTTATTGTTGCGGACCTGAAGAGATTCTCAGATCTACAGAGTAGAATGTTCTTCTGGGTGATTGATCACAATTAGGCTGTCATTGCCTTCTTCTTGCCAGTAATATGGATCTTTTTGTATGGACTACCTTCATTGTTCCCTTCAAATTCTTACCCTGAGACTTTAAAAATTGTTGTTCAATCACTAAGTCGTGTCTGACTCTTTGCAACCTCATGGACTGCACCACACCAGGCTTCCCTGCCCTTCACCATCTCATGGAGCTTGCTCAAACTCATGTCCATTGTGTCAGTGATACTGTCCAACCATCTCCTCTGTCACCCCCATTTCCTCCTGCGCTCAGTCTTTCCCAGCATCAGGGGCTTTTCCAATGAGTCAGTTTTTCACATCAGGTATCCAAAATATTGGGGCTTTGGCATCAGTCCTTCCAATGAATGTTCTGGGTTGATTTCTTTTAGGATTGAGTGTTTTGATCTTCTTGCAGTCCAAGGGACTTGAGTCTTCTCCAGCACCACAGTTATTTAAAAGGGGAAGAGTTTTTATGGGGAAGGAACAAAGAACAGATGAAATGGGAGAGCAAGAGAAAGTTAAGCAACAGATAAAAGCTGTCCTTTTATTGACTTTTTTATGAGAATTGTTACTCCTTCTTCTGCATTGTGCTTAACTTTATTGTAATATCAATACTTACAGCGCTCTGAGCAGTTACTTTTATTCTGATTTGTCTACTAAATGGTGAGATTTCCTAAGGGAAAGACATGTCTGTTATTTCTCTTTCACTAGCCAGCTAGAGAAGGAAAGTAAGAGAATTCTTGGTGGTCTAATGGTTAGGACTTGCCACTTCCATTGCAGGGGGCACAGGTTCAATCCCTGGTTGGCAAACTAAGATCCTGTTAGCCTTGTGTTGTGGGCAAAATAAAAAAGGAGCTAGTATATTTTGTTCATGTGGCCCAAGAACCAAGTGGTAACATCTTCAGGTACCATATTTTAAGAATTTCCTGCATGTAACTACATGTAACTTTGTTCTTTACTCTCTAAGTCTCCAGTAAATATGTTATCATACTTTCATAATTTAAAAAATAAAAGAATTAAAAATAATGGATCTTGCAAATTTATTGTTGCGGACCTGAAGAGATTCTCAGATCTACAGAGTAGAATGTTCTTCTGGGTGATTGATCACAATTAGGCTGTCATTGCCTTCTTCTTGCCAGTAATATGGATCTTTTTGTATGGACTACCTTCATTGTTCCTTCAAATTCTTACCCTGAGACTTTAAAAATTGTTGTTCAATCACTAAGTCGTGTCTGACTCTTTGCAACCTCATGGACTGCACCACACCAGGCTTCCCTGCCCTTCACCATCTCATGGAGCTTGCTCAAACTCATGTCCATTGTGTCAGTGATACTGTCCAACCATCTCCTCTGTCACCCCCATTTCCTCCTGCGCTCAGTCTTTCCCAGCATCAGGGGCTTTTCCAATGAGTCAGTTTTTCACATCAGGTATCCAAAATATTGGGGCTTTGGCATCAGTCCTTCCAATGAATGTTCTGGGTTGATTTCTTTTAGGATTGAGTGTTTTGATCTTCTTGCAGTCCAAGGGACTTGAGTCTTCTCCAGCACCACAGTTATTTAAAAGGGGAAGAGTTTTTATGGGGAAGGAACAAAGAACAGATGAAATGGGAGAGCAAGAGAAAGTTAAGCAACAGATAAAAGCTGTCCTTTTATTGACTTTTTTATGAGAATTGTTACTCCTTCTTCTGCATTGTGCTTAACTTTATTGTAATATCAATACTTACAGCGCTCTGAGCAGTTACTTTTATTCTGATTTGTCTACTAAATGGTGAGATTTCCTAAGGGAAAGACATGTCTGTTATTTCTCTTTCACTAGCCAGCTAGAGAAGGAAAGTAAGAGAATTCTTGGTGGTCTAATGGTTAGGACTTGCCACTTCCATTGCAGGGGGCACAGGTTCAATCCCTGGTTGGCAAACTAAGATCCTGTTAGCCTTGTGTTGTGGGCAAAATAAAAAAGGAGCTAGTATATTAAAAGGGTTTAATACTGCACCACAACATTGTTAAGCACACAATACATGTTGAAAAAAAAAAAAGGAAGGAAAGTAACATTGAGTTCCTATTTTGTATGTGTCAAGTACTTCGTTAAGACATATTATCACCAATTCCACTAATATCAAACCTTTCAACTTCCATAAAAATGTTTTGACAGTGCTTCCCTGGTGGTCCAGTGAGTGAGGACTCCACCTTGCAGTGCAGAGGACACTGGTTGGATACGACCCCACATGCTGCAGCACTAGTGTCTGGGCGGGTGTGTCCCCATTGCGAGCTGGCGCCCTGGAGCGCATGTGCCTGGAGCCGCTGCTCTCAGGCTAGAGAGGCCACTGCTATGGGAGGCCCGTACAGGCCAAAGAGTAAAGATGAATGAAAACAAACGATGAATTAGAGGCAAAAAAAAAAAAAAGTATAGAAAAAATGTTTTGATAAGTACTTCCTGACTTATTAAGTATTTATGCTTTTTATATTTTATTGTTAAATAAAATTGGTAAATCATTCTTTTACTGCAGTCTAAATACCATAGTGGCTTGATACCTACCATTATCTGTTTATAAAAAGATTAAGATTAAAAAATTTATATTCCTTTCTATGTTTAAATTGATATCTCTATTATACTTTTCCAACAAAATTTTATACTTATATGATATACTTTTATGCATGGTTATGTTTTACATATAATATATTATCATATATTATGAAGGCAATATATTTTATGCATGAAAGCCTTTTGTGCATATTGATCACCCTTTGGTATGCCTCTGGACAACTTATGTGTATGAAGTCAAGTCTGAAAAGTTTCTGTTTATTAAATTTTCAACTTAGAAAAAACATAAATGGATTACAATACTTACAGCTCTGAGCAGTTACTTTTATTCTGATTTGTCTACTAAATGGTGAGATTTCCTAAGGGAAAGACATGTCTGTTATTTCTCTTTCACTAGCCAGCTAGAGAAGGAAAGTAAGAGAATTCTTGGTGGTCTAATGGTTAGGACTTGCCACTTCCATTGCAGGGGGCACAGGTTCAATCCCTGGTTGGCAAACTAAGATCCTGTTAGCCTTGTGTTGTGGGCAAAATAAAAAAGGAGCTAGTATATTAAAAGGGTTTAATACTGCACCACAACATTGTTAAGCACACAATACATGTTGAAAAAAAAAAAAGGAAGGAAAGTAACATTGAGTTCCTATTTTGTATGTGTCAAGTACTTCGTTAAGACATATTATCACCAATTCCACTAATATCAAACCTTTCAACTTCCATAAAAATGTTTTGACAGTGCTTCCCTGGTGGTCCAGTGAGTGAGGACTCCACCTTGCAGTGCAGAGGACACTGGTTGGATACGACCCCACATGCTGCAGCACTAGTGTCTGGGCGGGTGTGTCCCCATTGCGAGCTGGCGCCCTGGAGCGCATGTGCCTGGAGCCGCTGCTCTCAGGCTAGAGAGGCCACTGCTATGGGAGGCCCGTACAGGCCAAAGAGTAAAGATGAATGAAAACAAACGATGAATTAGAGGCAAAAAAAAAAAAAAGTATAGAAAAAATGTTTTGATAAGTACTTCCTGACTTATTAAGTATTTATGCTTTTTATATTTTATTGTTAAATAAAATTGGTAAATCATTCTTTTACTGCAGTCTAAATACCATAGTGGCTTGATACCTACCATTATCTGTTTATAAAAAGATTAAGATTAAAAAATTTATATTCCTTTCTATGTTTAAATTGATATCTCTATTATACTTTTCCAACAAAATTTTATACTTATATGATATACTTTTATGCATGGTTATGTTTTACATATAATATATTATCATATATTATGAAGGCAATATATTTTTATGCATGAAAGCCTTTTGTGCATATTGATCACCCTTTGGTATGCCTCTGGACAACTTATGTGTATGAAGTCAAGTCTGAAAAAAAAGTTTCTGTTTATTAAATTTTAATTAGCATACAGTTAGTAAAACAACATAAATGGATTACAATGTTAAATCATTATTAAACAGGAAGATAAGAAGTTATTGGAAATGCATTTTTTAATGAGATAGATGAAGCTGATCTTTAATTTTTTTCAATTAATTCAACCTTTTGTGGATAAATAATACTCAGTGCTACTGTAAGACAGTGTTCAGCATTGGTTTTATTTCCCCCTTTTATCTTTTAGAGATGTATGTTCTGAGTACTCTTGTTTACATAATTAATTGAATGGTAATGAACAGTTTTGGTTCAGCAGTTGTTACTCAATTATTTGGACTTTTCTACCATTAAATGATTAATCATCAATTTTTTTTTTTATGTATCTGTCAGTTGATAATGTGATTAAGTCCTTTTTCAGTTTTATTGGAAGCAAAGAATAGAAACCACCTGACTTGCCAGGGTCGTTAGTGTTTTTAGAGACATGCAATTCTGGGAGTTATACCAAAAAAAGCCTTTATTAAGACTTTTTAATATATTAAGTAGCAATTATATCTATTAGTGTTTTATTCATAGGCATTGTTCAGGAGGCATTGAGAAAAGCTAAATATTGTTAACTTTAATATACGTTGTCAAAGATTTTTTTTCTTTGATATTTTTATCAGATACCTTGAACATGTTTTAACCAAAGCCATTTATTCAGTTTAAAGCCATTATCTGCCTTGGAACCTTGTTGGCAAAACTGTTCTTTCATTGTCAAACCAATCAGATTTACTTTCATGATATAAGAAGTCTGACTTTTTCAAAATTATTGATACCTACCATTATCTGTTTATAAAAAGATTAAGATTAAAAAATTTATATTCCTTTCTATGTTTAAATTGATATCTCTATTATACTTTTCCAACAAAATTTTATACTTATATGATATACTTTTATGCATGGTTATGTTTTACATATAATATATTATCATATATTATGAAGGCAATATATTTTTATGCATGAAAGCCTTTTGTGCATATTGATCACCCTTTGGTATGCCTCTGGACAACTTATGTGTATGAAGTCAAGTCTGAAAAAAGTTTCTGTTTATTAAATTTTAATTAGCATACAGTTAGTAAAACAACATAAATGGATTACAATGTTAAATCATTATTAAACAGGAAGATAAGAAGTTATTGGAAATGCATTTTTTAATGAGATAGATGAAGCTGATCTTTAATTTTTTTCAATTAATTCAACCTTTTGTGGATAAATAATACTCAGTGCTACTGTAAGACAGTGTTCAGCATTGGTTTTATTTCCCCCTTTTATCTTTTAGAGATGTATGTTCTGAGTACTCTTGTTTACATAATTAATTGAATGGTAATGAACAGTTTTGGTTCAGCAGTTGTTACTCAATTATTTGGACTTTTCTACCATTAAATGATTAATCATCAATTTTTTTTTTTATGTATCTGTCAGTTGATAATGTGATTAAGTCCTTTTTCAGTTTTATTGGAAGCAAAGAATAGAAACCACCTGACTTGCCAGGGTCGTTAGTGTTTTTAGAGACATGCAATTCTGGGAGTTATACCAAAAAAAGCCTTTATTAAGACTTTTTAATATATTAAGTAGCAATTATATCTATTAGTGTTTTATTCATAGGCATTGTTCAGGAGGCATTGAGAAAAGCTAAATATTGTTAACTTTAATATACGTTGTCAAAGATTTTTTTTCTTTGATATTTTTATCAGATACCTTGAACATGTTTTAACCAAAGCCATTTATTCAGTTTAAAGCCATTATCTGCCTTGGAACCTTGTTGGCAAAACTGTTCTTTCATTGTCAAACCAATCAGATTTACTTTCATGATATAAGAAGTCTGACTTCATTTTTTCAATTCAAATAAATCTGATTTGTGTTTTTGTGACAACCATCTTTGATATTTAATCCTTGCTAGATAAATGAAGAAGACTTGTTTCAAGAGTGTTGCTTGATAGAAATATTTTGACTTTGTCTTTTTTGTTCTTTTTTAGAAACTCTCTTAGCTTTACTTCAGAGCTGTCCCTGAAAAATAGTGAATTCTCTGATGATGAACGTGGGCTATAAATGATGAATTTTTTCATTGAAAATTATAACCAACTTCTGAATATTTCTGAAAATAGCACATTCTATTCTAATTCCTCATTTTTAATTTTTATCTTCATCCTTTATAATAATGTATAAAACAGAAGCCATAAGCCAATTTGTAGTATTTTAAGAAGGCTTTGAAGACAAAATATTATGAACCACTCTTAGTTTAATACTTCAGAATTTTTGTACTCAGGCAATGCAGTATGGTTATATTTACATGGAAGAGATGTGTGCAGTTCTTTTTATAAAGTGAGTAAAGGCACTTGTGGAAGGGGAGGCAATAAAGGAGAATTTAGATGACCTCTCTGCTGTGAAGAAGATTAGTTTTAGGAAAAGGATGAGTGAAAGTGGAAATTTGAAGCCCTGTCCTTTGTTGTTTATCTATTTCTGTGACCTTTAGTAGTATAAATATATGATATTGGAATATCTATATTCTAATATTTATGGTAGCCTCTATTTTATAGTCTGGGAAACTTAAAGAGGTGAAAGAATTGCCTATGGTTGTTAAGCTAGTTGATGGTTTAGTTAAGAACTCCAAATCTTATTTTTCTCCCTGTGTTACACTACCTAGTACACAGTCTGGTATATAATAAATGTTTACTCTACATTGCTTTTTTTTCTCTTTTGGCCACATAGCATGGCATATGGGATCTTAGCTCCCATAACCGTGTGGGAGTATCATCCAGAGATGGAACCCACACTCCCTGTATTGGAAACGCAGTCTTAACCACTAGACCACCAGGGAAGTTCATACTATGTGTTTAATGAAATAATAACTTCATATTGTTTTGTGAACTATTAAATACTTACCATTGGAGTAGTTTCTTGAATTTTGAACTGCTGAATGAATGTAACACTACAGATGATTCACTAAAGAAGAATATTGAAGATACCTCATATTTTTAAAGCACAGTCAAGTTCATCTCACTTTGGTTATTGTGGCTGTGTTACTGTGTCTGTGGAAGTGACTAATAGAGCATCAAAGAATTTAGGCACTTTTAAATGTTTTATCACTTAAGATAGTGACAGTGTATTAGTGTTTATTTGCTTGGGGTCACCTGTCTATATGTAGAGACTACAGTCAGATATCCACGAGGCAAACATACTCATATGTTTATATGACCAGTATATTTTTGTTCTTGTGTTACAGGTATTCTCTTAAACCCAATGACCAAATTTTGGCTGAAGAGAAACACAAGGAACTGTAAGTGCGTTAAACCCTAGGCTGTACATAATTTACTCTGTCTGTGGAATACATGTGTGTAAACAATCTTGATTTTTAACATTCAACAAGGTATAAAATCTAAAGATATAACCAATACTATGTTCTTAATCCTAGTAGGATTAGGATGAATTATACTACATAAGGTTAAGACAAGAAATAATTGTTACCATGGGCACATTAAAGTATGTATTGATAATATATCCCATCATCTAGACTGAGGGCATATTGGGAAATAAGTTGTTTCATTTTCTCCAGATAAAATGTTAGTTCTGACTCTTGCTCCATTGTCTTCCACCCAGTGCTTAAGCTGGAGAGAGATGATTTTGTCATCTTATGAAAAAGTAAATGCTTAACTTTGTTTATCACAACATAAAATACTTTTTTTTTTAATATTCATAGAATTCTCTCTTACAGGTAAAATAACTATATACATGATTTTGGAATATCTCTGTTCCTGTTTTTCTGCCCTGTGGTAGTATCTAAAAGGATAACTTCATTACAGGAACTGTGAGGTTTTTAGCTAAATATTATAGACTTGGTAGTTTAAAAAAATTAATCTCTTGCCTTTCAGTATCATAGGATTGTCCCAAGAGGGGAAGCTAGAAAAGAGTATATGCTTCTGTTTTCTAGTAGTCTACTTTTGTTTTCTCCATCGTGCAGTAAGAAAGTTCTGATAACCTTAATTATTATGCAAATGCATAATGTTAAGTAATAGTGTAGAATTAGGAATTTGAGGCTCACTACACCTTTGGATTGGATTTCACATTATTATTATTATTATTATATGTTTTTAAAACTGAAATATTGACTGAGTGTTGTACAGACCACACTTATTTTGGATGATAGTTAAGGTTCTATCCTATTTATAAATACATTGGTGAACTTTACAAACTTCCTTGGGAGTTTCCTTAATGTCTTACACACCCTTATTTTAACATCTAATTCAAGTCCCTCGCTGATGGCTTAAATGAGGTCTTCATTTGTACTTATATGTATGGAGAATAACTTTCTATAGAAACGAGTGCTTTTCAAGACTTACTTTCTTACCAAGGTTAAGTAATGATTTTTCAGAGGACTTTATAAGTTGCTTTAAAAGAAACAAAACAAAACAGAAACCTCTGTCCTGAATCTTTTCCAAATTACTTTCGTTTCTCTTATTGAAGAGATTGTAGAAAGTATTAATCATAAAGTGGTAAGCTCAATGTATAGGGAGAGGATTTCTTTAAGAGTTCTTACTGTTGATATATCTCATTGTTATGTTCACCTTTCATTAGTGTTTTTATAGTTGTTATGTCTTCATTTAATTATAATCTCCATAGTGGGTTATCAAATTGTCAAGGAGTTTTTGTTGTCTTTCTTTTTAATTTTGGCCTCTTTTATTGGCCCTTCATTTATTTATTTTCATCCATCCTTGTTACCTGGCCTGTGCGGGCCTCCCGCTGCAGCGGCCGGTCTCGCTGCAGAGCACTGGCCCTGGGAGCACGTGCTGGCTCACAGACAGACCGGTCCAGACGCTCCGCGGCATGCGGGATCCTCCATGCCAGGGACGGAACTGGCACCCACTGGACCACCAGGGAAGCCCCTAAGGAGTTTTATATAGTTTCTTTCTTTACAGCTAAGTATTGTCAGTGACATGACTGTCACTGTACCATTGGTTGCTTATTGGTAGGTCTGGGAGCAGAGCCTTTTTGATTTGGGAATTAGGTAAATTAATCAACTAGAAGTCCCTTTGGTCCTTGGAGACTATGACCAGTATTAAAAATTCCAGAAAACTGCAATAATGTGAAGATTTTCATATTATTTCATATGTAACCCATCTTAGTGTGTTAATTCATTTGCAGTTTCTTTAGTCGTCTTTGATATAATTGACCTTCAAGGACAGACTGATTTTTTCCTTTGATTTTATTATGAAAAATTTTAAATGTAGAGTATATAATTAACCATATACTCACCACCTTGATTTTATCATTGACATTTCACCCTAATAGCTTTTTCACCTGCTGTGGCTCGTCAACCAGGTGCAGAGTCCTCGCTGATGGCTTAAATGAGGTCTTCATTTGTACTTATATGTATGGAGAATAACTTTCTATAGAAACGAGTGCTTTTCAAGACTTACTTTCTTACCAAGGTTAAGTAATGATTTTTCAGAGGACTTTATAAGTTGCTTTAAAAGAAACAAAACAAAACAGAAACCTCTGTCCTGAATCTTTTCCAAATTACTTTCGTTTCTCTTATTGAAGAGATTGTAGAAAGTATTAATCATAAAGTGGTAAGCTCAATGTATAGGGAGAGGATTTCTTTAAGAGTTCTTACTGTTGATATATCTCATTGTTATGTTCACCTTTCATTAGTGTTTTTATAGTTGTTATGTCTTCATTTAATTATAATCTCCATAGTGGGTTATCAAATTGTCAAGGAGTTTTTGTTGTCTTTCTTTTTAATTTTGGCCTCTTTTATTGGCCCTTCATTTATTTATTTTCATCCATCCTTGTTACCTGGCCTGTGCGGGCCTCCCGCTGCAGCGGCCGGTCTCGCTGCAGAGCACTGGCCCTGGGAGCACGTGCTGGCTCACAGACAGACCGGTCCGGACGCTCCGCGGCATGCGGGATCCTCCATGCCAGGGACGGAACTGGCACCCACTGGACCACCAGGGAAGCCCCTAAGGAGTTTTATATAGTTTCTTTCTTTACAGCTAAGTATTGTCAGTGACATGACTGTCACTGTACCATTGGTTGCTTATTGGTAGGTCTGGGAGCAGAGCCTTTTTGATTTGGGAATTAGGTAAATTAATCAACTAGAAGTCCCTTTGGTCCTTGGAGACTATGACCAGTATTAAAAATTCCAGAAAACTGCAATAATGTGAAGATTTTCATATTATTTCATATGTAACCCATCTTAGTGTGTTAATTCATTTGCAGTTTCTTTAGTCGTCTTTGATATAATTGACCTTCAAGGACAGACTGATTTTTTTTCCTTTGATTTTATTATGAAAAATTTTAAATGTAGAGTATATAATTAACCATATACTCACCACCTTGATTTTATCATTGACATTTCACCCTAATAGCTTTTTCACCTGCTGTGGCTCGTCAACCAGGTGCAGAGAGAATAGTGAGTGCAGCGAGATGATAAGAATATATACACACATCTATGCAGAGAGAAAGGATGGGAAAGTGGGGGTGCTCAAGTCCTCTTAGATGAAGGCCCAGAACACGCTCACACAGCCTGCTTTTATTGAGAACTTAAGCATCCAGGTGTTTGCAGGGAATGATATTAGCATGGGCTGGGAGTCAGTCACAGCCCTGATCAGTAATAACCCTCGTGACTAAGTTGCTTATGTTATCTGCTTAATGGAAAGGGCGCACTACAGCTGGGGGGCAGCTAGACCAGCAAGAAGTTAAGGAGTCCGTGCACTGACCCGGTGTTCCAAAGTTCCCAGTAGGTCTCCCACCTGTTGCTAATCAGAATGACCCAGCTGATGAGCTCATGTGAATTGAATTGACTTGTTTTTCTCTTAATTCTTTCATTTCCAAGATGATTTTCTCCTGGCTAAGCCAAAGCTGCAAAAGCCTCCATTGGTTTGTTTCTCCACATTCACCTGTCCATTTTTTTTTGTCTGTCCATTATTACTTCATCTGAATTTTGAAAACATCTCAAAAGAAAATTGCAAACATCAGTATGTTTCCCCATAAATATTTCAATATGCATACCATCACTAGAGTTGAATATTTTAAAGTTTTTTGTATTTACATGTAAAAATTCTCATATATTGGAACACACAAATCTTGTGTATATTTGCTGAGTTTTGACAAATATGTAAATATTTGTAACCCAATCGTCTGTCAGGATATAGAACATTGCCATCATCACAGAAAATTCTTTTATTCCTCTCTGCTCCTACTCTCTGTGAGGTAGCCATTATTATGATTCTTCTTCTACTATAGATTAAATTTTTCCTGTTCCAGAATTTCTTATTAATGGAATCATTTTTGTTTATTCTTTGATTATTGACCTTCAAGGACAGACTGATTTTTTCCTTTGATTTTATTATGAAAAATTTTAAATGTAGAGTATATAATTAACCATATACTCACCACCTTGATTTTATCATTGACATTTCACCCTAATAGCTTTTTCACCTGCTGTGGCTCGTCAACCAGGTGCAGAGAGAATAGTGAGTGCAGCGAGATGATAAGAATATATACACACATCTATGCAGAGAGAAAGGATGGGAAAGTGGGGGTGCTCAAGTCCTCTTAGATGAAGGCCCAGAACACGCTCACACAGCCTGCTTTTATTGAGAACTTAAGCATCCAGGTGTTTGCAGGGAATGATATTAGCATGGGCTGGGAGTCAGTCACAGCCCTGATCAGTAATAACCCTCGTGACTAAGTTGCTTATGTTATCTGCTTAATGGAAAGGGCGCACTACAGCTGGGGGGCAGCTAGACCAGCAAGAAGTTAAGGAGTCCGTGCACTGACCCGGTGTTCCAAAGTTCCCAGTAGGTCTCCCACCTGTTGCTAATCAGAATGACCCAGCTGATGAGCTCATGTGAATTGAATTGACTTGTTTTTCTCTTAATTCTTTCATTTCCAAGATGATTTTCTCCTGGCTAAGCCAAAGCTGCAAAAGCCTCCATTGGTTTGTTTCTCCACATTCACCTGTCCATTTTTTTTGTCTGTCCATTATTACTTCATCTGAATTTTGAAAACATCTCAAAAGAAAATTGCAAACATCAGTATGTTTCCCCATAAATATTTCAATATGCATACCATCACTAGAGTTGAATATTTTAAAGTTTTTTGTATTTACATGTAAAAATTCTCATATATTGGAACACACAAATCTTGTGTATATTTGCTGAGTTTTGACAAATATGTAAATATTTGTAACCCAATCGTCTGTCAGGATATAGAACATTGCCATCATCACAGAAAATTCTTTTATTCCTCTCTGCTCCTACTCTCTGTGAGGTAGCCATTATTATGATTCTTCTTCTACTATAGATTAAATTTTTCCTGTTCCAGAATTTCTTATTAATGGAATCATGTGTATGTTCTGTTTTACATAGTGTTTCTTTCACTTAGTATAATGTTTTTAGATTCTTTCATGTTGCATGAATTAGTTGATTTCTTTTTATTGTTTATTAACATTCCATGGTTTATCTTTTCTCTTAGTGGTAGACATATGAATAAAGTTGCTGTTAATATTTTTGTACAAGTCTTGGTGAACATGTTTTTATTTTTCATGGATAAGTACTGAGGAGTATATTTGCTGCTGAGTCACTATGATATAGGGTAACAGTATATTTGGTTCTACAAGGAATGACTAGATTATCTTAAACAGTACTGTTTTACATTCCTACCAACGATATATGAGAGTTCTAGTTGCTCTAGATCCTGATTACCATTTGGTATTTGTTGTTCTTGCTGATTTTAGTTACTCTGGTGGATATTTGGTTGTATTTCATTGTGGCTTACTTTTCATTTCCATGGTGGCTAATGATATTGAGCAGTTTTTCATTTGCTTATTAGCCATATATATATTCTTTGGTGAAGAATCTGTCCAAACCTTTTGCTGATGAAAAAAATTGGATTGTTTTGTCTTTTCATATGTTTTTATTGTCTTTTCATATATTCTGTGCCACAGTGTGTCAGCTGGGTGCATGGAGAATAATAGTGGGTGTGACGAGACATTAAGAAATATACACACACATACAGAGAGACAGGATGGAAACAAGGAGCTCAAGATCTTTTGGGTCAAGGCCCTGAACACATTCACCAGTCCACTTTTATTGAGAGCTTAAGCATCCAGGTGTTTACAGGGAATGATATTAGCATGGGCTGGGAGTCATTCACAGCCCTGATCAATAATTACCCTTGTGACTCTAAGTTGCTTACGTTATCTCCTCAGTGGAAAGGGTGCACTATAGCTGGTGGGTAACTAGACCAGCAAGAAGTTAAGGAATCTGTTCTGTGTGCACATGCAGCATTCTAACGTGCACTGACCCAGCGTTCCAAAGTCCACAGCAGATCTCGCACCTGTTGCTGATCAGTATTGACGCCAGCTAATGAGCCCATGTGAATCGAATCAATTTGTTTTTGTCTTAGTTCTTTCATTTCCAGGATGTTTTTCTCCTGGCTTGGCCAAAGCTGTGAAAACTTCCACTGGTTTGTTTCCCTGCAATTCTGGTACCAATCTATATCAAATGTATGTCTTACAATTTTCCTCCAGTCCCAGGTGTACCTTTTTCCTTAATAGTTTCGTTTATTAACATTCCATGGTTTATCTTTTCTCTTAGTGGTAGACATATGAATAAAGTTGCTGTTAATATTTTTGTACAAGTCTTGGTGAACATGTTTTTATTTTTCATGGATAAGTACTGAGGAGTATATTTGCTGCTGAGTCACTATGATATAGGGTAACAGTATATTTGGTTCTACAAGGAATGACTAGATTATCTTAAACAGTACTGTTTTACATTCCTACCAACGATATATGAGAGTTCTAGTTGCTCTAGATCCTGATTACCATTTGGTATTTGTTGTTCTTGCTGATTTTAGTTACTCTGGTGGATATTTGGTTGTATTTCATTGTGGCTTACTTTTCATTTCCATGGTGGCTAATGATATTGAGCAGTTTTTCATTTGCTTATTAGCCATATATATATTCTTTGGTGAAGAATCTGTCCAAACCTTTTGCTGATGAAAAAATTGGATTGTTTTGTCTTTTCATATGTTTTTATTGTCTTTTCATATATTCTGTGCCACAGTGTGTCAGCTGGGTGCATGGAGAATAATAGTGGGTGTGACGAGACATTAAGAAATATACACACACATACAGAGAGACAGGATGGAAACAAGGAGCTCAAGATCTTTTGGGTCAAGGCCCTGAACACATTCACCAGTCCACTTTTATTGAGAGCTTAAGCATCCAGGTGTTTACAGGGAATGATATTAGCATGGGCTGGGAGTCATTCACAGCCCTGATCAATAATTACCCTTGTGACTCTAAGTTGCTTACGTTATCTCCTCAGTGGAAAGGGTGCACTATAGCTGGTGGGTAACTAGACCAGCAAGAAGTTAAGGAATCTGTTCTGTGTGCACATGCAGCATTCTAACGTGCACTGACCCAGCGTTCCAAAGTCCACAGCAGATCTCGCACCTGTTGCTGATCAGTATTGACGCCAGCTAATGAGCCCATGTGAATCGAATCAATTTGTTTTTGTCTTAGTTCTTTCATTTCCAGGATGTTTTTCTCCTGGCTTGGCCAAAGCTGTGAAAACTTCCACTGGTTTGTTTCCCTGCAATTCTGGTACCAATCTATATCAAATGTATGTCTTACAATTTTTTCCTCCAGTCCCAGGTGTACCTTTTTCCTTAATAGTTTCTTTTGACAAGCAAGTTTTAAATTTGTATAAAGTCTAACTTATGGATTTTTACCTTTCTGATTATTGCTTTCTTTGTTCACCTAAACAACTTTTCCTTGCCCGCAGTTTATGAAGATACTCTTATATTTTTCTTTAAAAACTATGGTTTGAGCTTTTTCATTTAGGTTTGTGATTTATTATACGTTAATATTTGTCCATGATGGGATGTAGATGCTGAGTTTTTTTTTAACCTGGATTGATATCTAGTTATTTCAGTACCATTTGCTGAATAGACGTTACTTGTCTACTGAATTGTTTTGATGTCCTTGCTGAAAGTCAGATAACCATAGAAATATGAATTTATTCTGTTCTGTTGATTTCTTTGTCACTCTTTATGCCAGTAACACAGTATATGGAAATCAGTTGGTGTAAGTCCTCCAACTTTGTTCTTTTACAAGATTACTTTGAATGTACTAGATCCTTTACATTGCCATTTGTTTTAGAATCAGCTTATCATTTTCCTCACAAAAGTCTTTTAAGATGATCATGGGGATGCTATATCTTTTTTAAAAGTGTTTATTTCTTCCTTAATTTCTCTCAGTGCTTTGTAGTTCTTAATAACTACGTTTTGCTTGTCTTTAGGCCAAATGAATTTAATACTAGCTTTTATGATTGTGAATTTAGAAATGATTGAGGGTTTCAAGTTATATTTTTACCTAGAATGTGTTAAATTTGGATAGATGATTTTTTCTTCTCACAGTACCTAGTACGTCTTCTGGATATACTGTCACAGAGCTTTGGTAAAGTGGCTCTATCTTGTCAGCAGTATCAAGTGTAAAATGACAGAGTGTAAATCATGTGCCCTGTTCCAGAATTTTGTGTTAGGCCACTTGGAAGATCTTTGGGATTTGACTGTTATATACTTCTTATCATTCTTACAGATTTTTATCCCTCTCTGAATATATTATTTTTATAAGTTAGCATTTATCACTAAAAGTATATTGGAATTATTGTTTGTCTACCATACCTCCATTGTAAGCTGTGTATGAAAATTAGGGATGTTCCTAATCTTTGTCAGCTTTGGTTAAAATGAATATCATTATGCTATTCCAGAGACTGGAGAAGAGGGGTAAGTATTTAGGTCAAATTTGTCATAGTAGAGAAACTCTTCAGGGTGTGTAATGTGATGAAAGATTAATGAGCTTAAGGATTTTTACCTTTCTGATTATTGCTTTCTTTGTTCACCTAAACAACTTTTCCTTGCCCGCAGTTTATGAAGATACTCTTATATTTTTCTTTAAAAACTATGGTTTGAGCTTTTTCATTTAGGTTTGTGATTTATTATACGTTAATATTTGTCCATGATGGGATGTAGATGCTGAGTTTTTTTTTAACCTGGATTGATATCTAGTTATTTCAGTACCATTTGCTGAATAGACGTTACTTGTCTACTGAATTGTTTTGATGTCCTTGCTGAAAGTCAGATAACCATAGAAATATGAATTTATTCTGTTCTGTTGATTTCTTTGTCACTCTTTATGCCAGTAACACAGTATATGGAAATCAGTTGGTGTAAGTCCTCCAACTTTGTTCTTTTACAAGATTACTTTGAATGTACTAGATCCTTTACATTGCCATTTGTTTTAGAATCAGCTTATCATTTTCCTCACAAAAGTCTTTTAAGATGATCATGGGGATGCTATATCTTTTTAACAGTGTTTATTTCTTCCTTAATTTCTCTCAGTGCTTTGTAGTTCTTAATAACTACGTTTTGCTTGTCTTTAGGCCAAATGAATTTAATACTAGCTTTTATGATTGTGAATTTAGAAATGATTGAGGGTTTCAAGTTATATTTTTACCTAGAATGTGTTAAATTTGGATAGATGATTTTTTCTTCTCACAGTACCTAGTACGTCTTCTGGATATACTGTCACAGAGCTTTGGTAAAGTGGCTCTATCTTGTCAGCAGTATCAAGTGTAAAATGACAGAGTGTAAATCATGTGCCCTGTTCCAGAATTTTGTGTTAGGCCACTTGGAAGATCTTTGGGATTTGACTGTTATATACTTCTTATCATTCTTACAGATTTTTATCCCTCTCTGAATATATTATTTTTATAAGTTAGCATTTATCACTAAAAGTATATTGGAATTATTGTTTGTCTACCATACCTCCATTGTAAGCTGTGTATGAAAATTAGGGATGTTCCTAATCTTTGTCAGCTTTGGTTAAAATGAATATCATTATGCTATTCCAGAGACTGGAGAAGAGGGGTAAGTATTTAGGTCAAATTTGTCATAGTAGAGAAACTCTTCAGGGTGTGTAATGTGATGAAAGATTAATAGCTCAGAGCTTAAGTTAAGGCAACTGGTCTGGAAAAAAATGTACGATGTTATGATAGGAAAGTACATTTTATTGATTGAAGCAGATTTTTAGGTTAGGCCTTATCTTTCATTACTATTTAGCATCAAAAATAACCCATTTTCTAGGTTACTCTTTGCTTTACTTTCTTTATTTAAATTAAAAAAGAGAAGATGTTGGAAAGGAGTCTAGAATCTTATTAGGAATTAAATGACCTGTGTTTTAATATACACATTTTACAGAAAACAAAGAATTTCCAACTCTCTTAAAAGGCAAGTGTTACTATTGCATTAATCTTAAATGATCTAGTGTCTTTTCCAGTGCAGTAGTTAATTGTGTAGAATACTGTGCAGTTATTAACATGTTTTTAGGAAAATATTTAATATTGTGATGATTAAATAGTTGAATAAGGTTGCTTGTAGATAGAATTGTCGTAGAGTAGTAGATCTGTGGGTGATGGAAATATGGGTAAATTTTATTTTTTTCTTTGTACTATTATATGTGTTTTAAATCTTCTATAATGGGTTGTGTTAGTATTATAACCAGAAAAAAGAAAGATTGAAAGAAATGGAAAACTTCCTAAATGTAAAGTGTTTACAACATGTACTGATCTGTTACAAGATGAACTTCTTTGAGTTTATGGTCATAATTGGTGAACAAAGTTAGCAAACATAATGATGGTCTAAAGGTTGAAAGGACACAACTTTTTTTTTTTTTTTTTATAGTGTAACATGAAGTCTTCTTTTTTTAAAAAATTAATTTATTCATTTTTATCCATCTTTATTCTTTGGACTGTGTGGACCTCCCATTGCAGTGGCCTCTCTCATGGCAGAACACCGGCTCTGGGTGCATGCCTCCAGAGCGCTGGCTCATAATTGGACACGTTGGTCCAGCCGCTCCATGGCAAGTGGGATCTTCCCAGGCTGGGGATCCAATGGGTGCCCCTTGTACTGCCAAGGCGGACTGTTCACCCACTGGACCATCAGGAGAGAGAGCCCTGAAGTCTTCTTTTTTAGTAACTAGTGCTTATTCAACAAGGATCTTATACTTATTAGGACATGCTTGATTGATTTGGCATTGGTTGCTTATCTTAATTCTTTTGGCTACTGGTTTTCTGTAGATTTTGACCTATACACCTAAGAAAGCTTTTGGTTGAGTATGCCCAGGTAAGACCTGAATATTAGTTAAAAAAAACTCAACAGCAGCCCTTCCTGAAAACTGCTCCTAAATGATTTCATTTGTATTTTGCGCTTAAAATAGCTGAGATCTCTTTGTGTTCAAGACCAAGCTCTTAAAAATATCGTAAAAGATGTAGGTATAAAACAAAAATAATTATTCAATTAATAATTCATGCTTTATTTCCATAAAGCATTGTTATCTGTTTCTTAGTGCTAATCTGTTGAAAACCTTGATTAATCATGATATTGTAAGTTGAAGTATTACATTAATTAACTTTGAAAGTATACCTTAATTCTTTGTATACCAATAGGAGCGTTTAAGAACTAATTATTTTGATATTACCTTGTGGTAAATATTAAGTGCGCTTTTATTTAAAATATTCTCAGGACCCCATATGTCATGATTCCGGCT
Source organism: Tragulus kanchil (assembly GCA_022376925.1). Classification (NCBI taxonomy): domain Eukaryota; kingdom Metazoa; phylum Chordata; class Mammalia; order Artiodactyla; family Tragulidae; genus Tragulus; species Tragulus kanchil. Next base: position 49,987,478 of record JAIOJX010000005.1, read on the forward strand.
TCTTATACATTTAGTCACTTAGGCTTTACACTTGTCATTCCTGTGTGGCGAAGACTGCCATGCAAGAAAACAGGGAGGACTGGTAAGCAATGGGAGTGACACTCTTTAAGCATAATGTCTTTTCTCAAATTGCTGTTTTGTACATACTGAAGAATCTGAGAGGTGATTTTTAAGTAGTGAAGGCCAAGAAATTAAATTTGTAGTTTAATTAACCCAAAACTTTAGAATTTATGCTTTGTGCTGTATGTGGTCAAATAATGAACTGGTTTCATTAGTCTACAGATTTTTCTCAGTCTACCAGCATTTTAATTTTCTAAGTGGAAATATTTAAAATAAATCAGAAAAAAATCACTATTTTATTGAATAAGTATTTTTTCACCTACGTATTAGTTACTGTGCTAGGTACTGTTTAAAAGAAAGGTACTGATTTCATTTATTAATGTAGATTTGCTCCTCAATTAATAGTTCACATTTTTTATTTTTTTTTACATTTCAAATCTTTCTTTTAGTTGAAAAAGATGAAATGTACTTTTCTTTCCTTATCTTGTCTCTGTCAGATCTTACACAGAATAAATATAGCAAAAGAAAAGAAGGAGGGAAAAAAAAAAAGAACAAGTTTACCAGAAGTTACTATGTTTTTCAAAGGAGGTCTCTGCATTGATTTTTTCAAAGAATATTCCCCCACACTGGAAACTGGTACTAGGTATTAACAGAAGAATATTCAAATAAGACAAACATGAATTTGAATCATCATTCAGTGTTCATCAGCAATAACTGTGGTTTTTGCTGTTTAGTCACTCAGTTTGTGATAACTCTTTGCAACTCCATGGACTATAGCCCACCAGGCTCCTCTGTCCATGGGCCCCTCCAGGCAAGAATACCAGAGTGGGTTGCCATTTCCTTCTCCAAATAGTTCACATTTTAAAACAGTTTCATAATTGGAGATTTTGTAATAGTGAATTCTCTTACCATTGGACATCTGCAGTTATTGGAGTTAGAACTCTTGTTTTCATTTATGAGTATCTAAATCTGTATTAGATTGAATGGAATATTGAGATCAGGTCATAAAGATTCATATAAGGAAAGATAAAAATTGGCCTGAGAGGCAAATTTCAAAGGCAAATATAAATAAATTCAAAAGTATATCCATACCACTTAACACAGACAGAAGTAACTTGCTATCTGAGAATATTTTTTGCTGTATAGCATGGGAGAAGCCTCTTTTAGAAGAGGTTTACAATTTATTTGGCTTTTCAAGATAGCTACCTGTTTAAAGCATGGAGAACCTTTTTAAAGAAATTAAATTTGTAGTTTAATTAACCCAAAACTTTAGAATTTATGCTTTGTGCTGTATGTGGTCAAATAATGAACTGGTTTCATTAGTCTACAGATTTTCTCAGTCTACCAGCATTTTAATTTTCTAAGTGGAAATATTTAAAATAAATCAGAAAAAAATCACTATTTTATTGAATAAGTATTTTTTCACCTACGTATTAGTTACTGTGCTAGGTACTGTTTAAAAGAAAGGTACTGATTTCATTTATTAATGTAGATTTGCTCCTCAATTAATAGTTCACATTTTTTATTTTTTTTAAATTTCAAATCTTTCTTTTAATTGTAAAAGATGAAATGTACTTTTCTTTCCTTATCTTGTCTCTGTCAGATCTTACACAGAATAAATATAGCAAAAGAAAAGAAGGAGGGAAAAAAAAAAAGAACAAGTTTACCAGAAGTTACTATGTTTTTCAAAGGAGGTCTCTGCATTGATTTTTTCAAAGAATATTCCCCCACACTGGAAACTGGTACTAGGTATTAACAGAAGAATATTCAAATAAGACAAACATGAATTTGAATCATCATTCAGTGTTCATCAGCAATAACTGTGGTTTTTTTTGCTGTTTAGTCACTCAGTTTGTGATAACTCTTTGCAACTCCATGGACTATAGCCCACCAGGCTCCTCTGTCCATGGGCCCCTCCAGGCAAGAATACCAGAGTGGGTTGCCATTTCCTTCTCCAAATAGTTCACATTTTAAAACAGTTTCATAATTGGAGATTTTGTAATAGTGAATTCTCTTACCATTGGACATCTGCAGTTATTGGAGTTAGAACTCTTGTTTTCATTTATGAGTATCTAAATCTGTATTAGATTGAATGGAATATTGAGATCAGGTCATAAAGATTCATATAAGGAAAGATAAAAATTGGCCTGAGAGGCAAATTTCAAAGGCAAATATAAATAAATTCAAAAGTATATCCATACCACTTAACACAGACAGAAGTAACTTGCTATCTGAGAATATTTTTTGCTGTAAAGCATGGGAGAAGCCTCTTTTTAGAAGAGGTTTACATTTATTTATTTGGCTTTTCAAGATAGCTACCAAGATAAAGGGTGAATTTTTATAAGCAATTCATGCTGTTTTAGATGTGGAGTATATTTTACCTTTTGTTGCTAAATGAGTTCTCCTTACTATTTTTTTATGTGAAAAATTTATTTTGTTGGAATTAGACCTTTTCCTTGGAAGAATGAGAAGTGCCTTGCATTTGGAATTCAGATATACACAGCATTTATGTCATTGACTCCCTTCAACTCACTCAATGGAGTTGGAGGAATTTTCATATCACCACTAGAACTGTTTTCTCTAGAATATAGCAATCTTCTTTGATCCAAGTTATTTAATTTAGTCCTTAAATTTAGAAATTTTATCCAATTGGGGCTTCCCTGGTGGTCCAGTGGGTAGAGAGTCCTCCTTGCACTGCAAGGGACGCCAGTTTGGTCCCTGGCACGGGAAGATCCTACGTGCCGTGGAGCGGCTGGACCTGTGTGTCCAATTGCAAGCCAGCGCTCTGGAGCACATGCTCCCAGAACCAGTGCTCTGCTAAAGGAGAGGCCATTGTAATGGGAGGCCCACACAGGCCAAAGAACAAAAATAGATGAAAAATAAATAAATGAGAGACCAATAAAAAAGTTGCCAAAATTAAAAAAAAAATTATCGAATTAAATACATTTAGGGTTACGATGAAATGGGAGAAAATAAATAAATTATGTAAGAGTTATGAAGCAGGAGTATTGGACAGGACACTATTAGATCTTAGTCTTTGGTTCATTGTAGAAGTATTACAGTATCTTAGAGAACAATGCCCAGTTTCTTAACCAGCAGGGAAGATTTTTAAGTATTTAAGTGGCATGTTTAAGAATGCTCAGAGCCCTTGGAAACAATCAGGAACATCTGATACACTCTTAAATTCATTATTATGATAGTGTGGTTTAGTAATTCTTTGAAAATATCAAGATTATTTTATAATAGTAATGTAAGAATGTTTGCCATAATAATATTGAGATCAGGTCATAAAGATTCATATAAGGAAAGATAAAAATTGGCCTGAGAGGCAAATTTCAAAGGCAAATATAAATAAATTCAAAAGTATATCCATACCACTTAACACAGACAGAAGTAACTTGCTATCTGAGAATATTTTTTGCTGTAAAGCATGGGAGAAGCCTCTTTTTAGAAGAGGTTTACATTTATTTATTTGGCTTTTCAAGATAGCTACCAAGATAAAGGGTGAATTTTTATAAGCAATTCATGCTGTTTTAGATGTGGAGTATATTTTACCTTTTGTTGCTAAATGAGTTCTCCTTACTATTTTTTTATGTGAAAAATTTATTTTGTTGGAATTAGACCTTTTCCTTGGAAGAATGAGAAGTGCCTTGCATTTGGAATTCAGATATACACAGCATTTATGTCATTGACTCCCTTCAACTCACTCAATGGAGTTGGAGGAATTTTCATATCACCACTAGAACTGTTTTCTCTAGAATATAGCAATCTTCTTTGATCCAAGTTATTTAATTTAGTCCTTAAATTTAGAAATTTTATCCAATTGGGGCTTCCCTGGTGGTCCAGTGGGTAGAGAGTCCTCCTTGCACTGCAAGGGACGCCAGTTTGGTCCCTGGCACGGGAAGATCCTACGTGCCGTGGAGCGGCTGGACCTGTGTGTCCAATTGCAAGCCAGCGCTCTGGAGCACATGCTCCCAGAACCAGTGCTCTGCTAAAGGAGAGGCCATTGTAATGGGAGGCCCACACAGGCCAAAGAACAAAAATAGATGAAAAATAAATAAATGAGAGACCAATAAAAAAGTTGCCAAAATTAAAAAAAAAATTATCGAATTAAATACATTTAGGGTTACGATGAAATGGGAGAAAATAAATAAATTATGTAAGAGTTATGAAGCAGGAGTATTGGACAGGACACTATTAGATCTTAGTCTTTGGTTCATTGTAGAAGTATTACAGTATCTTAGAGAACAATGCCCAGTTTCTTAACCAGCAGGGAAGATTTTTAAGTATTTAAGTGGCATGTTTAAGAATGCTCAGAGCCCTTGGAAACAATCAGGAACATCTGATACACTCTTAAATTCATTATTATGATAGTGTGGTTTAGTAATTCTTTGAAAATATCAAGATTATTTTATAATAGTAATGTAAGAATGTTTGCCTATAAAGCTGATAGGAGTTTTTCATTGCAAATGCCAAAGAGAAAAAAAAGTAAGCATGAGAAGTGAAAGGTCAGAACTGAAATAAAGAGCATCTAGGACCAGCAATGAGGTTACATGGTTAGTAGTTTAGATCTTTTAAATTATAGACTTAAGACTCTAGAAATGAACCACAGAATTAGGTTACCCTGCCTTTTAATGACAGCACTGGACCAGAATCCAAATCTCCTGATTCTCATTTAAATGCTTTTTCTATCACACCAAGCAGCTCCCTAAAAACATATCTATTTTTTAAATAAAAGGGATTGATACTTGTTGTAAGACCCAGTAACTGATTATAATAAAGTCAATAACTGAATTAAGGCTCAGTGCTGATTAAATTTTACAGTAGTATGGTTTTAGAAATAATTCATACTCACTGAGTGAGTTGAAGGGAGTCAGTGACATAAATGCTGTGTGTATCTGAATTCCAAATGCAAGGCACTTCTCATTCTTCCAAGGAAAGGGTCTATTTTGGTCAACAAGGTTCTAAAAACCTTTAGAGAAGTTTATGAAATGTCATATTTGTATTTGTAATTTAGTTTATACATTTTATAGTCACATATTATGTGAAATGATTTTTAAATTATTTTTTCTTTTTTGCTTCTCATTTGTTTGAAAATCTGGAATTTTCATCTCACCACTAGAACTGTTTTCTCTAGAATACAGCAATCTTCTTTGATCCAAGTTATTTGTTTTTTTTTTGTTTTTGTTTATTTTTGGGGGCAGGGGTCGGGTTGGGGAAGGAGGGGAGCAGGCGGGCTACTTCTATTGGTCTTTCATTTCTCTGTTTTCATCTGTCTTTGTTCTTTGGCTTCTGCAGGCCTCCCATCCTGGTGGCATCTGTTGTCCCAGAGCGCTAGCTCTGGGCGCATGCGCTCCAGAGCTCCGGCTCGGTGATTGGACACATCAGTCCAGCCGCTCCGCGGCACGTGGGATCTTCCCAGGCCAGGGATCGAACTGGCGCCCCTTGCACTGCAAGGCGGTGTCCTTATCCACTGGACCACCAGGGGAAGCCCTGATCCAAGTTATTTGATTCCATGTATGATTCTTTCATTGGACATTTTATTCTAAGCTACAAATGCCTGTTACATGGAAAGCACTTTTTGTCATTGTTTGGGAAATATTTTTTAATTGGTTTTGTAATACATAGGCGTGATCTTTTTATGACTATTCACTATATTGCTTTTCTGAAACTGTGCCTCCAGGAATAAGTACTAAATGTGTGTGCAAATTCTTTGTTCCTTCTTTTTTATTATTTAAACTAATATTATCAGGTTACTTTTGTAAGAATCCCAAACTAGCATTGATTGAATTTATTTCAGGCAACTACAAATGGTTCTAGAGTTCACCCGTCTGGTGAATTTTTGACTGTGCTCTCGCTTTAGAATTCTAGGATTCCATAGTTTCTTCTTATCTGTTGTTATACCTGGATTATGAAACTTTTGAAAGGTTTGTTTAAATATTTTATTGTTTAGAAGAAATTTATTATCCCTGTCATTAAAGGAGAAGAACTCATTACAAAAGATAATTTTTGTGTTAAATTTGGTCATATATTCATGCATATATGTTTAGATGAATGAAAGGCATATGGTATTAGTGGTAAAACCTTAAAAGCCTCAATGGATTAATCCTAAATTGCCGCCTTCTGCTTTTGAAAAATGTATGGTGTTTGAGAGTTAGCATTAGAAGAAACTGAGTTTCTATATATTTGCCACAGATTGTAACCTTGGTGTATCAGTTAAGATTCAGTTCTACTATGAGTAATAAGAAATAAGAAATCCATTATAGGGAGTAAATCTTATTCATTGTGAGAAAAACTAGGGAAACCCAAAAAGGATTAGTCACAAACCAGTCCTTGTGTGTGGTTTAATTGGAGCTTTCAGGAAGCAGCTATGTGCGCTCAGCTGCTGGAGTGAACTGTGAGGAGAGTTGGATTGTTGGCTCTTTGAAGCTACCACTTCTGTGCATTTTCAGTTGAACATTTGGTCATGGGCTTGGGTCTAGTTTGGAAAGTGAGCTGGAGGTGGAGTGGAGATAAATAAGGATACATTGAAATTCTGTCCATAGCTTTCTGTCTTCACTACCTCTAAACCAGTAATTACCCTTGGAGTGAAATGGCCAGTGTTTCCCTTGCATGTCCCAAATTGTACACAAATTTCTCTTGCGGCTAATCCCAACCTAAAACCACATAGGGAAGGAAATTCTGGGAAATGTAGTTCTGGTTGGAACGCTGGCTTACTTGGGTTAATCACTTCATCTCTTGAATATAACATCCTCATTTGTAAAATAAAGATACTTTCATTTTATCTTTAGATTTACTGAGGATTACATGAAATTATATATGTGAAATATGTACTGGAGTCTGGCAGGCTACAGTCCATGGGGTCGAGAAGAGTCAGACATGACTGAGCACAGCAGCACACATACATGGAAAACTTTTGAACTGTTGTCGTTCAGTTGCTAAGTTGTGTCTGACTCTGAACTATAAGGGACCAAAAAGGTTAGTTGTGATATACATTTTTTTGAGTATGATAATGTTCATAAAAACACTCTTGAACTGGCTTCTGCTCTTAGGGAAGCTTAACTATCTCAAAAAGCGGACTGGCTAGTGCTTTGTTACTTCATTATTATCCATTAACCAAAAATTTTTTTCGTAACTGGATATATTCATGCATATATGTTTAGATGAATGAAAGGCATATGGTATTAGTGGTAAAACCTTAAAAGCCTCAATGGATTAATCCTAAATTGCCGCCTTCTGCTTTTGAAAAATGTATGGTGTTTGAGAGTTAGCATTAGAAGAAACTGAGTTTCTATATATTTGCCACAGATTGTAACCTTGGTGTATCAGTTAAGATTCAGTTCTACTATGAGTAATAAGAAATAAGAAATCCATTATAGGGAGTAAATCTTATTCATTGTGAGAAAAACTAGGGAAACCCAAAAAGGATTAGTCACAAACCAGTCCTTGTGTGTGGTTTAATTGGAGCTTTCAGGAAGCAGCTATGTGCGCTCAGCTGCTGGAGTGAACTGTGAGGAGAGTTGGATTGTTGGCTCTTTGAAGCTACCACTTCTGTGCATTTTCAGTTGAACATTTGGTCATGGGCTTGGGTCTAGTTTGGAAAGTGAGCTGGAGGTGGAGTGGAGATAAATAAGGATACATTGAAATTCTGTCCATAGCTTTCTGTCTTCACTACCTCTAAACCAGTAATTACCCTTGGAGTGAAATGGCCAGTGTTTCCCTTGCATGTCCCAAATTGTACACAAATTTCTCTTGCGGCTAATCCCAACCTAAAACCACATAGGGAAGGAAATTCTGGGAAATGTAGTTCTGGTTGGAACGCTGGCTTACTTGGGTTAATCACTTCATCTCTTGAATATAACATCCTCATTTGTAAAATAAAGATACTTTCATTTTATCTTTAGATTTACTGAGGATTACATGAAATTATATATGTGAAATATGTACTGGAGTCTGGCAGGCTACAGTCCATGGGGTCGAGAAGAGTCAGACATGACTGAGCACAGCAGCACACATACATGGAAAACTTTTGAACTGTTGTCGTTCAGTTGCTAAGTTGTGTCTGACTCTGAACTATAAGGGACCAAAAAGGTTAGTTGTGATATACATTTTTTTGAGTATGATAATGTTCATAAAAACACTCTTGAACTGGCTTCTGCTCTTAGGGAAGCTTAACTATCTCTCACAAAAAATTGCGGACTGGCTAGTGCTTTGTTACTTCATTATTATCCATTAAGCAAATAGTTTCTTTAATTAACTACTTCTCTTTTAGTCTATTCCTTAATCCCTCTGAATATAGTTTCTGAGTTTCAGGCATAAAATTGTTCAGAAAAAAAGACAGTGGTCTTTTTTGCTTTCTATGTTTTTGTTTTTTTTAAGTGGAAAGGGTAAAGGGGTTACCACTCTGGAAACTTTATCCAGAGCTTTTTAGTCCAGTGTAGTTCATTAATCTTTTGCTGCAAATAATCTACTTGACACATACTTTACTTTGTGTTATCAGTGGGGTCCATATTCATTAAGGTCAGCATGGGTTGGGGGGAGTAGAAAATGCTGTGTTGAGTTCTTTTTCTTCTTGGTCTACAACCGACATGACAGATAGTCATGGGAGTGAAGCTATGACAGATATCAACCTGAAAAATAATACAAGGGTTATGCTGACACAGTTTGTGTTCCCTTAAGGATTGAGTCACACAGTTTGGAAATGATATGAATTTAGAAATCAGCTTGGAAAAACTTTTAGTATCTGTTAGCAGCCAGTGCTCTTGAAAACTACTAACTATAATTAATATTTTCTCTACTAACATTTATTAATGATTTCTTTTTAGAATGTCTGGAAAAATTGAATAACCCTTGAGAGCAAGAGAAGAGAGCATTATTTACTCTTCTGCTCTAATCTTCATAGCAGCTCTATGAGATAGATATAATCATTCCTATTTTACAGGAAACTAAAGCTTCAGTCAGTTCAGTTCTGCCACTCAGTCGATCTTTAGATTTACTGAGGATTACATGAAATTATATATGTGAAATATGTACTGGAGTCTGGCAGGCTACAGTCCATGGGGTCGAGAAGAGTCAGACATGACTGAGCACAGCAGCACACATACATGGAAAACTTTTGAACTGTTGTCGTTCAGTTGCTAAGTTGTGTCTGACTCTGAACTATAAGGGACCAAAAAGGTTAGTTGTGATATACATTTTTTTGAGTATGATAATGTTCATAAAAACACTCTTGAACTGGCTTCTGCTCTTAGGGAAGCTTAACTATCTCTCACAAAAAATTGCGGACTGGCTAGTGCTTTGTTACTTCATTATTATCCATTAAGCAAATAGTTTCTTTAATTAACTACTTCTCTTTTAGTCTATTCCTTAATCCCTCTGAATATAGTTTCTGAGTTTCAGGCATAAAATTGTTCAGAAAAAAAGACAGTGGTCTTTTTTGCTTTCTATGTTTTTGTTTTTTTTAAGTGGAAAGGGTAAGGTGTTACCACTCTGGAAACTTTATCCAGAGCTTTTTAGTCCAGTGTAGTTCATTAATCTTTTGCTGCAAATAATCTACTTGACACATACTTTACTTTGTGTTATCAGTGGGGTCCATATTCATTAAGGTCAGCATGGGTTGGGGAGAGTAGAAAATGCTGTGTTGAGTTCTTTTTCTTCTTGGTCTACAACCGACATGACAGATAGTCATGGGAGTGAAGCTATGACAGATATCAACCTGAAAAATAATACAAGGGTTATGCTGACACAGTTTGTGTTCCCTTAAGGATTGAGTCACACAGTTTGGAAATGATATGAATTTAGAAATCAGCTTGGAAAAACTTTTAGTATCTGTTAGCAGCCAGTGCTCTTGAAAACTACTAACTATAATTAATATTTTCTCTACTAACATTTATTAATGATTTCTTTTTAGAATGTCTGGAAAAATTGAATAACCCTTGAGAGCAAGAGAAGAGAGCATTATTTACTCTTCTGCTCTAATCTTCATAGCAGCTCTATGAGATAGATATAATCATTCCTATTTTACAGGAAACTAAAGCTTCAGTCAGTTCAGTTCTGCCACTCAGTCGTGTCTGACTCTTTGTGACCCCATGGACTGCAGCACACCAGGCGTCCCTGCTCTTCACCATCTTCTGGAACTTGCTCAGACTCATGTCCATTGACTCAACCATGCCATCCAACTATCTTGCTCTCTGTTGTCCATAGCTTGGAGAGACTCTTATTACTTGTTTTGTGTTGGAAAGATAGGGTCCATTTTGATTTCAGATTTTTTTTTTTATTGCTTTCTACTCTGCCTAAGTTTAGTGACTTAGGAAAAAAGGATACTTAAAAAAATCCTTTAGAAGACTGATCTTATTTTAAACAAACATTTACTTCACATATTGTATTTGTGGTGGATGCTGTATATCATTAGTTTAATGTGATTTACTAGAAAAATACCATACTTTGTAGATAATATTGTGTTTTTGTGGGAGCTGGGTGATGGTTAAGGTATAAAACCTTACTGTATAATCTGAGATTTTGTTGATGAATAGAAATCTAATGTTTCCAGCCAAATAGGTCTTTCCTTGAAGTTCTGTGTTATAAATCTATTCCTTGTGATGCTAGCTCCCTCTGTAGATCTTCATTAAGATTACAGCTTGACTTTTTCAATCATTTTGCAAAATGATTGAAACATTGTTTAGAATAGATTTTAAATTTTTCTCAGAAAATTTGCTTTATATTCTAAGCACTTCAAGTGATGTGTGTGTGAAAATGTTACCTTTTAAAAAGTCTCACTTTGTATGTACTGAATTTTAGTAGCATATACAAAGGGAAAACATTTTCCCCAAATATTCCTATTACCTTTTTTTTTTTTTTTTTTTAGTTTATGAAAACCAGAGACACTTGTGATTTCTAGATCTCGTAGGGTCTGTATTGGGTAAGACTAGAGAAGATAAGAGAAAGTCTGATGGAAGATTTGGAAACAAATTTTTTGGAAGTATAATTGGTTTCTATATATTATATTTAAAATAACCTTTTTAAAAGAGTTTTTTCAGTTTTAAATTGAGAAAATGGGTCATTAAGGGAACTTTTGCAGGGTGGGAGTCTTGCAGAAAGAGGACAAGCAAAATTTCTGCATGCTAGAAAGATCCATTTATTTTTAAGTTGAATTCAACAAAAAATTCAAAGAAATGCAGAAAATACAATTTCCATGAATTTATGTTCTTGTGAGAAAATCCTTTATTGTCAGATGCTACCACCAGTTTTCCTTTGAGTGTGGATACTTCTGTCACCACTACTTTTCTTCTTTGTCTTCCAAGTAATTTTATATTTAAGTATTAAGTTGTATAATGATCTTTTGAGGTAATTTCACCCACTAGAATGAGGGCAGAGTGAATCGCTTGTATTGTCAGATGCTATCCACCAGTTTTCTTTTGTATTTTTTTTTTTTGGTGGATGCTGTATATCATTAGTTTAATGTGATTTACTAGAAAAATACCATACTTTGTAGATAATATTGTGTTTTTGTGGGAGCTGGGTGATGGTTAAGGTATAAAACCTTACTGTATAATCTGAGATTTTGTTGATGAATAGAAATCTAATGTTTCCAGCCAAATAGGTCTTTCCTTGAAGTTCTGTGTTATAAATCTATTCCTTGTGATGCTAGCTCCCTCTGTAGATCTTCATTAAGATTACAGCTTGACTTTTTCAATCATTTTGCAAAATGATTGAAACATTGTTTAGAATAGATTTTAAATTTTTCTCAGAAAATTTGCTTTATATTCTAAGCACTTCAAGTGATGTGTGTGTGAAAATGTTACCTTTTAAAAAGTCTCACTTTGTATGTACTGAATTTTAGTAGCATATACAAAGGGAAAACATTTTCCCCAAATATTCCTATTACCTTTTTTTTTTTTTTTTTTAGTTTATGAAAACCAGAGACACTTGTGATTTCTAGATCTCGTAGGGTCTGTATTGGGTAAGACTAGAGAAGATAAGAGAAAGTCTGATGGAAGATTTGGAAACAAATTTTTTGGAAGTATAATTGGTTTCTATATATTATATTTAAAATAACCTTTTTAAAAGAGTTTTTTCAGTTTTAAATTGAGAAAATGGGTCATTAAGGGAACTTTTGCAGGGTGGGAGTCTTGCAGAAAGAGGACAAGCAAAATTTCTGCATGCTAGAAAGATCCATTTATTTTTAAGTTGAATTCAACAAAAAATTCAAAGAAATGCAGAAAATACAATTTCCATGAATTTATGTTCTTGTGAGAAAATCCTTTATTGTCAGATGCTACCACCAGTTTTCCTTTGAGTGTGGATACTTCTGTCACCACTACTTTTCTTCTTTGTCTTCCAAGTAATTTTATATTTAAGTATTAAGTTGTATAATGATCTTTTTGGAGGTAATTTCACCCACTAGAATGAGGGCAGAGTGAATGTGACAAGCTTCCAAGATGGAATTTGGAAAACTGGGCAAATCGTTGTCAACTTTAAAGTTAGGGACATTATTAGGATGATGTACAAATCATCTTTGAACAATTTCATAAGATAATTATTTTTTAACCTTTTGTTAATTATAAGCATATTTATTCTGTTAAAGTGTAATACAGTTTATAGAAGTACAAGTGTACATTATGGTGACACAAAGAACATCAATGATGATTTTTATTTTTAGTATTTGTTGAGCTTCACTGAATTTGGCAAGAGGATTACTTGAAAGAATAGAATTGAACTATTTTATTAATATAACAATACTCTTCATGATTTTTTTTTTTTGGGCTACGTCTATCGATCTTTCATTTATTTATCTTTGTTCTTTGGTTTGTGTAGGCCTCCCATCGCAGTGGCCTTTCTTGTCGCAAAGCACCGGTTCTGGGTGCATGCGCTCCATAGCTCCGGCTGGGTAGTTGGACACATCAGTTAAGCTGCTCCTTGGTATTTGGGATCTTCCCGGGTTCCCGGGCCAGGGATCAAACCGGCGCCCCCTGCACTGCAAGGCGGTGTCCTTACCCACTGGACCACCAGGGAAGCCCCAGGATTTTCTTTTTTTTTTAACTTCATACATGTTTATTCTCTCCCAGCCTGGGCCAACCCCACCAGCAGTAGTCCTCACACGCCAGCCATCTTCATAATCTTTAAAAAAAAAATTGAGATATAACTGACATGTAATGTTGTATTAGTTTCACATATACAACATAATGATCTGATACATGTGTATGCTATTTTTTTATTAAATATATAGGTAATTTACAATGTTAATTTCTGTTGTACAGCAGTGTGACTCAGTTAAACATGTATATATATATATTCATTTTAATATTCTTTTCCCTTATGTTTTATCACTGGGTATTAAAGATATATATATAATAAACTGTTCATGTCTAGTTAACATCCATCACCAGCACTTTTGCAAATTTTGCAAATTTTTTTTCTTGTGATGAGAACTTTTAAGATTTACTCTCTTAGCAACTTTAAACTCTGTATATTTTTCCCCTTTTCTTTGTCTTCCAAGTAATTTTATATTTAAGTATTAAGTTGTATAATGATCTTTTTGGAGGTAATTTCACCCACTAGAATGAGGGCAGAGTGAATGTGACAAGCTTCCAAGATGGAATTTGGAAAACTGGGCAAATCGTTGTCAACTTTAAAGTTAGGGACATTATTAGGATGATGTACAAATCATCTTTGAACAATTTCATAAGATAATTATTTTTTAACCTTTTGTTAATTATAAGCATATTTATTCTGTTAAAGTGTAATACAGTTTATAGAAGTACAAGTGTACATTATGGTGACACAAAGAACATCAATGATGATTTTTATTTTTAGTATTTGTTGAGCTTCACTGAATTTGGCAAGAGGATTACTTGAAAGAATAGAATTGAACTATTTTATTAATATAACAATACTCTTCATGATTTTTTTTTTTGGGCTACGTCTATCGATCTTTCATTTATTTATCTTTGTTCTTTGGTCTGTGTAGGCCTCCCATCGCAGTGGCCTTTCTTGTCGCAAAGCACCGGTTCTGGGTGCATGCGCTCCATAGCTCCGGCTGGGTAGTTGGACACATCAGTTAAGCTGCTCCTTGGTATTTGGGATCTTCCCGGGTTCCCGGGCCAGGGATCAAACCGGCGCCCCCTGCACTGCAAGGCGGTGTCCTTACCCACTGGACCACCAGGGAAGCCCCAGGATTTTCTTTTTTTTTTAACTTCATACATGTTTATTCTCTCCCAGCCTGGGCCAACCCCACCAGCAGTAGTCCTCACACGCCAGCCATCTTCATAATCTTTAAAAAAAAAATTGAGATATAACTGACATGTAATGTTGTATTAGTTTCACATATACAACATAATGATCTGATACATGTGTATGCTATTTTTTTATTAAATATATAGGTAATTTACAATGTTAATTTCTGTTGTACAGCAGTGTGACTCAGTTAAACATGTATATATATATATTCATTTTAATATTCTTTTCCCTTATGTTTTATCACTGGGTATTAAAGATATATATATAATAAACTGTTCATGTCTAGTTAACATCCATCACCAGCACTTTTGCAAATTTTGCAAATTTTTTTTCTTGTGATGAGAACTTTTAAGATTTACTCTCTTAGCAACTTTAAACTCTGTATATTTTTCTTACATAATTCTTGCCTAGACGGTTACAGTAGCATCTTACAGGACCACCCTGCTTCCATTCTCACCCCTTCTCTGTTTTTTTTCTCACCCCTTCTCTTTAATTCAATTCTTTATTTAGTGTTTGTTGCAGTATTTTTTTTTTTTTTATGCCCTACTGATTATCTACCTTTCTAAGGTACTAGTTTTCTCAATCACTTTATCATGATATTAAAACATGAATATTAAAAAAACCCATATTAATAGTCCTCTGTTGCCTACTGGATGAATTCAGATTATTATGCATAGCTTGGAAGCAGTTGATGATCTGAAACTGGCTTTCTCCCTTTAGCACTATCCCCTGCTTCTTGTTCTTTAAGCTTGCATAAGGTACAATTGCTTGTTTCTAGGTCTCCCTTGTTCTTTGCTGTCTCACGGAGTTTGCTTAAATTCATGTCCATTGAGTCATTGATGCCATCCAACTATCTCATCCTCTGTAACCCCCTTCTCCTCCTGCCATCAGTCTTTCCCAACATCAGGGCCTTTTCCAGTGAGTAGGCTTTTCACATCGAGTGTCCAAAGTATTGGAGCTTCAGTTTCAGCCTCAGTCTTTCCAATGAATATTCAGGGTGATTTTCTTTAGAATTTGATCTTGAAGTCTAAGGACTCTTAGGATTCTTCTCCAGTACCATAGTTCAAAAGCATCAGTTCTTCGTCACTCATCCTTCTTTATGGTCCAGCTCTCACATCTGTAGATGACTACTGGGAAAACCACAGCTTTGACTATACGAACTTTTGTCAGCAAAGTGATGTCTTCGTTTTTCTTTTTTTTCTTAGTTTATTTCTTTATTTTAAAGTTTTTACAGAGTTTTGTTGTTCAGACATGCATGTTCCCAGATCAGTCATATGCATATCTCTGGTTCCCTCCCTCCTCCGAGGCCCCCCATCCCACCCGCCCCCGGCCGTCGCACCAAGCCATTGTAAGTACTCCTTCCTAGTCCCTTAACACAACAACAATAGCTATCTTTTCACACATGATAGTATAGATTTCCATGTTACTCCATCTATGCCTCCCACCCATTGTTCATTCCCCACAATGTCCATATGTCCTCTGTTTTTCCATGGGTTCACTGTGTGTGTTATCATTAGCCTTTTACTAGATTCCGTATATATGTGTTAGTATACTGTACTTGTCTTTCTCTTTTTGACTTACTTCAGTTTTTATGATAGGTTCTAGATCCAGCCACCTCATTAGGACTGATTCTTCTGCATTTCGTTTTATAGCTGTGTAGTATTCCATTATGTATATGTACCAGAACTTCTTTATCCATTTATTCCTCAATGGACATTGATGAATAGGTTCCTTCCATGTTCTAGCTATTGTATAGTGAGCTGCAATGAACATTAGGGTACAGTTGCTTCTTTCAGTTTTGGTTTCATCAGGGTACAAGCCTAAGAGTGGAATTGCTGGGTCGTATGGTGCTTCTATTTTTAGTTCTTTAAGGAATCTCCATACTATCTTCCATAGAGGCTGTATCAATTTATATTCCCACCAGCAATGCAGGAGGGTTCCCTTTTCTCCGCACCCTCTCCAGCATTTATTGTCTGTCGATTTGTTGATGATGGCCATTCAGCATCTATCGACCCCCCTCAGTCTTTCCAAAGGCTTTCTCACATCAGTGTCCAAAGTATTGGAGCTTCAGTTTCAGCCTCAGTCTTTCCAATGAATATTCAGGGTGATTTTCTTTAGAATTTGATCTTGAAGTCTAAGGACTCTTAGGATTCTTCTCCAGTACCATAGTTCAAAAGCATCAGTTCTTCGTCACTCATCCTTCTTTATGGTCCAGCTCTCACATCTGTAGATGACTACTGGGAAAACCACAGCTTTGACTATACGAACTTTTGTCAGCAAAGTGATGTCTTCGTTTTTCTTTTTTTTCTTAGTTTATTTCTTTATTTTAAAGTTTTTACAGAGTTTTGTTGTTCAGACATGCATGTTCCCAGATCAGTCATATGCATATCTCTGGTTCCCTCCCTCCTCCGAGGCCCCCCATCCCACCCGCCCCAGGCCGTCGCACCAAGCCATTGTAAGTACTCCTTCCTATTCCCTTAACACAACAACAATAGCTATCTTTTTCACACATGATAGTATAGATTTCCATGTTACTCCATCTATGCCTCCCACCCATTGTTCATTCCCCACAATGTCCATATGTCCTCTGTTTTTCCATGGGTTCACTGTGTGTGTTATCATTAGCCTTTTACTAGATTCCGTATATATGTGTTAGTATACTGTACTTGTCTTTCTCTTTTTGACTTACTTCAGTTTTTATGATAGGTTCTAGATCCAGCCACCTCATTAGGACTGATTCTTCTGCATTTCGTTTTATAGCTGTGTAGTATTCCATTATGTATATGTACCAGAACTTCTTTATCCATTTATTCCTCAATGGACATTGATGAATAGGTTCCTTCCATGTTCTAGCTATTGTATAGTGAGCTGCAATGAACATTAGGGTACAGTTGCTTCTTTCAGTTTTGGTTTCATCAGGGTACAAGCCTAAGAGTGGAATTGCTGGGTCGTATGGTGCTTCTATTTTTAGTTCTTTAAGGAATCTCCATACTATCTTCCATAGAGGCTGTATCAATTTATATTCCCACCAGCAATGCAGGAGGGTTCCCTTTTCTCCGCACCCTCTCCAGCATTTATTGTCTGTCGATTTGTTGATGATGGCCATTCAGACGGGTGTGAGGTGATATCTCATTGTAGTTTTGATTTGCGTTTCTCTAATAATAAGCGAGGTTGAGCATCGTTTCATGTGCTTTTGGGCCATCTGTATGTCCTCTTTGGTGAGATGTCTGTTTAGGTCCTTTTCCCTTTTTTTTTTTTTTTTTAATGATTTATTTATTTATTTATTTTGGGCGGGGATCGGGTTGGGGAGGGAAGGAAGTGGATGGGCCACTTCCATTGGTCTTTCATTTCTCCATTTTCATCCGTCTTTGTTCTTTGACTCTTGTGGGCCTCCCATCGTGGTGGCGTCTGTCGTTGCTGAGCGCCAGCTCTGGGCGCGTGCGCTCCAGAGCTCCCGCTCGGTAATTGGACACATCAGTCCAGCCGCTCCGCGGCACGTGGGATCTTCCCAGGCCAGGGATCGAACTGGCGCCCCTTGCACTGCAAGGAGGTGTCCTTACCCACTGGATCACCAGGGAAGCCCCTTTTCCCATTTTTTGATTGGGTTGTTCATTTCTCCGGTGCTGAGTTGTCTGAGTTGCTTGTAAATTTTGGAGATTAATTCTTTGTCCGTTGTCTCATTTGCTATGATGTTCTCCCATTCTGTGGGCTGTCTGTTCAGCTTTTTTGTAATTTCTTTTGCTGTACAAAAGCTTTTAAGTTTCATGAGATCCCATATGTTCATTTTTCTTTTCATTTCCGCTATTTTAGTAGGTGGCTCATGGAAGATCTTGTTTTGATTTGTGTCCTTGAGTGTTTTGCCTGTGTTCTCCTCTAAGAGTTTTAGGGTTTCTTGGTTTTTTTACATTTAGGGTCTTTAATCCATTTTGATTGTTCTAGCTATTGTATAGTGAGCTGCAATGAACATTAGGGTACAGTTGCTTCTTTCAGTTTTGGTTTCATCAGGGTACAAGCCTAAGAGTGGAATTGCTGGGTCGTATGGTGCTTCTATTTTTAGTTCTTTAAGGAATCTCCATACTATCTTCCATAGAGGCTGTATCAATTTATATTCCCACCAGCAATGCAGGAGGGTTCCCTTTTCTCCGCACCCTCTCCAGCATTTATTGTCTGTCGATTTGTTGATGATGGCCATTCAGACGGGTGTGAGGTGATATCTCATTGTAGTTTTGATTTGCGTTTCTCTAATAATAAGCGAGGTTGAGCATCGTTTCATGTGCTTTTGGGCCATCTGTATGTCCTCTTTGGTGAGATGTCTGTTTAGGTCCTTTTCCCTTTTTTTTTTTTTTTTTAAAGATTTATTTATTTATTTATTTTGGGCGGGGATCGGGTTGGGGAGGGAAGGAAGTGGATGGGCCACTTCCATTGGTCTTTCATTTCTCCATTTTCATCCGTCTTTGTTCTTTGACTCTTGTGGGCCTCCCATCGTGGTGGCGTCTGTCGTTGCTGAGCGCCAGCTCTGGGCGCGTGCGCTCCAGAGCTCCCGCTCGGTAATTGGACACATCAGTCCAGCCGCTCCGCGGCACGTGGGATCTTCCCAGGCCAGGGATCGAACTGGCGCCCCTTGCACTGCAAGGAGGTGTCCTTACCCACTGGATCACCAGGGAAGCCCCTTTTCCCATTTTTTGATTGGGTTGTTCATTTCTCCGGTGCTGAGTTGTCTGAGTTGCTTGTAAATTTTGGAGATTAATTCTTTGTCCGTTGTCTCATTTGCTATGATGTTCTCCCATTCTGTGGGCTGTCTGTTCAGCTTTTTTGTAATTTCTTTTGCTGTACAAAAGCTTTTAAGTTTCATGAGATCCCATATGTTCATTTTTCTTTTCATTTCCGCTATTTTAGTAGGTGGCTCATGGAAGATCTTGTTTTGATTTGTGTCCTTGAGTGTTTTGCCTGTGTTCTCCTCTAAGAGTTTTAGGGTTTCTGGTCTTACATTTAGGTCTTTAATCCATTTTGAGTTGATCTTAGTGTATGGTGTCAGGGAATGTTCCAACTTCATTTTTTTGCATGTAGCTGTCCAATTTTCTCAGCACCATTTGTTGAAGAGGCTGTCTTTGTCCCATTTTATACTTTCGCCTCCTTTGTCAAAAATAAGGTACCCATAGGTGCGTGGCTTTATCTCTGGGTTCTCGATCTTGTTCCATTGGTCTATAGTTCTGTTTTTGTGCCAGTACCATACTGTCTTGATGACTGTTGCCTTATAGTAGAGTCTGAAGTTGGGGATGCTGATCCCTCCAGCTCCATTCTTCTTTCTCAGGATTGCTTTGGCTATTCGAGGTCTTTTGTGTTTCCACATGAACTGTGTTATTCTTTGGTCTAGTTTTGTGAAGAATGTCATTGGAAGTTTGATAGGGATCGCATTGAATCTATAGATGACATTTGGTAGTATGGTCATTTTCCCAATATTGATTCTTCCGACCCAGGAACACGGAATATCTCTCCATCTGTTTTCAGTCTTCTTTAATATCTCTCGTGAGTGTTTTGTAATTTTCAATGTACAGTTCTTTTGTTTCTTTGGGTAGATTTATTCCTAGATATTTGATTCTTTTGGTTGCGATGGTGAAGGGGATTGCCTCTTTGATTTTGTTTTCTGATTTTTCATTGTTTGTGTATAGGAATGCCAGTGATTTCTGTATATTGATTTTGTATTCTGCGACTTTGCTGAATTCACTGATTAACTCTAGTAGTTTTGTAATAGTGTCTTTGGGATTTTCTATGTATAATATCATGTCATCTGCAAATAGAGTTTGACTTCTTTCTTTCCAATCTGGATTCCTTTTATTTCTTTTTCTTCTCTTGTTGCTGTTGCTAGAACGTCCAGGACTATGTTGAATAAGAGTGGTGAAAGTGGACACCCTTGTCTTGTTCCTGATCTTAGATGGAATGCTTTGAGTTTTTCACCATTGAGGATAATGTTCGCTGTGGGCTTCTCATATATGGCTTTCACTTTGTTGAGATAGGTTCCTTCTATGCCCATTTTTTGAAGAGGTTTTTTTTTTTTTTTTTTTTTTATCATAAATGGATGCTGTACTTTGTCAAAGGCCTTTTCTGCATCTATTGAGATGATCATGTGGTTTTTGTCTCTCAATTTGTTGATATGGTGTATCACACTGATTGATTTGCGGATGTTGAAGAATCCTTGCATGTCCGGGATGAACCCAACTTGATCATGATGTATGAGCTTTTTGATGTGTGGTTGAATTCTATTTGTTAGGATTTTGTTGAGGATTTTGGCATCTAGATTCATCAGTGAAATTAGCCTATAATTTTCTTTTTTTGTGTTGTCTTTGCCTGGCTTTGGTATCAGGGTGATGGCGGCCTCATAGAATGTGTTTGGAAGTGTTCCTTCCTGTGCAATTTTTTGGAAGAGTTTTAGAAGGACAGGGATTAGCTCTTCTAGTTCAACTACTAGCATATGAGGAACAAGGGGTGCATCCTTAATGGATGACAGTCATTAAATCATGCAGATATTTTCTAACATAGTGGAAAAATATACACACATACACATCAGTAACCACAACTGAATAATCTTACAGGGATAAAGGATAGGAAATTTTTCTGGCAAACAGTGCAAGAAAAGATGGTACCTGACCATTACGCTCTAAATTAATTAACATACTGCCTGGAAAAATAGATCCAGGGCAAGGTCCCGGCTGGGAATATTACAATGAAAGCAGTTTTTAACTAAGACATGTGTTGGGGGTGAGGAGGAGGAGAGTGTATGGGTAATGAGAAGGAACAGATTTGTCTTGCAAGGATTTTGTAAGGTTAGGTAACAAAGATTAGTGTGTTGTAGAGTTTGGTGCAGCTGGAAGAGAATAGTAGACACAGGAAGATAGGAGATATTAATATAGAGGATAGTAGTAGATAGGGAAAGATTTTACGTTTAGAACATAGAGAAAGGAAGCAGTGGCAAAAGGGAAAGAAAATAGTTAAAAAAATAAAATTAAAAAAATAAAAATTAAAAAAAGAAAAAATAATTAAGAGACAAAAAACAAATCAAATCAAACAAGCGAATAAACAAAACAAACAAAAATGGTAAATACTGTCCCTGGTTTTTATCTTCTCATCTGCGTGTGGACCTTCCACCAGTTTGCTCTTGATGATGTTGTCTTGATGAGGTAGTCTTTCCCTTGCAGAGCCGGTTGCTGTGGTTTCTGTTTTTGTTTTTGGCGAAACAAAAGCTTTCCCCCTAGCTCAGGTGCTGGCCGGAGCGGCAGGCTGCTCTCAGTCAGTCGGGCGGGGGCGCGTGCGCGGTCCCGTGCTGGAGGGGGCCCCGGTTTCACTGCGCACCCGCTGGTAGCCTCCAATCCTTGCTCTTCTCCCGGTTTCCCCTGCCGAAGCTCTCAGCTGCCTGCGGGACAGCGGCTTCCCTGCTGCAGCTCTGGGGCTGCAAGGACTCTTTAGGCTGGTGGCGCGCGCGTACTTCCGGATACGGGACCAAGCCCCAAATGCGTGCGCGAGGTTCCCCATGCAGCTCCAGCCAGGTCCCTGGGCAGCAACTTGCGGGGGATTTCCCAGATCCGTTTTGCACGCCCCCGCTAGCAGTGTCTCAGCTCACCAGGCGCCTGGCAAACTGGCGGGATTTTCGCGCTGAGCGCTGCCTCCTGTACTTCTGGCGCACCTCCCTGTCAGGCCCGAGCCAGGTCCCTGGGCTGTGACCCGCAGGGGATTTCCCTGTTCCGCTCAGCACGCCCGGCCCTCCGCCCCGTCGGCAGCGGGGTGCTCTGTTTTAGTACAACAGAGATGAGGTTTGCTTTAAAGTTTTTTGTGTGTTAAAGTAGAAGTTAACAATGGTCAGTGTATCTTTAATATAAAAGCTGTGCAAATTGAGGTGGTTGGTTCCTTTACCTTAGGAAACAGCAGCGTAATTAAAAGGGAGACAAATTGTTTCATCTGCAAGGTCCTCAAACAGTGGAGAAAATGATAGCTACATAGAGCCTCATGAGGCAATGGGTTTGTGTCTTTGTGTGTGTTTGTATTTCCTTTCCATTGTATGGGTTCTGGTTCTCTTCAGTCTTGTGTGACTGTTGAGATCCTATGAACTGTAGCCCACCAGGTCCCTCTGTCCTTGGGCATTCCCAGGCAAGAATACTAGAGTGGGTTGCCGTTTCCTACTCCAGGGATTGAACCCACATCTGTATCTCCTCCCCTAGCAGGGACGTTCTAGTTTACCACTAGCGCCACCTGGGAAACCCTTCTATTGTATACATAGTGCCTGAGTGTGACCAGTAGTTTCTCTTTTTGTTACTGTTTTTGTGTGTGTGTGTGTTAACCAATAGTTACTGAAAAAATATGCCATGTAACTCTCCATCATTTTAGATAAAGTACATCAAGAAATATGCTATCTTCTTTAGGGCTTTTTAGTATTTTGATCCTGCTCTCAATCTCCACTTCTCCCTTAAAGGCCTATAATTAATTTCCTGATTTTTGTCTTTAGTTTGTTTATTTGCCTTTCCATAGTTGTTACTGTTACTTCATAAAATCATGCTGTAATTTGTGTTCTGACCATTATCTGGCACAGTTAGTATTCAGAAAGGTTTTATTGTTAATCAGCCTTGAAATTAGCCTTATAGACACATTTATTTTTTAAAACATCAACGCTGGGAATTCCCTGGTGGTCCAGTGGTTAGGACTTTGTGCTTTTATTGTTCATAGCCTGGGTTTAGTCTCTGGGAAGTAAGAGCTCACAACCCATATGCCACGTTGGGGCTGGACGGGAATCCTGGCATAAACACAAACAATAGAGAACACTATTTTTCCTCTGTTATTATTATTATTTTTTTTCTTGATAGGGGGCTACTGGTGAATTCTCTATTTTTCTGAGGATATGTTCATGTATCATCCTCTTCATTGAATAGAATACATGAATTCTTCAAAAAATGTAGACTATTTTCATATTAAAAATATACACTTCCTTTTTTTAACAAAGACCCCAGGGTTCTGAGGAGATGTTATCCTTAATGGCCTTAGAATAATGGTTAACTTCTTAGTAATTAAAACAATGCTGCAGCCTTGGTTCAGTTTTCAAGTATACTTTTGCTTGCTAATCAAGCCACTTTTTATTGTTTATTTGTAGTACTTTATAGAGTTCCTATTGTGCAGTTTTTCCAAAATTGTGTTAACTAGGCAAAAGTAGACATTTATTTTAAAAATGAAGGTGATAACCACCAGGTGGTGCTATTTCGCCTGTTTTGTTTGTGGGAGGAAGAAAAGATAGATGAATATAGAACTTTAAAAAAAGTGTATGGAAGATCTCCTGATATTTGGGGGAGCATAATATGTTGACGATAGAGGAGTTCAGTGGAGAAATATTCAAGTGTTTTAAGCTTACAGAGTATAGAATAAGTTTACATATATAAGTTATCTTACATAGTAGTATGTTTATCTTAATAGAGATATAGACCCATTGCTAGCATTAACATGCCAGAGAACTTCTGTTTAGTGTTTAAAATTTTCTATCTTCTTTAGGGCTTTTTAGTATTTTGATCCTGCTCTCAATCTCCACTTCTCCCTTAAAGGCCTATAATTAATTTCCTGATTTTTGTCTTTAGTTTGTTTATTTGCCTTTCCATAGTTGTTACTGTTACTTCATAAAATCATGCTGTAATTTGTGTTCTGACCATTATCTGGCACAGTTAGTATTCAGAAAGGTTTTATTGTTAATCAGCCTTGAAATTAGCCTTATAGACACATTTATTTTTTAAAACATCAACGCTGGGAATTCCCTGGTGGTCCAGTGGTTAGGACTTTGTGCTTTTATTGTTCATAGCCTGGGTTTAGTCTCTGGGAAGTAAGAGCTCACAACCCATATGCCACGTTGGGGCTGGACGGGAATCCTGGCATAAACACAAACAATAGAGAACACTATTTTTCCTCTGTTATTATTATTATTTTTTTTCTTGATAGGGGGCTACTGGTGAATTCTCTATTTTTCTGAGGATATGTTCATGTATCATCCTCTTCATTGAATAGAATACATGAATTCTTCAAAAAATGTAGACTATTTTCATATTAAAAATATACACTTCCTTTTTTTAACAAAGACCCCAGGGTTCTGAGGAGATGTTATCCTTAATGGCCTTAGAATAATGGTTAACTTCTTAGTAATTAAAACAATGCTGCAGCCTTGGTTCAGTTTTCAAGTATACTTTTGCTTGCTAATCAAGCCACTTTTTATTGTTTATTTGTAGTACTTTATAGAGTTCCTATTGTGCAGTTTTTCCAAAATTGTGTTAACTAGGCAAAAGTAGACATTTATTTTAAAAATGAAGGTGATAACCACCAGGTGGTGCTATTTCGCCTGTTTTGTTTGTGGGAGGAAGAAAAGATAGATGAATATAGAACTTTAAAAAAAGTGTATGGAAGATCTCCTGATATTTGGGGGAGCATAATATGTTGACGATAGAGGAGTTCAGTGGAGAGAAATATTCAAGTGTTTTAAGCTTACAGAGTATAGAATAAGTTTACATATATAAGTTATCTTACATAGTAGTATGTTTATCTTAATAGAGATATAGACCCATTGCTAGCATTAACATGCCAGAGAACTTTCTGTTTAGTGTAAAAATACTAAGTAGATATTCTTCTTCAGTTTTACATAATGCAGTCCTATCAACTGTTATAACTGCGTAAGCATGAAAGATTTAGAAAGTATGAAGCATGAAGTATTTAGAAACAGAGGTGTGCCTTACTAAAATTTGTATTTCAGTTTTTTGTTTTGAAGTGAACAGTATTACTCCCCAACAGAGTTCCATAGTTATTTACACATAATGAAAACCTTTTGATTATTTTGTATGTTCTTAAATGTTTCTCAGATCAAGGAGAGAGGATTAGGCTTGAATTCATTTTTTTTTTTTTTACAAAAAGAAAATGACCCTTCTAAATTAATTTGTATGCTAGAAAGAAAGCAACTGTGGCACACTAGGCATTTAGATGCTGCAGTTGAATAACTTGACTTTCCATTACAGTTAAAATGGCTAGCTAATAAACAGACTGTTCAGTGACATGAAAAATTCAGCTGCTGTTTCTAGGATTTCAATATACTTTATTTTTTTTTGGTCTTAGTATCACTGTATTTGTGTGTGGCCTTGAGATTATGTAGGTCCTGTTAGAAGGATTTGCCAGAGAATTGTGCCAGCAATGATTTTATTCACCTGTGTGAAATTAGACATTAAACTTACTTTTTTTCTTATATTTGATTTTTTCCTGTGGAAAGATATGCATGCTACTTTGTAGGGGAGGAAATTTTTTTCCTCTACCCTTCTAGGTTATTTTGGCTGGTCTGTTAATTCACTTGTGGAAAGATTAACAGGAGAAAAACAAATTTAATTATCTATGTATAGCAGCCTCAGAAAATACGAAACCCAAGGGGAAGTCTGGTAATTGAGGCCTTCCTGAGCTAAGGCATGGGATAGCGGCCTGGGCTTTAATGGGAAGGAGGACATTTTAAAGGACGATAAGAAGAACAGATATTTGGTAATTAGATGTCATACAGATAGTTTATTCAGATAAATGATTATCTCTGGTAGCTGTCTCTCTGAGTCATACCCCCTATCTAAATATTTTTTAAGTACTTAAGGGAGAGGTGAAAAACTCTTTTTGTATCTTTTGGGCATTGACTGTCTCCAGCTCAGAATTATTCAAATGCTCAAATGGCACATTTTAGGGGAGACTTGTTCTAAACCCCTTCAGCTTCAGATTCAGTGAATGAAACTTATCTCTGTAGACTAGGAAATATAAGTAGTTGACTATCTTATATTTCTAGACTTTGTGAATGAATAGTTTAATCATAACTATATTAACAGAGTTGACATTCTCATAAGAACCTGAAGATTGTGAACCACCATAATATAATAACTTCCTTTGTATTTCCTCCATGTAGGTATTTCCATATAACAGTGTGATATGTTCTTTTATTTTAATCTTAAACATATGACTCTTTGTAGTTGGTTTAAAAAGGACCATCTCATTGAAATCTCTTAAAATGGTACATTCTATCATCTTGCATTCTATCATGGTGAAGGTAAGTATATTTCAGGTTTTTGTTTTTTAATTTTGGCCTCTTTTATTGTTTATTTATTTATTTATTTTCATCCATCTTTACACCCTGGCCTGTGCGGGCTTCCCACCGCAGTGGCCTCTCTCGTTGCAGAGCACCAGCTCTGGGCACATGTGCTCCAGAGCGCTGACTCATAATTGGACACACTGGTCCTGCCACTCTGCAGCTAGTGGGATCTTCCTGGGCCAGTGATCGAACCAGTGCCCACTGCAAAGCAAGGTGGACTCTACCCACTGGACCACCAGGGAAACCCTCAGATTTCTTTTAATAAAAAATCTTGTCAGCCTAATTTTATGTGGATGTTGAGAATTAGAGATAGCCTAGTCTAATAGTTCTTATAGTGTGGTTCAGGAGGGCCTCTTTATTGGGGGAGGGTACCTAAGACTTTTTCTCAGGGGGTTCATGAAGGGCGGAGCTATTTTCAAAATGATATTAAGACAATACTTGCTTTTTCATACTTTTTCATGAATGTAAGTCGTTTTCCAGAGTTTACATGACATACAGTATTGATTGAATGCATAAGTGTATGAGAATGTAGCTGTCTTCTGTTAAGCCAGACATTAAAGAGATTTGTAAAAATTATAAGTGTGACTCTTGTCACTAAATATTTTAAATTTGGAAATAGGCTTTTTCCTTCATAAGATGTTACTTGTTTTGATATTTCATGTGTCTATTACTAAAAACAATAAATTAATAAATATTTAATAATCTTTTAAAATTTCTAATATGGTAGCCAGGGATAGATATAAAAGCTCTTTGAAGTATTCAATACTATTTTTTTTTTTTTAAGTATTAAGAGGTCCTGAGATCAAAGCTTATGAGCACTTCTGATCCAGTTTTTTTATCTTCATTTCACAGATGAGTATACTCTGTGGTCCAGAGACGTGAAGTAGTTTAATCAAGTATACTCAACCAGTTTTTGGCTTAGCTGATTCTTGTGTCATTGATTTCTGACTGCTTTGATTTATTTTATTAGCTGTTTTGCTATTCACATATTTGCCAACTAGTATTTGCTATTTGCTATTCACATATTTGCCAGCTAATAACAACTCTGAGTTTCTTAAATTTTCTGTTAGTTTGACATTTTACCTGACTTTATTAAGTATATGAGTAAATTAGGAGTACTGACCTGATTTTTTAGGTACAATTAAAATTTTTTTAATGTGTGCATTGTCTAGGATGACCGTGCTATCAAGTATGAACTTTCTAGCAGGAAAAGGGAATTGATAGATGAAAAAGTGTAGCCTTAGTGTCAAAAAATAAAGTTGAGGACAAAGATATAGTGTCTTGTATTTTAGAGAAACTTTTGTTTGAAAGCAAGGTGGACTTCCGGGTCAGATTTCTTTTAATAAAAATCTTGTCAGCCTAATTTTATGTGGATGTTGAGAATTAGAGATAGCCTAGTCTAATAGTTCTTATAGTGTGGTTCAGGAGGGCCTCTTTATTGGGGGAGGGTACCTAAGACTTTTTCTCAGGGGGTTCATGAAGGGCGGAGCTATTTTCAAAATGATATTAAGACAATACTTGCTTTTTCATACTTTTTCATGAATGTAAGTCGTTTTCCAGAGTTTACATGACATACAGTATTGATTGAATGCATAAGTGTATGAGAATGTAGCTGTCTTCTGTTAAGCCAGACATTAAAGAGATTTGTAAAAATTATAAGTGTGACTCTTGTCACTAAATATTTTAAATTTGGAAATAGGCTTTTTCCTTCATAAGATGTTACTTGTTTTGATATTTCATGTGTCTATTACTAAAAACAATAAATTAATAAATATTTAATAATCTTTTAAAATTTCTAATATGGTAGCCAGGGATAGATATAAAAGCTCTTTGAAGTATTCAATACTATTTTTTTTTTTTTAAGTATTAAGAGGTCCTGAGATCAAAGCTTATGAGCACTTCTGATCCAGTTTTTTTATCTTCATTTCACAGATGAGTATACTCTGTGGTCCAGAGACGTGAAGTAGTTTAATCAAGTATACTCAACCAGTTTTTGGCTTAGCTGATTCTTGTGTCATTGATTTCTGACTGCTTTGATTTATTTTATTAGCTGTTTTGCTATTCACATATTTGCCAACTAGTATTTGCTATTTGCTATTCACATATTTGCCAGCTAATAACAACTCTGAGTTTCTTAAATTTTCTGTTAGTTTGACATTTTACCTGACTTTATTAAGTATATGAGTAAATTAGGAGTACTGACCTGATTTTTTAGGTACAATTAAAATTTTTTTTTAATGTGTGCATTGTCTAGGATGACCGTGCTATCAAGTATGAACTTTCTAGCAGGAAAAGGGAATTGATAGATGAAAAAGTGTAGCCTTAGTGTCAAAAAATAAAGTTGAGGACAAAGATATAGTGTCTTGTATTTTAGAGACTCTTTTACTACTTGTTTTCTTCCCGATTTATGCGCAGTAAAACATTGGTTACAAGCTTCTCTTGACATTTGTGGCAGTCTACTCATAGAATAATAAGGCATTCTACTCTTGGGTTTCAAAAATTAAAAGGATAATTCCACATTTTTCTTTTGGTGGATATGCATTATTTCTTACATTGAATTTCATGCTTGGGAGGATGAATTCTAAAACATTCTCTCTTTTGAAATTGTTGGAGGAATTTAATCCACATCATGAAGATGGATAGAAAATTTGGATGGTTTTAACTAGAAGAGAGAGGATCAGGAGATGTATATGATAGCTTTCTTCATTTGAAGGACTTTCTTCATGTGGAAATATGATTAGATCTATTGATTTATTTGTAACACCTCAAACATTGAAGAACCAGTGGGTAGCTGATACAGACTGAATCATTTTAGCTGAATAAAGGAAAACTAATAGTAAAGAATTACAAAAATAGAATTCATTTACTTTGGAGGTAGTATGTTCCTTGTGTCAAGATATGTTAAATTGTAGACCAGATTGGTAGGAATGTTGGCAAATGAATCAAGAAATTATGGTTAATTGAGTTAGATGACCTTTAATAAGATTCTTTCTGTTATTATGTGTTTGGGTATACTTGTTGAAAATACCTTGTTTTAATGATAAGAGTTTATTTTAGAAAGGTAATTGGCTTAGCAGATGTATTTTACTTTTGTATTAACTAGTCAGTAAACATCATGGATCTGTGGTGTTGCCATGAGCAGTTTAATCGATTCTCCTATAAAGAGTGTGTATTTTGTTTCCTTTATTGCAAACCATTTGAAGAGATGATGGATTGGTAGCAGAAGTTTAGAAGCAAAAGGAATGATAAACATTAGAAAGGAAGATGAAAGTGATTTTGAAGATATAGATTTGGATTGAAGATACCTTGAGATATATTTTGTTATTTACTTATGATCACAAGTATTTTCTGCCTCTTGTTACCATTTTTTCCATGCCAGTTCCTTTTCCAGGTATCACAACAAAATAAACTATTTCATAATAATATTTTTGTGCAATTCTTTCAACTGTTGCTGGTTTTGTAAGTTGTAGGCTGCTTTGTAGTATAATCAAAATGATGATAGCATTAATACATAGTCTTCATTTAACAGAGTGGGTTAGGGGAAGAATCTAGCTTAATTGGCTTACTAGAGGAAAGAGCATGTTCTTACTATTATTAGAAGTATTAATAAATGGATGATAGCAATATGTTTGACTTTATTTTCACTTGTGAGTGGCCTCTATATTTCTGTGTCTAGCATGTATCTTTCTCTGTATATCATGTATATTCCTAATACTTTCAAAAACAATTTGAGATTTTACAATTTTTATTGTACATGCACACACACATGTACAGACATAACACATCATACACATTGTTTGTTTATCACATATTTATTGAAGGCCTGGCATATGTGTTAAATTACTACAGGGCTCAGGTCAGAAGTAAATGAGAGAAATGAGCCGAGTTGGAGCAATAGTTTTGCTGATAGGTAGACCATATTCTCTCTTCAAAATATGATTTGTGACATTGTGGAATCTTGCCCTCTGTTACACAGTGTAAATAAGATTGTTGTATGTGATATTTAAATAGTTAGGAAGCTCTATTAGAACTGAACACAAGGACTTCTTGGTCAGCTTATCATTAGACAAATTAAGTAATCTTCCCATTCTTCAAGAATGCTGAAGTTTTCTTTTATTAATTAATTCATGTATTTATTCATTTAATTAGCATTTATTAATCTCCTACAGTGTATAAAACCTACCTTTAGATGTTGGATACAGTATCAGACAATAATTTTTCTTCTCTCCTAGAGTTTATAGTCTAATGGGAAAGATATTTGAGCTTTAAATTGCTTATTCAATAAATATTTCTAGTAAAACATAAAGCAAAACATTTCACAGGGTACAGTCTTAATGATTTGAGTTCTTATTCAGCTACTATCTACCCTTTTAATGCTTGTTATTAAATGTTTGTTAAATATACCAGAATTGTAGAGATTAGTAAGATATAACTCTGCCCTGGAAAAAATTTAGTCTCCTGAGGATATTAGGCAGGCAATAGCTAGTGATAACTGCTATGACTGAATTATGTATAAAATCCTACAGGAGTAGTACATTCATCTAGCTGTGAGGGATAAAAGAACCTAACTCAAAGAGCTGATATTTGAACTAGGCCTGGAAGAATGAGTAGAAATTATTTGGAAACAGAGGAATCAGTATGAACAAAGGAGGAGTTACCCTTGTTCACTGAAAAACAAAACAAACCAAAACCCAACCCACAGTGTGAGAACCATGAGTTCTCTTTATTTGGGACTTACTGAGGACTACAGCACTGGAGACAGCCTCTCAGATAGCTCTTAGAAACTGCTCTGAAGAGGTGGTGGGGAAGGCCATTACATTGAATGTATGTGATTTGGTCAAGGGGATATGGCATCTAAGCACACAACTAAGAAGGCTGCTGCTAGTCACAAGGAACAGATGTCTTTGTTAATGTTTTTAGTGCTGTTCTCGGTATGCAAATATGCAAGGAATTAGATTCATAAAATTTTCTCCTGAAAATATCTAACCAACTGAAGGCCTGTTCTGCCAGTTTTTCCCAGAGCACAAGAGTGCCTCATTCCTAATCGCCATTTTAAGATCCCTTCAAGGTGTGGTAAAGGTCACTTCATTGGCTAGTAATTTGATTCTTTAGAACTAGATGGTGAGCAGTATTCTTTAGTTTGTACCCCTATGCCCAATAGAGAGATCTACATGAACACAAAAAAGCGTGACGAGCAAATTTCATGCAGAGAATGATAAGCTATTGTGTAGGTGTACTGTGGAGCGAGAGATAAGAGGAGATACCCTACACATGTAGGTTGGAGCCAAATTATGAGAAGTCTTGTTGTTGTTCATTCACTAAGTTATATCCAATTGTTTTTGACCCCCGGGACTCTAGCATGCCAGTGTCCTCTGTTCTCCACTATCTCTCGGAGTTTTCTCAAATTCATGTTTACTGAATTAGTGCTGCGATCTAATGATCTCATCTTCTGCCGCCCTCTTTTCCTTTTGCCATCAGTTTTTCCCAGCATCAGGGTCTTTTCCATTGAGTTCAGTCTTTGCATCAGGTGGCCAAAGTATTAGAGCTTCTGCTTTAGAAATAGTCCTTCCAGTGGATATTCAGGGTTGATTTACTTTAGAATTGACTGATCTGATCTCCTTGAAGTCCAAGGGGCTTTCAAGAGTCTTCTGCAACACCACAGTTCAAAAGAATCATACATATACTAGGCTTATATATACTTATAGACTAGGCCAGGTTGTTGGGTAAAATTGACAGCTATTTGAGACCTGAGGAAGCCTTTAAAGCAGGTAAACATGCTTAGATTGCATTTTACAAAGATATTGATAGACTATGATATAGGATGAGTGGAGAGAAGGTGAGACTGGAGAGTGATGTACTAGTTTAAAAACTCTTCATTTTAGATATGAATGAGATAATGAGGATCTCTTGTGCTGACTCCAGAACACAGGATGAATTTGAAATATGCTTCAGAGGTTGAACTGACAGAATTTAGTGGTGGATGAGGAGAGAGGACAAAATCTTCCTGGATAAAAACCCAGGAAGATGTTGAATTTTTGTCTTTAGCATATATATGGATAAATGGTGATGCTATTATATTTGAAAGAAAAAGTAACTTGGTTTGGGGGAGGTAATATGTTTGTTTTTGTAATGCTGAATTTGGAGAAGTAAAGTTAAAAGGAATGTTGGAGGCATTAAGTTATAAGTGGAGAAAATGCCTGTTATAGAGAAAGGAGAAGAATTAGGAGAAAGATAGCTAGCTATAGGTATGTCATTGAATCTCTTAAATTCTGTTTGCTTTTTATAAAATATGGGAGGTGATGTCAATTTTTTTATGAGTTGGAAATAAGCAATATTTTCATTATCACAAGTTCTAAATTAATGGTGCAAAATTACAATAATTGCTTATGTTATAGACTAATAATATTAGTTCAAATTTATTGAGTGAGTTAAAATTAATGAGTGCTCCCCGTGAAGCTTAGCTGAAATGCTAAGCATTTTATGTTCATCATCCTATTAATTCTCATTGCAACGTGAATTAAATAGTACTGCTCTCTGGATTTTCAGAAGAGATGAGATGTTGACCAAGAGTAAATAAGTGAAGGGATGGGTATTCAAACCCAGGTTAGTCTGACTTTAAAATCCAGGCTCTTAACCACTACACTAATTGCCTGTCTTGTAGAACATGAGCGCTGTAATAGATCTAAAGACATTATCTAGCCCTGCCCTATAATCAAATATATGTCATAGCTAAAATCTGTAATTAATGTCAAGATTAGCTATTCAATTTACTTAATAAAAAGCTTACCCAGCAGCCATTCATTACTGCTGTTGTTCGTGTGGCAGATCTGTGTGTGTGTGTGTGTGTGTGTGTGTGTGTGTGTGTGTGAGCATTGGCAGCAGGGAGGCTCACCCTTGGACTCTGACTTGAGAAAAATCCTTATCAGTTCAGGCCAATTATGTTTTTTCTTTTTGCTAGTAATTAGTTAAGATGTGGGCATGTGACTACATATCTGGCTGGTGGGACATGAGGGGATGCTTGATAAGGGGATTTTGGGGAAGTTTTTTTCCCTACTTATTTCTGTATGCCATCTATCCATGTGGGCACTTGGAATTGTGGGGTTTATTTGGAACCATTTGAGGGCTAGTTGAGTATAAGCTAAAAAAACAATTAACCCCCCCCCACCCCCCAAAAAAAAACCACAACTCTGCATGGCAGAGTGAAAAGATGGATAGAACCTGGCTCCTTAATGATTTTGTTAAGCTACTGAACTGCCTGGCCCTACAACTACTCTGTCTCAGAACTAAGTCTTATGTGAAATTAGAGTTAGTTTCTTCAGTTGTGTGAAATAAATAAGGAGATTTATTAGGTCATTTTGAATCAGATTTTTTCCCCCATAATTTCTACTGAAAGAAACCTAACAACTGGTGTCTAAAGTATTTACTCTTGATCTAAAGTCCACCAGAAAGCACTGTAAGGCTTGTGTTACTATTAAGGTGGAGTTAAAACAAGACTAGCAGACAGCTTTAGTGTCACTGTGCCTAAGCTAAGTGGGATAGAAGCTCATGGAAGTTTGGGAAATAGATGTTTTTAAATAGATGTCACTGCTAAGCATTTTATGTTCATCATCCTATTAATTCTCATTGCAACGTGAATTAAATAGTACTGCTCTCTGGATTTTCAGAAGAGATGAGATGTTGACCAAGAGTAAATAAGTGAAGGGATGGGTATTCAAACCCAGGTTAGTCTGACTTTAAAATCCAGGCTCTTAACCACTACACTAATTGCCTGTCTTGTAGAACATGAGCGCTGTAATAGATCTAAAGACATTATCTAGCCCTGCCCTATAATCAAATATATGTCATAGCTAAAATCTGTAATTAATGTCAAGATTAGCTATTCAATTTACTTAATAAAAAGCTTACCCAGCAGCCATTCATTACTGCTGTTGTTCGTGTGGCAGATCTGTGTGTGTGTGTGTGTGTGTGTGTGTGTGTGTGTGAGCATTGGCAGCAGGGAGGCTCACCCTTGGACTCTGACTTGAGAAAAATCCTTATCAGTTCAGGCCAATTATGTTTTTTCTTTTTGCTAGTAATTAGTTAAGATGTGGGCATGTGACTACATATCTGGCTGGTGGGACATGAGGGGATGCTTGATAAGGGGATTTTGGGGAAGTTTTTTTCCCTACTTATTTCTGTATGCCATCTATCCATGTGGGCACTTGGAATTGTGGGGTTTATTTGGAACCATTTGAGGGCTAGTTGAGTATAAGCTAAAAAAACAATTAACCCCCCACCCCCAAAACACAACTCTGCATGGCAGAGTGAAAAGATGGATAGAACCTGGCTCCTTAATGATTTTGTTAAGCTACTGAACTGCCTGGCCCTACAACTACTCTGTCTCAGAACTAAGTCTTATGTGAAATTAGAGTTAGTTTCTTCAGTTGTGTGAAATAAATAAGGAGATTTATTAGGTCATTTTGAATCAGATTTTTTCCCCCATAATTTCTACTGAAAGAAACCTAACAACTGGTGTCTAAAGTATTTACTCTTGATCTAAAGTCCACCAGAAAGCACTGTAAGGCTTGTGTTACTATTAAGGTGGAGTTAAAACAAGACTAGCAGACAGCTTTAGTGTCACTGTGCCTAAGCTAAGTGGGATAGAAGCTCATGAGGATTATGTTCTGGAAAATAGATGTTATAGGTTAAATAGATGTCACTGAGGAAATAAGCCTGTTTATCCTGACAGTTTCTGTGGTTAAAAGGAATAGAATAGGGCTTTCCTGGTGGTCCAGTGGGTAAGGACACCGCCTTGCAGTGCCAGGGCTGCCGGTTCGATCCCTGGCCTGGGAAGATCCAACGTGCCACGGAGCGACTGGACCAATGTGTCCAATTACCAAGCCGGAGCTCTGGAGTGCATGCGCCCAGAGCCGGTGCTCTGTGACAACAGAGGCCACCGTGATGGGAGGCCCACATGGGCCAAAGAACAAAGATGACTGAAAATAGATAAATGAAAGACCAATAGAAGTGGTCTGCCCACCCCCCTCCCTCCCCAACCCACCACCCTCAAAAAAAAAGGAATAGAATATAGGTCTTCAAATTATAGTAGGGAATGGAGTTGAATTTACTTCATAGTCAGTTAACATGCTCTAGGATTCCTCACTTGTGCAGGTGCTTCCAAGGCCCTGGAGAGGATCCCAAGCAGTATGTTTATATAGTTATTTTTGGGAGTAGGGGTAAAATTTGCAAAAGTTAGATGTTTTAAACAGTGAGAACTGTTGTCTCTTTTCACTTTGACCTTCCTGCTATCTATTCAATAGTACCCTCATTGAATTGGGATCTAGTTAGGGGGGAGTTTAGTAGGAGACACATTTATTTGGGTATGTGGTTTGAAGTTGTTTCTGTGTATACGTAAGTTATTACTAGTTATTCTGGGATAGGCATGACTTCTAGGAACATTCTTACTTCTCACTGATACATAGATGCAGGGCCAAGAGTCTTAGAGCAATATGAATATGATCTTTGTGTCTGGTACCAGAATATGTGAAATTAGAGTTAGTTTCTTCAGTTGTGTGAAATTTTATTAGGTCATTTTGAATCAGATTTTTTCCCCCATAATTTCTACTGAAAGAAACCTAACAACTGGTGTCTAAAGTATTTACTCTTGATCTAAAGTCCACCAGAAAGCACTGTAAGGCTTGTGTTACTATTAAGGTGGAGTTAAAACAAGACTAGCAGACAGCTTTAGTGTCACTGTGCCTAAGCTAAGTGGGATAGAAGCTCATGAGGATTATGTTCTGGAAAATAGATGTTATAGGTTAAATAGATGTCACTGAGGAAATAAGCCTGTTTATCCTGACAGTTTCTGTGGTTAAAAGGAATAGAATAGGGCTTTCCTGGTGGTCCAGTGGGTAAGGACACCGCCTTGCAGTGCCAGGGCTGCCGGTTCGATCCCTGGCCTGGGAAGATCCAACGTGCCACGGAGCGACTGGACCAATGTGTCCAATTACCAAGCCGGAGCTCTGGAGTGCATGCGCCCAGAGCCGGTGCTCTGTGACAACAGAGGCCACCGTGATGGGAGGCCCACATGGGCCAAAGAACAAAGATGACTGAAAATAGATAAATGAAAGACCAATAGAAGTGGTCTGCCCACCCCCCTCCCTCCCCAACCCACCCCCCTCCAAAAAAAAGGAATAGAATATAGGTCTTCAAATTATAGTAGGGAATGGAGTTGAATTTACTTCATAGTCAGTTAACATGCTCTAGGATTCCTCACTTGTGCAGGTGCTTCCAAGGCCCTGGAGAGGATCCCAAGCAGTATGTTTATATAGTTATTTTTGGGAGTAGGGGTAAAATTTGCAAAAGTTAGATGTTTTAAACAGTGAGAACTGTTGTCTCTTTTCACTTTGACCTTCCTGCTATCTATTCAATAGTACCCTCATTGAATTGGGATCTAGTTAGGGGGGAGTTTAGTAGGAGACACATTTATTTGGGTATGTGGTTTGAAGTTGTTTCTGTGTATACGTAAGTTATTACTAGTTATTCTGGGATAGGCATGACTTCTAGGAACATTCTTACTTCTCACTGATACATAGATGCAGGGCCAAGAGTCTTAGAGCAATATGAATATGATCTTTGTGTCTGGTACCAGAAGTATCTAGATAAAGGAAGGGAAACATGATTTAAGTATGAATATATGGAATCAGAAGCTTGTCTGGGAAAAAACCTCCAAATCTTAGAACACATATACAAAAGGAACTTGAAGGAGTTTTCTAAATCCAACACTTCTAACAATGCATATGACCTTATCTGTAATAAGTTGTAAAACTGATATGAACTTTCTTAAATTATTAATTATAATTGTTGATTAAATGCACTGGCAGAAAGAACCATCTTTTTATTTTCTTGATATTGCAAAATTGTTATAGGAAGAGACAGTAGAACATGCGGCCTGAAATATAGGAAATACGAATATTAGAGAGGTTGGTCAGGTAATTGCCATTCTTTCTGAAATTCTTGATGTTTGTGATACTAGTCATTTTTCTAAAGTTTGTAATTTATTCTCACATTCTAATTAAATCTTTTTTGTTGTTGGTCTTTTTTTTTTTTTTTCTTCTTTTGGTGTTCTCTCTCTCTTTTTTTTTTCTTTTCAAAGATTTATTTATTTATTGGCCACTTCTATTGGTCTTTCATTTATTTATCTTTGTTCTTTGGCCTGTGTGGGCCTCCCATCACAGTGGTCTCTCTCGTTGCAGAGCACCGGCTCCAGGTGCATACGCTCCAGAGCTCTGGCTCGGTAGTTGGACACATGGGTCCAGCCGCTCTGCAGCACGTGGGGTCTTCCCAGGCCAGGAATCGAACCGGCGCCCCTTGCACTGCAAGGTGGTGTCCTTACCCACTGGACCACCAGGGAAGCCCCTAATTAAATCTTTACTTCATACTTAATTTTGTATTTTTTTCCTTAAAGAGAATTTCCCTCCTTATAAAAGATTCTGGCCCACAAAGCATGGATCCATTCCTCATAGCAAGCAGAAGCCAAGATTTGTTTTGTAGAAGTGTCAGAAGAATAAAGTCAAACGATAGTTAAGAAAGTACCATGTTTCATTAGTATGGCAAAATAAGATAGAAGTAGAAAGTTTGAAATGAACATAGAGAATTGGGAGCTTTAACAGCTATAGTGAATTTGAATGATAATGTTTTTCCTTAACATTTTATCAGATTATTTCCGGTACATGGCAGTGACAGCCTTGATGATACTCTCTTTGCTAATGTTCTTCAGGAATTGGAATGGGAGAGATTTGATGAGCGGAAAGAAGGCCACTGCTGTGTGGCAACTAATGAAGAACAGACAGAATAACTCTCTGTTGTATAATAAAGAATTTGTTTTTTTGTCCTGACTTCCTGATACAGAGCAGTTGAAACTCTTGTAGTTTCCTGAGTGATAGAAGTATTGTTGTTATTCATGAGTTGCTTGGATTACTGTAGTATCACTATCATGCTAGTGACTCAGGGTGGGCCCCTAGATAGCTTTGGGTGGGGGTGATGTCACCCAGGAAGACTAGATCATGTGATTACAGGGTAGGGACTTTGAGCCAGCCAGGTCTAGGAAGGGGACTCATAGATTGTGTTCAGTCATGTGACCAATGATTTAGTCACTCATTGTAAATGAAATTCCAACGCTGGATATTGAAGCTCAGAGAAACTTCCTTTTTAGTAAACAAAGTAGACACCAGGAACTGTGTCCAGACTTGATTCCACTGGGAGAGAGAGCCTGGAAATTCTCTGTCTGAGATCCTTCCAGACCTTATATGTCTCTTCATTTGACTGAGTTGTATCATTTATAGGCATACTGTGAGTATGGTGCCTTTCTGAGTGTCTTGTGAATTATTCAG
This sequence comes from Tragulus kanchil, assembly GCA_022376925.1. Taxonomy (NCBI): domain Eukaryota; kingdom Metazoa; phylum Chordata; class Mammalia; order Artiodactyla; family Tragulidae; genus Tragulus; species Tragulus kanchil. Next base: position 50,026,265 of record JAIOJX010000005.1, read on the forward strand.
CCCAAATTTGTAAGCAGTCAGTCAGAAGTGAGCATGGAATCTGCTAAGAGGGAATGCTGTTGTGAATAGTGTACTTTAACTTGTGGGATCTGCCCTAACACTGAGTAATTGGTGTCAGAACTGAATTGCAGTACCCAGTTGAGATTGGAGGACAATACCTCCAGAAAGACAAATTCTAAAATCAGGTGCGAAAGTTGTTGTTTAGTCACTAAATCATGTCTGACTCTTTCATCATTCCATGGACTGTAGCCTGCCGGACTCCTCTGTCCATGGGATTTCCTAGACAAGAATACTGGAATGGGCTGCCATTTCCTTCTCCTGGAGGTCTTCCTGCCCCAGGGATCAAACCCAAATCTCCTGCATTGCTCTTTACCACTGAGCCACCAGGGAAGCCATGTGCTGAAATACTGAACATAGTTTTGGACTTGGTGGTTTGCAGCATCAAAACGAAAAACATAAACCGACAACTCACGTATGAGCAGATGTTCAGCATCATTCCTAAGAGATGAAACATTTATTTTTTGGCCTGTAATGTGTTTCAGTGTTTCCTTTTCAGGAGAATGTTGATCACCAGTTTGCATGTTATGTCATTAGGGTTGAGTCTACATATACTAGAAAATCCACAATCACAGTGACAAACAAAATAGAACTTCATTTTTCTTTCATGTAAAAAATATTTAGAAGTTACCAGGGCTTCCCAGTGACGCTGATGGTAAAGAACCTGCTTTGTAATGCAGGAGACCTAAGAGACACGGGTTCAATCCCTGGTTTGGGAAGATCCCCTGGAAGAGGAAATGGCAACCCATTCTAGTATTCTTGCCTGGAGCATCCCATGGACAGAGGAGCCTGGCAGGCTACAGTCCCAGAGGTCGCAGAGAGTTGGACACGACTGAAGTGGTTTAGCATACACAGAAGTTAGCTATTCCAGGTTGGTATAGGAGCTTTATAGTTACCAGGAACCTAAGCTGTGTTTTTCTGTGCTGGCTTCAATTTTTAGGTTCCTTATGGTGCCTGTTAAGATATGTTTAAGTCTTGTACTAGGTCCTGTCCTTAGAGGAGTCCTTGAAAAGACCCAGTTCCTTATCTTCTGGAGTTTATAATAAATGAAGAAGCAGCTTGTAAAATTGAAGGTGTAGTAGGCATCAAATAGTGGCTTCTCTTGGGAAGGCGGCTAAGGAGAAAGTGATTTCTGAATAGAGTAGATTAGGAACAAGCAAAAGTGGCAGTAGTTTAGATGACATAATCAGAAAACTGTGAGTGACTTTAATTTAAACAGACAACAGTAAGATAATCATAAAGTGTGCTAAAGGAAATAATAAAGGAATTTGTGTAAGATACAGAGCCAGCTCTGAGGAAGGAATGATTAACTTTGTTGGGTTAGGACTTTAAGATCAACAGGACAGTCTTTCAAATGACTTGAAAAACTAGCATCATTCTTTTTAGGTCTTCCTGCCCCAGATCAAACCCAAATCTCCTGCATTGCTCTTTACCACTGAGCCACCAGGGAAGCCATGTGCTGAAATACTGAACATAGTTTTGGACTTGGTGGTTTGCAGCATCAAAACGAAAAACATAAACCGACAACTCACGTATGAGCAGATGTTCAGCATCATTCCTAAGAGATGAAACATTTATTTTTTGGCCTGTAATGTGTTTCAGTGTTTCCTTTTCAGGAGAATGTTGATCACCAGTTTGCATGTTATGTCATTAGGGTTGAGTCTACATATACTAGAAAATCCACAATCACAGTGACAAACAAAATAGAACTTCATTTTTCTTTCATGTAAAAAATATTTAGAAGTTACCAGGGCTTCCCAGTGACGCTGATGGTAAAGAACCTGCTTTGTAATGCAGGAGACCTAAGAGACACGGGTTCAATCCCTGGTTTGGGAAGATCCCCTGGAAGAGGAAATGGCAACCCATTCTAGTATTCTTGCCTGGAGCATCCCATGGACAGAGGAGCCTGGCAGGCTACAGTCCCAGAGGTCGCAGAGAGTTGGACACGACTGAAGTGGTTTAGCATACACAGAAGTTAGCTATTCCAGGTTGGTATAGGAGCTTTATAGTTACCAGGAACCTAAGCTGTGTTTTTTCTGTGCTGGCTTCAATTTTTAGGTTCCTTATGGTGCCTGTTAAGATATGTTTAAGTCTTGTACTAGGTCCTGTCCTTAGAGGAGTCCTTGAAAAGACCCAGTTCCTTATCTTCTGGAGTTTATAATAAATGAAGAAGCAGCTTGTAAAATTGAAGGTGTAGTAGGCATCAAATAGTGGCTTCTCTTGGGAAGGCGGCTAAGGAGAAAGTGATTTCTGAATAGAGTAGATTAGGAACAAGCAAAAGTGGCAGTAGTTTAGATGACATAATCAGAAAACTGTGAGTGACTTTAATTTAAACAGACAACAGTAAGATAATCATAAAGTGTGCTAAAGGAAATAATAAAGGAATTTGTGTAAGATACAGAGCCAGCTCTGAGGAAGGAATGATTAACTTTGTTGGGTTAGGATCAGTGATTCAAGATCAACAGGACAGTCTTTCAAATGACTTGAAAAACTATTTGGTTTCTTCTAAGGAACCAGATAGGAACCTTTTGTTTACTTAGGCTTTTATATTCTGGTTACTGTCTGGTATTCTGTTTGCAGTTTCTTGATTATGCCTTAACTTTAGTGCTTATATATAATTTTGTCTCTGAGAAGGCTAATGTCTGTTTATCCTTGAAAATTCAGAATTCCTTGAAAGATTACAAACCTTTCCCCTATTCTCCTCCTTTCATCATGCTGACTTCTCCTGCATTCCCTTAGCATGTTAGTGCTTTTTTGTGTTTAAGCTGTTTTCATGTGTCACATCCTAAAAATTGTGTATTATTTGAAGATAGAAACTGTTTTGATTCTTTCATCTCTACCAGAAATAGTAAAATATTGACATGAAAAAAATTGTTTTAATGCAGTGTGCTCACCCGCCCACACTTTCTCACTATTTCTGTATGTCTAAACATATAAAGAGCTACTGTTGTCTTTAAATATTTTAACTATAATTTTCCTAAAATACCTGGGCTTTTAGGTCACTTTTGTACACATAAGTTATGTAATTTTATAAAATCTATTTAAATGCATTTGTACTGAACAGGTACAAGAAAGTTTTGTTGTACATTTAAAAAATGCTAGTATAACCAGACTTAACATCTTTCTGTTTAGAGAGTATGAATGCAGGGAACTCTTGTTCTATTTGTTATTTTTAAATTATTTAAAATTATAGTTTCAAAATTATAAAAATACATTTTCTTTGATTCCAGATATAAGCATATTGCATGCTCCTTGTGAAAGATCAGAATGATTCCTAAATACATGGAAAATGAAGCCCTTCAGAATTCCTTATCCATGAGATAACCAATGCCAATAACTTGGTGTATATTTTTCAAACATCTTCCTTAAAAGTATTTGATATAAACAAAATAATATGTGTAAGTCAGATAGAGAAAGTCAGACACTATGTGTTTTCACTTATCTGTGAATAAATCATGAGAAATAGAGTGACTTAATTCAGACAACAGTAAGATAATCATAAAGTGTGCTAAAGGAAATAATAAAGGAATTTGTGTAAGATACAGAGCCAGCTCTGAGGAAGGAATGATTAACTTTGTTGGGTTAGGATCAGTGATTCAAGATCAACAGGACAGTCTTTCAAATGACTTGAAAAACTATTTGGTTTCTTCTAAGGAACCAGATAGGAACCTTTTGTTTACTTAGGCTTTTATATTCTGGTTACTGTCTGGTATTCTGTTTGCAGTTTCTTGATTATGCCTTAACTTTAGTGCTTATATATAATTTTGTCTCTGAGAAGGCTAATGTCTGTTTATCCTTGAAAATTCAGAATTCCTTGAAAGATTACAAACCTTTCCCCTATTCTCCTCCTTTCATCATGCTGACTTCTCCTGCATTCCCTTAGCATGTTAGTGCTTTTTTGTGTTTAAGCTGTTTTCATGTGTCACATCCTAAAAATTGTGTATTATTTGAAGATAGAAACTGTTTTGATTCTTTCATCTCTACCAGAAATAGTAAAATATTGACATGAAAAAAATTGTTTTAATGCAGTGTGCTCACCCGCCCACACTTTCTCACTATTTCTGTATGTCTAAACATATAAAGAGCTACTGTTGTCTTTAAATATTTTAACTATAATTTTCCTAAAATACCTGGGCTTTTAGGTCACTTTTGTACACATAAGTTATGTAATTTTATAAAATCTATTTAAATGCATTTGTACTGAACAGGTACAAGAAAGTTTTGTTGTACATTTAAAAAATGCTAGTATAACCAGACTTAACATCTTTCTGTTTAGAGAGTATGAATGCAGGGAACTCTTGTTCTATTTGTTATTTTTAAATTATTTAAAATTATAGTTTCAAAATTATAAAAATACATTTTTCTTTGATTCCAGATATAAGCATATTGCATGCTCCTTGTGAAAGATCAGAATGATTCCTAAATACATGGAAAATGAAGCCCTTCAGAATTCCTTATCCATGAGATAACCAATGCCAATAACTTGGTGTATATTTTTCAAACATCTTCCTTAAAAGTATTTGATATAAACAAAATAATATGTGTAAGTCAGATAGAGAAAGTCAGACACTATGTGTTTTCACTTATCTGTGGAATGTAAAATGCAAAACAGATGAATAAATACAACCAAATAGAAATAGGCTCATAGATCTAGAGAACAAACTAGTGATTGCCAGAACTGGAGTGATGTGAGGGTATGAGTGAAATAGATGAGGAAGATTAAAAGGTATAGGCTACCGGTTATAAAATAAATGTCATAGGGCTGGAATATACAGTGGAAAAGCTGGCTTAAAACTCGACATTCAAAAAATGAAAATCATGGCATCTGGTCCCATTACTTCATGGTGAATAGATGGGCAAACTGGAAACAGTGACAGACCTTATTTCTTAGGCTCCACAGTCACTGTGGACGGTGACTACAGGCATGAAATGAAAAGCTGCTTGCTCCTTGGAAGGAAAGCTATGACAGACCTAGACAGCATAGTAAAAAGCAGAGATATTACTTTGCTGGCAAACATCTGTATAGTCAAAGCTATGGTTTTTCCAGTAGTCATGTATGGACCATAAAAAAGCCTAGGAGCTGAAGAATCGATACTTTCAGACTGTGGTACTGGAGAAAACTCTTGAGAGAGTCTCTTGGACAGCAAGATCAGACCAGTCAATCCCAAAGGAAATCAACCCTGAATATTCATTGGAAGGACTGATGCTGAAGCTGAAGCTCCAATACTTTGGCCGCCTGCTGCCAAGGGCTGACTCATTGGAAAAGACCCTGATGCTGGAAAATATTGAGGGCAGGAGGAGAAGGGGGCAACAGAGAACGAGATGGTTGGATTGAATCATTGACTCCACGGATATGAGTTTGAGCAAACTCTGGTAGATAGTGAAGGACGTGGACACCTGGAGTGCTGCAGTCCCTGGGGTTGCAAAGAGTTGGACAGAATTGAGAGATTGAACAACAGCAATACAGCAGAAGGAAGATATAGTCTGTAATACTGTAGTACTTTTTAAATTTAAAAGTTTCAAATTATAAAATACATTTTTCTTTGATTCCAGATATAAGCATATTGCATGCTCCTTGTGAAAGATCAGAATGATTCCTAAATACATGGAAAATGAAGCCCTTCAGAATTCCTTATCCATGAGATAACCAATGCCAATAACTTGGTGTATATTTTTCAAACATCTTCCTTAAAAGTATTTGATATAAACAAAATAATATGTGTAAGTCAGATAGAGAAAGTCAGACACTATGTGTTTTCACTTATCTGTGGAATGTAAAATGCAAAACAGATGAATAAATACAACCAAATAGAAATAGGCTCATAGATCTAGAGAACAAACTAGTGATTGCCAGAACTGGAGTGATGTGAGGGTATGAGTGAAATAGATGAGGAAGATTAAAAGGTATAGGCTACCGGTTATAAAATAAATGTCATAGGGCTGGAATATACAGTGGAAAAGCTGGCTTAAAACTCGACATTCAAAAAATGAAAATCATGGCATCTGGTCCCATTACTTCATGGTGAATAGATGGGCAAACTGGAAACAGTGACAGACCTTATTTCTTAGGCTCCACAGTCACTGTGGACGGTGACTACAGGCATGAAATGAAAAGCTGCTTGCTCCTTGGAAGGAAAGCTATGACAGACCTAGACAGCATAGTAAAAAGCAGAGATATTACTTTGCTGGCAAACATCTGTATAGTCAAAGCTATGGTTTTTCCAGTAGTCATGTATGGACCATAAAAAAGCCTAGGAGCTGAAGAATCGATACTTTCAGACTGTGGTACTGGAGAAAACTCTTGAGAGAGTCTCTTGGACAGCAAGATCAGACCAGTCAATCCCAAAGGAAATCAACCCTGAATATTCATTGGAAGGACTGAGGCTGGAGCTGAAACTCCAGTACTTTGGCCATCTGCTGTTAAGAGCTAATTCATTGGAAAAGACCCTGATGCTGGAAAATATTGAGGGCAGGAGGAGAAGGGGGCAACAGAGAACGAGATGGTTGGATTGAATCATTGACTCCACGGATATGAGTTTGAGCAAACTCTGGTAGATAGTGAAGGACGTGGACACCTGGAGTGCTGCAGTCCCTGGGGTTGCAAAGAGTTGGACAGAATTGAGAGATTGAACAACAGCAATACAGCAGAAGGAAGATATAGTCTGTAATACTGTAGTACTTTTATATACATAACTATAAGAATATCACATCACTCACACAGAATATATATAATGCTGTGAAGCATACTAATGAAACTAAGTCACAAGCCCGTCACCCAGTTTTAGAAATAAAATGTTTTTAATAGCTTTAAGACTCTCTATGTGCTCCTTATGAATTTTATTCTATTAAGTTCCCTACAGAGGTAACCCTTCTCATAAATACAAAGACTTTTTCTTTTGAGGGTGGGGTTTGTTTTTTACAGTTCCTTCTCTGAATAGTGTTCCTCAAAATGTCTCTTTCTAAGTAATATGCTCTTTAGTTTTACTTGCTTCTGTAAAGTTAATTTTTGTATGTTTGTCTGATTTATTGTTGATATATACAGTTCTTTGGTTTTCTTTGTTAACTTGTATTCCATTGCACGAACATAAATTACTTTATTTTTCCGTTCACCTATTGATGGATATTTATTTCGTTTTCAATTGTTTTGTGATTATGAACAGTATTTCTATCAACCTTCTTATATGCAGCTCCTGTTGTACATATGCAAGAGTTTATCTAGGGTAGTACTTATCAAAATACTGTGAACTACAACTTGGTGCAAGAAGCACATTTTATATTTCAGTGCATGCATGTACACATGTACCCCTACAATTGAAGCTTTTTATTTACTGTTACTAAATAATATAAAAATATAAAAAGTTAATGACAAATATGATTTAAAATCTACCAGATGAGTAATTAAAAATGAATGTTTATAAATATTTTGTTTTGGAAACGTTTTGGAAATTTTTGTTGTGTGTATTGTTGCCTTTTCATAAATACATGTCAGTTCTCTGCATAGAAGAACAGTGCAGTATATTTAACTGGTACACTGTTGAATCTGTTGTTTTCTAATATTTTTAATTAAATCCAGTTGAAAATCTTTGTTCATACTAAACAGATTTTTGTCAATGGTAAAATGTTCTTTCTACTTAGGAGTAGAGATTTCTTTTTGGTCCTATTCTAAAATAATTCATTCTTTTTGAGCGTTAGATTTCATGTAGCTGTTGCTTCAGGGTTTAAATATGGATCTATTATCCAAACCTTTTTTTTTGAAGTTTCAAATTTCTTACTCAGAAATTAATCATGAAATGTTTTACACAGAGAAGAAACTATAATAATGTCAATTTAATTCAAATCTGTTTTCATTAGTGTTCTTGTCCGTGAGTTAGGGAACAGTGTCTTTTGGTATTCATGGCGATTTGTTTTGTATTAAAATATATCATTACTTGTTCCCTATAGTTTGGCATCTATTTCTTTAAGTGTGTTGAAAGTAATCAAACATGCCCGTTTTGTCCCTAGGCTTTCAACAATATTCACCTGAAAAGATTTTTGTTCACTTTAAAAAGGGAAATCTTTTTCCTGCATATGATCCCCTCTTTTTAATATTTTCTTTCTCAACAGCTAATAAGTGCTCTTCAAATGTAATTCTAAGTGGGTATAGTTAGTTCTAATCTCAGAACAAAATATTTTAGAAAGTCAGCTATTCAGTGAACCTCTTTTCGTTACATTAACAGCTTTTATTACATTTTACCCATGAGATTTGGTGGAATGTCTGTGTGAAAGCTTTAGTATATAAAGTTGTGATTCCAACCAGCTCTTTGTTTTAGTAGCCTTGCAATTTTTAAGAATAGCTCTGTTCTTTCCCAATCAGATTTGTTTCTCCATCACTTAACAATTCCTGGAAACTTTTTAAAGTTTAATTTATGTGGACTAGCAGTACACTTTATTTTATCTTTTCTGTAAAGTTTTATTGGAAATTATTCTAATAATTTGTCCTAAATATACTGTCTAGGGGCTTCCCTTGTAGCTCAGTGGTAAAAAGTTTGCCTGCCAACGCAGGTGACATGAGTTCAATCCCTGATCTGGGAAGATCCCGCATGCTATGGAGCATCTAATCCCGGGAGTCACAACTATGGAACCTGTGCTCTAGAGCCTCAGTGCTGCAAATAATGAGCCCATGTGCCATAACTATTGAAGTCTGTGTGCCCTGGAGTCTGAGTTCTACAAGAGAAGTTACTGCAATAAGAAGCCTGCTCACCTCAACTAGATAGCAGCCCCCAGTCCCTGCAACTAGAGAAGAGCCTGTGGCAGCAGTGAAAATCCAGAATAGCCAAAAATAAATAAAATTAAAAAAAATATATTGCCTAGTATATCTGTAGGAGACCTTTGATATTCATGAGGGTTATACTGATTATCTTTATGAAACTCCAAGGTACCAAGTTTTTTTGGTTAAAACTTTGATTTTTTCATTAGTGTTCTTGTCCGTGAGTTAGGGAACAGTGTCTTTTGGTATTCATGGCGATTTGTTTTGTATTAAAATATATCATTACTTGTTCCCTATAGTTTGGCATCTATTTCTTTAAGTGTGTTGAAAGTAATCAAACATGCCCGTTTTGTCCCTAGGCTTTCAACAATATTCACCTGAAAAGATTTTTGTTCACTTTAAAAAGGGAAATCTTTTTCCTGCATATGATCCCCTCTCTTTTTAATATTTTCTTTCTCAACAGCTAATAAGTGCTCTTCAAATGTAATTCTAAGTGGGTATAGTTAGTTCTAATCTCAGAACAAAATATTTTAGAAAGTCAGCTATTCAGTGAACCTCTTTTCGTTACATTAACAGCTTTTATTACATTTTACCCATGAGATTTGGTGGAATGTCTGTGTGAAAGCTTTAGTATATAAAGTTGTGATTCCAACCAGCTCTTTGTTTTAGTAGCCTTGCAATTTTTAAGAATAGCTCTGTTCTTTCCCAATCAGATTTGTTTCTCCATCACTTAACAATTCCTGGAAACTTTTTAAAGTTTAATTTATGTGGACTAGCAGTACACTTTATTTTATCTTTTCTGTAAAGTTTTATTGGAAATTATTCTAATAATTTGTCCTAAATATACTGTCTAGGGGCTTCCCTTGTAGCTCAGTGGTAAAGAGTTTGCCTGCCAACGCAGGTGACATGAGTTCAATCCCTGATCTGGGAAGATCCCGCATGCTATGGAGCATCTAATCCCGGGAGTCACAACTATGGAACCTGTGCTCTAGAGCCTCAGTGCTGCAAATAATGAGCCCATGTGCCATAACTATTGAAGTCTGTGTGCCCTGGAGTCTGAGTTCTACAAGAGAAGTTACTGCAATAAGAAGCCTGCTCACCTCAACTAGATAGCAGCCCCCAGTCCCTGCAACTAGAGAAGAGCCTGTGGCAGCAGTGAAAATCCAGAATAGCCAAAAATAAATAAAATTAAAAAAAATATATTGCCTAGTATATCTGTAGGAGACCTTTGATATTCATGAGGGTTATACTGATTATCTTTATGAAACTCCAAGGTACCAAGTGCTTCTTTAGAATATATTATCATGCATAAAATGAAATCAAATACAATTTAAAAAAGTATACAAGATTCTTTTAGGTCCTGTACTATAAAGAAGGAACTAAAGCTGTTAAGAAAGAAAGCCGATAAGCATTGCCAGAACAACTGGATGAATTGTTTCTCTTGTTTGCATTGGACTTTACCACATCAGATGACTGAGCTACCTCTGAATACTGCCTAAAAACCCAGTTACCTGAAATTTAACATGTCCAAACCTGTTCCTCCGATAGTCGACCTCACTTAGATATAATTCCAGGGTAGAAAACTGGAAGCTATCCATGGCACCACCGTCTCATTCCTCACCTCCAGTCCAACAGCGTGTTTTATCTAGTGTTCTTTCAAAATGCCCTAAGTTCACACACCTCTTTCTGTCTCCATTAGTACCACCCCAGCCTCATCTCTTTCAAGGAGCCTGTGTCTTCCTTTTGCTGACACTTCACTTTATAATTCAATAAATATATTTGAGCCAGTTGTATGAGAGGTTAAAATTGCTACAATACAAAAAATCTTATGTTAAATTATCTTCACATGTGTATCTGACATAAGTTGAAGGAATTCTTAACTAGGTGGGTCATGAAATTTATGCCAGACAAAGACTGAGACGCTTTTTGATATTTTGTAGTAGTACATATATACAGTTTAGTAGTATATCATTACCAAAAGTTATAGCTGTTAATGTATCAGCTCTTTCAAAAAAAATACATTTTCTATCTGTACAATGCTAAAAGTAAAAAATGTTCAGTGACTGTATGAGTCATTGCTTTTGCAATTAGTTTGACAACTAGACTTCCTTTTGCAATTATATATCCATGAACTGTCAAGACAGTTATTCTTAATTTATTAAAAAATACTGTTTTTCTTTAAGACCAATCCTTTGGCACTGTAGAATATTAGTTATTTTTCTAGATATTAATTCAATTATTAATCACCTAGGATGTCAAGTGCAAGGGATTCAGAGGTAAATAAGACTGTGTCTCCTTTTTGTAGCATTCCTAGTCTAGTGGTTGCTAAATATGTCAGTAAATTTGGAAAAATCATCAGTGGCCATAGGACTAGAAAAGGTCCGTTTTCACTCCAGCCTTAAAGAAGAGCAATGCCGAAGACTGTTCAAACTACTGCATAATTGCACTTATTTCACATGCTAGCAAAATAATGCTCAAAATCCACCAAGCTAGGCTTCAACAGTACATGAACCAAAAACTTTCAGATGTACAAGCTGGGTTTAGAAATGGCAGAGGAACCAGAGATCAAACTGCCAATATCTGTTGGATCATACAAAAAGCAAGAGAATTCCAGGAAAACATCTACTTCTGCTTCAATGACTATGTTAAAGCCTTTGAGGCCCTTTCAATACAGTACAAAGTTACCTAATTAATTCAAAGGGTAAGAAAACCAGGGTAGAAAACTGGAAGCTATCCATGGCACCACCGTCTCATTCCTCACCTCCAGTCCAACAGCGTGTTTTATCTAGTGTTCTTTCAAAATGCCCTAAGTTCACACACCTCTTTCTGTCTCCATTAGTACCACCCCAGCCTCATCTCTTTCAAGGAGCCTGTGTCTTCCTTTGCTGACACTTCACTTTATAATTCAATAAATATATTTGAGCCAGTTGTATGAGAGGTTAAAATTGCTACAATACAAAAAATCTTATGTTAAATTATCTTCACATGTGTATCTGACATAAGTTGAAGGAATTCTTAACTAGGTGGGTCATGAAATTTATGCCAGACAAAGACTGAGACGCTTTTTGATATTTTGTAGTAGTACATATATACAGTTTAGTAGTATATCATTACCAAAAGTTATAGCTGTTAATGTATCAGCTCTTTCAAAAAAAAAATACATTTTCTATCTGTACAATGCTAAAAGTAAAAAATGTTCAGTGACTGTATGAGTCATTGCTTTTGCAATTAGTTTGACAACTAGACTTCCTTTTGCAATTATATATCCATGAACTGTCAAGACAGTTATTCTTAATTTATTAAAAAATACTGTTTTTCTTTAAGACCAATCCTTTGGCACTGTAGAATATTAGTTATTTTTCTAGATATTAATTCAATTATTAATCACCTAGGATGTCAAGTGCAAGGGATTCAGAGGTAAATAAGACTGTGTCTCCTTTTTGTAGCATTCCTAGTCTAGTGGTTGCTAAATATGTCAGTAAATTTGGAAAAATCATCAGTGGCCATAGGACTAGAAAAGGTCCGTTTTCACTCCAGCCTTAAAGAAGAGCAATGCCGAAGACTGTTCAAACTACTGCATAATTGCACTTATTTCACATGCTAGCAAAATAATGCTCAAAATCCACCAAGCTAGGCTTCAACAGTACATGAACCAAAAACTTTCAGATGTACAAGCTGGTTTAGAGAAAGCAGAGGAATCAGAGATCAAATTGCCAAGATCTGTTGGATCATAATAAAAGCAAGAGAATTCCAGGAAAGCATCTACTTCTGTTTCATTGACTATACTAAAGCCTTTGACTGCATGAATCACAACAAACTGTGAAAAATTCTTAAAGAAATGGGAATACCAGATCACCTTACCTGCCTCCTGAAAACCTGTATGAGCAGTTGGAACCAAATATGGAACAATGGACTGGTTTAAAATTGAGAAAGGAGCATGTCAAGGCAATATGTTGTCACCCTGCTTACTGAACTTATATGCAGAGTATATCATGTGAAATGCCAGTCTGGATGAAGCATAAGCTGAAATTAAGATTGCTGGGAAAAATATCAATAACCTCAGGCACGCAGAACACCACCCTATGGCAGAAAGTGAAGAGGAACTAAAGAGCCTTTTGATGAAGGTGAAAGAGGAGAGTGAACTGGCTTAAAACTCAACATTCAAAAAAAGAGGATTGTAGCGTCTGGTCCAATCACTTCATGGTAAATAGATGGGGAAGAAATGGAAACAGTGACAGACTTTATTTTCTTGGGCTCTGAAATCACTGTGGACAGTGACTGCAGGCATGAAATTAAAAGACACTTGCTCCTTGGAAGAATAGCTATGACAAACCTAGACAGCGTATTAAAAAGCAGAGAGAATTATTTTGCCAGCAAATGTCTGGATAGTCAAAGCTTTGATTTCCAGTAGTCATATACTGGATGTGAGAGATGGACCATAAAGAAGACTGAGTGCTGAAGAATTGATGCTTTTGAATTGTAGTGCTGAAGACTCTTGAGAGTCCGTTGGACTGCAAGGAGATCAAACCAGTCTATCCTAAAGGAAATCAACCCTGAGTATTCATCAGAAGCACTGATGCTGATCCCAAAGCTCCAGTACTTTGACGCAAGATTCTTTCCTGATGCTGGGAAAGGTCCGTTTTCACTCCAGCCTTAAAGAAGAGCAATGCCGAAGACTGTTCAAACTACTGCATAATTGCACTTATTTCACATGCTAGCAAAATAATGCTCAAAATCCACCAAGCTAGGCTTCAACAGTACATGAACCAAAAACTTTCAGATGTACAAGCTGGTTTAGAGAAAGCAGAGGAATCAGAGATCAAATTGCCAAGATCTGTTGGATCATAATAAAAGCAAGAGAATTCCAGGAAAGCATCTACTTCTGTTTCATTGACTATACTAAAGCCTTTGACTGCATGAATCACAACAAACTGTGAAAAATTCTTAAAGAAATGGGAATACCAGATCACCTTACCTGCCTCCTGAAAACCTGTATGAGCAGTTGGAACCAAATATGGAACAATGGACTGGTTTAAAATTGAGAAAGGAGCATGTCAAGGCAATATGTTGTCACCCTGCTTACTGAACTTATATGCAGAGTATATCATGTGAAATGCCAGTCTGGATGAAGCATAAGCTGAAATTAAGATTGCTGGGAAAAATATCAATAACCTCAGGCACGCAGAACACCACCCTATGGCAGAAAGTGAAGAGGAACTAAAGAGCCTTTTGATGAAGGTGAAAGAGGAGAGTGAACTGGCTTAAAACTCAACATTCAAAAAAAGAGGATTGTAGCGTCTGGTCCAATCACTTCATGGTAAATAGATGGGGAAGAAATGGAAACAGTGACAGACTTTATTTTCTTGGGCTCTGAAATCACTGTGGACAGTGACTGCAGGCATGAAATTAAAAGACACTTGCTCCTTGGAAGAATAGCTATGACAAACCTAGACAGCGTATTAAAAAGCAGAGAGAATTATTTTGCCAGCAAATGTCTGGATAGTCAAAGCTTTGATTTCCAGTAGTCATATACTGGATGTGAGAGATGGACCATAAAGAAGACTGAGTGCTGAAGAATTGATGCTTTTGAATTGTAGTGCTGAAGACTCTTGAGAGTCCGTTGGACTGCAAGGAGATCAAACCAGTCTATCCTAAAGGAAATCAACCCTGAGTATTCATCAGAAGCACTGATGCTGATCCCAAAGCTCCAGTACTTTGACCACTTGATGCAAAGCCGTGATTCTTTCCCTGATGCTGGGAAAGAATGAAGGAAAAGGAGAAGAGGGCAGCAGAGAATACCTTGGTTAGATAGCATCGCTGACTCAATGAACATGAATTTGAACAGATTCTGGGAGATAGTGGAGAATAAAGGAGCCTGGCATGCTGCAGTCTGTAAGGTTTCAAAGTCGGACATGACGACTGAACAAGAGTAACAGTAGTCTACTGGGTAGCCAATGAACAGTCACGGTGGAGATGTGGAATTAGTTATTAAGGGAGTACAAACTCTTTGGGCATTGTGATCAGTCAGGCAAAGCTTCACAATGGAGGACTTGAGCTTAGTTGAAAGAAGTGTAAGATTTCATCAAGTAGAAGTGAAAAAAGAGAGCCTTCTCCTTGTTTTAATTTTTATTTATTTTTGGCTGTTCTGGGTTTTCACTGCTGCCACAGGCTCTTCTCTAGTTGCAGGGACTGGGGACTACTCTCTAGATGAGGTGAGCAGGCGTCTTGTTGTGGTGACTTTTCTTGTTGTGGAACTCGGGCTCTAGGGCTCACAGGCTTCAATAGTTGCAGCATACGGGCTCAATAGTTGTGACTCTGAGGCTCTAGGGCACAGGTTCCATAGTTATGGCTCACAGGCTTAGTTGCTCCATAGCATGTGGGTCCCTGATCAGGGATCAAACCCGTGTCTTGTGCATTGGCAGGTGAACTCTTTACCTCTGAGCTACCAGGGAAGCCCTGAAATTATAGCTACCAGGGAAGCCCTGAAATCATCTTTGTCTTCATAAATCTTTATGAACATGATCTAACCTGTCTTTACAGCCTACTTAGTGAATTAGATGTCTTGAAGAAAAAGAATTTTTGTTCTGAAATTTTAAAGATGTAAAGTTTCTGAAGGTTTATCTTTCTCAGATGGTCTAATGAGTTGTGAACAGATGTAGAATGTGTTTTTCTGGGCTAGAGCATTTGATTACCAGTGCAGGTGATTCCAGAGCTCTCTTTCTATCTATTATGATGACTGGCAGAATTTGAGATGGTGATTGCTGCATCATCTTTGGAAAGTAAAATGGAAAGACATGGAGTGTAGCGTTTAGAAGACCCATGAATGTCTAGTGTAAGTGAGAAGTGGACCTTATCACCTCAAGCCACTGAGATTTTTCAAGTTGTTACCTGAACCTAACTTGACCTGTCTTCATTTATGCACAACCTATGTGTTAAAACAGTCTTAGGTTGTAAATAAAAATATTATAGAAGGAATCATTGTTGAAATATTAAAATATGTAGAGAAGATTTTCCTAATCTTGTTTAGAGGTATTTAAATCATAGTAATTCTTGTATGTGTTTATGAAAAAGTTTTCATGATGTATGTAGACTATAAGTTACTGCAAGTGTCAGAGAAGTTGTTTTTA
Organism: Tragulus kanchil; assembly: GCA_022376925.1. Classification (NCBI taxonomy): domain Eukaryota; kingdom Metazoa; phylum Chordata; class Mammalia; order Artiodactyla; family Tragulidae; genus Tragulus; species Tragulus kanchil. The sequence goes on from JAIOJX010000005.1 coordinate 50,042,195, forward strand.
AAGAGATTAGATGACTGTCTTTAGTTTTTAACATATAGTAAAAGTGATATAAATCCATTATAAAACTGGGTAAAAATTGAAGATAACTGCAATTTTATGTCATTGAATTAATTTTACTGTTGATATTATTTTCCAGTAAGTATATACATAATCAGAAATTTATGGAGTTCATTTGTGCTTTGATATCCAGAGTGGCAAATTAATCTATATGTACATTTTGTGGCTCAGTGGTAAAGAATCTGTTTGCCAGTGCAGGAGATGCAGATATCAGGAAGGTCCCTTGGAGATGGAATGGCAACCCACTCCACTATTCTTTTTTTTTTTTGAGAGGAAAGTAAAGTTTATTAGAGTGGGGGAAGGGAGAGTCGCTGCCAGTACAGCAGGCCGGTTTAAGCCATTCTTGTTTCAGAAATCCCATGGGCAGGGAACTTGGTGGGCTACCGTCCACAGGGTCACAAAAGATTCGGACACAACTTAGCAGCGAGACAACAACAAAGATGTAAAATAAGAGTGTAGTGATGTTAATATTTATTTGGAAACATAAGAATTAGGAAAGCAGTTCACATTTTATTAGCATCATGTATTCACTTTGGATGATCATTATTATCCAACAGGATTAGGATAATCATATAGATATAGGTAGCAATCTTTATATAAGACATTTTGTGATATTTTGGTTATTATCCCAATAATGAATACTGAGTAAAAGTTTTACTTCAAAATGTACAAACTAATATTAATATATGCTTAGGATTTACTGATAGTACATTAGATTTCCACACTAAAAGATTCTTGCTTATTTAGGCAATATATTTAAACTATAGGAGAAAAATGCAGTGTAACTTGTACTGTAAATAAATTGTTGGTAATGAGCATCACAGTGAGAGCTGGTAGTATATGAATTATTCACCGCAAACTTATTATCTCTGTGTCATTAGCATGTAAGATAATGACCCTAATTACCATGGCTTTAAACTCAGGGGAATTGCTAATTTATGTGTGGAACTCTCTGGGCTGTAGTTACCACCCACACGGGTACTGGGAGAGCTGTAGATACTACTGTGTTTTGTTGCTGAGATACTCTTTCTCCTTATTTGCTTCATTGTTGGTAGATTAGTTTTTGTTTATTTTTAGGTAAAGACAAGAAATTTTCTCTTATTTGAATACCCTTGAAAGGAGTTATAGGAAATATTTACATATTTAATTTGTTTTCTTTTTAGTGTTGTTTAGGGTTATAGATATATAAACTATTATTGATATACTTTCATTGACCCATATAGATTAGCATCCCCTATTATAGTAGATTACCATAAATAGTGTAATTACTTGAAAAATCTAGGCTCAGAGGTTAATAATCAGTTTTCTCCTAAAAAAATTCGGCTAAAATTCTTTACTTTCAAAGTATTTGATATTAACATATAACCCTTTTAAATATATGATACTGTATCTCTGATCGTAATTTAAGGTTTTGATGAACTTCTTGCTTCTGTTTTCTTTTATTATAGTGTAAATTATCTGTAATAAGCCTTTCTAATTAAAGTTGGTAAATCTGCAACTGCTTCAATTATACACTAATCAATTATACACTAATTTAATTCTACTTAGCAGGGTACGGCACATCATTAATCGGTTTCAGACTTAATACAACAGATTTAGAAGTAATCAAAATTTGAAGTATTTATCCGGGAAGAAGTGAAGGATCATAATGTCAACTAATTCACGTATCTGCTAAGCTAAGAGGTTTATCACTTCAGCAGTGCCAGCACACGGCTGCCATTTATGTTCCTGTGGAGTGCTGTGGACTGGGAAGGTGATTAGGTAATAGCTTCAGATTTTAATAATATAGTCCTTTTATATTCTGCCCTTTCACTTATTTTCTATGCCATGGTTTTATCTATACATATTATATGTATATTATATATATATGTGTAACATAAGAATATACCTTAATTCATTCCTTTTCAACCTTTTCCATGTCATGACCCACATAGTATTTATTAGTAGTTGTTGGTTTTAAACATGTAAGCATGTGTTAATATTATTTTTTCTACAAATATATTAAAGAAATAAGATGATTAAATATAATTAACTCAAATCTTCAGTGACATATCTTTTCTTATGGTTTTATTCTTATTGAGGTAGTGACTTAAATGTGCTTCAAAAGTCTTAGGAATGAGTTATGAACTCAGTGTAATAACTTCTCAATTAACTGCTCATTGAATTAAATGATTCAGATTACATTTCATTACTCATTCTTTCTCAGCATGTTCATATTATTAGGAATACTCTTTGCCCTGCCCACCTTTCTTTCCAATAAGTTATTTTTTTGTAAGAATATAATAGATGGGAGTTTTCTTGGTTGTGAAGACTGTTAAATGCATTTTACCCTTTTGAGAAAGTTATTTTTGGTAACAAGTTTCAGGGAACCCCATGGGCCTTTGATCCATTTTATCTCAGGGCCACTTTAAAAAAAACTCCCAAGTTAATATATGCACATGGTTAGAATTCAAATAGAACAGATGGTCTTATAATGAAAAACAAGAGAAATCCTACCTCACATTTCCCCTTCCCAGTCCCCCAAAGGCATCTACTTTTAGCTCAGTCTGGTTTTGAGTGCTTGTGTGGTTATCTCTACCTATAGTAAGGATTGTATATTATTTCTTGGTATTTCTGCAGTATATTCTTCTATGATTAGATGAATCATTTTATTTCATACCATCCCTATGTTTCCTTAGCTGATTTAGTTGTGGTTACTTTGTATTTCAAATAATAATAGGAATGTTACATTTTATGTTTTATTAGCTAGTCCCTGCTTTCTCTCAGCTTCTTTTAATTTTAATATTATCAAATTTGATAATACTAAGAATGTTTTTGTATTAGAATAGTTGTTCCATGTAGGTAAATTACTGATTAGTGCCAAAAGGCTTACAATAACATATAATATAGCAGTTTCCTGTCCTTCAGTTTTCTAGAAGTAACCATTTTTTAACACTATTGTTAATAGTTTCTTCCTTATGATACCACTTTATTTCTAAATAATATGGTTATTCGTCTTATTGTGGCTAACCAATTTTGGATATAATCTATTGACTTTTTTCTGTTAATTTATGATTCAGGTCATATTACACACCTACCTCTCCAGTTTGCAAAAATATAATTTTGGGTAAATCTGTGTACAGTCAGTACTTAATGTTTGCATTGTAATGATCATGTAAACATTGAATAACATAATGGACATCCATTATGTACTTAAGCATCCATGTACTTAAATATTTGTCCTTTCCACCTCCTGTATGAATTACTGCTTTGCTTATTCATTTACTTACTTTCGTATGGGCTAATTTGCTAATTCCTTCCACAGTTTCAACAAATCTCTTAGGCACTGCTCAATTTTTTTTAAGAGTTTAATTATAAACTGTTTAAGAGTTTAATGTCTGAAAAGCTTAATTTTCCTTTTTCCTAGAGCTTTCTTTCAGCTTAATGTTCTGCTTCAGTCTTTTTTTTTTTTTTAACTCTTTAATGTTTCACAGCCCCGCTCCTAATCCTCTGACTTTTCTTTCTTGGATAATTTCCTTTGTGGGTTACTTTCTCTCTTAGTTTATTTCCTCATTTTGCTGAAGTTTATCGTCTTATTCTACAGAACCATATCTTTCGAAGATTCTTGAAGAAAGAATGTGTGGAAAAATAAGATTTTCGAGTCCTTCGGAATCTTAAATGTGTTCATTCTTCTTTTACATTAGATTGGCATTTCAGTAAAGTATGGAAATACAGGTTGAAATAGTTTTTCCTTAAAAATTTGAAGGCGTTTCATCGGTAGTTATTGTTACCTATGAACTGTAATAATGTGACCTGTTTTTTATCTTTGGAAACATTTCGATAGAATCTTTTCTTTCCCTCTGGTATTCTGAATTATCTTTATGTGATTCTGCTTAGGAGCATGTGATGGAACCTTATCATCCAGAGACTTTAATGTCCTTCTTGCCATTTTAACAATGTTTTTGGTAATTTCCTCATTACCATTTTCTCTAGGAATTATAGATTATCTTTATTAACCAGTTTTCTATTAGTAAATATTTCTATTTGGGTTTTTCATTACCGAGGTACATTTATTATCTTTTTGCACGTACACAAGTGTGCCAGTCTCTAAATAAACTATATCTTAAAGGGATACACATTCTAACTCTTGAAAGATGCCAGATTGTCTTTCGTGAAAGTTGTATCAGTTACTTTAGTATAGACTGTAATGGTTTTTATTTACACGTGGTACCAATGTGATAGGTGAAATTATGACATTTATCATTCTAATAAATTTTCTTTTCTCTGATTATTGGTAATAATTGAACACAGTTTTGTTACATTGGCCATTTGTAATCATGTATTTTACCTTTGTCCTAGCTTTGACATTTTTCAGACAGAGGAATTGTTCCTAAGTGTAATACAGCAGTAGAACAGAACACCTTCAGGAGACTTGGCCATAAAACACGAGATTTTAACCTTAAAATTGGGCTTTCACCTTGTTTATCAGTGTTTCCTCTGAGAGATGGAAGGTGAGGGACAGAAAGCAGTGAGAGGGAGAAGTTTTGAGGTTCTACTCAAATTCTTCTGTGAACCTCCAACATTTAGAATTGCATTTTATTTTCAGTTTTTCATCTTATTTTGTCCTGTAGTCATGAAGCATAACAAACCAGCATGGAGTGTATTTGGTAAAATAGATAGTTTCATTCATTGATTATTCATTTATTCATTTAGTCACTTACGTGACACTCTACTTGATCTCATGGAACATATAACTCTCGGGATTGGTAGGAGTCTAATTGATAAAACGTGTAGTTTGTGCCTCTTAACAATAAAAGGACTGAATAATTCCGAAAAACTTTTGAATTCAGGCAGGCTTACTTTAAAGTGGAATGTCATGTTTCCTTGTTTGTATTACTGTTAAGTACATTTCTTATTTAGATTTTAAAAACTAGAAGAGAACGTAGTGTCTTGGAAGAAAGACCTAACATGTGATCCTCATGAGTTTCTCAATTGTTGCAAAACATAAACATTTAATAAGGCATTCAGTAAAGTAGATTAAATGTTATTTAAAACATATGTTATAGTTGACTTCATGGCTAAATTGCCTGGTTCAGGAATCTGTGAATTATTCCAAGGGTAATTCTTATATAGGAAATTTTTTTGTTTTGTTTTGTGTTCATGCTGAAATACTTGATTTCTACAAATACTACACAAGGGAATTGAATAAGAAGTCAAAAAGTCATAAGAAAAAGAGAAACCTTGCGTTTTTACTGCTTTAATTAGGACATAGAGAACATTTTTAGTAATAGACTATGCTTCATTATGAAAATACAGTTGAATGTTTTAGGAGTTTACAAACTTGGTATCAGTCTGTTTAGTGATGAATGTTAGTATGCTGAATGAGATGGGAAGAAATCAAACAGGAATTCTCAGTCTTTCAGATGGTTATGTTCTACAGTTTGTAGCATGGATTTTCTTGTGTTTAGGTTTTCCTTATAAAGTATCTTTAGTATATAGAAGAATTTAAACAGTAGTAAAACATATGACTATATACCCAGTATAGTAATGCTGTGCTGTATTTGTTGATGGTTTGAGCGTGGTGGGAAGAGGGAACAAAACAGATCCAGATACAGTTAGGACTTTGTATATACCACTCTGCAATCCCATTCTCCCTCTTAACCCAGGTCAGTGGTATTTTTGGCTATTCTTCATGTTTTAAGCTGTAGCATTTCTTAGTGCTTAATGTGAAGACATGTGTATCCGTAAACAATATGAGTGAATTGATTAGAGGGTTGTAAAACATTATGTAAATGCTATTTTACTGTGTCTATCCTTCATTTTTCTGTGCAGTATTACTTCTTGAGAATTATATATTTAAATACTGTTTAAATATGCCTCTTAACAATAAAAGGACTGAATAATTCAAAAACTTTTGAATTCAGGCAGGCTTACTTTAAAGTGGAATGTCATGTTTCCTTGTTTGTATTACTGTTAAGTACATTTCTTATTTAGATTTTAAAAACTAGAAGAGAACGTAGTGTCTTGGAAGAAAGACCTAACATGTGATCCTCATGAGTTTCTCAATTGTTGCAAAACATAAACATTTAATAAGGCATTCAGTAAAGTAGATTAAATGTTATTTAAAACATATGTTATAGTTGACTTCATGGCTAAATTGCCTGGTTCAGGAATCTGTGAATTATTCCAAGGGTAATTCTTATATAGGAAATTTTTTTGTTTTGTTTTGTGTTCATGCTGAAATACTTGATTTCTACAAATACTACACACGGGAATTGAATAAGAAGTCAAAAAGTCATAAGAAAAAGAGAAACCTTGCGTTTGTACTGCTTTAATTAGGACATAGAGAACATTTTTAGTAATAGACTATGCTTCATTATGAAAATACAGTTGAATGTTTTAGGAGTTTACAAACTTGGTATCAGTCTGTTTAGTGATGAATGTTAGTATGCTGAATGAGATGGGAAGAAATCAAACAGGAATTCTCAGTCTTTCAGATGGTTATGTTCTACAGTTTGTAGCATGGATTTTCTTGTGTTTAGGTTTTCCTTATAAAGTATCTTTAGTATATAGAAGAATTTAAACAGTAGTAAAACATATGACTATATACCCAGTATAGTAATGCTGTGCTGTATTTGTTGATGGTTTGAGCGTGGTGGGAAGAGGGAACAAAACAGATCCAGATACAGTTAGGACTTTGTATATACCACTCTGCAATCCCATTCTCCCTCTTAACCCAGGTCAGTGGTATTTTTGGCTATTCTTCATGTTTTAAGCTGTAGCATTTCTTAGTGCTTAATGTGAAGACATGTGTATCCGTAAACAATATGAGTGAATTGATTAGAGGGTTGTAAAACATTATGTAAATGCTATTTTACTGTGTCTATCCTTCATTTTTTCTGTGCAGTATTACTTCTTGAGAATTATATATTTAAATACTGTTTATATGTTGTATAATGCATTTAGTCAGTCAGTCATGTCTGACTTGTGACCCCATGGACTGTAGCCTGCCAGGCTCCTCTGTCCATGGGATTTCCCAGACAAGGAAGTGGAGTGGGTTGCCATTTCCTTCTCCAGAGGATCTTCTCAACCTAGAGATCAAAACCCACATCTCCTGCATTTCAGGTGAATTCTTTTTTACTGATGTGCCACCAGGGAAGTCCTGTATGTTGTATAATACATTTAAATTTTATGAATACGTATGTTACAAAATAAATTTCTTCTATGTAGTACTTTATGCATGTGTCACAGTTTATACTCTGGTTGAAGATTTAAGAGTTTTTCAGCTTTAGAAGCTTTGCTGTAGTTAAAGTCCTTGTACTTGTGTGTGCACATGTGGAAGATTCTCTCAGGCTGTACTTGTCTGCTGCAGTAGCCACTAGTCACATGGAAATGTTTAAATTTAATTAACATTTAGTAAATTCAGTTAAGTTCCTCAGTTAGACTAGCCACATTTCAAGTGCTCAGAAGCCATATGTAGCTGGCAGGTAATGTGTTGGGTATTGTATATACAGAATAAATCCGTTTCTCCAGAAAGCTCTGTATGGCAGCGCTGACTCAGATTTATTCGTATGAGTAGAACTATCCGTCATACACATCTTGCACATTGCTAGATATTGCCGAATTGTTCTTCCAGTCAGCATCTTCTCAACTATCATGCTAAGAATCGGTGTCAATGGAAATTTTATTTTTTGTTTTGATACGTGTGAAGTGTGTCTCATTGTGGTTTTCACTGACACTTAAAAATGTCTGGTGAAGTTGAGCATGTTTTCCTACATGTCTGTTTTGCTTAAAGATTCCTACTTTGATTGCCTGTTAGTGTCCTTTGCTCACTTTATTTTTCCTGCTGTGATAGTTTAAGTTAATATAGTTTTTAATATTTTATGGATACTAACTCTTTGATTGTATTTGTTTACATGTATCTGCGTCCTCTGTGTGACTTCTTTCTGTGGTATCTTTTGTTGCATATAAGATTCATAATTTGGGGATTTCCCTGGGGGTCCAGTAGCTAAGACTCTGTGCTCCCAATGCTGGGGACCTGAGTTGGATCCCTGGTCAGTGAACTAGATCCCATATACCATAACAAAGACCGAGTGCAACCAAATAAATACATTAGAAAAAATTTTAAAAAGATTCATAATTTGATGTAACTAAATTTATAATCTTTTTCTTATATGCTTTATGCTCTTTTGCTTTGTTTAAGAAATTCCTTCCTATCCCTAAGTCAAAGAATTTTCTATATGTGCTTTACAGAGTTTGCTCTTTCATCCAACTGAATATAGTTTTTGTGTATGATGTGAGGTAGTATTTGAGATTGAGTTTATTTGTGTATGGATAACCAGTTATTTTGGCATAATTTTTTTGAACAGTCCAGTGTCATATATTAAATTTTCTGTATATATGTGAGACCATTTCTGGGTTTTAATTCTATTTCATTCTTATCCCTATACTAGTATTTCCTTTCATTTTCTTAGAATAAAAGAAAAATAGTGGTTAGCTCTAAGTCCTGCCGCAAGAGTTGATTTAACTGATAATAAAATGTGGAATTGCAATTTATAATACAAAATAGTAGAAAATGATATTAGTATAAATAACAGAAATGAACAAAAACTTTTTTTCCTGTGATAGTATTTGAGCTAATACTGGTGTTATTTTTGAAGAATTGGGAAAAAAAGGGTAACATTTTGAAAGTCAGAACTACTATACACTCTCAAGTGGTAGATTAACTTTTTTAAATCTAATTTTCACTTTTAGTGCCCTTTGTCTTCTTTTGATTTGCAACTGAATTGCTTACTACCAATTTTATAAATTGAGTTTGTGGTTTGGCTATAGTAAGAAAAGAGGCATTAAGAAAATACAACATGGGGACTTCCCTGGTGGTCCAGTGGCTAAGATTCCATGCTCCCAATGCAGGAGGCCTGGGTTTGATCCCTGGTCAGAGAATCAGATCCCACATGCAACTAAAAGATCCCACATGCTATAACTAAGATCCAGTGCAACCAAATAAAGATTAAAAATAAATACAACATGTGTCTTATGAATACTAATTAAGCAAATGGATTTTGGAGTCTTATTGCCTGTCCAGTAATTTGTGATCTTGGGTACTTGAATGGGATACTCAGAGTAGTAGCTTTACAAAGTGTTTTGCGATGATAATGTGCGTTAAGCACCAAGTGCTTAGCATAGGTAAAGGGCATTCTAAACAGTTGTTCCTAAGGTAACAGGACATTTGTTGAGAGAGGGGCTGAGGTGAGACTAAGGGCAGAATGTATGAATAATAAAAGAATGGAATAATTATTAAATACAGAAATACAGTAGGAAACTAGCCTGTGCTCCTTTAGCTGCAAAGGGAAGTAGAGGAGAGTCTCAGATACTGACCAGTGCAGGACACTAGGTGGTGCCATTAGCCTAATATGTTTATTCAATATCACTGGAGGCTGAACAGCCTCAGAGTAGAAAGACGGAAAGTCAGGAATTGCGTGTATATTAAAGGTGTGAATTGTTTTGTAGAGTATTTGTCTAAGTAATGTGATAGTTCTCGATTTTCTCTTCAAGTGATCATTTTGAAAATTTTCTTTTTTGAAGTAGTTCTTTACTTTTTAAATAGCTTGTTTGATGAAGAATAAAAGAAAAATAGTGGTTAGCTCTAAGTCCTGCCGCAAGAGTTGATTTAACTGATAATAAAATGTGGAATTGCAATTTATAATACAAAATAGTAGAAAATGATATTAGTATAAATAACAGAAATGAACAAAAACTTTTTTTCCTGTGATAGTATTTGAGCTAATACTGGTGTTATTTTTGAAGAATTGGGAAAAAAAGGGTAACATTTTGAAAGTCAGAACTACTATACACTCTCAAGTGGTAGATTAACTTTTTTAAATCTAATTTTCACTTTTAGTGCCCTTTGTCTTCTTTTGATTTGCAACTGAATTGCTTACTACCAATTTTATAAATTGAGTTTGTGGTTTGGCTATAGTAAGAAAAGAGGCATTAAGAAAATACAACATGGGGACTTCCCTGGTGGTCCAGTGGCTAAGATTCCATGCTCCCAATGCAGGAGGCCTGGGTTTGATCCCTGGTCAGAGAATCAGATCCCACATGCAACTAAAAGATCCCACATGCTATAACTAAGATCCAGTGCAACCAAATAAAGATTAAAAATAAATACAACATGTGTCTTATGAATACTAATTAAGCAAATGGATTTTGGAGTCTTATTGCCTGTCCAGTAATTTGTGATCTTGGGTACTTGAATGGGATACTCAGAGTAGTAGCTTTACAAAGTGTTTTGCGATGATAATGTGCGTTAAGCACCAAGTGCTTAGCATAGGTAAAGGGCATTCTAAACAGTTGTTCCTAAGGTAACAGGACATTTGTTGAGAGAGGGGCTGAGGTGAGACTAAGGGCAGAATGTATGAATAATAAAAGAATGGAATAATTATTAAATACAGAAATACAGTAGGAAACTAGCCTGTGCTCCTTTAGCTGCAAAGGGAAGTAGAGGAGAGTCTCAGATACTGACCAGTGCAGGACACTAGGTGGTGCCATTAGCCTAATATGTTTATTCAATATCACTGGAGGCTGAACAGCCTCAGAGTAGAAAGACGGAAAGTCAGGAATTGCGTGTATATTAAAGGTGTGAATTGTTTTGTAGAGTATTTGTCTAAGTAATGTGATAGTTCTCGATTTTCTCTTCAAGTGATCATTTTGAAAATTTTCTTTTTTGAAGTAGTTCTTTACTTTTTAAATAGCTTGTTTGATGGACAATCCATTCTTTTTTTCTTATTTTACATTAAAGATTATAGATAAAAATGTATTTCTATTTAGAACTCATAGTAAAACAAGATAACAGCTTTTCGTATTGAGATAATCAAATCAGAAGGAACTTGGTGTTAAGTTTTACTAACCTTACCTCAGATTGGTGTTCAACTCCATTAAACTTATTCAAATACTGAAAATAGTTTAATTCCTATTGATTTCTTTTAAGATTCCTGTTAATTTCTTTTAGATTCCAGATCAAGAATAATTAAATGCATTATTTGACTTCTTTAGATGCTTTGTACCTCAAATTATTATTGATACTGACGTTGTACAGATGACAGAAGCCCCTAATTCAGACTGGCTTAAGCAAATGGAAATTTACTGGGTCACATAATTAAAAAGATATGGCATTTCTGATTTCAGGTGAAACTTGATCCATTGGATTAAATAGCATTTTTGGATCCTCTTCAACTGTTAGCTGTGCGTCTCTTGGTTTTGGCTTCTTTTGCAAACAGGCTGTCACCTCCTGGAGGCAGGGTAGATTTCAGCAGGTTTATATGTGTTTTTTTTTTTTTTTTTTTTAATGCGTCTAATGGCTCCAAGAAGAGTTGTGGTATTAGATCGTATTAGGTCTGTTTGGCTTGTCGTGAGCTTCCCATCTATTCCTGCATTTGGAGATAGAGTTAGCACTCCTGGAAATTTAGGGATTAAGAGTGTTCAAGGGATGGTTTCTCAAAGATTTGAAGATTGTTATGGGAATAAAGAATAAAATGATAGTCTTTCATTTTTTTTTTTTTTTTACCTTTATTTTACTTTTAACTTTTACATTACAGACATGCATATTCCCAGATCAGTCACATGTATATCCCCCCCTTCCCACCCCTCCCAACCATCACACAGTACCCCTGAAGGATCTCCTTTTCTCACAGAGCAATGACTAGAGCTATTTTCTTCACTTATGATAGTACAGGCCATCATGCTACTTCCTTTACGCCTCTCACCCACTGTTCCTTCCCCACAATGTCCATATGTTTCTTAGAGTATTTTAAAGTCTAAGTAATGTGATAGTTCTCGATTTTCTCTTCAAGTGATCATTTTGAAAATTTTCTTTTTTGAAGTAGTTCTTTACTTTTTAAATAGCTTGTTTGATGGACAATCCATTCTTTTTTTCTTATTTTACATTAAAGATTATAGATAAAAATGTATTTCTATTTAGAACTCATAGTAAAACAAGATAACAGCTTTTCGTATTGAGATAATCAAATCAGAAGGAACTTGGTGTTAAGTTTTACTAACCTTACCTCAGATTGGTGTTCAACTCCATTAAACTTATTCAAATACTGAAAATAGTTTAATTCCTATTGATTTCTTTTAAGATTCCTGTTAATTTCTTTTAGATTCCAGATCAAGAATAATTAAATGCATTATTTGACTTCTTTAGATGATTTGTACCTCAAATTTTTATTGATACGCACGTTGAACAAATGACAGAAGCCCCTAATTCAGACTGGCTTAAGCAAATGGAAATTTACTGGGTCACATAATTAAAAAGATATGGCATTTCTGATTTCAGGTGAAACTTGATCCATTGGATTAAATAGCATTTTTGGATCCTCTTCAACTGTTAGCTGTGCGTCTCTTGGTTTTGGCTTCTTTTGCAAACAGGCTGTCACCTCCTGGAGGCAGGGTAGATTTCAGCAGGTTTATATGTGTTTTTTTTTTTTTTTTTTTTAATGCGTCTAATGGCTCCAAGAAGAGTTGTGGTATTAGATCGTATTAGGTCTGTTTGGCTTGTCGTGAGCTTCCCATCTATTCCTGCATTTGGAGATAGAGTTAGCACTCCTGGAAATTTAGGGATTAAGAGTGTTCAAGGGATGGTTTCTCAAAGATTTGAAGATTGTTATGGGAATAAAGAATAAAATGATAGTCTTTCATTTTTTTTTTTTTTTTACCTTTATTTTACTTTTAACTTTTACATTACAGACATGCATATTCCCAGATCAGTCACATGTATATCCCCCCCTTCCCACCCCTCCCAACCATCACACAGTACCCCTGAAGGATCTCCTTTTCTCACAGAGCAATGACTAGAGCTATTTTCTTCACTTATGATAGTACAGGCCATCATGCTACTTCCTTTACGCCTCCCACCTTCTGTTCCTTCCCAACAATGTCCATATGTCCACTGTCCATGTCTGTCTTTCTGTCGCTTCACTGCGTGCACCATCATCACCATCCTGCTAGATTCCATATATATGTGTTAATATACTGTATTTGTCCTTCTCTTTCTGACTGACTTCACTTTTTAGGATACGTTCTAGATCTAGCCACCTCATTAGGGCTGATTCTTCTGCATTTCTCTTTGCAGCTGTGTAGTAGTCCATTGTATATATGTACCAGAGCTTTTGGATCCATTCGTTCGTCAATGGGCATCTAGGTTCCTTCCATGTTCTAGCTATTGTATAGAGAGCTGCAGTGAACATTGGGGTACAGGTGCTTCTTTCAGATTTGATTTCATCAGGGTATAAGCCTAAGAGTGGGATTGCTGGGTCGTATGGTGCTTCTATTTTTAGTTTTTTAAGCAATCTCCAGACTGTCTTCCATAGAGGCTGTATCAATTGACATTCCCACCAGCAATGCAGGAGTGTTCCTTTTTCTCCACACCCTCTCCAGCATTTATTGTCTGTCGATTTGTTGATGATGGCCATTCTGACGGGTGTGAGGTGATATCTCATTGTAGTTTTAATTTGCATTTCTCTAATTATAAGTGAAGTTGAGCATCATTTCATGTGCTTTTTGGCCATCTGTATGTCCTCTTTGGAGAGGTGTCTGTGTTTAGGTCCTTTTCCCGTTTTTTGATTGGGTTGTTCGTTTTTCCAGTGCTGAGTTGTCTGAGTTGCTTGTAGATTTTGGAGATTAATTCTTTGTCTGTTGTTTCATTTGCTGTTTTTCTCCCATTCTGTGGGCTGTCTGTTCAGCTTTTTTGTGATTTCTTTTGCTGTACAAAAGCTTTTAAGTTTCACGTGTTCATTTTTCTTTTCAGTTCTGCTGTTCTAGTAGGTGGGTCAGAGAAGATCTTGCTTTGATTTATGTACTTGAGAGTTTTGCCTATATTCTCTAAGAGTTTGATGGTTTCTGGTCTTACATTTAGGTCTTTAATCCATTTTGAGTTTATCTTTGTGTATGGTGTCAGGAAATGTTCCAACTTCAATTTTTGCATGTAGCTGTCCAATTTTCCCAGCACCATTTGTTGAAGAGACAGAGACTGTCTTTGTCCCATTTTACAGTTTCGCCTCCTTTGTCAAAAATAAGGTACCCGTAGGTGCGTGGGTTTATCTCTGGGTTCTCTATCTTGTTCCATTGGTCTATAGTTCTGTTTTTGTTCCAGTACCATACTGTCTTGATGACTGTTGCTTTGTAGTAGAGTCTGAAGTTGGGGAGGCTGATCCCTCCAGCTCCATTCTTCTTCCTCAGGATTGCTTTGGCTATTCGAGGTCTTTTGTGTTTCCATATGAACTGTGTTATTCTTTGGTCTAGTTTTGTGAAGAATGTCAATGGAAGTTTGATAGGGATCGCATTAAATCTATAGATGACATTTGGTAGTATGGTCATTTTCCCAATATTGATTCTTCTGACCCAGGAACACGGAATATCTCTCCATTTGCTTAAGTCTTCTTTAATTTCGTTCATGAGTGTCTTGTAATTTTCTGTGTACAATTCTTTTGTTTCTTTGGGTAGGTTTATTCCTAGATATTTGATTCTTTTGGTTGCGATGGTGAAGGGGATTGCCTCTTTGATTTTGTTTTCTGATTTTTCATTGTTTGTGTATAGGAATGCCAGGGATTTCTGTGTATTGATTTTGTATCCTGCGACTTTGCTGAATTCACTGATTAACTCTAGTAGTTTTGTAATAGTGTCTTTGGGATTTTCTATGTATAATATCATGTCATCTGCAAATAGAGAGAGTTTGACTTCTTCCTTTCCAATCTGGATTCCTTTGATTTCTTTCTCTTCTCTTATTGCTGTTGCTAGAATGTCCAGGACTATGTTGAATAGTAATGCTGAAAGTGGACACCCCTGTCTTGTTCCTGATCTTAGAGGGAATGCTTTCAGTTTTTCACCATTGAGGATGATGTTCGCTGTGGGCTTCTCATATATGGCTTTCACTATGTTGAGATAGGTTCCTTCTATGCCCATTTTTTGAAGAGTTTTTATCATAAATGGGTGTTGTACTTTGTCGAAGGCTTTTTCTGCATCTATTGAGATGATCATGTGATTTTTATCTCTCAGTTTGTTGATATGGTGTATCACATTGATTGATTTGCAGATGTTGAAGAATCCTTGCATACCTGGGAGGAACCCGACTTGATCATGATGTATGAGCTTTTTAATGTGTCGTTGGATTCTGTTTGCTAGGATTTTGTTGAGGATTTTGGTGTCTAGGTTCATCAGTGAAATTGGACTATAATTTTCTTTTTTTGTGTTGTCTTTGCCTGGCTTTGGTATCAGGGTGATGGCGGCCTCATAGAATGTGTTTGGAAGTGTTCCTTCCTGTGCAATTGTTTGGAAGAGTTTTAGAAGGACAGGAATTAGCTCTTCTTCAAATGTTTGGTAGAATTTTGCTGTGAAACCGTCTGGCCCTGGGCTTTTATTTTTGGGTAGATTTTTGATCACAAATTCGATTTCTGAGCTTGTGATTGCATTGTTCAAAGTTTCTGTTTCTTCCTGGTTCAGTCTTGGGAGATTAATCTTCCCCAAGAAACTGTCCATTTCTTCCAGGTTGTCCAGTTTGTTGCCATATAGCTGTTCATAAAGTCTCTTAGAATCCTTTGGATTTCTGCATTATCTGTTGTAATCTCTCCTTTTTCGTTTTTGATTTTGTTGATCTGGCTCTTCTCTCTCTTTTTCTTGATGAGTCTGGCCAGTGGTGTGTTGATTTTATTTACCTTTTCGAAGAACCAGCTTTTTGTTTTATTTATCTTTACTATTGTTTCTTTTGTTTCTTTATCATTTATCTCTGTTCTGATCTTTATGATTTCCCTTCTTCTGCTGGCTTTGGGGTGTTTTTGTTCTTCTTTTTTCAGTTGTTTTAAGCATAAGGTTACTTTGTCTGTTTGATATTTTTCTTGTTTCTTGAGGGAGGATTGAATTGCTATAAATTTCCCTCTTAGAACTGCTTTTGCAGTATCCCATAGGTTTTGCACTGTCATGTGTTCATTGTCGTTTTCTTCTAGGAATTGTTTTATTTCTCCTTTGATTTGCTCGGTAATCGGTTGGTTTTTTAGGTATGTGTTGTCTAATCTCCATGTGTTTGTGTTTTTAGCGTTTTTTTTCCTGTAGTTGATCTCTAGTCTCACTGCATTGTGGTCCGAGAAGATGGTTGATATAATTTCAGTTTTCTTGAATTGAATGAGGTTTGATTTGTGGCCCAAGATGTGGTCTATCCTGGAGAATGTTCCGTGAGCACTTGAGAAGAAAGTGTATTCTTCTGCTTTAGGATGGAAAGTCCTAAAGATATCAATGAGGTTCATTTCTTCTAATGTGGCATTTAAGGCTTGTGTTACTTTATTAATTTTCTGTTTTGTTGATCTGTCCATTGGTGTGAGAGGAGTGTTAAAGTCTCCTACTATGATTGTGTTAGTGTCGATGTCTTCTTCTATGTCTGAAAGTGTTTGTCTTATGTATTGGGGTGCCCCTGTGTTGGGTGCGTAGATATTCATGACTGTTATGTCTTCCTCTTGGATAGATCCCTTAATCATGATGTAGTGACCTGCCTTGTCTCTTCTAATCTTCTTTATTTTGAGGTCTATTTTGTCTGATATGAGGATTGCTACTCCAGCTTTCTTTTGATTTCCATTTGCATGGAATATCTTTTCCACAAATTCGATTTCTGGTTTCATTGTCTTGTTTTTGGAGTTTAATCTTCCCCAAGAAACTGTCCATTTCTTCCAGGTTGTCCAGTTTGTTGCCATATAGCTGTTCATAAAGTCTCTTAGAATCCTTTGGATTTCTGCATTATCTGTTGTAATCTCTCCTTTTTCGTTTTTGATTTTGTTGATCTGGCTCTTCTCTCTCTTTTTCTTGATGAGTCTGGCCAGTGGTGTGTTGATTTTATTTACCTTTTCGAAGAACCAGCTTTTTGTTTTATTTATCTTTACTATTGTTTCTTTTGTTTCTTTATCATTTATCTCTGTTCTGATCTTTATGATTTCCCTTCTTCTGCTGGCTTTGGGGTGTTTTTGTTCTTCTTTTTTCAGTTGTTTTAAGCATAAGGTTACTTTGTCTGTTTGATATTTTTCTTGTTTCTTGAGGGAGGATTGAATTGCTATAAATTTCCCTCTTAGAACTGCTTTTGCAGTATCCCATAGGTTTTGCACTGTCATGTGTTCATTGTCGTTTTCTTCTAGGAATTGTTTTATTTCTCCTTTGATTTGCTCGGTAATCGGTTGGTTTTTTAGGTATGTGTTGTCTAATCTCCATGTGTTTGTGTTTTTAGCGTTTTTTTTCCTGTAGTTGATCTCTAGTCTCACTGCATTGTGGTCCGAGAAGATGGTTGATATAATTTCAGTTTTCTTGAATTGAATGAGGTTTGATTTGTGGCCCAAGATGTGGTCTATCCTGGAGAATGTTCCGTGAGCACTTGAGAAGAAAGTGTATTCTTCTGCTTTAGGATGGAAAGTCCTAAAGATATCAATGAGGTTCATTTCTTCTAATGTGGCATTTAAGGCTTGTGTTACTTTATTAATTTTCTGTTTTGTTGATCTGTCCATTGGTGTGAGAGGAGTGTTAAAGTCTCCTACTATGATTGTGTTAGTGTCGATGTCTTCTTCTATGTCTGAAAGTGTTTGTCTTATGTATTGGGGTGCCCCTGTGTTGGGTGCGTAGATATTCATGACTGTTATGTCTTCCTCTTGGATAGATCCCTTAATCATGATGTAGTGACCTGCCTTGTCTCTTCTAATCTTCTTTATTTTGAGGTCTATTTTGTCTGATATGAGGATTGCTACTCCAGCTTTCTTTTGATTTCCATTTGCATGGAATATCTTTTTCCAGCCTATCACTTTCAGTCTATGAGTGTCTCTAGGTTTGAAGTGAGTTTCCAGGAGGCAACATATGTATGGATCTTGTTTTGGAATCCATTCAGCCAGTCAGTGTCTTTTGGTTGGAGCATTTAGTCTGTTTATGTTCAAAGTAATTATTGATACAAACGATCCTATTGTCATCTTCTTAGATGTTATGATGGGTTTGTTTCATGGATCTTCTCCTTTTATACTTGTTGTCTATATAAGTCCCTTTAACATTTGTTGTAAAGTTGGTTTGGTGTGGCTAAATTCTTTTAATTTTTACTTATCTGTAAAGCTTTGGATTTCTTCATTAATTTTGAAGGAGATCCTTTCAGGGTAGAGGATTCTTGGTTGCAGATTATTCTCTTTCAGCCGTTTAAATGTGTCCTGCCATTCCCTTCTGGCCTGCCGAGTTTCTGTTGAAAGGTCAGTTGTTAAACATATGGGATTTCCCTTGTATGTCACTATAGTTTCCTTTCCTTTACTGCTTTGAGAATTCTGTCTTTGTGTTTAATTTGTGTTAGCTTCATTAATATGTGTCTTGGTGTGTTTCTTCTCGGATTGATTCTGTATGGTACTCTTTGCGCTTCTTGGACTTGATTGCGTATTTCTTTTGCCATGTTGGGGAAATTTTCAACTAGAATCTCTTCAAAAATTTTCTCATAGCCTTTCTTTTTTTCTTCTTCTTCTGGAACCTCTATAATTCGAATGTTGGTGTGTTTGATATTATCCCAGAGGTCTCTGAGGCTACCCTTGGCTCTTTTCATTCTTTGAGCTAGATTCTGTTTTTCAGCAGTTCCTTCCTCCATTCTATCTTCCAGCTCACTTATCCGGTCTTCTGTCTCAGATACTCTGCTCTTGATTCCTTTTACAGTGTTTTTCAGTTTAGCAATTGAGTTGTTTGTCTCTGTTACTTTTTCTGTAAGTTCTTGTATTTCTTTATTCAGTGTGTTAGTTGTGTCTTGCAATTTCTCTAATATTCTGTTTTCAGAGTCTTTGATCATCTTTACTATCATTCTTCTGAAATCACTTTCAGAGAATTTGTCCATATTCTCTTCATTGATTTGATCTTGTGTGTAGATTGATCCTTCACTTGTGTGGTATTTCTCTGGCGTTTCATTGTTATTGTTAATTTTTTAACTGACTCTGTTTGTGATTTCCTTTTCCCAGACTTTGAGTTACCTCTGTTGGTGTTTGTTGTTTGGAGGGGGCTTCTCATTCTGGGTGATGCTGGTGGTTGGGTGATGTCAGGACTTGCATACAAGTGATTACCTTTGTTGGTGTTCTCACTTGTATACTGCTCTCTAGTGTTAGGTGTTCTCTAGTATTGTAGTGTTTTGGAGTCAGTGCTCCCTACCTAAAGCCCCAGGGCTTGTTTCCTGACCGGGGAATGAAGATTTCACAGCTGGTTTGTTATGGCATTAAATTATATCAAAACATATATATGTGAATGAGAAACAGAAGATATACCTTTGACAAATGGCAGTTAAAATATTATGCAAATACTATCTAGTGTATTGAATTATACACACAAACATATACATCTGTAACATAACCCAAGCATTCCAACCAAAAATAAACTACAATACCTTAGCACGGCAAATAAAGAAAACCAAGAATGATATCCACCAGTTAATAACCAAACTAAGTAGAGCGCCAATTGGAGAATAATGTTAGAGCAGGGTCCCCATTGGGGATAAGGCAATGAGGACAGAACAGTCTAAGAAATATGGTGGGAAAAGGGAAAAAGAGAAAGGGAGGAAAAAGAAGAGCTGGTACTCTTGGCTTCTTACTTGACTATTTCTTTTGCCATGTTGGGGAAATTTTCAACTAGAATCTCTTCAAAAATTTTCTCATAGCCTTTCTTTTTTTCTTCTTCTTCTGGAACCTCTATAATTCGAATGTTGGTGTGTTTGATATTATCCCAGAGGTCTCTGAGGCTACCCTTGGCTCTTTTCATTCTTTGAGCTAGATTCTGTTTTTCAGCAGTTCCTTCCTCCATTCTATCTTCCAGCTCACTTATCCGGTCTTCTGTCTCAGATACTCTGCTCTTGATTCCTTTTACAGTGTTTTTCAGTTTAGCAATTGAGTTGTTTGTCTCTGTTACTTTTTCTGTAAGTTCTTGTATTTCTTTATTCAGTGTGTTAGTTGTGTCTTGCAATTTCTCTAATATTCTGTTTTCAGAGTCTTTGATCATCTTTACTATCATTCTTCTGAAATCACTTTCAGAGAATTTGTCCATATTCTCTTCATTGATTTGATCTTGTGTGTAGATTGATCCTTCACTTGTGTGGTATTTCTCTGGCGTTTCATTGTTATTGTTAATTTTTTAACTGACTCTGTTTGTGATTTCCTTTTCCCAGACTTTGAGTTACCTCTGTTGGTGTTTGTTGTTTGGAGGGGGCTTCTTATTCTGAGTGATGCTGGTGGTTGGGTGATGTCAGGACTTGCATACAAGTGATTACCTTTGTTGGTGTTCTCACTTGTATACTGCTCTCTAGTGTTAGGTGTTCTCTAGTATTGTAGTGTTTTGGAGTCAGTGCTCCCTACCTAAAGCCCCAGGGCTTGTTTCCTGACCGGGGAATGAAGATTTCACAGCTGGTTTGTTATGGCATTAAATTATATCAAAACATATATATGTGAATGAGAAACAGAAGATATACCTTTGACAAATGGCAGTTAAAATATTATGCAAATACTATCTAGTGTATTGAATTATACACACAAACATATACATCTGTAACATAACCCAAGCATTCCAACCAAAAATAAACTACAATACCTTAGCACGGCAAATAAAGAAAACCAAGAATGATATCCACCAGTTAATAACCAAACTAAGTAGAGCGCCAATTGGAGAATAATGTTAGAGCAGGGTCCCCATTGGGGATAAGGCAATGAGGACAGAACAGTCTAAGAAATATGGTGGGAAAAGGGAAAAAGAGAAAGGGAGGATAGAAGAGAAATATAGAATGATACTGCAAAGTTAAATATAGGGAGATAAAGATTTGTATGTATTAGAATTTAATGCTATAGGAATGGAGTATCAGAGAAAGCAAAGAATTATAGGGAAAGTAGTAGTACAAATGAAAAAAATTTAAAAAAATTAAAAAGAGATAAGTATATGGAAAAATATAGAAAAATAAAGCAAAAACAATAAAAACAAACAAAACCCCCACAGAACCTTAAAAGGCCAATGGAAAACCAGAAGTTTATACCAAAATAAAATGTGTGGTGTAAAAGTAAAAAGAAAAAAAAAAAATGTAAACTTGAATATATTCAGTCTTACTGATGAGATTAGTATCTTTAATACAATTCAATGGAGGAAATAAACACACCCACTCTCACACCCCCCAAAAGAAAAACAAACCCAATGGGGGGGGCGGTGCACTGAGTGGGTTTGGAACAAAGGGGAAAAAAAAATTGAAACAAAACAATATGATACAAAAAAAAAGGCAATAAAAAAGAATAAGGAATAAAATGAAGTTTTAAAAATCCAGCAGTAACTCCAGCTTCAGATAAAACGTGAAAATAGTCTTTATGTTCTTCTGTCTATTGCTGACTATTCTGGAATTGTCAGTCTTTTTCTTGCCTCTGGCAGTGGTTGGATCTGAAGACCACATTGACTGCTTGTTTATTTTGACCTATTCCAGAACTAAAAGGCCCGCCCAGGCTGGCCCTGGGAGTTTCTTAATCCAAATACCTTTTCTTGCTGGGTGGAGCTAAATTCCCTCCCTGTAGCTTGACCAGCAGCCAAACTACAGCAGGGAAAATGGCGTCTGTCTCACAAAGGATTTATTCCCACACGCTCTATAGGGAGCACTTCCGCAGTGACCCCGACCCTGTTGGAGGCCACTCGACTCCCGCCACCGCTGGAGACGCCAGGTTACTCAGAGGTGAGTCTGGCTCAGTCTCATGCAGGATCGCTATTCTCCTCTCTTGGATCACGGTGCGCAAGAGTTTCCAGCCCTCCTTGGGGGCTATGTGATTGGGTTAATGGCAGCCTCCTCCAAAGGAAACTGAGTGCCGTCCTTCCGAGGACTGCTTATGTAGTGGAATAAGGAAATAGAGAAGGTTAAAAAGAAAAAAAATAGAAGAGAAATATAGAATGATACTGCAAAGTTAAATATAGGGAGATAAAGATTTGTATGTATTAGAATTTAATGCTATAGGAATGGAGTATCAGAGAAAGCAAAGAATTATAGGGAAAGTAGTAGTACAAATGAAAAAAATTTTAAAAAATTAAAAAGAGATAAGTATATGGAAAAATATAGAAAAATAAAGCAAAAACAATAAAAACAAACAAAACCCCCACAGAACCTTAAAAGGCCAATGGAAAACCAGAAGTTTATACCAAAATAAAATGTGTGGTGTAAAAGTAAAAAGAAAAAAAAAAAATGTAAACTTGAATATATTCAGTCTTACTGATGAGATTAGTATCTTTAATACAATTCAATGGAGGAAATAAACACACCCACTCTCACACCCCCCAAAAGAAAAACAAACCCAATGGGGGGGGCGGTGCACTGAGTGGGTTTGGAACAAAGGGGAAAAAAAAATTGAAACAAAACAATATGATACAAAAAAAAAGGCAATAAAAAAGAATAAGGAATAAAATGAAGTTTTAAAAATCCAGCAGTAACTCCAGCTTCAGATAAAAGCGTGAAAATAGTCTTTATGTTCTTCTGTCTATTGCTGACTATTCTGGAATTGTCAGTCTTTTTCTTGCCTCTGGCAGTGGTTGGATCTGAAGACCACATTGACTGCTTGTTTATTTTGACCTATTCCAGAACTAAAAGGCCCGCCCAGGCTGGCCCTGGGAGTTTCTTAATCCAAATACCTTTTCTTGCTGGGTGGAGCTAAATTCCCTCCCTGTAGCTTGACCAGCAGCCAAACTACAGCAGGGAAAATGGCGTCTGTCTCACAAAGGATTTATTCCCACACGCTCTATAGGGAGCACTTCCGCAGTGACCCCGACCCTGTTGGAGGCCACCGTCGACTCCCGCCACCGCGGGAGACGTCAGGTTACTCAGAGGTGAGTCTGGCTCAGTCTCATGCAGGATCGCTATTCTCCTCTCTTGGATCACGGTGCGCACAAGAGTTTCCAGCCCTCCTTGGGGGCTATGTGATTGGGTTAATGGCAGCCTCCTCCAAAGGAAACTGAGTGCCGTCCTTCCGAGGACTGCTCAAGGGCACTACTAGCTCAAGGGGGCACTTGGACCCTCCAAAGCGGGTCTGGCTCAGTCCCTTGTGGGCATCACTGCTCCTTTCCCAGGTCTTGATCTGCAATAGGCTTTGCCCCTTTGGCCCGCCCAACCTCTCTGGTGGGTATGAGGTTTGACTTTTAAAAGTGCGATTTTACCCTTCCTACCGTCTTGATGCGGCTTCTCCTTTGTTCTTCCGTGTGGGGTATCCTCTCCATGATCAGATCCAACCTCCTCCTGTTGATGGTTTTTCAGGAACTCGTTGCAATTCAGGCGATTTTGCAGGAGAGATGAGTGCACGTCCTTCTGTAGCGCAGTGACCCGGCGGCGTGGCTGCGCGGCGGCTCGGTCCGACGCGGCTTCTCCGTCCGACGCGGCTTCTCGGTCTGACGCGGCTTCTCCGTCCGACGTGGCTTCTCGGTCAGACGCGGCTTCTCCGTCCGACGTGGCTTCTCGGTCGGACGCGGCTTCTCCGGTAGTCTTTCTTTTAATAAAGTTGCCTTAAAACTGCTTTCATTCCTTTGATTTTATCTTGCCTAAGTTTTTTTTTTTTTTTTTTCAATTTAATTTATTTATCTTTTTTGGGAGGGGCGAGGTAGGGAGGGAGGGGTATGGACGGGCCACTTCTATTGGTCTTTCATTTCTCTGTTTTCATCCGTCTTTGTTCTTTGGCTCCTGTGGGCCTCCCATCGTGGTGGCCTCTGTCATCGCAGAGCGCCGGCTCTGGGTGCACTCACTGCACGCCAGAGCTCCGGCTCAGTGATTGGACACATCAGTCCAGCCGCTCCGCTGCACGTGGGATCCTCCCAGGCCAGGGATCAAACCGGTACCCATTGCACTGCAAGGCGGTGTCCTTACCCACTAGGGAGCACTTCCGCAGTGACCCCGACCCTGTTGGAGGCCACGACTCCCGCCACCGCGGGAGACGTCAGGTTACTCAGAGGTGAGTCTGGCTCAGTCTCATGCAGGATCGCTATTCTCCTCTCTTGGATCACGGTGCGCACAAGAGTTTCCAGCCCTCCTTGGGGGCTATGTGATTGGGTTAATGGCAGCCTCCTCCAAAGGAAACTGAGTGCCGTCCTTCCGAGGACTGCTCAAGGGCACTACTAGCTCAAGGGGGCACTTGGACCCTCCAAAGCGGGTCTGGCTCAGTCCCTTGTGGGCATCACTGCTCCTTTCCCAGGTCTTGATCTGCAATAGGCTTTGCCCCTTTGGCCCGCCCAACCTCTCTGGTGGGTATGAGGTTTGACTTTTAAAAGTGCGATTTTACCCTTCCTACCGTCTTGATGCGGCTTCTCCTTTGTTCTTCCGTGTGGGGTATCCTCTCCATGATCAGATCCAACCTCCTCCTGTTGATGGTTTTTCAGGAACTCGTTGCAATTCAGGCGATTTTGCAGGAGAGATGAGTGCACGTCCTTCTGTAGCGCAGTGACCCGGCGGCGTGGCTGCGCGGCGGCTCGGTCCGACGCGGCTTCTCCGTCCGACGCGGCTTCTCGGTCTGACGCGGCTTCTCCGTCCGACGTGGCTTCTCGGTCAGACGCGGCTTCTCCGTCCGACGTGGCTTCTCGGTCGGACGCGGCTTCTCCGTCCGATGCGGCTTCTCCGGTAGTCTTTCTTTTAATAAAGTTGCCTTAAAACTGCTTTCATTCCTTTGATTTTATCTTGCCTAAGTTTTTTTTTTTTTTTTTTCAATTTAATTTATTTATCTTTTTTGGGAGGGGCGAGGTAGGGAGGGAGGGGTATGGACGGGCCACTTCTATTGGTCTTTCATTTCTCTGTTTTCATCCGTCTTTGTTCTTTGGCTCCTGTGGGCCTCCCATCGTGGTGGCCTCTGTCATCGCAGAGCGCCGGCTCTGGGTGCACTCACTGCACGCCAGAGCTCCGGCTCAGTGATTGGACACATCAGTCCAGCCGCTCCGCTGCACGTGGGATCCTCCCAGGCCAGGGATCAAACCGGTACCCATTGCACTGCAAGGCGGTGTCCTTACCCACTGGACCACCAGGGGAAGCCCCCTACCCCCCCAAGTTTGTTTTTAATGTCATTCTGTTTATGCTATTTCTTAGTTGCGCAACTTCTCAGCATCCATTTCATCATTGGCAAAAGTGGGAATATGACATCCATTGCTTTAGTTATTGTGATGATGAAATGCTATAATATGTGTAAAATACCTAGCCGAGTGGCTGACACATATCAGATATTCCAGAAATGTTAGTTTGCCTCTAAGCATGGCTATTAGCCAGATACTTTGGGTTTAATCAACACTTGATACGTGTCTCATAATACTCTATAATCAGTAAATATTTTAAGTGTAGTAACTTTAAATGATAAGCGTCTAAACTCTTAGTGTAATTTATTGATTGACACCTTCAGTGATTAAAATGATAGTTGACAGACACTGTCCTATTCATGACTTACCTGTATTTGTATATTTGTATTGAATATCCCAGTATTCTTGCCTGGAGAATTCCATGGACAGAAAAGCCTGACAGGCTATAGCCCATAGGATCACAAGGAGTCCAACGTGAGTGAAGCAGCTTGGCATACACACACACACACACACACACACGCAGATTTATTTAGCTTGTGAAGATTTCTGTAATTAATCTATGTTGGGAAATATAAATTATCTTTAAAGACAGCAATAAATATGGTAAAATTGTGATAAATGGTTTTATTGTTTGGGAAATAATATAAACTGTTTCTTGTGTTTGAAAAATAGAAAGAAGTTAGCAGCAAGAGAGAAAGATGAATGGTTATGGTTTAAACTTGTTTTTTTAATTAAGGTGCTTCATTGCTGTGGACTGTATTCAGATGTGTATTTTAAATATAACACTACTTTTTCAACTGCCGTTAATCTTTATTTGAAAATATTACTTGTATTTATCATAATATTTTTTCACCAACTGTATGACTTTTATAATCTATTTGGATTATTTGGTGTGTAGTCTCAAGAAAAGAAATTCCATAATGTTTTTCTTTTTCTTTTTTTCGGGGGGGTGCGGAGGGAGGGGGACAGGCGGGCCACTTCTGTTGGTCTTTCATTTATCTGTTTTTATCCATCTTTGTTCTTTGGCTGGTGTGGGCCTCCCATCACAGTGGTCTTTGCTGTCGCAGAGCACTGGCTCTGGGCGCATGCGCTCCAGAGTTCTGGCTCGGTAATTGGACACATTGGTCCAGCAGCTCCGCGGCACGTGGGATCTTCCCAGGCCAGGGATCTAACCGGCGCCCCTGGCACTGCAAGGCGGTGTCCTTACCCACTGGACCACCAGGGAAGCCCCATAATGATTTCTAAAATATTTGAGCATTAGCTATTTGATAACCTACATTTCCAGTAACTAGCAATACACATAAAACTTTTAATAGTGATGGCATAGAACTAATTATTTTCTTTATTGTATAATACAATACTGATATCTTTTATTCAGAATTGACAAATATTGATGTGAAATATGAAAATATATTACTGCATAAAATGTTGTAACGAAAACTAAAGCCACATCAGACCAAAGAATACTGAAAACTCATGTAGCCCATAATTTTTTTGTGTTCATTTTTTGTGTTTAAATTGCAGTTTGTGTTTTAGAACACTGTACTATGTAGATATAAAAGCAGTAAAAATGAAATGCCGATAATGAAAGAGAGAACAATCTGATGGTAATTAAAAGTAGACAGAAATTTTTTAATTGGAAATGGTGAAAAATTGAATTGTGCAATAACAGAAATTATTTTGAAAACAAAGTCAGTGATTAAATATGTGAAAAGTAGTATACCTATGCCCCAGCGTTCTTGCTTCTTGGTTATATTTCTTGATATTTTACCATATTGGAAATTAATATAAAGACATTTTTTGTTTTTAAAAGTTAGCAGCAAGAGAGAAAGATGAATGGTTATGGTTTAAACTTGTTTTTTTAATTAAGGTGCTTCATTGCTGTGGACTGTATTCAGATGTGTATTTTAAATATAACACTACTTTTTCAACTGCCGTTAATCTTTATTTGAAAATATTACTTGTATTTATCATAATATTTTTTCACCAACTGTATGACTTTTATAATCTATTTGGATTATTTGGTGTGTAGTCTCAAGAAAAGAAATTCCATAATGTTTTTCTTTTTCTTTTTTGTCGGGGCGGTGGGGAGGGAGGGGGACAGGCGGGCCACTTCTGTTGGTCTTTCATTTGTCTGTTTTCATCCATCTTTGTTCTTTGTCTTGTGTGGGCCTCCCATCACAGTGGTCTTTGCTGCCCAGAGCACTGGCTCTGGGCGCATGCGCTCAGAGTTCTGGCTCGGTAATTGGACACATTGGTCCAGCAGCTCCGCGCACGTGGGATCTTCCCAGGCCAGGATCAAACCCGGGCGCCCTGGCACTGCAAGGCGGTGTCCTTACCCACTGGACCACCAGGGAAGCCCCATAATGATTTCTAAAATATTTGAGCATTAGCTATTTGATAACCTACATTTCCAGTAACTAGCAATACACATAAAACTTTTAATAGTGATGGCATAGAACTAATTATTTTCTTTATTGTATAATACAATACTGATATCTTTTATTCAGAATTGACAAATATTGATGTGAAATATGAAAATATATTACTGCATAAAATGTTGTAACGAAAACTAAAGCCACATCAGACCAAAGAATACTGAAAACTCATGTAGCCCATAATTTTTTTGTGTTCATTTTTTGTGTTTAAATTGCAGTTTGTGTTTTAGAACACTGTACTATGTAGATATAAAAGCAGTAAAAATGAAATGCCGATAATGAAAGAGAGAACAATCTGATGGTAATTAAAAGTAGACAGAAATTTTTTAATTGGAAATGGTGAAAAATTGAATTGTGCAATAACAGAAATTATTTTGAAAACAAAGTCAGTGATTAAATATGTGAAAAGTAGTATACCTATGCCCCAGCGTTCTTGCTTCTTGGTTATATTTCTTGATATTTTACCATATTGGAAATTAATATAAAGACATTTAAACTTTTGTAAAGATTGCTGTAATAATGTTAAACAGATTTTTGTGAAAAACGATAATTTTTCCAAAACAGAAAATATTATAAAAAGATTGATATTATTTTACTTTTTTTTGTTTGTTTTACCCTTTTGCTAGTCTTTTTTAATGTCTGAATTAATAGACCAGGTGGATTCTCATTATCTGCATTCAGTCTGTGTCAGTATATGGTTTTGATTGAAGTATATGAATGAAGTATGGCCTTACACCAAGATTACAGAACATATAACTAGTTAAGAGCATATAATGGAAGTGGCAAGAACAAATTAATCTGTGAAAATGCACAAATTAATATCCTAGATCTGTACCTTAAAAGCTTCTCGAAACAAAATGGACTAATCTAGGAGCATACGTATCTGTAAACAACAAAACTCTGTAAAAGTTAAAAGTAAAATAAAAATTAAAAATAAAAATCAAAAAACAAAACAAAACAAAATGGAATGCAAATACATAATCATTTATTTCATTAGCTAGTGAGGTCATTATGTTTTGTAATCTCTGCTGAACTGTGCTATGTAATCATGCAAGGATAAATTATAAAAGGATAATAATTTTACCTGTGGATTCTCTGAAAGAATTGCAGGGTCCCTTGTGGTCCATAGACCACATGTTGAGAACTCCTAGCCTACTTTTGAAAATGATCACTACGAGGCATTGGTAGGAATTCTTAATTGACGGTAAAGTTTAAGGTTCATATTAGATGTCTATTGATCTTGTGTTAAAAGACCAGGAGCTTGAGAATTTAAAGTCTAGCAGTGTGTAAAAGCGGCTGATCAGATTTGTCACAGCCAGGAATAGTCCTTTAGGGTTAAGGCCCTTTAAAATTTATGTGATGCCCAATTAAATGACAAGGCAGCAAAGGTGGATATCACATCTGCTAAAAAGTTTCTTATGATAATTGTATAGAAATCATTAAGAAGAGAGAAATTATTTCATGACCAATTTTTATGTGGACAGACCAGAAATATCTTGGAGAAAGAAGCCAAATAAAATACATGGATGAGCAAGTTAGGAATAGAGGATAACTATGTATTTTTCTATTTGACTGGACTCTATATAGGGGCTAACCATGTGTGACTGAGAAACAAGTGGGATTTAACCTATATATATATATCTATATATCTATATATATCTATATCTATATCTATATATCTATATATATATATAGGCTTCTGTATTGTGAACTTTTATTAGTATAACACATATTCACCCCAATATCAAGTTGTGGGGGATTTTGATACCTCCCAGTTGGCAGTTGTTCAGCTGAGGCATGGAGACAAAATAGACCTTGGTTAGTATCTTGTAGTAATTATAATTTCTAATGTTGAAAATTTTAGCTCTAATACTACTGATTAAACAGTTTAAACATTTGTTTTCATGCTTAAAGGTTAAAAGTATTTCTGTTTTGTATTTTTATCAGGTATGTTTTAAGGCAGTTTTCTCTTACATATATATTTTTTTTCTTAATAGTTAATGTTTATCAAAACCAATTACCTGTTATGACAGAGCTACTTGGCATTGTCATATTAACTTAAACTTTCCTTTGATATGTCCAGCAAATAAACACTTGCTTTTCCTGAGTAGAACTCAACTGCACAGTAAATCCATTGATACTAAATTATTTGTGAAGATTCTGCATGCAGGGAAACCTTAATTATTCAGCATATACTTATGTTATGAAGTATAGATGATTTATTTACTGTCTTTAATGTAGCTCAGTCAAAATATATGTAGATATTTGCATAAAAGGGATGTGTTGCTAATATATTTTGCATTGCTTAATGTTACATGTGAAATTAATTTCCCTGGTAAGAGATGTGAAAATTTTTTTCATTCTTCATTTCTGTTTATTCTCTTCAGTTTCTATGAAAATGTAGATTTGAGCTTTTTATAATATAAGGAGAATGGAACAAATGTGGCAAGCAGCATTAGTTTCTGGCAAGATCTGAAAGTGCTGGCTTATCAGCTCTCAGTCTCAAGTATTTATGTAATTCTTTAACAACCAACGACAGATTAAGTAGGGGGGAGAATGGTTGATCCTGACAGAGACTTTTTGAGTGTAACTCTTTCCTCAGGCAAGAGAGCTCTTGCTTGCTCACAGTGCTTCTGTGACACTGATCTTTGTTTTGTTTCTTGATCAGCTGCTGATTCCTACATTGGGGATTTTGCATATGTTTCCTTTTTCTGGAGTGCTCTTCTCTGTGGTTTTTCTGGGTTTCTTTCAGTTCTCAGTTTAAACGGCACTTCTCTTAGCACTTACTAATATCTGAAGTGACTTTGTTTTCTTGTTTATTATCTGTCTAGAATATTAGCTCCTTGAAGGCAGGATCTCTGCCCAATCGACATCTACATCCTGCTCCTGGGAGTGCCTGGTGCACAGTAGGACCTTAAACATTGTTGTTTGAAGGAAGGTTATATTTAAGTGGTTTAAGATGAAATCAATTAAAAATGCCTTATTTCCCAGTTCTCATTATAATTTAAAAGATAGTATTATAAAGGCTTAATTTTATAACCCCAAAATAGTAATGTTTTACTGCCCCTTGTGATGAATAAATTATAAGCCATCCTGTGTTTAATTCCAGTTGGGTTTGGTGGAAAAGTTTTCTACTTTCTAAAGTTTGTTGTCAGATCATTTTGTCAGTTATTCCCATGTAATTACTTACTTCATTTACACCCTTACCCAACAACTCACAAATAAATTTAGGTCAGTAGGTCCTCCTGTTGCTCCTTCTCTGCTATGCTGCTTAAGTCAGCTTACAATTTGTAGTGTGCCTTTTGTACTATCTTTATGCTGCAGATCTTCTCTGCTTGGGCTTTAACCTTAAAAGTATAATTAGAAGTAGAAAAGAGGAGAAAGGAGTAAATGGGGAGAGTAGGGATTTTGAGAATGGATGAAACGGGTTCCTGAATGGAAGTGTGGACATGGGTTGTGCAGCCCAGACTCTTCAAGGAAGAATTGTAAGGGAAGAAGGTAATCAGAAAGCCTTCAGCAGGCAAGGTTTCTATGAAAATGTAGATTTGAGCTTTTTATAATATAAGGAGAATGGAACAAATGTGGCAAGCAGCATTAGTTTCTGGCAAGATCTGAAAGTGCTGGCTTATCAGCTCTCAGTCTCAAGTATTTATGTAATTCTTTAACAACCAACGACAGATTAAGTAGGGGGGAGAATGGTTGATCCTGACAGAGACTTTTTGAGTGTAACTCTTTCCTCAGGCAAGAGAGCTCTTGCTTGCTCACAGTGCTTCTGTGACACTGATCTTTGTTTTGTTTCTTGATCAGCTGCTGATTCCTACATTGGGGATTTTGCATATGTTTCCTTTTTCTGGAGTGCTCTTCTCTGTGGTTTTTCTGGGTTTCTTTCAGTTCTCAGTTTAAACGGCACTTCTCTTAGCACTTACTAATATCTGAAGTGACTTTGTTTTCTTGTTTATTATCTGTCTAGAATATTAGCTCCTTGAAGGCAGGATCTCTGCCCAATCGACATCTACATCCTGCTCCTGGGAGTGCCTGGTGCACAGTAGGACCTTAAACATTGTTGTTTGAAGGAAGGTTATATTTAAGTGGTTTAAGATGAAATCAATTAAAAATGCCTTATTTCCCAGTTCTCATTATAATTTAAAAGATAGTATTATAAAGGCTTAATTTTATAACCCCAAAATAGTAATGTTTTACTGCCCCTTGTGATGAATAAATTATAAGCCATCCTGTGTTTAATTCCAGTTGGGTTTGGTGGAAAAGTTTTCTACTTTCTAAAGTTTGTTGTCAGATCATTTTGTCAGTTATTCCCATGTAATTACTTACTTCATTTACACCCTTACCCAACAACTCACAAATAAATTTAGGTCAGTAGGTCCTCCTGTTGCTCCTTCTCTGCTATGCTGCTTAAGTCAGCTTACAATTTGTAGTGTGCCTTTTGTACTATCTTTATGCTGCAGATCTTCTCTGCTTGGGCTTTAACCTTAAAAGTATAATTAGAAGTAGAAAAGAGGAGAAAGGAGTAAATGGGGAGAGAGTAGGGGATTTTGAGAATGGATGAAACGGGTTCCTGAATGGAAGTGTGGACATGGGTTGTGCAGCCCAGACTCTTCAAGGAAGAATTGTAAGGGAAGAAGGTAATCAGAAAGCCTTCAGCAGGCAGCTTATTGAAGGTCACCCATGTATATGGATTTTGTTCTGCTAATTTTAATTTTTATTGTTATATAATTGGCCTTATTATTTAAGACTGTAGTCAGTATTTTACTCTTGAATATTTGATTCATTTATAATTTATCCTCATATGAAGTATGGGATGTGGATTCTTTATTTTTCATAGCTGGTTATGTAGTTGTTCCATACTGTTTACTGACTACTGCATTTCTTTCTTGTTATTTTGAGATACTACTTTAACCATGTTACTAAATTCATATCTAAATTTTCATGTTTATTTTGTCTTACTTTTAGACTTTATACTCTGTTCCATTTTATGGTCTTTTATTCATGTGCCAGATTCACTGTTGAAGTTTTTTTTTTTTCCTCCTCCCAGTCAGTTCACCACCTCCCATCCCTCCAGACCATCGCCCCAAGTGGTTGTAGGTACTCCTATTCCCCTAGCACAATGACAATAGCTATCTTTTCCACACATAACAGTATAGGTTTCCATGTTACTCCCTTCATGCTTCCCTCCCACTGTTCGGTCTCCACAATGTCTTTATGTCTATTCTCTGTTTTTTCATGAGTTCACTGCGTATGTTATCATGATCCTACTAGATCCCATATATATGAGTTAGTATACTATACTTATCTTTCTCTTTTTGACTTACTTCACTTTTTATGATAGGTTCTAGAGCCAGCCACCTCATTAGGACTGAGTCTTCTGCATTTCTTTTAACAGCCGAGTATTATTCCATTGTATATATGTACCAGAGCTTTTGGATCCATGCATTCGTCGATGGACATCTAGGTTGCTTCCATGTTTTGGCTATTGTATAGAGAGCTGCAATGAACATTGGGGTACAGGTGCTTCTTTCAGTTTTGATTTCATCAAGATATAAGCCTAATAGTGGGATTGCTGGGTCATAGGGTGCTTCTATTTTCAGTTTTTTAAGAAATCTCCATACTGTCTTCCATAGAGGCTGTATCAATTTACATTCCCACCTGCAATGCAAGAGGGTTCCCTTTTCTCCACACCCTCTCCAGCATTTATTGTCTGCAGATTTTTGGAAGATGGCCATTCTGACGGGTGTGAGGTGATATCTCATTGTAGTTTTAATTTGCATTTCTCTAATGATAAGCGAGGTTGAGCATCGTTTCATGTGCTTTTGGGCCATCTGTATGTCCTCTTTTGAGAGGCGTCTCTAGATCTTTTTCCCATTTTTTGATTGGGTTGTTCGTTTTCCCTATGCTGAGTTGTCTGAGTTGCTTGTAGATTTTGGAGATTAATTCTTTGTCTGTTGTTTCATTTGCTATGATTTTCTCCCATTCTGTGGGGTGTCTGTTCAACTTTTTGGTGATTTCTTTTGCTGTACAAAAGCTTTTAAGTTTCATTAGGTCCCACGTGTTCACTTTTCTTCTCAGTTCTGCTGTTCTAGTCGATGAGTCAGAGAAGATCTTGCTTTGATTGATGTCCTTGAGGGTTTTGCCTATATTCTCCTCTAAGAGTTTGATGGTTTCCGGTCTTACATTTAGGTCTTTAATCCATTTTGAGTTGATCTTAGTATATGGTGTCAGGGAATGTTCCAACTTCATTTTTTTGCATGTAGCTGTCCAATTTTCCCAGCACCACTTGTTGAAGAGGCTGTCTTTGTCCCATTTTATAGTTTCTCCTCCTTTGTCAAAAATAAGGTAGCCATAGGTGCGTGGGTTGATCTCTGCATTATCAATCTTGTTCCATTGGTCTGTAGTTCTGTTTTTGTGCCAGTACCATACTGTCTTGATGACTGTTGCTTTGTTGTAGAGTCTGAAGTTGGGGAGGCTGATCCCTCCAACTCCGTTTTTCTTTCTCAGGATTGCTTTGGCTATTTGAGGTCTTTTGTGTTTCCATATGAACTGTGTTATTCTTTGGTCTAGTTCTGTGAAAAATGTCAATGGTAGTTGGATAGGTATTGCATTGAATCTGTAGATGACATTTGGTAGTATGGTCATTTTCACAATATTGATTCTTCCGATCCAGGAACACGGAATATCTCTCCATCTGTTTAAGTCTTCTTTAATTTCTCTCATGAGTGTCTTGTAATTTTCTGTGTACATTTCTTTTGTTTCTTTGGGTAGGTTTATTCCTAGATATTTGATTCTTTTGGTTGCGATGGTGAAGGGGATTGCCTCTTTGATTTTGTTTTCTGATTTTTCATTGTTTGTGTATAGGAATGCCAGTGATTTCTATATATTGATTTTGTATCCTGCGACTTTGCTGAATTCATTGATTAGCTCTAGTAGCTTTGTAATAGTGTCTTTGGGATTTTCTATGCATAATATCATGTCCCACTCTGTGGGGTGTCTGTTCAACTTTTTGGTGATTTCTTTTGCTGTACAAAAGCTTTTAAGTTTCATTAGGTCCCACGTGTTCACTTTTCTTCTCAGTTCTGCTGTTCTAGTCGATGAGTCAGAGAAGATCTTGCTTTGATTGATGTCCTTGAGGGTTTTGCCTATATTCTCCTCTAAGAGTTTGATGGTTTCCGGTCTTACATTTAGGTCTTTAATCCATTTTGAGTTGATCTTAGTATATGGTGTCAGGGAATGTTCCAACTTCATTTTTTTGCATGTAGCTGTCCAATTTTCCCAGCACCACTTGTTGAAGAGGCTGTCTTTGTCCCATTTTATAGTTTCTCCTCCTTTGTCAAAAATAAGGTAGCCATAGGTGCGTGGGTTGATCTCTGCATTATCAATCTTGTTCCATTGGTCTGTAGTTCTGTTTTTGTGCCAGTACCATACTGTCTTGATGACTGTTGCTTTGTTGTAGAGTCTGAAGTTGGGGAGGCTGATCCCTCCAACTCCGTTTTTCTTTCTCAGGATTGCTTTGGCTATTTGAGGTCTTTTGTGTTTCCATATGAACTGTGTTATTCTTTGGTCTAGTTCTGTGAAAAATGTCAATGGTAGTTGGATAGGTATTGCATTGAATCTGTAGATGACATTTGGTAGTATGGTCATTTTCACAATATTGATTCTTCCGATCCAGGAACACGGAATATCTCTCCATCTGTTTAAGTCTTCTTTAATTTCTCTCATGAGTGTCTTGTAATTTTCTGTGTACATTTCTTTTGTTTCTTTGGGTAGGTTTATTCCTAGATATTTGATTCTTTTGGTTGCGATGGTGAAGGGGATTGCCTCTTTGATTTTGTTTTCTGATTTTTCATTGTTTGTGTATAGGAATGCCAGTGATTTCTATATATTGATTTTGTATCCTGCGACTTTGCTGAATTCATTGATTAGCTCTAGTAGCTTTGTAATAGTGTCTTTGGGATTTTCTATGCATAATATCATGTCGTCTGCAAAAAGAGAGAGCTTGACTTCTTCCTTTCCAATCTGGATTCCTTTGATTTCTTTCTCTTCTCTTACTGCTGTTGCTAGAACGTCCAGGACTATGTTGAATAGTAGTGGTGAAAGTGGACACCCCTGTCTTGTTTCTGATCTCAGAGGGAATGCTTTCAGTTTTTCACCATTGAGGATAATGTTCGCTGTGGGCTTCTCATATATGGCTTTCACTATGTTGAGATAGGTTCCTTCTATGCCCATTTTTTGAAGAGTTTTTATCATAAATGGGTGTTGTACTTTGTCGAAGGCTTTTTCTGCATCTATTGAGATGATCATGTGATTTTTGTCTCTCAATTTGTTGATATGGTGTATCATATTGATTGATTTGCGGATGTTGAAGAATCCTTGCATGCCTGGGAGGAACCCGACTTGATCATGATGTATGAGTTTTTTGATGTGTCGTTGAATTCTGTTTGCTAGGATTTTGTTGAGGATCTTGGCATCTAAGTTCATCAGTGAAATTGGCCTATAATTTTCCTTTTCTGTGTTGTCTTTGCCTGGCTTTGGTATCAGGGTGATGGTGGCCTCATAGAATGTGTTTGGAAGTGTTCCTTCCTGTGCAATTGTTTGGAAGAGTTTTAGAAGGACAGGAATTAGCTCTTCTTCAAATGTTTGGTAGAATTTTGCTGTGAAACCGTCTGGCCCTGGGCTTTTATTTTTGGGTAGATTTTTGATCACAAATTCGATTTCTGAGCTTGTGATTGCATTGTTCAAAGTTTCTGTTTCTTCCTGGTTCAGTCTTGGGAGATTAATCTTCCCCAAGAAACTGTCCATTTCTTCCAGGTTGTCCAGTTTGTTGCCATATAGCTGTTCATAAAGTCTCTTAGAATCCTTTGGATTTCTGCATTATCTGTTGTAATCTCTCCTTTTTCGTTTTTGATTTTGTTGATCTGGTTCTTCTCTCTCTTTCTCTTGATGAGTCTGGGCAGTGGCTTGTCAATTTTGTGTACCTTTTCAAAGAACCAGCTTTTTGTTTTATTTATCTTTACTATTGTTTCTTTCGTTTCTTTCTCATTTATTTCTGCTCTGATCCTTATGATTTCTCTTCTTCTGCTGGCTTTGGGGTGTTTTTGTTCTTCCTTCTCCAACTGTTTTAAGCGGAGGGTTAGGTCATCTGCTTCATACTTTCCTAGTTTCTTGAGGTGGGATTGTATTGCTATAAATTTCCCTCTTAGAACTGCTTTTGCAGTATCCCATAGGTTTTGCACTGTTGTGTGTTCATTGTCATTTTCTTCTAGGAATTGTTTAATTCCTCTTTTGATTTCCTCAGTGATCAGCTGGTTTTTTAGGTATGTATTGTTTAATCTCCGTGTGTCTGTGCTTTTAGGGTTTTTTTTTCCAGTAGTCGATCGCTGGTCTCATTGCATTGTGGTCCGAGAAGATGGTTGATAAAATTTCGGTTTTCTTGAACTGACTGAGGTTAGATATGTGGCCCAAGATGTGGTCTATCCTGGAGAATGTTCCGTGAGCACTTGAGAAGAAAGTGTATTCTTCTGCTTTAGGATGGAACATCCTAAAGATATCGATGAGGTCCATCTTTTCCAGTGTGGCATTTAAGGCTTGTGTTTCTTTATTAATTTTCTGTTTGGATGATCTGTCCATTGGTGTGAGTGAAATTGGCCTATAATTTTCCTTTTCTGTGTTGTCTTTGCCTGGCTTTGGTATCAGGGTGATGGTGGCCTCATAGAATGTGTTTGGAAGTGTTCCTTCCTGTGCAATTGTTTGGAAGAGTTTTAGAAGGACAGGAATTAGCTCTTCTTCAAATGTTTGGTAGAATTTTGCTGTGAAACCGTCTGGCCCTGGGCTTTTATTTTTGGGTAGATTTTTGATCACAAATTCGATTTCTGAGCTTGTGATTGCATTGTTCAAAGTTTCTGTTTCTTCCTGGTTCAGTCTTGGGAGATTAATCTTCCCCAAGAAACTGTCCATTTCTTCCAGGTTGTCCAGTTTGTTGCCATATAGCTGTTCATAAAGTCTCTTAGAATCCTTTGGATTTCTGCATTATCTGTTGTAATCTCTCCTTTTTCGTTTTTGATTTTGTTGATCTGGTTCTTCTCTCTCTTTCTCTTGATGAGTCTGGGCAGTGGCTTGTCAATTTTGTGTACCTTTTCAAAGAACCAGCTTTTTGTTTTATTTATCTTTACTATTGTTTCTTTCGTTTCTTTCTCATTTATTTCTGCTCTGATCCTTATGATTTCTCTTCTTCTGCTGGCTTTGGGGTGTTTTTGTTCTTCCTTCTCCAACTGTTTTAAGCGGAGGGTTAGGTCATCTGCTTCATACTTTCCTAGTTTCTTGAGGTGGGATTGTATTGCTATAAATTTCCCTCTTAGAACTGCTTTTGCAGTATCCCATAGGTTTTGCACTGTCGTGTGTTCATTGTCATTTTCTTCTAGGAATTTTTTAGTTTCTCCTTTGATTTCCTCAGTGATCAGCTGGTTTTTTAGGTATGTATTGTTTAATCTCCGTGTGTCTGTGCTTTTAGGGTTTTTTTTTCCAGTAGTCGATCGCTGGTCTCATTGCATTGTGGTCCGAGAAGATGGTTGATAAAATTTCGGTTTTCTTGAACTGACTGAGGTTAGATATGTGGCCCAAGATGTGGTCTATCCTGGAGAATGTTCCGTGAGCACTTGAGAAGAAAGTGTATTCTTCTGCTTTAGGATGGAACATCCTAAAGATATCGATGAGGTCCATCTTTTCCAGTGTGGCATTTAAGGCTTGTGTTTCTTTATTAATTTTCTGTTTGGATGATCTGTCCATTGGTGTGAGAGGAGTGTTAACATCTCCTACTATTATTGTGTTATTGTTGATTTCTTCTTTTATGTCTGAAAATACTTGTCTTATGTATTGAGGTGCCCCTGTGTTGGGCGCGTAGATATTCATGACTGTTATGTCTTCCTCTTGGATAGATCCCTTAATCATGATATAGTGTCCTACCTTGTCTCTTCTAATCTTCTTTATTTTGAGGTCTATTTTGTCTGATATGAGGATTGTTACTCCAGCTTTCTTTTGATTTCTGTTTGCATGGAATATCTTTTTCCAGCCTTTCACTTTCAGTCTGTGAGTGTCTCTAGGTCTGAAGTGGGTCTCTTGTAAATAGCATATATATGGGTCTTGTTTCTGGATCCATTCAGCCAGCCTGTGTCGTTTGGTTGGAGCATTTAGTCCATTTATGTTCAAAGTAATTATTGATACGAATGTTCCTATTGTCATCTTCTTAGAAATTTGGGGTTTGATTTGTAAGGCTTCTCCTACTCTATTTATTGGCTATATCAGGCCCTTTAACACTTGTTGTAGGGCTGGTTTTGTTGTACAGAATTCTTTTAGTTTTTTCTTGTCTGTGAAGCTTTAGACTTCACCATCGATTCTGAATGAGATTCTTGCCGGGTAGAGAATTCTTGGTTGGAGGTTATTCTCTTTTAGCCGTTTAAATGTGTCTTGCCATTCTCTTCTGGCCTGTAGGGTTTCTGTTGAGACCGGTTAGTATGGGGTTTCCTTTATAATTTTCGGTTTTTATTTTTCTCCGTGTGTCTGTGCTTTTAGGGTTTTTTTTTCCAGTAGTCGATCGCTGGTCTCATTGCATTGTGGTCCGAGAAGATGGTTGATAAAATTTCGGTTTTCTTGAACTGACTGAGGTTAGATATGTGGCCCAAGATGTGGTCTATCCTGGAGAATGTTCCGTGAGCACTTGAGAAGAAAGTGTATTCTTCTGCTTTAGGATGGAACATCCTAAAGATATCGATGAGGTCCATCTTTTCCAGTGTGGCATTTAAGGCTTGTGTTTCTTTATTAATTTTCTGTTTGG
Organism: Tragulus kanchil; assembly: GCA_022376925.1. Lineage (NCBI taxonomy): Eukaryota > Metazoa > Chordata > Mammalia > Artiodactyla > Tragulidae > Tragulus > Tragulus kanchil. The sequence continues at coordinate 50,081,585 of JAIOJX010000005.1, forward strand.
ATGATCTGTCCATTGGTGTGAGAGGAGTGTTAACATCTCCTACTATTATTGTGTTATTGTTGATTTCTTCTTTTATGTCTGAAAATACTTGTCTTATGTATTGAGGTGCCCCTGTGTTGGGCGTAGATATTCATGACTGTTATGTCTTCCTCTTGGATAGATCCCTTAATCATGATATAGTGTCCTACCTTGTCTCTTCTAATCTTCTTTATTTTGAGGTCTATTTTGTCTGATATGAGGATTGTTACTCCAGCTTTCTTTTGATTTCTGTTTGCATGGAATATCTTTTTCCAGCCTTTCACTTTCAGTCTGTGAGTGTCTCTAGGTCTGAAGTGGGTCTCTTGTAAATAGCATATATATGGGTCTTGTTTCTGGATCCATTCAGCCAGCCTGTGTCGTTTGGTTGGAGCATTTAGTCCATTTATGTTCAAAGTAATTATTGATACGAATGTTCCTATTGTCATCTTCTTAGAAATTTGGGGTTTGATTTGTAAGGCTTCTCCTACTCTATTTATTGGCTATATCAGGCCCTTTAACACTTGTTGTAGGGCTGGTTTTGTTGTACAGAATTCTTTTAGTTTTTTCTTGTCTGTGAAGCTTTAGACTTCACCATCGATTCTGAATGAGATTCTTGCCGGGTAGAGAATTCTTGGTTGGAGGTTATTCTCTTTTAGCCGTTTAAATGTGTCTTGCCATTCTCTTCTGGCCTGTAGGGTTTCTGTTGAGACATCCGCAGTTAAACGTATGGGGTTTCCTTTATATGTTATTTGTTGTTTGCTCCTAGCTGCTTTTAGTAATCTGTCTTTATATTTAGTCTGCGCTAGTTTGATTAGAATGTGCCTTGGTGTGTTTCTTCTGGGATTTCTCCTGTATGGCACTCTTTGTGCTTCTTGGACTTGGTTGGCTATTTCCTTTCCCATGTTGGGGAAGTTTTCAACTATAACCTCTTCAAGAATTTTTTCATAGTTTTTCTTCTCCTCTTCTTCTTCTGGAACTCCTATAATTCTAATGTTGGTGCGTTTGATATTGTCCCATAGGTCTCTGATGCTATCCTCAGTTCTTTTAATTCTTTCAGTTTTGCTGTGTTCTTCAGTACTTATTTCCACCATTCTGTCTTCCAGCTCACTTATCCGTTCTTCAGCCTCTGATACTCTACTGTTGAGACCTTCTATAGTATTTTTAAGTTCAGCAATTGAGTTAGTTATCTCCATTTGCTTATTTTTCATTTCTTGCATGTCTCTTCTCAATGCACTAATTTCCTCTAATATTCTGTTTTTGGTGTTTTGCATCCTCATTAGTATAGCTTTTCTGAATTCTCTTTCAGATAGTATGTCTATCTCCTCCTCTGTCATTTGAAGCTGTGTTTCTCTAGCTTGGTCCTTCATTTATGCAGTGTTTCTCTGACGTTTCATTATTAGGTTAATTTTTGTTTCTTTGTGTGTGTCTGTGTGTATGGAGTTGTTGTTTTTTCCCCCTTTGGATCCATTCAGCCAGCCTGTGTCGTTTGGTTGGAGCATTTAGTCCATTTATGTTCAAAGTAATTATTGATACGAATGTTCCTATTGTCATCTTCTTAGAAATTTGGGGTTTGATTTGTAAGGCTTCTCCTACTCTATTTATTGGCTATATCAGGCCCTTTAACACTTGTTGTAGGGCTGGTTTTGTTGTACAGAATTCTTTTAGTTTTTTCTTGTCTGTGAAGCTTTAGACTTCACCATCGATTCTGAATGAGATTCTTGCCGGGTAGAGAATTCTTGGTTGGAGGTTATTCTCTTTTAGCCGTTTAAATGTGTCTTGCCATTCTCTTCTGGCCTGTAGGGTTTCTGTTGAGACATCCGCAGTTAAACGTATGGGGTTTCCTTTATATGTTATTTGTTGTTTGCTCCTAGCTGCTTTTAGTAATCTGTCTTTATATTTAGTCTGCGCTAGTTTGATTAGAATGTGCCTTGGTGTGTTTCTTCTGGGATTTCTCCTGTATGGCACTCTTTGTGCTTCTTGGACTTGGTTGGCTATTTCCTTTCCCATGTTGGGGAAGTTTTCAACTATAACCTCTTCAAGAATTTTTTCATAGTTTTTCTTCTCCTCTTCTTCTTCTGGAACTCCTATAATTCTAATGTTGGTGCGTTTGATATTGTCCCATAGGTCTCTGATGCTATCCTCAGTTCTTTTAATTCTTTCAGTTTTGCTGTGTTCTTCAGTACTTATTTCCACCATTCTGTCTTCCAGCTCACTTATCCGTTCTTCAGCCTCTGATACTCTACTGTTGAGACCTTCTATAGTATTTTTAAGTTCAGCAATTGAGTTAGTTATCTCCATTTGCTTATTTTTCATTTCTTGCATGTCTCTTCTCAATGCACTAATTTCCTCTAATATTCTGTTTTTGGTGTTTTGCATCCTCATTAGTATAGCTTTTCTGAATTCTCTTTCAGATAGTATGTCTATCTCCTCCTCTGTCATTTGAAGCTGTGTTTCTCTAGCTTGGTCCTTCATTTATGCAGTGTTTCTCTGACGTTTCATTATTAGGTTAATTTTTGTTTCTTTGTGTGTGTCTGTGTGTATGGAGTTGTTGTTTTTTTTTTTTTTTTCCCACCAGGCTTCTTGGTTGAATTCTCCCTCCCTTTGGGTTTCTGTCCTTGTAGAAGGGTTCAGTGGTTTGTGTCTTGGATGGTGTTAGGCCTTATTTACAGGTGAATAATCTCTAGTGTTGCATGTTCTTTGATAGTGTGGAGTCTTGGAATCAGGGCTTCCACTATGAGGATCCTTGGTTTGATGACTCATCAAGGGGTGTAGGCTCTGTGTCTGGTTTGCTATGGTGTTCCGTGATATTAGTTCACATACTAGCATCTGAGGAACAAGAGATGCATCCCTGATGGGTGACAGTCATAAAAGCATGCAGATGTTTTCTAACATAATCGTAAGATATACATACATACACAGCAATCCCCACAACTGACCAGTTTTACAGAGATAAGGCACAGGAAATCTTTCTGGAAATTCATGCAATCATAGATGATACTTGCCCGTTAAGCTTTGAATTAATTGAAATAGTGCCTGAATAAATAGATCTAGCACAAGGTCCTGGCTTGGATAATTACAATGAAAACAATTTTAAATTAGGACATGTGCTCCGGGTGACAAGGAGGAGAGTGTATAGGTAATAAAAAGGAAAAGATTCGTCTTGGAAGGATTTTATAGGATTAGGTAGCAAAGATTAGTGTGTGTATTGTTTATTGTATTTTGAAGAGAATTAGGGGTAAAATAAAAGTTCTTAATTCTTTCAGTTTTGCTGTGTTCTTCAGTACTTATTTCCACCATTCTGCTTAGTTATCCGTTCTTCAGCCTCTGATACTCTACTGTTGAGACCTTCTATAGTATTTTTAAGTTCAGCAATTGAGTTAGTTATCTCCATTTGCTTATTTTTCATTTCTTGCATGTCTCTTCTCAATGCACTAATTTCCTCTAATATTCTGTTTTTGGTGTTTTGCATCCTCATTAGTATAGCTTTTCTGAATTCTCTTTCAGATAGTATGTCTATCTCCTCCTCTGTCATTTGAAGCTGTGTTTCTCTAGCTTGGTCCTTCATTTATGCAGTGTTTCTCTGACGTTTCATTATTAGGTTAATTTTTGTTTCTTTGTGTGTGTCTGTGTGTATGGAGTTGTTGTTTTTTTTTTTTTCCCACCAGGCTTCTTGGTTGAATTCTCCCTCCCTTTGGGTTTCTGTCCTTGTAGAAGGGTTCAGTGGTTTGTGTCTTGGATGGTGTTAGGCCTTATTTACAGGTGAATAATCTCTAGTGTTGCATGTTCTTTGATAGTGTGGAGTCTTGGAATCAGGGCTTCCACTATGAGGATCCTTGGTTTGATGACTCATCAAGGGGTGTAGGCTCTGTGTCTGGTTTGCTATGGTGTTCCGTGATATTAGTTCACATACTAGCATCTGAGGAACAAGAGATGCATCCCTGATGGGTGACAGTCATAAAAGCATGCAGATGTTTTCTAACATAATCGTAAGATATACATACATACACAGCAATCCCCACAACTGACCAGTTTTACAGAGATAAGGCACAGGAAATCTTTCTGGAAATTCATGCAATCATAGATGATACTTGCCCGTTAAGCTTTGAATTAATTGAAATAGTGCCTGAATAAATAGATCTAGCACAAGGTCCTGGCTTGGATAATTACAATGAAAACAATTTTAAATTAGGACATGTGCTCCGGGTGACAAGGAGGAGAGTGTATAGGTAATAAAAAGGAAAAGATTCGTCTTGGAAGGATTTTATAGGATTAGGTAGCAAAGATTAGTGTGTGTATTGTTTATTGTATTTTGAAGAGAATAGTGGAGACAGAAAGATAGGAGATAATTTATCTAGAGGATATTGGTAGATAGGAAAATGTTTTACATTTAGAACATAGAGGAAGAAAGCAGTGGGAAAGAGGAAAGAGAATTAGAGGTTTTCAGAATTAAAATTAAAATTAAAAAAATACAATAAAAGTCAAAAAAAAGAAAAAATTAAAAAGGGCAGAAAAAATTAATAAGAAATCAAAAAACAAACAAAAAACACAAAAAACAAAACAAACAAATGAAAACAACAACCAAAAACAAACAAACAAAAAACCAGAATAAATAAACTAATAAACCCCAAACCAGACCAATCAATTGAATAAGCAAAATAGACCACCACAAATAAACAAGCAGAAGAAAAGAAAAAAAAAAAAGTTAAATACTGTCCCTGGTTTTTATCTTCTCCTCTGCCTGTTGGAAACCAATCTGCTCTTGATGGTGGTGCCTTGATGGCTGTAGTCTTTCCCTTATAGCACCGGTTGCTATGGTTTCTGTTTTTGTGTTCAGCAAAATGAGGGCTTTGCTGCCATACTGGGTGCTGGCCGGGACGGTGGGCTGATCCCAGTCCGTCGGGCGGAGGCCGCGGCGCGCACAGTCCCGTGTTGGAGGGGGGCGCCCCGGCTCTACCGTGCACCCGCCAGTAGTCTCCAATGCCTGGTCTTTCCCCGGCTTCCTCCGCTGCTGCTGTAGCTCTAAGAGAGAGCGGGCTCCTCCGCCACTGGCACACGCACACTGCCGGTTACGTGTCTAAGTCCCAAAGGCGGGCGCGAGCTTTCCCGTCCAGCTCGTGCCCAGTCCCTGGTCAGCAACCCGTGGTCGACTTCCCCTCCCCGTTCAGCAAGCCCTCCAGTTGGAGTGGCTGAACTTATCGGTGCCGCGGCGTCTCGCGGCGGCGGGTTCCGGCGGCTCCTCGCGCCAGGGAGGTCACTGTTGAAGTTTAATAGTTTTATTCTTAATTGGGCTACTCCCTTTTAGCTTTAGTTTTTTAGTTTCTCATTTTATTCTTATTGCTTATTTTTTAGCATTTGATTATGTTGTCTCATCTGTACCACCCATCCCTCAAAGAACAGAAACAAAACCCTGAAACCTTTTGATGCTGATATGCTTATGTTAAATTTAAAAACTAATTGAATGTAAATTGACACCTTAACCTTGAGTCTTTCTAAAGTAAGAGCATGTTATGTCCTTTTATTGCTTCAAGCCTTCTGTTAATGCCTTAAGGAATATTTGAAATTTATTTTTTTATAGGTACTATAAATTTTTAAAGTTTACTTTATCTTTTTTATTGGTGATGTGAATAAAGATCAAAATCTTTTAAACTGGCTTTGGTTTATATAAATGAAAGTTACTGACTTTTATATGTATTACTTTTTTAACCCATGTCCCCTACCACATTCTTACTATTTGTAAGTTTTTTATTAATTTTTTTCAATTTTTTTTGCTATCCATTATTTAAACTACGTAATAATATAGTCCAATACTTACCGCTCCAATTTCCTACATCTTGTTTAATCATATTGGCAGGTATTCCAGTGTAATGGTAAATAGTGATATTAGACGTTCTTATCTTATTTCTAAGCTATCAAATTAATGGTATGTTATCCATTTCATGATGTTCCTCCCACCTTTGAAACGTATATTTTCACAAAATCATTCAGTGGATTTCCACTAGTGAACTGTCTTGCCATGCTTTGTGTGCCTTTCTACCTACTGCATGGCAACTGCTTTTGACAAGTTACAGTGTGTATTCATAGTTGTCCCATACCATCATTGATTGCTACAGCTTTTTCTTATTAATTTTTAATAACTACCGACTATATTAGAATTTCCACAATGGCTCACTGGGTAAAGAATCCTCCTGCAGTGCAGGAGACACAGGTTTGATCCCTGGGTTGAAAATAGGGCACTGTTTTCATTATCCTTGATGTTGCATGATATCCAATAGAAAGAAGAACACTAAAGTTACAGTCAGAAGTTTCTAATAGACATGGGAGCATCCTGAATTAAACGGCAGTTCCGTTTTTCTTGTTCTCTGTGTAGAATTGAAATGTTTAGAGTTACTGAGATTTGAGTGCTCTTAGTCCTTTCTTGGAGTACTGGCTATTGTACAACCAGCTACTTGAAGCAGACATTTTTGGTACAAAGCTATTTTAAATCTCTGTAGTGTGTTTTTTGCCAAAATTGCCTTTGTATTTTCAAGGCAATGCTCCATTATCTTCTAGCTTTCAGTGTTGCTGTAATGGAATCTGATGCCATTCTGATTCTTTATCCTTTGTTCAAAACACTTGTTTTTTTTCTGCAAAAAGCCTTTTAGGCTATTTATTCTGATAATGTCTTTGTATGAGTCTCTTCTCATCCATTTTGCTGGACATTTCGGTGGTGAGATTCTTTTGATGTGAATCTTGTCCTGGAGAGATGTTCCTGAATCATCTGTATGATTTCTTCCTATTTTCTCTCTTCTCTTTATGGGTGGGGACTCTAGTTATTTCGATATTGGACATCTTGTCTTGGTCCTCTATATTTTCTCTTCTAATTTTATTCTATTTTTTTGAGGAATTTTGATTTTTGTTGTCATAGTTTTAATTGCAAAGGTTTCTTTTTATTCGGACACTTTTATTTTTTTTTTTAGTGGCATCTGTTCTTGTCTCATGGATGCAGTATAATGAGAAGATGGCTTTTGTATTGAGTTTTTCCTAATGTATGTCTTCCCTCCAAGTTTGCACTTTTTTGTTTGTTTTGGCTTTTGTCTTCAGCAGAGAGTTTCAGATGCCTTGTAATATTTACCTCTTTCTGTATTTCTTTAAAAAAATTATTTATGTATTTATTTTATTTTGGGCTATCCTAGGTTTTTGTCGCTGAACCCGGGCTTTTTTCTAAGTGCTGTGAACAGGGGCTACACTAGTTTTGGTGCCAATGCTTCTCATTGCAATCGTTTTCTCCTTTTACAGAGTAGAACTGTAGGCACTCAGATTTCAGTAGTTGTTGTACATGGGCTAGTTGCTCCAAGGCATATAGGATCTTCCCAGACCAGGGATCAGAATCATGACCCCTACATTGGCAAGTGAATTCTTAATCACTGGACCACCAAGGGGAGTCCCCTTCCTTGTGTTTTGGCGTTTATTTTAATAATTTTCTTTGACTTCTTTTATTGGTTCTTCATTTATTTGTTTTCATCCATCTTTATTCTTGGGCGTGTGTGGGCCTCCCATAGCAGCAACCTCTCTTGCCACAGAGCACTGGCTCTGGGCACATGCACTCCAGAGTGCTGCCTCATAGTTGAACACACCAGTTCAGCTGCTCCATGGCATGTGGGATCCTCCTGGGCCAGCGATGGAGCCAGTGCCCCTTGCCCTGCAAGGTGGACTCTTTACCTATTGCACCACCAGGGAAGCCCCCCCTTGTGTATTTTTAAGAGTGGAAAATTAAAAGGCAATAACTGTGCATGGATAGGTGTTGGTCACTGTTAAGTGATCTGTTGTGCTGTTTCGTAGAATTCCATTTGATGCCTTGAAATCATTTCTTAGACTAGGTCAGTTATAGGAAGGCTCCTTCTGCAACTTCCTGCTTCTGGAGCCAAGAAAGAGAAAATTGGAGGTCCGAAAGTTTAGTGTATCATTTCCATTAATCTTCATGTTTTCAGTATACTTGTGTAGCACTCTGTTATCCTTTTTAGGAAACAGACCTCTAGTCTTCTGCATGACTGAGAAAAGAGGGCATTTGTCGATATATAGAGTACAGGAGGGATTTTTTTTTTACCACTTAATTTATTTTTTATTTTTTACAGAATTTTGTTGTTTACTGCCCCACATGAACCTGAATCTGCCTTAGGTACACATATGTCCCAGGGAGGGATCTTAAGCAGACTTATGTCCTGGCTTCACTCCCATTCCTGGAGATTCCCAATGCTACCTAATATCATGCCTTTTGGGAGTATGGCAGTGTAAATATGGTAACCTGCAGTTTTGTTCTGCCTTTCTCTACTGCTTTAACTTCCTTTGGTCTGTTGAGTTAATGGATACTCCCCGCTCTGTTTCCAAGTATCCACAGTTCTGTTACCATTTTTCCTTCATATTTTGAATTGTTGCTTTTATCTTATTTTGTCTTTCTTAATTCAGATGGAAAATTATTGCATTATATAGTTTTCCAATGAGATATTCAGTTAGTCAGTATTGAGATTTTAAGAGGTGTACAAAAGAAGATTTTCCACATTGTTATGTATAATGTTCGCTTAAAGTATGTATAGGAAATGCTATTGTATATGAAAATCATGTTAATTGGTTGTTTCACTTTTTATAGAATTCATTTGATACTTTAGCTTTTATCACCTATCAAATGCCCATGTACTTTATGGGCAGCTAGGTTGTTCTTTACCTTTAGGAATTGAATTTAAGTTAGTCAAAGCCAGTTGCTTTATAAAAAAAGATAAAAATAAAAAATTAAAAAATAAAAATAAATTCTATTTCATTCCTTTTGATTGATTTAGTAATGATTGACACTGAACTTTATTTGGAAAGTTTTTCTTTCCTTTTTTTTTTTTTTAAATACAAAAGGAAGGGGCAGTCTCTATCCTGATCTTTGGACATTAGGTAAAATTATACTTGCAACTATTGTAGCTATCTTGGGCCATTAAAGGACAAAAGCCATCACACTAAGGATGGGACAGAGAAAACATGGAAACAACCTAGGCCAGTGGTGATGCTGTTGAGTCATAAATACTAATCCTGGAGCACCTGCTCTAGTTCATGTGCTTATTATGTGAGATGATTCCTCCAGTTGTCTTAAAAAATAATCAAAATAACCATTACTTTTAGCTAGGTAGAAAAAAGAATCCTAATAAACATTCTAAAGTTCAAATTACATAAATGTTAAAACTTAAAACTGCAGGTTTCTTAGATGTTAGTGGGTTTTTTTTTCCCACAAAAACAAGCTAAATTGGGAATTTATATTGTATTCTTTCATTTTTATTGTCTTGCCCATAACTTGTGTGGCTCTGACATTTTAGTTGTTTAGTAAAACTGGTAATTTTATTCTTTTGTTTTGGCGTGATTCAGGTTGACATGACATTTTAATAAATTTGGCTCCTAGGACTGAGCCAAACAACGTACTTGTTGAAATATATACGTTTTCTTCATGAAATTTTTTTTTTTAAATTTGTGATCTGTCTTGGCAAAACTTTGGAGTCATATGTTTTTGATACTGGTGTTACATTTTTAATTACTATTTAAATGCAAAAGGTGACAGTCTAAAAGATTGCTTTGTTAGTGACTTATCCTTAAAAGCAAGTGGCATTTGGTTTTATTTTGCAATAGAATTTAATCTTACATGTTTTTTGTTAAAGTAATGTTACCAAAAAATCTCTTATTGAACTATTTGTGGTGAGCTTTTTAAGGATGTTTAAGATTTCACATGCAGTTTAACTGATCACAGATGAAGTTGTAAATTAATACCTTATGAGTATATTTGACTGCAGGGCATTGTTTGTGAATCAGAACTCCTTTGTTCCTGTAAACTGTGAAAGAGGTTTAAGTATATGGATTAAAATTTCATGGTGATACCAATGTACTTATGGAAAGACACTATAGTTGGATCATTTAAAATGTACTAAAATTATGAATTATTATTATGAATAGCCATAAATTGTAAAATTCCCTTAAGCTTTTAAGAGTCGGAAGATTTAGTTTTATTCTTTTGTTGGATTTAACCACCTTAATAAGAAATTGTTTTGTTACTTTTAAAGCTGTACATAGTAATAAGAATAACCATTAATATGGTAAGAACAGCTAAAGTTTCTTAACATGTGTTTTTACAGAAGTGTTCAAATATCATTTGAAGTCTTGTTTTTATTTAAGATGATTCCTCCAGTTGTCTTAAAAAATAATCAAAATAACCATTACTTTTAGCTAGGTAGAAAAAAGAATCCTAATAAACATTCTAAAGTTCAAATTACATAAATGTTAAAACTTAAAACTGCAGGTTTCTTAGATGTTAGTGGGTTTTTTTTTCCCACAAAAACAAGCTAAATTGGGAATTTATATTGTATTCTTTCATTTTTATTGTCTTGCCCATAACTTGTGTGGCTCTGACATTTTAGTTGTTTAGTAAAACTGGTAATTTTATTCTTTTGTTTTGGCGTGATTCAGGTTGACATGACATTTTAATAAATTTGGCTCCTAGGACTGAGCCAAACAACGTACTTGTTGAAATATATACGTTTTCTTCATGAAATTTTTTTTTTTAAATTTGTGATCTGTCTTGGCAAAACTTTGGAGTCATATGTTTTTGATACTGGTGTTACATTTTTAATTACTATTTAAATGCAAAAGGTGACAGTCTAAAAGATTGCTTTGTTAGTGACTTATCCTTAAAAGCAAGTGGCATTTGGTTTTATTTTGCAATAGAATTTAATCTTACATGTTTTTTGTTAAAGTAATGTTACCAAAAAATCTCTTATTGAACTATTTGTGGTGAGCTTTTTAAGGATGTTTAAGATTTCACATGCAGTTTAACTGATCACAGATGAAGTTGTAAATTAATACCTTATGAGTATATTTGACTGCAGGGCATTGTTTGTGAATCAGAACTCCTTTGTTCCTGTAAACTGTGAAAGAGGTTTAAGTATATGGATTAAAATTTCATGGTGATACCAATGTACTTATGGAAAGACACTATAGTTGGATCATTTAAAATGTACTAAAATTATGAATTATTATTATGAATAGCCATAAATTGTAAAATTCCCTTAAGCTTTTAAGAGTCGGAAGATTTAGTTTTATTCTTTTGTTGGATTTAACCACCTTAATAAGAAATTGTTTTGTTACTTTTAAAGCTGTACATAGTAATAAGAATAACCATTAATATGGTAAGAACAGCTAAAGTTTCTTAACATGTGTTTTTACAGAAGTGTTCAAATATCATTTGAAGTCTTGTTTTTATTTAAGTCATTCTCTTAATAAAACCTGTAGAATAAATAATTGTTCATTGATATTTTCTAGCATAGGATTCTTAAATTAGCATTGTTCAGTGCAAAGTCAAAATTTTTTTTGTTTTGTTTTTGTTTTACCATATATGATAGCAACCTGATATAGAATGAACTTTTCCGATTATGATAAATTGTTAAGTATCTGTTGAAAAAAATACCAGGAAATAGGGACTTCTTGGAAAGCAGTAATAGGTTAGAAGAAGCAGAAAGAAGCTGTAATTAACATTTTGAGTGAATAAAGCAAACACGAGATCTTACTAGGAAAGGTGGTTGGGACACTTTTGGGGTTCTGATCTGCATCACCTCTTTAGACTCCTTCATTCTTTAAAAACTTTGGTGTCTGTTTTACAAATATTTTCTTCCCTGCTGTCTTAGTTCTCATGTGCATGAGTAGTAGTCATCACACTTCATTAAACTCCTCTGTGATAACTACCTTTATGTTCATTCAACTGGAGTAACCCTCTTTTTCCATTCTGAATCTACTTCCCCAGAAGTGCTTTAACAAAATAAACTGTGTTTTCCTTTTTTGCTTATTCCTAATTTCACCTTATTTCTTTATCTAGCCTGAGTGGTACAGACAGTTATTTCAACTACAACTTACCATTATCTTCAGTTTTCTGTCGCCTTTGGCCAAGCCGATTTATAAACGTTGGTCAGTTTGTGTGCCTTGCTTTTTTATCACAATTTATTTTATAGACATGTCCCGATTTTATCCTTATGAGTATATTTGACTGCAGGGCATTGTTTGTGAATCAGAACTCCTTTGTTCCTGTAAACTGTGAAAGAGGTTTAAGTATATGGATTAAAATTTCATGGTGATACCAATGTACTTATGGAAAGACACTATAGTTGGATCATTTAAAATGTACTAAAATTATGAATTATTATTATGAATAGCCATAAATTGTAAAATTCCCTTAAGCTTTTAAGAGTCGGAAGATTTAGTTTTATTCTTTTGTTGGATTTAACCACCTTAATAAGAAATTGTTTTGTTACTTTTAAAGCTGTACATAGTAATAAGAATAACCATTAATATGGTAAGAACAGCTAAAGTTTCTTAACATGTGTTTTTACAGAAGTGTTCAAATATCATTTGAAGTCTTGTTTTTATTTAAGTCATTCTCTTAATAAAACCTGTAGAATAAATAATTGTTCATTGATATTTTCTAGCATAGGATTCTTAAATTAGCATTGTTCAGTGCAAAGTCAAAATTTTTTTTGTTTTGTTTTTGTTTTACCATATATGATAGCAACCTGATATAGAATGAACTTTTCCGATTATGATAAATTGTTAAGTATCTGTTGAAAAAAATACCAGGAAATAGGGACTTCTTGGAAAGCAGTAATAGGTTAGAAGAAGCAGAAAGAAGCTGTAATTAACATTTTGAGTGAATAAAGCAAACACGAGATCTTACTAGGAAAGGTGGTTGGGACACTTTTGGGGTTCTGATCTGCATCACCTCTTTAGACTCCTTCATTCTTTAAAAACTTTGGTGTCTGTTTTACAAATATTTTCTTCCCTGCTGTCTTAGTTCTCATGTGCATGAGTAGTAGTCATCACACTTCATTAAACTCCTCTGTGATAACTACCTTTATGTTCATTCAACTGGAGTAACCCTCTTTTTCCATTCTGAATCTACTTCCCCAGAAGTGCTTTAACAAAATAAACTGTGTTTTCCTTTTTTGCTTATTCCTAATTTCACCTTATTTCTTTATCTAGCCTGAGTGGTACAGACAGTTATTTCAACTACAACTTACCATTATCTTCAGTTTTCTGTCGCCTTTGGCCAAGCCGATTTATAAACGTTGGTCAGTTTGTGTGCCTTGCTTTTTTATCACAATTTATTTTATAGACATGTTCAACCATCTTTGATCCTGCTTCTTAAGCCTCCATAAACAAGTTGTTCACTGTCTCTTATTACCATCTGAAATGGATCTTACATCTCACCTCTGTTTGTTTCTTTCACCTTTATTGCCCATATTATCTCTTGGATTAAGTTCTATCGCACTGTCATCTCTGGTTTTATTTGTCCAGTGGTTCTTGCTTTCTACTTTATCTCTTTCAACAATTCATGAGGGATTAGATCTCCATCTAACCCTTTCCCCCTCAATTAAGAGTCTCCCTTCAGTTGTTATTAGTTGCTGAGTCATGCCCACTCTTTGAGATCCCATGGACTGTAGCCCACCAGTCTCCTCTGTCCATGGGATTTTCCAGGCAAGAATACTGGAGTGAGTTGCCATTTCCTTCTTCAGGGGATCTTCCTGACCCAGGGATCTTCTGTATTGGCCGGTTGATTCTTTCCCATAGAGCCACCAGGCAAGCCCTCCCTTCAGTAGTAATTCTCATTTGAAGTGCCAAATCCTCTAGGTCTTTGTAGGGTGTTTATTTGGTTTTGAAAACACTTTAAAAATTATTCTCTTCTGGGATTTCCCTGGTGACTCAGTGGTAAATAATCCACCCACCAGTGAAGGAGACTGGGGTTTGATCCCTGCTCCAGGAAGATCCTATATACTGAGGAGTATCAAAGCCTGTATGAATGCCACAGTTATTGAGCCTGTGCTCAGGGGATCCACAACTACTGAGCCTTAGCTGCTGCTCACCCCAACTAGAGAAAAGCCCACGCAACAAGAAAGACCCAGCACAGCATAAAATAAATAAAATTATCAGGAAGTATTGTTCTCTTCATTCTGAGGTCCTAACATGTCTGTTAATTCTATTATCTACAGTGCTATAGGAGTTACCTTTCTTTCTTTCTTTCTTTTTTAAATGTTTGGGGCCCATTCTTTTTTTTTTTTTTTGGTGGGGAAGGTGGAGAGGGAGGGGGGCGGGCAGGCCACTTCTATTCGTCTTTCATCTATCTATTTTCATCCGTCTTTGTTCTTTGGCCTGTGTGGGCCTCCCATTGCGGTGACCTCTGTTGTCGCAGAGCACCGACTCTGGGCGCATGTGCCCCAGAGCTCCGGCTCGGTAATTGGACACATAGGTCCAGCCGCTCCGTGGCACGTGGGATCTTCCCAGGCCAGGGATCGAACTGGTGCCCCTTGCACTGCAAGGCGGTGTCCTTACCCACTGGACCACCAGGGAAGCCCTGTCTTTCTTTCTTAAACATGGATTTTTTGTTTGTTTGTTTGTTTGGTTGCTTTGTTTGTTTTGGGGAGTGCTGTGCTGTGTGGCTTGTGGAATCTTAGTTTCCCAACCAGGGATTGAACCTGGGCCCCAGCAGTGAAAATGCCGAGTCCTAACCACTGGACTTCCAGGAAATTCCCTGAAATGTGTATTTAGTTCTTTTTATACATGTATAGCTACTTTTTTTTCTTTTGCCATGTAATAGATTAGTTGCTGGAGCAAGGAACATGACTGCCAAGGCATTTGCCTGTGAAAGAGATATTAGTGTCACAGTACATCTACCATTTAATGCAACTTTTATTAAGTGCCAGCTACTTCTTAATAATAGTCTTTATAATAGTCCTTCAATGTAGATATTATTTAGTTACTCTACAGATGAGTAAACTGAGTCTTAGTTTGTTGTTTATTACTGAGTAATAAATGAGTGATAAATGTTATAATAAACATTTGAAAAGGTACCTCTGAGAGTTTTGAGGAGGAATATCTAGTTTAAAAGGATTAAAGGATTAACAATTAAAATTGATTTCTTAAGCTAACAAGTATAAAGTTAGACAGAGAAACTGATAAATAGAAAGGTATGTGTGAGGCATGGGTGTATTGTGAACAGCCTTTGCAAAAGACATGCAGAATTGAGAAAACATTTTATGGATATATCACAGTATGACTGAAGCATAGGACATGAGTGGGGTAGCTTAGAGTGAGTTTAGTACATAAAAGATGTTAAACAGGGGCTTTCTTGGTGGTCCAGTGGGTAAGGGGTCCATCCACCTTGAAGTGCAAGGGGCACCAGTTCGATTCCTGTCCTGGGAAGATCCCACGTGCCATGGAGCGGCTGGGCCGATGTGTCCAATTACCAAGCTGGAGCTCTGGAGCACATGCGCCCAGAGCTGGTGCTCTGTGACAACAGAGGCCACTGCAGTGGGAGGCCCACACAGGCCAAAGAACAAAGATGGATAAAAATAGATAAATGAGGGCGTTCGTTGCGTGGTAACAAGGTAAGGTGGGAAAAAAAAAAAAAAAAAAAATAGATAAATGAAAGACCAATAGAAGTGGCCCGCCCACCCCCCAAAAAAACTGTTAAAAAAAAAAAAAAACATGGTTGAAAAATAAAAAAAATAAAAATAAAAAAACTGATGACTTAGAGGCAAAGGAAAAAAAAAGATGTTAAATGCAGTCTAGTTTATATGTGTATAAATACCCTGCTAAAACATTTGCACTTGTTTTTGGTAAGTGACAGGCATAATTTAAAATAGATTTAATTGATTAAACTGTGGGAATGAATTAGAGGAAAGCCTTTCTGCAATCATAAAGACTGCTGGAATCATGTCAGACTACCCCAAATAGAAAATAAGGAGGCCCTACATGTCACAGTGAGATTGAGGGGAATAGAAGTAAGATTTGAAGTCTGTTTGGAAGCTGAAATCAACAGAATTGATGTAAAGAGTGAGAGAGGGATAATTTCTCAGGTTATATTTAGTGTGGGAGAGTGGTTATGCCAGTCTGAGATAAAGCATGTTAATAACATATAGTACATAATATAGACATTCTTAAGGCATTAATAGGCTCTGAGTAAATATTTGTGTAAGCTGCTTCCTAAATTGTCTCCCAGTTTTTTATTGGAGTGTGTTCTTTAAATATCTGGACAACTGTGGCAATCAAGACCTTTACATTCATCAAGCCTTAACTAAATAATTAGTGCCTGGTTATACAGTGATTCCTGTCAGATATGGGGGGGCATGATAGAAGTTCTGCCCATCTAGTTGAACTTGTTGAATTTATACAACATATGAACTTCGCATTCTCATTTTCTCCAACACTGAAAACAAACTTTTTACTAGTGATCATGTAAGTCAGTATGGTGGTTAAAAAAAAAGTGACCATATTAAAGAAGCAAACTTTAAAAATTTCTCTATAAGGATATTTACCTGAAAATCTTTTTTTTAACCAAAATGTATACACTATTAAAATATTATAGTGAAGATGAGTTGTATCTCTTGTTGCCTCTAGAGTAGGACCTTGATAACTAATGTAGTAGAAAGTAGAATCTAAAATGGGCAGCAGTGTTACTTACTTTACATTCTTTATTAATATACATAGAAGTTAGTTGGCCTTAAACTATTTAAGAGATTTTTATAAAACACAAGTAATGTTTTATAAGTGTCTGTTCCAAGTGGGGAAGGGTGACTACTTTGAAAATCATATGCAGGAAATGAAAATATCAGAACGAACTAGTTGATACTTCATGAGCTATAATGTTGTGACATAATACCTGGATTAAACTTTAGTACAACTCAAATGTGCCTCACACACACATGCACACACACACGCACACACACCTACTGTGTCCCTCTCAATACATGTACATTCACTGAAGTCTTACTGCCGCTTTTTTTGACATTCTGTTTTACACATAGTAGGCATTTGATAAATATTTGTTGAATGGAATTAAATGAACACTACTTGTCAAAGCTGTGTGAATGTTAAGCCTAAGTAAAGATGTCTGTTGAACTATGATGAAGATTAAAATTACATAAAATGTACTCTTACTTAAAGAGTAATATTTCTTTCCTATTGTTGAGTATGTGGAAAAATACACACTCATAAAAATACAGTAAAAATATAAAGATCATCGGTAACTCCACCATGAATGGAGGACTTCTGCTAGCATTTTGTGTTCTCTTCCAACTAATATTTCTGTCATTAATGGCACTACGAAATTCCAGTTTAAAAACAAATAAATCACGGAATGAAATGTACAGTGTGGGGAATATAGCCAATAACAATATGACATATAAAATAGCCAATATATTATGTAATAAGACCTTTACATTCATCAAGCCTTAACTAAATAATTAGTGCCTGGTTATACAGTGATTCCTGTCAGATATGGGGGGGCATGATAGAAGTTCTGCCCATCTAGTTGAACTTGTTGAATTTATACAACATATGAACTTCGCATTCTCATTTTCTCCAACACTGAAAACAAACTTTTTACTAGTGATCATGTAAGTCAGTATGGTGGTTAAAAAAAAAGTGACCATATTAAAGAAGCAAACTTTAAAAATTTCTCTATAAGGATATTTACCTGAAAATCTTTTTTTTAACCAAAATGTATACACTATTAAAATATTATAGTGAAGATGAGTTGTATCTCTTGTTGCCTCTAGAGTAGGACCTTGATAACTAATGTAGTAGAAAGTAGAATCTAAAATGGGCAGCAGTGTTACTTACTTTACATTCTTTATTAATATACATAGAAGTTAGTTGGCCTTAAACTATTTAAGAGATTTTTTATAAAACACAAGTAATGTTTTATAAGTGTCTGTTCCAAGTGGGGAAGGGTGACTACTTTGAAAATCATATGCAGGAAATGAAAATATCAGAACGAACTAGTTGATACTTCATGAGCTATAATGTTGTGACATAATACCTGGATTAAACTTTAGTACAACTCAAATGTGCCTCACACACACATGCACACACACACGCACACACACCTACTGTGTCCCTCTCAATACATGTACATTCACTGAAGTCTTACTGCCGCTTTTTTTGACATTCTGTTTTACACATAGTAGGCATTTGATAAATATTTGTTGAATGGAATTAAATGAACACTACTTGTCAAAGCTGTGTGAATGTTAAGCCTAAGTAAAGATGTCTGTTGAACTATGATGAAGATTAAAATTACATAAAATGTACTCTTACTTAAAGAGTAATATTTCTTTCCTATTGTTGAGTATGTGGAAAAATACACACTCATAAAAATACAGTAAAAATATAAAGATCATCGGTAACTCCACCATGAATGGAGGACTTCTGCTAGCATTTTGTGTTCTCTTCCAACTAATATTTCTGTCATTAATGGCACTACGAAATTCCAGTTTAAAAACAAATAAATCACGGAATGAAATGTACAGTGTGGGGAATATAGCCAATAACAATATGACATATAAAATAGCCAATATATTATGTAATAAGACTATAACACTGTGAAAGATGGTAACTAGACTTATTTCAGTGATCATTGTAATGTACAGAAATATTGAATCACTGCTTTGCGAGTCAGGAACTAATGTAGTGTTGTTGGTCAGTTGTACTATAAAAAACAAATGAACTAACAGAGAGAGATCTGATTGCAGGCATGCATAGGATGTTGGAGAAGGGGAGTTGGATGAAGATAAATAAGTGTTGTTGTGTCTGACTCTTTGCGAGCCCGCTATCTACCTGCATTTGCTGAAACTCATGTCCATTGAGCCAGTGATGCCATCCAACCATCCCATCCTCTGTCATCCCCTTCTCTTGCCCACAATCTTTCCCAGCATCGGAGTCTTTTCCAATGAGTTGACTCTTTTTGGAACCAGTCCACTCTTCCATGTCCAGTTCTAACTGTTACTTCTTGTCTTACCAGACAAGGTTTCTCAGGAGGCAGGTAATGTGGTTCCATCTCATTAAGAATATGCCATAGTTTTTTGTGATTCACACAGTCAAAGGCTTTAGCATAGTCAGTGAGGCAGAAGATGATGTTTTATTGTAATTTCCTTGCTTTTTTTTCTTTGATCCAGCATATATTGGCAATAAGTATTAAGGATATAATATATAATATGATTAATATAATTAATACTGCTATATGTTATATATGAAAGTTATTAAAAGAGTGTATCCTAAAAGAGTTTTCATCACAAGGGAAAATAGTTTTACATTTTGTATCTATTTGAGAGGAAAGTCACTAACTTATTGTGGTAATCATTTCATGATATATGTATGTCAAATAGTTATGCTATATACCTTAAATTTATACCGTGCTATTTGTCATTTATATCTCAGTAAAACTGGAAAAAAAAAAGTACTACATTTTTGAAAGAGATGAGTATGTGGAAAATACACACTCATAAAAATACAGTAAAAATATAAAGATCATCGGTAACTCCACCATGAATGGAGGACTTCTGCTAGCATTTTGTGTTCTCTTCCAACTAATATTTCTGTCATTAATGGCACTACGAAATTCCAGTCTAAAACAAATAAATCACGGAATGAAATGTACAGTGTGGGGAATATAGCCAATAACAATATGACATATAAAATAGCCAATATATTATGTAATAAGACTATAACACTGTGAAAGATGGTAACTAGACTTATTTCAGTGATCATTGTAATGTACAGAAATATTGAATCACTGCTTTGCGAGTCAGGAACTAATGTAGTGTTGTTGGTCAGTTGTACTATAAAAAACAAATGAACTAACAGAGAGAGATCTGATTGCAGGCATGCATAGGATGTTGGAGAAGGGGAGTTGGATGAAGATAAATAAGTGTTGTTGTGTCTGACTCTTTGCGAGCCCGCTATCTACCTGCATTTGCTGAAACTCATGTCCATTGAGCCAGTGATGCCATCCAACCATCCCATCCTCTGTCATCCCCTTCTCTTGCCCACAATCTTTCCCAGCATCGGAGTCTTTTCCAATGAGTTGACTCTTTTTGGAACCAGTCCACTCTTCCATGTCCAGTTCTAACTGTTACTTCTTGTCTTACCAGACAAGGTTTCTCAGGAGGCAGGTAATGTGGTTCCATCTCATTAAGAATATGCCATAGTTTTTTGTGATTCACACAGTCAAAGGCTTTAGCATAGTCAGTGAGGCAGAAGATGATGTTTTATTGTAATTTCCTTGCTTTTTTTTCTTTGATCCAGCATATATTGGCAATAAGTATTAAGGATATAATATATAATATGATTAATATAATTAATACTGCTATATGTTATATATGAAAGTTATTAAAAGAGTGTATCCTAAAAGAGTTTTCATCACAAGGGAAAATAGTTTTACATTTTGTATCTATTTGAGAGGAAAGTCACTAACTTATTGTGGTAATCATTTCATGATATATGTATGTCAAATAGTTATGCTATATACCTTAAATTTATACCGTGCTATTTGTCATTTATATCTCAGTAAAACTGGAAAAAAAAATAGTACTACATTTTTGAAAGAGATGAGTACTTCAGGGAAGTTGCTATGCACTTTCTTACATTGGCTTTTTTCAAAGAAGTTAGCTCTCAGGTTGTCTTTTATAGTGAATTTTATTTCTATGCTTGAAAAACTCTCCCCTTGCCCTAAAATAAAGTAAAGTTATCTTTTATGGAAAAAGGAGAGAAGGAACATATGTATGTCATCATACATGTGAAAATTGATGAATTTCTGGTAATATATGTACAATTAGTAGTTTACTTTTTCTTAAAATAATAGTTTTACACTCTATTAAGATCCTTGGCTAGTAAACTTAACTAGCACGCTAGCTTAGTGTTAAAAAGGAACTTAGTAAGTTAGTCACTAAAACTGCATACATACAAACCTTTATGGGGACAAGTTGGGCCTTATGACTCAATTTACAGATTCAAAAGCTGTCAGATTTTTCTTTCTTCAGTTCTTTGCTTTGTTTCTAAGAATTACCTTCAGTTTGTCAGGCTTCCTCTCTTTTCTTACGTTGATTTGCTGTGTTTCTTATGATCTTCTGCTAGCTTTCCTTCTTGCTTATTTGAAAAGCTATCAATACAGTTGATTAACTAGTAATTTCAGATACTATTTTTATACTTTTATTTTATATGCAACATAAATGTCCGGAAAAAATAATTTTGTTTGATATTTTTGTAGTATTTCATTATTTGTCCTCAAAAGAGTAATTTCAAATGAAATAACCATGACTGCAGTCTCATTTGTTTAGTAGCAGAAAAGGCTTTGAATTTGTACTAGGAACCAGCTTATGAATTTTACTATTTGTGGCACCTGTATTATTGGTGGTATCATATTCTGAAGTGTTAAAGTGTTTTTATGAAAGAGGTTACATATATTGGCAATAAGTATTAAGGATATAATATATAATATGATTAATATAATTAATACTGCTATATGTTATATATGAAAGTTATTAAAAGAGTGTATCCTAAAAGAGTTTTCATCACAAGGGAAAATAGTTTTACATTTTGTATCTATTTGAGAGGAAAGTCACTAACTTATTGTGGTAATCATTTCATGATATATGTATGTCAAATAGTTATGCTATATACCTTAAATTTATACCGTGCTATTTGTCATTTATATCTCAGTAAAACTGGAAAAAAAAATAGTACTACATTTTTGAAAGAGATGAGTACTTCAGGGAAGTTGCTATGCACTTTCTTACATTGGCTTTTTTCAAAGAAGTTAGCTCTCAGGTTGTCTTTTATAGTGAATTTTATTTCTATGCTTGAAAAAACTCTCCCCTTGCCCTAAAATAAAGTAAAGTTATCTTTTATGGAAAAAGGAGAGAAGGAACATATGTATGTCATCATACATGTGAAAATTGATGAATTTCTGGTAATATATGTACAATTAGTAGTTTACTTTTTCTTAAAATAATAGTTTTACACTCTATTAGGATCCTTGGCTAGGAAACTTAACTAGCACGCTAGCTTAGTGTTAAAAAGGAACTTAGTAAGTTAGTCACTAAAACTGCATACATACAAACCTTTATGGGGACAAGTTGGGCCTTATGACTCAATTTACAGATTCAAAAGCTGTCAGATTTTTCTTTCTTCAGTTCTTTGCTTTGTTTCTAAGAATTACCTTCAGTTTGTCAGGCTTCCTCTCTTTTCTTACGTTGATTTGCTGTGTTTCTTATGATCTTCTGCTAGCTTTCCTTCTTGCTTATTTGAAAAGCTATCAATACAGTTGATTAACTAGTAATTTCAGATACTATTTTTATACTTTTATTTTATATGCAACATAAATGTCCGGAAAAAATAATTTTGTTTGATATTTTTGTAGTATTTCATTATTTGTCCTCAAAAGAGTAATTTCAAATGAAATAACCATGACTGCAGTCTCATTTGTTTAGTAGCAGAAAAGGCTTTGAATTTGTACTAGGAACCAGCTTATGAATTTTACTATTTGTGGCACCTGTATTATTGGTGGTATCATATTCTGAAGTGTTAAAGTGTTTTTATGAAAGAGGTTACTTGAAGAATGAGACAAAATTTAATTTCATTTTTTGGTAATTTGCAGTGTTTTCTCCATTTTTTCTGAATGCTTAAAAAAAAAAAACAAAACATTTTGCATTGTTCCAAGTTTTTTCCTTGCTGATCAACTAATGTGCTAAATGTGTTTTGTTAAGGTGACCCTTTAAGATTGCTCTTACAGACTAAGGAGAAGCACTGATTTTTCTAATATTGTAGAATAGGTTATATTTAGCTGTTGGTATTTCAAGCTGGAACACTTCATTCTACTTTGCCTTTAGTTAATGAGTCATCTGGAGAAAATGGGCAGCCTCTTGCTTTTAGGAAGAGTCTGTAGCAAATAATAATAAGTTAAACGCTGTGGGAGATTTTCTGCCAAATAACAAACTTAAAATGGAAAATGTTTTGTAATACATTTTATTGCCCATGTGTAAGATACAAGCTAAAGAATATAGAAGCATTTTGCTCATTATTATCTTCAGCTGATAAAATCCAAAAATAATTCTAATGTGACATATAACAAAAAGAAAGTTTTTTTTTCCCTTTTTCCCAATACATTATATATGCTATCTGTTACAGGCAAGTGGGAAGCCAGCTTAGTTTTGAAATTCTTTTGTATACAGAGTGTACTGCAGTAGTCAGGCCTGAATAATGGTCAGTAATTGAGGAAAGTATTGTGATCATTGATGTATTGATTTCTTAAAACTATTTTTATATTATATCTGTTTGATTTTTTCCATATTTAAAAAATTGTGATAAAATGCATATAACATTAAATTTGCCATCTTAACCATTTTCAAGTGTACAGTTATATTGAATATAGTCATAATGTTGTTGAGTCATTACCACCATCCGTCTTATAACTCTTTTCATCTTATAAAACTGAATCTCTATGCCCATTAAACAATAAGTCCTGTTTTCCCCTTTCCCTAACCCCTGGCAACTGATTCCACTTTCTGTCTCTAAGGTTTTGATTACCTCTAATTAACTCATAGAATATGAATTATATAGTATATGTCTTTTTATGACTGACTTCTTCGTTATTATTGAGATTTAATCATATTATAATATGTTTCAGAATTTTTTTCCTTTTAAAACCTGAATGATACAGTCCATTATGCTTATATAAGGCACTTTGCTTGTCCATTCATCTGTTGATGCTCACTTGAGTTGCTTCCATGTTTTAGCTATTAGAAGTAATGCTGCTATGAATATGGATGTGCGAGTATCTCTTTGGTATCAATTGTTCTGGGTATATACATAAAAGTGGAATTGATGAATCATATTGTAATTCTGCTTTTAATTTTCTGTGGAGGAAGCTTACAGACTAAGGAGAAGCACTGATTTTTCTAATATTGTAGAATAGGTTATATTTAGCTGTTGGTATTTCAAGCTGGAACACTTCATTCTACTTTGCCTTTAGTTAATGAGTCATCTGGAGAAAATGGGCAGCCTCTTGCTTTTAGGAAGAGTCTGTAGCAAATAATAATAAGTTAAACGCTGTGGGAGATTTTCTGCCAAATAACAAACTTAAAATGGAAAATGTTTTGTAATACATTTTATTGCCCATGTGTAAGATACAAGCTAAAGAATATAGAAGCATTTTGCTCATTATTATCTTCAGCTGATAAAATCCAAAAATAATTCTAATGTGACATATAACAAAAAGAAAGTTTTTTCCCTTTTTCCCAATACATTATATATGCTATCTGTTACAGGCAAGTGGGAAGCCAGCTTAGTTTTGAAATTCTTTTGTATACAGAGTGTACTGCAGTAGTCAGGCCTGAATAATGGTCAGTAATTGAGGAAAGTATTGTGATCATTGATGTATTGATTTCTTAAAACTATTTTTATATTATATCTGTTTGATTTTTTCCATATTTAAAAAATTGTGATAAAATGCATATAACATTAAATTTGCCATCTTAACCATTTTCAAGTGTACAGTTATATTGAATATAGTCATAATGTTGTTGAGTCATTACCACCATCCGTCTTATAACTCTTTTCATCTTATAAAACTGAATCTCTATGCCCATTAAACAATAAGTCCTGTTTTCCCCTTTCCCTAACCCCTGGCAACTGATTCCACTTTCTGTCTCTAAGGTTTTGATTACCTCTAATTAACTCATAGAATATGAATTATATAGTATATGTCTTTTTATGACTGACTTCTTCGTTATTATTGAGATTTAATCATATTATAATATGTTTCAGAATTTTTTTCCTTTTAAAACCTGAATGATACAGTCCATTATGCTTATATAAGGCACTTTGCTTGTCCATTCATCTGTTGATGCTCACTTGAGTTGCTTCCATGTTTTAGCTATTAGAAGTAATGCTGCTATGAATATGGATGTGCGAGTATCTCTTTGGTATCAATTGTTCTGGGTATATACATAAAAAGTGGAATTGATGAATCATATTGTAATTCTGCTTTTAATTTTCTGTGGAGTCCTAATACTGTTTCCACAGTGGTTGTACCATTTTGCATTCCTGCAGACAAGGGTACAGGGCTCCAACTTCTCCCTATCCTGGTCAGACAGTTATTATTTTCTGTTATTTCTTTCTCTCTTTTCTTAAGGTATGTTTTCTTTATTTCTGAAAAAAGCTCATGGGGATTTTTGATAAGTGCAAAATTTTGTTGTTTTCGTTGTTACCTCATAATTTGGTTTAGTATCACAGTTTTGTAATATTAGAAACTCTTTAAGAGAATAGCAAAGGATATGGGCGATATTGATTCTAATTTTGGTTATCTTTATGTTTATACATGTCACAGCATTTGCTTTCTTAAGTTTTCTCATTGTTGCAGTATTTTGTTTCTCATGACTTTTTTTGCAGGAATAAAAGGAGATAGCATAGGATAAAGAAGAGCGTATCACTAAAAAACAGCAAGTTTTAAGGTCTTAGAGTTTAGATTTTTAATCCAAGATTTCTGTTTTGAAGTAAACTTTGCAGGTCTTCTCTTGAGCACAGAATGACCATATCACTAGAGCCATGAACTCTGAAGTTCTTTCCCCTTTTCTCAAGTATATTTATTTAATATGGATCTAACTACGACTGCTGTGAGCCAAGCATTGTCTGCTATACCAAGAGTATCAGTCTTTTATTCGTTCTATTCATTTACAAAGATCATAAGGAATATACTGAAGGAGAATTTGGGTCTTTTGGTTCTGCCTTAGTAAAGCCTGCGTTTTGATTCTCCTTGCACATGGTAGTCAGTATATAGGCCAGGTTTGACCTGAAGAGAAACTGGAAAGATGGCACCTGCTGTGAAGTCTCTCCGCTTTTTTGTGGATCTCATGGATCATTTCTTTGCAGTGAAGTAGTGTTCTGTGGCATAGTCTGTCCTTGATCATACAGGCCATTATGCTTATATAAGGCACTTTGCTTGTCCATTCATCTGTTGATGCTCACTTGAGTTGCTTCCATGTTTTAGCTATTAGAAGTAATGCTGCTATGAATATGGATGTGCGAGTATCTCTTTGGTATCAATTGTTCTGGGTATATACATAAAAAGTGGAATTGATGAATCATATTGTAATTCTGCTTTTAATTTTCTGTGGAGTCCTAATACTGTTTCCACAGTGGTTGTACCATTTTGCATTCCTGCAGACAAGGGTACAGGGCTCCAACTTCTCCCTATCCTGGTCAGACAGTTATTATTTTCTGTTATTTCTTTCTCTCTTTTCTTAAGGTATGTTTTCTTTATTTCTAAAAAAAGCTCATGGGGATTTTTGATAAGTGCAAAATTTTGTTGTTTTCGTTGTTACCTCATAATTTGGTTTAGTATCACAGTTTTGTAATATTAGAAACTCTTTAAGAGAATAGCAAAGGATATGGGCGATATTGATTCTAATTTTGGTTATCTTTATGTTTATACATGTCACAGCATTTGCTTTCTTAAGTTTTCTCATTGTTGCAGTATTTTGTTTCTCATGACTTTTTTTGCAGGAATAAAAGGAGATAGCATAGGATAAAGAAGAGCGTATCACTAAAAAACAGCAAGTTTTAAGGTCTTAGAGTTTAGATTTTTAATCCAAGATTTCTGTTTTGAAGTAAACTTTGCAGGTCTTCTCTTGAGCACAGAATGACCATATCACTAGAGCCATGAACTCTGAAGTTCTTTCCCCTTTTCTCAAGTATATTTATTTAATATGGATCTAACTACGACTGCTGTGAGCCAAGCATTGTCTGCTATACCAAGAGTATCAGTCTTTTATTCGTTCTATTCATTTACAAAGATCATAAGGAATATACTGAAGGAGAATTTGGGTCTTTTGGTTCTGCCTTAGTAAAGCCTGCGTTTTGATTCTCCTTGCACATGGTAGTCAGTATATAGGCCAGGTTTGACCTGAAGAGAAACTGGAAAGATGGCACCTGCTGTGAAGTCTCTCCGCTTTTTTGTGGATCTCATGGATCATTTCTTTGCAGTGAAGTAGTGTTCTGTGGCATAGTCTGTCCTTGATCATAGCAGTTTTGAAATATTAGAGCATCAGTCATGTTTAAGAGATTGTTTAATTGGTTTATTCTTTCAGCATTTATGTAATGAATGTGCTTGTGTTTTTGATGTCCTAAACTTAACATAGCCAAAATTGAACTCCTAATCTTTCTCCAAAACTATTCCTCCTACAGCCTTCTATATTTCTTTTTTTCACTTCATGACAGCTTTTATCCTTTGGTTTGGGGGCTAAAAAACCTTAGCGCTATTCTTGATTCTTCTCTTTTTCTTTTTTTTTTTAAAGATTTATTTATTTATTTATTTTGGGCGGGGGTCGGGTTGGGGAGGGAGGGGAGCAGGCGGGCCACCTCCACAGGTCTTCCACTTCTCTGTGTTCATCCCTCCCTGTTCTCTGGCTCTTGCGGGCCTCCCACCACGGTGGCATCTGTCGTTGCAGAGCGCCGGCTCTGGGCGCATGCTCTTCAGAGCTCGGGCTCGGTAATTGGACACATCGGTCCAGCCGCTCCGCGGCACGTGGGATCTTCCCAGGCCAGGGCTCGAACCGGCGCCCCTTGCACTACAAGGCGGTGTCTTTACCCACTGGACCACCAGGGGAAGCCCGATTCTTCTCTTTTTCTGATGGCACATATCTAGTCCTTCACAAATCCTACTGGACTACCTTTGAAATAGCTCCTAAGTTTAGTCACTTTTTAACCATCAACACCACTATTGTTACCTGTTCCTTGCTTTGTGCCACCAGTTTTTCTTTTTCACCCCATTAATCCTCTTGGTGGTTACCTGATAAGTATGGAC
Organism: Tragulus kanchil; assembly: GCA_022376925.1. NCBI lineage: Eukaryota > Metazoa > Chordata > Mammalia > Artiodactyla > Tragulidae > Tragulus > Tragulus kanchil. The sequence goes on from JAIOJX010000005.1 coordinate 50,109,285, forward strand.
TAACTAGACTGCTGTGAGCCAAGCATTGTCTGCTATACCAAGAGTATCAGTCTTTTATTCGTTCTATTCATTTACAAAGATCATAAGGAATATACTGAAGGAGAATTTGGGTCTTTTGGTTCTGCCTTAGTAAAGCCTGCGTTTTGATTCTCCTTGCACATGGTAGTCAGTATATAGGCCAGGTTTGACCTGAAGAGAAACTGGAAAGATGGCACCTGCTGTGAAGTCTCTCCGCTTTTTTGTGGATCTCATGGATCATTTCTTTGCAGTGAAGTAGTGTTCTGTGGCATAGTCTGTCCTTGATCATAGCAGTTTTGAAATATTAGAGCATCAGTCATGTTTAAGAGATTGTTTAATTGGTTTATTCTTTCAGCATTTATGTAATGAATGTGCTTGTGTTTTTGATGTCCTAAACTTAACATAGCCAAAATTGAACTCCTAATCTTTCTCCAAAACTATTCCTCCTACAGCCTTCTATATTTCTTTTTTTCACTTCATGACAGCTTTTATCCTTTGGTTTGGGGCTAAAAAACCTTAGCGCTATTCTTGATTCTTCTCTTTTTCTTTTTTTTTTTAAAGATTTATTTATTTATTTATTTTGGGCGGGGGTCGGGTTGGGGAGGGAGGGGAGCAGGCGGGCCACCTCCACAGGTCTTCCACTTCTCTGTGTTCATCCCTCCCTGTTCTCTGGCTCTTGCGGGCCTCCCACCACGGTGGCATCTGTCGTTGCAGAGCGCCGGCTCTGGGCGCATGCTCTTCAGAGCTCGGGCTCGGTAATTGGACACATCGGTCCAGCCGCTCCGCGGCACGTGGGATCTTCCCAGGCCAGGGCTCGAACCGGCGCCCCTTGCACTACAAGGCGGTGTCTTTACCCACTGGACCACCAGGGGAAGCCCGATTCTTCTCTTTTTCTGATGGCACATATCTAGTCCTTCACAAATCCTACTGGACTACCTTTGAAATAGCTCCTAAGTTTAGTCACTTTTTAACCATCAACACCACTATTGTTACCTGTTCCTTGCTTTGTGCCACCAGTCTTCTTTGCCTGGGTTATGATAATAGCCTCTATTAGTCTCTCTTTTTCTACCCTTTCCAACTTCATTATATTCTCAGCAGAACAGATGAGTTGAATTTTTAAAAAGATTAAATCAGATCATCATGCTCTGATAAAGAAATAAGATATAAAAATGGTAAAGAAAGGAAATTATAATTTGTAGGTGAAATGATTCTGGTTTTGAAAACTTAAAAAAATACCAACAAACAAATAATTAGAAACATTTACTGTGTAGGAGATTATAGAATTAATGCACAAAAGTATATTTGTATACATTTCTGTATACAAAGGACCATAAATGATAAATTGGTGGTTTAGTTGCTAAGTTGTCCCTGACTCTTTGTGATCCCACGGACTGTAGCCCATCAGGCTCCTCTGTCTATGGGATTATGCTGGCAAAAATACTAGAGTGTATTGTCACTTCCTACTCTAGGGGATCTTCTGGACCCAAGGATCAAACTCATGTCTCCTACTTGACAGGTAGGTTCTTTACCACTGAGCTGCCTAGAAAGCCCCAAATGATGAATTAGCAGCAACATAAATAGAATGCAATTGCATATCAAGAGACATAAGTGGAGTTTATTCCAAAATGAAAGGATCATTCAGTATTAGGGAATCTGAATATGTCTCACCATGCTTTCCTAGCTGCCAGCCAGAGGTTACTCGTTTTGCTCAACTCCAACGAACTCTGCTATCTGGTGGCTGAAACACACCTTGTCAAATGAAGCCTGGTCCATTACATGTTTTTTCTTACTTGGGCATTCTTCAGTTGGCATATGGACCATTCTTCTATCTTTTAGTTACTGTTTTGTTTTTTGGGGATTTTTGGCCACTTCTATTGGTCTTTCATTTCCATCTTTGTTCCTTGGCCTATATGGACCTCCCATCGCAGTGGCCTCTCTTGCTGTAGGGCACCGGCTCCAGGCGCATGCACTTCCGAGCTGCGGTTTGGTAGTTGGATACATCTGTCCAGCCACTCCGCAGCACATGGGATCTTCCCAGGCCAGAGATTGAACCGGGGCCGCCTGCACTGCAAGGTGGTGTCCTTAGCCACTGGACCACCAGGGAAGCCCCTAGTTACTCTATTATCATAGTTAATTCTTTATGTTAAAATTCTCCTGGCTAATTTACTGTGGTTTTAATCCTTTTATTAAACTAAGGTAATACAACGTATTAGTAAATTTTTAGAGAACTTTTAAATGATCTTTTCATAGTTGCTAAATATACATTTGCAAAACTCAGCACACATTCTTTTACTAACTTTTTATGAATTGAAATATATCAGACAGAGAAAAGTATACAAATCATAAATGTACAGCTGAAAGAATTACCTGAGTAAACATGCTTGTTTAACTGCCATCCAGTTCTAGAAATAGAACTTGGCTAGGAGCCCAGAAGCACTTCTGACCCCCCTCTTTCCTCCTGAAAGGTATCCACTATCCTGACTTATAACACCAGAGATTATCTTTGCTGTTTTTGAACTTTAAAGTTAAAGTCATATAGTGTGTGTGTTTGGAATCATATAGTGTGTGTGTTTGGTTTTTTTTCTTGCCTCTCTGGCTCATCTTTGTGTGATTTATCCACATTACTTCTGGTAGTACTACTTTATTCATTTTCTTTTCTATGCCCTAATCCGTTGTATAAATCAATCTCAGTTTACCTTTGTATTCTACTGTTGATAGATAACATGTGTTGTTTCTAGTTTGGCTCTATTGCAAATAATAGTAGTGATGGACATTCTTGTATGTATATTTCAGTGTTCATGTATACATATTTCTTTTGGAATTATATGTAGCATTAGGTCATTATGCTTGTCTTAAATTTTACTAGATACTGTCATTAACATTTCCAAAGTTTGTATTTACATCAGCAGGAATAAGAATTCTAGTTTTTCCATTGGTATCTTCAGTCTTTAAAATTTTTGTTTTAGTCACATGGTTCATTAAGTAGTGGTATCTCTTTACTGTTTTAATTATATTTCCTTGACCATGATCACTAATGAAATTAAACATTTTATTATTTGTTTATTTACTGTTTGTATATACTTGTGTGTGAATTGCATGTTTAAATTCTCCCGGTTTTTCCTTGGAGGTTTAATAATATTTGACTCATAGATTGAACCGGGGCCGCCTGCACTGCAAGGTGGTGTCCTTAGCCACTGGACCACCAGGGAAGCCCCTAGTTACTCTATTATCATAGTTAATTCTTTATGTTAAAATTCTCCTGGCTAATTTACTGTGGTTTTAATCCTTTTATTAAACTAAGGTAATACAACGTATTAGTAAATTTTTAGAGAACTTTTAAATGATCTTTTCATAGTTGCTAAATATACATTTGCAAAACTCAGCACACATTCTTTTACTAACTTTTTATGAATTGAAATATATCAGACAGAGAAAAGTATACAAATCATAAATGTACAGCTGAAAGAATTACCTGAGTAAACATGCTTGTTTAACTGCCATCCAGTTCTAGAAATAGAACTTGGCTAGGAGCCCAGAAGCACTTCTGACCCCCCTCTTTCCTCCTGAAAGGTATCCACTATCCTGACTTATAACACCAGAGATTATCTTTGCTGTTTTTGAACTTTAAAGTTAAAGTCATATAGTGTGTGTGTTTGGAATCATATAGTGTGTGTGTTTGGTTTTTTTTCTTGCCTCTCTGGCTCATCTTTGTGTGATTTATCCACATTACTTCTGGTAGTACTACTTTATTCATTTTCTTTTCTATGCCCTAATCCGTTGTATAAATCAATCTCAGTTTACCTTTGTATTCTACTGTTGATAGATAACATGTGTTGTTTCTAGTTTGGCTCTATTGCAAATAATAGTAGTGATGGACATTCTTGTATGTATATTTCAGTGTTCATGTATACATATTTCTTTTGGAATTATATGTAGCATTAGGTCATTATGCTTGTCTTAAATTTTACTAGATACTGTCATTAACATTTCCAAAGTTTGTATTTACATCAGCAGGAATAAGAATTCTAGTTTTTCCATTGGTATCTTCAGTCTTTAAAATTTTTGTTTTAGTCACATGGTTCATTAAGTAGTGGTATCTCTTTACTGTTTTAATTATATTTCCTTGACCATGATCACTAATGAAATTAAACATTTTATTATTTGTTTATTTACTGTTTGTATATACTTGTGTGTGAATTGCATGTTTAAATTCTCCCGGTTTTTCCTTGGAGGTTTAATAATATTTGACTCATAGGAATTTTCTGTATATTCATGTTATGACCCCTTTTGGTTGGCAAATGCCTTCTATGGTATTGGGACTTGTCTTTTCATTCTTTCGTTAAAGGTAACTTTTTGAGAAGAATGTTGTTCACTTTAATGTGGATACTCCTTTTGGTGCTCTTTTTTTTTTTTACTCTATGGTTTTGACTATGGTTAGTGTTATTTCATACTTAAATGTTCTGTAGAATTCAGTGATAATGCTATCTCAGTCTGGCGTTTTCTTTGTGAAAATATTCCATTAAAATAGATAAAGGACTTTTTATATTTTTCTATTTATTCTTATGCCACCTTTGGTAAGATTTGCGTTTATAAGTATTAGTACATTTTGTCTAAATGTTAAATGTGTTGGCATACCCTTGTTCATAATGTCCTCCTGTGATCTCTTAATTTGTATGTAATCTATGGAGATGTACCCTTTGCATTTCTGCTGATGGTTGTTTGTTACTTCTAAGGCTTCATCAATTTTATAAACCTCCTCAAAGAACCATCTTTGACTTTGTTGTTCCCCTGCAGAACATGCTTGTTTTGTATATCTACTTATTCTGCTCTTTGTTATTTTCTTTGGGTTTAGTTTGCAGTTTTTTGTTTGTTTTACATTCTAGAGTGAACACTTGTCCATAAAAAATACATATTTTAAAATACAAAAAGCTTGCATAAAGTCAGAACTGATCAGAATAATTCCCAGTTAAATCGGAGTCCAGGTTCTACTTCTTTAATATGTTAAGAGCTTTTAGAAGCCAACATGAGAAGAGCAACAATTACGTATTAATAATGAGCAATGTCTATGAATGGATAGAAAAGTTAGTGTCAGTGGTAATAAAATTGGAGTTCCCAAAACTTTGTATTTACATCAGCAGGAATAAGAATTCTAGTTTTTCCATTGGTATCTTCAGTCTTTAAAATTTTTGTTTTAGTCACATGGTTCATTAAGTAGTGGTATCTCTTTACTGTTTTAATTATATTTCCTTGACCATGATCACTAATGAAATTAAACATTTTATTATTTGTTTATTTACTGTTTGTATATACTTGTGTGTGAATTGCATGTTTAAATTCTCCCGGTTTTTCCTTGGAGGTTTAATAATATTTGACTCATAGGAATTTTCTGTATATTCATGTTATGACCCCTTTTGGTTGGCAAATGCCTTCTATGGTATTGGGACTTGTCTTTTCATTCTTTCGTTAAAGGTAAGTTTTTGAGAAGAATGTTGTTCACTTTAATGTGGATACTCCTTTTGGTGCTCTTTTTTTTTTTTACTCTATGGTTTTGACTATGGTTAGTGTTATTTCATACTTAAATGTTCTGTAGAATTCAGTGATAATGCTATCTCAGTCTGGCGTTTTCTTTGTGAAAATATTCCATTAAAATAGATAAAGGACTTTTTATATTTTTCTATTTATTCTTATGCCACCTTTGGTAAGATTTGCGTTTATAAGTATTAGTACATTTTGTCTAAATGTTAAATGTGTTGGCATACCCTTGTTCATAATGTCCTCCTGTGATCTCTTAATTTGTATGTAATCTATGGAGATGTACCCTTTGCATTTCTGCTGATGGTTGTTTGTTACTTCTAAGGCTTCATCAATTTTATAAACCTCCTCAAAGAACCATCTTTGACTTTGTTGTTCCCCTGCAGAACATGCTTGTTTTGTATATCTACTTATTCTGCTCTTTGTTATTTTCTTTGGGTTTAGTTTGCAGTTTTTTGTTTGTTTTACATTCTAGAGTGAACACTTGTCCATAAAAAATACATATTTTAAAATACAAAAAGCTTGCATAAAGTCAGAACTGATCAGAATAATTCCCAGTTAAATCGGAGTCCAGGTTCTACTTCTTTAATATGTTAAGAGCTTTTAGAAGCCAACATGAGAAGAGCAACAATTACGTATTAATAATGAGCAATGTCTATGAATGGATAGAAAAGTTAGTGTCAGTGGTAATTAAACATATGAAAGGATGTTCATCTTCTCTCTTAAGATGAATTCAAAGTAAATTTATTGTGATCATTCTTATATAATATATTGGCAAGGATATAGGGAATAGGTATTTGCATGATACAGTGGGAATATAAATTGCCAGAACCTTTTAAAGGAACATTTTCTATTATCAGAATTTTAAATACCCTTTGACGTATATGCACCTAAGGATGTTTGTTCTCATATTACCTGTAAAAGTAAAAAAACACACCAAACCTAGAAAAATATCTGTTAATATATGTTTATTCTATACATTAGGTTGTAGTTAAGCAATGGAAAACTGTGAAGCCTCTGAAGAGAGGTGGACTGTAGGTGCTTATTGTTATGGGACAGATTCTGGGGAAGACTGTTTACTGAAAAATGTATTTTGTTAAAAGACTTTGTGGGTGATGTGTTTGTGTTTCATGTGTGCATAATCAGTTTCTGAAGTGCTTAGCTCTGTATCCTGTGGAAGGTAAAGTAAATGCTAAGTGTTTGTTTTATGTTTATGGAATTGAATTGACTTCATCTGGTATTTATTTAACACAGGCTATTCAGTATTTCTTTTAGTTATGTTGTATTTTTTTACTCATACTGTAAGCTCATTGAAAACAGACAGTATGAACCATGTTATATGCTCATTATGTACTCCACACTGCCTGGCATCTATTACATTGCTAAGGGCTTGTTTTGTTTTTTATCTAAGGCTTCATCAATTTTATAAACCTCCTCAAAGAACCATCTTTGACTTTGTTGTTCCCCTGCAGAACATGCTTGTTTTGTATATCTACTTATTCTGCTCTTTGTTATTTTCTTTGGGTTTAGTTTGCAGTTTTTTGTTTGTTTTACATTCTAGAGTGAACACTTGTCCATAAAAAATACATATTTTAAAATACAAAAAGCTTGCATAAAGTCAGAACTGATCAGAATAATTCCCAGTTAAATCGGAGTCCAGGTTCTACTTCTTTAATATGTTAAGAGCTTTTAGAAGCCAACATGAGAAGAGCAACAATTACGTATTAATAATGAGCAATGTCTATGAATGGATAGAAAAGTTAGTGTCAGTGGTAATTAAACATATGAAAGGATGTTCATCTTCTCTCTTAAGATGAATTCAAAGTAAATTTATTGTGATCATTCTTATATAATATATTGGCAAGGATATAGGGAATAGGTATTTGCATGATACAGTGGGAATATAAATTGCCAGAACCTTTTAAAGGAACATTTTCTATTATCAGAATTTTAAATACCCTTTGACGATATGCACCTAAGGATGTTTGTTCTCATATTACCTGTAAAAGTAAAAAAACACACCAAACCTAGAAAAATATCTGTTAATATATGTTTATTCTATACATTAGGTTGTAGTTAAGCAATGGAAAACTGTGAAGCCTCTGAAGAGAGGTGGACTGTAGGTGCTTATTGTTATGGGACAGATTCTGGGGAAGACTGTTTACTGAAAAATGTATTTTGTTAAAAGACTTTGTGGGTGATGTGTTTGTGTTTCATGTGTGCATAATCAGTTTCTGAAGTGCTTAGCTCTGTATCCTGTGGAAGGTAAAGTAAATGCTAAGTGTTTGTTTTATGTTTATGGAATTGAATTGACTTCATCTGGTATTTATTTAACACAGGCTATTCAGTATTTCTTTTAGTTATGTTGTATTTTTTTACTCATACTGTAAGCTCATTGAAAACAGACAGTATGAACCATGTTATATGCTCATTATGTACTCCACACTGCCTGGCATAAAGAATACATTGAATGTTGTACAGGCAACATTTTGCGAATGCAAATACAATTAGTTCACACTCAGACACTCATTTCTTTTACAGTTTCAGAACCTGGTCATAGTCGCGTATGTGGTAGATGGATAGAACAGTGATTATTTTATTTTCATGTCACAGAAGAGTGGACTGAGCTCAAGTGAATAAATGATTTTTCTGAAGCAGGGATTGGTAAAGCCTATGGAAACCTGTCCCTTCGCCTGTTTTTGTATAACATATAAGCTCAGAATGGTTTTTGCATTTTTTAATGACTGGAGGGGAGGAAGAGTAATGTATATGATATAAAAGTTTTATGAAGTTCAAATTTTAGTGTCCATAATTACAGTTTATTAAAAGAGATCACAACGTTTATTTCTGTATTATCTGTGGCTGAGTTGAGTTGTGACAGAGACTTGATGTGGCATTCTCATTGCTTCATTCCCAGTGTTTCTCGGGGCACTGTGATCTCAGCAGTGCAGTTGTGACTCATTAGTGTTTCAAGTGTTGTATATATTGCTGTACTATAACACTCTGTTTAGTTTTTTTTTTTTTTTTTTAAAGATTGATTTATTTATTTTGGGCGGGGGTCGGGCTGGGGGGGGGGGGGGGCGGGCGGGCCACTTTTATTGGTCTTTCGTTTCTGTTTTCATCGGTCTTTGTTCTTTGGCTCCTGTGGGCCTCCCATTGCGGTGGTGTCTGTTGTCGCAGAGCGCAGGCTCTGGGCGCATGCGCTCCAGAGCTCTGGCTCGGTGATTGGACACATCATCGGTGCTTATTGTTATGGGACAGATTCTGGGGAAGACTGTTTACTGAAAAATGTATTTTGTTAAAAGACTTTGTGGGTGATGTGTTTGTGTTTCATGTGTGCATAATCAGTTTCTGAAGTGCTTAGCTCTGTATCCTGTGGAAGGTAAAGTAAATGCTAAGTGTTTGTTTTATGTTTATGGAATTGAATTGACTTCATCTGGTATTTATTTAACACAGGCTATTCAGTATTTCTTTTAGTTATGTTGTATTTTTTTACTCATACTGTAAGCTCATTGAAAACAGACAGTATGAACCATGTTATATGCTCATTATGTACTCCACACTGCCTGGCATAAAGAATACATTGAATGTTGTACAGGCAACATTTTGCGAATGCAAATACAATTAGTTCACACTCAGACACTCATTTCTTTTACAGTTTCAGAACCTGGTCATAGTCGCGTATGTGGTAGATGGATAGAACAGTGATTATTTTATTTTCATGTCACAGAAGAGTGGACTGAGCTCAAGTGAATAAATGATTTTTCTGAAGCAGGGATTGGTAAAGCCTATGGAAACCTGTCCCTTCGCCTGTTTTTGTATAACATATAAGCTCAGAATGGTTTTTGCATTTTTTAATGACTGGAGGGGAGGAAGAGTAATGTATATGATATAAAAGTTTTATGAAGTTCAAATTTTAGTGTCCATAATTACAGTTTATTAAAAGAGATCACAACGTTTATTTCTGTATTATCTGTGGCTGAGTTGAGTTGTGACAGAGACTTGATGTGGCATTCTCATTGCTTCATTCCCAGTGTTTCTCGGGGCACTGTGATCTCAGCAGTGCAGTTGTGACTCATTAGTGTTTCAAGTGTTGTATATATTGCTGTACTATAACACTCTGTTTAGTTTTTTTTTTTTTTTTTTAAAGATTGATTTATTTATTTTGGGCGGGGGTCGGGCTGGGGAGGGAGGGGAGCGGGCGGGCCACTTTTATTGGTCTTTCGTTTCTGTTTTCATCGGTCTTTGTTCTTTGGCTCCTGTGGGCCTCCCATTGCGGTGGTGTCTGTTGTCGCAGAGCGCAGGCTCTGGGCGCATGCGCTCCAGAGCTCTGGCTCGGTGATTGGACACATCAGTCCAGCTGCTCCGCGGCACGTGGGATCTTCCCAGGCCAGGGCTCGAACCGGCGCCCCTTGCACTGCAAGGCGGTGTCCTTATCCACTGGGCCACCAGGGGAAGCCTCTGTTTAGTTTTTTATAACTATTGTGTATCTCATTATGACAAAACAACAAAAGAAGATAAAAGTGGACTTTGAGACTTAAGATTTTTTTTTTTTAAAGAACCTTTATTTTGCTTTTAATGAGACTTAAGATTTTAAGGGAGTATGAACTGTGGATTATTTTATTAAATTAGATGATAAAACATGGATTTATTTAATATAATATATGTCGCCATTACCAGCCTAAGCACTTACAGTATTCCAAATGCAGGAAAGCAGCTCTCATAAAAATTAGACATTTTAAAATGTTTCATTCTAGCAGATTTTTTCCTGCGAGTATAAAAGGAGGTGAGAGTGTGTTGGCACTCAAAGTAACGTTTAGAATGGCTCATTTGTTAGCTAAGCAGAGACAGTCACTTACCAATGGCGACCCAATGAAACTATGTTTTATTGTAGTAGTCAAAGACGTGTTCGGAAAAAATAAATTTGTTAAGGACTTGTTAGTCTTTTGATGATAATAATTGCTTTAAGAATTGAGGACCTTGGTAACAACATCAGTAGTCAAATAAAGAAAAGGATAATAATTTTGAGTGGTTTTCTTGACTCTTGATGAATCAACAGATGTTTATTGACACTGTTCAGTTGTGTATTTGAAGAGGTAATGCTGAGTTTCAAGTAACTGAAGAATAGTTTCTATAAGAAGTGTTTGTAGAACAACTGCAGGCAAAATTATTTTCAATGAAGCTGACCACACTATCTCAGTATAGTCTGAAGTAGAATCTAAAGATTTGTTACAGGTGATGGTAGTAAAAACATATGTGGAATAGAAAAAAAGTTAAATTAGACAAATTTATAAAGTTTGTGAAAATTTTAAAGCCTATGCTTATTCTCTATTATTGTGATTACAAAATTGTGGAAAACATTTCTATCTGTAATTTATTATTGAACCAATAATATAAACAGTGACCTTAATTTGATCTCATGAATAGATCCAGTTTTTGTCAGAAATTTAAGCTATTTGACATGGCCTACCACACATCAGTTTGATCATTATAATTTTTTGAGCTCGTGGTCAAGATTCAGAATTTTCTAGACATGAACACACTCCTTTTACAATTCTTATGGAACACTGAATGGCTTGAACATTACCTTTTGCTTCAATCTTTATATTGTTCCTTGCTGATTTAATTGATAATATTTCTAATTATGAGGCAAACCAGCTCTTACATGTGAAACTTATCCAATGATAATCATTTAACAGCAATGAAGGTAGCTTGAATCAGAAGCTAATGTCAGTCTGCTCTTTTTACATCACATTCTGTCAGAAATTAAAGCAAGTGATATCTCCATTCATACACACATTTGTAGCAGACATACTTTCCAGGCTGAAACCATAGTTCCAATAGTATTTTTCAGACCTTGATGGAAGTGCAAATAAGCTTACTTATTTCAAATCTTTTTTTTAATCTAAAATGCCAAGTTTCTTTTTTTTTAAAACCTTTATTTTACTTTTAACTTTTACAGAGCTTTGTTGTTTCAAATCTTCTAACAGTGCAATTGAGGAGCCTCTACCAAACTTTTTAACAAAGACGTGTTCGGAAAAATAAATTTGTTAAGGACTTGTTAGTCTTTTGATGATAATAATTGCTTTAAGAATTGAGGACCTTGGTAACAACATCAGTAGTCAAATAAAGAAAAGGATAATAATTTTGAGTGGTTTTCTTGACTCTTGATGAATCAACAGATGTTTATTGACACTGTTCAGTTGTGTATTTGAAGAGGTAATGCTGAGTTTCAAGTAACTGAAGAATAGTTTCTATAAGAAGTGTTTGTAGAACAACTGCAGGCAAAATTATTTTCAATGAAGCTGACCACACTATCTCAGTATAGTCTGAAGTAGAATCTAAAGATTTGTTACAGGTGATGGTAGTAAAAACATATGTGGAATAGAAAAAAAGTTAAATTAGACAAATTTATAAAGTTTGTGAAAATTTTAAAGCCTATGCTTATTCTCTATTATTGTGATTACAAAATTGTGGAAAACATTTCTATCTGTAATTTATTATTGAACCAATAATATAAACAGTGACCTTAATTTGATCTCATGAATAGATCCAGTTTTTGTCAGAAATTTAAGCTATTTGACATGGCCTACCACACATCAGTTTGATCATTATAATTTTTTGAGCTCGTGGTCAAGATTCAGAATTTTCTAGACATGAACACACTCCTTTTACAATTCTTATGGAACACTGAATGGCTTGAACATTACCTTTTGCTTCAATCTTTATATTGTTCCTTGCTGATTTAATTGATAATATTTCTAATTATGAGGCAAACCAGCTCTTACATGTGAAACTTATCCAATGATAATCATTTAACAGCAATGAAGGTAGCTTGAATCAGAAGCTAATGTCAGTCTGCTCTTTTTACATCACATTCTGTCAGAAATTAAAGCAAGTGATATCTCCATTCATACACACATTTGTAGCAGACATACTTTCCAGGCTGAAACCATAGTTCCAATAGTATTTTTCAGACCTTGATGGAAGTGCAAATAAGCTTACTTATTTCAAATCTTTTTTTTAATCTAAAATGCCAAGTTTCTTTTTTTTTAAAACCTTTTTTTTACTTTTCACTTCTACAGCGCTTTGTTGTTTCAAATCTTCTAACAGTGCAATTGAGGAGCCTCTACCTAACCTTGAGTTAGAAGTGATTGATCTATAGTGTAGTGATATGCTAAAAGGCAAATATCAAGAGACTTTTGTAACAGAATTCTATAAATGCCTTCTAAGTGATGAATATGTTCAATTAAAACCATAAACTTGTGGACTGATATCAGTATTTCGCAGTATATGTGTTTGAAAAGACATTTGCAAAGTTGAAATATGTAGAATCTCATTATATAGATCAGTGTTAGCAGATGAACATTTGCCATCATTTTTGATGATAGTGAATAGTAACTTTGAACACCATTAAATGAAATGTTATTCCCCCCCAAAGAATTATGTTCTACTGCTAATAGACCTGAATTGCTTAAAGTTTTTTGGAAATTTGTTCTCTGTCTTATTTTATAGCTACCTCAGTAATACTGTTACTGTGTTTTTCTCTTTACAGAAAAGGTTTTCCAAACCTACTCTCCTCCTGATGGAATAATATATTTCTAGTTAGAAACCAGTTATGCATTGAATTGATTGTCCTTTATTCTCATTTTAGAGTTCTTGCACTTAGAAAATACTCAAAATGTTTACAGTGGATAAGCTTATTGTCTCTTAATGGGGTTTAAATCTTTGAAGTGCTGGGAATGAAATTCACCTGTGAGTTATGTCAGTAGAGTATATCCTATAGGGTATCTTGCAACCAGCACCCTTCTCCTGTAGTAGCTGTCTAATTTTAACAATAGAGGTTTTGCCCTCTTTATATTTAAGGCTTTTTTTTCTAATTATGAGGCAAACCAGCTCTTACATGTGAAACTTATCCAATGATAATCATTTAACAGCAATGAAGGTAGCTTGAATCAGAAGCTAATGTCAGTCTGCTCTTTTTACATCACATTCTGTCAGAAATTAAAGCAAGTGATATCTCCATTCATACACACATTTGTAGCAGACATACTTTCCAGGCTGAAACCATAGTTCCAATAGTATTTTTCAGACCTTGATGGAAGTGCAAATAAGCTTACTTATTTCAAATCTTTTTTTTAATCTAAAATGCCAAGTTTCTTTTTTTTTAAAACCTTTATTTTACTTTTAACTTTTACAGAGCTTTGTTGTTTCAAATCTTCTAACAGTGCAATTGAGGAGCCTCTACCTAACCTTGAGTTAGAAGTGATTGATCTATAGTGTAGTGATATGCTAAAAGGCAAATATCAAGAGACTTTTGTAACAGAATTCTATAAATGCCTTCTAAGTGATGAATATGTTCAATTAAAACCATAAACTTGTGGACTGATATCAGTATTTCGCAGTATATGTGTTTGAAAAGACATTTGCAAAGTTGAAATATGTAGAATCTCATTATATAGATCAGTGTTAGCAGATGAACATTTGCCATCATTTTTGATGATAGTGAATAGTAACTTTGAACACCATTAAATGAAATGTTATTCCCCCCCAAAGAATTATGTTCTACTGCTAATAGACCTGAATTGCTTAAAGTTTTTTGGAAATTTGTTCTCTGTCTTATTTTATAGCTACCTCAGTAATACTGTTACTGTGTTTTTCTCTTTACAGAAAAGGTTTTCCAAACCTACTCTCCTCCTGATGGAATAATATATTTCTAGTTAGAAACCAGTTATGCATTGAATTGATTGTCCTTTATTCTCATTTTAGAGTTCTTGCACTTAGAAAATACTCAAAATGTTTACAGTGGATAAGCTTATTGTCTCTTAATGGGGTTTAAATCTTTGAAGTGCTGGGAATGAAATTCACCTGTGAGTTATGTCAGTAGAGTATATCCTATAGGGTATCTTGCAACCAGCACCCTTCTCCTGTAGTAGCTGTCTAATTTTAACAATAGAGGTTTTGCCCTCTTTACCTGTGTTTTGTTTGCTTTTGCTTCTGAATGACTGATGATGGGTCTTCAGAGTTTTTTACTTCTGAAATCCAGTATGTACTGAAAAGGATTTTTATTCTATATTGTACTAAGTCTACTGTTGGAAGTTGTTTTATTTTATTTATTTACTTTTGGGAGTTGATTTAAGAAATAATATGAATACTTTTTCAAGTTAATAAGTTTCATAGACAATATTATTTTAAATCCTCTGAGAAATACAGATTTTAGGATCTCATATAAGATGACTTGATGCATTCTATAATATGTACTTCAAACTTTTACATCAGTTAGCTTGATGCAAAAGAAAAATGCACCTTCAGATTTTTAATAGAAATTAATCCATTGTTTTCTTAAATAGCCTTTGAGAGTTTATTGTTACCTCGTGAAAGTTTCCATCTTCGACAAAAGAATATTTGTAATCTGAACCCGTCACTCAATATTTTTTAGTTACAGAGGGTTTACAGAGGATTATTGTAAATACAGGGGATTATTGTAAATTTACAGAGTATTATTGATGGTTGGTTTTTGGTCATTGATCCCTCTAAAGTCATTATATTCTCATATAATTAATATTTATAACTAAGTCCTATATATTATATAACTGAGTCCTAGTGTTTTTTAAGTTCTCTTTTATGGAGTGCTTTTGTCTCTTGGTACTTTGCTTCCAAATTATAGTTTCTTTTTCTTACCCCTCCTTTCTCTTCTTCTTCTTTTTTTTTTTTTAAGTCTGTTTATATTCAATGGGATTAAAAACACACTTCCACTTTTAGAGCAGATTTATCATCTACCCTTCAGGCTGTTCTTTAACGTGGAGCTCTTAAAAATGAATATCTTAAGATATTCCCCAGATGTTTTAAACTTCAGCAAACTTGTGGTTTTCTTTATTGGAATCTCTGTTTGTAGTACTCAGAAGATGAAAGAAAACATCTCCTCAGTCTCCAGACACTTTTCATATTGGTTTTTATGTCTTTTGCTGTAAAGACATGCATTAAGAGTAAATTTCTATTACTGATAAATATTCAGAATCCTTCCTTTAAAGCATAATATCAAAATTGGAATTGCATTAACAATAATGTAAAAAATAATCTTGTGTTTTGCATGTGCTTTTCAATCAACACAGTAGTTTTTTTTTCTTTTTATAACTGTAGCATTTGGTTGTTTAACAGGTTATGCAATAGGTTTTGTTCATTACCTAGTAGAGTTTAAGGATGTTTTGTTTCAAGTGTTTTTCCAAAATATTGGGACATTTGAATTTTAAAAATTTAAAGATGTCAATCATTAAGTTTTTCTTTTTTTAGAGAATAGCCAAATTGCATATTCTCTGCAAAATGAGCAACTAAGGTTATAAGAAGTTATAAGTTATAAGAATATAACTTACAAGTTATAAGAATGTAACTCCAGAGTTATAAGAATAGTTGGTAATGTTTATTGAGTGCTTGCTGTATTCAAGGCCGTGGCATATTACGACAAAGTGGTAATGATTTGTACTAATCGAAAGGTAATAAGGGGTTAATAAATTAGTAAAATAGTGCCATACACATGAACACACACACTTTTGTCATCTTGAACCTGTTGTAAAGGAAGCAAGTAGGAGCACTTTATTTGATCTCTCAATTGTTTAGAAATAATCTAATTTTTTCTTACCAGGTGACATCATATCTAAACATTAACCTAAAGTTTATGTCTTATAGTTAAGTTTTTCTCTATTAACAATGTTCTTCACACTCTCTTTTTCAGTACTTAGTTTTTTTGCCTTAATTGTCTATCTCATGTTTAGTAGCTATCTGTGACTTATTCAAAATTGCAACAATGTCAAATTATTTTTAAAAACATTCAAGAAAAACTTAAATTTGCTAAAATGTGTACACATTGGCAGTCTGTAGCTTGCAAAAATCCAACACCAGGAGAAACAGAAAGAAGACTTTAAGTTAATCCTTGCATAGTGCATCCATCCACTTCTCTTTTTCTTTTTTTGGTGTGTGTGTACCCAGTATCTGTCAGGCACTATGCTTAAATACTGCAGAATGCCAAAACAGATAGTCTCTAATACCATGTTTTATGAATGAGTATACCTAATATCAGAGAATATAAATTACTCACCCCATCTCAGACAAATAGATGAATATGAAATTAAAGCCAGGTCTGTCTATACCAGAGCCTTTGCTTAAGGAATTTGCCTTTTGTGATCACTTACCATGTAAACATCATATTGACCATATTGGTATCAGATTTGTCTTACGAGTCCTTCACAAGGAATCTGACTATGCTAGATTGATCTCCCCTGTTCCTGCCCCATCTCACTCTCTTTCTTCTTTCCTTCTACCTTTTCCTCTTGAATACTGATATTCCACCTGGTTCCACCCTCTGGATTCTTCTTATTTGTCTAGGCATGGATGTGTTTGGTTTTAGAATATTTGGTTTTTTTGAGCTTCTTAAGCCTGTAGGCGTATGTCTAATCAAATTTGGAAAGTTTTAAGATATTATTTCTTCAATTTTTTTCTGCATTGCCATTTTTTTCTTCTGATACTCTGATAACATAAGTTATCTTTTAGTATTATAGGTATCTGAGTGTTTGTTCATTAAAAGAATCATTTTCTCTCTATTGTTCAGACTGTATTGATCAGTCTTCAGGTATACCAAATTTTCTTTTCTTTTTTTTTTAAATTTTTATAGAGTTTTATTGTTTACTGCCAGAATTCAACATGAATCAACCATAGAAGTATACTGAGTTTTGATTTTGCTGTTGAGTCCATCTCGTGCATTTTAAATTTTCACTTACTGAATTTTTATTTGATCTTCTCTTTATCTTATATTTCCTTGCTGAGTCTTTCTTTCCCCCCGATACTTCAAGAGTTCTGGTAGATTTGGTTCTCTGAAGTTCTCCTTTTTGATCTCCTAGCCAGAAAGCTGGGGCTTTATTTTGCTAGTTCTGCCTCAAACTTCTGTGATTCAGACTTGCTTGGGCTAAGTAGTAGGAAGGTACAGAGAGAATATACTTGAACTTATATTCAGGCTTACAGTTATTTGAACAAGAAGTTCTTAAATTCACATATCAAATGATTCAGTTCTAGATGTTTACTTTTTATATATATATATAATTTTAACTCTCAATATTCTCTATTGTTTCTAGTTTATGAATTCTTTCTTTCCATTCCTTGTAATATATTACAGTTATTTTACTTATTTATGTATTATTTTTATTTTTTCCCTCTGACGGGCAGGCCTGAGTTAGGTCTACAGATGATTGGTTTTTGTATTTTTCTCTTGTTTGGATGAGGCATCTTACTCAGGGTGCTGCTGGTGGTTGGGTGATGCCTGGTCTTTCATACAAGTGCTTGCGTGGGAGTTCTCACTGTTAAATGCTCTCTAGTGTTAGGCATTCTCTGGTAGTGTAGGATCTTGGAGTCTGTGCTCCTTCTCCAAAGCCCCTGGTCTTGATACCTCAGTTCTTCATTCTTAGGTGATTTCAGGACTGATCGAAAGTGGTCCGTTCAACAACCATGTTCACATTTCTGAGATTCTCCACCTTGGATCTCTCACTTTGCTGGCGGTAGTGAAGCCAATCCACCTCTCTGCCTCATTCAGCCTCCTTGCTGTACTACCAGAGGAGCTCCTTCTAGGCTGCAGTGGGCAGGAAAACTCCAGTGTCTTTTTCTTCTTGATAAATAAGTTATCTTTTATATGGTATCTGAGTGTTTGTTCATTAAAAGAATCATTTTCTCTCTATTGTTCAGACTGTATTGATCAGTCTTCAGGTATACCAAATTTTCTTTTCTTTTTTTTTTAAATTTTTATAGAGTTTTATTGTTTACTGCCAGAATTCAACATGAATCAACCATAGAAGTATACTGAGTTTTGATTTTGCTGTTGAGTCCATCTCGTGCATTTTAAATTTTCACTTACTGAATTTTTATTTGATCTTCTCTTTATCTTATATTTCCTTGCTGAGTCTTTTTTTCCCCCAGATACTTCAAGAGTTCTGGTAGATTTGGTTCTCTGAAGTTCTCCTTTTTGATCTCCTAGCCAGAAAGCTGGGGCTTTATTTTGCTAGTTCTGCCTCAAACTTCTGTGATTCAGACTTGCTTGGGCTAAGTAGTAGGAAGGTACAGAGAGAATATACTTGAACTTATATTCAGGCTTACAGTTATTTGAACAAGAAGTTCTTAAATTCACATATCAAATGATTCAGTTCTAGATGTTTACTTTTTATATATATATATAATTTTAACTCTCAATATTCTCTATTGTTTCTAGTTTATGAATTCTTTCTTTCCATTCCTTGTAATATATTACAGTTATTTTACTTATTTATGTATTATTTTTATTTTTTCCCTCTGACGGGCAGGCCTGAGTTAGGTCTACAGATGATTGGTTTTTGTATTTTTCTCTTGTTTGGATGAGGCATCTTACTCAGGGTGCTGCTGGTGGTTGGGTGATGCCTGGTCTTTCATACAAGTGCTTGCGTGGGAGTTCTCACTGTTAAATGCTCTCTAGTGTTAGGCATTCTCTGGTAGTGTAGGATCTTGGAGTCTGTGCTCCTTCTCCAAAGCCCCTGGTCTTGATACCTCAGTTCTTCATTCTTAGGTGATTTCAGGACTGATCGAAAGTGGTCCGTTCAACAACCATGTTCACATTTCTGAGATTCTCCACCTTGGATCTCTCACTTTGCTGGCGGTAGTGAAGCCAATCCACCTCTCTGCCTCATTCAGCCTCCTTGCTGTACTACCAGAGGGAGCTCCCTTCTAGGCTGCAGTGGGCAGGAAAAACTCCAGTGTCCCAAATTGCAAGTGAGTCAATCAGGCTGCAAGGGCGCAGGCTCTGACCCTGAGTGCAGTCTCCGCTGCCGGCACTGCCACTTCCCCAGTGTCCCCTGCAGCACCTCTCACTGCCGGCCACTGCATTCTATAGTTATTTTAAATTCCCTTTTCTTATTTCCAGTATCTAAGTTATTTTGAAACTTTTATCTATTTTTTTGTTTTTAGTTTTTAATCAAATTACTTTACTTCTTTCCGTAACTATCAGTTGTTTATTTACCATAAACTTTCTATGAGAGCTGTTGACCCTTCAGATGTATATTCTGCCAGAGGGTTCACCCTTTTGTCTACGAGGCTGGTGTAGAATGACAGGAGAGCTCTTCACCTTAATAAAGTTAAGCATGCCATCTAGGTCACAGTTGGTTTTCGCTTTTGGTAGAATCGGTCTACATTGTTTGCTTCTGATTCTAGAACTTGACTCTCTAAGACTCTTAATTTAGACCAGTGTGGTATTTGTCTCATCACCTGTGAAACAGTCTACCAGAATTGCTCTCAAAGGTTTCTAGCTTAATTCTTTATTCTTCTGCCCAATACACCAAAATTTGGCAAATATCTCAAGTAGGAGATGGACATTAAAAACATTCTTTTCAGTTTGCGTATAGTTGATTTACAATGTTGCAGCACAGTGGTTTATACATATATCCTTTTCCAGATTCTTTTCTCTTACAGGTTTTACAAAATATTGGTTGTAGTTCCATGTGCTATTCAGTAGGTCTTTGTTTATCTATTTTATATATAATAGCGTGTATATGATAGTCCCAACCTCCTACTTTATTGTCCCATCCCTTTTCCCCTTTGGTAATCATAAATTTGTTTTCTATGTCTGTGAGTCTATTTCTGTTTTGTAAATAAGTACAGTTGCAATTTTTTTTGGTAAGATTTCATATAAAAGCAATGCCATATGATACTTGTCTTTGTCTGGCTTATTTCTCTTAGTATGGTAATCTTTAGGTCCACTCATGTTACTGCAAATGACTTTATTTCATTCTTTTTGTTGCCTTTGTAATATTCCATTGTGTATACACAACTTTTTTGAATTAAAGTTTTCTCCAGAATTATGCCCAGGAGTGGGATTTTAGTATTACATGGTAACTCTGTTCTTAGTGTTTTAAGGAACTTCCATGCTATTCTTTGTAATGGCTGCATCAGTTTACATTAGGAGATTGACATTTTTAGACCCTCAGTTTCTAATTTTATCACTTTAGTATGATGTAATGACTAAAATCCTCCAGCTTTTTCTTTTTAATCCCTCTTGCCTTCCAGCTTATCCATTGTTCTGCTATACCTAGAGTTTGAATTTTCCGCTTCTAGATATAACCAGGATAGACATGTATTGTCTCTTGGTCCCCAGCAGAAGAGTGCCTGTGTATCTTTCCTCCACTCTTCCAGGGATTTTGCTACTTGCCTAACGTGTTTTAGTTCCTTTGTTCCTGGCCTTTCTTCTGTAAGCATTGCCAGACTGGGCAAACTTTCTGAATTTCAGGTGATTTTGGTCAACCTTCTTAGCTTATATTTCATTTTCAGAATTTAGCAAATGTGTTATGGGACAAACCAACTGTGTGTTTGTGGTTCCTTAAATGTCAGATTTTGTCTCTCTAGCCTATTGGTGGTGAGTACAAATTTGGGCAAGTTGGACAAACAGCTGCTGGTTCTGGCCAACCCTATGAACAGTTGTCACTTCCCTGGAAATTTATTCATTTGGTGATTATTGATTCCACAGATTTCTTGTACCTTTAATGATTTATATTATGTATGACTTTCTAGTTGTTGTTGGTAGGAATGCTATTTGTGACGCAGAGTAAAAATTTCTACATGTTACGTTTTAGTAAGAGTTAAATGTTTCAGTGTTTCTGATAAGTGGTACTTTTATAGTTGGATAGAGAAAAATGATTGCCGGTTAAATATTACCCCTATCATATGTAAACATATATTTACAGAGTGCTTCTATTAGAGAAACTGAGGACTCATTACAAGCCATGTATTTTGTGATAGAAATAATAGCCAAAACCAAAGTAATAAAGGAGGGATAAAGTATAATTTGTGTTTTGAAACTTTCTGTGGACATAGGGTGACACTCTAAGATTATCAAGAGACAGTTCATCTCATTTTGAGAAACAGTGTCTTACAGTATTTCTCATTTTCTTAGATATGACTTTTTCTCGTATAGTTTAAAAGTAAATGTCTAACAGTCTTACTATTTAATGAAGCTTGTACTGTATTTTAGTGAAATTTTGTTGTGTGTTTTTATAACGGGTGGAAACCTAATGTGTATGCTGTGCATCTGTATTTAGGAATAATTCATTTTATCTTAATCATCTGCACTTATATACAAAATACTTTTCAACAGTTAGTTCATGTGCAGAAATCTTCATTCATCTTCAGAGTTATAAATGGGAATAATTAAAAACTTTTAAACATTTTAGAATTGAATAAAGACTTTATCTAAGCAGTGCATGCCTAAAACTGCTTTCTTATCAAGGAAAATAAAATTAGAGGTTGGAGAAATACCTTTAAATTACGATCTTCATGAACTAATAGCTTAACCCTGGTTTTGAATGACTGTTACTTTTTCCATCTTTTAAAAATATGCTTAAATATAAACACATGTGGGAAATGTTCTTTTGGCTTTTATCAAACTGACATTTAAGTGAATTTTTTTAAACCTCACTAAACATTTGTGGTAAAAGATTTCAAAGCTTTGAATCTTTCTATTTGCCTATGGATTTTTTCCCACTGTGTTATTCTATTAACATTTGGTCTTAATATGTATAACCTGCTTAGAATTACTGATGTTTTTTCATTTATTGTTTAGATGAGAAGTTTAGGAAAGAACTTCGTCAAAACCCCACTTGGCAGTTATGAATGCTTTCTTAAGGAAGTTAAATTTTTTGAGTTTTACTACAAAGATTTTACTTGTGTCTTATCCTTCATATATCTTCTTTATGAAGTTTTCAAAGTTTTGATGTTTGGTTTCTCTGCTATGATTTTAAGCACAGTGTGAGGTCATCTTTATCTTCTGAGCTCCCTCTTTGATGTTAAAAGATTTTAGTTACTGTGAAAGTGAGTATTAAAAAAAAGGCCAAAACCAAAGTAATAAAGGAGGGATAAAGTATAATTTGTGTTTTGAAACTTTCTGTGGACATAGGGTGACACTCTAAGATTATCAAGAGACAGTTCATCTCATTTTGAGAAACAGTGTCTTACAGTATTTCTCATTTTCTTAGATATGACTTTTTCTCGTATAGTTTAAAAGTAAATGTCTAACAGTCTTACTATTTAATGAAGCTTGTACTGTATTTTAGTGAAATTTTGTTGTGTGTTTTTATAACGGGTGGAAACCTAATGTGTATGCTGTGCATCTGTATTTAGGAATAATTCATTTTATCTTAATCATCTGCACTTATATACAAAATACTTTTCAACAGTTAGTTCATGTGCAGAAATCTTCATTCATCTTCAGAGTTATAAATGGGAAAAATTTAAAAAACTTTTAAACATTTTAGAATTGAATAAAGACTTTATCTAAGCAGTGCATGCCTAAAACTGCTTTCTTATCAAGGAAAATAAAATTAGAGGTTGGAGAAATACCTTTAAATTACGATCTTCATGAACTAATAGCTTAACCCTGGTTTTGAATGACTGTTACTTTTTCCATCTTTTAAAAATATGCTTAAATATAAACACATGTGGGAAATGTTCTTTTGGCTTTTATCAAACTGACATTTAAGTGAATTTTTTTAAACCTCACTAAACATTTGTGGTAAAAGATTTCAAAGCTTTGAATCTTTCTATTTGCCTATGGATTTTTTCCCACTGTGTTATTCTATTAACATTTGGTCTTAATATGTATAACCTGCTTAGAATTACTGATGTTTTTTCATTTATTGTTTAGATGAGAAGTTTAGGAAAGAACTTCGTCAAAACCCCACTTGGCAGTTATGAATGCTTTCTTAAGGAAGTTAAATTTTTTGAGTTTTACTACAAAGATTTTACTTGTGTCTTATCCTTCATATATCTTCTTTATGAAGTTTTCAAAGTTTTGATGTTTGGTTTCTCTGCTATGATTTTAAGCACAGTGTGAGGTCATCTTTATCTTCTGAGCTCCCTCTCTTTTTCCCCCCAAGACTGGAATTAAAATGATTTTAGTTACTGTGAAAGTGGGAAGCAATTGCTCTCAGACAGAACTAGGAATTATAAAGGGTGGTTTTGTAGACATTTTCCTGTTGATAATTCTTCTTATATTTTACTTATAAGGGCATTCTAGGGGGCTTAAGAATGATTGGTCCTAAGTTAAGGGTATAATCATGAAATTTTTCTCATATTTTCAAGATGCATATAGAAAATCATTCTAACAAGAAAACAAGAATGATAAGGAAACCCACATACACACACACACAACAGTAGAGAAGAAATTAACAGAAATAGTCCTTAACTTTTAATGTGTAATTAATTAATCTGTATTTTTTTCTGTTCCTAGTTTCAAGTCATAAGGTGTTTTATTCTGAATAGTCTTATTTTTATTTTATATGACTTTAATGTTTTCTTAATTTTGGGGTGGATCTCCCGAATCTGCTACTTACCTAGAGAAATTAATAAAAAATCATTTAACTGGACTCGGAGGATAATGAAAATGAATTTCCTCACTCTTCGTAAATCAAGGCACGTAAATAGAATCATATAACCTGCACTTCAGAATTGCTAGGAGACAGATCATACTAAGAATTTAAATTTTTTATAAGTACTGGAAGAAACATCATGTTCCAACAGAGTGAGCTCTTAAGTATTCTTCTACATATTTACCTCTGAAGAGCAAGGTTGAGGGGTGGAGGACCTTGAGAGCCTATGAAAAAGAAGGAAGAGATGTGGAGAACATAGTTCAAGAATCAATGCAATCAATCCTGAAAAGTATATACTTCTCAGAGTTAACATTTGTGATAAATGTTGAAAAGAATTTTTATAACCATAAGTATGTTTTTGAAATGGTAGGTCAGTAATGTTTAACTAAGAAATTATAAACAGTGCCTTAGCATCCTTAGTCTCTAGCCTCACAGTGACGTATTCAGACTGGATATAGGTTGTCAGACTTGTCAGGAATTAATGATATATAATGTGAAAAATATCATAGCTTGGTAAGTCACTTTTCTCAGGAGTGTCAGGAAAACCATTTGTATTTCTAAAGTTTTTATTTAGAATTCTCACATTTTTATCTTTGCCATTTGTCTTACCAGCTTACATCATTGGTTGGGTAATTTATTTAGAGTTAAAAAAGAGGTATTTTGGGGGCTTCCCTGGTGGTCCAGTGGGTAAGGACACCGCCTTGCCGTGCAAGGGGTGCCGGTTCAATCCCTGGCCTGGGAAGATCCCACATGCTGTGGAGTGGTTGGACCGATGTGTCCAACTATGAAACCAGAGCTCTGGAGCACATGTGCCCGATGCATATAGAAAATCATTCTAACAAGAAAACAAGAATGATAAGGAAACCCACATACACACACACACAACAGTAGAGAAGAAATTAACAGAAATAGTCCTTAACTTTTAATGTGTAATTAATTAATCTGTATTTTTTTCTGTTCCTAGTTTCAAGTCATAAGGTGTTTTATTCTGAATAGTCTTATTTTTATTTTATATGACTTTAATGTTTTCTTAATTTTGGGGTGGATCTCCCGAATCTGCTACTTACCTAGAGAAATTAATAAAAAATCATTTAACTGGACTCGGAGGATAATGAAAATGAATTTCCTCACTCTTCGTAAATCAAGGCACGTAAATAGAATCATATAACCTGCACTTCAGAATTGCTAGGAGACAGATCATACTAAGAATTTAAATTTTTTATAAGTACTGGAAGAAACATCATGTTCCAACAGAGTGAGCTCTTAAGTATTCTTCTACATATTTACCTCTGAAGAGCAAGGTTGAGGGGTGGAGGACCTTGAGAGCCTATGAAAAAGAAGGAAGAGATGTGGAGAACATAGTTCAAGAATCAATGCAATCAATCCTGAAAAGTATATACTTCTCAGAGTTAACATTTGTGATAAATGTTGAAAAGAATTTTTATAACCATAAGTATGTTTTTGAAATGGTAGGTCAGTAATGTTTAACTAAGAAATTATAAACAGTGCCTTAGCATCCTTAGTCTCTAGCCTCACAGTGACGTATTCAGACTGGATATAGGTTGTCAGACTTGTCAGGAATTAATGATATATAATGTGAAAAATATCATAGCTTGGTAAGTCACTTTTCTCAGGAGTGTCAGGAAAACCATTTGTATTTCTAAAGTTTTTATTTAGAATTCTCACATTTTTATCTTTGCCATTTGTCTTACCAGCTTACATCATTGGTTGGGTAATTTATTTAGAGTTAAAAAAGAGGTATTTTGGGGGCTTCCCTGGTGGTCCAGTGGGTAAGGACACCGCCTTGCCGTGCAAGGGGTGCCGGTTCAATCCCTGGCCTGGGAAGATCCCACATGCTGTGGAGTGGTTGGACCGATGTGTCCAACTATGAAACCAGAGCTCTGGAGCACATGTGCCCAGAGCTGGTGCTCTGCAACGAGAGAGGCTGCTGCGGTAGGAGGCCTGCACAGGCCAAAGAACAAAGATGAATGAAATTGAATAAATGAAAGTCCAATAGAAGTGGCAAAAAAAAAAAAGAGAGAGGTATTTTTTAAAAAAAATTTATTTTACTTTTTGCTCTTATAGAGTGTTGTTGTTTACAGACATGGATGATCCCAGATTAGTCATATGTATATCCCCCTCATCCCACTCCTCCAGACTGTTGCACAGTGCCCCTGCAGGATCCTCTTTTAAGAGAGGTATTTTTGAAGGAGATTTCTTAACCTAAAAAGTGATCAAAGATAGGTTATTAAAAATGTCCTACATTCTAAAACATTCCTTGAATCTTACAAATTGAGCTAGATTATGTCTGAGTCCCAGATTGTAAGGGATAAAACTTAGTTTTTCATCCATATCCTTATGTGTGGATCACGGTCAGTGGAATTAAGTGTCTTGTGATAGTTTTTCTAAGGTACGGTATGCAACAGCTTATACACTGTTTTTATAAGGTACAGTGTATAACATCTTCCAACAACAGCTGTTTTCCTTTCTCTTCGCACTCCTGATTTTCTTTACTTTGGTGTAGGGGTTATTCTTTATCCTTGAGTGCTAAGTTTTCCGAGTTAGACTCTGCTTGTGTTTACTTCATAACAACTCACTGAAAAATTATTTATTCCTTACTCTAACTTTACATGGAAACTAGTTTGAAATTTTATGAAATGAACAGTATATTATAATAAGCAGGAAATATTGATACTGTCTTCAGGATAGCATCATAATTCTCTTCCATTAAAGTTTTCAGTTATTGGTTTCTCCATAGCGTATCTGAACACGTAGTTAGTATAGTAATTGCCATTTTCGGAAAGTGAGAATCTCTTTGTAGTATAGTAGCCTACATTTACAGAGGCTTGTAACGTTGTACAGGGGGCAGTGATCAAAACTGTCCCCAAGAAAAAGACATGCAAAAATGCAAAATGGTTGTCTGAGGAGGTCTTAACAAAAAGCTGAGAAAAGAAGAGAAAGGCAAAGGAGAAAAGGAAAAATATACCCATCTGAATGCAGAGTCCCAGAGAATAGCAAGGAAAGATAAGAAAGCCTTCTTAAGTGAATAATACAAAGAAATAAAGGAAAATAATACAATGGGATAGACTAGAGATCTCCACCAGAAGATTAGAGATACCAAAGAAACATTTCCTGCAAAGACAGGCACAATAAAGGAGAGAAATGGTATGGATCTAACAGAAGCAGAAGATACTAAGAAGAGTTCGGAAGAATACACAGAAGAACTATACAAAAAAGATCTTAATGAGCTGGATGACCATATGGTGTGATCACTTACCTAGAGCCAGATATCTGAGTGTGAAGTCAAGTGGGCCCTAGAAAACACTAGTACAAACAAGGCTAGTAGAGGTGATAGAATTCCAGCTGAGCTGTTTCAAATATTAAAAGATGATGCTGTTAAAGTGCTACACTTAATATGCCAAATTTGGAAAACTCAGCAATGGCCTCATGACTGGAAAAGGTCATTTTTCATTCCAGTGTCAAAGTAAAGCAATAACAAAGAATGTTCAAACTACCACCCCATTGCACTCATTTCACATGCTAATAAAGTAATGCTTAAAATCCTCCAAGCTAGGCTTCAATAGTACATGAACCAAGAACTTCCAGATATATAAGCTGGATTTAAAAAAGGCAGAGGAACCAGAGATCAAATTGCTAACATCCATTGGGTCATAGAAAGAATTCCAGAAAAACATTTACTTCTGCTTCATTGACTGCCCTAAAAACTTTGGCTATGTGCAGCACAACAATCTTGAAAATTCTGAAAGGCCTGGGAATACCAGACCACCTTACCCACCTCATGAGAAACCTGCATGCAGAATAAGAAGCATCAGTTAGATCTGGACATGAAACAACAGACTGGTTCCAAATTGGGAAAGGAGTACGTCAAGACTGTATATTATGACCCTGCTTATTTAATTTATATGTAGATTATATCATGGGAAATGCTGGTTTAGATGAAGCACAAACAGAAATCAAGATTGCTGGGAAAAATATTGATAACCTCGGGTATACAGATGATACCACCCTTATGGCAGAAAGTGAAGAGGATTGAAAAAGCTTCTTTTTTTTTTTTAGCATTTATTTATTTATTTTGGTGGGGAATGGGTGGGGATGGAGCGGGGCGGGCGGGCCACTTCTATTGGTCTTTCATTTGTCTATTTTTCATCCATCTTTGTTCTTTGGCCCGTGTGGGCCTCCCATCGCAGTGGTCTCTGTTGTCACAGAGCACTGGCTCTGGGCGCATGCGCTCCAGAGCTCCGGCTCGGTATTTGGACACATCGAACCAGCTGCTCCACTGGCATGTGGGATCTTCGCAGGCCAGGGATTGAACTGGCGCCCCTTGCACTGCAAGATGGTGTCCTTACCCACTGGACCACCAGGGAAGCCCTGAAAGAGCTTCTTGATGAAGGTGAAAGAGGACAGGAAAAAACCTGCCTAAAACTCAGCATTCAAAAAGCTAAGATTATAATGTCAGGTCCCATCAATTTATGGCAAATAGAAAGGCAAGCAATAGAAACAGTGACAGTCTATTTTCTTGGGCTCCAAAGTCGATGCAGATGGTGACTGCAGCCATGAAATTAAAAGAAGCTTGCTCCTTGGAAGAAAAGGTATGACAAACCTAGACGTTTATTCAAAAGCAGAGACACCACTTTGCCGACAAAAGTCCATATGGTCAAAGCCATGTTCTTCCCCGTAGTCACATATGGATGTGAGAGCTGGACCATAAAGAAGGCTGCATGCCAAAGAATTGATGCCTTTGAACTGTGGTGTTGGAGAAGACTCTCGAGAGTCCCTTGGACTGCAGGGAGATCAAACTAGTCAATCCTAAAGGAAATTAACCCTTAATGTTCATTGGCAGGGCTGATGCTAAAGCTCCAATACTTTGGCCACCTGATGGGAAGAGACAACTCACTGGAAAAGACCCTGACATTGAGAAAAATAGAAGGCAAAAGGAGAAGGGGACGGCAGAGGATAAGACGGCTGGATGGCATAACTGAGTCAATGGACATGAGTTTGAGCAAGCGCTGGGAGATGGTGAAGGACAGGGAAGGCTGGCGTGCTGTAGTCCATGGGGGTCTCAAAGAGTCAGACACAACTGAACGACTGAACTGAACTGAACTGATTCCACATTTATACTCGGCTTGACTTCAATGCCAAAAGGGCTTTTAGGCAAAAGGATGGATTATATCTTATTGAGTATGTTTACTTTGGTCATTTAGCCACTGCCCAGCTGTTACTAAATTAGACACTCTTTGCTCCTGCTAGTAGCATGCTTTTGATCATTAGTATTATTTATTTTAATCAGAAGTCTGTATTACCTTTTAATAGATTTAAAAGTTTCATGTATTATCATTTTCATATGATAATTTTTCTGTACATACTACCACTCTGAAATATGGTTTAATATTAAACTAGCATTAAATGACTAGTATTTAGTCACAACTTTTCCTGCCATATTAGTATTTGAAGTTTACTTCACTCTCTTGTATTTTACTTTTCTTCTCAAAAACAAGGCTTCCATATAGATAGCTTTCACTTTTCATATTGATAAAGTATTTAACATGTGATATGAGAGTTGAAAGTGTTATTTATAATTTAAGTTCCACTGTACACTATCAGCACAAATATTAAGATTTCTTTATAAGTGTATGGTATTTTGCTTTTGCTTTTTTCCAGAAAATTAGTTTTCAATAAAGTCTTAATTATATTCCAGTGCCATTGATTTTTATTTAAAAGTTTTATTTAATGAAAATACTTTTATTACAAACTGTATCAGCTATTGTTCTTTCATTTCTATTTTTTATTGAGGTGCTTGATACACCCTCTCCATTCAGACAAAGAAGTTCAACCAAAGGGAAGACAGAAGAATGTTATCTATAAAGTACGAAAACTGGCACACATCACTCTCTATAAGAAAAAGTCACATTCTGGAACTATATAAATGTCTCCATAAAATATAGATATAAACTGTCATTTCTAAAAAAAACCTAGAAAATATTTAAGGTTTTTATATAATCAATTATATCCCTATAAAGTTATAATCACAGTTTTGAAACTTGTTAATATTTTAGCTTGAACTTTTTTCCCTTTCATTAGTCCTTCATCTTTTCCTGGCATTTTCCACTGAGTTCATTGATAGTTTTGACACAGACAACATGGGTCATTCATACAGAAACAGGAGACTTTGTACCAACTAGAAAATCATGTAGGCAGAATGTGTGCCACCCATGCAAGAGCTTAAAGAAAAGGCATTTAGTTCCCTAAACAGAAGTCTTTCTAGGTTTGATAATCCATTACTTAGGAGTTTCCTTTTTTCCATTTGATTTTTCTTCTCTCCTGTATTTCTTTTCGTCATACAATCCTACTGATCATCCAAAGTAGAAGTCTCAGAATTGTTTTCCCTCTGACACATCTTTCATTTCCAATTATGTATCACATGGGATGTCTTCAACTTGAGAAATGATTCTTTAGCTTGGTCACTTCCCTCTAGCCCCTTAGCTCAGAATCTGAACTTAGGTATGAACTTTTCCAAAGGCTGGTGATATGCCTCTCTCTCTCTCTCTTTTAAGTTGTGGTTTTCCCTCTCTACTCTCTTTTTAAAAAATATTCTTATTTATTTATTTGTCTGCATAGTTCCCTGAGTCAACAATTGAACCCAGACCCCCAGCATTGGGAATGTGGAGTCCTAGTCTGACTTTCTTTAATCTACCCTGTTCCTGGAAGAGTGCTATCATCATTTAAAAATAAAATCTGCCTTTCACATTATCAATAAATAGATTTTAATAATACCTAGTTGCCTTCCAAATAATACTGGAATTTATTAGTCTGGTGGAGTTAGCTTTTGTGAGTTTTGACCTATATTTTTGTCTGGGTGTAATTTATTTCTCTTAATATTGTTAGATGTTTTGCTATATTCTTAGCCCTGAAGATTTTATCTCCCATATCCATCAGATTCCACTTCAGATGTTACATTTTCCCCATCTCTTTCATTTGAACCACTTAACTTCTCTGCTCTGTGATTTGAGCTTTCTGTAGTTCTTTTTATATAGTTATATGGAAAACTGCTATTTTCTTCTACTAGAAGATGAAGTAGATTTTTAAGTGTTTTTATTACAAAACAGTTTATATACTTATTATACAATCAAAAAATATATATGTGATCTATAATTGCTTTTCTTCCAGGTCCTTTTTAGTATACATGTATATTGGGGAATTTTGCTTGCAGTGTACACATACATATTGTAATTTTCCTAAATTATATTGTACATGTGTTTTGGGTACTTAATACTTCTCAATTGAAATATGTGGCAAATATCATAGTATAAGTCTCCAACACTTGCAAATATTTAACTATTTAGAAGCAATGCATACACTCAGTAAAAATGAATCAAAATGAAAAATTAAACAATCTGAAATTAACCTACCCTGTCATTCATCAGAATTCATCAGGATTTATCAGACTGAAATTTGGACTACATGCTGTAGTATGTAGGTATTTGTTGAAAAGAAATGGAGAAAAGCAGGAGCTAATGATAACTACAATATAAACTTCTACTGAGCATTTAAAAAATGATTTGGGTAAAATATTTCAAACAGTCACTTCTGCATATAATAAATATTACATAAATGTTAGCCATGGAATCTAACCCTGAAACCTCAGAGAGGTCTAAGGTACTATGTTTTAGAAAAACTGAATTATAAACATGTCTCTTTGTTTCAGATATTTCATTGCTTTTAGTATGCTGATATACAATATAAATCTTCAAGATGAGAATAGAGTACACAGCATTTCCTATGTTTATTTGGTTACCTAATCCTTTTTCTCTAGAGCATCTTGAAATGCTAGAGTTCTTTTTAAACTGTAATAGTCTAGAAGGTAGTTTTAATACCTAGTTGCCTTCCAAATAATACTGGAATTTATTATTTGGGGAGCTTTTGTGAGTTTTGACCTATATTTTTGTCTGGGTGTAATTTATTTCTCTTAATATTGTTAGATGTTTTGCTATATTCTTAGCCCTGAAGATTTTATCTCCCATATCCATCAGATTCCACTTCAGATGTTACATTTTCCCCATCTCTTTCATTTGAACCACTTAACTTCTCTGCTCTGTGATTTGAGCTTTCTGTAGTTCTTTTTATATAGTTATATGGAAAACTGCTATTTTCTTCTACTAGAAGATGAAGTAGATTTTTAAGTGTTTTTATTACAAAACAGTTTATATACTTATTATACAATCAAAAAATATATATGTGATCTATAATTGCTTTTCTTCCAGGTCCTTTTTAGTATACATGTATATTGGGGAATTTTGCTTGCAGTGTACACATACATATTGTAATTTTCCTAAATTATATTGTACATGTGTTTTGGGTACTTAATACTTCTCAATTGAAATATGTGGCAAATATCATAGTATAAGTCTCCAACACTTGCAAATATTTAACTATTTAGAAGCAATGCATACACTCAGTAAAAATGAATCAAAATGAAAAATTAAACAATCTGAAATTAACCTACCCTGTCATTCATCAGAATTCATCAGGATTTATCAGACTGAAATTTGGACTACATGCTGTAGTATGTAGGTATTTGTTGAAAAGAAATGGAGAAAAGCAGGAGCTAATGATAACTACAATATAAACTTCTACTGAGCATTTAAAAAATGATTTGGGTAAAATATTTCAAACAGTCACTTCTGCATATAATAAATATTACATAAATGTTAGCCATGGAATCTAACCCTGAAACCTCAGAGAGGTCTAAGGTACTATGTTTTAGAAAAACTGAATTATAAACATGTCTCTTTGTTTCAGATATTTCATTGCTTTTAGTATGCTGATATACAATATAAATCTTCAAGATGAGAATAGAGTACACAGCATTTCCTATGTTTATTTGGTTACCTAATCCTTTTTCTCTAGAGCATCTTGAAATGCTAGAGTTCTTTTTAAACTGTAATAGTCTAGAAGGTAGTCACTAACCTTGAGTCTATAGATATTCAAGTTAATAATGTTAAATGAAATTTACAATTCTATTTAAAATAAAACTCATCAGTCACACTATCCACGTTCAATAGCCACGTGTGGCTGGCGGCTGTCAGACTGGATGCACAGATATAGAACATTCCGCTGTTAACAGAATGTTCTGTTGGTGCTGCTGATAGAATTTGTTACAAACAGTGGAGTGTGTAGTTGGTTTACTGTGATTTTAGTATCTGTACTTAATTTAGCCAACCCCTGTTCTTCCCAAAATATTATTGCTTGATTCTTTGTCGTTGAAGGAAGAAATTAATGATAGAACAGAGAAGCCTGTAACTTAAGGAAAGATTCTTGATAAAGTGAGAAAGGTTGGTGTTGCTGTAGCAACAACAAACCTGGGTGGCCTTCAGCAGAAATGTATTCTCTCGAAGTTCTTGGGAGGGAATGAAGTCCAGGTATTAGCATGGTTGCACTCCTCTGAAGAGCCTAGGGGGGATCCTTGCCAACATTCGGTAGGTGCTGACATTCCTTGGCTTTTTTGGCTTTTGGCTACATCTGTCCATTCTCTCTCTCTGTCTTCACCTCTGTTTTCTTTTGTCCATTGTAAGAAAATCTGGCATTGTAATTCAGGGCTTGCTGGGTAATTCAAGGGGCAGTACGTTACCTGAGGATCTCAAACTTAATTGTATGTGCAAGACCCCCTCTTTTTTTTCGAATAAGATTACATTCACAGATTCTGGAAATGGGGCATATGTTTTTGGAGAAACTGGCTTTTGAAAGTGGAATGACCTCAAATGAGTGTAAGATTTGATCACTGAATGTTTACTTTGTACACTTATTCTTCCTTTCTCCTCCAATTTCCAGTAGCACTCTTAGCTGATACATAGATTAGGAAGTAATTAGAAGAGAACATTTTCTAAACTACCACAACTAGCTGCCTCTCTGCATCTGGGACTATGTGCTTTTTCTTCTTTCCTGTTAGATTAGTATTATTAGTGGGTTACAAATAGTGCTGTCACATCATATGCACACTTATCCACCCGCTCAATTAGAGTTCTTTTTAAACTGTAATAGTCTAGAAGGTAGTCACTAACCTTGAGTCTATAGATATTCAAGTTAATAATGTTAAATGAAATTTACAATTCTATTTAAAATAAAACTCATCAGTCACACTATCCACGTCAATAGCCACTTTGGCTGGCGGATGTCAGACTGGATGCACAGATATAGAACATTCCGCTGTTAACAGAATGTTCTGTTGGTGCTGCTGATAGAATTTGTTACAAACAGTGGAGTGTGTAGTTGGTTTACTGTGATTTTAGTATCTGTACTTAATTTAGCCAACCCCTGTTCTTCCCAAAATATTATTGCTTGATTCTTTGTCGTTGAAGGAAGAAATTAATGATAGAACAGAGAAGCCTGTAACTTAAGGAAAGATTCTTGATAAAGTGAGAAAGGTTGGTGTTGCTGTAGCAACAACAAACCTGGGTGGCCTTCAGCAGAAATGTATTCTCTCGAAGTTCTTGGGAGGGAATGAAGTCCAGGTATTAGCATGGTTGCACTCCTCTGAAGAGCCTAGGGGGGATCCTTGCCAACATTCGGTAGGTGCTGACATTCCTTGGCTTTTTTGGCTTTTGGCTACATCTGTCCATTCTCTCTCTCTGTCTTCACCTCTGTTTTCTTTTGTCCATTGTAAGAAAATCTGGCATTGTAATTCAGGGCTTGCTGGGTAATTCAAGGGGCAGTACGTTACCTGAGGATCTCAAACTTAATTGTATGTGCAAGACCCCCTCTTTTTTTTCGAATAAGATTACATTCACAGATTCTGGAAATGGGGCATATGTTTTTGGAGAAACTGGCTTTTGAAAGTGGAATGACCTCAAATGAGTGTAAGATTTGATCACTGAATGTTTACTTTGTACACTTATTCTTCCTTTCTCCTCCAATTTCCAGTAGCACTCTTAGCTGATACATAGATTAGGAAGTAATTAGAAGAGAACATTTTCTAAACTACCACAACTAGCTGCCTCTCTGCATCTGGGACTATGTGCTTTTTCTTCTTTCCTGTTAGATTAGTATTATTAGTGGGTTACAAATAGTGCTGTCAACACTTTCTAGTGCGTGCTCAGTCAAGTCCAAATCTTGTGACCTCCAGGCTCCTCTGTCCATGTAATTTCCCAGGCAAGAATACTGGAGTGGGTTGTCATTGCCTACTCCAGGGGATCTTCCTGACCCAGGGATGGATTCTGCATCTCCTGTGTCTCCTGCCATAATGGCAGGTGGATTCTTTACCACTGAACCATCTGATCAGCACTTTGGGCCACACTAAATGTGTTTATTGGAATCTCAGGATTTTTATGGATGGGATTTGAAGGCAATTGGAAATATAGAAGTGGGTATAATAATCTGTTTTCCCTACTTCTAATGTAGCCATTGCTATATTTATCTCTTTTTGTATTTTGAAGTTTTGTGAAATTTTTGATTTTAGTAAAAAACCTACTTCTGTACTTAAAGCTTTGAAAATAGTTCCCAAGACTGGAATCTTTCTTGAATACTCAATTCACATCCCAGTTTCTCTCTTCTTTGATCTTTAATGGTACTTACTGTCTATTTTGTTTGTGTATAACTTGGTATATAAAAATTTTTGTTTTTCTTATGTATTCATACTTTGTTCCTTGAAAGCCTGTAAATCCTTTGAAATTAAAGTATATACACCTATGCCCTTTGGCTATCTCTCACAGCATCTAACATGTTAGAGATGTGTAGTAGGAATATCAACTTATCATCTAGATTATGAAATGCCATGTAATTTATTAGAATCCGTACCCTTAGCCCTTTGACTAGGAGTAATACTAGGGATTTACTTGGATCATCTTGTATGAAAAGTTTATGTATAGTTAGTATATATATCTTCCTGGAGAGGAGTTCTGTAGCTTTTATCAGATGCCAAAATAATGAAGTATGAAAGCTTTAGATCATCTCTCTCTGCCCCTATATTTGGCAGACACAGAAATTGTGTCACCAAGCAACTTTCCTAAGAATCATACAACCCTATGTAATTTCTCAGTTCTTTAAGTTATAAAACAATGGCCTTTATGATATATAAAACTTGAACTTATTAGGATATACATTTGTAAGAATGCTAGAAAAAGTAGGAAAATAACTAGCTGCCTCTGCATCTGGGACTATGTGCTTTTCTTCTTTCCTGTTAGATTAGTATTATTAGTGGGTTACAAATAGTGCTGTCAACACTTTCTAGTGCGTGCTCAGTCAAGTCCAAATCTTGTGACCTCCAGGCTCCTCTGTCCATGTAATTTCCCAGGCAAGAATACTGGAGTGGGTTGTCATTGCCTACTCCAGGGGATCTTCCTGACCCAGGGATGGATTCTGCATCTCCTGTGTCTCCTGCCATAATGGCAGGTGGATTCTTTACCACTGAACCATCTGATCAGCACTTTGGGCCACACTAAATGTGTTTATTGGAATCTCAGGATTTTTATGGATGGGATTTGAAGGCAATTGGAAATATAGAAGTGGGTATAATAATCTGTTTTCCCTACTTCTAATGTAGCCATTGCTATATTTATCTCTTTTTGTATTTTGAAGTTTTGTGAAATTTTTGATTTTAGTAAAAAACCTACTTCTGTACTTAAAGCTTTGAAAATAGTTCCCAAGACTGGAATCTTTCTTGAATACTCAATTCACATCCCAGTTTCTCTCTTCTTTGATCTTTAATGGTACTTACTGTCTATTTTGTTTGTGTATAACTTGGTATATAAAAATTTTTGTTTTTCTTATGTATTCATACTTTGTTCCTTGAAAGCCTGTAAATCCTTTGAAATTAAAGTATATACACCTATGCCCTTTGGCTATCTCTCACAGCATCTAACATGTTAGAGATGTGTAGTAGGGAATATCAACTTATCATCTAGATTATGAAATGCCATGTAATTTATTAGAATCCGTACCCTTAGCCCTTTGACTAGGAGTAATACTAGGGATTTACTTGGATCATCTTGTATGAAAAGTTTATGTATAGTTAGTATATATATCTTCCTGGAGAGGAGTTCTGTAGCTTTTATCAGATGCCAAAATAATGAAGTATGAAAGCTTTAGATCATCTCTCTCTGCCCCTATATTTGGCAGACACAGAAATTGTGTCACCAAGCAACTTTCCTAAGAATCATACAACCCTATGTAATTTCTCAGTTCTTTAAGTTATAAAACAATGGCCTTTATGATATATAAAAACTTGAACTTATTAGGATATACATTTGTAAGAATGCTAGAGTTCAACATTTAATGTAGGAAAATAACCATTGCTTGTAAATATTTAATAATTTATGCATTATTTTTGCCTTCTGTTTAGTTTAATGTCTAATTATGGTCAGCCTATGTATTTTAAAGTCTCAGAGTTAGACACTTGTGTAAAACAATTTCTGAAATATGAGAATTTAGCAAAGTTGTTTTTCATACAACATTTTAATTCATTTATTCAACAGAATTATGTAATTCAGAATTTTCACGAAATGTAATTTAATGAGCTTCTAATTAGAAAAATTTGTGTCGTGACAAGTGACAAATGCTAACTTTTTTCTACTGTGATTTCCTTCTAGGTTTGATGAACTCGTAAAAAAATTCAAAGTTGAATATCATGCTGGTGGCTCTACCCAGAATTCAATTAAAGTGGCCCAGGTTGGTTAATTATTTTATTTTATTATTATTTTTTTTTGGTTAATTATTTTAAAGGTGATCAAAGTAATTGGTTCAAAATGATTTGAGACTTTTGGTCATTGTACATAATTATTTTGATCTGTGTTTTTTTGCTATATAATATTTTCATTGGTTTTGAATGTTTATTATTCATATATTTTTCTTCTTAATTACTTGTGGAATCCTTTGATTATTATTTTATAATGTTTCATGTTGTTGATTTGTAGACATTCTGCATATTTTATAAATAGAATTCCTTTTTTGGAATTGGAAGCATTCCTTATTTGTCATTTGTATTTTAATGACTTGTCACATCTTTTATTTTGCCCAAGTTCTCAGTTTTTTTTTTTAAAAGGTAATTAAATTTTATGGCTTCTGCATTTCATATAGTACTTAGGATGGATTTTCTTATAGATACTGTAAGTTTTCTTCTAGTATTTATAAATACATGTGTATCTATATAGTTGTATATATAGATATATGAGTTTATGCATCTGTGTCTATGTATATATATCTATATATCTATATCTGTTTATCTATCCATCTATGTATGTATCTTTCAGTGAGTAATTGGATAAATTCATTTTGACATATACTCTTCAAGTTACCAGCGTAACCTGATTTTAAGTGGGAATATTAGTATTCTATTTAAAGTTCCAAGTATGAAGCATACGAAAAAACTTTACAAACCTGGTTCTTATCTCTGAGATTTGTGAACCAGCTGAAAATTCCTCTGACTCCAGTCACAGGTCAACTCTGATGGATTCCGGTCATTTTGATGTCTTTTATTTCTTAATGCTTTCCCTTTGAATTTTAGGCCAGAGAAGTGAAAAATTGACAAAGACTGAACAATTTCTGTTTTTTTGTTTTTTAACTTTTATTAAATTTAGACATACAGTATAATTATCCTGCATACTGCCAAAGCTCAAATTTAATTATAATATTAAAATGTTTTAGGTTGTAGAATATCCTATGCAGTGGCCTGAGGAGATGAGATCTTTGTATTAATCATTCAATTTTGTTTGTTTGTTTAACATTCTAGTAGTCACTTTGTGAGTTCAGGTTAATAGAAAAAAACACAGTTTACTTTTTATCCTTAGGCTGTTTGTATTAGTCTTCTCAGTCTGCCATATCAAAATGCCACAAACTGATTAGCTTCGACAACAGAAATTTATTTTCTTGGAAGCTGGTGCTATCAGGTTTGGTTTTTGGTGAGGCCTCTGTCTTGGCTTATAGATGGCTACCTTCTCACTGTGTTCTCACGTGGGCTTATTTCTGTGGAGAGCAAGTGAGCAAGTGAACATAAGCTCTGGTGTTTCTTCCTCTTACTAGGAAGCTAGTGCTACTGGTTGAGGGCCCCTACCCTTAGGACCTGATTTTAGCTTTAATGATTTCCTTACAGGTCCTGTCTCCAAATACAGGCACATTTTGGTTTAGGACTTCAATATATGATTTGGGTGGGGAGTCGCTGGACTCTACAGTTCTGTCTATAAAGGATGTCTTTTTTAAAGCCTCAGTCTATCAAAGCATATTCTACTACCTCTTCAGTCTTTTCCCCTAGATCTGAGAGGCTATTAGTTATCTACTAATAAAGTCTATCAAATTTTACCTTCCCAGGGTTTATAATTCATATCTAGGTATCCACTGAATTTCTACCTGATGTTGGTCTCATTAATAAAATAATCTTTGCCTTGCTATTAGTATGAGAATCTGCCTGCAGTGCAGAAGACCCAGGTTTGATCCCTGGGTTGAGAAGATCCCCTGGAGAAGGGAATGGCAACTCACTCCAGTATTCATGCCTGGAGAATCCCATGGACAGAGGAGCCTGGAAGTCTACGGTCCATCGAGTTGCAAAGAATCAGACACAATTGAGCGACTAACACTTTCACCTCCTTTCATTTGCACTGTAACAGTGTATTCTAGAAATGGTTTGTTTGTTGTTTCTGTATTTCACAAAGAAGGAAATGGAACTTAAACCTTTGAGTGATTCATCAAATATGTACATTTTGTTATTAGTGATATTTTTGGAGTTAAAATCTTACCCTAGTATTCAGACTTGGAATCTTTCTTTTACACCATATGTAGAGTAATTCAGTTTAGGTTAGCCAACATGTACTGATCTGTATAAAGCTGTGTGCTGTGTCATTGTTGTTGCTGTTTAGTTGCTTAGCGTGTCTGACTGTGTTGTGGCCCATGGATTGTAGCCTGCCAGGTTCTTCTGTCCTTGGTATTTCCCAGGCGAGACTACTGGCGTAGTCTGCCATTTCTTTCTTCAGTGGATCTTTTCAACCCAGGGATCAAACCTGAGTCTCCTGCATTGGCAGGTGGATTCTTTACCACTGAGCCACTAGGGTTGCAGGGCTGCCCCCAACCATTTTACTTACTTAGCAAAATGTGAATTTTCCCATTCATGCACAGAACAACCAGGTTTGTGGCTCTCATTCACTTAAAAATACTATTTCAATCTAGTCTTCAGTTGAACATCTTGTTTGGCTTTTGAGTTCCCCTAATATTTTGAGAGTGTTTTTCCTTTCCATCTGATTGATGATCCACCTACATAATTGTCCAGTTATAATTTATCTTTGGGGTAAACACAGAGGTTTGAAAAATGTTGCCTTAGAAGTACTTTTCTGCAGAAGGAGAATTCTTCGAATTTTCCATAGCAGTCATGAATAAGAATAACTGATTGCTTTGTATGTAAAGCAAGTGTTTATTGGGGATCAGCTATGTGCTAATCAGTGTGCTAAGTAGTAGCTGGTATCATAAACTATGTCATCTAAAGTTTGAGTAAAATATTTAGAGCCTTAATGTAAACAATTTTGATAAAGTCTTGCTTGAATCTAATGTGGTGAATGAATGAGGTTGAGTGTTAAGCTGTTTAAAAAGTCTGGCTAGGGATGGCCCATCAGGACAGGTTGTGGGTTTTGTTTTCTGTTAATGCATTTTATTGGTTGGTTCAGGACTTTTGCACTGTAAAAGTGTATTCTAGCAATGGTTTGTTTGTTGTTTCTGTATTTCACAAAGAAGGAAATGGAACTTAAACCTTTGAGTGATTCATCAAATATGTACATTTTGTTATTAGTGATATTTTTGGAGTTAAAATCTTACCCTAGTATTCAGACTTGGAATCTTTCTTTTACACCATATGTAGAGTAATTCAGTTTAGGTTAGCCAACATGTACTGATCTGTATAAAGCTGTGTGCTGTGTCATTGTTGTTGCTGTTTAGTTGCTTAGCGTGTCTGACTGTGTTGTGGCCCATGGATTGTAGCCTGCCAGGTTCTTCTGTCCTTGGTATTTCCCAGGCGAGACTACTGGCGTAGTCTGCCATTTCTTTCTTCAGTGGATCTTTTCAACCCAGGGATCAAACCTGAGTCTCCTGCATTGGCAGGTGGATTCTTTACCACTGAGCCACTAGGGTTGCAGGGCTGCCCCAACCATTTTACTTACTTAGCAAAATGTGAATTTTCCCATTCATGCACAGAACAACCAGGTTTGTGGCTCTCATTCACTTAAAAATACTATTTCAATCTAGTCTTCAGTTGAACATCTTGTTTGGCTTTTGAGTTCCCCTAATATTTTGAGAGTGTTTTTCCTTTCCATCTGATTGATGATCCACCTACATAATTGTCCAGTTATAATTTATCTTTGGGGTAAACACAGAGGTTTGAAAAATGTTGCCTTAGAAGTACTTTTCTGCAGAAGGAGAATTCTTCGAATTTTCCATAGCAGTCATGAATAAGAATAACTGATTGCTTTGTATGTAAAGCAAGTGTTTATTGGGGATCAGCTATGTGCTAATCAGTGTGCTAAGTAGTAGCTGGTATCATAAACTATGTCATCTAAAGTTTGAGTAAAATATTTAGAGCCTTAATGTAAACAATTTTGATAAAGTCTTGCTTGAATCTAATGTGGTGAATGAATGAGGTTGAGTGTTAAGCTGTTTAAAAAGTCTGGCTAGGGATGGCCCATCAGGACAGGTTGTGGGTTTTGTTTTCTGTTAATGCATTTTATTGGTTGGTTCAGGACTTTTACCTTCTTTTCTTATCCATCTGTGTTCTTCTTCACTTCAGAGAAAAGCTGGATTGTGCTTCCATTTTTTCTATCATTCAGGTGGCTGAAGAAGCAAATACTGGGCAACAAATACCAATTTAGTGTAGTACTAACTGAATGCTAGGTGCTGTGCACTGTAGATCTAAAATAGGGCCTGACTCTATGATAAGAATTCATTATACATGTATTCATAATCTATTTAAGTATATATGTTTTTGTTAGGATATACCATGTCTAAAATGTGGGTTTTTTTGTGCATTTTTGGTAATATGTATTTTGAAAATAATTCAATTCTTCTGTAAAGACAAGAAAAATAAGGATAGATGAAATTCATAGGTAGTAAATTGACAGCTTTTAAGATTGAGATAAAACTCATTCTGTTTTCTTTTCTTTTTTTGCCTGTGCTGTGCACCATTTCGAATCTTAGTTTCCAACCAAGTATCAAACCCTTATCTCTTCTTTTGAAAATTTATTTATTTATTCATTTATTTTTGGCCATTCTGGGTTTTCACTGCTGCCACAGGCTCTTCTCTAGTTGCAGGGAGTGGGGGCTACTCTCTAGTTGAGGTGAGCAGGCTTCTTGTTGAGATGACTTACCTGGTTGTCAAACTCAGGCCCTAGGGCACATGGGCTTCAGTAATTGTGGTACATGGGCTCAGTTGTTGCGACTCCGAGGCTCTAGAGCACAGGCTCCATAGTTGTGGTTCACAGATTTAGTTGCTCCTCAGCGTGTGGGGTCTTCCCGGATCAGGGATCGAACCCATGTCTTCTGCGTTACCAGGTGGACTCTTATATCTGAACTACCAGGGAAGCCCCAAACCCTTGTCTCTTGAAGTGGAAGCACAGCATGTTAACCCCTGGACTGCCAGAGAATTCTCTCATAGAATATTTTAAGTATAAGTAATCAAATAGCTTAAGAAACAGGCAATATTAATATGAATAGCAAGTAAGCTTGTAACCTTTAAGACTGCTAAAGATAGAATGAAAAACCAGGTTATAGCAAACCAAGGTATTACTTGTAGATGAGAAGGGATGGAAAGATCATATTATGATCATATAACACTAGGCTGTCCGTTTATCTACCCTTGAAAGACCACTCATTGGTGAAACATTCAGTGTTCTCATTCTAGCCTCACATATGTATAGCCCTGGAAAGGGAAATAAAGCCACGACTATTCAGACTGTTTCCCAAGCTTCAGTTTCCTTGTTTTTTTTTTTTTTTTTTTTAATGTCTGCCAAGGACTCCTGCCTCTGGGCCCCCTTGCTCAAACTGTATTCCTATTCTCCTAACTATACCATTATCATCAGGCAGATGAGGTGAAAGGTGGATAATGTCTGAATATTCAGGTTGCGTGGTCCTCATACTTATTTGCACCCTGAATGTTAACCTACTCCAACGCTTTCACTTGCTTCTTGCTATGTATTTTAGATGGCTACATCTTAGTTTGGTCAGTAGGTCCTTTCTGTTCTATGTCCTCTGGAAAGCTTATAAAGTACTTGGAGTCTACCAGGGCTTTAAGATATTTCACCACACAACACCAGGTTTAGGTCAATTTCTTTTTGTTTAGAAGTTTAACAACAATAACTCACAGTGGCAGCTGTGTTAAAAATATGCTGAAACATTGAAAGGGAATGTTACTTCATCACCTCTATGAAAGAAGAACTGAAAGTCATATGGAGACTAAAGGTTGACACTTGACAACGTAGAGCTCATTCTGTGAGATCTTCCCAGCAATCATACTTTGATATAAGTCATGTGACATATCATGTCAGCAGGAAAATGTTCCCATTAGCTCTTAGATAATTTAATTTGTTAAAACATGTTTTGAAGATTTTAATCAAATCACAGACAGCATAAAACAAATTAAGATATGCAGTTGATAATCATGTCCAAATACAATTTCTAGACTTTCCTTATTTGCATATTTGACAGACAGTACAAATTTAAATTTTGACAAATTCTATTC
Organism: Tragulus kanchil; assembly: GCA_022376925.1. NCBI lineage: Eukaryota > Metazoa > Chordata > Mammalia > Artiodactyla > Tragulidae > Tragulus > Tragulus kanchil. The sequence goes on from JAIOJX010000005.1 coordinate 50,152,971, forward strand.
AGTGTAAGCTTACTTATGAAAAGAAAAAGATTTTTATCTTCTAAATATCCTGCACATGTTGTTTACAAAAAAGTGATGTGATTTGCTTACCTATGATATTGTGCTTTCACAGTGAATGCTTGGTCACTTTTCAGTTCTATTTAAATATACAGATGCACTTAATGTGATTTTTGACTTTCAAAAACATAATCTTTAAGAATGGCTGTAATTGTTGCTGAACCTAGAAAATATGTCCTGCAGAATAATAGTTTAAAAATGTGAGACAAGAAGAATGTCCTACTCTATACATACTCTAGTGTGGCAGTGCATTGAAGATGAGAGTACAGAGAAAGGTTACAGTAAAACAAAAAATTTTATGCCATTTCTCCAGTGTTTGATGATACTTGAAGAGACCATAAAGAAGCTAAGAGAAACTCACATAACAAATTGTTGTGTATATGTGTATTATGACTCCTTTGTATCTCAAGAGGGTTAAAGAGTCACTGTGAAAGGACAACCAACTTAAATAGGACTTTCTCAATGACTTCACTAAAACTCTAACTTACTTGGACTCCATCTTGACAGCCCAAACGGCAATGACCATTATGTTTTGGCGTTTTTTGAAATAATGGCCATTTTAGGTGTGAATAATACATGTCGTGAGTCTGTAAATGCAAAGGATATGGTTGAATAAACATTTGGAATACTAAAGCAAGCATTTAGATTCAAGGTAGATCAATATTTTGTAGAGCTAGAAACTAATTCTTACACCTCTAAATGTCCACTCTTGCTAGGAAGTAAAATCCAAAGTATTCCATGTTCAGATGCTTTTGTTGAAAATGAATATGTAGCTTTGTGTCATCATGTTGGACTGACATCAAGAATGTGGACTTGATAAGAGCAGAGCCATAAGACAAAGTGAAATTTACATTTAATTGTATCCAGTTTTATCACACATTGAAGTACTGGAAAGGAAATAGACAAAGTTAAAAGATTCTTTTGTTTCATGGGACAAAAAGGAACAGATGATTTTTTCTTTTTTCCAAAGTTTAGTAATATCTGTTTAATCCAACTGTACTCTTTTGAAAAATCTTGCATTATATACATGAAAAATATATAATACAACATGACCTATGAAAGTTTAAATATCTAATAAAGAGTTAAGAAAAATACATGATTTCAGTTAAATACTCTGATGACTTGCTCATGCTGCCATAACATAGAATCATGGATCAGGCAGCTTAGACAAGAGAATTTAATTTCATCACAGATTAGAGAAGCTTAGATGTCTGAGGTCAGGGTGTTCATTGCTTTGGTTTCTTCTGGGTCTTTTCTTCTCTTTCAAAACATAATCTTTAAGAATGGCTGTAATTGTTGCTGAACCTAGAAAATATGTCCTGCAGAATAATAGTTTAAAAATGTGAGACAAGAAGAATGTCCTACTCTATACATACTCTAGTGTGGCAGTGCATTGAAGATGAGAGTACAGAGAAAGGTTACAGTAAAACAAAAAATTTTATGCCATTTCTCCAGTGTTTGATGATACTTGAAGAGACCATAAAGAAGCTAAGAGAAACTCACATAACAAATTGTTGTGTATATGTGTATTATGACTCCTTTGTATCTCAAGAGGGGTAAAGAGTCACTGTGAAAGGACAACCAACTTAAATAGGACTTTCTCAATGACTTCACTAAAACTCTAACTTACTTGGACTCCATCTTGACAGCCCAAACGGCAATGACCATTATGTTTTGGCGTTTTTTGAAATAATGGCCATTTTAGGTGTGAATAATACATGTCGTGAGTCTGTAAATGCAAAGGATATGGTTGAATAAACATTTGGAATACTAAAGCAAGCATTTAGATTCAAGGTAGATCAATATTTTGTAGAGCTAGAAACTAATTCTTACACCTCTAAATGTCCACTCTTGCTAGGAAGTAAAATCCAAAGTATTCCATGTTCAGATGCTTTTGTTGAAAATGAATATGTAGCTTTGTGTCATCATGTTGGACTGACATCAAGAATGTGGACTTGATAAGAGCAGAGCCATAAGACAAAGTGAAATTTACATTTAATTGTATCCAGTTTTATCACACATTGAAGTACTGGAAAGGAAATAGACAAAGTTAAAAGATTCTTTTGTTTCATGGGACAAAAAGGAACAGATGATTTTTTCTTTTTTCCAAAGTTTAGTAATATCTGTTTAATCCAACTGTACTCTTTTGAAAAATCTTGCATTATATACATGAAAAATATATAATACAACATGACCTATGAAAGTTTAAATATCTAATAAAGAGTTAAGAAAAATACATGATTTCAGTTAAATACTCTGATGACTTGCTCATGCTGCCATAACATAGAATCATGGATCAGGCAGCTTAGACAAGAGAATTTAATTTCATCACAGATTAGAGAAGCTTAGATGTCTGAGGTCAGGGTGTTCATTGCTTTGGTTTCTTCTGGGTCTTTTCTTCTCTTGTGCATACCCCTCATGTCTCTTATTATTTCTTATAAAGCCACTAGTCAGATTAGACTAGGGCCTAAAATAAATGCCCCATTTTAACTTAATGACCTCTTTAAAAGCTCAGTAACCAAGTACAGTGGCATTTTGAAATCTTGGAGGTTAGGGCTTCACCATATGGATTTTGGAAAGACGATTAGTTCATGACAAGTACTCATTTGTTACATATCTAGTTTTGGTTTTTTATTTATTTATTTATTTGTTTTTTATATATTTATTTATTTATTATTCTTTATTTTAAAGGTTTTACAGAGTTTTGTTGTTCACAGACATGTATGTTCCCAGATCAGTCATACGCATATCCCTGGTCCCCACTCCCCCAGTTCCCCCAATCCCACCCCTCCGGACCATCACCCCATGCCATTGTAAGCACTCCTGTTCCCTTAGCACAATGACAATAGCTATCTTTTCCACACATGACAGTATAGGTTTCCATGTTACTCCCTCCATGCCTCCCCCTCCCTATTTCTTCCCCACAATGTCCCTATGTCTGTGCTCTGTCTGTTTTTCCATGAGTTCACTGCGTGTGTTATCCAGACCGTCCTACTAGATTCCATATATGCGTGTTAGTATACTGTACTTGTCTTTCTCTTTTTGACTTACTTCACTTTTTAATGATAGATTCTAGAGCCAGCCACTTCATTAGGACTGAGTCTTCTGCGTTTCTTTTAATAGCTGAGTAGTATTCCATTGTATATATGTACCAGAGCTTCTGTATCCATTCATTCATGGATGGACATCTAGGTTGCTTCCATGTTCTGGCTATTGTATAGAGAGCTGCAATGAACATTGGGGTACAGGTGCCTCTTTCAGTTTTGATTTCATCAGGATATAAGCCTAATAGTGGGATTGCTAGGTCATAGGGTGCTTCTATTTTTAGTTTTTAAAGGAATCTCCATACTGTCTTCCATAGAGGCTGTATCAGTTTACATTCCCAACAGCAGTGCAAGAGGGTTCCCTTTTCTCCGCACCCTCTCCAGCATTTATTGTCTGCAAATTTGTTGATGATGGCGATTCTGACGGGTGTGAGGTGATATATCATTGTAGTTTTAATTTGCATTTCACTAACAATAAGCGAGGTTGAGCATCGTTTCGTGTGCTTATTGGCCATCTGTATGTCCTCTTTGGAGAGGCGTCTCTTTAGATCTTTTTCCCATTTTGTGATTGGGTTGTTCGTTTTTCCTGTGCTGAGTTGTCTGAGTTGCTTATAGATTTTGTAGATTAATTCTTTGTCTGTTGTTTCATTTGCTATGATTTTCTCCCACTCTCTGGGGTGCCTGTTCAGCTTTTTTGTAATTTCTTTTGCTGTACAAAAGCTTTTAAGTTTCATTAGGTCCCACGTGTTCATTTTTCTTTTCAGTTCTGCTGTTCTAGTCGATGAGTCAGAGAAGATCTTGCTTTGATTGATGTCCTTGAGGGTTTTGCCTATATTCTCCTCTAAGAGTTTGATGGTTTCCAGTCTTACATTTAGGTCTTTAATCCATTTTGAGTTGATCTTAGTGTATGGTGTCAGGGAATGTTCAAACTTCATTTTTTTGCATGTAGCTGTCCAATTTTCCCAGCAGCACTTGTTGAAGAGGCTGTCTTTGTCCCATTTTACAGTTTCTCCTCCTTTGTCAAAAAAAAGGTACCCATAGGTGCGTGGGTTTATCTCTGCATTATCAATCTTGTTCCATTGGTCTGTAGTTCATTTTTGTGCCAGTACCATACTGTCTTGATGACTGTTGCTTTGTCGTAGAGTCTGAAGTTGGGGAGGCTGATCCCTCCAACTCCGTTTTTCTTTCTCAGGATTGCTTTGGCTATTTGAGGTCTTTTGTGTTTCCATATGAACTGTGTTATTCTTTGGTCTAGTTCTGTGAAAAGTGTCATTGGTAGTTGAATAGGTATTGCATTGAATCTGTAGATGACATTTGGTAGTATGGTCATTTTCACGATATTGATTCTTCTGACCCAGGAACACGGAATATCTCTCCATCTGCTTAAGTCTTCTTTAATTTCATTCATGAGTGTCTTGTAATTTTCTGTGTACAATTCTTTTGTTTCTTTGGGTAGGTTTATTCCTAGATATTTTATTCTTTTGGTTGCAGTGGTGAAGGGGATTGCCTCTTTAATTTTGTTTTCTGATTTTTCATTGTTTGTGTATAGGAATGCCAGTGATTTCTATATATTGATTTTGTATCCTGCGACTTTGCTGAATTCATTGATTAGCTCTAGTAGCTTTGTAATAGTGTCTTTGGGATTTTCTATGCATAATATCATGTCGTCTGCAAAAAGAGAGAGCTTGACTTCTTCCTTTCCAATCTGGATTCCTTTGATTTCTTTCTCTTCTCTTACTGCTGTTGCTAGAACGTCCAGGACTATGTTGAATAGTAGTGGTGAAAGTGGACACCCCTGTCTTGTTTCTGATCTCAGAGGGAATGCTTTCAGTTTTTCACCATTGAGGATAATGTTCGCTGTGGGCTTCTCATATATGGCTTTCACTATGTTGAGATAGGTTCCTTCTATGCCCATTTTGAGTTGATCTTTGTGTATGGTGTCAGGGAATGTTCAAACTTCATTTTTTTGCATGTAGCTGTCCAATTTTCCCAGCAGCACTTGTTGAAGAGGCTGTCTTTGTCCCATTTTACAGTTTCTCCTCCTTTGTCAAAAAAAAGGTACCCATAGGTGCGTGGGTTTATCTCTGCATTATCAATCTTGTTCCATTGGTCTGTAGTTCATTTTTGTGCCAGTACCATACTGTCTTGATGACTGTTGCTTTGTCGTAGAGTCTGAAGTTGGGGAGGCTGATCCCTCCAACTCCGTTTTTCTTTCTCAGGATTGCTTTGGCTATTTGAGGTCTTTTGTGTTTCCATATGAACTGTGTTATTCTTTGGTCTAGTTCTGTGAAAAGTGTCATTGGTAGTTGAATAGGTATTGCATTGAATCTGTAGATGACATTTGGTAGTATGGTCATTTTCACGATATTGATTCTTCTGACCCAGGAACACGGAATATCTCTCCATCTGCTTAAGTCTTCTTTAATTTCATTCATGAGTGTCTTGTAATTTTCTGTGTACAATTCTTTTGTTTCTTTGGGTAGGTTTATTCCTAGATATTTTATTCTTTTGGTTGCAGTGGTGAAGGGGATTGCCTCTTTAATTTTGTTTTCTGATTTTTCATTGTTTGTGTATAGGAATGCCAGTGATTTCTATATATTGATTTTGTATCCTGCGACTTTGCTGAATTCATTGATTAGCTCTAGTAGCTTTGTAATAGTGTCTTTGGGATTTTCTATGCATAATATCATGTCGTCTGCAAAAAGAGAGAGCTTGACTTCTTCCTTTCCAATCTGGATTCCTTTGATTTCTTTCTCTTCTCTTACTGCTGTTGCTAGAACGTCCAGGACTATGTTGAATAGTAGTGGTGAAAGTGGACACCCCTGTCTTGTTTCTGATCTCAGAGGGAATGCTTTCAGTTTTTCACCATTGAGGATAATGTTCGCTGTGGGCTTCTCATATATGGCTTTCACTATGTTGAGACAGGTTCCTTCTATGCCCATTTTCTGAAGAGTTTTTATCATAAATGGGTGTTGTACTTTGTTGAAGGCTTTTTCTGTATCTATTGAGATGATCATGTGATTTTTGTCTCTCAATTTGTTGATATGGTGTATCATATTGATTGATTTGCAGATGTTGAAGAATCCTTGCATGCCTGGGAGGAACCCGACTTGATCATGATGTATGAGTTTTTTGATGTGTCGTTGAATTCTGTTTGCTAGGATTTTGTTGAGGATCTTGGCATCTAAGTTCATCAGTGAAATTGGCCTATAATTTTCCTTTTCTGTGTTGTCTTTGCCTGGCTTTGGTATCAGGGTGATGGTGGCCTCATAGAATGTGTTTGGAAGTGTTCCTTCCTGTGCAATTGTTTGGAAGAGTTTTAGAAGGACAGGCATTAGCTCTTCTTTAAATATTTGGTAGAATTCACCTGTGAGGCCATCTGGCCCTGGGCTTTTATTTTTGGGTAGATTTTTAATCACAGATTCGATTTCTGAGCTTGTGATTGGCTTGTTCAAAGTTTCTGTTTCTTCCTGGTTCAGTCTTGGGAGATTAATCCTCTCCAAGAAACTGTCCATTTCTTCCAGGTTGTCCAGTTTGTTGCCACAGAGCTGCTCATAATAGTCTCTTAGAATCCTTTGGATTTCTGCATTATCTGTTGTAATCTCTCCTTTTTCGTTTTTGATTTTGTTCCGGTTCTTCTCTCTCTTTCTCTTGATGAGTCTGGGCAGTGGCTTGTCAATTTTGTGTACCTTTTCAAAGAACCAGCTTTTTGTTTTATTTATCTTTACTATTGTTTCTTTCGTTTCTTTCTCATTTATTTCTGCTCTGATCCTTATGATTTCTCTTCTTCTGCTGGCTTTGGGGTGTTTTTGTTCTTCCTTCTCCAACTGTTTTAAGCGGAGGGTTAGGTCATCTGCTTCATACTTTCCTAGTTTCTTGAGGTGGGATTGTATTGCTATAAATTTCCCTCTTAGAACTGCTTTTGCAGTATCCCATAGGTTTTGCACTGTTGTGTGTTCATTGTCATTTTCTTCTAGGAATTGTTTAATTCCTCCTTTGATTTTCTCAGTGATCAGCTGGTTTTTTAGGTATGTATTGTTTAATCTCCGTGTGTCTGTGCTTTTAGGGTTTTTTTTCCGGTAGTTGATCGCTGGTCTCATTGCATTGTGGTCCGAGAAGATGGTTGATAAAATTTCGGTTTTCTTGAACTGACTGAGGTTAGATTTGTGGTCCAAGATGTGGTCTATCCTGGAGAATGTTCCGTGAGCACTTGAGAAGAAAGTGTATTCTTCTGCTTTTGGATGGAACATCCTAAAGATATCGATGAGGTCCATCTTTTCCAGTGTGGCATTTAAGGCTTGTGTTTCTTTATTAATTTTCTGTTTGGATGATCTGTCCATTGGTGTGAGAGGAGTGTTAACGTCTCCTACTATTATTGTGTTATTGTTGATTTCTTCTTTTATGTCTGAAAATACTTGTCTTATGTATTGAGGTGCCCCTGTGTTGGGCGCGTAGATATTCATGACTGTTATGTCTTCCTCTTGGATAGATCCCTTAATCATGATATAGTGTCCTACCTTGTCTCTTCTAATCTTCTTTATTTTGAGGTCTATTTTGCCTGATATGAGGATTGCTACTCCAGCTTTCTTTTGATTTCCATTTGCATGGAATATCTTTTTCCAGCCTCTCATTTTCAGTCTGTGAGTGTCTCTAGGTCTGAAGTGAGTCTCTTATAAACAGCATATATATGGGTCATGTTTCTTGATCCATTCAGCCGGCCTGTGTCGTTTGGTTGGAGCATTTAATCCATTTACATTCAAAGTAATTATTGATATGAATGTTCCTATTGTCATCTTCTTAGAAGTTTGGGGTTTGATTTGTAGGACTTCTCCTACTCTTGTATTTATTGGCTATATCAGGCCCTTTAACACTTGTTGTAGGGCTGGTTTTGTGGTACAGAATTTTTCTAGTTTTTGTCTGTCTGTGAAGCTTTTTTTTTTTTTTTTTAAAGATTTATTTATTTATTTATTTTTGGGGTGTGTGTCGGGTTGGGGAGGGAGGGGAGCGGGCGGGCCACTGCTGTTTGTCTTTCATTTCTCTATTTTCATCCAGCTTTGTTCTTTGGCTCCTGTGGGCCTCCCATTGCAGTGGCATCTGTCGTCGCAAAGCACCAGCTCTGGGCGCATGCGCTCCTTCTCAGTGGTTTTTTTTTCTCGTGCTGTGTTAGGGTTTTTTTTCCGGTAGTTGATCGCTGGTCTCATTGCATTGTGGTCCGAGAAGATGGTTGATAAAATTTCGGTTTTCTTGAACTGACTGAGGTTAGATTTGTGGTCCAAGATGTGGTCTATCCTGGAGAATGTTCCGTGAGCACTTGAGAAGAAAGTGTATTCTTCTGCTTTTGGATGGAACATCCTAAAGATATCGATGAGGTCCATCTTTTCCAGTGTGGCATTTAAGGCTTGTGTTTCTTTATTAATTTTCTGTTTGGATGATCTGTCCATTGGTGTGAGAGGAGTGTTAACGTCTCCTACTATTATTGTGTTATTGTTGATTTCTTCTTTTATGTCTGAAAATACTTGTCTTATGTATTGAGGTGCCCCTGTGTTGGGCGCGTAGATATTCATGACTGTTATGTCTTCCTCTTGGATAGATCCCTTAATCATGATATAGTGTCCTACCTTGTCTCTTCTAATCTTCTTTATTTTGAGGTCTATTTTGCCTGATATGAGGATTGCTACTCCAGCTTTCTTTTGATTTCCATTTGCATGGAATATCTTTTTCCAGCCTCTCATTTTCAGTCTGTGAGTGTCTCTAGGTCTGAAGTGAGTCTCTTATAAACAGCATATATATGGGTCATGTTTCTTGATCCATTCAGCCGGCCTGTGTCGTTTGGTTGGAGCATTTAATCCATTTACATTCAAAGTAATTATTGATATGAATGTTCCTATTGTCATCTTCTTAGAAGTTTGGGGTTTGATTTGTAGGACTTCTCCTACTCTTGTATTTATTGGCTATATCAGGCCCTTTAACACTTGTTGTAGGGCTGGTTTTGTGGTACAGAATTTTTCTAGTTTTTGTCTGTCTGTGAAGCTTTTTTTTTTTTTTTTAAAGATTTATTTATTTATTTATTTTTGGGGTGTGTGTCGGGTTGGGGAGGGAGGGGAGCGGGCGGGCCACTGCTGTTTGTCTTTCATTTCTCTATTTTCATCCAGCTTTGTTCTTTGGCTCCTGTGGGCCTCCCATTGCAGTGGCATCTGTCGTCGCAAAGCACCAGCTCTGGGCGCATGCGCTCCAGAGCTCTGGCTCAGTAGTTGGACACATTGGTCCAACTGCTCCGCAGCACGTGGGATCTTCCCAGGCCAGGGATCAAACCTGCGCCCCTTGCACTGCAAGGCGGTGTCCTTACCCACTGGACCACCAGGGAACCCCTGTCTGTGAAGCTTTTGACTTCACCATCGATTCTGAATGAGATTCTTGCTGGGTAGAGAATTCTTGGTTGGAGGTTATTCTCTTTTAGCCGTTTAAATGTGTCTTGCCATTCTCTTCCTGCCTACAGGGTTTCTGTTGAAAGATCTGCAGTTATACGTATGGCGTTTCCTTTATATGTTATTGTTTGCTCCTAGCTACTTTTAGTAATCTGTCTTTATATTTAGCTTGCGTTGTTTTCATTAGAATGTGCCTTGCTGTGTTTCTTCTGTGGTTTATCCTGTATGGCACTCTTTGTGCTTCTTAGACTTGCTTGCCTATTTCCTTTCCCATGCTGGGGCAGTTTTCAACTATAACCTCTTCAAGAATTTTTTCGTAGCCTTTCTTCCCCTCTTCTTCCTCTGAAGTCCTATAATTCTAACGTTGGTGCGTTTGATATTGTTCCATAGGTCTCTGATGCTATCCTCAGTTCTTTTAATTCTTTGGACTTTGTTCTGTTCTTCAGCACTTCAGCACATTCTACCATTCTGTCTTCCAGCTCACTTATCCGTTCTTCTGCCTCTGATACTCTACTGTTGAGACCTTCTCTAGTTTTTTTGAGTTCATCAGTTGAGTTGGTGGTCTCTATTTGCTTATTTTTCATTACCTGCATGTCTTTTCTCAATGTACTAATTTCCTCTAATATTATCTTTTTGGTGTTTTGTATCCTCATTAGTATAGTTTTTCTGAATTCTCTTTCAGATAGTTTGTCTATCTCCTCCTCTGTCATTTGAAGCTGTGTTTCTCTAGCTTGATCCTTCATTTGTGCAGTGTTTCTCTGTCGTTTCATCATTAGGTTAGTTTTCGTTTGTTTGTGCGTGTCTGTGTATATGGTGGTCTTTTCCCCACCAGGCTTCTTGGTTGAATTCTCCCTTCCTTTGGGTTTCTATCCTTGTAGAAGGGTTCAGTGGTTTGTGTCTTGGGTGGTGTTAGGTCTTGTTTACAGGTGAATAATCTCTAGTGTTGTATGTTTTTTGATAGTGTGGGGTCTTGGAATTAGGGCTTCTGCTCCGAGGATCCTTGGTTTGATGATTGGTCAGGGGGTGTAGGCTCTATGTCTGGTTTGCTGTGGTGTTCCGTGATATTAGTTCAAATACTAGCATCTGAGGAACAAGAGGTATATCCCTGATGGGTGACAGTCATAAAAGCATGCAGATGTTTTCTAACATAGTCATAAGATATGCATACATACACAGCAATAACCACATCTAACCAGTCTTACAGAGATAAAGCATAGGAAATTTTTCTGTCAAACGACTCAATCAAAAATGATAACTTGCCTGTTAACCTCTGAATTAATTAAAATAGTGCCTGGAAAAGTAGATCTGGGGCAAGGTCGTGGCTTGGACTATTTCATTGAAAGCAATTTTTAGCTAAGACATGTGTTGGGGGTGAGAAAGAGAAGAGTATATGGGTAATGAGAAGGAATAGATTCGTCTTGGAAGGATTATTAGTGTGTTGTATTGTTTAGTGCAGCTGGAAGAGAATAGTGGAGACAGGAAGGTAGGAAATATTTATCCAGAGGATAGTGGTAGATAGGAGAAAGTTTTACATTTAGAACGTAAATGTAAAGGAAGGAGGAAGCAGTGGCAAAGAGGAAAGAAAATTAGAAGTTTCCAAGAATTAAAATCAAAAAGAAAAAGGGGGAAATTAAAAATTAAAAAGGAAAGAAAAAATAAGAAGAGACAAAAAAAAAAAAAAAACCCAAACCTAACCTATCAAACAAATAAACAGAACCGTCCACAACAAATAAACAAACAAAAAAAGCTAAATACTGTCCCTGGTTTTTATCCTCTCATCTGTCTGGTGGAAGCCAATGTGCTCTCGATGGTATTGTCTTGATGATGTACCCTTCCCTTACGGCACCGGGTGCTATGGTTTGTTTTCAGCCAAATACTGGCTTTGCTGCAAGCTTGGGTGCAGGCTTGGGTGGCGGGCTTATCCCAGTCCGTCGGGTGGGGGGCCGCGGCGCGCGCAGTCCCCTGTTGGCAGTGGGGAGGGGGTGGGCGGCGGGGGCTCGGCTCTGTAGTGCCCCCGCCGATAGCCTCCAATACCTGCCCTTCTCCGGAGGCAGGTTTCCTCCTCTGTGGGTGTAGCTATGGGGGTGCACGGGCTCCTCCGCCACTGGTGCACGCACACTGCCAGTTACGCGTGCTAGTCCCAAAGGCAGGTACAAGCTTCCCCGTCCGGCTCAAGCCCCGGTCCCTGGTCAGCAATCCGTGGGCGACTTCAGCAGGTCACCCACTAGGAGTGTTTGAACGTACCTGGTGCCAGGCGGAAAGTCGTGATTTTCCCTCGGCCAAGCGACGCGATTTTCACACTGGGCGCTCCCTTCTGGCTCCAGGTCTCTAGGCAGCACTCCACGAGGAACTTCCCAGTTGTGTTCCACCCGGCCCTATTCCAGTTTCCTGTCTTCGCAGTGTCTTAATTTCTGCTGGCGATCCGGGCGGATTCTTGGAATTTTCGCGTTTAGCGCTGCCTTCTCTCCCCCGACGCTCAGCTCAGGCCCCTTTTTAGGGCACTTGCTGGCGCGCTCTCCATCCGTGCGGTCCAGCGTGGGGGTTAGGATAGAGGATTCTTAGAACAGAAGCTCCAGGAAATATTTATCCAGAGGATAGTGGTAGATAGGAGAAAGTTTTACATTTAGAACGTAAATGTAAAGGAAGGAGGAAGCAGTGGCAAAGAGGAAAGAAAATTAGAAGTTTCCAAGAATTAAAATCAAAAAGAAAAAGGGGGAAATTAAAAATTAAAAAGGAAAGAAAAAATAAGAAGAGACAAAAAAAAAAAAAAAACCCAAACCTAACCTATCAAACAAATAAACAGAACCGTCCACAACAAATAAACAAACAAAAAAAGCTAAATACTGTCCCTGGTTTTTATCCTCTCATCTGTCTGGTGGAAGCCAATGTGCTCTCGATGGTATTGTCTTGATGATGTACCCTTCCCTTACGGCACCGGGTGCTATGGTTTGTTTTCAGCCAAATACTGGCTTTGCTGCAAGCTTGGGTGCAGGCTTGGGTGGCGGGCTTATCCCAGTCCGTCGGGTGGGGGGCCGCGGCGCGCGCAGTCCCCTGTTGGCAGTGGGGAGGGGGTGGGCGGCGGGGGCTCGGCTCTGTAGTGCCCCCGCCGATAGCCTCCAATACCTGCCCTTCTCCGGAGGCAGGTTTCCTCCTCTGTGGGTGTAGCTATGGGGTGCACGGCTCCTCCGCCACTGGTGCACGCACACTGCCAGTTACGCGTGCTAGTCCCAAAGGCAGGTACAAGCTTCCCCGTCCGGCTCAAGCCCCGGTCCCTGGTCAGCAATCCGTGGGCGACTTCAGCAGGTCACCCACTAGGAGTGTTTGAACGTACCTGGTGCCAGGCGGAAAGTCGTGATTTTCCCTCGGCCAAGCGACGCGATTTTCACACTGGGCGCTCCCTTCTGGCTCCAGGTCTCTAGGCAGCACTCCACGAGGAACTTCCCAGTTGTGTTCCACCCGGCCCTATTCCAGTTTCCTGTCTTCGCAGTGTCTTAATTTCTGCTGGCGATCCGGGCGGATTCTTGGAATTTTCGCGTTTAGCGCTGCCTTCTCTCCCCCGACGCTCAGCTCAGGCCCCTTTTTAGGGCACTTGCTGGCGCGCTCTCCATCCGTGCGGTCCAGCGTGGGGGTTAGGATAGAGGATTCTTAGAACAGAAGCTCCAGGAAAGTTCTGGCTGTTCACTCTTCTACTCTGGCGGATCAATGGCGTTCTTCTGTTGTCTAGCAGCTGGTTTGTTGGTGGTGGTTCATTTCTTTTTTTTTTTTTTTTTTAATAAAGATTTATTTATTTATTTTGGTGGGGGTGGGGAGGGAGGGGAGCAGGCGGGCCACTTCTATTGGTCTTTCATTTGTCCATTTTCATCCATCTTTGTTCTTTGGCCCGTGTGGGCCACCCATCACGGTTGCCTCGGTTGTCACAGCACCGGCTCTGGGCGTGTCCACTCCAGAGCTCTGGCTCGGTAATTGGACACATCAGTCCAGCTGCTCCGCGGCACGTGGGGTCTTCCCAGGCCAGGGATCGAACCGGCGCCCCTTGCACTGCAAGGCGGTGTCCTTACCCACTGGACCACCAGGGAAGCCCCATCATTGTTATTTATTTTTTGTTATATTTTTAAGTTATTCATTATATGTTATTTCCATGACATTGTACAGAAGAACCGGAGCAAACTTTTTGGCCAACTCAGTATTATCTAGTGCCTTTCTTTTAATCTGAATAACATGTTTTGGCATTTCTTATAGGTCAGGTCTACTATTAAACACCTCCTTTAGTTTTTGTTTTTGTCTGTGAATTTTCATAATTATCCAATATTTGTTTATTTATTCATTTATATATTTATTGACTGTGCCATGCGTCTTATGGAATCTTAGTTTCCCAACCATGGATTGAACCTGGGCCACAGCAGTGAAAGCCTGGAATCCTAACCACAAGGCCACCACAGAACTCACTATCCCTTACTCTTAAAATGTACTTGTGCCAGATGTACAATTTTTGTTGCCAGTTCATTACTTGAAATATGCCTATCATTGCCTCTGGTTTCCATGGTTTCTGATGAGAAATCAACTATTAATATTACTGAGGACCCTTTAATCTTGGCCAGTTGCTACTCTGCTTTTAAGATTTTTTCTTTTTCTTTTGATAGTTTAGTTCAGTCTTGGTATGAATCTCTTTGTGTTTATTCCCCTTTTGATTCATTGAGCTTCTTGAATATATAGGTATATGTATTTCATCAATTTTTCATCAAGTTTTGACTATTATGTATTTCAATATTTTTTCTCTGTCCCTTTCACTCTTCTGCGATTCCTATAATTGATATCTTGGTGTGAAAGTAAAACTTGCTCAGTCATGTCTTACTCTTTCTGACCCATGGATAAGCCATGGAATTCTCCAATAGGAATACTGGAGTGGGCAGCCTTTCCCTTCTTCAGGGCATCATCCCCAACCTAGGGATCGAATGCAGGTCTCCCACACTGAAGGTGGATTCTTTACCATCTGAGCCACCAAGGCAAGCTGCTTATGTCTTGGTGTACTTGCTTTTTTTCTCTCTCTTTTAATGCTTCTTTGGAAAGAGTTTGCAGCTGCCTGCTTTATCAAGTTGTTTCATAATATTTTTGGTCTCAGATATTTGTTCCTCTGTTGGCATTCTAAAAAGTTGGTCACTATGTTTTAAGACCAGTGCCCTATTGCTTTGTATTCTTATGCTGGAGCTGTTGTTTTTTATAAATCTTATTTACTTATTTATATTGCCTCTTTGCAGTCATTATTTTATACCAGTATTGTAAGCTCTTTCAACCTTTAGAGTTTCATGAGACGAAGATGTGATCTCTTTAAATGATAAGATTCTGATTACATGAAATAAGTAAAAATGCAATGGTGGGTAACTAAGCAGATCACTGTTAGAAGGCAGATATTCTCACTGTAAACTTCTGATAGCTCTTCTTACTGGAGGTTTTTCCTTTACTGAAGATTTTTCTCTATTCTTTAGTGGACTTCAGTTTTGACTTGTTCATATGTTAGAGATTTTGAGTAGCTTTCATATAATCTCAGCTTCTTACAATCTGCTTCTATTTGGGAAGAATTGGAGGTTGTCAGAGATGTCAAGTAGCCATCATTTTGAACACAGTTCTGAGTAAACCAACTCTTTCATGCTTCTGGGGACAGTAGTTTTTTTCTTGTATGGATATCTTTTTGCTCCCTGGCTTTTCTGACTCACTGAATTTTTCAGAAGCCTGATGACCAGATATATGTGGCATTAAGTTATATAAGCTCAGTATTCAATCTCTGTGTTGGGACGATCCCTGGAGAATGAAATAGCCACCCACACCAGTATTCTGACCTGGAGAATTCCATGGACAGAAGATCCTGGTGGACTACAGTCCATGGGGTTGCAAAGAATCGGACACGGTTGATTAGCACTTGCACTTTTCTTTTACTTTTCTGGCCGTCTAATCAAAAGTTTTTTACATTAATATATTTATTTTTGACTGTTCTGGGTTTTCACTGCTGCAAACAGGCTCTTCGCTAGTTTCAGGGAGTGGGGGCTACTCTCTAGTTGAGGTGAGCAGGCTTCTTGTTGAGATGACTTCTCTTGTTGTGGAACTTGGGCTCTAGGGCACATGGGCTTCAGTAGTTGCAGCACATGGGCTCAATAGTTGTGGCTCTGAGGCTCTAGCGCACAGGCTCAATAGTTTTGGCTCATTGCTCTGCAGCATGTGGGATCTTCCCAGATCAAGGATCAAACCCGTGTATCCTGCATTGGTAGGCAAACTCTTTAGCACTGAGCCACCAGGGAAGCCCCTAATCAAATATTTTAAGTGTCTTCTCAGTTTTTGTTACCTGGAATGTAAGTAGATCATCATTGGAATCAATTAATTCTTCTCCCCTTCATCGCCTAAAATATTGAGGCTATATGGAGTTTTATAATGCTCTAATCAATAATAAATATTAATCATTTTCTTATTACTTTACAACTGTTGTTTTTCTGAATAAAGTATATTTTTCTTTCTCGTTTGAAGCAAAGATCTTAGGCATCAAATTTGTATTGAAAATAACTAAATTTGTATATGCCAAATAGCCTCTCTTCTACATTTTTCTTCACAAAGTATGGAATGTTCCTAATTATACATTTTCTTCTATTGGGGAAGAATTGGAGGTTGTCAGAGATGTCAAGTAGCCATCATTTTGAACACAGTTCTGAGTAAACCAACTCTTTCATGCTTCTGGGGACAGTAGTTTTTTTCTTGTATGGATATCTTTTTGCTCCCTGGCTTTTCTGACTCACTGAATTTTTCAGAAGCCTGATGACCAGATATATGTGGCATTAAGTTATATAAGCTCAGTATTCAATCTCTGTGTTGGGACGATCCCTGGAGAATGAAATAGCCACCCACACCAGTATTCTGACCTGGAGAATTCCATGGACAGAAGATCCTGGTGGACTACAGTCCATGGGGTTGCAAAGAATCGGACACGGTTGATTAGCACTTGCACTTTTCTTTTACTTTTCTGGCCGTCTAATCAAAAGTTTTTTACATTAATATATTTATTTTTGACTGTTCTGGGTTTTCACTGCTGCAAACAGGCTCTTCGCTAGTTTCAGGGAGTGGGGGCTACTCTCTAGTTGAGGTGAGCAGGCTTCTTGTTGAGATGACTTCTCTTGTTGTGGAACTTGGGCTCTAGGGCACATGGGCTTCAGTAGTTGCAGCACATGGGCTCAATAGTTGTGGCTCTGAGGCTCTAGCGCACAGGCTCAATAGTTTTGGCTCATTGCTCTGCAGCATGTGGGATCTTCCCAGATCAAGGATCAAACCCGTGTATCCTGCATTGGTAGGCAAACTCTTTAGCACTGAGCCACCAGGGAAGCCCCTAATCAAATATTTTAAGTGTCTTCTCAGTTTTTGTTACCTGGAATGTAAGTAGATCATCATTGGAATCAATTAATTCTTCTCCCCTTCATCGCCTAAAATATTGAGGCTATATGGAGTTTTATAATGCTCTAATCAATAATAAATATTAATCATTTTCTTATTACTTTACAACTGTTGTTTTTCTGAATAAAGTATATTTTTCTTTCTCGTTTGAAGCAAAGATCTTAGGCATCAAATTTGTATTGAAAATAACTAAATTTGTATATGCCAAATAGCCCTCTCTTCTACATTTTTTCTTCACAAAGTATGGAATGTTCCTAATTATACATTTTCTTCCTTATTATATATATATATATTCATTAGTGATACATTTGAATCTCTTCTTCACATAAGCATTAAACATTTCACTTGGTCTCTTCTTGAATTCTTATGTCCTTCTAATTCCTCATATGGTTCTCTGATTATTGATTTTTCAGTCAGTTTTTCATCTTTCTCCCAGTTAGGTAAGCCTCTGCTTTTGTATTTAATGTCTAGTGAAATTTTAGTCAGAGGTTTTTTTTTTGTTTTTGTTTTTGTTTTTTTTTTTAATGAAAATTTGAGAGAACCATCTGTGTCAGTTATTTTACATTTTATACAGGATGACCGTTGGGTGTGTGTTAGAAAGGTGCTTTTTAATGTGGTTTTTTTTTTTTTTTTGTCCGTGCAAACGTTATTTAAATTAATTGGTTTTCAGAATTGTTTTAATGCTTTCCCAGACACTGTATTTTGAATACCTAAAAACATTTTTTATAAGGTTTATATAATTATGTTGGACTGAGTAGCAACATGTTCAACCCAGAATTGTAAATTTAGTATTTTAAGAACCTTGTACCATTTCCACTTAGGTTATAGTGTAATAGAGCACAGCTGTGCATAGCCCTTAACACACAGTGGATCCTCTTTACGCGACTTTGTTACCGGGTGGTGGTTACTGCAAACTGTTAGGTCTCTTGCTTTCCCATTGGTTGATGCCACAGCAGGCCCCTCCCCCAAGTGACCAACTGTCATTGGTCGACCGTTAGTGATCCTGCTCACCCATTGGTCAGTGCCACAGTGGGCCCCTCCCCCAAGCGACCAACTGTCATTGGGCAACCATTAGTGATCCTGCTCACCCACTGGTCAGTGCCTCCAGTGGTTCCCCCGAGGAACCAACTGTCTTTGAGAGACGTTAGTGGGTTTGTTAACTTTATAACCTGCGGAGTGGTGGTTCGTCAGGGGACGAGTGGTGTAAGAGTTGATCCCAGCCTTGTCTTCAAGGCTAATTTAAGCTCATCCAGCCTCAGGCCCAGTGGGTGAGACACCCAGGGAACAGGCTGCTGGCTGTGTGCTGCAGGGCTCCGGAGCCCTCGCCAGAGTCGCCTGTTGGCCCGGCCCAGGCCTTGAGGTGGCTGTGAACGTCTCCTTAATCCCTACCTTTCCCACCTGATGGCCGTGGCCCTTTGCCTGCGTAGCAGTCTGTGGTACCTGCCTCTGCTGTGCGACTTGAGGAGCCCGAGGGCCAGTTTGGTCTGGGCACCTTGCTTCCTCCATGACAGCTGGGCAGAGTCTGGGGAACTGGCTTTGAGGGAACCACCGAGAGTTGCCTCCTCTTTTCAGGACAGGGGCCTCAGAGTGTGAAAGTTGTGCCGGAGATCTGGCCCTTTCTTGTCAGAACAGAGAGTAATGCTTGTTTGGTGGAGGATTATAGGAACATTGTTACCTGACCATGGCCTGACACCAGGAAGTTTTTGACTAACTACTCCCCTTCCTCACCTCACCTTTCCTAGAAAAAAACTTTGCTGAACACTTTTGGGGAGTTAGGGTTTTTTCGGTTTTGTTTTTTATTATTTTTACTTATTTTTGCCTGCGCTGGGTCTTCATTGCTGCACACGGGCTTTTTCTACTTGCTGTGCAGGGAATTCTCATTTCAGTGACTTCTCTTGTTCCTGAGCATGGGCTCTAGATGCATGGGCTTCAGTAGTTGCAGCTCACGGGCTCTAGAGCACAGGTTTAGTTGCCCCATGGCACATGGGATCTTTCCGGACTAGGGATTGAACCTGGGTCTCCTGCACTGGCAGGTGGACTCTTAACCGTTGGCTCGCCAAGGAAATCCCAAGTTTGGGTTTTTAAGGCATGAGGCACCTATCTCCTTGCATGGCCCTCAATAAACCTTTCTCTGTACCGAACTCTGATATTTTGGTAACGGTTTGGCCTCACTGTGCATTGGGCACAGGGACTTGAGTTTCAGTAACAATAGCATGTGGAGATGAAAATTGATGAAAATCAAGATTCTCATTTTTTTTGTAGACCTCTTTTTTTTAAAAAAAAGAAACAATCTATGCGGCTTTCCCGTATGAATAAATACTATCCTGATTATTTCTTTTTGTGACCTGTTTCACCTGAAAAAACTATTTAGAGATTAAAAGGCATTTTAGTAGCTATATCTCTGGGAATCTGTGAACAGTCCAGACTGCTTAGATCTAAAGAGAAGAAATGACACTGAGTTGATCAAAGAGAGTTCTCCCTTCTAATGCCTTACACCTGGAGCAGTTGTAGAAACATCAATAGCACAACTATATTTATAAATATCAGAGCAGGATGTGGCAGATGGTGATGCAACACAGAATCTTGTCAGACTTTTATGTCACTAGGAAGAAGGTTTCTTTCAGTGTCTATTTTAAGATTAGTAATTTTAACTTGGCTTTTACAAAATTAAGTTGCCAATTCAAACTGAGAATTTCTCCTTGCAATGAAAGAATTAACTATGAATTAACACCAGCCTACCTTGGTAATCTTTTTTGTTGTTGTTTTTGTTGTTGTTGAATTAGACTGTGAGAGACTTTAGCAGCTAAACTAAGGTTAAGAAAGTAGTGTTTTATTTTCCTAAATGTATTTTTTATGTGTTTGTGACATCCTTTTATGTTAAGTTAGATTCTTTAATATAAAGCAAAACCTATATTTTGTCTTTCTTCCTTATCTCCTCCTATTTCCTTCTTTCTGCCTTTTTTTTTTTTTTTTTTTTTTTTGTCCTTTAAACCTTGCTTGATGACTATGTTAAAGGATTCTTTTGCCACTCTTAATAAAAGATGCTTTTAGTTTTGTCTCGGTAGTTCTAGTGTGCTCCAAAGTTGTATAGTATAAATCTACACCTAACATATCATAAAGCATGCACTTTTTAAAAAAGCATACCTTTTATACTTATGAGCCTTAATGTGGTGCATTCTCCCATAGTATGATATTAAACATGGTTATAGCTTGATATTGTGTCCCTCCTGCCTAGTAGTAAAGCAACAAGTGCTTCAGTAAGGAAAACTACAAGTTCACAGGACCTTATTTCATCCAAAGGATAAAATTTTTTTTGGCTGCACTAGTCTTTATTGCTAGGCATAGAGTTTTTCTTGTTATAGCAAGTGGGGTCTACTCTCTAGTTGTTGTGTGAAGGCTTCTCACTGCAGTGTCTTCTCTTGTTGCTAAGCATGAGCTCTAGGCACACAGGCTTCAGTAGTTGTGACTGGTGGGAAGGCCTCTCGAGCAGTGGCTAAGTAGTTGTGGGACAGGCGCTTTGTTGCCATGTAGCATGTGGGATCTTCTCAAAGCAGGAATCAAACTTGTATCCCCTGCATTGGCAGATTCTTAACCATCAGATCACAAGGGAAGCCTTTCCCAGACTTTTTGTCTGGTTGATTGGACAATGAAGATAGTCTTTGCCAATTAAATGTTATAGTGGTACTGTCAACTGCCATTTTTTTAAGACAAGCTTTTCTAGAGTATTTGTTTTCTTTGGTACTTTTGGTGATAAGATCTTGAAAAAGTGAAAAACAAAATAGCAAATTTTTAGCTTAGCATCTCATAGTAATTAAGGGCTTACTGATGTGTTGTGCAGTGAACAAATCTGGTTAAGTGTAAATGTGGACTAGATAACTAACTTTTTCAAGTTTCAGTTTCCTTTTCTGTGAAATGGGAATAATCATAATACTCTTATAGGATAACCTTCTTAGAAGGGAAAATCATGACTCTCAGATATAAAATGAACACATGCCAACAATTTTATTTAACTCATCCTAGTGTACAGGTAAGATGTTGCAGTTTATTTAAAGGAGAATTCAAAAACTGAAGATATGTACAGTCTATAAAATCAATCTAGCCTTGAAACCTTGCTTGATGACTATGTTAAAGGATTCTTTTGCCACTCTTAATAAAAGATGCTTTTAGTTTTGTCTCGGTAGTTCTAGTGTGCTCCAAAGTTGTATAGTATAAATCTACACCTAACATATCATAAAGCATGCACTTTTTAAAAAAGCATACCTTTTATACTTATGAGCCTTAATGTGGTGCATTCTCCCATAGTATGATATTAAACATGGTTATAGCTTGATATTGTGTCCCTCCTGCCTAGTAGTAAAGCAACAAGTGCTTCAGTAAGGAAAACTACAAGTTCACAGGACCTTATTTCATCCAAAGGATAAAATTTTTTTTGGCTGCACTAGTCTTTATTGCTAGGCATAGAGTTTTTCTTGTTATAGCAAGTGGGGTCTACTCTCTAGTTGTTGTGTGAAGGCTTCTCACTGCAGTGTCTTCTCTTGTTGCTAAGCATGAGCTCTAGGCACACAGGCTTCAGTAGTTGTGACTGGTGGGAAGGCCTCTCGAGCAGTGGCTAAGTAGTTGTGGGACAGGCGCTTTGTTGCCATGTAGCATGTGGGATCTTCTCAAAGCAGGAATCAAACTTGTATCCCCTGCATTGGCAGATTCTTAACCATCAGATCACAAGGGAAGCCTTTCCCAGACTTTTTGTCTGGTTGATTGGACAATGAAGATAGTCTTTGCCAATTAAATGTTATAGTGGTACTGTCAACTGCCATTTTTTTAAGACAAGCTTTTCTAGAGTATTTGTTTTCTTTGGTACTTTTGGTGATAAGATCTTGAAAAAGTGAAAAACAAAATAGCAAATTTTTAGCTTAGCATCTCATAGTAATTAAGGGCTTACTGATGTGTTGTGCAGTGAACAAATCTGGTTAAGTGTAAATGTGGACTAGATAACTAACTTTTTCAAGTTTCAGTTTCCTTTTCTGTGAAATGGGAATAATCATAATACTCTTATAGGATAACCTTCTTAGAAGGGAAAATCATGACTCTCAGATATAAAATGAACACATGCCAACAATTTTATTTAACTCATCCTAGTGTACAGGTAAGATGTTGCAGTTTATTTAAAGGAGAATTCAAAAACTGAAGATATGTACAGTCTATAAAATCAATCTACAAATATTATAAAACTGTGATGGATTGGTAGGTTTCATTTTTTTGTCTGTACAGGGTTGTTTTTAATTTTTGATTTTTTAATAGACAAGAATTATTGCTAAACATAATATATAACTTATAAACCCATGAAATAGCTCAAAGGTGATGATATGGTATATACTTCATGTTTCTGCTGCCACTATTTAATCGCTAAGTTGTGTCCAGCTCTCTGCAACTCCATGGACTGTAGCCCTCCATGGGATTTCCTCTGTCCATGGGATTTCACAGGCAAGAATAGTGAGTGAGTTGCCACATCCTTCTGCAGGGAATCTCCTGACCCAAGAATTGAACCCACAACTCCTGCTTGATAGACAGGTTCTTTACCACTGAGCTACCTGGAAAGCCCATACTTCATATTAAGGAAGAATAATTCTAATCTTTTATTTTCACAACTTTTACTAACAACAGTTGTTGACTACTTCCTTGGTGGTCCAGTGGTTAAAAAATCCACTTTCCAATGCAGGAGACATAGGTTCGATCCCTGGTCTAGGAAGATTTCACGTGCTATGGTATTAACAACAGTTGTTGACTACTTCCTTGGTGGTCCAGTGGTTAAAAAATCCACTTTCCAATGCAGGAGACATAGGTTGGATCCCTGGTCTAGAAAGATTTCACGTGCTATGGGTCAGCTAAGCTTGTGTGCCATAGTTACTGAGCCCACATCCTAGAGCCCATGCTCCCCAACAAGGAAAGCCACCTCAGTAAGAAGCCCACACACCACAAGTGGAGAGTAGCCTCCACTCACTGCAACTAAAGAAAGTTCACAAGTAACCATAAAGGCCCAGTACAGCCAAAAATACAGTAAATAAATGAATATTAAAAAAAGAATAAACATCAAGTTGATACCAATTGTTTCTCCTTTTTAGTCTGTTACTACAATTTATTATTATAAATTTTTCTTCTGTTGCTACTGTGTATTCATTAAAATATAACCATTATGAGAGCAGGCACTTTGCTTTATTCCTTGCTGTGTGTCCATAATAGCTCCAACAATCTGTGTGACTTATAAGACTTTCAGTGAACGTATTTTCAGTGATTGAAGTGATTAAGACACATCACCCTATATGAGAAAGCTGTGTTTTTCCTTTACTGCTTGATTCTCTGGTTTGTATTAATTTTATTTAGGATTTTTTTTTTTTTTTTTTTGACAGACCAAAAACATAAGCCAAGTAAATTCCTTGGCTCTCCGACAGTAATTGATATATTGCTAAATTCTTATAAACCCATGAAATAGCTCAAAGGTGATGATATGGTATATACTTCATGTTTCTGCTGCCACTATTTAATCGCTAAGTTGTGTCCAGCTCTCTGCAACTCCATGGACTGTAGCCCTCCATGGGATTTCCTCTGTCCATGGGATTTCACAGGCAAGAATAGTGAGTGAGTTGCCACATCCTTCTGCAGGGAATCTCCTGACCCAAGAATTGAACCCACAACTCCTGCTTGATAGACAGGTTCTTTACCACTGAGCTACCTGGAAAGCCCATACTTCATATTAAGGAAGAATAATTCTAATCTTTTATTTTCACAACTTTTACTAACAACAGTTGTTGACTACTTCCTTGGTGGTCCAGTGGTTAAAAAATCCACTTTCCAATGCAGGAGACATAGGTTCGATCCCTGGTCTAGGAAGATTTCACGTGCTATGGTATTAACAACAGTTGTTGACTACTTCCTTGGTGGTCCAGTGGTTAAAAAATCCACTTTCCAATGCAGGAGACATAGGTTGGATCCCTGGTCTAGAAAGATTTCACGTGCTATGGGTCAGCTAAGCTTGTGTGCCATAGTTACTGAGCCCACATCCTAGAGCCCATGCTCCCCAACAAGGAAAGCCACCTCAGTAAGAAGCCCACACACCACAAGTGGAGAGTAGCCTCCACTCACTGCAACTAAAGAAAGTTCACAAGTAACCATAAAGGCCCAGTACAGCCAAAAATACAGTAAATAAATGAATATTAAAAAAAGAATAAACATCAAGTTGATACCAATTGTTTCTCCTTTTTAGTCTGTTACTACAATTTATTATTATAAATTTTTTCTTCTGTTGCTACTGTGTATTCATTAAAATATAACCATTATGAGAGCAGGCACTTTGCTTTATTCCTTGCTGTGTGTCCATAATAGCTCCAACAATCTGTGTGACTTATAAGACTTTCAGTGAACGTATTTTCAGTGATTGAAGTGATTAAGACACATCACCCTATATGAGAAAGCTGTGTTTTTCCTTTACTGCTTGATTCTCTGGTTTGTATTAATTTTATTTAGGATTTTTTTTTTTTTTTTTTTGACAGACCAAAAACATAAGCCAAGTAAATTCCCTGGCTCTCCAGTTGTTAGGACTTGGTGTTTTCAATTCCGGGGCCTGAGTTCAGTCCTCAGTTGGGCAACTAATATTCCGCAAGCTGAGTAGCACAGCCAAAAAAACAAAAAGAGTGAGCCAAAATGTTTGTTTCCTAGGATCTACCATGTGCATTGGTGCTTTTAGGTGACCAAATACTGTGAACTCCCCACTCTCTACTTATACTTTATTTTCCTCTGAGGAGGCATTGTGGGCCATCCATTAAGAGCCAATAATTCTCTATATTCTAATTTTATTCCTGTACCAGTCAAGATACTCATTCCCTCTTTGAAATTTTTAGGAGATTATATTCACATTGATTTATAAAATTGCTTAATTATATACCTGCTTAATGTTTACATTGGGCTTCCCAGATGGCTCAGTGGTAAAGAAACTGCATGCCAAGCAGAAGACTTGAGTTCTATCCTTTGGTCGGGACGATTCCCTGGAGAAGTAAATGGCAACTCACTCCACTATTCTTTTTTTTTTAATTTAATTTATTTATCTTTTGGGGGGTGGGGTGGGGAGGGAGGGGGATGGGCGGGCCACTTCTGTTGGTCTTTCGTTTCTCTATTTTCATCCGTCTTTGTTCTTTGCCTCCTGCCTCCCATCGCAGTGACCTCTGTCATCGCGGAGCGCTGGCTCTGGCGCGTGTGCGCCAGAGCTCCGGCTCGGTAATTGGACACATCGGTCCAGCCGCTCCGCGGCACGTTGGATCCTCCCAGGCCAGGGATCGAACCGGCGCCCCTTGCACTGCAAGGCGGTATCCTTACCCACTGGACCACCAAGGGAAGCCCTCACTGCACTATTCTTGTCTGGGAAATCAATCCCATGAAAAGAGAAGCCTGGCAGGTACAGTCCATGGGATTGCAAAAGAGTTGGACATGACTTTGCAACTGAACACCAACAGTGTTATTAGGAAATGAAAGGCTTGATTTTCTGTTAATGGAATTTGAAATAAGTACAAGGTAAATAGGATAGGTTATATTTTATTTTTTTGAAAATTAAACTATGCATATGTTTGGATCTAAAGATAAATATGTATGCATGTATACACAGGAGTTGGTGAGGTAAAATGAAGAATTGACTAAGGAACCTTATTTCATTCTATTCTCTTACCTGAATCCCGCCCATGTAAAGTATTTAGAATTTAGTATGCAGTGATATGATCCTGGGACCCATTTTCATAGATGTTACTTGGTAGTAATTGCTGTCAATTCCATTATGAACTATAATTTCCTTCTTTTAACAAAGTCTCTACATGCAAATTAGAGCTTTTAAATAAGTGGGAAGAAGATTGCATGGGTGGTTGGGAATTAGCTGACCACTGAGAAGCTCTGTTCTTGGTAAGAACAGCAGGCTATTTGCAGGTGGTGTATAGTTAAATTGATGAACTCTGCTGTTTACTACTTGTGTATTTAGAAGTAATTTAACCCATGTAACAGAAAAGTATGAAGGTTTTGAGAATTTAAAAATTTGAGATCTGATAAAATAAGAAACTTAGAAAGGCTTGTTTTTTTTTTTTATGAAAGCAATACCATAATGTTTTATGAATATGACATACAGTTTATGTAAATATGAACAATGAAATAGTGTTTCATTATATAGATCAGATTATTTTCAGTGAAGTTCAGAATAGTAAGTTCTTATATTTATGGACCACTAGGGATTTGTGCTTTATGTTGCAATTATCACCTTCTCTTATATTAAAACTTGAGTAATATGTTCATTGGGTAGACTAACACAGCTCACATTCGAAAGTAATATTTGAACCATATGCATTGCCTAAAAATACTGGGAAGCTAAAAAGTAGGTATCTGTGAAGCATTTATATAAATGTGTCATTTGTCTTAAATGGTGAAAGATTTAAAACTTATAAGTATGTAGAGTACAACTTTAAATTATTTATTTATTTTTTTAAAATTTTTATTTTATTTATTTATCTTTTGAGGGGTGGGGAGGGGAGGGAGCAGGGCGGGCGGGCCACTTCTATTGATTTTCTATTTCTCTATTTTCATCCGTCTTTGTTCTTTGGCTCCTGTGGGCCTCCCATCACAGTGGCCTCTGTCGTCGCAGAGCGCCAGCTCTGGGCACATGCGCCCCAGAGCTCCGGCTCGGTAATTGAACACATGGGTCCAGCCGCTCTGCGGCACATGGGATCTTCCCAGGCCAGGGATCGAACCGGCACCCCTTGCACTGCAAGGTGGTGTCCTTACCCACTGGACCACCAGGGAAGCCCTTTAAATTATTTAGAATAGTTCATTTTCCCTTTCTCAAGTTTACAGATTTAATCCTGAGGAAAATCACACTAAATGTAAAAGATCGTAGTCATTAACAACGTAGTCCGTGTTACAGTTTTGTTAAAAGCAGAAACTATCAATTCTTAACCATCTCCTTTAAGCACCTGAGGGATGAGGCTTAATTTTATAGCAGCAGTGATTACAGGTAATGTGCATTGCTTGGGACATCTACATAGCTGACTTGGCAGGGTCTTTGCTTTTGGAGTGACTATGCAGTGGGTGGAGTGGCCAGCTCACCGTTGGGCTCTTCTGTGTGTAGTTAAATCTTTCATGTACAAAGTTGTGTCAGGTTGATACTTTATCCTCACACCCCCATATGTGTAGGACTCCTTAAATGGCTTTAATTGTTAAACTTAGAGCTCAAGTTAGAAAATTGAAATGTAAATAAAAGAAAAAAAAAATCACAGTAACTTTGTTTTCCAGTTGGATTGAGTCAGTGTGTGTGTTTACATAGTTCTTAACAGTTGAGGAACTTGGGGGAGAAAACATTTTGCTTTATTTTTAAGACAAATTCAGTTTTGTCGTGTAGGTTTACAGAACCATCAAAACACAATCTTAGGGAAAATAATTTTAAATAGAGTATTCCAAATGAAGGGAAATAAAAACCATTTATTTCTTGAGTGTGGTGCGTAGTTCTGGTAACCATATATATATTTAGATTACATGACAAACTTATTGTTTGGATGATGTTGGGCAAGTTTGTCTAGCCTTCCTTTGCCTCAGTTTGCTCATTTGTCCACTTAAAATGCACAGTGTACACTTCAGGTTGTGAGGGTGAAATGTAAAACAGAGTTAAAAAGAGTACATACTACTCGATAAGGTGCTGGCATATCAAATTGTTATCACAGGTGTTATTAGACTTCAGTGCCATCATCATTAAAGATTATATGATTTAATTTTTTCAGTGTTTTAATAACATACTTTGTATGAATAGGTGGCACACAGTGATATATCACACTGTTCAGAGCCATTTTCAAAGTAATCCTTTATATTAAATTGCTGTTCTACCCACTGTTACTTCTCGAAAGTACAGTATTATGGGTTGAATTTTAGATACCAACGTGGGGATTGAAATATGTGTTGTCATTTCACAAAAATTAAATCTCCCAGTACTTTCTTGTCATCCTTTTGATTAATGATAAGTTTGTTGAGAATTCTCTGACAGTCCAGTGGTTCGGACTTGGTGCTTTCACTGCTGAGGGCCCAGGTTCAATCCCTGGCTGGTGAACTAAGATTTTAGGCACCTTTGTATTTAATTTTCTGATATTCTATTCATAATTTTCCAAAGTGCAGTATGCATATTTTGCTTTATAAAAGTATTGCTTTCAAGCTCTTTGGCATTCCCATATTTAAAAGGTGGGGGTCTGATTTCCCGGTTCTTGAATATGGGCCAGACTTACAAATAGAATGTGCTTCATTGTTGATGTGCTGTTTCCGAGGCTAGGCCATTACCAGCATTGTTGCTTCCACATTATTTTCTTTTGGATGCCCCATAATAGGAAAGTCAACTGCTGTGTCTTGAGGAACTTGGGGAGAAAACATTTTGCTTTATTTTTAAGACAAATTCAGTTTTGTCGTAGGTTTACAGAACCATCAAAACACAATCTTAGGGAAAATAATTTTAAATAGAGTATTCCAAATGAAGGAAATAAAAACCATTTATTTCTTGAGTGTGGTGCGTAGTTCTGGTAACCATATATATATTTAGATTACATGACAAACTTATTGTTTGGATGATGTTGGGCAAGTTTGTCTAGCCTTCCTTTGCCTCAGTTTGCTCATTTGTCCACTTAAAATGCACAGTGTACACTTCAGGTTGTGAGGGTGAAATGTAAAACAGAGTTAAAAAGAGTACATACTACTCGATAAGGTGCTGGCATATCAAATTGTTATCACAGGTGTTATTAGACTTCAGTGCCATCATCATTAAAGATTATATGATTTAATTTTTTCAGTGTTTTAATAACATACTTTGTATGAATAGGTGGCACACAGTGATATATCACACTGTTCAGAGCCATTTTCAAAGTAATCCTTTATATTAAATTGCTGTTCTACCCACTGTTACTTCTCGAAAGTACAGTATTATGGGTTGAATTTTAGATACCAACGTGGGGATTGAAATATGTGTTGTCATTTCACAAAAATTAAATCTCCCAGTACTTTCTTGTCATCCTTTTGATTAATGATAAGTTTGTTGAGAATTCTCTGACAGTCCAGTGGTTCGGACTTGGTGCTTTCACTGCTGAGGGCCCAGGTTCAATCCCTGGCTGGTGAACTAAGATTTTAGGCACCTTTGTATTTAATTTTCTGATATTCTATTCATAATTTTCCAAAGTGCAGTATGCATATTTTGCTTTATAAAAGTATTGCTTTCAAGCTCTTTGGCATTCCCATATTTAAAAGGTGGGGGTCTGATTTCCCGGTTCTTGAATATGGGCCAGACTTACAAATAGAATGTGCTTCATTGTTGATGTGCTGTTTCCGAGGCTAGGCCATTACCAGCATTGTTGCTTCCACATTATTTTCTTTTGGATGCCCCATAATAGGAAAGTCAACTGCTGTGTCTTGAGGACACTTGGTCAGCCTGTGGAGAGGCCCACATGGAGAGCAACTAGTTTTCCCCCACCAAGGAACACCAACATACTAACGATGTCCAGGAGTCATCCCCAATCACCAT
The DNA here is from genome assembly GCA_022376925.1 of Tragulus kanchil. Lineage (NCBI taxonomy): Eukaryota > Metazoa > Chordata > Mammalia > Artiodactyla > Tragulidae > Tragulus > Tragulus kanchil. Next base: position 50,182,496 of record JAIOJX010000005.1, read on the forward strand.
AATGCAATGAGATGCTCAGAGCCACAACTCCTCTGCTGAGCTACTCCCAGATTGCTGACCAATTAAAAACTACATAAGGTTATATTTCTTATTTAAGCCACTGTGTTTGGTAGCAACAGATAGCTAAAAGGCACCAAGTCCAGATTTTTAAATGTATAAAAATATGTAGTGAAAAGTAGGTTTTCTTCCTGTGCCCATATTCTGCTCACCCAGCTCGTTTTAATTAGATGTGATTCCTGTAAGAAGTTTCTTGTATCATTCTAGAAATATTCTATTTCTTTACAACTATGTGCATATCTATCAATGTGTATTTTCTGCAGGTGTTATACATACACTGTTGTATTTTGAAATTTTTTCTTAATATTGTATCTTGGAGATTGTTCCATATCAGTATGAAATAGATCTGGCCAGTTCTTTTTAATGGCTATAATGATCCATTCTGATAGTATTATAACTTGAGTAATGAATTTCCTACTTTTTGACATTTAGATGGTTTACATAGATGCTTTAGGAGTACCTTAATATACATGTTATTTGCCATCTGTATATGTTTATAATTTAGTTCTAGAAATAGAACTGCTGGCTGAAAGAGGCATAGGCATGGTAAATCCTTTTTTTTTTTTTTTTTATCTTTTGGAGGGTAGGGTAGGGAGGGAGGGGGATGGGCGGGCCACTTCCACTGGTCTTTCATTTCTCTTTGTTCTTTGGCTCCTGTGGGCCTCCCATCGCGGTGGCCACTGTTGTCGCAGAGCACCGGCTCTGGGCGCAGGCGGGCCAGAGCTCTGGCTCGGTAATTGGACACATCAGTCCAGCCGCTCCGCGGCACGTGGGATCTTCCCAGGCCAGGGATCGAACTGGCGCCCCTTGCAGTGCAAGGCAGTGTCTTTACCCACTGGAACACCAGGGGAAGCCCGACATGGTAAATCTTTATACAGATTAGCAAACTTGTCCATGTAAGCACTTTACCAGTTCTTATTTCCTTCAGAACTGAATGAACATGTTCCTTTAATACATCCTTAAAAATTCAGAGTATAATCAGGGTGTTCTTTATCAATCTGACTTATGAAAAGTAAAATCTTATTGAAAATCTACATTACATTTAAATTTATGTGCCATAAATTACTCGGATGGAGTAAACTATTTTCTGAGGGAAGTAAATTATTACCAAAATTCATTCTAAGGGGAGAAAACTCTGCGTCGTTTAATGCTTATATTAGAAATAGAACAGGTTATGAAAAAGCCTCCTCTCCATAAGAGTAATAATCTATGATGACTTCTCTTGGAAATATACCAGATTTGTGAACAGCAGATTATTCCAAGATAAGTAAACCAGTGAATAATGTAGGAGAAAAAAAACCCTTCTATATTCTTTTCTTTAAAACTGTCTCACATTGATATCATAACCCAGCAAGGAAAGGAGAAAGAAAAAGAAATAAGCACAAACCAGGGACCAGGGACACGCATATGACTGATCTGGGAACATAAATGTCTGTGAACAACAAAACTCTGTAAAACCTTTAAAATAAAAAAATTAAAAAAAAAAGAAATAAGCACAAAACTTAAAAGTATAGATTAATACTATTCATGACTATTGTGAAAAAAGCCCTGAGTGAAATATTTGGAAATAAATTTAGTAACATTAATAATCAAAAATAGGGTTAATTCTGGGAGTGCAAGGATGGTTCATTCTTACAAAATCTATAATTTGGATCCATAATAATAAAAGAGCAAGATACTGAAACAACTTCCACTAAGGAAAATAGATATATGTTTCCTTAATATGATCTGTCTCTTTCATCTCTAACGCCAGTATCATATTTTATAGATAAAATAGAGAAATAATTTAACACTGCCTTTGTTGAGGGGCTTTCTTGGTGGCTCAGAGAGTGAAGAATCCACTTGCAACGCAGGAGACACAAGTTCCATCTCTAAGATGGGTAGATCCCTTGGAGAAAGGAATGGCTACCCGCTCCAGTATTCTTGCCTGGAGAATGGGGACGGGAGCCTTGAGGGCTATAGTCCATGAAGTTGCAAAGAGTCAGACATGACTGAGCAACTAAGCACACACACACCTTTGCTGTGTCTTTTGTGGAAAACCTCAAGAAGATGAAGTCAATACTGTTGTAAACAAATAATATATTAGCTGAATTTAACATAAAAATGTTGAGCTGCTTAAATTAATAGATAGTATAAACTAAGTCTAATTTACAATAGTAAGCAAAAAGATATAATAATTTTTGGACAGACACTGTTTTCTTATTCTTATTTTCTGCAATCTCTCCCCCACTGGCCCCCTTTCATATTTCCTGTTTTTATTTAAACATTCTTTTTGTTTGCTCTTGTTTTTATTTTTGTTTGTTGTCTCTATCCTCCCATTGTTATGTGATTTTATATGTTCGTTACTTTGATCTGTAAGAGTAATTTAATACCAGAAACATTATGGATATCAAGATTACGGTGCATATATAAAATATATCTAATATTATAATTTACAATTGTTGCTTACATCAAAAAGCACAAAAATAAGCTATTTGTGGTCTAATTTTTTGTTCTTTACAGATGCAGGAAAATGCCTAAATTTCCATCTTGTTGGTGTGTTTTGTTCATTTTAAATCATGCTTCTAGTTTTGAGAACCATTCTTGATATTTATTTCTCAGAAATATGATAGTCAAAATAAATACTTTGATAAATGATTATTTAAGTCATTCTGCTTCAGTCAAAGTAGCAAAGCCAGAATAATTTAATTTCCCAGAAGAATAACAACATAAAAATCAGTGGTAATTCTTTGTAACATTAGCCTTTACTTCTATTTCTCTCACTTTGAAATCATTTGTTGCCTTTAGCGGGATCATATTTCTTGAGTTTTACTTTAATAGTAATTTTGCTAGTGTAAAAAGTTACTATATAATGGGACAAGTAATGTCATACTCTGTCAAGCTAATGTTCTCTTAAAAGTTGTTGATGATAACAAAATAAAATGAAGGGTATATGTAATTTTGAAAGACCTTAACATTACTGTGTATCTTTATTTAAGTTCAAAACATGCTCATATTGTTTCTATCACCAGTATTTTTTTCTAACGGTACAGCACAAAGAGCTATATTATGATGTGAGACTATGAAAAGGTGAATTTACGGTTAGTTTCCAAATCTGCTCTAGAGTTTATTACCATCTGGTCTCTTTAGAGACTATTATAATTATTCATGGAAGTGTTCTCAGCACACAAAAAAGGATGGTTTGTGTATTGGCAGAAAGCAAGAAATACCAGTGGCTTAAACCACATGTTATCTTAGGCAGGGGGAATGAAATGAAGGACTAATTGCGAATCAGTAGTAGTTATGAGATTTGTTTCAATATTGTCAGAATTTCATTCATTAAGAACAATATTGTACAAGAAAAACTGAAGATAGTAGAAATACAATAACTCCATTGGCATATTTTATTTTCATTTTAATCAGTGAAATGTTAGAATGGTCTCAAATCTTGATGTAAACCCCAGAAATCAAATGACAAATATATGTCAAAGTTGAAAACTTTTAAAATATAAACAAAAACATTCATGTTAAAATAATTATAATGATGAACACTGGAATAATGCTTTTATTAAAGATATTTGTCTTGAATTTAATGCAGACATTATTTTAAATAGTTTTTACATATGTTCTGGACTTAACTTTTATCATTCTCAAGGAGTAGAAGTATTTTACAGTGTTTTAAGCTTAGGTTGATTTAATAGTAAAAAGATAAAAAGAAATATCTTTTCACTTTTCCATTCTCAGAGTTGGAGAGAGGTCTATAAAAAAGGAGATGACAGGTCAAAAAATTGAATTCATCTATTTTTATTCAGCAATTTTAAATGAAAAATGCCTGGTAGGCTGGGAATATACAGGAAATTTAAATTTGTGATTGAGAATAAGAAATGCATTTGTGGTTTAAGAAAGAAATACCAGCATGTCACATTAAAGTTATGTTATCTACAGTATTGTACAGTTTGCAGGAAAATGTATTACATCAGGGGGTATGTTGCACTTTAGAGAGCTAGTGTAGAGATGTGGATGAAGAGAATAACTCCATAGAAGGAACGAGCATTAATAATCCAGTCAGAGAGGACGAATTTTGCTGTCTCGCATGTAACATAAAACAGATGTTATGTTCTATTAAAAACCTCCTTAACTAAAATGAATGTTTAGATCACTGGTCAATAGGAAAAACATGAACAATGGCAATGTAATAATGATTTTGAAAATTTATTCCATTTGTCAGTATTGGTGCTAGGGAGAGTGAAGGGAAGCTTGCTAAATGTTATATTTTGGATATCTTAATTTAGAAAGTTGAAAGGCTACAGTGAACTATATTAATTTTAATTTATTTTACAAATTTAAGCTCTTTTCTTTCTCAGAAATTGTAAAAACCAACAAGAGACTTAGAAACTATGAGTTTGTATTTAATAAGTCTGTATAGGTGATTTAAATATATCTAAAAGTGTTTAATTAATTAAATGAATGCTGGAAACAGTTAAGTAGTTGGCAATGGAAAGAAGACATGTGGAGAAAAGGCCACTAGGGATGTTACCACAAGGTGCTAGATATCTTTTCTATTTTTTTTTTTTAAAGATTTACGTTTTTTTCCTCAGTATTTTTTCCATTAAAATTTTTTTAAGTGTAAAGTACATACAATAAAATTGACCTTCTTAATGTACAGTTGTATAAATTCTGACACATGCACACAATCATCTAGCCACTACCAGGAACAAGATATATTTTAGTTCCCGTACCCGAAATGTCCCCTGTGCTCTTTCGTAGTCAACCTTTCCTCCACCTCAGCTCTTAGCAATCACTGCTCTGTTTTTGTTGGCAGATACAGACCTATCTTTTCACTTTTCCATTCTCAGAGTTGGAGAGAGGTCTATAAAAAAGGAGATGACAGGTCAAAAAATTGAATTCATCTATTTTTATTCAGCAATTTTAAATGAAAAATGCCTGGTAGGCTGGGAATATACAGGAAATTTAAATTTGTGATTGAGAATAAGAAATGCATTTGTGGTTTAAGAAAGAAATACCAGCATGTCACATTAAAGTTATGTTATCTACAGTATTGTACAGTTTGCAGGAAAATGTATTACATCAGGGGGTATGTTGCACTTTAGAGAGCTAGTGTAGAGATGTGGATGAAGAGAATAACTCCATAGAAGGAACGAGCATTAATAATCCAGTCAGAGAGGACGAATTTTGCTGTCTCGCATGTAACATAAAACAGATGTTATGTTCTATTAAAAACCTCCTTAACTAAAATGAATGTTTAGATCACTGGTCAATAGGAAAAACATGAACAATGGCAATGTAATAATGATTTTGAAAATTTATTCCATTTGTCAGTATTGGTGCTAGGGAGAGTGAAGGGAAGCTTGCTAAATGTTATATTTTGGATATCTTAATTTAGAAAGTTGAAAGGCTACAGTGAACTATATTAATTTTAATTTATTTTACAAATTTAAGCTCTTTTCTTTCTCAGAAATTGTAAAAACCAACAAGAGACTTAGAAACTATGAGTTTGTATTTAATAAGTCTGTATAGGTGATTTAAATATATCTAAAAGTGTTTAATTAATTAAATGAATGCTGGAAACAGTTAAGTAGTTGGCAATGGAAAGAAGACATGTGGAGAAAAGGCCACTAGGGATGTTACCACAAGGTGCTAGATATCTTTTCTATTTTTTTTTTTTAAAGATTTACGTTTTTTTCCTCAGTATTTTTTCCATTAAAATTTTTTTAAGTGTAAAGTACATACAATAAAATTGACCTTCTTAATGTACAGTTGTATAAATTCTGACACATGCACACAATCATCTAGCCACTACCAGGAACAAGATATATTTTAGTTCCCGTACCCGAAATGTCCCCTGTGCTCTTTCGTAGTCAACCTTTCCTCCACCTCAGCTCTTAGCAATCACTGCTCTGTTTTTGTTGGCAGATACAGACCTCCTTGGTTGGTGTGCCAAGACCATAAGGCTCTGATTGCTCTCTTTCCTGGGACATTTCTTAATATTATTTATACAGCTGGTAGACTTAAGGCATGAGGTAACTGTCTCTCCCAAGACAAAGAGCAGACTTAGTTACTGTTTGCTATAAAATTGGTAGATTCCCCAAGCTCACCTGCCAGTGCAAACCCAGTGCATATATAGCATCCCTCTGAACCCATATCCTGTTACCTCCATAGGACTTGGGGTAAGGGGAACTGGTGCAAATAGGCCATGTTCAGGTGCCTTGCCTTAAGTAAGATAAAGGCTTTTCCTTTGACCCCCGGAGTCTCTTGTCCTCTGTCAGTGATTTAGTATCAGACTTTTTTTTTATTAGCTTTTTTTTTTCTTTTAAAGATTTATTTATTTGTTTATTTTTGGGCGGGGGTCGGGTTGGGGAGGGAGGGGAGCGGATGGGCCACTTCTATTGGTCTTTCATTTCTCTATTTTCATCCGTCTTTGTTCTTTGGCTCCTATGGGCCTCCCATTGTGGTGGCGTTTGTCGTTGCAGAGCACCGGCTCTGGGCGCATGCGCTCCAGAGCTCCGGCTCAGTGATTGGACACATCGGTCCAGCCACTCCGCGGCACGTGGGATCTTCCCAGGCCAGGGATCGAACCGGCGCCCCTTGCGCTGCAAGGTGGTGTCCTTACCCACTGGACCACCAGGGGAAGCCCTTTTTATTAGCTTTTAAAACAAGATAAAATCAAATCCCATATCTCATAGTTTTCTGTTTCTACAGCTTTACCTTTTCCAGTGTTTCATATTGACAGTACCAGCTTCTGACCAAAAAACCTATGTGTTTTTCAAGCCAGTTATTGGGATCTACAAAGGTCTTGCTTAGTTGGCTTTTTGTGTGAAAACTGCCTTCTCCACACCTGACTTGGTGCAAAGCCAATGAACTGCTGTCTCTGAAGGGAGTTGCAGTCAAAGACTCATCCCACCTGGCCAGCCATTCTCATTCTTAGGCATGTCAGTATTCCTAGGCCAAGCACCTTCGTTTGGAGAGCCCTTTGTCTGGACACCTCTTTGTCTGAGGCTTTCATTGAGGTCTGGCTTAGATGTCTCTGTCAAGACCTTCTTATCAGGGAAGCGAAAGAACTTTGAAGACACCTTTCTGTTCTTTTGAATTAGTATTCAATACTTCACTACATCTAGCTCTCCCCCTACTATCTTACTGCAGATTCAGGGTCTTAAAACTGGTAGGGCCTTTTATAGATTTGGGATAATAGTTTGTGCTTTTATCTGATACTTAAGAACTTTGCTTAATTGAGAGTCAGAGCGAGATTCTTCTGTATTTTATTCTAGAAATTTCATTGTTTGAATTCTTACCTTTAGGTCTTTGTTCCATGATGAGTTAATTTTTGTGTTTGTGAAATGAGATATGGAATATATATTTTTTTAATCCTCACTCTGGTATATGGGTATCCACTTGTTCCAACCATTACCCTTTCCTGAAATCTCTTTAAATCACTTTAATTGCCTTTGTACTTTTTTCGAAAATCAATTATATGGTTATTTTCCTGTACTGTATGTTCTGTTCCATTGATCTCTATGTCTATCCTGTTTCCAACATGCTGTCGTGATTACTGTAGCTTTATAGTAACCCTTGATGTATTTGTTTTCTGTGGTCTCTATAATCAAGTTAAGATGAATCTAAAAGTTTAAATTATTAGATTTCACAGGTAGAAATTTTCTTACTTTTATATTCATGTGCATGCATGTTCAGTTACTTCAGTCATATCTGTCTCTGCAATCCTGTTGGCTGTAACCTGCTAAGCAAGAATAATGTTGTGGGTTGCCACTCCCACTTCCAGAAAATCATCCCAAACAAAACCGGGTCTCCTGAATCGCAGGCAGATTCTTTTAATCACTGAATCACTGGGAAAGCGCCTTTGTAGTCATAAACATCTCAAATTTTCACTATTGAATTCTGATTTTATGTACATATTAAAAATTGTTTTCAATGCCCAAAGTACTGTTAACTTAAAGTTGAAGAGAATTCTGTAATAGTAACCTTAGTTAATAGTAATAAGTAGAAAAATTAAATAGAACAAGAAAAACTTACACATGTTGCTAATTGTCACTGCTTTTTTAAAAAGTTTATTTTTAGTGAGACTACTTTATTTTCATAATGATTTAAGGCCAAGCACCTTCATTTACATGTCTCTGTCAAGACCTTCTTATCAGAAGCGAAAGAACTTTGAAGACACCTTTCTGTTCTTTTGAATTAGTATTCAATACTTCACTACATCTAGCTCTCCCCCTACTATCTTACTGCAGATTCAGGGTCTTAAAACTGGTAGGGCCTTTTATAGATTTGGGATAATAGTTTGTGCTTTTATCTGATACTTAAGAACTTTGCTTAATTGAGAGTCAGAGCGAGATTCTTCTGTATTTTATTCTAGAAATTTCATTGTTTGAATTCTTACCTTTAGGTCTTTGTTCCATGATGAGTTAATTTTTGTGTTTGTGAAATGAGATATGGAATATATATTTTTTTAATCCTCACTCTGGTATATGGGTATCCACTTGTTCCAACCATTACCCTTTCCTGAAATCTCTTTAAATCACTTTAATTGCCTTTGTACTTTTTTCGAAAATCAATTATATGGTTATTTTCCTGTACTGTATGTTCTGTTCCATTGATCTCTATGTCTATCCTGTTTCCAACATGCTGTCGTGATTACTGTAGCTTTATAGTAACCCTTGATGTATTTGTTTTCTGTGGTCTCTATAATCAAGTTAAGATGAATCTAAAAGTTTAAATTATTAGATTTCACAGGTAGAAATTTTCTTACTTTTATATTCATGTGCATGCATGTTCAGTTACTTCAGTCATATCTGTCTCTGCAATCCTGTTGGCTGTAACCTGCTAAGCAAGAATAATGTTGTGGGTTGCCACTCCCACTTCCAGAAAATCATCCCAAACAAAACCGGGTCTCCTGAATCGCAGGCAGATTCTTTTAATCACTGAATCACTGGGAAAGCGCCTTTGTAGTCATAAACATCTCAAATTTTCACTATTGAATTCTGATTTTATGTACATATTAAAAATTGTTTTCAATGCCCAAAGTACTGTTAACTTAAAGTTGAAGAGAATTCTGTAATAGTAACCTTAGTTAATAGTAATAAGTAGAAAAATTAAATAGAACAAGAAAAACTTACACATGTTGCTAATTGTCACTGCTTTTTTAAAAAGTTTATTTTTAGTGAGACTACTTTATTTTCATAGATGTTTTAATCTCTATAGATTTTCCCAGCAGCTGAACCGAGAACAAGAATTTTAAAACAAATGGCCAATTTGTGACATACTCTTGCAAGGATGGCAGGGGGTGATTCAGGGAAGACAAAGCAGCTAATAAAAAGTCATTAGGTCTACCATCACAATAGGTTACTGAGACTTTATCCTGTGGGGAAATTTTGAGAAAAATCAGTGTTGAAATAGGTTTCAGAATTAACTCACGGGAACTCAAGAACTTTTCCTGTTACTGATTGTGGAGCACGATTTAGAAGATTGTGGGCCTCCCTAGTGCTCAGGTGGGCACATTAGCTTTCACCAGTTCAGAAGAAAATCCCTCAGGGATCAGAGAGGAAACTTCTAGCTTTTAGAAACCTTGAGCCAGAGGAAATTGTTCCAAAGAATATGGGAGGGGCACTGATAGCATCTAATGTGTGCCCTATGACTTTTAAGTCCCTTTTCTGAGTTATCATAATAAATAGCTTTAAACAGATCATCCCTATAATATGTTCAAAATAAATTAGATTGCACTTTCTGTTTTTATGTGTCTGTCTCCACTTTTTTATTCATTAAGTTTTTGTGTATTTATCCTTGTCACACTATTTGCTTAAGTTAAACAGCTTATTAACTATGCACTTGGAAATATTGTTGTATATTCCCTCTTCAGGTCATGTTAAAATGTTAAATAATCAAAGATGATATATAAGATGGGAAATCAGCATATAATACATTTTCAATATCTTTAGCCATCGGAAGAGTGCAAGAGTTAAAAACATGAGAAACATTACATGTATATTTAACTTTTAAAGAAGTAATGTTGTGGGTTGCCACTCCCACTTCCAGAAAATCATCCCAAACAAAACCGGGTCTCCTGAATCGCAGGCAGATTCTTTTAATCACTGAATCACTGGGAAAGCGCCTTTGTAGTCATAAACATCTCAAATTTTCACTATTGAATTCTGATTTTATGTACATATTAAAAATTGTTTTCAATGCCCAAAGTACTGTTAACTTAAAGTTGAAGAGAATTCTGTAATAGTAACCTTAGTTAATAGTAATAAGTAGAAAAATTAAATAGAACAAGAAAAACTTACACATGTTGCTAATTGTCACTGCTTTTTTAAAAAGTTTATTTTTAGTGAGACTACTTTATTTTCATAGATGTTTTAATCTCTATAGATTTTCCCAGCAGCTGAACCGAGAACAAGAATTTTAAAACAAATGGCCAATTTGTGACATACTCTTGCAAGGATGGCAGGGGGTGATTCAGGGAAGACAAAGCAGCTAATAAAAAGTCATTAGGTCTACCATCACAATAGGTTACTGAGACTTTATCCTGTGGGGAAATTTTGAGAAAAATCAGTGTTGAAATAGGTTTCAGAATTAACTCACGGGAACTCAAGAACTTTTCCTGTTACTGATTGTGGAGCACGATTTAGAAGATTGTGGGCCTCCCTAGTGCTCAGGTGGGCACATTAGCTTTCACCAGTTCAGAAGAAAATCCCTCAGGGATCAGAGAGGAAACTTCTAGCTTTTAGAAACCTTGAGCCAGAGGAAATTGTTCCAAAGAATATGGGAGGGGCACTGATAGCATCTAATGTGTGCCCTATGACTTTTAAGTCCCTTTTCTGAGTTATCATAATAAATAGCTTTAAACAGATCATCCCTATAATATGTTCAAAATAAATTAGATTGCACTTTCTGTTTTTATGTGTCTGTCTCCACTTTTTTATTCATTAAGTTTTTGTGTATTTATCCTTGTCACACTATTTGCTTAAGTTAAACAGCTTATTAACTATGCACTTGGAAATATTGTTGTATATTCCCTCTTCAGGTCATGTTAAAATGTTAAATAATCAAAGATGATATATAAGATGGGAAATCAGCATATAATACATTTTCAATATCTTTAGCCATCGGAAGAGTGCAAGAGTTAAAAACATGAGAAACATTACATGTATATTTAATTAGCTAAAATTTTGAAGTGATGACAGCAGTAAGTGCTGGTGAGAATGCAGAAGAACTGTCTCTCTCATACATAGCTGGTGGAAATGTAAAATGACACAGCCACTCTGGAAACAGCTTGGCAGTTCTTTAAAAGTTGAACATACATTTTCATGACTCAGCAGTCACATTCCTAAGCATTTGTCATAGAGAAATGAAAACTTACATCCCTGCAAAAACTTCCTACAGTATATTCATAGCACTTTATTTGTTATTACCTCAAATTGGAAACAGTCCAAGTAACCTTCATCAAATGAATGGATAAATTGTGATACATCTGTGCAGTGGAATACTGCTCAGCTTTAAAAAGGAATGAAATATTGCTGCAGATTTTAAGGGTGTCACACTGAGTGAAAAAAGCCAATCACAAATGGCTGTATTCTGTGTGATTCCGGTTCGACAATATTCTTGTAATTAAAAAAAATTATAGTCTTGAAATACATTACAGTGGTTGTCAGAGGTTTAGAGATGACAGTGAAAGATGGGTAGTGTGAATAGAGATTATTTGCACAAAGGACTGTCTTGGTGGTGATGGAACATCTTGATTGTGATAGTGGTTGTACACATCTAAGATTTCACCAGTTGTACACACACTCACACAAACAAGAATGCATGTGAAAACTAGTGAAATCTGAATGGAGTCTATAGTATTGTACCGATGTCAGGTTCCTGGATTTGAAAATAACTACGGTTATGTAATACATTATCTTTAGGCGAAGCTGCTGAAGGTAATGTAGGAGCCTTCTATTTTTTGCAACTTCTTGTGAATCTGAAATTAGTATTTAGTCACTCAGTATGTTCTGTTTATTGGTATTCTTCTGCATCTTGTATCTAAGCTGATTCTTCATTGTAGAATACTCCTATGATATGTACTTTTAATTTTTTTTTTTAAGTTAGGGCTTAGAAGACTATGAAACTAACTGTATGAAAATTAATTCTGTAAAGTGTTTTTCCCTTGTCAGCTTTTTAACCTTTTCACAGAATTTCAGGATTGCAAATATAAATAAAATAGTTTCATTTTTAAACAATACTTTATAGACTAAATTAGAGGACATTCATGATTTCTTCAGAATTCTAGGCTTTAAATTGAAGTTTTGGGTGGCCACTCATCTCAATGGTATAAACTGATAATCTTCCCTGAGTGTAACTTTTTTTTTTCCCGATTGACAAGTTTATGCCCATTTCATGTATCTCGGCTTAAATGTGACTTTACTGTGGAGATCTTACCTCTGATACTTCTCTACCCCAAAATCTATGTTTGGTGCTAGTCAGATAAATGCTTCTATACCAAGTTGAATTCATTTTACATATGGACAAAGTGACCAGCAGTAGCTTTTGGTATAAAATTTCAGAATATATCCTAAATCTTCAGTGCATTAATAAATTATTCAAACATGAGACCACCCAAGCCATTCTGGTGATACTTAACAGAGATGTATTTGTAACTTGTAAAAGAATAATCACTCCCTGAGTATGAGATCAATTGCTGTTCATTTTATGCACCTAAAGATAAATCACTTTTTCAGATTTTGCAGACTTTTCCTTTTCCTGAAAAAAATGATTTATTAAAGTGGAGGTTCCTTTACTATATCAATGCTAGCTTCCTCTTTCTTTATAATACTTATATACTAAGCAGCCCAGAGGCCAACAGTAAGTAGTCTTATCTCTTCTGTTCTTTATTTCGATGTTATTTTTAAACCAGTTGATGAAATTCCCCTCCATTTTGAAGGGCCATTTTTCATCTACCTATGAGGAATTTAAACTATTTGATCTGATATTAATGTATTCTATTACTATAAATTGTCTTTGATAAAAAATATATGTCAGTTTATATTTATTAAGTATAATTCAGTATACTAACACACATATATGGAATCTAGTAGGACGGTCTTGATATCACACACAGGGAACTCATGAAAAAAAAGACAGAGCATAAACATAGGGACATCGTGGCGAATAAATAGGGAGGGGGAAGCATGGAGGAAGTAACAAGGAAACCTATAGTGTTATGTGTGGAAAAGATAGCTAGTGTCACAGTGCTAAGGGAATAGGAGTGCTTACAATGGCTTGGGGCAAAAATCTGGAGGGGTGGGATGGGGGGATCTGGGTGGGTGGGGACCAGAGATATGCATATGACTGATCTGGGAACATACATGTATATGAACAACAAAACTCTGTAAAACCTTTAAAATAAAGAATAAAAAAAAAAAAAAAAAAGTATAATTGTAGGATTCAGATCTATTGACCAGAAAATAATTAGTGTTTTGTGGTATGAGGAAAAGAAAAAGGTATAAAGTAATGGTTAATTATCTGACGAAATGTTTTCAATGTTTTATCGTATATCTGAATTTTACTTTGTCTGTATTATATGAGGAAAAAATTGGTTGTTTCCATATATTCTCATAAATTTTTTGACAGTTTGAGAAGTATGACAGTTTTCATTTCTGTACCTAGTGACTTTTCATTCTTATATTGTTTAAGCCAAGTTTCAAAAGATATATTCTGGCTCCTAGTTTGGGAACTTTGACTAATTACTATTCAAAACTGTAAGCTGGAATTCCCTGGTGGTCCAGTGGGTAAAGAGTCCACCCTGCAGTGCAAGGGGCGCCGGTTCGATCCCTGGCCTGGGAAGATGCCATGTGCCACAGAGTAGCTGGGCTGGTGTGTCCAATTACGAGCTTGCGTTCTGAAGTGCATGCGCCCAGAACTGGTTCTCTGCAACGAGAGAGGCCACTGCAGTAGGAGGCCCACAGAGGCCAAAGAATAAAGATGGTTGAAAATAAATAAATTTAAAAACCCATAAAAAAGAGGCCAAAATTTAAAAAGAAATTATAAGGAAATAGATCTTTTATGAAAATGATGTCATATGTATTATTTGTTCTGATATACTGAGTAGAAATCCGGATTATCTTGGGAACGCTAGGATATATAATTTCAATGTATATACCTAGGTACATAGATTAAAGATCAGATCAGTAGATCAAAATAGAGTCAAGAAATAAACACACATAAAAATGAAAACTCAGGAAGAATATATATAAAACTGGCAACAAGTGGAGGAAAACTAAGTAATTGCTATTTGTAGGATACTTTTTTTTTACTCATGTGCTTTATTATTGTTTCAGTCACTTTTATAACAGATTGTGTATTACCAATTTTATTAAATACATATGTAATTTTGAAAAGTTAAAATGGAGTGGCAAATTTTTGTAGGAACAATTTATTTAATCAATATTTAGTTGTCCATTTGGAAAATATAATTATACCAGGATTAGCATGATCTGTAGAATAGTGGACACAGGTCTTTCAAATACTTCTTAAAAAATAGTACAACCTTCTTCCATAAGATATACTTCTTAATAACTAACTGTTCATTAGAAATATACCATTATCCTTTTTGTCAGAAATTTAAAATGAGACAAATTTTATGACTGGCCTGATTGATGAACATTTGTCTGCATTTTCTTTTCTTTTTTTTTTTTTTAAATTTAAATTTAAATTTAAATTTAAATTATTTATTTGGAGGGCGGGTTGGGAGGGAGGGGTGGGCCACTTCTATTGGTCTTTCATTTGTCTATTTTCATCCGTCTTTGTTCTTTGGCTCCTATGGGCCTCCCATTGTGGTGGCGTCTGTCGTTGCAAAGCGCCGGCTCTGGGCACATGCTCTCCAGAGCTCCAGCTCTGTGATTGGACACATCAGTCCAGCCACTCTGCTACACGTGGGATCTTCCCAGGCCATGGTGAAAGAGTCCCCCTGCAGTGCAAGGCGCGGTTCGATCCCTGGCCTGGGAAGATGCTGTCCACAGAGTAGCTGGGCTGGTGTGTCCAATTACGAGCTTGCGTTCTGAAGTGCATGCGCCCAGAACTGGTTCTCTGCAACGAGAGGCCAATGCAGTAGGAGGCCCACAGAGGCCAAAGAATAAAGATGGTTGAAAATAAATAAATTTAAAAACCCATAAAAAAGAGGCCAAAATTTAAAAAGAAATTATAAGGAAATAGATCTTTTATGAAAATGATGTCATATGTATTATTTGTTCTGATATACTGAGTAGAAATCCGGATTATCTTGGGAACGCTAGGATATATAATTTCAATGTATATACCTAGGTACATAGATTAAAGATCAGATCAGTAGATCAAAATAGAGTCAAGAAATAAACACACATAAAAATGAAAACTCAGGAAGAATATATATAAAACTGGCAACAAGTGGAGGAAAACTAAGTAATTGCTATTTGTAGGATACTTTTTTTTTACTCATGTGCTTTATTATTGTTTCAGTCACTTTTATAACAGATTGTGTATTACCAATTTTATTAAATACATATGTAATTTTGAAAAGTTAAAATGGAGTGGCAAATTTTTGTAGGAACAATTTATTTAATCAATATTTAGTTGTCCATTTGGAAAATATAATTATACCAGGATTAGCATGATCTGTAGAATAGTGGACACAGGTCTTTCAAATACTTCTTAAAAAATAGTACAACCTTCTTCCATAAGATATACTTCTTAATAACTAACTGTTCATTAGAAATATACCATTATCCTTTTTGTCAGAAATTTAAAATGAGACAAATTTTATGACTGGCCTGATTGATGAACATTTGTCTGCATTTTCTTTTCTTTTTTTTTTTTTTTTAATTAATTAATTAATTAATTTATTTATTTGGGAGGGGCGGGTTGGGGAGGGAGGGGGTGGGCGGGCCACTTCTATTGGTCTTTCATTTGTCTATTTTCATCCGTCTTTGTTCTTTGGCTCCTATGGGCCTCCCATTGTGGTGGCGTCTGTCGTTGCAAAGCGCCGGCTCTGGGCACATGCTCTCCAGAGCTCCAGCTCTGTGATTGGACACATCAGTCCAGCCACTCTGCTACACGTGGGATCTTCCCAGGCCAGGGCTCGATCCGGCGCCCCTTGCACTTCAAGGCGGTGTCCTTACCCACTGGACCACCAGGGAAGCCCCATTTGTCTGCATTTTCTTGTGTCATGGCCTTTGTACCTGTCAATGCAGGAGACATAAGAGATGTGGGTTCGATTCCTGGGTTGAAAAGATTGCCTGAGGAAGGCATGGAAACCAACTCCAGTATTCATGCTTGGAGAGTCCCATGGACAGAAGAGTCTGGTGGGCTGCACCATGAAGGGTTCCAGAGAGTTGATCATGACTGAAGCAACTTAGCATGCGCATACACATGACCTTTGTGGCATCCAGTGTTACAGTGTTCTACTTTCTCTTATAGAATACTAACACAATTATATTTGAAGCAATGTCCTGGTTAAGTTTTAATTTTAACTATGCTTTTGCCAAGGTTTTTTTTATACTTGCCATAATATATTGTGTGCACTGAAATAATTTTTGAAATCATTACTTTTGCTTCTTGCTGTCTCTGGTTTTGTTTTGCTGTTTGTGGCCTTTTCAGAGTTTTATATATACTTGGACTTACTTATTGGAAAGTCCACCATGTGTTAGCTTTCCTAATAATTTCACATGCCATATAGCTGCTTACATAATGCAAGTAACTTTTCTTGGGGTTTTGTATATTTATTTTTTTGTCTGTCATTTTATTGAAAATTATTTGACAGTAGTTTATGAACTTCTTAGTAAAGAAAAAATGCATGCTCAGTTTGTGCTGTTGTAGTTAATGATTGCTATATGTGTACTTTCAAATTTTTAAAAGCTCAGAGAACAGTAAAACATATACTTAGAATAAATGCTATCACTCCTTGGTGCCTTTAAAACTGTGCTTTAACTTTTTAAACCTTTGTTCTCATGCTACTTAAAAAAACAATTTTATTGAGGTATAATTCACATACCATACTTTTCATCATTGTAAGAGTGCAGTTCCGTGGTTTTCACTATATTAATAGATTTGTGTAGCTACCACCGTTGTTGATTTTGGTACTTTTTGACGGGGGGGTGGTTGGGGAGGGAGGAGGGCGGGCGGGCCACTTCTATTGGTCTTTCATTTCTCTATTTTCATCTAGCTTTGTTCTTTGGCCCGTGTGGGCCTCCCATTGCAGTGGCCTCTGTTGTTGCAGAGCACCGACTCTGGGCACACGTGCTCCAGAGCTCTGGCCTGGTAGTTGGACACATTGGTCCAGCTGCTCCATGGCACATGGGATCTTTCCAAGCCAGGGATCAAACCGGCGCCCCTTGCACTGCAAGGTGGTGTCCTTACCCACTGGACCACCAGGGAAGCCCTTGGTACGTTTTTATCACCTCAAAAAGAAACCCCATACTGTTTAGCTATCACTCCCTGGTTCTCCTTCATGCCCATTCCACATGAATTTTGGAGTTAGCTTACCCATTTCTACACAAAAATATAGTTTGGACTCTGATTATAATCAATGTGGGTATTATTGGCCCTATTAACAATGTGAAGTCTTCTCATTCTGAACAAATAGGATTTTAATTTTTTAATAACCATAATTTTTTTTTTGATCGATCTTTTGGCCTGTGTGGGCCTCCCATCACAGTGGCCTCTCTTGTTGCAGAGCACCGGCTCTGGGCGCATGCACTCCAGAGCACTGGCTCACAATTGGACACACTGGTCTAGCCAGTGCTCCGCACTCAGGATCTTCTCAGGCCAGGGATCAAACTGGTGCCCCTTGAACTGCAACACAGACTTCTTGTCAGACGGACTCTTTACCAGGGAAGTCCCAGGTGTTTTTTACATTTATTTAGATCTTTAAATTCTTTCATCGGTACATATGCATATTTTTTTTTTTTTGAAAATTATTTGACAGTAGTTTATGAACTTCTTAGTAAAGAAAAAATGCATGCTCAGTTTGTGCTGTTGTAGTTAATGATTGCTATATGTGTACTTTCAAATTTTTAAAAGCTCAGAGAACAGTAAAACATATACTTAGAATAAATGCTATCACTCCTTGGTGCCTTTAAAACTGTGCTTTAACTTTTTAAACCTTTGTTCTCATGCTACTTAAAAAAACAATTTTATTGAGGTATAATTCACATACCATACTTTTCATCATTGTAAGAGTGCAGTTCCGTGGTTTTCACTATATTAATAGATTTGTGTAGCTACCACCGTTGTTGATTTTGGTACTTTTTGACGGGGGGGTGGTTGGGGAGGGAGGAGGGCGGGCGGGCCACTTCTATTGGTCTTTCATTTCTCTATTTTCATCTAGCTTTGTTCTTTGGCCCGTGTGGGCCTCCCATTGCAGTGGCCTCTGTTGTTGCAGAGCACCGACTCTGGGCACACGTGCTCCAGAGCTCTGGCCTGGTAGTTGGACACATTGGTCCAGCTGCTCCATGGCACATGGGATCTTTCCAAGCCAGGGATCAAACCGGCGCCCCTTGCACTGCAAGGTGGTGTCCTTACCCACTGGACCACCAGGGAAGCCCTTGGTACGTTTTTATCACCTCAAAAAGAAACCCCATACTGTTTAGCTATCACTCCCTGGTTCTCCTTCATGCCCATTCCACATGAATTTTGGAGTTAGCTTACCCATTTCTACACAAAATATAGTTTGGCCTCTTATTATAATCATTGTGGGTATTATTTGCCCTATTAACAATGTGAAGTCTTCTCATTCTGAACAAATAGGATTTTAATTTTTTAATAACCATAATTTTTTTTGATCGATCTTTTGGCCTGTGTGGGCCTCCCATCACAGTGGCCTCTCTTGTTGCAGAGCACCGGCTCTGGGCGCATGCACTCCAGAGCACTGGCTCACAATTGGACACACTGGTCTAGCCAGTGCTCCGCACTCAGGATCTTCTCAGGCCAGGGATCAAACTGGTGCCCCTTGAACTGCAACACAGACTTCTTGTCAGACGGACTCTTTACCAGGGAAGTCCCAGGTGTTTTTTACATTTATTTAGATCTTTAAATTCTTTCATCAGAGTTTTATAGTGTA
This sequence comes from Tragulus kanchil, assembly GCA_022376925.1. NCBI lineage: Eukaryota > Metazoa > Chordata > Mammalia > Artiodactyla > Tragulidae > Tragulus > Tragulus kanchil. Next base: position 50,201,634 of record JAIOJX010000005.1, read on the forward strand.
AAAGTATGAGTTTTTTGTGTTAAAGGAAAGTATTTCCAAATATTTTCTTTTTTAAAAAAAAATTAATTAGTTCGTTTTTGGTTATGCTGGATCTCCATTGCTGTGTGCAAACTTTCTCTAGCTGCAGCAAGTGGGGGCTGCTCTTCATGGCAGTTCCTGGGCTTCTCCTTGCAGTAGTTTCTCTTGTTGTAGCACACAGGCTCTAGGGGCATAGGCTTTAGTAGTTGCTGCATGAGGGTTCAGTAGTTGTGGCTCATGGGCTTAGTTTCTCCACAGCATATGGTAACTTCCAGAAAAGGAATCAAACCTGTGTACCCTGCATTGGCTGGCAGATTCTTAGTGACTGGACCACCAAGGAAGTCCGTATTTTTTCTTTTTGGTGTCATTTTAAATTGAATTACTTTCTTAATTTCATTTTTGTATTGTTCATTCCAATGTATTGAGATATAATGGATTATTTAAATAATGGTCTTATATACTGTAGCCTGAACTCATTATGAGTGTTTTTGAACTAAGTTCTAGTATTTTTCAGTGAATTCCTTAGGATTTCCTGTGTACTAAATATGTTGTCTATTGGGTGGCCAAAAAGTTCATTTGGATTTTCCAGGTCATATAAAATCCAAACAAATTTATTGGTCAATGCAGTACAAAGGGCATACTGCTTCCTTTCCGATTTGGAAGCGGTTTGTTTGTTCATTTGTTTTGCTTAATTGCCTTGACTAATGCCTTTAGGCATCTAGTATAGTGTTGAAGAGAAGTGAGAAGAGTGGACATCCTTGTGTTCTTTGACTGAGGGCCACAGTATCCTGTCATTTACTATGATTTTTACTTTGGATTTCTCTTAAATGCCCTTTCTCATATTTTGGAACTTCCCATCTATTACTAGTTTGTTGAATATGTTTGATTTGAAATAGTGTTATATTTTGTCAGGTGCTTTTTCTGCATCTGTTGTCACAATCACTTGAGTTTTGTTTTCTATGCTATTGATATAGTGTAGAATGTTCATTGATTTTGAGATGTTAAGTCAACCTTGCATTCCTGGGATTAAATCTCATTGGTCATATTACATAATTGTCTTTATATGTTGCTAGATTCATTTTTGACCAGCATTTTACTAATGATTTTTATATCCTATTAATAAGAGATATTGGTCTATAGTTAATTTTTCTTATGATGTCTATGTTTTTGGTGTCATGGTAATACTGGCTCCATAAAATGAGTTACTCTGTTTTGTGAGGAATTGGTATTAATTCTTTACATGTTTGTTTTAATTCAGTGGTGAAGTCATCTGACCTTTCCTTGTGGGTAGTTTTAAATTACTAATTTAATCCTTCCACTAGTTATGTTGAGCTCTAAAGTTTACCTATTTTTTTTTGAGTCCATTTCAGAAGTTTGTGTCATTCTGCTCATTGTATCCTCCATCTTATCCAAGTTGCCTAGTTTCTTTTTATGTCTGTTTTTTCATTACGACAGCCATTTCAGGTCTCTTCTGAATATTTTCATGATACATCATTTCCTACCCTTTTACAGTCAGTCTGTTTGTAACTTTTAATGTAAGGTGTATCTCTTCCAGGTAGACATATCTTTCTGTAAAATTCAGTCCTTTGATGAGAAACATTTTAATTAGATTAAGTTTCATTGCATTTTAAAAGTTCTATTATTTTTTGAATCATAAATTCATTTCCCTTATTTTTATGTCATGATACATGTAATGAAAGCAGTTAAAGTGATTTATATTTGCATCAACACTGAATTTTAACCTTATAGAATAATGAATATAATAGTTATATCTTATAATGTGATATTCTGGAATGGAGAAATACTGTAATGTTAAATATAACCACAATTTTTTAGTTGAATTTATGTATCACTTAGATTTTTATTTTTCTCTGATAGTTTAAATGCTTATAGTGACATTTTGTTGCATATTGATAAATGCTTTTCAGGTATAATAGTATATAATGTTAACATGGATAGGCTTCATCCAGTGTAATTATTTAATTGCCTTCTAGTTAATGCAAGCTAGTCTAAATTTTCACTAATTTCCAGTCTCTAATCAGGTTATTTCTGAGATAAATTTCTTATATTTTATGTTTTTCCTTTTAAAAAAATCTTAAAAATTGAGAAGAGAACATTAAAACCACTTAAATGCAAATTGAAAGTGTTTCATAATGATTTAAAAAAGCAATCTTATTTTGAAATGTCTTATTTTGAAATGTCTAGTCTAGTGTATAGAATACAGTTTATAGTGTATAGAATTCCTTGTGTGCTCAGTCACTTCATTCATGTCGGACTCTTTACTACCCTATGCACTGTTTCCGCCCGGGCTTCTCTATTCGTGGGATTCTCCCAACAAGAATACTGGAATGGGTCTCCCTTTCCTCTTCCAGGAGATCTTCCCCACCCTGGGGTTGAACCCATGTCTTCAGCATGTCCTATATTGCAGGCAGATTCTTTACCAATGAGCCACCTAGGAAGTCCCTTAGGGCTTCCTTAGGAATTAAAAAAATAAAAGTTTTCTTGGATTCCATACATAAAAATATATTGAAAAGAAATAAGACTTTAAAAACATTGTTAATCCTTCTGCATTAAAAAAGATTTTCATTTTTCAAAAAATTCTAATTTCAAAAGGTTAAAAATATGTATTAACAGATTGGTATGTGAATTGTAATGCAAGTAAACCTTTGATTTTCTTTTTTAAATTTTTTTTTCTTTAATAAAAAATTTTTTTTTATATATTCTTACAGAGTTTTGTTGTTCACAGACATGTATGTTTCCAGATCAGTCATATACATATCCCTGTCCTCCTCCCTTCTTCTCCTCCCTTCCAGTCCCCCCATCCCACTCCTCCAGGTCTTCTCACCATGCCCGTGCAGAATCTTAATTGTTTCTACTGATTACTGTTAAACTTTAGTTTCATATGGAATAGGAAAAAGTGAACTCATCATTCTCTCAAGCATCTGGAGTAAGTTTACTGCCAGAGGCAAGCTCATAATTTCTATGTTCTTATCCACATAGCAAATCCTATGCTGCCTTGAGATGAATCACATGCAGATTCAGAAATATCTATCCTTTTTAAAACATAGCTGATAAATGCTTTTCAGGTATAATAGTATATAATGTTAACATGGATAGGCTTCATCCAGTGTAATTATTTAATTGCCTTCTAGTTAATGCAAGCTAGTCTAAATTTTCACTAATTTCCAGTCTCTAATCAGGTTATTTCTGAGATAAATTTCTTATATTTTATGTTTTTCCTTTTAAAAAAATCTTAAAAATTGAGAAGAGAACATTAAAACCACTTAAATGCAAATTGAAAGTGTTTCATAATGATTTAAAAAAGCAATCTTATTTTGAAATGTCTTATTTTGAAATGTCTAGTCTAGTGTATAGAATACAGTTTATAGTGTATAGAATTCCTTGTGTGCTCAGTCACTTCATTCATGTCGGACTCTTTACTACCCTATGCACTGTTTCCCGCCGGACTTCTCTATTCGTGGGATTCTCCCAACAAGAATACTGGAATGGGTCTCCCTTTCCTCTTCCAGGAGATCTTCCCCACCCTGGGGTTGAACCCATGTCTTCAGCATGTCCTATATTGCAGGCAGATTCTTTACCAATGAGCCACCTAGGAAGTCCCTTAGGGCTTCCTTAGGAATTAAAAAAATAAAAGTTTTCTTGGATTCCATACATAAAAATATATTGAAAAGAAATAAGACTTTAAAAACATTGTTAATCCTTCTGCATTAAAAAAGATTTTCATTTTTCAAAAAATTCTAATTTCAAAAGGTTAAAAATATGTATTAACAGATTGGTATGTGAATTGTAATGCAAGTAAACCTTTGATTTTCTTTTTTAAATTTTTTTTTCTTTAATAAAAAATTTTTTTTTATATATTCTTACAGAGTTTTGTTGTTCACAGACATGTATGTTTCCAGATCAGTCATATACATATCCCTGTCCTCCTCCCTTCTTCTCCTCCCTTCCAGTCCCCCCATCCCACTCCTCCAGGTCTTCTCACCATGCCCGTGCAGAATCTTAATTGTTTCTACTGATTACTGTTAAACTTTAGTTTCATATGGAATAGGAAAAAGTGAACTCATCATTCTCTCAAGCATCTGGAGTAAGTTTACTGCCAGAGGCAAGCTCATAATTTCTATGTTCTTATCCACATAGCAAATCCTATGCTGCCTTGAGATGAATCACATGCACAGCTTTATTGACTTTCACAGAAATATTCTAGTGCCTATGTGAGTTATTTTAGCTGGATAAATTGCGTCTCTGAACCTTAATACAATTCCTCTATAAGTAGTAAAGATCCTCCCATGACACAGTTCCTTTAGCCTTAATATGCTTTGATAATTATCCACAAAGTCCTAAAATAGGTATAAAGAGAATTACTGTTTTTAAATGAATGTCACCTCAGGCTTCCCTGGTGGTCCAGTGGGTAAGGACACCACCTTGCAGTGCAAGGGGTGCCCATCCGATCCCTGGTCTGGGAAGATCCCACGTGCTGCGGAGTTGCTGGACCGATGTGCCCAACTAACCGAGTTGGAGTTCTGGAGTGCGTGTGCCCAGAGCTGGTGCTCTGCAGCGAGAGAGGCCGCTGCGATAGATGGCTCACACAGGCCAAAGAGTGAAGATGGATGAAAATAGATAAATGAAAGACCAAAAGAAGTGGCCCGCCTGCCCGCCTCCCTCCCCAACCACCCCCGCAAAAAAAGCTTAAAAAAAAAAAAAAAGGAACCAATAGAAGTGGCCAAAACAAAAAAAAAATGAATGTCACCTCTTATCAAAAACATGATAAACTTCAATTCTTCTGTGGTTATTTAGAGCTGATGACATGTATTTATATACTCTTATGGAAAACTTTATAAACATATGGAATGATAAAAACAGTCAGAGGTCTGATGAGAACTCACAAAGTAGAAGGTCTGCTCCATTCTCTGCCATGAAGTAGCTGAGTGATGTTAGGCAAGTGATACAATTTAAATAACTAATAATTTAATAATGCTTAATAGTTAATTAAATATGATTATAAATTAAATAATTATTTTCGACTTGATTTCTAAGGCATCTCCCCATTTTCATGTACATTTTTTACTTTTGGCCACTTTTATTGATTTTTTGTTTGTTTATTTTCGTCTGTCTTTATTCTTTGGCCTGTGTGGGTCTCCCACTACAGTGGCCTGTCTCGTTGCAGAGAGGTCAAGCACATGGCTCAGGGCACATGTGCTCCAGAGTCTGGCTTGTAATTGGACACACCGTTCCATCTGCTCTGTGGTACGTGGGATCTTCCTGGGCCAGGGATTGAATCGGTGCCCACTGCATTACCCACTGGACCACCAGGGAAGTCTTTGGTTTTTTAAACTAAGTAAAAATCACTGTTATCTCAAAGGGAAAGATCTATTTGCAAGTTCACCTTGAGTTACTAGGTATATTATTCCTTCTCACTTTTCATTCATTGTTTCTGTTGTATGTTATTACAGTTATGGTATACATTTGTATACCATAATGCATTGATTAAGTTCAAGTAAAAGACTCGGTAAATCACTGAAACTTCACTACAGGTTACAGTTACCCAGCATTAAGAGAAAGTGTCATACAGCGTATCAGTAGCCTGGTGAAAGCTCAAGAATTTAGAGTACAGTTTCTTTTTTTGGCCACGGCCATATGTGGGATCTTAGTTCCCCATTGAATGAATTGTGGAGTCTTAATCACTGGATTGCCAGGATAAGTATAGCTTTCACACTATCATAATGTCAAAAACTGTAGGGCAAACCATCATAAGTCAAGGACTGTTTGTATTACTATACCAATGAATAATCTTTCACTTTGGAACAAAAGCTGCATGAAGATCAGTTTCTAAATTTGGGTATTACTCTCCTGTGATGCTCTTTGCTGGCACTAGTAACATCCAGCTGTTACTGTATTGCCCCTTGAGGATTGGTGCTCAAAGTAGCAGCACTAAGATACTGCTCTTGCTTCTGTTTTTGTCACGAGTAATAAATTCTTTGTTTCAGTCCAAAGGTGTCCTGTCCTTCTGTCAGTGTGTCTGTGTATATGCTCAGATATAGAAAAAGGGAGAAAGAGATGGACAGGTAAACACTGGCTGACTACTTTGTTAGCATGTACCTACAGTTAAATAGCAGCCCCTTGATGGTTTTTGAATTAACAGTTGTTTATAGAAGTGAAGGACTCATGGTTAGTAAGTAGCAGACCTGCAATTTGAACCTAGACATTATGTAGGTAGATAATATAATCAAAAATATCATGCTAATGGCTCGAATTTGGTGTGAGCAGACGGAATAAGTATTTTATATCACATATGCATATTTTTATATATGACTCATGACCAGTCTGAATGTTTTTTCTCCTCATCTCCATATGTTAAACTAAAAATGTGATAGGCTGTGACTGGAATATTTAGGGGTGAAATTGTTTTTATGGAAATATAGGTTTGTATATATGTATAGAGATTCAGAAAACATTGAAAAATAACAGTATAATAACCTTGAATATAAGTTAATTATAGCTAGTCCCTGGCAGTCCAGTGGTCTAGACTCCATATTTCTACAAAGGAGACATGGGATCGATTTCCCGGTTGAAGAACTAAACTAAGATCCTGGGCTTCCCCTGGTGGTCCAGTGGGTAAGGACACCGCCTTGCAGCGCAAGGGGCGCCGGTTCGATCCCTGGCCTGGGAAGATCCCACGTGCCGCGGAGTGGCTGGACCGATGTGTCCAATCACCGAGCCGGAGCTCTGGAGTGCATGCGCCCAGAGCCGGCGCTCTGCAACGACAGACGCCACCACAATGGGAGGCCCATAGGAGCCAAAGAACAAAGACGGATGAAAATAGAGAAATGAAAGACCAATAGAAGTGGCCCGTCCGCTCCCCTCCCTCCCCAACCTAACCCCCGCCCAAAAGTAAATAAATAAATAAATCTTTAAAAAAAAAAAAAAAACTAAGATCCTGCCTGCTATGAGACATGGCCAAAAAAAAAAAAAAAAAAGAATTAGGACGTATCTTTGTACTTGTTATGGGATTACCATGAAGTAATATCTGCAAAAATTGATATTAAGCGACACTCCTTATGCGGTATTTTGGGTATTATTAATTCTATGTTGTGAGGAGTAATTTGTAATATAAATTATCCTCATAGAACATTTATGAGAAATTATTGGATTTAGCATTAGAATAAGCTTCTGAAACTAAGTGTGATGCACAAAACAGTTGATTTAACATTATCTGTGTCTCGTATACATCTATGGACCGTTTATTTCAAATTTCATTGTAAGATATGTGTATTTGAAGGTTGTTTGTGACCAAAAGAATGTAGCTCATTGTATTTTGATAATCTATACAAAAGCATATAGATTACTTCTATATGAATATGGTTTTATCTTAAAAATCTTTTCATTATATATACAAGTTTTGTACTGTATATATTATAATTCATAGTAAAAGATAAAAAAAAGACTAAAGCTTCCTTCCTCAGAGCAAAGAATGATTTATCCTACTGCAGGAGGAAGACAAAGGGGTGTTTGTATTATGTATAGCAGATTCAGAAAACATTGAAAAATAACAGTATAATAACCTTGAATATAAGTTAATTATAGCTAGTCCCTGGCAGTCCAGTGGTCTAGACTCCATATTTCTACAAAGGAGACATGGGATCGATTTCCCGGTTGAAGAACTAAACTAAGATCCTGGGCTTCCCCTGGTGGTCCAGTGGGTAAGGACACCGCCTTGCAGCGCAAGGGGCGCCGGTTCGATCCCTGGCCTGGGAAGATCCCACGTGCCGCGGAGTGGCTGGACCGATGTGTCCAATCACCGAGCCGGAGCTCTGGAGTGCATGCGCCCAGAGCCGGCGCTCTGCAACGACAGACGCCACCACAATGGGAGGCCCATAGGAGCCAAAGAACAAAGACGGATGAAAATAGAGAAATGAAAGACCAATAGAAGTGGCCCGTCCGCTCCCCTCCCTCCCCAACCTAACCCCCGCCCAAAAGTAAATAAATAAATAAATCTTTAAAAAAAAAAAAAAAACTAAGATCCTGCCTGCTATGAGACATGGCCAAAAAAAAAAAAAAAAAGAATTAGGACGTATCTTTGTACTTGTTATGGGATTACCATGAAGTAATATCTGCAAAAATTGATATTAAGCGACACTCCTTATGCGGTATTTTGGGTATTATTAATTCTATGTTGTGAGGAGTAATTTGTAATATAAATTATCCTCATAGAACATTTATGAGAAATTATTGGATTTAGCATTAGAATAAGCTTCTGAAACTAAGTGTGATGCACAAAACAGTTGATTTAACATTATCTGTGTCTCGTATACATCTATGGACCGTTTATTTCAAATTTCATTGTAAGATATGTGTATTTGAAGGTTGTTTGTGACCAAAAGAATGTAGCTCATTGTATTTTGATAATCTATACAAAAGCATATAGATTACTTCTATATGAATATGGTTTTATCTTAAAAATCTTTTCATTATATATACAAGTTTTGTACTGTATATATTATAATTCATAGTAAAAGATAAAAAAAAGACTAAAGCTTCCTTCCTCAGAGCAAAGAATGATTTATCCTATGGCTGCAGGAGGAAGACAAAGGTGTTTTTGTTTTAAATAAGTTGTCATCAACAAATACTTATTATATCTGTACAGAACCACTCATAAATAAAGCCATATTTTCTGAAGTATAGCAGGAACTAATGTGATTAACTATGAAAAATTTGAGCAATATATGTAATATAAATATTACCTAGTTATTTGTGATATTCTGAAGCATAGTTATTTGAAATTATGTAACATGCCAGAAGAAATCAAGATGTTTTCAGTGTAAGTGGTGGGTTGATGTTGTTCAGTCACTATGTCACATGGGACTCTTGTGATCCCATGAACTGTCTCATGCCAGGCTCCCCTATCCTACACTGTCTTCTGGAGTTTGCTTAAATTCATGTCCATTGAATCACTGATGATATCTAACCACCTCATCCTCTGCTGTCCCCTTCTCCTTTTGCCTTCAGTCTTCTCCAGCATCAGTCTTTTTCAGTGACTTGATTCATTATCAGATGGCCTACATATTGGGGCTTCAGCTCCATCCTTCCAGTGTTAATTTCCTTTAGGATTGACTGGTTTAATCTCCTTGTAGTTGAAGGGACTTTCAGGAGTCTTTCCAACACCACAATTTGAAAGCATCAGTTCTTTGGTGCTCAGCCTTCTTTATGGTCTACCCCTCACATCAGTACATGACTAGTGGAAAAACCGTAGGTTTGACTATATGGACCTTGGTTGGCCAAGTGATGTCTCTGCTTTTAATATGGTTTCATTTGTCATGGGGATTGATTTAAGCTTAGGGTATGTGAGGAGTAATTTGTAATATAAATTATCCTCATAGAACATTTATGAGAAATTATTGGATTTAGCATTAGAATAAGCTTCTGAAACTAAGTGTGATGCACAAAACAGTTGATTTAACATTATCTGTGTCTCGTATACATCTATGGACCGTTTATTTCAAATTTCATTGTAAGATATGTGTATTTGAAGGTTGTTTGTGACCAAAAGAATGTAGCTCATTGTATTTTGATAATCTATACAAAAGCATATAGATTACTTCTATATGAATATGGTTTTATCTTAAAAATCTTTTCATTATATATACAAGTTTTGTACTGTATATATTATAATTCATAGTAAAAGATAAAAAAAAGACTAAAGCTTCCTTCCTCAGAGCAAAGAATGATTTATCCTATGGCTGCAGGAGGAAGACAAAGGTGTTTTTGTTTTAAATAAGTTGTCATCAACAAATACTTATTATATCTGTACAGAACCACTCATAAATAAAGCCATATTTTCTGAAGTATAGCAGGAACTAATGTGATTAACTATGAAAAATTTGAGCAATATATGTAATATAAATATTACCTAGTTATTTGTGATATTCTGAAGCATAGTTATTTGAAATTATGTAACATGCCAGAAGAAATCAAGATGTTTTCAGTGTAAGTGGTGGGTTGATGTTGTTCAGTCACTATGTCACATGGGACTCTTGTGATCCCATGAACTGTCTCATGCCAGGCTCCCCTATCCTACACTGTCTTCTGGAGTTTGCTTAAATTCATGTCCATTGAATCACTGATGATATCTAACCACCTCATCCTCTGCTGTCCCCTTCTCCTTTTGCCTTCAGTCTTCTCCAGCATCAGTCTTTTTCAGTGACTTGATTCATTATCAGATGGCCTACATATTGGGGCTTCAGCTCCATCCTTCCAGTGTTAATTTCCTTTAGGATTGACTGGTTTAATCTCCTTGTAGTTGAAGGGACTTTCAGGAGTCTTTTCCAACACCACAATTTGAAAGCATCAGTTCTTTGGTGCTCAGCCTTCTTTATGGTCTACCCCTCACATCAGTACATGACTAGTGGAAAAACCGTAGGTTTGACTATATGGACCTTGGTTGGCCAAGTGATGTCTCTGCTTTTTAATATGCTGTCTGCATTTGTCATGGGGGCTTTCCCAGTGGAACAGTAGTAAAGAATCCTCCTATATTGCAGGACACACAAGTTCAAACTCTGGGTCACAACCATCCCCTGGAGAAGGAAATGGCAACCCACCCCAATATTCTTGCTTGGGAGATCCCATAGACGGAGAAGTTTGGGGGACTGCAGTCCATGGGGTTGCAAAAGAGTTGGACATGACTTAGCGACTAAACAATGACAACTAGGTTTGTCATAGCTTTCCTTCCAAGGAGCAGGTGCCTTTTAATTTAATGGTTGTAGTCACTATCTGCAGTGATTTTGGAGCCCAAGAAAAGAAAATCTGTCATTGCTTCCACTTTCCTTCTTCTTCTTTATTATTATTATTATCATCATTATTATTTTGCTGTAGAGTGATGGATGGTACTGAATGCCATGGTTTTAGTTTTTCAAATGTTGAGTTTCAAGCCAACTTTTTAATTCTCCTTTTTCACCCTCATCAAGAGGCTCTTTATTAATAGTTCCTCTTCACTTTCTGTCATTAGCGTGGTATCATCTGCATATCTGAGGTTGTTACTATTTCTCCCATCAATCTTGATTCCAGTGACGGGTAGAAATTTGCACGAAACCATTCTCTTTGTACATAGGCAAAATAGTTCAGTTTTCCAGACTAAGATAGGACCTGAATTCTTTTCTTTCTTGACTTATCATTAATTTACAATGTTATGTTGGTTTCAAGCGCACAACAAAATGATTGAATTACATATGTCTGTATATTATATATATTCTTTTTTAGATTATTTTCCATTGAGTATAGTTCTCTGTGCTATACAGCGAGTCCTTGTTGTTTACCTGTTTTCTATGTAGATGTGTGTATAAATTAATTCTAAACTTAATTTATTACCTTTGGTAAGTATAAGCTTCTTTTCTGTGTCTGATTTTGGAGTTTTTTCTTTTTGCCTCTTATTTATTTTTCATCCATCTTTATTCTTTGGCCTGTGTGGGCCTCCCATCATAGTGGCCTCTCTCATTGCAGAGCACTGGCTCTGGGCACATGCACTCCAGAGCGCTGGCTCATAAATGGACACACTGGCCCAACCGCTCTTCAGCATGTGGGATCTTCCCAGGTCAGGGATCAAACCCGTGCCCCTTGCACTGCAGGGTGGACTCTCTACCCAGTGAACCACCAGGGAAGCCCTGTTTTTGTTTTATAAATAAGTCCATTTGATATAATTTTTTTTAATTCCACAAATAAATGACATCATGTATTTATCTTCCTCTGACTTACTTCACTTAATATGATGATTTCTGGGTTCATCCATGTTGCTGCAAATGGCATTCACATTCTTCTCTATGTCTGAGTAATATTCCACTATATACATATATATGTATATATATACACATACCATATCCATTCATCTGTTGATTGGCATTTAGATTATTTCCACATCTTAGCTATTCTATATATTGCTGCTGTGCACATTGCAGTGTTCAAGTAAGTAAGAGTTTTCTCTAGGTATGTGTCCAGGAATGGATTCCAGGATTATATGGTAACTCTATATTTTTAGTTTTTTAAGGAACCTCCATAATGTTCACCATAGTGACTACAAGAATTTCGCATTCCCACCAACAGTGTAGGAGATGAACCTTGTTATCAGTTCTTTAATTTGGTTTTAGTTAGTTTTATCTCTTCTCTTGAATTTATGTTAATAATTTATTCCTATCCCCACATCTACCCAGATTCCTATCCCTCTATCAAGAGATAATTCCCAAATTCTCAACTAACCAACTATTTTGGTTTTCAGGAAGTATTTTCAGTGTTTTGTGCATAGTCACACTTAATTGCATCCGTGCCTTTATTTTATTATTACTAACATTTGAGAATTAGTTATTCCCCTTTTATTTTACCTCTAGCATCCCTCTTTGGTGCTTTTCTTCTCATCCTTGAGTCTACCTTCAAATCTTGTCCCCTCTGTGGTTTTTATTGTCTTTTGTTATAACTGAGTTTATTTTCCCTCCCATCCCAATATAAAATAAAATCTTTCTCCAACATATGCCTTATCTATCCTGTTTCCTTACAGTTGAATTTCTTGACAATGTAGTCTGTATTTCTTTATCTCTCCACTGCTCTTACCACTTCCCTGAAACTCACGTAGTAGAAACCATTGATTATGATTTTGTTGCCAAATCCACTGGACACTTTTTAGTTCTCATCTCTTGTGATTCAGTGTTGACCCTACCACTAGTCTGGAACTTTTTCCCTCTCTGGCTTAGCTACTGTTCCTTCCTCCCTTACTCTAGTTTGTTCTCTTCTCTTATAGGTTTTCTTCCAGATTTCCCTTTGTTCTCTCTACAGCTGATCTGGCTCTCCACCAATTTGTCTTCTACAGAGCTGCTAAAAACCCTATTAAAAGACAAATTTTGTGATGTTGCTTCTTTAGAATGCTTCAGTGGGTAACAGTAACAGGATAAAAGTCTTACCTTTCTTTTTTATGTTTTACTGAAGTAAAATCTATATATCATAAAATGAATCATTTTAAGTGTACAATTTAGTAGAATTTACAGCATTCACGGTATTCTGCAACCATAACCCCTATCTAGTTCCCAGGTGTGTTTTATCACTTTAGAAGGAAGCCCCAGAATGAAAGCAGTCATTCCCCATTCTCCCCTCCTGTCAGCCCCTGACAACCACTAATAGGTTATCTGTTACTGTGGATTTACCATTTCCGAATGTGTCATGTAAATGAAATAACTGTTTTATATGACCTCTTTTATTTTTACTTACATATAACAATGTTTTTGAGATTCACCAAGATTCCTTTCTGCAGCTGAATGATACTCCATTGTGTGGCTGTATCTTGTTATCTCTTCATGAGTTCATGGACATTTGGGTTGCTTAGTTTGAATGTGTCATTTTGATAGATTTGAATGTATACTTATGGATTTGATTGATGCATCTTATGGTAGATCTGCACTTTACTTTTCAGCAAACCACAAAATGTTTCCACAGTGGCAGCAACAGTATATATCCTTGCCAGCATTTATCCCCTCCTTTTCTTTTTTTAATTATAACCTATCTTGTACACAGAAAATGGTATTTCATCATTGTGTTATTTCCCTAATGACTAATGATATTGAACATCTTTTATGCACTTGTTGGGCATTTGTATACTTCTTTGAGATAATGTGTATGCAATGTACTTAACATTTTTATTAGACGCTTTGTCTTTTGTTTTTAACTCAGAAATACCTTTCAAATGATCAGATCCAAGATATTTCTGGATTTAATGATTATCAATGAAGACTTAACATTTTGAGCTTAGAAGTTCTTCATTATTATAGTTTAATTTTAAAAGGGGTTTCCTTGATAGCTCAGATGGTAAAGAATCTGCTTATAATGCAGGAGACTCAGTTTTGATTCCTTGATTGGCAAGATCCCCTTGTGTAGAGAATGGCCACCCACTCCGGTATTCTTGCCTGGGGAATTCCACGGACAGAAGAACCTGACAGGCTTACAGCCCATGGATTGCACAGAGTCAGACACGACTGAGTGACTATCACTTTATCATTTTAAATAATTACTTGAACATTATCTGCGTGTCTGGACCCTCTGTCTTTAAGATCCAGGAAATTATTTTTTAATCTTAGTACTAAAATATCCAGTACTTTTTGCAAGTTTTCATACAGAACATTTCCACTTAGCAGTTCTTCATATCCTTAATGAACAGTTTTAAAAAGGATATAATTTCCTTCGTTGATTAAGTAGCAGTCATTGGTTAATGCTGAAGTAATTAATGGTATTTCTCTGTTGTTCACATTCTCCTTTTAAAAAAATATTAATTGCTTTCTTGTGAATAATTCATAAATACTTACCAGTTTCATTTTTCAGTTGAAAGTCAGGTATAAATGTGAGTATAAGGTATAAATGTGTTTTTTTGCCATCATTCTTATGTGAATGTAAGAATCTTTGATTAATATTTTCAAGATTGTATAGAGGTATTTTGATGTAATTTGAAAATAATCTTCTAATTATTATCATGGATATGTGTTAGTTGATTTGAGGGTACCCTTACTGGTTGTCTAGAATGGTTTTAATCATTATATTTCCTTTTAAAAGCAACAGATCATGATGAAAAACTAATTTACAATGAACTATGTAGCTTTTGGATTTGGAAGCGAAAGGTTTTATCCACAACCACAACCCATCCAAAGATTGTCAGTTTCCCTTAACTTTCTGAAATGTTTCAGATTAGATTTTTGATATAGCACATTTTTAAAGGTGGTGTATTTATTTTAACTTATATTCAGGGAGAACTGGAAGCTTTAGCCATAATACCAAATGAATGAAAGAGATTAGGTTTGGGAAGAGAGAATTCATATATCCCTTAATATCTTATGTTACCTCCAAATTTTTCAAAAGTGTAACAAATCTGATACCTACTACTTTCCAAATGAAATGTTTTTAGGTATAGCATTTTTGTGCTTTTTCTAAAGGGCTTGCCTTACAAGTTTAATTTGAATGTCTGTTCTCATTCAGTGCAATGGTTGGCCACCCACTCCGGTATTCTTGCCTGGGGAATTCCACGGACAGAAGAACCTGACAGGCTTACAGCCCATGGATTGCACAGAGTCAGACACGACTGAGTGACTATCACTTTATCATTTTAAATAATTACTTGAACATTATCTGCGTGTCTGGACCCTCTGTCTTTAAGATCCAGGAAATTATTTTTTAATCTTAGTACTAAAATATCCAGTACTTTTTGCAAGTTTTCATACAGAACATTTCCACTTAGCAGTTCTTCATATCCTTAATGAACAGTTTTAAAAAGGATATAATTTCCTTCGTTGATTAAGTAGCAGTCATTGGTTAATGCTGAAGTAATTAATGGTATTTCTCTGTTGTTCACATTCTCCTTTTAAAAAAATATTAATTGCTTTCTTGTGAATAATTCATAAATACTTACCAGTTTCATTTTTCAGTTGAAAGTCAGGTATAAATGTGAGTATAAGGTATAAATGTGTTTTTTTGCCATCATTCTTATGTGAATGTAAGAATCTTTGATTAATATTTTCAAGATTGTATAGAGGTATTTTGATGTAATTTGAAAATAATCTTCTAATTATTATCATGGATATGTGTTAGTTGATTTGAGGGTACCCTTACTGGTTGTCTAGAATGGTTTTAATCATTATATTTCCTTTTAAAAGCAACAGATCATGATGAAAAACTAATTTACAATGAACTATGTAGCTTTTGGATTTGGAAGCGAAAGGTTTTATCCACAACCACAACCCATCCAAAGATTGTCAGTTTCCCTTAACTTTCTGAAATGTTTCAGATTAGATTTTTGATATAGCACATTTTTAAAGGTGGTGTATTTATTTTAACTTATATTCAGGGAGAACTGGAAGCTTTAGCCATAATACCAAATGAATGAAAGAGATTAGGTTTGGGAAGAGAGAATTCATATATCCCTTAATATCTTATGTTACCTCCAAATTTTTCAAAAGTGTAACAAATCTGATACCTACTACTTTCCAAATGAAATGTTTTTAGGTATAGCATTTTTGTGCTTTTTCTAAAGGGCTTGCCTTACAAGTTTAATTTGAATGTCTGTTCTCATTCAGTGCATGTAAGTTCTGGAGACTAATTGCATCTTTCTGTTTGCTTTGTTTTTTCGGGTTATTTGTATTTTTTTTTTTTAATTACATCCTTTAATAAAGTATATTTCTGGGCTTCCCTGGTGGTCCAGTGGGTAAGGACCCTGCCTTGCAGTGCAAAGGGTGGCACCAGTTCAATCCCTGGCCTGGAAAGATGCCATGTGCCGCGGAGTAGCTGGACAGATGTGTCTGGCTACCGAGCCGGAGCTCTGGAGCACATGTATCCAGAGATGGTGCTCTCCAAGGAGAAAGGCCACTGTGATGGGAGGCCCACACAGGCCAAAGAACAAAGAATGAAAGATCAAAAGACATGGCCAAAAAACCCAAAATAACGTGTATTTCTTAGCTATTGGGGAATTTTCATCATGAACCAATTATTTCTCAGAAATGGAAAATGAATAGTCAGAAACAAGTACTCTATTTTTTCTCTAGTTTGTCAAGTAGCTGCTACTGTGAATAGTAGACTTTTTTGAGTGTCTATTAATTGGTAACTCTGATATCAGTTGACTCCTGGGTTTCCATAAAGTGTTTGTAGTTCTTAAAAGTTACCTTGATGAAGAATTATAATCTTTGAAGTAATAGTTGCCTGTGTTTTTTATACTATACTTTTAGTTATTAAGTGGCCTGTAATCATTTGTTACTCATATTAAATCTTTAACTTATCTAATAAATGGGACATTTATCAGAATCAGTATTTGGAATAATTTTAAAATAGTACAGGAGAGTTCCTATGTAATCCTCACCTAATTTCTCCTTAGTGTTAGTTTATTAAATAAAAATATCATTTTCAGTGTACGTTTAGTAGTTAAATACATTTAAAGTCTTTATTCTAACTATTTAGATATAAAATCTACCATTAATTACCAATTTTAGTACTTTTTACTCTTGCTTTTAGTTTGGAAATGATTTGTTCACAGCTATTGATGGTAATATAGTTTAGCTATAAACTCGATTAATTAAAATTTGTAGCTCAGCTGGTAAACAATCAGCTTGCAGTGCAGGAGACCCCAGTTTGATTCCTGGATGGGGAAGATCTTCTAGAGAAGGGATACCCACTTACCCACTTAAGTATTTGTGCCTGAATAATTAAAAATTTTATTATATTTTAAAACATAAGATTATTAAGTTCCTTGAGGAGGAAAAAATTCCATTTTTAGTAACATTTAAAAATTGTTGATCCTATACTGCAAATATAAATTTTAATAGCTGTCACTTCATCAACTCACCATCCCCTTAGTTTGAACATTTTTATCTGATTCTATAGAAATTAAATAAAATAGAATTATATGTTCTTGGGAAATCATGTCACTATGTAAATATCATATCAGTATACTGCTTTTCATAAAATTTATGTATTATAAAGTAAGATAAAAAGTAAATTTCATGAAGAATGTATATTTTTTAGTTATCCAAAATTAGGTCATATTTTATACTAATTCATTGAGTCTGTCTATATGTAAGCATTTTCTAGGCATTTTAAGGGACTCACACAAGTCTGCATCCAAAAGACTTTAAGTTTCTACTAGTTCCAACTGGCACTTCCTTTGTTTAGATCTTTCTTAATATCCTTTAACACATTACCTGACTCTAAGCAAGTGACTTCATATCCTTCTCTATAAATATAACAGAGATCATCAGGCTTCAACTTTTTCAACTTCTGTCCCTATTATCTTCAAACCTGTTAATATAATTTTGATTTTTCAATTCTATTTCCTTTTCTATCTCATTGTTTGCAACTGCAGATTGTTATCCTTTCTACCTTCCCTTCACTGCCACTAGTCTAGGTAGAGTAGTTCACCTTTTAGTATTGTCACTGCTTTACCTCCCACTTTTAAGATCTCAGCCTTATCTCTCTTTGGAAACTTTTTTCTTTTCTTTTCTCAAAAGTCACTAATAATATAATTGCTAAAACCAAAGACAATTTAAAAACCTAAACTTTCCCACTTTTAGTACTTTTACTCTTGCTTTTAGTTTGGAAATGATTTGTTCACAGCTATTGATGGTAATATAGTTTAGCTATAAACTCGATTAATTAAAATTTGTAGCTCAGCTGGTAAACAATCAGCTTGCAGTGCAGGAGACCCCAGTTTGATTCCTGGATGGGGAAGATCTTCTAGAGAAGGGATACCCACTTACCCACTTAAGTATTTGTGCCTGAATAATTAAAAATTTTATTATATTTTAAAACATAAGATTATTAAGTTCCTTGAGGAGGAAAAAATTCCATTTTTAGTAACATTTAAAAATTGTTGATCCTATACTGCAAATATAAATTTTAATAGCTGTCACTTCATCAACTCACCATCCCCTTAGTTTGAACATTTTTATCTGATTCTATAGAAATTAAATAAAATAGAATTATATGTTCTTGGGAAATCATGTCACTATGTAAATATCATATCAGTATACTGCTTTTCATAAAATTTATGTATTATAAAGTAAGATAAAAAGTAAATTTCATGAAGAATGTATATTTTTTAGTTATCCAAAATTAGGTCATATTTTATACTAATTCATTGAGTCTGTCTATATGTAAGCATTTTCTAGGCATTTTAAGGGACTCACACAAGTCTGCATCCAAAAGACTTTAAGTTTCTACTAGTTCCAACTGGCACTTCCTTTGTTTAGATCTTTCTTAATATCCTTTAACACATTACCTGACTCTAAGCAAGTGACTTCATATCCTTCTCTATAAATATAACAGAGATCATCAGGCTTCAACTTTTTCAACTTCTGTCCCTATTATCTTCAAACCTGTTAATATAATTTTGATTTTTCAATTCTATTTCCTTTTCTATCTCATTGTTTGCAACTGCAGATTGTTATCCTTTCTACCTTCCCTTCACTGCCACTAGTCTAGGTAGAGTAGTTCACCTTTTAGTATTGTCACTGCTTTACCTCCCACTTTTAAGATCTCAGCCTTATCTCTCTTTGGAAACTTTTTTCTTTTCTTTTCTCAAAAGTCACTAATAATATAATTGCTAAAACCAAAGACAATTTAAAAAACCTAAATCTTAATTGACCCACTTGTGGTTATTTCATTTGTTGATTACTTCCTCAGTTTTAAAACTTTCTCACACTGGCTTTCACATGGCACTCTCTTGTGTTTTTAGTAACTTTTGAGTTATCCTATCTCTGGACCCTTTACTGACTTACCTTTCTCTTGTCAACTTCTTATGTTTGTTAATGTATAAGTCATAAAAATTAAAGTACATAAAATGCCAAAAAATGTAGGTGAGAAACATCATAAACAAAGATGAAATGTTAGAAACTATTTGCAAGATGTGTCATGCAAAGAATTAATGTTCCTAATATCTAAACCAATTCTTAGAATCTTGGTAGCATTAAGAAAAGCCCAACTGAAAAAGTAAACAAATGATATGGTGAGTAATTCAATTTATATAAGAAGAAATATGAATTGCTGATAAGTAAATGAAAAGCTCCTCAACCCAATTAACAATAAAAATGCAAGTTAAAATAGAAATCACCATAGTTGCATATTACTTTGTTGAAAATAAATTGATTAGAAATCAGTGTGGGAATATTGGAAAACAAAAGACACTTTTACATGCTGTTGTATGGGTGTGAAAACAGAGTACCCCATATTGTAAGGCAGCATGGCAGTATTTTTACAAATTTTATATGCACATATTTGACTGAATAATTCCTTGTTTTTATATCCTATAGTAGTAATTAGACACTTATATAAGTAATATGTAAATATACTAAAGTTTAATAAGAACTGTAAACAACTTTTTTTCTAAGCAAGTGACTTCAAAAAATAACAGAGATCATCAGGCTTCAACTTTTTCAACTTCTGTCCCTATTATCTTCAAACCTGTTAATATAATTTTGATTTTTCAATTCTATTTCCTTTTCTATCTCATTGTTTGCAACTGCAGATTGTTATCCTTTCTACCTTCCCTTCACTGCCACTAGTCTAGGTAGAGTAGTTCACCTTTTAGTATTGTCACTGCTTTACCTCCCACTTTTAAGATCTCAGCCTTATCTCTCTTTGGAAACTTTTTTCTTTTCTTTTCTCAAAAGTCACTAATAATATAATTGCTAAAACCAAAGACAATTTAAAAAACCTAAATCTTAATTGACCCACTTGTGGTTATTTCATTTGTTGATTACTTCCTCAGTTTTAAAACTTTCTCACACTGGCTTTCACATGGCACTCTCTCTTTGTTTTTAGTAACTTTTGAGTTATCCTATCTCTGGACCCTTTACTGACTTACCTTTCTCTTGTCAACTTCTTATGTTTGTTAATGTATAAGTCATAAAAATTAAAGTACATAAAATGCCAAAAAATGTAGGTGAGAAACATCATAAACAAAGATGAAATGTTAGAAACTATTTGCAAGATGTGTCATGCAAAGAATTAATGTTCCTAATATCTAAACCAATTCTTAGAATCTTGGTAGCATTAAGAAAAGCCCAACTGAAAAAGTAAACAAATGATATGGTGAGTAATTCAATTTATATAAGAAGAAATATGAATTGCTGATAAGTAAATGAAAAGCTCCTCAACCCAATTAACAATAAAAATGCAAGTTAAAATAGAAATCACCATAGTTGCATATTACTTTGTTGAAAATAAATTGATTAGAAATCAGTGTGGGAATATTGGAAAACAAAAGACACTTTTACATGCTGTTGTATGGGTGTGAAAACAGAGTACCCCATATTGTAAGGCAGCATGGCAGTATTTTTACAAATTTTATATGCACATATTTGACTGAATAATTCCTTGTTTTTATATCCTATAGTAGTAATTAGACACTTATATAAGTAATATGTAAATATACTAAGGCAGTTTTATAATAAACTGCAGACTATGTAAACAGTCAGCAATAGGGGGAAATTATGGTCATTATGATAAATTAATCTGTATATGGAATGCTTATTTTCCAATGATAAAAACTATAATACCACTAACATTTATAGAGTATCAATTTTATATTAAAGCTGTATATTTAGAGGCTTCCCTGGTAGTCCAGTGGGTAAGGACACCACCTTGCAGTGCAAGCGGCGCCGGTTTGATCCCTGGCCTGGGAAGATCCCATGTGCTGCAGAGCAGCTGGACTGATGTGTCCAATTACCGAGCCGGAGCTCAGGAGCGAGAGAGGCCACTGTAATGGGAGGCCCACACAGGCCAAGGAACAAAGATGGATGAAAATAGATAAATGAAAGGCCAATAGAAGTGGCCAAAAAAAACCCTGTATATTTAGGAGTTCGTTGGTAAGGGATTTTACATTTAGATATATAATCCATTCTGAACTATTTTTGCTTATGAATGAGGAAGGGATGGAAACTTTTGTTTTTGTGTATAACTATCTGCTAATTCTAGGATCGTTTGTTTAAAAAGCTATCCTCTTGCCTGTGAATTATGTTTCTACCTTTGTCAGATCTAGTTGTCATAGATTTGAGAGTCCAGAAAGAAATTTATCCATTCATGGTTAACTGATTTGTGATAAGAGTATCAGGAGAATCAAATAGAAAAAGAAGCGTTTTCAACAAATGATCCTGGGAAAGCTACTTACAGTAAACTGAATTTGTACCCCTACCTCACACCATATGTAAAAACTTATGCCAAGGATATTGACCATCCTCAAAAATGGTGCAGCTGCTTTGGTATATAGTCTGGGCAGTTCCTCACAAGACTAAAGATAGAGCTACCATATGACTCAACAATTCTAGGTATATACTTAAGAGAGGTGAAACATATCTTTACGTAAATAGTTGTCTTTGTATATGTCGCAAGCACCACGTCGGAGTTTACTCTGATTACTATTCTCACTAGTTCTCACTAAGAGAAACTATATTAAATAGCTCAGAGACCTTTACAGGAACACAGCGTGGTCCCCTCAGGGCGTGAGCTTCGGACCTCGACAATAAAGTATCGTGGTCTCAAGTATTGTCAAACCAAGACTGGGTTTATTAATCATCAGATAAAGGCAAGGACATGTAATCAGAAATAATCAGAACTCAAATCAAATGCAGACAGATGTTCTTACCCCAGAACTGGAGAGTCTTGATCTCACATCGGCTCAGCCAATCTCCGTGAGCGAGCCTCCCGCACAATTTACTCTCCCCTTTTGATAATGAAAATTCTCTCTTTGTGGCACAGAATTTTCTAAGAATTTTCTGCAGAGCACAGAATCCTCTTCAGGCCGCAGAATCCTCTGTGCAGCATGGAATTTTCTGAGAACTCTCCGCAGGGCAGGGAATTCTCCACATAGCATGGAATTCTCCATGGGCCACAGAGGCTTTCCTGGCTGATGAGCTTATCTGCCTTTAACTATTGTGTGGGTTAGAACTCAGAGAAACAATCTTAACAATGTAAGTTACTATTCTTCTTCCTCTTTTTACTAGTAAAATCCTATATATATATATATATAAAATCATTAAGATAAAAATTTTCGCTTACCTATTCAAACTGTGATTAAAAGAAAAACTCTACTTTTACTACATGAGCTAAATGCAAGTTACACCATCTTATCTTTAAGCAAACATAAGGTTGCCGTAGGGATCTCCCTCTCAGAAAACTTTTTATTTACTTTTAGGTCTCTGAATCTTACGAGGAGAATGCCGCTAGGACAAAGTGGCATAAGTCACACATTCCTCATCACTAGAGGCAGAATCCGGGCTTATTTGACCATAGTTTCTTCATATTTTTTCCAACTAGAAATTTTAAATTAAATAGTAATCATAAAGAAGCTTTTTGTCTCTCTAGAGATGTAAACAAGGTCATCACTGGAGCCCTTTCTCCCCCACCAACACCTTGTTTATAGAAAAACATTCTTACAATTCTTAGTTACAAAGGGCACCCCTTTGAGTCCTAAAGTGTTTCATTAACATTAAAAAGCCGGTAAGAGGAAGAACCTTTGTGCTCTGTATTGGTCTGCTTGTCGAAATAGTTGTCTCAAGTATTGTCAAACCAAAAAATTTTGCTCAGGTTTAAACACAGCGTGGTCCCCTCAGGGCGTGAGCTTCGGACCTCGACAATAAAGTATCGTGGTCTCAAGTATTGTCAAACCAAGACTGGGTTTATTAATCATCAGATAAAGGCAAGGACATGTAATCAGAAATAATCAGAACTCAAATCAAATGCAGACAGATGTTCTTACCCCAGAACTGGAGAGTCTTGATCTCACATCGGCTCAGCCAATCTCCGTGAGCGAGCCTCCCGCACAATTTACTCTCCCCTTTTGATAATGAAAATTCTCTCTTTGTGGCACAGAATTTTCTAAGAATTTTCTGCAGAGCACAGAATCCTCTTCAGGCCGCAGAATCCTCTGTGCAGCATGGAATTTTCTGAGAACTCTCCGCAGGGCAGGGAATTCTCCACATAGCATGGAATTCTCCATGGGCCACAGAGGCTTTCCTGGCTGATGAGCTTATCTGCCTTTAACTATTGTGTGGGTTAGAACTCAGAGAAACAATCTTAACAATGTAAGTTACTATTCTTCTTCCTCTTTTTACTAGTAAAATCCTATATATATATATATATAAAATCATTAAGATAAAAATTTTCGCCACCTATTCAAACTGTGATTAAAAGAAAAACTCTACTTTTACTACATGAGCTAAATGCAAGTTACACCATCTTATCTTTAAGCAAACATAAGGTTGCCGTAGGGATCTCCCTCTCAGAAAACTTTTTATTTACTTTTAGGTCTCTGAATCTTACGAGGAGAATGCCGCTAGGACAAAGTGGCATAAGTCACACATTCCTCATCACTAGAGGCAGAATCCGGGCTTATTTGACCATAGTTTCTTCATATTTTTTCCAACTAGAAATTTTAAATTAAATAGTAATCATAAAGAAGCTTTTTGTCTCTCTAGAGATGTAAACAAGGTCATCACTGGAGCCCTTTCTCCCCCACCAACACCTTGTTTATAGAAAAACATTCTTACAATTCTTAGTTACAAAGGGCACCCCTTTGAGTCCTAAAGTGTTTCATTAACATTAAAAAGCCGGTAAGAGGAAGAACCTTTGTGCTCTGTATTGGTCTCAAGAGAGGCGAGGCTTGCAGGCGACACCTATCCTTAATGTGAAGAAACACTTGTCTGCTCAGCCTGGACATCTTTTCTTAACCTTTCTGTGAGAAGTGAACATGCCCCCACCTGCCCACGATATATATTCATAACAATATTACTAATAATAGCAAAAAAAAGTGGGGAAAAAATCATGTATCCATCAACTGAGGAATGAATAAACAAAATGTGAGGTATCCATGTGATACCATAATGACAATATCCATATCAAATATTGTCAATAAAATGAAACTTATTCATGCTGTAGTGTAGATAGTTCGTGAAGTCCATATGTTTTATGATTCCTTTATTCTGAGATGTCCTAAATATGTCTGACTCTGAGACCCCATGAACTGCAGCATGCCAGTCTTCCCTGTCCTTCACTATATCTCCCTGAGTGTGCTCAAACTCATGTCTTTTGACTCAGTGCTGAGATCCAACCATCTCATCCTCTGTTGCCCACTTCTCCTCTTGCCCTCAATCTTTCCCAGCATCAGGGTCTTTTCCAGTGAATTGGCTCTTTGCATCAGGTGACCGAAAATTTGGAGCTTCAGCTTCAGCATCAGTTCTTCCAATGAATAGTCAAGGTTGATTTCCTGTAGGTTTGACTGGTTTGGTATCTTTGCAGTTCAAGGGACTGTCAAGAGTCTTCTCCAACACCACAGTTCAAAGGCATCAATTCTTTAGTCCTCAGTCTTCTTTATAGTCCAAGTCTCACATTGGCACACATACTGAAAAAACCACAGCTTTGACTATATGGCCCTTTGTCAGTAAAGTGATGTCTGTACCTTTTAATACACCGTCTAGGTTTGTCATAGCTTTTTTTTTTTTTAAAAGATTTATTTATTTATTTACTTTGGGCGGGGGTCGGGTTGGGGAGGGAGGGGAGTGGGCGGGCCACTTCTATTGGTCTTTCATTTCTCCATTTTCGTTCATCTTCGTTCCTTGGCTCCTGTGGGCCTCCCATCGCTGTGGCATCTGTTGTTGCAGAGCACCGGCTCTGGGTGTGTGCGCTCCAGAGCTCTGGCTCGCTGATTGGACACATCAGTCCAGCCGTTCCGAGGCAGGTGGGATCTTCCCAGGCCAGGCTCGAACCGGCGCCCCTTGCACTGCAAGGCAGTGTCCTTACCCACTGGACCACCAGGGGAAGCCCTGTCATAGCTTTTTTTCCAAGGAGCAAGCGTCTTAGTTTCATGACTGCAGCCACCATTCACAGTAATTTAATACCCCAAGAAAATAAAATCTATCACTGTTTCCATTGTTTTCCCTTCTATTTGCCTTGAAGTGATGGTACCAGATGCCATGATATTCGTTTTTTCAGTGTTGAGTTTTAAGCCAGCTTTTGCATGTATCAAGAGGCTCTTTAGTTCCTCTTCACTTTTTGCCATTAAAGTGGTATCTTCTGTGTATCTGAGATTGTTGATGTTTCTCCTGGCAGTCTTGATTGCAGCTTGTGGTTCATCTAGCCCAACATTTTGCATGATGTACCCTGCATATAATTTAAATTAGCAGGGTGACAATATACAGCCTTGATATACTCTTTTCCCAATTTTGAACCATATTTGTAGTGATAAAAAATGCACTGGTCGTTCCCTAGTGTTTGTGGGAACGAGAATTTAGGGAGATGGTGGCTGAGTGATATAGGATTCTTTTTAGCATATTGAAATGTTGTGAAATTTATGTGGTGATCCTGGTGTGCAGTACTCTGAATATGCTAAATGCTATTGAATTGTTCACTTTATGTATTGTATATATGTTGACTATCTATCAACAAAGATATTCTGTTAAAAAATATATGTATCCATCATTTTTTTTAACTCTTTGAATAGAAATTCTTCCCATATGTGACTTTTACTGTGGTGCATTGGTCATTTGCAAAGTTTTATTCATAAAAGTATCCAGGAGGAACTCATGTGCCATGGAGTGGGCTGGACCCATGTGTCCAATTAGGAGTCAGAGCTCTGGAGCGCATACGCTCAGATACAGTGCTCTGCAATGAGAAAGACCAGTGTAATACACAGGCCAAAGAATAAAGATGGATGAAAATAAATTAAAAAAAAAAATGAAAGAGGCCAAAATTAAAAAAAAAAAAAATTATCCAGATCTTCCAAATGTAAACTTTATCATTTACCAATATCAATACCTGTCTCAAGAAAATAGTCTTTTGTGTATTGAGAATGTCACAGTGGTTAATATGTCATTTCCACAATTATAATTTTCAGTTGAAAGTTCAAATTTCATTATTTGCAATAAATCCTGACAATTTTTTAAATGTGACAGGTTTACTTCCTTAGGAAAATATTTTTGAGAAAACATCTGCCAAATACTTAAATTTGAGTAATTGTCATTTGTCTATTCATCATTATTTAATATAAAAATAATTTTCTGTAAAGAAAGCAGTTAGTTCATGTAGAAACTCAACAGCACAAGTGTTTTTCCTCAGGAAACTATTTTCTATCCATTCACACTTTTCCAATTTCTTACACAGAGTATTTAAAAGATGTGTACTTTAAGGTCAGTGTTTAATAAATATCAATGGTTTTTTGGCTTCAAAATTTTTTTAAATTGGTATCTTACTTTAAAAAGCAATTCCTTCTGGTTGTATTGAGATATATTGACATACAGCACTGTGTAAGTTTAATGTGTACAGCATAGTGATTTGATTTGTAAACATCATGAAATGATTACTACACAATGTTTAGTGAACATCATCTCATATGGATACAAAAAGAAAATGAAAAAAAAAAAGTTTTTTTGTGTTGAGAAATCTCAAGACTTACTTTCTTCACTTCTAGCCATAAGAAGCAGTGTTAATTCCATTATGTTGGGTGTTAAATCCTTTGTGCTCTTATGTACCTTATAATTGCATGTTTGTACCTTTGCTGCTTTCATCCAGTTCCTCATGCCCCTCCCCAACCTGTAATAGTCACAGATCTGTATTTTTTTTCTTTGAGTTTGTTTGTTTGTTTGTTTTTACTTTGTTTATTTATTTTGGTGGGGGTGGGTTGGGGAGTGAGGGGAGCAGGCGGGCCACTTCTATTGGTCTTTCATTTCTCTGTTTTCATCCGTCTTTGTTCTTTGGCTCCTGTGGGCCTCCCATCGCGGTGGCCTCTGTTGTCGCAGAGCACCGGCTCAGGGCGCATGCGCTCCAGAGCTCCGGCTCGGCAATTGGACACATCGGTCCAGCCGCTTCGCGGCACATGGGACCTTCCCAGGCCAGGGATCGAACCAGTGCCCCTTGCATTGCAAGGCGGTGTCCTTACCCACTGGACCACCAGGGAAGCCCGAGTTTGTTTGTTTTTGAAGTATAATTGACTTGCAATGTTACCTTAGTTCCTGGTGCTCAAATTAGTGAATCAGTATTTCTATATATTACAAAATGATCACTATGATAAAATTAGCATCTCTCACCATACAAAGATATTATATTATTGAATGTATTACCCATGCTATTCGTTTAATAAGTTGGTATATATTTATATGAGCATAAGGTTGTGAAGAATTCAGTGATTACTAGTCTGTGGCTCCACTGCCTTTATCTTAGATACCAGAAATTTTACCCATCATTAGCAGTTTGCATGTTGAAAGCAAATATCAGCACAGTGAAAATGCAAACAGTATTTTCATATAGTCTGAAACTTGGATTGACTTTGTGAATACCCTGTCACGATTTTAGGATCTTCCAGAGGTGTGCAGACTTTTTCAAGCATAGCATATTTTCAATGCTTTTTCAGTATTAGTGACCCTTTTGGTGCTACGACCTGCCTTTTCCAATATATTAGTAGATATTCTACATGAATATTCTCATAATTACATATGTTCAAATTCACCATTCTCTAGTTTTTTGCAATGTGAAAGTTAAGTCGCTCAGTTGTGTCAAATTCTTTGTGACCCGTGGACAAGCCATGTAATTCTCCAGGCAAGAATACTAGAATGGGAGCTTCCCTGGTGGTCCAGTGGGGCCCTCATTATGTTGGGTGTTAAATCCTTTGTGCTCTTATGTACCTTATAATTGCATGTTTGTACCTTTGCTGCTTTCATCCAGTTCCTCATGCCCCTCCCCAACCTGTAATAGTCACAGATCTGTATTTTTTTTCTTTGAGTTTGTTTGTTTGTTTGTTTTTACTTTGTTTATTTATTTTGGTGGGGGTGGGTTGGGGAGTGAGGGGAGCAGGCGGGCCACTTCTATTGGTCTTTCATTTCTCTGTTTTCATCCGTCTTTGTTCTTTGGCTCCTGTGGGCCTCCCATCGCGGTGGCCTCTGTTGTCGCAGAGCACCGGCTCAGGGCGCATGCGCTCCAGAGCTCCGGCTCGGCAATTGGACACATCGGTCCAGCCGCTTCGCGGCACATGGGACCTTCCCAGGCCAGGGATCGAACCAGTGCCCCTTGCATTGCAAGGCGGTGTCCTTACCCACTGGACCACCAGGGAAGCCCGAGTTTGTTTGTTTTTGAAGTATAATTGACTTGCAATGTTACCTTAGTTCCTGGTGCTCAAATTAGTGAATCAGTATTTCTATATATTACAAAATGATCACTATGATAAAATTAGCATCTCTCACCATACAAAGATATTATATTATTGAATGTATTACCCATGCTATTCGTTTAATAAGTTGGTATATATTTATATGAGCATAAGGTTGTGAAGAATTCAGTGATTACTAGTCTGTGGCTCCACTGCCTTTATCTTAGATACCAGAAATTTTACCCATCATTAGCAGTTTGCATGTTGAAAGCAAATATCAGCACAGTGAAAAATGCAAACAGTATTTTCATATAGTCTGAAACTTGGATTGACTTTGTGAATACCCTGTCACGATTTTAGGATCTTCCAGAGGTGTGCAGACTTTTTCAAGCATAGCATATTTTCAATGCTTTTTCAGTATTAGTGACCCTTTTGGTGCTACGACCTGCCTTTTCCAATATATTAGTAGATATTCTACATGAATATTCTCATAATTACATATGTTCAAATTCACCATTCTCTAGTTTTTTGCAATGTGAAAGTTAAGTCGCTCAGTTGTGTCAAATTCTTTGTGACCCGTGGACAAGCCATGTAATTCTCCAGGCAAGAATACTAGAATGGGAGCTTCCCTGGTGGTCCAGTGGGTAAGGACACCACCTTGCAGTGCCAGGGGCGCCGGTTCCATCCCTGACCTGGGAAGATCCCACGTGCCGCAGAGCGGCTGGACCGATGTGTCCAATTACCGAGCCGGAGCTCTGGAGCGCATGCGCCCTGAGCCGGTGCTCTGCGACAACAGAGGCCACTGAGATGGGAGGCCCACACGGGCCAAAGAACAAAAGATGGTTGAAAATGGAGAAATGAAAGACCAATAGAAGTGGCCCGCCCGTCCACCTCCCTCCCTAAACCGCCCCCCCCCCCAAAAAAAAACTTAAAAAAAAAAATAGAATACTAGACTGGGTAGCCTTTCCCTTCTCCAGGGGATCCTCCCTACACAGGAATTGAACCAGGGCCTCTTGCATTGCAGACAGATTCTTTACTGGTTAAGCTACAATGGAATCCTTTGTAACTCATTGTACGTCATCCTATATTCTTATCTAGTTTTTCTCTATTAATATGTAACCAACCATCAGTCATCCAATTAGAGGCTTTAAAGTCATATTCAACATACACTTTCCTTCATTGGCTCTAACTGATCAGTCCTACCTTTTATCCTTTTTGCTTCCGTTTCTTTCATCTGTGTCCTGCTCTCCTTAGAATTCTTTTTTTTTTTTTTTTAATTTTATTTATTTATCTTTTGGGGGTGGGGTGGGGAGGGAGGCGGATGGGCGGGCCGCTTCTATTGGTCTTTCATTTGTGTATTTTCATCCGTCTTTGTTCTTTGGCTCCTGTGGGCCTCCCATCGCGGTGGCCTCTGTTGTCACAGAGCGCCGGCTCTGGGCGCATGTGCTTCAGAGCTCCGGCTCGGTCATTGGACACATCGGTCCAGCCGCTCCGCGGCACGTGGGATCTTCGCTGGCCAGGGATTGAACCGGCGCCCTTTGTACTGCAAGGTGGTGTCCTTACCCACTGGACCACCAGGGGAAGCCCTTCTTAGAATTCTTGAGGCTGAGATCCTCGTCTCTTTTCTGCAGTACTGCATGCATGGCTAGGTAATTGGTCTTCCTGTGTCCTGTTCCTGATCATCCTCTTCTTTTTGTCAATAACTGTGAAATGTCTTGGATTGTATCCCACTTGCGCGCTAACAAATTAGTCTGCCACAGCTTCTTAGATGTTGACAGAAGACAAGAGCCTTCTGGATCAGAGACAAAGGATTTTCTTTTTTTTTTTTTTTTTAACTTACAACAGCCAAGGCAGCATTAAGTTTTGCATTCCTGTTCGTTCTGTTTGCCTCCTTCAGGGGCAATGTGGAGGCTGACACAGGTGGAAGCTGTGTTCACAGGTTTGTATCACAGTTGAGGAATCCTGAATTTAAGAAATCACAGTCTTTAAAGATGCTTCTTGGAAATTTGCCCAACCTTTACCCTGATATAAAGCTACTATCGTTATCTTTGAAGACTGATACGTAAACATCCTTAAAAAAAAGAAAACAAAATCTGAAAAAGATCTGCAGAGACGTAAGACTCATGGTGAATTGTCTCAATATTTTTTGGTTAGTTTTTTGAATACTGTTTCCAAAATTACCTTTCTAAAATACATGTTTATCATGTAACTTATTGATCCCCAGCCTGCTTTTCTGTATTATGGACTGTTACTCTTTTATAAAACATGCTATTATAGGGCTTCCCTGGTGGTCCAGTGGGTAAGGACACCACCTTGCAGTGCAAGGGGCGCCGGTTTGATCCCTGGCCTGGGAAGATCCCATGTGCCGCAGAGCAGCTGGACCCATGTGTCCAATGACTGAGCCGGAGCTCTGGAGCGCATGCGCCCAGAGCCGGTGCTCTGCGACAACAGAGGCCACCGTGATGGGAGGCCCACACGGACCAAAGAACAAAGATGGATGAAAATGGACAAATGAAAGACCAATAGAAGTGGCCCGCCTGCTCCCCTCCCTCCCCACCCCACCCCCACCAAAATAAATGAATAAATAAATCTTTAAAATACGCTATTATAGAACCCATGTTTGACTAATCCTCTGAGTAAGTGATGAACATAGTTTCCTTCTGTGTTTTTGCACGTGCTTCTCTATGTATAATTTTATTTTTATTTTTCTCAAACTGGTAAAATCTTCAGCTTTCAAGAACCAACTTATTTGTCATTTGCTGCTTGTCTTTTTCTTTGCTCCCCAAACCTCTTGATCCTCCAGAATATTTTGTGTCTATGTCCATTGTGGTGCACATTGATTATGTTTCTACGCTGCCTCCTCCACTAGACTGTGAACTCTTCGAGGTTGTAATTTGAAATTGCATTCCCTCACAGAGTGCTTTAGATATAATAAGAGCTTGATAGAAGTTTATTGGATTAATAAGTGTGCAGTTCCATGGTGGTTGCCCAGTAGCATTTTTATTTTGAAGATGATATAATTGAGACACAAATAAGACTGTCCTTGCAATCTCTGCATGTAAATCTTTCTTCCCTCAAAAACTCAGTCCGTTTCAATTATCTGATGTTACTCTGCAATTGTTACTGTGCAAAAAATACAGGTGCTTATTGTTCATTGCTATTGAATATTGCGTTGCAGGTATAGATACAAGTGGGCTAAAATGTAGCTCTACCAGAGATACGGATATGTCTGAAAAACTGTCATTTGATTCACCTGGCCTTGCAAATCTGTACTTGGGACGATGTTAGAGTTGTTACCACTTATTTGGCACTTGGTGGATAAACAGGCTCAAAGCTAAAGTTTCTTGTTAGAGTCAGTAAAGAGGGGCCAGAATTGCATAAGCATCTCAGCAGTGCGATGAGAATGACAAGAGTAACTTCTTGAAAGACATATGGGATCCTCACTATGAACAGGAAGTGTTAATAGCATCAACAGTGGCCTCCTTAATGCAGATTTGAAAGCAGTGAAGAGTTCTCTTGTTTTTGCAAAGTGCTGCTGATTCTTACTCTGTACAGCCTCTTGGTATTTTAAATGGTACTATTCTTCACTTATATTAGATGATATATGTATTACTGCTTATATCAGTCTGACTCTTTGCAGCCCTATGAACTGTAGCCTGCCAGGCTCCTCTGTCTGTGGAATTTTTCTGGCAAGAATACTGGAGCAGGTTGCCATTTCCTACTTCAGAGGATTTTCCTGACTTAGGGATCGAACTGGTGTCTCTTGCATCTCCTGAATTGGCAGGCAATTCTTTATCGTTAAGTGCCACCTGGGAAGCCAAAGGTGTTTATAAACAATTCAAATTGAAAAATAGAAATTAAACCTACTGGTACAACACTGGTTAGTCTTGTTCTTGTTTAGTTGTGACCTCATAGACTGTATTCCTCCAGGCTCCTCTGTCTGTGAGATTTCCCAGGCAAGAATACTGGAATGGGTTGCCATTTCCTTCTCCAGGGGATCTTCCTGATCCAGGAATCAAACCCGCATCTCGTGTGTCTTCTGCATTGGCAGTCAGATTCTTTCCTGCTGAGCCACCAGAGAAGTCCTTATATATCTGAACATTACTCTCTCAAGCACCACCATCCTTGTGACAACTTTGTATATAGTTTTCTTACTGATTTTTGAGAGAACTTTGCACATTAAGGACACTGACCTCTCTTCACCCCATTGCCGCATGCCTACACTTCTTTTCTTCTTTGTAATGGTCTTAAGTTTAAATCTAGTCAGAGCTGTCAGCTTTTTCCAAAATTCCATGCTTATTGTTCATTTTTGATATGCTTGCGGAAAACGGGAAATGTTAGAGTTGTTAAAAACTGTCATTTGATTCACCTGGCCTTGCAAATCTGTACTTGGGCGATGTTAGAGTTGTTACCACTTATTTGGCACTTGGTGGATAAACAGGCTCAAAGCTAAAGTTTCTTGTTAGAGTCAGTAAAGAGGGGCCAGAATTGCATAAGCATCTCAGCAGTGCGATGAGAATGACAAGAGTAACTTCTTGAAAGACATATGGGATCCTCACTATGAACAGGAAGTGTTAATAGCATCAACAGTGGCCTCCTTAATGCAGATTTGAAAGCAGTGAAGAGTTCTCTTGTTTTTGCAAAGTGCTGCTGATTCTTACTCTGTACAGCCTCTTGGTATTTTAAATGGTACTATTCTTCACTTATATTAGATGATATATGTATTACTGCTTATATCAGTCTGACTCTTTGCAGCCCTATGAACTGTAGCCTGCCAGGCTCCTCTGTCTGTGGAATTTTTCTGGCAAGAATACTGGAGCAGGTTGCCATTTCCTACTTCAGAGGATTTTCCTGACTTAGGGATCGAACTGGTGTCTCTTGCATCTCCTGAATTGGCAGGCAATTCTTTATCGTTAAGTGCCACCTGGGAAGCCAAAGGTGTTTATAAACAATTCAAATTGAAAAATAGAAATTAAACCTACTGGTACAACACTGGTTAGTCTTGTTCTTGTTTAGTTGTGACCTCATAGACTGTATTCCTCCAGGCTCCTCTGTCTGTGAGATTTCCCAGGCAAGAATACTGGAATGGGTTGCCATTTCCTTCTCCAGGGGATCTTCCTGATCCAGGAATCAAACCCGCATCTCGTGTGTCTTCTGCATTGGCAGTCAGATTCTTTCCTGCTGAGCCACCAGAGAAGTCCTTATATATCTGAACATTACTCTCTCAAGCACCACCATCCTTGTGACAACTTTGTATATAGTTTTCTTACTGATTTTTGAGAGAACTTTGCACATTAAGGACACTGACCTCTCTTCACCCCATTGCCGCATGCCTACACTTCTTTTCTTCTTTGTAATGGTCTTAAGTTTAAATCTAGTCAGAGCTGTCAGCTTTTTTCCTTTATAATATTTGGCGTTCATGCTATGGTTAAGGAAATCTGCCTTTTTCTTAAAGTTATTTTTGAACTCACTGAATTTTCTGCCTTTCTAGTTTTATTTTTTACCTTTTTTAGTTAAAAGTATGAGAGAAAAGGGCTTCCCCTGGTGGTCCAGTGGGTAAGGACTCCGCCTTGCAGTGCAAGGGGCGCCAGTTCGATCCCTGGCCTGGGAAGATCCCACGTGCCGCGGAGTGGCTGGGCTGGTGTGTCCAATCGCCGAGCCGCAGCTCTGGAGCGCATGCGCCCAGAGCCGGTGCTCTGCGACGACAGAGGCCACCGCGATGGCAGAGGCCCACAGGAGCCAAAGAACAAAGACTGATGAAAATAGAGAAATGAAAGACCAATAGAAGTGGCCCGCCCACTCCCCTCCCTCCCCAACCCGACCCCCGCCCAAAATAAATAAATAAGTAATCTTTAAAAAAAAAAAGAAAGCTCAACTGTCAAGAATAATTTAAAAAAAAAAAAAAAAAAGTATGAGAGAAAAGAGTCATCCTTCACCACAAAAACTGGATACTTATTCTAGTTCAATGTATTGAATAATGCCCCTTTGCCCCAACTCAGTGAAATATCAACTGCAGCCTATAATGTGTTGCCATTGGTACATGAGTCTGTGTTTTGTTTTGTTTTGCTTTTTAAAAAATTTGGCCTTATTTATTTATTATTTATTTTCATCCATCTTTATTCTTTGGTCTGTGTGGGCCTCCCATCACAGTGGCCTCTCACGTTGCAGAGCACTGGCTCTGGGCACATGCACTCCAGAGCACTGGCTCGTAATTGAACACACTGGTCCAGCCATTCCATGGCATATGGGATCTTCCTGGACCAGGGATCGAACCGGTGCCCCTTGTACTTCAAGAAGGACTCTTTACCGACTGGATCACCAGGGAAACTCTGAGTCTGTGTTTTAACTTTTCCCCCAGCTCACTGATTTTTTATGTGTCTATCCCAGTTACAATTGTCAAATAATACATTTTAAAGGTAGTAAAGCTTCCTCTCTTCACCCCATTGGCGTATCTTAATGCTATTAAATCTAGTCAGAGCTGTCAGCTTTTTTCCTTTATAATATTTGGCGTTCATGCTATGGTTAAGGAAATCTGCCTTTTTCTTAAAGTTATTTTTGAACTCACTGAATTTTCTGCCTTTCTAGTTTTATTTTTTACCTTTTTTAGTTAAAAGTATGAGAGAAAAGGGCTTCCCCTGGTGGTCCAGTGGGTAAGGACTCCGCCTTGCAGTGCAAGGGGCGCCAGTTCGATCCCTGGCCTGGGAAGATCCCACGTGCCGCGGAGTGGCTGGGCTGGTGTGTCCAATCGCCGAGCCGCAGCTCTGGAGCGCATGCGCCCAGAGCCGGTGCTCTGCGACGACAGAGGCCACCGCGATGGCAGAGGCCCACAGGAGCCAAAGAACAAAGACTGATGAAAATAGAGAAATGAAAGACCAATAGAAGTGGCCCGCCCGCTCCCCTTCCTCCCCAACCCGACTCCAGCCCAAAATAAATAAATAAATCTTTAAAAAAAAAAAGAAAGCTCAACTGTCAAGAATAATTTAAAAAAAAAAAAAAAAAAGTATGAGAGAAAAGAGTCATCCTTCACCACAAAAACTGGATACTTATTCTAGTTCAATGTATTGAATAATGCCCCTTTGCCCCAACTCAGTGAAATATCAACTGCAGCCTATAATGTGTTGCCATTGGTACATGAGTCTGTGTTTTGTTTTGTTTTGCTTTTTAAAAAATTTGGCCTTATTTATTTATTATTTATTTTCATCCATCTTTATTCTTTGGTCTGTGTGGGCCTCCCATCACAGTGGCCTCTCACGTTGCAGAGCACTGGCTCTGGGCACATGCACTCCAGAGCACTGGCTCGTAATTGAACACACTGGTCCAGCCATTCCATGGCATATGGGATCTTCCTGGACCAGGGATCGAACCGGTGCCCCTTGTACTTCAAGAAGGACTCTTTACCGACTGGATCACCAGGGAAACTCTGAGTCTGTGTTTTAACTTTTCCCCCAGCTCACTGATTTTTTTATGTGTCTATCCCAGTTACAATTGTCAAATAATACATTTTAAAGGTAGTAAAGCTTCCTCTCTCCCCATCATTATTACTCATCTTTTTTCCCCTCCAAGGTTAATTTAAGAACCATATTAATGTTTTCAAAATATCACATTAGGGTTTATAGGTTCTTTGGGGAGAAATAACATTTTTATAATAAATTTTTAGTGTAAATGTCCTTGTCTTATATTTAGATTTTTGTTTTAATTTCCCATTTTATGTACATGCATACATGATAAGTCACTTCAGTCGTGTTTAACTTTTTTTTTTTAAGTTTTTATTTTACTGATTTATTTATTTTTGGCTATTCTGGGTTTTCACTGCTGCCACAGGCTTTTCTGTAGTTGCAGGAAGTGGGAGCTACTCGCTGGTTGAGGTAAGCAGGCTTCTTGTTGCGGTGACTTCTCTTGTGGAACTCAGGCTCTAGGGCACACGGGCTTCAGTAGTTGTGGCACATGGGCTCAATAGTTGCGTTTCTGAGATTCTAGAGCACAGGCTCAATAGTTGTGGCTCATGGGCTTAGTTGCTCCGCAACATGTGGGATCTTCTCAGATCAGGGATTGAACCCGTGTCTCCTGCATTGGCAGGCGAACTCTTTACCACTGAACCACCAGGGAATCCCCATGTTTAACTCTTTGGCAACCTACAGACTCTAGCCTTCCAGGCTTCTCTGTCCATGAAATTCTCCCAGGAAAGAATCCTGGGGTGGGTTGAATCCTGGGATGGGTTGCCATTTCCTTCTCCAGGGAATCGTTCCAATTCAAGGATCGAATCCTTGTCTCTTACTCATCTTGCATTTTCAGGTGGGTTCTTTACCACTAGTGCTACCTGGGAAACCCAAAGATCCTTTTGTAATAGGTTTATTTGAATTAGAATCTGAATAAGAATTAAAATAGTACATTTATACATTGTATCTTTTAGTTAGCATTTATTTTACTTTCCTTTTGTTAAAGAGTCATTGAGGTGTTCTCTTTTTTTCCTTAAAAGCTCTGGGATTATTTGTACTGTAGATTGTCTCACTGAATCTGATTGTCTGAATTTGGTCCACTGCTTCATAGTAAGTATTTACTTGTAGTTAGTGCTAAAGGTTTAGTTAGGTCTTGGTTTGTTTCTTTAGGCAAGAATCTTTAAAAGTGCTATTCTGTCATTTCTGTTATATTTTCTTTGTAATCCATCATGTCTGGTTGTTCCAAAGTTAGGGATGCTAAGATTAATCGGTGGATTCAAGTTGTTTTTTTTTTTTTTTCATGATATGTAGATTTCTTTCCCTTTTTTGATTTGTTTTAACATTTTTTCCCGTTTTATTAAGATATAATTGACATATATTGCAGTTTGAGTTTCAGGTATACAGCATAAAAGTATAAATTATATACATTGTGAAATGATTACCACAGTGAGTTTAGTTCACATCCATCCCCTAGATAAGTACAATAAAAAGAAATTGGAAAAGCACAATAAAACATTGGGGGGGGCTACTCGCTGGTTGAGGTAAGCAGGCTTCTTGTTGCGGTGACTTCTCTTGTGGAACTCAGGCTCTAGGGCACACGGGCTTCAGTAGTTGTGGCACATGGGCTCAATAGTTGCGTTTCTGAGATTCTAGAGCACAGGCTCAATAGTTGTGGCTCATGGGCTTAGTTGCTCCGCAACATGTGGGATCTTCTCAGATCAGGGATTGAACCCGTGTCTCCTGCATTGGCAGGCGAACTCTTTACCACTGAACCACCAGGGAATCCCCATGTTTAACTCTTTGGCAACCTACAGACTCTAGCCTTCCAGGCTTCTCTGTCCATGAAATTCTCCCAGGAAAGAATCCTGGGGTGGGTTGAATCCTGGGATGGGTTGCCATTTCCTTCTCCAGGGAATCGTTCCAATTCAAGGATCGAATCCTTGTCTCTTACTCATCTTGCATTTTCAGGTGGGTTCTTTACCACTAGTGCTACCTGGGAAACCCAAAGATCCTTTTGTAATAGGTTTATTTGAATTAGAATCTGAATAAGAATTAAAATAGTACATTTATACATTGTATCTTTTAGTTAGCATTTATTTTACTTTCCTTTTGTTAAAGAGTCATTGAGGTGTTCTCTTTTTTTCCTTAAAAGCTCTGGGATTATTTGTACTGTAGATTGTCTCACTGAATCTGATTGTCTGAATTTGGTCCACTGCTTCATAGTAAGTATTTACTTGTAGTTAGTGCTAAAGGTTTAGTTAGGTCTTGGTTTGTTTCTTTAGGCAAGAATCTTTAAAAAGTGCTATTCTGTCATTTCTGTTATATTTTCTTTGTAATCCATCATGTCTGGTTGTTCCAAAGTTAGGGATGCTAAGATTAATCGGTGGATTCAAGTTGTTTTTTTTTTTTTTTCATGATATGTAGATTTCTTTCCCTTTTTTGATTTGTTTTAACATTTTTTCCCGTTTTATTAAGATATAATTGACATATATTGCAGTTTGAGTTTCAGGTATACAGCATAAAAGTATAAATTATATACATTGTGAAATGATTACCACAGTGAGTTTAGTTCACATCCATCCCCTAGATAAGTACAATAAAAAGAAATTGGAAAAGCACAATAAAACAGAAAAAGTTCTTTGACAAGCATGCCTAGGATTTACTTTCCACAACTTTCGTGTGTGTCCTAGAGCAATGGCAACAATAGTCCTCATATTGTACATTACATCTCTCTCTCTCTTTTTTTTTTTTTTTTTTTAATTTTGGCCTCTTTTATTGGTCTTTCATTCACTTATTTTCATCCATCTTTGTTCTTTGGTTTGCGTGGGCCACCCATCGCAGTGGCCTCTCCTGTTGCAGAGCACCAGCTCTGGGCACATGCGCTCCAGAGCACCGGCTTGTAATTGGACACACAGGTCCAGCCGCTCCACAGCACGTGGGATCCTCCCAGGCCAGGGATCGAACCAGTGCCCCTTGCAGTGCAAGGCAGCCTCTTTACCCACTGGACCACCAGGAAGGGAGCCCTATGTCTCTTATTTTTTTACCTAATAGGTTATGATTAGTATTTGAGAATGCTTTTAAAGTACATGTCTTAGTAAGTGAACATATTATCAAACTTTCTTTACTATTTTTAATAACATTTTAGTGGATCCTCCTTGGTGACAATTAGAGAAGAGTGGCTAAGAGGCAGGTCTTGGTGCAGTGTGTAGATTTAAGTCCTAGAAAGCTATTTGTCCTTTCTCTTTCTCAGTTTCTTCATCTGTAAAAGGGAGATTAGTGAGTTATTTCCCCTAATATGAAGAATATTGTGTTTAACTATTATCGTTGCTTCATAGTAAGTATTTACTTGTAGTTAGTGCTAAAGGTTTAGTTAGGTCTTGGTTTGTTTCTTTAGGCAAGAATCTTTAAAAAGTGCTATTCTGTCATTTCTGTTATATTTTCTTTGTAATCCATCATGTCTGGTTGTCAAGTTGGGATGTTAAGATTAATTGGTGGTTTCAAGTTGTTTTTTTTTTTTTTTTCATGATATGTAGATTTCTTTCCCTTTTTTGATTTGTTTTAACATTTTTTCCCGTTTTATTAAGATATAATTGACATATATTGCAGTTTGAGTTTCAGGTATACAGCATAAAAGTATAAATTATATACATTGTGAAATGATTACCACAGTGAGTTTAGTTCACATCCATCCCCTAGATAAGTACAATAAAAAGAAATTGGAAAAGCACAATAAAACAGAAAAAGTTCTTTGACAAGCATGCCTAGGATTTACTTTCCACAACTTTCGTGTGTGTCCTAGAGCAATGGCAACAATAGTCCTCATATTGTACATTACATCTCTCTCTTTTTTTTCTATTTTAATTTTGGCCTCTTTTATTGGTCTTTCATTCACTTATTTTCATCCATCTTTGTTCTTTGGTTTGCGTGGGCCACCCATCGCAGTGGCCTCTCCTGTTGCAGAGCACCAGCTCTGGGCACATGCGCTCCAGAGCACCGGCTTGTAATTGGACACACAGGTCCAGCCGCTCCACAGCACGTGGGATCCTCCCAGGCCAGGGATCGAACCAGTGCCCCTTGCAGTGCAAGGCAGCCTCTTTACCCACTGGACCACCAGGAAGGGAGCCCTATGTCTCTTATTTTTTTACCTAATAGGTTATGATTAGTATTTGAGAATGCTTTTAAAGTACATGTCTTAGTAAGTGAACATATTATCAAACTTTCTTTACTATTTTTAATAACATTTTAGTGGATCCTCCTTGGTGACAATTAGAGAAGAGTGGCTAAGAGGCAGGTCTTGGTGCAGTGTGTAGATTTAAGTCCTAGAAAGCTATTTGTCCTTTCTCTTTCTCAGTTTCTTCATCTGTAAAAGGGAGATTAGTGAGTTATTTCCCCTAATATGAAGAAAATTGTGTTTTCTTGTTGTAGTGGTTTATGTTAACTACACTTCACAGCTTGTGGGATCTTATTTACCTGGCCAGGGATGGAATCTGCACCCTCAGCAGTGAAAGTACAGAGTCCTAAGCCCTGGATCACAGGAGAATTCCTAAAGTGTATATGTATTTTAAATGTCCTTTTGCTTTTCTCATGGTGACATTTTATTTTCACCTTTAACCATTTTTAGTGCCTTACTTATTAAATAATTTTAGGATATAATTATACTAACCATGACACTTAAATAATGACAGTGAAAATTTGTAACCTTCAATAATATTAATATCTGATATTACAGTTTTATTTTTGTTTTATTCTTATTCTTATGTAATAAATGTGTTACCTTAGGAATATGCAGTGATATCAAAATAAAAATTTTGGTATCTATTGATTTACTAATAAGATACAATTAATCAGAATACCTATTGAGTATCTGTTAAGTGTTAGTCACTGTGTCATATCTGACTTTCTGCAACCTCATGAACTCATAACCCTGTGGGTTCTCTCACCGTGGGATTTCCCAAACACGTATACTGGAGTGAGCAATCATTCCCTTCTCCAGGGGGTCTTCCCAACCCAGGGATCAAACCTGTTCTCCTACATTGCAGGCATATTCTTTATCATCTGAACTACATGACTAAGTGACAGAGCACAGCACACATTAAAAAAAAAAAAAAAAAAAAAAGATTCCATTGGGATCGCTCAGAGGTGAAAATAAGTGAGTTTTCATTGAGTGAGTTATGACAATTTGTCATTGGCTGAGCCAGGTTAGAAAAGGAAGTCTTCCTATTGAGTTCCTCTTACTGGTTTCCACATTCTGTTTTAATTGAAGTTTCTGTTTATTAAATTTTATGTAAAGCAAAATAACAAAAAGTAAAAGAGAATTGGGAGAGTATTGGGAACATTGAAACAAAAGAAGCATTTAACCATATTAAATAGTGTGTGTGGAACAGTTTTGTTGAGAGATTTGTGTAGAGACTTTTGAGAAGAGGAATAACCCATATTAAGTCCTAAAAGGTCCTTTCTCTTTCTCAGTTTCTTCATCTGTAAAAGGGAGATTAGTGAGTTATTTCCCCTAATATGAAGAAAATTGTGTTTTCTTGTTGTAGTGGTTTATGTTAACTACACTTCACAGCTTGTGGGATCTTATTTACCTGGCCAGGGATGGAATCTGCACCCTCAGCAGTGAAAGTACAGAGTCCTAAG
Organism: Tragulus kanchil; assembly: GCA_022376925.1. NCBI lineage: Eukaryota > Metazoa > Chordata > Mammalia > Artiodactyla > Tragulidae > Tragulus > Tragulus kanchil. The sequence continues at coordinate 50,243,373 of JAIOJX010000005.1, forward strand.
CCCTGGATCACAGGAGAATTCCTAAAGTGTATATGTATTTTAAATGTCCTTTTGCTTTTCTCATGGTGACATTTTATTTTCACCTTTAACCATTTTTAGTGCCTTACTTATTAAATAATTTTAGGATATAATTATACTAACCATGACACTTAAATAATGACAGTGAAAATTTGTAACCTTCAATAATATTAATATCTGATATTACAGTTTTATTTTTGTTTTATTCTTATTCTTATGTAATAAATGTGTTACCTTAGGAATATGCAGTGATATCAAAATAAAAATTTTGGTATCTATTGATTTACTAATAAGATACAATTAATCAGAATACCTATTGAGTATCTGTTAAGTGTTAGTCACTGTGTCATATCTGACTTTCTGCAACCTCATGAACTCATAACCCTGTGGGTTCTCTCACCGTGGGATTTCCCAAACACGTATACTGGAGTGAGCAATCATTCCCTTCTCCAGGGGGTCTTCCCAACCCAGGGATCAAACCTGTTCTCCTACATTGCAGGCATATTCTTTATCATCTGAACTACATGACTAAGTGACAGAGCACAGCACACATTAAAAAAAAAAAAAAAAAAAAAGATTCCATTGGGATCGCTCAGAGGTGAAAATAAGTGAGTTTTCATTGAGTGAGTTATGACAATTTGTCATTGGCTGAGCCAGGTTAGAAAAGGAAGTCTTCCTATTGAGTTCCTCTTACTGGTTTCCACATTCTGTTTTAATTGAAGTTTCTGTTTATTAAATTTTATGTAAAGCAAAATAACAAAAAGTAAAAGAGAATTGGGAGAGTATTGGGAACATTGAAACAAAAGAAGCATTTAACCATATTAAATAGTGTGTGTGGAACAGTTTTGTTGAGAGATTTGTGTAGAGACTTTTGAGAAGAGGGAATAACTTTCTGGCTCTCTTGGGAAGTCTAGTCTAGAAAGGTATCAGTAATTGCTAAGGAAGAGCATGCTTGATGTGTTTCAAAATCCTACAAGGAGTTCATTGTGATTGGAGCAAGATATGAAGAGTAACAGAAAATGAGGTTAGAGAGTCAGTAGGAGGTAAAGAAGGGTGGCTTGAATCCACCTTGAATCCAGGGCCTCACAGACTAAGGAGTTTTGCATCTTGAGTGATCTGGAGAGCATTGCAGGGTTTTGAACGAAGGAAAGGCATTTGCTGATATACTTTCAAAATTTGATGTACATGTCAAGAAAGGAGGCAAGGTCATCAGGAAAGTTTTGCAACAATTCAGGCAAGAGGTTATAGTAACTTGGATGAGTGTTAGCAGTGAAATTAACAAAAAGTGGTTGGAAAAAAAAAAAAAAAGGTTAAAATATGGAACCCTAAATCTGGAACCCTGGAATCTGGCTTCCCTAGTGGTCCAGTGGTTAAGAATCTGCTCTGCAGTGCACGGGGCACAGGTTTGATCCCTGGTCTGGGAAGATCCCATATGCCACAGAGCAGCTAAGCTCATGAGCCACAACTACTGAAGCCTGAGCACCTAGAGCCTGTGCTCTGCAACAGGAGAAGCCACTACAAGGAGAAGCTCACACATGACAATGAAGAACAGCTGCACTCACCTCGACTAGAGAAAGCCTGAGTGCAGCAACGGAGACTCCACCACAGCCAAAAATACATAGATAAGTGAAACTTAAAATCATCTCAGTTTAAAAAAAGAAAATCTGGAAATAATATGATAGAGCAAATTCACTTTTCCAAAGGACTGAATGTGGAATGTTAATAACACCCTTCTAACTGGTATCTTTTGGGCTTCCCAGGTGGCTCAGTGGTAACGAGTCCACCTGCCAGTGCAGGAGACGCAGGTTCAATCCCCTGGGTCCCTCTCCAAAGACGACATACAGATGGCCCAAAAGCACTTGAAACGATGCTCAACTTCACTTATAATTAGAGAAATGCAAGTCAAAACGACAATGAGATATCACCTCATACCCATCAGAATGGCCATCATCAACAAATCGACAGACAATAAATGTTGGAGAGGGTGTGGAGAAAAGGGGACACTCCTGCATTGCTGGTGGGAATGTCAATTGATACAGCCTCTATGGAAGACAGTCTGGAGATTGCTTAAAAAACCAAAAATAGAAGCACCCTATGACCCAGCAATCCCACTCTTAGGCTTATATCCTGATGAAATCAAATCTGAAAGAAGCACCTGTACCCCAGTGTTCGTTGCAGCTCTCTACACAATAGCTAGAACATGGAAGCAACCTAGATGCCCATTGACGAACGAATGGATCCAAAAGCTCTGGTACATATATACAATGGAATACTACACAGCTGTAAAGAGAAATGCAGAAGAATCAGTCCTCGTGAGGTGGCTGGATCTAGAACATATCCTAAAAAGTGAAGTCAGTCAGAAAGAGAAGGACAAATACAGTATATTAACACATATATATGGAATCTAGCAGGATGGTGATGATGGCACACGCAGTGAAGCGATAGAAAGACAGACATGGACAGTGGACATATGGACATTGTGGGGAAGGAACAGAAGGTGGGAGGCGTAAAGGAAGTAGCATGATGACCTGTACTATCATAAGTGAAGAAAATAGCTCTAGTCATTGCTCTGTGAGAAAAGGAGATCCTTCAGGGGTGCTGTGCTGTGTGATGGTCGGGAGGGGTGGGAAGGGGGGGATATACATATGACTAATCTGGGAACATACATATCTGTAAACAACAAAACTCTGTAAAAGTTAAAAGTAAAATAAAGGTTTAAAAAAAAAAAATCCCCTGGGTCAGGAAAATCCCCTGGACGAAATAGCAACACACTCCAGTATTCTTGCCTGGAAAATCTCATGGACAGGGGAGCCTGGCAGACTAAAAGTCCATAGGGTTACAAAGCGTCAGACATGACTTAGTGACTGAGCACAAACACACAACTGATATCTTTATTGCCTCTCTGTCCATATGCAGTATAAAAATTCCCTTTTATATACAGTAGTTAAATTGGTCCTCATTTTAATTAGATAATTTGGCTTTGTTGTTTAAAACACTTCAGTGGCATTCTGTTGCACCCTGTATAAAATTTACTCTCTTACCGTAGCCACTGAGATGTGCATTATCCAAAATCTACATATTTGTCAAAACTTAGCTACTATAAAAAAACAAATTTTTTTCAGTTTTTTGAATATGCCAACCGCTTCTTTGCACTTGCTTCTCTTTCTGTTTGGAAGAGTTCCTACCCCTCAACTTACTTTTTGCCTGTTTAGCTTATTTACATATTTTATGTCTCAACTTAATGTTCCTTAGACAGGTTTATTTAAGGTAGATTATTTTTTGGTATCTCTTTCCCACCACTTTGTCCTTCTTGGTGATGGTTTGGTCGGTAAGTTGGTCTGACTCTTGGGACACCTTTGTCCATTGGATTCTCCAGGCAAGAATACTGGAGTGGGTTCCCATTTCCTTCTCCATTGTCCTTCTTAGCCATTTGTTTCTTATCCTTTGTGGTATTTCTTTTAATTATTTTATTTCACTGTTTAATGTTTTCCTTTTGTTCGCTTTGCATTTGTTTGTTTTGTTTCAGATCTCTGTGAAGCAGGGACCTTGTCTTACTTGTTTGACTTTGTGTTGCAGTGCTAGCCTGGTGTCTGGCCCATAGACTCATTCAGTAAATAACTTCTGATTAGATTGATTGACTAAATTAATGAAAAACCAAAATATTTACTTTATATGCCAGAAAAGCAGCACTGAGTATTACTACTTAGATTTTTATTTAGTCTTGTTATTTGCTGCTCTCCTTCCTTAATCAGCCATCACATATTGCTAATTGTAAGATGATCATACATGATTCTTTATCACTAGAAGAAAATTTCTACCTTGAAATTCATTTAGTTATGAAAATATAAGCAAATCCTTATGTTTCAGAAGATAAATATACTCATATTGTTATACTGCATGTCACGGATGTGTCAGAAGAATTGTGAAATATTAGCTTTAAAGGTTTTCCTAGCCCGATCCCTTTTTTCCCTTGAAGCTATTATCCTAAAGGAAGAAAGGGAAAAAAGAGAAATCTATGGTGTGAGTTCAGGTTTACTGCTCTAGGAGTTTAAGAAAGGCCCCTGTTACCATGACAACAAATGTGTGAATTTCAAGTGGAAAATTTTCAGTGTAAGCGACTGATAAAATTGTAGTATGCCTGTTCTCTTAGTATAGAATTGCTCTTTGACAAGTTTTGAAAAATTCTGAAATCCCCTATTAAAATTAATTTTAAGATATTTAATTTATTATGAGTTAAAATTATACCCAAACAGTATACTTTCATAGCTCTGTCATGCAGAAAGTTAAGTATTTGATTTGACCTCAAAAATTTGACCTCAAAAAAAACCTTTTCTAATCTGTACTATATTGTTGCTATATATGGTAAATAGTTTAATGTATTGGAAGTTTTTGACAAAAGAAAATGACCTGCCACATTATAGATTCCTTTGCCTTAAATGCTGTCTAACTCCAGTGGAGGAAGCTGTTAAGCTTTAAGGGCTCTGTCATATTTGCAGGCTTTTATTGTTGAAGAGAACAGCAGTGAGCAATGATGATGGGAAACGATGGCAGGTAGACTTAAAACACCATAAAGTGCAGACAATTGTGTGTAATGCCTTGAATTGAATCCTTTTTGAATGAAATGATCAGCCATATGTGCCACCCTTATGGACCCTGTAAGAAGAGGAGAAGAAATGTGCCCTAATGCTAACTGTGCATGAAATTGCAGTGTTAGGAGATATTGACCAGATGTTTCAATCTCAACAAATAGCTTGTTATGTGACTGAGTGAAAATATCTTTGCCACTTTGATCACACACACCTTGAAGGAAGGGGTAATTTAATAGAGGCTGTCATAGTTCATCATTGTCAATAAACTTTGACTTGACCTTTGCCTTGTGTTTTTGATGTTGCTTCTGATAAGTGTTGATGGGCAGATGTTTACTGCCTTGAGGGAGTTTTCTTTTTATAACATGTATGCTAGAAATAGTAAAGGAGAGGGATTTTTCTCAATTCTTCTCTTGCTCTTTGGTTATTAGTTGGCAGGCTTCTATGTGGATTTTGTAGAATTTCTGCTCCAGTGCATCTGAGTGACATTTTTACCTCTAAAGACACATTGTGGTTTTTCTCCAAAGGTTTCTTATTCTCCTCACTTCTCTGTCCCAGTTTTAATTGGCCACAATAATCTTCTATGATGATTTTTTTCTTCATATACAGTACATTATTCTATTATTTTATATAGCTTGAAGTGATGGGTATCTTATAAAATCATCATAATTTGCTAACTTTTGCAATTGAGAACAGTGATAGCTAGAGAGATTAAGTTACTTATTCAAGGTTACTCTTTTCAAGGTTGGCTGTATGTCTGAGATCTGATGACACTCTTTCAAATGAGATTTTCTTTAGTTCCCTTTCTTTCCTATATCCAGAATAGTGATTGAGAGTATAGCTTCTAAAATCATACGGACTTGAACCTGCCACTAACTTATTTTCCTCATTTGTGAAATTGGAATAGTAGGTATCTGTGTTGTGCTTGGTGGTTCAGATTAGCTGAGATAACTTAAGTAGGTAAAGGATTAGCATATTGTCTAACATAAAGTAAGGGTCCACTAATTTAACTCTTATTTATATTTTTGTTTCTGACTCATCTTTGGTGAACAGTGGTTTTTAGCTGAACTATTGATTTATGGTTTTGTTAAGTTTTATTTTTCCCCATCATGCCTCTTTTATTTTTATATTTATTTTCATCTATCTTTTATTCTTTTGGCATTTTGGGCCTCCCATTGCAGTGGCCCTAATGTATGTCATAATTGCAGTGTTAGGAGATATTGACCAGATGTTTCAATCTCAACAAATAGCTTGTTATGTGACTGAGTGAAAATATCTTTGCCACTTTGATCACACACACCTTGAAGGAAGGGGTAATTTAATAGAGGCTGTCATAGTTCATCATTGTCAATAAACTTTGACTTGACCTTTGCCTTGTGTTTTTGATGTTGCTTCTGATAAGTGTTGATGGGCAGATGTTTACTGCCTTGAGGGAGTTTTCTTTTTATAACATGTATGCTAGAAATAGTAAAGGAGAGGGATTTTCTCAATTCTTCTCTTGCTCTTTGGTTATTAGTTGGCAGGCTTCTATGTGGATTTTGTAGAATTTCTGCTCCAGTGCATCTGAGTGACATTTTTACCTCTAAAGACACATTGTGGTTTTTCTCCAAAGGTTTCTTATTCTCCTCACTTCTCTGTCCCAGTTTTAATTGGCCACAATAATCTTCTATGATGATTTTTTTCTTCATATACAGTACATTATTCTATTATTTTATATAGCTTGAAGTGATGGGTATCTTATAAAATCATCATAATTTGCTAACTTTTGCAATTGAGAACAGTGATAGCTAGAGAGATTAAGTTACTTATTCAAGGTTACTCTTTTCAAGGTTGGCTGTATGTCTGAGATCTGATGACACTCTTTCAAATGAGATTTTCTTTAGTTCCCTTTCTTTCCTATATCCAGAATAGTGATTGAGAGTATAGCTTCTAAAATCATACGGACTTGAACCTGCCACTAACTTATTTTCCTCATTTGTGAAATTGGAATAGTAGGTATCTGTGTTGTGCTTGGTGGTTCAGATTAGCTGAGATAACTTAAGTAGGTAAAGGATTAGCATATTGTCTAACATAAAGTAAGGGTCCACTAATTTAACTCTTATTTATATTTTTGTTTCTGACTCATCTTTGGTGAACAGTGGTTTTTAGCTGAACTATTGATTTATGGTTTTGTTAAGTTTTATTTTTCCCCATCATGCCTCTTTTATTTTTATATTTATTTTCATCTATCTTTTATTCTTTTGGCATGTGTGGGCCTCCCATTGCAGTGGCCTCTCTAGTTGCAGAGCACTGGCTCTGGGCACATGCACTCCAGAGAGCTGGCTTGTAATTGGACACACTGATCCAGCCACTCCGCTTGACGTGGAATCTTCCAGGGCCAGGAATCGAACCAGTGTCGTTTGCACTGCAAGGCAGACTCTTTACCCACTGGATCATCAGGGAAGCCCCTATTTGTGTTTTTATATGCAGTTTTTCTTAAGTTGTCAGGGAAAACTATTTAGACTATGGGGAAAATTTAAATGATTTTTAAATTATTTTTGTTAAAGTAGAAATATGGATAAATAAAATGTCTTTAAACTGGAGCAACTGTTGCTACTATCTCCTTTACTTTGAAGTTTCTTGATAGTTGTAGGGAATGAAAAATTTTCCTTAACTGTCATAGGGTCCCTAGATAGGTTTGAAAATTAAACTGATAAAACATACAAATTTATTTAATATAAATGTTATGTGCCATTGGAGTCCTCTTAAGGAAATGAAAATCCAAACAAAGAGTTTGACCTGAGTAGCTGGCTTTAATGAAGAAATATGATATGTGTATGAGAAAGTCTTAACTGGGGGAACCTTAGCAAGATCTTTTTGTCAGTGTTCCTTTGTCTTTGGAGATAAAGGTGCTTTTTTCCTTCAAATACAGGCAGGGCACCTTACACGTGAGGGTTTTATGACCTGTTTCAGGAGAGGAGAAGGATGATAGAGGTGATCAGTTTCCTGCTTCTGCCATTTTTTCAAATTCCTTTTATGTTGTAATTTGGACTAGTGTGTCCTGCACCCCATTAGGTATTGTCTATATATATATATATATATATATACACACATATATATATATGTGTATATATATATACAACATCATTTCACTTTGTAAGAGTATATAACAATTTCAGTTAGTGTCATGGAAATGTTATATTGAATTCTGTTTCTGAAGCCATTTTCTAGAAGGTTGGGTTTTTTTTTTATAACAAATTAAATTTCTCCTTATAAGGTATCTTTAAGTAAGACTTAATTGTGCATAACAATAAAATACAAAGTAAAAGTAGGCATGGTTTTTAAAATTTTGGGAGAACATGGAAATAGAAATCTTGTTGCCTTAAGGCCTCTGTTGAAAGGCAGATTGAATAAAAACCTGAAGCCTGTTACAGCACTATAATTCAGGTGCTGTGTTATTTTTTCATTACTTAATTTTGGAGACTTTTGAATAAATCTAGGCTACCTATTCTTGAAAACCAAAGAAATTGAGTAAGAATTTCAGGTAATATAATTTGTTTTAAAAAACATATTTTATGATTTAGATGAATAGCTTTGGGCCAGTAGTTTTCCTGGTTAATTTGTTGCTGTCTTATCATTTTTCTTTTAAAAAATCCCAACTAGAGTTGTCAGGAAAACTATTTAGACTATGGGGAAAATTAAATGATTTTTAAATTATTTTTGTTAAAGTAGAAATATGGATAAATAAAATGTCTTTAAACTGGAGCAACTGTTGCTACTATCTCCTTTACTTTGAAGTTTCTTGATAGTTGTAGGGAATGAAAAATTTTCCTTAACTGTCATAGGGTCCCTAGATAGGTTTGAAAATTAAACTGATAAAACATACAAATTTATTTAATATAAATGTTATGTGCCATTGGAGTCCTCTTAAGGAAATGAAAATCCAAACAAAGAGTTTGACCTGAGTAGCTGGCTTTAATGAAGAAATATGATATGTGTATGAGAAAGTCTTAACTGGGGGAACCTTAGCAAGATTTTTTTGTCAGTGTTCCTTTGTCTTTGGAGATAAAGGTGCTTTTTTCCTTCAAATACAGGCAGGGCACCTTACACGTGAGGGTTTTATGACCTGTTTCAGGAGAGGAGAAGGATGATAGAGGTGATCAGTTTCCTGCTTCTGCCATTTTTTCAAATTCCTTTTATGTTGTAATTTGGACTAGTGTGTCCTGCACCCCATTAGGTATTGTCTATATATATATATATATATATATACACACATATATATATATGTGTATATATATATACAACATCATTTCACTTTGTAAGAGTATATAACAATTTCAGTTAGTGTCATGGAAATGTTATATTGAATTCTGTTTCTGAAGCCATTTTCTAGAAGGTTGGGTTTTTTTTTTATAACAAATTAAATTTCTCCTTATAAGGTATCTTTAAGTAAGACTTAATTGTGCATAACAATAAAATACAAAGTAAAAGTAGGCATGGTTTTTAAAATTTTGGGAGAACATGGAAATAGAAATCTTGTTGCCTTAAGGCCTCTGTTGAAAGGCAGATTGAATAAAAACCTGAAGCCTGTTACAGCACTATAATTCAGGTGCTGTGTTATTTTTTCATTACTTAATTTTGGAGACTTTTGAATAAATCTAGGCTACCTATTCTTGAAAACCAAAGAAATTGAGTAAGAATTTCAGGTAATATAATTTGTTTTAAAAAACATATTTTATGATTTAGATGAATAGCTTTGGGCCAGTAGTTTTCCTGGTTAATTTGTTGCTGTCTTATCATCTTCTTACTCTTGTATTTGAAAAGAAAGAGGCATCTACCCAACTAGAGTTGTGTTCTCCCTTTCCTCCTCTCTCTCCTTCCTCTCTGGTGTGGATAGCCTGATCCCTTTTAGAAATCTAATGAGATTTGTTAATCCTCTCTTCTGAAAAATCCAACAGAATTTCCATATATTTCAGGGAGTCTGTGGATTCCCTGTTTTCTCTCAAGTATACCTTGACCTGTTTGGGGCCCATGAACCTCACAGAGAGTACAAATCTCATTATAAAATAAAATTCAAACTCCTATGTAGTATTCTCAATATTTAACAATTTGCCTTAGAAATAATAGTGTTATTGATACCCATGTAATAATTGCAATAGTAGTGATTATAAGAACAGTTAAATTTTTATTTTGTGTCAACATTATGCTGAACCTTTAGCCTGTACCAGTGGTTATATTATTAACGATATCTCCAAGTGGACTTATCCAATTTACATTTATTGTGCTTTAGAAGAACCTTTTTTTTTTTTTTTTTTGCTTTTTAAAAATTTTTTATTTTTAACAGAAAGATAATTGCTTTGCAGAATTTTGTTGTTTTCTGTCAAATATTAGCCCGACTCAGCCATATGTATCTTTGGAATACAATTTAAAGAATAGATTATAAGCATTTTAATTCTAAGACCTTTTCTTATTTATCGTCATTCATTGAATGTTAATCAGAATCCTTTTTGGAATACTGAATTTCTTTTTAGTTCTTTAATTCCAGTACTCTCTTTTTTGCTTCTGAACCTCTTTGTTATTCTTCCACTGAATATTAACTATCCTAGCCAAGACCCACCTGGTCCCTTAATTCCTACAAATTTCAATTTGGACACAGGTTCTTGCATTACCCTTAGGAGATCTTCTTTGGTCACTCCGCAAAGTCTAACATGCTACTCCCATGTGCTGCAATAATACTCTCATTCTCTCTCTCTCTCCCACTTATGTGTATAAAAATGGATAGGGTCAGAAGAATAGGATCTAGGCTGGATAGTACTCAAGGATCAGGAGAAGAAAACAGGTTTACTAAAGAAAAAGAAATGTTTCTTAATTTATTATTTACTATAATAATGTTCAGCTGGTGTTGAGTGATCAAAAATATTTATTGAATAAGTTAAATGAAGTTACACTGAAATTTATTTTTATTATATATCAGTGCATTATTATCATCATCATCAGTACTCTCTAATAGGTACTGCTTTATACACTTTGCTTCCATTATTGTATTCAATTCTCACAATTTTACGAGAAGTATAATTTCTCATAAATTATATAGTTTATCATCACACAACTACATGAGTTGAAAGTTTGTTTTTCTTGAGTAGGCCAAAGTTTCCCAGAATCTCTCCTGAGAAGTAGGTATTAATAGGTATTTTACAACAAAAATAATTCAAAACCTGTTTGGGGGATAATAGCAGGATTATTGGAAATCAAGTTTTACTAATACGCTGGATGTCAGTAGGCGTAAACGGTGTCATTCTCCTGTCCTGGCAAGAGAGGAGAATAACATGACTAGTTATTGAGGGAGAATGGATTCTTAATATTTATGAAAATTTTCTATTTCAGTCTTACTCACTGGTATCATAGTAGTCATCTGAGAGAACCAATTCTTTGAGCTCGTGATATATGCTATTTTCCTAACCAGAACTTCAGTTTTGATTTCCTCATCACCCTTTGCAGTCTGCTTGTTGCTATTATTTCCCAGTTTTGACATTCCGTTTCTTTTAGTTGTGCTTTATGGTTTTCTTAAAATGTCTCATTGGGCTTTCTCCTATAAAATTTCTTATCTTGGGCTTATCTTGCCAGTATTTTAGTATCTAGGTGTCATTCTTCATCATTCTATTATGGACTGAATTAAAAAAAGTATTATTTTAGAAGTGACTGGTACTCAAGCATCATTGTCAGTTATATTGTTCTAAATATTGCATTTGGGTGACAAAGAGGGAACTCATCTGGAAGGTGAAGTTAATATTAATAGAAATCTTTATGTTGTTAAAAGACTCTTGACATGATACTTCATATGTCATTTATTCAGCGCCTATTTAAATCTAGTTGTAAATTTGCTCACCCTGGTTTCTTAACGTGGTATCACCTCTTATTATCTCACTTTTGCTCAAAAATCCTGCTTTGCACTGTTCTACCTGTAGAATGTTGCCTGGACTTCTTAAAGTAGCATTTAATGATCTCACCTAGATCTTTTCTCTTATTACTCTCTTTCCTCACACGTAATACTCTGTAATTATGTTTCTAATTGACAAATACCTGTTTTCGTTTATTTCTCTTTCTTATTATTTTTTTTTATTACTCTTCTTATTTTATTTCTCAAACTGTGTGCATAGGTCTCATCAGTGTGGACCCATATTGGTTCCACAGGGTATTTTAAATTTTCTAGGGAAATAATGACATCTGTCAGACAAAGGGCAAACCACTAGCTTCAGATATTTCTATTTTAAAATTGGATTGCAACATTCCTTTTGGTAGAATCATGTATTTTGTAAAACTGGGTTTCTGTGATTAAAAAAAAGAAATAAGTACTGCTCAAAAATAAGTGTGAGACAGGAAATGGGTGTTGTGGTGACTAGTCTGATTCCAAGGTTTGAGAATTTTGTAGTACTCGACAAGGGCTTTGTTATAAAATAAATGCCTAAGTTGTTTAGAACTAACTACTTAATAAATAGAATTTCTTTTGCCTTAGGGGAAACCATGATAAAATTCCTAACACAGTAAAGGAGGCATGTGCTCTATGCTTCTACTTTCTTTCCAATTCATAGCCATTTTGAAAATTATACCTATCCTTCAGACTAGTTGATAATGTCAACCATCTCTGGAAGGCATTTTTTTTGGCTTTATGGTTTTCTTAAAATGTCTCATTGGGCTTTCTCCTATAAAATTTCTTATCTTGGGCTTATCTTGCCAGTATTTTAGTATCTAGGTGTCATTCTTCATCATTCTATTATGGACTGAATTAAAAAAAGTATTATTTTAGAAGTGACTGGTACTCAAGCATCATTGTCAGTTATATTGTTCTAAATATTGCATTTGGGTGACAAAGAGGGAACTCATCTGGAAGGTGAAGTTAATATTAATAGAAATCTTTATGTTGTTAAAAGACTCTTGACATGATACTTCATATGTCATTTATTCAGCGCCTATTTAAATCTAGTTGTAAATTTGCTCACCCTGGTTTCTTAACGTGGTATCACCTCTTATTATCTCACTTTTGCTCAAAAATCCTGCTTTGCACTGTTCTACCTGTAGAATGTTGCCTGGACTTCTTAAAGTAGCATTTAATGATCTCACCTAGATCTTTTCTCTTATTACTCTCTTTCCTCACACGTAATACTCTGTAATTATGTTTCTAATTGACAAATACCTGTTTTCGTTTATTTCTCTTTCTTATTATTTTTTTATTACTCTTCTTATTTTATTTCTCAAACTGTGTGCATAGGTCTCATCAGTGTGGACCCATATTGGTTCCACAGGGTATTTTAAATTTTCTAGGGAAATAATGACATCTGTCAGACAAAGGGCAAACCACTAGCTTCAGATATTTCTATTTTAAAATTGGATTGCAACATTCCTTTTGGTAGAATCATGTATTTTGTAAAACTGGGTTTCTGTGATTAAAAAAAAGAAATAAGTACTGCTCAAAAATAAGTGTGAGACAGGAAATGGGTGTTGTGGTGACTAGTCTGATTCCAAGGTTTGAGAATTTTGTAGTACTCGACAAGGGCTTTGTTATAAAATAAATGCCTAAGTTGTTTAGAACTAACTACTTAATAAATAGAATTTCTTTTGCCTTAGGGGAAACCATGATAAAATTCCTAACACAGTAAAGGAGGCATGTGCTCTATGCTTCTACTTTCTTTCCAATTCATAGCCATTTTTGAAAATTATACCTATCCTTCAGACTAGTTGATAATGTCAACCATCTCTGGAAGGCATTTTTGATCCCCTTAGTTGCAATTAACTCCCTCCTGAATGTTTTCTAGTAATATGGTATCTTTACTATTGGTTTTAAAATTGTATTCAGCTAATTCATGTGTGGCTTTCTGATTCTCCTGTTAAGTGTAGTTATTTACAGTGTCTGGTGGAGAGAATGGTAACCCACTCCAGTATTCTAGCCTGGACAGAGAAGCCTGGCAGGCTACAGTCCATGGAGTCTCAGAGAGTCTCAACTCTCTCTCTCTCCCTCTCTCATTCTCACACACACACACACACACACACGCAGCGCATGCATGTGCACACTCTTACAGTATAGTGAGAGCCCTTTCATTCTCTGTGTAAAAGTGAAACAACTGTTTTATTAGGTATCATTTGCTGAACTAAAGTGCATGTTGTTAGTCCATTTCTAATTCTTAAAGCATTCTAATAAGATCACAGGTTATATTATCCACATTTTATATTTGAAGACACTGGGATTTAACAGTGTTGGTTTCTGTCACATTGCCTACCCCCTAACCTCCATCTATTCAAGTTACTTCTCCTTTTCCTATTGATAGAACTAGGTTTTTGATATCCTTAAAAATCCCAAGATTAAAAAAATATATATATATTTATGGCAGCACTGGGGTCTTCCTTGCTGCCAGCAAGCCTTCTCTAATTGCTGAGAGCAAGGCTACTCTTTTTTTGTTGGGGGAGGGGGACTACTCTTTAGTTGCAGTGCATGGGCTTCTCATTGCCATGGCTTCTCTAGTTGCAGAGCATAGGCTCTGAGGTGAGCAGGCTTCAGTATTTGTGACATGGGGCTTATTGACACACATGGACTTAGTTGCCCCACAGCATGTGAAATCTTTCAAGACCAGGGATGGAACCTTTGTCACTTGCATTGGCAGGCAGATTTCTAACCACTGTGAGACAGGAAATGGGTGTTGTGGTGACTAGTCTGATTCCAAGGTTTGAGAATTTTGTAGTACTCGACAAGGGCTTTGTTATAAAATAAATGCCTAAGTTGTTTAGAACTAACTACTTAATAAATAGAATTTCTTTTGCCTTAGGGGAAACCATGATAAAATTCCTAACACAGTAAAGGAGGCATGTGCTCTATGCTTCTACTTTCTTTCCAATTCATAGCCATTTTTGAAAATTATACCTATCCTTCAGACTAGTTGATAATGTCAACCATCTCTGGAAGGCATTTTTGATCCCCTTAGTTGCAATTAACTCCCTCCTGAATGTTTTCTAGTAATATGGTATCTTTACTATTGGTTTTAAAATTGTATTCAGCTAATTCATGTGTGGCTTTCTGATTCTCCTGTTAAGTGTAGTTATTTACAGTGTCTGGTGGAGAGAATGGTAACCCACTCCAGTATTCTAGCCTGGACAGAGAAGCCTGGCAGGCTACAGTCCATGGAGTCTCAGAGAGTCTCAACTCTCTCTCTCTCCCTCTCTCATTCTCACACACACACACACACACACACACGCGCGCGCGCATGCATGTGCACACTCTTACAGTATAGTGAGAGCCCTTTCATTCTCTGTGTAAAAGTGAAACAACTGTTTTATTAGGTATCATTTGCTGAACTAAAGTGCATGTTGTTAGTCCATTTCTAATTCTTAAAGCATTCTAATAAGATCACAGGTTATATTATCCACATTTTATATTTGAAGACACTGGGATTTAACAGTGTTGGTTTCTGTCACATTGCCTACCCCCTAACCTCCATCTATTCAAGTTACTTCTCCTTTTCCTATTGATAGAACTAGGTTTTTGATATCCTTAAAAATCCCAAGATTAAAAAAATATATATATATTTATGGCAGCACTGGGGTCTTCCTTGCTGCCAGCAAGCCTTCTCTAATTGCTGAGAGCAAGGCTACTCTTTTTTTGTTGGGGGAGGGGGACTACTCTTTAGTTGCAGTGCATGGGCTTCTCATTGCCATGGCTTCTCTAGTTGCAGAGCATAGGCTCTGAGGTGAGCAGGCTTCAGTATTTGTGACATGGGGCTTATTGACACACATGGACTTAGTTGCCCCACAGCATGTGAAATCTTTCAAGACCAGGGATGGAACCTTTGTCACTTGCATTGGCAGGCAGATTTCTAACCACTGGACCACCAGGGAAGTCCTTGTGTTGAGATTTTGACTGGGATTTGCAATGACTCAATGAATCTATTAGGGGAGAATTACTGTTGAGTTTTTAGAAATTCCCTGGCAGTCCAGTGGTTAGGACTCCACACTTTCACTGCTGAGGGCCTGAGATCAATCTCTGGTCAGGGAACTAGCATTCCACAAACCGCACAGTGTGGCCAAAATAATAAAAAAAGAATATAAAGTTTTCTAATTCATAGACATAGTATATAACTCTCTACTTATATAGGTGGTTCCCCCCTGCCCCTCAACAAACATAATGGTGTTCTATGGACAGGTCTTGCACATGTTTCCTTAAATTTATCCCATATGGTTCATATTTTGATGTTATTGTAGGTGACATTGTTTTCTTAATTTGAAATTTCGGCTGTTCTTTGGTAGTACAGAGAATCACATTAGATTTTTTTTTTTATATTGATCTTGACTCCCGAGACCTTAATAAACTCACTTTTCAATCCTAGAGCATTTACATAAGATTCTTTGTGATCTCATATATTCCTGAAGCATGTATCGATTGGTCCCCAGCCAGAGTCTCAGGAGTTACTCCACATGGATTTCAACTCATTCCTCTCTGAAACTCTTTTTCAAAATTTCTAGTCTCCTGACTCCCTTGAACACTTATCTCTGTTTGCTCATTTCAGTGGGAATGCCAGGCTGTGTTAGACTTCTTCCTCTCTACCTATGGAAATTGCTTCTCGTTTTCCTATTGATAGAACTAGGTTTTTGATATCCTTAAAAATCCCAAGATTAAAAAAATATATATATATTTATGGCAGCACTGGGGTCTTCCTTGCTGCCAGCAAGCCTTCTCTAATTGCTGAGAGCAAGGCTACTCTTTTTTTGTTGGGGGAGGGGGACTACTCTTTAGTTGCAGTGCATGGGCTTCTCATTGCCATGGCTTCTCTAGTTGCAGAGCATAGGCTCTGAGGTGAGCAGGCTTCAGTATTTGTGACATGGGGCTTATTGACACACATGGACTTAGTTGCCCCACAGCATGTGAAATCTTTCAAGACCAGGGATGGAACCTTTGTCACTTGCATTGGCAGGCAGATTTCTAACCACTGGACCACCAGGGAAGTCCTTGTGTTGAGATTTTGACTGGGATTTGCAATGACTCAATGAATCTATTAGGGGAGAATTACTGTTGAGTTTTTAGAAATTCCCTGGCAGTCCAGTGGTTAGGACTCCACACTTTCACTGCTGAGGGCCTGAGATCAATCTCTGGTCAGGGAACTAGCATTCCACAAACCGCACAGTGTGGCCAAAATAATAGAAAAAGAATATCAAGTTTTCTAATTCATAGACATAGTATATAACTCTCTACTTATATAGGTGGTTCCCCCCTGCCCCTCAACAAACATAATGGTGTTCTATGGACAGGTCTTGCACATGTTTCCTTAAATTTATCCCATATGGTTCATATTTTGATGTTATTGTAGGTGACATTGTTTTCTTAATTTGAAATTTCGGCTGTTCTTTGGTAGTACAGAGAATCACATTAGATTTTTTTTTTTATATTGATCTTGACTCCCGAGACCTTAATAAACTCACTTTTCAATCCTAGAGCATTTACATAAGATTCTTTGTGATCTCATATATTCCTGAAGCATGTATCGATTGGTCCCCAGCCAGAGTCTCAGGAGTTACTCCACATGGATTTCAACTCATTCCTCTCTGAAACTCTTTTTCAAAATTTCTAGTCTCCTGACTCCCCTTGAACACTTATCTCTGTTTGCTCATTTCAGTGGGAATGCCAGGCTGTGTTAGACTTCTTCCTCTCTGCACCATAGTGTGGAAATTGCTTGCTGGCAGAGACACTGCACGATGTCGGGCTTCACCTTGTGTCTTTTCTGTCAAAGATTACAGTCCAGCTCTGCCTGTTGGCCAGTGTTTGAAAATTCTGTAGTTGCTTTTGTTTTTAGTTATTCACAACACAAGGGTAATTCTGAACCCTGCTACTCCATCAGAGCTAGATTGAAAGTTAAAGGTTTAAAGATGTACTGTACTTACAGGAACAAAAAAAAAATGGAGCAGTTGATTTTATCTTTAAAAAGGGAGTATAATCAAGTTATGATTGAAGGTTCAATCTCTTTTCTAGTGAGTCTGAAAATGTAATGATTGTGACTATATTAGGGACCCTGTTATTTTCATCATTTTATTCTCCAGTGTACATTTATGTTTTTTTTACATTTTTTCATATTGTACATGTTTAAATTTTACATGCGTTTAAACATTTAAATGTTTACTGATTGTATGTTAGATGGGTAGGAAACAGATTGGTCAGGTGTTGGTAACACATTGTGTTTGAGACAAAGTTAGAGGTATACTACCTTTTCAACAGAATTTAAATTAATTTGTAAACATTTTAATAATTTTTTTTACAAAAAAGCCTTTTTTGCCTCCAAGTCATCGTTCTTTGTTTTTCATCCAATTTTATTCTTTGGCACGTGTGGGCCTTCCATCGCAGTGGCCGCTCTCCTTGCAGAGCACCAGCTCTGGGCACATGCACTCCAGAGTGCTGGCTTGTAATTAAACACATCGGTCCAGCCGCTCTGCGGCACGTGGGATCTTCCCGGGCCAGGGATCGAAATGATGACCCTTGTACTGTGAAGCGGACTCTTTACCCACTGGACATCAGGAGAGCCCCTAAACTTTTTAAATAATTGGTATTTTAAATGTTTTCCAACTTCTTTGAGATTAACATCTTGGCTTACTCAGATTACTAAATACTTTGAAGCAATGAACATGGCTTCTGTTTCTTTTGTGTGTCTACTTTGGCTTACTAAACTCTTATTTTATGCTGGCTAACCTTTTTTCTTTTTAATATTTATTTATTTGACTGTGCTGGGTCTTAGTTGCAGTACGTGGGATCTAGCTCCCTGACCAGGGCTCGAACCCAGGCCTCCTGCATTGGATGCCAGGAGTCTTAGCCTCTGGGCCACCAGAGAAGTCCCTACACTGGCTAACTTTTGACTCAAAATAACTGATCCAAGAGTGAAGTTCTTTTCTTTTGTTAGTATGTTAATACCAGATATTGCCAGAAAGTTAGCCAGTTTCCTATGATGAATATCAATAGTGGAAGCATAACATAACCTGCTGAATAGTTCTGTTATTTGTCCATTCTTTTTTGTCTTGATGGTTCAAGTAGTATTGACTTGTAATGGAATAATCTCAGTATATTTAGATTCTGATTGTGGAAGAATTATAAATCAGATTTAAGCCTGTAGTGAATAGATATAGGCTGTTTTTTCAGACTGTAGTTTGAACATGTGACCTTTGATCATAATTAGGCTGAATTAAATTATAATAACTTTGCTTTCACTGATGTATCGATGACATTTTAGGTTATTTAAATAATCCTAGTAAAATCTGCTATTGACTTTGCCTTTTATTAATCTTACTACCTAAGGCAAACATGGTTGATCATTTAACCATGCTTCTACATGAATAAAAATAAATTATAGAACAACACACAGATATCTTCTGTTGTTAAATTTATAACTTACCTAAGAGTGGTTTAAAGGATTTAAAAATCTATTAGATATAGATATTGATGCATTTTAAGATATTAAAATGCTTCATGTGATTGACTCATTTTAATAAATTGATAGTATCAAACTTTGAATAATTTAATTTTAAATCATTGTTATTTTTAAATGAAATGATTGCTTTAATTACAATATCTTTGTCCCATCCTTTAATTTTGAAAATTTTCTAACTTACAAAAAAATTTCTTTGTTTTTATTCAATGACTAAGATGTATCTGACTCTTTGTGACCCCCATGGACTTTCTCATGCCAGGCTCCCCATTCTTCACTATCTCCCAGAGTTTGTTCAAATCATGTCCATGAATTGAGCCAGTGATGCTATCTAACCATCTCATCCTCTGCTACCCCCTTTTCCTTTTGCCTTCAGTCTTTCCAAGCATCACAGTCTTTTCCAGTGAATCTCTCTCTTCACATCAGGTCACCAAAAGTATTGCAGCTTCAGCTTCAGCATCAGTCTTCAATGAATATTGAAGGTTGATTTCCTTTAGGATGGACTTGCAGTCAAAGGGACTCTCAAGAAGTCTTTTTCAGCACCACAATTCAAAATCAGCAATGCTTGGCACTCAGCCTTCTTCATGGTCCAACTCTCATGTCTGCACGTGGCTAGTGGGAAAACCATAACTTTGACTGTTCGGACCTTTGTCAACAAAGTGATGTCTCTGCTTTTTAATACACTGTCTACACATACTAAACTGTGTATTCCATTTTTTTGACTCATTAAAATTATGTATGTTCCTATTTTTCAGTGGATGATTCAGCAGCCACACAAAGCAGCAACATTTTTGGATGCATTGGGATAGATAAATTTGGGGAAATCCTGAAGAAAAAGCTGCGAAGCCCATGTGGACGCACATTACTATGAACAGAATGAGCAGCCAACAGGAACTTGTGCTGCATGCATCACTGGTGGCAACAGGTCAGTGTTCTTTTAAAGAGACGCACTGTATTAACTGACTGTTTAACCACTGGTAAAAGTCTGACTTCCAATCTGAGTTTGGAATTTAGGCTTTATGTTTATAATTTGTTTTAATTTTTAATAAATTGATAGTATCAAACTTTGAATAATTTAATTTTAAATCATTGTTATTTTTAAATGAAATGATTGCTTTAATTACAATATCTTTGTCCCATCCTTTAATTTTGAAAATTTTCTAACTTACAAAAAAATTTCTTTGTTTTTATTCAATGACTAAGATGTATCTGACTCTTTGTGACCCCATGGACTTTCTCATGCCAGGCTCCCCATTCTTCACTATCTCCCAGAGTTTGTTCAAATCATGTCCATGAATTGAGCCAGTGATGCTATCTAACCATCTCATCCTCTGCTACCCCCTTTTCCTTTTGCCTTCAGTCTTTCCAAGCATCACAGTCTTTTCCAGTGAATCTCTCTCTTCACATCAGGTCACCAAAAGTATTGCAGCTTCAGCTTCAGCATCAGTCTTCAATGAATATTGAAGGTTGATTTCCTTTAGGATGGACTTGCAGTCAAAGGGACTCTCAAGAAGTCTTTTTCAGCACCACAATTCAAAATCAGCAATGCTTGGCACTCAGCCTTCTTCATGGTCCAACTCTCATGTCTGCACGTGGCTAGTGGGAAAACCATAACTTTGACTGTTCGGACCTTTGTCAACAAAGTGATGTCTCTGCTTTTTAATACACTGTCTACACATACTGAACTGTGTATTCCATTTTTCTGACTCATTAAAATTATGTATGTTCCTATTTTTCAGTGGATGATTCAGCAGCCACACAAAGCAGCAACATTTTTTGGATGCATTGGGATAGATAAATTTGGGGAAATCCTGAAGAAAAAAGCTGCCGAAGCCCATGTGGACGCACATTACTATGAACAGAATGAGCAGCCAACAGGAACTTGTGCTGCATGCATCACTGGTGGCAACAGGTCAGTGTTCTTTTAAAGAGACGCACTGTATTAACTGACTGTTTAACCACTGGTAAAAGTCTGACTTCCAATCTGAGTTTGGAATTTAGGCTTTATGTTTATAATTTGTTTTAATTTTTAATAAACTCTTCTTCTTTATATTACTTCTCCTTAATATTTTTTGCCTTTCTTAAACCTGCTGTTATCTTCATGAAGCATAATGAAATGAAAAATTTGAGATTATGGAATTTGGCCTCTCAATGTTTTATAGCTAGGTTCCTGCCAAACTGACATTAGAAAGAATGTCCTTTCCACCATATCCTGAGATTGGAATGTTAAAATGCTTATACACACACACATACATATTTTAACATATATAAAATATTACATTATATCCAGTCTCATAGGAATTACATCATTTTAGGCGTTTCTGGCAAATAGTCATCTGTCCATCTTAAACAAATTCAGTCATGGGTAATGTACTACTCAAAAACAACCCATTACATTTCTAAACAGCTTTGCTTATCAGAAAACTTTTCTTTCTGTGAACTTGAACTCTGTCTCTCAGAGCCTGCCATGCATTGCTTCTTTTTGTGCCTTTGCAGCTATATGGAGCTATACTGAAAATACACATGAATCTTTATCTTCAGTACATCCGTGCTTTGCTGACATCAACATTACCATATTGCTTATCAACATGAGCTTTTTTCTCCTTTGGAAAAGAAAAAGATAATTTTTTCTAGTTATTAGAATCCCCAAAGATGATCCCTTCTAAAATAACAATTCACTAGATACTTTACATATCTCATAGCTAGAAATACTGTCTGTCCTTCTCTGTTTCCTGTCTCCCTTTTTCTCCTTTTTTACTTGCCTCTGTCATCTTTTCCTTGTTTCCTCCCTTCTCCCTCGTCCCCTGGCTCCAGTCCCCATTTTTTCCTCATTTGTTTTGCACACTCTTTGACTTCACAAATGAATGTTAAAAGCCTGACACTTCTAGACAGTAGTCTTTAAGTAACTAAAAACTTTCAGAACTAGGGTACCAAAACTGTTTTTAAAAATAAAGTTGTAGGAAAGTAATAAAGTTCTCATATGCATTTTGGGGATGTGGGAGAACTAGATTATTTTTAAGGTTTTAATAAATAAAACCATCGATGGTTTGCATATGGAGATACACTTAATCAGACCTTTCCCCTTTTCAGTTTTTCTAAAACCAGCTAATTTAGGCTTTATGTTTATAATTTGTTTTAATTTTTAATAAACTCTTCTTCTTTATATTACTTCTCCTTAATATTTTTTGCCTTTCTTAAACCTGCTGTTATCTTCATGAAGCATAATGAAATGAAAAATTTGAGATTATGGAATTTGGCCTCTCAATGTTTTATAGCTAGGTTCCTGCCAAACTGACATTAGAAAGAATGTCCTTTCCACCATATCCTGAGATTGGAATGTTAAAATGCTTATACACACACACATACATATTTTAACATATATAAAATATTACATTATATCCAGTCTCATAGGAATTACATCATTTTAGGCGTTTCTGGCAAATAGTCATCTGTCCATCTTAAACAAATTCAGTCATGGGTAATGTACTACTCAAAAACAACCCATTACATTTCTAAACAGCTTTGCTTATCAGAAAACTTTTCTTTCTGTGAACTTGAACTCTGTCTCTCAGAGCCTGCCATGCATTGCTTCTTTTTGTGCCTTTGCAGCTATATGGAGCTATACTGAAAATACACATGAATCTTTATCTTCAGTACATCCGTGCTTTGCTGACATCAACATTACCATATTGCTTATCAACATGAGCTTTTTTCTCCTTTGGAAAAGAAAAAGATAATTTTTTCTAGTTATTAGAATCCCCAAAGATGATCCCTTCTAAAATAACAATTCACTAGATACTTTACATATCTCATAGCTAGAAATACTGTCTGTCCTTCTCTGTTTCCTGTCTCCCTTTTTCTCCTTTTTTACTTGCCTCTGTCATCTTTTCCTTGTTTCCTCCCTTCTCCCTCGTCCCCTGGCTCCAGTCCCCATTTTTTCCTCATTTGTTTTGCACACTCTTTGACTTCACAAATGAATGTTAAAAGCCTGACACTTCTAGACAGTAGTCTTTAAGTAACTAAAAACTTTCAGAACTAGGGTACCAAAACTGTTTTTAAAAATAAAGTTGTAGGAAAGTAATAAAGTTCTCATATGCATTTTGGGGATGTGGGAGAACTAGATTATTTTTAAGGTTTTAATAAATAAAACCATCGATGGTTTGCATATGGAGATACACTTAATCAGACCTTTCCCCTTTTCAGTTTTTCTAAAACCAGCTTTAGTAGACAGGTGCAGAGTTTTCCCGTTAGTGAGAAATGAATCAGCTTTTGCCTATTTTATCACTCAAGCAACAGTAAATTTGCTAAATTGTTTTTATATGTTATTATATTAAAGAACATTTAATTACTAGGTTTTCCTAATGTCAGTAGCTTAGATTTATATATTCGTATGAGTTACCATTATCAGTATTACTTAGGTAATATTGCAAGTCAGAAACTGAGGAAAACTTTTACTATCTAACTCATTATCCAAATTGTAGAACTTAATAGATTTGGATAAACCTTTTTTTTTAACATTTATTTATTTATTTATTTATTTTGGGGGGATGGGGAGGGAGGGGGACGGGTGGGCCACTTCTATTGGTCTTTCATTTCTTTATTTTCATCCATCTTTGTTCTTTGGCTCTTATGGGCCTCCTATCGCGGTGGCCTCTGTTGTCGCAGAGCACTGGCTCTGGGCGCATGCGCTCCAGAACTCCGGCTTGGTAATTGGACACATCAGTCCAGCCGCTCCCGTGGGATCTTCCCAGGCCAGGGATCGAACTGGCATCCGTTGCACTGCAAGCCCGTGTCCTTACCCACTGGACCACCTGGGAAGCCCTTGGATAAACTTTTAAATAGAGCTAGGAACTGTTAATTCTACTATCCCAAACTCAGGTTAAAGCAGTATTCTTCTTAACTCAAACTCTGCACCAGATACACTTGAACAGTCAGAATGCCTGTATTTTTTTTTGGAGGAACTATTTAGTTTTCTATTAAAGAGTAGTTTTATTATCAAAATAGAATTTAGTAGCTCATACTCTTAAGTATATGCTTTTACTTAATAAGCACATTTTTTAAAATTTTGGCCTCTTTTATTATTTTCTTATTTATCTATTTTCATCCATCTTTATTCTTTGGCCTGTGTGGGCCTCCAATTGCAGTGGCCTCTCTCATTTGAGAGCATTGGCTCTGACTGCATGTGCTCCAGAGCGCTGGCTTGTAATTGGACACACCAGTCCAGCCCACTGGCACGTGGGATCTTCCTGAGCCAGGGATCAAACCTTGCACTACAGGGCGGACTCTTTACCCAGTGGAACACCAGGGAAGCCCTAGTAAGCACTTTTTGCCAAAATTTTGCAAGAGTCATGATTTCTAAAATATATTTTGTAAAGAGTAATTATTCTTTAATTTTTAATATAGTTATTTTATTGTGCATGTATTGATGCATATCACACGTATTTTCATTAATCGATTTGGACAGTTAGTCAATCAGTTGACATATGGGTGAATAGAAATATGTTTTTTAAGATAATTGATGT
Source organism: Tragulus kanchil (assembly GCA_022376925.1). Classification (NCBI taxonomy): domain Eukaryota; kingdom Metazoa; phylum Chordata; class Mammalia; order Artiodactyla; family Tragulidae; genus Tragulus; species Tragulus kanchil. Next base: position 50,267,925 of record JAIOJX010000005.1, read on the forward strand.
ATTTGTATTCAAAAGAGAATCTAACCATGTTATCAAAATCTTAAGTGATGATATATTGAGGGAATATTTTAAAATCACATGTGTTACCAAAAGAAGTTTGAAAAATTGGCAAGTTCCTATCCTTATTTTTGGGTCAGAAGGAAAATAAAAAGTACTTTTATTTGTAATGTAAGTAATTTTTGTATTAAGTTTAATTGTTGAACAATAATAAAAAGCTCGATGTGTTACTTGCAGCAAGATTTCAAGTGCACTATTATGGTTAGATTTTCAGCTACAAAACTGGACCAGTACAGGAGTTTTCAACTATAAAAGATAATTTTAATTTATTATAGTCCATAAAATGTAATGACTAGCACTTTAATTCCTCATAGTAAATATGGTCTACATTTATATGTGTGTTTTACCAAATTAATCCCATGCTTCACTTTTAAAGCATTAAATGTCAGTGGGTAGTGTGTTGATACCGAAAGCTGAAGATTTTAGATTTTTTTATAAACTTTAGTTTCAAAGAGTATGCACCAGATACACTTGAACAGTCAGAATGCCTGTATTTTTTGGAGGAACTATTTAGTTTTCTATTAAAGAGTAGTTTTATTATCAAAATAGAATTTAGTAGCTCATACTCTTAAGTATATGCTTTTACTTAATAAGCACATTTTTTAAAATTTTGGCCTCTTTTATTATTTTCTTATTTATCTATTTTCATCCATCTTTATTCTTTGGCCTGTGTGGGCCTCCAATTGCAGTGGCCTCTCTCATTTGAGAGCATTGGCTCTGACTGCATGTGCTCCAGAGCGCTGGCTTGTAATTGGACACACCAGTCCAGCCCACTGGCACGTGGGATCTTCCTGAGCCAGGGATCAAACCTTGCACTACAGGGCGGACTCTTTACCCAGTGGAACACCAGGGAAGCCCTAGTAAGCACTTTTTGCCAAAATTTTGCAAGAGTCATGATTTCTAAAATATATTTTGTAAAGAGTAATTATTCTTTAATTTTTAATATAGTTATTTTATTGTGCATGTATTGATGCATATCACACGTATTTTCATTAATCGATTTGGACAGTTAGTCAATCAGTTGACATATGGGTGAATAGAAATATGTTTTTGAAGATAATTGATGTATTTGTATTCAAAAGAGAATCTAACCATGTTATCAAAATCTTAAGTGATGATATATTGAGGGAATATTTTAAAATCACATGTGTTACCAAAAGAAGTTTGAAAAATTGGCAAGTTCCTATCCTTATTTTTGGGTCAGAAGGAAAATAAAAAGTACTTTTATTTGTAATGTAAGTAATTTTTGTATTAAGTTTAATTGTTGAACAATAATAAAAAGCTCGATGTGTTACTTGCAGCAAGATTTCAAGTGCACTATTATGGTTAGATTTTCAGCTACAAAACTGGACCAGTACAGGGAGTTTTCAACTATAAAAGATAATTTTAATTTATTATAGTCCATAAAATGTAATGACTAGCACTTTAATTCCTCATAGTAAATATGGTCTACATTTATATGTGTGTTTTACCAAATTAATCCCATGCTTCACTTTTAAAGCATTAAATGTCAGTGGGTAGTGTGTTGATACCGGAAAGCTGAAGATTTTAGTTTGTTATATTTTTTTGTATAATGACATAGTACCTATTTCTTATCTATATTTTGAACTATTAAAATGTAGAAATTAGATAATTTTGTCATTTTAGTATCCATAGGAAGCTTAAATGCTAGTTTCTCAAAATACAAAACAATATTTAGAACAAACATTAATCTCTCTGTTTATCTCAAGGCAACTGAAATCTCTTGAAAGGTTTTCAAAACAAAATTAACATTTGTTTATTGAAATCAATATACAGTTTGAAGAACTAAAATTAAAACAAAATTTGCAAAAATACTTAACTGTACAATTAAAGGACAGGTTTAACTATTAATAAAGCTTACTTACATCTTGTTGTTGTTTTAGATCCCTTGTAGCTAATCTTGCTGCTGCCAATTGTTATAAAAAGGAAAAACATCTTGATATGGAGAAAAACTGGATATTGGTAGACAAAGCAAGAGTTTATTATATAGCTGTAAGTATTTGCCTAATTCAAATTTCTGGTACATATTTACCCTATAAATTATAGTTGTTAGTTGATGTACATTTAAAAATTATTGTTTCTTACATATCCTGCAAATTATTTGCCCCTCTCAAAGCATATTTTAGGCTCACTATTACAAATACAAAACAAAAATATGATCATTCTGTGGTAATTCAATTTGTGTTATTTACCTTCAAATATACCTCTTTTTGGATACATTATATGTAGATGTTTTTAACCAAGTATCAAATTTTATATTAAATCTTAAGGTCTTTTGAAGTAATTCTGGAAATTGGCCTATTGTATTTGTAGGCTATTTGTGAATGATGTTCCATTGTGTGGGAAAATATTAGTAATACAAATATTCATTGCAAACAGTTTGAGCATATTTGCCTAAAAAATCTTAATTACTATTTATTCCATAGTAATTACCATGACACCTTTTAATTTAATATTTCAGAAGCATTGATCATGGCAAATCTTTTAAATATGAAAATAAGGGCAGTGTGTAATTTGAATTATTCTCTCTTCTGACATAAAAATAATTGGTTAAGAATTAATTTCTAAAATAAGGATGTACTAAACTTTCCCCTGAATTAATCACCCTATGAGTATCTTGGTTTTTTTTAATATGAGTTAAATGTGACTGATGAAAAATAAGTAGATACCTATGAAAAATGACAAGTACTTCATATGCATATATGATTTTGATATAACAGCTGCTGCCATATACTACCTGAGCTGTGAAACAGCTGGTAAGATGTGTAAAAAATTGATTACCCAGTAGGAACATGTTTATTGAAAATATAATTATTTCTTTCAGTCTCGTGTTAATGTCTTCTACAGCATGTTTATGTGCACTGCTGTAGGCTTTACAAGGTTGTTATTGATTCTTCTGTATAGCAAATCCTATCCCTTTGTAACTGTCAAGCAAATGCTTACGTCAAGGGGATTATGTAGAAGAAAATCACGTTACGTCTTCTGCTAATATGTAAGAAAAACATTTCAAAATTTAAAGAATTTTCTGTTTTATTTCCTGTTGTATTTTTCAAAATTGTCTCTTTTTTAAAAAAAAAAAAAAACTTTTATTTATTTATTTTTGGCTGTGCTGGATCTTTGTTGGTGTGTGGATTTAGCTGCTCTGCGGTATGTGGGATCTTCCCGGATCAGGGCTCGAACCTGTGTCTCCTGCATTGGCAGACGGGTTCTTATCCACTGAGCCACAAGGGAAGCCCAAAATTGTCTCACTTTTTCATTGATGTCTTGGTAGCACATTTTTGTACTGTCACTTTAGAGGGTCTGTGTACTATCTTAAACCATCTTATATTTGAAAGTCAAAGAGCACATGGTTTAAAGTTTGGTGTTATTTATATTTACTGACTGAAATACGACAACTATGCTATGATACAAAAATATTTTGGCCCTGACAATTAAATTCTCTGTGTGTCAGTATATAGTAATTGGACCCCAGGCTATGAGCTAACTTGGAAAACACTCATAATTTTAATGATTATGTACATATAACACATCTAGCCAGTTTTGCATAAGTGAAACTCTTGTAGCACTGTAGACCCGTCTGCAACCAACAAATAGTTATATTTATGTAGTATAATACTTCTAGCCAGCTTTGGGTGGATAGAATTTTTGCAGTGATGTTAAAGAGTTACTCGAGTGCAGATTTGTATATAGCATAGAGTGATCTGTTTTGGTCAAACTAATAGAATTGAATTACTTTTGAGGCTTGTGTGATATATCCAGCCAGAAACCAGTTGATTTATCTGTTTGTAGCTGTTAGCTATTAGTTTCTGTTTGAGCAATTTCAAAAAGAATGCTCTTTCACATTGCCAGGCAAATCTATCATTTGTTCAGAGTTGGCTATTTAAATAGTTCTGAAAATAGTAGACTCATACGGAACATTCAACAAATATTTATTCTGCTTAACAACTAAGAACATGATTCTTATTCATTAAAATCTGTGAAATATCTTCAGAAATGTAATGTTATTTCCACTGACTTTCAGCAGTTCTTTTAAATATTTATTTCTTTGAGCTCAGAGCATCCAGTCTAGTGTTAGTAAGAAAACTGCACATTTAGATTGGGTTGATAAATTTATCTATACTTATTTCAAGAAATCAGATGGGCTTCTCTAACACTTTCAGGTTCTGTAGGTTCAGTAGTCACCTCACATCATCATCGTAAGCTTTGGAGGTTCACCAAGTTGAAATTGTGAGAGCTTTTTTAATTGTAAAAGGTTCTTGATCTAAAAAAGCAGTTCAGACTATCTAAGAAATTTCCATAAGTAAGATACCTGTCTGCATTACATAAACTAAATCTACACACTCAACTTTTTCTCATTATTACACAAATTAATAATGATCAGAAACAAAATTTAAAACCTTCATCGTTTCCTCTGTCACATAATGCTTTTAATCTACAATTAAAAGCAAAAAATTTTCTGATGAAAAATTGAAGTAGAATATGCATCTACCAGCATTCTCTTTTGGTTTAAAAGAAATGTTGCCATCTTTTTTTTTTTTTTAACCTTCATAACAAGTGTCCCACTTACAGCATATAAACTCAGTTTTTCTGTGTTTAAGCTAAATTCTTAGTAGGTGTTTAGGGATTATTTGTTATGTCAGTAGCTAATTAAATTTTGAAAACATAAACCTTAGTTGCTGTTTATATTAGAATCAGATTGGCATATCTATTTCTTAAAAGAAATATTTTTTACAGTAACCCTCTAAGACTATGATATTTAGGAAAAGTTTATGAAAAAGATGAGATTAGAGCCATTAATTTTGTAAACCATGTATTTTCTTTTTTTAAGCATATAAGTTAGCGCTGTATTTCATCTTTCCTCTGTTCTTGTAATTCTTTTTATATTTTCAGTAATTAAACGTTTGCATTTTGTTCTATAACCGTAATTGTTACAGTTCCTCTCTGTTTAAGTGATCTAAGTGCTTATCATCAGCTTCTCTAATCTAGTACTTATCCCATTCCTGTTTATTGTTTAGTTTGATATCTGTCAGTTGGCTGCATTCGTTGAACATTTCTCAGCCAGTGAAAGACTTAGAACTCTCTTTTTGAACTTACTTTCCTGTTGTTTTATATGAGAATGACAACTTTGGTGTAATATTTGGTGAAACAAAGTGCTTTGTGGACATTACTTCATTGTCTCTTAGAACTTTCTATAGGAAATGTAAGGTCAGGTTGATTTTTATTTATGTTCTTTGCTATTTCCTTTTTATTCTGTTTATTTTAGATTTCATTCTCTACTCTTTTATGCCTCTTCCTTCATCATATCCCCCACCTTTCTACTATTAGAAGAATAATTTATTGATCTGAGACGTTTTTCTTCTACTACAGACATTTAATGCTATAAAATTCTCTCATTCATTTGACTAGTCTCTCACAAATTTTGATACATCATGTTTTTTCTCTTTTTTTTTAATTAATTAATTTATTTATTGGGGGGGTGGGGTGGGGAGGGAGGGGGTGGGTAGGCGGGCCACTTCTATTGGTTTTTCATTTGTCTATTTTCATCCATCTTCATTCTTTGGCCCGTGTGGGCCTCCCGTGGCGGTGGCCTCTGTTGTCGCAGAGCACCGGCTCTGGGCACATGCGCTCCAGAGCTCCGGCTCGGTAATTGGACACATGGGTCCAGCTGCTCTGCGACACGTGGGATATTCCCAGGCCAGGGATCGAACCAGCGTCCCTTGCACTACAAGGCGGTGTCCTTACCCACTGGACCACCAGGGAAGCCCCATGTTTTTTTCTTTTAACTTGTAACACTTTCTACTTTCTCTTTTCCTTTCTTATGTGATTCATAGATTATTTAGATATATGTTGTTTTTTTTCTAAATATGGAGATTTTTCCAAACATCTTCCTCCTCCTACTATAATGCATTTGTGTATTCTTCCTTGCAATTCTGATTTCTTTTTATATTTTTTGAAACTCTGTTATTAGGAGCATAAATGTATGCTGTTGGTTATTTGACTCATCATTTCAAAAATATTTATCTCTCATAATACACTTTGTCCTCACTTCTACTCTAATATTAAAATAACCAACATAACTTTCTTTTGACTATTGATATTACGGTATATCTTTTCCCACCCTTTTAATTGTAACATATTTGTCTCTTTATTTTTGCAGTGAATCTCTGTTGAATCTTATGTCTTGTCCTCCCTGACAATGTCTACCTTTTGATTGTAATGTTTATACCTTTCTCATTTAATATTTTTTGATTGATATGGTAGATTTCAGTTTATTGGTATTTGTCACATCTGTTCTTCATTCTCTGTTTTCTCTTTTCTCTCCTTTTTTGAGTTAATCCAGTACTTTTAATCTCTATTGTTAGTTTAATATCTGTAACTTTCTGTTGTTACTTTAGCAATTGTTTCAGATGCTATACATCTTTAAAACATCGTGATCTGCTTTCAAATAATGCTATATGACATCACACATAGTATATGAACCTTGCAATAGCACAGTTTAATTTCATCCTTTCTAATCTTTATGCTTTATCTTTTTTTTTTCAATTTTGTGTTTTATTTTTTAAAACAGCTTTGTTAATATATAATTCACTTACTGTACAACAGACATACATGTGATAAACACTATAACATTTTTATTAAAATCATTAAGTATATTTTAAAGATATTTAAATAATATATGTATATACACATATATATTCATCTAATTACCATTTCTGGTGCTGTTCATTTATTTTGCTTAGAATCTGATTTCCACCTGGTATCATTTTCCTTCCATCTGAAGACCATTTTTTAGCATTTCATGTGTTTCAGTCTGTTGGTGATGAATTCTTTCCACCTTTTTATGCTTGAAAATATATTTATTTCACCTTCATTTTAAGAGATTTTTGCCAGGTATGTAACTCAAGGTTCACAGTGTTTTGTCTTTTAGTACTTTAAAAATGTTGCTCTTCTATCTTCAAACTTGTATTTTTTTTGTTGAGAAATCTGATATCCTTAATTTTAATCCTCTGGATATCATATGCCAGCACACCCCTAATTCTGTCTCCCCTTAAGATTTCCTATTTATTGCTGATTTTGATCAACTTATTATATTGTTTTTAGTTCTGTTTTTATTTTCATGTTTCTTGTACTTGGGATTTAGCTTATTAGAGTTATGAGTTTATGGTTTTAATTATGTTTGAAATGGTTTCAGCTGTTACTTCTTTATGCTTTCTGCCCTATTATCCATCACCTACTTTTGGGTCTCAAAGTACTTCTGTAAAAACTTGAAGTTTTTTATTGTGATGACTAAGGATAGCAGGACAGGAATGTTCCTTAACATTCCTATAGTGTGTAGGATAGCACCATACAGCTAAGAACTACCATTTGTAAACATCAGTAGAGCCAAGATTAGGAAACCCTTTTCTAAGGCTGAATACTCCCTATGACTAGGGCAAGACTTGTTTATACTTTATGCAGTGCCTTACTGATGATGAGTTTTTCCGTTCTAGAAATAATAGAACTAGGTACCATTCCCAGAGGTTTGTGTGCCGTAAGACTATTTTCCCTGATCCTTTTCCCTGTAATACTTTTAGATCATTCTTTCCTTGGTTCTGGTCTTGTGAATGTTCAAAGTGGGGTCCTCTGAACATTTCCAGAGTTCTCTGTAAAGTTTTTACTTCTTGGATTTTCTGGCCTCTTGTGTCTCCTTGCTCTGGTCTTCCTAGATTCTCAGCTCAATTTCCACAACTTAGTGGGCTAGAAGCTGTCTCAAGGCAGTAAGCTGATTCAGTCTTAGGGCTCACCTAAATTGTTTCCCATCTCTGAAGGTCACTATTTCTCATCCTTATAGTTCATTGTTTTAAAAACCATTGTTTCATGCATCATATCTGGTTTTTTTTGCATATCTGAGTTTTTTGGCTTCTTTGTTTTTGTTGTTCCTTCAGGATTGAAGATAAATTCCGTCCCTGTTTCTCTGCTAACTTCTGTCTTACTGTTATCTTGAAGTCTCTTAGTCTTAAACTTATCTTCAAACTTGTATTTTTTTTGTTGAGAAATCTGATATCCTTAATTTTAATCCTCTGGATATCATATGCCAGCACACCCCTAATTCTGTCTCCCCTTAAGATTTCCTATTTATTGCTGATTTTGATCAACTTATTATATTGTTTTTAGTTCTGTTTTTATTTTCATGTTTCTTGTACTTGGGATTTAGCTTATTAGAGTTATGAGTTTATGGTTTTAATTATGTTTGAAATGGTTTCAGCTGTTACTTCTTTATGCTTTCTGCCCTATTATCCATCACCTACTTTTGGGTCTCAAAGTACTTCTGTAAAAACTTGAAGTTTTTTATTGTGATGACTAAGGATAGCAGGACAGGAATGTTCCTTAACATTCCTATAGTGTGTAGGATAGCACCATACAGCTAAGAACTACCATTTGTAAACATCAGTAGAGCCAAGATTAGGAAACCCTTTTCTAAGGCTGAATACTCCCTATGACTAGGGCAAGACTTGTTTATACTTTATGCAGTGCCTTACTGATGATGAGTTTTTCCGTTCTAGAAATAATAGAACTAGGTACCATTCCCAGAGGTTTGTGTGCCGTAAGACTATTTTCCCTGATCCTTTTCCCTGTAATACTTTTAGATCATTCTTTCCTTGGTTCTGGTCTTGTGAATGTTCAAAGTGGGGTCCTCTGAACATTTCCAGAGTTCTCTGTAAAGTTTTTACTTCTTGGATTTTCTGGCCTCTTGTGTCTCCTTGCTCTGGTCTTCCTAGATTCTCAGCTCAATTTCCACAACTTAGTGGGCTAGAAGCTGTCTCAAGGCAGTAAGCTGATTCAGTCTTAGGGCTCACCTAAATTGTTTCCCATCTCTGAAGGTCACTATTTCTCATCCTTATAGTTCATTGTTTTAAAAACCATTGTTTCATGCATCATATCTGGTTTTTTTTGCATATCTGAGTTTTTTGGCTTCTTTGTTTTTGTTGTTCCTTCAGGATTGAAGATAAATTCCGTCCCTGTTTCTCTGCTAACTTCTGTCTTACTGTTATCTTGAAGTCTCTTGTCATTATAATTATGATTCCTCCTTGTCTCTCTTTTTTTTCCTTCTATTTGCTTTTGAGATTTCTCTTTATCACTGATTTTAAGGAACTTTATTATGATGTACCTCAGAATAGTTTTCTTTGTGTTTCTTTTTTTTTTTTTTTTTCTTATTTGGGTGGGGTGGGGAGGGAGTGGGGTGGGCGGGCCACTTCTATTGCTCTTTCATTTGTCTGTTTTCATCCATCTTTGTTCTTTGGCCCATGTGGGCCTCCCATCGAAGTGGCCTCTGTCGTCGCAGAGCGCCGGCTCTGGGCACATGCGCTCCAGAGTTCCGACTCGGTAATTGGACACATTGGTCCAGCCGCTCCGCGGCACGTGGGATCTTTCCAGGCCAGGGATTCAACCGGTGCCCCTTGCACTACAAGGTGGTGTCCATATCCACTGGACCACCAGGGAAGCCCTCTTTGTGTTTCTTGAGATTGATGTCTGTTTAGAAATTTTTCTCCTTATCCCATCTACCTTTGTGGACTCCAATAAAATTTAAAGCCATTTGAAGTTGTCCTTTTTAGCTTAGTGATCTCTTTTTTTTTTTTTTGCTACTTGAAGTTGTCCTATATAGCTTAGTGGTCTCTTTTCAGTTTTTCTTGTTTAACATTTATATTGTATTTATTTATTTATTTTCATCTGAGTTTATTCTTCAGCCTGTGTGGGCCTCCCCTCGCAGTGGCCTCTCTCTTTGCAGAGCACCGGCTCTGGGCACATGCGCTCCAGATCGCCAGCTTGTAACTGGACACACCCAGTGTGCCCAGCGGCTCCATGACATGTGGGATCTTTCCTGGCCAGGGATTGAACCGGTGCCGCCTGCATTGCAAGGTGGACTCTTTACCCACTGAGCCACCAGGGAAGCCCTCAGTTTTTATTTTCTCCCCCTCTCATTCATTTTGTATAATTTCTATTAAAGTGTCTCAAAGTTTACTATTTGTTTCTGTTACAGGGTCTGTCATTAATCCCACCCAGTGCATTTTCTATCTCAGATTTTGTAGTTCTCCCTTTCTAAGTTTGATTAAGGCGTTTTTAACTCTTGCCATGTCTACTCTGCATACTCATGTTGCCATTTGCCATTTTTAAGCTCTGGGATGTAGTTATAACCCCTGTTTTAATAACATTGTCTACAAATTCTCTCATGTGGTTTTTCTGGTTTGTTTCTTCATGCACTTATGCTGAAGACTTGATGGGAAAGCCTTACAGGTCTCAGGTTCTCACTTGGCACCTCTTTCTTCAAATGACTTTCTCCTTTTCCATCTACTTCCTCTTCGAGTGCTCCCTACCATGGCTTCCCTGAACAGAGACTACTGGACTCTATTAGGTTTCCTCGGCCTTGACTGCAACCTAGAAAGTCTCTCTAGGATTTAAGTTTTAATAATTGTGGAGATCACTTTATTTTGTCTCTTATGTTATTATTGTCCAATTTCTCAAAATTGTTGTTTCTTATGTTTTGTTCATTTCTATGGTTGTTTAAGGTGGGAATATAAATCCATTTCTCATTCTTTTCATCTTGGTTAGAATTAGAAATGTCATCCCCATCCCTTATCTGCAGTTCTGCTTTTATGCCTTCAGGAACCCATGATCATCTTTGACCTGAAATATTAAATGGAAAATTTCAGAAATAACAATTCATAAATTTAAATTGTGCAGCATTCTGCATAGGCTGATGAAGTCTTGTGCTGTCCTGCTCTGTGTTTTGTCCAGCACATCCACACTGTGCACTCTTTGCCCTTTAGTAATTTAATAGCTGCCTCAGTTATCAGGTCAGCTGTTTGCAGGGGCCTTATTCTGCATAGTGATGCTGGGCACATGCGCTCCAGATCGCCAGCTTGTAACTGGACACACCCAGTGTGCCCAGCGGCTCCATGACATGTGGGATCTTTCCTGGCCAGGGATTGAACCGGTGCCGCCTGCATTGCAAGGTGGACTCTTTACCCACTGAGCCACCAGGGAAGCCCTCAGTTTTTATTTTCTCCCCCTCTCATTCATTTTGTATAATTTCTATTAAAGTGTCTCAAAGTTTACTATTTGTTTCTGTTACAGGGTCTGTCATTAATCCCACCCAGTGCATTTTCTATCTCAGATTTTGTAGTTCTCCCTTTCTAAGTTTGATTAAGGCGTTTTTAACTCTTGCCATGTCTACTCTGCATACTCATGTTGCCATTTGCCATTTTTAAGCTCTGGGATGTAGTTATAACCCCTGTTTTAATAACATTGTCTACAAATTCTCTCATGTGGTTTTTCTGGTTTGTTTCTTCATGCACTTATGCTGAAGACTTGATGGGAAAGCCTTACAGGTCTCAGGTTCTCACTTGGCACCTCTTTCTTCAAATGACTTTCTCCTTTTCCATCTACTTCCTCTTCGAGTGCTCCCTACCATGGCTTCCCTGAACAGAGACTACTGGACTCTATTAGGTTTCCTCGGCCTTGACTGCAACCTAGAAAGTCTCTCTAGGATTTAAGTTTTAATAATTGTGGAGATCACTTTATTTTGTCTCTTATGTTATTATTGTCCAATTTCTCAAAATTGTTGTTTCTTATGTTTTGTTCATTTCTATGGTTGTTTAAGGTGGGAATATAAATCCATTTCTCATTCTTTTCATCTTGGTTAGAATTAGAAATGTCATCCCCATCCCTTATCTGCAGTTCTGCTTTTATGCCTTCAGGAACCCATGATCATCTTTGACCTGAAATATTAAATGGAAAATTTCAGAAATAACAATTCATAAATTTAAATTGTGCAGCATTCTGCATAGGCTGATGAAGTCTTGTGCTGTCCTGCTCTGTGTTTTGTCCAGCACATCCACACTGTGCACTCTTTGCCCTTTAGTAATTTAATAGCTGCCTCAGTTATCAGGTCAGCTGTTTCAGTATCACAGTGTTTTGTGTTCGGATAACCCTAATTTACTTCATAATGGCCCCAGAGCACAAGAATAGTGATGCCGAAGAAAATGTAGTATTGAGGGGTTTCAGTACTATTGGTAGTTTCAGATATATGTTTGTATTCCTAGAACATGTTCTCCACAAATAAGGGGCTTGCTATATATATGAACCTGTGTCATTCAGGAATTCAGAGTTTTCTGTACCATTTTGACATCTCTTCAAGTGAAGTCCCAAACTGTGTGGTAAAAGACATCCATCTTTTACTTGGGTACAATATAGAAAGAAAAATACTGTTAATTCTTTTGCGTCTTAAGCATTATTAGCACTGGAGCTCAGTTTTTGACTTGAAAATATTTTCTGAATGTTATTGCTGTCCAGTGAGTTGCACAAATGAATACTGTTTTTCCTTCTTTCTCATTAGATATAATCTTTGAGTCATATTTAAAATTTTTTCAAACAGCAATGTGATTTTTAGAAATAATATTTATATTCATTTTCAATTTGTGTAGAATTTTTCCTGATAAGTTAAAATCTAACAGTATCACTTTTTAGACTAATACTTTGTGAAGAATATAGACAAATATTTTCTCCCAAGTTGAGTAATTTACTCCTGTGCTGTACTAAGTCATTTCAGTTATGTCTGACTCTGTGTGATTCTGCAGACTGTGGCCCACCAGGTTCCTCTCTCCATGGGATTCTCCAGGTGAGAATACTGGAGTGGGTTGCCATACCTTCCTCCAGGAACCTTCCCGACCAGGGATTGAACCTGCATCTCTTATGCCTCTTTCATTGGCAGGCAGGTTCTTTACCGCTGTACCACCTGGAAAGCCAGTTCATTTCTATATATATGGCTGTAATTTTTCCTAAGTCTCATTTTAGCAGCTATCAAAAATAAAATTCTATAGTAGGAGGGGTGAATCTATGGACCATTAAAGTAAGGTTATCCTCCCCTAAACAGAATAATCTACTTGCTTAGTAGAGGTGAAATAGTATTGATAAAAGAATCTTTGGATTCTAAAGATAAAGATTGAATGTTTTTGTGTTTTAGACGTGTGGCATTATAATTAAGTCTTGGAATTTTATGTGAGTTTGGAAACCACAGTATTTGCTAATTGCTTTAGAAGGCAAGAAAATATACACATACTAGTTGTTAAGACAGTAGAATCTATGTGTGTATGTTTATGCCCAGTCATGTCCGGCTCTTTGTGATCCATGGGACTATAGCCGCCAGGCTCCTCTGTCCATGGGATTTTTCGCAGCAAGAATACTGGAGTGAGTTTCCGTTTCCTCCTTTAGGGGATCTTCTTGACCCAGGGGTCGAATCTATGTCTTGTGCTTCTCCTACATTGGCAGGTGGATTCTTTACGACTGGGCCATGATATGTATATGTATAGCAATTAATTGTTAAGACAGTAGGTTCTTATATAGAGCCCATCGATATAATAAACCATCTACTAAAGTGTTTCCACTTCAGTTTATTTATATATTTCAGGCCAGTCAGCAATTGCTTGAGAAAATGTTTATTAAATCTCTTTTATAAACATGTTTAAAAGGGGAAATTTATAAACATCATGATGACTGTATACATTTTTATGTACTAGTTGTCACATCTTCAAAATTGTATATAAATTATACATAAACAGTCTAGTATCTATAGAAGTATATCTTTTTTTTAACATATTTTGCTGTACATTCTTTATAGCTTCATATGATTTAACCCATATGTTCTGTTGGGTCTATTCTTCTACAGTAGATGAATAAAATTGGATTTAATCTCTTTATGGCAGCTTTATTGAGATATTTAGACACTGTAAAGGTCACCTGTTTTAAGTGTGCCATTCAGTGATTGTTAGTATCGATGTATTCACAGAGTTCTGAAATCAGAACTATAATCACTATAATTTAAATTTAAAATTTTAACATCACCACAAAAAGAAACTTTGTACCCATTTGTGGTTACTCTCCGTTGTTCCAGCATTCAATTTTGTATCCATATCATATAATTGTTTCTATGATTCAAGTATTATGGCTACAAATTATATAATTTTTCTAATTAAACAATGAATTTATGATTTTGTTCTTTAACATATATAGTAGAAGTCATAATAACTCTTCTTTGTTTTCTTCGTTTTACCTATTTCTCTTTTGCAGGTACTCTAAAGAGTGCCTTTTAATCTTTTGTTCAAATTTATTTGCTCTAGATATAATATTACCATGTTTTAGAGTCAGTTCTTTAAAATATCACTTAATTCTTTTTTCTGATTTGGGTGGATGACATGTAAAGGAAAAAGATTTTAAAATTATATTTGATAAAATAGGATGAAAACATGAGAGAAGTTTTTTTCCTTTCTAGTACTTACTTAGGCTATTAAATACATGTTTCCTGTTTTCCAACTTGAGGTAAGTATAGGTTTCTCAGTTATATAACAGGGCTCATTTGACTCTACCCTCTTGTGTTTATCATGTTAGATGTTCTAAAAGATAGATTGCTACTTTTCCAAATTGCATTTCTCATGTACAGATTGCTGGCAGCATGTTTTCTTTAAATTTTGATAAACCCTTGAACACTATCTGTCTTTCTCCCATCTAGAAATATCTTTAGCTCTAACATAAATTGTGTTTACCTCCCATCCCTGTTTAACTTTGCTCTTCTCTTTAGTCATTTTGTGCATTCATTTTTCAAAGTATTATTTCTTACTTCATTCTATAAACAATATAAGACCAATGTGTATTATTATTGTTAAGGTTTAAGGGACATGACAGAAATAGTCACAATCAACATAAAATGTATAGTAACACACCAAAAATATTTTGGGTCAGATGTTTTTCAGAAAGGTGTATATACACAAAATAAAAGAGCACCATATATTCCATTATTCATTCTACAGAAATAATTCATTTTACAGATATGTAGCTTCTTATAAGGTTAGCATTTATTTAATTTGATAGAAAAATAATAAACTGCATTGAGTATTTAAAAGTGTTTTTCTTTAAAATGTCGACCTGCATTTCTCAGGCAGATATATGTGCTTATAGCATAATAGATTTTAATTTTTTTGAGTTTTGAACCATTCAGGAAAAACTTATTTACTCAAAATTTTGTAATTAAACAATGAATTTATGATTTTGTTCTTTAACATATATAGTAGAAGTCATAATAACTCTTCTTTGTTTTCTTCGTTTTACCTATTTCTCTTTTGCAGGTACTCTAAAGAGTGCCTTTTAATCTTTTGTTCAAATTTATTTGCTCTAGATATAATATTACCATGTTTTAGAGTCAGTTCTTTAAAATATCACTTAATTCTTTTTTCTGATTTGGGTGGATGACATGTAAAGGAAAAAGATTTTAAAATTATATTTGATAAAATAGGATGAAAACATGAGAGAAGTTTTTTTCCTTTCTAGTACTTACTTAGGCTATTAAATACATGTTTCCTGTTTTCCAACTTGAGGTAAGTATAGGTTTCTCAGTTATATAACAGGGCTCATTTGACTCTACCCTCTTGTGTTTATCATGTTAGATGTTCTAAAAGATAGATTGCTACTTTTCCAAATTGCATTTCTCATGTACAGATTGCTGGCAGCATGTTTTCTTTAAATTTTGATAAACCCTTGAACACTATCTGTCTTTCTCCCATCTAGAAATATCTTTAGCTCTAACATAAATTGTGTTTACCTCCCATCCCTGTTTAACTTTGCTCTTCTCTTTAGTCATTTTGTGCATTCATTTTTCAAAGTATTATTTCTTACTTCATTCTATAAACAATATAAGACCAATGTGTATTATTATTGTTAAGGTTTAAGGGACATGACAGAAATAGTCACAATCAACATAAAATGTATAGTAACACACCAAAAATATTTTGGGTCAGATGTTTTTCAGAAAGGTGTATATACACAAAATAAAAGAGCACCATATATTCCATTATTCATTCTACAGAAATAATTCATTTTACAGATATGTAGCTTCTTATAAGGTTAGCATTTATTTAATTTGATAGAAAAATAATAAACTGCATTGAGTATTTAAAAGTGTTTTTCTTTAAAATGTCGACCTGCATTTCTCAGGCAGATATATGTGCTTATAGCATAATAGATTTTAATTTTTTTGAGTTTTGAACCATTCAGGAAAAACTTATTTACTCAAAATTTTTGTAAATTTTTCATTCATGGATTTAAGAAGTCTTTTTCCTGATTAATGGAGCCCAGGTCAGGAACCTCTGTTATAGTAAATAGTGAATTAAGTGATATATAATTGCAATTATAGCTGCATATTGGAAAGTGTCCATTCTGGATTTCTAAAGCTTCTCTTGTCGTGACTGCATGCTTATTTTCTTGTATCAATCAAGAATTGAATTTTGTAAAAATGTGTTAAAGTGGAGAATCAGATTTAATGGTAAAATGAGTGGTAAAAATATTATTCAGATATCTTTATTTCATTCAGTCTGTTAAGGTGATGGTAGTGATGTTTTCAGGTAGACTATAGCATTTTTACTTCCTCAGATGAGCCAAATTGGGACTGTGCTTTGTGGGAAGTTTTTTTTAATATAGTATGTAGACATTGGTGAGAATCAGAATGTCCACCGCCTTATTAGTTTCACAGATGCTTCCATAATACTTAGTATACCCTTGGGTATATTAAATTATCATATCCTGACAGCAATCCTGAAACATGCCAGTACTATAAAGCCATATTTCTAAGAACTAAAGCAAGGTTTCAGTGAACCATATCTGACATGCCATGTTAATTTTCATAACTATCATTACTGGAGGTGGTAGCATTTCTAAGGCATGGAGAATCTTGATAAATCTACCAAGTAAAAACTGAGAAAATATCTATGTTGTCACTGGATTTCTAATTATGAGGCTTGGTTTCTTTCAGTCCTGGTTGAATTGCTTCAAAAATAATGATAAGCATCTTTTTTCTCTTATCACGGGTTATAAAATATTTAGGCATACAGTATATCAAAATGTAGTTTATTCATTCGGTTTTCATTGTGTCGTGTCCATATTGTGAATGTAAACCTCATTCTCTCATCTCATAGTATATTTACGTATACATGTGATTTTTGCCGTAAGTAGAAAAGAAGCAACTGACAGATACATGGATTAATTTCCTTTTTTAAAACTGCAGCAAACTGTTCTGCGATTCTTTTGTGTGTTTCGGGCTATTTTGTGGAGAAAGTATCTGTCAAGCAACATTTCAGGGACATTGGCCTTTGTACCCTTTCCTAAATAAACTTAAACAGAAACCTGTCAACCCAAGAATAAAATATTTCTTTGTAAATTCTCACCTGCAAATTATTGATAATAGAAGGAGCACCTTTTTAATCCTTATAGCCCCCTTCTCCTCAACAGCTTTTAGATTGTAGATAAACTTCCCAGCTCAGTAATTAACTGAGCTCAGTCACTGCACCCCATATCATGTGATTTTTTTTTTCAGTAGAATACATTATTAGAGCACTTACACAGCCAGTCTAGCTGCAGCAGCCCAGGCGGCAACAGCAGTGCCATTTTTCACAAAGAAAATGTTGAACAGGAGCCAAATGTTTGGTGGCAGTCTGTTGCTAGGAAATCAAGGTCCTGAGGCGATTAATGACAAAGCAAGCAATAACAAGAAGGCAGAATTACAGATTTAAAAGAGAAAAAAGTGGTTGGTGTTATAATTACCCAAAGAAATCCGCACTCATTAAATTGGCTGTTTTTATGATTGACTTTAATTGGAGGTTAGCTCAGATATTTAGCTCCTTTCCCACCCCTTTAAACACACACAGGCACATAATCTGTAGAACTGCAGACTTGTTTTTCTAAGCATTGAGAGGAGCTTGCCCTGTAATTTGATCCCCACTGACAGATGCATTTTCTATGCTGCCATTTTGAATTAACCTATTGTAGAACAATTTTCTTCAGCCCTGTTGAATAAAACATCTAGTCTGATTACCTCCGATGGATTTGATAGAGTAAAAGAATGTACTTCTCATTGAAGTAGATTGTTTGCATGGACTCCACTGATTTTGAACTCTGCCAATAAGCACAATCGTTTGTAATAAATTTTCGAAGAAATTTGGGGGAGGAGAAGGTAATGAGAATCACCCTTTTATAGTTTAATGTGTGGATGTCTGCATCAAAACACTATTATTCTTTCAAGAAAGTATTATTTTCCCAATAAGATGTTCATAGGTATTGAAAACAATTTATGAATCTTCATTTATACTGTTATAATTAGGAATAAAAATTGTATTTTACATATTTATGTGCTCTAAAATGACCATCCTTCCTCTCCACCAGCAGTATTTTAGTTATAGGACTCATTATGCTTCAAAACACCCTGTTGTAAAACTGAATATTTAACTAAAATGATTTTCAGATCTGCCTTTTTCAATAAATGTCTGATGTATTTATATATATAAAAATAATTCCTTTAGATTTTCTGGAATTTGATAAAGCATATTACCAGAACAGCATTGATCAGTCTTTCAGGTACAATATCAGATGAAGCATCACAGTTTATGTACCTTTTAGCAGCCTTAAGAATAAAGTTACACGATGCCATTGCTCTCCAGATTTCCGATCAAACCTTGAAACAAAAGAGGCAAGCACATTCTATCTGACAATACACACACTGCTAATCAGATGCCAATGCCAAGCCGTCTGCTTTGTTAAATACTTAGCTTCCTAGAGGCAGGAAGACAGCTGCTATAAGTACGATGAAATTCAGTAGTTCAATCTATTTTTACTACCCTTGGGCTACTAAGATACTATTAATTTAGACCACCCCAATTGGTACACTTTAGGGAGTTTTTTAAAGAGTTTATAATTAAAATGATAAAACATCATTATTACATTGAAGACCTTCTGTAAGTTTTACATTTGGCAGATACCGACTGAGATAACCCTAAATGTAATTTACAATGACATAATGGTTGTAATTGCATTTGGGGGGAAAAAAGAGGAACTATAGGAGAAAAGTGCTTCCTTTAGAAGAGTTTTAAGATCTGCTTCTATTTCATTTAAATCTACTTCAGTTCCCAGATTAGCTACCTGTAATTGACTGTAGCAGCCATAAACATTAAGGGTTAAGATTCTATCCAAATATTATTTAAAATGTTAATGCATACACTACCACCAGGGGGAGGAAGCTAAAAGTCAAAACCTATTGTAGAACAATTTTCTTCAGCCCTGTTGAATAAAACATCTTTTTCCCGATGGATTTGATAGAGTAAAAGAATGTACTTCTCATTGAAGTAGATTGTTTGCATGGACTCCACTGATTTTGAACTCTGCCAATAAGCACAATCGTTTGTAATAAATTTTCAAGAAATTTGGGGGAGGAGAAGGTAATGAGAATCACCCTTTTATAGTTTAATGTGTGGATGTCTGCATCAAAACACTATTATTCTTTCAAGAAAGTATTATTTTCCCAATAAGATGTTCATAGGTATTGAAAACAATTTATGAATCTTCATTTATACTGTTATAATTAGGAATAAAAATTGTATTTTACATATTTATGTGCTCTAAAATGACCATCCTTCCTCTCCACCAGCAGTATTTTAGTTATAGGACTCATTATGCTTCAAAACACCCTGTTGTCAAACTGAATATTTAACTAAAATGATTTTCAGATCTCCCTTTTTTCAATAAATGTCTGATGTATTTATATATAAAAATAATTCCTTTAGATTTTCTGGAATTTGATAAAGCATATTACCAGAACAGCATTGATCAGTCTTTCAGGTACAATATCAGATGAAGCATCACAGTTTATGTACCTTTTAGCAGCCTTAAGAATAAAGTTACACGATGCCATTGCTCTCCAGATTTCCGATCAAACCTTGAAACAAAAGAGGCAAGCACATTCTATCTGACAATACACACACTGCTAATCAGATGCCAATGCCAAGCCGTCTGCTTTGTTAAATACTTAGCTTCCTAGAGGCAGGAAGACAGCTGCTATAAGTACGATGAAATTCAGTAGTTCAATCTATTTTTACTACCCTTGGGCTACTAAGATACTATTAATTTAGACCACCCCAATTGGTACACTTTAGGAGTTTTTAAAGAGTTTATAATTAAAATGATAAAACATCATTATTACATTGAAGACCTTCTGTAAGTTTTACATTTGGCAGATACCGACTGAGATAACCCTAAATGTAATTTACAATGACATAATGGTTGTAATTGCATTTGGGGGGAAAAAAGAGGAACTATAGGAGAAAAGTGCTTCCTTTAGAAGAGTTTTAAGATCTGCTTCTATTTCATTTAAATCTACTTCAGTTCCCAGATTAGCTACCTGTAATTGACTGTAGCAGCCATAAACATTAAGGGTTAAGATTCTATCCAAATATTATTTAAAATGTTAATGCATACACTACCACCAGGGGGAGGAAGCTAAAAAGTCTTTGATGATAATACTTCCAGCAAGTGACTTGTGCTGCTTAAACTTACATAGTTTACCACAGCTCCAGATGACAGTGCCTTTGGGGACGTGATTTCATAAAATTTAATTGAAATCTATACTGACTTAACTGAGTACCTAAATATAAACAAAATGGAAGCTTCCATACTTCATGGTTTCTTTTTTTTCTTTAAAGAGAGAGTACAAAAAAGCTCAGGATAGTTATTATTATCTTTCTCCTAACGGTCAATCTACTTGAGCTATCCTTGTGAAATTGAATTCTTCAGATCTGTGATACTGGTTTGATATTAGCGTATCTACCAAGGTCAAATATTCAAGTGATTGATATACCAAATTGAATAGTCTGTGAGGTAGTTCAGTTTAATGTGCCTACATTGTAGTTGTGGGTTTTTTCTTTAATATTAGTCTCTCTAGCAAACAGTTTACAATTCAATCCTAAACATTTATGTGAGCAAAACTTTTAGAATATTTTAACTGATTAATATTTTATAACAATATAAAATTGGTGCTTGAACTAGAATGCAGCTCCCAACCATGAACAATGTCAAAGCTGATCTCATGTCTTTCCTCCAGTCTAGAACTCTAAAGTAATACACTATAAGAATTCAACTCTATAGTGATACACTATAAGAAGCAACTTTTAAAGCATGACCTTTCCTCACAATTTTAGGCTTTATTCTGTAAAGAATCATGAGTTTTAATTTTTATACTCTGATTTTGAATCATTGAGACATTAAAATTGTAGTTGTTGGGGAAAGAAAATCATGGACTACAAAGAAGACATGCAAATCAGTTTTTCTGGTGATAGAGCTGTTCTTATACAGTACTATAGTGGTAGGCACATGATGCTATGCATTTATTAAAGCCTATAGAACTGTACATCACAAGGAGTTAACCTGCATTTTTTTTAATTTTTAAATTTTTTTGGGCCCCTTTTATTGACCTTTCATTTATGTATTTTCATCCATCTTTGTTCTTTGGCCTGTGTGAGCCTCCCATTGCAGTGGCCTCTCCCATAGCAGAGCACCGGCTCTGGGCGCATGCACTCCAGAGCTCCGACTCGGTAGTTGGACACACTAGTCCAGCCGCTTCGCGGCATGTGGGATCTTCCCATGCCAGGGATTGAACTGGTGCCCCTTGCAGTGCAAGACGGACTCTTTACCCACTGACTGGACCACCAGAGAAGCCCTACAATTTTTTTTTTTAATGTAGGGAATCCTAGGATTAGGGCAGATATTGAAAATGAATCTGTGTTCCAAATATATAACATGACCTAACTGAAGAGGTGCAGGAAAAAAAGCTGCCCTAAATAACTGGAAAATGAGCTCTGACTGGGAAATGTTAAGTTAAATACAAAAGAACACTACAGAAACACATTTTTACAGTATGAGAAACTTCTGGCATTCAAGTGATTGATATACCAAATTGAATAGTCTGTGAGGTAGTTCAGTTTAATGTGCCTACATTGTAGTTGTGGGTTTTTTCTTTAATATTAGTCTCTCTAGCAAACAGTTTACAATTCAATCCTAAACATTTATGTGAGCAAAACTTTTAGAATATTTTAACTGATTAATATTTTATAACAATATAAAATTGGTGCTTGAACTAGAATGCAGCTCCCAACCATGAACAATGTCAAAGCTGATCTCATGTCTTTCCTCCAGTCTAGAACTCTAAAGTAATACACTATAAGAATTCAACTCTATAGTGATACACTATAAGAAGCAACTTTTAAAGCATGACCTTTCCTCACAATTTTAGGCTTTATTCTGTAAAGAATCATGAGTTTTAATTTTTATACTCTGATTTTGAATCATTGAGACATTAAAATTGTAGTTGTTGGGGAAAGAAAATCATGGACTACAAAGAAGACATGCAAATCAGTTTTTCTGGTGATAGAGCTGTTCTTATACAGTACTATAGTGGTAGGCACATGATGCTATGCATTTATTAAAGCCTATAGAACTGTACATCACAAGGAGTTAACCTGCATTTTTTTTAATTTTTAAATTTTTTTGGCCACTTTTATTGACCTTTCATTTATGTATTTTCATCCATCTTTGTTCTTTGGCCTGTGTGAGCCTCCCATTGCAGTGGCCTCTCCCATAGCAGAGCACCGGCTCTGGGCGCATGCACTCCAGAGCTCCGACTCGGTAGTTGGACACACTAGTCCAGCCGCTTCGCGGCATGTGGGATCTTCCCATGCCAGGGATTGAACTGGTGCCCCTTGCAGTGCAAGACGGACTCTTTACCCACTGACTGGACCACCAGAGAAGCCCTACAATTTTTTTTTTTAATGTAGGGAATCCTAGGATTAGGGCAGATATTGAAAAATGAATCTGTGTTCCAAATATATAACATGACCTAACTGAAGAGGTGCAGGAAAAAAAAGCTGCCCTAAATAACTGGAAAATGAGCTCTGACTGGGAAATGTTAAGTTAAATACAAAAGAACACTACAGAAACACTGTAGTTGGCAGATTTGTTTCTTACAGGAGTATGAGTTAATACTTCTGAGCCAACTTTGTGTATATACTGCAGTTGGACTAATGTCTAAATAGAGGATGGATGGTGGGATTCAGGTTTCTCAGTGTCAGAGAATGATGTTAAACAGGATGACCTGGGGAAAGGCTAGAATCAACTCTGTGGTACTGAGTTAGAGTTGGAGATAATAGTATGAATACATGTTCAGCTTAATATATAGAAATAATTACAGATACATGTGTGTACTGGGTTAGTATACATACAATACATTTCCTAAATCTGTCAATAGAAAAGGCTTAGAAGCAGTTTTACCCCAATAACAACTAACATGCTCAGCACCCAGACCTGGGTTTGAAAAATACCATTCTGCATTAAAAGGATCCAGAGTTCCTTGGAGAAATGGCTGACTCTATGACTACAGCAGGGAAAACGAACTTGTGGTATCTTGTATTCCTCCACCAAACCCTGTAGCCCCCATCTAATCTCGAGAACATCAGACAGATTTACACTGATGAAAATTCTAAGGAACATCAAAGAGTATTCCTCAGAACCATAAAGATTATAAAAACAAGGAAAGACTAAGAATTTGTCACCAATAAGAGGAAACTAAGGAGATGCTATAACTAAGTACAAAGTGGTTTCTTGGATTGGAACCAGAACAGAAAAGAATATTAGCACAAAAACTGGTGAAAATAAATTAGGTCTGGACTTTAGTTAATACTAATACAATAGTAATACAAGTTGGTCTTAGTTTGGAGAGCTATACTGGTAATGTAAGGTGTTAACAGTAGGGCAAACTGAATCAAAGACATACGGGAACTGTCTTTACTGTGTTAGGAGTTTTCCTATATATCTTAAATTATTCCCACATAAAGCTTTATTTAAAAAGTAAAAAATCTCGGAGCTTCCCTGGTGGTCCAGTGGGTAAAGAGTCCACCTTGCAATGCAAGGGGCACCAGTTGGAT
The DNA here is from genome assembly GCA_022376925.1 of Tragulus kanchil. NCBI lineage: Eukaryota > Metazoa > Chordata > Mammalia > Artiodactyla > Tragulidae > Tragulus > Tragulus kanchil. The sequence goes on from JAIOJX010000005.1 coordinate 50,291,825, forward strand.
CCCTGGCCAGGGAAGATTGCACATGCCACAGAGCGGATGGACCGGTGTCTTCAACTACTGAGCCAGCACTCTGGAGCGCATGCGCCCAAAGCCAGTGCTCTGCAGCGAGGGAGGCCACTGCAATGGGAGGCCCACACAGGCCAAGGAATAAAGATGGATTAAAATAAATTAATAAAAAACCGATAACAGAGGCCAACATTAAAAAAAAAATAAAAATAAAAAACCCTGTGTACCCACCACCCACTTTAGGAAACAGAAAATTGCCAGTATCTTTGAATCTTTATGTGACCCTTATAATCCCAAGTTTCTCTCCACCCCAAAGGTAGCCATTATCTTGAATTTTATGAATGTTATTCACATGTTTTCTTTATAACCTAACCACATTTGTATCCTCAGTCACTTTATCACATCCCTTAACCTCTTACGTAATTTCCCTATCTTTGTCTTCCTTGCTACTTTCTGGATAATTTCTTCAGATGTATTTTTGTTGTTTCTAGTTATGTCCTCAGTAGTGTCTAGTATTCTGTTTTGCTTGTCCATCAAGTTTTAGTATCTGTTACTTTATTTTTCATTTTTATTTCTTTCAAATTTGCTTCTTGTTTCATCATTTTGGTAAACTTTGACTCCTTTCTCTTGTCTATACTTCTTGCTTTTATTTTTAAAAACATATTAAGCTTATTTTCTATTTTGTGCCTAGCCTAATAGTTAAGTCTTTTGCAGTTTTGATTTTTTTGTCTTTTGTTTCTGCTGGCTCTTACTCAGACTGCCTTTATGTTTTGTGTGTGAGCTCGTATTGATTATTTGTAGTAATTTTGAGACTAAGATGATTTGTTTCCAGAGAGAGGATTTGCACGGGAATCTGCCAGAAGCCTAGGGATACTGTGAACATTAGCACACATTCAAGTAATTTAAGTCTTAGTTTGAGAGCTATACTGGTAATGTAAGGTGTTAACAGTAGGGCAAACTGAATCAAAGACATACGGGAACTGTCTTTACTGTGTTAGGAGTTTTCCTATATATCTTAAATTATTCCCACATAAAGCTTTATTTAAAAAGTAAAAAATCTCGGAGCTTCCCTGGTGGTCCAGTGGGTAAAGAGTCCACCTTGCAATGCAAGGGGCACCAGTTGGATCCCTGGCCAGGGAAGATTGCACATGCCACAGAGCGGATGGACCGGTGTCTTCAACTACTGAGCCAGCACTCTGGAGCGCATGCGCCCAAAGCCAGTGCTCTGCAGCGAGGGAGGCCACTGCAATGGGAGGCCCACACAGGCCAAGGAATAAAGATGGATTAAAATAAATTAATAAAAAACCGATAACAGAGGCCAACATTAAAAAAAAAATAAAAATAAAAAACCCTGTGTACCCACCACCCACTTTAGGAAACAGAAAATTGCCAGTATCTTTGAATCTTTATGTGACCCTTATAATCCCAAGTTTCTCTCCACCCCAAAGGTAGCCATTATCTTGAATTTTATGAATGTTATTCACATGTTTTCTTTATAACCTAACCACATTTGTATCCTCAGTCACTTTATCACATCCCTTAACCTCTTACGTAATTTCCCTATCTTTGTCTTCCTTGCTACTTTCTGGATAATTTCTTCAGATGTATTTTTGTTGTTTCTAGTTATGTCCTCAGTAGTGTCTAGTATTCTGTTTTGCTTGTCCATCAAGTTTTAGTATCTGTTACTTTATTTTTCATTTTTATTTCTTTCAAATTTGCTTCTTGTTTCATCATTTTGGTAAACTTTGACTCCTTTCTCTTGTCTATACTTCTTGCTTTTATTTTTAAAAACATATTAAGCTTATTTTCTATTTTGTGCCTAGCCTAATAGTTAAGTCTTTTGCAGTTTTGATTTTTTTGTCTTTTGTTTCTGCTGGCTCTTACTCAGACTGCCTTTATGTTTTGTGTGTGAGCTCGTATTGATTATTTGTAGTAATTTTGAGACTAAGATGATTTGTTTCCAGAGAGAGGATTTGCACGGGAATCTGCCAGAAGCCTAGGGATACTGTGAACATTAGCACACATTCAAGTAAATTTAGTCTTAAAGTTTTGGACTGCATAGGTAGCATGAGTTCTAGACCTATAATCTTCCATGAGAGTGGGCTTGTGGTTAAATTTTCAGGGAAGATATTTTTACCTTCACCCATCATCAAGTTTGAAGGTGACTTTCCTTGCTGACTCTTTCTTTGGGATAGGCTTACTTCTGTTTCACTCTTAGACTATGTGCAGCTCTTTAGAGTCTCAGCTTTATGTTGAAATTGCCGAAATCTCCCTATCTTCAGTTTGCTTAGGATTTCTTTCCTAAACCTTAGTTCAGTAGTGTGCTGGTAAATATTTTAAAGCTTGCTCTCTAGAGGAAGAAAAAGTCTTGATTTGTGATATTTTCCAATTTTAAATTACAACTAATTTCAAACTACCAATGCGAATTCATTGAATATAAACTTGGCGAAAGATATGTATAGTTTGCTCCCACAAATTATTTCTAGCAAATCGCTGTCAGCTCTGTACATGACTGTGAAAAGTAAAGCTCAATTCATGGGATTTGACATGTCCCTAGAATGAAAGACATTTGACTGTTTGCTTACCTCCCTGGATTTCCGTTTTTATTTTGTTTTAGCTTTCTGAATGTTCTGTGTCAACCTAGCAATGCATTTCACAACTAAAAAGATTCTTTTCACTGTTAACTCGTCATTTGTTGTTTTCAGCAAAACGGCTATGTTGTTAGGGTACCTAAGTCAGCTTGACTTCCAAAAATAGAACTTCTTCTTGTTTGCAAATATAATATTGTTTCTATTTTTGTATTATAAACATAATATATGACAATGTTAAACTTGAGCCATATAAAAAAAAAGTACAGTGAAGAATATTAAAATCCCCATAATCCCATCACACATTTATTTTTTGTGCATGCATGTATCCCTTAGAATTTTTATATAATTTGCATCATACTATATCTTCTGTTTCATAGTGATTTTTATTTCTTAATATTTAATGACTGTTTGCTCCTGTCATTAAAAATTCCTCCACAAGATGCCCACACCTCATTACATGAGAGTAAAGAAAAACATCTGCACAGATAGGAATTAGTTTAATCCAGGAATCCAATCCTTATGGCATATTAAAGTAATTTGTGAATATTATTTATAGTGTTTATACTTTAGAAAAATATCAGAGTTTATATAAATGATCATAGTAGATTGACTAAGTAAACTATGGTACATACACACTATAGAGTACTATGCAGTTTTTAATAAACAGTTTGAAGGTGACTTTCCTTGCTGACTCTTTCTTTGGGATAGGCTTACTTCTGTTTCACTCTTAGACTATGTGCAGCTCTTTAGAGTCTCAGCTTTATGTTGAAATTGCGAAATCTCCCTATCTTCAGTTTGCTTAGGATTTCTTTCCTAAACCTTAGTTCAGTAGTGTGCTGGTAAATATTTTAAAGCTTGCTCTCTAGAGGAAGAAAAAGTCTTGATTTGTGATATTTTCCAATTTTAAATTACAACTAATTTCAAACTACCAATGCGAATTCATTGAATATAAACTTGGCGAAAGATATGTATAGTTTGCTCCCACAAATTATTTCTAGCAAATCGCTGTCAGCTCTGTACATGACTGTGAAAAGTAAAGCTCAATTCATGGGATTTGACATGTCCCTAGAATGAAAGACATTTGACTGTTTGCTTACCTCCCTGGATTTCCGTTTTTATTTTGTTTTAGCTTTCTGAATGTTCTGTGTCAACCTAGCAATGCATTTCACAACTAAAAAGATTCTTTTCACTGTTAACTCGTCATTTGTTGTTTTCAGCAAAACGGCTATGTTGTTAGGGTACCTAAGTCAGCTTGACTTCCAAAAATAGAACTTCTTCTTGTTTGCAAATATAATATTGTTTCTATTTTTGTATTATAAACATAATATATGACAATGTTAAACTTGAGCCATATAAAAAAAAAGTACAGTGAAGAATATTAAAATCCCCATAATCCCATCACACATTTATTTTTTGTGCATGCATGTATCCCTTAGAATTTTTATATAATTTGCATCATACTATATCTTCTGTTTCATAGTGATTTTTATTTCTTAATATTTAATGACTGTTTGCTCCTGTCATTAAAAATTCCTCCACAAGATGCCCACACCTCATTACATGAGAGTAAAGAAAAACATCTGCACAGATAGGAATTAGTTTAATCCAGGAATCCAATCCTTATGGCATATTAAAGTAATTTGTGAATATTATTTATAGTGTTTATACTTTAGAAAAATATCAGAGTTTATATAAATGATCATAGTAGATTGACTAAGTAAACTATGGTACATACACACTATAGAGTACTATGCAGTTTTTTTAATAAACAGATATGGATTGATTTCCTGGAAATACGATACAAAAAAGAAAGCACAGAAGAGCATATGTAGTGTTATTTTTTGTGTAAGAATAAGGAAAAGTAAAACATGCATATATGCAGGGAGGGTAAGCAGAAAAGAATAAAATCAGCAATAGTATGAGGCAGAAAGTGTGGCGGAAGAGATACGGCTTTCACATGACACTTCTTGGAGTTTATTTTTTTGGTATAGTTTCAAATTGTGTTAATATCCTACCTATTCAAAGAACTTCACTGGCAGATCAGCTATAAAACATCCACCTGCAATGCAGGACACACAGGTTTGATTCCTGGGTCGGGAAGATCCTCTGGAGGAGAAAATGGCAGCGCCTTCTGGTCTTCTTGCCTGGGAAACCTATGGATAGAGCAGCCTGGCAAACTGTAGTCCATAAAGTCACAAGAGTTGGACAGAACTTAGCAACTAAACCACCACCGCTTATTGAAAAGGTTAAAGGAGAAGGATATCAGTAGGACAGCAGGTCTCAGATTGTAAGCATACGGCAACAGATGAGCACAGTTGTTTACCAAAAGTCAAATGAACACTGTATACTGAAAGATCAAGAAGAAAAGAGGGAGGAGTATTTAAGTAGTTTATAGACACAATATTAGATTATACATCCTCAGTTTGGGGCAGAATGGGAGAGGTGAACAGTATCGTTTACAAATCCTGAAATTTGTTGTTTTATTAGATCTTTTTATTTTGGTGGTATGATTAAACTAATGCTGAAACTATTTTGAGCAAATTAGTGATTGAGTTAGTATCATTTGGAGCTGGCATTATCACTGTGTAAAAATGGACATACATAAATAGAATGAGAGAAGACAGAAAAGAATGCTCTGAGGATGGATTGGATTAGAAGTATCTGTATAAACATATAAATTCCTGTGTATAAGTGACTTATTATATATGTACTTATGTATGTGTGTGGGGGTATGTTTCTGTGAATGTATACGCATTTATGTCCTAGTTCTCTTGCCAAATGGGCAAAGAAGCACAGTTGCTCAAGTGGTAGTGACACAGCTAGTGCCATTTTCCACTCTTTTAGTTCCACAGGGCTGCTGCAAATTACCAGAAAAAACAGGAATTTATTCTCTCACAGGTCAGGAGTCTAGAAGTTCGAAATCAAGCTATTGGCAGGGTTTGGTTAATTCTTGATATTGGAAGGACAGAGGGAATCCATTCCATGCCTTTCTCCTAACTTCTTGTGATTGCCTGTAATGCTTGAAGTTCCTTGGCCTGTGGCAATATAGCTCCTATGTCCAGATTTCTCTTTTCTTACAAGCACACAAGTTATTGGACTAGGACCCACACAGTGTGATCTCATCTTGATTATATCTGCAAAAGCTCTATTTCCAAGTAAGCCTGCATTCACAAGTAAATCAGCAGTGAGGCCATAAGCATATCTTTTTGTGGGAAACAGTTCAACCCACACCACCACTAAAAAAAAAGAAAAACAGGACTCCTTGTTCAAGTGGCAGATTCCAGGTCTAGGGCCAAGTGTGATGTCACAAAGGATATGTTCAAAATAATGATGGATGCAATGGAAAGGACGCTGGTTTGATCCCTGACCTGGAAGATCTCACGTGCCGCAGAGTGGCTGGACCAATGTGTCCAACTACCGAGTCAGAGCTCTGGAGTGCATGTGCCTAGAGCCAGTGCTCTGCAACGAGAGAGGCCACTGTGATGGGAGGTCCACACAGGCCAAAGAACAAAGATGGATGAAAATGGATGAATGAAAGACCAATAGAAGTGGCCAAAAAAAAAAATTTTATAAAAGAAAATAATGATGGATGGTTTATCTTAACTATTTAGGAGAAAGCTTCAAGGTCTCCCATTGGACAAATCTGGACAGTTTGAGCATCAAAATAACTAAATACCATAATGAATTATGGACCATTGGGAAAAAGGACTTTTATGAGACAATCATAGGTGGGAGGGAGGAAGAAAAAGGAACAAAACAAAGAAAAGGAGGGCATCTTACCTATAGTAGAATGCTGAAGATTGAATGGCAAATGTGGAAGGTGCAGTGGGATTGGAAAACAAAAAATAGGTGAAAACAAACCTGACATTGTTTTGCAACTACTAGGGTAAAAATTAGGTAAAAATCATCAGAGTTAACATCTAAGAAGACAGGCTAATGAGGAGCAGGATGTTTGCATGGTCTAAAAGTGGCTCCCCAAAGAATGTTTATTAGTTGTAGGGGCGAAAAGAAATATCAATAATGCACCAAGATGTCGAGCCCTAGTGATCAAAATTACCATCACCAATGAGGGTCAGATAGCCATTGCTTATCTACTGAGGAGGTTTTCCAGCGAGGTCACAATATCACCTATGCAATAATCTGGCAAGAATGCATTATCTCAACTTAAGTAACAAGGAAATATTAGAAAAGTGTACAGAAACAGAGAAAGACAATACTGGCAAGTACAAATAAATAAAGCAAATGACATAAAATGTTAACAGGGGAATCTGAGTAAATGATACACATACTTGAGTATTCTTGTACAGTGTTTTATTCTTGGAACTTATTTACATTTGAAATTATTTCCATTTGAAAATTCAGATAAATTCTAATGCAGACCTACATAATAGATAAAAATCAGAGATGTCGCTTTGCTGACAAAGGTCTGTATAGTCAAAACTTTTTCCATTAGTCATGTATGGATGTGAGAGTTAGACCATAAAGAACACTGGATGTCAAAGAATTGATGCTTTCAAATTGTGGTGCTGAAGAAGACTCTTGAGAGTCCCTTGGACTGCAAGGAATTCAAATCAGCCAGTTCTAAAGGAAATCAATCCTGAATATTCATTGGGAAGATACAGCTGGATGGTCATTGCTAAGTGAAGGGGCCAAAAAAAAAAAATTTTATAAAAGAAAATAATGATGGATGGTTTATCTTAACTATTTAGGAGAAAGCTTCAAGGTCTCCCATTGGACAAATCTGGACAGTTTGAGCATCAAAATAACTAAATACCATAATGAATTATGGACCATTGGGAAAAAGGACTTTTATGAGACAATCATAGGTGGGAGGGAGGAAGAAAAAGGAACAAAACAAAGAAAAGGAGGGCATCTTACCTATAGTAGAATGCTGAAGATTGAATGGCAAATGTGGAAGGTGCAGTGGGATTGGAAAACAAAAAATAGGTGAAAACAAACCTGACATTGTTTTGCAACTACTAGGGTAAAAATTAGGTAAAAATCATCAGAGTTAACATCTAAGAAGACAGGCTAATGAGGAGCAGGATGTTTGCATGGTCTAAAAGTGGCTCCCCAAAGAATGTTTATTAGTTGTAGGGGTGAAAAGAAATATCAATAATGCACCAAGATGTCGAGCCCTAGTGATCAAAATTACCATCACCAATGAGGGTCAGATAGCCATTGCTTATCTACTGAGGAGGTTTTCCAGCGAGGTCACAATATCACCTATGCAATAATCTGGCAAGAATGCATTATCTCAACTTAAGTAACAAGGAAATATTAGAAAAGTGTACAGAAACAGAGAAAGACAATACTGGCAAGTACAAATAAATAAAGCAAATGACATAAAATGTTAACAGGGGAATCTGAGTAAATGATACACATACTTGAGTATTCTTGTACAGTGTTTTATTCTTGGAACTTATTTACATTTGAAATTATTTCCATTTGAAAATTCAGATAAATTCTAATGCAGACCTACATAATAGATAAAAATCAGAGATGTCGCTTTGCTGACAAAGGTCTGTATAGTCAAAACTTTTTCCATTAGTCATGTATGGATGTGAGAGTTAGACCATAAAGAACACTGGATGTCAAAGAATTGATGCTTTCAAATTGTGGTGCTGAAGAAGACTCTTGAGAGTCCCTTGGACTGCAAGGAATTCAAATCAGCCAGTTCTAAAGGAAATCAATCCTGAATATTCATTGGAAAGATTGATGCTGAAGCTTGGGCCACCTGATACAAAGGGCTGACTTGTTGGAAAAGACCCTGATGCTGGGAAAGACTGAAGGCAAAAGGAAAAAAGGCAAAGAGTAAAATGGTTAGATAACATCACAAATTCAGTGGACATGAATTTGAGCAAATCACCACTATCCAGGAGATAGTGGAGGACAGAGGAGCCTGACGTGCTGTGGTAAAAAGAACTGGATACAACTTAGCAACAGAACAACAACCAAATTCTTTAGTTACAGAAAAGAAATTGAGGAGAAAAACATCTCAAAATGGATTCCGGTAGTATACAGTCCCAACTGACCCATAGCCAATCTTCTTGGTGAATATTGTTCAAACTATTAACTAGGAAACTGATTTTTTTCCTTGCTTCTTAAAGCATTATGTTACTTAGAATCACCTTGAGATTTTAGATGATATCACTTTAATATGTAGTTAAATATAGTTAGTATACACTATATATAATTTATACTTAATACATAAATATAGTCATCTCAGGAACCAAATCCCTCCTCAAGGATATCAGAATCCTTGTATGCTAAAATCCCATATAGGAAATGGTGTGGTACAGTCAGCCTTCCATATCAAGGTATTTCTGCATTTACAGATGCCGAAGGCTGGCTTATAACTTGTAGTCAAATATCTCAATTCTTTCCATTCTGATCAATTTTTATATATGTAAAAGAGATCATTAGAGGGGCTACCCTGGTGGTCCAGTGGGTAAAGAGTCCGTCTTGCAGTGCAAGGGGCACCGGTTCTATCCCTGGCCCCAGAAGATCCCGCGTGCTTTGGAGCAGCTGGACCAGTGTGTCCAATTACACACCAGCGCTCTGGAGCACATGCACGCAGAGCTGGTGCTCTGCAACGAGAGAGGTCACTGCAGTGGGAAGCCCACACAGGCTAAAGAATAAAGATGGATGAAAATCAGTAAATAAAAAAAACTAATAAAAGAAGCCAAAGGAAAAAAAATTGTTTAAAAAAAAAAGAGAGATCATTAGAGTTATTTGAAGGAACCTACACATTTTTAAGTCAAATGGCCTTAATAATCATAATTTGTATTTATGGTATTATGGAAACAGAAGGAAGAGATTAACAGTATATCCAACAGGTCTTTCTATCAAGTCAGATATAATATGAATGGATTTTAAACCAAGGAAGATTTCATGAGAAGGAAAGGAGAAATTCTCTAATGCAGAGGAGAACTTTTGTGGTCATCCATAATCAATTATACAAATACAAAAAGCAAGTTTTGACTGGTGATATTCTCAAACTTGGAGATTCAGAAGAGTGATTTTATCAGTGCACTAGGAGCAAATACATCTCTCAGGAACATCCATTTGTTCATTTTCTTTTTTATTGTTCTTTAATTTTGGCCTTTTTTATTGTTTTTTATTTATTTATTTATTTTCATTCATCTTTGTTCTTTGGCCTGTGTGGGCATGCAATTGCAGTGGCCTCTCTTGTTGCAGAGCACTGGCTCTGGGTGCATGCACTCCGGAGTGCTGGCTTGTAATTGGACACACCAATCCAGTTGCTTTGCGATGATATCACTTTAATATGTAGTTAAATATAGTTAGTATACACTATATATAATTTATACTTAATACATAAATATAGTCATCTCAGGAACCAAATCCCTCCTCAAGGATATCAGAATCCTTGTATGCTAAAATCCCATATAGGAAATGGTGTGGTACAGTCAGCCTTCCATATCAAGGTATTTCTGCATTTACAGATGCCGAAGGCTGGCTTATAACTTGTAGTCAAATATCTCAATTCTTTCCATTCTGATCAATTTTATATATGTAAAAGAGATCATTAGAGGGGCTACCCTGGTGGTCCAGTGGGTAAAGAGTCCGTCTTGCAGTGCAAGGGGCACCGGTTCTATCCCTGGCCCCAGAAGATCCCGCGTGCTTTGGAGCAGCTGGACCAGTGTGTCCAATTACACACCAGCGCTCTGGAGCACATGCACGCAGAGCTGGTGCTCTGCAACGAGAGAGGTCACTGCAGTGGGAAGCCCACACAGGCTAAAGAATAAAGATGGATGAAAATCAGTAAATAAAAAAAACTAATAAAAGAAGCCAAAGGAAAAAAAATTGTTTAAAAAAAAAAGAGAGATCATTAGAGTTATTTGAAGGAACCTACACATTTTTAAGTCAAATGGCCTTAATAATCATAATTTGTATTTATGGTATTATGGAAACAGAAGGAAGAGATTAACAGTATATCCAACAGGTCTTTCTATCAAGTCAGATATAATATGAATGGATTTTAAACCAAGGAAGATTTCATGAGAAGGAAAGGAGAAATTCTCTAATGCAGAGGAGAACTTTTGTGGTCATCCATAATCAATTATACAAATACAAAAAGCAAGTTTTGACTGGTGATATTCTCAAACTTGGAGATTCAGAAGAGTGATTTTATCAGTGCACTAGGAGCAAATACATCTCTCAGGAACATCCATTTGTTCATTTTCTTTTTTATTGTTCTTTAATTTTGGCCTTTTTTATTGTTTTTTATTTATTTATTTATTTTCATTCATCTTTGTTCTTTGGCCTGTGTGGGCATGCAATTGCAGTGGCCTCTCTTGTTGCAGAGCACTGGCTCTGGGTGCATGCACTCCGGAGTGCTGGCTTGTAATTGGACACACCAATCCAGTTGCTCTGTGGCATGTGGTATCTTCCCTGGCCAGGGATCAAACTGGTGACCCTTGCACTGCAAGGTGGACTCTTTACCCACTGGACCACCACGGAAGCCCCATTTGTTCATTTTTAAGTGCTTATCATGTGCTGGACAGTGTTTTAGGCACTTAGAACATAACTGTGAATAACAATTATATTTATGACAGACAATATAATGTTTATAATAGACAATATAGCAGAAAATATTCTCTGAAAAATTGTTAATAATAGATCACATTTGTGTAGTGCCATTCTGTGCCACATACTAAGATCTTTACATATATTAATTAATCTTAATTAACCTGTGAGTATCAGTACTTTAATCATCTCCATTTAATGGTTGAAGAAACAGAAACATGAATATGTTCATTAGCTTGCTCCACATCTCACAGGTAGCATATGACCAAGCCTGGATTTGAACACGTTGTATAGGCACCTGTGTCCAACCCCATTTTTTTTTTTAAATAAAACTTTTGAGATCATTGAAGATTCATGTCATTGTAACAGAAATAATATAATGAGATTTCATATACTTCTACACTCTTACAAAACTGTAATGCAATAGCACAACCATACACTGGCAGTAATGTAATCCAAATACCAAACATACCCATCACAAGAATCTCTCATTATCTTAGTTTAGGCTACTATATGAAAGTGCCACAGATTGGGCAGCTTAAACAATACAAATTTATTTCTCACAGTTCTCTAGATCTGAAAGCCTAAGATAAGGTGGCAGCGTAGTGTGGTTGAGTTCTGTTGAGGGCCGCCTTCTGACTCTTCTGACTTCTGACTTGACTTCTTTCTATAACCTTGCATGGTGAAGAGAAGGGATTGTCTCCCTTGTCTGTTCTTATAAAGGCATGAGTCCTACTCATAAGGATTCCATTCTTGTGACCTAATTGCCTTGAAAAGCCTTACCTCAAAAACATTGTACTGAGGATCCCAGCTTCAACATACACATTTGTGTGGGACACAGACATTCAGTGTACAGCACTTACATTGTCCCTTTAGAGCCATACCCATTTGCCTTCTACCCAACCCCTTCACACACTCCTCAACCCTGGAAACCACTCATCTTTCCTCTGTGATTTTGTCATTTGAGTATGTATAAATGGGGGCTTCCCTGGTGGTCCAGTGGGTAAAGAGTCCGCCTTGCAAAGCAAGGGGCACCGGTTCAATCCCTAGCCTGGGAATATCCCATGTGCCGTGGAGTGGCTAGACCAGTGTGTCCAACTACCCAGCGGGAGCTCTGGAGCATATGCGCCCAGAGCTGGAGCTCTGTGGCAGGAGAGGCCACTGCAATGGGAGGCCCACACAGGCTGAAGAACAAAGATGGATGAAAATAAATAAATGAAAGACCAATAAAAGTAGCCAAAAAAAAATGTATATATGGAATCATAAAGTATTTCACTTTTGAGATTGGCTTTTTTTGCTCAACATAATCCTGTAAAGCAATTGTTGCATATATCAATAGTTCATTCTCTTTTATTAATAAATAATTTGGCGTGGAAGGACCATGATTTATCTATGCACTCATTGAAGGTAGTTTCTAGTTTGAGGCTATTACAAACAAGTCTCTCTAAACATTTGTTTATATTTGCATTTATTTTTCTGAGCTGCCTCACAGTTCTATCCATCCCTTTCTATCTCTCAGTACACTGAATAGATAATAAATTGCTGGTAAGGTGACATTGAGAAGGTGCCTGAAGACATTAAGGGAAAATGCCATGTAGCTATTTGAGGAAAGCACATTCAAGCAGGGAGAGCAGTGCAGAGGCCTCGAGGTAGGAATATGCCTGTCGTATTCACAGTACAGCAAAGGAGGACCTTGGGGCACACCACAAGGAGAACTGAAGGAAGTGAACTCCAAAAGGCAGCTGTGAGTCAGATTTGTAGGATATGTATGATTTTAAATTTTACTAAAGTGAGGCAGGCAATTATGAAGAGTTTGAGTAAAGGAGTGGCATATTCTGTATTATATTGTACAACTCATTGTACCTCCTGTAAGGGAAACAGATGGTGCTTAGGCCAGGGAGAACAATTAGGAAGCTTTTACAATAATACTGAAGCTCTTGGCCACCTGATGCGAAGAGCTGACTCATTGGAAAAGACCCTGATGCTGGAAAGAATAGAAGGCAGAAGGAGTAGGGGTCGACAGAGGACAAGATGCTTGGAAGGCATCACTGAGTTGGTGGACATGAGTTTGAACAAGCTCCAGGCGATGGTGAAGGACAGGGAAGCCTCGTGTGCCATAGCCCGTGAGGTCACAAAGAGTCGGACATGACTGAGTGACTGAACTGAACAATATTGCTTGCAAATACATGATGGTAGTTTGGACTAGTGGAGGAGCTGTTTAAGATGGGTCAGATACTGGATTTATTTTTGATAGACTGATTAGGTATGACAGAGAGGAGGAAAGGATGATTCACTTTACCAAGTTTGAAATGATCTATATAAAACCAGTCGATCAGGCTTCCCTTGGTGGTCCAGTGGGTAGAGAGTCCACCTTGCAGTGCAAGGGTCACCAGTTCCATCCCCGGCCTGGGAAGATACCATATGCCGCGGAGTGACTGGGTCGGTGTGCCCAATTATGAGCCAGCACTCTAGAGCGCATGCTCCCAGAACCAGTACTCTCCAATGAGAGAGGCCACTGCAATGGGAGGCCCACACAGGCCAAAGAATAAAAATGGATGAAAAATAAATAAATAAGCCAATAAAAAGAGGCGAAAATAAAAATTCTAAGGAAGCGAAAAAAAAGAAAAACCCGGCCTGATCTGTGCATTCCCTGTCTCCTGTCCACAGATAAATTTGCATTGGAAGCTTTGCATATCAGGTCTGTGATGGTATAGAATCAGAAGAAAGGGACTTCAGTAAATTAATCTTTAGTGGCATGTGAATATGATACCTTTATCTCATCATTAGGATCTGAAAATTTGAAGTCCACTGACCACAGTTCCTGAGCTCTTGTTGAATAGGTAGTATTAACATTTGTCTCTCTTCTTACTACCTATCTATAACACAACACAACTAACTTTAAGATAACTTTTCTCTAGGTTTGTTAATACACTCAAGCAAGCTATAATGCCTCTCTCTTCTTAGTTTGCTGTTTTATGGTTGACTAAAAGGCAAATCATTATTAGATTGTACAACTCATTGTACCTCCTGTAAGGGAAACAGATGGTGCTTAGGCCAGGGAGAACAATTAGGAAGCTTTTACAATAATACTGAAGCTCTTGGCCACCTGATGCGAAGAGCTGACTCATTGGAAAAGACCCTGATGCTGGAAAGAATAGAAGGCAGAAGGAGTAGGGGTCGACAGAGGACAAGATGCTTGGAAGGCATCACTGAGTTGGTGGACATGAGTTTGAACAAGCTCCAGGCGATGGTGAAGGACAGGGAAGCCTCGTGTGCCATAGCCCGTGAGGTCACAAAGAGTCGGACATGACTGAGTGACTGAACTGAACAATATTGCTTGCAAATACATGATGGTAGTTTGGACTAGTGGAGGAGCTGTTTAAGATGGGTCAGATACTGGATTTATTTTTGATAGACTGATTAGGTATGACAGAGAGGAGGAAAGGATGATTCACTTTACCAAGTTTGAAATGATCTATATAAAACCAGTCGATCAGGCTTCCCTTGGTGGTCCAGTGGGTAGAGAGTCCACCTTGCAGTGCAAGGGTCACCAGTTCCATCCCCGGCCTGGGAAGATACCATATGCCGCGGAGTGACTGGGTCGGTGTGCCCAATTATGAGCCAGCACTCTAGAGCGCATGCTCCCAGAACCAGTACTCTCCAATGAGAGAGGCCACTGCAATGGGAGGCCCACACAGGCCAAAGAATAAAAATGGATGAAAAATAAATAAATAAGCCAATAAAAAGAGGCGAAAATAAAAATTCTAAGGAAGCGAAAAAAAAGAAAAACCCGGCCTGATCTGTGCATTCCCTGTCTCCTGTCCACAGATAAATTTGCATTGGAAGCTTTGCATATCAGGTCTGTGATGGTATAGAATCAGAAGAAAGGGACTTCAGTAAATTAATCTTTAGTGGCATGTGAATATGATACCTTTATCTCATCATTAGGATCTGAAAATTTGAAGTCCACTGACCACAGTTCCTGAGCTCTTGTTGAATAGGTAGTATTAACATTTGTCTCTCTTCTTACTACCTATCTATAACACAACACAACTAACTTTAAGATAACTTTTCTCTAGGTTTGTTAATACACTCAAGCAAGCTATAATGCCTCTCTCTTCTTAGTTTGCTGTTTTATGGTTGACTAAAAGGCAGTATGAATATCTCTTATTTACTTGTTACTGAGGGATGTCTCACATTGCATCAGTATAATGGCAACAGTTGTAAAATGACTGTAGACTTGTTTTTCATTTGGGTAGATTTAGTATTGCAGTTAGTATTACTGAAGCTTTGTTTTGTGATATATCATTTATCCAGAGTTGTCAAGAACAGTAGTGAATCCTGACAAACAATAGAATAAGTCTTTCTTCGAATTGTACTTGTTCAGATAAAGATGTAGCTGTATATGATCTTCTTTATCAGTTTTGTGAATATAATTGCTTTCCTCCATGTCTCAAGATTTCGTATGAAGTATCTGTTGTTATATGGATCTATTTTATGGTACATTTGTTTGCTTTTAAGTGGTTCTAAATAGGTATGCATTTAAGTATATATAGATACTCTGTAATAATTTTACCACTTCTGGAGCTGGTAATGAGTCATCCTTAACCAACCTCCTTCCAGTATTTCTAATTTTTTAGGATATGACAAAATCTAATTAGGTAGGTAGCACTTTTAGGAAAAAGAAAATGAATCTAGTACTAAACATTTAGGTATTTGAATACTCTGGGACCTTTTCTACTCACTGATTCTCATTTGTCCTCTGCATTCATGAGATTTCCTTTCATTAAGGGTAAGGGTAATTCACTCAGCAATATCTCGATATATCATTTAGTTTGAAGTCCTTTGGTTCAGTGGAAGCAAATGCTGCCCATTATAAACAACCCCATATAGAATTATTCTGTTGATGAGAAAATTAACAGTTTGGATCATCCATAACTATTTATACTGCAGACTGTTTCAGAAATGTCATAATCTGATTTCATTAAGAAATTTACATACACACAGATTTTAGAGTACTCATTCATGATGAAAGTCTACTTCCACACAGTTTGTGTTTGTAAACATTCAATAGCCAGTCTTGAATTTAAAAATTTAATTGAATGCTTAAAGAATTACAAGTGTTCCTTTCCTTAGCTCTAATGCTAACCAGAGTGCTTTTCTAAACTGCTGAGATGGACTGAGGATTCTGCTGAGGGCTGTAGATACTTATCTGCCTAATTGAGCCATCATTTGTTGACATGAGGGAAAAAACCACGTGACTGGTTTAATGCATTTCTCAGTAACAGCAGGAGATTAGAATGTAGTTCATCTAAAAACTAAAACCAGCAGCAATATTATTAGGCATGTGAAAATAGCATTGGTTATGGAGTAGTTTTAGTAAAAGATGGATAGTAATATAAAATCATATAGTCATATAAATTATAGGGAGTGATTTTTTATTTTAAAAGTTATTTAAGTTAGTTATTCATTAACTGTTTACTGATTTTTATACTTGTTAGGTATGTGTGGGGAATTACTGACTTGTCAAAATTGATTAGTATAAATTAGTGGTAAGTTTTCAAATTGGTGATTTATCATAGCATGCTAAAGCAATGAAATTATTGAATGTTTCTGAGTAAATAGGGGTGTAGTAGGATCAAAACTTTCCTGGCTACCTTAACCTGACCTGGAGTGAGAGACATTAGTTATAAAGACATCAATCAGCAAAGTGTTTTCTAGGTCAAGGGAAGAGAATATAATGACCCTAACTAAGATACCAGTAAGAAAATAGGAGGCAATATAAGAGTGTGGCAGACTAAAACACAGTACAAGTTACCTGGATGACTTGAGAGACCTGTAGCTCTGTTAGTAAATCCAAGGGAAAAATGATTGTCTAGATACATAGGAAGTTTGATTTAGGACATGCTGAATTAGAAACACCAATGACATGTGTAGGTAATCTGAATGCAGCTATGCTATCTGGGAGGTGAGCTGGAGCTAAAGGTGCTGATTTGTTAGTCAGCCATAATTTTGCTAGGAATATATAAATTTAAAGTTTAAATCGAGTAAAATTAAACAACCCCATATAGAATTATTCTGTTGATGAGAAAATTAACAGTTTGGATCATCCATAACTATTTATACTGCAGACTGTTTCAGAAATGTCATAATCTGATTTCATTAAGAAATTTACATACACACAGATTTTAGAGTACTCATTCATGATGAAAGTCTACTTCCACACAGTTTGTGTTTGTAAACATTCAATAGCCAGTCTTGAATTTAAAAATTTAATTGAATGCTTAAAGAATTACAAGTGTTCCTTTCCTTAGCTCTAATGCTAACCAGAGTGCTTTTCTAAACTGCTGAGATGGACTGAGGATTCTGCTGAGGGCTGTAGATACTTATCTGCCTAATTGAGCCATCATTTGTTGACATGAGGGAAAAAACCACGTGACTGGTTTAATGCATTTCTCAGTAACAGCAGGAGATTAGAATGTAGTTCATCTAAAAACTAAAACCAGCAGCAATATTATTAGGCATGTGAAAATAGCATTGGTTATGGAGTAGTTTTAGTAAAAGATGGATAGTAATATAAAATCATATAGTCATATAAATTATAGGGAGTGATTTTTTTTATTTTAAAAGTTATTTAAGTTAGTTATTCATTAACTGTTTACTGATTTTTATACTTGTTAGGTATGTGTGGGGAATTACTGACTTGTCAAAATTGATTAGTATAAATTAGTGGTAAGTTTTCAAATTGGTGATTTATCATAGCATGCTAAAGCAATGAAATTATTGAATGTTTCTGAGTAAATAGGGGTGTAGTAGGATCAAAACTTTCCTGGCTACCTTAACCTGACCTGGAGTGAGAGACATTAGTTATAAAGACATCAATCAGCAAAGTGTTTTCTAGGTCAAGGGAAGAGAATATAATGACCCTAACTAAGATACCAGTAAGAAAATAGGAGGCAATATAAGAGTGTGTGGCAGACTAAAACACAGTACAAGTTACCTGGATGACTTGAGAGACCTGTAGCTCTGTTAGTAAATCCAAGGGAAAAATGATTGTCTAGATACATAGGAAGTTTGATTTAGGACATGCTGAATTAGAAACACCAATGACATGTGTGTAGGTAATCTGAATGCAGCTATGCTATCTGGGAGGTGAGCTGGAGCTAAAGGTGCTGATTTGTTAGTCAGCCATAATTGTGGTTTTGGTAAAGCTTCTAAGGTATTGAGATTATTGAGAGGAAAAATATAGAATACCAAAAACTGTATTTTGAAAACTGCTTCCTAAATGGTGAAGAAATTAAAAACCAACTAAGAAAATAGAACCTGGATGCTCTAGTCCATGTGGTCACAAGAGCTGGATGTGGCTTAATGCCTGAATGGCAAAGAAGATAGAGAGGTATGGTTTTAAAAAATAAGATTCATCTCAAAGAAATCACTTGCAGACTTTGATTCATACCATTGGTGACAGTAAAAAAAAAAACAAAAAAAAACAGCATTAGAGCAAACCATAGTCTGGGAAGCATTTGATCTCAGTCAGCATTGAATTAAATACAAAAATCAAGAGAAAATATTAAGAAACTTTTTAGCAAGTTGACTGTTGCTGACTGTCAATTTAGAACAAGGAATGGACAACTTCAAATGCTGGGAAACACCTGTGATGGGTTTGTTATGGTACAGTCTGTAAACGGGTCATGTACAGTAGTACCATATAAAGGGTTCATGTTGGAGTGGGTTAAAAAATCCAACTTGTCGGGCTTCCCCCGGTGGTCCAGCGGGTAAGGACACCGCCTTGCAGTGCAAGGGGCGCCGGTTCGAGCCCTGGCCTGGGAAGAGCCCACGTGCCGCGGAGCGGCTAGACTGATGTGTCCAATTACCGAGCCAGAGCTCTGGAGCGCATGCGCCCAGAGCCGGCGCTCTGCAACAAGAGATGCCACCGCGATGGGAGGCCCACAGGAGCCAAAGAACAAAGACGGATGAACACAAGAGAAATGAAAGACCAATAGAAGTGGCCCGCCTGCTCCTCTCCCTCCCCAGCCCGACCCCCGCCCAAAATAAATAAATAAATAAATAAATCTTTAAAAAAAAAAAAAAAAATCCAACTTGTCTTTCACCACTGAGAGTTTGAGAGGTAGTCCACCAGAGAGATAGTGATAATAGGCAGATTACAAAGAGTTAAAGATTGTTGGGAAAAAAAAAGTTTGTTTGAAGACATACTAGGTCTGAGTTTGTGTATTATCCGAAGAATATGTGATAGAAGTCTGATAATGGAAAGTGGAAGAGTTATAACTAATAGATGAAATGAGATCATGGGCATATAGATGAAGGCCTTATTGTTGGGGCAAATTTTACACTTATATAATACTTTGTATGTTGTTTTTATTCAATGTTTATTTTAGTCCTCAGAAGAATCCAGTGAGTTAGGGTATAATTTGTATAATTCATTTCCTTTTACATGGAAGGAAATGCAGAAAAAAATTCAGGTGCCTTATCCATGATCACATGGTTAGAGAATGGAAATAATTTTGATGCCTAGTTTTATACTAAGAGCTATTACTATGTTTGAAACTAAGAACAGGAAAGATATTTGAAGAAATAATGGCTGAAAACTTCCTAAATTTGTTGAAGAACATTAACCTGCATGTCTCAGAGTTTCACTGAATGTCAGGTGGTATAAATGGGAAGACAGATAATAGTCAAAATGTTGAAAAATACCTACAGAAAGGAAATTGTGAAAAGAGCAAGAAAAAAAAAAATCACATAAAAGGGACCACCAATAAGATTTTTTTTTTTTTATTCTTTATTTTAAAGATTTTACAGAGTTTTGTTGTTCACCGACATGTATGTTCCCAGATGAGTCATATACATATCCCTGGTCCCCACCCCCCCAGTTCCCCCCATCCCACCCCTCTGGACCATCGCCCCAAGCCATTGTGAGCACTCCTATTCACTTAGCACAATGACAATAGCTGTCTTTTCCACACATGACAGTATAGGTTTCCATGTTACTCCCTCCATGCCTCCCCCTCCCTATTTCTTCCCCACAATGTCCATATGTCTATTCTCTGTCTGTTTTTCCATGAGTTCACTGCGTGTGTTATCAAGACCATCCTACTAGATTCCATATATGTGTGTTAGTATACTGTACTTGTCTTTCTCTTTTTGACTTACTTCACTTTTTATGATAGGTTCTAGCTCCAGCCACCTCATTAGGACTGAGTCTTCTGCATTTCTTTTAACAGCTGAGTAGTATTCCATCGTATATATGTACCAGAACTTCTGTATCCATTCATTCATGGATGGACATCTAGGTTGCTTCCATGTTCTGGCTATTGTATAGAGAGCTCCAATGAGCATTGGGGTACAGGTGCCTCTTTCAGTTTTGATTTCATCAGGATATAAGCCTAATAGTGGGATTGCTGGGTCATAGGGTGCTTCTGTTTTTAGTTTTTGAAGGAATCTCCATCCTATCTTCCATAGAGGCTGTATCAATTTACATTCCCAACAGCAATGCAAGAGGGTTCCCTTTTCTCCGCACCCTCTCCAGCATTTATTGTCTGCAGATTTGTTGATGATGGCGATTCTGACGGGTGTGAGGTGATATCTCATTGTAGTTTTAATTTGTATTTCTCTAATAATAAGCAAGGTTGAGCATCGTTTCATGTGCTTTTTGGCCATCCGTATGTCCTCTTTGGAGAGACATCTCTTTAGGGGACCACCAGTAAGATTTTAAGCTGACTTCTCATCAGAATAAATGGAGACCAGAATACAGTGAGATGACATATTTAAAGTGCTTAAAGAAGAAAAATTATCAACAAATAATCTTAAGTCCAGCATAAATTCCTCAGAAATGAAGGCAAAGCAAAGACTTCCCAGATAAGCAAATCCAAGAACGTTTGTTGCTTGCAGCTCTATACGCCTTAAAATAAATACTAAATAAAGTTCCTCAAGCTGAAAGGGACAGCAGAGAGTAATTTAAATCTATACACGAAAAGAATTCCAGTAAAGATAATATATAGGGCTTCCCTGGTGGTCCAGTGGGTAAGGACACCACCTTGCAGTGCAAGGGGCGCCATTTCGATCCCTGGCCTGGGAAGATCCCACGCACCGTGGAGCAGCTGGACCGATGCATCCATTTACCGAGCCGGAGTTCTGGAGCGCATGCCCCCAGAGCCAGTGCTCTGCAACAGCAGGCCACTGCAATGGGAGGCCCACATGGGCCAAAGAACAAAGATGGATGAAAATAGATAAATGAAAGACCAATAGAAGTGGCCCGCCTGTCCCCAACCCGCCCCCGTCACAAAAAGAAAATTAAAAAGAACAACAAAAAATATAATATGTAATTATTATAAAAGACAATATAATTGTATATGTCCTTTTTTCTCTTATATAAAAGCAAATGCATAC
Organism: Tragulus kanchil; assembly: GCA_022376925.1. Classification (NCBI taxonomy): domain Eukaryota; kingdom Metazoa; phylum Chordata; class Mammalia; order Artiodactyla; family Tragulidae; genus Tragulus; species Tragulus kanchil. The sequence goes on from JAIOJX010000005.1 coordinate 50,313,376, forward strand.
AACAGTATATGTGCAGTATTTTATTAGCCTTATAACACATCAGAATGTAACATATATGACAGTAATAGTGCAAAGGGAATGGGGGATCAAAGCCATATTGAAGTAATGAAATGATACCAGATGATAACCTAAATCCACAGAAAGAAAAGAAGGCCAAGATGGTAAATAAAAATGTTTGTATAACAAACTCTGTAAATATATACTTGCTCTCTTTTCTTCTGTAAAACACATAAAATTATATAAAGTAATACATATAAAATTACATTCCTGGATTTGTCATATACATACAGGCTTAATAATAATAGCATAAGAGAGAAGAGTGAATTGATCTATATAGAAATAAAGTTTCTATATCCTATTAGAATTAAGCAAATATGAATTTGAGGTAGATATAATTAAGATGTACATTGTACGTCTTTGGGCAACTAATGAGGAAAATCATAAAAAATTATAGTGTAACGCCATTAAAAGCCCCATATAGGTGTTCAACTGATTTTTTTTTTTTTTTTTTTGGTGAGAGGGGCAGGTTGGGGAGGGAGGGGCGCGAGTGGGCCACTTCTGTTGGTCTTTCATTTATCCATTTTTCATCCATCTTTCGTTCTTTGGCCCATATGGCCTCCCATCGCGGTGGCCTCTGTTGTCACAGAGCACCGGGCTCTGGGCGCATGTGGTCCAGAGCTCCGATTCGGTAATTGGACACGTGGGTCCAGCGGCTCCGTGGCACAGGGAATCTTCCCAGGCCAGGGATGGAACTGGCGCCCCTTGCACCGCAAGGCGGTGTCCTTACCCACTGGACCACCAGGGAAGCCCTCAACTGATTTTTGATAAAAGCACAAAATCAGTTTGGCAAAGGAAAGGTAGGGTTTTTTTGTTGTTTTTTTCAAAACATTGCAACTAGAATAGAACATTCATAGCTCAAAAAATGAGCCTTATACAGAAATCCTCACCGTTATACAAAAGTCAAATCAAATTGGGTTATACACTTAAATATAAAATGCAAACTATAAAACTTCTAGGGGAAAAAAGGGTGAAAAATCTCAGTGTAGAACTAAGCAAATGCATACAACAGTATATGTGCAGTATTTTATTAGCCTTATAACACATCAGAATGTAACATATATGACAGTAATAGTGCAAAGGGAATGGGGGATCAAAGCCATATTGAAGTAATGAAATGATACCAGATGATAACCTAAATCCACAGAAAGAAAAGAAGGCCAAGATGGTAAATAAAAATGTTTGTATAACAAACTCTGTAAATATATACTTGCTCTCTTTTCTTCTGTAAAACACATAAAATTATATAAAGTAATACATATAAAATTACATTCCTGGATTTGTCATATACATACAGGCTTAATAATAATAGCATAAGAGAGAAGAGTGAATTGATCTATATAGAAATAAAGTTTCTATATCCTATTAGAATTAAGCAAATATGAATTTGAGGTAGATATAATTAAGATGTACATTGTACGTCTTTGGGCAACTAATGAGGAAAATCATAAAAAATTATAGTGTAACGCCATTAAAAGACCCATATAAGTGTTCAACTGATTTTTTTTTTTTTTTTTTGGTGAGAGGGGCAGGTTGGGGAGGGAGGGGCGCGAGTGGGCCACTTCTGTTGGTCTTTCATTTATCCATTTTTCATCCATCTTTCGTTCTTTGGCCCATATGGCCTCCCATCGCGGTGGCCTCTGTTGTCACAGAGCACCGGGCTCTGGGCGCATGTGGTCCAGAGCTCCGATTCGGTAATTGGACACGTGGGTCCAGCGGCTCCGTGGCACAGGGAATCTTCCCAGGCCAGGGATGGAACTGGCGCCCCTTGCACCGCAAGGCGGTGTCCTTACCCACTGGACCACCAGGGAAGCCCTCAACTGATTTTTGATAAAAGCACAAAATCAGTTTGGCAAAGGAAAGGTAGGGTTTTTTTGTTGTTTTTTTCAAAACATTGCAACTAGAATAGAACATTCATAGCTCAAAAAATGAGCCTTATACAGAAATCCTCACCGTTATACAAAAGTCAAATCAAATTGGGTTATACACTTAAATATAAAATGCAAACTATAAAACTTCTAGGGGAAAAAAGGGTGAAAAATCTCAGTGTAGAACTAAGCAAATTTCTCTGCTATACTGTGCTAGAAGTACTAGTCAAATCAATTAAGCAGAAAAAATAATGGGCAGCTATAACAAAAAGTGAAGTTATCTGAAATAGAGTATTTGTGTTCCTCCAAAATTCATATGTCGAATGCTAAAAATTTAATCCTCAGTGTGTTTAGAAGTATGGTTTTTAAGAGATGATTGGGTATTAAGGACAGAACCTGCACGAGTGATGTTAGTTACTAAAAAAGAGGTGCCAGAGGGATCCCTGCTCTTTCTGCCATGTAAGGACACAGATAAAAGATGCCCACCTAAAATAGGAAGCAAGCCCTCATCAAGCATTTGATCTTGGTCCTTCAAATTCCAGAAATATGAGAAATAAATGCTGTGTTTTCCAAGCCAGTCAACCTATGGTATTTTTGTTACAGTAGTCTGAATGAATCAAAGACATTATATTTGAAGATACTATGATTTCTCAAATAGAAAATTTTAGATCATCCACTAAGGGGAAGAAAAGGAGGGAAAGAATATGATAAACATAAATACAGAAGTTAATGAAACAGAAAATGAGATAGAGTTATCTCATTGAGCATTCTGGGGTTCTAGGTTGTTGAGGAAACATATTCTCCTCACCCTTTTATTTAGGGTCTCTGATCCAGGGTCCCAAGTAATAGCTGGAGGAGATCATAGAAGCATAAACAATCATTTGTAGATTAAAATTTTTTATATGGTTAGAAACAAATCCCACTATGCAATTACAAATGCTAAGAGCAAATGCAAAAACAAAATAATCAGAATTATTATAATTAAGATAGTTTTCCATCATGGAGAGTCAGTTAACTCTGTCCAAAGTGAGGTAATAAAGTGAGTCTAATCTTAGGAGGTGCCTCTGTTCCCAGCATATGGGAGCTTTAAATATTAGACACCCCTTTTCAGGAGCTAACCATATAACTTTATCCCATATTTGATAAAGGTCAGGTAGGAAGCCACCAGATTTTGACTTACTTGCCTTTTTGTTTTATGTTTGCCTAGAAAGTCATTAAATTAATATATAATCAAAGTTAAAAGTCACATTATGCCTGTAATTAAAGTATAAAGTTTTACACCCGTCCATTTTAGGACGGTTTGGTATCATCAGATTAAGAAGAAAGAAGTTGCAGAGTTGGACAATGTCTTTTCCCTGAAGTGGAGAAGTCCACTTGGGAAACCTTCAGCTGATGAAGAGGGGAGTGGTGCACATATCCAACAATTGATAACTTGGTCTGGCTCAAACACCAACTTGCCTGAGTCAGAGATCAGGAGTTACCTTTCAGAGTTCTCTCAGTGTCTGTTAAAAGGCTGAAAGCTGAGGTACATAGTTAATTCTCAGGGTTTACGACCTGTGACAGTATCTGTGTATAGGTAAGCTTAATTAAATTTATTTTAAGCATAGTCAGTCCTAACCATGCATAAAACTTTATCTCAGGGTCCACGTCCATAACCCTTCTTATCACTTTCTGTATCATTACTTTATTTTTCCATCTTGAAACAGCCACCTGTAAGTCAGATCTACTTCCTTTTCCTTTCATAAAATACAGTTCCATTCCTCATGCCTTCTTTACCGAAAACACACATCCTACTTTTCTTAAGCAACCAAGAACTGACCTTTATATTAGCATTCTAATTGGTGAGCAAAAATACCAGTGATAATTTCTAAAAACATTTGCTTTCTTATAGAGAACATCTCAGGATGACACCAAACATTATTCATTAACAATCCCAAATCTCTTTAGAGATTTTATAATTTTATGAGTGTCCATTTTATAGTCATACTGTTACCTTTATTGAGTTATCTCAGTTGGCAATTAGCTTATTTGATTCCTCCTAAGATGCTAGCTAGATGGAAAGCTAAAATTCTTGCCTGTCTTAATAACCACTTAACTCTGGCAACTAGCACAGTTTTTAGTGAATGTTCAGTATGCATTTGTAGAATATTATTTATAGCCTGCCAGCACTGACCACATTGTTGACCGCTAGGTATGTTTATAAATCAAGATATATAAATATAGGTATGCTTATAAATCAAGATATTGTATTTCTCTTGATTTTCTTTGTTGTTTTATGATGGGTCCATTCCCTCCTTTTTTTAGATCGTATAATCATTTATATTATTGAATCATTTATATTATTGTCTTCAGTTTCATGTGGGCATGTGCAAATATATACCTATAGTCAGTGTTCTTTTCTCCATAAGTATGTGTGTTTTGAATAAAAATTCTCAACTTTCTATCATGATCACCTTTTAAACAACTCTTTTATATAGTCCATAGAATGCCTCCTGTTTTTTTTTTCCTTGAGTTAGGTTAGACTGCCTGATTAGTTTGCCAATCAATTTGCTGCCTTTGGCACATATTCTGAACCAAAATTTAATTCTAGAGTTTGGGGTCAACGTTCTTCCAAGTGTGTTCAACTGTAATCCTTTATAAAATGTATATGTAAAGTAATGAGCAATTTTTAATTTACTAAAAGCTAAGAAAGTTACTACTTTGATTTTCATCAAGATGACTTAAAGAAAGTTTATCAAAAGGATTAAGAAAGAACAGATTTATAGCAACTGTCTGATACATGACCAGAATCCTCATGTTCAACTAAAACAGACTTGCCCTAGACTTTCTAGAGCATAATGCCCTTAGCAAGTAGCTTTCAACAGCTTTTCAGGAAGCCCAAAATATTTTTTTTCCTTAAATTAGCATTCTAATTGGTGAGCAAAAATACCAGTGATAATTTCTAAAAACATTTGCTTTCTTATAGAGAACATCTCAGGATGACACCAAACATTATTCATTAACAATCCCAAATCTCTTTAGAGATTTTATAATTTTATGAGTGTCCATTTTATAGTCATACTGTTACCTTTATTGAGTTATCTCAGTTGGCAATTAGCTTATTTGATTCCTCCTAAGATGCTAGCTAGATGGAAAGCTAAAATTCTTGCCTGTCTTAATAACCACTTAACTCTGGCAACTAGCACAGTTTTTAGTGAATGTTCAGTATGCATTTGTAGAATATTATTTATAGCCTGCCAGCACTGACCACATTGTTGACCGCTAGGTATGTTTATAAATCAAGATATATAAATATAGGTATGCTTATAAATCAAGATATTGTATTTCTCTTGATTTTCTTTGTTGTTTTATGATGGGTCCATTCCCTCCTTTTTTTAGATCGTATAATCATTTATATTATTGAATCATTTATATTATTGTCTTCAGTTTCATGTGGGCATGTGCAAATATATACCTATAGTCAGTGTTCTTTTCTCCATAAGTATGTGTGTTTTGAATAAAAATTCTCAACTTTCTATCATGATCACCTTTTAAACAACTCTTTTATATAGTCCATAGAATGCCTCCTGTTTTTTTTTTCCTTGAGTTAGGTTAGACTGCCTGATTAGTTTGCCAATCAATTTGCTGCCTTTGGCACATATTCTGAACCAAAATTTAATTCTAGAGTTTGGGGTCAACGTTCTTCCAAGTGTGTTCAACTGTAATCCTTTATAAAATGTATATGTAAAGTAATGAGCAATTTTTAATTTACTAAAAGCTAAGAAAGTTACTACTTTGATTTTCATCAAGATGACTTAAAGAAAGTTTATCAAAAAGGATTAAGAAAGAACAGATTTATAGCAACTGTCTGATACATGACCAGAATCCTCATGTTCAACTAAAACAGACTTGCCCTAGACTTTCTAGAGCATAATGCCCTTAGCAAGTAGCTTTCAACAGCTTTTTCAGGAAGCAATATTTTCCTTCAGTAAAAGGGTCACTGTACTGTTTTTCTTTTTCCTTCTCCTGTCTTATCTTTTGAGTTCAGGAAGTACTTTAAATTTACAGGCAGCTTTGAAGGCATGAAGCAAGTTCAGGCCTAGAAGTATTTCCTGTTATGGCATTAATCTAATTCCATGAAAGTAGAGCTGATTTTTCATCTGTAAAGTAGATAAAGTGCCTAGAGCAGCTGACCATTATTCTGGGTTATCATGATAAAGAGGCTTAGTTTTGACACGAAAGAGTTTATCAGCCTAACCAGTGGAAGATTTCATCCTTTTTGTTGAAAGATATATTAATGGATTATAATCTGTCTTGGCTTCCAAAAGAGAAAGTTCTCCTTTATATTGAAAATGTTTAGTTAATTCAGCAAATACAGTTTTCATGTTTATGAAGTATGTAATATACAGTAAGTCAAGCCAACATATTAAGGGTATCACATAAAATTAAACATTAAATTACTTTTCTTAGTGTTCAAACTGATGTCCCTATCTGAAATAATCACAGCTTTTCCTAACAAATCAATATGACTTAATTTCAGTATATAGACATGCATAATTTCCTATAAGCATTTATATTTGATACTGGAAACTCATGTTATTAGGTCATATAAACTCTTCTATACACTTATAGAAATATTTTTTTCATAGCATTATATTCCATTTAATAGTCAAATAATTAAAGTTGTTTCCTTATGTTATGGACTTACTTTGAGTATATAAAGCAGGAAAATAATATGTAATTCAAAAAGTAAATGTTCATCTTTTTCCTATTTCTGGCACCTGGTTCCCACCAAGCTGAAACATTTAGATTAATCCTAGTAGCTTGTTGTAGGTTTTTTTTAAGAATTATTTTTTATTTCATATCATAATGAGCTTTAATTTACTAAAAGCTAAGAAAGTTACTACTTTGATTTTCATCAAGATGACTTAAAGAAAGTTTATCAAAAGGATTAAGAAAGAACAGATTTATAGCAACTGTCTGATACATGACCAGAATCCTCATGTTCAACTAAAACAGACTTGCCCTAGACTTTCTAGAGCATAATGCCCTTAGCAAGTAGCTTTCAACAGCTTTTTCAGGAAGCAATATTTTCCTTCAGTAAAAGGGTCACTGTACTGTTTTTCTTTTTCCTTCTCCTGTCTTATCTTTTGAGTTCAGGAAGTACTTTAAATTTACAGGCAGCTTTGAAGGCATGAAGCAAGTTCAGGCCTAGAAGTATTTCCTGTTATGGCATTAATCTAATTCCATGAAAGTAGAGCTGATTTTTCATCTGTAAAGTAGATAAAGTGCCTAGAGCAGCTGACCATTATTCTGGGTTATCATGATAAAGAGGCTTAGTTTTGACACGAAAGAGTTTATCAGCCTAACCAGTGGAAGATTTCATCCTTTTTGTTGAAAGATATATTAATGGATTATAATCTGTCTTGGCTTCCAAAAGAGAAAGTTCTCCTTTATATTGAAAATGTTTAGTTAATTCAGCAAATACAGTTTTCATGTTTATGAAGTATGTAATATACAGTAAGTCAAGCCAACATATTAAGGGTATCACATAAAATTAAACATTAAATTACTTTTCTTAGTGTTCAAACTGATGTCCCTATCTGAAATAATCACAGCTTTTCCTAACAAATCAATATGACTTAATTTCAGTATATAGACATGCATAATTTCCTATAAGCATTTATATTTGATACTGGAAACTCATGTTATTAGGTCATATAAACTCTTCTATACACTTATAGAAATATTTTTTTCATAGCATTATATTCCATTTAATAGTCAAATAATTAAAGTTGTTTCCTTATGTTATGGACTTACTTTGAGTATATAAAGCAGGAAAATAATATGTAATTCAAAAAGTAAATGTTCATCTTTTTCCTATTTCTGGCACCTGGTTCCCCACCAAGCTGAAACATTTAGATTAATCCTAGTAGCTTGTTGTAGGTTAAAGAATATTTTTTATTTCAAAATTGATTCCACATTGATCATATTTACAGTGTTTTCTTGAATAATAATAACTTACTTCAACATATCTTACTACATAGTAGTACATTACATATTTATTCCCCTTGATACTTCTCTGTATTGAATTCTTTTGGAAAATACAGAAACTGAGGTTAAGAGAGGTTAAATACTTTGCTCAGGGTCACCTAGCTAGGTGGTGGATTTGGGACTGGAACTCAGGCCCTCATTATAGATTTATAATATAGAAATAAACAATCATTTCCCAGTTGTGCCTTTTATACCTGACAAGAACAAAGAATCTACTTATCACTTATTTCATAGTTAATTTGAAAATTAATAAAGCTTTACAATATTCTAATGAGATGATACCTGATTTTATGTTCATCTTCCTTAAAATAAGATCTGTTAAAATAAGAACTATCTATTAAAGCTTATAAACCAAAATAAAGGCATTGTTTTGTTACTGAAATAAACATTTTAAAATGTAGATCATCTGAACATGAAATGTTTCTGACTCTATTGAAGTCAGGTTTCTCACTAAACCTGGAATTAGGAAATTTGGAGTTCTGTTACAATCTCACTAATTTAAAGAACAATTGTGTGTGATTATCATTTTTCAAAAAGGGTTTAAATACTCTCCATTATATCTTAGAAGGTTTTGTGAAGGTAATACGAGATTTCATGAATGAATGAATGTTAAATGAATTTTTTAATGAATGTTAAATTCATTAACTTAAACATCATTCATTGAGTCTACCTACTGTGTGTGTTCTGCTAAGTAATGTGACAAGTACAAAAATGTAGAAAGCATGGGTGCTATCTTTATTCGACTACCAGTTTTCTAGGATGGATAGGATCTATTGCAATATAAATTGACAAATGCTTACTTAGTATATGTGAGGGTCTCCTCAGCTAATCTGTCAAAAGTAACAAGCTAACCATAATTCCATCACACATTAAGACCTTACATCCACTTTCTGAAAACACATTCATGCACAAATACCCAAAATATAGATTTTAACAGACACATAAAAAATATTCAACTCCATTACCAGGGAAATATAAATTAAAACCATATGAGATAAATCTTTACACTCACTAATCAAAAAGACAGATAAATCAAGTGTTGACAAGGATGTGAAGAAAGTGGAACCTTCATAAACTGCTGGTGGGATTGTGCCAGTTCCTCAAAAGGCTAAACAGTGTTACTATATGACTCAGCTATTTGACACCAAGTATATACCCTGAAGAAAAGAAACCTTTGTCTGTGTAAAAACTTGTACACAAATGTTCATAGCAGCATTATTCATAATAGCCAAAAATTAGGAACAACTCAAATGTCCATAAACTGATAATGTATTATAATCTGTGGATTTATACACTGGAATATTATTTTGCAATAAAGAGGATCATGACTGGCATATACTACAACATGAGTAAACTTTGAAAATATTATGCTAAGTGAAAGAAGCAATTCACAAAGTGCTACAGATGCGTAATCTGACTTATGTGAAAATTCCAAAATTTGATAGAGACAAAAAATTTAGGTTGGTAATTGCCTGGCAGGGTGTGGACAGGGGAGCTACAGGGAGTGAAAAGGTAGTGACAGGGATAGAGAGTGACTACTAAAGGGTACAGGCTTTCTTTTGGGGCTTACGGAAGTGTTCTAAAATTGATCATGGTGATGATTGTGCAACTCTGTGAATATACTGAAACCAGTAGATTATGTACTTTAAATGTGTGCATTGTAAGGTCTGTGAATTAGATCTCAGTAAATCTATGATTTAAGAAGTTAAATGTAAAATAAAATAAAACATGATGTTAGAGAATGTGTAGACTGCTTAGACTCCGTGGCACACATCAACAAAGCATCTGAGACATTAGTACTTAGAAGTTTACTTGTTTGTAGTATTAAAGGTATAGAACTAGAGAGGAACATTTTTTTTTTTATATAATTTATTTATTTATTTATTTTTGTACATGTATGTTCCCAGATCAATCAGATGCATATCCCTTGACCCTCCCCCGAGAGGAACATTTTGAAGAAATGCATAATGTAAAAGTATTGTAACAACAATGCTTTAACAATGGCAATTTTATTATTTTCATCAAAACCATGGTGGTATTAATCTACTTATTCCACTGTAGTCCCTATTGGTTAAGTACATTACAGTACTTGGAATGAGTCAGATGTTGGTAATCCATGAGGAAGAATTGATGTCAAACTAGATAGGTCACTGTGAGAAAAGGAGATCCTGCAGGGGTGCTGTGCGACGGCCTGGAAGGATGGGATGGGGGTGGATATACATGTGACTAATCTGGGATCATACATATCTGTAAACAACAAAACTCTGTAAAAGTAAAAAGTAAAATAAAAATTTAAAAATATATACATATAGGTCATGTTACGTGCCTCTCCGTTTCACATATGTACAGGTGACCTAACTGTTAATACGATGATCTCTTTGGTGCTTCATCAGTCATTTGCCAGATCATCAAGCGAACAAATGAGCAGTATGCTCAACATTTATTTGTAATTTTCTTGTTTAGAGCTTAAAATGCATTTCCCCACAGAAATTATCTCCCTGTGTGAATGCTGGTCAATTCTACACAATATTTCATAAATGCTTAATACTTAATATATCTGAGTTAAAGCACTAATTAATAGGAGGCAGTGAAAGAGCAGGAAGACAAGTCTCTTTCCTGAGGGTAAATCCTGGCTCCAAGGTTTTACACTTTTCTTTTTTAAATATTTATTTATTTGACTGTGCTGAGTCTTAGCTGCAGTATGTGGGATCTAGCTCCCTGACCAGGGCTCAAACCCAAGCCTCCTGCATTGGAAGCCAGAAGTCCTAGCCACTGGGCCACCAAAGAAGTCCGATTTTACACTTTTAATGGGAAATATTTGTCTTTTTTGTGATGGACACATGTTTGGGAGATAAACAAACTCAGCTGGCCTTCTGTTTGATCTCACTCAAATAACTAATTTTGTTGTGTTGTGTTAGTTGCTCATTAATGTCTGAACCTTTGCAACCCCACTGTAGCCCACCGGGCTCCTCTGTCCATGGAATTCTCCAGGCAAGAATACTGGTATGGATAACCATTCCTTTCTCCAATGGGATCTTCTTGACTCAGGGATCGAACCCAGGTCTCCTGCATTGCAGGAGCCACAAGGGAAGCCCCATATAACTGGTATGAACCTTTGAAGAGGCTCTTCCTTCCACATTCAGAGAAACAGGATTTAGATCCTTTTTTTTTCAGGAAGAAGAAAAAGAGGTGCTGGTCATTAATATCATGATCCATTACTTTTTTCAAAAAATACATTTTTTTTCCCTGTAATGGTTCATTTGTCTGACTGCTTTATTTCCCACCAGAAATCACAAAATCCATTTCCTGTGACAATATAATAATTTTCATACTTTCAGTTTATAGGGGCACATACACACAGAAGATTAAAGGTATAGGTTAGAAAAGAAGTAATAAGACATTAAGAATAAATATTCTGGTAGAATTACTTTTTTCAGTGTCATAATTACTAATTTAGAAAAACAAATGTAAACAGTGGTATAAATATGCTGTTCAGTGTTTTTATAAAGAATTAGTTCATTGCATGCACATTTAGTTTGTACACACTTACCCAGCAGTTTTTCCAAAAAAGTTGTTTTTTTCCCCTATTCTGACATACAGATGTAATGCATAGCCTCTGTTGAAAAGACCTTCTGTTAAAATCAGCTGCCCCGGGCTTCCCCTGGTGGTCCAGTGGATAAGGACACCGCCTTGCAGTGCAAGGGCCGCCGGTTCGATCCCTGGCCTGGGAGGATCCCACGTGCCGCTGAGCGGCTGGACCCATGTGTCCAGTTACCAAGCCGGAGCTCTGGAGCGCATGCGCCCAGACCTGGCGCTCTGCAACAACAGAGGCCACTGCGATGGGAGGCCCGCAGGAGCCCAAGAACAAAGACGGATGAAAACAGAGAAATGAAAGCCCAATAGAAGTGGCCCGCCCGCTCCCCTCCCTCCTCAACCCGACGCCCCCGCAAAATAAATAAATAAATAAATAAATCTTTAAAAAAAAAAAAAAATCAGCTGCCCCTTGACAAATCTTGAGTGATTAACATGTTAATAGCAAATGTGAATATCACTAATATAGCTACTTTTAATTTCATGATTAACACCTTATGTTTCTTATTCATTCTTCAGATGAAGAATTTTCCAGTTTATAACTGTCAGTTGTGTTTTTAAAAATTTAATAGACAACAAAGTGCTATTGATAGTATTACTAATTCCTGTATTTGTTTAAACATGCTTTTACATACTTCTCCAGTATTATTCCATATTTCTAAGTGCCTTTGAGTGAATGAAAGTGGTTAAAATGTAAAAGAAGCTACTTGAAATGTCTGTAGTATCACATGCCCTAGTATGTTTACACCTGCTTGAAGGAAGGAGTAAATTATTTCCTGAGAACCCCACAGTTATATAGCTGGTCCCACCTCTGATCTGCTGTGAGGCATTTAACCTCTCTTAACCTTGGTTTCCTTATTTAGAGGAAGTGGCTGTTGAGCTTTATACCTAAATCATAAAGTGAGTGCAAGTAATTGTTTACTGAGAATTCTAAGAAAGGGTAATGGAAAATGTCAAGTATAAATGAAAGAGTTATAACTGCTCTCCTCTCTCGAAGGAATTGCAGTTGAGCTGTTGAACTATCATTTTTAAAACTTAGACCTTTTTAAAAAAGAGCTGTTTAGATAAAAATACATAAAATATTTGCTTTGTTATCTCAATAGTGATTTTGAATTAATTGAAGCACACAGCATAAACATGTTTTATTATTATTATTATCATTACATTTAAATAGTAGTTTAACCCAATCTCATGAAATTCAGTTTTCGCCGCGGTTCGATCCCTGGCCTGGGAGGATCCCACGTGCCGCTGAGCGGCTGGACCCATGTGTCCAGTTACCAAGCCGGAGCTCTGGAGCGCATGCGCCCAGACCTGGCGCTCTGCAACAACAGAGGCCACTGCGATGGGAGGCCCGCAGGAGCCCAAGAACAAAGACGGATGAAAACAGAGAAATGAAAGCCCAATAGAAGTGGCCCGCCCGCTCCCCTCCCTCCTCAACCCGACGCCCCCGCAAAATAAATAAATAAATAAATAAATCTTTAAAAAAAAAAAAAAATCAGCTGCCCCTTGACAAATCTTGAGTGATTAACATGTTAATAGCAAATGTGAATATCACTAATATAGCTACTTTTAATTTCATGATTAACACCTTGTGTTTCTTATTCATTCTTCAGATGAAGAATTTTCCAGTTTATAACTGTCAGTTGTGTTTTTAAAAATTTAATAGACAACAAAGTGCTATTGATAGTATTACTAATTCCTGTATTTGTTTAAACATGCTTTTACATACTTCTCCAGTATTATTCCATATTTCTAAGTGCCTTTGAGTGAATGAAAGTGGTTAAAATGTAAAAGAAGCTACTTGAAATGTCTGTAGTATCACATGCCCTAGTATGTTTACACCTGCTTGAAGGAAGGAGTAAATTATTTCCTGAGAACCCCACAGTTATATAGCTGGTCCCACCTCTGATCTGCTGTGAGGCATTTAACCTCTCTTAACCTTGGTTTCCTTATTTAGAGGAAGTGGCTGTTGAGCTTTATACCTAAATCATAAAGTGAGTGCAAGTAATTGTTTACTGAGAATTCTAAGAAAGGGTAATGGAAAATGTCAAGTATAAATGAAAGAGTTATAACTGCTCTCCTCTCTCGAAGGAATTGCAGTTGAGCTGTTGAACTATCATTTTTAAAACTTAGACCTTTTTAAAAAAGAGCTGTTTAGATAAAAATACATAAAATATTTGCTTTGTTATCTCAATAGTGATTTTGAATTAATTGAAGCACACAGCATAAACATGTTTTATTATTATTATTATCATTACATTTAAATAGTAGTTTAGTGAAACCCCAGTAAATAATTCGGTAATAGTTTCTGCCAAGTGAACCATGAAGGGTTTTAACTTTTTTCCTTTATACCGAGTTAAGACTGATAGTTTATCTCCTTACTCATTCTAATTACTTGATATTGGGGAGGCGGGGAGGGATGGTCCTGCCACTGATTGTATAACCTTTGTGTAAGTTACTTTCTCAGAAACCTTTCCAGCCCACACCCGTAATATGCTAATGTTCATTTTGAATTTGTAACACGGAGGTATGCAGATCTTAAAATCTATCTGCCACTTAAACCTTTTTCCAAAGAGAGCTTATTAACCTCTCCTTTGGAATAGTTGGTGAAATGCTAAGATAGGTTGCATATGGAAGACTTATAGGAGGTTGTGGTTGGAAAGTAGAGGATGGAAGAAAATAAAAAAAGTTGAAAGAACCTTATATTCCATTGCTAAAAGTATAAACTCTGTGCTATAAGTACCTGGAAACCATAAAATATTTTTAGAAGGAATGTGGTGTAAGACTATAATCTGGAAGAATACTAGTGAGAAGTTAGATAATTGTACATTTGTATTTAACCCTTTATGCTAGTGATTCTCAAATATGTAAAATGAATGAAATATAGAAGAAAAAGCTTCAACTTCATTTTTTCTCGTTGCTTTTGGAGCTTGGAAATACGTTGACATAATTGTGAACCTGTTTAATCAACTATTATTTTCTCTATTTTGTGCATTACAATTATTTTTCTTTTAGTCTTGGCCTCTTTTATTAGTTTTTAATTTATTTATTTTCATCCATCTGTATTCTTTGGCCTGTGTGGGCCTCCCATTGCAGTGGCCTCTCATTACGGAGTGCTGGCTCTAGGCGCATGTATTCCAGAGCGCTGGCTCATAATTGGACATACTAGTCCAGCTGCTCCATGGCACGTGGGATCTTCCCAGGCCAGGGATTGAATTGGAGCCCCTTGCACTGCAAGGTAGACTCTTTATCCAGTGAACTACCAGGGAAGCCCTTATATTATTATGATTTTAAGCACACTTACACATTCATTTTATAAGCCAAATTATGAATGATTATTCTCAAATCACCTCATGTCTCTCATTTGTGGTGAGAAAGCTTTGGGGTTTTGTTTCTGTTTTCTTAATGCTTTAGTGAAAGCATTTCACATCTTGTACACTTCCAGTAATAATTTCTATCAAACATCTATTATTATATTCATGATTGTTATTAACAGTAGCTATACTATTTGCTATGCTTATTTAAGCATCCTTCTACTTCCCTGTTCCCCAGAAGATGGTAGGAGAAATTAGACTAAAGACTACTCTGTAATGCTAGGGTGCTGAATGAATATGAATCTTAAGTTTGGCTAATATCCTCCTATTCTGTCAATATCCAACCTTAGTTCCCTCATCTTTAAAGTAGAGGTGATAATAGCACTTGCCTCAAAAAATTTTAAGTTAATAAATGCAGGGGAATTTCCTGTCAGTCCAGTGGCTAGGACTTCACACTCTCACTACCAAAAGCCAAGGTCAGGGGAAAAAAAAAAAATCCCTCAAGCCAGCATGGCCAAAAAAAAAAAAGGAATGTGGTGTAAGACTATAATCTGGAAGAATACTAGTGAGAAGTTAGATAATTGTACATTTGTATTTAACCCTTTATGCTAGTGATTCTCAAATATGTAAAATGAATGAAATATAGAAGAAAAAGCTTCAACTTCATTTTTTCTCGTTGCTTTTGGAGCTTGGAAATACGTTGACATAATTGTGAACCTGTTTAATCAACTATTATTTTCTCTATTTTGTGCATTACAATTATTTTTCTTTTAGTCTTGGCCTCTTTTATTAGTTTTTAATTTATTTATTTTCATCCATCTGTATTCTTTGGCCTGTGTGGGCCTCCCATTGCAGTGGCCTCTCATTACGGAGTGCTGGCTCTAGGCGCATGTATTCCAGAGCGCTGGCTCATAATTGGACATACTAGTCCAGCTGCTCCATGGCACGTGGGATCTTCCCAGGCCAGGGATTGAATTGGAGCCCCTTGCACTGCAAGGTAGACTCTTTATCCAGTGAACTACCAGGGAAGCCCTTATATTATTATGATTTTAAGCACACTTACACATTCATTTTATAAGCCAAATTATGAATGATTATTCTCAAATCACCTCATGTCTCTCATTTGTGGTGAGAAAGCTTTGGGGTTTTGTTTCTGTTTTCTTAATGCTTTAGTGAAAGCATTTCACATCTTGTACACTTCCAGTAATAATTTCTATCAAACATCTATTATTATATTCATGATTGTTATTAACAGTAGCTATACTATTTGCTATGCTTATTTAAGCATCCTTCTACTTCCCTGTTCCCCAGAAGATGGTAGGAGAAATTAGACTAAAGACTACTCTGTAATGCTAGGGTGCTGAATGAATATGAATCTTAAGTTTGGCTAATATCCTCCTATTCTGTCAATATCCAACCTTAGTTCCCTCATCTTTAAAGTAGAGGTGATAATAGCACTTGCCTCAAAAAATTTTAAGTTAATAAATGCAGGGGAATTTCCTGTCAGTCCAGTGGCTAGGACTTCACACTCTCACTACCAAAAGCCAAGGTCAGGGGAAAAAAAAAAAATCCCTCAAGCCAGCATGGCCAAAAAGAAAGAAGTAAAGGAAAAAGAGACACATAAAAGTACTTATTAAAATGGTTTAACACATGGTAAGTGCTCAATGATCATTTCCTTGTAAGACTCGCTAGTGCAAAAGAAAAAGTTGGACCTCTAAGAGTTTGATAGGCTCGTGTTCAGATTCTGATTCTGTTACCTGTTAGCTATATGACCTTGGACAGTTCAGCCTTGGCTTTCCCACCTGGAAATAGAAATAATAATATTTAGTTCATTAGATTACTAGTATTAAAGGATACAGCATATATCAGCATATAATAAATATTCATTCTATGCCACCTCCTCTTCTATATAGACTTTCTTACTCCATGGTGTTAACCAGCTTTTACATTAAAACTATGTTGTCTCTTTTCTTGTGAGACACCGCGGTGCCAGGTGAAGTGCTCTGTTCACAAAATACAACAATTTTTTGTTGACAATTTAGAATGCTTCTTCTATTTTTCTCTGTGATTCAGTCCGTTTAATTGAAAGTTGATTTTTAAGCCAAGAATTGTTAGAAACCTACTTAGGCTTATACTAGTTCTTACATTCACCTCAATTCAAACTTGTATATTTTATATATCCACATACAATAATGTATATTGGCTTCCTTAGTTGATAAAATGCCCATTTTTCCAGTTGAAAACAGAGGCACACATTCTTTGAAAATGTATTAGTATAATAATTATATAATTTGGAATGATGTTTTATCAACCTGGGTTCATCCAGAGAACCAGTAGATACATTTGATACATACGCATACAGAGATATTGAAAGAGAAATTTCAAGGAATTGGCAGACTTGTAAAAACTGGCTAAGCAGTCCAAAAACCATACGACAGGCAACCAAGGTGATCACCACCAGGTTTGAACTCCATAGGCATGGGCTGAAGCTGTCTTCCATAGGTGGAATTTATTCTGTGAGGGAAACATTTGGCTCTGTTTTTGAGCCCTTTCAACTGATTCAGTTCAGGCTTTATAGATTATCCAGAGTATATCTTTATGAGATGTCAGCTGATTAGGGGTTTTACTTCCATCTGAAAAATACTGTCACAGCAACACCTAGATTAGTATTTGATTGAATAAGTGGAGTCTGTTGCCTAGCCAAGTTGGTCACATCAAAAATGCTGTCATAGAGCATACGTTTTTGTGAAAGAAATAGCAAGTTCACGTTTTTTCCTCATTATTTTTATGTATTATGGGCGGGTTTATATTTGAAATATATCATGTAATTGAATAAAGAATAGGAAACTTGTATTTTTGAGGTTTCTCCATTTATATATTTAAAGTTTATGTTTGTTTTGTCTTAAAGCATTATAAAATTTCTCTGGTTTGGTATCTTTCAGTGCTTGTGGTGTGGAACAAGACGAAGCAGTTGAATATAAAGAAAAAATATTTTGAGGGGATTAAAGGCTTTTTAGATAAATGGTTTAAAATTGTTTGTTTTGCTGCACACCTCTACTTGCAGGATCTTTGGTCCCTGACCAGGGACTGAACCCACACCTAGACAGTGAAAGCCTGGAATCTTAACCACTAGGCCACTGAGAACTCCCCTAAATTGTTTAAAGGTTAATTAGCTGTGCTATCTATTTATCTTCCTACAGGGCTTTTCTGGTGGCTCAGATAGTAAAAAAAAATTGCCTGCAGTGCAGGAGACCCAGGTTCGATCCCTGGGATGGGAAGAAACCCTGGAGTAGGGAATGGCAACCCACTCAGTATTCTTGCCTGGAGAATTCAATGGACAGAGGAGCCTAGTGTGCTATAGTTCATAAGATCCTAAAGAGTCGGACATGACTGAGTGACTACCACTTTAACTTATTTTACCTTCCTATAACAGGTCAGTTGTTGTTATTCAGCTGCAATGTTGTGTCTGACTCTGTGATCCCACAAAGTACAGCGTTCCAGGATTCCCTGTCTCACTTTCTCCCAAAGTTTACTAAACTCATGTCCATTGAGTTGGTGATACCATCCTACTGTCTAACTTTGTTGCCTCCTTCTCCTTCTGCCTTCAATCTTTCCCAGCATCAGGGTCTTTTCCGGTGGTCTAAGTATTGGAGCTTTAGCACCCGTGCTTCCAGTGACTATTCAGGGTTGATTTCCTTTAGAATTGACTGGTTTGATCTCCTTGCTATCCAAGGGACTCTCAAGAGTCTTCTCCAGTACCACAGTTTTTTTTTTGTTTTTTGTTTTTATTCTTTATTTTAAAGGTTTTATAGAGTTTTGTTGTTCACAGGCATGTATGTTCCCAAATCAAGTAACAGTTCTGAGGCACTCAGCCTTCATTATGTTCCAGCTCTCACATTCATACATGACTACTGGAGAAACCATAGCATTGATTATATGGCCCTTTATCACCAAAATGATATCTCTGCTTTTTAATATGCTGTCTAGGTTTGTCATAGCTTTTCTTCCAAGGAGCAAGCATCTTTTAATTTCATATCTACAGTCACTGTCTTCAGAGATTTTGGAGCCCAAGAAAATAAAATCTGTCACTGTTTCCACTTTTTCCCTATGTATTTGCGATGAAGTGATGGGGCCGAATGCTTTGATCTTACTTTTTTGAATGTTGAGTTTTAAGCTAACTTTTTCACTCTCCCCTTTCACCCTCATCAAAAGGCAAAAGGTCATCTGTTAGAACCCCCAAACTGCTTTATTTCCCACTGTGTTCTCACTTCTAACTGTGTATCAGAAAAATATCAAAGGAAAACCAGTTGGACATCTTTTTCGTGTGTGCTTTTAAAATATTTAAGAAGTATGGCTCTTACCACTTACTTTTTGCAATTAAATTAATTTTTTATTGGGATCTTGTGAAAAAAGTAAAATATTAATTACATTTATATAATGATTTTATTTTCAATTTATCATCATCTTATAATATGTAGTGAATTGAATATTATAGAGATTCTCTTGTAGGAAGCAGGAGGGAGCAAACAATATTTCACTCTGATGACTTTTTAGTGATTTTATTACTAGAAAGAGAAACATTGCTTTATTGTTTATTTTAGCCAGTAAAGTTGTCTGAAAACTAGATAACAAAATATACTGGTATTTACTTTTCCACCTCTTCCCAACGAGACAGTAAAAGTAATGTTACAGTGAAACAATTTGCTAACTGCACTCTTCTTGGAAGGTAGCAGTAGGTCTTATCACATGATTATAGATATATAAGAAATGCTAATGATGAAAAATGAGTATAATTTTATCCCTTGAAATATGACTAAAACTTTAGAATTGAAACCTATTTTTCTGAGGTGGCATCTAGATTTGCAGTTCATTTTTAACAGATGACCTGATCTACTTTTTTCAGCAATTGAGAAAAAAGGTGAGAGTGGGAGGCCTGATACATAGCAAAGCTACTGAAGTGACTTTTGGAGTACTTCATTCCAACTGTCATAGCTGTACTGATATCAAGAATTTGACACAAATGGATGTAGTTCTTTCTCTTTTTACGAAGAAGTAATTGAACAAGCCATTCTAAAATGAAGGTGTAAAATGCCAGAAAGAGTAGAAGTAAAAACAAAACTAAATATTGTGTTCTTTAAAAGAATACTAATATAGCTCCATGTAAAGATAATGATTATTTTGGTGATTATTTGCTTACTTATTCCTGTAATTGATATTTTGGGAAAAGGAACTTTAAAGTACTTGGTCAGAACCAATACATTAATTTTAAACATCTCAGTTGCCTGTTTTGCTTGTTAATGGTGGATCAGCTATGATTTAGAATATAGACATGATGTGTTATTGCAAAAATGAAGCTGTGTATGTGTGTGCATGCTCAGTCACTTAAGTTGTATCCCACTCTTTGCAACCCTATGGGCTGTAGCCCACCAGGCTCCATGGGGTTCTCCAGGCAAGATTTACTGGAGTAGGTAGCCATTTCCTCCAGCAGGGGATCTTCCCAACTTAGAATTTGAACCTGTGTCTCCTGAATTTTAGGCAGATTCTTTACCACTGAGCTACTGGGGAAGCCCAAGCTATGTAGAATCATGCCTAATTAAAAGAAAGCTACACCTTATCTTGAACAAATATTAGTTGTTTTAGAAAGGGGTTTTTTCTCTTGTAGGAAGCAGGAGGAGCAAACAATATTTCACTCTGATGACTTTTTAGTGATTTTATTACTAGAAAGAGAAACATTGCTTTATTGTTTATTTTAGCCAGTAAAGTTGTCTGAAAACTAGATAACAAAATATACTGGTATTTACTTTTCCACCTCTTCCCAACGAGACAGTAAAAGTAATGTTACAGTGAAACAATTTGCTAACTGCACTCTTCTTGGAAGGTAGCAGTAGGTCTTATCACATGATTATAGATATATAAGAAATGCTAATGATGAAAAATGAGTATAATTTTATCCCTTGAAATATGACTAAAACTTTAGAATTGAAACCTATTTTTCTGAGGTGGCATCTAGATTTGCAGTTCATTTTTAACAGATGACCTGATCTACTTTTTTCAGCAATTGAGAAAAAAGGTGAGAGTGGGAGGCCTGATACATAGCAAAGCTACTGAAGTGACTTTTGGAGTACTTCATTCCAACTGTCATAGCTGTACTGATATCAAGAATTTGACACAAATGGATGTAGTTCTTTCTCTTTTTACGAAGAAGTAATTGAACAAGCCATTCTAAAATGAAGGTGTAAAATGCCAGAAAGAGTAGAAGTAAAAACAAAACTAAATATTGTGTTCTTTAAAAGAATACTAATATAGCTCCATGTAAAGATAATGATTATTTTGGTGATTATTTGCTTACTTATTCCTGTAATTGATATTTTGGGAAAAGGAACTTTAAAGTACTTGGTCAGAACCAATACATTAATTTTAAACATCTCAGTTGCCTGTTTTGCTTGTTAATGGTGGATCAGCTATGATTTAGAATATAGACATGATGTGTTATTGCAAAAATGAAGCTGTGTATGTGTGTGCATGCTCAGTCACTTAAGTTGTATCCCACTCTTTGCAACCCTATGGGCTGTAGCCCACCAGGCTCCATGGGGTTCTCCAGGCAAGATTTACTGGAGTAGGTAGCCATTTCCTCCAGCAGGGGATCTTCCCAACTTAGAATTTGAACCTGTGTCTCCTGAATTTTAGGCAGATTCTTTACCACTGAGCTACTGGGGAAGCCCAAGCTATGTAGAATCATGCCTAATTAAAAGAAAGCTACACCTTATCTTGAACAAATATTAGTTGTTTTAGTAAATTTACAACTAAGGAAATAGACTTGGTTGACAAGAAAATATGAAAGATGTATTTTAGACAAATGAATTTAAAAATTTCAGATTAACCTATGATTTTATCTGTATTTAGATTATGTCATTAGCTAAAATGTGGAGCTTTCCATTCATTCTACTTATTGAAAGCATCTAAAGTACTGAATATGTTATAAAGTTTTGTGGTGCTGCTTTCTTTATAGCTGTTACTGAAGTGCTGTTTCTTAAACAGTTTTTGAAGTCAGTCTGTAATTCATTGATCAACATACATGATTATAGTAGGAAGAAATGGGATTAGACATGTAACCTAATTTTTATTTCAACACTATAATGCCATGAATTTATAAATAGGTATAGCAATAAAATCCTTTGGATATAGTTCAGGACATTTATAAATGAGTGCTTGATTTTGCTATGGAATAGTAATAATAAGAATTCTTTTCAGAGGTTTTTAAGAATACTCTTTCCTGGGCAGTTGATTCTGGTGAATATTTTCATATTCTAGTTTATATTATTAATGTCCCCAAGTCTTTAATGTACACATTTGAATTTAGCTACCAGATACACTTATTGATGACAATTAAAATCTCTCTTAAATGAAAAAAACTCATTTTGAACAAGCAGTGGACAAGATGTCTAGTTTGCCTCTTGTTGTACCAAATTTTTTTCTATTTTTTTTTTTTTTTAAGTTACTATAACCTCTAAAGTTTACAGGGATTATAGTGATAAGTATACAGGTTTTACTATAATAGAATTTAGAAAAAACTTATGTAAGCTTCATAGTTTATAATTGTGTAAAGACACTTTATCAGATAAACTGATTTTTAAATTCTCATTTTACAGTTATTTTACTTTCATGCAAACCGTAGTTCAACATATGAGCAAGTGATTGGTTTCATGCTAACAGATAAATTTAACTAAAAATCAAGCAAATTTTATTAATCTTTCTAAAATCACACAAATGAGATAACTTCTTCAGGATCAAGAAGTTATTAAATATTTAAAGTATAAGCACCTGGTACCATTGAGATGTTTTATGAATTTTTTTTTTGTTTTAGAAAGCGTCCAACTGGTGAATAGCTAATTTGTTCAACATTTAAGATGCATTTCTATAGGATTCAGAATGTGTACTTCTTTGACTGTGGTTCTAATTACCTCAGCTTGGACTGATCAATATTTGATCTTTTTCCCACCGTGCAAATATGTTACTCTGACTCAGTCTCTTTCTCTTCCTTTTGGATAATTTGCAGCCATGTGAGAATGGTTCTTTTTGTTTGTTCTCTCTGGCTAGAGGCCAGGGGTCTCTTATTAGTATAATGCAGCTCATTGATGTGAATTTGTTGATCTCCTGGGTAGTTTTTCACAAATTTAAGGCAATTAAAAGCTTTATATGGCATTTCACTTGAAGTTATTAGTGGCCTTTCAGTGATTTTGCTTTTAAAAATTACTTCATCATTTTATGATTATTTCCTTTTCTTCTCATTTCACTCTCCTTTCCAACCTATAAAACTCGACATTTATAAATGAGTGCTTGATTTTGCTATGGAATAGTAATAATAAGAATTCTTTTCAGAGGTTTTTAAGAATACTCTTTCCTGGGCAGTTGATTCTGGTGAATATTTTCATATTCTAGTTTATATTATTAATGTCCCCAAGTCTTTAATGTACACATTTGAATTTAGCTACCAGATACACTTATTGATGACAATTAAAATCTCTCTTAAATGAAAAAAACTCATTTTGAACAAGCAGTGGACAAGATGTCTAGTTTGCCTCTTGTTGTACCAAATTTTTTTCTATTTTTTTTTTTTTTTAAGTTACTATAACCTCTAAAGTTTACAGGGATTATAGTGATAAGTATACAGGTTTTACTATAATAGAATTTAGAAAAAACTTATGTAAGCTTCATAGTTTATAATTGTGTAAAGACACTTTATCAGATAAACTGATTTTTAAATTCTCATTTTACAGTTATTTTACTTTCATGCAAACCGTAGTTCAACATATGAGCAAGTGATTGGTTTCATGCTAACAGATAAATTTAACTAAAAATCAAGCAAATTTTATTAATCTTTCTAAAATCACACAAATGAGATAACTTCTTCAGGATCAAGAAGTTATTAAATATTTAAAGTATAAGCACCTGGTACCATTGAGATGTTTTATGAATTTTTTTTTTGTTTTAGAAAGCGTCCAACTGGTGAATAGCTAATTTGTTCAACATTTAAGATGCATTTCTATAGGATTCAGAATGTGTACTTCTTTGACTGTGGTTCTAATTACCTCAGCTTGGACTGATCAATATTTGATCTTTTTCCCACCGTGCAAATATGTTACTCTGACTCAGTCTCTTTCTCTTCCTTTTGGATAATTTGCAGCCATGTGAGAATGGTTCTTTTTGTTTGTTCTCTCTGGCTAGAGGCCAGGGGTCTCTTATTAGTATAATGCAGCTCATTGATGTGAATTTGTTGATCTCCTGGGTAGTTTTTCACAAATTTAAGGCAATTAAAAGCTTTATATGGCATTTCACTTGAAGTTATTAGTGGCCTTTCAGTGATTTTGCTTTTAAAAATTACTTCATCATTTTATGATTATTTCCTTTTCTTCTCATTTCACTCTCCTTTCCAACCTATAAAACTCTAGGAAAAAGGTTTGAAACAACTGTTTCATTGATTTATTTTATAAAAAACAATAACATATAAACTTGTAATTCTGTAAATTAATATTTTCATTAACATGATTTTAAAGGACTAGTGAAATTTTTTATTTCATAAGAGTTGTTTATTTTAAGCTTATGGATAATCATATTAGGAGCCATAATGAATCTGAGGAACAATGACAGGAATTGGAGTTAAAAATTACTTAGTAATTGCTAAAAAACAAAAGCATATATATGTGTGTATATATATATAGAGAGAGAGAGAGGCACACACACACACACACATATACATTTTAAGCTTTTGTTTTTAAATGGGGCAAAATGCCTTCAAAATTTTATATTAATACCTTAAAATCTTCTCATAGCTAGGAGTTGCCTATGTTTTTGGTTCCTTAACCTTTGCAGTGAACAGGCTTTTATTTAACAGGGAAGTAAGAAATGCTGAAGGCCACCTAAGTCTTTAGGAATACTATAGCATTGATTTAATTAAAATCCTTTTTACTTCATTTGTGGATTATACGGTTCATTGGTACTTTTGCTTTATTCTTCCTTCATTTGGAAAATTATTTATTGAATTGCTTTCTTGAACAGTTCTCTGGTATTCCAGTGGTTCAGGTTCTGTGCTTCCACAATAGGGGACGCAGGTTTGATCCCTGGATACCTGGTTGGAGACTTAAGTTCCCACATGCCACGTGTTGTGGCAAAAGAACAAAAAGTTGTTTCCTTGATGTCTGTCAGTAGCATAGTTTCAATTACAATACATGATTCAATTTGCTCTCTTAGTATACTTGACTATTACAAAGAAATCATCGCCAGAGTGCATCTCTGGATGCACTTTAAAAACTTGGAAAAGTTTTAAAGTGTTGCAGTCAGTATATGAAATGTCATATTCATTTATAGAGACAGTCTTGATGTTTTATACTTTTTTATCTGAAAATATGCATAACAATAATAAACACTTAATAGTAACTTCATGCTAAGTTAAGAATCTATTATTTTGGTTGAGAAAGTATGTTTTGAAATTACACTGTCAGGACATAAATCCAAGTATCACTACTTACTAGCTATGGGCTCTTGGGCAAGTTAACTTCTAAATCATATTCTTCATCTTCAAAATGATACATATCTCATAAGGATAAAATAATTAAATGTAACTTGCTAGAACATCACGTGACCCATAGGAAACACTTGGCAAATGTTTGCTATGAAGATTTTTTATTATTTGCCAGACTATGTTAAAATTTATACAAGTTTATTCCAAAATTAAGGCAGCACTAAAGATTGAAGTTGAATCTCAACCAAGAAAATCTATGCATAAAAGAAATAACGTATTTCTCAAGTAGCATATTTTGTGTTTTAAAAAAAAAACAAACCTGTTCTTTATACTTCATCGAAGTAGAATTGTGTATAATGGAAGCTCATAATTTGGAAGTTAGTTAACTGTTAGACTTGTGGTTGAGTTATATTGAACTATTCCTTAGCTGATCAGGAACACTTTAGAGAGTTGACATTCTCCTTTTTACAAAAAGTAAAGTGATTTGTTAATTTGAACAATATGATGAGAAGCTTCAAGTTTGATTTCATTATTAATAGGTGAATTTCATTTATGAAACATAGGAAATAGTTAACTTTCTTTTTAAAAAATATTGCTTCGTCTAAATTAAATGAGTATTTCTGAAGTGATTCTCACTCTCTTGCTTTGCAGTGTCGTAATTTTAAGATGCACAGAACTGTTATCTACCTCTTCCTTTAAGCAAATCTTTAAGAGAGAATTTAACTTAGAAAATCTTTTTGACTGCCAAAAAAGGCCTTTCCTTGACTGATTCTACCTACCTCTCTGCCTGTCTTCAGATAGTGTTATCAGAGTTTCAGCTGCACTGGACTTCTTTCAGGTTCTCTGTTGGAACAGCTCTGTCATATTATCGCCTTCCATTACCTAGTTAACGCTACAGTTCCATCAAATTTCGTCTCAATCATCACTTCATTAGTCAGTTCCATTTAATATACTTTTGTTACTCTAACAACAACACTTATAGTTTCAACAACAAATATTAAATGTGCATGTGTGCTAAGTCACTTCAGTGGTGTCTGACTCTGTGCAATGCTATGAACTGTAACCTCACCATGGGGTTCTCCAGGCAAAAATGTTGGAATGGGTTGCCATTTCCTTCTCTAGGGGATATTCCTGAGCCACAGGTCAAACCTGTGGCCTCCTGCATTGCAGGCAGATTCTTTACCACTGAACCACCAGCGAAGTCCATACTGTAGGCTAGATGTATATACTTGTACATACATAGAGAGAGAGAAATTTTTGCTTCCAAGAATATTTCATTCTAGAGAGGCAGGTGAAACGGTTAGGGCACAACACTTCTATAATATAATATGTATATATATGGTATATATGTATATACAGGTGGTAATGATAGTTTATGAAAGTCATGTGGCAATAAGTACTTTATAAAGGAATAAACCATGGAAATTAATTAGCACTTGACAGGCAGGGATTGGGAGTATTCACTTTTAAACAAGATATTCTTGGAAGATCTCTTTAAGGAAAGGATGTTTGAGACAGAAATTATTTGAGGGGAAGACTGTGTATATATCTGAATGTTCCAGGCACAAAGAACAGAGAATATGGCATACTTGATGTTTTTGAGGAACAAAAAGCCTTTGTGATGAGAAAGGTGGCAATGTTTTATGGCCCTTAAAACAGTGGTTAACACATAGCCAGCAAGTATCTGTTGAATGATCAACTAATTATTTGAAAAGCTGGCCCAGATCATTATTTTCCTAGCAAAACAGATTGTTTATTTAGTAACTATTCAGTCTCTTGATCAGCCCTCCTACCTTTCAAACTGGCTTGAAAAATATCCAGGATATATCACATGTTCTTGGTTATAAATTAGGAGTAAATAATTTCTAAATTATTGTATGAAAATATTTCAATGCAGAATCTTCATTATTTTTAAAATGATTATTGATCACTTTTAGCTTATGATTTTTCCCTCAGATTCTTCATGTTCCCGCCACATCCCAGTTTTTAAGTTTATACTTTTCTATTATTCAGGAGTAGAGTAAGCTGAGACCTATTCCAAAGGAAAGCTGTATACCACCATTAGGCTTGGCACTGGAAATTTTTTGTGCCATACATTTAATAAAGTCATCTAGATCCAGTTTGGTATAGGCTGTTCCATTTACCACGCGTGTGCTATCAGCTCCCAAAACAAATAACAAAATAGCTTTCCCCCCCCATATTTCTCTCTGCAGTACACATCTTTGTTTCCCCTGGGACCAGCCCATAGATCACCTTGTGGCTCTTCCCTAACCATCAGGGTCTTTAGATTAGTTAGGATTTAATATGAGAAAGATCAAGAAATGATAAAGGAAGCTTGATTAAAACATTTTTTCCTTAAACACACATCTATATACCCTACCTTAACATATGGTGAAAAGCAATTTCTCCTAAATGAGAAAAGAATTTCTTTTCCAAATTGTTAGAAAAAATATAAGGATAGGCAAAAATTGAACAGATTTCCTTACTGTGGTACAAAATCCTTTTTTCATAGAACATTTTTTTACATATCAAGGGACACTCAAGTTCAGCAGGACACTATCTGGAAAATGCTAGTCCAAAAAATCAGTTCTCTATAGCTAAGAGTAAAAGAAATTCACTGCTAAAAATGAGGCAGATTTCTTCCCTCCTTGCTTAGTTGCCATACTAACTGTTATTGGTTCTTTCTTTTCTTCCAATGATTTAATAAAGAAAAAAAAAAAAAAAAACTAAATATTTTTTCCTCCCATTCCTGCAACCCTCATGATCACTTGTTTTTAGCTTCTGTCCAAGAACTATTCTCCCATTAGTGGTATTCACACTTTAAAAATTAAACACAGTCCGTTTTATTTTGAAATTTCAAATTAGAAAGAGATTTGGGTTTGGAAGCTGTTTCTCTGGCTATCTAACTAACTGTTCCTCTACCCCAAGAAGAAAATACTGTGAAAGAACACTTGATGGTGAGTGCTCTTGGAACATTATTCTCACAGATAAAGCATTTATTATTTTTTGTTTTTTAATGGAAAAAAACAAAACCATGTAATACCAGTGTACCAAAAGGTCCTTTTGATATAAACTGTGTCATTCTGAGATACACACATACACAGGCTGATTTTCATTGTTGCAGGTGGTGAGCACGGAGCTTACTTCCTTTGTTGTGCTTATGAGTCTGTTCTTCTATAGTTGTGAAATTTCAGATATTAGTATGTCTAATTTGTTGATTTGATTCATTTAGTTCATCTCACGTACATGTGTAGTATTGTTGCTATTAAAAAAAATAAATTGCCTAGGTGTAAAAAATTTGTGTTTTTTAAAAATCTACATGAACCCCGTTAGGTTTTTGTACAATTCACATAGTGAATAGATTTCTATTCAAGGATGCTTTATTTTTCCTAAAAGATGAGTTATGATTTTATATTCAGTGTAATTAGTTCCATTTAACTAAGTGCCAGATTATTCAATTTGCCCTATACCTGCTATACACAGTTTAGGCATTCTTTGCCAGTAACTGTAGTATAAGCAAAATTGTCCATAACAAACATGAAATCTGCTAGATTTTTATTTGTTTGTATCTTTTCCTCTGTGAAGTTGTCCCTTCAGGGTAACATAGTTTGATGTGGATATTCTAGTGAAGTGTTCCTTTTATTCCATGAATTACGAAGAGCTTAAGAAAATATTTAAACTAAAACTATCATGATTACTCCTGGTAGTCTCCATTTTACTGAGAATACCTTTGTCAAAAATTATGTCATCGCAATGGACTGTTAGCCAGGAAGTTCTGTCTAGCAGATGAATGAATTAGGAGTACTGAGATGCTAATAAAAGACTCTACTGTAATATTGAAATGCTGCTGATGGGGGTTGCCAGTTTTATGTCTTTAAACTTACAGAACATTTTCTGAGATTAGGGTAAGGAATACTTAAAATAAATCCTTAGAGTAAACCAACTCTAAACTTGAGAAGCCAGAAATAGAAAATGTATTTCCTTTTAAATAGATTTGCCCAGATTCAACTCTCTGGCTATTAACTAACTGTTCCTCTACCCCAAGAAGAAAATACTGTGAAAGAACACTTGATGGTGAGTGCTCTTGGAACATTATTCTCACAGATAAAGCATTTATTATTTTTTGTTTTTTAATGGAAAAAAACAAAACCATGTAATACCAGTGTACCAAAAGGTCCTTTTGATATAAACTGTGTCATTCTGAGATACACACATACACAGGCTGATTTTCATTGTTGCAGGTGGTGAGCACGGAGCTTACTTCCTTTGTTGTGCTTATGAGTCTGTTCTTCTATAGTTGTGAAATTTCAGATATTAGTATGTCTAATTTGTTGATTTGATTCATTTAGTTCATCTCACGTACATGTGTAGTATTGTTGCTATTAAAAAAAATAAATTGCCTAGGTGTAAAAAATTTGTGTTTTTTAAAAATCTACATGAACCCCGTTAGGTTTTTGTACAATTCACATAGTGAATAGATTTCTATTCAAGGATGCTTTATTTTTCCTAAAAGATGAGTTATGATTTTATATTCAGTGTAATTAGTTCCATTTAACTAAGTGCCAGATTATTCAATTTGCCCTATACCTGCTATACACAGTTTAGGCATTCTTTGCCAGTAACTGTAGTATAAGCAAAATTGTCCATAACAAACATGAAATCTGCTAGATTTTTATTTGTTTGTATCTTTTCCTCTGTGAAGTTGTCCCTTCAGGGTAACATAGTTTGATGTGGATATTCTAGTGAAGTGTTCCTTTTATTCCATGAATTACGAAGAGCTTAAGAAAATATTTAAACTAAAACTATCATGATTACTCCTGGTAGTCTCCATTTTACTGAGAATACCTTTGTCAAAAATTATGTCATCGCAATGGACTGTTAGCCAGGAAGTTCTGTCTAGCAGATGAATGAATTAGGAGTACTGAGATGCTAATAAAAGACTCTACTGTAATATTGAAATGCTGCTGATGGGGGTTGCCAGTTTTATGTCTTTAAACTTACAGAACATTTTCTGAGATTAGGGTAAGGAATACTTAAAATAAATCCTTAGAGTAAACCAACTCTAAACTTGAGAAGCCAGAAATAGAAAATGTATTTCCTTTTAAATAATGCCATTTACGTTCCCAACTTCTCTAGATTCAACTGCCAGACACTTGTTTCTTTGTCTCAAATACTCCTAGCAAAAAACAGTAAATATACTTACTCAGCTAACATCTAATTTTATCTGCTCACTGATTCCATTTTAAAATTTTTCTCACTTTCCTAGTCTGAATGATTTCTGTAGTCGTCTGTTGTTATGATTGTCAGAACAAAGATTTGGTTCTTTATTTTGGAAAGGAAAATATCTTGACAGTACTATTTGCACTTCATTTAATTGTTTCCTTCCAGTTTAAAATATGAACTATTTTAGATACATCTCTGATCATCCCCCCCTCTTTTTTGGTAATTTGTATTGCAATAGCATGGTATCTTCCAAACATATATCCCCTTTATGACTGGCATAAAGCTGTGCATATAGCAGGTATTCAATATAAAGGAAGATGACTTTGAACTCACACATTTTCTTGGCTAAATAAAACCTCCTGCTGTTTCATCTGCTTTCTTACCTAGATTTATTTTAACAGTCATTAGACATCCTGACTTTTTACAATTAGTGGTAAATTCATTATGAATTATCTTCTGTAATAAATGTAGAAAAATATTATTGCAATATTGTTCTCCAAATCTTGGCTTCCTAATAGTAAAATATCCTATCTGTACTAGAGCTTTATTATACAGTAATTACAGCATTTTCTTGTGCTATATCATAGCCCGTTAACTAAATAAATGAGTACTTAAAATGGAAAATGAAATTATCCTGTTCCTTGAAAATATCTGAACTCTGGTTTTGTTACAGGTTGCATATGGTATCTGTTAGAACTTTTACCCTATCTTGTTTGTTGAATTATTATGTGGATTAACTGTTGCATTTGAAAGTTCTTGACTTTAAAAGCATATGTCTGTTTTAAATCTTACACAGATGCCTTACAGGGTTTGAGAAGAGTCTCCATTTTACTGAGAATACCTTTGTCAAAAATTATGTCATCGCAATGGACTGTTAGCCAGGAAGTTCTGTCTAGCAGATGAATGAATTAGGAGTACTGAGATGCTAATAAAAGACTCTACTGTAATATTGAAATGCTGCTGATGGGGGTTGCCAGTTTTATGTCTTTAAACTTACAGAACATTTTCTGAGATTAGGGTAAGGAATACTTAAAATAAATCCTTAGAGTAAACCAACTCTAAACTTGAGAAGCCAGAAATAGAAAATGTATTTCCTTTTAAATAATGCCATTTACGTTCCCAACTTCTCTAGATTCAACTGCCAGACACTTGTTTCTTTGTCTCAAATACTCCTAGCAAAAAACAGTAAATATACTTACTCAGCTAACATCTAATTTTATCTGCTCACTGATTCCATTTTAAAATTTTTCTCACTTTCCTAGTCTGAATGATTTCTGTAGTCGTCTGTTGTTATGATTGTCAGAACAAAGATTTGGTTCTTTATTTTGGAAAGGAAAAATATCTTGACAGTACTATTTGCACTTCATTTAATTGTTTCCTTCCAGTTTAAAATATGAACTATTTTAGATACATCTCTGATCATCCCCCCCTCTTTTTTGGTAATTTGTATTGCAATAGCATGGTATCTTCCAAACATATATCCCCTTTATGACTGGCATAAAGCTGTGCATATAGCAGGTATTCAATATAAAGGAA
Organism: Tragulus kanchil; assembly: GCA_022376925.1. Classification (NCBI taxonomy): domain Eukaryota; kingdom Metazoa; phylum Chordata; class Mammalia; order Artiodactyla; family Tragulidae; genus Tragulus; species Tragulus kanchil. The sequence goes on from JAIOJX010000005.1 coordinate 50,345,517, forward strand.
GATGACTTTGAACTCACACATTTTCTTGGCTAAATAAAACCTCCTGCTGTTTCATCTGCTTTCTTACCTAGATTTATTTTAACAGTCATTAGACATCCTGACTTTTTACAATTAGTGGTAAATTCATTATGAATTATCTTCTGTAATAAATGTAGAAAAATATTATTGCAATATTGTTCTCCAAATCTTGGCTTCCTAATAGTAAAATATCCTATCTGTACTAGAGCTTTATTATACAGTAATTACAGCATTTTCTTGTGCTATATCATAGCCCGTTAACTAAATAAATGAGTACTTAAAATGGAAAATGAAATTATCCTGTTCCTTGAAAATATCTGAACTCTGGTTTTGTTACAGGTTGCATATGGTATCTGTTAGAACTTTTACCCTATCTTGTTTGTTGAATTATTATGTGGATTAACTGTTGCATTTGAAAGTTCTTGACTTTAAAAGCATATGTCTGTTTTAAATCTTACACAGATGCCTTACAGGGTTTGAGAAGAGTCTAATCTCCTTGTTGTATGTCTTTTTGGTTTGTTGGTTTTGTTTTTATACTAGAACTCCGTGTCCTAAGCACCAGCATATTTAGAACATTGCTCTGTACTGTGCAGTATTATTGATATATTTTTTTCATTAGATAGTCTCCTTACATTACTGACATGAGGAACATGACCAAAATTTTAACACTTTTGAAAAATGAGGTTATACAATGTATTAAGAAAGAAACTCTTTTATCATGGTGCTCCTGGAGAAATAAGACCCCTTTAAGAGTACATTTGAAAAGCTTGTCTAGAATTCTGTAGATTGATCTCCCGAGAAAAAAGTATAGGAAAAATAGAGCTTCCCTGGTAGTCCACTGGGAAAAGAGTCCAGTCTGCCTTGCAATGCAAGGGTCACCGGTTCCATCCCCGATCTGAGAGGGCTCCATGTGCTGCGACCAGCGTGTCCAATTACAAGCCAGCGCTCTGGAGCGCATGCACCCAGAGCCGGTGCTCTGCAACGAGAGAGGCCACTGTAATGGGAGACCCACAGAGACTGAAGAATAAAGATGGTTGAAAATAAAGAAACAAAAAATTCAATAAAAGAGGCCAAAATTTTTTAAAAAGGATAGGAAAAATAATTTGCAGAGAATATAGAGAGGTCACATTTTCTCCTAAAACTACTTGAATACTGAAGTTTTGGAAAGTATTAATTAAATTATGTGTAGTTCATATCTAATTTCAAAAATCCAAGTAAAATCAGGTAAATTAGAATACTGAAGTTTGCAGTATTCTCAATTGTTAAAAATTATCCTATCTGTACTAGAGCTTTATTATACAGTAATTACAGCATTTTCTTGTGCTATATCATAGCCCGTTAACTAAATAAATGAGTACTTAAAATGGAAAATGAAATTATCCTGTTCCTTGAAAATATCTGAACTCTGGTTTTGTTACAGGTTGCATATGGTATCTGTTAGAACTTTTACCCTATCTTGTTTGTTGAATTATTATGTGGATTAACTGTTGCATTTGAAAGTTCTTGACTTTAAAAGCATATGTCTGTTTTAAATCTTACACAGATGCCTTACAGGGTTTGAGAAGAGTCTAATCTCCTTGTTGTATGTCTTTTTGGTTTGTTGGTTTTTTTTTTATACTAGAACTCCGTGTCCTAAGCACCAGCATATTTAGAACATTGCTCTGTACTGTGCAGTATTATTGATATATTTTTTTCATTAGATAGTCTCCTTACATTACTGACATGAGGAACATGACCAAAATTTTAACACTTTTGAAAAATGAGGTTATACAATGTATTAAGAAAGAAACTCTTTTATCATGGTGCTCCTGGAGAAATAAGACCCCTTTAAGAGTACATTTGAAAAGCTTGTCTAGAATTCTGTAGATTGATCTCCCGAGAAAAAAGTATAGGAAAAATAGAGCTTCCCTGGTAGTCCACTGGGAAAAGAGTCCAGTCTGCCTTGCAATGCAAGGGTCACCGGTTCCATCCCCGATCTGAGAGGGCTCCATGTGCTGCGACCAGCGTGTCCAATTACAAGCCAGCGCTCTGGAGCGCATGCACCCAGAGCCGGTGCTCTGCAACGAGAGAGGCCACTGTAATGGGAGACCCACAGAGACTGAAGAATAAAGATGGTTGAAAATAAAGAAACAAAAAATTCAATAAAAGAGGCCAAAATTTTTTAAAAAGGATAGGAAAAATAATTTGCAGAGAATATAGAGAGGTCACATTTTCTCCTAAAACTACTTGAATACTGAAGTTTTGGAAAGTATTAATTAAATTATGTGTAGTTCATATCTAATTTCAAAAATCCAAGTAATCTTTGTATTTTGGCTATCAGGTAGAGACTTACAGTTTAGTCATACTTGAATGAGTCATCTACTTCAGAATGAAAGAACAAGATAGTTCTTGCCCTTCACAAATTTAGCTTTCATAGTCTGACTCACAGTTGCCATGATTTTAGGTAGTGTATGAGTCTAGTCAACTGTCTAGCATCCAGTGTGACATCTTTTGTTCTCTAAGGTTTATCAAATATCAGTTGCCCTTCTGAAATGATGATAATTTGGATTCTTTCTGAAAACTTACCTCTATATAAAGGAGAGTAGATTATCATAGGGACAAAAACTGATTAGCTTTAAGTTTAGAGATACACATTAAGGAAGGATGATCTAACCCTATATTTAGGATTTTTAATTAACTTCTCCATGATTTATATATTTAAGAATTTGCGGGGACTTCCCTGGTGGTCCAATGGTAAAAAGTCCACCTTACAATGCAAGGGCATGGGTTCATTCCCTGGCCTTGAGGATCTTGCATGCCGTGGAGCGTCTGGACTGGTGTGTCCAATTACCAGCCAGCGCTCTGGAGCACATGCACCCAGAGCCAGTGCTCTGCAACTGGCCACTGCAATGGGAGGCCCACACAGGCCAAAGAATAAAGATGGATGAAAATAAATAAATAAAAAGAGGTCAAAAATTAAAAAAAAGAAAAAAGATTTTGTGATGTTCTCAAACTGTCTTTGGGAATTTCAAGAAAATAATGACACAAATTTCATAACGTGGGAAAGTATGTTTCTAAGAAATTCTTAAGAAATTTCTACCTAATGTGATTATTTTATCTTCTCATTTTTAAAACAAAGAACCTCCATGTTGTTTACAGATTTGCCAGTCTTTTGTATGTTCTCAGTTTTTCCATATATTTTTTCTTTTCCCATGGCTGTTAGAAAACTAAAAGTAAATCTCTGTTTTTGAACTTATGTCATTAAGGGTTTGTTCTGTTTTCTTATTTACCACTAGCTTTTATTCATGGTCTTATCTTTTTACATCCTTCTCAGCCATCTTAATCCCCAAAGAATTAGGCAAAGTATAAATAAAATACTTATAAAACTCAAGAAAATGTTCTTAGATTGTTACTTACCAACCTAGCAATCCTAAATATAAGAGAGAAATCATGAGCAAAACTGCCTAAAGTGGTGTTTATATAATTAGAAAGTAATGTTACTTTTATGATTACTCTGAATTGATGTACTCTTATAGGTACCCAAAGATTCCTGTATACAGGTGGTACTTGTGTCCTTCCAAATTTTGCATAAAAGAATTTGGACTAAATGACTAAAAAAATCTTCAAAAGGGACCCTGTTCTTGCCATGATTTTAGGTAGTGTATGAGTCTAGTCAACTGTCTAGCATCCAGTGTGACATCTTTTGTTCTCTAAGGTTTATCAAATATCAGTTGCCCTTCTGAAATGATGATAATTTGGATTCTTTCTGAAAACTTACCTCTATATAAAGGAGAGTAGATTATCATAGGGACAAAAACTGATTAGCTTTAAGTTTAGAGATACACATTAAGGAAGGATGATCTAACCCTATATTTAGGATTTTTAATTAACTTCTCCATGATTTATATATTTAAGAATTTGCGGGGACTTCCCTGGTGGTCCAATGGGTAAAAAGTCCACCTTACAATGCAAGGGGCATGGGTTCATTCCCTGGCCTTCGAGGATCTTGCATGCCGTGGAGCGTCTGGACTGGTGTGTCCAATTACCAGCCAGCGCTCTGGAGCACATGCACCCAGAGCCAGTGCTCTGCAACTGGCCACTGCAATGGGAGGCCCACACAGGCCAAAGAATAAAGATGGATGAAAATAAATAAATAAAAAGAGGTCAAAAATTAAAAAAAAGAAAAAAGATTTTGTGATGTTCTCAAACTGTCTTTGGGAATTTCAAGAAAATAATGACACAAATTTCATAACGTGGGAAAGTATGTTTCTAAGAAATTCTTAAGAAATTTCTACCTAATGTGATTATTTTATCTTCTCATTTTTAAAACAAAGAACCTCCATGTTGTTTACAGATTTGCCAGTCTTTTGTATGTTCTCAGTTTTTCCATATATTTTTTCTTTTCCCATGGCTGTTAGAAAACTAAAAGTAAATCTCTGTTTTTGAACTTATGTCATTAAGGGTTTGTTCTGTTTTCTTATTTACCACTAGCTTTTATTCATGGTCTTATCTTTTTTTACATCCTTCTCAGCCATCTTAATCCCCAAAGAATTAGGCAAAGTATAAATAAAATACTTATAAAACTCAAGAAAATGTTCTTAGATTGTTACTTACCAACCTAGCAATCCTAAATATAAGAGAGAAATCATGAGCAAAACTGCCTAAAGTGGTGTTTATATAATTAGAAAGTAATGTTACTTTTATGATTACTCTGAATTGATGTACTCTTATAGGTACCCAAAGATTCCTGTATACAGGTGGTACTTGTGTCCTTCCAAATTTTGCATAAAAAGAATTTGGACTAAAAATGACTAGCAAGAAAATCTTCAGGAATGTACCTAGGATATATTTTATATGTGATACCTTTTCCTGTGTTCTTTGTGTTCTATTTTTAGAAATTTTCATCTTTTTAGGAGCAGTATATACATAACTCCTGTCTCTCTGTAAATAAGAATCTATAATATCATGGAATGATATTATTTTACACTTTTTGTTTCCATCATACCTTGAAAGAGTATGTCATGAACTTTGCATGATTTTTGTTCAAGAGATACTTGAAATAATTTCAAAAGACAACCTTAACCACGAGAAATGTACTCAAATATTATTTTCTATGTTTAATTCATTCCTATTTCCAAGTTGCTATGTACCTGACACATTTTCTAGGTGCTGAAAATATCTCAGTGACCAAAACGAATAAAGATCGCTGTCCCCAAGGAGCTTACAGTTTAGTGTATAAAAGACTTCAAACAAAATATATAGTGTATTAGATAGTAATAAGAACTGTGGAGGGCTTCTCCTGTAGCTCAGTGGTTAAGAATCTGCCTACCAATGCAGGAGACATAGGTTCAATCCCTGATCTGGGAAGATCCCACATGCTGCAGTGCAACTAAGCCCAGGATCCATAACTATTGAGCCCACATGCTGCAACTACTGAAGCTTGTCTGCCCTAGAGCCTGTGCTCTGCAACAAGAGAAGCCACTACAGTGAGAAGCCTGCTCACTGCAACTAGAGAAAAGCCTTTGTGCAGCAATGAACACCCAGAACAGTCAAAAATAAATAAATAAATAAATGTTAAAGATTTAAAAAAAAAAAAAAAGAACTGTGGAGGAAAATAAAATGGAAAAGGAGTTTTCTGGGATTTGCAGAGAGTGGTTGTACTTTCAAATAGCCCCATTAGAGAAAGTCTCACCTAAGAAGGTATCATTTAAATAAAAATTGAATAAGTAAAATCCAGTCATGTATATCTTAGGGATAAAAACAGTCTAGACAGAGGAAATAGATTCCAAGTATAAAGACTCTATGTGAGGAGAATAGTGTATTTCAGAAACAACAGCTAGAGTGGAGCAAGTAATGGGAAAAGTAGTAGGAGATGTAGTTATAGAGTGAAAGATTTGAGGGACATATTGAAAATGACTTTACACACCATAGTAAAGACTTTATTTTTGTTTTACTTTGTCCTTCCAAATTTTGCATAAAAGAAATTTTCTAGGATACTTTTTTAAAGTGATACCTTTTCCTGTGTTCTTTGTGTTCTATTTAGAAATTTTCATCTTTTTAGGAGCAGTATATACATAACTCCTGTCTCTCTGTAAATAAGAATCTATAATATCATGGAATGATATTATTTTACACTTTTTGTTTCCATCATACCTTGAAAGAGTATGTCATGAACTTTGCATGATTTTTGTTCAAGAGATACTTGAAATAATTTCAAAAGACAACCTTAACCACGAGAAATGTACTCAAATATTATTTTCTATGTTTAATTCATTCCTATTTCCAAGTTGCTATGTACCTGACACATTTTCTAGGTGCTGAAAATATCTCAGTGACCAAAACGAATAAAGATCGCTGTCCCCAAGGAGCTTACAGTTTAGTGTATAAAAGACTTCAAACAAAATATATAGTGTATTAGATAGTAATAAGAACTGTGGAGGGGCTTCTCCTGTAGCTCAGTGGTTAAGAATCTGCCTACCAATGCAGGAGACATAGGTTCAATCCCTGATCTGGGAAGATCCCACATGCTGCAGTGCAACTAAGCCCAGGATCCATAACTATTGAGCCCACATGCTGCAACTACTGAAGCTTGTCTGCCCTAGAGCCTGTGCTCTGCAACAAGAGAAGCCACTACAGTGAGAAGCCTGCTCACTGCAACTAGAGAAAAGCCTTTGTGCAGCAATGAACACCCAGAACAGTCAAAAATAAATAAATAAATAAATGTTAAAGATTTAAAAAAAAAAAAAAGAACTGTGGAGGAAAATAAAATGGAAAAGGAGTTTTCTGGGATTTGCAGAGAGTGGTTGTACTTTCAAATAGCCCCATTAGAGAAAGTCTCACCTAAGAAGGTATCATTTAAATAAAAATTGAATAAGTAAAATCCAGTCATGTATATCTTAGGGATAAAAACAGTCTAGACAGAGGAAATAGATTCCAAGTATAAAGACTCTATGTGAGGAGAATAGTGTATTTCAGAAACAACAGCTAGAGTGGAGCAAGTAATGGGAAAAGTAGTAGGAGATGTAGTTATAGAGTGAAAGATTTGAGGGACATATTGAAAATGACTTTACACACCATAGTAAAGACTTTATTTTTGTTTTACTCTTAATAAATAAAAAGTCTTTAGAGGGTTTTGTATGGAAGAGAAACATAACCTGACATATTTCAGTATAGGGTTATTTTGGCTGCTTTGTAGATAAGAAACTGAATGGGCAAAGAGAGAAGTTGTGAGATCAATTTGGAGGGCATTACAGTTATACAGGGAAGAGAGAAGGTGGCATGAACTTGAATATTGGCAGTGAGAGTAGTGAGAAGTGATCAGATCTGAGTATAGTCTGCAAGTAGATGTAATAGAATATGCTGTTGGATTGGAAGTAAAGTGTGAGAGAAAGAAGGAAATACACACACAAACTCTGAGATGAGGGACATGGGAAGAATTTGGTCCAGTTTTACACAAACTGTGGGGAGTTTTAGTCTCATAACCCAGTGGCCTATGGTTGATAGAGTCCCTTGTCTGCAGTGAATGAGTGATCATTTAATATTTCATTTTGTCTCAGACTTAGTTTAGACCTAGACGTTGATAAATTTTTATGTTTATGATGAGGAAATTGGTCTTTTTAAGTTCATTGATCCTATCATTTCTATTTTATAATGTAATATGAGGCACACTAATAGAAATAAAACTTGAAGTTCTTTTCTTTCCTTACTAACATTTAAAAAATTATATATAATGTCTTTTGTTTTACTAATGTATTTGTACACCCTCCCCCTTCTTGGCAAGCTTGTTTGAAAGTATAGTGTTACACGTTATGTCATGGGTATACTGGAGCACATGTGTTCAATACAGTTCATAAATGGAAGCAGCTGGTTTCCTGTGCGTTAAGGAGAAGGCATGCACACAGCTGAGATCTTCAAACTTCAGAATTTGTTGGATTCAGTTTCTATCTTGTATAATCATGCTGTAATTTCAATTAGTACAGATGTGTAACAAGCTACCTTAATGACTTAAAAAGCTATTTTGTTTCGGTAGTTGAACTGCTAGACCTAGTTAATGTTCTTTCCCCCTGCCTTGTCCCAACTCACCCATTCTACCTCTTAAAAAAGCATATTATACCTAAAGTCTAGTTTTATATTCGATTCTGAAAGGGCCTTGGCAAGAGGCAAAAAAGTTATCATCTCAAAGGGAAAAGCTGAATTCATACACAGGAACTGCAGGATTACTTTGGCGTTTTACTAGTCCCTTGTAACACTAGCAAGTCCCATAAATACCTAATGGAAAAACAGCAGAAAATGAGATCTGCAGCAGCCTTTTGAGATCGAATTTGTGTTCCTGAACATTTTTGAGGTTGAGTGTAAAGGTCAAAGAGTGGATAGATTAAAGTTGCTGATTTTGCAAACTTAAGGCCATGTTTAAAGGTTCCTCTTTCTGTAGCAAGAAAATTTCAAGATAAATGGCTTTGCTTCATTAGTTGAAAGGTCATGTCTTCATTTAATACCTGTTACATGAAACATTGGGTGATTTAGTAGTATTTACATGCAAAAAATAAAAGTTCACACAATTTGGGTCGGGGGCATTTTGGGAGTTTTAGTCTCATAACCCAGTGGCCTATGGTTGATAGAGTCCCTTGTCTGCAGTGAATGAGTGATCATTTAATATTTCATTTTGTCTCAGACTTAGTTTAGACCTAGACGTTGATAAATTTTTATGTTTATGATGAGGAAATTGGTCTTTTTAAGTTCATTGATCCTATCATTTCTATTTTATAATGTAATATGAGGCACACTAATAGAAATAAAACTTGAAGTTCTTTTCTTTCCTTACTAACATTTAAAAAATTATATATAATGTCTTTTGTTTTACTAATGTATTTGTACACCCTCCCCCTTCTTGGCAAGCTTGTTTGAAAGTATAGTGTTACACGTTATGTCATGGGTATACTGGAGCACATGTGTTCAATACAGTTCATAAATGGAAGCAGCTGGTTTCCTGTGCGTTAAGGAGAAGGCATGCACACAGCTGAGATCTTCAAACTTCAGAATTTGTTGGATTCAGTTTCTATCTTGTATAATCATGCTGTAATTTCAATTAGTACAGATGTGTAACAAGCTACCTTAATGATTTAAAAAAGCTATTTTGTTTCGGTAGTTGAACTGCTAGACCTAGTTAATGTTCTTTCCCCCTGCCTTGTCCCAACTCACCCATTCTACCTCTTAAAAAAGCATATTATACCTAAAGTCTAGTTTTATATTCGATTCTGAAAGGGCCTTGGCAAGAGGCAAAAAAGTTATCATCTCAAAGGGAAAAGCTGAATTCATACACAGGAACTGCAGGATTACTTTGGCGTTTTACTAGTCCCTTGTAACACTAGCAAGTCCCATAAATACCTAATGGAAAAACAGCAGAAAATGAGATCTGCAGCAGCCTTTTGAGATCGAATTTGTGTTCCTGAACATTTTTTTGAGGTTGAGTGTAAAGGTCAAAAGAGAGTGGATAGATTAAAGTTGCTGATTTTTGCAAACTTAAGGCCATGTTTAAAGGTTCCTCTTTCTGTAGCAAGAAAATTTCAAGATAAATGGCTTTGCTTCATTAGTTGAAAGGTCATGTCTTCATTTAATACCTGTTACATGAAACATTGGGTGATTTAGTAGTATTTACATGCAAAAAAATAAAATCCACAATTCAATGTAATAAATGTAAAGAAAGGAAAGAAACAAATTTTTGTGAAGGCAGTTATTTGATCATTGTGACTGTGAATTTCTTCACCTATACTATAATAAAATTTCCCCTCAGTATTTTGGTGACAGAAATAACAAATAAAATCCTGCCAGCACATGTTATGGTATTGATAGAGGGTACTTGTTATTTTATTTCTTAGGAACTGTAAAAGTTTTTATTTTCTTGATAAGAATTCATGCTTCACAAATTTGGATATATTACTTATTATATTTAAGCTTCCCAAATTGCCTCTTTTGTCATGGTTGCCATTAGGTTTTTTTGTTGTTTTTTTGTGTAGAAGCCCTAATCCAGATTGGGTTTTCATTCATGATTAGCTTTTATGGTTTTAGAAAAGCCTACTACTGCCTTGTATTCATAAAGTATTTTATAAACTGATTATTATAGTATAATGAAAATTAAAAATTGTCAAAATCATTAATATTTTTTAAAATGCTTGAAAAATGTTAGCTATAAATATTTTATTGTAAACCTTGTTATAGTAATTAAACTGAGTAGAACCTAATTTTTGTGCGTGCTTTAAGAATTTTTCATGTGAAAAAAATTTAAATATTTAAAATGACTTTTACTCCTGCACTCTTTAGTGCTTATTTTATGTAGTACTCCATTTTGGTTTGCTCCTGGGATATTATACCTAAAGTCTAGTTTTATATTCGATTCTGAAAGGGCCTTGGCAAGAGGCAAAAAAGTTATCATCTCAAAGGGAAAAGCTGAATTCATACACAGGAACTGCAGGATTACTTTGGCGTTTTACTAGTCCCTTGTAACACTAGCAAGTCCCATAAATACCTAATGGAAAAACAGCAGAAAATGAGATCTGCAGCAGCCTTTTGAGATCGAATTTGTGTTCCTGAACATTTTTTTGAGGTTGAGTGTAAAGGTCAAAAGAGAGTGGATAGATTAAAGTTGCTGATTTTTGCAAACTTAAGGCCATGTTTAAAGGTTCCTCTTTCTGTAGCAAGAAAATTTCAAGATAAATGGCTTTGCTTCATTAGTTGAAAGGTCATGTCTTCATTTAATACCTGTTACATGAAACATTGGGTGATTTAGTAGTATTTACATGCAAAAAAATAAAATCCACAATTCAATGTAATAAATGTAAAGAAAGGAAAGAAACAAATTTTTGTGAAGGCAGTTATTTGATCATTGTGACTGTGAATTTCTTCACCTATACTATAATAAAATTTCCCCTCAGTATTTTGGTGACAGAAATAACAAATAAAATCCTGCCAGCACATGTTATGGTATTGATAGAGGGTACTTGTTATTTTATTTCTTAGGAACTGTAAAAGTTTTTATTTTCTTGATAAGAATTCATGCTTCACAAATTTGGATATATTACTTATTATATTTAAGCTTCCCAAATTGCCTCTTTTGTCATGGTTGCCATTAGGTTTTTTTGTTGTTTTTTTGTGTAGAAGCCCTAATCCAGATTGGGTTTTCATTCATGATTAGCTTTTATGGTTTTAGAAAAGCCTACTACTGCCTTGTATTCATAAAGTATTTTATAAACTGATTATTATAGTATAATGAAAATTAAAAATTGTCAAAATCATTAATATTTTTTAAAATGCTTGAAAAATGTTAGCTATAAATATTTTATTGTAAACCTTGTTATAGTAATTAAACTGAGTAGAACCTAATTTTTGTGCGTGCTTTAAGAATTTTTCATGTGAAAAAAATTTAAATATTTAAAATGACTTTTACTCCTGCACTCTTTAGTGCTTATTTTATGTAGTACTCCATTTTGGTTTGCTCCTGGGTACTTAAATACCATTTATGAAAATCCGACCTTCCCTGGTATTCCACTGGGTAAAGAGTCTGCCTTGCAGTGCAAGGGGCGCTGGTTCGATTCCTGGCCTGCAGCACATGCGCCCATAGCCAGTACTCTTCAAAGAGAGATGCCACTGCAATGGGAGGCCCACACAGGCCAAAGAACAAAGATGGATGAAAATAAATGAAAGACCAATAAAAGTGGCCAAAAAAAAAAAAAACGAAAAACCTCTTTTACCAAAATCGGAATCTGGGAAAATGAGACTAGGTTAGGTCAATTTAAATTTTTGACTATTTGTATTTTTTTTAGACCTGTGGCATTTTTGAAACTAATTTGAGTAACATTTTCCAGAAAATCCTGGAATTTTAAGATTTGTAAGAAAATACCAACAATTTTTTCTTTTTATTTATGAATATCACATTAAACATAAGATAAATTACATATTTATCAATATTGTGTTTAGCTTTCTGTCAGATATTTTGTGAAAGACTTCACTGTACTGTGCAATGTCCCAAACTAAAAAAGTTTATCAGAGGGACTTCCGTGGTGGTCCAGTGGCTAGGACTCTGTGGTCCCAGTGCAGGGGCCTCTGGTTCAATCCCTGGTCAGAGAACTAGATCCAACATGCCACAACTGAAATCCAGTGAAATCAAATAAATGAATACAAATAGTTTAAAAAAAAAAAGAAAAAAAAACTTTTATCAGGGCTTCAGTTATGAAAGTAAGGAAAATTCCCAAAGAGAAATTTGGAAGAAATTGAATAGTTTAAATAGTACCTTGAAGCTCTAACAGAAAGTTATCTTTCACCGTCATCAGACTATGCTTATCTAAAAATCATATATTTTTAAGCAACCAGGATTTTTAGTCATTATATATAATCAGGGCTTCCTGAATATGTATGCCAGGGCTTCCTTAGTGGCTCAGATGGTAAAGAATCTGCATGCAATACAGGAGTCCTAGGTCAGGAAGATCCCTGGAGAAGAGAATGGCTATCCACTACAGTACTGTTGCCATGAGAATTCCATGCATAAAGGCCATGGACAGAGGAGTCTGTTGGGCTAAAGTCCTTGAGGTTGCAAACAGTCGGACACAGCTGAGCAACTGACACACTATAATCACTTAAAAAGGGAACCTTATAGTATTCTTAGGGATTTACCCTAATCAGATGATTCAGTATTGCATCTTTAATAGTAACTTAGTGTGTTTTCCAAAGCATGCAATGAGAAGTAGAAAACATCACCTATGTGTATTGTGTAAAACACTGGAGGATCAGACCAAGCTTGACTGTGGAACATTCTATAAGACAATGGCCTGGAATCTCAAAAATGCCACTCTCATGAAAAACAAAGTAGGGGAGAGGTGGGAAGAATGCTTCAGAATTAGGGCTAAAAAGGCTTGACAAGCAAATGCAATACTTGATTCTTGACTGGATCTGCACCCAAAATTTTTCAATGGAAGAAAGAAACTTGCTTCTGCAAAGAACATTTTGAAATGGTTAGAACTGCATGTTAGATAATATTATTGTATCACTGTTATATTTTGTATTTATATAAGAAAATGTCTTTGCTCTTTCTGGAGATAAATACAGAAGGACTTAAGGATCATGATGTTTAGAACTTATTTCCAGCGGTTCAAGGAGGGAAAAAGTAGTGTGTAGAATATGTTGGAGTTGGTAAATATAGATGCTCTAAGAGTGTTCATTGCACTTTTCTTTCAACTGTTTCTGCGAGTTTGTTGGGGTTTTGGGAGGGAGGCTGTGCTTGTGGGATCTTAGTTTCCCAATGACGTTTGGTACTTGCACCCCTTACATTGGAGGTACAGATTCCTAACGACTGCACTATCAAAGAAGTCCCAGTTTGTTCTTTGTTTCAAAACAGAAAGTTGAGGAATAACCTACAAGGGAAAATTAACATTTTAAAATATGGCAACAATTATAATAATAAATTAATACACTAAATACAGTTTTTGTAACTTTTACAGTTGCCTTTTTAGAAATCATGCTTATATGGCAGGATTTTTTCCATTTTGGTAACTTTTTTTTTTTTAAGATTTATTTATTTATTTATTTGGGGCGGGGGTCGGGTTGGGGAGGGAGGGGAGCGGGCGGGCCACTTCCATTGGTCTTTCATTTCTCTGTTTTCACCCGTCTTTGTTCTCTGGCTCCTGCGGGCCTCCCATCACAGTGGCGTCTGTTGTCACAGAGCGCCAGCTCTGGGCGCATGCACTCCAGAGCTCTGGCTCGGTAATTGGACACATCAGTCCAGCCGCTCCGCAGCACGCGGGATCCTCCCAGGCCAGGGATCGAACTGGCGCCCCTTGCACTGCAAGGCGGTGTCCTTATCCACTGGACCACCAGGGGAAGCCCCATTTTGGTAACTTTTTAAAAGTAATTTTCTCAACTTCAGATACTGGAAATGGAGGAATCCAAAATATGTCTTTTATTTCATATCTAAATGCTAATGAAAACTGTCCTTTTAAAACATTAAAGGCATTTATGTTATCTAACTGGAATTCAGTGTTTAGCTTTCATCATCAGATACTACTGAACATTTAGGTGCTGTGGTAAAAAAAAAAAGTAGCTAATCTCTATGATTGTCCAAGTTTATACCTGATTTGACAACTTAGCAACTATGTGATCTTGAGTCATTTGACATATCTATACTTTAGTTTCTTCAGATATCAAATAGGGTAATAATAGTACCATTCTCTTAAAAATAAGTTACTATATTTGGAGCACATGTAGCTGTGTTAGAATAAAATTTCCAGCGGTTCAAGGAGGAAAAGTAGTGTGTAGAATATGTTGGAGTTGGTAAATATAGATGCTCTAAGAGTGTTCATTGCACTTTTCTTTCAACTGTTTCTGAGTTTGTTGGGGTTTTGGGAGGGAGGCTGTGCTTGTGGGATCTTAGTTTCCCAATGACGTTTGGTACTTGCACCCCTTACATTGGAGGTACAGATTCCTAACGACTGCACTATCAAAGAAGTCCCAGTTTGTTCTTTGTTTCAAAACAGAAAGTTGAGGAATAACCTAAAAGGGGAAAATTAACATTTTAAAATATGGCAACAATTATAATAATAAATTAATACACTAAATACAGTTTTTGTAACTTTTACAGTTGCCTTTTTAGAAATCATGCTTATATGGCAGGATTTTTTCCATTTTGGTAACTTTTTTTTTTTTAAGATTTATTTATTTATTTATTTGGGGCGGGGGTCGGGTTGGGGAGGGAGGGGAGCGGGCGGGCCACTTCCATTGGTCTTTCATTTCTCTGTTTTCACCCGTCTTTGTTCTCTGGCTCCTGCGGGCCTCCCATCACAGTGGCGTCTGTTGTCACAGAGCGCCAGCTCTGGGCGCATGCACTCCAGAGCTCTGGCTCGGTAATTGGACACATCAGTCCAGCCGCTCCGCAGCACGCGGGATCCTCCCAGGCCAGGGATCGAACTGGCGCCCCTTGCACTGCAAGGCGGTGTCCTTATCCACTGGACCACCAGGGGAAGCCCCATTTTGGTAACTTTTTAAAAGTAATTTTCTCAACTTCAGATACTGGAAATGGAGGAATCCAAAATATGTCTTTTATTTCATATCTAAATGCTAATGAAAACTGTCCTTTTAAAACATTAAAGGCATTTATGTTATCTAACTGGAATTCAGTGTTTAGCTTTCATCATCAGATACTACTGAACATTTAGGTGCTGTGGTAAAAAAAAAAAGTAGCTAATCTCTATGATTGTCCAAGTTTATACCTGATTTGACAACTTAGCAACTATGTGATCTTGAGTCATTTGACATATCTATACTTTAGTTTCTTCAGATATCAAATAGGGTAATAATAGTACCATTCTCTTAAAAATAAGTTACTATATTTGGAGCACATGTAGCTGTTTTACAAAGTATACCTGCTTCTGCTGCTGTTGTAGTAATTATAACCTGGACCTTTTCTAAGAAAAGGTAAGGCTGTAAGACTAGACTGCTATTGAGGAGTTCACAGTGTAGTAGTTTGACTCAAAGACAAGGTAATTTTGCATTTTATATTTGAAGTTCATATAGAACATTGCTTATGTGTTCAGTCATCTTTTCAATCAGATACCGAATTCTACAGTATAAAATGTAGCTTTTGGCTCGAGACAGGTAAAAATATACTTAGCAGAGATTTTGTAAGTGTCAAAATAATACTACTCAAGAGAAATGGAACAAATTGGCATCAGTAAAGAAAATTAATGAATTTTGTATAAAGATTATAGAAATGAGAAAAGGAAACATTGCCAGCTGGGCTAATGACTTGGGGAAGTGCACGGATACATGTAGTACCTCCAGTGGATTAGAATGTGTATGTGTGTGTGTATGGTATGTGTGTACATATATATGAAAATAATCTTCAAAATGTTTAGATTTGAATTAAATTCTGATTTTAAGACTTGGTTTGGGGCTCCCTGGTGGTCCAGTGGATAAGGACACTGCCTTGCAGTGCAGGGGGCACCGGTTTGATCCCTGGCCTGGGAAGGTCCCATGTGCCGCGGAGCGGCTGCACCTGTGTCCAACTACCACACCAGAGCTCTGGTGCACATGCGCCCAGAGCCGGTGCTCTGCAACGACAGAGGCCAGTGCTATGGGAGGCCCACATGGGCCAAAGAACAAAGATGGATGAAAAGTGGATGGATGAGGGACCAACAGAGGTGGCCCGCCCACCCGCCTCCCTCTCCAACCGGCACCCCCTCACCACCAAAAAAAAAAAAAGACTTGGTTTTCTGTATGCATCCTGCTTAAGTATACTTTGAAACGAGGATATATGTAGTCCTGAAAACGCTGCTATTGTGCCACAATCCTAACAGGAGAGGATAGTTTTCTGATTATTCTCCAGTTGGATCACAGTATGATGGTTCAACCTCAATTCTGTGCCTAACTACTAAATACAGAGTCACAGAAATAAACCTATTTCCATTTCACTTCTCAAAATGGAATTCATAGATTCTTTTTTCTTAGATCTAACACATAACTAATATATGTAACATGCTGAAACCACCAAAGATCCAGGAGAAAAAGTCTTGTGTAAATAGGTATTGTATACTGGAGTTTGAAGTGCTCTTCTAAGAGATTCTTTAAGAATTATATAAAATGATTTGAGTTTCTATTAGTTTCTTGGATTACAAATGGCACACATTACTATTATCTTGTTATAGTACTATTAAAGTATTTCTGAACATGATGGAGTACTTAACCAATTATTTTGAAAATGAATTGATTTTTCTTATCATAATCTCTGTACTTAAAAATTCCTTCCATTAATTAGGGAAATTTTGTAAGTGTCAAAATAATACTACTCAAGAGAAATGGAACAAATTGGCATCAGTAAAGAAAATTAATGAATTTTGTATAAAGATTATAGAAATGAGAAAAGGAAACATTGCCAGCTGGGCTAATGACTTGGGGAAGTGCACGGATACATGTAGTACCTCCAGTGGATTAGAATGTGTATGTGTGTGTGTATGGTATGTGTGTACATATATATGAAAATAATCTTCAAAATGTTTAGATTTGAATTAAATTCTGATTTTAAGACTTGGTTTGGGGCTCCCTGGTGGTCCAGTGGATAAGGACACTGCCTTGCAGTGCAGGGGGCACCGGTTTGATCCCTGGCCTGGGAAGATCCCACGTGCCACGGAGCGACTGAACCGATGTGTCCAATTACCGAGCCGGAGCTCTGGAGCGCATGCGCCCAGAGCCGGTGCTCTGCGACAACAGACGCCACCGCGATGGGAAGCCCACATGGGCCAAAGAACAAAGATGGATGAAAAGTGGATGGATGAGGGACCAACAGAGGTGGCCCGCCCACCCGCCTCCCTCTCCAACCGGCACCCCCTCACCACCAAAAAAAAAAAAAGACTTGGTTTTCTGTATGCATCCTGCTTAAGTATACTTTGAAACGAGGATATATGTAGTCCTGAAAACGCTGCTATTGTGCCACAATCCTAACAGGAGAGGATAGTTTTCTGATTATTCTCCAGTTGGATCACAGTATGATGGTTCAACCTCAATTCTGTGCCTAACTACTAAATACAGAGTCACAGAAATAAACCTATTTCCATTTCACTTCTCAAAATGGAATTCATAGATTCTTTTTTCTTAGATCTAACACATAACTAATATATGTAACATGCTGAAACCACCAAAGATCCAGGAGAAAAAGTCTTGTGTAAATAGGTATTGTATACTGGAGTTTGAAGTGCTCTTCTAAGAGATTCTTTAAGAATTATATAAAATGATTTGAGTTTCTATTAGTTTCTTGGATTACAAATGGCACACATTACTATTATCTTGTTATAGTACTATTAAAGTATTTCTGAACATGATGGAGTACTTAACCAATTATTTTGAAAATGAATTGATTTTTCTTATCATAATCTCTGTACTTAAAAATTCCTTCCATTAATTAGGGGAAAACCCCCTTTTCATTTCTCTTCACTGTGTACATGTACAAACAAACATTGTCTTGAACACTGTCTCCCATTTCTCCTGTCTTGCCTTGGACAGTACAGTATCTACATGGGGAGCTAAGCTGACCTTCCCACAGAGACATCGTGGAGCCTAAAATGATCAGAAAACTATTTATTTGTGTCTTCTGTTATGTTTGTATCTTTTGACAATAAAAATGCTTACTACTTTCAAAAAATTCCTTCTGTTTATTTCTTCTTTTCAAATTCATAGCATCTATATTTGGAAAATATTTCAATAAGGAGGAAAATAAGCATTTTTAATGTATTAGAAAATATTTTCCAAAGTAGATAAAAATGTTTGACAAAATAAAATCTTTATGAATGCATTGCAATTTTGATTTTATCAGTTGTTTCTGAAAAGATACTTATAAAGTGACTTTGAATAAATTCAACATATGGTCTATGTTACATAATGAATGAGAGTATAAAACTATGTTAACCCATAAAATATTGTCAGAGATTTACAAAAAGCCACAAATTTAATTATTCTGAAGAAAATAGCAGTTGAAAATGCAGTGCTTTGTCTTTTTTACATTCTCTCTTTGTATATAGATGGTACCAGAGATATTATATCCCTGTGCAGAATGTGACCTCCAGAATATGTTGCCAAAATCAGAACAAAGCTTCAGAGCCTAATAGTTAAAATTATTTTGTAGTCCTATTAATAGTGAATAACAGGGTAAAACTTTGATCTAGTGTCTCAGCCTCAATCTCCTGATATTATCCAAAAGTCTTTTATATATTTCTGCCTGCAATTTTTTTTCCTGATTTAGTTCATCTTTGCTAATATATGTAACATGCTGAAACCACCAAAGATCCAGGAGAAAAAGTCTTGTGTAAATAGGTATTGTATACTGGAGTTTGAAGTGCTCTTCTAAGAGATTCTTTAAGAATTATATAAAATGATTTGAGTTTCTATTAGTTTCTTGGATTACAAATGGCACACATTACTATTATCTTGTTATAGTACTATTAAAGTATTTCTGAACATGATGGAGTACTTAACCAATTATTTTGAAAATGAATTGATTTTTCTTATCATAATCTCTGTACTTAAAAATTCCTTCCATTAATTAGGGAAACCACCTTTTCATTTCTCTTCACTGTGTACATGTACAAACAAACATTGTCTTGAACACTGTCTCCCATTTCTCCTGTCTTGCCTTGGACAGTACAGTATCTACATGGGGAGCTAAGCTGACCTTCCCACAGAGACATCGTGGAGCCTAAAATGATCAGAAAACTATTTATTTGTGTCTTCTGTTATGTTTGTATCTTTTGACAATAAAAATGCTTACTACTTTCAAAAAATTCCTTCTGTTTATTTCTTCTTTTCAAATTCATAGCATCTATATTTGGAAAATATTTCAATAAGGAGGAAAATAAGCATTTTTAATGTATTAGAAAATATTTTCCAAAGTAGATAAAAATGTTTGACAAAATAAAATCTTTATGAATGCATTGCAATTTTGATTTTATCAGTTGTTTCTGAAAAGATACTTATAAAGTGACTTTGAATAAATTCAACATATGGTCTATGTTACATAATGAATGAGAGTATAAAACTATGTTAACCCATAAAATATTGTCAGAGATTTACAAAAAGCCACAAATTTAATTATTCTGAAGAAAATAGCAGTTGAAAATGCAGTGCTTTGTCTTTTTTACATTCTCTCTTTGTATATAGATGGTACCAGAGATATTATATCCCTGTGCAGAATGTGACCTCCAGAATATGTTGCCAAAATCAGAACAAAGCTTCAGAGCCTAATAGTTAAAATTATTTTTGTAGTCCTATTAATAGTGAATAACAGGGTAAAACTTTGATCTAGTGTCTCAGCCTCAATCTCCTGATATTATCCAAAAGTTCAAAGATTTCTATATATTCGTCTCTGCCTAAGAACAAAGATTTTGTCTTTGTTGTATCCTTGGGCAAGTGTGTCAGTTCATCTTTGTCTTAGTTGTCTTAATTTTCAGTTGATAGCCTTGAACAAGATAACTCTCAGTGCTTCCTCCAGGTTGAAAATTCTGTTGATTTTTCTCTTATTAACTCACAGATAGCATCCCAGGATTGAAACAGTGTTGTACACACTGAGATATCAGATACTCAATCCGATTTGCACCCATATGTCTGTGATTAAATTTTGCTTATTATTTATAAGAATTATGTATTTCTATAGAATGGAATGTTTGCTTCAAAAATATGACATATTTACTCACTCAAAATAATTATCCTATCAAATTCTAATAGTAATCTTTTGTCAATTAAAGATTAATTGTATCTGCTCAAAATAAGCATAAGGAAAAGATGTCTTTACAAAGCTAGTTATAAAAGTCTTGATAGTTCTTATCTGAGGTGAAGATCATACAGTGCCTTTTCTTCACAGTGCATGGTAGACAGAAGATACACAATGAGTTTTCATTAAGTAAGTAAAATGTGATTTAATTGGTGTATTCCATTTTCTTAATTTTTATTTTATTATGAAAGTTTTCAAAGACACACACAAAATTTCAAAAACTGTATAATGTGGCCACATCTGCCCATTACTAAGATTCAACACTTACTAAAATTTTGCAACCTTGCTGTAAAAACATTTTTATATTCGAAAATTTCCTTTAAAATATATGACCTCTTTCCTTTTTATCCTGTATTCTTTGTATTTTCAAGAAGGGAGTTGTAATTTTTTTTTTAATATTTTTTCTTCTTTTCCCAAAGACCTGACTTCTGAGGCCCTTCATTTGTTCAAACTTTTGCCTTTCCTTCACTATTATCCTGAAATTTCTTTCATCTCTGATCTATATTGAATCCTTAGTTTCTAGAATCCAACAAGTTCTTCTTCAGCCAAATTCTTATTTGAAAGACACACATCCTCTTAGCTTTCTGAGAAAAATACAAGAGAGATAAATATTTGGAACCTAAATATTTCAGTCTCTACCATTTACTCTCACACTAGATTAATTGTTTGCCTGCATATGGAATTCTAGAGAGAATATTTCATTTTGAATGTTGAAATAATTGATCTATTGTATTCTGCCTTCAGATGTTTTTGGGAACTCTAAACTCATTTATTTTGTAAGCCTGTGTATGTGATCTGATTTTTCTCTAAAAGCGTTATAGTCTATCTTTATCTCTGATTTTGAGAAATTTCCTGATAAATCACAGTGGCATAGGTCTCTTTTAATTTCTTGTATTAAGTGACTGGTTCCTGGAAATTTACACAGTAAGAAAAGTTTTAGAGAACTTTAAAATGTAAATGTAAATTGTGTTCTATTCTATGTAATTTTCTTCCTATAATTTTTATATTCATTCTTTTTGGAAAATGTGATAGACATTTGGCTTCCTGGATTGACCCTCTACTATTCTCATTCTTTTTCTCTTGATTGGCCCTACCTCACCCCACCCTGCATTTTCTCTGTTCATTGGAATTCTTTTTTTAAAGCTTCACTGCTTGTTGGAGACTCTTCTCAAATATCTGATAATCCTGGCTGTCCATTTATATTTAAGAGTGATGCATTAAATACCTCATTAGACTTTGCACTAGATGAGACATTTTGATCTTCTTAGATCATCTGAATAAGAGGCAGCTTTTTTGTAGAAGAGATAATTTGTGTCTTCCTGGTGGCTCAGTGGTAAAAAAAAACATGCCTTCCAATGAAGGAGACAGGTGTTCTATCCCTGGCTCTGAAAGACCCCCTATAGAAGGAAATGGCTACCTACTCCAGTATTCTTGCCTGGGAAATCCCATGGACAGAAGAGCCTGACAGGCTACATACAGTTCATGGAGTCTGAAGAGATTTGGGCATAACTGAACAGATTAAACAACAAGGGCAATTTAATCATATTTTTCCAAGTTTAATGTGGATTCTCCACTTTTCTGTTCAAATGAACTTAAACCTGAATACTAGTCAGGAAATGTCTCTGAAGGACTAACAATTTGTAGCAGTTAAATTTTTGTGTAATCACTTTACCTTGGCCTGTTTACAGCCTAGCACTTCATTCTGAATCCTATCTTCCTCTCTGCTTGGTGTTCCTGAACCTGAAGCCTTCCCAGTTCTTTCGTAGCCTACCTTCTCTCCATTATGCTTCAGAGGTAAGGGAAGGATATTTGTTTGACTCTATGGGGTGTGAATGGGAATCTGAAAGTTCAACTCTTAAATCATCTCCCAGTTTTTCAACCCCACTAGATCCATGATTCTACCACTTTTTTCACTCCACAGGACTCTTTGGATAAATCAGCTTGTTTCTTGCAGTATCTCTGCCAGCATTTATACTTTAGTTTTCTTTACTCTGCTAAACAGTAAATGAGTAGACTAGTAAATTAATGGTTAAAAATTCACCTGTCAATGCAGGAGACACAGGTTAGATCCCTGGGCTGGAAAGATTCCCTGGAGAAGGAAATGGCAACCCACTCCAGTATTCTTGTATGAGAAATCCCATGGACAGGGGAGCCTGGCAGGCTACAGTCCATGGGGTTGCAAACAGTCAGACATGACTGAAGCGACTAAACAATAACTCTGCTAACCAAGGACTACTTTTCTCTGTGCTTTCTGCCTTCAGATATTGTAACCCATGATTGTCAGTATCTTCTGCTTTTATTTACAAAGGTGTTTTTGTTTTAGTTTCTCATTCTCTATATTATTTTGAGGTAATTTTGGCTAAATCTATTTAATTTAAATAAGTATTTAAGAATTAAGAATGTCTGTAAAGCTTCCTGGATTGAAATCTAGAAGCCACCATTGACCACTGGGCTCAAGCAAACCAGAGTTCAGCTTGATTCATGAGAGCATCCAGTTTGCTAGATGCTACGTCCATTTGAGTCTATGGACTAAAACAAATACTCTTTTCTCACTTGTGTATCTTACTTGCAAATTGTTTGTTATTTTATTGAAAGTGATTCTCCGAAAAATGGAACATTTTAGGTTTTTTAGGGGGATGGAGAAATGAGGTAGAAGTTCATATTTAAATATCAAAGTATCCATATGTATAACTCAAGCTAAAAATTTGTAGTCAGTTGTGTAATCACTTTACCTTGGCCTGTTTACAGCCTAGCACTTCATTCTGAATCCTATCTTCCTCTCTGCTTGGTGTTCCTGAACCTGAAGCCTTCCCAGTTCTTTCGTAGCCTACCTTCTCTCCATTATGCTTCAGAGGTAAGGGAAGGATATTTGTTTGACTCTATGGGGTGTGAATGGGAATCTGAAAGTTCAACTCTTAAATCATCTCCCAGTTTTTCAACCCCACTAGATCCATGATTCTACCACTTTTTTCACTCCACAGGACTCTTTGGATAAATCAGCTTGTTTCTTGCAGTATCTCTGCCAGCATTTATACTTTAGTTTTCTTTACTCTGCTAAACAGTAAATGAGTAGACTAGTAAATTAATGGTTAAAAATTCACCTGTCAATGCAGGAGACACAGGTTAGATCCCTGGGCTGGAAAGATTCCCTGGAGAAGGAAATGGCAACCCACTCCAGTATTCTTGTATGAGAAATCCCATGGACAGGGGAGCCTGGCAGGCTACAGTCCATGGGGTTGCAAACAGTCAGACATGACTGAAGCGACTAAACAATAACTCTGCTAACCAAGGACTACTTTTCTCTGTGCTTTCTGCCTTCAGATATTGTAACCCATGATTGTCAGTATCTTCTGCTTTTATTTACAAAGGTGTTTTTGTTTTAGTTTCTCATTCTCTATATTATTTTGAGGTAATTTT
Source organism: Tragulus kanchil (assembly GCA_022376925.1). Classification (NCBI taxonomy): domain Eukaryota; kingdom Metazoa; phylum Chordata; class Mammalia; order Artiodactyla; family Tragulidae; genus Tragulus; species Tragulus kanchil. The sequence continues at coordinate 50,369,227 of JAIOJX010000005.1, forward strand.
GGCTAAATCTATTTAATTTAAATAAGTATTTAAGAATTAAGAATGTCTGTAAAGCTTCCTGGATTGAAATCTAGAAGCCACCATTGACCACTGGGCTCAAGCAAACCAGAGTTCAGCTTGATTCATGAGAGCATCCAGTTTGCTAGATGCTACGTCCATTTGAGTCTATGGACTAAAACAAATACTCTTTTCTCACTTGTGTATCTTACTTGCAAATTGTTTGTTATTTTATTGAAAGTGATTCTCCGAAAAATGGAACATTTTAGGTTTTTTAGGGGGATGGAGAAATGAGGTAGAAGTTCATATTTAAATATCAAAGTATCCATATGTATAACTCAAGCTAAATTGAACAAACTCTGTGTATGATTTTATATTGTAATTTAATGAGGGCCCTTAGCCTAATTCACTCCTTCTTGGTATAGCACCTCAAAGTGAAGAAGATAAAAAAGTAATCAATAATGAAAAAAAAGGAATCAGTAATACTTTATGGTTGAAAATTGGCAATATTCTATTTGATCACAGAAAATATATGGCAATGCTTTTGGCAGCATTTCTGTATTAAAATAATAATATACTATTAACATTTGCCAAAAATAATGATCTGTCTCATTTCCATATACATTTATTAATCGTCTACTATTAATCACCAGAAATGGTGATGTTTATTGCTCGTTGAGTATGTGTAGTCCTGCTTTGAGAGAAGAAAAGACTTCTGAAGTTATCATTCAGTTCATTTATTTAGTTTGCCTATGAAAAAAACTGCATTTTTTAAAAATTAAAACTTAAATATTTTGTGTGTTTATTGAGTTTATTCATATTTTTTAGTGGTTGCCTTTATACTTCCACAATTTCTAATGTTCCTTTAAGTCCTCTTATTTAGCTTTATACTATCTGGTTTTCTTGATATTCTTTAACTCTCATCCGTCACCTATTTTGAGCTTATTTATGTCCTTCTGTGTCTCTCTGTTCTTTCCTTTATTAGTACGTTATTTCTACTTTCTCCCAAAATAAAATTTGTACATTAGTCTTTCATCTTGTATCCCTATGTTTGTTTTAGTCATAGATATATATATATGTATAGATTTTTAAATGTTTACCCCATTCTAAAACTAAAAAATTCTTCAGATAGACTGATGAGTACACAATTGCCTAAATTCTGTGTGTTGAAACATTTCTTCTATAGTCTTAATATATTTAAGAGACCCCTTAGTTGGATTTAAAAATCCTTGATTGACTGTTTCCTTCATTGAGATTTTTGAAATTTACTGTTGCAGTGTTGCTTGCTTTACATGTTGGTTTTGAAAAGTCTGATACTACTCTAATTATTATGCCTTTATACATTATTTTACTGGATGTTTGGAGGAACATTTTAGTTTTGGGAAGATTTCATATTTAAATATCAAAGTATCCATATGTATAACTCAAGCTAAATTGAACAAACTCTGTGTATGATTTTATATTGTAATTTAATGAGGGCCCTTAGCCTAATTCACTCCTTCTTGGTATAGCACCTCAAAGTGAAGAAGATAAAAAAGTAATCAATAATGAAAAAAAAGGAATCAGTAATACTTTATGGTTGAAAATTGGCAATATTCTATTTGATCACAGAAAATATATGGCAATGCTTTTGGCAGCATTTCTGTATTAAAATAATAATATACTATTAACATTTGCCAAAAATAATGATCTGTCTCATTTCCATATACATTTATTAATCGTCTACTATTAATCACCAGAAATGGTGATGTTTATTGCTCGTTGAGTATGTGTAGTCCTGCTTTGAGAGAAGAAAAGACTTCTGAAGTTATCATTCAGTTCATTTATTTAGTTTGCCTATGAAAAAAACTGCATTTTTTAAAAATTAAAACTTAAATATTTTGTGTGTTTATTGAGTTTATTCATATTTTTTAGTGGTTGCCTTTATACTTCCACAATTTCTAATGTTCCTTTAAGTCCTCTTATTTAGCTTTATACTATCTGGTTTTCTTGATATTCTTTAACTCTCATCCGTCACCTATTTTGAGCTTATTTATGTCCTTCTGTGTCTCTCTGTTCTTTCCTTTATTAGTACGTTATTTCTACTTTCTCCCAAAATAAAATTTGTACATTAGTCTTTCATCTTGTATCCCTATGTTTGTTTTAGTCATAGATATATATATATGTATAGATTTTTAAATGTTTACCCCATTCTAAAACTAAAAAATTCTTCAGATAGACTGATGAGTACACAATTGCCTAAATTCTGTGTGTTGAAACATTTCTTCTATAGTCTTAATATATTTAAGAGACCCCTTAGTTGGATTTAAAAATCCTTGATTGACTGTTTCCTTCATTGAGATTTTTGAAATTTACTGTTGCAGTGTTGCTTGCTTTACATGTTGGTTTTGAAAAGTCTGATACTACTCTAATTATTATGCCTTTATACATTATTTTACTGGATGTTTGGAGGATTTTATCTTTATTCGTGAAATATAATGATTTTGCTCTGATATATCTCAAGGTTGCTCATTGTAGTTTATTAATTTTCCCAGGTATCTGATGAGTTCTTTCAATGTTTAGATTTAGGTCTGTCTTATTTTTCAGAAGTTTTCTGAGATTATAGTTTTAAATGTTAATTCTGTTTACTAGTATTTTTTTAAGGACTCAAACAATATGAAGATTGTTGTTCCTTTTTCTCTCTTCCTTTACCATCATTTTTCTCTGCCCCTTTTTACTTATTTTCATTCTATTTTCCTGTGTTTTTTTCCCTTCTCAGTGTCCCTTATTACACTTTCATTTGAATTTATTCTTTCTCGAGTAGCCTGTGTTGTCTTTTGTCTTCATTCTTGAGTTCAGTTTACTTTCGTTTTGTTGTTTTCTTAGTATTCTTAGTTTTTTAATTTCAGTTTCATGGTAGGTTTTCATATCTTCAAATGCTTGATCGAGTAGAATTAATGCCTTTTGTGATACTGAAGTATTTCCTTTTGCTTCATGGTTGGTTTTCCATTGTGGAGTTTACCTTGGTTGATACCTGTTGATTTTTACTTTTGATGTTTGCTAGCTATCTGTTGAGCTTCCCTGGTGGCTTAGTGATAAAAAATCTTTTTGCAGTGCAGGGGACCTGGGTTTGATCCCTGGGCTGGGAAGATTCCCTGGAGGAGAGCTTGGCAACCTCCTCCAGTACTAGTGCCTGGAGAATTCCATGAACAGAGGAGCCTGACAGGCTATGTAGCCCATGGAGTCACACAGAGTCGAGCATGTCTGAAGTGACTAAGCAGCAGCTGTCTGTTACTCTATCTCTTATTCAGAAAGAGAGAGTGTGTGTGTGCATTATTATGGTCCTTTAAATAACTCCTAATATAATAATGCCCTCTTCCATCACTATTCAAAGTGCAGATTTGTTAGTTGATTTGTGCAGGCATTGGGAGGACAGGAGTTGTTTTCACTGGATTTTGGGGGGATGGGGTTACGGATTGTGAGTTCAACTTTGTGCCATGTTTCAAAACCGAGATTTTTGAAATTTACTGTTGCAGTATTTTTAAACTGCTAATTATTATGCCTTTATACATTATTTTACTGGATGTTTGGAGGATTTTATCTTTATTCGTGAAATATAATGATTTTGCTCTGATATATCTCAAGGTTGCTCATTGTAGTTTATTAATTTTCCCAGGTATCTGATGAGTTCTTTCAATGTTTAGATTTAGGTCTGTCTTATTTTTCAGAAGTTTTCTGAGATTATAGTTTTAAATGTTAATTCTGTTTACTAGTATTTTTTTAAGGACTCAAACAATATGAAGATTGTTGTTCCTTTTTCTCTCTTCCTTTACCATCATTTTTCTCTGCCCCTTTTTACTTATTTTCATTCTATTTTCCTGTGTTTTTTTCCCTTCTCAGTGTCCCTTATTACACTTTCATTTGAATTTATTCTTTCTCGAGTAGCCTGTGTTGTCTTTTGTCTTCATTCTTGAGTTCAGTTTACTTTCGTTTTGTTGTTTTCTTAGTATTCTTAGTTTTTTAATTTCAGTTTCATGGTAGGTTTTCATATCTTCAAATGCTTGATCGAGTAGAATTAATGCCTTTTGTGATACTGAAGTATTTCCTTTTGCTTCATGGTTGGTTTTCCATTGTGGAGTTTACCTTGGTTGATACCTGTTGATTTTTACTTTTGATGTTTGCTAGCTATCTGTTGAGCTTCCCTGGTGGCTTAGTGATAAAAAATCTTTTTGCAGTGCAGGGGACCTGGGTTTGATCCCTGGGCTGGGAAGATTCCCTGGAGGAGAGCTTGGCAACCTCCTCCAGTACTAGTGCCTGGAGAATTCCATGAACAGAGGAGCCTGACAGGCTATGTAGCCCATGGAGTCACACAGAGTCGAGCATGTCTGAAGTGACTAAGCAGCAGCTGTCTGTTACTCTATCTCTTATTCAGAAAGAGAGAGTGTGTGTGTGCATTATTATGGTCCTTTAAATAACTCCTAATATAATAATGCCCTCTTCCATCACTATTCAAAGTGCAGATTTGTTAGTTGATTTGTGCAGGCATTGGGAGGACAGGAGTTGTTTTCACTGGATTTTGGGGGGATGGGGTTACGGATTGTGAGTTCAACTTTGTGCCATGTTTCAAAACCCTAAAATTTGCCCCTTTTGATTCTTATTCTCTTCATGACTCAGTAGCCCAAGGGGCTTCTCTTTTTTTTGGCCTTTTCTTCTCTCTGAGAATATACATACTTCATAGAATGCCCCCTTAAAATTTTGTGCTTTGAAATCCCTTTTCTAATCTATCTGGATACCTATTAAATACTTTCATATTTAGGATGGATGTCATCTTTCTGACAGTGGTTTTAGATTGATCTGAAGTCCAGTTACCAGTTCTCGTCTTCTAGAAAACATTTTTTTCTCAAGCTGCATTTGCTTTTTATAAGGCCTCATGGTAGATGGAGGTGGGCCTGGATATAAAAAATACCTGGAGTAGTATTTGGTGATTTCTTTTCCTTTTATTTGCAGTTCTTTTGTACTTACATTATTTTTCTCACCTTATGCTAAGGACTTGGTGTTTTGGTAGATTTATTTTTCCACGCTGGTTCTGTAGTATTTCAGAGGTAAACAAGACTTACATGGAAACTACTGCTTCAACTACCTGGTTTTTCTCAAACTAACTTTTTTTAACTTGTTTTAATTTTACATACCATCTCTTCTTCCCTGTTTCTCTTCACTGTTAAGTTTTATTAAGACTCATTTATTTTAAAAATATTTAAAATATCTTTCTCATTATATACAAAATGTTCTAGGGATGCAGTAATGAACAGAGCAGGATTTATTTCCCTCATATGTATTTCATTCCATTAGAAAAAAGGAAAAAATTAAATAAGTATATAATATAATGTTATATAGTAATATATAGTATGTTTAAAAAAATAAATAAAGCCAGATAGAAATGACAAGCCTGAGAAGGCTGCAATATTTTGTACACTAGTAGGTGAAAACATCTGAAGAAATGTTATTTGAACAAATTGTGTTATAGAACAGTAATGTACATCTCCTTATATTAGCATTTACATCTTTATAAATCATAAAGATTTTACCACTGATAAAATTTGCATGATAAATAAATTCTAAAACCTCTATAGTAGTGTGGTTGGCATAGTATTATGGAACTAGTAGGACATGAGAAGACTTACAGAAAGTACAGCCTCAAATGTCCTACAATTCAGCTGTTTTCTCACCCAGCTTTAGAGAATTTATACTGATAGAGCATTCTTTGAAGAACATCTAATCTAGTCTCATCTTTGAAAATTCCATGTTTTGTGGCTGATGCATCAGAAGGCTTTACTCCCACCTTCATTGCTTTTGCTGAGTTTTGCTTTTTTGTGTGTGTGTGTGTTTTTGTTTTTTTTTTCACAATCCCAAGTGACAAAGGTCTTAATCTTCCGTTGAAGAATACACCATAAACATACTGAACTTGCTATTGAGAAGTCGTTGAGGACATCATAGTCTTGTATCAGTGTTTAAATAATTTGTTAAGCACTGTGTGAGTGTGTTAGTCACTCAGTTATGTCTGACTCTTTGTGACCTCATAGACAGTAGCCTGCCAACTCCTCTGCCCGTTGAATTATCCAGGCAAGAATACTGGAGTGGGTTGCCATTTCCTCCTCCAGGGGATATTCCTGACCAAGGATTGGGCCCAGGTCTTCTGCAATGCAGGCAGATTCTTTACTATCCGAGCCACCAGGAAGCCCATTAAGCGCCATATGAGGATATCTTAGCACCAAATGTTTCTCATATGAAATCAGTGTTTTTCATCTCTTCAAGAATGAAAGTCAGGTAAACGAATGTCTTACTTTTAACTTTGTGAAGAAACTTCGAAACAAGTTCAGAGTCAATTTAAGACTCCTGTGCCATGTATTTCTTTTTTCCTTAGTCTTAACCTGTTCTGAGTTATATTCTCCCTCATCCTTTTCCTCAAAGTTTCCTAATTAATTGTGAAGCATGACTGTAAGCAGATGTCCAAGTTAGTAGACTGGAGTGCAAATGCCTCCTCATATCATTAGTTGTATGATCTTAGGCAAGTAATTTCTACATCTGTAGAATGAGTTTATAATCAGATATATTTTACTGCAGAACCCTGTTTTCATGGGAAATTACTTAGATGTTCAACATATAAATCAGGTAATAGCATAATGTACTCAAGCCAATGCCGTACCTGGGGTAATTTGAAACTTAGGCTAAGTAACATTTTACTAGGTCATAAATCCATGTTTTGTGGTTGGGCATAGTATTATGGAACTAGTAGGACATGAGAAGACTTACAGAAAGTACAGCCTCAAATGTCCTACAATTCAGCTGTTTTCTCACCCAGCTTTAGAGAATTTATACTGATAGAGCATTCTTTGAAGAACATCTAATCTAGTCTCATCTTTGAAAATTCCATGTTTTGTGGCTGATGCATCAGAAGGCTTTACTCCCACCTTCATTGCTTTTGCTGAGTTTTGCTTTTTTGTGTGTGTGTGTGTTTTTGTTTTTTTTTTCACAATCCCAAGTGACAAAGGTCTTAATCTTCCGTTGAAGAATACACCATAAACATACTGAACTTGCTATTGAGAAGTCGTTGAGGACATCATAGTCTTGTATCAGTGTTTAAATAATTTGTTAAGCACTGTGTGAGTGTGTTAGTCACTCAGTTATGTCTGACTCTTTGTGACCTCATAGACAGTAGCCTGCCAACTCCTCTGCCCGTTGAATTATCCAGGCAAGAATACTGGAGTGGGTTGCCATTTCCTCCTCCAGGGGATATTCCTGACCAAGGATTGGGCCCAGGTCTTCTGCAATGCAGGCAGATTCTTTACTATCCGAGCCACCAGGGAAGCCCATTAAGCGCCATATGAGGATATCTTAGCACCAAATGTTTCTCATATGAAATCAGTGTTTTTCATCTCTTCAAGAATGAAAGTCAGGTAAACGAATGTCTTACTTTTAACTTTGTGAAGAAACTTCGAAACAAGTTCAGAGTCAATTTAAGACTCCTGTGCCATGTATTTCTTTTTTCCTTAGTCTTAACCTGTTCTGAGTTATATTCTCCCTCATCCTTTTCCTCAAAGTTTCCTAATTAATTGTGAAGCATGACTGTAAGCAGATGTCCAAGTTAGTAGACTGGAGTGCAAATGCCTCCTCATATCATTAGTTGTATGATCTTAGGCAAGTAATTTCTACATCTGTAGAATGAGTTTATAATCAGATATATTTTACTGCAGAACCCTGTTTTCATGGGAAATTACTTAGATGTTCAACATATAAATCAGGTAATAGCATAATGTACTCAAGCCAATGCCGTACCTGCAGGGAAGCTAATTCTGGTATTTCCTTAATCTAGATAGTATCAGAGTTACCTCTTGAAACAGAAAACATAACATTATTTCACTAAGGTCAAGTTTTATATTTTGTTGTGGTCCCCCTTTTTGCCATCTTCATAAGGATTTTGAGTTGCTCTGTGATGAAAATCTTAAGGATAATGAGTAGGTATTTCATTATCCCAGAGTAGTGGTTTCCACTGTGTCAAAGTCACACAGGGCTTGTGATAACACAGTTTGCTGTATCCCCCTCACAGTTTCTCCTTCAGTAAGTGTAGTGTAGGACCAAGAATTTGCATTTTTTAGGAAGCTCCAAGTGATACTGAAGCTGCTGATTTGGGAATTACACTTGGAGAACTACTGTCCTATATCAGTTTTAAAAATGCATTTTAGTCACTTTTCTTATTTTTAAAAATTATGTGAAATCATATAACTTAATAACAGTCAAAAAACAAGTAATATATAATATATACCTATAAAATAATATCTAATTAACATGCAAAGCTTCTAATGTCATGAAACTTTAATATCTAGGCATCAAGGGCTGTCTATACCTTTTTGAATTCTTTTGCTACTGTTAGGAGTGGATAAATACCAGTCCTGCAGCATTCTGGGTTGGCTTCAGCTATAAAGAAATTATTCAAGTCTAAATAAAAGCGATCCTCTCCCTTTGACATGCTGGACGAAGCTAAGAAGAATATGTCGGGGTCAGTGTAAGTGCATTTACTGACAGTTTGGCTCTTTTTTGTATCACAGAAGATGGGTTGAAATTGGCTTTTATAAAAAACAGAAACACAGACCACTTCGAATGATGAAGCAATAGCTTTCAGCTTAGTCATTTTCCATTTGTAAAGCAATACTTTTATAGGAATAAGCGAGTAGTTGTTTATTTTCACATAGTTGCATCTTCACCATTTTTAAACTCAGATTTAGAACTGTGTCCAGTAGTAATAGAAAGAGACCATTACTTTACATTAAGGAACAATGGACGATCACTTCAGGATAAAATACAACCAAAAGGAACAACCATTTCTCTGTAGATTCTTATAGATCACTTGTGTTCTCTATTCCTTCTCTTTCAGAGCTTGGTCTATGTATTTCATAAACTTTTTAAATCTTAGATTGAATTTTGTATCCTTTCATTTTTCATTAAATCTTTAGTTACATGCATCAGCAGTTATAATTAGTTGCATTTCTAGCTAAGATTTGTCAGCTTCTAGACGAAAAGGTTTCCCTCTTCAGAATATCCCTTCGTATCTTTTTTTTAAAAAATACACTTTTAATATGTACATGTTTTGTATGTGATTTAATGCTTCCAAAAGTATTTTGAAAATCAGATATGAAAACAAGAAGAGTGTCTGTAACCAGATAGATAAGCACAATGTGATATATCCAGGCAGTGCAGTATTATTTGACACTAAAAGGAATAAATACACTAAATTCATTATATAATATGAATGAACTTCATATAGTGAAAGAAGCCAGGCATAAAAAATTGTATAATGTGTGACTCCATTTATCTCAAATATCCAGAATAGGTAAATCCCTCAAAACAGAAAACAGACTGGTAGGTGTCTGGAGCTAGGGGCAATGTGGAGTAACTTATTGATGGATATGGGATTTCTTATGGGGAGTGATGAAAATGTTTTGGAACTAAATAGAGGTGATGGTTGCACAACACTATGAATATACCAGATGATATTAAATCACCTTAAAATGTTTAGTTTTATTTTATGTAAATTTTGCTTCAATTAGGAAAAAAAAAAAAAAAAAACAGGTAACTTTAAACCTAACTGAATTCCAGAATTTTTGGTATGGAAGGGCTTTTAAGATCATCCACCCATTCTTCTGTCATGAACAAACTGAAGTTAATCAGAATTAACTCTCACTTAAATATTTAAAGGTAGCTTGTCCAAAACATAGACCAGAATTTGAAATATCTGAATTTTAGTCTAATTACTTCCTTAAAGGTATGACCTGCTACTTTCTGTGTTGATGTGTGTGTATTTTATATAAAAATACAGCAAAGAAACATAGCTTCATCTGTGCCACTTACTAAAAATGCAGGAATAGCGGGTATTTGTTTCAGTAGTTTGCAAAAAAGCAGGCCACAACTTGAGTTAAAAGAGAGTTATTCTCTGCAGTACATCAAAGAAAGCACCCTATATTTTAATCTAGTCTACAGTTGCCTGGTTGGTGAACCCTGTGACCCTACCATGATTATGATTCATTTCTAAAGATTCAAATATGTTTAAAAAATTGATTTGCTCTCCACCACTTAACAATTTTTATTTCTCCAACACAGAAGAATATTCAGGGTATGAAAATTAAATGTCCCTGCCTTGCTTATGGTGGCTAGAGGGTCTGTTTTCAGCCATCATCTCCAGAGGCGCCTAGGGAGAAGCACTGGATTGGACTGAAGGGTGGAGCTAGAGAGCAGCAACTACTGAAACAAGATTAACTTGTGTCCTTTGGAAATTGAGTCTCAGACTCAAATATAGGTAACCTGCCTTGATATAGTACTAGCCTCAGAAAGTATTTGTATCTCCCCATTTCAGGGGAGGACACCAGAAAATATAATTACAGAGTTTACCGTTGAACAATGTGGGAGTGTTGTGGTGCCATCCTGTGCAGTCAGAAACCCAAATATAATCAGCTATATTGCAATAAAACTTTTAAAAAGAGAAGAAACCTACATGTCACTTTACAGTTGACCCTCTACATCCATGCATATGCATCCACAGATTCAGTCCCGCGGGGATCGTGCAGTTTACTTTCACATGTATTTATTGGAGAAAATGTTCACATATAAATTAACCTGTGCTGTTAAAACTTTTGTTGTTTGGGATCAACTGTTTGTAGTTTTCTTCTTTCTAAGCACACTTTAACATTTCAGTGTCTTCATGGTTTTTATTCTTAGTAGGAAGCTAACTCTTAGTATTATCCTATATTGAATTTCCTATTAATTATTCTCTCCAATATTCCTTTTATCTGAGCGGCATTTTTACATAGTAGTATGTATTTTCTTCTTTTCCTTCAGTTCAGGTGTCAGAAAAATATCTCATCAGGGCCAGGTTTGGCTCGTTCTTGTGAACAACATTTTATTGGTAATCAAATTTTTTTTTTTTCTCAGCAAAGAAACATAGCTTCATCTGTGCCATTTTGCAGGAATAGCGTATTTGTTTCAGTAGTTTGCAAAAAGCAGGCCACAACTTGAGTTAAAAGAGTTATTCTCTGCAGTACATCAAAGAAAGCACCCTATATTTTAATCTAGTCTACAGTTGCCTGGTTGGTGAACCCTGTGACCCTACCATGATTATGATTCATTTCTAAAGATTCAAATATGTTTAAAAAATTGATTTGCTCTCCACCACTTAACAATTTTTATTTCTCCAACACAGAAGAATATTCAGGGTATGAAAATTAAATGTCCCTGCCTTGCTTATGGTGGCTAGAGGGTCTGTTTTCAGCCATCATCTCCAGAGGCGCCTAGGGAGAAGCACTGGATTGGACTGAAGGGTGGAGCTAGAGAGCAGCAACTACTGAAACAAGATTAACTTGTGTCCTTTGGAAATTGAGTCTCAGACTCAAATATAGGTAACCTGCCTTGATATAGTACTAGCCTCAGAAAGTATTTGTATCTCCCCATTTCAGGGGAGGACACCAGAAAATATAATTACAGAGTTTACCGTTGAACAATGTGGGAGTGTTGTGGTGCCATCCTGTGCAGTCAGAAACCCAAATATAATCAGCTATATTGCAATAAAACTTTTAAAAAGAGAAGAAACCTACATGTCACTTTACAGTTGACCCTCTACATCCATGCATATGCATCCACAGATTCAGCCCCGAGATCGTGCAGTTTACTTTCACATGTATTTATTGGAGAAAATGTTCACATATAAATTAACCTGTGCTGTTAAAACTTTTGTTGTTTGGGATCAACTGTTTGTAGTTTTCTTCTTTCTAAGCACACTTTAACATTTCAGTGTCTTCATGGTTTTTATTCTTAGTAGGAAGCTAACTCTTAGTATTATCCTATATTGAATTTCCTATTAATTATTCTCTCCAATATTCCTTTTATCTGAGCGGCATTTTTACATAGTAGTATGTATTTTCTTCTTTTCCTTCAGTTCAGGTGTCAGAAAAAATATCTCATCAGGGCCAGGTTTGGCTCGTTCTTGTGAACAACATTTTATTGGAACATAATCATGCTCATTTTTTATGTTATTGTTTTATATCTGCTTTAGTATTAAAGCAGCAGAGTCAGGTGGTTGCAATAGAGATCATATGACCCACAGATATAAAATATTTACTAGTAGGTCTTTAACAGAAAACGTTCGCCAATCTTCAGTTATGTTGTCCAAGTGGAATATAAAGAATAGATTACATAGAGTGAATAAATAAAACCAGCAAACAAGAGGATATAGCAAAGTGTAATAGAATTTGTACTTAGTTAGAAGCTCTTTGCGGTCAGTAGGAAAGCTTCTTGAAGGTGAATCATCAGAGAAAACTGTAGAAAATATAGATTACTGCCATATTTACAGGTTTTTGATTACACATAAGAGATAAGATGCATTGTTTAGGAAACGAGCTATTTGAGCAAAGGAGCTTTGCCCGAACAGGATAATGTTGCAGTTATGTTTACAAAACAAATGAGGATTGTATTAATGGAAAATTAATACTAATGTATTAAAGAGAAATAGCATAGTAGTAAGAATTTCTAGAAATAAAATTGATAGGACATTTGATTTGAGGACAAAGAGTTAATAATTCTCAGATTCAAACTTCATTGAACAGAAAAATTGAAAATTATACATATTTGTTTGTGGGGTGAAATTTTATGGAAAGTTTAATGGAAAAGGATTATAACATTATATAGGATAAGAAACAAAATTGTTTCTTAGGTATCAGCATTAGCAAAGTTGTTAAGAAATCCCTACCAAAGGCAGTTTTTCATTGGTCTTATTTGATCTCTAGCATGTCCCACTGCCAGCATCTAGTTAGGATCCATCTCTTTTTTTTTTTTTTTTTAACTTTTATTTTACTTTTAACTTTTACAGAGTTTTGTTGTTTACAGATATGCATGTTCCCAGATCCTTCTCTTTATAAAATCCTTATTCCTTTGGTCTTCAGAATGCCACCCTTATACTCATATTTACTTCTGTTGTCTCACACAGAATCAGAGTATTTTCTAAATATTCTGAATCATGCCCAAGAAGGGCTTTAGCACTCTCAAGTAAAATGCTTATCACAGTATTTTCTTTAATTTGAGCCACAGTTCCCAGTCTGTACACTGATTTCTCCATAATCCTGCAGCAAACTCAAAAATTCTATAAGTTCTATAGGGTATTTTATACTAGGGTAATGCATAGCCTCAATGTCAGATTGTGATGCATTCCTTTGGGATGGTGTCCTATCTTTAGGAATGATTGCTGTGATTAAAAAAAAAAAAAATCCTGGGGCTTCCCCTGGTGGTCCAGTGGGTAAGGACACCGCCTTGCAGTGCAAGGGGCGCCAGTTCGAGCCCTGGCCTGGGAAGATCCCACGTGCCGCGGAGCGGCTGGACTGATGTGTCCAATTACTGAGCCGGAGCTCTGGAGCCAGAGCTCTGGAGCGCATGCGCCCAGAGCTCTACAACGACAGACGCCACCGCAATGGGAGGCCCGCAGGAGCCAAAGAACAAAGACGGATGAAAATAGAGAAATGAAAGACCAATAGAAGTGGCCCGCCCGCTCCCCTTCCTCCCCAACCCGACCCCCGCCCAAAATAAAATAAATAAATAAATAAATCTTTAAAAAAAAAAAAAAAAAATCCTGAAAATCAGTGCAGAATAAGAAATGAGGATTGCATTTTTCAGTTAGAATCCAAGGCTTGAAGAGTTGCACAATGCCCATAAGTACCATTTCCCATTAAACAGTGTTGTGGTAGATGTAGAATGAAGTAAAAAAAAATACAAAACTTTTCTTAAGTTTTTATCTATTATTTTTTCAAACCAGGTAATAAATTGTTAAGATTATCAGTAATTACTGAATTGTTCAGACCTGACTCTTACCAAAAATAGAACTGTTGATATTTCTTATGCTTAGTTGCTCAGTTGTGTCTGACTCTTTGCGACCCCATGGACTGCCAGGCTTTCTGTCCATGGGGTTTCTCCAGACATTAATACTGGAGTGGGTTGCCATGCCCTCCTTCAGGGGATCTTCCCAACCTAGAGAGCAAACCCAGGTCTCCCTCACTGTAGGTGGATTCTTTACTGTCTGAGCTGGGGTAGCAGTTAATTCTTAGGGCACATGACGAAGTTGCTTATTCAGTAAGAGTTCTGTGAACTGAGAAAGTTCAGATTCTTTGAGCTAAAGAGTTGTTCAACTCTAAAATAAATATACTCTTCCTTTAGCATGTGCCAATGCAGCAATCCTTTTTTTTCTTTCTAAAAAAGCATTTTATAGAGTCACAAATGTAGAAAACAGACTCAGTGATACCAGGTGGCAAAGGGGGAAAGGATCAGTTGTGAGGTTGAGATTAACATATACACACTGCTGTATATAAAATAGATAATTAATAAACAGCTCCTGTACACCATCTCCTGGAAAAGGAAATGACCACCCAATCCAATACTCTTGCCTGGAGAATCCCATGGACTGAGGAGCCTGGCACACTACAGTCCAAAGGGTCGCAGAGAGTCAGATACTGCTGAGAAACTGTGCACACAGGTACTGTATACCACCGGAAACTCTACTTAAGACTCTATAATGATGTATATGGGGACAGAATCTAAAAATGAGTGGATGCATGTACACTATGGTTTTTCCATAGTCATGTATGGATATGAGAGTTGGACCATAAAGTAGGCTGAGCACAGAATTGATGCCTTTGAACTGTGATGGAGAAAACTCCATCACATAGAAGAGTCCTTCGGACTGCAAGGAGATCAAACTAGTGAGTCCTAAAGGAAATCAGTCCTGAATATTCATTGGAAGGACTGATGCTGAAGCTGAAGCCCCAATACTTTGGCCACCTGATACGAAGAGACAGCTCACTGGAAAAGATTCTGATGCTGGGGAAAATAGAAGGCAGAAGGAGAAAGGGACAACAGCAGATGACATGATTGGATGGCATCACTGAGTCAATGGACATGAATTTGAGCACGCGGGAAATGGTGAAGGAGAGGGAAGCCTGGTGTGCTGCAGTCCATGAGGTCCCAGAATTGGACATGACTTAGCAACTGAACTGAGCTGAGCATGTACATGTATAAGTGGTTCACTTTACTGTACACCTGAAACTAACAGAGCATTGTAATCAGCTATATTCTGATAGAAATTTAAAACAATAATAGAGGAAAGACAAAAAACAAAATAGTAGTTACATGGGAATTTATGTAGAATCTCAATAAAAATTTATATATTCTGATAAAAATTTAAAACAATAATAGAGGAAAGACAAAAAACAAAATAGCAGTTGCATGGGAATTTATGTAGAATCTCAATAAAAATTTAATCAGATATTTTACATTTGTCTGAACACTGTGCTTTGTGCTGTGGCAAACATAAAGAATAGAAAGTACTCTTGCCCTTAAGGTTACAATGAAGTTGAGGTAAGACAAATGCAAGTTGCTTATATTACTAAGTAAAGTAAATATTCTTGGGTATTTCATAATATGTACTATGAAGGCTCAAAGAAGAAAGAGTACATCTGTTGCTGAGATTGCAGTAAGACTTTGTGGGATGAATGTTCGATTTTAAATGGACCTTGATGGAGGGGTAAAGTTCCAACAGGTAGAAGTGGTGGATATTTCAAATAGAAAAAAACATAATGACTGAGAGGATTTATTTGGGGGGAAGCAAATCATTCTGTATGATTGAAGAAAGTACATATGTTTTAGAGTAACAGAGGTTACAGCTGGTATCCTTTGGAATTTGGAGTACTATTGCGGAGAGTTTTGAATGCTGGGGTGTGAGGCATTTGGATTTAATTTACTAGTGAAAAAGTGATTCGGGTGATTAATCTGTCAGCAGGATATAGGATGATTAAGTAAGGGAGAGACAGGAGGCAGGGGGAGCTTTTGGAAAGAGAATTACGGATTTTGTTTTATATATTTATATTTCAAAGGAAATACCAAGCTCTAGTTCAAGTTTAAAAGCACACTTTTGATGATATTATAACTAAGAACTATAACATAGAACTCAACATTAATAGAAAAATAAAACTTTGTAATGTTCTTGATATTACTACAGGAATAATATTAATAAAATGTTAATATGTGTAGAGTGCATGCTACATGCCAGACATTGTGTGAAGCATTCATTTAATTTTCACAAGAGTTAATAGGCATTAGTATTCCCATTTTTTAGATAAGAACCTAGGGAATTTGCATAGCTCAAGCCACACAGTTAATAAGTACTAAGACTGGCAAACTGCTTAAAATAAGGATACTAGTTTGTTTAACCTCTGATGCTGAGAATTGAGTGAATTAATCTCAGATTTAGACAAATTATTATTATTTGGCTCAGATACGACTTTTCTTTTATTATTTTACTTTCACCTGTCATTCCTGATCTCTTCTGTTCGTCTCACACAACAGAAACTCCACTGTGTTTGACTGTGTATTGCATGCTATTTTGTGTGTACATGTGTGCATCTTGTACACAGTATATAAAAGGATGAACTATACACAACCTGATGCATATATTTCTAGTGTATTACTTTAAACCTTTATATAAAATATGTATTCACTGCATTTTCTGGATCATTTCCCCTAAAAATGGACTTTCAGAATGCTACACATTTCCTTTTACTTTCCCCAAGCTGTGGTAAATATCCTTGTATGTGTCCCCCTGAAATCCCATCTTGTTACTACTATTGCTACCGCCTACATGCTTTTAGAGGTGTTTATTTTAGACAAAAGAAAAGATGACATCTTCATTCATGGTATAGGTAACATTGCAGGTTTTTTAATCTTGAAAAAGATTAAAATATTTGTGGAAAGGGTGATTTCATTGATGCTTCCAAAAAGAACCACTCAGTCAGGAAGAACTAGGTGAATTATCCTTTTCTGTTGATGAATTACATTTAATCAGTGGTAACATAAGTGTTACAGCATCACTAGTATGTTTATTCTGATTTTCTTCTTTTAGTGATTCTTTTGCTGTCATTGCCATGAAGTAGCGCATATAACAGCATATAATAATAGCATTGTAATTGTAAAAGGAAATACCAAGCTCTAGTTCAAGTTTAAAAGCACACTTTTGATGATATTATAACTAAGAACTATAACATAGAACTCAACATTAATAGAAAAATAAAACTTTGTAATGTTCTTGATATTACTACAGGAATAATATTAATAAAATGTTAATATGTGTAGAGTGCATGCTACATGCCAGACATTGTGTGAAGCATTCATTTAATTTTCACAAGAGTTAATAGGCATTAGTATTCCCATTTTTTAGATAAGAACCTAGGGAATTTGCATAGCTCAAGCCACACAGTTAATAAGTACTAAGACTGGCAAACTGCTTAAAATAAGGATACTAGTTTGTTTAACCTCTGATGCTGAGAATTGAGTGAATTAATCTCAGATTTAGACAAATTATTATTATTTGGCTCAGATACGACTTTTCTTTTATTATTTTACTTTCACCTGTCATTCCTGATCTCTTCTGTTCGTCTCACACAACAGAAACTCCACTGTGTTTGACTGTGTATTGCATGCTATTTTGTGTGTACATGTGTGCATCTTGTACACAGTATATAAAAGGATGAACTATACACAACCTGATGCATATATTTCTAGTGTATTACTTTAAACCTTTATATAAAATATGTATTCACTGCATTTTCTGGATCATTTCCCCTAAAAATGGACTTTCAGAATGCTACACATTTCCTTTTACTTTCCCCAAGCTGTGGTAAATATCCTTGTATGTGTCCCCCTGAAATCCCATCTTGTTACTACTATTGCTACCGCCTACATGCTTTTAGAGGTGTTTATTTTAGACAAAAGAAAAGATGACATCTTCATTCATGGTATAGGTAACATTGCAGGTTTTTTAATCTTGAAAAAGATTAAAATATTTGTGGAAAGGGTGATTTCATTGATGCTTCCAAAAAGAACCACTCAGTCAGGAAGAACTAGGTGAATTATCCTTTTCTGTTGATGAATTACATTTAATCAGTGGTAACATAAGTGTTACAGCATCACTAGTATGTTTATTCTGATTTTCTTCTTTTAGTGATTCTTTTGCTGTCATTGCCATGAAGTAGCGCATATAACAGCATATAATAATAGCATTGTAATTGTAAACAGTTTATCCATTATCCTAATGTTTGTTGAAGTCAGGATTTTCCTTACAGTCAAATAGGAACTTTGCTTTGCAAAAATTCATATTTGATCCTCATGCTCCTATAAGGAAATACACTTTGTACTCTAGGAGATTTGCAGAACACGTCGGACCCATTTTAAAGGAAGAAAACATGTAATATCGTTTTGGTTTTTGTGTTTTGAGCTTCTAATTTATTCATTCTCTCAACCAGTTGTCTTGACTAGGGTTACTGTGGCACCTTCATTATGGCATGGGAAACAGACTTAATTATGTTCTTTTAAACAGACAACAGTGGTACATCTTGAGATGCAGCATCTGGTACTCTCAGCCACCCCTCATTAGTGCTAGTCTGCGTTTGGTGGGGCTCTCTAGTTGTCCAAATATTTTTGTGTTACTATATAATCTTCTTTTAAAAAATATTTATTTATTTTTGACTGCACTGGGTCTTTGTTGCTATGCGAAGACTTTCTCTCACTGTGGCAAGTAGAAGCTATTCTGGTTGCTGTGCACAGGCTTGTCCTTGCCATGTTTCTCTTAGTGTGGTGCACAGATGCTGGGGCGGAGGCTTCAAGTAGTTGTGGCGCAGGGGCTTAGTTGCTCCGTGACTTGTGGATCTTCCTAGACCAAAGGTCTAAGCAGTGTCACCTGCATTGGCAGGCAGATTGTTAACCACTGGACCACCAGGCAAGTCCCACTTTTAGACAGTTTATATCAGAGAGTAATCAAACAACTTCACCAAAATTTGAAAAATATAAAAATCAGCCATAATGTTTCTACCAAAATTTGACTGTATTTGCTTTTGGTGTATTTTCCATGAATTCTCTTTTCCTATTGTTATAATACAGTTTATAACCATATATTGTATATAAGACTTATAGAACTTATGTTTCATTTAGCGTTTGTGTGGCATAAACAGTGTGGCATTTTCCACTTTGTCACTTTGCTTCATAATTACCATTTTTATTACCATTCTTATTATCTTCATTTTTATTCTCTTGAAGAGCACTATCCAATGGAAATATAATAAAAGCCATACAAACAATTTAAAATTTCCTAGTAATAGTATTAAGATAATAAAAAGAAACAAGTAAAATTAATGTTAATAATATATTTAACTTCAAATATCTAAAGTAATTATCATTTCAACACATATTCATACAGAATCATTAATTATATTTTTAACATTCTTTTTTCTTTGAAATTGGTGTCTTACATTTATAACACAATCAGCTCAGTCACTAAATTGTCAATAGTCCAAATGCAATGTAGCCGTACCAAAACAATAAAAATGCCTAACAAGAATGCTTTGCATTCCTTACATTTTGAAATTTAAAAGTGTAAATTAAAAATTTAGTTCCGGGCTTCCCTGGTGGTCCAGTGGGTAAAGACTCTGCCTTGCAGTGCAAGGGGTGCCGGTTCTATCCCTGGCCCAGGAAGATCCCACATGCCCCAGAGTGGTTGAACCGGTGTGTCCAATTACAAGCCAGCGCCCTGGAGTGCATGTGCCCAGAGCCAGTGCAATCTTCTTTTAAAAATATTTATTTATTTTTGACTGCACTGGGTCTTTGTTGCTATCAAGACTTTCTCTCACTGTGGCAAGTAGAAGCTATTCTGGTTGCTGTGCACAGGCTTGTCCTTGCCATGTTTCTCTTAGTGTGGTGCACAGATGCTGGGCGGAGGCTTCAAGTAGTTGTGGCGCAGGGGCTTAGTTGCTCCGTGACTTGTGGATCTTCCTAGACCAAAGGTCTAAGCAGTGTCACCTGCATTGGCAGGCAGATTGTTAACCACTGGACCACCAGGCAAGTCCCACTTTTAGACAGTTTATATCAGAGAGTAATCAAACAACTTCACCAAAATTTGAAAATATAAAAATCAGCCATAATGTTTCTACCAAAATTTGACTGTATTTGCTTTTGGTGTATTTTCCATGAATTCTCTTTTCCTATTGTTATAATACAGTTTATAACCATATATTGTATATAAGACTTATAGAACTTATGTTTCATTTAGCGTTTGTGTGGCATAAACAGTGTGGCATTTTCCACTTTGTCACTTTGCTTCATAATTACCATTTTTATTACCATTCTTATTATCTTCATTTTTATTCTCTTGAAGAGCACTATCCAATGGAAATATAATAAAAGCCATACAAACAATTTAAAATTTCCTAGTAATAGTATTAAGATAATAAAAAGAAACAAGTAAAATTAATGTTAATAATATATTTAACTTCAAATATCTAAAGTAATTATCATTTCAACACATATTCATACAGAATCATTAATTATATTTTTAACATTCTTTTTTCTTTGAAATTGGTGTCTTACATTTATAACACAATCAGCTCAGTCACTAAATTGTCAATAGTCCAAATGCAATGTAGCCGTACCAAAACAATAAAAATGCCTAACAAGAATGCTTTGCATTCCTTACATTTTGAAATTTAAAAGTGTAAATTAAAAATTTAGTTCCGGGCTTCCCTGGTGGTCCAGTGGGTAAAGACTCTGCCTTGCAGTGCAAGGGGTGCCGGTTCTATCCCTGGCCCAGGAAGATCCCACATGCCCCAGAGTGGTTGAACCGGTGTGTCCAATTACAAGCCAGCGCTCTGGAGTGCATGTGCCCAGAGCCAGTGCTCTGCTACAGGAGAGGCCACTGCAATGGGAGGCCCACACAGGCCAAAGAATAGAGACGGATGAAAATAAATAAATAAAAGACCAACAAAAAAAAGTGGCCAAAAAATTAAAAAAAAAAAAAAAATTCAGTTCCATAGTCACACTAACCACATTGCATGTGCTCATTATCTACATGTGGCTTCTAACCTTTAAATTAAAATTAAATAAAATTTGACATTCAGGTCTTCAGTTGCCAAAACCACATTCTGTATGATCATTAGCCAAATTTAGAATGGATATAAATACTGATTCTTACTTGATACTTATTCCTCTGTTTGTTTGTTGTTGTTTTTTTTTTTTTCACTTAGTCTCTTTTTTTTTTTTAATTCTTTATTTTATTTGGCCGGGGGGCAGGGAGTGGTGTTGGGGAGGAGGGGAGGCGGGTGGGCCATTTCTATTGGTCTTTCATTTATCTGTTTTCATCCATCTTTGTTCTTTGGCCCGTGTGGGCCTCCCATCTCAGTGGCCTCTGTTGTCGCAGAGCGCCGGCTCTGGGCGCATGCACTCCAGAGCTCCGGCTCGGTAATTGGACACATGGGTCCAGCCGCTCCGCGGCACGTGGGATCTTCCCAGGCCAAGGATCAAACCGGTGCCCCTTGCACTGCAAGGCAGTGTCCTTATCCACTGGACCAGCAGGGAAGCCAATTCCTGTATTATTGAATATTTATTATTATTATTTTTTTTCAAAGATTTATTTATTTATTTATTTTGGAGGATGGGGTGGGGAGGGAGGGGAGCAGGCGGGCCACTTCTATTGGTCTTTCATTTGTTCATTTTCATCCATCTTTGTTCTTTGGCTCCTGTGGGCCTCCCATCGCGGTGGCGTCTGTTGTCGCAGAGCACCGGCTCTGGGCACATGCATGCCCCAGAGCTCCGGCTCAGCAGTTGGACACATCAGTCCAGCCGCTCCGCGGCACGTGGGATCTTCCCAGGCCAGGGCTCGAACCGGCGCCCCTTGCACTGCAAGGCGGTGTCCTTACCCACTGGACCACCAGGGGAAGCCCTGAATATTTATTATTGTTCCCAAGTTTTAAGTCAAATATATATAGTATACTAATATGTTCCTAAATGAATATTTGCCATATTTTGGATTATTTATTTAGTGTAGACACTCAAAAGTAGAATTATTGCATCAAAGAGTATGAATTTTATAGTTCATTGTGTGTATTTTCAAATTGTTTTCTCGAAAAAGTGTTAGTTACACTTCCATCAGCAAGATTAATATAGTAATTTCAACAACATTTCTTCCTCAGTAAGTTACTACAATGTTTATTTTTATATTTTATTTATTTATTTTATTAGTTGAACTATAGTTGATTTACAATATTATATTAATTTCAGGTATACAACATACTGGCTGTTTTTTAATAGATTATACTTCATTTAAGTTGTTAGAAAATGATGGCTCCATTTCCCTGATCTACTATATATATATTTATTGCCTATTTATTTTACATATAGTAGGTTGTATCTCTTAATCCCATATCACCATCTTACCCCTTCCCACTTCTGGTAATCACAATTGTCTTTTTATATCTGTAAATTATTACATTCATAGGTAATAATAAAGAGTATCTGTCTTTCTCTGGCTTACTTCATTAAGTATAATACCCTTTTGGTCTTTCCACATTGTTGCAAGTGGCAGAGTTTCATTCCTGTTTATGGCTGAGTAATCTTCTTTATGCATTCATCCATTGATGGGCATTTAGGTCACTTTCAGCCTCTGAACTTTGGGGTGTGTTTATCTTTTAAAATTAGTTTTTTTTTTTCTTTGGATATATATTCAGTACTGGAATAGCAGGATATGGTAGTTCTATTTTTAATTTTTTGAGAAACATCCATTCTGTTTTCCACAGAGGCAGTACTAATTTCTATTCCTACCAACCATGTACAGTGATTCTTTTACTCCACATCTTTGCTAATATTTGTTATTAATGATAGCCTTTTGGACAGATGTGAGATGATACTTCATTGTGGGTATTCTTTTTCTTCTTTCTTTTTTTGTTTTTTTTCTTTTTGTTTATTTTATTTATTTATTTTTTCTCATTGTGGTTTTGATTTGCATTTCTCTAATGATATTTAGAGAGTGTTTTCATTATCTACTGGTCATCTATATATCTTCATTAGAAAAAAATGTCTATTCAGAGCTTCTGCCCACTTTTTAACAGAATTAGCTTATTTTTTCGATTTTTTTTTTTTTTTTGGGAATTGAGGTTAAATAACGTTTTGAACATTAACTCCTTCTTGTTCATACCATTTGCAAACTTCTCCCATTCAGTAGATTGTTTTCTCATTTTGTTGATGGTTTCCTTTGCTGTACAAAATCCTTTAAATTTAATTAAGTTTCTTTGTTTACTTTTGCCTTTATTTCCTTTGCTTTAGGAGACAGATCCCCTCAAAATTGCAGTGATTTGTGTCGAAGAGTGTTTCACCTTTGTTTCTTTTTTTAGAACTTTAATGGCATTCAGTCTTACATTTAGGTTTTAGGTCTTTAATGCACTTTGAGTTACATTTTATACATTTTGTATATGGTACTTGAGTATGTTCTAATTTCATTATTTTACATGTAGCTATCCAGAATACCCAGCACTACTCTTTTAAGAGACTGTCTTTTCTCCATTCTATATTCCTTCCTCCTTTCTCATAATTAAATATATTGCATGGGTTTCTTTAGGACTTTCTATTCCATTCTGTTGATTTAAGTGTGTCTTTCTGTGCCAGTGCCATACTCTTTTGATAACTGTAGCTTTGTAGTATAGTCTGAAGTCAGAGAACATGATTCCTCCAGCTCTCATATTCTTTCTCCAAACGGCTTTGCCAATTTGGGTATTTTGTAATTCCATGTTAATTTTAGGATTATTTTTTCTTCTTCTGTGGGAAATGCTTTGGGTTGTTTGTTAGAGATTGCAATGAATCTATAGATTGCTTTTAGGTATATGGATATTTTAATCAATTTAATTAATTCTTCTAATCTGTGAACACAGAATCTTTCCTTTTTTTTTTTTTTTTTTAAATTCCTTTTCATCAATGTTTTATTGCTTTTAGAGGTCTCTGACCTTCTGGGTTAAGTTTATTTCTAGGTATTTTATTTTTGATGTGATTTTAAATGAGCATTTTGTTTTCTTTTCTTTTTGTATTTTAAACATTTCAGTTACTTGCAATCCCCCATATTTAAACAATCCTGAGAAATCCTCCAAGTGGCTAAATGACAAATCTACATACTTGAAATTTCCAAGTTTTATGTCTGGCTGTGATTGGAAAAATAAAATAAAAAGATTCTTTGGCTCTGCCTTGGGCTTTCCCCATTCCTCCTCTCCTACCTTTTTGTTCTGCTTCAGTTTTCATTTTAGTAGATAAAACTGTCTCACTTCACCCTCAGTTCTGATTAATATTAGCCAGTCTCTGAGAATTAGAATCTACTTTGCTTTTCATTGATCCTAGGGCCAAAGACTAGCAGAGCTAACTGCTGTTGTTTTGACTGAAATCCCTAATTAGAAAATTACAAGATTTTTGTTGATTCTATAGAGTTTTTTTTTTAACTGTAGCTCTCTAAAGTATTGGCCTATTTTTGTTGCAAACCTGTTATTTGAAAAGAAAAAATTTTTATAATGCAAATGGTTTTATTTTTGGTGATACTATAGTCTGGAACATGTGGCCTTCTAGCAAAGGATATAAAGTTAGAAAGAAAAAGGTTGGTTGGCATCAGTTTTAATTCTTTGCACTGTAACAGAGTACAAATCTGAAATTGTTTAAATACTAAATATTTACTTAAAGAAAAACAAGAAACCATTCAAAAATGGGCTTAATTTAAATTGTGAATTTGCCTCAACTAAAAACTGATTTTTTGGTATGTTTTGTAAAATTAACAAAATGGAAGTTCTGCTGTCCACATCACAATACCCTTATGTTGCAATTTAAAATTAGACATACATACAACATACATTTGGAATGAGGCCAGATTTAAATTACAATCAGATGTATTTTAGCACAGATCAAATTTTCAGTCTGAAGTTGGTGAGAAGCCTAATTATTTGAGCAGGTTACTATTTATGTAGACCATTCTATGACTGTTTGTGGTTAATCCATAGCTGACAGAGTGCTAACCCCGGGCGGAGGCGGGTGTATTTCATGCTAAACAGTTTGGGGAGAAATAGAGGGAGGAGGGAGTTTTAAACTCTGCTCATTAAATGAAAGACTGAAAAGCAAGTACATATTACTATGGAGACAAGATGCTATATAAACTGTTCATTTTAATTCTCCAAGTGACAGAAATAGCAAAGCAGCTTGGATGCTCATAGTTTTCAAGTGACATAGTATTTGGTTACAAAACGAAGATGAAAAGATTAAATGATATTACCTAGAACGAAATGATGTTACCTTTCCCAACAGTAGAGAGGGCTAGAATTTTAAATGATGAGAAAATGTTATTTTGATAGGAGAACATGTTTATTACAATTTCATTAGCAATATTTTAGTAAGAGTTACAATATAAAATTCTCTCTAAGTACTTAAGAATTTTTAAGGAAAAGAGACCCTTCAAAAAGAGATCCGAGGGGCTTCCCCTGGTGGTCCAGTGGGTAAGGACACCGCCTTCAAGTGCCAGGGGCGCCGGTTCCTCCCTGGCCTGGGAAGATCCCACGTGCCGCGGAGCGGCTGGACTGATGTGTCCAATTACCGAGCCGGAGCTCTGGAGCGCATGCGCCCAGAGCCGGTGCTCTGCAGCGACAGACGCCACCGCGATGGGAGGCCCACAGGAGCCAAAGAACAAAGACGGATGAAAATAGAGAAATGAAAGACCAATATAAATGGCCCGCCCATCCCCCTGCCTCCCCACCCCACCCCCCCAAAAGATAAATAAATGAAATTTATTTTAAAAAAAAGAGAGAGAGACCCGAGGGGCTTCTTTGGTGGTCCAGTGGGTAAAGTGTCCGCCTTGAAGTGCAAGGGGCACCACTTTGATCCCTGGCCCTGGAAGATCCCATGAATTACAGGCCAGCACTCTGGAGCGCATGTGCCTAGAGCTGGTGCTCTGCAAGGAGAGAGGCCACTGCAATGGAGGCCCACATAGGCCAAAGAATAAAGTTGGATGAAAATAAAAAACCAATAAAAGAGGCCAAAATTTAAAAAATAAAAAAAAAATAGACCCTGGTACTTATGACTCCTGCCAGAAAATTAATTTTTTAATATTCAAGAATCTTGTTTTCTCTTTAAGCTTTTGGTATTTGCAAGAGAGAAGTAGTCTCTGAATTAACTTTTATAACTTAAGATAGCTCTTACTCTCTAAAATAATGGCACATATCAAGTATCCAGTACTCATATGATAAACTTTTCTCCTAATAAAATGCTGCTGTTTCCTGCTTTGCATTTTATAATTATGTTTTCAAGGTTTACATTATATATGCTTTTGTATTTTGTATGTTGTGTTGTTCAGACACTTAAGTCGAGTCAGACTCTTTGCAACCCCGTGGGCTGCAGTATGCCAGGCTTCCCTGTCACTGTTTACCAGAGTTTGTTCAGATTCATGTCCATTGAGTAGGTAGTGATGTCTAACCATTTCATCCTCTACCAGTCTCATCTCTCTATTGCCTTCATCTTTTCCAGTGAGTCAGCTCTTTACATACGGTGGCCAAACAATTGAAACTTCAGCTTCAGCATCAGTCCTTCCAATGAATATTCATAGTTAATTTCCTTTAGGATTGACTGATTTGATCTCCTTGCAGTCCAAGGAATTCTTAGTCTTCTGCAGCTTTACAATTCAAAAACATCAGTTCTTTGGTACTCAGCGTTTTTTTTGTTCAGACTCTCACATTGGTACATGAACTAGAAAAACCATAGCTTTGACTTACATGGACCTTTGTTGGCAGAGTGACATCTCTGCTTTTTCATATGCTATCTAGACTTACCATACTTTCCTTCCAAGGAGCAAGTGTCTTTTAACTTCAAGGCTGCAATTACCATCTACAGTGACTTAGGAGCCTAGGAAGGAAAATCTGTCACTTCTTCCATGTTTTTCCCTTTTACTTGCCATAAAGTGATGGGACCAGAAGCCATGATCTCTATGTTTTGAATGTTGAGTTTTTAGCCACCTATTTTCCTCTTCACTTTCTCCCATCAGAGTGATATCATTTGCTTATCTGAGGTTGTTGACATTTCTCCTGGTAATCTTGATTCCAGCTTGTTATTCATCTGTATTTTGTATAGATTTCTTTTATTCTCTGAGCATGACTCCGTGGAGATAGCATTTCTAATTTCTTCTCCTTTTTTATCTTTATCCAGGGTTTTTTTCTCACAGTTTCTCCAGAGTCAGTTTTAAAAGTGGCTCATCATGCTTCTGAAAACAACAGAATTTTCACTTTGAATCTGTCTGCACCATTTATTAGTCAGTTCTACAAGGAATCATTGATGAAGGTTATGCCGTATGTTGACATACTTTTTGGAAACGAGACGGTGAGTAATTTTTTTAATAAAAGTATCTTGTTTTTGTTTCTGTTTGTGTCTATGTTTATAAATATATAACTAAAAATTAAATATCTGCATAAATATACTTAAGAATTATACTGTAAAATGGCCTCAGTTTGGACCACTGTAACTGATTATTTTCAGTATTTCCTTCAGAATATACTAATTTCTTACAAAATAAATACTTTTAAAGGATTGGGTTACTCAGGTTTATAATTTACATATGGTAAAATTTACTCTTCTTATACATTTCTCTGAGCTTTTGCAAATACATAACTGTTATGTGACTTGTAAGCATGACAAGATAAAAAACATTTTCATCAACTTATCTGTCAAGCCTTTTCTGTCATCCTTATCCCTTGACATAACGACTAGTAATGTTTTCCTCTCAGTCAATTCAAAACATCAGTTCTTTGGTACTCAGCGTTTTTTGTTCAGACTCTCACATTGGTACATGAACTAGAAAACCATAGCTTTGACTTACATGGACCTTTGTTGGCAGAGTGACATCTCTGCTTTTTCATATGCTATCTAGACTTACCATACTTTCCTTCCAAGGAGCAAGTGTCTTTTAACTTCAAGGCTGCAATTACCATCTACAGTGACTTAGGAGCCTAGGAAGGAAAATCTGTCACTTCTTCCATGTTTTTCCCTTTTACTTGCCATAAAGTGATGGGACCAGAAGCCATGATCTCTATGTTTTGAATGTTGAGTTTTTAGCCACCTATTTCCCTCTTCACTTTCTCCCATCAGAGTGATATCATTTGCTTATCTGAGGTTGTTGACATTTCTCCTGGTAATCTTGATTCCAGCTTGTTATTCATCTGTATTTTGTATAGATTTCTTTTATTCTCTGAGCATGACTCCGTGGAGATAGCATTTCTAATTTCTTCTCCTTTTTTATCTTTATCCAGGGTTTTTTTCTCACAGTTTCTCCAGAGTCAGTTTTAAAAGTGGCTCATCATGCTTCTGAAAACAACAGAATTTTCACTTTGAATCTGTCTGCACCATTTATTAGTCAGTTCTACAAGGAATCATTGATGAAGGTTATGCCGTATGTTGACATACTTTTTGGAAACGAGACGGTGAGTAATTTTTTTAATAAAAGTATCTTGTTTTTGTTTCTGTTTGTGTCTATGTTTATAAATATATAACTAAAAATTAAATATCTGCATAAATATACTTAAGAATTATACTGTAAAATGGCCTCAGTTTGGACCACTGTAACTGATTATTTTCAGTATTTCCTTCAGAATATACTAATTTCTTACAAAATAAATACTTTTAAAGGATTGGGTTACTCAGGTTTATAATTTACATATGGTAAAATTTACTCTTCTTATACATTTCTCTGAGCTTTTGCAAATACATAACTGTTATGTGACTTGTAAGCATGACAAGATAAAAAACATTTTCATCAACTTATCTGTCAAGCCTTTTCTGTCATCCTTATCCCTTGACATAAACTGGTTTCTGACTAGTAATGTTTTCCTCTGAAATTTTCATGGATTAAGGTAAAGGATATCTAGCTAAATTAAATGTTTTATGAAGTTAAGTACCTCTTCAAAGTCTGAATCAGTTTAATTTTTAAAATTATTACTATATGATGGTATAATTTATATTAAGTGTGTTTTTAATAATATATTTTTTGCTAATATTTGTATATTATATTTGAAAATTATAAAGTGAATTTTGCTTAAATTTTGCAGCTTTTTTTAACTAATAATATAATTTATTTCATTCTGAATTAGCAGAAAATTAATTTTTTCCCTTATTTAATATTCATACCTTCCACCTTACCTGTAGATTGTAAAATATCATAAAATATCTGTGAACTATAAAAATCCTTGAAATAGAAAAAAAGAAAGACTTTCACTATATCTTCTTTTGGCCTGAGCAGTATCACTTAACTTTCATAAAGTGTGAAATGAAATCATTATATTAATTACCTCAGAAGTCCATTCTGATTCAGATTCTATGGTTCTAGCATACTTTGATTATTCACTAGTTTATATCTAAGTAAGATGACTATGTTGTCTGCCTAGAGTAACACAAAATTTGATCTGAAAGTAATTTGTGGGATATTGGTGTAGAAATCATATGGTGTGAATATCTCCAAAGGCTCTTTAAGCAGTTGAAGGAAATAATATATTCTTAATGATTCATAATTAAGTGGGAGTGAATAGTGGGAGGAAATAGTGGTAAAAAGCTTGATTTCCACTAGGTATCTGCTTATGGTCTCATTTGACTGAAGTCTGTGATTTAGATTTTCTGTATTGTCAATTTATTTTTTGCTAATCACCAACTCAATGGACATGAGTTTCAGCAAACTCTGGGAAATAGTGAAGGACAGGGAAACCTGGCAGTTCATAGGGTCGCAGAGAGTCGGACATTACTGACCAACTGAACAACAACAAATTTTATTTTCTAGGTAAAGGAAGATGTTAAGAAAAATGCTATTCTAGGCTCTTTAAATGCCATTAAAGAATTGGTCATTAGTGTTTTAGCTGAGAATGCTTGGGAAAAATTGACTGTTAAATCCAGAGTCCCTTACAGTCAGAAACAGTAGAATGGCAATAAGAAAAAAAAAAAACTTTAACACTTTAAAAAAAGAAAAATATCATTCCAAAGGGTAAGATTTGGAAAGTAAAGAAAACTTGAGAGGACTGAATACAAAATTCAGTTCTCTCAAATACCTTGGTACTGCTTAGTCACTTCAGTCATGTCTGACTCTGTGTGACCCCATGTACTGCAGCCCATTAGGGTCCTCCCTCCATTGAATTCTCCAGGCAAGAATACTGGAAGGGCCATGCCCTTGTCCAGGGGGATCTTTCCAATCAATGAATGGAACCCAGGTCTCCTACATTGGAGGCAGATTCCTCACCACTAAGGCATCATGGAAGACCCATATATAAATATTTGAGATCCCATGGACTGTAGTTCGCCAGGCTTCTCCATACATGGAATTTTCCAGGCAATAATATTGGAGTGGGTTGCCATTTCCTTCTCCACAAATGACCTTAATTAAAAAGAAAATGAAGAGAAACCTTAACAAAAATAATAAGCATTGGATAAGACACAGAAAATTTGCATTTGTAAAATATATATTAAAAAGATTTAAAGCATTTACAGAATGAGGGAACAGTGCTAAAAGTTTGGCAGAGACATAGGAGAGTAGAAAATAATAGAGGCCCAAGAATAATTAGGTTTGCAGAAAATGCTGATAATATCAAAATGGTCTTTATTGTTTTTAAAAAACTCCAGAAGTACAGTCAACAGAAAAAGTAATTGGACTTCATTAAAGTTAAAAAACTCTTTTGCATCAAAGGACACTATCAGGAAAACAAAATATAATCCATGGAAGAAAGAAAATATTTGCAAATAAATATATCTGATAAGGGATTAATGTCCAGTATATCTCAACAACTCAGATACATCTCAACACACACACAAACAAAACTACAATTTAAAAATAATCAAAAATCTTAAACATTTCTTCAAAGAAGATATACAAATGACCAATAAGCACATGGGGATCTCTCACCATCAATAGTCATTAGACAAATGCATATGAAACCAAAATGAGATATTACTAGTCTCTCTTTTTGTCTGACTGTTGTCAAAAAATGCAAAATAACAGATATTGCCAAGGATTGTGGAGAAATAGAAACCCTTGCGTATAGCTGTTGGTAATGTAAAATGGTACAGGTACTGTGAAAATAATCTGGTAATCCTTGAAAAATTAAATAGGGAATTATCAAATTACCAAATAATCCAGCAATTCCTCTTCTAAGTATAACCAAAAAAAAACAAAAAAACTTCAAAGCAGGAATTCTAATGTTTTTGCACCAATGTTTAGCAGCATTGTTCACAATAGCCACAAGTTGGAAGCAAACCAGATGTTTTTCAACAGATGAATAGATAAATAAAATTCGGTATATACATACAGTGGAATATTATTCAGCCTTTAAATGGAATGAATTCTGATACATGGTAAAATATGAATGAACCTTGAAAACATTATGTTAAGTGAAATAAGCCAGATACACGCAGACACATATCGACTTTTCCCAGAAGGATTCCTCTGAAATGAAGTATTTAAAATAGAAAAATTCATAGAGAAAGACAGCAAGGGGCTTCCCTGGTGGTCCAGTGGGTAGGGACACCACCTTGCAGTGCCAGGGGCGCCGGTTCGATCCCTGGCCTGGGAGGATCCCACATGCCACGGAGCGGCCGGACCGATGTGTCCAATTACCGAGCTCTGGAGCGCATGTGCCCAGAGCCAGTGCTCTGCGACAACAGAGGCCACAGCGATGGGAGGCCCACAGGAGCCAAAGAACAAAGACGGATGAAAATAGATAAATGAAAGACCAATAGAAGTGGCCCGCCCGCTCCCCTCCCTCCCCACCGCCCCCCCATAAATAAAATAAATAAATAAATAAAAAGAAAGACAGCAAGACAGAGATTGCCAGGCACTGAGAGGAAAGGGAATTGGGAGTTATTATTCAGTGAGCACAAAGCTTCTATTTGGGATGAGAAAAACTTCTGAAATGGATAGTGGTTATGATTGCACAAGATTGTGAATATAATGTCAATTAACCTAACACTTAAAATGATATACAAATGACCAATAAGCACATGGGGATCTCTCACCATCAATAGTCATTAGACAAATGCATATGAAACCAAAATGAGATATTACTAGTCTCTCTTTTTGTCTGACTGTTGTCAAAAAATGCAAAATAACAGATATTGCCAAGGATTGTGGAGAAATAGAAACCCTTGCGTATAGCTGTTGGTAATGTAAAATGGTACAGGTACTGTGAAAATAATCTGGTAATCCTTGAAAAATTAAATAGGGAATTATCAAATTACCAAATAATCCAGCAATTCCTCTTCTAAGTATAACCAAAAAAAAACAAAAAAACTTCAAAGCAGGAATTCTAATGTTTTTGCACCAATGTTTAGCAGCATTGTTCACAATAGCCACAAGTTGGAAGCAAACCAGATGTTTTTCAACAGATGAATAGATAAATAAAATTCGGTATATACATACAGTGGAATATTATTCAGCCTTTAAATGGAATGAATTCTGATACATGGTAAAATATGAATGAACCTTGAAAACATTATGTTAAGTGAAATAAGCCAGATACACGCAGACACATATCGACTTTTCCCAGAAGGATTCCTCTGAAATGAAGTATTTAAAATAGAAAAATTCATAGAGAAAGACAGCAAGAGGCTTCCCTGGTGGTCCAGTGGGTAGGGACACCACCTTGCAGTGCCAGGGGCGCCGGTTCGATCCCTGGCCTGGGAGGATCCCACATGCCACGGAGCGGCCGGACCGATGTGTCCAATTACCGAGCTCTGGAGTGCATGTGCCCAGAGCCAGTGCTCTGCGACAACAGAGGCCACAGCGATGGGAGGCCCACAGGAGCCAAAGAACAAAGACGGATGAAAATAGATAAATGAAAGACCAATAGAAGTGGCCCGCCCGCTCCCCTCCCTCCCCACCGCCCCCCCATAAATAAAATAAATAAATAAATAAAAAGAAAGACAGCAAGACAGAGATTGCCAGGCACTGAGAGGAAAGGGGAATTGGGAGTTATTATTCAGTGAGCACAAAGCTTCTATTTGGGATGAGAAAAAACTTCTGGAAATGGATAGTGGTTATGATTGCACAAGATTGTGAATATAATGTCAATTAACCTAACACTTAAAATGATTAAAATAGTAAAATTTTACCTATATACATTTTATCATAGTTTTAAAAATTGCTTCTATAATAGGTAGGCTTTAAGTTTGACCAGAACTTTGTATAATTTACTAGACAAATTATTTTTACTTACCTAGAAAAGGAAGTAGTAAAATTATAAGCTGCTACATTGCTCCAAAAGGGCTTTCCTGGTGATTCAATGCTAAAGAATCCATATGCAGTGCAGGAGATGCAGGTTCAGTCCCTTGATCCGGAAGATGTCCCATGGTACTTGATAATACACATGCAGAACAGTGATGGAGAAACATAGAAAACAGACCTATGGACATTGAGGGGAGGGAAGAGTGAGTGAGAAGTTTGGAAAGAGTAGCATGGAAACCTACATTATCATATGTAAAAGAGATAACCATTGTGAATGCACTGTGGAGCTAAGGGATCTTACATGAGGGCTAGGCAACAACCTGGAGGGGCGAGTTGGGGGGAGTGGGTAAGGGGCTCAGGTGGGAGTGATCAAAGATATCTCTGTCGTGGTTTTGGAATTATATAGAGCTGTAAACAACAGAACTATGTAAAAGCAATATAAAAATTTTAAAAAGAAGCTGTAGTACATATATGCAATGGAATATTACTCAGCCCTAAAAAAGGAATACGTTTGAGTCAGTTCTAATGAGGTGGATGAACCTAGAGGCTATTATACAGAGTCAGAAAGAGAAGGCTAAATATCATATACTAACACATACATATGAAATCTAGAAAGATGGTACTAATGAATTTATTTGCAGGGCAGCAATGGAAAAACAGAAAGAACAGACTTATGGACATGGGGGTGGGGAAAGAAGGAGAGAGTGAAATGTATGGAGAAAATTACATGGATACTTACGTTGTCATATGTAAAATAGGTAGACAGTGGAAATGTTCTGTTTGACCCAGGGAACTCAGAGTCTCAGTAACAACCCAGAGGGGTAGGATTGGGAGGGAGATTCTCCTGATTTATGTTGGTGTTTGGCACAAAACAACAAAATTCTGTAAAGCAATTATCCTTCAATTAAAAAAGCAAATTAAATTAATGTGGAAAAACATTGGAATGAATAGTCACAGCAAGTTTGAAAGCAAAATCAGAGGACATCAATGCATGGTGTCAGGACTTACAAAGCTGCAGTAGTCAATACGGTGTGTCACTGGCCTAAAGATCGGCCAGTATCCCAGCACCAGTTATTGAAGAGATTATCTTTTTTTCATTGTGTATCTTGTCTCCTTTGTAAAAAATAAGGTACCCATAGGAGCATGGGCTTTCAATCCTGTTCCACTGGCCTGTCTTTCTGTTTTTGTGCCCGTACTACACTGTCTTGATGACTGTGGCTTTGTGATATAGTATGAAGTCAGAAAGGTTGATTTCTCTAGCTCCATTCCTCTTTCTCAAGATTGCTTTGACTATTTAGGGTCTTTTGTATTTCAGTATGAGTTGCAAAATTTTTTGTTATTGTTCTATGAAAAATGCCATTGATAATTTGATAAGGATGGCATTGAATCTGTAGATTGCTTTTGGTAGTATTGTCATTTTCACAATACTGATTCTTCCAACCCAGGGAACATGGAATATCTCTCCATTTGTTTATGTCATCTTTGATTTCTTTCATCAGTGTCTAATAGTTTTCTGTGTGCCATTCTTTCGTCTCCTTGGGTAGGTTTATTCCTAGGTATATTATTCTCTATTGCAGTGGTAATGGCAATGATTCCTTAATTTATTTTTTTATTTTTCATTATTAGAGTGTAGGAATGCATGTGATATCTGTGTATTGATTTTTGTATCACATGACTTTACTGAATTCACTAATTAGCTCTAGTGATTTTCTGATGTTACCTTTAAGTTGTTCTATGTATAGTATCACATGCTATGCGAACAGTGAGAGTTTTACTTCTTCTTTTCCAATCTGGATTCCTTTTATTTCTTTTTCTTCTCTGATTGCTGTGGCTAGGCCTTCCAAAACTATGTTGACTTATAGTGGTGAAAGTGGGTGCCTTTGACTCGTTCCTGATCTTAAAGGAAATGCTTTCAGTTTTTGACCATTAAGAATAATGTTTGCTGTGAATTTATCATATATTGCCTTTATTATGTTAAGGTAGGTTCCTCCTCTGCCCATTTATGGAGAGTTTTTATTATAAATGAGTGCTGAATTTTGTTGAAAACTTTTTTTTCATCTATTGGGATTACCATGTGGTTTTTCTATGGACAGCTACATGTACAACAGTGAAATTAGAACACTTCCTAACACTATGCACAAAGATAAACTCAAAGTGGATTAAAGACCTAAATGTAAGACCAAAAACTATAAAACTCTTGGAGGAAAGCAGAGGCAAAATACACCATGACTGATCTAACTCCTAGAGTAATGGAAATAAAAATAAACAAGTGGGACCTAATTAAACTTAAATGCTTTTGCACAGCAAAGGAAACTAGAAACAAGATGAAAAGACAACCCTCAGAATGGGAGTAAATAATAGCAAATGAAACAACTGACAAAGGATTAATATATTAGCTAAATATATAAGCAGCTTACGCAAATCAATGCCAGGAAAACAAACAGGCCAATCAAGAAGTAGGCAGAAGACCTAAACAAGCATTTCTCCAAAGAAGACATGTAGATAGCTAATAAACACATGAAAAGATGCTCAATATTGCTCATTTTTAGAGAAATACAAATCAAAACTACAACTAGATATCACCTCACATGGGCCAGAATTTCTACCATTGAACAATCTAGAAACAATAAATGCTAGAGAGGATGTGGAAAAATGAGAACCCTCTTGCACTGTTGCTGGAAATGTAAATTGATATGTACAGTATGGAGATTCCTTAAAAAACTAGGAATAAAACTACCATTGTACCCAGCAACCCCACTACTATGCATATACCTTGAGAAAACAATAATTGAAAAAAGACACATGTACCACAGTGTTCACTGCCGCACTGTTAACAGTAGCTGAGACATGGAAGTAACCTACATGTCCATCAATAGATGAATGGATGAGGAAGCTGTGGTACACACATATGTATGTGTATGTGTATATATTTGTGTCCATAATGGTATATTACTAAGCCATTAACAAAAGAACTCATTCTCTAATGAGGTGAATGAACCTAGAGTTTATTATACAGTGATGTGAGTTAGAAAGAGAAAACAAATATCATATATTAATACATATATATGGCATGCATAAGATAGTACTGATGAATCTATTGCAGAGCATCAGTGGAGACATAGACAAACAGACTTGTGGACATGGGAGAGGGTAGCAGAGGGTATGGTGAATGGAGAGAGTAGCATGGAAACAGTCACAGTACGATATGTAAAACTGATAGCTAATGGGAATGTGCTGTATGACTCAGGGATCTCAAACCCATGCTCTGTGACAAGCTAAAAGGGTGGGACGGTGTGGGAGGTCAGTTCAAGAGGGAGAGGACGTATGTATACCCCTGGGTGATGCATGTTGATCTATGGAAGAAACCAAAACAATACTTTAAAAAACTTATCTTTCAATAAAAAATAATAAAAAAAAAAATCAATGGGGCTTCCATGGTGGTCCAGTGGGTAAAGAGTCCACCTTGCAGTGCAGGGGGCACCGTTCGTCCCTGGCCCAGGAAGATCCCACATGCCCAGGAGTGGCTGGGCTGGTGTAACCAATTACAAGCCAGCGCTCTGGAGCACTTGTGCCCAGAGCATATGCTCTGCAAGGAGAGAAGCCACTGTGATCGGAGGCCCACACATGCCGAGGAGTAAACCTGGATGAAAAATAAATGAAAAGTTAGAGGCGAAAAAAAAGAAAACAGCAAAAATATTAAAAAAAAAAAAAAAACAGTGGATCAAAATAAATATTCCTTGATAAAAATCCTTAAAAAAATACAGATAGATCGATCCATGGAACAGAAGAGATAGTATAGAAATAGACCAACAAGTGATTATTTTCAAAATCTGAGCAGCCATTCTTAGAGAATAGTCTTCTTAACAAATTATGCTATAGCACTTGAATATCCATATCCAAAAAAGCAGGCTTCAATTCATATAAAATACAACTGAATACACAGCATGCAGTGTCTCTTCAAGTGTTCAGCTTCAAAAAGTTTGACCATATCACATACTGCATGAACTACTAGAACTGTCAGATACTGCTGGTGAGAATGCAAAGTGGTACAATTACCTTGAAAAATAGTCTTCAGGTTTCTTACAAAGTTATACATACACCCATCATTTGACCTAGCTGTATTATTCTTTCCTATATTCACCTAGAAGTGAGAGTATATGTGCATATACACATATTACAGAATTTTTATTTGTGATATCCAAAGTCTGGAAGTAACTCAGTAACTCATCATCGGCTGACTAGATAAACAATTTGTGATATATCCATACACTAGAATACTACTCTGCAAAAGAAATGAAGCACTCGTACACGTACCAGCACAGATGAATCTCCAAATATTTATGCTGAGTGAAAGATGAGCTGCCAGACAGAAAGTACATTCTGTATGACTCCATTTAAATTAAATTGTAGAAAATTCAAAATATGAAGGTTCATAGTTGCTTGGGAAGCAGTGATTACAAATGGACATGATGAATTAGTTCCTTATCCTGTGGTTTGAGGACTATATGCATGTGTCAAAACATTATCTAATTAGATACTTTCATTTGTGCAGATTATTATATGTGAATTATACCTTGTAAAGCTGTTTTTAAAAAATACATACTGTCATTTCATTTATATAAGTTTAAATGGGGAAAAGTGATCTTCAGTTGTTCAAATAAGAAGCTCTAAAGAACCAGTGTTAAAATGAAGCCAAGAAATAAGTGAGGGAAATTCAAGTACTCCCTCCTAAAAAATGAACTGCCAACTTTTGGGCCCGAGGAGGTGGGGAATGGGAGGGGGCGATTCACCATGTATCAAATTTGTTATTTCTGTGAAAGATCCCTTATGTTTCAAGGACAGTATCAAGTCAAAGGAGGGGTATAGGGCTTCCCCTGGTGGTCCAGTGGGTAAGGACACCGCCTTGCAGTTCAAGGGGCGCCGGTTCGATCCCTGACCTGGGAAGATCCCACATGCCGCGGAGCGGCTGTACCGATGTGTCCAATCACCGAGCCGGAGCTCTGGAGCGCATGCGCCCAGAGCCAGTGCTCTGCAACGACAGACGCCACCGCGATGGGAGGCCCACAGGAGCCAAAGAACAATGACAGATGAAAATGGAGAAATGAAAGACCAATAGAAGTGGCCCGCCCACTCCCCTCCCTCCCCAACCCCCGCCCCAAAAAATAAATAAATAGGAAAAAAAAAAAAAAAGGAGGTGTATATTTATAGTCCTGACTTTTAATTTTGACAGATTATTTTAAGTGATCATACTTTATCATTAAATAGTACTTTAAAGTTACATTGGGTATCCACAAAAATCATCATTTGATCTACACAGCAATTCTGTGGCTGGTTTTCTAATGCACGTGAAGTTTCAGCTTGATTCATAGAAAGTACCATTGACCTCTGAAAAACACAGTGCATTAGGGATGCCAACTCTAAAGGCAGTAACAGTTCTGCTTATAATTTATTGTCAGCTCCAGGCACTCATGGTTCCACTGAACCAAAAGTTACAGACAGAGGCAGACTGAATAGTGCTCTAGTATTTACTATTAAAAAAAAGAAAAAAAAATCTGGACTTCCCTGGTGGTCCAGTGGGTAAAGAGTCCGCTTTGTAGTGCAGGGGTACCAGTTCGATTCCTGGCCTGGGAAGGTCCCACGTGCCGTGGAGTGGCTGGGCGATGTGTCCAATTATGAGCCAACACTCTGGAGCACATGCGCCCAGAGCCAGTGCTCTGCAGCGAGAGAGGCCACTGCAATGGGAGGCTCATACAGGCCAAAGAATAAAGATGGATGAAAATAAATAAATAAATAACAATAAAAGAGGCCAAAATTTAAAAGAAAAAAAAAAAAATCTGCCTGTGAGTGGAACCCCACACAGTTCAAACTGGTGGTGTTCAAGGTCAACTGTACTGAGTTTTTATTAGGTGCTGTTGTTTTGTTCTTAGGAGTAATGATATCCAGGTTTAACTTTCTTGAATAACATGCACTCTCCATTCCCTTCTTAAAATATGATAAGTAGTGCCAAGTGAATAAGGAAATACTATTAAGCTATTAGGCTATTTTGTGATACACCAACTTATTTCCCTTCCTGTAAATTGGTTTTCCAACCACGAGTCAATTTATTTGTCCTAAGACTTTTTTATGCAATTTTTATTCATTATGTAATTATTTGATGATTATGCAATCTGATAAAATGTGGGTGCAAATAGAATGAGAATTAGTTTAATGAATTAAGTTTGGATACAAAATTCAATAAAGACAAATTGCTTTAAAAAATTATTCTTGAAGACTTCCTTGGTGGTCCAGTGGTTAAGAATCCACCTGCCAATGTTTGATTCTTGGTCCAGGAAGATTCCACACATCATGGGGAAATTAAGCCCATGTGCCACAACTGCTGATCTTACTTGCTGCAACTACTGAAGCCCATGTGCCACCAAAGCTAAGTTAATTAATTTTTTAAAAAACTTGTTGAATTAGGTGTGGGCATGCAAATTTTGAAAGACTAAGGGAAGAAGAACCTGTAAATACCTGCACTCACGGGTGCTTCATATAAGTCTTCAGGTTTTGGTCCTGCTTTAAAGAAACTGAAAGTGGAATTCATAAACTATGAATTATGAATCTGATTCTGTAAGATAGGCTCTAGGGTATCAGTCAGCATACACACACTGAAAGTCTTAACCCTACTTTAAATACTAGCAAATGATTTATCCTTATATATTAATGAAATGTTTATAGACTTTTTAAATTAAAATTTTTTAATTTAATCAATTTGCTGATTTATTTGCCAGCTACTTATCCTTCCCTTTCCTGATATGTATAGTGAATGGTTTAGGTAGAAACACTAAATGACCTTTTTAATTTTTTCTATTTATAAAATTTTATTTTCAAAAATTGTGGATTCATTTTCTAATGAATCTAACATCCTGATATTCAGTAACCCTGGCTAACTTTGCTATAAGTCAGGGACATTAACTTTTGACAGTCTTTTTCATTGTTAACAGACTCGATAACCTTATGTATGAACTAGATTTTTCCCCTTCTCCCACCTCTACTATTTCTTTTCTCTGTTTGCTTTGCCCTGGGAAAAGAATACTCTTCTTGAAGGAATATCTGAAAATATTTGGTTGAGCTTATTCTGAAATATAATAGAAGTGTTCACAAAAATACCAATGCTCCATTAATATGATAAAAAGAAAAAATAAAGTATTGATAGATGTGACTTTTTTTCTTTATTCTATCATGGTAAAAAATATGTAACAAATTTACTATCCTTGAGTGTATAATTCATTGACAGTGTTGTACAACCATCACCACTGTCCACTCACGGAATTTTTTCATTTTTCCTAAAAAGTAGCTTTGTACTCATTAGGCAGTAACAATGCCAGCCAAACACAATTCTGCTGTCTTTATGAATTTGATGACTCCAGGTACTTCAAAAAATGGATCGTTCAATAGTTGTCTGTTTGGCTTATTTTATTTAACATAATATTTTCAAAGTTCATCCATGCTATAGCATGTATCATAGTTTCCCCTTTGTCTGTCTATCCATCTGTTTCCCACCAGCAATGCACAGGGTTCTTACTTCTCTACAACCTTGCTAACACTTGTTATTTCCTTTTTTTTTTTTTTC
Source organism: Tragulus kanchil (assembly GCA_022376925.1). Classification (NCBI taxonomy): domain Eukaryota; kingdom Metazoa; phylum Chordata; class Mammalia; order Artiodactyla; family Tragulidae; genus Tragulus; species Tragulus kanchil. The sequence continues at coordinate 50,409,975 of JAIOJX010000005.1, forward strand.
ATTTGGCACTAGCTTCCTATGGGTGTAATGTAGCATCTCATTATCTCATTTTGATTTTGATTTGTGTGATTTACTTTTAAATGAAATTCAGAAATGCATAGTGATAAATTTCTATGGTACCTCAATTAAAAATCTTGGTAACCTGTTAAATTGCATTTTGTACTTACCGGCTACACATCTGAATTTATTGGTTGCTCTTACTAAGGTAGTTTTACTATATACATTATTTAAATGTTTGTGTTTTGTTTCTGACATCAATGTTTAAACCATTTGCGTTCAGCCACAACCATTTGTTACCTACTTATCCTCCTTCTTATTAAGGAATTGTAGAAACACAAATACTTTTAATAATTTTTTGTGGATTCATTTTCTAATGAATCTAACATCCTGATATTCAGTAACCCTGGCTAACTTCGCTATAAGTCAGGGACATTAACTTTTGACAGTCTTTTTCATTGTTAACAGACTCGATAACCTTATGTATGAACTAGATTTTTCCCCTTCTCCCACCTCTACTATTTCTTTTCTCTGTTTGCTTTGCCCTGGGAAAAGAATACTCTTCTTGAAGGAATATCTGAAAATATTTGGTTGAGCTTATTCTGAAATATAATAGAAGTGTTCACAAAAATACCAATGCTCCATTAATATGATAAAAAGAAAAAATAAAGTATTGATAGATGTGACTTTTTTCTTTATTCTATCATGGTAAAAATATGTAACAAATTTACTATCCTTGAGTGTATAATTCATTGACAGTGTTGTACAACCATCACCACTGTCCACTCACGGAATTTTTTCATTTTTCCTAAAAAGTAGCTTTGTACTCATTAGGCAGTAACAATGCCAGCCAAACACAATTCTGCTGTCTTTATGAATTTGATGACTCCAGGTACTTCAAAAAATGGATCGTTCAATAGTTGTCTGTTTGGCTTATTTTATTTAACATAATATTTTCAAAGTTCATCCATGCTATAGCATGTATCATAGTTTCCCCTTTGTCTGTCTATCCATCTGTTTCCCACCAGCAATGCACAGGGTTCTTACTTCTCTACAACCTTGCTAACACTTGTTATTTCCTTTTTTTTTTTTTTCATTTGGCACTAGCTTCCTATGGGTGTAATGTAGCATCTCATTATCTCATTTTGATTTTGATTTGTGTGATTTACTTTTAAATGAAATTCAGAAATGCATAGTGATAAATTTCTATGGTACCTCAATTAAAAATCTTGGTAACCTGTTAAATTGCATTTTGTACTTACCGGCTACACATCTGAATTTATTGGTTGCTCTTACTAAGGTAGTTTTACTATATACATTATTTAAATGTTTGTGTTTTGTTTCTGACATCAATGTTTAAACCATTTGCGTTCAGCCACAACCATTTGTTACCTAGAGTCACATGTCATCAGCTTAATGAAGGATACTCTACATGCAAGTAATTATATTCATTGATGCCTGGTAATGCAGTCTGCTTTGTATTCGTTATCTAACAGTACATGACTAAAGAATTTTATTTTTCTTCTTGTTTTTCATTTTTATTAAATTAAGAAGTTTTGTTTAATAGTGTCATCTTGTAAATGGTTCTTAAGAATAATACCTTTCAGGTCTCCATAATCATTAGATAATTAACCTGCCAGGATTAAGTACCCTCAACTTTGCTTTAGGATACTTAACGCTCAAATAAGGTCAATTATCTCATGATAATAACTTCTTTGTCAAGAGTTACCACTTAATTCCACAGCGAAACGTCACATTTCTGATACAACGTACTTTAAGATAAGAGTTTAAATAATGAAGTACAGGTTGAAAACTGGGCCGAAGAATTCCATTTAATTATTTCATACATATTGAGAATGCTGAGTTTTAGGTAAAACTCCTCCTCATAGACTTAGTGTCTTGAATCCCACAGATGACTTCTGTTTATAAAGATTATGTGTTACTCTCTTCCACCACCCTTTGGCTGGCAGCATTCCCACATTATACATTTTCTTGCAGGGAAATCCATTTTAAACCTATTGATCCTACAGAGACTTCAGTATATTAAAAATCTCTAGTACAGGGCTTCCCCTGGTGGTCCAGTGGGTAAGGACACCGCCTTGCAGTGCAAGGGGCGCCGGTTCGAGCCCTGACCTGGGAAGATCCCACGTGCCTTGGAGCAGCTGGACTGATGTGTCCAATTACCGAGCCGGAGCTCTGGAGCGCATGCGCCCAGAGCCGGTGCTCTGCGACGACAGACGCCACCGCGATGGGAGGTCCACAGGGGCCAAAGAACAAAGACGGATGAAAATAGAGAAATGAAAGACCAATAGAAGTGGCCCGCCCACTCCCCTCCCTCCGCAACCCGACCCCCGCCCAAAATAAATAAATCTTTAAAAAAAAAAAAAAATCTCTAGTACAGACTAAGAAAATTAAAATTACTGTCTTTCCTAAGTGACGATTTAACTGTTTTTAAAAATATTTTATCAATCAGTGAATTATAAAACAATAAAATTCTGCAGTTTTTTTCTTGCTGTTCTTTTTACTGTGGCTTACTAGCTCTTAAATCATATTAGGGCAGTGATTTACAGTCAAAAATAAGAATGCTACTTGATGCATCAGGGCATTCTGAAAGAAAGATAAAATTGGTTTCAATTATTTGAATCTACATTTTCTAAACCTGAATAATGGCTGTATGTCCATATAAGTAAATCCTGATCATCTTTTTACTAAACTGAGTGAAATAAGCTAACTTTTCTTTTATGTATTTTGCTAGGAGAGGAAGGGGACCTTTATTAATATTTACTGTTTATGCCATTAAATCCTTCTTAATCTTTTAATGGGCTTCCCTGGTGGCTCTCTGGTAAAAAAAATCCACCTACCAATGCAGGAGACATGGGTTTGATCCCTGGGCTGGGAAGATCTCCTGAACGAGGAAATGGCCAGCCACTTCAGTATTCTTTCCTAGGAAATCCCACGGACAAGAGAAGCCTGGTGGACTGTGATCCATGGGTTCACAAATGGCTTAATGACTAAACAATAACAATCTTTCTAAAAGCCATTGATTCATTTTAAAAATTACATTAGAATAATTAATAATTGAAAAACAGTAATAGTTTCATTTGTAAATAACTTTTGGTAACCTCTTATCTGAAGTATTCTGTCAGTGTCTATACAAAGATGTCATTTGCTATTTCAATATGAAAATCTATGTAAAGTTTAAATTATGTGCACCGAATATAATAAGTGCTATACGTGCATACACCTTCACCCACATCATCTCTGTTTGGTTAGAAGACTTTCTTTTCTTTATGAAGGTATGGTTTTTGATTTTGAGGAGAACGTCCTTTCTCTCTCAGGTTTGTGCACGTTTTATCCTCAAAGAATTCCTTCTTTAATTCTTATGTCTTTTTGTCTAATCTGATTCCTTAAGATACATGATTTCCAAACATTTTCAGAGAGCCAGGTTGTCACCAGATCCGTATTCTGACAATATAAGAGATGATCTTTTATTTCCTCATATTAAGGTATTTCCAGCATGAATGTGGGGAATAAGGCTGCATCTAAAATGGTAATCCTACCCTTTTAAGTATACAAAAGTGCCTAGCTTCTTCCCAGGAAAGATGGAAGTCACCTTCCTGAGACTGTTCATGTAAGTCCTTCCATTCCTCTCTCTTTTCAGTCAGTATAAGCAAAGAAAGTAAGAGGAGCCTACAATACAGACAAAATCTAAGATTGGTATAAGATCAGTCCAGGAAAGTAGGAAATGGTGTTTCAGAGAAGCTTTGTAACCCCTTCAAAAAAATTAAAACTTACAGCACTCGTAAAAAATTCTACATTTTCTGGGCTTCCCCTGGTGGTCCAGTGGGTAAGGACACCGCCTTGCAGGGCAAGGGGCGCCAGTTCCATCCCTGGCCTGGGAAGATCCCACGTGCTGCGGAGCAGCTGGACCAATGTGTCCAACTACCGAGCCGGAGCTCTGGAGCGCGTGCGCCCAGAGCCGGTGCTCTGCCACAACAGAGGCCACTGCAATGGGAGGCCCACAGGAGCCAAAGAACAAAGCTGGATGAAAATAGAGAAATGAAAGACCAATAGAAGTGACTCACCCATCCCCCTCCTTCCCCACCCACCCCCCAAAAGATAAATAAATTAAAAATAAATGTTAAAAAAAAGTTCTACATTTTCTGCTGAGAATAAGCATATTTCAATTAAGACAGTGCTATGGCATCATAATGCTGCTTAGCTCTTAGATTTAACTTTCTCCTTAAGGTCTTTCTGATATATTTCACACACCTGGAAAAAAATTGAGATTTACTGTAGCACAAGGGAGTCTTCTAATGTCAGTGACATGTTGTAAAGATGTGCTGTTGGAAGGATTCTGAAAGAACCAAAGACTATTTAAGCTTTATGTGTCTCTTCCTTTGTTTCTGTTAACTCTCTCCTTTCTTCCTTTTCTCTTCTGATCCCCAGCACTGTACTCATAAAATTCCTTCTTTAATTCTTATGTCTTTTTGTCTAATCTGATTCCTTAAGATACATGATTTCCAAACATTTTCAGAGAGCCAGGTTGTCACCAGATCCGTATTCTGACAATATAAGAGATGATCTTTTATTTCCTCATATTAAGGTATTTCCAGCATGAATGTGGGGAATAAGGCTGCATCTAAAATGGTAATCCTACCCTTTTAAGTATACAAAAGTGCCTAGCTTCTTCCCAGGAAAGATGGAAGTCACCTTCCTGAGACTGTTCATGTAAGTCCTTCCATTCCTCTCTCTTTTCAGTCAGTATAAGCAAAGAAAGTAAGAGGAGCCTACAATACAGACAAAATCTAAGATTGGTATAAGATCAGTCCAGGAAAGTAGGAAATGGTGTTTCAGAGAAGCTTTGTAACCCCTTCAAAAAAATTAAAACTTACAGCACTCGTAAAAAATTCTACATTTTCTGGGCTTCCCCTGGTGGTCCAGTGGGTAAGGACACCGCCTTGCAGGGCAAGGGGCGCCAGTTCCATCCCTGGCCTGGGAAGATCCCACGTGCTGCGGAGCAGCTGGACCAATGTGTCCAACTACCGAGCCGGAGCTCTGGAGCGCGTGCGCCCAGAGCCGGTGCTCTGCCACAACAGAGGCCACTGCAATGGGAGGCCCACAGGAGCCAAAGAACAAAGCTGGATGAAAATAGAGAAATGAAAGACCAATAGAAGTGACTCACCCATCCCCCTCCTTCCCCACCCACCCCCCAAAAGATAAATAAATTAAAAATAAATGTTAAAAAAAAGTTCTACATTTTCTGCTGAGAATAAGCATATTTCAATTAAGACAGTGCTATGGCATCATAATGCTGCTTAGCTCTTAGATTTAACTTTCTCCTTAAGGTCTTTCTGATATATTTCACACACCTGGAAAAAAATTGAGATTTACTGTAGCACAAGGGAGTCTTCTAATGTCAGTGACATGTTGTAAAGATGTGCTGTTGGAAGGATTCTGAAAGAACCAAAGACTATTTAAGCTTTATGTGTCTCTTCCTTTGTTTCTGTTAACTCTCTCCTTTCTTCCTTTTCTCTTCTGATCCCCAGCACTGTACTCATCCTTTCTATTCCTTTCATCTCCCTCTTACCACCAAACTACATTGCCTCGGTAAGGATGAAAGGTTTCTTAATCATTCTCAAATTCATCATTGGTTTAAAAAAAAAAAAAAAAAAGTCTTGTAATTTGAAATGGTTTGAATTGCAATGGAGATCATCATATTTTACGCACTAATGCTTTTCTGTGTTACTCAGTATTTCAATTACTTTTTATTTGAATGTTTTAGTTATTGTACTGTAAATATGTCAACTGTTTTAGTATTATTTGTCTAGTATGCCATGATATAAAGGCGATGGCTTAATACTTAAACTTTTGCTTAATAAATGTTAAAATTTTCTTTTTACTAAAATAATAATGAAATTGACCTATGCTTGTAAATAAAAGGTAAACTTATATGACATAAGAAGGAGTATAGGAATGTATTTAGAATATCTGTTCTATTCACTCCACTTAAACTTTTCTGTGCCTTTCTTCTTTGACATTAGGAGGGTAGCTGGTGAATTTTTCATAGGTTCGGTAGTATTTTATCACCAGTAATTTCTTAGCTTGATGTTTCAAAAATGGTTTAAAGTACACTTATTTAGAATACTTTCACTCATAACAATGGTAAATATGAATGTTGTTTCTAATGGGGTTATTTTAATGTTTGGTTAGTAGCTATTTTTAAGGCACTGCCATCAAATAGAATTCATGAGAAGGGGCATATTCTAGCCTTTTTCAAAAACCTGGTTACTGCAAGAATTAATCTGAATTAAGACTACAATTGATTCAGCACCAATAAGCCTATAATTTTAACAGAGTAAAAGTAATCCAGTAGGGCTTCCCTTGTGGTCCATTGGGTAAAAAGTCAGCCTTGCAGTGCAAGGGGCACCAGTTCAATCTCTGGCCCGGGAAGATCCCACATGCCAAGGAACGGCTGGGAGGGTGTGTCCAGTTACAAGCCAGTGCTCAGTAGCGCATGCACCCAGAGCCAGTACTCTGCAACGAGAGAGGCCATTGCGGTGGGAGGCCCACTCATGCCAAAAAAGAATAAAGATGGATGAAAAATAAACGATGACTTAGAGACCAAAAAAAAAAAAAAAAAAGTAATCCAATAGATTAAAAGATTATCATTTTTTAAAGGTATAGGCTCTACAGACATACATCTCATTTTTGCTTATTTGAATCATTCGACGAGTATGAATGAATCTTCATAAATTAATAGTTTTATCTTTCTTTTTTTTCTCCTCCTGCAAATCCCTCTTTCTCTTGAACTATTTAACTACTCATGTTTTCCAGAGTGCACCATTTTATTTTTGCCTTCACACCTTTTCATATTTCAGTCCAGTCTTTATCTTTAATGTCTCTCCAACTCTGGCTGCAAACTTCTACTTATCTGTTAAAAGTCAGTGGGTGGGCTTCCCCTGGTGGTCCAGTGGGTAAGGACACCGCCTTGCAGTGCAAGGGGCGCCGGTTCGAGCCCTGGCCTGGGAAGATCCCACGTGCCGCGGAGCGGCTGGACGGATGTGTCCAATTACCGAGCCGGAGCTCTGGAGCGCATGCGCCCGGAGCCGGTGCTCTGCGACAACAGAGGCCACCGCAATGGGAGGCCCACAGGAGCCAAGGAACAAAGACGAATGAAAATGGAGAAATGAAAGACCAATAGAAGTGGCCCGCCGGCTCCCCTCCCTCCCCAACCCGACCCCTGTCCAAAGTAAATAAATAAATCTTTAAAAAAAAAAAAAAAAAAAAAAAGTCAGTGGGTGCATTACTTCTGTCACCTTCTCCTCTCCTCCACCTCCATTCACTTAGTCATTTTTTAAATTTGATTTTTTGATAGTTTCTGTATGATTATAACACATTTTTTTCTTAACAGTTACGTACTTTAATAATTACATGTTAATGTGTTCTCTCTTGCACTAGTGTCTTCCTTCAGAGTTCACTGTTATAGTCCTACTGCCTAACAAATAATATATGTTTACTAAACACTTAATAAATGAATGGGTGAGGTTTTTTTCCATTGCTGGGGATTTGAATCTTTGCAAATGATAGAGAATGATTGTCTTTTTAAATATGATTGTCCTGTTTAGTCACAGCTTTGTGTTTGTTTGTTTTTGTTGTTGTTGTTTTTAGTCATTATTTTTGATCTGAAGAAAGATAAGATTTGGTCATAAATCTGAATCCCCCAAAGTAAACTTTTAGCTATTTTAAACTATTTTTAACATATTTAAAATATTTTTAGGTGATTAAATATTGTCCTTCAATTTGGCCACTATTTATTGAGAGCACATTCTGTATCAGGCACTGTGTTCTATATTTATATTCTAAAATCTTTTTAGAATGTCAACAGTGCTATTATACAGTCACTTGCTTATCACCATCCTTTTCCTCTCAACATGTTTGAGAATAAGAATCTGCAGTATGTTTTCCATATGGAATTCAGGTCTGAGCTAGGGTTCCCAGTTCATGTGAATAGTTTTGAGAGCCTCAATTTTGTGGTAACCATGTACTAACTTCACAAGCCCAGGGGACTGTGGTTTCCAACAGAAGTACTTTGTCAGCCATCTTACACTCCAGTTTCAATCCATAGTGTAGAGAAGGGAGCCTAGGGAGCTGAAGTTCCAGCTTCCTCTTGTCAAATTTTCTTCTCTAAGAAACAAAATATAAACCTGTCATCTTTTTCTACATTCAAAAATGATTGACTCCTCCAATTTTTAATTCTTTTTCCATGGAAGAGGGTCCTAATGTGTTTTCAAAAATATGACTGCTCATAAGATTGATGTTAGGTATTTTTTAAGTCAAATAGATATGTTGTTTCCCATGACTGTTGTTATAGTGTTAAATTATTCTTCCTTTTGAACTATTATGAATAATGTAATTGACCTAAATAAAACTAAATATTTTTCTTTTCTATTCTTTTTTTTTAAATTCTTTATTTTAAAGGTTTTACAGAGTTTTGTTGTTCACAGACATGTATGTTCCCAGATCAGTCATACGCATATCCCTGGTCCCCACTCCCCCAGTTGCCCCCATCCCACCCCACCAGACCATCGCCCAATGCCATTGTGACCACTCCTATTCCCTTAGCACAATGACACTAGCTATCTTTTCCACACATGACAGTATAGGTTTCCATGTTACTCCCTCCATGCCTCCCCCTCCCTATTTCTTCCCCACAGTGTCTCTATGTCTATGCTCTGTCTGTTTTTCCATGAGTTCACTGCATGTGTTATCGAGACCATCCTACTAGATTCCATATATGCGTGTTAGTATACTGTACTTGTCTTTCTCTTTTTGATTACTTCACTTTTTATGATAGGTTCTAGATGCAGCCACCTCATTAGGACTGAGTCTTCTGCATTTCTTTTAATAGCTGAGTAGTATTCCATCGTAATATGTACCTTGGCACGTTGCCTTTATATTTATATTCTAAAATCTTTTGTCAACAGTGCTATTATACAGTCACTTGCTTATCACCATCCTTTTCCTCTCAACATGTTTGAGAATAAGAATCTGCAGTATGTTTTCCATATGGAATTCAGGTCTGAGCTAGGGTTCCCAGTTCATGTGAATAGTTTTGAGAGCCTCAATTTTGTGGTAACCATGTACTAACTTCACAAGCCCAGGGGACTGTGGTTTCCAACAGAAGTACTTTGTCAGCCATCTTACACTCCAGTTTCAATCCATAGTGTAGAGAAGGGAGCCTAGGGAGCTGAAGTTCCAGCTTCCTCTTGTCAAATTTTCTTCTCTAAGAAACAAAATATAAACCTGTCATCTTTTTCTACATTCAAAAATGATTGACTCCTCCAATTTTTAATTCTTTTTCCATGGAAGAGGGTCCTAATGTGTTTTCAAAAATATGACTGCTCATAAGATTGATGTTAGGTATTTTTTAAGTCAAATAGATATGTTGTTTCCCATGACTGTTGTTATAGTGTTAAATTATTCTTCCTTTTGAACTATTATGAATAATGTAATTGACCTAAATAAAACTAAATATTTTTCTTTTCTATTCTTTTTTTTTAAATTCTTTATTTTAAAGGTTTTACAGAGTTTTGTTGTTCACAGACATGTATGTTCCCAGATCAGTCATACGCATATCCCTGGTCCCCACTCCCCCAGTTGCCCCCATCCCACCCCACCAGACCATCGCCCAATGCCATTGTGACCACTCCTATTCCCTTAGCACAATGACACTAGCTATCTTTTCCACACATGACAGTATAGGTTTCCATGTTACTCCCTCCATGCCTCCCCCTCCCTATTTCTTCCCCACAGTGTCTCTATGTCTATGCTCTGTCTGTTTTTCCATGAGTTCACTGCATGTGTTATCGAGACCATCCTACTAGATTCCATATATGCGTGTTAGTATACTGTACTTGTCTTTCTCTTTTTGATTACTTCACTTTTTATGATAGATTCTAGAGCCAGCCACTTCATTACGACTGAGTCTTCTGCATTTCTTTTAATAGCTGAGTAGTATTCCATCGTATATATGTACCAGAGCTTCTGGATCCATTCATTTGTCGATGGACATCTAGGTTGCTTCCATGTCCTGGCTATTGTATAGAGAGCTGCAATGAACATTGGGGTACAAGTGCTTCTTTCAGTTTTGATTTCATCAGGATATAAGCCTAATAGTGGGATTGCTGGGTCATAGGGTGCTTCTATTTTTAGTTTTTTAAGGAATCTCCATCCTGTCTTCCATAGAGGCTGTATCAATTTACATTCCCAGCAGCAATACAAGAGGGTTCCCTTTTCTCCACACCCTCTCCAGCATTTATTGTCTGCAGATTTTCTGAAGATGGCCATTCTGACGGGTGTGAGGTGATATCTCATTGTAGTTTTAATTTGCATTTCTCTAATAATAAGTGAGGTTGAGCATTGTTTCATGTGCTTTTGGGCCATCTGTATGTCCTCTTTGGAGAGGTGTCTCTTTAGATCTTTTCCCCATTTTTTGATTGGGTTGTTCGTTTTTCCTGTGCTGAGTTGTCTGAGTTGCTTATAGATTTTGTAGATTAATTCTTTGTTGTTTCATTTGCTATGATTTTCTCCCACTCTCTGGGGTGCCTGTTCAGCTTTTTTGTAATTTCTTTTGCTGTACAAAAGCTTTTAAGTTTCATGAGGTCCTACATGTTCATTTTTCTTTTCAGTTCCGCTATTTTAGTAGGTGGATCAGAGAAGATCTTGCTTTGATTGATGTCCTTGAGGGTTTTGCCTATATTCTCCTCTAAGAGTTTGATGGTTTCTGGTCGAGCACTCCTATTCCCTTAGCACAATGACACTAGCTATCTTTTCCACACATGACAGTATAGGTTTCCATGTTACTCCCTCCATGCCTCCCCCTCCCTATTTCTTCCCCACAGTGTCTCTATGTCTATGCTCTGTCTGTTTTTCCATGAGTTCACTGCATGTGTTATCGAGACCATCCTACTAGATTCCATATATGCGTGTTAGTATACTGTACTTGTCTTTCTCTTTTTGATTACTTCATTTTTTATGATAGATTCTAGAGCCAGCCACTTCATTACGACTGAGTCTTCTGCATTTCTTTTAATAGCTGAGTAGTATTCCATCGTATATATGTACCAGAGCTTCTGGATCCATTCATTTGTCGATGGACATCTAGGTTGCTTCCATGTCCTGGCTATTGTATAGAGAGCTGCAATGAACATTGGGGTACAAGTGCTTCTTTCAGTTTTGATTTCATCAGGATATAAGCCTAATAGTGGGATTGCTGGGTCATAGGGTGCTTCTATTTTTAGTTTTTTAAGGAATCTCCATCCTGTCTTCCATAGAGGCTGTATCAATTTACATTCCCAGCAGCAATACAAGAGGGTTCCCTTTTCTCCACACCCTCTCCAGCATTTATTGTCTGCAGATTTTCTGAAGATGGCCATTCTGACGGGTGTGAGGTGATATCTCATTGTAGTTTTAATTTGCATTTCTCTAATAATAAGTGAGGTTGAGCATTGTTTCATGTGCTTTTGGGCCATCTGTATGTCCTCTTTGGAGAGGTGTCTCTTTAGATCTTTTCCCCATTTTTTGATTGGGTTGTTCGTTTTTCCTGTGCTGAGTTGTCTGAGTTGCTTATAGATTTTGTAGATTAATTCTTTGTTGTTTCATTTGCTATGATTTTCTCCCACTCTCTGGGGTGCCTGTTCAGCTTTTTTGTAATTTCTTTTGCTGTACAAAAGCTTTTAAGTTTCATGAGGTCCTACATGTTCATTTTTCTTTTCAGTTCCGCTATTTTAGTAGGTGGATCAGAGAAGATCTTGCTTTGATTGATGTCCTTGAGGGTTTTGCCTATATTCTCCTCTAAGAGTTTGATGGTTTCTGGTCGTACATTTAGGTCTTTAATCCATTTTGAGTTGATCTTTGTGTATGGTGTCAGGGAATGTTCCAACTTCATTTTTTTGCATGTAGCTGTGCAATTTTCCCAGCACCACTTGTTGAAGAGGCTGTCTTTGTCCCATTTTATAGTTTCTCCTCCTTTGTCAAAAATAAGGTAGCCATAGGTGCGTGGGTTGATCTCTGCATTATCAATCTTGTTCCATTGGTCTGTAGTTCTGTTTTTGTGCCAGTACCATACTGTCTTGATGACTGTTGCTTTGTCGTAGAGTCTGAAGCTGGGGAGGCTGATTCCTCCAGCTCCGTTTTTCTTTCTCAGGATTGCTTTGGCTATTTGAGGTCTTTTGTGTTTCCATATGAACTGTGTTATTCTTTGGTCTAGTTCTGTGAAAAATGTCATTGGTAGTTGAATAGGTATTGCATTGAATCTGTAGATGATATTTGGTAGTATGGTCTTTTTCACAATATTGATTCTTCCGACCCACAAACATGGAATGTCTCTCCATCTATTTAAGTCTTCTTTAATTTCTGTCATGAGTGTCTTGTAATATTCTGTGTACAGTTCTTTTGTTTCTTTGGGTAGGTTTATTCCTAGGTATTTTATTCTTTTGGTTGCAGTGGTGAAGGGGATTGCCTCTTGGATTTCGTTTTCTGATTTTTCATTGTTTGTGTATAGGAATGCCAGTGATCTCTGTGTGTTGACTTTGTATCCTGCGACTTTGCTGAACTCGATGATTAGCTCTAGTAGCTTTGTAATAGTGTCTTTGGGATTTTCTATGTCTAATATCATGTTGTCTGCAAAAAGAGAGAGCTTGACTTCTTCCTTTCCAATCTGGATTCCTTTGATTTCTTTCTCTTCTCTTATTGGTGTTGCTAGAACTTCCAGGACTATGTTGGATAGTAGTGGTGAAAGTGGACACCCCTGTCTTGTTCCTGATCTTAAAGGGAATGCTTTCAGTTTTTCACCGTTGAGGATAGTGTTCACTGTGGGCTTCTCATATATGGCTTTTATTATTGTTGAGGTAGGTTCCTTCTATGTCCATTTTCTGAAGAGTTTTTATCATAAATGGATGGTACTTTGTCGAAGGCGTTTGCTGCATCTATTGAGATGATCATGTGATTTTTGTCTCTCAGTTTGTTGATATGGTGTATCATATTGATTGATTTGCAGATATTGAAGAATCCTTGCATGCCTGGGATGAACCCGACTTGATCGTGCTGTATGAGTTTTTGATGTGTCGTTGAATTCTGTTTGCTAGGATTTTGTTGAGGATCTTGGCATCTAAGTTCATCATTGAAATTGGCCTATAGTTTTCCTTTTTTGTGTTGTCTTTGCCTGGTTTTGATATCAGGGTGATGGTGGCCTCGTAGAATGTGTTTGGAAGTTTTCCTTCCTGTGCAATTTTTGAGTTTTAGAAGGACAGGCATTAGCTCTTCTTTAAATGTTTGGTAGAATTCACCTGTGAAGCCATCTGGCTCTGAGCTTTTATTTTTGGGTAGATTTTTAATCACAAATTCGATTTCTGAGCTTGTGATTGGCTTGTTCAAAGTTTCTGTTTCTTCCTGGCTCAGTCTTGGGAGATTAATCTTGCCCAAGAAACTTTCCATTTCTTCCAGGTTGTCCAGTTTGTTGCCATATAGTTGTTCAAATAGTCTCTTAGAATCCTTTGGATTTCTGCATTATCTGTTGTAATCTCTCCTTTTTCATTTTTGATTTTGTTGATCTGGTTCTTCTCTCTCTTTTTCTTGATGAGTCTGGCCAGTGGCTTGTCAATTTTGTTTAGCTTTTCAAAGAACCAGCTTTTTGTTTTATTTATCTTTACTATTGTTTCTTTCATTTCTTTCTCATTTATTTCTGCTCTGATCTTTATGATTTCCCTTCTTCTGCTGGCTTTGTGGTGTTTTTGTTCTTCTTTCTCCAATTGTTTTAAGCGGAGGGTTAGGTCATCTGCTTCATATTTTCTTAGTTTCTTGAGGTGGGATTGTATTGCTATAAATTTCCCTCTTAGAACTGCTTTTGCAGTATCCCATAGGTTTTGCACTGTTGTGTGTTCATTGTCATTTTCTTCTAGGAATTGTTTAATTCCTCCTTTGATTTCCTCAGTGATCAGCTGGTTTTTTAGGTATGTATTGTTTAATCTCCGTGTGTCTGTGCTTTTAGGGTTTTTTTTCCGGTAGTTGATCGCTGGTCTCATTGCATTGTGGTCCGAGAAGATGGTTGATAAAATTTCGGTTTTCTTGAACTGACTGAGGTTAGATATGTGGCCCAAGATGTGGTCTATCCTGGAGATTGTTCCGTGAGCACTTGAGAAGAAAGTGTATTCTTCTGCTTTTGGATGGAACATCCTAAAGATATCGATGAGGTCCATCTTTTCCAGTGTGGCATTTAAGACTTGTGTTTCTTTATTAATTTTGTTTGGATGATTTGTCCATTGGTGTGAGAGGAGTGTTGAAATCTCCTACTATTACTGTGTATTATTGATTTCTTCTTTTATGTCTGAAAGTATTTGTCTTATGTATCGAGGTGTCCCTGTGTTGGGTGCGTAGATATTCATGACTGTTATGTCTTTCTCTTGGATAGATCCCTTAATCATGATGTAGTGACCTGCCTTGTCTCTTAGAGTCTTCTTTACTTTAAAATCTATTTTGTCTGATATGAGGATTGCTACTCCAGCTTTCTTTTGATTTCCATTTGCATGGAATATCTTTTTCCAGCCTCTCATTTTCAGTCTGTGAGTGTCTCTAGGTCTGAAGTGAGTCTCTTATAAACAGCATATATATGGGTCATGTTTCTTGATCCATTCAGCCGGCCTGTGTCATTTGGTTGGAGCATTTAGCCCATTTACATTCAAAGTAATTATTGATATGAATGTTCCTATTGTCATCTTCTTAGAAGTTTGGGGTTTGATTTGTAGGACTTCTCCTACTCTTGTATTTATTGGCTATATCAAGCCCTTTAACACTTGATGTAGGGCTGGTTTTGTGGTACAGAATTCTTTTAGTTTTTGCTTGTCTGTGAGGCTTTTGACTTCACCATCGATTCTGAATGAGATTCTTGCTGGGTAGAGAATTCTTGGTTGGAGGTTATTCTCTTTTAGCCGTTTAAATATGTCTTGCCGTTCTCTTCTGGCCTGCAGGGTTTCTGTCGAAAGATCTGCAGTTAGACGTATGGGGTTCCCTTTATATGTTATTTGTTGTTTGCTCCTAGCTGCTTTTAGTAATCTTTCTTTATATTTAGTCTGCGTTAGTTTGATTAGAATGTGCCTTGGTGTGTTTCTTCTGGGATTTCTCCTGTATGGCACTCTTTGTACTTCTTGGACTTGGTTGGCTATTTCCTTTCCCATGTTGGGGAAGTTTTCAACTATAACCTCTTCAGGAATTTTTTCATAGCCTTTCTTCCCATCTTCTTCTTCTGGAACTCCTATAATTCTAATGTTGGTGCGTTTGATATTGTCCCATAGGTTTTTGATGGTATCCTCAGTTCTTTTAATTCTTTGAGCTTTGTTGTGTTCTTCAGCACTTATTTCCACCATTCTGTCTTCCAGCTCACTTATCCATTCTTCTGCCTCTGATACTCTACAGTTGAGACCTTCTATAGTATTTTTCAGTTCAGCAATTAAGTTGGTAGTCAATCTATTTGCTTATTTTTCATTTCTTGCATGTCTCTTCTCGGTGCACTAATTTCCTCTAGTATCTTTTTGGTGTCGTGCATCCTCATTAGTATAGCTTTTCTGAATTCTCTTTCAGATAATTGATCTATCTCCTCCTCTGTCATTTGAAGCTGTGTTTCTCTAGCTTGGTCCTTCATTTGTGCAGTGTTTCTCTGTCATTTCATTATTAGGTTAATTTTTGTTTCTTTGTGCGTGTCTGTGTGTATGGAGTTCTTTTCCCCACCAGGCTTCTTGGTTGAATTCTCCCTTCCTTTGGGTTTCTGTCCTTGTAGAAGGGTTCAGTGGTTTGTGACTTGGGTGGTGTTAGGTCTTGTTTAGCAATTTTTGTTTTCTTTTGGTTGCGGTTTGATTTGTAGGACTTCTCCTACTCTTGTATTTATTGGCTATATCAAGCCCTTTAACACTTGATGTAGGGCTGGTTTTGTGGTACAGAATTCTTTTAGTTTTTGCTTGTCTGTGAGGCTTTTGACTTCACCATCGATTCTGAATGAGATTCTTGCTGGGTAGAGAATTCTTGGTTGGAGGTTATTCTCTTTTAGCCGTTTAAATATGTCTTGCCGTTCTCTTCTGGCCTGCAGGGTTTCTGTCGAAAGATCTGCAGTTAGACGTATGGGGTTCCCTTTATATGTTATTTGTTGTTTGCTCCTAGCTGCTTTTAGTAATCTTTCTTTATATTTAGTCTGCGTTAGTTTGATTAGAATGTGCCTTGGTGTGTTTCTTCTGGGATTTCTCCTGTATGGCACTCTTTGTACTTCTTGGACTTGGTTGGCTATTTCCTTTCCCATGTTGGGGAAGTTTTCAACTATAACCTCTTCAGGAATTTTTTCATAGCCTTTCTTCCCATCTTCTTCTTCTGGAACTCCTATAATTCTAATGTTGGTGCGTTTGATATTGTCCCATAGGTTTTTGATGGTATCCTCAGTTCTTTTAATTCTTTGAGCTTTGTTGTGTTCTTCAGCACTTATTTCCACCATTCTGTCTTCCAGCTCACTTATCCATTCTTCTGCCTCTGATACTCTACAGTTGAGACCTTCTATAGTATTTTTCAGTTCAGCAATTAAGTTGGTAGTCAATCTATTTGCTTATTTTTCATTTCTTGCATGTCTCTTCTCGGTGCACTAATTTCCTCTAGTATCTTTTTGGTGTCGTGCATCCTCATTAGTATAGCTTTTCTGAATTCTCTTTCAGATAATTGATCTATCTCCTCCTCTGTCATTTGAAGCTGTGTTTCTCTAGCTTGGTCCTTCATTTGTGCAGTGTTTCTCTGTCATTTCATTATTAGGTTAATTTTTGTTTCTTTGTGCGTGTCTGTGTGTATGGAGTTCTTTTCCCCACCAGGCTTCTTGGTTGAATTCTCCCTTCCTTTGGGTTTCTGTCCTTGTAGAAGGGTTCAGTGGTTTGTGACTTGGGTGGTGTTAGGTCTTGTTTACAGGCGAATAATCTCTGGTGTTATATGTTCTTTGATAGTGTGGGGTCTTGGAATCAGGGTTTCCACTCTAAGGATCCTTGGTTTGATGATTGGTCAGGGGGTGTAGGCTCTATGTCTGGTTTGCTATGGTGTTCCGTGATATTAGTTCAAATACTAGCATGTGAGGAACAAGAGGTGCATCCCTGATGGGTGACAATCATAAAAGCATGCAGGTGTTTTCTAACATAGTCGTAAGATATGCATACATACACAGCAATAACCACATCTAACCAGTCTTACAGAGATAAAGCATAGGAAATTTTTCTGTCAAACGACTCAATCAAAGATGATACTTGCCCGTTAACCTCTGAATTAATTAAAATAGTGCCTGGAAAAATAGATCCGGGGCAAGGTCGTGGCTTGGACTATTTCATTGAAAGCACTTTTTAGCTAAGACATGTGTTGGGGGTGAGGAGGAGGAGAGTGTATGGGTAATGAGGGGGAATAGATTCGTCTTGGAAGGATTTTATAGGGTTATGTAGCCCAGATTAGTGTGCTGTATTGTTTATTGCAGCTGGAAGAGAATAGTGGAGACAGGAAGGTAGGAAATATTTATCCAGAGGATAGTGGTAGATAGGAGAAAGTTTTACATTTAGAACATACAGGGAGGAAGCAGTGGCAAAGAGGAAAGAAAATTAGAAGTGTCCAAGAATTAAAATTTTAAAAAAATAATAAAAATTAAAAATCAAAAAAAAAGGAATTAAAAATTAAAAAGGGAAGAAAAACTTAATAAGTAGAGAAAAAAAAAAAAAAAACACCAAACCTGACCGATCAATCAAATAAACAGAACCGTCCACAACAAATAAACAAAAAAAGCTAAATACTGTCCCTGGTTTTTATCCTCTCGTCTGTCTGGTGGAAGCCAATCTGCTCTCGATGGTGTTGTCTTGATGATGTAGCCTTTCCCTTACAGCACCGGTTCATATGGTTACTGTTTTTGTTTTCAGCAAAATAAAGGCTTTGCCGCAAGCTCAGGTGCTGGCCGGGGCGGCGGGCTGATCCCAGTCCGTCGGGTGGGGAGCCGCTGCGTGCGCAGTCCCGTGTTGGAGGTGGGCACCCTGGTTCTACCTTGCACCCGCCGGTACTCTCCAATACTTGTCCTTCTCCCGGCTTCCTCCGCTGCGAGTGTAGCTATAGGGGTGCACGGGCTTCTCCACCACTGGCGAATAAAACTAAATATTAAGCATGGAAACATTAGTTAATAGAGTGGATATTAGTTCTAATTTATTCATATTAGTAATAATTATTTGTATTAAGGTAGAATTCTTAATTTGAGAAATAGAGTCAAATAGAGTTATTACAGCATCAAGCCAGAAAGGGTTGATAATTTGTACAAAATTAATTTTTTACAACATGGGAAAACATGCATTTTCTTTCTCTCAGCATGGTGTTAATTGAAAAATGACTTCTTCACTTTCTGCATCTTCCAGGACGGAAATTCTTGTTAGGAAGTAAATTCAGTATACTCCTTTATAGTCAGATTGCACATTTGTTAGGTAAAGTCAGAGTCTATATTTCTTGATATATTGAAAAGATACAAACCTACCAAGAAATATTGTCACAACTGAATGGTACACAGCACTTGTTTTCAAATAACAAATGGAAGAAGTGGAAAATGTTGGAGAGGGAAAGATTTAGAAGGGGCCTTTTAAATTGTGATTTTAATGCGTTAATTTCTGTATGGCAAAAGCATAGGAACATATATAGAGACAGAATATGAATGTGAATACAAAGGAGGAAAGGGTACATGGGGTGAATTGGGAGATTGGAGTTGATAGTAATACACTGTTGATATTATGTATAAAATAGATAACTAATGAGAACTTACTGACTATATAGCAAAGGAAACTCAGTACTCTGTGAGGACCTAAATGGGAAGGAAATCCAAAAAAAAGGAATAATATAAACTTACAGCTGATTCATTTTGCTGTACTAGAAACTAACACAAAACTTTAACTGTATATTGTATCCTATTTATTTAACATCTGTGCAAGTACAATATGCGAAATGTTGGGCTTGGTGAATCACAAGCTGGAATCAAGATTGCCAGGAGAAATCAACTGCCTCAGATATGCAGATGATACCACTCTAATGGCTGAAATGAAGAGGAAGTAAAGAGCCTTGATTAAGGTGAAAGAGGAGAGTGAAAAGGTGGCTTAAAACTCATCATCAAAAAACAAAGATCATGGCATCCAGTCGCATCACTTTATGGCAAGTAGAAGCAGAGGCAAATTTTATTTTTGTGGGTTCCAAATCACTGCAGACGGTGGCTCCAGCTATGAAATTGAAATACACTTGCTCCTTGAAAGGAAAGCTATGACAAACATAGTGTATTAAAGCACAAAGACATCATTTTGCCAACAAAGGTCCATATAGTAAAGGCTATGGTTTTTCCAGTAGTCATGTTATGGATGTGAGAGTTGGACCATAAAGAAGGCTGAGCACCAAAGAATTGATGCTTTTGAATTGTGCTGGAGAAGACTCTTGAGAGTCCCTCGGGCTGCAAGGCAATCAAATCAGTAATCCTAAAGGAAATCAACCCTGAATATTCATCAGAAGGACTCATGCTGAAGCTGAAGCCGCAATACTTTGGCCACTTGATGCGAAGAGCAGACTCATTGGAAAAGATCCTGATGCTGGCAAAGACTGAAGACAAGAGGAGAAAGGGGCATCAGAGGATAGCATGGATAGGTAACATCACCAACTCAATGGACATGAATTTGAGCAAACTCAGGGAGATAAGGAAGGACAGGGAAGCCTGGCCTGCCGTAGTCCATGGAGGCCACAAAGAGTTGGTCAGGATTTAGCAACTGAACAACAGCAGCACAAGGTCAGAATAATGGATTGAAAGAGAGAGAGGGAGGAAGGGAAGGGTTTAGTGAGAGAGAATTGTCAGAGAAACTTGAGATTTACACTCCTAAATGACATCATACAGAAAGCTTAAAATTAAATATATAATATTATAAATGTCTTATTAGAATACAGGAGAATAAGACTGTTGGTCCTAACAGTAGACTCAAATCCCTAGAGAAGATAGCCCGAGCATTTTTTCCAGTGGACCAAGACTCAGACTTCATTCATCCTTAAATCACATAGGGCACTGCACTTTTTTTTTTAGAAGTCTAGATCTATTAATAGTAGTTTTAATAGTCATAGCAATACTTGTTTATGAAACTACTAAAACCCCAAGATGAAAGACAATATTCATTTATTTTTTTATATGGAGAAGGCATTATAGAGAGGGAAGGCTTATTAAGCATGATTTTTTAAAAATAGAAGGTGTAGAGTTTTATTCTAATAAGTCGTGCAACAAGGGAATATAAGTTTTTACAGCTCCAGGGCAGCAATTACTTATATATTGACAACTTATACATGCTTTACATGCTGGTTTGCTCTATTCACTACTGAAATGTAGTTACCATAGCAATGAACACATCACATGGTTCCTGTGCTAGTTCTAAAATAGAGAACAGCAATATGGCATATGAGCCATACTTATTTTGTACATACATAAGGACTGCATATACAACTTGAGAATATTCCATGCCCTTCTCAGTGAAGGTATCATTGATTTAGAAAGCTTTCAAAGAAAAAAGCAATTGGTAGGAGTGCATTTCAAGTCTCCAACCTCTCTTCTACTATATAGTGTGTATTCTTTGCCACTGAGCTAAAAGCACAGCTTCACTAGCTTTGACCAGCAGGGACTCTGCTATTATATATTTAACCAAATATCTTCTATTGGAACATCACTACCACGCAGGAGATTTGGCGGGAGGGGCATATATAGAATTCATGGAGACATTTTTTTTTCAGTCTTACTGACCAGTTCTTACCCAGTCTTAGGTTTTCTCCTACTGACTTCTTTTATGTAACAGGTGAAAAAATATATAGGAGTCTGTTTTAGAGTTTGAGAAGAGGAGGATGCCAGGCACAGCTGGAGACATGCTGTTAGTTCTCTTTTAGGACCATTATTGCTCTGTGATATTTAAGTGTAGGTTACACAGCAGTGTATCTATAAAAAAAAAAAAAAGATCTTTAGATTTCTGTGATTGATGCTGTCGTGTCCCCACTTCTGCCTTACTCTTGCATTCTTTAGAGTATGTAGTAAGCTGTCAGAACTCAGAAATAAAATAGGGGCACACCCTTGTTACTATGGATTTTATCAGATATTTGTTCTGAACAGTCCAAGGACTATGAAAGATTAGAGAGTGATGCTACCTATAACTGTTTCTAACATGTTTAAATAAGAAAAATGAATTTCTACTTGAGTTGCCAGATGTATTACACTTATTTCATTGAGCTATTAATGAAAATTTTTTAAATGTTCTTTATTGAAACTACTAGAAATAGCTATACTATAAATAGCAGAGGATTCCCCAGTGGCTCAGGCAGTAGAGAATCTCTCTGCAATGAAGGAGATAAAGGAGATGCAGGAGATGCAGTTTCCATCCCTGAGTCTGGAAGATCCCCTGGAGGAGGGCATGACAACCCATCCAGTATTCTTTCTTGCCTGAAGAATCCCATTGAGAGAGGATCTTGGCTGGCTCGGGTCTATGGGGTCGCAGAGAGTTGGGTACTATTGAAGCAAGTGAGCATAGCACGTAGACAGAAGAGGAATCTAGTGCTTTGTTTTCCTCATATTTTACCTTATATTCTTGACTGATGCTTGTTGGAGCTGAAAATGAAAAATAGGTCTTCAAATACAAATTGGGCACATTGGCATATATATCAATATTTGATTGAGTATTTCTGATGGGATATATGTTGAATGTATATTGTGTTTGCCTTTTCACCCCCTTGTTATTTAAAAGTCATGTAATTTAGTATTACCCAAATTGTATAGTATCAGATACTTCTATATCCAAATAGTATACAGTAAGGTAGAACAAATGACTGAAGATGTCATGGTTATCTTGAACTTCATTTCTTTCTTCTTGATCACTGTTTAGAAATTGGGCTTTACGAAACTAGATATTGTCAGTCCCACCACATCTTATAGTGAGAGAATCCCTGTTACTACTTCTGAGTATGCCCTTCCAAATTATTTTATATCATAAAAAGTATTTTAAACATTCATTTTAGTGAAATTGCACTATAATTCTGCTTTAAAGCTTTTCACCTAACAAAATACTTAGGCCGCTTTTCCTGTTAGTACAGATTTCTCTTCAGTATTTTTTTAATAGTTGTATTACTGTATACATACATCATAATTTGTTCTGTTGAATGCTGTTGGCATATTATTATAAATAGTGCTATACTGAATATATGTCTGTGTACTTTAGTGTGCATTTTTCTATAGGATCAATTTCTAGAAGTAGAATCCCCAGCTCTTAGGAAATGAACATTTTTAGTTTTGATTAATTTCTCCAGTTACCCTCCTGAAGAGTGTCTATCAAATCATTTGCCAAATTTAAGTGTGTTTTTAAGATTTGCCAAAATGACAAGTAACATCAAGTGACATCTCATTGTTTTAATTTGTGTTTCTAGAGTTATTGTTGAAGTCCATAATTTTTAGAGCCTTTTCTATTCTAATCTGTCATCTCCTAAATTTCTTGGTCCTCTCGCTTTTGGACGATACATTCTTTTACTACAATTTTTTTCTTTTCCCCTCTTTACTAGGGAACTGAATACTTAGTAAATCCCTGACTTATAAATATTTCTCACAGTTCGCCTTTTCACTTTATTTTTGATGTTTGTTGGTTTGTCCTTTATGGCTTCTGATCTTTATTAATACAAATTCATTTGGGTCTTAGGTATTCATTTTATTCACTTTTTTACAGAACATAATCATTTGAGTCCTATCATATACCAAGTGTCTGGAGAGGATAGGTCAGTACTGTACATACAATCTGGGAATATAATCATATTTGCAACAGTGATGTTTTAGGCTAACAATGGACCAAATTCTCTAGAATGGCTAGCAGCTTCTTCTGAATATTTTGGTAAAGCAAAGAAACTTGTAACAAAGCTAAATCACAAGAATTAGTAATAATTATTTCTGAATATTATCTTAAAGTTAAGGTCATATATAATGTATAAAAGCCAAAGTAAAAACCTATATGCAACAAATAATTTGTTCTTTTCTGAAGTTTACTTTTGTCTCTTATGTGCCTTTATATTTACTGTTTTGTGACTAATAAGTATATATCTTTCCAAATTATGGTCTTCTAATGAAAGCATGGCTCCTACCTTTTCATACAAATCAGGAAAAATTCCTTTAAATAAGAGCTAAACCACAGTTATCCTTATTTTACACACTACTCTGAAAATTAATAAATTAATAAATACTTACTGATTTATTGCTAGACTCTTACAAGAAAAGACACTAGTTGATTTGGGCTGGTTTTTTTTTTTTTTTTTTTTAAGTTTGAGTTGTAATCTTCTCTTCAAGGAGCTCATGATCTAGTCTGGAATACATGACACAAGCACATTAAAAGTTAAATTATAAAATAAATGCTAATCGCTCAGTGATATACAAAGATGCCCTGCCCAAACAAAAGTAATACAGAATACTAAAAAATGTAAGTTTCTTCTGTAGAAGTATTACATGCTTAGTAAATGTTACTGGTGTGTAAGCTTTGGCTGTAATCATTTCTAGAATATAAAATGAATAAGTCATCAAAAATTCCCTGGAGTTAGCCAGTTTACAGATAGACAGAATATGTGGTCATTTGAGAGTTAGTGAATTTAAGTGCAGAGCTTACTTATTTTCTTGCTTACTTCACTATTTGCCAGTTACTATTTCATGTTCAAGCTTTCACTTAAAATAGAAGTACCTTGCAGAAATTTTAGATACTAAGTGTTGCCAAATATTAATACTACAGCGTGAATAAATTTTACATCCTTTCCTCACTTTAGTTTTGGGTAGGGAAGGTGAGAGACAATGAGAAAACTGAAAGTCTAGGGTAAGGGGAGAAGATGAACTATATGAGTCTGGGTTTAGGTTACACACCTTGGAGTGTCATCTGAATATACACTTCATCTGCCCCAGTATACATGTGTCTACTCCTCAGAGCTACACATTTCATTGTAATTGATGGGAACAGTTAGAGTATTTTAAAGTGTTTATAGCTCATATAGGATCATTATATGATGTCATTATATAAATCAGAATCGAAGCAGAGGAGCAGAACCGGTATAACCATATAGATATAGGGATTTGTTACAAGGAATTGACTTACACAGTTCTGGAGGCTTGCTAAAGTTCCAAGTCCATTCAAGAACCAGAAGGTCATGAGCAGGTTAAAATATAGGTATAGGTATATGTAGGATAGAGTCTCAGTTTAGGGAAGCCCTAGGCTCTTGTGTGAGTTTCCCAGGTGGCTCAGTGATAAAGAATCCACCAGCCAGTGCAAGAGATGTGGCTTTGATCCCTGGGTCAGGAAGATCCCCTAGGGAAGGAAATGGCAACCCCCTCCAGTGTTTTTGCCTGGGAAATCCCATGAACAGAGGAGCCTGATAGGCTATAGTCCATGGGGTCTCAGAAAGTTGGACACAACTTAGCGACTAAACAACAGTCTGTTTTATGAGGCTCACCTGATTATGCCTGGCCCACCTGGGATAATCTCCCTTTGACTAACTCAAAGTCAACTAATTAGGGACTCTAATTTCATCTGCAGATTTCTTTCCCACCAGTAGATAGATTAGGGCTTGGTTGAATAACTGAGAAAGATAGTTCAGCCTAAACAAGACGACTTGCCCCCTACCCCAAAAAAGCCACCATAATCATTTAGACATAATTTCGACAATAATTCTTGTCTTGGCTGTAATTCACAAAAAATAGTTCCCCTACAACAGTTAACTCACATAATCATTTATGTTAGCACCATTCACACTCAGAAAATAAGCTTTGTTGCTGGTCTTAAGATAGAAAGTTCTCCTTAAGAGGCTATCTGAATGTATCCCTTCATTTTTCAGGTGTAAAATCTAAGGTCCAGAAGGACTGTGAAATTTATTATTTCTTTTAATCCTTAAAAGGAAACATCTCTCTTTGGGATATATTTTAGTTGAGAGTCTTTCAATGTTAAAGCCCTGGAAGATTTATCTAAGAGTGTAGGTAGAGTACTAAAAGGACTCCATCTAGTACCTTTTAGTTCAATTAAACTAATTGCCAGTTTGTACTCTTATTGTATATGAGAGATGCTGTTACATAGAAATATGTTTCTTAGGATGTGCAGCTGAAAATCAGATATTTAATGAACTTTGTAGAGATGGATTTTATGAGAATGAATTTAGTCTTCTTTGGAAGATTAAAAACACATTCTAAGAGATCTCATAAGGATTAGTGACACAGTTATATCATTTCTCTGTTGCCTTTCCTCCTCCTTTTTCCTTGTAATTTTTTATAATGGATCCCTAGAGTTTACCCTTTGATATTGTGGTTTAGTTCAGTTTAACTAAAATTCGGTTGTGAGGTTTTTTTGTGCTTGATTGTTTATATATGATGTTCTTGAGCATTTTCATAACCTTACCACTGATGGTCCTTAAAGACCACATATTAATTCAAAAAATAAATAAATGTCTGCTACGTGCCTAACACTCCTCTTGATATGGTGATGAGCATGATAGATAGTCTAGTAGGAAAGTGGGACAGAGAAGCACCAGCATTAATTATGGAAGGTGTCCATACTGGGAAGATACAAGGACTCGATTCATGGGTTGTTGTTGTTATTGTTTTAATGGCCCACTTCCTGACACGTAGTACATCTTTAGCAAATGCTTTTTGAATAAATACATTTTAAGGCATTTTTAAAGGAATATATAGACATTTTAAAAAGTATATATATGTAGGGTACTTGTAAAGAACTGGAGTAACTGGAGCAGGTAGAAAAACAATGAAAGACTTCAATGCAGGGAGGGGGTCAAGGACTACAGTATATTGGAATGCTTTTAAGTACACTTTCACTGATTAGTAATTCGTTTTATTTCATGCTCCTAGTCTCATTGTTCCTGTTAGAAACAAACTAATTGGCAGTGACCAAGTGAATATGACATAACTATAAAAGAAAAATTAGTCCTTATTAATTTTTCTTTTAATCCTTAAAAGGAAACATCTCTCTTTGGGATATATTTTAGTTGAGAGTCTTTCAATGTTAAAGCCCTGGAAGATTTATCTAAGAGTGTAGGTAGAGTACTAAAAGGACTCCATCTAGTACCTTTTAGTTCAATTAAACTAATTGCCAGTTTGTACTCTTATTGTATATGAGAGATGCTGTTACATAGAAATATGTTTCTTAGGATGTGCAGCTGAAAATCAGATATTTAATGAACTTTGTAGAGATGGATTTTATGAGAATGAATTTAGTCTTCTTTGGAAGATTAAAAACACATTCTAAGAGATCTCATAAGGATTAGTGACACAGTTATATCATTTCTCTGTTGCCTTTCCTCCTCCTTTTTCCTTGTAATTTTTTATAATGGATCCCTAGAGTTTACCCTTTGATATTGTGGTTTAGTTCAGTTTAACTAAAATTCGGTTGTGAGGTTTTTTGTGCTTGATTGTTTATATATGATGTTCTTGAGCATTTTCATAACCTTACCACTGATGGTCCTTAAAGACCACATATTAATTCAAAAAATAAATAAATGTCTGCTACGTGCCTAACACTCCTCTTGATATGGTGATGAGCATGATAGATAGTCTAGTAGGAAAGTGGGACAGAGAAGCACCAGCATTAATTATGGAAGGTGTCCATACTGGGAAGATACAAGGACTCGATTCATGGGTTGTTGTTGTTATTGTTTTAATGGCCCACTTCCTGACACGTAGTACATCTTTAGCAAATGCTTTTTGAATAAATACATTTTAAGGCATTTTTAAAGGAATATATAGACATTTTAAAAAGTATATATATGTAGGGTACTTGTAAAGAACTGGAGTAACTGGAGCAGGTAGAAAAACAATGAAAGACTTCAATGCAGGGAGGGGGTCAAGGACTACAGTATATTGGAATGCTTTTAAGTACACTTTCACTGATTAGTAATTCGTTTTATTTCATGCTCCTAGTCTCATTGTTCCTGACCTTTAACCTTTGTTTTGAAATCAGTGCATCAGTTTGAACTAATTGGAACTGCCAGTGACCAAGTGAATATGACATAACTATAAAAGAAAAATTGAAGTCCTTATTATGTTGCTGCATCACTAATCCAGGCTTCCAGCTAAATGCCAGAATATAAATTAGGTCTCTTATCAAATGTGGCACATAAAATTTTAGGATCCTTTTTAGTGTGGTACATGTGCTTTCAATAAATGCATGCTTTGGCAAGAAATTAAATCAGCCTTCTTTGTGTCAAGTACACTTGCACTATATTTTATGCTCTATAACTTTAAAACTGTCCTTGCAAACCGGGTCAAGGGCAAAATTAAATCTAATTTCTGGATTTGGTATTATATTCAACAGATACCATTTTTTTTCTTTGTTCAGTTATGTTGTATTGTGAAGATTTGCTTTATTTTGTGTTTTCTCATGGACAAAATTCAGAATCCATAATACCGTCTTTCCACTAAATGATCCCCTGCCATGGTGGCCCATTTCCAGTTTTAAAAACCATTGACCTTTCTCTTCTGTCTCACACTCCTTTTTACACTTGCACATGCTCTTTCCTCTGCCTTGACCTATTTTTATCCCAGTTTTCAGTTTTATTCACCCAGCTAACTTATTCATTCTTTAGGTGTCAACTTAAATATCGTTCTCTTTAGTTCCTTCTTCATCCACACCATGAAATACTGGTCAAATCCCTCTTAATAGTCTCTACTATAATACATAGTTTAGTTCATATTAGTTTCTGGTAGGTAGTGGTAAGTGAAAGGATGGATTAATATACTGAGCACTTTCTGTGTTTTGTATAAAATATCAGATACCTTCAAAGAGCTTTCTTAAATCAGAGTTCCAAAGGGCCATGTTACTTTGTAACTGATATTCTTAGCTTCACTTTATAGGACAAAATTACCAATTCTGAATGAAATAAGTATAAAAGATACAAGAATGTACACTTATATAGATGCATGTATGCATATGTCTGTGTGTGGCATGTTACAAAATAAAGTGAGTATTGTACTGTGATTGCTGTCAAGAAATGTTGAAAGCTGCCACTTCAGTGGATGCAATTGTATAATAACTTCCTAAAAAATATTTCTAGAAAAACAAACTTTCACTTAGCTTCCCCAAGCATCTCTATGTCTCCACATTTTTGGCTTCTCACAGTTGTTTGCTTAGGGTCAAAAGCTGAAATTTCAGAAATCTCCCAGAAAATGCTATAAATATTTAAGTTAAATGAGCCCATCAAAATTTGGAGGAAAGCCACTTGAAAAAAGAAAACACTATATTACATTCTACCTTTAGTTTTCAAAACCTGAAGACCTTCTCAAGCCTAGGAAAACTAACAATTAATCAATTCTCTCTGATGGACCATGTGTCCCCGTGTTGTGATTTTCTTAGAATTCTGCAAGACTGTATAGTTTTATGCTTTTACTTTGTTTTTCCTCTCAAAATACTGTTTCAAGGTCCAGCATAGAAATTATTTTTGTCTATCAAACCTTTCCTGACTAATTTTATTTAATGTTTTTAAAGCTCTTCAAGTTTTCTCACCATTTTGGTATGTATTTCTCAATTTTTATGTGTTATACTATTATGTACTTGGTCATATGTACATTATTTTTTATTGGAAGCAGGCTTTTGTATGTGTGTGTTGGTTTTGTGCTTAACTCCTTAATCTCACATTTGCTTCCACCCAAAAAAGGTCCCTTGAATTTTATTTTCCTTAAAGATGGTGCAATTTTAAATTGCTTTCCTGGGAGATTAAATGTAAATCATTATTGGGGTTCTTTCCTTCACCTCTCCATAGTTCTTTGGTTTTTTTTGTTTGTTTGTTTTGCTTTTTTGCTTTTGCAGAGTTTTGTCTTTTACAGATATGTATAATCCCAGATTAGTCATGTATATCCCATCCCCCCCATCCCACCCCTCCAGGCCATCACATAGCGCCCATGTAAGATCCCTTAGTCCCACAATGCATTGGCAATAGATATCTCTTTTACATAAGATAATATAGGAACATACATATCTATAAACCACAAAACTCTGTAAAAATATAAAAAATAAAAATATTATTTAAAAAAGACATAATATAGGGTTCTGTGTTATTCTATCCATACCTCTCACCCACTCTTCCGTCACTCTTCTGCAGTGTCCATAAGTCTGTTCTCTATGACTTTTTCCATCTGTGCTCTACATGTGCATTTATCAGTATGATCTTACTAGATTCTCTCTATATATGTGTTAGTATACTGTACTTGTCCTCTTTTTGACTTACTTCAGTTTGTATAATAGGTTCTAGATTCATCCACCTTATTAGGACTGATTCTTTTGTATTTCTTTTTGCAGCTGAGAAGTATTCCATTGTATATATGTACCCGAGCTTCTTTATCCATTCATTCGTCATTGGACATCTAGGCTGCTTCCATGTTCTAGCTATTGTATAGAGTGCTGCAGTGAACATTGGGGTACACAGGTGTCTCTTTCAATTCTGACTTATTCAGGGTATAAGCCTAGTAGTGGGATTGCTGGGTCATGTGGTGTTTCTATTCTTAGTTTTTAGAGGAATCTTCATCATGACTTCCATAGTGGTAGTATCAATTTACATTCCCATTCACCCTCTCCAGTATTTATTATCTGTAGATTTTTTGATGATGTCCATTCTGACTGATGTAAGGTGATATCTCATTGTAGTTTTGATTTGCATTTCTCTAATAACAAGCAACATTGAGCATCTTTTAATGTGTGTTTGGCCATCTGTATGTCTTCTTTGGAAGGCAGCTATGCTCACCACTATACCACCAATGCAGTATATCTTCTTTGGAGAGATATCTGTTTAGGTCTCTTTCCCATTTTTTGATTGGGTTGTTTGTTCTTTCGGTGTTAAGTTGTCTGAGCTGCTTGTATTTTGGAAATTAATTTGGTTATTTCATTTGCTATTATTTTCTCCCAGTCTGTGGGCTGTCTGTTCACCTTATTTGTAGTTTCTTTTGCTGTGCAAAGACTTTTAAGTTTCATTAGGTCCCACATGTTTATTTTTGTTTTTAGTTCTGCTGTTCTAGCAGGTGGGTCAGAGAAGATCTTGCTTTGATTTATGTCATTATTTTGCCTATATTCTCCTCTATGAGTTTGATGGTTTCTGGTCTTACATTTAGGTCTTTAATCCATTTTGAGTTTATCTTTGTGTATGGTGTCAGGAAATGTTCCAGCTTCATTTTTTTGCATGTAGCTGTCCAATTTTCCAAGCACCATTTGTTGAAGAGGCTGTCTTTGTCCCATTTTATGTTTTTGCCTCCTTTGTTAAAAATAAGGTACCCATAGTTGCAGGTTTATCTCTGGGTTCTCTGTCTTGTTTTATTGGTCTATATTTTTGTTCTTATGCCAGTACCATACTGTCTTGATGACTGTTGCTTTGTAGTAGAGTCTCAAGTTAGGGAAGCTGATCCTTCTAGCTCCATTCTTCTTCCTCAGGATTGCTTTGGCTATCTGGGTTCTTTTGTGTTTCCACTGTGTTATTTTTTGGTCTAGTTCTATGAAGAATGTCATTGGTAATTTGATAGGACTCACATTGAATCTATAGATGATATTTGGTAGTATGATTTTATGGACTCACCATTGAATATTTTCTATTTTATGATTTTGGGGGAGGGCTTTTGTTTAGAGGAATCTTCATCATGACTTCCATAGTGGTAGTATCAATTTACATTCCCATTCACCCTCTCCAGTATTTATTATCTGTAGATTTTTTGATGATGTCCATTCTGACTGATGTAAGGTGATATCTCATTGTAGTTTTGATTTGCATTTCTCTAATAACAAGCAACATTGAGCATCTTTTAATGTGTGTTTGGCCATCTGTATGTCTTCTTTGGAAGGCAGCTATGCTCACCACTATACCACCAATGCAGTATATCTTCTTTGGAGAGATATCTGTTTAGGTCTCTTTCCCATTTTTTGATTGGGTTGTTTGTTCTTTCGGTGTTAAGTTGTCTGAGCTGCTTGTATTTTGGAAATTAATTTGGTTATTTCATTTGCTATTATTTTCTCCCAGTCTGTGGGCTGTCTGTTCACCTTATTTGTAGTTTCTTTTGCTGTGCAAAGACTTTTAAGTTTCATTAGGTCCCACATGTTTATTTTTGTTTTTAGTTCTGCTGTTCTAGCAGGTGGGTCAGAGAAGATCTTGCTTTGATTTATGTCATTATTTTGCCTATATTCTCCTCTATGAGTTTGATGGTTTCTGGTCTTACATTTAGGTCTTTAATCCATTTTGAGTTTATCTTTGTGTATGGTGTCAGGAAATGTTCCAGCTTCATTTTTTTGCATGTAGCTGTCCAATTTTCCAAGCACCATTTGTTGAAGAGGCTGTCTTTGTCCCATTTTATGTTTTTGCCTCCTTTGTTAAAAATAAGGTACCCATAGTTGCAGGTTTATCTCTGGGTTCTCTGTCTTGTTTTATTGGTCTATATTTTTGTTCTTATGCCAGTACCATACTGTCTTGATGACTGTTGCTTTGTAGTAGAGTCTCAAGTTAGGGAAGCTGATCCTTCTAGCTCCATTCTTCTTCCTCAGGATTGCTTTGGCTATCTGGGTTCTTTTGTGTTTCCACTGTGTTATTTTTTGGTCTAGTTCTATGAAGAATGTCATTGGTAATTTGATAGGACTCACATTGAATCTATAGATGATATTTGGTAGTATGATCATTTTCATGATACTGATTCTTCTGACCCAATAACATGGAATATCTCTTCGTCTGTTTATGTCATCTTTGATTTCTCTCATGAGTGTTTTGCAGTTTTCTGTGTACAGTTCTTTTGTTTCTTTAGGTAGGTTTATTCCTAGATGTTTTATTCTTTTGGTTGCAGTGGTGAATGGAATTGCATCCTTGATTTCTCTTTCTTATTTTTCATTGTTTGTATATAGGAAAGCGAGTGATTTCTGTGGATTGATTTTGTATCCAATGACTTTGCTGAATTTGTTGATTAGCTCCTGTCGTTTTCTTTTTTTTATTCTTTTTTTTGGGGCACTTCTGTTGGTCTTTCATTTATCCATTTTCATCCATCTTTGTTCTTCAGCCTGTGTGGGCCTCCCATCACAGTGGCCTCTCTCACTGCAGAGCACCGGCTCTGGGCACATGCGCTCCAGAGCTCTGCCTCGGTAGTTGGACACATCAGTCTAGCTACTCCGCAGCACATGGGATCTTCCCAGGCCAGGGATCGAACCAGCGCCCCTTACACTGCAAGGCAGTGTCCTTACCTACTGGACCACCAGGGAAGGCCAGCTCCAGTATTCTAATAGTGTCTTTGGGGTTTTCTATGTATAGTATCATGTTGTCTGCAAATAGAGAGAGTTTTACTTCTTATTTTCCAATCTGGATTTGAGTTCTTTTTCTTCTGTTATTGCTGTAGCTAGAACTGCCAGGACTGTGTTGAATAATAGTGGTGAAAGTGGACACCCCTGTCTTGTTCCTGATGTTAGAGGGAATACTTTCAGTATCTCACCATTGAGAATAATGTTTGCAGTGGGCTTCTCATATACAGCTTTCACTATGTTGAGGTTTTAAAAAGTTTTATGGGTTTTATTGGTCTATATTTTTGTTCTTATGCCAGTACCATACTGTCTTGATGACTGTTGCTTTGTAGTAGAGTCTCAAGTTAGGGAAGCTGATCCTTCTAGCTCCATTCTTCTTCCTCAGGATTGCTTTGGCTATCTGGGTTCTTTTGTGTTTCCACTGTGTTATTTTTTGGTCTAGTTCTATGAAGAATGTCATTGGTAATTTGATAGGACTCACATTGAATCTATAGATGATATTTGGTAGTATGATCATTTTCATGATACTGATTCTTCTGACCCAATAACATGGAATATCTCTTCGTCTGTTTATGTCATCTTTGATTTCTCTCATGAGTGTTTTGCAGTTTTCTGTGTACAGTTCTTTTGTTTCTTTAGGTAGGTTTATTCCTAGATGTTTTATTCTTTTGGTTGCAGTGGTGAATGGAATTGCATCCTTGATTTCTCTTTCTTATTTTTCATTGTTTGTATATAGGAAAGCGAGTGATTTCTGTGGATTGATTTTGTATCCAATGACTTTGCTGAATTTGTTGATTAGCTCCTGTCGTTTTCTTTTTTTTATTCTTTTTTTTGGGGCACTTCTGTTGGTCTTTCATTTATCCATTTTCATCCATCTTTGTTCTTCAGCCTGTGTGGGCCTCCCATCACAGTGGCCTCTCTCACTGCAGAGCACCGGCTCTGGGCACATGCGCTCCAGAGCTCTGCCTCGGTAGTTGGACACATCAGTCTAGCTACTCCGCAGCACATGGGATCTTCCCAGGCCAGGGATCGAACCAGCGCCCCTTACACTGCAAGGCAGTGTCCTTACCTACTGGACCACCAGGGAAGGCCAGCTCCAGTATTCTAATAGTGTCTTTGGGGTTTTCTATGTATAGTATCATGTTGTCTGCAAATAGAGAGAGTTTTACTTCTTATTTTCCAATCTGGATTTGACTTCTTTTTCTTCTGTTATTGCTGTAGCTAGAACTGCCAGGACTGTGTTGAATAATAGTGGTGAAAGTGGACACCCCTGTCTTGTTCCTGATGTTAGAGGGAATACTTTCAGTATCTCACCATTGAGAATAATGTTTGCAGTGGGCTTCTCATATACAGCTTTCACTATGTTGAGGTAGGTTCCTTCTATGCCCATTTTTTGAAGAGTTCTTATCATAAATGGGTGTTGGATTTTGTCAGAGGCTTTTTCTGTATCTTTGGAGATTATCATGTGATTTTTGTCTTTCAGTTTGTTGATATGGTGTATCACATTGATTGATTTGCAGATATTGAAGAATCCTTGCATGCCTAGGGTGAACCGGACTTGATCATGATGTATGGGCTTTTTAATGTGGCGCTGAATTCTGTTTGCTAGAATTTTGTTGAGGATCTTTGCATTTAAATTCATCAATGATATTGGCCTATAATATTCTTTTTTTGTGTTGTCTTTGCCTGGTTTTGGTATCAGGGTGATGGTGGCCTCGTAGAATGTATTAGGTAGTGTTCCTTCTTGTCCAATTTTTTGAAAGAGTTTTAGACGGATAGCCATTAGCTCTTCTTTAAATGTTTGGTAGGATTCACCTCTGAAGCCATCTGGCCCTGGCCTTCTACTTTTGGGTAGATTTTTGATTACAGATTTTATTTCTGAGCTTGTAATTGGGTCGTTCATAATTTCTACTTCTTCCTGGTTCAATCTTGGAAGATTGAACTTCCCTAAGAATCTGTCCATTTCTTCCAGGTTGTCCAGTTTGTTGCCATATAGTTGTTCATAATAGTCTCTTATAATTCTTCGTATTTCTGCATTGTCTGTTCTAACCTCTCCTCTTTAGTTTCTAATTTTGTGGATCTGGTTCTTACACAAAGTAGAGTTCATGGAATCACCATCACTCTCCACCCCATCTTCTGCCCACATTGGCTTTGCTGGGATCTTCAGCCATCATCCCTGAGAGTTCAGCAGCTCTGCTGCTTCCTCAGCATGAAAGTCCTGGCTAAGACTGGTAGCGTTAGTAGCTTAGATCTGATTTTCGTTGTTGGATATTTTCTGTTGACCTTTGAAGACTGACTTAAATTTTTATTCTCCCTTCCTTATTTTGTGCCCAAGGGCCCTTAGAAAATTGCTGAGTATTAGTAGCAGAAAGTGTTAGTAGAGAAAAGGTCTTTGAGAGGCCCTAACTTATTTAAAATATGGTTTTAAATCCCTGGGAGTCCCAAAGTCGGGCAGAAAGGGTTCAAAAAGAGGAGGGAGCCGATTAGAGCTTAGAAAGTCAAATCATAGGTCTTAGAATACAGCCTAGCTCCAGTAGTGCTCCAGGAACATTACTGTATCCTTCCTATGGGCTTGCTGAGTTGCCTAACTCTTTCCAGCTAACTGAATGAGAGAGTTAAATATGCTAGCAATTCAAGATCACTGCTTATGATACTGGTGATTTTCAAGCAAGTGGTCATATCAGCAGTAAAGCATAAATCTTGTCTTAATAAGACCCTACTTGCAATTCTATTTTTTGTATTAATGAATGTGATTAAAAATAAAAAGTTTAGAAAACAACTAAAATCCAAATTAGATGTGAAATAAAGGCCAAATTGTTATTTTCAGTCATGTGGTGCATATTTCCATATGTTCTAAAAATCCTTAAGAATTTGGCATAAAGTTCTGCTGAAATAATTTCTGCTTCTTAAATGACAGGTGTCCCATCTTTTATTGTAGCAGTAACTCAGAATCCCATAAAGTATGAAAATGCATTTGCCTCAGAATCATCACTGTAGTACATTCCCTTTCAGCCTGTTTCTTTATCCTTCCTCTCCTTCACCTGGCCTCCTTATGTCTTTACTTTCTCCTTTTCATTTTAACCATGATCACTTCTCTATTGGATGGTTCTCGTTTCTACTTCTGAATACATTTAAATGCCATTTATGCATTCATAAATTCTTACTCAATTTATGTTTAAACCTAATGGGGTTCAGCAGTAGTTTCAAACTGCAACATAATTATTAAATGTTGATTTTAATACCAGTGATGATTCACATTTTCCAACCTCTATATTTTGCAATTTGTTTCTCTTGGCAAGGGTTTGCTTTAAGTATACATGAATAGGGCAAAAGGTTTCTTGAATTTTGGCTTTTGGAAAGAAAGAATGAATCTTTTGCTGTCTGAAATGTTGCTTTACTGTTTATAAAAAGGTATGAGCAGTAAAAAATGACACATATTTAAGTCTCACTGATTTAGAAGCCAGTCATTCCTTAATAGAGTCTCTGAACTTTTTTCTTAAGGAGGCTTCCTGTGCTTCTTAGGTACCTTCCAAAAATATGGTCACTGAATTTTAGACTTAGACTGACTTTGGAAAGTGTGTTATAAGCCTCTCATTTTCAAGATGAGGAAACTGAGAAAGAGAATTTGCCTTTCCCACAGTCATACTATAGGTGAAGTAAGAGAGTTAAATATGCTAGCAATTCAAGATCACTGCTTATGATACTGGTGATTTTCAAGCAAGTGGTCATATCAGCAGTAAAGCATAAATCTTGTCTTAATAAGACCCTACTTGCAATTCTATTTTTTGTATTAATGAATGTGATTAAAAATAAAAAGTTTAGAAAACAACTAAAATCCAAATTAGATGTGAAATAAAGGCCAAATTGTTATTTTCAGTCATGTGGTGCATATTTCCATATGTTCTAAAAATCCTTAAGAATTTGGCATAAAGTTCTGCTGAAATAATTTCTGCTTCTTAAATGACAGGTGTCCCATCTTTTATTGTAGCAGTAACTCAGAATCCCATAAAGTATGAAAATGCATTTGCCTCAGAATCATCACTGTAGTACATTCCCTTTCAGCCTGTTTCTTTATCCTTCCTCTCCTTCACCTGGCCTCCTTATGTCTTTACTTTCTCCTTTTCATTTTAACCATGATCACTTCTCTATTGGATGGTTCTCGTTTCTACTTCTGAATACATTTAAATGCCATTTATGCATTCATAAATTCTTACTCAATTTATGTTTAAACCTAATGGGGTTCAGCAGTAGTTTCAAACTGCAACATAATTATTAAATGTTGATTTTAATACCAGTGATGATTCACATTTTCCAGCCTCTATATTTTGCAATTTGTTTCTCTTGGCAAGGGTTTGCTTTAAGTATACATGAATAGGGCAAAAGGTTTCTTGAATTTTGGCTTTTGGAAAGAAAGAATGAATCTTTTGCTGTCTGAAATGTTGCTTTACTGTTTATAAAAAGGTATGAGCAGTAAAAAATGACACATATTTAAGTCTCACTGATTTAGAAGCCAGTCATTCCTTAATAGAGTCTCTGAACTTTTTTCTTAAGGAGGCTTCCTGTGCTTCTTAGGTACCTTCCAAAAATATGGTCACTGAATTTTAGACTTAGACTGACTTTGGAAAGTGTGTTATAAGCCTCTCATTTTCAAGATGAGGAAACTGAGAAAGAGAATTTGCCTTTCCCACAGTCATACTATAGGTGAAGTAAGAGACAAAGAAAACTGGAATCAAATTTCTTGATTCTAAACCTAGGATTACTTTATTTTATTTCATTATTTTATAGACCATGGGAAGAAAGCCTAAAACAGACTTGCCCGGTATTGTGTTTATCTTACAACTTGTCATTTTTGTACTCTTTGAGTTAAAGTATTTTGTATTTATCAGCTTTTTTCTGATCTGCCATCTAAAAATCTTCACCTGTCTTCCCTTTTATATCCACTCTGTATTTTGCCACTAGATAAATAAATTTTTCTGAAGTGTAGTCCTAATTAGGATGCCTATCCTCTCAGAAACCTTAATATCTCTCATCTCCTCCATTTGCCCCATAGTTGAGTGAATGAAATTCAGTCTCCTAACTCATTGCAGAGTAAATCTACCTTTCAAATCTTAGTGCTTTCCAATCCTGCGTTTATACGGGACACCCCTCTCATCTTCCATACCTTACTGTCCTTCCCTATATACTCCTTCACCTATAATTTTACCTATCTTCTAGATGTATAGTAAATTCTACTTCTACCATAAAGCATTTTCTTTAGTTTTCTTTCCTTTTCACTTTTGTGGCAACATACTGTACTCTGACTCTAATTTTTGCTTTCATCTTAATTCTTTCCATATTTTTGATTAATCAGAAGAATGTAGCAAAGTGCCATATAACTATGGATATAAAAAGTAATGTGCTCGTTGGTTGCCAAAATTCTTGAAGAAAATGAAATATAGTTTACTACCCTTACTGTATTCCTACAACAGATAATCAAGAAACTGGCCAGGCCATTACACTGAAGAGAAGTCCAACAACTGCCATGCCTATTCAGTAGTATCTAACTAACATTATCTTGGTTGTTACATGGAAGCTAAAGAAATTCATCAATTATGAAATGCCTGTTCTGAACCTATTACAGTCACCAAATTTCACATTTTAGGCAATATACATAGAGTATATAATGTTTATGTTTTGATTTAGGGAGACTAATAAGAGGGCTTTTTTTTCTTATGCAGTTATACAGAAAGTTATGCCATGTTCTGTTAGACAACTAAAATTTGCCTTTCCCACAGTCATACTATAGGTGAAGTAAGAGACAAAGAAAACTGGAATCAAATTTCTTGATTCTAAACCTAGGATTACTTTATTTTATTTCATTATTTTATAGACCATGGGAAGAAAGCCTAAAACAGACTTGCCCGGTATTGTGTTTATCTTACAACTTGTCATTTTTGTACTCTTTGAGTTAAAGTATTTTGTATTTATCAGCTTTTTTCTGATCTGCCATCTAAAAATCTTCACCTGTCTTCCCTTTTATATCCACTCTGTATTTTGCCACTAGATAAATAAATTTTTCTGAAGTGTAGTCCTAATTAGGATGCCTATCCTCTCAGAAACCTTAATATCTCTCATCTCCTCCATTTGCCCCATAGTTGAGTGAATGAAATTCAGTCTCCTAACTCATTGCAGAGTAAATCTACCTTTCAAATCTTAGTGCTTTCCAATCCTGCGTTTATACGGGACACCCCTCTCATCTTCCATACCTTACTGTCCTTCCCTATATACTCCTTCACCTATAATTTTACCTATCTTCTAGATGTATAGTAAATTCTACTTCTACCATAAAGCATTTTCTTTAGTTTTCTTTCCTTTTCACTTTTGTGGCAACATACTGTACTCTGACTCTAATTTTTGCTTTCATCTTAATTCTTTCCATATTTTTGATTAATCAGAAGAATGTAGCAAAGTGCCATATAACTATGGATATAAAAAGTAATGTGCTCGTTGGTTGCCAAAATTCTTGAAGAAAATGAAATATAGTTTACTACCCTTACTGTATTCCTACAACAGATAATCAAGAAACTGGCCAGGCCATTACACTGAAGAGAAGTCCAACAACTGCCATGCCTATTCAGTAGTATCTAACTAACATTATCTTGGTTGTTACATGGAAGCTAAAGAAATTCATCAATTATGAAATGCCTGTTCTGAACCTATTACAGTCACCAAATTTCACATTTTAGGCAATATACATAGAGTATATAATGTTTATGTTTTGATTTAGGGAGACTAATAAGAGGGCTTTTTTTTCTTATGCAGTTATACAGAAAGTTATGCCATGTTCTGTGGCAGCTATGTTTTATAATGCTGTGCCTGATAATACACTAAGTTAATTTAAGATGCTCCTGAAAAGCCTTAAATATAATTTGATGTCAGTATTTTTTCATATATGCAGTTTATGTAGTTTCCTTCTTAAGAATATACTGTTGCTTTTTTGTGACTCTTGACTTTCTTTTCCATCCTTTCAAAAAAGAAAAATAAATTACTGTCACCTGTTGATTAGCAGTTGTTGCTCTTCGGTTTCTCAGTCATGTCTGACTCTTTGTGAACCCATGAACTGCAGCACGCCAGGCTTCCCTGTCAGAGTTTGCTCACACTCATGTCCATTGAATCAGTGAGTCATCGCGTCCTTTGTCATCCCTTTCGCCTCCTGCCTTCAGTCTTTCCCAGCATCAGGGCCTTTTTAAGTTAGCTGTTCGCATCAGGTTGCCAAAGTATTGGAGCTTCAGCATCAGTCCTTCCAATCAATATTCAGGGTTGATTTCCTTTAGGATTGACCAGTTTGATCTCCTTACTGTCCAAGAAACTCTCTAGAGTCTTCTCCAGCACCACAGTTAGAAAGCATGGATTCTTTGTACTTAGCCTTCTTAGTGGTCCAACTCTTACATCCGTACATGACTACTGGAAAAATCATAGCTTTAAGATAAGTTATTGATAACTGAAAATCTTTATAGTAACAGAACCATTGTTAAGTGTTGTCCAGCTGAATGTTACCCATGGTGGTAATATAGTGAGTTATTCTGTTTGAAGTGCAAGTGGGGGATACAGCAACATGCTCCCGAACCTAGGTTCTTGCCTTCACCTCTGCTACTGCTAGTCTGATATTGCCTAATTATCTGGCTCTGCTGGGTTGGTGAGCACATCTCAGGGAAACCCTGTGTGTCAAAACCATCTTTAATCTGTACTGGCTAATGAAGAATTAACTTTCCTTGTTTATGTAGTGCATGTTAACAGAATTGTAATTCAGATCATTTCTTTCCCAACAAAATTTTAGGATTTTTACCATTGCTTCTAGCTTCTGTTTCCAAAGGTTCACTATCTGAATTAGATCTTTGCTTGGTAAACTTAGGCATCCCTGGTGGCTCAGATGGTAAAGAATCCACCTGCAGTGTAGGAGACCTGGGTTTGATCCCTGGGTCTGGAAGATCCTCTAGAGAAGAGAATAGCTACTCACTCCAAGATTCTTGCCTGGAGAATTCCATGGACAGAGAAGCCTGGCAGGCTACAGTCCGTGAGATCACAAAGAGTCAGACACAACTGAGTGGCTAACACTTGGAAAGCTTAACAGATAAGATCAATTAATGTATATAACTTCTTTTGAAACCAGAAAATTTAGCATAATTAGTCTTAAGATACACATGTATGGAGTGGTGTCTGTAATGATGTGTGCACTGACAGTGAAGACAATGATATATAGTACATTGGATGTATTAATATTTATTTGCTAAAGAAAAAAAAAATGTCATTTTAAAGCTGTGAATGTACCATAATGGGTTGTTGCTGGTTGTAAGCTCATTTAAACCTGTGTTTCTATCCCACATGCTATAAATAGTGTAATTATCATACATGTCATCAAAGTAATAGCTTATCATAAAATTGCTTAGTTGATAACTTACCAAGTCTTCAAACCTCAGTTGAGATTTGCTATTTACCCCTGTAATTTAATCCGTATGTAGAAGGTTATTTTGTGGATTTTGTTTAGTTATCTTTTTTTCTTTCTTTGTAAAGCAATTTTTACTCTAATAAAAATGAATTAGAAAAATATTGCCTTAATTCTTTGTGTCAACACACATTGTTTTGTTATTTTTGTTGATTTTTTTTTTTTTTTTTTGTAGCTATTCTTACTGCTTCCGTTACAGACATTAGCCCTTATCTTTGTTGAGCTGTGTTAGATAGGCCCTTTGGTATCCAGTATCTGGCAGTGGTATCTAGATTGTATACATCTTTGAAAACATAATTTAATATTTCAGAGTTAAATATCCTTTCAGGAAAAATTACTTTCCTGATTATTTGTGTGATACTTGGAGAGAGACAAGTGCCAAAATCCTTTATGGTAACTTCCCAGAGCAGGACAGCTGCAGAAATGGCACAATATACAGATGACATGAATACTGTCACAGAACACATCAGGACAGTAATCTGCTAAGTTTTTAGTCAAATCTTAGATCTCATTCCTTAAAAGCTCAATACACGTGAGTAGAAAGGTCTTTTATCTTTTAAAATAAGCTTCTTGTGAAATAGTTCAACTTATTCCAATTCTTGTTTACTAAATCCATACTCTGTGTGAGGCAGAATTCTAAGATGGTATATACAATTTAGTTCTTAAGAAATTCATAAACTAAGGGAGAAAATAGACCATGTAAATAAATTGCAATGCAGTGTAAGAAATAGCATAGTAGAGAAATATACAGAGCACTAAGATCCCTAAAGTAAGAGTATGAGGCACAGCAAATCCAGTCATTGATCTAATGCAGAGATATTAAGGTGAGTGCCTTGTCCTTATCATTTGGTAAGTCAACAAAGATTTATTATCTGTTCTGGGCAGAGCACCATGTTAGATGTTTTGAAGGTACAAAGTAAAAAAGAGGTTCTACACCAAGAATTTATAATCTAGCAGGAGAGATAAACTGTCTTTACAAATAACTATGTTTCTAGTCTGTACGTAACTGCCCCAAAAAGAAACATTTGCAAATTTAGCAAAACTGTTCCACAATGAAGAAAGCCGTTTCTGGAGGTGGAAGGAGAAACCATGAACAAGTTAAGAAGGCTTCCATTAAGCAGAAGATGGCTGAGCTAACCCTGGAGGGATCGTTAGGATTTTGACAAGGGTGGTTGAAGGGTATTCTAATTCATTTAGTGCCTACATGTGCAAGGTAGCATGAAGGCAAAAAAGCCCGAGGCATGTTCAGAGAATAACAAGTATTCTAGTTTGAGTGGCATCTGGTACATGGACAGGGAATAGTAAAAGATCAGGCTAGAAAGGAAAAGTCAGGGCACTTTATGGAGGACCTTTGAAGGTCAGGATTCAACGAGGACTTTTAATATTTCAGAGTTAAATATCCTTTCAGGAAAAATTACTTTCCTGATTATTTGTGTGATACTTGGAGAGAGACAAGTGCCAAAATCCTTTATGGTAACTTCCCAGAGCAGGACAGCTGCAGAAATGGCACAATATACAGATGACATGAATACTGTCACAGAACACATCAGGACAGTAATCTGCTAAGTTTTTAGTCAAATCTTAGATCTCATTCCTTAAAAGCTCAATACACGTGAGTAGAAAGGTCTTTTATCTTTTAAAATAAGCTTCTTGTGAAATAGTTCAACTTATTCCAATTCTTGTTTACTAAATCCATACTCTGTGTGAGGCAGAATTCTAAGATGGTATATACAATTTAGTTCTTAAGAAATTCATAAACTAAGGGAGAAAATAGACCATGTAAATAAATTGCAATGCAGTGTAAGAAATAGCATAGTAGAGAAATATACAGAGCACTAAGATCCCTAAAGTAAGAGTATGAGGCACAGCAAATCCAGTCATTGATCTAATGCAGAGATATTAAGGTGAGTGCCTTGTCCTTATCATTTGGTAAGTCAACAAAGATTTATTATCTGTTCTGGGCAGAGCACCATGTTAGATGTTTTGAAGGTACAAAGTAAAAAAGAGGTTCTACACCAAGAATTTATAATCTAGCAGGAGAGATAAACTGTCTTTACAAATAACTATGTTTCTAGTCTGTACGTAACTGCCCCAAAAAGAAACATTTGCAAATTTAGCAAAACTGTTCCACAATGAAGAAAGCCGTTTCTGGAGGTGGAAGGAGAAACCATGAACAAGTTAAGAAGGCTTCCATTAAGCAGAAGATGGCTGAGCTAACCCTGGAGGGATCGTTAGGATTTTGACAAGGGTGGTTGAAGGGTATTCTAATTCATTTAGTGCCTACATGTGCAAGGTAGCATGAAGGCAAAAAAGCCCGAGGCATGTTCAGAGAATAACAAGTATTCTAGTTTGAGTGGCATCTGGTACATGGACAGGGAATAGTAAAAGATCAGGCTAGAAAGGAAAAGTCAGGGCACTTTATGGAGGACCTTTGAAGGTCAGGATTCGAAACGAGGACTTTTATCAGGGAACAGTAGGTAGCTTTTTGAACAGAGGCTAATCAGAGTTGATTTTTAGGAAGGTGGATCTAATGATAAGGTGTAAGGATGCATTTAAATATGCATATGACTGGTACTAGAGACTGTTTAAGAGACTATAGCAATAATCTAGGCAAGAGGCCTGACCTAGGTTTCTGTAGGTAAGAATGCAAACAAGACTATAAATATTATAGGACTTGTGCTTGGCTGAACTTGGAATCTGTCAAGTGCAAAGAGGAACTGTCAAAGGAACTCTGGAAGTGAGGCAGTATATCTGAAGATGATACCAACTGAAAGGAATAAAGGAGATTACCCCTAGAAAATGTAAAGAGGGAAAAGATGGAAAAGTCAACAGGTGAATTTCTAGGTAAGACTGTGTTTAGGGCAGTTAATGAATCTGAAGATAAGCAACAGGAAAGGTGAGAAAGGGAAAGGTGCTATGTAACAGAAGAGTGGGGAGGCATACTTCTAGGAGAGGGTGGAAAAATTCAAAGCCTAAAGCATCA
Organism: Tragulus kanchil; assembly: GCA_022376925.1. Taxonomy (NCBI): domain Eukaryota; kingdom Metazoa; phylum Chordata; class Mammalia; order Artiodactyla; family Tragulidae; genus Tragulus; species Tragulus kanchil. The sequence continues at coordinate 50,453,803 of JAIOJX010000005.1, forward strand.
AATAAAAGCTCAGCTTCACATCTGTTAAATTATCCAATGAAATTGGGAAAATGTGAACAAGAGGGCTTAAATGTGCCGGAGTAAGTGGGGAAAGCTGACCAAAGACTAGTAAGAGGGAAAATATTCAGGAAATGAAGAGTAATTGGTGATGCAAAGAAATTTAGAGAGGGATTGAAATTACACTTCTGTAGGAACAGAAGGAAATGAGTGCAATTAAAATAGAAGGAAGTTAGTATTTCTTAAAATAATTACTCCTAAATTAAGTTAATTCAGTAATATTTTAGATTGTAAATGTTACTGTGATTTCTAATTGTTTCCTCTTCTTCCTCAAAAAATCTAGAGACTCAAAGAATAGAGGAGCTTTTATGATAGGTTCTGCAGTTAGGGTAGCCACAGAGGGTAGAATCAATAATGGCAGTGATTATCCCACCTTGACTTTAGGAAGGTATGATGGGAAACTTAGGAACTTTAGGAAGCTTAATACATGGAATATGAAAAAAACAAAGGACATTGGTGCACATTTGAGAGAAAAGATTTATTAAAAAGACACTTAATAAGAATGCCACTCTCTCCCCATCCTTAGGTCTTCTTTTCCTTTTTTCTTCTGAGTTTTAGCACTGATCAGTTATACCTTTCACGTTGTCCTACATAAACATGTATCTAAACTTGAAAGAATAAGTTACTTATCTTGTATTTTACTGTCTTTGTATTAAAAGAAGTGATTTAGGTTTTAAGTGTTTTTGTTTTGCCAGTAAATGAAGGAAATAAGATCTGTCTAACGATACAGATTTTACTTATCTTAAGTTTCACAAGCTGTAGCCTGCTCTCCATAGGATCTTCAGTTCTTCACTGGTAATTCAGTAAAGATGAAGAGTATCTGTTTTAAAACTTGTAAGTATTATACTAATAGCATAAAACAGGGATTGCCCAACTTCAAGTGACCTCACATACATATTTGGAGTCCTGGAAAGGAATAACAAAAAGATATTTGAAGTAATAAAAAGTGAAAATGTTCCAAATTGGAAGAAACTATAAACCCAGAAATGAAAGAAGCTTGCCAAACCACAAAAGAAACGAGGAAAAAAAACTACACCAAGGTACATGATAGTCAAATTGCATAAAATCAGTGATAAAAGATTCTTGAAAGCAAACAGATTTTTTAAGACATACTCTATACAGAGAATGCATCTGAGGGCTTCTCTGGTGGCTCAGGGATTATCTTCCTGCCAGTGCAGGAGTCATAGATCCAATCCATGATCCAGGAAGATCCTGTGTACCACAGAGTAACTAAGCCCGTGAGACCCAACTACCGAACCTGTTCTCTAGAGCTTGGGCGCCACAACTGCAGACCCCACGTGCTGCAACTATCAAAGCCAGTTGAGCCTAGAACCCATGCTTCACAATAAAAGAAGCCACCATAATGAGGAGTATATTCTAACTAGAGAGTTGCCCCTGATCTCTCCAACTAGGGAAAAGCTCTCACAGCAACAAAGACCCAGCACAGCAAAGAGTAAATGAAAGTATTGTTTAAAAAAAGAATACAGCCAAGCTTCCCTGGTAGTTGGTGGTAAAGAATCCGCCTGCCCATCCAGGAGACACAGGTTCGATCACTGACTCAGGAAGATCCCACATGCTGTGGAGCAACTAAGCCCATGAACCACAACTACTGAGCCTGTGCTCTAGAGCCTAGGAGCCGCAGCTGTTGAGCCCATGCGCTGCAACTACTGAGGCCCGTGTGCCCTAAAGCCCGAGTTCCAGAACAAGAGAAGTCACTGCAACAAGAAGCCTGCTCGGGCTTCCCTGGTGGTCCAGTGGGTAAGGTACACCGCCTTGCAGTGCAAGGGGCGCCGGTTCGATCCCTGGCCTGGGAAGATCCCATGTGCCGTGGAGCGGCTGGACCGATGTGTCCAACTACCCAGCCAGAGCTCTGGAGCACATGCGCCCAGAGCCGGTGCTCTGCAACAACAGAGGCCACTGCGATGGGAAGCCCACCCTGGCCAAAGAACAAAGATGGATGAAAATGGATAAATGAAAGACCAATGAAAGTGGCCTACCCGCCCCCCTCCCTCCCCAGCCTGCCACCCCCACCCAAAAAAAAAAGAAGCCTGCTCATGTCAACTAGAGAGTAGAGAGTAGCCTCCACTCTCTGCAACTAGAGAAGAGCCCACAAGTAGCACCAAAGACCCAGAATAGCCAAAAGTAAATGAATAAATAAATCAATAAAATTAAAAAAAAAGAATACAGCTAAAACAGAGCAGGCTGAAACTTGGCAAAAAAAATTGTCCATCTAGAATTCTATACCCTGCAAAAATATCTTTCTGAAATGAAAATAAGATAAAGACTTTTTCAGACATAAAACAGATAAAAGAGTTCATCTTCAGATCCATATACCAGCTAGTAAGATTAGCTTTTATTTGGTCTTGGATATACTTTAGTGTCTCTGAACCTTCAGACTTTCATCAGTGAAAGAAAAAGAATACCTATTTTATGGGATTTTTATGAGGATTAAATGAAATAAGGAAAATAATTGACATTTGAGCCTTCATTTAGCTAAGCATGTGGTATCTCATTAAAAATGGAAAGAAAACACTCAGTAAGAGGCCTCCTCCCCAGATAATTTTCTGGTCCTATCATCTCTCTAACTCTCTATCAGTTAGCCCAAATAGCTAGTCAATCAAATTTTGATGAAGTACTTTTCCTGAATTTGTTTTCCTTTGGTTATCACAATTAAATATACTTAACAGTGGGAATGATGAACCACTTTCCTGAGTAAAATAGACACATCATCTAGTAAATCATTTTATGGAAGGATTAAGTATATTCTAAACTGCACCTAATTTTTTGGCTTCTACTTTGGCTATGGAATGATTTTTTCACTCATTTATAAAGGTATAATTTATACACTGTTTAATTTTATCACAAACCTATTGGATAGAGGCTCTACTTGTCTTTATAGACTATACATCACCTCACAGAGTTTTTGACACTCAATAAATGTTAAATAATATTTCTGTTCAGTATTCTGCAGACAGGAAGCATATGGTAATAAATGTCAGAGCACAGGTTAAAAATCCCAAAAGTTGTATGTTCTTTGGAAAAACCAGCATATTCTCATGAATGAAACATTTTAAAGGGGGTTTCCAGATTTATATTTCACTTAGCAATTTTTACCAGCCTTTGTTTACTGTCTTTACAAATTTTAAAACTTCTTTCTTTCTCAATAATAATTCAATGTTACAAATAGTATAGCATTAATGCAGTCTCATAAGAAAATTTACAAATGATTTTGTCAGTAGCATAAAAAACATAATAGTCTGAGGGAGAGCATGAAGAAATATTTAGAGGCTTAAGCAATATGTCTTCATAATATATTATAGGAAAAATAAGCAGCAGGTAATTCTTTATCATTAAATATCAGCATGATTTAGAGAATACCACTACTGCAGCTAGAAGGTTCTTAAGTCAAACATAATATGATAAAAAAACTTTTCAGCAAAATATCTTTCTGAAATGAAAATAAGATAAAGACTTTTTCAGACATAAAACAGATAAAAGAGTTCATCTTCAGATCCATATACCAGCTAGTAAGATTAGCTTTTATTTGGTCTTGGATATACTTTAGTGTCTCTGAACCTTCAGACTTTCATCAGTGAAAGAAAAAGAATACCTATTTTATGGGATTTTTATGAGGATTAAATGAAATAAGGAAAATAATTGACATTTGAGCCTTCATTTAGCTAAGCATGTGGTATCTCATTAAAAATGGAAAGAAAACACTCAGTAAGAGGCCTCCTCCCCAGATAATTTTCTGGTCCTATCATCTCTCTAACTCTCTATCAGTTAGCCCAAATAGCTAGTCAATCAAATTTTGATGAAGTACTTTTCCTGAATTTGTTTTCCTTTGGTTATCACAATTAAATATACTTAACAGTGGGAATGATGAACCACTTTCCTGAGTAAAATAGACACATCATCTAGTAAATCATTTTATGGAAGGATTAAGTATATTCTAAACTGCACCTAATTTTTTGGCTTCTACTTTGGCTATGGAATGATTTTTTCACTCATTTATAAAGGTATAATTTATACACTGTTTAATTTTATCACAAACCTATTGGATAGAGGCTCTACTTGTCTTTATAGACTATACATCACCTCACAGAGTTTTTGACACTCAATAAATGTTAAATAATATTTCTGTTCAGTATTCTGCAGACAGGAAGCATATGGTAATAAATGTCAGAGCACAGGTTAAAAATCCCAAAAGTTGTATGTTCTTTGGAAAAACCAGCATATTCTCATGAATGAAACATTTTAAAGGGGGTTTCCAGATTTATATTTCACTTAGCAATTTTTACCAGCCTTTGTTTACTGTCTTTACAAATTTTAAAACTTCTTTCTTTCTCAATAATAATTCAATGTTACAAATAGTATAGCATTAATGCAGTCTCATAAGAAAATTTACAAATGATTTTGTCAGTAGCATAAAAAACATAATAGTCTGAGGAGAGCATGAAGAAATATTTAGAGGCTTAAGCAATATGTCTTCATAATATATTATAGGAAAAAATAAGCAGCAGGTAATTCTTTATCATTAAATATCAGCATGATTTAGAGAATACCACTACTGCAGCTAGAAATGGTTAATCATAGTCAAGTATACAAAACCATATAGATAATATGTATCTAAATTATTTCTCTCTTATTTGCTCATCTGTGATTAACTTCTTGACCATGCTTGTTTGATTTTCCTTTTTTGAGGGTTTTTTTAAGGATTAGCGTAATCTGAATGAGAAAATATGTGACTTGGACCACATTCGTTAACCTCTTACAGGCTTAGGTTCCTTGTGGGTAAAATCTGGATAGAAGGCTTCCTTGGTAGTCCAGTGGGTAAAGAGTCCGTCTGGCAGTGCAAGGGGCACCAGTTCCATCCCTTACCCAGGAAGATCCCACATGCCCTGGAGCAGCTGAACCGGCGTGTCCAATTAGGAGCCAGCGCTCTGGAACATACACGCCCAGAGCCAGTACTCAGCAATGAGAGAGGCCACTGCAATAGGAGGCCCACACAGGCCAAAGAGTTAAGATGGATGAAAATAAATAAATGAAAGACCAATAAAAGAGGCCAAAATTAAAAAAAAAAAAAATCTGAATAGAGAATCCAGGCACAGCTTTGTCTGGTGCCTCTCATTCAGAGTCACTTCCAAGGCTATAATCAGGATGTCACCCAGGGCTGTAGTCATATCACTGCTTGGAGGGATTCACTTCCAAGCTCCTTCATGTGACTGTTAGCAAGCCCTAGATCCTCTCTGGTATTTAGTCATGGGGCACTCATAGACAGGAAGCATATGGTAATAAATGTCAGAGCACAGGTTAAAAATCCCAAAAGTTGTATGTTCTTTGGAAAAACCAGCATATTCTCATGAATGAAACATATTAAAGGGGGATTCCAGATTTATATTTCACTTAGCAATTTTTACCAGCCTTTGTTTACTGTCTTTACAAATTTTAAAACTTCTTTCTTTCTCAATAATAATTCAATGTTACAAATAGTATAGCATTAATGCAGTCTCATAAGAAAATTTACAAATGATTTTGTCAGTAGCATAAAAAACATAATAGTCTGAGGGAGAGCATGAAGAAATATTTAGAGGCTTAAGCAATATGTCTTCATAATATATTATAGGAAAAAATAAGCAGCAGGTAATTCTTTATCATTAAATATCAGCATGATTTAGAGAATACCACTACTGCAGCTAGAAATGGTTAATCATAGTCAAGTATACAAAACCATATAGATAATATGTATCTAAATTATTTCTCTCTTATTTGCTCATCTGTGATTAACTTCTTGACCATGCTTGTTTGATTTTCCTTTTTTGAGGGTTTTTTTAAGGATTAGCGTAATCTGAATGAGAAAATATGTGACTTGGACCACATTCGTTAACCTCTTACAGGCTTAGGTTCCTTGTGGGTAAAATCTGGATAGAAGGCTTCCTTGGTAGTCCAGTGGGTAAAGAGTCCGTCTGGCAGTGCAAGGGGCACCAGTTCCATCCCTTACCCAGGAAGATCCCACATGCCCTGGAGCAGCTGAACCGGCGTGTCCAATTAGGAGCCAGCGCTCTGGAACATACACGCCCAGAGCCAGTACTCAGCAATGAGAGAGGCCACTGCAATAGGAGGCCCACACAGGCCAAAGAGTTAAGATGGATGAAAATAAATAAATGAAAGACCAATAAAAGAGGCCAAAATTAAAAAAAAAAAAAATCTGAATAGAGAATCCAGGCACAGCTTTGTCTGGTGCCTCTCATTCAGAGTCACTTCCAAGGCTATAATCAGGATGTCACCCAGGGCTGTAGTCATATCACTGCTTGGAGGGATTCACTTCCAAGCTCCTTCATGTGACTGTTAGCAAGCCCTAGATCCTCTCTGGTATTTAGTCATGGGGCACTCATAGGGGAACTCACAACTGTGTCAGCTTATTCTCCTAGAGGGAGAGCCTTCAAAAAAAGCATTATACATGTAATTGTAATAAAAATTACAAATTTTATTTATATACAGTTTTTATACATAGATTTTATAGAGAGACAGACATAGATAACACTCTATTTTGGACTCTCATGTGTACCACACCATTTAGTATTTACAGTTTTGTTTCAAATATTACAAGTCAAAGTCTAATACCATTATAAGGTCTACAACAGCTGTAACACTGATACACTTCTAGCATAATAGTATCTGTTAGTCCAAAACTATCCTTGCAGGGTAGATACTAGTTGAATGGAACAGGAACAAACAAAACACCAGAATTGCTTTGGTGGCTCCATTATCTCTTGGTTTTTCCCAAAGCTCTAGACTCCTATGACTTCAGTGAAGACCATGCAAACTCCAGTGAATTTTCTATTTCATGTTTGCACTGGAGCAATAAAATAGTTTGTTTTGAATGTATGTGCTGCTTTCTGTGGATAGTCAGAAAATACCTTCCTTTGATCCTAAATTAGATCTTCTCCCTTTTTTACTTTAGTCCATGAAGGTTCAGCCTACACCCAAGACCCTTCATGTCCAGTATAAAAAACTAGAGTGGGGGTTTCCCTGGTGGTCCAGTGGGTTAGAGAGTACACCTTGCAATGCAAGGGCACCGATTCGATCCCGGACCGGGGAAGATCCCACAGGCCGCGAAACGTCAGGACCGGTGTGGCCAATTGTGTGCCAGCGTTCTGGAGCGCATGCGCCCAGAGCCAGCGCTCTCCAGCAGGAGAGGACACTGCATTTTGCACATGCCAAAGAATAAAAAAGATGGATGAAAATAAATATAAAAAGAGACATGATGGGGGAAAAAAAAAACCTGGAGTGGTAACATAAGCAAATAATAGCTCTAACTGGGCTCAGTGCCTTGAATATATAGAGCCGGAAGTAGGAGAGCAAGAGTGATGAGCTATGATAGTGGTGGGTATTTAGTCGTTATACCCTTCAGATTACCGTGGAGGAAAAAAGGGATGACTTTTAATTTAGCATATGCTAAATTCTTTAAATTGCTTTGTGGTTTGGTTAGTAGAAACATCTATTTTCACTGGAGCAAAAGAAATAGTTCCTACGAGTAAGAAGTGAATTTGGCACAGTCTCCAAATTTAGTCCATGGGGTCGCAAAGAGTCAGACACGACTGAGCGACTGAACTGAACAGGATATAAACCCAATATACAGAAATCATTTGTATTTCTATATGACTAGTGACAAGTAACTGGAATTAGAATAACAATATGGACTAATGGTTATGGTTTTAGTTTCATAGTAATTTCAGATAATCCTGTATAAATTAAAATCAAGGTTTATCAGACAAAAATGCAAAGGAAGCAGTCTTACCAAGTGAATATAAAGGAGATTGTTGTTTTTTCATATATACAGAAACACACTTGAGTTTTTTCTTCCTCTCCTGTATAATCTGTGGACTGTACTTTTTAGTAGTGGTTTGCTAATCCCTTTAAATAGCTCTTCATGTAAGTATTCCATAGTTTTTATTAACCATGAATTGCAGGTTTATTTTTTAAAACCTCTACTCAAAAAACCATACTTGGTTGTTGTTTCATCCTTTTAGCCTGATCGGTGAAACAGCAAGCCTAAATAGCGTGGTGTAGATGAGACTCTAAAACTTTAATTATATGTCATTTTATTCACAACACTCAATTCCAGGAAGGAAAAAAATGACTTTGTTGTTTGTTGTAAAAGACATATGTATCATTCTTTGTAAACCAAAATGATACTGTATTATGGCATAGACAACAATGGGAACTGATTTTGAAAATGTAACCTGTATGAGAAACTGAATAATAGTGAAAGTTATCAAAATGGAAAGAAGTGTTAATGTGAAATCCAGCCTTCTCAGATATACTCTTTCCTGGCCTGTGTGGTTTTGCTTTTGTTGCTTGTCATGCATGAATGAAAGTGCTGCACTCTCAGGGGAGCAGGAAAGCCTCTGTGTCGGTTGTTTATTTCCTTAATCCCTCCTCCTTTGTGATTTTTGATGTCAGATCTAAAATGGAAAGCCTGTAAATATAATGATTATCACATGGAGGAAAAAGGGATGACTTTTAATTTAGCATATGCTAAATTCTTTAAATTGCTTTGTGGTTTGGTTAGTAGAAACATCTATTTTCACTGGAGCAAAAGAAATAGTTCCTACGAGTAAGAAGTGAATTTGGCACAGTCTCCAAATTTAGTCCATGGGGTCGCAAAGAGTCAGACACGACTGAGCGACTGAACTGAACAGGATATAAACCCAATATACAGAAATCATTTGTATTTCTATATGACTAGTGACAAGTAACTGGAATTAGAATAACAATATGGACTAATGGTTATGGTTTTAGTTTCATAGTAATTTCAGATAATCCTGTATAAATTAAAATCAAGGTTTATCAGACAAAAATGCAAAGGAAGCAGTCTTACCAAGTGAATATAAAGGAGATTGTTGTTTTCATATATACAGAAACACACTTGAGTTTTTTCTTCTTCTCCTGTATAATCTGTGGACTGTACTTTTTAGTAGTGGTTTGCTAATCCCTTTAAATAGCTCTTCATGTAAGTATTCCATAGTTTTTATTAACCATGAATTGCAGGTTTATTTTTTAAAACCTCTACTCAAAAAACCATACTTGGTTGTTGTTTCATCCTTTTAGCCTGATCGGTGAAACAGCAAGCCTAAATAGCGTGGTGTAGATGAGACTCTAAAACTTTAATTATATGTCATTTTATTCACAACACTCAATTCCAGGAAGGAAAAAAATGACTTTGTTGTTTGTTGTAAAAGACATATGTATCATTCTTTGTAAACCAAAATGATACTGTATTATGGCATAGACAACAATGGGAACTGATTTTGAAAATGTAACCTGTATGAGAAACTGAATAATAGTGAAAGTTATCAAAATGGAAAGAAGTGTTAATGTGAAATCCAGCCTTCTCAGATATACTCTTTCCTGGCCTGTGTGGTTTTGCTTTTGTTGCTTGTCATGCATGAATGAAAGTGCTGCACTCTCAGGGGAGCAGGAAAGCCTCTGTGTCGGTTGTTTATTTCCTTAATCCCTCCTCCTTTGTGATTTTTGATGTCAGATCTAAAATGGAAAGCCTGTAAATATAATGATTATCACATGGATAATCACCTGCATTAGGAACCGCCATGCCTCTCTATTCTAACCCTAGCTGTTCTCCACATGTCACATCCACTCTGCAGTTGGATTTTAACCTGACTGCTTCATTAGATTTGTGAAACCCAGTACGTGGCGCCCTGGGGCAGCACAGATGGGGACTTGCTTGTTTTCTTTTCTCACTTTTACTGCGAAGGCACGCTAAAAAGTCCTTTTCAATTTAGTGTGATCAGTTCACTTGGAATTACCCCTGATATTTGGAATCTGCCTTACTGTTCTGCCCACCATTTATGCCTCTTTTTTCTTCCCTGATTCCTGACCTAATGCCTTTTCTTTTTGTCCCTCCATGTCGTGAATCTGAGAACTAAAATTTTCCTTCAAATTCTTACTGTGTCAAACTGTTCCCCTGTGTTGTTTTATTTGTTTTACTGTGAGGGAAAAATAAATGTTGTTCCATCATTGTATCTACAAACACCTTCAGATCAGAGGTTAGCTGTGGGAAAGTCTGCAGTGATGTGAGCCAGCTGCCTTCTCTAATTGAGTGACTGGGGGCACCAGCCCAAGATCAAAGGAAGGTGGGAGGAAGTCAGGAGATAAGATCTTTTTAAGCCATAGAACAAGTGCTTAGCTTTTCAATGATAGGGCACAGCACTGCAAACCTGTGTGAGGGGTCACTAAGTTAGAAAATTCAGTTGACTTTTTTCAGCATGTTCTTCTTCAGTGAGAATTATGTTAATGCTTAGAATAGTTTACAGATGTGGAAGTGTCCTAGGGCCCAGTTTTGTTAAAGAATAATGATCTGACATTTGTAAATGTGCCTTCTTGCAATTAGTCAGTTCTACTATCCCATAACAGATCACAGTCTATTGCTTCTTACATTTGTGGGATCAAAACTGTACATTAAAAAGGCAGCTTGTCTACTGCATATGAATTTTGAGTTTTTATGTCTTAGTACAACTTTAGATTCATCATATTAACTTTGTCTTATAGTCCCCTAGGTTTCTCATTTCTTTCATGCCTTTGACAAAGTTCCATATGAATAAGTAGTTCTCACAAAGCTTTTTAGTTGTCATTTTCATCTAAGAATTAGCTTGGTTAATTCTTGAGTTGGACAACTGGAAAAATTCTACATTGCTATGTTTTGAACCTTACCCTTTTCTTTGACATCCAGGCTAACAAATATTATTGACTGTCTGGTATACAAGATTCTGATGTAAGTAAATTGTCAAGGAGGCTAACCATGCTTGCACCAATTGTCAAGATTATAATTCAGTTTTTTTATCTGTATCAACAAAGGTTAACTCAATCAGCCTTATGCTTCTTTAGTGAACAGCCTAAGGAGTTCTACTTTCAGCTTATCACTTTCTATTAACTTCAGTGTTAGCTGTGATCATGTATTTCAATCTTCTCAAGCCCTCAACGTGGTTCTTTATGTTTATATGATATTAGTATACTGGACTATAAGTGCACACATACTTCTTTTTTGGCGTGTGTTCCTTAACATGTAAAGAGTACCCAGATTTGTGCTGGAGACGTTAACTGTAGTTTCTGCCTTACATGGCTTGGTGCAGCAGTCGTTTCAGTTGAGTTGGATCTGCTCACTACTCAGGCTCACATCCCATCCTTCTATTAATATCTTTTGGCAAAGATAATTTTAGAGGAATGTAAGTTAAGATGTAGAGACTCTTGACAGTTGTCTGCAGGTTTTTTTTTCTTCTTCTTCTTCAAGAGGGAAGTGGAATTGAAAAGTAATATTGACTCCATTTTTTGAATCAGTACTAAAGTGAAAATATATGCACAGAGAGTGAAGAAGGAAAGGATTTGGTTACACAGATGTGTTTTTGTCATTTGATATCCTATTATAAGGACATTAGGGTATATAGTAACATTCATCAGATTGTGCCCTTAAGATATATTTAATATCTAGAAAAACATTGTTTAAAAATTTTGACTACATTTTTCAAATGTTCAGTGTTTCTTACCCTGTCATCTTAAATCAGAGAGAAATGAGAGGGTGGACTTTTTATTACAAAAATTTTCAAACAGGCAAAAAAATAGTAATACTGAATGCATCTAGATATATTAACATTTTACCATTTTTGCTTTGCTTTCTTTTTTTAAATTTTCTAATATAAATTATATATATCATGCCATGCCATTTTATCTCAATTTACTGCAAGATGCACCTAAAACTCTAGGATATTTTTCATTTCAAACTGATAATTCCTAATATTATTTAATTTTCATTTCATATTCAGGTTCATCCCAGAATGTATTTTATAGCTGATTTGTTGAAGACAGTTTCCACTTGAAATGTGTATATTACTCCTGGTAATTTTATCATGTCATAACTTATTGAAAAGACCAAGCTACTTGTCCTGTCTAATGTCCTACCTTATGGATTTATTTATTAGTTGTCTCAGTGTATCATTTAACTTGTTCTTCTATCCTCTATATGTCCTGTAGACTGCATGTTATTGAATAAAATATTGATTAGTTCATGTTAAAAACTTTATGTATGATGCTCTGTACCTTATACCACATTATAACAGAAGCCACAGTATATTTGGTGATCTCATTATTAATGATAGGTGAGAGGATCGATCACAAGGTTAAAACGATGACAGCTTGATCCTTCCATTATAAAGTTATCCATTACTCCCCATGACTAGCATGTGATCTTTGATTCCATGAAATAACCAGTTCCCCAGTTCCCCATCATTCTTTCACCTAATGCATTGAGCTTTGGTTGATGATCTTTGCCTGAATAAATTTCATCAAGGATTGTGAAATGGTGGGTTTTTGGAGTCTCTACATTTATTAACAAACATTCTTCTTACAGAAGAGTTTTCTGAAAGATATTGTTTTAATTAAAAACATAGCTATCAGTGTCTTCCGTAGGTTTCAAATGATTTTCTTTGTCAGGGTCAAAACACCTGAACTCATGGTGACAGCTACAGTAAAAACATGCACTACATCTTCTTTATTTCAACTTGTGAAGTGTGTTGACATTTGCTGCCTTTTCTTATGCCAAGGGGAAAAGAAATCTTTTTTTTGTGTGTAAGAATAAAAATTGAACTATGTGAGTATATTGAGATAATTGTGTAAAAAGAAGACTGAATGAGTTTCAAAATGGATTATTTCTTCATTACCTAGCACTTTATAATTAACTGTTCTTTTTTTTTTTATTTCAGGAAGCTGCCACTTTTGCTAGAGAGCAAGGCTTTGAGGTGAGTTAACCCACAATTGCACACTAAACAGATCCTAAAGGTTTTTTCTAGCTGATAATGAAGTTCTTTTGGACAGTGATTGATGTGCTATTATACTCTCAGAGCCTCGCAGCAGTTGCCATGGAAACTTGGCAGTCGTCATGGTTTCTTTGTTCTGCCAGCACAGTGTTATGACGCACTCTGCTAGGTCTGCACCCAACATCGCCTACAGATGTTATTTATTGAATTTTGAAAAGCCTCTTGGGAAGCCAAGAGGTTGGGCACGGTTTCAAGCTGCCTCTGCAGATATGGGGCCTGTCAGTTTGTTCAGTTAAAAAGCTACCTCATTAGCTGCATTACATTTCATAAGAATTGCTGCTAAAGCAGTGGTGGAGCAAGACTAAATAGTGAAATATGATGTCGTTTAAATAATTTCAAGCCTACCGCATGCAGATTATCATTATGTAAATTAATTTTCAAAAGGTTGCACTAAATCGTTGTTAGCCACTGATTAATTTAAATCCTGATCATATAAACTTCCTATCTGAATCCCTTTTTTTCTTTTTTCTCTTTTTTTTTTTTGATAGCATGAAGCATATTCACTTTCTGAAACAAAATATTGATAATTACTTTAATTTCCAGATAATTAATTCTGTTTTCCTGATAGAAATATTATCCTATTGAAATTTCAAATTCCATGTAATTGTTGGCAAAATTAAGATAATAGCCAAGACTGTATTTTCGCATATATAATATCTACCTTCCAATGCATTGTTAGGAAACACTGACTAATCTAAACCCAGGTTAATTGACAGAGAATTAACTGAGTTTTTGAGTTGTGACTATCACATTTATTTAGCCAAAACTATGTTGAATACTGTATTCTATATAGACTTTTTTTTTTTCAAAAAAATTTATTCTATTGAATGTTTTGAATACTTTAATCTGTGAAAAGGAAGAAATTTTTTTTGTGTAAGAATAAAAATTGAACTATGTGAGTATATTGAGATAATTGTGTAAAAAGAAGACTGAATGAGTTTCAAAATGGATTATTTCTTCATTACCTAGCACTTTATAATTAACTGTTCTTTTTTTTTTTATTTCAGGAAGCTGCCACTTTTGCTAGAGAGCAAGGCTTTGAGGTGAGTTAACCCACAATTGCACACTAAACAGATCCTAAAGGTTTTTTCTAGCTGATAATGAAGTTCTTTTGGACAGTGATTGATGTGCTATTATACTCTCAGAGCCTCGCAGCAGTTGCCATGGAAACTTGGCAGTCGTCATGGTTTCTTTGTTCTGCCAGCACAGTGTTATGACGCACTCTGCTAGGTCTGCACCCAACATCGCCTACAGATGTTATTTATTGAATTTTGAAAAGCCTCTTGGGAAGCCAAGAGGTTGGGCACGGTTTCAAGCTGCCTCTGCAGATATGGGGCCTGTCAGTTTGTTCAGTTAAAAAGCTACCTCATTAGCTGCATTACATTTCATAAGAATTCGCTGCTAAAGCAGTGGTGGAGCAAGACTAAATAGTGAAATATGATGTCGTTTAAATAATTTCAAGCCTACCGCATGCAGATTATCATTATGTAAATTAATTTTCAAAAGGTTGCACTAAATCGTTGTTAGCCACTGATTAATTTAAATCCTGATCATATAAACTTCCTATCTGAATCCCTTTTTTTCTTTTTTCTCTTTTTTTTTTTTGATAGCATGAAGCATATTCACTTTCTGAAACAAAATATTGATAATTACTTTAATTTCCAGATAATTAATTCTGTTTTCCTGATAGAAATATTATCCTATTGAAATTTCAAATTCCATGTAATTGTTGGCAAAATTAAGATAATAGCCAAGACTGTATTTTCGCATATATAATATCTACCTTCCAATGCATTGTTAGGAAACACTGACTAATCTAAACCCAGGTTAATTGACAGAGAATTAACTGAGTTTTTGAGTTTCGTGACTATCACATTTATTTAGCCAAAACTATGTTGAATACTGTATTCTATATAGCCACTTGGAATGTTTTATGAAAGTGATGTTTTTAAATTTAATATGACTAGAACTGGAATATATAGAAACTCCTTATTTGCATACTCAGTATTGTCTACAATCTACAGAAACTGTGAGCATTGATTGGATATATTAGTAAGCTCACTTTAAACTCTTTAGAGAAAAATGTTGTATAAAATTGTGGTGGAAATGTCATTTAAATGTACTAAAGACAGATTCATTATCAAGCAAAAAAGTGATACATTTCTATGTTATCCATGTCATAGAACTTGACAGCCAGGCATAGCGCTTCCTTTTCTTGGAGGAAGATAGTGAACACGTGGTATAAGTATTCTACTCTCACGGTCCTATATAAAAAACTGTATCAGGGTAGAAAAGTCTGCCTCATAGTGCTCAATTAATGGGAACTATTATAGTTTCTCAAGAGTTTGGTTTTTTTCATTTTAACATATTCTCATGAATATGGGATTGAATACATGAAGAAGAAGGAATAATGATTTCTAAGTAGTTTTTATCTAATTTAAGTTTCACTTTGTAATTTTCCAAACTGGCAATTGCTCTAAGGGCTAAATGTAATGAACGGAACATCCAATTTACAAAGTCAAATGTTTCGATCACGAGACGATAAATAACTTTTCTATCATGTTTTAAAAGTTGACTGATTTTAAATTTCATTATTAACAATTAATATTCTCTGTAGTTACATAAAAATTCTTCAAAGAGTATAAATTTGTGTCCTATTTTCTGTGCTAACATTTAGAAATGTATTTCAGTTCTAGAAAAATATCTGATTATATAGATGCTTAAAAATGTGACATGTTGTATACCAAATGATTCTATAGTACCTTAATAATTTTAATAACTTGTTAAACTTTACTACTTCATAGTTTTATTGTTCCTTTGAGCTACCTGCTTTGAATATGCTTGGTTTGTTTTTTTTTTTTTTTTTTTTTAAATTTTTGGGCGGGGGTCGGGTTGGGGAGGGAGGGGAGTGGGCGGGCCACTTCTATTGGTCTTTCATTTCTCTATTTTCATCCGTCTTTGTTCTTTGGTTCCCGTGGGCCTCCCATCACGGTGGCGTCTGTCGTTGCAGAGCGCCGGCTCTGGGCGCATGCGCTCCAGAGCTCCGACTCGGTAATTGGACACATCAGTCCAGCCGCTCCGCGGCACGTGGGATCTTCCCAGGCCAGGGATCGAACCGGCGTCCCTTGCACTGCAAGGTGGTGTCCTTACCCACTGGACCACCAGGGGAAGCCCTATGCTTGGTTTAAATTCAGTCTAAGCAACAAACTACCTTTTCTACTTTCTCCCAGCCAACACCATATTAACCTTTCCATTAGTTCTTACTTTTTGACTCTAAAGTTGTTTCTTTTTACCATAAAATTTCCATAACTGCTTATAGCATATGAACAAAGTGATGATGATTATAATAGTAGACCTTGTTACCTACTGACATAGCATAACTCAGTTGTTAATTTGGCAGTGATGTGTTAGACTGCATAAATCCCACAATGTCTTGATGTGTCCCTTCATGGGTTCCCTAAAATATTATAAGCATTCCAGAATCTGTAAAAGCCATGAGTAGAATACCCGAAGCCAGTATTGTTAATAAAACGTGACCCTTGTATAAAATACTGTCTAGAGAAACTGAAAGACTTTAAAATGTCATTAAAGTTCCCTTAGTCTGTTAGATAGTAATGTGAAAAGCATAGGTTTGAATCTTGGTATTTTTAAAGACTCAAACAAGAGTGAATCACTTAACAGTTTAATGTCTGTGGAAATGTGTCAGTGTGACAAAAATGTGTATCTTTTTCCTCCCGCCTTTAATTTTACCTCTTAATTTGGGGCATGAATGAGAGGAAAGAAGTGAAAAAATTAAATAGAAAAGAAAAGTGGGCATTTTTTTCTTCCCACAAGTCCACTGTCCTACATTTATTTTCTGTTATAAATCCCAATTCGTTCCAAAAACCACTAGTGTTGCCACTAGTGCTCTGTCTTCAAGAGACAAATCCAAATGTCTCTAAAAATAACCAGTGTTTATTCATCAGGAAATATCCTCAATGACATTGTTTATGATACTCTGGTTAGCTTCTCTGCAAATTTCAGATAATCTTTCTTTTAGAAAAAATATCTTTAATCTTTAAAATGAATTGGGCAATTTTCAATAAGAAGCAGCAGCTTAGGAGGGCACTGGAGAATGAGATAAAAACTCAAACTGGGCACAGCACAAAGCAGAAGAGAGAGGATTGATTGTGTGTGTGTGTGTGTGTGTGTGTGTGTATGGAAAATTGCATAGTGCCTAATTTAAATGACAGACCTGCTCAAAATTTAAAATGACAATTCTTGGGATAAAAAGTTTCATGAGGCCTTTTATTATTTTGGAAAATCAGTTCAGATTGCAGTGTGTTTTTTAAAACCCAAACCCTTTTCTTAAGCGGAACTGATTAAAGGTTTGTATTTTTAGAACCTAAATAGAAATAAGGTACTTAGGAAGATGTTTCATTATGAAGCCTTTTAAACGAAGTATTGAAAATTGATTTAAATTAAAGAGAAGAACATACCTCCAAAACCTAAATAAAAAATATTTTTTCTGTTTTCATTCTCAGTGCAGTCCGTATACACCAAATGATAAAGAGAATTCATACCTTTTCTATTGGATCAGTTACTCAGTACTACTTCAAGCAAAAAATATTTTCTTATTTTAGATCTCTAAAATACTTCTCACCATAGAGGAAATAAAGCAGTCCTTCTCCATTTTCCCACTTCCCTACAGCCCAGGACTAACCAGAGGCTTCCAGACTTGTATTTTTTCTCTGACCAGTGACAACTCTTATCATCTTACTATTAAAAGTTCTCTTCAGTACACATCCACTAGCCATGTGTGGCTATTTAAATTAAAATCAAATAAAATTTGCAATTCAGCTCTTCAGTCTCTAGGCACATTTCAAGCGCATGCCTATGCAGATAGGAACTACCACACTGGATAGAGCAGATATAGAACATATACATCCTTAGAGAAAGTTCATTGAAAGCACTGGATAGCAAATCCACAGAGAGTTTCAGAAGGTATTGATACCCAAAGAGTTCTCCAAGATTTTTCTAATGTTCCTTTGTTCCTCAGAAATAGAAAGAATGCAGTGAATGGTCACCTTGAGTTTCTGGAAATGAGACACTAAATCAGGTCATATTAGTTGAGAGTACAGTGTTGTTTCCCTAAGATAATCTTTCTTTTAGAAAAAATATCTTTAATCTTTAAAATGAATTGGGCAATTTTCAATAAGAAGCAGCAGCTTAGGAGGGCACTGGAGAATGAGATAAAAACTCAAACTGGGCACAGCACAAAGCAGGAGAGAGAGGATTGATTGTGTGTGTGTGTGTGTGTGTATGGAAAATTGCATAGTGCCTAATTTAAATGACAGACCTGCTCAAAATTTAAAATGACAATTCTTGGGATAAAAAGTTTCATGAGGCCTTTTATTATTTTGGAAAATCAGTTCAGATTGCAGTGTGTTTTTAAACCAACCTTATCTTAAGCGGAACTGATTAAAGGTTTGTATTTTTAGAACCTAAATAGAAATAAGGTACTTAGGAAGATGTTTCATTATGAAGCCTTTTAAACGAAGTATTGAAAATTGATTTAAATTAAAGAGAAGAACATACCTCCAAAACCTAAATAAAAAATATTTTTTCTGTTTTCATTCTCAGTGCAGTCCGTATACACCAAATGATAAAGAGAATTCATACCTTTTCTATTGGATCAGTTACTCAGTACTACTTCAAGCAAAAAATATTTTCTTATTTTAGATCTCTAAAATACTTCTCACCATAGAGGAAATAAAGCAGTCCTTCTCCATTTTCCCACTTCCCTACAGCCCAGGACTAACCAGAGGCTTCCAGACTTGTATTTTTTCTCTGACCAGTGACAACTCTTATCATCTTACTATTAAAAGTTCTCTTCAGTACACATCCACTAGCCATGTGTGGCTATTTAAATTAAAATCAAATAAAATTTGCAATTCAGCTCTTCAGTCTCTAGGCACATTTCAAGCGCATGCCTATGCAGATAGGAACTACCACACTGGATAGAGCAGATATAGAACATATACATCCTTAGAGAAAGTTCATTGAAAGCACTGGATAGCAAATCCACAGAGAGTTTCAGAAGGTATTGATACCCAAAGAGTTCTCCAAGATTTTTCTAATGTTCCTTTGTTCCTCAGAAATAGAAAGAATGCAGTGAATGGTCACCTTGAGTTTCTGGAAATGAGACACTAAATCAGGTCATATTAGTTGAGAGTACAGTGTTGTTTCCCTAAGTGACTGAGTCCCAAATGATAGCAGTTTTATTTATTTTTTTTTAAACCTTTATTTTACTTTTAACTTTTACAGAGTTTTGTTGTTCACAGACATGCATGTTCTCAGATTAGTCACATGTATATCCCCCCCTTCCCTCCCCTCCTGACCATCACACAGCACCCCTGAAGGATCCCCTTTTCTCACAGAGCTATGACTATAGCTATTTTCTTCACTTATGATAGTACAGGCCTTCATGCTACTTCCTTTACGCCTCTCACCCACAGTTCCTTCCCCACAATGTCCATATGTCCACTGTCCATGTCTGTCTTTCTGTCGCTTCACTGCATGTGCCATCATCACCATCCTACTAGATTCCATATATATATGTTAATATACTGTATTTGTCCTTCTCTTTCTGACTGACTTCACTTTTGATGATACGTTCTAGATCCAGCCACCTCATTAGGGAATTCTTCTGCATTTCTCTTTACAGCTGTGTAGTATTCCATTGTATATATGTACCAGAGTTTTTGGATCCATTCGTTCGTCGATGGGCATCTAGGTTCCTTCCATGTTCTAGCTATTGTATAGAGAGCTGCAATGAACATTGGAGTACAGGTGCTTCTTTCAGTTTTGATTTCGTCGGGGTATAAGCCTAAGAGTGGGATTGCTGGGTCATATGGTGCTTCTATTTTTAGTTTTTTAAGAAATCTCCAGACTGTCTTCCATAGAGGCTGTATCAATTTACACTCCCATCAGCAATGCAGGAGTGTTCCCTTTTCTCCGCAGCCTCTCCAGCATTTATTGTCTGTCGATTTGTGGATGATGGCCATTCTGTTGGGTGTGAGGTGATATCTCATTGTCGTTTTGATTTGCATTTCTCTAATTATTAGTGAAGTTGAGCATCGTTTCATGTGTTTTTGGGCCATCTGTATGTCATCGTTGGAGAGGTGTCTGTTTAGGTCCTTTTCCCATTTTTTGATTGGGTTGTTCGTTTTTCCAGTGCTGAGTTGTCTGAGTTGCTTGTAGATTTTGGAGATTAATTCTTTGTCTGTTGTTTCATTTGCTATGATTTTCTCCCACTCTGTGGGCTGTCTGTTCAGCTTTTTTGTAATTTCTTTAGCTGTACAAAAGCTTTTAAGTTTCATTAGGTCCCACATGTTCATTTGTCTTTTTAGTTCCACTATTCTAGTAGGTGGGTCAGAGAAGATCTTGCTTGATTGATGTCCTTGAGGGTTTTGCCTATATTCTCCTCTAAGAGTTTGATGGTTTCTGGCCTTACATTTAAGTCTTTAATCCATTTTGAGTTGATCTTTGTGTATGGTGTCAGGGAATGTTCCAACTTCATTTTCTTGCATGTAGCTGTCCAATTTTCCCAGCACCATTTGTTGAAGAGGCTGTCTTTGTCCCATTTTATATGTTCGCCTCCTTTGTCAAAAATAAGGTACCCATAGGTGCGTGGGTTGATCTCTGGGTTCTCGATCTTGTTCCATTGGTCGATATTTCTGCTTTTGTGCCAGTACCATACTGTCTTGATGACTGTTGCTTTGTAGTAGAGTCTGAAGTTGGGGAGGCTGATCCCTCCAGCTCCATTCTTCTTCCTGAGGATTGCTTTGGCTATTCGAGGTCTTTTGTGTTTCCATATGAACTGTGTTATTCTTTGGTCTAGTTCTGTGAAGAATGTTATTGGAAGTTTGATAGGGATCGCATTGAATCTATAGATGACATTTGGTAGTATGGTCATTTTCACAATATTGATTCTCCCGACCCAGGAACACGGAATATTTCTCCATCTGTTTAACTCTTCTTTAATGTCTCTCATGAGTGTCTTGTAATTTTCTGTGTACAGTTCTTTTGTTTCTTTGGGTAGGTTTATTCCTAGATATTTGATTCTTTTGGTTGTGATGGTGAAGGGGATTGCCTCTTTGATTTCATTTTCTGATTTTTCATTGTTTGTGTATAGGAATGCCAGTGATTTCTGTATATTGATTTTGTATCCTGTGACTTTGCTGAATTCGCTGATTAACTCTAGTAGTTTTGTAATAGTGTCTTTGGGATTTTCTATGTATAATATCATGTCATCGTTGGAGAGGTGTCTGTTTAGGTCCTTTTCCCATTTTTTGATTGGGTTGTTCGTTTTTCCAGTGCTGAGTTGTCTGAGTTGCTTGTAGATTTTGGAGATTAATTCTTTGTCTGTTGTTTCATTTGCTATGATTTTCTCCCACTCTGTGGGCTGTCTGTTCAGCTTTTTTGTAATTTCTTTAGCTGTACAAAAGCTTTTAAGTTTCATTAGGTCCCACATGTTCATTTGTCTTTTTAGTTCCACTATTCTAGTAGGTGGGTCAGAGAAGATCTTGCTTTGATTGATGTCCTTGAGGGTTTTGCCTATATTCTCCTCTAAGAGTTTGATGGTTTCTGGCCTTACATTTAAGTCTTTAATCCATTTTGAGTTGATCTTTGTGTATGGTGTCAGGGAATGTTCCAACTTCATTTTCTTGCATGTAGCTGTCCAATTTTCCCAGCACCATTTGTTGAAGAGGCTGTCTTTGTCCCATTTTATATGTTCGCCTCCTTTGTCAAAAATAAGGTACCCATAGGTGCGTGGGTTGATCTCTGGGTTCTCGATCTTGTTCCATTGGTCGATATTTCTGTTTTTGTGCCAGTACCATACTGTCTTGATGACTGTTGCTTTGTAGTAGAGTCTGAAGTTGGGGAGGCTGATCCCTCCAGCTCCATTCTTCTTCCTGAGGATTGCTTTGGCTATTCGAGGTCTTTTGTGTTTCCATATGAACTGTGTTATTCTTTGGTCTAGTTCTGTGAAGAATGTTATTGGAAGTTTGATAGGGATCGCATTGAATCTATAGATGACATTTGGTAGTATGGTCATTTTCACAATATTGATTCTCCCGACCCAGGAACACGGAATATTTCTCCATCTGTTTAACTCTTCTTTAATGTCTCTCATGAGTGTCTTGTAATTTTCTGTGTACAGTTCTTTTGTTTCTTTGGGTAGGTTTATTCCTAGATATTTGATTCTTTTGGTTGTGATGGTGAAGGGGATTGCCTCTTTGATTTCATTTTCTGTTTTTTCATTGTTTGTGTATAGGAATGCCAGTGATTTCTGTATATTGATTTTGTATCCTGTGACTTTGCTGAATTCGCTGATTAACTCTAGTAGTTCTGTAATAGTGTCTTTGGGATTTTCTATGTATAATATCATGTCATCTGCAAATAGAGAGAGTTTGACTTCTTCTTTTCCAATCTGGATTCCTTTGATTTCTTTCTCTTCTCTTATTGCTATTGCTAGAACTTTCAGGACTATGTTGAATAAGAGTGGTGATAGTGGACACCCTTGTCTTGTTCCTGATCTTAGAGGGAATGCTTTGAGTTTTTCACCATTGAGGATAATGTTCGCTGTGGGCTTCTCATAGATGGCTTTCACTATGTTAAGATAAGTTCCTTCTATGCCCATTTTTTGAAGAGTTTTTATCATAAATGGATGCTGTACTTTGTCAAAGGCTATTTCTGCATCTATTGAAATGATCATGTGATTTTTGTCTTTCAATTTGTTGATATGGTGTATCACATTGATTGATTTGCGGATGTTGAAGAATCCTTGCATGCCTGGGATGAACCCAACTTGATCGTGATGAATGAGCTTTTTGATGTGTTGCTGAATTCTGTTTGCTAGGATTTTGTTGAGGATTTTGGCATCTAGATTCATCAGTGAAATTGGCCTATAATTTTCTTTTTTTGTGATGTCTTTGCCTGGCTTTGGTATCAGGGTGATGGTGGCCTCGTAGAATGTGTTTGGAAGTGTTCCTTCCTGGGCAGTTTTTTGGAAGAGTTTTAGAAAGACAGGCATTAGCTCTTCTTTAAATGTTTGGTAGAATTCACTTGTGAAACCATCTGGCCCTGGGCTTTTATTTTTGGGTAGATTTTTGATCACAAGGTCGATTTCTGAGCTTGTGATTGGCTAGTTCATAGTTTCTATTTCTTCCTGGTTGAGTCTTGGGAGATTAATCTTCTCTAAGAAACTGTCCATTTCTTCCAGGTTGTCCAGTTTGTTGCCATAGAGTTGTTCACAATATTGATTCTCCCGACCCAGGAACACGGAATATTTCTCCATCTGTTTAACTCTTCTTTAATGTCTCTCATGAGTGTCTTGTAATTTTCTGTGTACAGTTCTTTTGTTTCTTTGGGTAGGTTTATTCCTAGATATTTGATTCTTTTGGTTGTGATGGTGAAGGGGATTGCCTCTTTGATTTCATTTTCTGATTTTTCATTGTTTGTGTATAGGAATGCCAGTGATTTCTGTATATTGATTTTGTATCCTGTGACTTTGCTGAATTCGCTGATTAACTCTAGTAGTTCTGTAATAGTGTCTTTGGGATTTTCTATGTATAATATCATGTCATCTGCAAATAGAGAGAGTTTGACTTCTTCTTTTCCAATCTGGATTCCTTTGATTTCTTTCTCTTCTCTTATTGCTATTGCTAGAACTTTCAGGACTATGTTGAATAAGAGTGGTGATAGTGGACACCCTTGTCTTGTTCCTGATCTTAGAGGGAATGCTTTGAGTTTTTCACCATTGAGGATAATGTTCGCTGTGGGCTTCTCATAGATGGCTTTCACTATGTTAAGATAAGTTCCTTCTATGCCCATTTTTTGAAGAGTTTTTATCATAAATGGATGCTGTACTTTGTCAAAGGCTATTTCTGCATCTATTGAAATGATCATGTGATTTTTGTCTTTCAATTTGTTGATATGGTGTATCACATTGATTGATTTGCGGATGTTGAAGAATCCTTGCATGCCTGGGATGAACCCAACTTGATCGTGATGAATGAGCGTTGTGATGTGTTGCTGAATTCTGTTTGCTAGGATTTTGTTGAGGATTTTGGCATCTAGATTCATCAGTGAAATTGGCCTATAATTTTCTTTTTTTGTGATGTCTTTGCCTGGCTTTGGTATCAGGGTGATGGTGGCCTCGTAGAATGTGTTTGGAAGTGTTCCTTCCTGGGCAGTTTTTTGGAAGAGTTTTAGAAAGACAGGCATTAGCTCTTCTTTAAATGTTTGGTAGAATTCACTTGTGAAACCATCTGGCCCTGGGCTTTTATTTTTGGGTAGATTTTTGATCACAAGGTCGATTTCTGAGCTTGTGATTGGCTAGTTCATAGTTTCTATTTCTTCCTGGTTGAGTCTTGGGAGATTAATCTTCTCTAAGAAACTGTCCATTTCTTCCAGGTTGTCCAGTTTGTTGCCATAGAGTTGTTCATAATAGTCTCTTATAATCCTTTGGATTTCTGCATTATCCGTTGTAATTTCTCCTTTTTCATTTTTGATTTTGGTGATCTGGTTCTTCTCTCTCTTTTTCTTGATGAGTCTGGCCAGTGGTGCGTCGATTTTATTGACTTTTTCGAAGAACCAGCTTTTTGTTTTATTTATCTTTACTATTGTTTCTTTTGTTTCTTTCTCATTTATTTCTGCTCTGATCTTTATGATTTCCCTTCTTCTGCTGGCTTTGGGGTGTTTTTGTTCTTCTTTCTCCAGTTGTTTTAAGCGTAAGGTAAGGTCGTCTGTTTGAGATTTTCCTAGTTTCTTGAGGTGGGATTGTATTGCTATAAACTTCCCTCTTAGAACTGCTTTTGCAGTATCCCATAGGTTTTGCACTGTCGTATGTTCGTTGTCATTTTCTTCTAGGAATTTTTTTTATTTCTCCTTTGATTTCCTCAATGATCAGTTGGTTTTTTAGGTATGTGTTGTTTAATCTCCATGTGTTTGTGTTTTTAGCGGTTTTTTTCCTGTAGTTGATCTCTAGTCTCACTGCATTGTGGTCCGAGAAGATGGTTGATAGAATTTCAGTTTTCTTGAATTGACTGAGGATTGATTTGTGGGCCAAGGTGTGGTCTATCCTGGAGAATGTTCTTTGAGCGCTTGAGAAGAAAGTGTATTCTTCTGCTTTTGGATGGAAAGTCCTAAAGATATCAATGAGGTCCATTTCTTCTAGTGTGTCATTTAAGACTTGTGTTTCTTTATTAATTTTCTGTTTGGATGATCTGTCCATTGGTGTGAGAGGAGTGTTAAAGTCTCCTACTATGATTCTGTTGCTGTCAATGTCTTCTTTTATGTCTGAAAGTGTTTGTCTTATGTATTGGGGTGCTCCTGCATTGGGAGCGTAGATATTTATGATTGTTATGTCTTCTTCTTGGATGGATCCCTTAATCATGATGTAGTGACCTGCCTTGTCTCTTAGAATCTTCTTTACTTTAAAATCTATTTTGTCTGATATGAGGATTGCTACTCCAGCTTTCTTTTGATTTCCATTTGCATGGAATATCTTTTTCCAGCCTCTCACTTTCAATCTATGAGTGTCTCTAGGTCTGAAATGAGTTTCCTGGAGGCAGCATATGTATGGGTCGTATTTTTGGATCCATTCAGCCACTTTTTGTCTTTTGGTTGGGGCGTTTAGTCCATTGACATTCAAAGTAATTATTGATACAAATGATCCTATTGTCATCTTCTTAGATGTTATGATGGGTTTGTTTCGTGGATCTTCTCCTTTTATACTTGTTTTCTATATAAGTCCCTTTAACATTTGTTGTAAGGCTGGTTTGGTGTGACTAAATTCTTTAAATTTTTGCTTGTCTGTAAAGCGTTTGATTTCTCCAGCAATTTTGAAGGAGATCCTTGCAGGGTAGAGGATTCTTGGTTGCAGATTATTCTCTTTCAGCCGTTTAAATGTGTCCTGCCATTCCCTTCTGGCCTGCAGAGTTTCTGTTGAAAGATCAGCTGTTAAGCGGATGGGCTTTCCCTTGTATGTCACTAGTTGCTTTTCCCTTGCTGCTTTGAGAATTCTATCTTTGTGTTTAATTTGTGTTAACTTCATTAATATGTGTCTTGGTGTGTTTCTTCTCGGATTGATTCTGTTAGGTACTCTTTGTGCTTCTTGGACTTGATTGACTATTTCTTTTCCCATGTTGGGGAAATTTTCAACTATAATCTCTTCAAAAATTTTCTCATAGCCTTTCTTTTTTTCTTCTTCTTCTGGAACCCCTATAATTCGAATATTGGTGCATTTGATATTATCCCAGAGGTCTCTGAGGCTGTCCTCTGCTCTTTTCATTCTTTGAGCTAGAGTCTGTTTTTCAGCAGTTACTTCCACCATTTTATCTTCCAGCTCACTTATCCGGTCTTCTGTCTCAGATACTCTGCTCTTGATTCCTTCTACAGTGTTTTTCAGTTCAGCAATTGAGTTGTTTGCTCTGTTACTTTTTTGGTAAGTTCTTGTATTTCTTTATTCAGTGTGTTAGTTGTATCTTGCAATTTCTCTGAAATTCTGTTTTCAGTGTCTTTGATCATCTTTACTATCATTCTTCTGAAATCACTTTCAGAAAGTTTGTCCAAATTCTCTTCATTAATTTGATCTTGTGTGTTTGTGGATTGTTCCTTCGCTTGTGTGGTATTTCTCTGCCGTTTCATTGTTATTAATTTTTTAAAACTGATTCTGTTTGGGATTTCCTTTTCCCAGACTTTGAGTTGCGTCTGTTGGTGTTTGTTGTTTGGATGGGGCTTGTATTCTGGGTGATGCTGGTGATTGGGTGATGTCAGGACTTGTATACAAGTAATTACCTTTGCTGGCGTTCTCACTTGTATACTGCTCTTTAGTGTTATGCGTTCTCTAGTATTGTAGAGTTTTGGAGTCAGTGCACCCTCCTTAAAACCCCGGGGCTTGTTGCCTGACCAGGGAATGAAGATTTCACGGCTGGTTTGTTATGGTATTAAATGATATTAAAACATATATATGCAAATGAGAAACAGAAGGTATACCTTTGACAAATGGCAATTTAAAAATTATGCAAGTATTATCTAGCGTATTGAATTATACACATAAACATATACAGCTATAACATAACCCAAGCATTCCAATCAAAAATACAGTACAATACGTTAGCACGGCGACTAGAGAAATCCAAGAATGATATCCACAAGTTAATAAGCAAACTAAGTAGAGTACCAATTGGAGAATAATGCTAGAGCAGGATCCCCGTTGGGGATAAGGCAATGAGGACAGAACAGACTAAGAAATATAGTGGGGAAAGGGAAAAAGAGAAAGGGAGGATAGAAGAGAAATATAGAATAATATTGCAAAGTTAAATATAGGGAGGTAAAGATTTGTATGTATTAGAATTTAGTGCTATAGGAAAGGAGCTTCAGAGAAAGCAAAGAATTATAGAGGAGGTAGTAGTACAAATGAAAAAATTATTAAAAATTAAAAGATCTAAATTTTATAGAAAAATATAGAAAAACAAAGCAAAAATAATAAAAACAAACAAAACCCCCACAGAACCTTAAAAGGCCAATGGGGAACCAGAAGTTTAAACCAAAATAAAATGTGTGGTTTAAAAGGAAAAAGAAAAAAAAAAAATTATGTAAACTTGAATATATTCAGTCTTACTGATAAGATTAGTAGCTTCAGTAGAATTCAGTGAAGGAAATGAACACACCCACTCTCTCTCTCACACACACCCCCAAGAAAAAAAAAAAAAAAAGCGGTGGGTGCACTGAGTGGGTTTGGAAAAAAGAGAAAAAAAAAAAAAAAGTTGAAACAAAGTAATACAATACAAAAAATGAAATTTTAAAGTCCAGCAGTAATTCCAGCTTCAGACAAAACGTGAAAATAGTGTTTATGTTCTTCTGTCTCTTGCTGACTATTCAGGAATTATCAGTCTTTTTCTTGCCTCTGGCAGTGGTTGGATCTGAAGACCTCTTTGACTGCTTGTTTTGGCCTATTCCAGAATTAAAAGGCCCACCCAGGCTGGCCCTGGGAGTTTCTTAATCCAAATCCCTTTTCTTGCTGGGTGGAGCTAAGTTCCCTCCCTGTAGCTTGACCAGCAGCCCTGCAGTTTGACCAGCAGCCAAACTACAGTAGGGAAAATGGCGTCTGTCTCACAGAGGATTTATTCCCACACGCTCTATGGGAAGCACTTCCACAGTGCCCCCGACCCTGCTGCAGGCCACCGTCGACCCCCGCCACCGCGGGAGACGTCAGGTTACTCAGAGGTGAGTCTGGCTCAGTCACATGCAGGATCGCTATTCCTCTCTCCCTGATCACAGTGCGCAGAGACTTTCCAGTCCTCCTCGGCGGCTCTGTGATCGGGTTAATGGTAACCTCCTCCAAAGGGAACTGAGTGCCGCCCTTCCGAGGCCTGCTCAAGGGCACTTCTAGCTCAAGGGGCACCTGGACCCTCCAAAGCAGGTCTGACTCAGTCCCTTGTGGGTGTTAGTTCTCCTCTCCCGGGTTTTGATCTGCAACAGGCTTTGCGGCTTTGGCCCGCCCAGCCTCTCCGGCAGGTATGAGGTTTGACTTTTAAAAGTGCGATTGCGCCCCTCCTACCGTCTTGATGCGGCTTCTCCTTTGTTCTTCGTTGTGGGGTGTCCTCTCAGTGATCAGATCCAACCTTCTTTCGTCGATGGTTTCCCAGGAACTCGTTGCAATTCAGGCGATTTTGCAGGAGAGATGAGTGCACATCCTTCTATGCCGCCATCTTAGCTCCACCTCGATAGCAGTTTTAAAACACTGGGTTTACAGAAAGAAATAGAATAGTCTTCAAGTTCTCTTGACTTAATCACTTATGATTCTACAAATATTTGCTGAGTACTAACTTTGTAACTAACACTCTGATAGACCCTGAAGACAAGATAGAAATAACCAAAGTGTACAGTAAAAGAAAACATGAGAGGTTCCTTTTTTAAATGCTCTGCTCATTGGAGTGGCTGTGACGAAATCAGACTTGAAAAATACAAATAATCAAGCTATGACAGAATAAAGCAAAACAAGCAACAGGGAAGCAAACTTCAGAGAAAGGGAACAAGAGTACACAGGCCCCTAGACACAAGAAAGCATACTGTACTATGCATTCCGGAACTAACAGAAGGCCAGGGTGACTGGAATGGAGTAAGTGGGGAGGAGTTGGGATGAGACAGGATGGAGACTGCCATGATTATTACAAGAGCTCCTATTGGGAAACAAAGCAGAATGTGCGGTGGTTCAATGAGGCAATGCACATGACCACGCTCTATGGGAAGCACTTCCACAGTGCCCCCGACCCTGCTGCAGGCCACCGTCGACCCCCGCCACCGCGGGAGACGTCAGGTTACTCAGAGGTGAGTCTGGCTCAGTCACATGCAGGATCGCTATTCCTCTCTCCCTGATCACAGTGCGCAGAGACTTTCCAGTCCTCCTCGGCGGCTCTGTGATCGGGTTAATGGTAACCTCCTCCAAAGGGAACTGAGTGCCGCCCTTCCGAGGCCTGCTCAAGGGCACTTCTAGCTCAAGGGGCACCTGGACCCTCCAAAGCAGGTCTGACTCAGTCCCTTGTGGGTGTTAGTTCTCCTCTCCCGGGTTTTGATCTGCAACAGGCTTTGCGGCTTTGGCCCGCCCAGCCTCTCCGGCAGGTATGAGGTTTGACTTTTAAAAGTGCGATTGCGCCCCTCCTACCGTCTTGATGCGGCTTCTCCTTTGTTCTTCGTTGTGGGGTGTCCTCTCAGTGATCAGATCCAACCTTCTTTCGTCGATGGTTTCCCAGGAACTCGTTGCAATTCAGGCGATTTTGCAGGAGAGATGAGTGCACATCCTTCTATGCCGCCATCTTAGCTCCACCTCGATAGCAGTTTTAAAACACTGGGTTTACAGAAAGAAATAGAATAGTCTTCAAGTTCTCTTGACTTAATCACTTATGATTCTACAAATATTTGCTGAGTACTAACTTTGTAACTAACACTCTGATAGACCCTGAAGACAAGATAGAAATAACCAAAGTGTACAGTAAAAGAAAACATGAGAGGTTCCTTTTTTAAATGCTCTGCTCATTGGAGTGGCTGTGACGAAATCAGACTTGAAAAATACAAATAATCAAGCTATGACAGAATAAAGCAAAACAAGCAACAGGGAAGCAAACTTCAGAGAAAGGGAACAAGAGTACACGGGCCCCCTAGACACAAGAAAGCATACTGTACTATGCATTCCGGAACTAACAGAAGGCCAGGGTGACTGGAATGGAGTAAGTGGGGAGGAGTTGGGATGAGACAGGATGGAGACTGCCATGATTATTACAAGAGCTCCTATTGGGAAACAAAGCAGAATGTGCGGTGGTTCAATGAGGCAATGCACATGACCAGCTCCTTTTGTATTCTATAGGAGTAGATAGATTGTGACAGTATTCTTTTACATTTGTATCATCAGATTTCAAGACAGAACATTTATGATATAAAACTTTGCAGCCTGTGTGATAATAAAAGACGGCATGAGAGTTTCTAGAATTCATTTGTACTTTTTTAAACTTTATCTTTAAAAAAAATTAAGTCTTTGGGAAATGGTTAGCATCTCTCATTTTAGTTCTTTGATAAATTTATCATTATAATAACTGTATTATTTCTAGAATCTGCATAATTATGTTCTGTAGACTCAAATTCAGTATTACTCTTTTTTACAAATCTCTCATTGTATTTCTAATTGGGAAATTTTTAATTGAATTTCTAATTGAAATTCCAATTTCTAATTGGAAATTTGAAAACTGACTGTTTTGTTGATATTGAAAATTATCATTAGTTAAAAATATGATAATAGATGATTATATTAGTTAAAAATATGATAATATATGATTATATGTGAATCATTGTCTTTCAGAAATACATACTAAAGCATTTTACATGTGGCATTATATAGTATTTGAAATTTCCTTCAGGATAATATGAAAAGCAAAGTGGATAAAGATATATAGAAATAAGAATCATCATAAATTTAAAATTGTTGTAATTTGATGGTGGTCCTTGAAGATTGTTTTACAGTTGTGTCTACTTCTGTATGTAGTTAAATTTTTATATAATAACTCGTGTT
Organism: Tragulus kanchil; assembly: GCA_022376925.1. NCBI lineage: Eukaryota > Metazoa > Chordata > Mammalia > Artiodactyla > Tragulidae > Tragulus > Tragulus kanchil. The sequence goes on from JAIOJX010000005.1 coordinate 50,484,862, forward strand.
TTTGCTGAGAAGTTATTTTAAATGGGCTGAAATAACCAAAGTGTACAGTAAAAGAAAACATGAGAGGTTCCTTTTTAAATGCTCTGCTCATTGGAGTGGCTGTGAAATCAGACTTGAAAAATACAAATAATCAAGCTATGACAGAATAAAGCAAAACAAGCAACAGGGAAGCAAACTTCAGAGAAAGGGAACAAGAGTACACAGGCCCCTAGACACAAGAAAGCATACTGTACTATGCATTCCGGAACTAACAGAAGGCCAGGGTGACTGGAATGGAGTAAGTGGGGAGGAGTTGGGATGAGACAGGATGGAGACTGCCATGATTATTACAAGAGCTCCTATTGGGAAACAAAGCAGAATGTGCGGTGGTTCAATGAGGCAATGCACATGACCAGCTCCTTTTGTATTCTATAGGAGTAGATAGATTGTGACAGTATTCTTTTACATTTGTATCATCAGATTTCAAGACAGAACATTTATGATATAAAACTTTGCAGCCTGTGTGATAATAAAAGACGGCATGAGAGTTTCTAGAATTCATTTGTACTTTTTTAAACTTTATCTTTAAAAAAAATTAAGTCTTTGGGAAATGGTTAGCATCTCTCATTTTAGTTCTTTGATAAATTTATCATTATAATAACTGTATTATTTCTAGAATCTGCATAATTATGTTCTGTAGACTCAAATTCAGTATTACTCTTTTTTACAAATCTCTCATTGTATTTCTAATTGGAATTTCTAATTGGAATTTCTAATTGAAATTCCAATTTCTAATTGGAAATTTGAAAACTGACTGTTTTGTTGATATTGAAAATTATCATTAGTTAAAAATATGATAATAGATGATTATATTAGTTAAAAATATGATAATATATGATTATATGTGAATCATTGTCTTTCAGAAATACATACTAAAGCATTTTACATGTGGCATTATATAGTATTTGAAATTTCCTTCAGGATAATATGAAAAGCAAAGTGGATAAAGATATATAGAAATAAGAATCATCATAAATTTAAAATTGTTGTAATTTGATGGTGGTCCTTGAAGATTGTTTTACAGTTGTGTCTACTTCTGTATGTAGTTAAATTTTTTATATAATAACTCTGTGATCAGGTCTCTCTTATGTTGAGCATGAGAAGTTAAATCCTTAATCTACTAATAAGTTTATTATGTTGGTTGTGAGAATATTTTTCCTCCTTCCTGTTAATAGACTGAAGACATTAAAGAAATAGCCAAAAAGACACAAGCTCTGCCGAAAATCAACACGAAGAGGCAGCGAATTGTGATTTTCACCCAAGGGAGAGAAGATACCATACTGGCTACAGGTACATGTGGAGGCTGTGGGAAAAACCCAACATTATGGAGATTAATCATTATAATAAAATTTTATATGCCTTATATTATAAATTGTTTGAAGCCATGTAGTGGTTTTCTTGTTTAAATCACCTCCCTTCATTTCACACCCTATCACTCTCACTCCAGCTCCTTCCACTGGCATCCACCAGTCTGTTCTCTGTATCTGTGACTTTGGGTTTTCTACTTTTATTAATTCTACGTATAACTGAGATCATACAGTATTTGTCTGTGTCTAACTTACTTTGCCTGGTGTATTGTACTGAGGTATCATCCCTATTGTTTCAAATAGCAACATTTCCTTCTTTTTGTGGCTGAATCCGTGTTTTATTATGTGTGTACACATGTGTGTACCACATTATTTTAATCCAGTCTGAAGTCTATCCATCCTTAGTATCTGGCAGTGGACACTTAGGGTTTTCCATGTCTTGGCTATTGTAAAGGATGCTGCAGCAAACATGGGGATGCAGATATCTCTTTGGGTTTGTGTTTTTGTTTCCTTCAGATAATTACTCAGAAGTAGAAGTGCTGGATCACATGGTAGTTCTACTTATACCTTATACCTTTTTTTTTTTTTTTTTGGCCTCTTTTATTGGTCCTTCATTTATTAATTTACATCCATTGTAATTCTTTGGCCTGTGTGGGCCTCCCATTGCTGTGGCCTCTCATGTTGCAGGGCACTGACTCTGGGCACATGCGCGCCAGAGCGCTGGCTAGTAATTGGACACACTGGTCCAGCCACTCAATGGCTTGTGGGATCTTCCCATGCCAGGGATTGAACTGGTGCCCCTTGTACTGCAAGGCGGACTCTTTATCCACTAGACCAACAGGGAAGCCCCTACTTATACCTCTTAGAAGAACTCTCTAATGTTTTTCAAGGGAGCTACACCAATTTACATTCCCACCAACAGTGCAAAAAGCTACTTTTTTGTCCACAACCTTGCAAACAGGTGTTTTCTGTCTTTATGATAGTAGCCATTATAACAGGTATGAGGTGATACCACGTTTATAATTCTGATTTGTATTTTCCTGATGAGTAGTTATTTTCATGTGCTTATTAGCCATCTGTTGTCTTCTTTGGAAAAAAAATGTCCATTCAGATCCACTGTCCTTTTTAAAATTTGGTTATTTGCTTTTTTTGCTGTTGAATTGTATGAGTTCTTTATATATTTTAGATGTTAACCCCTTATCAGCTATATGACTACAAATATTTTCCCCCATTCTGTAGGTTGCCTTTTTATTTTGTTGATGGTTTCCTTTGCTGTACAGGAGTTTTCTTAAACTCTCACTTATTATTGTTTTTCTTTGTCCTTTGCTTTGGGTGTCAAATCTAAAAAATCATCATCAAGACCAACATCAAGGACTTACTCCCTTTGTTACCCACTAAGAGTTTTTTGGTTTCAAGTCTTAGCTTCTAGTCTTTCATCCATCTGAAGGTGAAGCTTATGTATGTTGTAAGATAGTGGTCCAGTCTCATTCTTCTGCATATGACTGGCTGGTTCTCCCAGCACCACTTACTGGAGACTCTCCTTTCCCTATTGTAAACGCGTGGCTCTTTTGTCATAAATTAATTGATCATATACAAGTCTGTTTATTTCTGGGATGTCTGTTTTGTTCCACTGATCTATGTGTTTATATTTATGTCGCAATACTATACTGTTTTGACCGCCCTATCTTTGTAATATTATTTGAAATCCGAAATGTGATACCTGTAGCCTTATTCTTTTTCTCAAAATTACATAGGCTATTCAGGGTAGTTTGTTGTCCCCTGCAAATTTTAGGACTGTTTGTTCTATTTTTGTTAAAATGTACCTTTTATTATTTTAATACATATACCTAAATTCTCTCAGTAAAAAGCTTTCAGAAACTTATATTCATTAAAATTCAGTTGAGTAAATCCAATTTGATTTTGTTTATTTACTTTGGAATTATTATTTGGAGATACTGTCTATAAATGTATTTCCTAGAAAAAATATATACATTTTACTTACCAAACACCTATGCTCGTATCAAATTCATCTGATTATGAGCAAATAGAATTCAGAAATGTTACTTCTTAGTTTTAAGCTTCAAGAAGTAAACCTTATGGTGACTCCCTGGAGACCACGTTTTATTCTGATTTGTATTTTCCTGATGAGTAGTTATTTTCATGTGCTTATTAGCCATCTGTTGTCTTCTTTGGAAAAAAAATGTCCATTCAGATCCACTGTCCTTTTTAAAATTTGGTTATTTGCTTTTTTTGCTGTTGAATTGTATGAGTTCTTTATATATTTTAGATGTTAACCCCTTATCAGCTATATGACTACAAATATTTTCCCCCATTCTGTAGGTTGCCTTTTTATTTTGTTGATGGTTTCCTTTGCTGTACAGGAGTTTTCTTAAACTCTCACTTATTATTGTTTTTCTTTGTCCTTTGCTTTGGGTGTCAAATCTAAAAAATCATCATCAAGACCAACATCAAGGACTTACTCCCTTTGTTACCCACTAAGAGTTTTTTGGTTTCAAGTCTTAGCTTCTAGTCTTTCATCCATCTGAAGGTGAAGCTTATGTATGTTGTAAGATAGTGGTCCAGTCTCATTCTTCTGCATATGACTGGCTGGTTCTCCCAGCACCACTTACTGGAGACTCTCCTTTCCCTATTGTAAACGCGTGGCTCTTTTGTCATAAATTAATTGATCATATACAAGTCTGTTTATTTCTGGGATGTCTGTTTTGTTCCACTGATCTATGTGTTTATATTTATGTCGCAATACTATACTGTTTTGACCGCCCTATCTTTGTAATATTATTTGAAATCCGAAATGTGATACCTGTAGCCTTATTCTTTTTCTCAAAATTACATAGGCTATTCAGGGTAGTTTGTTGTCCCCTGCAAATTTTAGGACTGTTTGTTCTATTTTTGTTAAAATGTACCTTTTATTATTTTAATACATATACCTAAATTCTCTCAGTAAAAAGCTTTCAGAAACTTATATTCATTAAAATTCAGTTGAGTAAATCCAATTTGATTTTGTTTATTTACTTTGGAATTATTATTTGGAGATACTGTCTATAAATGTATTTCCTAGAAAAAATATATACATTTTACTTACCAAACACCTATGCTCGTATCAAATTCATCTGATTATGAGCAAATAGAATTCAGAAATGTTACTTCTTAGTTTTAAGCTTCAAGAAGTAAACCTTGGTGACTGCCCTGGTGGCTCAGTGGTAGAGAATGCCTCCCGATGCAGGAGACACAGGTTCCATCCCTAATCTGGGAGGATCCCACATGCCGCTGGTTAGTTGAGCCCGTGTACCCCAACTACTGAGCCTGTGCTCCACAACAAGAGAAGCCACTGCAATGAGAAACCTGCACACCACAACTAGAGAGTAGCCCCCACTTTCCACAACTAGAGAAAGTCCACACAGCAATGAAGACCCAGCACAGCCAAAAATAAATAATAAAAATGAAGTTTTTTAAAAAGTAAACATCAGTTCTGTATTTACTCAGCGATCTATTTTATAGCTCTCATAGAAATAGAATAGGAATTTCATCCAGTAAACAAACATTTATTCATTGAAATGATTAATATAGCAATATGATGCTATCTACTGTTAGAGTCAAAATACAAACCTTTAAATATTCTCTGAATCACTAGGATTAAAACCAGTTAATTAATAACTGTTATTATGAATAGCAATTATTACCTTGGTGTTTGTTCAGTACTCTACTGAGCACTGAAATTTAAGGTAGCCTTGAAGATCTGAGAAATAAAATTGGTACATACCAAAATATGACTGCAACAAAGTATAATTATACTTCTTAATTATTGCTACAGACTGTATGGGTTATATTGACTCAAAGAAGATCAGTATACATTGAAGAAATGTTATAGTAAATATGTTGGGATTTTTTTGCCTCTAAGTCATCATTTATATTCATCCGTCTTTTTTATTCTTTGGCATGTGTGGGCCTCCCATTGCAAAATGGCCTCCCTCAACTTTGGGCGCATGTGCTCTAGAGCATTGGCTCGTAATTGGGCACACTGGTCCAGCAGCTCCGTGGCACATGGGATCTTCCTGAATCAGGGATTGAACCGGTGCCCCTTGCACTGCAAGGCGGACTCTTTACCCATTGGACCACCAGGGAAGCCCATTAGTAAGGTTTTTGTTGAACTAAATATGTAAGCCTGAAATAGGTAAAAGAAGAAATTATTGTCAAATTTGGGGTAGAAGGAACCCTACAGTTAATTATTTCTGCTATCTTATTTAGAATTGTCAAAAGCAGGGTTGAGAAGTATACTTTAAAAACCGTTTCAGAATAATTTAATGAGTGGTAAATAGTAGGATTATAGGTGAGATGAGATTTGTCATGAGATAATATTTGTAGAAGCCAGGTGACGGATATGTGAAGAATGTGAAAGTCACTCAGCTGTGTCCGACTCTGTGTGACACAGGGACGAGCCTAGAATTCTCCAGGCAAGAATGCTGGAGTGGGTAGCTTTTCCCTTCTCCCATGGATCTTCCCAATCCAGAAATCAAACCGGGGTCTCCTGCATTGCAGGCAGATTCTTTACCATCTAAGCCACCAGGGAAACCCCAAAATAATAATGAGTAAGAATCTCAGGAATATTGGAGTAGGGACAATCCATGGAATTCTCCAGGGAAGAATACTGGAGTGGTAGCCATTCCCTTCTCCAAGGAATCTTCCCAACCCAGGGATTGAGCCCAGGTCTCCTGAATTTCAGGTAGATTCTTTACTGTCTGAGCCAGCAGAGAAGTCCATTGGGTATATTTTGGGGATGGTTATTATACCTCTTCCACTTATTTATGTGTTTAAAAATCTCCATAGCTTAAATTACATGAAATAGAAAGAAAAGTAAAAACATAATTTCTCAGACAAAATTCATAGATACTTTTTCTGTGATACATTGTTACCCTTGCTAAACCTTGAGTTTTAGGCGGGACTTAAAGAAAGGAGGGCAGTACAGTCAAAGAGGATCACGTAAGGAAAGGCACCGAGTAATATACAGCTTTAACTGTTGTGACAGGCAACGCCATGTTGTGAGTTTGTACAAGGGAGAAGAGGGTCATGAAAAGATATCCCTGCGCTGATAGTAACTATCTGGATTGCTATCTTCCTATACTATGTGGCCTCTTCCTGTCTTAGCAATGAGCTGTGTTTGGAAAAGTGAAAAATATGCAGATTTATTACCTTATAGGAACTGGTATACTGCCTTCAGATTCATAAAATGCAATTTGTTGCTCTTCATGGAGACATTTATTTTAAGGCTTTATATATTCCAGATCTACATATTGTACAAGTGTCTTCCTCATTGTGAATTTGCACAATTTCCCCAAAATTGAAACCTTTAAAATTAACCTATGACTAAATTTCCTTGTCAACTCATTTTGTTCTTTATTAAATCTATTAGACCATGCTTAGGGATGCTTACCAGCAGGAATTTATTTGAGGAAAGACACTAGCTAATCTTTGCTGTTCCTACTATATGAAAATGAACTTAAATTAGAGGATGCACTATATCTGCAATGCATGATAAATACAAGATGGATAGAGAATCTGTTCAGTGGTGTCAGCTACAAAAGCAAACATGATAAATGTTAATGCAGTTTTGAGCCCTGGGATAAGCTATTCAATGCAGAAGCATAGCTGAATCTCTTTGCTATGTTGTTATTCATGGCAGCCAAATAAATGTCAATAATAAAAGAGAATTAAAGATTTTCATTTCCCAGAGGCAATCCTCTAATACAGCTTGATCTTTCATTTCATTTGTAATTCGTTCTCATGTCAGGATGCAATCATTCGCCAGGCTCTGGGTGTCATGTTAAGTCATTTAATAATGATTAAGAACATAAAAATGCTTGGCCTGTGGGGCAATTCACAGAAGAGATGCCAATTTGTTATTGTTTTTCCTCCTTTCCTCTTGAATATGGATCAGCTTTTTCCCACCTCCTAGCATTAAAATACTAATGGAAGATGGGAAAGAAAGTGTCCCTTAATTTAGTGTAAGTGACATTCCAGAATGGCACAAGGCAGTGCTAACATACTTATTAAAACACTAATTAGGAATCATTGTTCCTGAAATCTCGCACTGTAGAGTACTTTTAAATGATCATTGCTAAGTTTGTGGCATTTAGCAATACTGTAACAAAATTAGTTTTCTTGGTATTTAATTCTAGAGACCTCCTTTTGAGATAGAGTCTATAAACTATTTTCTCTTATATTATAATGTAATTCTTTGAATTTCTCTTCCATAAACTGCTTGTCAATCTAAAGGGTTTTCCACTTACCCTGTTGTTTTGGTCACTTTTATTTCTTTGGGGAGTCCATCCTCTATCCTTCCAGCCCAGAGATTTTGTCATATACTGATCATTGGTTCATTGCTTGCAGACTAATTGAGTTGCAAGGTTTTTGGAGAGCGAGGTAATTGGAAGGGGACTAGAAGGCAATGAATAAGAGAGACTGGACATGAAGGGCAGGAAAGAAGAGATGATTCTATCCATTTTGATCCTTTTAATAAAATCTGAATGAACCTGTTGGTAACATGGGAGTCAGGTTAGGAAAATCATTTTGTGTCTACACTTAAATTAGAGGATGCACTATATCTGCAATGCATGATAAATACAAGATGGATAGAGAATCTGTTCAGTGGTGTCAGCTACAAAAGCAAACATGATAAATGTTAATGCAGTTTTGAGCCCTGGGATAAGCTATTCAATGCAGAAGCATAGCTGAATCTCTTTGCTATGTTGTTATTCATGGCAGCCAAATAAATGTCAATAATAAAAGAGAATTAAAGATTTTCATTTCCCAGAGGCAATCCTCTAATACAGCTTGATCTTTCATTTCATTTGTAATTCGTTCTCATGTCAGGATGCAATCATTCGCCAGGCTCTGGGTGTCATGTTAAGTCATTTAATAATGATTAAGAACATAAAAATGCTTGGCCTGTGGGGCAATTCACAGAAGAGATGCCAATTTGTTATTGTTTTTCCTCCTTTCCTCTTGAATATGGATCAGCTTTTTCCCACCTCCTAGCATTAAAATACTAATGGAAGATGGGAAAGAAAGTGTCCTTAATTTAGTGTAAGTGACATTCCAGAATGGCACAAGGCAGTGCTAACATACTTATTAAAACACTAATTAGGAATCATTGTTCCTGAAATCTCGCACTGTAGAGTACTTTTAAATGATCATTGCTAAGTTTGTGGCATTTAGCAATACTGTAACAAAATTAGTTTTCTTGGTATTTAATTCTAGAGACCTCCTTTTGAGATAGAGTCTATAAACTATTTTCTCTTATATTATAATGTAATTCTTTGAATTTCTCTTCCATAAACTGCTTGTCAATCTAAAGGGTTTTCCACTTACCCTGTTGTTTTGGTCACTTTTATTTCTTTGGGGAGTCCATCCTCTATCCTTCCAGCCCAGAGATTTTGTCATATACTGATCATTGGTTCATTGCTTGCAGACTAATTGAGTTGCAAGGTTTTTGGAGAGCGAGGTAATTGGAAGGGGACTAGAAGGCAATGAATAAGAGAGACTGGACATGAAGGGCAGGAAAGAAGAGATGATTCTATCCATTTTGATCCTTTTAATAAAATCTGAATGAACCTGTTGGTAACATGGGAGTCAGGTTAGGAAAATCATTTTTGTGTCTACAGAATTTAGAAAAAACTAAGACTGAAGTTTACCTACTGGACAGAAGCTGCTAATAAGGTTTTCAAATATTAGCATCTTACTATAATAAGGATTGTAGTGAAAAAAAGAAAGATTTTCTACATATACATGTATAAATATATACATACATACACATATATACATATTTATATCTTTGTAGCAGGTTTAAGTTTCTCCAAGTGTCTGTACTAAATATATCACTGAAAATTGGAAGAAGCAATAGATTTTTGTTCTAAATTGAAAATAATACATATTACACAGTGACTGGTATGAGACAATAAAATAGGTCCACTGATAAAGAATAAACTGTAGACTTTTTGGAATACTTCCAGAGTGTTTTCTGGTCAGTTTGAATTGTAATTTTTCCCAAACATTAAAAACAGGCGAGATCAGAGGTTCTCAACTGGAACATTGGTGCTGTTATATTAGAATCACTTTATGGACTTTGGTAAATATTGCCCTCCCTTCATAAAAACACCTTCTCTCCAACCTAATACATCCCTATGAGGAGTTAGAATATGTCTCCTCAAGAAGATGTATAAGAGTGAAGATGACAGTATCTGGAGGAATAGGATTGCAGAGTTGTGAATTTGTGATATGTGTGTGTGCGTGCTTAGTCACTCAGTCATGTCCGACTCTTGGCAACCCCATGGACTGTAGCCTGCCAGGCTCCTCTGACTGGGGGATTCTCCAAACAAGAATACTGGAGTGAGTAGCCATTCCCTTCTGCAGAGGATCTTCCCGGCCCAGGACTCTTACTCAGGTCTCCCGGGAAGCCACTTAGGTGACATAGCAATGCTACTGTTCATTTTTCACTTTGAGAGTCACTAGATTAGATGATCTGATAGTGTTGCTTCAAGTTCTGTGATCCTGTGGGATAATGGAAACAAAATCTTTTAGCTAGGCATCTAATACTTCAATAAGTCAGACTTTCTTGAATCCTTCTCTTCCTCAAATAAATCCCAAAGTAACAAGGACTCATCCATAATAACAAGCAGTCTCTATACATGCTACTTTAAATAGTCTCCTGCCTCTGGAAAATTTGTAATTTAAGATAGTCACATCATAGTGTCCTTTGTCATTTCCTTATGAGTAAATGGGGTTATTGAAGTTTTTTGTCTTCATGTTCTTGAGTCCTTAAACTTGTCACCCCATTTACTAGTTAAATTTTCATGTTCTTTGAAAACACTCAGGGCTGTCTATTACTCTCTAAGAAAAGGTCACTGTGATTTGCAATTCTGGTAGGCATTAAGCACAGAAGGTGTGCAAAAGAAAATGCAAACTCTAAAGGAAAACAGTATCAGCAGCTGGAAGAATAATGTCAGCACATCATCACAACTCCTACTGCTATAAAATATTATTATAAATCACTTTGAAAATGTTATCTCTACTACAGCCAAACCAATTTTAAATTGTGTTCTTGTTGGCATAGGTACTGGTAATGATGTGGATAGAACAAATTAAGTAACATTCTTTCAGAATGTCAGTGTATGGCATACATAGAAAAAAATTCTTACCCGATAAGGTTTTACGCACTATGTATTTCTTAACTGTGCATATAAACAAGTAACTTATTAACTCATGATCCATTTTAAAATTTTTGTAATCACAAAAAACAAAGTCATTTAAATAGTCCAGAGGTTGAAAATAATTACAGTGACATATGTGGAACTGTCACATTCCTGACAAAGTAATATCTCTGGGGCATGGCTTATATGGTTTAGTGATCTCAGGCTTGTCGAGGAATGAAACTTCTTCCAACTCCCACCTTTCTAACAAAGCTAGAAAGCAAAATGGAAGACAGCCTACACTAGGCAAATGTTAGCTTTATTACAGAATTTATATTGGAAGGAGCTTTATTCAGGTTTATCGAGGTACAGATTACATACAGTAAAATGCACATATATTTTACCAATTAACATGGAACAGCTACTACAATGAAAATATAAAACATCTCATATGGTTTGTTTTGAAATATAGTATGGATACCCAGTTGGTTCAGATTTTCATTATGTGAGCGCACCTGTGCTTAGCTAGGCTTAACTTCAATAAGTCAGACTTTCTTGAATCCTTCTCTTCCTCAAATAAATCCCAAAGTAACAAGGACTCATCCATAATAACAAGCAGTCTCTATACATGCTACTTTAAATAGTCTCCTGCCTCTGGAAAATTTGTAATTTAAGATAGTCACATCATAGTGTCCTTTGTCATTTCCTTATGAGTAAATGGGGTTATTGAAGTTTTTTGTCTTCATGTTCTTGAGTCCTTAAACTTGTCACCCCATTTACTAGTTAAATTTTCATGTTCTTTGAAAACACTCAGGGCTGTCTATTACTCTCTAAGAAAAGGTCACTGTGATTTGCAATTCTGGTAGGCATTAAGCACAGAAGGTGTGCAAAAGAAAATGCAAACTCTAAAGGAAAACAGTATCAGCAGCTGGAAGAATAATGTCAGCACATCATCACAACTCCTACTGCTATAAAATATTATTATAAATCACTTTGAAAATGTTATCTCTACTACAGCCAAACCAATTTTAAATTGTGTTCTTGTTGGCATAGGTACTGGTAATGATGTGGATAGAACAAATTAAGTAACATTCTTTCAGAATGTCAGTGTATGGCATACATAGAAAAAAATTCTTACCCGATAAGGTTTTACGCACTATGTATTTCTTAACTGTGCATATAAACAAGTAACTTATTAACTCATGATCCATTTTAAAATTTTTGTAATCACAAAAAACAAAGTCATTTAAATAGTCCAGAGGTTGAAAATAATTACAGTGACATATGTGGAACTGTCACATTCCTGACAAAGTAATATCTCTGGGGCATGGCTTATATGGTTTAGTGATCTCAGGCTTGTCGAGGAATGAAACTTCTTCCAACTCCCACCTTTCTAACAAAGCTAGAAAGCAAAATGGAAGACAGCCTACACTAGGCAAATGTTAGCTTTATTACAGAATTTATATTGGAAGGAGCTTTATTCAGGTTTATCGAGGTACAGATTACATACAGTAAAATGCACATATATTTTACCAATTAACATGGAACAGCTACTACAATGAAAATATAAAACATCTCATATGGTTTGTTTTGAAATATAGTATGGATACCCAGTTGGTTCAGATTTTCATTATGTGAGCGCACCTGTGCTAATGGCCATCAGATCAAGTAACAGAGCACTTCTAACACTTTAGAACCTACCCCTTGTACTCCCCACTTAATCATTACCCCACCAAAATTACCCATTATTTAAGTTTCAACTGCTAACAACTTGTTTTTCTTCTTTTTAAAAATAGAATAACCCAGTATATACACTTTTTATCCAGCTTGATCCCCATGCTTTTTAAGCACTACCTTACTTTTTAATAACATAAGATGTTCAACTACTTCTTCAAGTAATGCCAGCTCCTTGTATTAGCAACTGTTTTTAGAAACCCAAGTCTGGGTGCCGAATATGCTCATTGCTACTTGAGAATCATTGCTTCTAGGCCCTCTTACAAATAGATGGCAATATATGTCTACAAAACAACCCATGACTCTACACCCATCTATATTTATTTCTCTATCTGCTTATATATTTAAATTCTGTGAATTCAAACTGATACCTTTGATTCCAGTCCAACAAGAGAGTTCATTCTGTCCTTCTCCCTTTCCTTATTTACAACTTCCTACTCTGATATTAAAAGTTCTGGTTTCGGGCTTCCCTGGTGGTCCAGCGGGTAAGGACACCACCTTGTAGTGCAAGGGGCGCCGGTTCGATCCCTGGCCTGGGAAGATCCCATGTGCCGCGGAGCGGCTGGATCGATGTGTCCAACTACCGAGCCGGAGCTCTGGAGCACGTGTGCCCAGAACCGGTGCTCTGCAACAACAGAGGCCACTGCGATGGGAGGCCCACATGGGCCAAAGAACAAAGACGGATGAAAATGGATAAATGAAAGACCAATGCAAGTGGCCCACCCGCCCTCCTCCCTCCCTAACCTGCCCCCCCCAAAAAAATAAAAAATAAAAATAAAAAAAAATAGAAACCTTTAAAAAAAAAGTTCTGGTTTCATTATATAAGCTATATTTACTGTTTGTTTCATCCTAATGTAGCTTTTGGGCTTCCATGATGGCTCCTTGGTAAAAAGTCTGCCTGCCAATACAGAAGATGCAGGTTCGATCCTTGGGTCAGCAAGATCCTCTGGAGAAAGAAAATGTCGATTGTCACCAGTATTCTTGCCTGGGAAATCCCTTGGAGAGAGGAACCTATCAGTCTATAGTCTGTAGGGTTGCAAAAGAGTCAGACACGATTTAGTGAGTAAACAGCAAAGTAATTTTTAACTTCTTCCCCATACTCTTGTGTGAAACATACTTCCTTCATATACAGTGATAATTTATAGTTGCTTCTGTTTGGGTCCCTTATAGTACCTAGTCAAGATACTATTACCCAATAGTTCTTTTTATTTCACCCACTTCAATGTGGTACATTATTCACTTGTAATACAGTCATATTTGTTTGATAGAGTTTATATTCCATTTTGGTTTCCTTTTATATCTGGGTTGTTATTTTTATTGGAAGGATAATTGTTTTTTTAATAAGTCAAAAATTCTTTGTAGTGTCACCAGCGTTTGATACTATCCATCTTTCTAGTTTTGTCATTCTGGTGAGTATTTACTACTTTCTGATTGTGCTTTTAATTGGAATTTTCCTGTTCATCTGTTTATTAGTATTTGGATATCTAGTTTTATGAGGTTCTTGTTGAAGTTCTTGCACTTATTGGATTTTCTTATTGATAGTAATTCTTCTTACAGTTAGCATACATGTCTTGTTAGAAAAGCCTTTAATTTTACTTATTTTAGTGAAATTCTATTTTTTATTCTTATTTTCTGTGGCACACACAATGTATATAAATATCAAATCATTTTGTTGTGTACCTGAAACTAATACAGTATTTTGTTTTGTCTTTAATTTTTAATGGAGCATTGTTGTGCTTCTGCTATACAGCAAAGTAAATCAGTTATACATATAAATGTATCAACTCTTTTTAAGATTCCTTTCCCATATAGACCATTACAGAGTATTGAGTAGAGCTGCCTGTGATATACAATAAGTCTTTATTATCTATTTTATATATAGTAGTGTGTTACATCAGTCACAATCTCCTAATTTGTCATTCTCCCATCCCCTTGGTAAAAAGTCTGCCTGCCAATACAGAAGATGCAGGTTCGATCCTTGGGTCAGCAAGATCCTCTGGAGAAAGAAAATGTCGATTGTCACCAGTATTCTTGCCTGGGAAATCCCTTGGAGAGAGGAACCTATCAGTCTATAGTCTGTAGGGTTGCAAAAGAGTCAGACACGATTTAGTGAGTAAACAGCAAAGTAATTTTTAACTTCTTCCCCATACTCTTGTGTGAAACATACTTCCTTCATATACAGTGATAATTTATAGTTGCTTCTGTTTGGGTCCCTTATAGTACCTAGTCAAGATACTATTACCCAATAGTTCTTTTTATTTCACCCACTTCAATGTGGTACATTATTCACTTGTAATACAGTCATATTTGTTTGATAGAGTTTATATTCCATTTTGGTTTCCTTTTATATCTGGGTTGTTATTTTTATTGGAAGGATAATTGTTTTTTTAATAAGTCAAAAATTCTTTGTAGTGTCACCAGCGTTTGATACTATCCATCTTTCTAGTTTTGTCATTCTGGTGAGTATTTACTACTTTCTGATTGTGCTTTTAATTGGAATTTTCCTGTTCATCTGTTTATTAGTATTTGGATATCTAGTTTTATGAGGTTCTTGTTGAAGTTCTTGCACTTATTGGATTTTCTTATTGATAGTAATTCTTCTTACAGTTAGCATACATGTCTTGTTAGAAAAGCCTTTAATTTTACTTATTTTAGTGAAATTCTATTTTTTATTCTTATTTTCTGTGGCACACACAATGTATATAAATATCAAATCATTTTGTTGTGTACCTGAAACTAATACAGTATTTTGTTTTGTCTTTAATTTTTAATGGAGCATTGTTGTGCTTCTGCTATACAGCAAAGTAAATCAGTTATACATATAAATGTATCAACTCTTTTTAAGATTCCTTTCCCATATAGACCATTACAGAGTATTGAGTAGAGCTGCCTGTGATATACAATAAGTCTTTATTATCTATTTTATATATAGTAGTGTGTTACATCAGTCACAATCTCCTAATTTGTCATTCTCCCATCCCCTTGGTAACCACAAGTTTGTTTTCTACATGTGTAACTGTGTTTCTTTTTTGTAGATAAGTTCATTTATACCCTTTTTTTAGATTCCACATATAAGCAGTATCATATGATACTTGTCTTTCTCTGACTTACTTTACTGTCACTATCATGATCTCTAGGTCCATCTTTGTTGCTGTAAATGGCATCCTTTCATTCTTTCTATGACTGAGTAATATTCCATTGTATATATAGTCACCAGATTTTCTTTATTCATTCTTCAGTGGATGGACATTTAAGTGACTTTCGCATCCTGGCTATTGTAAATTGTGCTGCAGTGACCATTGGGTTGCAGGTATCTTAGAAAAGTCTTCAATTTTAATATACTCAAATTTATAGTGCCTTTCTCTGTGTTTAATAACTTGTCATGTTCTTTTGTGGAAAATCTTTACGTATGCCAAACTCATGAAGATATTTTCCTATTCTTCCTAAAGTTTTAATTTAAATTTTTTTTTCATGTGAATTCACAGTCCATATAGACTTAGAATTAGTTTTTATATATGGAGTGGGCTAGAGGCCATGATTTATTCATTTTGCCCACTTGAATAACCAGTTGAACCATCATCCTTTTCCTAACTGTACTGAATTGGTACCTTTTTCGCATTTCAGATGATCTTCTATCTGTGGTTCTTTTACTAGACTATTCTATTCCATTGTTCTCTTTATTCTTGTACCAGTTTACACTGTCAGTTACTTAGTTGATAATTACCCTTTTTTTCTGATAATGTCAGCTTTCTAATTTTGTTCTTCAGGATTGTACTGGTTCTTCTTAGTCATTTTCATTCCCACATAAATTCCAGAATCAGCTTATTGTCACCCCCTTTAAAGGTTCGTGTTTGTGTGTGTGTGTGTTTTTTTTTTTTTTTTGGTCAAAGCCTTAATAGAATTATTTTTGAGATTATATTGAATCTGCATTTCAATTAGAGATAATTGAACTTTATAATAATTTGGATTTAAATCCATAGAGTATTTTTCTCTGATATTTTAGGTGGTCTTTAATTTTTCTCAAAATGTGTGTTATTTTCAGTGTAATAGTCTTGTATATTTTTCTTTATAAGATCCCAAGTTATTTGTCTTTTGATGCTATCCAGCTTTAAATGACATCATTTTCGATTTCAGTTTCTATTTGTTTTTTATTGGTATATAGATTTTTTTTATAATGATCTTGTTTTTGTTCATTATAATAATGTATCTTGATTTTTTAGGATTTTCTGTATATGTAACAAACACTATCTGAATATTTACAGTTTTGCTTTCTTTTTTTGTAAAAAAAGAAAATTAAAAAAAGTTTAAATTTTTTTTTTTGGCCACATAGGCGTTCTCTAGTGGCAGCAAGTGGGGGCTGCTGTCTAGTTGTGGTGCATGGGCTTCTCAGTGCAGTGGCTTCTCTCTTTCTAGAGCATGGGCTCTAGGGCATGGGCCCTAATAGTTGTGATACATGGGCTTAGTTACTCCGCAGCATGTGGGATCTTTCCCAATCAGGGATTAACTTGAGTCTCCTGCATTGGCAGGCAGATTCTTTACCACTGAGCCACCAGCGAAGCCACCCAAATCTTCTTTTTAAATTTTTTCTTGCTGTACTAACTAGCAGAGTAAGGCACATCAAATATGAGTACAGTTGAAAGAGTTATATTGAGCATCTTTGTCTCATTTCTAACAGGTGAAAAACCTTCATTACTTTATCAAAAATGATGTTTACTGTAATCTCTTTGTACATATTCTTTATCAGATTAAGAAAGTTTCCTCCCAGTAATATTTTGCTAAGAGTTTCATTGTTGTTAAGGCTTTTTTACTCATGAAGAGATACTGAGTTTTATCCAGTAACTTTCCTAGCGTATTAAGATTGCTATATGATTTCTTTCCTTTTTTTCCTTTTAATATGTGCATTAAAGCTTGGTTTTGGAGTGGCAAACCACCTTTGCATTCTTGGGATAATCCCAATATAATTGTGATATTCCTTTATTAGATCACTGAATTGATCTGATTATGTTTTATTTCAGATTTTTGCAGTGTTGCTTATGAGAGAGTTTGCCTTATAATTTTCCTTTCTTGTAACGTGTTGTTAGTTTGGTTAGGAACATTATGATGATCTTATAAAGTGATTTAGATAAGTGCCTTTTTATATTCTAGAATAGTTTTATTAGACTGATGTTAGTTTTATGTAAATATTTTAAAGAGCTCACTCATCAAAATGTCCTGGCTTAGAGAATACTTTGTTGGATGACTTTTCATTACAGATTCAACTTCTTTCATTGAATCAGAATGGTTAGCTTTTTCCATTTCTTCCTATGCTGCTTTTGATAAATTGTGCTTTTCTAGGATTTTTTGTCATCTAAATATTAAAATCTATTAGCATAAAATTATTCATAATCTCTTATCTTCCTACTTACTATAGGATTTATAATGATGTTCTTTTTTTAGTTCCTGACGTTTAAATTAAATTTGTGCTCTTTTACTTGATCACTCTTTCTAGAGGTTTACTTTAGTTAGGATTTTCCAAGAAGTAGAGGCAAAGATGAAGTTAGAGGGACTTGCCTGGTGGTCCAGTGGTTAAGAGTCTGCCTGCCAATGCAGGAGACATGGGTTGTCCCTGATCTGGAAGATCTTACATGCTGCAGAGCAACTAAGCCCCTGCGCCACAACTACTGAGCCTGTGCTCTAGAGACCATGAGCTGCAACTACTGAGCCCACATGCTACAGATACTGATGCCTGTGTGCCCTAGAGCCCATGTGTGTCAACAAGATAAGCCACCAAAAAGAGCATCCGACTCACCTCAACTAGAGAAAGCCAGTGTGTAGCAATAAAGACCCAGCTCAACCACAAATAAATTAATTAATTGATTAAATTTTTAAAAAGATGAAGTTAGATATCAAAAGATTTATTGAAGGAAACACCTGTGAAGAAAAATGGGATGGGACCCCGAGGGGCCAAGGAGACCTGTCAGATTGTGGTGTAGGTCTGTTCTCTGTGGATTAAAGAGGAGAGTAGATTGGGTAGAAAGGGGCTTAGGTTGTAAATACTGTTAAGTTTTGACAGCATCGGTGAGGAGTCCTCAAGCCTTAGTTGTTCATCTAGCAAAGCTGCTAATGGAGTCCTGCCTCTCTCAAGGGTAGAACTACTGGGCTTCCTTGGAGGCCCAGTGGTAAAGAATCCACCTGCCAGTGCAGGAGACTCTGGTTCAATCCCTGGTCCAGGAAGATTACCACATGTCACTGAGCAACTAAGCGCATGGGCCACAACTGTTGAGTCTGTGCTGTCGAGCCCAGGAGCCACAACTACTGAGCCCACCTGCCACAGTTCCTGAAGCCAGTGTGCTTGAGAGCTTGTGCTCTGCAACAAGGGAAGCCACCACAGTGAGAAACCTGTGTGCCACAACTAGAGGGTAGCATTTGTTCACTGCAATTAGAGAAAAGCCCACACAGGAACAAAGACCCAGCGCAGCCAATAAATATATAAATAAAATTACGTCTTGTTCTGATTTGGATTTTCTCCTCTTGATGCTATCAAATTTTGATTTATGTATTTTGAACGTATCCTCTTACATATGCATAAGTCATCCTTTTAATATTTCTTTGTTTATTTTTGCTGGGTCTTTGTTGCTGCACACAGGCTGTCTCTAGTCCAGTCAAGTAGGGGCTACTTTTCATTGTGGTACACAGGCTTCTCATTGTGGTGGCTTCCCTTGCAGAGCACAGACTCTACATGTACGCTTCTCTAGTTGCTGCATGTGGGCCCAGTTGCTCTGAGGCAGGGGAGGTCTTCTGCAGCAGGGATGAAACCTATGTTCCTTGCATTGGTGGGTAGGTTCTGAACCAGTAGACCACCAGGGAAGTCCTGTATGTAAGTTTAGAATTCTTTTGTGATGAATTGAACCTTTTATCATCTTGAAGTACCTTTCTTTACTTCTGATAAAGCCTCTTGCCTCAGTGTCTGTGGTATCTGTTATTAGTGTAACTTATGTCAGCATTTTGTAGGTTATTATTTGTGTTGGTGTATATTTTTCTTTTCCTTTACTTTCCATTCCGTGGACTTAATTTAAGACTGTGCAATTAGCATATAGATTTTGTTTTTCAATTCTGACAATCTTTATCTTTTAATTGGAATCTTTATATTAAATGTAAGTAATTAATGAAATTGGATTCGTGTTCTATTTGTCTCATATTTATTTTCTTTTGTTTCTATGGCATCTTTTAGATTAACCAAGTATTTTTAGTTCTCATTTCCATCTCTATTTGTTTGCCAGTTTACATGCTTTTAATGTTTACCCTAAAGGTTACAGAATGTATCCTTGACCTGTTAAAGGCAAATGTAAACCGTAACATTTGCCATTTCTCATACAATGGTAGGATTTCAGAACATTTTAATTCCATCTAAGCGTTTCAATCTTTTGTATTAGTGTTGTCATTTAGCTTAATTCTGCATGTATCTTAATCCCTTGTAGTGACAAAATACTATTATTTTCTGTAGTTGAATTTATTCTTTTCATTGTTTTTCTTTCCTTGCTACATTTCAGTGTTTTCATCTAATTACAAATTATTTCATAATTGTTCCCCTGCCAAAATAGCTCCTCTTTAGTATTTCACTCAGTGTGTGAATTCTTTTGGTTTTCTCTTGAAAAGTTTGCCCTTCAATAAATATGGAGCTTGACACTTGGAGTCATATTATTACTTGAGCTCTTTAGCGATCACCTTCAATTATCTTTTGGATTCTCTTATTTTTGCTGAGAAGCTCACCACCATTAGACTTATTCTGGCACCTTTGAATGCCATATTTTCATTTTCTCTTACAGACTTTTAAAATTTTTCTTTGACTTCAACTTTGTTTGTTTTTTAACTTTTTATTTTGTATTGAAATATAGCCTATTAACAAAACTGTAACAGTTTCCGGTGGACAGCAAAGGTGCTGGGTCATAAATGTGCCGGTATCTGTTCTCCCCCACACTCCGCTTCCATCCGGCTGCCGTATAATACTGAGCTGAGTTCTTTGTGCTATACAGTAGGACCTTGTTGGTTATCCATTTTTAATATAGAGGTCTGTTTACATGTTGATCCTAAACTCCTTAACTGTTTCTTCTCTTGATCCTTCCCCCCTGAGAAGCATAAGTTCATTCTCTATCTTTGACTTTAATTTTGTGTTTGGTTTTGGGTTTCCTTGTATTTATCCTGCTGGAGTTTTTAGTGCTTCTTGAATCTGTGACTCTTGATCATCATCTTGATGACTCTACAGTTTTGGAAATTTCTCAGTAATTATCTCTTTAGATACTGCATCCCTGTCTTTCCAGTTAGAGACCAATCACACATATCTTAGGCGTTTTTCACTGTGTCCCATATGCCTTTTTTATTTTTTATCTCTTTTCTTCCCTTAAGCTTCAGCTTGTGTGTTTTGCAGTGACTTAGCATTTAGTTCACTAATCCTTTTTCTTTTACTTTGTCTTGTCTGTTCAACACATCTGTTGATTTCCTTATTTCAGTAATCACATTCATCTTTTTCTAAGTCATTTGATCCTTTTTTTATTGATCTCAGTTTTACAAGGTAACCCACTACCTTGTCATTAATTTTTCAAACATGTTAATCACAGTAAAGGTAAATTGCATGTCCAAAAGCTGTAATATCTCGGTCATCTGTAGGTCTGTTTCTTTTGTCCCTAATAAATTATAGCATTTCTGCCTTCCTGTAGATGGCAGCTTGAGTAAAGCTAGGTGAAAAAGTTCAAGATTTTGTTGCTGTTTTTATAAGATTCAGTCTACTTCTGTTGTATTTTTTTCCCACTCCTGAAATCTCACCTGAAATCCTGGGATATTTGCTAGGCACCCTACTCATTGGTAGGTTCTCTCTGGTACCATATAATTGCCAAAAACATTACTCTGACTTTTAGAGGTCTTCTGCTTAGTATCTTGGCCTCTTGGCCTGCTGCCTTACATATTTGGCAGATACCTCAAAGGAGAAAACCCCTGAGTATCAGACTTACTCCATGGCATTCCCCTTAATAATCATGATGCTTCAATTCTTTTCATTATTATTATTCTTTAATTTTTTAACACCAAAAACATTTTGTATTGGGCTATTGCTGATGGACAATGCTGTGATAGTTTCAGGTGAACAGCAAAGGGACTCAGCCATACAGATGCATGACACTTCAGTTCTGATTGCCTTGGCAGCCTGAAGCTCCAGATTTTGTCTCACCAGCCCTGGAGATTGCCAGAAACTCCATTGGTTTTGCTGCCTCAACCTAGATTCTCAACCTTCTATGCAGCACCAAGAATTGCCAATGCCCTGAGAGGAAAAATCAACATTTAGCACATCAGCCTAGCTCTCTAAGGTTCTCTTTTCTCAAAGATCTTGTCCCTTCAAGTCCTTGCTGCTTTAGTAGCCCTCATTCCTTCATTTATTTAAAAAATTGTTTTTTTAATTTTTTCAACTTTTCTAGTTATCTGTGTATATGAGTTGGTTTGTTAGCAGCAACAGCATTAGAGCCCAAAGTCCTTAGTCAATATCTTTTATTATAACATTAAAAAATATATGGTCCTGGGGCTTCCCTGGTGGTCCAATGATAAGGACACCGCCTTGCAGTGCAAGAGGCGCCAGTTTGATCCCTGGCCTGGGAAGATCCCACGTGTCGCAGAGCAGCTGGACCAACGTGTCCAACTACCGAGCCAGAGTTCTGGAGCTCATGCGCCCAGAGCCGATGCTCTGCAGCAAGAGAGGCCACTGCAATGGGAGGCCCACACAGGCCAAAGAACAAAGATAGAAATAAATGAAAGACCAGTTAGAAGTGGTCAAAAAGAATATATGGCCCTGGAAACTTAAGTGGGCTGGTTTGTTTGTTATATAAGGTTGTTAGGTCATGTAACAATACTGCACTTGCTAATCCACTTTTTTTTTTTAATTGGGGTATATTTGTTTTACAATGTTGCATTGACTTCAGGTGTACAGTGAAGTTATTGTTACACATTTTTACAGTTTTCTTGTTTACAGGTGTACATAATCCCCAAACAGTCATAGGTATATCCTGGACCCCTCTCCCCTGAGCCCTCCCTCCCTTTTCCCCCTTCCCTTCTCCCAAGTTGATGCTTAGTCCCCAGGTAGGTTCCCTTAGTCTTACAGCTTAATCACAGTGGTAATCTCTATTACATATGATAGTGTAGGTTTCCTTGTTGCTCTAATCCACTTTTAAAACTTCCCAATTAGGTTATTCCCCCATGATTCCAAAGTTAGAGACAAAAACAGCTGGATTAAAACTCAGCCTTTTGAATCTTAATCTATTCTGTACCATGCTGCTTCATGTATTTATTACAGATGTTTCTCAACCAGGAGAAGTTTTTCTCTTTCCTTTTAGCCATCACAACAGAATGGATAGAGGAGGGTGGGGAATTCTACTAACATCTAATGGATAGAGGCCAGAGATGCCACTCAACATCCTGTAGCACACAGGACGGCCACTCAAAACAAAGAATGGTCTGACCCAAAATATGAATAACACCAAGGTTGGAAAACCTTGGAAAAGCCCTGGCTGTAAAACCCCTGACTCACAGTTTACCTAAGGATGTGTATTTAAAGGATCGCTGTCTCCTTCGATTACACACTTACCATAAGATCACTGCCAGTAAATCTTCTGGTAAGAATACACCAGGGACCCCTTGATCTAAGAAAGTATGCATGTATAATCTAGTCCATACTGGGTAAACTGTGTCTTTTAGAGTTTCTCAGGTCCAAAGAACAAAGATAGCAAATAAGACTGGACCAAGTCCAACTACCGAGCCAGAGTTCTGGAGAAGGGGTGCTCTGCAGCAAGAGAGGCCACTGCGATGGGATGCCCACACAGGCCAAAGAACAAAGATAGAAATAAATGAAAGACCAGTTAGAAGTGGTCAAAAAGAATATATGGCCCTGGAAACTTAAGTGGGCTGGTTTGTTTGTTATATAAGGTTGTTAGGTCATGTAACAATACTGCACTTGCTAATCCACTTTTTTTTTTTAATTGGGGTATATTTGTTTTACAATGTTGCATTGACTTCAGGTGTACAGTGAAGTTATTGTTACACATTTTTACAGTTTTCTTGTTTACAGGTGTACATAATCCCCAAACAGTCATAGGTATATCCTGGACCCCTCTCCCCTGAGCCCTCCCTCCCTTTTCCCCCTTCCCTTCTCCCAAGTTGATGCTTAGTCCCCAGGTAGGTTCCCTTAGTCTTACAGCTTAATCACAGTGGTAATCTCTATTACATATGATAGTGTAGGTTTCCTTGTTGCTCTAATCCACTTTTAAAACTTCCCAATTAGGTTATTCCCCCATGATTCCAAAGTTAGAGACAAAAACAGCTGGATTAAAACTCAGCCTTTTGAATCTTAATCTATTCTGTACCATGCTGCTTCATGTATTTATTACAGATGTTTCTCAACCAGGAGAAGTTTTTCTCTTTCCTTTTAGCCATCACAACAGAATGGATAGAGGAGGGTGGGGAATTCTACTAACATCTAATGGATAGAGGCCAGAGATGCCACTCAACATCCTGTAGCACACAGGACGGCCACTCAAAACAAAGAATGGTCTGACCCAAAATATGAATAACACCAAGGTTGGAAAACCTTGGAAAAGCCCTGGCTGTAAAACCCCTGACTCACAGTTTACCTAAGGATGTGTATTTAAAGGATCGCTGTCTCCTTCCCGATTACACACTTACCATAAGATCACTGCCAGTAAATCTTCTGGTAAGAATACACCCAGGGACCCCTTGATCTAAGAAAGTATGCATGTATAATCTAGTCCATACTGGGTAAACTGTGTCTTTTAGAGTTTCTCCCAAATACTCTCCAATTTTATAGCTGGAAAGCATTCTAGTGAAGAAGAGTAACATTCTGATGCATTTCATATATGTGAATGGATACCTAGATGATAGCTTTGTTTACCTACACATTTATAGGTAAACAGATAATGTGATCACTCAGTCGTGTTCAGCTCTTTGTGAACCCATGGATTGTAGCCTGCCAGGCTCCTCTGTCTATGGAATTTTTCAGGCAAGAAAGCTGGAGTGGATTTCCATTTCCTCCTCCCGGGGATCTTCCTGACCTAAGAATCGAACCTGTGTCTCCTACATGGCTTGCATTGTCAGGCGGATTGAGCCACTTGGGAAGCCCTAGATAGATAGACATTAGCTTAAATAGCTCTTAGAGAATGTATCCATCATGTTTTTAAATTCTGTATAATCAATTTCTATAATTTAAAGCTCTTGAAAATATGTAGATATTTGCCTAAAAAACATATTACCAAATCTTTTTCAGAATAATTATTTATTTCATCCAATAAGTGATTTTTCTGCATTTCAATTAGACACCAAAACTCATTTTTCAGAACATTACAACTTGGCGGAAAAATTTTATTTTGGCTGAAACACTGCATGCAAGTTCTTGGCTCAGTTAAAAGTCTTTGGAAGTGTGGCAGATAAGTATGATGCAGATAACTGAACAACTAAAATTTTTCTTAGTTAAAAAGAATAAAGTGTTTTTATATTCAATATGAAAAACTGCTTAAGTGAGGATTTACCTGTTGCCTTATCCCTTTTATTAGGAGAGAGTTTACGCCAATGAAGCTCACATCATTTTTGATTCATTGATTCTTAAAGTAGCCCTATAGAAGCCAGCATTCCTGAAGACTTTTCTTCTTTCCTTTAATCTTTTTTTTTTTTTAAGATTTATTTATTTATTTATTTTGGTGGGGGTAGGGTGGGGAGGGAGGGGCGCAGGTGGGCCACTTCTATTGGTCTTTCATTTGTCCATTTTTATCCATCTTTGTTCTTTGGCCCATGTGGGCCTCCCATCACGGCGGCCTCTGTTGTTGCAGAGCACCGGCTCTGGGCGCATGCGCTCCAGAGCTCCGGCTCGGTAATTGGACACATCAGTCCAGCCGCTCCGCGGCACGTGGGATCTTCCTGTGCCAAGGATCGAACCGCGCCCTGGCACTGCAAAGCCGTGTCCTTACCCACTGGACCACCAGGGAAGCCCCTTTTCTTTAATCTTGATGCATAAAGTGTATTTAGCTTTTCCCTATTTCTATTAAACTATTTTAAGTTCCTATGTTTAGAGATTTTCTGGTTTAATATACAATGAAGTCCCAAGAAAATGGTCTATTTTTTGTCAAAGTAATTCTTTTGCTCTTAATATCAGGAGTCCCCAACCTTTTTGGCACAACAGACTGCTTTCATGGAAGACAATTTTTCTGTGGACCAGGGGCAGTGGGGATGGTTTAGGGATAATTGAAGTACATTGCTTTTTTTTCCCTACAATCTATATTATAAATGTTCTTTTGACATTACTTTTAATTTTCATATATTAAAATTTCAGTGAATCTTTAAAAGCTCTTGAAAATATGTAGATATTTGCCTAAAAAACATATTACCAAATCTTTTTCAGAATAATTATTTATTTCATCCAATAAGTGATTTTTCTGCATTTCAATTAGACACCAAAACTCATTTTTCAGAACATTACAACTTGGCGGAAAAATTTTATTTTGGCTGAAACACTGCATGCAAGTTCTTGGCTCAGTTAAAAGTCTTTGGAAGTGTGGCAGATAAGTATGATGCAGATAACTGAACAACTAAAATTTTTCTTAGTTAAAAAGAATAAAGTGTTTTTATATTCAATATGAAAAACTGCTTAAGTGAGGATTTACCTGTTGCCTTATCCCTTTTATTAGGAGAGAGTTTACGCCAATGAAGCTCACATCATTTTTGATTCATTGATTCTTAAAGTAGCCCTATAGAAGCCAGCATTCCTGAAGACTTTTCTTCTTTCCTTTAATCTTTTTTTTTTTTTAAGATTTATTTATTTATTTATTTTGGTGGGGGTGGGGTGGGGAGGGAGGGGAGCAGGTGGGCCACTTCTATTGGTCTTTCATTTGTCCATTTTTATCCATCTTTGTTCTTTGGCCCATGTGGGCCTCCCATCACGGCGGCCTCTGTTGTTGCAGAGCACCGGCTCTGGGCGCATGCGCTCCAGAGCTCCGGCTCGGTAATTGGACACATCAGTCCAGCCGCTCCGCGGCACGTGGGATCTTCCTGTGCCAAGGATCGAACCGGCGCCCCTGGCACTGCAAAGCCGTGTCCTTACCCACTGGACCACCAGGGAAGCCCCTTTTCTTTAATCTTGATGCATAAAGTGTATTTAGCTTTTCCCTATTTCTATTAAACTATTTTAAGTTCCTATGTTTAGAGATTTTCTGGTTTAATATACAATGAAGTCCCAAGAAAATGGTCTATTTTTTGTCAAAGTAATTCTTTTGCTCTTAATATCAGGAGTCCCCAACCTTTTTGGCACAACAGACTGCTTTCATGGAAGACAATTTTTCTGTGGACCAGGGGCAGTGGGGATGGTTTAGGGATAATTGAAGTACATTGCTTTTTTTTCCCTACAATCTATATTATAAATGTTCTTTTGACATTACTTTTAATTTTCATATATTAAAATTTCAGTGAATCTTTTTTTTTTTGAATTTTGGCCTCTTTTATTGGTCTTATTTATTTATTCCCATTCATCTTTATTATTTGGCCTGTGTGGGCCCCCCACCGCAGTGGCCTCTCTTGCTTCAGAGCACTGGCTCTGGTGCAAGCACTCCAGAGGACTGGCTTGTGATTGGACACACCGGTCCAACCGCTCCGCAGCACATGGGATCTTCCGGGGCCAGGGATGGAACCGGTGCCCGTTGCACTGCAAGACAGGCTCTTTACCCGCTGGACCAACAGGGAAGCCCTCAATGAACCCTTTTAAAATATTTTATTTTTAATTGGAGGGTAGTTGCTTTACAATACTGTATTAATTCCAAGTACTGTACATTTATTGTATACTTTATTTCTATTATTATCACATCAGCTCCCCCTCAGATCATCAGACATTAGTTTCCAGAGATTATGGACCCATGGTCTATATAATTTATTTATCATAATAAAGTTTGGCTTATACTCTTAATGATTTCCTAGAATTTCACCATACTCACATATAAAAAAGGGGAAATGTTTAAAAATGTTTTGTGAATAGGCAGTACATTCGCATGGTTCAGAATTCAAAAGGTGCAATAACTAGGGCTGTCCAGCTGTCCAGTTCTCGTTGTTGTTGTTGTCAGTTAAAAAAAATTTTTTTTTTTTATTTTGGCCTCTTTTTAAAATTTATTTATTTATTCATTTATTTATTCATTTATTTTTATCCATGTTTATTCTTTAGCCTGTGTGGGCCTCCCATTGCAGTGGCCTCTCTCATTGCAGAGCACTGGCTTTGGATGCATGTACTCCAGAGTGCTGGCTCCTAATTGGACACACCGGTCCAGCTGCTCCATGGCACATGGGATCTTCCCGGGCCAAGGATCAAACCAACGCCCCTTGCACTGTAAGGTGGACTCTTTACCCACTGGACCACGAGGGAAGCCCTGTCCAGTTCTTGTGAGGAGATAATTTTTCATTATTTGGATAACCATTAAACTTTGTCTTTAAAACTTACATACTTTTGAAAGTGGAAGGGGGTACTATTAATTGTAGTAGGATTATCCTGGGAAAACCAGTGTATGTGGGCAAGTGAGTAATCATGGATAGTTAAACAAAAGTATTTAGTAAAATGAATTACCTATTGGTTGAGATTTTGGACTGGGTTATTTCTGGCATTTCTTCCAACTCAAAAATTCTTGGTCGTGTGCTAAGAATGTGACAGATAAACTAGAACTTAAGTCTGAGAATCTCTGACTCCAAAAAGGACAAGTTGGAAAGGCAAGATACCAATAGATTAAATGGTCAAGTAACAGTACAAATCAATTCAAGTTAGTGTCATTTTATTGAGTGCCTTCTATATGTCAAAAATTGTAGTTATAAGGATCAAATAAGACAAAAACTCCTCTTCATGGAATCTAGAAGAGACATAGCCCACTAATACATGAGAAGTGGTATACAACTTTTATGAGGTAATTTTTATAGGATAACAGAAGGAAGAAGTTTATAAGTTTCACAAAGGAAGTGGTGTTTGAATTAGGCTTTGAAGAATACTTAAATTTTTGGCAAGTCAAGATTGCAAAAGAATTTAATTTAATGGAATACCAAGATCAAAAGGCAAAGAGGCCTTAAAGCATATGATGTATCACAAGGGAAGTTACACATCAGGGAGAGGGGTTTGAGTAAGCATGAAATGGTAAGTTGTAATAGGCCTTTGAATGCTGTACTGCATAGTACATGATTAAGTGCTTAAAGTACATACTCAAAAGGAAGAGATTTGAGCCGAGAAACATCTTATGGTCAGTTTATCATAATTCAATAAAAGAAAGGAACTATACTTACACTTGTTTATAAACCTCTGTTTCAGAGGGATTAACAAATGCTAAAGATGAAGCTCCCCCCTTTTTTTTTTTAATTAAATGCTAAAGAATAAAAGCTGCAATAATCCCTCTAAAATGTATTAGTGATGAACAATCCCAGGGGGTTAGAGTGAGACAAATTTGATAGGGTTAGAAAAATTGTAGAGAAAAGGGGCTATATATAAACTGTGCGGAAAGCACTAGGGAGAATGCCTTAGAAAATTAATAAAGATTGGCTTGGTTTAAAGATGATAAACAAAGACTAATGCAAAAGGCTAATGAATTCAGTAATGGAGAAAGTTTATACCAAACTGCTTTTCAAAAAGAATTGCTGCTGGCCTGTTCTTTATTAAGCATTTTTCCCTTAAAATAAGGGGAAAATGTAAGTAACCCATTAGTAAAATTTGCAATTGATACTAAATTGGGAGCTACTGTCACTGTTAATAAAATAATGGAAATTCTGATAGTATTAATAATTTACTGTAAGTTAGATATGGAAAGTCAAAATAGTGTTTAAAATAAGATAAACTATATTTATCCCATTTTTAAACCCCCCATAGAAGCAGCAGGTAGCATTTGAGGTATGTCTGCATTTCCAGGAGATATTCCTGGTTTGGTTTTAAGAACTGAATAGCAGGGACTTCACTGGTGGTCCTGCAGTTATGACTCCACCTTGCAATGCAGTGCACATGGGTTTGATCCTTGGCCTGGGAAAATTCCACATAACACAGGACAACTAAGCCCATGTGCCCCTGAAACCCGTGTGCCTAGAGCCCGTGTTCCACCACAAGCGAAGCCACGGCAATGAGAATCTCATGCAGCACAACTAGAGAGTAGTCCCAGCTCGCCACAACTAGAGAAAGGCTATGCACAACAACGATGACCCAGCACAGCCATAAATAAACAAATGAATAAATTTTTAAAGAAGGACTGAATGGTAGAGTCACCTAGAATGTAGAGCAGTAGGAATAATATCTTCAATAAAGAGTCTGTGTTTATAAGATGTGTAACGTGATTGTATTCTGTGACTCAAAGTAGATTTTTGAAGTTTTCCAGATAAATCTTTGTGATTGAATTTTCTATAGGATATTGCTTTCTGTGACACACATTGTAAGGAAGGAATTATTTTAAAATTCTTATTCCCTCTAGATGTTCTTTAGATAGCTAGAGGATGTCTAGGTTTGGAGGAAAGTTAAATTAGGAACAGTGGGTGGAGACCTAGGCAAAAGGTGTAGTTCCCTGTTACAATTACACAATTCTCTTAGTAAAGGAACTTCGTGAAAGTGAAACCACAATCGTGTCTGACTCTTTGTGACCCCCGCCATGATTTGACAATGGACAAAGCACTAGGAGAATCTAAAATTAAAAGGCTTGGTTTAAAGATGATAAACAAAGACTAATGCAAAAGGCTAATGAATTCAGTAATGGAGAATTTGTTTTGCTGGCCTGTTCTTTATTAAGCATTTTTCCCTTAAAATAAGGGGAAAATGTAAGTAACCCATTAGTAAAATTTGCAATTGATACTAAATTGGGAGCTACTGTCACTGTTAATAAAATAATGGAAATTCTGATAGTATTAATAATTTACTGTAAGTTAGATATGGAAAGTCAAAATAGTGTTTAAAATAAGATAAACTATATTTATCCCATTTTTAAACCCCCCATAGAAGCAGCAGGTAGCATTTGAGGTATGTCTGCATTTCCAGGAGATATTCCTGGTTTGGTTTTAAGAACTGAATAGCAGGGACTTCACTGGTGGTCCTGCAGTTATGACTCCACCTTGCAATGCAGTGCACATGGGTTTGATCCTTGGCCTGGGAAAATTCCACATAACACAGGACAACTAAGCCCATGTGCCCCTGAAACCCGTGTGCCTAGAGCCCGTGTTCCACCACAAGCGAAGCCACGGCAATGAGAATCTCATGCAGCACAACTAGAGAGTAGTCCCAGCTCGCCACAACTAGAGAAAGGCTATGCACAACAACGATGACCCAGCACAGCCATAAATAAACAAATGAATAAATTTTTAAAGAAGGACTGAATGGTAGAGTCACCTAGAATGTAGAGCAGTAGGAATAATATCTTCAATAAAGAGTCTGTGTTTATAAGATGTGTAACGTGATTGTATTCTGTGACTCAAAGTAGATTTTTTTGAAGTTTTCCAGATAAATCTTTGTGATTGAATTTTCTATAGGATATTGCTTTCTGTGACACACATTGTAAGGAAGGAATTATTTTAAAATTCTTATTCCCTCTAGATGTTCTTTAGATAGCTAGAGGATGTCTAGGTTTGGAGGAAAGTTAAATTAGGAACAGTGGGTGGAGACCTAGGCAAAAGGTGTAGTTCCCTGTTACAATTACACAATTCTCTTAGTAAAGGAACTTCGTGAAAGTGAAACCACAATCGTGTCTGACTCTTTGTGACCCCATGGACAGGCCATGAGATTCTGCAGGCAAGAATTCTGGACTATGCCTTCTCAGGGGATCTTCCCCACCCAGGGATCAAAACCAAATCTCCTGCATTGAGGGTGAGTTCTTTACCACCTGAGCCACCAGAGAAACCCAAGAATACTGGACTAGGTAAACCTGTCCCTTCTCCTAGGGACCTTCCCAACCCATGAATCAAACTGGGGTCTTCTGCATTGCAGGCGAATTCTTTACCAGCTAAGCTACTAGGGAAGCCCACAAGGTTCGTATTTCAGTCCAAACTGCTATTTATATTGAATATGCCAATGAGCCCTAGAAAGTAAACCATGACTTTCACTTTCTATATCTTGCAGTCAATTTTACTATAAATTAAATTAAAGATCATAGGGTGATTATTTGAACGATCAACAATGCAATTTGTTAGGATTAAATAAATATTAGTTTTGGAGTCAGATTCTGGGATCTGTTGAAGCATTGAGACCTTAAGCCCTCATAGCAAATCCATAAAGATTTAAACTTTTTAGAACCTTGGCTTCTAGCTACTTTGAAATTTTTAAGCAGGGAATAGTTTAAAAAGATTTCTTTTGAAGTGACCTTGGGTTTATCAATCTCTTTTTATATTATACTACTCTATAAAGAATCTCTATATTCAGGGTTGTTTGACTGGATGTTTTGTAGGTACAGAAAACTGTTTGAGAGATGGAGAAGGGAAAGAGCGGAGGGAGAGAGGGAGTTTTGTGTGTGTGTTTTTTTTAACGTTAATGGAACAGTTGGCTGTAGTAAACTTTTTGAAACCTGCACATTGGTAATCGACTTAAGAAGTGGATCATAAGAAAGGTCGTTAGGTTTATTTGACACATAATAGCAGGAACCCAACCCAGCATGCCACTTGTAAGCTTATCTGTAAAGCATGGAGGCATTTGTCACCATTGACAGTACTGACATTTAATCTGGGATCTGTTTGCTACCCAGCTTTCCATGTGTTCCTGTTATATGGTGGTCTCGATTCAACTTCAGAGCATAGCTTTTTCCATCAAGTTATTCTGAACTTTATGTAGCAGAGAAAAATAGAAATATTAAGTAGATACTGTTTGGA
Source organism: Tragulus kanchil (assembly GCA_022376925.1). NCBI lineage: Eukaryota > Metazoa > Chordata > Mammalia > Artiodactyla > Tragulidae > Tragulus > Tragulus kanchil. The sequence goes on from JAIOJX010000005.1 coordinate 50,517,011, forward strand.
TGATCATTTTTCTCCAGATGAGTCATTCCAACCAGAAAGATTCTAGGCATTGACTTCTTCTGTTGTTTTCATAATTCACAAGCCACAAGTGTGATAAGTTAAACTATAGAAAGTTGGTTAATGATCATAGAAGGAGGCATAGTAGATCAGTTAAGTGGGAAAGTCAGGAAAACCAAGTCAACCAGGACTAAAAAATGCTTAACCCAGATGAGGCAGACATTGAAATAAGGTATCTAGGTTACACAAGTTGGCAGCAAATCTGGTGTCAAGTCCTTTTAGGTATAGTCCTCAGAGAAGTACAACAGCCTGAAGAATTCTAGTATGAACCCACCAAGATATTATAAGAGCTAGAAGTGGTAGAAGGAAAATGAAAGAACACTTTCTCAGGAGGCAATCACTGTCATTCAGTGAGGTCTATTTTTACGTAAAAGAGCTGCATTGGTCTTCTAAAAAGAAGGGTTCCCAGGGACTAGCAAGCACTAAAATTCCTAACAAACCCCTTGAAGTGAAAGCAGGCTAGTTTTAAAGGATGGAGACTAGAGTGTTAGGAGGGATAGTACTCAGGGCTATCTATATCTATAGGGAATCTAGACTGACTGATGCGGAAGCCGACTTATTTAGAACAAAAGGTTTGTGGTCACAGTTGGGCCACACAACTTACATCTGAATATCTGTTTTTCCATGCTCTACCCTTGGCAAGTATCCTGCCCTTATTACTGTCGACTAAAAAAAAAGATAAGAAACTTGAGAGTTGGGGGTTAAGTTTTATTTGGGGCATAATTAGGACTGCAGCCCGGGAGGCAGCACCCCAGATAGCTCTGAGAGACTGCTCCGAAGAGGCAGCAGGAGGAGGACCAGTATATAAGATTTTGAGGAGGGGGGACGTTCCATGCCAATAAACAGTCATTTTACAAAGGGTTTTTGGTTAATCATTAGGATCTAATTTCATCATGAAGGAATTTAGTGCTTTTCTAGATGTGAGAAGATGCAAGAATTGAGATAATAAAGGTTGTTCTGAAAAGGCATCCACCTATCTAAAGACCTGCCCCACCTTGGAGCAGAGTGCCTCTACCCCACCCTGATCTCCATCAGAGTGGGTATTGAAGGTCAGCAGCTCTCAGCAGCACAGGGTCTCAACCTCACCCTGATCTCCTTCAGGGGGTATTGAAGGTTAACAGCTCTCAACAGCACAGGGTTGGGTCTCTGCAGAGGCAGAGGGCAAATGTCCTTGTTGTCCAGTCATTGGCAATGTAATTGGTAAATGCCAGTTTGTAGTTGACATTACAATTAGCTTAGACTTTGTTCCCAGCTCTGCAAGTGCAGCCTGAAATACAAAGAACAAGAAATGATATAAGCAGAGCAAAATGAAGACGGATCTCATGCAAGCAAAATCAGGACTTAAACTGTCAGCAGATAAACTATCTGAACATGTCATGGCGGAAAGCAACTCCTTTAACTACTGCAATATTAAACTGAAACAGTGCTATGTGCTGAGGTAATGTTGGAACCAAAGGTATATGGCCCTTACTTCACAACTTATACCTGAGTAAGGCAGGTGAGATACATACTAGAAAACAGAATAAGAAAGAATTATGTGAATTTTATCCAAAAATATACTGTAGAAATAATGCAAGCATGAATTCACTTTACCTAGTAATCATGGAACAATGCATTCTAAAAGGGACATGTAAACTAATATGTGGAATATAAGTAAGATTTTGATACAAATAAGAACTAGAAATGATCATGGAGATCATCTGTTACATCTTAGAAATTTGAGAAATAATTGAGATCTACTACTGGTGAGAGAAATCTTGTACGTCTTTCCTGGAAGATAGCTTAGAAATATGTATCAAAAAAATGTGTAACTTTGACTCAGTTATGCATTTAACTTAGGAATTAATTCCATGGAATAATTTAGCATATGCACAAAGATTTATACACAAGAATGTTTGTAACAGAATTGGTCTTCATTTTTTTAATTTCTCATTTTGCAGCAGCACAGTTGTTAAAAATAGTGTTTTCCATATATTTATCACCCAGCTTTCCTAAACTTTAATATTTTATATAATTATCAAAACCAGGAAATTAATATTGATTTAATACTGTTAATACAGCTATAGGCATTATTCATATGTTGCCAGTTATCAATAATGTTCTTTTTCTGGCCTTAGATACAGTTTGGGATCCCATATTGCATTAGTCATTAGTCAGTTCCTCTTATTCTCTTCGAGTCTGACATCATTTTACAGTCTTTTGTCTTTTGTAACTTTATCACTCTTAAAAAGTACTACTCAGTTATTTTGTAGAATGTCTCTCAATTTGGATTTGACTAATGTTTCCTCAAGATAAAAATTCAGGTTATTCATTTTTAGGCAGGCATATTACACAAATAGTATCTTGCTCTTCTCAGTACATCATATCAGGAGGCATATGATATCAGTTTGCCTCATGGGCGGTGACATTACTTTGATCATTTACTTAAGGCGATGCCTCTCACTTTTCTCCATTGTAAACTCATCTTTCTCCCTTAATCAATAAAATATTTTGGGGAAAGATACTTTGAGATTGTGTGTTTCATCTTCCCCCCTTGTTACTTTTGCTGTCAAATTTTGACATCCATTCATTGTTCAGTAACAATGATTACTGTAGTGTCAACCAAATAATGGTTTTCTGTTTTTATTATTAACCATGTATTTATTAATTGGAATTCTATCATCAGAAAGAGCTTTCTCTTCTCCCTATTTGTTTATTCATTTACTTATTTATTATCAGCATGAACTTACAGATACTTATTTTATTCCATGGATGCAGATTCATTGCTATCACTGTTTGTTGCTCTGGGAGGCCTAGATTTGGCCACTGAAAGCACATTCAAGTAGCTTCTGATGCCCTTTCAACATGCTCTTATCATTTCTTTATTTCTTTATGTTCTGGCACAAAAAATCGCAGCATCATCTTGTACTTACCCTGCCCTAGCTGTGAAATCAGCCATTTATCTAAGAAGCCTTTGATCCTTTTATTGGCAATGATCATTCTCATTTCTACTGGATTATCTCTATTTTTAGACTTCTGTTGGTGAAATTAGGAATTATGTGAATATATAAGTGCATCTATCTATTTCTATATCTGTGTATATGCAATTTTTAAAATAGGGGTTACTATCAAACCCCAAAGAGTTCCCCCCACATCCTGGTTCATGTTAACTTTTTCTTGATATATAGAAAGTTACATAGGTAACTCAGTAAAGAGACTCTCCACTCATCCTTCTGCATTCCAGTTTTCACTCTCTTTCACACTTTTTCACCCACCTCTTATAGGCACTGGAACTCACTAGTTTCTATTCTTCCTATACTTATTTTATTCCTAATAGCTTTACTGAGATAGAATACACACACTGTAGGGCTTCCCTGGTAGCTGAGTGGTAAAGAGTTCGCCTGCCAATGCAGGAGACACAGTTTGATCCCTGATCCGGGAAGATCCCACATGCTGCGGAGCAACTAAGCCTGGGAGCCACAACGATTGAGCCTGTGCTCTAGAGCCTCAGAGCCACAACTATGGAACCCATATGCGACAATTGCTGAAACCCGTGTGCCCTAGAGCCCAAGTTCCACAACAAGAGAAGTCTCCGCAACGAGAAATCTGCTCACCTCAACTAGAGAGTAGCTCCCACTCCCTGCAACTAAAGAGCCTGTAGCAGCAGTGAAAACCCAGAATAGCCAACAATAAATAAATAAATAAATAAATAATTATTGAAAAGACCCTTATGGGCTTCCCTGGTGGTCCAGTGAGTGGAGAGTCCGCTTTGCAGTGCAGGAGGCACCGATTCAATCCCTGGCCCAGGAGGATCCCACGTGCCACGGAGCGGCTGGACTGGTCCGTGTCCAATTGTGAGCTATGGCTCTGGAGTACATGTGCCCAGAGCTGGTTCTCTGCAACGAGAGAGGCCGCTGCAGTGGGAGGCCCACACAGGCCAACGAATAAAGACAGATGAAAGTAAATGAAAAACCAACCAAAGAGGCCAAAATTAAAAAAAAAAAACACCTTAGCATATAACTTAAAAAAGAATTCGCACACTCTATACCATTTACTCATTTAAAATGTGTAATTCAGTTTTGGGGGCATATATAAGGTTGTGCAACCATCACTACAGTCAATTTTAAAATCAATTTGTAGTCAATTTCATCCACCAAGATATACCATTTTTCCTCAGTTTCTCCCTCCCCTAGCCCAATCACTAACCTGTCACTCTGTATATGTCTTTTATCTTGTGAATTTTTGAATTTATTAATATATCCATATGACAGAAATTGATTTAGTCATAAAGGTGTTTTTTATTAACATGAAAAGATATACGTAGTATATTTTTCTGTAACTTTAAATTTATGCTTTTAATATAATATTTTCACACAATATGCTCTCTTTTCTATCAGTCCTCTTTCATTTAGTATAGTATTTTCAAGGTTCATCCATGTTATAGCATCTTTCAGTACTTCATTCCTTTTTATTGCTGTATAATACTTCATTGCATGATGTGTTAGTTTCCAAGGGCTGCCATAACAAATTATCACAAATTGGGTGGCTTAAACAACAGAAATGTATTCTTTTATAATTCTAAAACATAGAAGTCTCCAGATATCTGATTATAGAGCCATAAAGATATTAACAGGGTCATGTTCAAAGACTATAATGAAAAGTCCTTTCTTGCCTCTTCCTAGTTTCAAGTGGCTCTTGGCAATTAATCCTTGGCATTGCTGGCTTGTAGCTGAATCACTCCACTCTTTGCCTCTGTCTTCACTTGGATGTCTTCTTGTATGTATTTCTCTACATCCTTGTCTCTTATTGTAAGGGCCCCAGTCATTGGATTTGGGACCTACTTTAATCTAGTGTGTTCTCATTTTAATTAATCTGAAAAGATCTTATTTCCAAGGAAGGTTACTGTCTGAGATACCAGATGAATGTTAATTTAGGGGAGACACTATTCAACCCACTATCTATAAATATACCACATTTTATTTATCCATTCATTAGTTGATAGACATTTTATTTTTATGTTTCTTTGTGCCCAAAGAAATGTATGTTTTATTATTTCCCTTTCTTTTTATGTGAAAGGTGTCATGCTATTGATACTCCTTTGCACTTTGCTTTTTTCCACGGGGTAACATAACTTGAATATTGCTCCATGTTATTTCACAGAAGTCTTTCACATTATAATCAGATCCCAAAGAGTAGATACTGACTTTCATCTTACAATAAGAATAGCTCCTGTCAAACCAATCCTTTCTCAGGAGGCGATTATAACTCCAGAAAAAAAGTATGGGAAAATAAAATACTGGAGCGCTTCCCTAGTGGCTCACTGGTGAAGAATCTGCCTGCCAGTGCGGGAGACTTGGGGTTCGATCTCTAGTCTGGAAAAATTCCCATATGCTGCATAGCAACTAAGCCCATTCACCACAACCGTTGAGCCTGTTCTTCAGAGCTTGGGAGCCACAATTGCTGAGCCCTTGAGCCACAACTACTGAAGCTCACATGCATTAGAGCATTCAGCAACAAAAGAAGTCACCACAATGAGAAGCCCACACATCACAACTAAAGAATAGCCCCAACTCGCTGAAGCTAAGAGAAAAGCCCATTGACTCAGTGATGCCATCCATCCATCTCATCCTCTCTTGTCCCCTTCTCCTTCTGCCTTCTGTTTTTCCCAATATCAGGGTCTTTTCCAATGAGTCTTCTCCTTGCATGAGATAGACAAAGGATTGGAGCTTCAGCTTCAGCATCAGTCCTTCCAATGAATATTCAGGGTTGATTTCCTTTAGTATTGACTGATTTGATCTCCTTGCAGTCCAAGGGACTCTCAAGAGTCTTCTCCAACACCATAGTTCAAAGGGGTCAGTTCTTCGGTGCTCAACCTTTTTTATAGTCCTACTCTCACATGACTACTGGAAAAACGATAGCTTTGACTTATATGGACTTTTGTTGGCAAGGTGATGTCTCTGCTTTTGAATATTCTCCCTGGGTTTGTCATAGCTTTTATTCCAAGGAGTAAACGTCTTTTAATCTCATGGCTGCAGTCACCATCTGCAATGATTTTGGAGTCCAAGAAGATAAAGTTTGTCACTGTTTCCATTGTATGCCCATCTGTTTGCCATGAAGTGATGGGACTGGATGCCATGATCTTCATTTTTCAAATGTTGAGTTTTAGGCCAGTGTTTTCACTCTACTTTTTCACCTTCATCAAGAGGCTCTTTAGTTCCTCTTCGCTTTCTGCCATAAGGATGATGTCATCTGCATACATGAGGTTATTGATATTTCTCCCAGCAGTCTTTGATTCCAGCTTGTGCTTCATTCAGACCAGCATTTGGTATGATGCACTCTGCATATAAGTTAAATAAGCAGGGTGACAATATACAGCCTTGATGTAATTCTTTCCCAATTTAGAAGCAGTCTATTGTTCCATGTCCAGTTCTAAGTGTTGCTTCTTACCCTGCATACAGGGTTCACAGAAGGCATGTAATGTGGTCTGGTATTCCCATCTCTTTTAGAGTTTTCCACAGTTTGTTGTGATCCACACTGTCAAAGGCTCTAGCATAGTCAATGAAGCAGAAGCAGATGTTTTTCTGGAATTCCCTTGCTCTTTCTTTGATCCAACCAATACTGGCAATTTGATCTCTGGTTCCTCTGCCTTTTCTAAATCCAGCTTGTACATCTGGAAGTATTTGGTTCATGTACTATTGAAGCCTAGCTTGGAGGATTTTGAGCATTGCTGCATCCAGCTCACTAGGATCGTTTTGTACAGATCTTCTATGTATCCTTTCCACCTCTTCTTAATGTCTTCTGCTTCTGTTAGGTTCATTACTGTATCTGTCCTTTATCGTGCCTATTTTTGCATAAAATGTTCCCTTGGTGTCTCCAATTTTATTACAGAGATCTCTAGTCTTTCCCATTGTATTGTTTTCCTCTGTTTCTTTGCATTGTTCACTTGAGAAGGCTTTCTTATCTCTTGCTATTCTCTGGGACTGCATTCAGATGGGTATATCTTTCCTTTTCTCCTTTGCCTTTCGGTTCTCTTCTTTTCTCAGCTATTTGTAAGGCCTCATTACAAATATAAGGATTGACAACCTTTTATGGTAAGGAACTCATGATATATGAAATAGAAGTTTAATCTCATGGCTGCAGTCACCATCTGCAGTGATTTTGGAGTCCAAGAAGATAAAGTTTGTCACTGTTTCCATTGTATGCCCATCTGTTTGCCATGAAGTGATGGGACTGGATGCCATGACCTTCATTTTCAAATGTTGAGTTTTAGGCCAGTGTTTTCACTCTACTTTTTCACCTTCATCAAGAGGCTCTTTAGTTCCTCTTCGCTTTCTGCCATAAGGATGATGTCATCTGCATACATGAGGTTATTGATATTTCTCCCAGCAGTCTTTGATTCCAGCTTGTGCTTCATTCAGACCAGCATTTGGTATGATGCACTCTGCATATAAGTTAAATAAGCAGGGTGACAATATACAGCCTTGATGTAATTCTTTCCCAATTTAGAAGCAGTCTATTGTTCCATGTCCAGTTCTAAGTGTTGCTTCTTACCCTGCATACAGGGTTCACAGAAGGCATGTAATGTGGTCTGGTATTCCCATCTCTTTTAGAGTTTTCCACAGTTTGTTGTGATCCACACTGTCAAAGGCTCTAGCATAGTCAATGAAGCAGAAGCAGATGTTTTTCTGGAATTCCCTTGCTCTTTCTTTGATCCAACCAATACTGGCAATTTGATCTCTGGTTCCTCTGCCTTTTCTAAATCCAGCTTGTACATCTGGAAGTATTTGGTTCATGTACTATTGAAGCCTAGCTTGGAGGATTTTGAGCATTGCTGCATCCAGCTCACTAGGATCGTTTTGTACAGATCTTCTATGTATCCTTTCCACCTCTTCTTAATGTCTTCTGCTTCTGTTAGGTTCATTACTGTATCTGTCCTTTATCGTGCCTATTTTTGCATAAAATGTTCCCTTGGTGTCTCCAATTTTATTACAGAGATCTCTAGTCTTTCCCATTGTATTGTTTTCCTCTGTTTCTTTGCATTGTTCACTTGAGAAGGCTTTCTTATCTCTTGCTATTCTCTGGGACTGCATTCAGATGGGTATATCTTTCCTTTTCTCCTTTGCCTTTCGGTTCTCTTCTTTTCTCAGCTATTTGTAAGGCCTCATTACAAATATAAGGATTGACAACCTATGTTCCAGGCACTGGGTAAGGAACTCATGATATATGAAATAGAAGTTTAGAGAAATAATCAGTTTGTTATAATAAGACTTTTTTTTAATATTTTTTAATTTTATTTATTTATCTTTTGAGGGTGGGGTGGGGAGGGAGGGGGATGGGCGGGCCACTTCTATTGGTCTTTCATTTCTCTATTTTCATCCATATTTATTCTTTGGCTCCTGTGGGCCTCCTATCACGGTGGCCTCTGTCGTCCAAGAGCGCTGGCTCTGGGCGCACGCGTGCCAGAGCTCCGGCTCGGTAATTGGACACATCCGTCCAGCTGCTCCGCGGCACGTGGGATCTTCCCAGGCCAGGGACCAAACCGGCGCCCCTTGCACTGCAAGGCGGTGTCCTTACCCACTGGACCACCAGGGGAAGCCCTGTAATAAAACTTTTGATAGATGAATGAGCGGACCTAAAATACCCAGAGGTATGTTTGAACACTAAATATGTTTCATCAGTGAATTTCTGAATATCATATGATCATCATGGGTTTTTAAAGCCAATCAACAAATTATAATCGATTATTGACCACTGACAGTTTTTTTTTTTTTTTTTTGAAAAATTACAGTCTGTAAAAGAAAATTCACCTGATTTTTTATTAATTCAGAGTAAAAGAAATAGGATACTTGAATAAGAAACAGAACTGTTAGGAATGTGCCAAAGGTTTGGTTCTAAATGATCAAATTAATTCCTTTTTCATTTGTTATAAAATACTGTTGTTTCAAGAACCACCAATTATCAACTAATGCTAGATCTATAATTATGTGTTAATATATGACAAGGCTGGCAGTCTCCACAGAAGACTGGCAATTAGCAGATGCTTGAAACTGATGTTGGTCCAGTGAATCTGTAGCTCAGAAATTTTTCTACAAGTAACTGCTATTGTTCAAATTACATATCCATTTTTTGGAGACACAAGCCATTGACTACAGGCAGTATTACCTGAATCATTACAGAGTAATTGAATAGAAATACAATCAAACCTTGATACTATGGATCCATTATGAGTGGTTTTCTGAGAACTAAGGGTCAGAAAGAAGTAGGAGCTTATTAAAAAGCACAGGTAATAGATATGCTCATTATCATGATTGTAGTGATGGCTTCATGGCTATATACATATTACATACTTAGCAAATTATACACTTTAAATATGTGCTGTTTATTGTATGTCATGTCAGTATGTTGTACTCTTTAATCAATATAAATTGATGAGGCCAGAGGAGAAATTCAGGTAGGACTTTATTAAGACTCACTGCAGCACAAGGGAATGAAGACAAGTTGCCTTTTTCAGTCCCCAATGTGGGGAGCTGGTTCCATAAAGGGAGTGAGGGTAGGGGTGGTGGGTGAGGCCCAAGGGGCAGCTTAGGTGGTCTGCCCACCCCTTGATGGTGCTGTGCGCAGGGATCGTGGCAATACCCTGCTTTTGCTCCGGTACCTAGAGCCTTGGCCTTTTTGTATCTTGTCCATAATTTGCCCACGTATGCGTGCATGCATTAATTTTAGCTTCTTATGATTTCTTTGTATCCTTTTGCTCTAAGAAGCATTTGTCTAGGTGCAGACACTCCAGTAGAGGGTCCCAAGCCTCAGATTTCAAATCATACTTCAGTATAGCTGTTATTAAAAGAAATTAATTTAATCTTAAAATGATCAGACACAATATTTGAGGTCCTGCACTATTATTCATATTTTAAAAGATGCAGTCATTTTTAAGTGGATATACACAATTAGAAATAATTTAGGTGACCTGAGTTATAATGAATTGAGTGTAGTGATTTTCAGCTAAGGTCTTAAAGTAATATACTTTATTAGTATACTTTTAGTATGTACTTTATATTTTATTAACTGTAGATTTATATGTTTGTGAATCTGTGCTGGGACTGCTCTGGTAGCTCAGGTGGTAAAGAATCTGCCTGCAATGCAGGAGACAGGCTCAATGGCTACCCACACCAGTAGTCTTGCTTGTAGAATTCCATGGACAGAGGACCTGGTGGCTGCTTTTAGATGATCAGCCACCAGGATCATCATCCTGATTCTGGCTGTTTTTTGTTTTGTTTTGAGAATTGATACTATGGATCCATTATGAGTGGTTTTCTGAGAACTAAGGGTCAGAAAGAAGTAGGAGCTTATTAAAAAGCACAGGTAATAGATATGCTCATTATCATGATTGTAGTGATGGCTTCATGGCTATATACATATTACATACTTAGCAAATTATACACTTTAAATATGTGCTGTTTATTGTATGTCATGTCAGTATGTTGTACTCTTTAATCAATATAAATTGATGAGGCCAGAGGAGAAATTCAGGTAGGACTTTATTAAGACTCACTGCAGCACAAGGGAATGAAGACAAGTTGCCTTTTTCAGTCCCCAATGTGGGGAGCTGGTTCCATAAAGGGAGTGAGGGTAGGGGTGGTGGGTGAGGCCCAAGGGGCAGCTTAGGTGGTCTGCCCACCCCTTGATGGTGCTGTGCGCAGGGATCGTGGCAATACCCTGCTTTTGCTCCGGTACCTAGAGCCTTGGCCTTTTTGTATCTTGTCCATAATTTGCCCACGTATGCGTGCATGCATTAATTTTAGCTTCTTATGATTTCTTTGTATCCTTTTGCTCTAAGAAGCATTTGTCTAGGTGCAGACACTCCAGTAGAGGGTCCCAAGCCTCAGATTTCAAATCATACTTCAGTATAGCTGTTATTAAAAGAAATTAATTTAATCTTAAAATGATCAGACACAATATTTGAGGTCCTGCACTATTATTCATATTTTAAAAGATGCAGTCATTTTTAAGTGGATATACACAATTAGAAATAATTTAGGTGACCTGAGTTATAATGAATTGAGTGTAGTGATTTTCAGCTAAGGTCTTAAAGTAATATACTTTATTAGTATACTTTTAGTATGTACTTTATATTTTATTAACTGTAGATTTATATGTTTGTGAATCTGTGCTGGGACTGCTCTGGTAGCTCAGGTGGTAAAGAATCTGCCTGCAATGCAGGAGACAGGCTCAATGGCTACCCACACCAGTAGTCTTGCTTGTAGAATTCCATGGACAGAGGACCTGGTGGCTGCTTTTAGATGATCAGCCACCAGGATCATCATCCTGATTCTGGCTGTTTTTTGTTTTTGTTTTTGAGAATTGATTTCTGTAGACTGAATGTTTAAATTGGCTTTTAAGCATGTTTTATTATACATCAGTACCACCTTAGTTTGAGTAGTTTTACATTGTGAGAGATGCATGTCTCCAGTGCCCCAGATCATAACAAATATTTTTAATACTTGTCTTATCTTTGTACACTTTTGCTTTTATTAATGAGCTTTCTTTTTTAATCAAAGTGCTAATGACTTTCTGACAGTGTCTTCCTAGCTGTGAAAACTGAAAATGTTAGTCTCTCAGTCCTCTCTGACTCTTTGCAATCCTGTGGACTGTAGCCCCCCAGCCTCCTCTGTCCATGGAATTTTCCAGGCAAGAATACTGGAGTAGGTAGCCATGCCCTTCTCCAGTGGATTTTCCTGACCCAGGGATTGAACCTGGGTCTCCTGCACTGCAGGCAGATTCTTTAGCATCTGAGCCACCAGGGAAGCCCATCAACCTATCTGTGGTTGAGACCAATGTGCACTCATTTTTAAAGGTTAATTCTACAGGTAGAACATAGATATGTTAGAACACATAAGGACTTAGATAAAAGATCAAATGAGGATATGTGATATGTGAGAAGCTCTTTTAAAAGAATTGGTATTTGATGCTTGATGTGTAGTCAATCAGATGCCTTTATAATATCACTAAAATAAAAATAGATGAAAATATTCACATCCTCTAATAGGGTAATTTCCATTTTTGAAATTTAAACTTATCAAAATAGGACTATCTATATGTGAAGATAGTTATGTCATTTTTATGTATAATAATAGTAATAGTAAAAATTAAAACCTTGTTGGAAGTATGTTATTTACTCAATACTACCATTCAAAATAATGTAGCAATTTTAGACTATCTTTATGTATTGCATTACATGAACAACACAGTGTGTGTTCCTTTTGTGAAACATCGTTACTTTAAAATCTGAGGACTTTTCAAGAGTATACAAAAATCAGAGTATTAAATTACCTGTGCCACTACAATCAAAACAGCGAGAGTGATTATGTTGGGGGTGGGGGATAAGATGATAATAAATACTGTGTGTTTTTCATATCTTATTTCCAAATATGTTTTACCTTATCAGTTGTTTTTTGAAAGAACACAACGCCTTTTAATTAAGTGTACAAATTTACTTACCCTTAAGTAATATAGACTACTAGTGGCTGAAGCTCTTGGGGTTTCAATTTGATCTTCTATGAACAAATATTTTTAATACTTGTCTTATCTTTGTACACTTTTGCTTTTATTAATGAGCTTTCTTTTTTAATCAAAGTGCTAATGACTTTCTGACAGTGTCTTCCTAGCTGTGAAAACTGAAAATGTTAGTCTCTCAGTCCTCTCTGACTCTTTGCAATCCTGTGGACTGTAGCCCCCCAGCCTCCTCTGTCCATGGAATTTTCCAGGCAAGAATACTGGAGTAGGTAGCCATGCCCTTCTCCAGTGGATTTTCCTGACCCAGGGATTGAACCTGGGTCTCCTGCACTGCAGGCAGATTCTTTAGCATCTGAGCCACCAGGGAAGCCCATCAACCTATCTGTGGTTGAGACCAATGTGCACTCATTTTTAAAGGTTAATTCTACAGGTAGAACATAGATATGTTAGAACACATAAGGACTTAGATAAAAGATCAAATGAGGATATGTGATATGTGAGAAGCTCTTTTAAAAGAATTGGTATTTGATGCTTGATGTGTAGTCAATCAGATGCCTTTATAATATCACTAAAATAAAAATAGATGAAAATATTCACATCCTCTAATAGGGTAATTTCCATTTTTGAAATTTAAACTTATCAAAATAGGACTATCTATATGTGAAGATAGTTATGTCATTTTTATGTATAATAATAGTAATAGTAAAAATTAAAACCTTGTTGGAAGTATGTTATTTACTCAATACTACCATTCAAAATAATGTAGCAATTTTAGACTATCTTTATGTATTGCATTACATGAACAACACAGTGTGTGTTCCTTTTGTGAAACATCGTTACTTTAAAATCTGAGGACTTTTCAAGAGTATACAAAAATCAGAGTATTAAATTACCTGTGCCACTACAATCAAAACAGCGAGAGTGATTATGTTGGGGGTGGGGGATAAGATGATAATAAATACTGTGTGTTTTTCATATCTTATTTCCAAATATGTTTTAACTTATCAGTTGTTTTTTGAAAGAACACAACGCCTTTTAATTAAGTGTACAAATTTACTTACCCTTAAGTAATATAGACTACTAGTGGCTGAAGCTCTTGGGGTTTCATTAGTACAGTGATGACTTAATTAACAAATCTTCTATGAACAAACCTCTTTCCCCAAGACTGGCCTTGGTGCAGCAGGCATAAGGGAAGGATCAGTTTTCTCTGAGCTAGATTGGTGGCAGCAGGGGCTAATGAGGCAGGGCCTTGCAAGTGGCTCTCTCTCAGATCTAGCTCCTCAGGGGTTAGCTAGTGCTGCTGCTAAGGGCACTGCTGTACCCCCGGGACCTACACAGCCTGGTTACCCAGGTGTTAAAAAAACAATTTCTGTGCCAAGACCATATGTGGCTTTTAAGAGACTCGGCAGGACTCTTGATTTAGGCAGAGCATTCCTAGTGTGGAGCGAGTAGGCTAGAAAATAGCAAAGAGGGTATCCCATGTGCTAGGAAACTTCCACTTATCTGCTGTTTGCTCCATGTACTGCTTTTTTTTATTTTCTAGACTTTATTTTATTCAACTGTGAAATAAAAAGACTGACTAGAAAATCTCTACTGTATCTTTCAGTTGTAATCGTCTGTGTGCCCAGATTGTTCTAACGGTCTGTATGTCTTGATCAGGAATCAGCGACCTTTCTGTAAAGGGTCAGGATATGTGATCTCAGTCGTAGCTGTTTAACTCTGCCTCTAGTATGAAAGCATCCCTATGTAATAATACATAATCAATAGAAATAGGCAGCTAGCTACATTTAGCCCATAAGCCATGGTTGGACACTCCTGTCTGAAATTTTTTTGTAAGATATATTTCTTTATTTTTCGCTGCTCTGGGTCTTTGTTGCTGCACCGTGTGTTTTCTCTAGTTGTGGTGAGTGGGTGCTGCTCTTTAGTTACCACGCACGGGCTTCTTCTTGTTGCAGAGCACGGGCTCTAGGCTCTTGGGTTCAGTAGTTGCAGCTTGCCAGCTCTAACGCGCTGACTCAATAGTTGTGGCACAGGGGCTTAGTTGCTCCGCGGCATGTTGGATAGTCCCCAACCAGGGATCCAGTTCATGTCCCCTACATAGGCAAGCAGATTTTCAACTCTACACCACCACGGAAGCCCTGACCTATGTATTAATATAAATATTAAAATAATTCTTAGGGGGATACAATATAAACCTTATTTCAGAGGGACTGGTCTCTAAGACTTTTGGCTTTTGAAGGTTGCTCAAACATAAAATGACATTTCAGAAAGTTCCCTGGTGGCCTAGTGGTTAGGATTCCAAGTTTTCATTGCCATGTCCTGCGTTCATCCCCTAGTCAGGGAAACTAATATAAAAATAAGTAAATAAAATAAAATGATATTTTGAAGTCAGCATTTAGCAGCTAGGGAAAAAAGGATAAAAATATCCTGTCACAAAACTATTATAGTAAATTATCTGAAATAAAGGAACCCTGTAGTTCCCAATTAAGGAACAAATGGTATCTATAATACTTGTGACTAGATTCTTTAAAGTCCTCGAAACTGTGAGCCTAGCAGGAGAGAAGTTCAATGGCCTGTTAATATCGTTCCTTATAAAATAGGCTAAATCAATCTTTTCATGGTACTGTAGGCTTCAGACTGTGTGTGTGTCAGTGGAAGGGGAGGGTGTCTGTCGGTGTGCATGCGGGCACACGCATGCTGTCTTTTCCAGAAAGGGCAGCTGCCATGCTAGGCAGGCTTCAGATTTCCATCTGTCTTGCCTTGGGTTTATATCTTGGTCTTCAGTTACCAGGATTCCAATATGGAAATCAATGTCATCACTTTGGAGACCTCTGTTAGTTCTCCCACTTTAGGCTCATCCAGTATATTTTATCTAGAGCATTTATACCAAACTGTACTTTTGTCTGCTATCGCAACAAAGCAATCATAGGTTGGGTTAATTAACTCAGGCCTGTTATTACATAGAGGGATCAGTACAATGACACTTAATCTGCCTAGGGAAGTCTAAAACATTCTTGTTAGCCAGCTTGCTTTCATTTAAATACTTAGATCTTTTACTTTATAAGCTGCAGATCATGAACTCTTTACTGGCCTATCCCACTAAACACAGCTGTGAGCACCACAGAACTGACATATTCTTTCAGTTACAGTGTGTACAGAGTGAGCAGTTGTATTCCAGCATAGGGACAACTATAGCCATTACTTTAATATAGCAGTTTTCGAAGTGTGAACCCATTGGAGGTCTCTAAGACTCTCAGAGTGTCTCTTCCATGAAGGCAAAACTATTTCACAATAATACTAAGACGTTATTTGCCTTTATGACTCAGTTTCAGTAGAGTTTTCCAAAGAGTGCATAATGTGTAATACAACAACAGACTGAATACTGAAGAAGATATGAAAACTCGACTGTCTTATTAAACCAGAGATTAAAGAAATTAGCAGAAATGCAAATGACACTTTTTTCAATAATATTTTTGTTTGGAATATATTATTTTATTAAAGTATGTTAAAATTTAATAAGTCTATTAATAAATATTTTCCATTCTCTTTTTAAATTTCTACTACAGCAAATATTGATAAATGTAACAACACACACACACACTGTTTGGGGTCTTCAGTCTTTAAAAGTATTACATGTGTCCTAGAACACAAAAGTGTATCTCATGGTTGCTGATAATAACCTTAACATATTTCCATACATAAAATGCCCACTGAAATTTTCCCATTCAGAGAACAGATGTTAACAATTTAGTGCTTATCCTTCCAGACATCTTTCTACTGAGTGCTTGCATGCCCACAGTGTGTGTGTGTGTGTGTGTGTGTGTGTGTGTGTGTATAGGATTATATTATACTTTTTCTCTGAATTCTTAGGTGTTTTAACAGGGCATAGGGATCATCTTATTTCATTCCCAACTCAATTCAAAAATCCTTTCTAAAACATTCACTGCCTAGATTATTCATTTGGTTTTATAAACCCTGAATTGCTAGAAAGTTCTGCTATTAAACAGAAACTTACCTTTGTACAGCTTCTCTACACTGGTTCTAATTTCATTCTCAGTTGCTATGCGGAATCCATCGTGTTCATTTTCACTGTGTCTCTTCCTGGATGTTTTCTTCTGATCTATCTTCCAGTTCACTAATTTCTTTTCTAAGCTACATCTCAGTTTCTATTAAACAATACTCATTGAATTGTTATTTTTAATTTTCACTTAAACCTACTAAATTCTTAATTTCAGTTTCTGTTTTTCATAGTTTATAGTCCTCTGCTAAAATTCTCAGCTTAGTTTTTAACTTGTAATCAGGAAGTATAATCATTTCAGAGTTTCTATGTGACAAATTCAGTATTTGGAACCACTTTGGCCTACTTCCTGTTGTATAATTTCTGCTGGTTTTAATTTCTTGCTCTCCTCCTTATATGATTATTGTGTGTGAAAGATTGTATTTGTAAAATTCTTTGTAGAAATAATTTGAGGCATGGGATGATTCCTAATCCCTTTTGGCAGGCACGAGCCCACTGGCATACTAGAAGCATCTGAATCTAAGTTTAGGAATTTAAATGATGGGACTGTAAACCACAATCCATTGCCTAGGCACATCTACCTCCTATACCCTGTAATCCTTCGGATTCTAAGATGAAGAGGTTTTACCAGGGCCATCTCACTTGATAGGCTTTAGATTCCAAATTCCGTCCTCCCAGCAACATCACACATCAGGCTCACCTCCCCGGACTCTGTCATCCCTTATGTCTTACCTCAGTAATTTTTCATTCTTTTGTTAGGCCATCTCTACCTGCAAACACATTTTAAAGATACATTTTGTCCAGACATTCTAATTGTTCTTGGTGAGATGATTGGTTCAAATTACTTAGTTTCCTATTAGCAGAAGCCCCTAGAACCGACTTAAACTCATGTGAACATTTCGCTGTTCTTCTAAGTTGCTAGGGAGGCTGTTGGAGAGCAGGGATAACCCTGAAGGGCATCCTCATAGACACATTTTACCATCCGTACCACATTTATCCAGATGCTCTCTAAGAACACATATGGAGTGTTTAAACTGTTACTACATTTCAGTTCAGACAAATTAAAGGTACTAACATATTCAAATAAGCAGTTATTCTATAGCCTTCCTCTCATAATTTTGAATTCTGTTAAGATTAATCCTTTCAGTGCTGCCCTTTTTAAATGTATTTATTAGCCAGGTTAGGTATGCTAAGGCAGCAGTCTAACAAATAGCCCTCAGAATCTTAATGACATGCAATAAGAGATCTTTCTCTTTGTCTTGCATTCTTTTATTCACTAGGTGCCTGAGGTCCTAGTGTTTTCCTCTGTTTTCTTCTGTTTGGGACCAACACTGCAGGGCAGCCCCAGTCAGGGGCCTGCTACTTGCATTAGAGGCCTCAAGACACCATGAAACAACTGCACAGTAGTTCTTAGATCTCCTGCATCATTTCCCCCACATTCCATTAGCTGAAGTGAGTCATAAGGCCAAACCCGATACCAATCAGATAGAAAGTACAGTGCTTATTAACAGAAATATATGACAGTTCCCCTACAGGAATAAGCCCAGTAAGGAGGAGAAGTGAATCCAATGTGGACCCATTTTCCATCAAAGATTTATATTCTAGTCTTCTTGAAATAAAACTAATGGCTTCATTGTAATTTAGAATTATATCCTAAATTCATCCTAAATTGTACTAACAACAAAAACAGCAGAATATACTATTGTTTAAACCTTGAATTAAGGTAGAGAATTGGGTTGGTTTGAAAAACCACTCACATTGATTGCCCTTCTTTAAAATATCAATTCTACGTGTGCATTTTTTTTTCATCTGATGTTTCTCTAAATTCCTTTATCCCATCTCTTTTCCCACTAGTGACAATGGAGTTTGCTCTTCAGGGAGCTAAATCTTTAATATTGACCTCTAGGTATTACAGCTCATCCCAGTTGTTTTCTATTTTGTATTGCAGCTTCATTAATGGTACATTTTTCATACTAGCTTTCCTAGGATTTTTATTTCAACAGTTTTCTTTAAACTTTAAATTACATTTTTCCCATTTATTTGCACTTCTTCTGATTGTTTCATTGTCCACCTACCAAAGATACATGACTTTTATTCCTCATGTATATTCATAATAATGGTCTCAGTCTTTAGTTCAGACAAATCCCTGAAAAGGTCCCTTACACCAAAATATGGAGTGTTTAAACTGTTACTACATTTCAGTTCAGACAAATTAAAGGTACTAACATATTCAAATAAGCAGTTATTCTATAGCCTTCCTCTCATAATTTTGAATTCTGTTAAGATTAATCCTTTCAGTGCTGCCCTTTTTAAATGTATTTATTAGCCAGGTTAGGTATGCTAAGGCAGCAGTCTAACAAATAGCCCTCAGAATCTTAATGACATGCAATAAGAGATCTTTCTCTTTGTCTTGCATTCTTTTATTCACTAGGTGCCTGAGGTCCTAGTGTTTTCCTCTGTTTTCTTCTGTTTGGGACCAACACTGCAGGGCAGCCCCAGTCAGGGGCCTGCTACTTGCATTAGAGGCCTCAAGACACCATGAAACAACTGCACAGTAGTTCTTAGATCTCCTGCATCATTTCCCCCACATTCCATTAGCTGAAGTGAGTCATAAGGCCAAACCCGATACCAATCAGATAGAAAGTACAGTGCTTATTAACAGAAATATATGACAGTTCCCCTACAGGAATAAGCCCAGTAAGGAGGAGAAGTGAATCCAATGTGGACCCATTTTCCATCAAAGATTTATATTCTAGTCTTCTTGAAATAAAACTAATGGCTTCATTGTAATTTAGAATTATATCCTAAATTCATCCTAAATTGTACTAACAACAAAAACAGCAGAATATACTATTGTTTAAACCTTGAATTAAGGTAGAGAATTGGGTTGGTTTGAAAAACCACTCACATTGATTGCCCTTCTTTAAAATATCAATTCTACGTGTGCATTTTTTTTTCATCTGATGTTTCTCTAAATTCCTTTATCCCATCTCTTTTCCCACTAGTGACAATGGAGTTTGCTCTTCAGGGAGCTAAATCTTTAATATTGACCTCTAGGTATTACAGCTCATCCCAGTTGTTTTCTATTTTGTATTGCAGCTTCATTAATGGTACATTTTTCATACTAGCTTTCCTAGGATTTTTATTTCAACAGTTTTCTTTAAACTTTAAATTACATTTTTCCCATTTATTTGCACTTCTTCTGATTGTTTCATTGTCCACCTACCAAAGATAGACTTACTGTCTCTTATCTTTTCATTCCTCATGTATATTCATAAATTTCAAACTCAGAGAGTCTCAGTTCTCTTTTATAGTTACAGTGTTTCTCCAGTTGTTCTCCTATTACTGTTCACAGTGTTTTTGGAGTGTACTGGGATTTTATTCAGTGTTTGAGATTCTCTAGTGTATCCTTTTATTTTCATGCATCACCCTTCTGTATAGGGTCACATAAAATTTTTTTAATGAGCAAAGTACAATATGGAGCAATATCAAAGATTTTATTATTCCTTTTTCTAAAATGTAATGTTTATTTAATAATGAGATGAAAATACAGGCTTTATGAGATCTAATTCCTGTGTCAAAAAGCTGCGAGTGCTGCCACTGTTTTGTGATCCCCCTGAGTGATGTCTGTTCTCTTTGTACTAAATCTAATAGTCATTGATCTCAAAGAATATCATAAAATTCCCTCTTGTTATCTCTAGAAATGCATTGATGAGTACCTTGTGCGAAGGGATAAAAGCTTCAATAAACTGATGCCCTCACCTGAGTGGTTAATTCCAAAATATTATTTGTCTAACACATTGTTGTCAGTGACAACTGAATAAGAACTTCTAGGAGCAGTTGGCTGTCCAATAATCGCAAATTTCAAGGCGATGCAAATTGTGCCCGTTTAGCCCAGCTCTTTTCTCTATTATCATATCAATTGAGTCAGTTCATAGTAGACAAAGCAAGGTTATGGGAACCACTCACATTGATTGCCCTTCTTTAAAATATCAATTCTACGTGTGCATTTTTTTTTCATCTGATGTTTCTCTAAATTCCTTTATCCCATCTCTTTTCCCACTAGTGACAATGGAGTTTGCTCTTCAGGGAGCTAAATCTTTAATATTGACCTCTAGGTATTACAGCTCATCCCAGTTGTTTTCTATTTTGTATTGCAGCTTCATTAATGGTACATTTTTCATACTAGCTTTCCTAGGATTTTTATTTCAACAGTTTTCTTTAAACTTTAAATTACATTTTTCCCATTTATTTGCACTTCTTCTGATTGTTTCATTGTCCACCTACCAAAGATAGACTTACTGTCTCTTATCTTTTCATTCCTCATGTATATTCATAAATTTCAAACTCAGAGAGTCTCAGTTCTCTTTTATAGTTACAGTGTTTCTCCAGTTGTTCTCCTATTACTGTTCACAGTGTTTTTGGAGTGTACTGGGATTTTATTCAGTGTTTGAGATTCTCTAGTGTATCCTTTTATTTTCATGCATCACCCTTCTGTATAGGGTCACATAAAATTTTTTTAATGAGCAAAGTACAATATGGAGCAATATCAAAGATTTTATTATTCCTTTTTCTAAAATGTAATGTTTATTTAATAATGAGATGAAAATACAGGCTTTATGAGATCTAATTCCTGTGTCAAAAAGCTGCGAGTGCTGCCACTGTTTTGTGATCCCCCTGAGTGATGTCTGTTCTCTTTGTACTAAATCTAATAGTCATTGATCTCAAAGAATATCATAAAATTCCCTCTTGTTATCTCTAGAAATGCATTGATGAGTACCTTGTGCGAAGGGATAAAAGCTTCAATAAACTGATGCCCTCACCTGAGTGGTTAATTCCAAAATATTATTTGTCTAACACATTGTTGTCAGTGACAACTGAATAAGAACTTCTAGGAGCAGTTGGCTGTCCAATAATCGCAAATTTCAAGGCGATGCAAATTGTGCCCGTTTAGCCCAGCTCTTTTCTCTATTATCATATCAATTGAGTCAGTTCATAGTAGACAAAGCAAGGTTATGGGAACCACCTAGAGCATCATGCACCATTTAACATCAATGCAGCATACAAGAACATCTGCAACTTCAATCTTATTAACAGAGGAGAGAATGAAGGCAATAAACAGCTTTCTTCACCATTTAATTGCAAAATAGTATTTCCTAATGTTTGCATTGTTTATCAACAGGAACTTCATCAATAATTGTATAATTATGGTTGCCTCGATTACATAGGCAACCCTCATGCATCTTGTCATTTATTACAGAGAGGTCTGAATTTAATCTGAATTTGAACACACAATTCAAGACTAATAATATAAGGCCTTTGAAATGAGAGTTGCATAATATAGATCTTCTGTGCAGCAGGAGAATGGCAGTTTATGATTCCTCAGTCACTTTGGGGATTGAGTTAACACAGAGAACAGACTGAAAGGCACTGAAAAATGAGGGGAAGCCACTAGTTAGATTCTAACATAGATCCATTGAACATAAAAGTAGGTTATGTTCTTTAGAATTAATCACGAGTAATTAGATGTTTGCTTTAGGCCAAAATTGGACTGAATTAAAACAGAATTGTTATGCTGAGATCTTCCTCTTATTCTCTATACTTAAAGAGAGAAATGGCAGGAAACTACAAGTATACTAAGAAAAAAACTATGGTGGCCAAAGTTAGAAATTGTAAATGCAGAAGAAAGGCTAGACATATCTGTGCAGTCTTTGCCTTTGTAGCTTTTTGAAGCCAGATAGCATCACTATCCCTAACTAGCAAAATGTTAGTGTTTGTAGCAAGCAACCAAATGCATTCTTCAGGCTCTACAGAAGCAGAGAGGGTTTTGTTTTGTTTTTTTTTTTTTTC
This sequence comes from Tragulus kanchil, assembly GCA_022376925.1. NCBI lineage: Eukaryota > Metazoa > Chordata > Mammalia > Artiodactyla > Tragulidae > Tragulus > Tragulus kanchil. The sequence continues at coordinate 50,539,425 of JAIOJX010000005.1, forward strand.
TTTTTTTGGCACATGGTGTAAAATAGCCAAAATAAATGAGAGGAAATAATAAGCTCAATAACAGTTATTGGCGTGATCAATGGGAGTTGTCTCATAATAAAACAGGAGTAGGAAAATGTGAAAAATTAAGAAGTGCATTTAAAGTAAGTGAGGCAGGGGACTGGTCTAAAAAGTTTGTATCTTTTAAACAAGAAAATCTCATAGTTTTACTTAGGTTTATTTTGTATACATAAGGAAACCCAGAAGCCTGTTCATGAAATTATGTCTGAAATATTTCAATATTTAGAATATTTTCTCTCCCTGATTAGTCTGTATTTATAGCTTTAATAATTCTTTATTCATTTTCTAGCAGTAGATTTTTCGTCTCATCTCAGATCGCATAAGGAAGGAAAAAATTTGCTATAGGAAAGTATCCACAGTGTAGAGGAGCATATAGAATTTATGTCTGCTCTTTTGGTGGTTTGGGGTATAGTGAACTTAACAAAAGCTTAACATGATAGTTGACCTATGATTTCCTCCATCAGAGGGATACCAGGAACTTGTTATTGGATATAATAGCTTGACCTGTAACTACTTAACATTATGCCTAGAAACTTTTTGTAAGTAGTTACAGCCTCTACTATGAACTGGAAAAAGGTCTTAACTGTGCAGAATGAGAATGGAAATTTTATATACGTCCATACATATAGATATACACATACATGCATATATATGTATATAAGTGCCTCTCACTTAAATACCTCAGAGAAAACATTTGTCTAGACTGGGGCTTTGCATAAAGTGTAGTACGCTAACACATGCACACCTTTCCTTTAAAGAATTGTTATGCTGAGATCTTCCTCTTATTCTCTATACTTAAAGAGAGAAATGGCAGGAAACTACAAGTATACTAAGAAAAAAACTATGGTGGCCAAAGTTAGAAATTGTAAATGCAGAAGAAAGGCTAGACATATCTGTGCAGTCTTTGCCTTTGTAGCTTTTTGAAGCCAGATAGCATCACTATCCCTAACTAGCAAAATGTTAGTGTTTGTAGCAAGCAACCAAATGCATTCTTCAGGCTCTACAGAAGCAGAGAGGGTTTTGTTTTGTGTTTTTTTTTTTTTTTTTTTCTTTTTTTGGCACATGGTGTAAAATAGCCAAAATAAATGAGAGGAAATAATAAGCTCAATAACAGTTATTGGCGTGATCAATGGGAGTTGTCTCATAATAAAACAGGAGTAGGAAAATGTGAAAAATTAAGAAGTGCATTTAAAGTAAGTGAGGCAGGGGACTGGTCTAAAAAGTTTGTATCTTTTAAACAAGAAAATCTCATAGTTTTACTTAGGTTTATTTTGTATACATAAGGAAACCCAGAAGCCTGTTCATGAAATTATGTCTGAAATATTTCAATATTTAGAATATTTTCTCTCCCTGATTAGTCTGTATTTATAGCTTTAATAATTCTTTATTCATTTTCTAGCAGTAGATTTTTCGTCTCATCTCAGATCGCATAAGGAAGGAAAAAATTTGCTATAGGAAAGTATCCACAGTGTAGAGGAGCATATAGAATTTATGTCTGCTCTTTTGGTGGTTTGGGGTATAGTGAACTTAACAAAAGCTTAACATGATAGTTGACCTATGATTTCCTCCATCAGAGGGATACCAGGAACTTGTTATTGGATATAATAGCTTGACCTGTAACTACTTAACATTATGCCTAGAAACTTTTTGTAAGTAGTTACAGCCTCTACTATGAACTGGAAAAAGGTCTTAACTGTGCAGAATGAGAATGGAAATTTTATATACGTCCATACATATAGATATACACATACATGCATATATATGTATATAAGTGCCTCTCACTTAAATACCTCAGAGAAAACATTTGTCTAGACTGGGGCTTTGCATAAATGTGTAGTACCAGTTCTAACACATGCACACCTTTCCTTTAAAGAACTTATGTATACAAACTTTATCCAGGAAGCTTTTCTAGCAGCTATTTATCAAAACTGCTATGATAATAACTTTGTCCTAATGACTCCTGGTCTCTGTTTAGGGAGTAATCGATAAACTACAAATTAATGTTCCATAATTCACATTACAATGCACATGTAATTATTTGAGATGAGGCAAACCCTATGCATTTAATTTACAACTATAATTAAGTAAACTCATTTGATACTAATTAGGTGAGCCTAAAAGGATCATAGGTTTGTGTATTTAATTATCAAAGTACAATCAGCAACCAATTTCTTTCTGAAAAGCTTTCCTAGCTTGAGATCAACATTGATCTTTGCCCACACTACAATTTTATCTTCCTGGACCTTCAGTAAATTAAAACGCACTGTGAATCATGGAAAATCTAGTTGGTGGGTTAGATTTCTTGGTTATTTGTAATTAACTATTTGAAAAAAATGGCTTAAATATACAGAACTTTTATGTCTAATAAAATAGTACATCAGAACTGAGGGAGAAACAAAGATAGTTCCAGTTAACAAAAGCTAAAGGAGTTCATTAGGAAGACCTGCCCTGTAAGAAATCCTTCAGGCTGAAATGAAAGAATGCTGAACAGTAATTCAAAGCCTTGGGAAGAAATGACTCCAATAAAAGTAACTACATAGATGAATATGCTAATAGCCAGTGCTCTTGTATTTTTGGTTTCTAACTCCTCTTTTATTTTGTACATAATTTGAAAGACAAATGTATTAAACAGTAATTATAAATATATATTAATGGACACACCTGCATAAAGATGCAATTTATAACAACATAATGGGGAAGAGGAGTAAGATAGAAGCAGAGGTTTTGTATGTTGTTGAAACTAATTTGGTTTCAATTCAGATTAGATTGTTATACATTTAGAATGTTAATCATAATCCCAGCAGTACCCACTAAGGAAATATTTAAGGAATATAGAAGTTCCCCTTATTTTGTTAAAAATAGTATCTAAAAGTTAGTTTATCAGAAAATATACTTGCTAGCTTAGAAATCTTTTAAATTCTACCATCAATCAATCACCAAGTATTTACTGCATACCTAATAATATGGGTTTTCTGCTAGGTTCTAGTAATTCTCTTCATTTCTTCCCACCAAATGTATAAACATTTAATCAAGAAAGAAGAGTTATATGATGTCTAGAGTGACTCCAGAGTCTTGGAATATGCTAGATAAAATGTTCACAGTTTCTTTCTTTTTAAACTTTATTTCTCTTTTAGCTGTACTAGAGTCTTCGTTGCTGTGTCCAGGCTTCCTCTCGTTGCAGCAAGTGGGAGTTGTGATGTGCGGCAACTCTAGTTGTGATGTGTGGACTTCTCATTGTGGGGGCTTCTCTTGTTGCAGAGCACAGGCTCTGGGTGCTTGAGCTTCAGTAGTTGCAGCCCACAGCCTTAGTTGCCTCACAGCACGTGACATCTTCCCAGTGAGGGATTGAACCTGTGTCTGCTGCATTGGCAGGTGAATTCTTAACCCCTTGACCACTAGGGAAGCCTTTCATATTTTCATACTTTTTAATCACATGTATTCTATGTGAAAACTTGTGCCCATGACTTTCCATGAAGGTGTGAAAGATGTTTCTGTCTACATACCTTTAAAACCAGGGTACCTGGATGTGGGTAGAAGGCACCTATGGGATCCAGTATATGTTCCCTTCTCTCTCAAAGTACTTAGGGTATTGCCATCCCTATCAGGAAATGTGAATTATACCCACAGACACTTATGTTTCAAGCTTTCAGAATATGCTAACCAGAACATGAGGGCTTTTCCCTTTCCTTATCAGCTGTTACTATGGTAAAATAGCTACTGCTAAGTATAGATACTTAGGTTGTTCACATAGAAGATTTACTTATGTTATCTAAAATGTGATATTAAAATAGGTGGATACATTCATATCTGGCCTATTGATGCTTCCTTTATTTCTTTGAGGATCTAGTGTACTTTGTCAGTATTAAAAGAGACTTTTTTTAATAGCAAGGCCTAAATTTCTTCTGTTGAGATGTAACCAATGTCAAGAATTCACACACCTCACAATTAAGGGCACCAGCCTTGCAGTACTGACATCTATAGCCTCACCAGTTTTTATCTTGTCTCTGGGTCATCTGAGGAAGGATAAGTAGTATTGTGGCCTGTGAACAGACCACAGGCCAAGTCTAGCAGGTGTTGATTACATAGACTGTAAATAATATCCTCTGAAGCTGTACAATATACTATTTTTAAGTTGAATTATCTCTCATCTCCCTCTAGTCTCAGAATCAAAGATGCTGATTTTTTTTTTATCACTTGAAGAACTATTTAGTAGTTCAGCATAACCAGCAAAGTATGAAGACTTGACACCTAGTGGCTTCTACCCCTCGTGGTGAAAATTACTCAGTGACTTCAAGAGTCGTAGACATTTAGAATGATACTTTCAACAGGAAAAGGGAAGCAGCAACTAGGGATTATCAGTAGGACCAGTTTTGAGGGGAGTTAGCAGTAATTGACTGAGTATTAGATGACAAACACCAGCCTATTTGGAAATGGGATCTTTATCACTTTTTCATAGGGTTGTGCCATTCTTTTCAATCTACTTATAGGTATGAATGTGATCCTTAAACTATTCCTAAAACTTTTCAAAAATCTGAAGCTGCAAATTCTGTTCATAAAGAACAGTGAGAAGTACAACCAAGCTTTAAAAGCAATATAAAATATTGTAATTGAGAGGTTTTTTAAAACAGGTAATTAACCATACGTTTATACATTTTAATCTACTTTTAAGTGCGAGGGAGATTGGCAAATGACTCAATAAAGAAAAGTGTTCTGTTTAAATTGGATAAAATGGTTGTTTACCAGTGTTTATCGCTTTTCTCCCAGTAGTCAAGTGATCTGTGAATCCAATTTAGTTTATTGGACAGTAAATAGTACTCATACCTTTTATCAGTGTTTGTCAGGGAGCCCTCTGAAATTCACTCCATACTTCAGAGAAGTTTAATTTTGTTGTGTAGTATAGACTTTAAAGTTTTTTCTTTCCCTTTAAACCTATTACATAACCTTAAGGCATTATCATCCCTGCAAACCAGATTGCACTAAACACCAGTGATATTTCAGCAGTGCTTTCTTTCTCTAAGATTTTTTAATCCATAAGGAGAAAACAGGAGCCATTGGTTCCCTCATATCTGATGCAACTTTTCCTTTGTAAACTTAATAACATTTGCCACTACCACCATCAACAATTCAAGGAGAATCTTAAAACAAATAGAAAATCTTCTTTGATAATAGAGAATAGCTTTGTACATGCATATCCGTTTTGAGTATCTTTATTGTTGTACTCAGAAGGACATACTAGAGGGTATTAAAATTTTGGGCCTGTGAACAGACCACAGGCCAAGTCTAGCAGGTGTTGATTACATAGACTGTAAATAATATCCTCTGAAGCTGTACAATATACTATGTTTAAGTTGAATTATCTCTCATCTCCCTCTAGTCTCAGAATCAAAGATGCTGATTTTTTTTTTATCACTTGAAGAACTATTTAGTAGTTCAGCATAACCAGCAAAGTATGAAGACTTGACACCTAGTGGCTTCTACCCCTCGTGGTGAAAATTACTCAGTGACTTCAAGAGTCGTAGACATTTAGAATGATACTTTCAACAGGAAAAGGGAAGCAGCAACTAGGGATTATCAGTAGGACCAGTTTTGAGGGGAGTTAGCAGTAATTGACTGAGTATTAGATGACAAACACCAGCCTATTTGGAAATGGGATCTTTATCACTTTTTCATAGGGTTGTGCCATTCTTTTCAATCTACTTATAGGTATGAATGTGATCCTTAAACTATTCCTAAAACTTTTCAAAAATCTGAAGCTGCAAATTCTGTTCATAAAGAACAGTGAGAAGTACAACCAAGCTTTAAAAGCAATATAAAATATTGTAATTGAGAGGTTTTTTAAAACAGGTAATTAACCATACGTTTATACATTTTAATCTACTTTTAAGTGCGAGGGAGATTGGCAAATGACTCAATAAAGAAAAGTGTTCTGTTTAAATTGGATAAAATGGTTGTTTACCAGTGTTTATCGCTTTTCTCCCAGTAGTCAAGTGATCTGTGAATCCAATTTAGTTTATTGGACAGTAAATAGTACTCATACCTTTTATCAGTGTTTGTCAGGGAGCCCTCTGAAATTCACTCCATACTTCAGAGAAGTTTAATTTTGTTGTGTAGTATAGACTTTAAAGTTTTTTCTTTCCCTTTAAACCTATTACATAACCTTAAGGCATTATCATCCCTGCAAACCAGATTGCACTAAACACCAGTGATATTTCAGCAGTGCTTTCTTTCTCTAAGATTTTTTAATCCATAAGGAGAAAACAGGAGCCATTGGTTCCCTCATATCTGATGCAACTTTTCCTTTGTAAACTTAATAACATTTGCCACTACCACCATCAACAATTCAAGGAGAATCTTACCAATAGAAAATCCATGATTAGAAGTAGTGGCATCAATAACATCTTCTTTGATAATAGAGAATAGCTTTGTACATGCATATCCGTTTTGAGTATCTTTATTGTTGTACTCAGAAGGACATACATGGTTTTAGAAAGGGGTACATTTAGAATACCAATGTCCTAATACTGTATCCCATATTCTACTACTACAGTGATTAGGACTAAGCCACAAGAAAGGAAGGGAAGGAGATAGCCATTGATTTTTGCTTGCTCAATTTTTCCCATGACCCTGGTGCCTTGGTCCAAGTTACAAATCTGTCTTCTTGTTCTTCAAGTCCTAAGAACCCATGTCACTTTATAGTGAAGGATCACATATGGATATTAGTTGGATTTATATGGTGTCCTCATGAGGTAAATTCTACCTGTATCACTGAGATCCATTTCATTGTCCTATTTTGATCCAAATCAAGTGTTAATTCAAAGTTCCTATATCCTTCTGTCTTTAAACAACTTCTGAATTTAGGTTCACTGAATCATAAAAATATCTTCATTTTGGAATGATGGAAAGACTTGCTTGAAGGCATCAATCAAATAATATTTTTATTATTCCTACAGAATGTCTACAGCACAGTGAGATCTGAAAAAGTGTTTAGGAAAAGTTGTGCAAGATTAAATTTATTCACCCTTGAAATAGCATAAGACAGCACTTTGCCAACAAAGGTCCATATAGTCGGAGCTATGGTTTTACTAGTAGTCATGTATGGATGTAAGAGTTAAATCATGAAGAAGGCTGAGTGCTGAAGAATTGATGCTTTTGAATTGTGGTGCTGGAAAAGACTCTTGAGAATCCTTTGTACAGCAAGGAGATCAAACCAGCCCTGAATACTCATTGGAAAGACTGATGCTGAAGCTGAAGCTCCAGTACCTGATATGAAAGCTGACACATTGAAAAAGATCTTGATGCTGGAAAAGGTTAAGCAAAGGAGGAGAAAGGGGTGAGAGAGGATGAGATGTTTGGACAGTATACCAACTCAAGCGACATGAGTTTGGATAAACTCAAAGAGATAGTAAAGGACAGGAAAGCCAGACATGCTGCAGTCCATGTGGAAGCAAAAAATCAGACACCGGTTAGCAACTGAACAACTCTGATTCTTTTTCCTTTTTTTTTTTTTTTTAATTTTTATTTTACTTTTTACTTTTACAGTGTTTTGTTGTTTATAGATGTGTATAATCCCAGATTTTCTGATTTTCAAGCAGTTATATGATTCCCTCATATGAGCATTTAGAATGCTAGATTAAATCCTAATAAATAAAAAGCAGAGTCATTGACAACTAAAATCTTTAGTTTATTTGGTTCACTAAACTAACCGCGAGACATATGTTATAGTTGTACATCACTTATTTAAGATCATTTAGAAAATTTATAATGAATTCTTACTCTGCTAGATGAAACAGACCAGTCTTAAGTAATTTACATTCTAGTAGAAGTAATCATGTACCAAAAAGTCTTGTTCATATTTTTAATCACAATGTTATACTGCCTCTGTTCTTTGTGGAGTATCTATTTACTCAATCTACTCAAATTTAGTTATCAGTACAGGGCTTAAAGCGCTTCCCTTGTGGTTCAGTGGTAAAGAATCCACCTGCAGTGCCAGAGGGTTTTAAACCCTGGAGTAAGACTTGCTTGAAGGCATCAATCAAATAATATTTTTATTATTCCTACAGAATGTCTACAGCACAGTGAGATCTGAAAAAGTGTTTAGGAAAAGTTGTGCAAGATTAAATTTATTCACCCTTGAAATAGCATAAGACAGCACTTTGCCAACAAAGGTCCATATAGTCGGAGCTATGGTTTTACTAGTAGTCATGTATGGATGTAAGAGTTAAATCATGAAGAAGGCTGAGTGCTGAAGAATTGATGCTTTTGAATTGTGGTGCTGGAAAAGACTCTTGAGAATCCTTTGTACAGCAAGGAGATCAAACCAGCCCTGAATACTCATTGGAAAGACTGATGCTGAAGCTGAAGCTCCAGTACCTGATATGAAAGCTGACACATTGAAAAAGATCTTGATGCTGGAAAAGGTTAAGCAAAGGAGGAGAAAGGGGTGAGAGAGGATGAGATGTTTGGACAGTATACCAACTCAAGCGACATGAGTTTGGATAAACTCAAAGAGATAGTAAAGGACAGGAAAGCCAGACATGCTGCAGTCCATGTGGAAGCAAAAAATCAGACACCGGTTAGCAACTGAACAACTCTGATTCTTTTTCCTTTTTTTTTTTTTTTTAATTTTTATTTTACTTTTTACTTTTACAGTGTTTTGTTGTTTATAGATGTGTATAATCCCAGATTTTCTGATTTTCAAGCAGTTATATGATTCCCTCATATGAGCATTTAGAATGCTAGATTAAATCCTAATAAATAAAAAGCAGAGTCATTGACAACTAAAATCTTTAGTTTATTTGGTTCACTAAACTAACCGCGAGACATATGTTATAGTTGTACATCACTTATTTAAGATCATTTAGAAAATTTATAATGAATTCTTACTCTGCTAGATGAAACAGACCAGTCTTAAGTAATTTACATTCTAGTAGAAGTAATCATGTACCAAAAAGTCTTGTTCATATTTTTAATCACAATGTTATACTGCCTCTGTTCTTTGTGGAGTATCTATTTACTCAATCTACTCAAATTTAGTTATCAGTACAGGGCTTAAAGCGCTTCCCTTGTGGTTCAGTGGTAAAGAATCCACCTGCAGTGCCAGAGACAGGGGTTCCAATCCCTGGAAGATCCCCTGGAGTAAGAAATGGCATCCCACTCCAGTATTCTTGCCTGAAAATGTCCCATTGACAGAGGAGCCAGGTGGGCTACAGTCTATGGTGTTGCAAAAGAGTTGGACAGGACTTAGTGACTAAACAACAGACTTAAAGGGGGAACCAATGTCAGTAAACCACTATCTACTACTAACAATCTGTTTTCTTGCATTATCACCTTTTTTTCTGGGAAAATTGGTAGCAATATTGTTCAAATGACAGCCTTGGAATTGTATTTTACTTCTCTCTCATTCTTTTTGTCCCCAAATTCTACTTTGCCTTGGGACCCTGGGTAGTTGACAACAACCTTCATGAGCTTCAGTGTCTTTCATTTATAGCATCAGGTCAATAACACCTAACTCATGAGACTGCAGTGACAATACATGAAATAAAATGTGTAAGGCACTTGGTGAAGTACCTGGCCCACAGTAAGCATTTGAATATCACTTTTTTACTCACAAATTACAGTTGTATCCCATTGCCTGATATATCAAGTCCAAACATTTTTCTGGCTTTCAGAGCCTCCCTGGAGGTGGCTGGAGCCCACCCATCTTGCACTATTTCTTGCCTTATCTGCCATATACATGGCCTCCTTTCTCTGTGCCTCCTTTCTTTTCCTCTTCTTTTCACTATCCACATCAAAACTCAGCTTTAAGTTAAGTCTTCTCCGTGAAACCATCACCAATTAAACTCGCATTGTTCCTTCCTTCCTCGAACACCTGTTGCACCTGTATGTATTATGCTGTATGGTATTTCACAAATTCTTCCACATATACTAGATTTCTCTTTCCATCTAGACTCTAAGTTCCATGAGAAGACAGACCATGTCTTAATAATTCTCCTGTATCCCCCTCTGAAGGATCAAGCAGAGAATGAAGAGCTCATAGCAAGTGTTCAACAAGTACTTGTTGCCTGATTGAAGCTAATAAGCTCCTAAGAATACCTTATAGAATTGTATAGTGCTTTACGTTTGACAGAGTGCTTATTAACATTTTTAGTGCTTAATCCATAGTTCAGTCCCTCAGTTATGTCTGACTCTTTGCGACCCCATGGACTACTGTCCTTCACCAACTCCCAGAGCTTGCTGAAACTCATATCTTTTGAGTGGGGTATGCCATCCAACTATCTCATCCTCTGTTGTCCCCTTCTCCTTTTACCTTCTATTTTCCAACATCAAGATCTTTTCCAATGAGCCATTCTCTTTGCATCAGGTGGCCAAAGTATTGGAGCTTCAGCTTCACCATCAGTCATTTGAATGAATGTTCAGGATTGATTTCCTTTAGAATTGACCAGTTTGATCTCCTTGCAGTCCAAGGGACTCTCAAAAGTCTTCTCCATCACCACAGTTCAAAGGCATAATTCTTCAATGTGCAGCCTTCTTTATGGTCCAACTGTCAAATACATACATGAGTACTGGGAAAACCATAGTTTTGACTATATGATTTGCCAAGAAGTGATGGGACCAGATGCCATGAAGTTGGTTTTTGAATGATGAGTTTTAGGCCAGCTTTTTCACTCTCCTCTTTCACCTTCATCAAGAGGCTCTGTAGTTCCTCTTTGCTTTCTGCCATAAGGGTGGTATCATCTGCATACCTGAGCAAGTATTGTCCTCATTTTCTGAACAGTAAAATCAAATTTAAGTTACATTGCGACTTGCATAAGCTCTCTAGCATCTTAGACTCCATTCCCAGCTCCCACAGTTCAGTGTATTTTCCATAAGGCTGTCAGAACAATCTTCTTTAAAAATGGGATCATATCTCTCCTCTCTTTAAAACCTTCCAGCAGTTTCCTTTTTTATTACATAGAATGAAATTCTTCCAGCCCTTCCGTCACCATACACACACACACACACACACGCACACACACAAAGTTGAATCTCCATATACACACTCTGCTCTAGTTACAGTGGCCTTCGTAACCTTGAACAGGCCTAGCTCACCAAGCTTGTTACTATCCCAGGTCCTCTGTCCTTGAGTCTTCCACCTCTGATATTCTCATGGATGACTCCTTCTTGCTATTGAAGTCTCAATTCAGACAGAGCCTCGTCAACGAGGAGGCTAACATCATCTAAATTAACTCTCCTTCCCAGTCATGCTTTATCATTCTCTTTTATTTCCTTCATGTCATTTATTATCTCCAATTATCTTCTTCATTTTTGTGTTTTTTATATATTATCTATCCTCACTAGAATGTAGATCCTGTAAGAGCACAGTTTTCGTTTGTCACATCTGTATTCTCCCTCTCTAACAAAGGTCCTGATACATGATAAGCTCTTAATAAGTATTTATTGAGCTGAGCCAAAACCACACTCAGACCATGGGTCCTGTGAGTCCCAATTCAGTGTTCTTGCCATCATTCCATTTGTCTGCCTTTCATGAAAGCAGTTATACTTTCAGAACTTCAATAAGAATTTATGTTCAGAATAATAACATTAACATGTGCTATAAGATTCTCTATTATCAAAGAAAATTTTCATTGAGTTCAGTAAACTAAACTAATTAAAGTAAGGATGTCATTGTATGTTATTATATTAGTACATTTAGAAAGATTTCCAACTTTTTCCAACTAAAAAGACTTTTCTGTTTTTTCTTTAGTTAATCATAAAATTAAATTAACCCAGAGTTCTTCATTCCCCCAAAAGTCCTTGTTAATTAGGACGGTTCTATAAATCTGTTATTATTAGCAGAATTTGTCATCTGTTCCGTTATCCTGTTTATTAAGGCAGTCTGAGCAGGGTGTCTTTGCTTATATCCTGGTTTGTGTATCCCAGTGAAAAGAAAATTTATTTCCTAGCTTCTCTCTCGTTTTTTTTCTATTCTGTGACACAGGCATGTTTCATGCTGTTTGTTTAACAACTTAATCTTCTTGTGTCAGTTCCCAGTATAAAGCAGAAATGATATTATTGACTTGACTATTAAGTAAAATAATTAAATTTAGACTCTACTTAAAAGGATTAGTGCTTTGGAACACTGTGATAATAGAAGGTTGAAAACAACCTAAAAGTCCATCAATAAAGGACTGATTAAGTAAATTATAGTATATTCATATAATGGATTATTATGCAGCCATAAAGAATAAGGGGGGCATTCTCTGTTTACTAACGATAGAAAGATCTCCCAGTGAAAGAACATCATCCAGACAAGGCTACATAGTATTATTATTTTGTTGTTGCTTTTTTAAATAAAGAAAAATAACAATGTGTTTTGGTTGTGTGTGCATAGAGAAACTGTGCAGAGGTATACAGGAAAGCAATAACAGTCATAACCAGATTGGAAAATAGTAAGACTAGAAACTGAATGAACAGGAGAGACAGGGGCTGGAATTCATACCATATCTTTCTATAGATTAATATTTGGGGTCTATAGGTATGTATTACCTGTAGTAAAAATTGAAAAGTTAAATTGAAAAAAAAAAAAAGCACAACTAAAAGCAATATGGGGTTCTGGACTACATTCTGTAGGATGAAAAATGTTGCTACCAAAAACCATTAAGGGGGCTTCCCTGGTGGTCCAGTGGGTAAAGAGTCCACCTTGCAGTGCAAGGGACACCGGTTCGATCCTTGGCACAGGAAGATCCAACATGCCGTGGAGTGGCTGGACCAGTGTGTCCAATTAGCCGGTGCTCTGCAACGAAAGAGGGGGCCACAGTACATTTAGAAAGATTTCCAACTTTTTCCAACTAAAAGACTTTTCTGTTTTTTCTTTAGTTAATCATAAAATTAAATTAACCCAGAGTTCTTCATTCCCCCAAAAGTCCTTGTTAATTAGGACGGTTCTATAAATCTGTTATTATTAGCAGAATTTGTCATCTGTTCCGTTATCCTGTTTATTAAGGCAGTCTGAGCAGGGTGTCTTTGCTTATATCCTGGTTTGTGTATCCCAGTGAAAAGAAAATTTATTTCCTAGCTTCTCTCTCGTTTTTTCTATTCTGTGACACAGGCATGTTTCATGCTGTTTGTTTAACAACTTAATCTTCTTGTGTCAGTTCCCAGTATAAAGCAGAAATGATATTATTGACTTGACTATTAAGTAAAATAATTAAATTTAGACTCTACTTAAAAGGATTAGTGCTTTGGAACACTGTGATAATAGAAGGTTGAAAACAACCTAAAAGTCCATCAATAAAGGACTGATTAAGTAAATTATAGTATATTCATATAATGGATTATTATGCAGCCATAAAGAATAAGGGGGGCATTCTCTGTTTACTAACGATAGAAAGATCTCCCAGTGAAAGAACATCATCCAGACAAGGCTACATAGTATTATTATTTTGTTGTTGCTTTTTTAAATAAAGAAAAATAACAATGTGTTTTGGTTGTGTGTGCATAGAGAAACTGTGCAGAGGTATACAGGAAAGCAATAACAGTCATAACCAGATTGGAAAATAGTAAGACTAGAAACTGAATGAACAGGAGAGACAGGGGCTGGAATTCATACCATATCTTTCTATAGATTAATATTTGGGGTCTATAGGTATGTATTACCTGTAGTAAAAATTGAAAAGTTAAATTGAAAAAAAAAAAAAGCACAACTAAAAGCAATATGGGGTTCTGGACTACATTCTGTAGGATGAAAAATGTTGCTACCAAAAACCATTAAGGGGGCTTCCCTGGTGGTCCAGTGGGTAAAGAGTCCACCTTGCAGTGCAAGGGACACCGGTTCGATCCTTGGCACAGGAAGATCCAACATGCCGTGGAGTGGCTGGACCAGTGTGTCCAATTATGAGCCGGTGCTCTGCAACAAGAGAGGCCACTGCAATGGGAGGCCCACACAGGCCAAAGAACGAAGATGGATGAAAATAAATAAATGAAAGACCAATAAAAGTGGCTAAAATTAAAAAAAAAAAAAAAAATTAAGGGATTTCCCTAGTGGTCTAGTGACTAAGACTCCATCCTCCCGATGCCAGGAGCCAGGTTCGATCCCTGATCAGGGAGCTAGGTCGTACATGCCACAATTAAGAATTCTTGTGTTGCAACTAAAGATCCTGTGTGCTGCAACTAAGACCTGGCACAACCAAATAAAATTAAAAAAGAAAAAAACCATTAGGACAGTTAATAAAATTAGATTATGCAGTATAGATTAGAGGAAGTAGCAATACTAAGTTTTTTAATGTATCAACTATACTGTGGTTACCTAAAGGAATATATTCTTAGGAAATACACCCTGAATTATTAAGGAGTAAAGGACATGATATATGCAACGTATGCTCAAATGACCTGAAAGAATAACTAAAAATATGTATATATCAGAAGACTGATAAATTTTGACAAAATAAAACTGTAGTAAATCTGAATATTCTCTGTATTTGTTTAGTCTCTAAGTCTTGTCTGACTCTTTATGACGCCATGGACTGTAGCCCTCCAGTCTCCTCTGTCTGTGGGGTTTGCCAGGTAAGAATATTTGAGTAAGTTGCTGTCATTTCAATCCATGTCTCCTGCATGGCAGAGGGGTTCTTTACCACTGAGCCACCAGGGAAACCCAGCTTAAAATTATCTCCCCCCAGAAAAGGTTAGTAAAAAACTAAGCAAACAAAACATTAGTACCCTGGAAATTGCCTTCATTATAAGAAATTACCAAGGTACAGGAGCCGCTTTGAAGAATCTTAGAACTTCTGGTTTTTAAATAGTAGTGCTTTTCAGTGTCTGGTGAAATTTTTGCCATTGGTTTTCAGTTTTTCCGTGGCCAATAATGCTTATCAGAGGCAGTGGCAGAGGTCGTGATTGTAGTCTATCTTATGACCGAAAAACATCTGCCAATCTGCTTCTTATCCTACTTTGTATCTTCTTCAGTTTCATCTTCACTACAACTTAGAAGCGACATCAGTGAGACAGCAACAGCACAGTGTTTTAGTATACCTTGAACAAAATTTCCTAAGGAGAGTAATTATCTTGGGGCTGGGTGTATAGGACTAAAATATATTTTTTCCTAGTGTTAAAGCTACAGGAGCTTTTAGTCTAATTGTTTGACACTGAGTGACTGATTTTTATTATTATTTTTTAGTTAGATACTGTGGCATTTGTAGGAACTGCCATCTCTACTGTAAATGATTTAACATTATCATTGATTCTAGCCAGACTGACCTCTTAAGAGATTGGGTGGTAAGGCTTATGTCACAGTAAAGTGAAGAGTAAAGTATCTGCTTATATAACCTGTCCAGAGAATGTTTGATTTTTATTACTTTGTATTTCAAGTACGTTAAAGTTCATTGTTATAAGTGGAGATACCCTAATGGTCTTATCTGATAAATGACACTGAACAAATCCAGTATCAACTGAATTGTTACTGTTTATATCCTGTTTGCTTGGGGAAGCTCATGATTTTGTGTTATTGTAGAAGTTTGGAAAACAGGAATAGTACTAATTCCCAATTCTTTCCCTTCTCACTTAATAAAAATTTGGGGAGGAATTGAGAGATAACAGCACTTACATTCTTAGGTAGAAGTACTTGCTCAAAACTCACAGTCTCATTTCTCTGTAACTAAGGCAGTAGGCTATTTTTGCTACTTGTTCCCACAGCTACTCCAGACCTATTTCACACCTAAGAAAACTAGGTCTCAGTAAGAGTAATGTGAGTTTCTTGGGCCTCATTAGCTGAATAATGCCCATGCATATAAATATGTCATAAGATTTAGTTAGATACTTTATATTTTCATACAATAGATTGACTAGAAGAATGTGGAAGAGATTGTGCTGGTGGATACAATTTACTTACTTTGTGGATTTTCTTAAATAGCTCTGTAAAATAGTTGATAATATTGTATTTCAAAATACAAAGATAGCTCAGCTGGTAAAGAATCTACCTGCAATGCAGGAGACCCTGGTTTGATTCCTGGGTTGGGAAGATCCCCTGGAGAAGGGATAGGCTACCCACTCCAGTATTCTTGGGCTTCCCTGGTGCCTCAGATAGTAAAGAATCCTCCTGCAGTGCAGGAGACCTGGGTTCGATCCCCGGGTTGGGAAGATCCCTTGGAGCAGGGCATGGCAACCCACTCCAGTATTCTTGCCTGGAGAATCCAATGGATGGAGGACCCTGATGGGCTGAAGTCCATGGAGTTGCAAAGAGTTGGACACAACTGAGCGACTACACATATCAAAATAAGAATGTACTAAAAATATAATTATTTATTACCAAACATTTTTAATTCCTTTTCAGTGATTTCATTCAAGGTCTTGATATTTTACAGGATTATTATTTTGAAAAGAGTTGTCATAATATATATAGCTCTTTATATGCAGCAGATAAAGAGTTTCCCGGATGGCTCAGTGGTAAAGAATCTGCCTACCAATGCAGGATACGCTTGTTTGATCCCTGGGTCAGGAAAATCTCCTGGAGAAGGAAATGGTGACCCACTTTTTCTTGGCAAAAAAAATCCCATGGACAAGGGAGCCTGGCGGGCTACACTCTTTGGGGTCATAAAGAGTGGGACACAACCAAGCAATTAAGCACGTGCAGTGCAGCAAACAACAGAGCCTGGATTATGTCTGTACCAATTTATGACAGCTCTTTATGCACCCTTAATACTCTTATCTATTTATTTGTATTAATAAGTACAAAAGGTAGGGCTTCCCTGATAGTCCAATGGGCAAAGAGTCCTCCTTGCAGTGCAAGGGGCACCAGTTCGGTCCCTTGCCCGGGAGGATCCCACGTGCCATGGAGCAGCTGGACCGGTGTTTCCCAGTTACAAGCCTGCGCTCTGGAACACATGCACCCAGAGCCAGTGCTGTGCAAGGAGAGTGGCCACTGCAATAGGAGGCCCCACGCAGGCCAAATAAATAAAAAATCTATAAAAGAGGTGAAAATTTTTTAAAAAGTAAGTACAAAAAGTAGGAAATATTTCTACTTTATGTTTCAGGAAATTGAACTTATGACAACTAAGGATAAAAGATTTTAAGGATCTATACATACATCCGGAAAAAAGTATAGTAAAATTTCGAATTTTTACTAATTTACATTTAGAATTTTTACTAATTTAGACCAAAAGTCGTGATCCTTAAGAACCTAATCCAGGTAAACTCTTCCATTGTAAATAAGGTTCATTCATAAAGATTTAGCCAGTTAAAAATCAATAACTTATTTAAATAAAGAGCTCAAGGAATTATATCTGTGGCTTACTTATAATTTATTTGTATTTATTTTAAAATCTCTAATCTAGTAGTTAATTCTTATATTAATTCTTCTATTACCTAAAATGTTTTATAGACATATTATTACATAATGTAACCCTATTATAAATGGTAATGGTGTCATTAACTTAGCTCGTTTTACTTGTTTAGTGCCTGTTTGTTCTAGTTTATAATTGTTAATTCCTTTTATAGTATTACTGGTACTTGGAAGTAATAAAATCAGAAAAAAACATATATATAGCTCTTTATATGCAGCAGATAAAGAGTTTCCCGGATGGCTCAGTGGTAAAGAATCTGCCTACCAATGCAGGATACGCTTGTTTGATCCCTGGGTCAGGAAAATCTCCTGGAGAAGGAAATGGTGACCCACTTTTTCTTGGCAAAAAAAATCCCATGGACAAGGGAGCCTGGCGGGCTACACTCTTTGGGGTCATAAAGAGTGGGACACAACCAAGCAATTAAGCACGTGCAGTGCAGCAAACAACAGAGCCTGGATTATGTCTGTACCAATTTATGACAGCTCTTTATGCACCCTTAATACTCTTATCTATTTATTTGTATTAATAAGTACAAAAGGTAGGGCTTCCCTGATAGTCCAATGGGCAAAGAGTCCTCCTTGCAGTGCAAGGGGCACCAGTTCGGTCCCTTGCCCGGGAGGATCCCACGTGCCATGGAGCAGCTGGACCGGTGTTTCCCAGTTACAAGCCTGCGCTCTGGAACACATGCACCCAGAGCCAGTGCTGTGCAAGGAGAGTGGCCACTGCAATAGGAGGCCCCACGCAGGCCAAATAAATAAAAAATCTATAAAAGAGGTGAAAATTTTTAAAAGTAAGTACAAAAAGTAGGAAATATTTCTACTTTATGTTTCAGGAAATTGAACTTATGACAACTAAGGATAAAAGATTTTAAGGATCTATACATACATCCGGAAAAAGTATAGTAAAATTTCGAATTTTTACTAATTTACATTTAGAATTTTTACTAATTTAGACCAAAAGTCGTGATCCTTAAGAACCTAATCCAGGTAAACTCTTCCATTGTAAATAAGGTTCATTCATAAAGATTTAGCCAGTTAAAAATCAATAACTTATTTAAATAAAGAGCTCAAGGAATTATATCTGTGGCTTACTTATAATTTATTTGTATTTATTTTAAAATCTCTAATCTAGTAGTTAATTCTTATATTAATTCTTCTATTACCTAAAATGTTTTATAGACATATTATTACATAATGTAACCCTATTATAAATGGTAATGGTGTCATTAACTTAGCTCGTTTTACTTGTTTAGTGCCTGTTTGTTCTAGTTTATAATTGTTAATTCCTTTTATAGTATTACTGGTACTTGGAAGTAATAAAATCAGATTTCTTTATAAATATATATGGTATAGACCCTTCCATAAAGCATACTGTCGCCTTTTCTTTTCCTAATTATTTCTAATAAAGTCTGAATATGTCTTTTTTTTTTTGTCTTGTGTAGCAGTCTATACTACATGCTCCCTAGAAAATTAAACCTTGTATTTTTATGCCTTACCTTCCAATTAATTAGTTATGTAGCTCTGGTGTTACAAAGTATGAAAAGGCATTACTTAAAGAGTTTTTATATAGATCCTTCTAAAATGGAGTCTTCTTAGCATCTACACTCTTAAGGGATCACTAAATGAAAGAGTCCTCTTCTTGAGTAACAGTCTTTCCAGGAGGATCTTTTTTATCTTTATAGTATCTTTGTTTATCTCTTGTTGAAAGTATCCATTAGTAGCAGTAGCCAAAGGCAGACAGAATATGTTTTTAAGGGTTTTAAGTTCTTCATTAAGACCTTAAAGTTTCCAAGATTTCTCTGTCTCTCCTTTTTGATCTTAAGTGAGATGGAAATATATAGATCTTTGGCCACATCTGTCCTCATAAAGGATGCAAATTTGTGATTTTAGAAGTTCCAGGCACCAATAAAAAGCACTATTCAGTCTTTTAAAAATGTCCTCTAGGCCAGACTTCATCACAGGTAGAGTCGTCTCCCTTATCTGCAGGAACTCATTGGATTCCTGAAACTGTGAATAGTAGCAGACCCTATATAGTATGTATTTTTTTCCCCAGATGTACATACCTATGATAAAGTTTAATTTATAAATTAGGCATAGTGAAATATTAACTACAATGACTAATAACATATAATATCTGTAATAAAAATTATGGTATGGGAATTGCCTGGTGGTCCAGTGGTTAGGACTTCATGCTTCCATTGCAGGGGACCTGCATTCGATCCCTGGTTGGAGAAATAAGGTCCCACAAGCCTGACAGCACAGCCTAAAAACATTATGTGAGTGTGGTCTCTCTCTCTTTCTCAGATCATCTTATTGACCGTTCTTATGATGACAGGAGATGATACAATGCCTGTGTGATGAAGTGAGGCAAATGACACAGATACTGAGGTGTGTCGTTAGGCAAACATTGACCTTTCGATGAAAATGTCAGGAGGAGGATCATCAAGCCATGATGATGTCGATGGCTAGATACCAGCAGCTGTTGATGTCCATGGTTTGGGATCAACAGCTGAAGGGCGGGTGGGTGCGTGTTTGTGCTTTTGTTTGTTTCACTGAAAGCTTTCAGGAGAACGTGATAACTGTAAGTTGTCTCTTTTTAACATATGAAAGTTTTGCTGCAGAGGTTCAATCCTTCACTGATTCTAAGGGTGCTTTTAATGCTGCATTCCATCCATGGATCTTATTCCCTAATGTTGTCTTTTAAAGTCTGTGCAATCTGAAACACTTCAGCAAGTTTTGGTAGTGTCTGAACTGCTGGTTCTGCTTCACTTTCTTCTTCGTCCTTTCTCTTTCTCTGTAGATGACTCAACAAGGTCTTCCATTTTCTCATCTTATAACACTTCTTTTTCCATAGTCTCTGATATGTTCTTCATTGAGCATGTTGGCAAATCCTTCTTACTGTGTGAATGATTTTCCTAACTTCTCCATCAATTCCTAGGAAGCCTTTAAAATCATTCATGACTACAGGCCTTTACAATTTCTAGTTTAATTTATCCACTGCAGCTTTGATTAATATTATTGTGTCAGTAATAGCGAATGATTTCCAGTACTGCATTATGTCTAAGTTGAAATCTGCGAGTGGCTGATCAAGTGTTATCAAATGCCAGGGGGAGTGTATATGTTCTTGACAAACTGAATGATGCCTTGGTCAAAGGGCTGAAGCAGTGAAGTTGTATTTGAAGTAAAATTTCAGCCTCAACGTTTTCATGTTTTTAACAATTCAAAATGACCAGGTGCAATACCCATTATTAATAGGACTTTAAAAAATATCTGTATGGTATGGGAATTGCCTGGTGGTCCAGTGGTTAGGACTTCATGCTTCCATTGCAGGGGACCTGCATTCGATCCCTGGTTGGAGAAATAAGGTCCCACAAGCCTGACAGCACAGCCTAAAAACATTATGTGAGTGTGGTCTCTCTCTCTTTCTCAGATCATCTTATTGACCGTTCTTATGATGACAGGAGATGATACAATGCCTGTGTGATGAAGTGAGGCAAATGACACAGATACTGAGGTGTGTCGTTAGGCAAACATTGACCTTTCGATGAAAATGTCAGGAGGAGGATCATCAAGCCATGATGATGTCGATGGCTAGATACCAGCAGCTGTTGATGTCCATGGTTTGGGATCAACAGCTGAAGGGCGGGTGGGTGCGTGTTTGTGCTTTTGTTTGTTTCACTGAAAGCTTTCAGGAGAACGTGATAACTGTAAGTTGTCTCTTTTTAACATATGAAAGTTTTGCTGCAGAGGTTCAATCCTTCACTGATTCTAAGGGTGCTTTTAATGCTGCATTCCATCCATGGATCTTATTCCCTAATGTTGTCTTTTAAAGTCTGTGCAATCTGAAACACTTCAGCAAGTTTTGGTAGTGTCTGAACTGCTGGTTCTGCTTCACTTTCTTCTTCGTCCTTTCTCTTTCTCTGTAGATGACTCAACAAGGTCTTCCATTTTCTCATCTTATAACACTTCTTTTTCCATAGTCTCTGATATGTTCTTCATTGAGCATGTTGGCAAATCCTTCTTACTGTGTGAATGATTTTCCTAACTTCTCCATCAATTCCTAGGAAGCCTTTAAAATCATTCATGACTACAGGCCTTTACAATTTCTAGTTTAATTTATCCACTGCAGCTTTGATTAATATTATTGTGTCAGTAATAGCGAATGATTTCCAGTACTGCATTATGTCTAAGTTGAAATCTGCGTGAGTGGCTGATCAAGTGTTATCAAATGCCAGGGGGAGTGTATATGTTCTTGACAAACTGAATGATGCCTTGGTCAAAGGGCTGAAGCAGTGAAGTTGTATTTGAAGTAAAATTTCAGCCTCAACGTTTTCATGTTTTTAACAATTCAAAATGACCAGGTGCAATACCCATTATTAATAGGACTTTAAATTACAACCTTTTCTCTTCCAAATATTTTTTCACTTCTGGGATGAGGCATTGGTAAAACCTCCTGTAAATGAGATGACTGTCACCCATGCTTTCTGACAATTTTTGAGAATGAGTGTATTCTTTGCCCTGCACACAACACATGTTACATGCCCTGAAGTATTGCCACATAGTACCAGAGTTCCTCTGCCCTTCCATGTTTTAAACCCTGGTACCTCCTTTGCACTTTTATGAATGTAACTTCTATTGGGCATGTTCCAGAAGAGCCCAGTTTCATTGCCACTGAAGAGATGCTTTGAATTGTATCCTTTCTTCTTAATCAGCTCAACACTATCAGAAATGTGACAGTAGCTTCTTCAGCAAATGAAGCCTCTCCAGTAATTTTTATATTTTTCAGTCTAGATCTGTTCCTGAATATGTGTAACCATCCTGTGTGCATGTGTTTTATCGGTCATGTCCATGACTTTTGTAGTTTGAGGTGCAACATCAAATCTAGCAAAGAAATTTTTTTACTTCTTCAGTTTCACAGATAGAAGATTGATTCTTACTGTAGATCTTAAAAACCTCAACATAGATTTTTTTTCTTTCCTCGCGAAGTCAGGAACGTTCACCTTTTCACTTGGTGTATTCAAATCTCCAGCATCACTACTCTTGTAATTTGGGGCCATTAGTAAGTAAAATAAGAGCTACTTGAACATAGACTCTGCAATACAGTGACAGTCAATCTGATAACCAAGGTGGCTACTGAGTGACTTACAGGAGGCATGCATCATACAAAGGGATGATTCACATCTTGAGCAAAATGAATTGGGACAGTATTCAAAATGGTGTGAAACTTAAAACTTATGAATTGTTTCTGGAGTTTTCTGGAATTTTCCATTAGGCTTCAGTTGACTGCAGGCATCTAAAACCACAAAAAGCAAATCTGTGGATAAGGGAGACTACTGTAATGCCATTCCACTGTCATGTGCCAGGTTTAAAGTAGAATGGATTAGGTTACTCTGTAGTCAAAACAACCAAGTCCCAGGCCAGACTGCTGTAAGACAAGAGCTCACCACACTGTCCCTTTTGTTTTGCCCATGCAATCAGAGGTAGCTTTTCCTTTTGTTATTTGACAGATAGTTTGAAGGATTTAGTGACTGCTTTGCAAAAAGTAACTAGTTTGGGTTATTTGTAATAAGCCAACTAGCATCAGTATTCCTTGACATTGGCATGAAGTATTATTCAGAACAGTAGTTATATTTTTATTGTGCCATTGTGATTTTCTATAGAGAAACACCAAAAATTAATTATTTCTATTTTTAAAATTTACTAGTCTTTAACCGTATCCAAGATTTTACTCCTGAGGCTTCCCTGGTGGCTCAGTGGTAAACAATCTGCCTGCCAGTGCAGGAGATGAGGGTTCGAGGATTCAAACCCTGGTCTGGGAAGATCCCCTGGAGAAGGAAATGGCAACCCACAGGAGTATTCTTGCCTTGAAAACTCCATGGACAGAGAAGCCTCAGAGGCTGTAGTCCATGGGGTTGCAGAGAGTCAGACACGACTTAAGCAACTGAACAACAACAAAATTTATTGGAGATCCATAAAACAGTACTTAAAAACACTTCCTTTAGTTCATAGTTTCTGTTCAAGTATTTTGACTATCCAAAAAGGTACTGCTGGGCTTCCCCTGGTGGTCCAGTGGGTAAGGACCCCGCCTTGCAGTGCAGGGGGCGCCGGTTCGATCCCTGGCCTGGGAAGATCCCATGTGCCACGGAGCAGCTGGACTGATGTGTCCAATCACCGAGCCAGAGCTCTGGAGCGCATGCGCCAGAGCCGGCGCTCTGTGACAACAGACGCCACCGCGATGGGAGGCCCGCAGGAGCCAAAGAACAAAGATGGATGAAAAATAGAGAAATGAAAGACCAATAGAAGTGGCCCGCCAGCTCCCCTCCCTCCCCAACCCGACCCCTGCCCAAAATAAATAAATAAATAAATCTTTAAAAAAAAAAAAAGGTACTGCTACCATTTGCAATCATTCCTCAAAAAATGTGAACTACCTAAGTATAACTCTAACAAAACACATGTGGCATCTGTTTGCTGGAAATTGCTAAAAAAGCACTGCTTACAGATGGCTTTTCACCTTTGTTCCCAAGTGTTCATGTACAGAATATGGACCTGATGTTCTCTCTCTTTCTATGCGTGATGTAGGGGCTTTAAGCTTTCCTAGGTGAGTTTGTATATTGAGTGTTACAAAGAGAAGTCATTCTGCTTTTCTTTGGCTCTAATTGCAGAAAGTGAAGTCACTGCTTTTGCTGTCTTGGATCAAGACCAGAAAGAAATTGTTGATACCAATGGAGCTGGAGATGCATTTGTTGGAGGTACAGATTCACTTCTATTATACTTACTTATAAGCTAAGCATTTCCTTTAACCCTGTCTCTGCCACATAACCAAGATTTATGAATTTAATAACTTTTAATTTCTTTTAAATAATTAACTCCTGATATTTTTTCCATATGCTACTATCATTGTGAGTGCTGTGAAGGCTTATATTACTACAGGAAAATATGTATTTTGGACTTAAAGATAATTTACTATTGTGCTATATCCTAGTCATTTTCACAAGATTAATTGTGTGTGTCAGAATATTGCATAAACAAGCTGCATCAAATACATAGTATATTCATAGCCCTTCAGGCTGACATGTTAACACACTGTTGTTCTTTAAAACAAGTTGTGAATATTTATAATATGCTAATAACTAAGGATGATGTCTTTGGATTATATCCTTTGGTTGTAACATCTGTTTCTAACAGAATAGTTTGATGTTTATTGTACCAGGAAGAGTTAAATTTTTATCTCATTCAGGCTCCATAAGAACTGGTACAGTTTATAAGAACTAAATCTTTTTTTGGAGTGAGTAGTCAAAAATAAGATCAAAACAATTGGATGAGTGTTGGCTTTTTGACTTAGGTTGACATAAAATCTGATTCAAAAGTTCTTTTCATATGTCTGAACTCCTTCTAGCTAAGTGTGGTTAAGCTAGGTTAAGATCTCTAGAAATCTTTAGATTCCTGAGTGATAGCCCAGAACAGTCCCTTCTGATCTTTATTTCTTAGAACATCAAGGAAACAGAACTGACCCTTTTCCTTTATTCTTGGAATATAACTTGAATTATAGGGGAAATTTATTTGAGATTATGTAATGGTCTTAACTTAGTATTGTTTAAAACTTATATTATTTTATGTTCTGTTTCACTAGCAAAATTTTTTCATGTTTCCTTCTTTGAAACTTTTCATTGCTAGTCTTAAATGAACTGTTAAAACCATTAGACTGGTAGCATGCCGCATGCCCTGCTTTTTGGAAAAAGGACATGTACCTGCAACAAGTAATGTTCTACTCTTCTGTCATTCATTCATCTTTTATTTCTTTGCTCTGAAAGGTTTCATCATTGATTAGAGTATTTTGTACCTGTTTTTCCTATTCCATACTACTTCAGAGTTTGTTCATATCAAATTGGGCAATCCCTCTGCCACATAACCAAGATTTATGAATTTAATAACTTTTAATTTCTTTTAAATAATTAACTCCTGATATTTTTTCCATATGCTACTATCATTGTGAGTGCTGTGAAGGCTTATATTACTACAGGAAAATATGTATTTTGGACTTAAAGATAATTTACTATTGTGCTATATCCTAGTCATTTTCACAAGATTAATTGTGTGTGTCAGAATATTGCATAAACAAGCTGCATCAAATACATAGTATATTCATAGCCCTTCAGGCTGACATGTTAACACACTGTTGTTCTTTAAAACAAGTTGTGAATATTTATAATATGCTAATAACTAAGGATGATGTCTTTGGATTATATCCTTTGGTTGTAACATCTGTTTCTAACAGAATAGTTTGATGTTTATTGTACCAGGAAGAGTTAAATTTTTATCTCATTCAGGCTCCATAAGAACTGGTACAGTTTATAAGAACTAAATCTTTTTTTGGAGTGAGTAGTCAAAAATAAGATCAAAACAATTGGATGAGTGTTGGCTTTTTGACTTAGGTTGACATAAAATCTGATTCAAAAGTTCTTTTCATATGTCTGAACTCCTTCTAGCTAAGTGTGGTTAAGCTAGGTTAAGATCTCTAGAAATCTTTAGATTCCTGAGTGATAGCCCAGAACAGTCCCTTCTGATCTTTATTTCTTAGAACATCAAGGAAACAGAACTGACCCTTTTCCTTTATTCTTGGAATATAACTTGAATTATAGGGAATTCATTTGAGATTATGTAATGGTCTTAACTTAGTATTGTTTAAAACTTATATTATTTTATGTTCTGTTTCACTAGCAAAATTTTTTCATGTTTCCTTCTTTGAAACTTTTCATTGCTAGTCTTAAATGAACTGTTAAAACCATTAGACTGGTAGCATGCCGCATGCCCTGCTTTTTGGAAAAAGGACATGTACCTGCAACAAGTAATGTTCTACTCTTCTGTCATTCATTCATCTTTTATTTCTTTGCTCTGAAAGGTTTCATCATTGATTAGAGTATTTTGTACCTGTTTTTCCTATTCCATACTACTTCAGAGGTATAAAAATCACATGTCCTAAAAACACTATCCAGAATTGGGCCAAATTCTGTAATACATTAAGGAGATATTTGATTTCCTGGTTAGAAATGGCTTAAAGCAGGAATCCTATTAGTACAGAAAGTTTTAAACTTACAGCTTTTGTGTATGTTTTTTTTTTTTTTTAATTTTGGCTTCTTTTATTGGTTTTTAATTTATTTATTTTCATCCATCTTTATTCTTTGGCTTCTGTGGGCCTCCCATGGCAGTGGCTTCTCTTGTTGCAGAGCACCAGCTCCGGGCGCATGCGCTCCAGAGCACTGGCTCGGTAATTGGACATACCGGTCCAGTTGCTCAATGGCACGTGGGATCTTCCCAGGCCAGGGATCAAACCGGCACCCCTTGCACTGCAAAGCAGACTCTTTACCCACTGGACCATCAGGGAAACCCTGTGTATATTATTTAAGCATGTAAAAAATACTCAAAGCAGTCAGAATTCTCTTTCTTTGCTGTTTAGTTAGGTGCATCTGAGGCCACCGTAAATACAGTGATGGTGATTCAATGATGTTGACCTAATGAGCCACTGCTTCTGGCCCTGAGGCCTGGGCTTCCTGGCCTTGCAACACCAGACTCCTGTATAGACCCCTAACTACCTGTAATGCTTCCAGTACAAGGTAGGGATATGGAGACTTTCTAGCTAAGTGTGGTTAAGCTAGGTTAAGATCTCTAGAAATCTTTAGATTCCTGAGTGATAGCCCAGAACAGTCCCTTCTGATCTTTATTTCTTAGAACATCAAGGAAACAGAACTGACCCTTTTCCTTTATTCTTGGAATATAACTTGAATTATAGGGAATTCATTTGAGATTATGTAATGGTCTTAACTTAGTATTGTTTAAAACTTATATTATTTTATGTTCTGTTTCACTAGCAAAATTTTTTCATGTTTCCTTCTTTGAAACTTTTCATTGCTAGTCTTAAATGAACTGTTAAAACCATTAGACTGGTAGCATGCCGCATGCCCTGCTTTTTGGAAAAAGGACATGTACCTGCAACAAGTAATGTTCTACTCTTCTGTCATTCATTCATCTTTTATTTCTTTGCTCTGAAAGGTTTCATCATTGATTAGAGTATTTTGTACCTGTTTTTCCTATTCCATACTACTTCAGAGGTATAAAAATCACATGTCCTAAAAACACTATCCAGAATTGGGCCAAATTCTGTAATACATTAAGGAGATATTTGATTTCCTGGTTAGAAATGGCTTAAAGCAGGAATCCTATTAGTACAGAAAGTTTTAAACTTACAGCTTTTGTGTATGTTTTTTTTTTTTTTAATTTTGGCTTCTTTTATTGGTTTTTAATTTATTTATTTTCATCCATCTTTATTCTTTGGCTTCTGTGGGCCTCCCATGGCAGTGGCTTCTCTTGTTGCAGAGCACCAGCTCCGGGCGCATGCGCTCCAGAGCACTGGCTCGGTAATTGGACATACCGGTCCAGTTGCTCAATGGCACGTGGGATCTTCCCAGGCCAGGGATCAAACCGGCACCCCTTGCACTGCAAAGCAGACTCTTTACCCACTGGACCATCAGGGAAACCCTGTGTATATTATTTAAGCATGTAAAAAATACTCAAAGCAGTCAGAATTCTCTTTCTTTGCTGTTTAGTTAGGTGCATCTGAGGCCACCGTAAATACAGTGATGGTGATTCAATGATGTTGACCTAATGAGCCACTGCTTCTGGCCCTGAGGCCTGGGCTTCCTGGCCTTGCAACACCAGACTCCTGTATAGACCCCTAACTACCTGTAATGCTTCCAGTACAAGGTAGGGATATGGAGACTTTCTGAGGAAGAGAAAGGTCATTCTTAGGACAGCTTATAAAGGAGGAACAGCTTACTACCAGTTTGTATTATGGCGAGAGCCATAAATGAACTATATCATCATAGCACTTGGGCTCTTTGTTACAGGATTTTCAACCTGTTTTCTTATCTCACTGTACTTATTCAACCTCATTATATACTTATGGTTGGGGTACAGTGAGATAAATAAAAAGGAAAGAATGTGGAACAGGGATCTGCAGACCTTTTTTCCTGAAGGGCCAGGCAGTGACTATGTGGGCTTTGCAAGCCATATACAGACTATGTTGCATATTCTTCTCATTTGTTTCCATGCTTTTTTTTTTTTTTTTTCATTTTTCACAGTAGTCTAAAAATGTAAAAACCTTTCTTTGCTCTCCAGATGTACAAAAGCAGACCACAGGCTGGATTTGACCCTCAGGCTATGGTTTGCCAACCCCTTTTGTAATATCGGCAGCTTCCTCACGTGATTCACCTTCATCATACCCTGGATTTCCCTACTGTTGAAATCAGTATAGAGAAAGTGGAAGGCAGGCTGAGACTAGGCAGAACTTTACTGGTAAAACCTCAATTAGGTAGCCATTTTTCTCACTTTAACCCTGCTCTCATCACTTCTCAGAATAATCAGATCCTGAAAGACTGAGTCATGCAATGAGATGAATAATGTTATTTTAACAAAGAATACTTATCCTGACTTGTTCAGCACATTCTAAGTCAAGATACATAGTAATAGCAGTAGGTAACATGTAGCACCTCCTTGCTAATCAGTATCTTAGGCACTTTACATATATTAGCTCATTTAATGTTCATAAAAGCTCCTTGAGATAAGTTATGTTTAACTCCACTTTACTGATGAGAAAACTGAGACACAGAGGGGTCTGTTAATTTGCCCAAAATCTCATAGCTAGAAAGTAGCAGAGACAGGCAGTCTGAACTGTACTACTTCTCTAAACTTTTAGGGAATTCTCATCATTAGGACTTAGACTCACAGACCAGCCTTACTAATAATAGCTGGTTTTGCCAAAGAGAATTTTCTTGTTGTCTACATAGATGACTTCATTTATTGAACAGGAGCTTTTGTTATCTGATAGGATTCTGAGAACACTAGGGTAAGATTGTTGCAGGAAAGAAAGAGAAAGGGAAAAGAATTGAAGGACTTTAATCCCTGGTGAGTTTGAACCAGAGCTTTTTTCTAAGCAGTGGAATTGATTGCACTACAGAGATACAGAAAGCCATATCATAAACTTGCTTGATCAGCATGGAATCTGAATATAGGAAGTTTGTATGAATCAACTGTTCAATGGCACCAGGCTGATATATCTGTCTTACAATAGAGATGGTCTTGTTAGTTGGAAAAAGTCAAATATCCATTGGTTAAAATCCCCTACCTGGGAATGCCTTTCTACTGGAATCTTGGGAAGCATACTCCTTTACCTTGAACATGAATGAAGAGGCAGTGGCAATGTTTGCATTTATTATGTAGTTACTGTTTCTTTGCTTTATTGCCTGATTAATGTATCTCCTTTCTGATTAACACATTATATCTTTAGATGGTAAATATATTCCTCTTACTATTTTCAAGTTTTGCTAGCTTAAAAGCATTTCTTTCTTTTGTGACTTTGCGTAACTATATTGCAGTCCCAAATGTAAGTTCTTAGATAAACCATGACTTCACCTACCATGTAATGATATTACATATCCCAATACCAGATGCCATGTGTTCTTATTAACCACATAAGAGGTACATGACTATATCATAGATTTTGATGTATAATTTTAAAATGAGTACCCCAAATGTACATAAATTAAATTCACACTTCCACTTCAAGGGTCTAGTGACTGTGACAATCCCTCTGACCTCTACAAGCATACCTCCATGTTCTGTTTATAGATCTTGAGCACTTTCTTATGTGTACTCTTTATTTGTCACTAGCCAGCCCTTATGGAACTACCCTTTTCACATTCTCCCTCAAAAGCCAAAGCGCTACGACAACACCCTTGGAAATGGAGACAATTCTATAATCTCTAAGTATGATCTCCTAATTTCCCAGGTCAGTAGAAAATTTCTTCCTGTTGTCCTGCTGTGCTTTGTCACAGCAGGTCTGCCTTTTCATTTGGAACCCTCTTTGTCACTGCCATAGTAACAAACGGAAACATTGAGAACATTTTGTGACAGGCACTGTCATTGTTCCCAGTGAAATCTCTTCCCCTGTGTCTTCCCAGTAAATGAAACTGAGAAGAAAAACCGTAACAAATAACATGAAAGGGGACCTCATCCATATGTTCCCAGTGGACTGTCTATACCAGCTTGTGTTAATCTCGTATGATTTAGTCGTATGTTTTATGGCAGCTGGAGGAATATGGACAAGACCTGCACATCATCTTTAGACTCAGAGCGAGTACACCTTTGACAGATTATACACAGGCACATATATATTAATACAACTCTCAGATGAAAGAATAGACACCTTACTCAAAGACCAGCATTCTTAGGATTAGAAAGCTTCATTAAATAATGGTTAAAAGCCGTGTGTAGCTTAGAACAGTTTATCTTGAATGGTAGTAGAGTATCTCTGCTGCCTTTAATACTTTTATTTTCAAATTTCTCATGACAGCTTTTGCAAGGAAAATCTGTTAACCTAAAGGATATTGCCTATAATATGCAAATTATTTTTAAAGCTACTCAGCAATCACAGTGTAAATGATTATCCTATTTCCCGTCTAATTAAAAGGAGCATTAATTTCACTTTCTAATTCATGTTCAGAAAACATTTTTTGTTTAAAAAACAATTTAAAGGGGTGGGATGGGGAGAGAGATGAGAGGGAGTTTCAGGAGCGGGGCACATATATACACCTATGGCAGATTCAGGTCGATGTGTGGCAGTAAGCAACAAAACTGTAAAAAATGAAATAAAATAAAAATCCTGAAAAAATAATTTAAGTTTCCAGAGCAGGGATACTACTTCCTTTTCAAGTAGTACCTGTTTATACTTCTGAGAACCATAGGGAGTCTCTAAATTATGTTTATATTTTCACTTCTCACCTTGCTTTTTGTTCCCAAATATTTATATTAATAGCTAGCTCTCCTGTTCTTCTAAACTGCTGCTTCACTGTGTTGTGCAAAGACATGGTACAGAATTCTTGTGATTTTTTCTTTCTGCACCACCCCCACTTTGCTGTCAATTCAGAGGACCAGAAAATAGCTTGGTGAGTGTTGAATATATCATTCCTCACATTTCTTCACTCAAAATCCAAAACCTTTATATGACCCACTGTATGCAGAAGATTTACTTGTGGATGGTAACCAAGATGATTGCTATGTATTCCTTCCGCATCACACAGCAACAATAATCCCTTTCCCATCTTTGGCATTTGATTACTTAAGCAATTCCCTTAAAACCATCGAATGAGGTATGGAATTGACATGGTCATTTGTTGCTGTTTTTTAATCACTCGGTTGTGTCCAACTCCTTGTAACCCATGAATGGCAGCATGCTAGACCTGGTCATTAATAACTTGAAATACACCACAGACATCAGCTCAGGTTCATGCAGGGGGAAAGAAAAGAGATTCATACCTTTCAGAGTCCTAGGATTCTTCATGACCTGCTACTCTTTGTGTTTCACATCTTGAGATTTCAATAAACTGGCGTTGGACCAGGACCAAATTTTATGAACCTTGCCTAAGATTATTTAAGCCATTGTTGGTCAAAAAAGGTAAAGATGATCCTCAAGCCTTGACAAAAAAGAAACTTCCATTCACATGGGATACAGGATGATTTTAGGATAAAGTTTGAAATTTGTCAATTAAGCAGGCTCCCTCAAAGATCTAGTATCCTAACTGGCAGTTCTAGATAGTGGTATTCAGTGGATTCTGTCTTCTGAGCACTAGTGTTAAAGCCGTCTAATTAAAAGGAGCATTAATTTCACTTTCTAATTCATGTTCAGAAAACATTTTTGTTTAAAACAATTTAAAGGGGTGGGATGGGAGAGATGAGAGGGAGTTTCAGGAGCGGGGCACATATATACACCTATGGCAGATTCAGGTCGATGTGTGGCAGTAAGCAACAAAACTGTAAAAAATGAAATAAAATAAAAATCCTGAAAAAATAATTTAAGTTTCCAGAGCAGGGATACTACTTCCTTTTCAAGTAGTACCTGTTTATACTTCTGAGAACCATAGGGAGTCTCTAAATTATGTTTATATTTTCACTTCTCACCTTGCTTTTTGTTCCCAAATATTTATATTAATAGCTAGCTCTCCTGTTCTTCTAAACTGCTGCTTCACTGTGTTGTGCAAAGACATGGTACAGAATTCTTGTGATTTTTTCTTTCTGCACCACCCCCACTTTGCTGTCAATTCAGAGGACCAGAAAATAGCTTGGTGAGTGTTGAATATATCATTCCTCACATTTCTTCACTCAAAATCCAAAACCTTTATATGACCCACTGTATGCAGAAGATTTACTTGTGGATGGTAACCAAGATGATTGCTATGTATTCCTTCCGCATCACACAGCAACAATAATCCCTTTCCCATCTTTGGCATTTGATTACTTAAGCAATTCCCTTAAAACCATCGAATGAGGTATGGAATTGACATGGTCATTTGTTGCTGTTTTTTAATCACTCGGTTGTGTCCAACTCCTTGTAACCCATGAATGGCAGCATGCTAGACCTGGTCATTAATAACTTGAAATACACCACAGACATCAGCTCAGGTTCATGCAGGGGGAAAGAAAAGAGATTCATACCTTTCAGAGTCCTAGGATTCTTCATGACCTGCTACTCTTTGTGTTTCACATCTTGAGATTTCAATAAACTGGCGTTGGACCAGGACCAAATTTTATGAACCTTGCCTAAGATTATTTAAGCCATTGTTGGTCAAAAAAGGTAAAGATGATCCTCAAGCCTTGACAAAAAAGAAACTTCCATTCACATGGGATACAGGATGATTTTAGGATAAAGTTTGAAATTTGTCAATTAAGAAGGCTCCCTCAAAGATCTAGTATCCTGGATGGCCTCCATCTAGAAGCAGTTTCTAATAGATAGTGGTATTCAGTGGATTCTGTCTTCTGGAGACTTGGAAAATTTAGACACAGTCTGAGTCATGTAGGCTATCAGACCCCAAAACTTAAATATATGAACCTTGTTATTATTCAGTCACTCAGCTGTGAATTTTGTGAGTCAAATAGAAATAATTTGAATCCAATAGCAGTCCAAGCTGCTGTTAAATGGATTTGGTGAATTTTACCTACCTTAGGGCTTCCCCGGTGGCTCAGCAATAAAGAATCTGCCTGTAATGCAGTAGACACAGGAGACTTGAGTTCGATCCCTGGATCAGGAGGATCCCCTGGAGGAGGGCATGACAGCCCACTCCAGTATTCTTGCCTGGAGAATCCAATGGACAGAGGAGCCTGGTGGGCCACAGTCTGTGGGGTCACCAAGAGTCAGACATGACTAGTGCAATTGAGCATGCACGTATCTTATCTGTCTGATTCGTACAGCCTGTATCAGTTTTGCTGCATAACACAACACCCTCAAAACCTAGTGACCTAAAACAATAACCATTTATTTATTTTCACAAATCTGTGAATTGATAGCTGGGCCCAGGCTCAACTGGATAGTTCCTCTAGTCTCAGAGGTTCAAGAGATTAAGTAATTTGCCCAAGGTCACAGTAAAAGCCAGGATTCAAACTTAAAAGTTTGACTCCAAAGTTCTTAACCTCTGGTCATTTTCTTATACTCCATTCCATTAGTATATCCTCTTGTCTTCCTCCCGAAGTGAGAAGAAATATCCGAAGTGCTTTTCTAAACATTAGTCCATATGCTGGAGCCAGTCTATAGGAATTTCATCAGTCAATAGCAAAATTTAAAAAAGGTAGGAGCAATATAGTAAGTTTTCATAAGTCTAAATGTATTCAATTTGAAATCTTGTCTCAGCAGTGTTTGAATTTGTTATGTCGTGCCTTTATTGGCTTTGTTACTCGTATAATCAAAATAGATAAAACCACATGTTAGTAGTATTGGCAAGCCTTGAAACTTATCAGAAGTCGTAGCCATGGTGCATAAGTTAGTGGAAACAATGTCTCAAGTTATATGAAAATTTGCATAAAGTACAGTAGCCTCTGTTGTTACATGGCTGTTTACTGTCAACAGAGATCTGAACAAAACAAAAAAATTATCAACATGATCACTAAATTCACAGCTCTTATCACGTCAGATATGAGTTTCCAAATGGGTATGAACAGAGGATCAAAATTTATTTTTCATTTAATTATCTAGTTTACACTGACATTTTATGAAGTTAAGATACATGTTTTATTTCTAGCCCATGGCAAATTAAAACCAGGCTCTGTCATCACGTGCTCCTAGAACTTTAGAACTACCCTGCTGTGAGGAATTGTCAGTTGATCAAATACAGGTTTTTGAATTGAATTAAATAGTAACAAAATTACTTATCTTGCATATGAATTAGACTGTAATCTTGCCATCATCTCCTTATAGCAATAGCTATGATTGTCCTGGTGTGTCTTGTTTTTAATTGTATTGTTTAATATGTTAGTGCTGAGTGGGAATATTTTTTAAAATCACGTTTTCTGATATTTAAACTGTTTTTAATAGTGAAACTATGTTCAAATGAGTTCTTACCTGAATCAGAACGAAATGAGACTAAAAATGTCTCCATTTGACCTTAACCATATTTTATTTGGCAGTTCATAAAAGAACTCCCTTGAATGAGATGATGTTAGGTGGGAAAACCTAACATGGTCAACTAAAAAGCCCCCATTTGA
Organism: Tragulus kanchil; assembly: GCA_022376925.1. NCBI lineage: Eukaryota > Metazoa > Chordata > Mammalia > Artiodactyla > Tragulidae > Tragulus > Tragulus kanchil. The sequence continues at coordinate 50,574,379 of JAIOJX010000005.1, forward strand.
TGGATGAGGAAAGTGAGACCAAAGAAAGGGAGTTAATTGCAAATATGCAATACTGGAAGCTAGACCTCCTGATTCATTCATTCATGATCCAGTAATTGCGTATGTTCATAAGCCAAATGAAAGTTGTCAGTTAAGTAGTCTATTATATAGACCTTTTGGAAATACGGAGGTCAAGAGTCAATATTCCAAATGGGTAGAAGCCTTTGATGTAGTATTTTTGTCATGTGGATATCCAAGATGTTTAACAATAAACAGAAGCATATGCTAAGCTTTTTCTTTTTGTGGGTTGTGGGGGAGGTTGGGTAGGCACGGGGGCCGGTAGGCTACTTCTCTTGGTCTTTTAATTTATCTATTTTCATCCATCTTTGTTCTTTTGGTCCGTGTGGGCCTCCCATCGCAGTGGCCTTTGTTGTCGCAGAGCACCAGCTCTGGGCGCATGCGCTCTAGAGCTCGGGTTCAGTAATTGGACACATCAGTCCAGCCACTCCATGGCACGTGGGATCTTCCCATGCCAGGGATTGAACCGGCGCCCCTTGCACTGCCAGGCGGTGTCCTTACCTGCTGGACCACCAGGGAAGCCCTATGCTAAACTTTTATTTTGGGAACCACATCAAGAGCTCACACATTGGGTTTAGAATTCAGATTTTCTTTTTCTTTTTTGGAAATTGTGTAAGTGCTTTTATTTCATCTCTACTGGAAAAAAATTAATAAATCAAAATTAAAGTAATTATCTTTAGATGAGACAACTATGGGAGATAGTTTTTTCTTTGGAGTTATTCTTTTCGTCTCATCTTGTACATTTTTGTTCGGTGAAGAGTAATGATCTTTACAGCAGTATTTTGAAAGGGGACCTTCTCTATACCAGTAAAACATACTACTTACTGGTACTCTTTAGGGGCTTCTTTTCTGAATTAAGGACACTGAAAGATTTTTTTGGTTGGGATTTTTTAATAATTCAAAGGTAATATTCCATGCCATGTTAATGGAATTTGGCAAGTTTCCATTTTCAGACACCAGAAAGAGGAAATAAGTTATCCTCATTGTTATAGCACTGACCGCTGCCTGTGTATTATACCACACTGCTCAGTTGCTCATTTTGTGTGGGAAGGCATATTGTGCTGAGCTATCATAAAGGAACCTTAGCTCTAAATTGACTTCCTGTCTATGTCAGTCACTATACCATCTGACACCACTTAGACTTTGGTTTTCATTATGCAAATACTTGCTAGGTCAGACCTTACCCTGACAGGCACAGTAGCTTTTTAAGTTATTTCAAAACTTAATGTTTGTTGATTTCCTTTTTCCAGAAAAATCTGTGTTTTCTAACATATGAGTCACAAGTTGTTGTTTAAGTTCATGACTAGTTGGTAGTCAACATGAAGTCAAAACAAAATTTTTACTAACTTAACTACATAGAAAATGAAAGGAAAAAAAGCTTACATCTCAGGCTTTTTCAGCAGGGGGAAACCATTACTTTGTCACATCTGGGTAGTCTAAGTCAGCCAAATTGAAGTGGGAATTTCCTGCCATATGTTAGTTCTTTGAGCAACCTGTGAACATGTAAAAGAGGGTATATGAGTTCTTATTTGGTAGAGCTGTAGCCACTGTGGAGGCTTGCTCCTAATAGGCAGCAGACATTTTTATGCACTGCCACTCGTCAGGAGGTTGTCTATAGCGAACAGTGTTTGCTCTTATTAAATACATTAATTTGGAAACCCTAATTTGGAAGGTACAACATCGAGTCTCACAGATATTATACCAGGACTGAACACCGTGACCTCCCAAATGTGGATGATAGTTTTGTTTCATTAATAAAAAAGAAGGTAAGTCTGAGCCACCACAGATATTCCAGGTGACTTGAATAAGTGTATAAAGTCAATGAAGACCAAAATAAGCCTCTTGATAAAAAGGAAAGTATAGAATCTGAAATGGCAGAAGAAACAAAATATTTACATCAGCTTCCTATTTCAGATGCACAAAAAAAAATTAAGAAACAAAAATATTTACGAAAATTCCAAGCTGCCCTGTAGTTTTCTTTTAGTTGTGATTTTTTAATAATTCAAAGGTAATATTCCATGCCATGTTAATGGAATTTGGCAAGTTTCCATTTTCAGACACCAGAAAGAGGAAATAAGTTATCCTCATTGTTATAGCACTGACCGCTGCCTGTGTATTATACCACACTGCTCAGTTGCTCATTTTGTGTGGAAGGCATATTGTGCTGAGCTATCATAAAGGAACCTTAGCTCTAAATTGACTTCCTGTCTATGTCAGTCACTATACCATCTGACACCACTTAGACTTTGGTTTTCATTATGCAAATACTTGCTAGGTCAGACCTTACCCTGACAGGCACAGTAGCTTTTTAAGTTATTTCAAAACTTAATGTTTGTTGATTTCCTTTTTCCAGAAAAATCTGTGTTTTCTAACATATGAGTCACAAGTTGTTGTTTAAGTTCATGACTAGTTGGTAGTCAACATGAAGTCAAAACAAAATTTTTACTAACTTAACTACATAGAAAATGAAAGGAAAAAAAGCTTACATCTCAGGCTTTTTCAGCAGGGGGAAACCATTACTTTGTCACATCTGGGTAGTCTAAGTCAGCCAAATTGAAGTGGGAATTTCCTGCCATATGTTAGTTCTTTGAGCAACCTGTGAACATGTAAAAGAGGGTATATGAGTTCTTATTTGGTAGAGCTGTAGCCACTGTGGAGGCTTGCTCCTAATAGGCAGCAGACATTTTTATGCACTGCCACTCGTCAGGAGGTTGTCTATAGCGAACAGTGTTTGCTCTTATTAAATACATTAATTTGGAAACCCTAATTTGGAAGGTACAACATCGAGTCTCACAGATATTATACCAGGACTGAACACCGTGACCTCCCAAATGTGGATGATAGTTTTGTTTCATTAATAAAAAAGAAGGTAAGTCTGAGCCACCACAGATATTCCAGGTGACTTGAATAAGTGTATAAAGTCAATGAAGACCAAAATAAGCCTCTTGATAAAAAGGAAAGTATAGAATCTGAAATGGCAGAAGAAACAAAATATTTACATCAGCTTCCTATTTCAGATGCACATAGAAAATAGGAAGCAAAAATTTCATGTAGAATGTTGTGCACAAAAAGTAGAAATGTTTCATTCAGTTGAAACAAGATACATTTTTAAGAGGGAAAAAAAGGCTTTCCACATGATCTCGCTGTTTTTGTCATCCTCTGTAAGGGAAAATATTGACATTTACTAGACTGTTTGCTCCGCTTTCTGATCTCCTGCAGTTTATTTTTATAACAACCTTATCGATGCGCCTCTTACCCAGCTCTCTAGGTTTAACTGAGTTGAGTCGATTTGTTACCACAGCTTCAAGTAGCTGTTACAGAACAAGCAAGACATCCTAATAAAGCTGTAAATGTGTTTACTCAAACAGAGTATTGATTTTACTTGGAGAGGGAGAAGCTGGTGCTTAGCACAATGTCAGGGTGGATGAATTTCAGTGCAGTTTTTCACTGTCATCTGTCATGGTTGTGAGACACTAAGTAAAGCCATCAGAGGATAATTAGAAGGACCAGAAATTTAGCCTTTAAAATCAGTTAACCACTTGGGAGTTTTGTAGCTTAATTAGCTTTTATTAAAAATTTCCTCTAGTAGTAATAATCGAACACTTTTAATGGTGCTTTCAGATAGGGCAAGATTTCAAGGTTGTGACTTGTTAAATATATGAATTTAATGGCTAAGGGTTTTTCAGACTTTTTCTTGTAATTAGGCTAACATTAGAACACAATGTAAATGATAGTGATTTGAACTCAGCAAAAGTACGTGGGTTTTCTAAAAAAATCAGTTTTAAAGAAATAGTAAAGCAATTATAAAATCTTTAAAACACGTCCTATTAAGGGAAAAAAAAAAATACCCTATTAGCATCTTTATTAAACCTAAATGGTTTTGTAACACAGCATGACCTAAACACATAAAACTGTCAATTCCACCCTTGTTTCTTAATACCTTACTTCATTAAAGAAGAGTCTATTCTAGCTTGCTATAAATTAGTTGTCATCTTAAAGATAAAAGTTGATTGCACAACTGTGAAAAAGACAAGGGTCAGATCGAGAAGTTGCTTACCTTCTATAGAAACCATATTAGCTATTGAATTTGATAAAAGGTATTCATATAAACACTTTACCTGCCTTCTTGTAAATGACTAGGAAAACATCAGCTGAAACCAATTATCTAGGATGATGAACACAAAACTGAAAATTTATCAAAATAAGTTTTACTATTTTATTTTTTTTAATTTTGGCCTCTTTTATTGGTTATTTATTTATTTATTTGCATCTATCTTTCTTCGTTGGCCTGTGTGGGCTCCCCATTGCAGTGGCCTGTCTCATTGCAGAGCACCAGTTCTGGGCGGGAACACGCCAGAGCGCTGGCTCCAAATTGGACACATCAGTCCAATTACACTCCAATTACTGTCCAATTAGGCACCGATCCAGCCGCTCCACAGCACATGGGATCTTCCCAGGCCAGGGATCGAACTGGTGCCCCTTGCGTTACAAGGTGGACTCTTTACCCAATGGACCACCAGGGAAGCCCTACCATTTTATTTTTAAAATTAATCTTTTTCCCATGTTGATAGTCATGCACTGCCTTAACATCATGTTTTCTTGCACTGCTGATATCAGAGGGATGACCAGTTCTAAACCCTAGGAGTAAAATGTTCTGTCCAAAAAAAAGAAAAAAACAGTGAAATAAGTTGGAGGGTTTTCTTTGCCTTTGAAATGCTGTATAGTTATAAGCCAAATCATACCCTAAGTGAAACCTTTAAGCCTTGAAGTAGCAGGTTGTAAAATTTTGTTACGTAAGTGGGTAGCACTAGAGCTCCTTCTTTTAATTTTTCAGAGGGGAGAGGAATAAACTGATTTTTCACAGTTGTATTTCGATCTTCCTTTTGTATTGAAGTATTCAAAGACGGGAGGAAAAGGGAAGGATATGGATTTACAGTTATATCATTCTGTTTTTTATATTTCAAAATCCCCACAATGCAGTAATTTATTTTGTTATGTTCAATTTTCTTAAGAATGATAGCTGTGTGAGGGAGCTTGTTGTCATGGAAGCAGGAGGTGGAGGTGCAGAATCTAGTTGGACAGCCATGCTTGGTTTCAAGGCACTATTTCATCAGACTCCTTTGGTCAAAGGAACAGAAACTCATTTTGTCTAGCTCAGAATAAGGATTTTTATTTTAAGGAAGTATATTAGCATTAAAAGAGACATAATAACATAAAGGCTAAGACAGTGGGTCTGGAAACATGGCTTTGAGTCCTGGTTCTGCCATTAACTAGTTCTGGGACTGTGGGCAAGTTACTTGGCGTCTCTGAACTTCAGTTTTCTCATCTGTGAAAAGAGGATAAAGTGCCTGTCTCGTTTTGGTTATTGTAAAAGTTGAATGAAACCCAGTGCACAAAGCACAGTGTTGTGACACCTAGTACGGATTCATTAAGTGTTACCTGTCATAAAATAAATCTCAGGCAAGAACGATAAGTGGACAAGTTTTTACTGAGAATGGAGCCAGGTGATGATTCTAGATCCCATCAATCTTAGAGACCTCGACAGCAAATATTCATGGAGCTTCATTCCAGTGCTTACCCTTTAATGTTACTCAACCGCACTGTATGTCTGCGTCTTCCTTCCTGGTTTTCTTTGCTTTCCATTTCATCTTCTAAAAGAGAACACTAGGTTAGCTCAATTCACTTTTTGTGCCATTCATAAATATGACACTGGAAGAACATCTTGGGTCAGATGCACTGACTTTGGTCCATGGGTTGATTTACATGCTCAAAATACATCAGCTGGCCTCCTCATCAGTACTGGAGGTGAGGCAGTTCTTCTTAAAAGGGTAATGGATGGGTGGGTTCTATATCCATGTATGTTTGCATGCCTGTCTTTGCCCCTTTCTCATACTTCGAGTTCTGAAAATGTTGCCTACAGCACGATCCATCTATCACACAATACATGGAACATCAAGCACCTTATCTCTTAAGCTAGAAACCTAGGGATCATACTTAATACCTTCCTTTCCCTCAGTTAAAACCTTCAGTGAGTTCTTTTGACTCAGTTTTAAAGATGTATTTCATACTAATTTATCTCACATCAATCTGGTTTTCTGCCGTATCAGTTCTACCACTTTAACTTGGGCCTGTTTTCTACTTACTACTGTAGGTTCCTAACCGAGCTCCATACCTTCAGTGTTTTTTACATTCTATTCCATTTTTCTACACAGCATCCAACATACTCGTTCAAAGAAGAATTTTATTCCAGGTGGGGCATGGCTTTGATAGACCCCTTTGGAAAAAATTTTTGTCTAGCTCAGAATAAGGATTTTATTTTAAGGAAGTATATTAGCATTAAAAGAGACATAATAACATAAAGGCTAAGACAGTGGGTCTGGAAACATGGCTTTGAGTCCTGGTTCTGCCATTAACTAGTTCTGGGACTGTGGGCAAGTTACTTGGCGTCTCTGAACTTCAGTTTTCTCATCTGTGAAAAGAGGATAAAGTGCCTGTCTCGTTTTGGTTATTGTAAAAGTTGAATGAAACCCAGTGCACAAAGCACAGTGTTGTGACACCTAGTACGGATTCATTAAGTGTTACCTGTCATAAAATAAATCTCAGGCAAGAACGATAAGTGGACAAGTTTTTACTGAGAATGGAGCCAGGTGATGATTCTAGATCCCATCAATCTTAGAGACCTCGACAGCAAATATTCATGGAGCTTCATTCCAGTGCTTACCCTTTAATGTTACTCAACCGCACTGTATGTCTGCGTCTTCCTTCCTGGTTTTTCTTTGCTTTCCATTTCATCTTCTAAAAGAGAACACTAGGTTAGCTCAATTCACTTTTTGTGCCATTCATAAATATGACACTGGAAGAACATCTTGGGTCAGATGCACTGACTTTGGTCCATGGGTTGATTTACATGCTCAAAATACATCAGCTGGCCTCCTCATCAGTACTGGAGGTGAGGCAGTTCTTCTTAAAAGGGTAATGGATGGGTGGGTTCTATATCCATGTATGTTTGCATGCCTGTCTTTGCCCCTTTCTCATACTTCGAGTTCTGAAAATGTTGCCTACAGCACGATCCATCTATCACACAATGCATGGAACATCAAGCACCTTATCTCTTAAGCTAGAAACCTAGGGATCATACTTAATACCTTCCTTTCCCTCAGTTAAAACCTTCAGTGAGTTCTTTTGACTCAGTTTTAAAGATGTATTTCATACTAATTTATCTCACATCAATCTGGTTTTCTGCCGTATCAGTTCTACCACTTTAACTTGGGCCTGTTTTCTACTTACTACTGTAGGTTCCTAACCGAGCTCCATACCTTCAGTGTTTTTTACATTCTATTCCATTTTTCTACACAGCATCCAACATACTCGTTCAAAGAAGAAATTGGATTATTCCACTCCACTGGTTGCAATCCTTCAATGACTTCCAGTTGCACTAGACCAAAGTCTGAATTTCTCTAGTGGCCTAAAAAGATCTGTATGATCTGCCATCTCTGCACCTGTATTTCGTGCCACTTTGACCGTTGCTTGCCTGCTGTGGCTCTGCTGGTCATCTTTCAGGCCTTGGACCCTTGGCACAATCCCCTTTGCCTGCAGTGCTCATCCCTACTCTGCATGGCGATGTCTTTTCCCATCCTCAGTCTCAGCTCACCAGTGTTCTCTAATTAGTCTGTCTAACATGGCTCCCTTCACTCTTCTGTACTGCTATCCATAGTCATTTTCCTTAATAGCATTTAACATTCTCTGGAATTATTCACTTATTTATTATCTTAATCTCTAACTTATTGTTTCTTTAAAAAATCTTCCCAATTAAAATATAAGCTTCAAGAGAGTGGGTCTCTACATGTCTTATTCATTTGGCAGAAAGTAGATAGTAAATATCCATTGTAATATATAAAGTCAGTTAATCACATGTGTAGTTATGGTCAAACTTAACTCCCACCTTAAATAAAAACCATTCTGGAGTATAATCTAAGAACTTGGTTATTGAGGATTTTGCCAGAAAAGGAGAGTCAGGAAATAGCAGGTTAGAACATACTTTAGTATCAGGTCGCTTTCACTTAAGCTTAAACAGTGCTACTTAAAGGACCATCCACAAAGGACTGGACAAAGAAGATATGGTACATATATACAATGGAATATTGCTCAGCCATTAGAAAAGAATGAAATAATGCCATTTGCAACAACATAGATAGGTCTAAAGATTGTCATACTGAGTGGAGTAAGTCAGAGAAGGAGAAATATCATATGGCATCACTTACATATGGAATCCTTTAAAAAATGCTACAAATGAACTTGCTTATAAGACAGAGACTCACAGACTTATAGAATGAATTTATGGATGCCAGGCAGAAGAGATAGTGAGGGAGTTTGGGATGGACATGTACATACTGCTATATTCAAAATGGATAACCAACAAGGACATGCTTTATAGTACAGAAGACTCTGGTCAATGTTATGTGGCAGCCTGGATGGGAGAGGAGTTTGGGGGAGAATGTATACATGTATAATATGGCTGGATCCTTTCACTATTCACCTGAAACTATTACAGCGTTGTTAATTGGCTATACCACAATACAAAAATCAATCTTTAAAAAGTAAATAAAAGTGAAAAAACAGAAAAAAAAGATTAAACTATGCTATTATATGCATGCATGCTCAGTTGCTCAGTCGTGTATGACTCTTTGTGACCCCATGAACTATAGCCTGCCAAGCTCTCCTGTCCGTGGAATTATCTAGGCAACAATAGTGGGTTACCATTTCCTCCTCCAGAGATCTTTCCAACCCAGGGATCAAATTCACGTCTCCTGCAGGCAGGTGGATTCTTTACCTCTCAGCCACCAGGGAAGCCCATACTATTATATATATTTAACTAATTCAGTGATAGAGAAACTGATCACAACTACCTTTTCTTTACTATTATTTAAAATGTAAGCTTCAAGAGAGTGGGTCTCTACATGTCTTATTCATTTGGCAGAAAGTAGATAGTAAATATCCATTGTAATATATAAAGTCAGTTAATCACATGTGTAGTTATGGTCAAACTTAACTCCCACCTTAAATAAAAACCATTCTGGAGTATAATCTAAGAACTTGGTTATTGAGGATTTTGCCAGAAAAGGAGAGTCAGGAAATAGCAGGTTAGAACATACTTTAGTATCAGGTCGCTTTCACTTAAGCTTAAACAGTGCTACTTAAAGGACCATCCACAAAGGACTGGACAAAGAAGATATGGTACATATATACAATGGAATATTGCTCAGCCATTAGAAAAGAATGAAATAATGCCATTTGCAACAACATAGATAGGTCTAAAGATTGTCATACTGAGTGGAGTAAGTCAGAGAAGGAGAAATATCATATGGCATCACTTACATATGGAATCCTTTAAAAAATGCTACAAATGAACTTGCTTATAAGACAGAGACTCACAGACTTATAGAATGAATTTATGGATGCCAGGCAGAAGAGATAGTGAGGGAGTTTGGGATGGACATGTACATACTGCTATATTCAAAATGGATAACCAACAAGGACATGCTTTATAGTACAGAAGACTCTGGTCAATGTTATGTGGCAGCCTGGATGGGAGAGGAGTTTGGGGGAGAATGTATACATGTATAATATGGCTGGATCCTTTCACTATTCACCTGAAACTATTACAGCGTTGTTAATTGGCTATACCACAATACAAAAATCAATCTTTAAAAAGTAAATAAAAGTGAAAAAACAGAAAAAAAAGATTAAACTATGCTATTATATGCATGCATGCTCAGTTGCTCAGTCGTGTATGACTCTTTGTGACCCCATGAACTATAGCCTGCCAAGCTCTCCTGTCCGTGGAATTATCTAGGCAACAATAGTGGGTTACCATTTCCTCCTCCAGAGATCTTTCCAACCCAGGGATCAAATTCACGTCTCCTGCAGGCAGGTGGATTCTTTACCTCTCAGCCACCAGGGAAGCCCATACTATTATATATATTTAACTAATTCAGTGATAGAGAAACTGATCACAACTACCTTTTCTTTACTATTATTTAAAATGTAAGTGGATATGGAGAGAACACATGTGTTAGGAAAGGAAGCAGCCTTTAATATCTATTGTCCTTAACACCTGTGGTATGAATGTGTGCTAAGTCGCTTCAGTCGTATGACCCCCACCAGGCACCTCTGTCCATAGGATTCTCTAGGCAAAAATACTAGAGTGGCTTGTCATGCCCTACTCCAGGGGTTCTTCCCAGCCCAAGGATTTAGCCCCCCATCTCTTAAATCCCCTGCACTGGCAGACAGGTTCTTTACCACTAGCACTAGAATAAAAAAACTAATTCTCAAGATTGTAATCCTGAAGATCAGTTCCTGCTGTTAATAGACAATAGTCACAGAATGTATTGAAGTTACCCAGTAGAGCTCTAAATTTGGTTTGCCAAAATGCCCAGTGGAATGTCCAGTACATCCAATGACAGAACCCTTTTCATGTCCTACCTAGGATGTTTACTGCTATTTCTCACTGAAAGTGTAAAATGTAGCATCTCCACAGGAAAAGCAATGAGACTCTGATGAAGAGCACCTGACCTGCATTGAACCTGGGCCATGCCCCTTGTTTCACTTTCTGCATAGTTACCTAAGCTTTTAGTCATAGAATTGTTCTTAACTTTTTAACTTTCATCGGCACCCACATCAAATCACTGTTTATTCTCCTTCCTACCCTTATTATCTGTCACAGTAGAGCGGTGGTTCTCAAACTTGAGCATGCATCAGAATTCACCACTGAAACTATTACAGCGTTGTTAATTGGCTATACCACAATACAAAAATCAATCTTTAAAAAGTAAATAAAAGTGAAAAAACAGAAAAAAAAGATTAAACTATGCTATTATATGCATGCATGCTCAGTTGCTCAGTCGTGTATGACTCTTTGTGACCCCATGAACTATAGCCTGCCAAGCTCTCCTGTCCGTGGAATTATCTAGGCAACAATAGTGGGTTACCATTTCCTCCTCCAGAGATCTTTCCAACCCAGGGATCAAATTCACGTCTCCTGCAGGCAGGTGGATTCTTTACCTCTCAGCCACCAGGGAAGCCCATACTATTATATATATTTAACTAATTCAGTGATAGAGAAACTGATCACAACTACCTTTTCTTTACTATTATTTAAAATGTAAGTGGATATGGAGAGAACACATGTGTTAGGAAAGGAAGCAGCCTTTAATATCTATTGTCCTTAACACCTGTGGTATGAATGTGTGCTAAGTCGCTTCAGTCGTATGACCCCCACCAGGCACCTCTGTCCATAGGATTCTCTAGGCAAAAATACTAGAGTGGCTTGTCATGCCCTACTCCAGGGGTTCTTCCCAGCCCAAGGATTTAGCCCCCCATCTCTTAAATCCCCTGCACTGGCAGACAGGTTCTTTACCACTAGCACTAGAATAAAAAAACTAATTCTCAAGATTGTAATCCTGAAGATCAGTTCCTGCTGTTAATAGACAATAGTCACAGAATGTATTGAAGTTACCCAGTAGAGCTCTAAATTTGGTTTGCCAAAATGCCCAGTGGAATGTCCAGTACATCCAATGACAGAACCCTTTTCATGTCCTACCTAGGATGTTTACTGCTATTTCTCACTGAAAGTGTAAAATGTAGCATCTCCACAGGAAAAGCAATGAGACTCTGATGAAGAGCACCTGACCTGCATTGAACCTGGGCCATGCCCCTTGTTTCACTTTCTGCATAGTTACCTAAGCTTTTAGTCATAGAATTGTTCTTAACTTTTTAACTTTCATCAGCACCCACATCAAATCACTGTTTATTCTCCTTCCTACCCTTATTATCTGTCACAGTAGAGCGGTGGTTCTCAAACTTGAGCATGCATCAGAATTCAGACTCACCTGGAGGACTTAATAGATAAATTGATAGGTCCTGTCCTCAGAGTTTGATATATCTAGGGTGGGGCTTAGATCATGTCAAAGCTACTGGTGCAGGGACCACACTTTGAGAAACCTTCCTAGAATACTGCAGTGAATGCTCATGTGATCTCTCTGCCAACAGTCTCCTTCTTAGTAACTTCATGCTACGCACTCTGCCAGGATTGTTTTTGAAGTTTTTATATAGCTTTCCTAAAATGATGAAATCCTCAAGGATTTAACATTGTGGTTTATCCATCTTTGAATCCTTTGATATCTAACACAGTACCTAGTAACGGTAGGTATTCAGTGGCTGTTAGTTGACTGAATAAACCAAAATACTTTTGATAGCATTCTAGGTTTTTATTTTCATTTGCTTCTTTTTAAAAAAAGAAAACTTTTATTTTACTTTTAACTTTTACAGAGTTTTGTTGTTTACAGATATGTATGTTCTCAGATTAGTCATATGTATGTCCCTCCCATCCCACCCCTCCAGACCATCACATAACACCCCTGAAGGATCTCCTTTTCTCACAAAGCAATGACTATAGCTATTTTCTTCACATCAGTTGCTTCTTATACAAGTTTGTATGTGTATATGAGTGTCAGAGTGATAGTGGCATGAGTCTAATAAATTGAGGATTCAGATTAGTCAGTGTTTTATTTTATTTTATTTTTTTTAAAGATTTATTTATTTATTTATTTTGGGCGGGGGTTGGGTTGGGGAGGGAGGGGAGCGGGCGGGCCACTTCTATTGGTCTTTCATTTCTCTATTTTCATCTGTCTTTGTTCTTTGGCTCCTGTGGGCCTCCCATAGCGGTGGCGTCTGTCGTTGCAGAGCGCGGGCTCTGGGCACATGCGCTCCAGAGCTCCGGCTCGGTGATTGGACACATCAGTCCAACCGCTCCACGGCAAGTGGGATCTTCCCAGGCCAGGGATCGAACCGGCGCCCCTTGCACTGCAAGGCGGTGTCCTTATCCACTGGACCACCAGGGGAAGCCCTAGTCAGTGTTTTAATTTACAGCTTATTCTCTCTCTTAAAGCAAATACAGATAATAAAAATAAAAATACAACCTTTAAGTAAAAAAGTTGATTGTCTCATGTAGCAACATATATTTGGTAACCATTGGTTTAGAAAGTATAGTAGACGAGTCTAAGAGAGCACATAAAATTATCATTAAAGTATAGATATCTAAGAAAAATGGAAAATAAGCAAATACTGAAAGATCAAATTGACCTAGAAATAGCAGCAAATTTTTTACAAGGAAAAGGACAAGGAGAATATAGAATTCAGCACTTCTAGTTACTGTAAAATATTATATCAGGTTTGCTTTAATTATATAGTAATGCCTCTGAGAACAAAAGTAATTTAACATTGGCCATCTTTGAACTTAGTACCTAGTAACGGTATTCAGTGGCTGTTAGTTGACTGAATAAACCAAAATACTTTTGATAGCATTCTAGGTTTTTATTTTCATTTGCTTCTTTTTAAAAAAAGAAAACTTTTATTTTACTTTTAACTTTTACAGAGTTTTGTTGTTTACAGATATGTATGTTCTCAGATTAGTCATATGTATGTCCCTCCCATCCCACCCCTCCAGACCATCACATAACACCCCTGAAGGATCTCCTTTTCTCACAAAGCAATGACTATAGCTATTTTCTTCACATCAGTTGCTTCTTATACAAGTTTGTATGTGTATATGAGTGTCAGAGTGATAGTGGCATGAGTCTAATAAATTGAGGATTCAGATTAGTCAGTGTTTTATTTTATTTTATTTTTTTTAAAGATTTATTTATTTATTTATTTTGGGCGGGGGTTGGGTTGGGGAGGGAGGGGAGCGGGCGGGCCACTTCTATTGGTCTTTCATTTCTCTATTTTCATCTGTCTTTGTTCTTTGGCTCCTGTGGGCCTCCCATAGCGGTGGCGTCTGTCGTTGCAGAGCGCGGGCTCTGGGCACATGCGCTCCAGAGCTCCGGCTCGGTGATTGGACACATCAGTCCAACCGCTCCACGGCAAGTGGGATCTTCCCAGGCCAGGGATCGAACCGGCGCCCCTTGCACTGCAAGGCGGTGTCCTTATCCACTGGACCACCAGGGGAAGCCCTAGTCAGTGTTTTAATTTACAGCTTATTCTCTCTCTTAAAGCAAATACAGATAATAAAAATAAAAATACAACCTTTAAGTAAAAAAGTTGATTGTCTCATGTAGCAACATATATTTGGTAACCATTGGTTTAGAAAGTATAGTAGACGAGTCTAAGAGAGCACATAAAATTATCATTAAAGTATAGATATCTAAGAAAAATGGAAAATAAGCAAATACTGAAAGATCAAATTGACCTAGAAATAGCAGCAAATTTTTTACAAGGAAAAGGACAAGGAGAATATAGAATTCAGCACTTCTAGTTACTGTAAAATATTATATCAGGTTTGCTTTAATTATATAGTAATGCCTCTGAGAACAAAAGTAATTACATGATAACTTATGTTACTACTCCCACATTATCTCTTAATAACTATGTAATTAACTTGTCACTACTATACAGTGTGTAGTTTGATATTACTCATGTATAAAGAACATTGATAACTTAAATGAATGAGTTGCAGTGGGATGAGGGATGAAGATAGTAGAGAAAGCATAGTATTATAACAATCTCGAGTGTAAATGATTCCTTAGATCACCAACCCAGTCCTCAAGGATCTGAAACCAGAACTGTGGAAAATACCGACAGTGTGTAAGGTGAATCATTTGACTTTGAAGACAACCAACATACAATAGATGTAAGTTAGCCATTAGCAAAGAAGGAGATGTGAGTATAGGATATAAGGTGTATGTTTTTATGGTTTGAGAGGTTTTTAGTTTTAAGAAAGTATTAAGAATTATTTTTTAATGGAAAAAGACATTATTTCACTCATATCATTAAGCCAACAGCTTGAGTTTGTATGTGCAGCCTATGTGGTGAGGATGTGCAGTACCAGGAACTCTTCTTTCATCCATTGCTGATAGGAATGCAAAATGGTAGCCACTTTGGAAAACACTTTGGCAGTTTCTTACAAAGCACACCCTTACCGTAAGATCGAGCAATTATGCTCCTTGGTTGCCCAAATGGGTGGATAGCTTATATCTGCATAGAAACCTGCATAGAAATGCTCATAGCACTTATTCATTATTGACAAAACTTATAAATGGTCAGGATGTCCTTCAGTACTTTAAAGCTTATTCTCTCTCTTAAAGCAAATACAGATAATAAAAATAAAAATACAACCTTTAAGTAAAAAAGTTGATTGTCTCATGTAGCAACATATATTTGGTAACCATTGGTTTAGAAAGTATAGTAGACGAGTCTAAGAGAGCACATAAAATTATCATTAAAGTATAGATATCTAAGAAAAATGGAAAATAAGCAAATACTGAAAGATCAAATTGACCTAGAAATAGCAGCAAATTTTTTACAAGGAAAAGGACAAGGAGAATATAGAATTCAGCACTTCTAGTTACTGTAAAATATTATATCAGGTTTGCTTTAATTATATAGTAATGCCTCTGAGAACAAAAGTAATTACATGATAACTTATGTTACTACTCCCACATTATCTCTTAATAACTATGTAATTAACTTGTCACTACTATACAGTGTGTAGTTTGATATTACTCATGTATAAAGAACATTGATAACTTAAATGAATGAGTTGCAGTGGGATGAGGGATGAAGATAGTAGAGAAAGCATAGTATTATAACAATCTCGAGTGTAAATGATTCCTTAGATCACCAACCCAGTCCTCAAGGATCTGAAACCAGAACTGTGGAAAATACCGACAGTGTGTAAGGTGAATCATTTGACTTTGAAGACAACCAACATACAATAGATGTAAGTTAGCCATTAGCAAAGAAGGAGATGTGAGTATAGGATATAAGGTGTATGTTTTTATGGTTTGAGAGGTTTTTAGTTTTAAGAAAGTATTAAGAATTATTTTTTAATGGAAAAAGACATTATTTCACTCATATCATTAAGCCAACAGCTTGAGTTTGTATGTGCAGCCTATGTGGTGAGGATGTGCAGTACCAGGAACTCTTCTTTCATCCATTGCTGATAGGAATGCAAAATGGTAGCCACTTTGGAAAACACTTTGGCAGTTTCTTACAAAGCACACCCTTACCGTAAGATCGAGCAATTATGCTCCTTGGTTGCCCAAATGGGTGGATAGCTTATATCTGCATAGAAACCTGCATAGAAATGCTCATAGCACTTATTCATTATTGACAAAACTTATAAATGGTCAGGATGTCCTTCAGTAGATGACTGGATAAACTAACTGTGGTATATCCATTCAGTGGAATATTACTCAGTCATAAAAAGAAACAAGCTATCAAGCCATGAAAAAGACATGGGAGAAACTCAGACATATCATGCTAAATGAAAGAAGTCAATTTGAAAGGGATACAAACTGTATGCATCCAACCACAGGACATTCTAAAAAGGTAAGACAATGCAGACAGTTAGGATATGAGTGACTTTCAAGGGCTGAAGGGATTGTGAGAGGTATGAATAGGTACAGAGTGCAGGAATTTTTTGAGCAGTGAAACTATTCTAAGTGATAATTGTAATGGTGTATAACAAATCATTAGAAATTTAATTTTTTATGTATTTTCAAATCCTACAGAATGAACAACCCAAAGTGAACCCTAATGTAAACCAAGGGAGTCATTATTGGGTCACTAATTGTAACAGCATATCCCACTAGTGCAAGGTGTTAATGAGGGGAAATGAGAGCTGTACTGAGGAGAGTACTTTCTGTACTTTTTGTTTCTTTTTTTCTGTAAATCTTAAACTATTTCCCAAAATAGTACATAAATTTAAAATTTTTTAAAAGTTTTAAAGTTAGGGCTTCCCTGGTGGTCCAGTGGGTAAGGACACTGCCTTGCAGTGCAAGGGGCGCCGGTTCGATCCCTGGCCTGGGAAGATCCCACGTACCGCGGAGCGGCTGGACCCATGTGTCCAATTACTGAGCCCGAGCTCTGGAGCGCATGTGCCCAGAGCTGGTGCTCTGCGACAACAGAGGCCACCGCAATGGGAGGTCCACACGGGCCAAAGAACAAAGATGGATGAAAAATAGATATATGAAAGACCAATAGAAGTGGCCCACCCGCCCCCACTCCCACCCCACCCCGCCTCACCCCACCCCAAAAATAAATAAATAAATCTTTAAAAAAAAAAGAGTTTTAAAGTTAAAAAATGAAAAAGGCCAAAATGGAAAAGCCTGTCTTCTACCAGCCTCATTTTACTAGTGTCTTCAGTTTGTGTGCCCCTTGAGTTTGCCAACTTCATCAATTAGTGTCCTAAGATGCCAAGACTATATCGTGTGGCCAGTGTTCTCACTATTTTTACCAAAAAAAGTTTGTTTTATTGATATCACATAATGGCCATTCTTCCCAAGTACAGTGGACCTTTCTGCTTAATTCTGGCAGGAATTCTCCCAGAATCCCTACTAGGGAAACACTGGTCCCTGAATTTTCATTTCAAAATATGCAGACTGATGTATTTGGCATATGCCATCTACAGATGAAGACTTCATGTGGGAAGAAAGACCACACTCAAAACTCTCTAGGATACAAACTGTATGCATCCAACCACAGGACATTCTAAAAGGTAAGACAATGCAGACAGTTAGGATATGAGTGACTTTCAAGGGCTGAAGGGATTGTGAGAGGTATGAATAGGTACAGAGTGCAGGAATTTTTTGAGCAGTGAAACTATTCTAAGTGATAATTGTAATGGTGTATAACAAATCATTAGAAATTTAATTTTTTATGTATTTTCAAATCCTACAGAATGAACAACCCAAAGTGAACCCTAATGTAAACCAAGGGAGTCATTATTGGGTCACTAATTGTAACAGCATATCCCACTAGTGCAAGGTGTTAATGAGGGGAAATGAGAGCTGTACTGAGGAGAGTACTTTCTGTACTTTTTGTTTCTTTTTTTCTGTAAATCTTAAACTATTTCCCAAAATAGTACATAAATTTAAAATTTTTTAAAAGTTTTAAAGTTAGGGCTTCCCTGGTGGTCCAGTGGGTAAGGACACTGCCTTGCAGTGCAAGGGGCGCCGGTTCGATCCCTGGCCTGGGAAGATCCCACGTACCGCGGAGCGGCTGGACCCATGTGTCCAATTACTGAGCCCGAGCTCTGGAGCGCATGTGCCCAGAGCTGGTGCTCTGCGACAACAGAGGCCACCGCAATGGGAGGTCCACACGGGCCAAAGAACAAAGATGGATGAAAAATAGATATATGAAAGACCAATAGAAGTGGCCCACCTGCCCCCCACTCCCCACCCCACCCCCGCCTCACCCCACCCCAAAAATAAATAAATAAATCTTTAAAAAAAAAAAAAAAGTTTTAAAGTTAAAAAATGAAAAAGGCCAAAATGGAAAAGCCTGTCTTCTACCAGCCTCATTTTACTAGTGTCTTCAGTTTGTGTGCCCCTTGAGTTTGCCAACTTCATCAATTAGTGTCCTAAGATGCCAAGACTATATCGTGTGGCCAGTGTTCTCACTATTTTTACCAAAAAAAGTTTGTTTTATTGATATCACATAATGGCCATTCTTCCCAAGTACAGTGGACCTTTCTGCTTAATTCTGGCAGGAATTCTCCCAGAATCCCTACTAGGGAAACACTGGTCCCTGAATTTTCATTTCAAAATATGCAGACTGATGTATTTGGCATATGCCATCTACAGATGAAGACTTCATGTGGGGAAGAAAGACCACACTAAGGTTGCCTCAAAACTCTCTAGGATGCCTTCTCAAACACTGCCTGTGTTTCTCTAAGCTTGAGCATAGAAAGTAGTGAAGATCTTTAGTTCTTGAGAAATCTAAGAATATTGACCAATTTCATTGTACTTAATACTGATACTTATACTGATTTACTTTGCAGAAAGCTCTCTTCCCAAGTGGCTGCAATTGCTAATAAACTCTAAAAGCATGAATGGAAAACTATCAGAATCACACATCACTTAGCTGAAATTCTTGAATGAGTTGTTCTTAACCGTTTTTCGGAATAGTTAAATGTTCCATGTTATTCTCTAAAATAATGTTTATTGGCTGTTTTCTGATTACAAAAATAAGATTGCTTATTATAGAGTGTTTAGGACATAAAAGTAAACAGGAAATAAAAATCACCTCTGAAATCTGGAAATGATTGTAATTCTTCTTTTTTTTTTTTTGAAGCTGTGCCAGGAGGCAGCTCTTCATATTTTATGGCTTTTCTCTTTATTTATTTATTTTTGGGTATTCTGGGTTTTTTCACTGCTGCTGCAGGGTCTTCTCTAGTTGCAGAGAGTAGGGGCTACTCTCTAGTTGAGGTGAGCAGACTTCTTGTTGCAGTGACCTCTGTTGTAGTGGAACTCGGGCTCTAGGGCACAGGGGCTTCAGTAGTTGCAGCACATGGGCTCGACAGTTGCGGCTCCAAGGCTCTAGAGCACAGGCTGCATAGTTGTGGCTCACGGGCCTTAGTTGCTCCACAGCATGTGGGATCTTCCTGGATCAGGGATCAAACCCATGTCTCGTGCATTGGCAGGTGAACTCTTCACTGAGCTACCAGGGAAGCCCTGAAAATGACCATAATTCTTCAGACAAACAAGAATTTTGCTTTTTTTGCTGTTTTGAATAAATATGCTTTATAAATAAATATGCTTCTAATTGCATTACAAAGATTTGACCAAAGAGTAAAAATGGAGGGAAACACATGTAAGAATTTCATAAAGTCAGGATGAACACAGGATTCCTTGGTTCTACCTTTACAACTCTTCTGTAAATTTAAAATTATTTCAAAATAAAATGTTTAAAAATGATTAGAACAGGATGGATTACTTAAAGGGTGGAGTGGAATAAAAATGTAACTCTTTGGGGAAAACAGGGATTGATTACTACCAATCATCATACTTAATTTCTAAATGGAGTAAAAAATTAAATGACCATAAGGGAGCTAAAGGCAAATATAAGCTGATAGTTATTCAAACTCATGATGTGGAAGTCCTGTCTATACCTAAACTCAGTGGGAAAAAAATATTAAAGAAAAAATAAATGTATCGATGTAGCAATAGAAATAAAAGGCAAGTGACAAAATGACAGGAAGTACTCTCAACATAAATAGTAGACAAACTGGTAGACCATCCCCTGGAAATCAAGAGAAGAGAAATACATAGTAGGAAAACATAAAAGCTGTCAGCAGACCGTTCATGTAAAGAATACAAATGACCAGTAGGCATATGAACAAAAAAGTTTTCAACCTCCCTAATAAACAAATAACTGTAACTTAGAACAAAATTCTGCCTTTCACTTTACCAATAATCACAGATTTTTTATAGCAAGAATGCTGTTGGGTATATACATTAATAACATAATTTTGAAAATGAGTTTGCCAATATGAATAAAAAGTCTGAAAACTGTTTACCTCTGGGACTTCCCTGGTGGTCCAGTGACTGAGATTCTGAGCTCCCAATGCAGAGAGTCTGGGTTCTATCACTGGTCAGGGAACTAGATCCCATATACACCAACTGAGACCTGGTGGAGCCAAATAAATAAATAATTTTTTTAAATTAATTACCACAGCTTCCCTGGTGGTCCAGTGGGTGGAGAGTCTGCCTTGTGGTGCAGGCGGCACCAGTTCGATCCCTGGCCCGGAGGATCCCGCATGCCATGAAGCAACTGGACCAGTGTGTTCAATTGCAAGCCAGCACTCTGGAGCACATGCACACAGAGCCAGTGCTCTGCACCGAGAGAGGCCACTGCAACGGGAGGCCCACACAGGCCGGGGAGTAGGGATGGATGAAAATAAATGACTAAAGGGCAGATAAAAGAGGCCAACATTTTTAAAAACAATTAATTACCCTTCAAGAAATTTATCCTAAGGAAATTAATTAATTTTTTTTTTTAGGGGGTGGGGTGGGGAGGGAGTGGGGCAGGCGGGCCACTTATATTGGTCTTTCATTTGTCTATTTTCATCCATCTTTTTGTTCTTTGGCCCATGTGGGCCTCCCATCGTGGTGGCCTCTGTTGTCACAGAGCACTGGCTCTGGGCGCACGCACTCCAGAGCTCTGGCTCGGTAGTTGGACACATCTGTCCAGCTGCTCCGCGGCACGTGGGATCTTCCCAGGCCAGGGATCGAACCGGCGCCCCTTGCACTGCAAGGCGGTGTCCTTACCCACTGGACCACCAGGGAAGCCCCTTTGAATGTGCCTAATGATAAGTGTTATTAAAATGTTATAAAGATATTTGCTACAGTGTTATTTATAGAAGTAAAAGAATTAGAAAAAAAAAAGAATTAGAAATATACCTGAACATCCCTAATAAGATTATATAAATTATTCTGTATCTACATTTAAAATGCATGGTCTCTAAGAATATTTATAGATACGGGAAAATGTTTCTAATATACTTTTTATTACAGAAATAATATCTGTAAGCAGTAGAAAATACAACAGCTCAAAAAAGGAAATATGTTTGTATCATATGAGCATATTATATATAATGAAAGGTAAGCATTGTTTCTGCCTGAGTCCTCTGATTCCACTCTGTAAGGCAGCTTTGCTAGCTAGTATTTATTTAATACATCCAGAAATACCCTGTGTCTGTGCAAGTTTGTATATGTATCCATAGCCTAGTTTTCATCAAATGAGAGTATACTGGGCTTACTGTTCTATACCCTTGATTTTTCATTTACTCATAACTTGGAAATTATTTCATAGCAGCTCATGAAGATGTAACTCATTCTAGTTAACTGCTCTCTGTTATTCCATTGCATGGATTTAACTGGTCACCTCTTCAAATTGTTGGATTTTTTTTTTTTTTTACATAAACCATATTTGATGATAGTCAGAAAAGGGAACTCATCCTTTTTACTGTGAATATTGAATGAACAGTAATGGAGTCTACTGGGTTTTTAGTTTCAGCCACTATAAAAACTATTAGTGAAGGAAATATATATGGAAAAGAAAAAAATGACTTGTAGACTTTATTTATTTCCTTGTAAAATATTCCTAACTCTTAAGTGTCTTCATTAAGACTTTCATACTTACTGACAGTGTTTCTCAGTCCACTATAGATGACACTAAGAGAATTCTATATGTTGTATTCCTTCTATGGTAACTACATGGAATGGACAACTTGAGTTAGGAAATCTCGTTGCCTTTTGCCTGCACTAGCCATCACACCTTTGTGTGCTTTCAGGGAAAAAAAACTAAGCACCTCCTCTCAGAACAGTTTAAATTACATCTCAGGACTCATCTTAGACACTGAATGTGTGTATGCTAAAACTAATCACTGTCTTTAATGGTAGTAAAAGTCAAAATGAAATTAGCCAGAAGATAATAAGCCGTACTGGTTGTTAATGGACAGAGGTTAATTCTGAGAGTTCTGGGTTTGTGATTGCTCCGAGATTCAGAGTCCGAGGAACCAAAGTCAGTGTCAGTGAGCAGCCTTCGTGTGCACTGTGCCTCAACAGCTGGAGACCTAAGGTACATAACATGACCAAAGGTTGGAGAGGCTTTTTCTCATGGGTAAACCTGCCTTATGGATAAGCCTGTCCATGAAAGGGTCAGAGAGGAGTTAGAGATCACAGAGAGAAGGAACCAAACATAAAGGGTAACAGCTGTCTCAGCATGTGAGTTCTTGATTTGGAAACCTGTACGGGTGTTTCTTGTTCTGCAGTGTATGCCTTTTGCTCCTATTCTCCCGGCTGTATTGACAGGTATATGTGCAGGGCCTTACCCTTCATTTTCAACATGATGTACTGACAAGGACTATAAGCTAATGGCCCTCCAAAAAGAGCTTCTAAGGTGCATTTTCATGCCAAGTCAGTTATTTAAAATTTTACTTCTTGACTTCTTGTTAGGAACAAAATCCTTACTAAAAGAGCACAAAATTCTTTTTTTAAATTTACCTGCAAGCCATATTTATCTGCTGTAGTCTCTGCCACCTGCACTCTTTATAACTGATAACATTCGATGAAGGAAATGTGCATAAAGCACCTTGTTTACTTACTGGAAGAGTTTTGTATATATTAATAGCATGTTGTTACTTGTATTTTTCTACCTAAAAATACTATATTGGAATACTAAAAATGACTTGTAGACTTTATTTATTTCCTTGTAAAATATTCCTAACTCTTAAGTGTCTTCATTAAGACTTTCATACTTACTGACAGTGTTTCTCAGTCCACTATAGATGACACTAAGAGAATTCTATATGTTGTATTCCTTCTATGGTAACTACATGGAATGGACAACTTGAGTTAGGAAATCTCGTTGCCTTTTGCCTGCACTAGCCATCACACCTTTGTGTGCTTTCAGGAAAAAACTAAGCACCTCCTCTCAGAACAGTTTAAATTACATCTCAGGACTCATCTTAGACACTGAATGTGTGTATGCTAAAACTAATCACTGTCTTTAATGGTAGTAAAAGTCAAAATGAAATTAGCCAGAAGATAATAAGCCGTACTGGTTGTTAATGGACAGAGGTTAATTCTGAGAGTTCTGGGTTTGTGATTGCTCCGAGATTCAGAGTCCGAGGAACCAAAGTCAGTGTCAGTGAGCAGCCTTCGTGTGCACTGTGCCTCAACAGCTGGAGACCTAAGGTACATAACATGACCAAAGGTTGGAGAGGCTTTTTCTCATGGGTAAACCTGCCTTATGGATAAGCCTGTCCATGAAAGGGTCAGAGAGGAGTTAGAGATCACAGAGAGAAGGAACCAAACATAAAGGGTAACAGCTGTCTCAGCATGTGAGTTCTTGATTTGGAAACCTGTACGGGTGTTTCTTGTTCTGCAGTGTATGCCTTTTGCTCCTATTCTCCCGGCTGTATTGACAGGTATATGTGCAGGGCCTTACCCTTCATTTTCAACATGATGTACTGACAAGGACTATAAGCTAATGGCCCTCCAAAAAGAGCTTCTAAGGTGCATTTTCATGCCAAGTCAGTTATTTAAAATTTTACTTCTTGACTTCTTGTTAGGAACAAAATCCTTACTAAAAGAGCACAAAATTCTTTTTTTAAATTTACCTGCAAGCCATATTTATCTGCTGTAGTCTCTGCCACCTGCACTCTTTATAACTGATAACATTCGATGAAGGAAATGTGCATAAAGCACCTTGTTTACTTACTGGAAGAGTTTTTGTATATATTAATAGCATGTTGTTACTTGTATTTTTTCTACCTAAAAAATACTATATTGGAATACTATCCTAAAAGTACAGAGAACTTCAGAAAAACTGGGGTTGAGGAAGCAAAAATTTTAATAAACAAAAGATCAGAAAAAACAATTCACAGAGATTTGGTTTTTTAAAAATATAACAAGATCTTCAGCCTCACCTATAGTGAGAGAAATGCAGGTTAAAGTTACATTGAGACATTGTTTCCCACCCATCAGATTGGCAAAAATTCAGAAGCTTGGCAGTGTACTCTGTTATTGAGGCTGTGGGGAAACAGTCACCTTAAATATTACTAGTGGAAATACAGAAGGTTCAGCCTCAAAGAGGCGGAATTCGGTAATAAATAACAAAACTGCTTACATATTTATCCTTCAACGCCCAAACTTCCACTTCTAGAAATTTACACATATAAGAACACAGATGCAAAATGTTATTCATTACAGAATTATTTGTAATTTTAAAACATTAAAAAACTGTTAAAGGGAGCCCAGACCCTCTCTCCTGCTTTCTCCTGGGCTCACTCATTCCCCCGGCGTCAGTTGATCCCGCTTCCGTGTCTCCGGTGGGGGAAAAAAAAAAAAAAACTGTTAGAAAAAAGAGGAAAGAAAGCTAGTGAACGCATACATAGGAGACAGAGTGAACTATGGTGGATCCATCCAATAAGCTGCTGTGAAACTGTAGAAAAGAATGGCGAAATCTCTATCTAATAGTATGCAGTGATGTCAGGAGATATGTTAAGTGAAAAAAGCAGTGTAAAACAGCATATATTCTATACCCTCCCCTTTTGTGTAAAAATAAAAGGAAATAAGAAAATGCATATATATATGCTTACTTTTAATACAAACCAAAATAACAAGGGAAACTGGGTTCCTCCAGTGGGGAGGGGCATGGAGCAAAAAAAGGAAGTGACACTTCTCTGAGCATAACTTTTTGTTTTGTTTTGTTTTTGTTTTGCTTTTTGAGCATACCTTTTTTAGAGTTTTTAATATTCCACATGTTTTTAAAGAAAAATCAGTGAATATGAAAGTGGGGGACAAAATTGAAGACAAACTGAAGTGCATGACCCCAACATTTTTTTCGGTCTTAGTAAGTAAACCATTCTGAAGTGGAGTAAAAAAAGAACCAATCTGAAGAGCATACTGAACACACTATTTGAGCACATTGGGGAACAGCAGACCAATTCTGAACTCTTTTCAGTAGATTTGGGTTTTTGTAACATTAGTAGTAAAGCAATGTTGATGTTATTTTAGAGATAATGTAAAACTAAACCAATAAATAAATGTGTTGATATTGTTGGAAGCTAGGGCTCTTACTATAGAAAAAAGTACAGAATAATAATAATGGACTGGAGAAAAGTAAGGAAAAATTCTATAGGGATGGATTGGAATCAGAAAAATATTGGTGTCAACTCAATTTCTAAAATGGGTCTGTGTATGGGCTTCCCCTGGTGGTCCAGTGGGTAAGGACACCGCCTTGCAGTGCAAGGGGTGCCGGTTCTATCCCTGGCCTGGGAAGATCCCACGTGCCGCGGAGCGGCTGGACCGATGTGTCCAATTACCGAGCCGGAGCTCTGGAGCGCATGCACCCAGAACCGGCGCTCAGCGACGACAGACGCCACCGCGATGGGAGGCCCACAGGAGCCAAGGAACAAAGACGGATGAAAACAGACAAATGAAAGACCAATATAAATGGCCCACCTGCTCCCCTCCCTCCCCAACCTGACCCCCGCCCCAAAATAAATAAATAAATAAATCTTTTAAAAAATAAATAAATAAATAAAATGGGTCTGCGTATAAATGTATATACAACATGCATATTTATATGTGTAAGTATGTGTGTGTATCTGTAGCTGTACATGTATGCATATGCATACTTCCTAGCTGTATTTGTTGACAGGATTTAGAAGCGAAGAATGTGCCTACTACCCACGCTTTGGTCTCTAATACCATTTCACCCTAACAATAAATAAGTATCCTTAGAAAAAAGACAGGTTCCAACGCTAAGATAGGGTAGGCTTAAGATGAGCCCAGACTATAATGCCAAAAAGTAAAGATGGACTCAAAAATTGTGTGAGGGCATGTCCAAGAACACCTGAGCCAGCTTGGAGGTGCTTCCACTGGTAAAAACTGGTATATTTTGAGCACCAAATTAAGGCTATATTGAATTATTAATCATTGGTTTTAAAAAAGAGAGTCTGTGCCTTCTTATTGATAAATAAATAGATGAAAAATAATAAACGAGGTAAGAGATAAGCTCTCACATATAGTAGAATGTCAAAACCTGATTGGCAAATGGGAAAGGTGTGTTGGAATTAGAATATCATCACAGTTAAAGTTGCTTGAGTTAGGAATTATGAGTGAATAACTAAAAATTCTATAGGGATGGATTGGAATCAGAAAAATATTGGTGTCAACTCAATTTCTAAAATGGGTCTGTGTATGGGCTTCCCCTGGTGGTCCAGTGGGTAAGGACACCGCCTTGCAGTGCAAGGGGTGCCGGTTCTATCCCTGGCCTGGGAAGATCCCACGTGCCGCGGAGCGGCTGGACCGATGTGTCCAATTACCGAGCCGGAGCTCTGGAGCGCATGCACCCAGAACCGGCGCTCAGCGACGACAGACGCCACCGCGATGGGAGGCCCACAGGAGCCAAGGAACAAAGACGGATGAAAACAGACAAATGAAAGACCAATATAAATGGCCCACCTGCTCCCCTCCCTCCCCAACCTGACCCCCGCCCCAAAATAAATAAATAAATAAATCTTTTAAAAAATAAATAAATAAATAAAATGGGTCTGCGTATAAATGTATATACAACATGCATATTTATATGTGTAAGTATGTGTGTGTATCTGTAGCTGTACATGTATGCATATGCATACTTCCTAGCTGTATTTGTTGACAGGATTTAGAAGCGAAGAATGTGCCTACTACCCACGCTTTGGTCTCTAATACCATTTCACCCTAACAATAAATAAGTATCCTTAGAAAAATGACAGGTTCCAAGGCTAAGATAGGGTAGGCTTAAGATGAGCCCAGACTATAATGCCAAAAAGTAAAGATGGACTCAAAAATTGTGTGAGGGCATGTCCAAGAACACCTGAGCCAGCTTGGAGGTGCTTCCACTGGTAAAAACTGGTATATTTTGAGCACCAAATTAAGGCTATATTGAATTATTAATCATTGGTTTTAAAAAAGAGAGTCTGTGCCTTCTTATTGATAAATAAATAGATGAAAAATAATAAACGAGGTAAGAGATAAGCTCTCACATATAGTAGAATGTCAAAACCTGATTGGCAAATGGGAAAGGTGTGTTGGAATTAGAATATCATCACAGTTAAAGTTGCTTGAGTTAGGAATTATGAGTGAATACTAAATCTGGGAAAAAGAATTGGGATTCTTGATAGGGAGCATACTATTTGCATGGTATTAAAGTGTCTACCAGTAGGCTCCTTGTTAGATGCAAGGAAAGATGTATCTATGCAGTGGGTAAACAGGACAACATCTTGATCAGGTGATCAAAATTATCACCAGTGAAGAGCAGCCAGACATAGTATGTGCCTAAATGTGATAACCCTGAGAAGGACGCAACATAATTTTTCTAGTATTCTGGGCCAGGAATGAATAATCTGAATTTAATCATGAGTAAATACCAGACAAACCAACATGAGAATCACTCTGTTAAATACAGAGTAGGGGAAGACTGTATTCTTCAAAAATGTCCTTGTCACAAAAGTCAAAGGAAATGTTCAAGATAAAGGACACTGGAACTATGAAAAATCCTAGAGTAAATTCTGTCCTAGACAGAAGAAAAATGCTATGCGGGCCATTAATGGGTCATTGACAAAACTGGAATATGGACAGTCAGTTAGAGAACAGTATTCCTACAGTGTTACTGAAGTTGATGACCGTGGTTATCTATGAGAATAGCCTTATTCTCAGGAAGGATACATTGATATATTTAAGGGTAAAGGGACATGATCAATGCCACTTCCTCTCAATTAGTTCAGTGGAGGAAATTGTATAAAAAGAACATGCACAAAAGGAGCAAAATGTTGACATTGAGTACATTTGGGTAAAGGATATATGGGCACAGCTTGCCTTGTTCACAGGTTTTCTGAATTTGAAATTATTTCCAAATGTAGTTTTTTAGAAATAAATTTTAGGCCAATTAATAATAAAATGTAAACTTAAAAACTGTATTAGAAAACATTATGCTAAGTGAAATAATTCAGACACAAAAGGCCAGGGGTGGGAGGGAATGGAGAGTTTAATGAGTACAGTTTCTGTTGGAGTAATAAATTCCGAAAATCGATAGAGGTGATGGTTAAACAACATTGAAAAATGGACTTACTTCCATGAACTGTACTCTTTAAAAATGGTTGAAATGGTAACTTTGAGGTTAGGTGTATTTTATGCAATAAAAGATATCTCGGGAATGTTTAATTCCTGTTATGAAGGGATTTCCTATGATTCTTCAAATATAAGCTCTCATTTATTTAAATTGTTTTATACAACTTTTGAAAACTCACATCAACTGCTTTATGAAGGATCAACTTATAACTGATTATATAACATCTGTAGTTCATCTCAGTTAGATTTTAAAAATAGGTTGTTAAAAAAACTGATACTCACCCAGGCAAAAGTCTTACCTTTTTTTCTCCATCCAGGTTTTCCGCTTGTCCCAACCCGGGACATAATGTCTCTGGGGTTAATTTTTCTAGTATTCTGGGCCAGGAATGAATAATCTGAATTTAATCATGAGTAAATACCAGACAAACCAACATGAGAATCACTCTGTTAAATACAGAGTAGGGGAAGACTGTATTCTTCAAAAATGTCCTTGTCACAAAAGTCAAAGGAAATGTTCAAGATAAAGGACACTGGAACTATGAAAAATCCTAGAGTAAATTCTGTCCTAGACAGAAGAAAAATGCTATGCGGGCCATTAATGGGTCATTGACAAAACTGGAATATGGACAGTCAGTTAGAGAACAGTATTCCTACAGTGTTACTGAAGTTGATGACCGTGGTTATCTATGAGAATAGCCTTATTCTCAGGAAGGATACATTGATATATTTAAGGGTAAAGGGACATGATCAATGCCACTTCCTCTCAATTAGTTCAGTGGAGGAAATTGTATAAAAAGAACATGCACAAAAGGAGCAAAATGTTGACATTGAGTACATTTGGGTAAAGGATATATGGGCACAGCTTGCCTTGTTCACAGGTTTTCTGAATTTGAAATTATTTCCAAATGTAGTTTTTTAGAAATAAATTTTAGGCCAATTAATAATAAAATGTAAACTTAAAAACTGTATTAGAAAACATTATGCTAAGTGAAATAATTCAGACACAAAAGGCCAGGGGTGGGAGGGAATGGAGAGTTTAATGAGTACAGTTTCTGTTGGAGTAATAAATTCCGAAAATCGATAGAGGTGATGGTTAAACAACATTGAAAAATGGACTTACTTCCATGAACTGTACTCTTTAAAAATGGTTGAAATGGTAACTTTGAGGTTAGGTGTATTTTATGCAATAAAAGATATCTCGGGAATGTTTAATTCCTGTTATGAAGGGATTTCCTATGATTCTTCAAATATAAGCTCTCATTTATTTAAATTGTTTTATACAACTTTTGAAAACTCACATCAACTGCTTTATGAAGGATCAACTTATAACTGATTATATAACATCTGTAGTTCATCTCAGTTAGATTTTAAAAATAGGTTGTTAAAAAAACTGATACTCACCCAGGCAAAAGTCTTACCTTTTTTTCTCCATCCAGGTTTTCCGCTTGTCACAGCAAATGTCTCTTCAGGGGACTTCACTTCAGTCATCGACTAGCTCTTCTGTTAGAAAGGGGATGCTGGGACTCAAGCTTCTCAGAAGTATTTCATAAACATAAGCTTTCTTTTTCTCACAAAGAACATACCAGGAGGAATGAGGAAAACAGATGTTCCTTATAAGTCTTCTAATGGACGTGTTTCCATTGTAAGCCGATCTGACTGAATTTGGCATCTGCTCCATTCACTGTGTGGGCTGAACAGTTCAGTCTCACAGTTTGGCTGAAAGTTAATATTGACCTTTGACTGTTACCTGAAAACTCAGTGATAAAATACCCTTACTAAACCTCTTGAGAGAGTGATTTCACATTCTAAGCAAATGTCTTCAAAATACATCACTCCGTTAACCAAATTAATTATTCTTTGGTTGGGCGTACTTATTTATTTTATTGGATACAGAGCCTTCCCCAAATCTGACAAGGGAGAAGCTTGTGTGGTCAGAATAGTAGAAGAGAAAGAACATAAATCTCTTATAATGCTCTCTACAGGTCACTATACCACAGCTTTTAAATTAACCTTAACCCCTCAGCTGCCCGGGGCCTATGAGAAGTCCTAGAAGACTGACTACAGAACAGTTTCTCATTATCATCTGTTCTGTGTATTTGCGTGCTGCTATAGCGGCCTGGGTGTTCCTTAGAGGGGAAGTAGCCCCAGATTTTTCTGTTCTTGACTATCTTATTTGCAACTACAGCAATTTTTATATAGTTTTTATTGCAGTATAATTGACATACGATAAACTGCACATGTTTATTCACAAATGTTGATATATGTATACACCTACGAAACTATCATTATGGACACATCTACTACATCCATACTATTTGGATTGTTTCCAATTTTGTGCTATATTCCAAACAAAGCTGGTCTGAACATTCATTTACAGATCTTAATGTGGAAAAATGCTTTTACTTACCTTGGGGCAAATATCTAGAAATAGAAAAACTGAGTCTTTTGGTAGGTGTATATTTAGCTTTTAAGATGCTGATAAATGATTTTCAAAAGGAGTTTTACAGTCTTACAGTCAGTTTTTGTGGCTTTACAGGTGTTCTGTGAAAAAGAATCCACCTGCCAATGCAGGAAACTCAGGTTAGATCCCTGGGTCAGAAAGATCCCCTGGAGAAAGAAATGGCAATCTACTTAAGTATTCTTGCCTGGAGAACCCCAGGGACAGGAGAGCCTGGTGGGCTACAGTTCATGGGATCTCAAAGAGTTGGACACAACTGAGCACACATGCACACAATCAGTATTTGAGAGTTTCAGTTGATCTGTACTCTTGCCAATGCATGGTTTGTTAGTCTTTTTTAATTTTAACCATTCTAGTGGGTGGGCAGTGGTATTTCATGGTGGCTTTTTTTAAATAACTTTTTAAAATTTTTTTATTTATTGTATTTTTTTTTTGCTATCCCAGGTTTTCACTACTGTCTAGTTGAGGTGAGCAGGCTTCTCATTGCAGTGACTTTTCTTGTTGTGGAACTCGGGCTCTAGGGCACAAGGGCTTCAGTAATTGCGGCACATGGGCTCAGTAGTTGCGGCTCCAAGGCTCTAGAGCACAGACTCAATAGTTGTGGCTCACAGACTTAGTTGCTCCGCAGCATGTGAGATCTTCCGGATCCGGGATTGAACTCGTATCTCCTGCATTGGCAGGCGAACTCTTCACCACTGAGCTACCAGGCAAGCCCTCATGGTGTCTTTAATTGGCATTCCTCTAATGAATAATAATGTTGAATGTCTCTTCATGTTCTTGATTGACATCTGTTTATCTTCTTGCTTTTTTATTTTTTAGCAACTACAGCAATTTTATATGCAGTATAATTGACATATGATAAACTGCACATGTTTATTCACAAATGTTGATATATGTATACACCTACGAAACTATCATTATGGACACATCTACTACATCCATACTATTTGGATTGTTTCCAATTTTGTGCTATATTCCAAACAAAGCTGGTCTGAACATTCATTTACAGATCTTAATGTGGAAAAATGCTTTTACTTACCTTGGGGCAAATATCTAGAAATAGAAAAACTGAGTCTTTTGGTAGGTGTATATTTAGCTTTTTAAGATGCTGATAAATGATTTTCAAAAGGAGTTTTACAGTCTTACAGTCAGTTTTTGTGGCTTTACAGGTGTTCTGTGAAAAAGAATCCACCTGCCAATGCAGGAAACTCAGGTTAGATCCCTGGGTCAGAAAGATCCCCTGGAGAAAGAAATGGCAATCTACTTAAGTATTCTTGCCTGGAGAACCCCAGGGACAGGAGAGCCTGGTGGGCTACAGTTCATGGGATCTCAAAGAGTTGGACACAACTGAGCACACATGCACACAATCAGTATTTGAGAGTTTCAGTTGATCTGTACTCTTGCCAATGCATGGTTTGTTAGTCTTTTTTAATTTTAACCATTCTAGTGGGTGGGCAGTGGTATTTCATGGTGGCTTTTTTTAAATAACTTTTTAAAATTTTTTTATTTATTGTATTTATTTTTGGCTATCCCAGGTTTTCACTACTGTCTAGTTGAGGTGAGCAGGCTTCTCATTGCAGTGACTTTTCTTGTTGTGGAACTCGGGCTCTAGGGCACAAGGGCTTCAGTAATTGCGGCACATGGGCTCAGTAGTTGCGGCTCCAAGGCTCTAGAGCACAGACTCAATAGTTGTGGCTCACAGACTTAGTTGCTCCGCAGCATGTGAGATCTTCCCGGATCCGGGATTGAACTCGTATCTCCTGCATTGGCAGGCGAACTCTTCACCACTGAGCTACCAGGCAAGCCCTCATGGTGTCTTTAATTGGCATTCCTCTAATGAATAATAATGTTGAATGTCTCTTCATGTTCTTGATTGACATCTGTTTATCTTCTTGCTAAAGTGTTTGTTTAAAAGTGTTTAATTTAGCAAAGTCAAACTTTTTCTTTCATAAAAGTTTACACTTATTATGTCTTAAGAAATCTTTGGAAAGTTCAAAATCACAAAGATTTTCTCATAAGTTTTCTTCTCAGAATTTTATAGTTTTAGTTCTTACATTTAGACCTATGTTCTATTTCAAGTTAAGTTTTGTGATTGATGTGAGGAAAGGTAGAAGTGTGTGTTGTTTTTGTTGATGTTGTTTGTCCATATATAGCCTATCCAGCTCTTCTAAGAACATTTGTTAAAACATATATGTGTGTGTGTTATATTAACATGGAAAAAAGAAAAATTATCCTGTCTCCATTGAATTACTTAATATCTTTGTAAAAATCAGTTGATCATATAGATACAAGTTTATTTCTAGATTGTCTATTCAGTTGCACTGATTTATTTGTCTGTTTTTATGCCAATGCCACAGTGTCTCAATTATTTTAGTTCTGTAATAAGTTTGTAAATTAAAGACTCCTGTTTTCAGAGTTATGTTTTGATTAGTCCAAGTTCTTTGCATTTCTACATAAATTTTAGAATCAACTTGTTAGTTTCTGTTAGAAAAGCCTGCTGGAATTTTGTTTGATACTGCATTGAATCAGTAGAGCTGATAACATATTGAGTCCTTTGATCTCTGAACACTTTATAGCTCTTCATCTTACTTGCTTTTTATTTCTCTCAGCATTGTTTTTTGTTTGTTTTGTTTCTCAGCATTGTTTTGTCATTTTCAGTGTTGAAGTCTTACACAGCTTTTGTCAGATTCAAGTATTTCACATTTGGTAGTATGGTGAAGAATATTTTTAATATCAATTTCTAAATGTTCATTGCTGACATATACAATTACTATATATTCATGCACATTACTAGTACAGAAATTCAATTGATCACATATACATTTTTGTATAGTGATCTTGTATCCTACAACTTCACTAAACTCAGTAGTTCAAGTAACTTTTTTCTAGATCCCATAGGATGTTTGACATAGACCAGGATTTCTCAGTCTTGGCATTATTGACATCATAGATTATTTAGCAGCATCCCTGGGCTGTACCCACTAGTTGACAGTAACACCCGCTGCCACAGGTATGACACTGCCAAATGTTCTCCAGGAGGCAAAATTGTCATTGTTGAGAGCCATAGATATAGATGGTCATGCCATCTGCAAATGAAGACAGTTTCACTTCATTTTCAATCTTGATGCCTTCTCTTTCTTTTGTTTGCCTTATTGCACTGGCTAGAGCCTCCAGTACACTGTTTAAGAACATACATTCTGGGCTTCCCTGGTGGTCCAGTGGGTAGAGTCCACCTTGCAGTGCAAGAGGCACCAGTTCAATCCCTGACCTGGGAGGATCCCATGTGCCACGGAGTGGCTGGAGCGGTGTGTCCAGTTGCAAGCCAGCGCTCTGGAGAATATGCGCCCAGAGCCAGTTCTCTGCAGAGAGGCCACTGTGATGGGAGGCCCACACAGGCCAAGGAACAAAGATGGATGAAAATAAATAAATAAATAAGAAAAAAAGAAGCCAAAAAATAAAACTGTAAAAATTAAACTGCCAAAAAAAAAAAAGAACAGCATTTGTTTTTTTTACTCAGAGAGTAAGTCAGAAAGTATTCTCTCCTTTTCAGTTTTCTGGAGTTTGTATAAATTGACATTATTTTCCTTGCTTAAATGTTTGTTAGAATTTACCAATGACACCATCTGAACCAGAATTTTCTTTATGGGCACTTTTTAATTATAAAATCAAATGTTTAATAGATACAAGGCTATTCAGGTTATCTATTTCTTCCTCAGTGAGCTTTGATAGATAGTGTCTCTCCAGAAGTTTATCTCGCTTGTCAAGTATATTGTCATAAAGTTGTTAATAATGTTACCTTATCCCTGTAGTGCATGCAGATGCTATAGTGATATCATGTCTTTTATTGTCAACATTGGCCATTTGTGTCTCCCCTCTTTTTTTCCTTATCAGTCTGTGTAGATATTTACTTTTATCCTACTCTGACTTCAGTTCCATCTTCTCAACTCAGTAACTGTCAGGCTCTACCTAAGTTGTCCCTCCATGAATTATGGCCTGGTAACCTTTTAGTTTACCTCATTTGTTTCCCTTCCTTCATGTATCTTTTGTGGCTAGTGTACAATATTTGAAAACCTGTTGCATATACTTTGTTTTTATTTTAAAGTTGTTTCTGAAGAAAGGCTAAATCTAATTCCTTTTATTTCATCTTGATTGGAAGCAAAAGGCCTCAACATTGTTTTATATCTTATATTTTTTTAATGTTAAACTGGTACATGGTGATTGACTATAGATATTATTTAGCTGTTACTTCTGGGAGTGAAAGAGATATACAGATTCCTTTATAACTTTTCCACTCTCAAGTTTGTTCTTGGAAAAAGATTAAGATGACAGAGTTCTTCCCAAATAGCAATTTTCTAGGAATAACAACAATACAGAAGGAATTTTGAGAGATAGGCAGAGGCAAAGCTCATAATTTCTCAGTTATAGAGACTCAAGGTAATACTATGAGGCCAGTAATTCTTACTTACAACCTTTTACTCTCAGAATTAAAGGAAAGCATGATTGTTTGTGCCTAGAAAGACTAGACTGGCTTGATGATGGATTGTCATGTCCCAGCTTGAGCTCTTTAAAAAAAGAATTCTTAGGGAAGAACTCTCTAACCCTGGAGGTTTGACACTTCACCATCAAGACTGAAGAAAGGCATAGGTACGTAGACCATATTTTGTACTGACCCAAATGACATTTCTGATGCTCTCACACAGTACTCATGTTTTTCCCTTTTGTCTGTGTTCCAGGTTTTCTGTCTCAGCTGGTCTCTGACAAGCCCCTGACTGAGTGCATCCGCGCTGGCCACTACGCAGCAAGCGTCATAATCAGGAGGACTGGCTGCACCTTTCCTGAGAAGCCAGACTTCCACTGATGGAAAAGCATGAAGCTGCAGCCCAGGAGTGCAGCACTGCCTTGGTGGTTTCCTGAGAATTCCCCTGTTTATAAGGAAGAAGATGAAATGCCACTTTTCCTACTATAATAACGGTCATTCTTAATTTAGGGGGTAGAGTAATGCATACTAGAATCTTTATTCTCTCAACAACCTAAAATAGGAGGTTTATTTCCATAGTTTGATAGTTGCCACGTAAATGTCAATTAAATAGGAATAAAGCATTTCAATTGAAATTTTTGTTTTATTTTCAGTTACTTTGTAAATTCATGTGTACTAAGCAAAGTGATCATTTTTTTACATTTCTGCTTTGAATGCAGATCTGATTTAATATAATAGATTTTTTAAAGGAATTAAAGATAACACATAAATCTTTAGCTTTTATACCAGCATATTTAATTCAGAAGTATGTGTGTGTACACACACATATGTTCACATATGTACTACATATATACTTGATAAATGGTTACATAAGGTACAGAGATATTTATCTTTCCAAATTATGCCAAATAATTTCTTCCGTGTGTACTCAAACATGTAATAAACTTTGGATAAATTGCAATTTTAGAGTTTCCAAAGGTAACAACAATACAGAAGGAATTTTGAGAGATAGGCAGAGGCAAAGCTCATAATTTCTCAGTTATAGAGGCTCAAGGTGATACTATGAGGCCAGTAATTACTACAACCTTTACTCTCAGAATTAAAGGAAAGCATGATTGTTTGTGCCTAGAAAGACTAGACTGGCTTGATGATGGATTGTCATGTCCCAGCTTGAGCTCTTTAAAAAAAGAATTCTTAGGGAAGAACTCTCTAACCCTGGAGGTTTGACACTTCACCATCAAGACTGAAGAAAGGCATAGGTACGTAGACCATATTTTGTACTGACCCAAATGACATTTCTGATGCTCTCACACAGTACTCATGTTTTTCCCTTTTGTCTGTGTTCCAGGTTTTCTGTCTCAGCTGGTCTCTGACAAGCCCCTGACTGAGTGCATCCGCGCTGGCCACTACGCAGCAAGCGTCATAATCAGGAGGACTGGCTGCACCTTTCCTGAGAAGCCAGACTTCCACTGATGGAAAAGCATGAAGCTGCAGCCCAGGAGTGCAGCACTGCCTTGGTGGTTTCCTGAGAATTCCCCTGTTTATAAGGAAGAAGATGAAATGCCACTTTTCCTACTATAATAACGGTCATTCTTAATTTAGGGGGTAGAGTAATGCATACTAGAATCTTTATTCTCTCAACAACCTAAAATAGGAGGTTTATTTCCATAGTTTGATAGTGCCACGTAAATGTCAATTAAATAGGAATAAAGCATTTCAATTGAAATTTTTGTTTTATTTTCAGTTACTTTGTAAATTCATGTGTACTAAGCAAAGTGATCATTTTTTTACATTTCTGCTTTGAATGCAGATCTGATTTAATATAATAGATTTTTTAAAGGAATTAAAGATAACACATAAATCTTTAGCTTTTATACCAGCATATTTAATTCAGAAGTATGTGTGTGTACACACACATATGTTCACATATGTACTACATATATACTTGATAAATGGTTACATAAGGTACAGAGATATTTATCTTTCCAAATTATGCCAAATAATTTCTTCCGTGTGTACTCAAACATGTAATAAACTTTGGATAATTAATTTGGCAAATTATGAGCTATATTACAATATTCAAGTCATAATCTTATATTTACTTATGGTACTCTGTAATTTGATACAAATAAAAACTTGTCATAAAGGGCTTATTTTCTGTCTTTGTCCTGTGCTCAGCAAAGTAAGGAAGAAAGGTCACTGTCCTGAAATGATGTCTGATCTATTGATGGCGATAGAAAGAGCAATATAACACATAGAAAAATAACTCAGTATTGGAGACGAGTAAACCACTGGGTTTTTTTGGGTTTTAGGGGTTTTTTTCTTTTTAATTTAATTTAATTGTTTATTTATTTTTGGCCACTCTGGGTTTTCACCACCGCCACAGGCTCCTCTCTAGCTGCAGGGAGTGGGAATCACTCTCCAGTCGAAGCAAGCAGGCCCTTTGCCACAGTGACCCCTCCTGTTGTGGACCTCGGGCTCCAGGGCATGTGGGCCTCCACAGTCACGGCTCTGAGGCTCTAGAGCACAGGCTCCACAGTTGTGGCCCGTGGGCTCAGTTGCTCCACAACATATAGGGTCCTCTCAGATTAGGGATCGAACCCGTGTCTCCTGCATTGGAGGGTGAATTCCTCACCGTTGAGCTACCAGGGAAGCCCAGCCACTGTTCTAATGAAAACAAAATGGTATGATGTAACCTCTGGGGAATTCCCTGGCAGTCCAGTGGTTAGGACTTTGTGCTTCTGCTCCAAGAAGCACAGATTCGATCCCTGGTCCAGGAATTAAGAGCCTGCTTGCTGTGTAGCATGGCACCCTCCCTGCCCAGAAAAGAAAATTCTAAAAAAAAAATAGAATCTCTGCAGCCAGACTTTACTTGCCTTGATAAGACCTATGCAAATTACTCAGCTTCTTTGAACTTCAATTTTGTTTCTATAAAATGGGATCATAACCCCTATGTATAGGGTCTTTGAGATGATTCAAGAGGAGGATAGTATAATGCTTGTTACAAGTGTAATAAGCACCTAATAAGAACCTACTGTTGTAACTATGATTGTTGTTGCTGAAGATCGTAGTTATAAAACTGAATTCATAGAAAAGTGTCCAGGTTTTTGTTTATGTTTAAGTAAACATTTAGGTCTCCTATTCTTATCTTTTTATCATTGTTGAGTTATAATTCATTTATCATAAAAATTTTTATTTTAAAGTATACAATTCAGCAGGTTTTAGCATATTCATAAAGTTTTACAGCTATCACTAGTATCTAACTCAAGAACCTTCTCATCACCCCAAAAGGAAAACTCTTCCTCCCAGTTCACTCCCAATCCTCTGGTAACCACTCATCTATTTCCTGTCTGTATAGGTTTGCCTATTCTTGACACTCATAAAAATGGAGTCATATAATGTCTTCTTTTGTGTCTGGCTTCTTTTACTTAGCATGTTTTCAGCATTTTCTGATATTTTCAGTACTTCTTTTTATTGCTAAATAGTATTTATTTGTGTGTGTATATATATATGCCATGTTTTGTTTATTCATTCGTGTTGATGGACATTTCAGTTGTTTACACGTTGGGGCTATTATGAATCATACTGCTATTAACATTCATGTGCAAGTTTTTTATATGGATATATGTTTTCTGTTCTTTGGAATATATACAAGGAATGGAATTGCTGGATCACACAGTAACCCTGTGATTAACTTTTCAAAATTGCCAAACCTTTCCAAGGGACTGCATCATCTTGCATTCTCACTAACAAGGTTTGAGGATCTCAGTTTTTTCACACCCTTGCCAACACTTGCTACTCTGTGATTGTAGCTGTCTTGGAGGGTATGAAATGATACCTCATTGTGGTTTTAATTTGCATTTCCCTATTTACTAATAATACTTTGTTTATTGACCATTTGTATTTTTTCTTTGAAGAAATGCCTATTCAAAGCCATTGCCCATTTTTTAATTGACTGATTTGTCCTTTTATTGTCGAGTTGTAAGCGTTCTCTGTATATTCTGGGTATAAGTCTTATCAGACATGTGATTTACAAATATGTGATTTACACAACCCTGTGGATTTTGTTTCCACTTTCTTGATGATATACTTTGAAGCAGAAATTTTTTTTTTTTGGCTGTGCTGCACAGCTTGTGATAGGACTTCCCAGGTGGCGCTAGTGATAAAGAAACTGCCTGCCAATGCAGGAGACATAACAGACGTGGGTTCAGTCCCTGGGTTGGGAAGATCCCCTAGAAGAGGAAATGGCAACCCATTCCACTATTCTTGCCTGGAAAATCCCATGGACAGAGGAGTCTATTGGGCTACAGTCCATGGAGTCACAAAAGAGTGGGACACAACTGAGTGAGCACGCTTGTGGCTTGTGGAATCTTAGTTCCCTGACCAGGGAT
Source organism: Tragulus kanchil (assembly GCA_022376925.1). Classification (NCBI taxonomy): domain Eukaryota; kingdom Metazoa; phylum Chordata; class Mammalia; order Artiodactyla; family Tragulidae; genus Tragulus; species Tragulus kanchil. The sequence goes on from JAIOJX010000005.1 coordinate 50,614,222, forward strand.
TGAACACATCCTCTTGGCAGTGAAAGCGTGAAGGCAATTCCCCAGATGTTTTTAATTTGTATGAAATCCAATTTCTCTCTTTCTCTCTCTTTTTTGGTCAATTGTGCTTTTGGCTTCGCATCTAAGAAACCTTTGCTTAATCTCAGGTCATAAAAATTGCATCTATATTCTCCTCTAAGAGTTATAATTTTTGCATATATTTGAGTTGGGAAGGCTAATTATCTTGCTTGTAGATATTGAGTTGTCCTTCTACCTTTTTTCTTTTTATAATTGCATTTATTTATTTTAGCAGATTTCATTGCTATGCAGGCTTTTCTCTAATTGTGGCAAGCTGGTGCCACTCTCTAGTTGCAGGAAACAGGCCTCACTGTGCTGGCTCTTGTTGCAGAGTGCAGGGGCTCTAGGTCATACAGACCTTGGTAATTGAGGCTCCTGGGCTCTAGAGCACAGCCTCAGTAGTTATGGCACCCATGCTTAGTTGCTGCACATCATGTGGGATCTTCCCGGACCAGGAATTGAACCTGTATCTCCTGCATTGGCAAGTGGATTCTTTACCACTGTGCCACAAGGGAAGCCTCCCTTCTACCTTTTTAAAAAGGCTATTTTCTCCACTATTGTATTGTCTTGGCTGGCACCCTAGTCAAAAATTGACCATTAGTGTAAGGTTTTATTTCCAGACTCTCAGTTCCATTGTTCTGTTTGTCTGTATGTTATTCTTATGCCAACTGAGACTATCTTGATTACTGGAGCTTTGAGTAAGTTTTGAAATCAAAGTCCTCCAACTTTATCTTTCAAGGATAATTGGTGTTTGAGTGTTAGAGTATCTATCTTTATCATATTAAAACTACTACAGAGGGCTTCCCTGGTGGTCCAGTGGGTAAGGACACTGCCTTGCAGTGGAAGGGGCGCCAGTTCAATTCCTGGCCTAGGAGGATCCCATGTGCTGTGGAGCAGCTGGACCAATGTGTCCAACTACCGAGCCAGAGCTCTGGAACGCACGCACCCAGAGCCAGTGCTCTGCAGTGACAGAGGCCACTACAGTGGGAGGCCCACATAGGCCAAAGAACAAAGATGGATGAAAACAGCTAAATGAAAGACCAATAGAAGTGGCAAAAAAAAAAAAAAAAACTACTACAGAATGTCTTCCTCTTAGATCAGTAGTTGGGACACTGGTAAACCTTTTGTGTTCTTTTTTTGATAAGAAAAACCCTTATTCCAAGGCTATTGATCAAATACCACCCACCAGCTAGACTATTTTTTTAATATATTTATTTATTTTGAGATCATGAGCTTCATAATGCAAGCTCAGTATTTGTGGTGCACAAGCTTAGTTCCCCCATGGCATGTGGGGATCTTCCCAGACCAGGGATCAAACCAGAGTCCTCTGCATTGCAAGGCAAACTCTTAACCACTGGACCATCAGGGAAGCCACCCAACTAGACTATTTTGATAGTCACTGTTTATAGGAGGTTCCAAAGTATCTTTTCTGGTAGTGATTAACATGCACATAGATCACATAACTTCCTTGTATTAACAAAGTAGTCACTGAGACATTTGTATTTTGTTCATGGGTTTATGGCGTACTTGGTAAGTTCTCTGGGTTTTTTGTGTTTCTTAAGGATAAGGGGAAAATAATGGCCGTCCTCACTGACCAGGTGTCAAGAAAACTGTCTCTTAACTGGTTGTTAAGCATTCTTTTCTCTGGCCTAATTTTATCCCGTGTTGGAGTGAGAAACAGTTAATGTAGTTCCACTTTATAGCACCTTGGTTTAACAGATAGTTGAGGGAAGATATACAGGGCCTGGGGGTGGGGGAAGGGATAATGAAGTTGTTAAGGAAATGTGTTCTGACCTCAGGTTGGCTTCAAATAGTTGAGTGACTTTCTTATTGCATATATTGGGTTGGCCAAAATGTTTATTTGGGATTTTCTTTTTTTTTTTTTTTTTTTAAGATTTATTTATTTATTTATTTTGGGGAGGCGGGGTGGGGAGGGAGGGGAGCAAGCGGGCCACTTCTATTGGTCGTTCATTTGTCCATTTTCATTCATCTTTGTTCCTTGGCCCATGTGGGCCTCCCATCGCAGTGGCCTCTGTTGTCGCAGAGCACCGGCTCTGGGCGCATGCACTCCAGAGCTCCGGCTAGGTAATTGGACACATCAGTCCAGCCGCTCCGCGGCACGTGGGATCTTCCCAGGCCAGGGATCGAACCGGCGCCCCTTGCACTGCAAGGCAGTGTCCTTACCCACTGGACCACCAGGGAAGCCCTATTTGGGATTTTCTGTACGATGTTATGGAAAACATCCCAAACAAACTTTTTGGCCAAACCAATAATCCAGAAAATACAGATGCTTTGGTTGTGACATTCCTAAAGGATATTATGCACAAGCTGTTTTATCAAGGCTACCTCCCTGAATGTGGGAAAAGATGGTCCTTACCAAAGAGTGAACCACAAAGACTGCAGCCATTCATTTGTGCATTACAGTTGGGTGAATCATGTGGGCACAGGAAACTGATGCCTCAGGAGGGAGCCTAGGTGATCTCAAGAATCAGATTATTGAGGCTAGCCTAGTATCAGCAAGTAATCAAGTTTGCCTGAAAACTGTTTCCATGAGGTGGAAAAGAAGGTGGTACCAAACATTTGGAAATAGGCTGGGTAGCCAAATACAGCAGAGAAGGAAAGAAAGAAAAGCAAGAGTGGCTATTGAGTTTTCTTCTAGTTTTTACTGAGGACAAAAGGAAAAGGGGACAGCAGAGGAGGCAATGGTTAGATAAGATCAGTGACTCAACATGAATTTGTGCAAATTCTGGGAGAGTGTGGAGGACAGAAGAGCCTGGCGTGCTGCAGTCCATGGAGTCACAGTCAGATGTGACTTAGCAACTGAACAACAACTAGTTTGTATGTCTATCTTCATGGTATTAAACCTTTAAGTATTGTTTTATTTCTCTGAATTGAGAAAAGCAATTTTCATTTTAGATCAGGATGAAAGAAATACATTCTTTATCTTAAGGTCCAAGCAACCTTTGCTAAAAGCTGTTATTTTTACTCAATTATGTAAAGCAACTATTACAATTCTATATCTTCACAAAAAAAAAAAAAAAGATGCGTATTATAGATTGGATTTTTGTAATTTGGGGAGTTTCTTTGTTTTATTTTGTTTGGGTTTTTAGGAGGATTTTTTGCTCGGTTGGTATAAATATTTGAGGGCTTGAGGACAGTGTTTTTTGTTTTTTTTCCCCACACCATGAAGCACGTGGAACTTCCATGACCAGGGATCACACCTGAGCCTCCTGCAATGGAAGAGTCTTAACCACTGGACTACCAGGGTAGTCCTAGATTGCTTTAGACATAGGCAAGCCTACATAAGAAGCATGTGTTTGGCTAGCAGTCTGAAAACACCACCAGTATTGGAATATAAAAACATGCATTTGCTCATTTTTGTTACGTAATTACCCTCAGAAAAAGTCTCCATTTAATAAAATTTCCACTGGATATGGAAGGTTTTAAATGTAGAGTTTCTTTAAGACTCAATAGTAGTTCTAGAAGTCCTTTGCTTTATGTCCCCTTGGTCAAATTCTTGAACTGCCCTTAGCCTTGGTTTTCTCACTCAGAATGAAAATAGTGAGTGTTAAGAGAATATGAGAATAAAACCATTTTATAAATAGTAAAGCATTTGAATATGTGGTTTGACATTTTACAAAAGCACCAATACAGAAAATGAAAAAGAGAAAATCTTTTCAAAAGACAATGCAATTACAACTTGATACCTTTATGGGGGAAAAAAATGAACCTTTGACCTCTTGCCTTATAGCATACATTAAAGATGAATCACAGCCATAACATAAAGGCTTAAACTATTACACTTTTAGAAAGAAACAATATTTTCACAGCTCGGGCTCAGGCAAAAGTTTCTTGGAGACAACTCTGAAAGCACTAAGCATGAAAGAAGAGATACTGATACATTCAAAAAATTTGATGCTTTTGTCCATTACGATACCATTAAGAATATGAAAAACAAGGCATAAGCTAGGCTGAAATACAACACATATATCTAACAAAGAACTTATATCCAAAATATATTAAAAATGAATTCAATAATGAAAAAACATATTACAAAAGAAAATAATGTGAATAGCCAATAAGCACATGATAGAGTGTTCAACATCATTAGTCATGAGAGAAATTAGCATTAAAACCTCCATAAGAGGACTACTGCATTAAAATAACCACAAACGACAGCACCCAAGGTTGGAGAGGATAAGCAGCATCGCCAGTGAGAGCGTAAAGTGGAACAGGCACTTCGGGAAAACACGTGGAAGCTTCTTATGAAGTTAAACATACGTGTTCTTTGATGCAGCCGTTCTACTCCTGGTATTTATGCAAGATAATTGAAAGCATATGTCTACATAAAAACTTATCTTAGAATATTTAGGCATTTTTTTCCTATTGTTGCCAAAAGCTGGAAACTGGGTAGTTGTCCCAATAGCAGGAGAAGAGATAAAAACTGTGGTATATTCCTACAATGGAATACCAAAAGAAGGAAATTACTGATAAAACAGTATGAATCAATCTCAAAAACACTTTACTGAGTGGAAGAAGCCAAATGCAAAAGAGTGCATACTATAAGATTCCCTGTATATGAAGCTCTAGAACAAATCAACCTACAGTGAGAAACAAGAGCTGCTTTGTAGGAGAGGAGAGAAGTGGAAACTGACTGGGGAGGGAAATGAGGGGACTTTCTAAGCTGACAGTGATGTCATAATAGAGGTTACTCAGGTATTATGCATTTGTGGAAACTCAGGGAATGTCCCACTTAAGTTGCATGGTTTTTAAATCTCTCACATATGCACAAACTAAGCTAATGCTGAACTCTAGTTAAACGATGTGCATATTGATAAATAACAAAGTTTATTAATGTCTGACTTACAGTGAAGTGCATCAGATAATAAGATGGATGGAAAGAGGGATGCTTGAATGAATAGATAAGTGTTAAGTCAAATGTTGCAAATACTAGTTGTGGAATATAGGAGGAAGTAGATGAATGTTTGCTGTATAATACGTCTCAATATTTCTGTATGGTTGAAATTTTCCTAATGTTCAAAAAAATATAAAGTACTTAAATAAGAAGATCAATTAAATGTTTAAAGTTGAAGTGTAGCTGATTTACAATATTGTATTCATTTCACATATATAGCAAAGCGAGTCAGTTATATATTTTTTCAGGTTATTTTCCATTATAGATTATTACAAGACATCAAATATAATTCCCGGTGCTATACAGTAAATCTTTGCTGTTCATCTGTTACATGCTGTTTTTATTTGTTAATCTCATATTCTTAAGTTTCTGTCCCCTACCTTTCACCTTTGGTAACCATAAATTAGCTTTCTATTACTGTGAGTCTGTATCTGTCTTATATATAGATTCATTTGTGTTGGTTTGAGGATTCCACATGTAAGTGGTATCCTATGATATTCATTTTTCTTTGTCATTTATTTCACTAAGTATAGCATTCCCTAGGTCTATCTGCATTGCTACAAATGGCAGTATTACATTCTTTTATACCTCAGTAATACTCCATTGTGTATGGAATATACAGATGACAGTCATCTGTTGATGGGCACTTGGACTGTTTCCATCTTGGCTATTGACAGCCTTTTAAATATGATGGATAGCAACATCTCATGAAGAAAACAAAAATAGCATATGTTACAAAACCACATGTTATTTACTTCAAAATGTAATTTTCACATGAATTCTCTGACACAGTTACCCAGTCCTTGGGCTGTGCGAGGTTCCTGGGGTTCTGCAACCTCCCAGCTCCTCTTCTGAGGAAGGAACGCCCTCTCCTCATTCCCTTTGGAATAGTCGTGAAGCGCCTTGGCGAACACCAACCAGACCTCTTCCCACCCAGACTCCTAAACCCACTGCAATCTGTTCTACCTTCTTTGAAGCACCCCTTCTCCTGATCATCAGAAAATTCCCACATGTCACACCTAACGGCCAGTTTTCAGTCCTCATTCTACCTCATCTTGTCTCAGAGGACCATGCTCTCTTGACTTCTTAGTCCCTTGACTTTCACACAACCACTTTTTCCTCTTTTTTAAAATTTTATTTTTGGCCTCTCTTATTGGTTTTTTATTTATTAATTTTCATCCATCTTTGTTCTTTGCCTGTGTGGGTTTCCCATCACAGTGGCCTCCCATTGCAGAGCACTGGCTCTAGGTCCTTGTGCTCCAGGGTGCTGGCTTGTAATTGGACACACCAGTCCAGCCACTCCAGGGCATGTCTTCCTGGGCCAGGGATCGAACAGGTGCCCCTTGCACTGCAAGGCAGACTCTTTACCCACTAGACCACCAGGGAAGCCCCACTTTTTCCCCTGTATCTTGACTCCTTTACCTCCTCTTCTTAGTGTGCTTTTGAAATGCCTCAGTCCTTTTCTTGAGTGTCAAGGTGCCTCCACCCCAAAAACATATAAGCTCCTCCTACTTGTCCAATTCGACAGCCACAATATCACCTATCATCTAATTACTCTCAAATCTCTGTTTCTCACAAGCCTTAAATGACACACTAGAAGAGATGGACATCATGGATATCTTTAAGACCTTCCATCCAAAAGCAGAATAATACACTTTCTTCTCAAGTGCCCATGGAACATTCTCCAGGATAGACCACATCTTGGGCCACAAATCAAGCCTCAGTAAATTTAAGAAAATTGAAATTATATCAACCATATTCTCAAACCACAATACAATGAGACTAGAGATCAACTGCAGGAAAAAAACTGCTAAAAACAAAAGCACGTGGAGATTAAACAACACATACCTAAAAAACAAACTGATTACTGAGCAAATCAAAGGAGAAATAAAATTCCTAGAAGAAAATGAAAATGAACACATGACAGTGCAGAACCTATTGGATACCGCAAAAGCAGTTCTAAGAGGGAAATTTATAGCAATACAATCCTGCCGCAAGAAACAAGAAAAATATCAAACAGACAACCTAACCCTATGCTTAAAACAACTGGAAAAATAAGAACAAAAACACCACAAAGTTACCAGAAGAAGAGAAATCATAAAGATCAGAGCAGAAATAAATGAAAAAGAAACAAAAGAAACAATAGTAAAGATAAATAAAACAAAAAGCTGGTTCTTCAAAAAGGTAAATAAAATCAACAAACCACTGGCCAGACTCATCAAGAAAAAAAGAGAAGAACCATATCAACAAAATCAAAAATGAAAAAGGAGAGATTACAACAGAGAATGCAGAAATCCAAAGGTTTATAAGAGACCCCCCCATCACAGTGCTTCAGAGCACTGGCTCTAGGTCCTTGTGCTCCAGGGTGCTGGCTTGTAATTGGACACACCAGTCCAGCCACTCCAGGGCATGTCTTCCTGGGCCAGGGATCGAACAGGTGCCTTGCACTGCAAGGCAGACTCTTTACCCACTAGACCACCAGGGAAGCCCCACTTTTTCCCCTGTATCTTGACTCCTTTACCTCCTCTTCTTAGTGTGCTTTTGAAATGCCTCAGTCCTTTTCTTGAGTGTCAAGGTGCCTCCACCCCAAAAACATATAAGCTCCTCCTACTTGTCCAATTCGACAGCCACAATATCACCTATCATCTAATTACTCTCAAATCTCTGTTTCTCACAAGCCTTAAATGACACACTAGAAGAGATGGACATCATGGATATCTTTAAGACCTTCCATCCAAAAGCAGAATAATACACTTTCTTCTCAAGTGCCCATGGAACATTCTCCAGGATAGACCACATCTTGGGCCACAAATCAAGCCTCAGTAAATTTAAGAAAATTGAAATTATATCAACCATATTCTCAAACCACAATACAATGAGACTAGAGATCAACTGCAGGAAAAAAACTGCTAAAAACAAAAGCACGTGGAGATTAAACAACACATACCTAAAAAACAAACTGATTACTGAGCAAATCAAAGGAGAAATAAAATTCCTAGAAGAAAATGAAAATGAACACATGACAGTGCAGAACCTATTGGATACCGCAAAAGCAGTTCTAAGAGGGAAATTTATAGCAATACAATCCTGCCGCAAGAAACAAGAAAAATATCAAACAGACAACCTAACCCTATGCTTAAAACAACTGGAAAAATAAGAACAAAAACACCACAAAGTTACCAGAAGAAGAGAAATCATAAAGATCAGAGCAGAAATAAATGAAAAAGAAACAAAAGAAACAATAGTAAAGATAAATAAAACAAAAAGCTGGTTCTTCAAAAAGGTAAATAAAATCAACAAACCACTGGCCAGACTCATCAAGAAAAAAAGAGAAGAACCATATCAACAAAATCAAAAATGAAAAAGGAGAGATTACAACAGAGAATGCAGAAATCCAAAGGTTTATAAGAGACTGTTATGAACAGCTCTATGGCAACAAACTTGGACAACCTGGAAAAAATGGAGTTTCTTGGAGAAGGTTAATCTTCCAAGACGGAACCAAGAAGAAATAGAAACTATGAACAACCAGTCACAAGCTCAGAAATCGAATTTGTGATAAAAAATCTACCCCAAAATAAAAGCCCAGGCTTCTCCCGGTGGTCCAGTGGGTAAGGACACCGCCTTGCAGTGCAAGGGGCGCCAGTTCGCTTGTATACTTGTAAATATATACAAGTTAACTCCTCTCAAATGGATTGATAAATACTGCAAGTCAAAAAGAAGATATCCGCAAATCAATCAACGTGATACACCATATCAACAAGTTGAAAGACAAAAATCACCTGATCATTTCAATAGATGCAGAAAAAGCATCTATCCATTTATGATAAAAACTCTTCAGAAAATGGGCATAGAAGAAATCTATCTCAACATAATAAAAGCCATCTATGAGAAGCCTACAGCGAACATTATTGTTAATGGTGAAAAACTGAAAGCATTCCCTCTAAGATCAGGAACAAGACAGGGGTGTCCACTTTCACCACTCTTATTCAACATAGTCCTGGAAGTTCTAGCAACAGCAATAAGAAAAGAAAAAGACATAAAAGGAATCCAGATTGGAATAGAAGAAGTAAAGCTCTCCCTTTGTGCAGATGACATGATATTATACATAGAAAACCCAAAAGAAACTATTAGAAAACTACTAGAGTTAATCAACGAATTCAGCAAAGTCGCAGGTTACAAAATCAATACATAGAAATCGCTTGCATTCCTATACACAAACAATAAAAAATCAGTAAACAAAGATGCAGTCCCCTTCACCATTGCAACAAGAATAAAATATCTAGGAATGAACCTACCCAAAAAAACAAAAGAACTGTACACAGAAAATTACAAGACACTCATGAGAGAAATTAAAGAAGACTTAAACAGATGGAGAGATATCCCATGTTCCTGGGTCGGAAGAATCAATACTGGGAAAATGACCATACTACCAAATATCATCTACAGATTCAATGTGATCCCTATCAAACTACCAATGACATTCTTCACAGAACTAGACCAAAGAATAACACAGTTCATATGGAAACACAAAAGACCTCGAATAGCCAAAGCAATCCTTAGGAAGAGAAACAGAGCTGGAGGAATCAGCCTCCCCAACTTCAGACTCTACGACAAAGCAACAGTCATCAAGACAGTATGGTACTGGCACAAAAACAGAAATATCAACCAATGGAACAAAATAGAGAACTCAGAGTTAAACCCATGCACCTATGGGTACCTTATTTTTGACAAAGGAGACGGAAATCTAAAATGGGACAAAGATAGCCTCTTCACCAAATGGTGCTGGGAAAATTGGACAGCTACATGCAAAAAAATGAAGTTGGACATTCCCTGACACCATACACAAAGATCAACTCAAAATGGATTAAAGGCCTAAATATAAGACCAGAAACCATAACACTCTTAGAGGTGAATATAGGCAAAACACTCAAATCAAAGCAAGATCTTCTCTGACCCACCTACTAGAATAGCAGAACTGAAAAGAAAAATGAACACGTGGGACATAATGAAATGTAAAAGCTTCTGTGCAACAAAAGAAACTACAAATAAGGTGAACAGACAGCCCACAGAGTGGGAGAAAATCATAGCAAACGAAACAACAGTCAAAGAATTAATCTCCAAAATCTACAAGCAACTCAGACAACTCAATACCAGAAAGATGAACATCCCATTCAAAAAATGGGGAAAAGATCTAAGGAAACATCTCTCCAAAGAGGACATACAGATGGCTCAAAAACACATGAAACAATGCTCAACTTCACTTATAATTAGAGAAATACAAATCAAAACTACCATGAGATATCACCTCACACCCGTCAGAATGGCCATCATCAACAAATCGACAAACAATAAATGCTGGAGAGGGTGCAGAGCAAAGGGAACACTCTTGCATTGATGCTGGGAATGTAAATTGACACAACCACTCTGGAAGACAGTATGGAGATCCCTTAAAAAACTAAAAATAGAAGCACCATACAACTCAGCAATCCCACTATTAGACCTATACTCTGATGAAATAAAAGAAGACTTAAACAGATGGAGAGATATCCCATGTTCCTGGGTCGGAAGAATCAATACTGGGAAAATGACCATACTACCAAATATCATCTACAGATTCAATGTGATCCCTATCAAACTACCAATGACATTCTTCACAGAACTAGACCAAAGAATAACACAGTTCATATGGAAACACAAAAGACCTCGAATAGCCAAAGCAATCCTTAGGAAGAGAAACAGAGCTGGAGGAATCAGCCTCCCCAACTTCAGACTCTACGACAAAGCAACAGTCATCAAGACAGTATGGTACTGGCACAAAAACAGAAATATCAACCAATGGAACAAAATAGAGAACTCAGAGTTAAACCCATGCACCTATGGGTACCTTATTTTTGACAAAGGAGACGGAAATCTAAAATGGGACAAAGATAGCCTCTTCACCAAATGGTGCTGGGAAAATTGGACAGCTACATGCAAAAAAATGAAGTTGGACATTCCCTGACACCATACACAAAGATCAACTCAAAATGGATTAAAGGCCTAAATATAAGACCAGAAACCATAACACTCTTAGAGGTGAATATAGGCAAAACACTCAAATCAAAGCAAGATCTTCTCTGACCCACCTACTAGAATAGCAGAACTGAAAAGAAAAATGAACACGTGGGACATAATGAAATGTAAAAGCTTCTGTGCAACAAAAGAAACTACAAATAAGGTGAACAGACAGCCCACAGAGTGGGAGAAAATCATAGCAAACGAAACAACAGTCAAAGAATTAATCTCCAAAATCTACAAGCAACTCAGACAACTCAATACCAGAAAGATGAACATCCCATTCAAAAAATGGGGAAAAGATCTAAGGAAACATCTCTCCAAAGAGGACATACAGATGGCTCAAAAACACATGAAACAATGCTCAACTTCGCTTATAATTAGAGAAATACAAATCAAAACTACCATGAGATATCACCTCACACCCGTCAGAATGGCCATCATCAACAAATCGACAAACAATAAATGCTGGAGAGGGTGCAGAGCAAAGGGAACACTCTTGCATTGATGCTGGGAATGTAAATTGACACAACCACTCTGGAAGACAGTATGGAGATCCCTTAAAAAACTAAAAATAGAAGCACCATACAACTCAGCAATCCCACTATTAGACCTATACTCTGATGAAATCAAAACTGAAAGAGGCACCTGTACCCCAGTATTCACTGCAGCTCTCTGTACAATAGCTGGAACATGGCAACAACCTAGATGTCCATCAATGAATGAATGGATCAAAAAGCTCTGGTACAGGGGCTTTCCTGGTGGTCCAGTGGGTAAGGACACCACCTTGCAGTGCAAGGGGCGCCGGTTTGATCCCTGGCCTGGGAAGATCCCACGTGCCGCGGAGCAGCTGGACCGATGTGTCCAATTACCGAGCCGGAGCTCTGAAGCGCATGCACCCAGAGCCAGTGCTCTGTGACAACAGAGGCCACTGCGATGGGAGGCCCACACGGGCCAAAGAACAAAGATGGATGAAAATAGATAAATGAAAGACCAATAGAAGTGGCCCACCCGCTCCCCTCCCTCCCCAACCCGCCCCTGCCCCCCCAAAAAGCTCTGGTACATATATACAATGGAATACCACTCAGCTGTAAAAAGAAACACAGAAGAATCAGTCCTAATGAGGTGGATGGATTGAGAACCTATCATAAAAAGTGAAATAAGTCAAAAAAGAGAAAGACAAGTACAATATACTAACACATATATATGGGATCTAGTAAGATAGTAATGATAACATATGCAATGAAGCGATGGAAAAACAGACATGGAGAATAGACATATGGGCATTGTGGAGAGTGAACAGTGGGTGGAAGGCGTAAAGGAAGTAGCATGAAAACCTATACTATCATATGTGAAAAAAATGGCTATTGTCATTGCGCTGTGGGAAAAGAGGATCCTGCAGGGCACTGTGCGATGGCCTGGAGGGGTGGAATGGGGAGGATATACATATGAATAATCTGGGATCATATATATCTGTAAACAACAAAACTCTGTAATCCAGAAAGATGGGGAAAAGATCTAAAAAATTGGCATACAGATGGCTCAAAACACATGAAACAATGCTCAACTTCACTTATAATTAGAGAAATTCAAATCAAAACTACCATGAGAAATCACCTCACACCGTCAGAATGGCCATCATCAACAAATCGACAAACAATAAATGCTGGAGAGGGTGCAGAGCAAAGGGAACACTCTTGCATTGATGCTGGGAATGTAAATTGACACAACCACTCTGGAAGACAGTATGGAGATCCCTTAAAAAACTAAAAATAGAAGCACCATACAACTCAGCAATCCCACTATTAGACCTATACTCTGATGAAATCAAAACTGAAAGAGGCACCTGTACCCCAGTATTCACTGCAGCTCTCTGTACAATAGCTGGAACATGGCAACAACCTAGATGTCCATCAATGAATGAATGGATAAAAAAGCTCTGGTACAGGGGCTTTCCTGGTGGTCCAGTGGGTAAGGACACCACCTTGCAGTGCAAGGGGCGCCGGTTTGATCCCTGGCCTGGGAAGATCCCACGTGCCGCGGAGCAGCTGGACCGATGTGTCCAATTACCGAGCCGGAGCTCTGAAGCGCATGCACCCAGAGCCAGTGCTCTGTGACAACAGAGGCCACTGCGATGGGAGGCCCACATGGGCCAAAGAACAAAGATGGATGAAAATAGATAAATGAAAGACCAATAGAAGTGGCCCACCCGCTCCCCTCCCTCCCCAACCCGCCCCTGCCCCCCCAAAAAGCTCTGGTACATATATACAATGGAATACCACTCAGCTGTAAAAAGAAACACAGAAGAATCAGTCCTAATGAGGTGGATGGATTGAGAACCTATCATAAAAAGTGAAATAAGTCAAAAAAGAGAAAGACAAGTACAATATACTAACACATATATATGGGATCTAGTAAGATAGTAATGATAACATATGCAATGAAGCGATGGAAAAACAGACATGGAGAATAGACATATGGGCATTGTGGAGAGTGAACAGTGGGTGGAAGGCGTAAAGGAAGTAGCATGAAAACCTATACTATCATATGTGAAAAAAATGGCTATTGTCATTGCGCTGTGGGAAAAGAGGATCCTGCAGGGGCACTGTGCGATGGCCTGGAGGGGTGGAATGGGGAGGATATACATATGAATAATCTGGGATCATATATATCTGTAAACAACAAAACTCTGTAAAAGTAAAATGTAAAATAAAAATAAAAATCTCTGTTTCTAACCCTCATCTCCTTCCAAGCTTTAGGCTCAAAACCTATAGGTCCGCCCCTTGGGATATTCTGAAGACAAGTTGATTGTCAAAACAGACCTGATCTTCTTTTTTTTTTTTTAAGATTTATTTATTTATTTATTTTGTAGGGAGTGGGGTAGGGAGGGAGGGGAGCAGGCGGGCCACTTCTATTGGTCTTTCATTTTGTCCATTTTCATCCATCTTTGTTCTTTGGCCCGTGTGGGCCTCCCATCGCAGTGGCCTCTGTTGTCGCAGAGCACTGGCTCTGGGCGCATGTGCTTCAGAGCTCCGGCTTGGTAATTGGACACATCAGTCCAACAACTCCGCGGCATGTGGGATCTTCCCAGACCAGGGATCGAACTGGTACCCCTTGCACTGCAAGGCAGTGTCCTTACCCACTGGACCACCAGGGAAGCCCCTGATCTTCTTTTGAACTGCCCAGCCCTGTCTGTTCTTCGAACATTTTCTGTCTCCATCAATAGAAGTAATTCTTCCCAACTTTTTCCTTCTTCGCCCACTTATTTAATTGCTCACAAAGTTCTATCAGTTCTAGCTCTCCTAAATGTCTTCCTCACCTCCTCATCCTCTCACATGTACTATAGATCTTTATCTAACCTATTTGCCCACCTCTGGTTCTTCCCCTTCATTAGTCATTAGTCAGTCCTCCCTCACTATAGAAAAAGTGGTCACATTCCCTGGTCTGGCTGTTGATTATCCACCCCTTTACCATTCTAACAACCTTCTTCTACCATTCCTTATAACCCTTTACCTGAGCCCAAATATACCTTATAACTACACTCTTGCCTCTGTGTCAATTGCTGTTTTCCCATTATAACTACTCATGTTTAAGGATCCAGTTCAGAAGTCACAAGTGTAAATGAGAGCCTCAAATGTTGGAGAGGATGTGACGCAACATTGCCAGTGAGAGTGCAGAATGGAACAGCCACTCTGGGAAGAGGCATGGAGGTTTCTTATAAAGTTAAACACTCCTGCTCTTCGGTCCAGCCATTCCACTCCTGGAATAAGTGTGTCCTTTAAAAACTTACATCTAAACCTCCCAGGCAGTTAGTTCCTTTTTTTGTCAAAGTACATTCTGTATTTCCTTATTGTAGTGTATACAATCATAATGTATCATATAATCCTTATTGGTGTATATATCTTCTTCTAAGGCAGCACTGTCCACTGCCACGTGGAACATGCTGAATAAATATTTGCTTAAGGAAGGTCTTTCTCATTTCTCCAGGTCTCTCCAGTGAGTTAGAGCTTAGAGATGACAGGGTCACCAAGGATTTCAGCAGCCAGAACAACTATTAAAATAATTATTGCCATCTGGTTATATTTCTGCTCACATTTTTCCATACTTGAACTCTCCCCGCCTTTCTGTTTAGCTCCATTCTTGGAAGTCTGTCCCCTAAATGGGCAAGAGTACCCAAGCTGCCACCATTGAACCATCTTCTCTCCACCTCCCCAATCATAAAATCTACATGCACACAAATGAAAGGTGATCATGTGATATGGTAGAAACTTTTATCCTTTGTAACTCTGATCCTTTTTGAACTCAGAAAAAGCTAGAGCTTAGGAGATCTGGAATTTGAGGACTGAGCCCTCGTCTGATCCCTGTGCTAACCAGCCAGTGAGAGGGAAAATGATTCCACCACTCAGAGCTTCAGGGTCATCCACGGCCATAGCACCCTGAACACACCCTGTCTCATCTGCGCTTCAGCGTCTCCTCTTTAAAGATGACTTCTTGGAGTGAGGCATTTGTAAAGACCTAGCACAATGTGTGTGTGTGTGTGTGTGTGTGTGGGTGTAGCAATTACTCATTTATTCAAAAATATTCACTAAGTATCTAAGTATTGTTCTTTTTATTAATATAAAAAGTATCTAAGTGCCTACTTAAGTATCCAGTAATATGCTAGGTACAGGTATATAGCTGTCAATAAAAATATGAGTTTGCTTTCTTGCATGTATTAGACTTTCTTTTTTTTTTTTTTTTTTGGGGTGGGGGCGGGTTGGGGAAGCAGGGGTGCGGGCGGGCCACTTCTATTGGTCTTTCATTTATCTACTTTTCATCCATCTTTGTTCTTCGGCCCGTGTGGGCCTCCCATCGCAGTGGCCTCTGTTGTCGCAGTGCACCAGCTCCGGGCGCATGCGCTCCAGAGCTCTGGCTTGGTAATTGGACACATGGGTCCAGCCGCTCCGCGGCACGTGGGATCTTCCCAGGTCAGGGATCAAACTGGCGCCCCCTGCACTGCAAGGCGGTGTCCTTACCCACTGGACCACCAGGGAAGCCCAGACTTTCTTATTTTTAAAATGTTCTATATAGTACCGTTTTCTCCCCATGCTGTCCTCCCTTGGCCCAAATAATTGTCCTCTGAATTCCTCCTTTAGGGTCTGCTAAGTAGCACAGAGTGGTGGCCAGCAACATGAGCTTTAATCAGACTTTCAAAGTTTGTTCCCTGGCACTACCACTTAATTAGCTGTGAGACTTTGGGTAAGTTGTTAAGTTCTTGGTGTTTTGCTTTCTGCATTCTTAAAGCACAATGACAGCTACTCCATTAGGTTGTTATAAAGAATTAAAGTATTAATACATATAAGTCTTAAAGTGTTATCTGGCACTAGGTAAAGTGTTTAAGAAGTTGTAGCTATTATTATTTGCAACCTTTGGTTCATAGGGTCCCTGCCTTGCTATGAAAGCCATTTCATGCCAAAGTAGAAGACAGCAATCAAAGACTTCACCTTTCATTTATATTCCTTTAAGTGACTCTGCTTAGAAATTTTCTTATACACCTTTGCTGTCCAACATGGTAGCTGCTAGCTTTGTCGCTACTGAACACTTGAAATGTGACTGACTGGAAGAGGAGCATTGCAAGCATAAAGTAAACCAGATTTTTAAAATTTAGCAGAGACATCAGTGGAAGTAACAGAGTAAGAAACACCTAAAGCCTTCCACTCTAAAAGTACAACTAAACACTGGCAAACACTGTCAGAATCAGCATTTTCAGAACTCTGGATGGTAATCAAAAGCTTGAAGCAGCTTGGGAAGCATTTCTTCAAAACAAACAGCAGCATCTTGATAAGACCGGTGAGCTTCGTGGCATTTTAACTTGCCTGAGTCCCATTCCTCATATCCCACGGAAGGCAAGAAACAAGTAAATATGGCCCATACACAGAAGGAAAAACAACCAATAGAAAACTTTCCTGAAGAAACCCAGACATTAAACTTGACAAAGATTTTAAATCAGCCATTTTAAGTATGTTCAAACAGCTAAAAGAAAGCATGTCTAAAGAAATAAGGAAAAGCAGTAAGTCTTACTAAATAGAGGATATCATTAAGGAGATATAAAAAGGAGCAAAATAGATGCACTGGAGTTGAAAATCACAATAATGCAAATGCCAGATTCACTAGAGGGGCTCAGTAGCAGGTCTAAACAAACAGAAGAAATAATCAGAGACCTTAAAAGTAGGTCAACTGAGATTATCTAACCTGTGGAACAGAAAAAAAATAAGAATGAAGACAGCTTATCAGAGAACCTAAAAGACCCATAAGATACCATCAAACATACCACCATACATACAATGAAAACCCCCAAAACTGGGAAGAGAAAGAGAGAGGCAGAAAGAATATGTGAAAAAATAATGGCTGAACACCCCTCCCAAATTTGATGACAAGCATTAATCTTCACATCCAGTAAGATCAGCAAACTCAAAATAGGATAAACTCAAAGAGATTCACATTGAAACACATTCAATCAAACCACTTTGGAAATTTGGGAGCTTCTTAAAATGTTAGATACATACCTACTACATAATCCAAACGTTCATTTCAGGTATTTTCCTCCCTGAAATACAAGCATGTGTCCATACGAAGACTGGTACATGAATGTTCATAGCAGCTTTATTTGTAATAGCCCTCAGAATGAGACAGGAGGAGATGGTTGGATGGTGTCACCAACTCAATGAACATGAATTTGAGCAAACTGGGAGCTAGTGAAGGGCAGGGAAGCCTGGCATGATGCAGACATGGGGTCACAAAGAGTTGAACATGACTTAGCGACTGAACAACAACAGAAACAACGAAATATCCCATCAACAGATGAATGAATGGAGTGCGGAGGGATAGGAACACTGTCAGCTTTGGGGTCAAAAGCTTGAAGCAGCTTGGGAAGCATTTCTTCAAAACAAACAGCAGCATCTTGATAAGACCGGTGAGCTTCGTGGCATTTTAACTTGCCTGAGTCCCATTCCTCATATCCCACGGAAGGCAAGAAACAAGTAAATATGGCCCATACACAGAAGGAAAAACAACCAATAGAAAACTTTCCTGAAGAAACCCAGACATTAAACTTGACAAAGATTTTAAATCAGCCATTTTAAGTATGTTCAAACAGCTAAAAGAAAGCATGTCTAAAGAAATAAGGAAAAGCAGTAAGTCTTACTAAATAGAGGATATCATTAAGGAGATATAAAAAGGAGCAAAATAGATGCACTGGAGTTGAAAATCACAATAATGCAAATGCCAGATTCACTAGAGGGGCTCAGTAGCAGGTCTAAACAAACAGAAGAAATAATCAGAGACCTTAAAAGTAGGTCAACTGAGATTATCTAACCTGTGGAACAGAAAAAAAATAAGAATGAAGACAGCTTATCAGAGAACCTAAAAGACCCATAAGATACCATCAAACATACCACCATACATACAATGAAAACCCCCAAAACTGGGAAGAGAAAGAGAGAGGCAGAAAGAATATGTGAAAAAATAATGGCTGAACACCCCTCCCAAATTTGATGACAAGCATTAATCTTCACATCCAGTAAGATCAGCAAACTCAAAATAGGATAAACTCAAAGAGATTCACATTGAAACACATTCAATCAAACCACTTTGGAAATTTGGGAGCTTCTTAAAATGTTAGATACATACCTACTACATAATCCAAACGTTCATTTCAGGTATTTTCCTCCCTGAAATACAAGCATGTGTCCATACGAAGACTGGTACATGAATGTTCATAGCAGCTTTATTTGTAATAGCCCTCAGAATGAGACAGGGAGGAGATGGTTGGATGGTGTCACCAACTCAATGAACATGAATTTGAGCAAACTGGGAGCTAGTGAAGGGCAGGGAAGCCTGGCATGATGCAGACATGGGGTCACAAAGAGTTGAACATGACTTAGCGACTGAACAACAACAGAAACAACGAAATATCCCATCAACAGATGAATGAATGGAGTGCGGAGGGATAGGAACACTGGATCTCATAAAGGCATGAGGGAGATTTTGAAATGATGCTTATGGTCATTATCTTGATTGCAGTTATGACTTTACAGGTGTGTATGTATGTCAAAGCTCATCAAATTATATACATCACATTTATACATCTCATTGTGTATCAGTTATACCTCAATAAAACTATTTTCTGAATTACATATGTGTTGATAATATAAACTGGTACAACCATTTTTGACACAAGCAGTTCCTCAAAAAACCTAAATGTGGAGTAATCCTCTAACTGAAACTGTAATTCTACCTATCCATCCAAAAGAAATAAAAACACATTCTACATAAAGAATGCTCTATAGCAGCGTTATTCAAAATAGCCCCAAATCAGAAGCAACTCAAATGTGCATCAACTAATCAATGGATAAACAAGTATCCTATATCTAACAATGAAATATTATTCAGCCAGAAATAGGAATCAAATATGGGTGGATGCTACAAAATGAATGAACCTCAAAAACAGGCTAAGCAAAAGCGCCATCACAGAACACCACATATTATATGATCTCATCCGTATGGAGAGTCCAGGATAGAAAATTCTGTGGAGAATGAAACTAGACTAGCAGTGGACTAGGCCTAAGTGTAGGGGAGAATGGGAAGAGACTGCTTATGGGCAGAGCTTTTCTGTTGGAGATGATGAAAAGTTCTAAAATTAGATTAGGTGATGATCGCACAACTCTATAAATATACTAAAAAGCATTGAATCATATGCTCTAACATGTGAACTTTATGGTATGTAAATTATATCTCAAAAAGCTGTGAAAAAAGACATATATGGCCTGCATTCTATTTCTGTTGGACAGTGCTGTTTCAGAGAAACACAGCTTGGTACAAATTAGGGGCCAAAGGTAGATAGGAGGACACAGTGGTACTCGTTATGTGCCTGCCCTGCACATATGAAGTGCTCCATGAATATTTGCACATTGCTAGCATAGGACAAATGAAGTAAATATATATTAGAAGAAATTTTTTGTCCTCAGTGTTTTTTAAAACTTCCATGTGTGAAAGATTTTAAATACTCCATTTACATTTGCTAATTAAATTCTCTAAAATCAACTTGACTATACAAATTACATCCAAGGCCTGGATAGTTTTTGCTTTTAAGGGTTTTCCTGTCGTTGCTAAGGGTGCATACTCAACTCTGCCCACCACTTTTATCAGAGTTTCCTCTCCACCTTGCTGTTCGCTGTCTTGGGAAAATTTAGACAGCAGCAAACTTTCTAATCAAGTGCCACCTAATGGTGTGTCGTTATTTGGCTATCTCAAATATTAAATTCACCAAATGAATTTTACTGAGCTTGCTGCCAGAATCAAACAACTTTCATGGTTTGAAAAGCTGAAATCAAGATGCCTTTGTGAGTTTTGGACATGATGGTGCATGGTCGTTTATTTTTTCCAAAAGGGTGAAACTGTCTTCTATTTCTTCTTCAAGGGAAATGATGAGTCTAGAATATCCTGAACAGAAAATAAAGAGATAAATGCTTTGATAAATATGATAGCCCCACAAAGATGCCTATGCCCTAATCCCTAAAATGTATGAGCATATTATATAACATGGCAGAAGAGACACTGAAGATGTGACTAAGGTTACAAAATTAAAATAAAGATATGATGCTCTTTGATCTGGATGAGCCTAGTCTAATCACATGAGCCTTTACAAGCAGGAAACAGAAAGAAAAGTCAGACAAACTCAAAGCATGGAGACTCAGTGCATCATTGCTGGCTTTGAAGATGTAGCAGTAAGGTGACAAGAAATACTGGAAAACTTAAGGAGCTAAGAGAAACTCAGGCTATCACCCAGACAGAAAACTAGACCTCAGACCTACAACCCCAAGGAGCCGTATTTCTCTCCAACCAAAATGAATATGTTAGAGGATTCTCACCCAGAGGCCCCAGAAAGGAACAAAGCCCTGCTGACACCTTGATTTTGACATTTTGAGATCTGAAGGCAGGTACCTTGCCAGACCTATCAGACTTCTGACTGCAGAACAGTGAAATATTAAATGCATGTCATTTTCAGTTTGTGGCAATTTGTTACATGACAACAGAAAACAAATACAAGAGCTATTGGAAACGGATTTCAGAGCCCCACGTACTGAAAAGTTTCTTGGGGAAAGTGACGGGGAAGGTGCTTAAATTTAAAAATTGGAAAACCCATTCAGGGATATAAAGAAAAACATTATGAGCAGGAATATTTTATATTGCCAAACCAGGGTTTGGGGCTCAGAGCTTGGCCGTGGATTGGACTCTGCAACAGGTGTGGAACTGATCTGATAGATTTAGCTGTAGTTGTACAAATTCAGAAAGCCTCAGAGAATGAAGACAAGAAGTGGGACTCTCAATTGTGTAGGATGTTGGGAGATTCTTTGAGAAAGGACAAACAAGGGTGCTGCTTTTTTGCCCCGGCTTGTCATTGCTGGAGCTTCCTACTCACTTCATACCCAGCAGATGGGTCACCCCTGCCCCAGAGGGTCCGGCCAGTCTTGTACTGGCCCAGAGCACAAATAGCTCAAGGCTGAGGGCATGTTCACTGTCCTCCCTGGATAAAGAAGTCAGTTCTTTCAGGAAGTGAACACACAAGACCCTTGTTCTCCCACAAAGGAACAAAACCAAAACAAGAAATACATTTCTTGTCATCGGGCTTATTGTTGTATAAATTTCTGTTCTGGCCCAATTCCACAAATTCTTTCAAAGGTCTGAGATTCAAGAAACCTGGGACCTTATCTCAGTTCTAATCTTCTACTTTGAACTTTATGATTTAATGTGATTGTCAAGGAATAAGAATGAAACACTTAATTCCAGTGCCATATAAACTATAGAAATAAGGCAAGGTTTTCAGTTTATTTTACGAAGCTAAAATATGCACACACACAAACACACACACACGGGGCAGATCAGACTAGTCTCACTTAAGCTACTTATATGGAATTTATAAACATACACTCAAAATGGAATACTGCCAAATGTAATCCGTTAGTACAATATAACAAAATAATACATTCCATCACCAAGCTTTCCATATCATTCCATTCCAGCATTCCATCATCACAAAGAAAGGCACGGATGATCAATACTTCACAATTTATGAGTACTGTGCACAGACCATGTCTGTTTCATGCTAGCGTAGTCCTGGTGTTTAGCACACTGCCTGGCACACAGACAACAAGTATTTGCTGAAAGACTGAATTAATATTCCCTGTCATTAATCCACTTTAAAATAAAATAAAGATTCCATTGGAGTAGCAAGTATAGCAATTTTATATAAATTTTATATAAAATATAAAATATTTTATAAAAATAAATATATAAAATGTATAATATAAATTATAAAATTTATACAAATACATAAATATAATATATATTATTTACATAAATACTTAAAATGAAGGCCTTGTTTTATTGCATTTTGCTTTATTACATCACATTTTGGTAATTCTTACAATATTTGAAACTTTTTCATTATTATTCTGTTAAGGCGATCTGTGATCAGTGACCCTGAATGCTACTGTGGTAATTGTTTGGTGGGTGCAAACACCCTGTACAATGCTGAACTTCACTGATAAATGCCCCAGAGGGTCCGGCCAGTCTTGTACTGGCCCAGAGCACAAATAGCTCAAGGCTGAGGGCATGTTCACTGTCCTCTGGATAAAGAAGTCAGTTCTTTCAGGAAGTGAACACACAAGACCCTTGTTCTCCCACAAAGGAACAAAACCAAAACAAGAAATACATTTCTTGTCATCGGGCTTATTGTTGTATAAATTTCTGTTCTGGCCCAATTCCACAAATTCTTTCAAAGGTCTGAGATTCAAGAAACCTGGGACCTTATCTCAGTTCTAATCTTCTACTTTGAACTTTATGATTTAATGTGATTGTCAAGGAATAAGAATGAAACACTTAATTCCAGTGCCATATAAACTATAGAAATAAGGCAAGGTTTTCAGTTTATTTTACGAAGCTAAAATATGCACACACACAAACACACACACACGGGGCAGATCAGACTAGTCTCACTTAAGCTACTTATATGGAATTTATAAACATACACTCAAAATGGAATACTGCCAAATGTAATCCGTTAGTACAATATAACAAAATAATACATTCCATCACCAAGCTTTCCATATCATTCCATTCCAGCATTCCATCATCACAAAGAAAGGCACGGATGATCAATACTTCACAATTTATGAGTACTGTGCACAGACCATGTCTGTTTCATGCTAGCGTAGTCCTGGTGTTTAGCACACTGCCTGGCACACAGACAACAAGTATTTGCTGAAAGACTGAATTAATATTCCCTGTCATTAATCCACTTTAAAATAAAATAAAGATTCCATTGGAGTAGCAAGTATAGCAATTTTATATAAATTTTATATAAAATATAAAATATTTTATAAAAATAAATATATAAAATGTATAATATAAATTATAAAATTTATACAAATACATAAATATAATATATATTATTTACATAAATACTTAAAATGAAGGCCTTGTTTTATTGCATTTTGCTTTATTACATCACATTTTGGTAATTCTTACAATATTTGAAACTTTTTCATTATTATTCTGTTAAGGCGATCTGTGATCAGTGACCCTGAATGCTACTGTGGTAATTGTTTGGTGGGTGCTGCAAACACATCCATGTACAATGCTGAACTTCACTGATAAATGTTGCGTGTGTTCTAACTAACATTGATAAGTGTTGTTGTGTTCCACCGATTGGCCATTCCCCCATCTCTCCCCCTCCCCTTGGGCTTCCCTATTCTCTGAGACACAGCAGTATTGAAATTTGGCCAATTACTTACTCTACAATGGCCTCTAAACTGTTCAAATGAAGGGAAGAGTCCACATGTTTCTCACTTTAAATCAAAGGTGGAAATGATTAAGCCTAGTGAGGATAGCATGTCGAAAGCCGAGACAAGTTGAAAGCTAGGTCTCTTGAGTCAGTTAGCCAAGTTGTGAATGCAAAGGAAAAATTTCTTGAAGAAAATTAAAAGTGCTACCCCAGGGAACACACAAATGATAAGAAAGAAAAACAGCCTATTGCTGATACGGGGAACATTTGAGTGGTCTAGATAGAAAAATCAAACCAGCCATAACATTCTTTTAAACCAAAGTCTAATCTAGAGCAAGACTCTTGACTATCTTAAATTCTGTGCACGCTGAGAGAAACGAGGAAGCTGCAGAAGAGAAGTTTGAAGCTAGAAGAGGTTTGTTCTTGAGGTTTGAGGAAAGATGCCCTCTCCATACATAAAAGTACAAGGTCAAGCCTCAAGTGCTGATGTAGAAGCTGCAGCAAGTTAGCCAGAAGATGTAGCTAAGATAATTCATGAAGCAACACTACACTAAGCAACAAATTTTCAATATAAATGAAACAACCTTCTATAGGAGGAAGTTGCCACGTAGGACTTAAATAGCTAGAGAGGAGAAGTCATTGCTTGGCTTCAAAGCTTCAAAGGATAGCTCTTGTTAGGAGTGAATGCAACCAGTATTGTTAAGTTGAAGCCAGTGCTTATTTACCATTCTAAAAGTCCAAGAACCCTTGAGAAATAATGCTCAGTCTCCTCTGCCTGTGCTCTATAAGCGGAAAACAAACCTGGATGAGAGCACATCTGTTTACAGCATGGTTTACTGAATATTTTAAGACCACTGTTGAGATCTAATACTCAGAAGAAAAGATTCCTTTCAAAATGTTGCTGCTTACTGACAATTCCTTGGGTCACCCAGAGCTCTGGTGGAAATGTATAAAGAAGATTAAGATTACTGTTGTTTTCATGACTACTGACACAACATCCATTCTGCAGTCCTTGGATCAAGGAGTAATTGACTTTCATGTTTTATTATTGAAGAAATACATTTTGTAAGGCTATAGCTGCCATAGATAATGATTCCCCTGTTGGATCTGGACAGAGTCAACTGAAAACCTTCTGGAAAAGATTCACCATTTCAGATGTCATTAAGAACATTTGTGACTCGTGGGAAGAAGTCAAAATATCAGCATTAACTGGAGTTTCAAAGGAATTGGTTCCAAACCTTATGGATGACTTTGAGGGGCTCAAGACTTCAGTAAGGGAAGTAACTGCAGATGAAAATAGCAAGAGAACTAGAATTGGAAGTAGAGCCTAATCCCAGCTCACTGGCCTGCAGGGGCTACCCAAGATGCCCTACAGCTGCTTCACGAGCCAACTGGGTGCCCATTAGGGCCTCATCCTGGGTCCCTCTCAGGCGAGTGGGGAAAGGGAAAGCCATAACATTCTTTTAAACCAAAGTCTAATCTAGAGCAAGACTCTTGACTATCTTAAATTCTGTGCACGCTGAGAGAAACGAGGAAGCTGCAGAAGAGAAGTTTGAAGCTAGAAGAGGTTTGTTCTTGAGGTTTGAGGAAAGATGCCTCTCCATACATAAAAGTACGAGGTCAAGCCTCAAGTGCTGATGTAGAAGCTGCAGCAAGTTAGCCAGAAGATGTAGCTAAGATAATTCATGAAGCAACACTACACTAAGCAACAAATTTTCAATATAAATGAAACAACCTTCTATAGGAGGAAGTTGCCACGTAGGACTTAAATAGCTAGAGAGGAGAAGTCATTGCTTGGCTTCAAAGCTTCAAAGGATAGCTCTTGTTAGGAGTGAATGCAACCAGTATTGTTAAGTTGAAGCCAGTGCTTATTTACCATTCTAAAAGTCCAAGAACCCTTGAGAAATAATGCTCAGTCTCCTCTGCCTGTGCTCTATAAGCGGAAAACAAACCTGGATGAGAGCACATCTGTTTACAGCATGGTTTACTGAATATTTTAAGACCACTGTTGAGATCTAATACTCAGAAGAAAAGATTCCTTTCAAAATGTTGCTGCTTACTGACAATTCCTTGGGTCACCCAGAGCTCTGGTGGAAATGTATAAAGAAGATTAAGATTACTGTTGTTTTCATGACTACTGACACAACATCCATTCTGCAGTCCTTGGATCAAGGAGTAATTGACTTTCATGTTTTATTATTGAAGAAATACATTTTGTAAGGCTATA
This sequence comes from Tragulus kanchil, assembly GCA_022376925.1. Classification (NCBI taxonomy): domain Eukaryota; kingdom Metazoa; phylum Chordata; class Mammalia; order Artiodactyla; family Tragulidae; genus Tragulus; species Tragulus kanchil. The sequence goes on from JAIOJX010000005.1 coordinate 50,640,298, forward strand.
GCTGCCATAGATAATGATTCCCCTGTTGGATCTGGACAGAGTCAACTGAAAACCTTCTGGAAAAGATTCACCATTTCAGATGTCATTAAGAACATTTGTGACTCGTGGGAAGAAGTCAAAATATCAGCATTAACTGGAGTTTCAAAGGAATTGGTTCCAAACCTTATGGATGACTTTGAGGGGCTCAAGACTTCAGTAAGGGAAGTAACTGCAGATGAAAATAGCAAGAGAACTAGAATTGGAAGTAGAGCCTAATCCCAGCTCACTGGCCTGCAGGGGCTACCCAAGATGACCTACAGCTGCTTCACGAGCCAACTGGGTGCCCATTAGGGCCTCATCCTGGGTCCCCTCTCTCAGGCGAGTGGGGAAAGGGAAACCTCCTGCTGTGAGGGCAGGCTAGGAGGGCCTGACCTTAGAGGGTACATGGCTGGGGCTGGCCTAGACCTCACTGTGGGCAGCCAATGGGGTTTTCTCATCTGGTGTTCCTTGAGGGAATGTTCTGGAAAGAGCAGGTGGAGGGGGGAGCTACTTCCCTGGGGGACCTACATGAGCTGGGTTACTGGGAACCTTCATCCCTGCTAAGTTTCTGATTAATGGTACAGCATTTTCAGAATCAAAACTTAAGTTTCATGACAAAAGAAAAAGAAATAGAGCCTAAAGATGTGAGTGAATTGCTGCAACTTTATGATAAAACTTTAATGGATAAAACTTGAAATGATCATAAAGGATTTAGACCATTATATAAGTTTATTTGATAAAGAAACAGTGGGCTTGAGAAGACTGACTTCAGTTTCAAAAGAAGTTCTACTGTGGGTAAAGTATTATCAAACAGCATCACTTGGTATAGAAAAATTATTTGTGAAAGGAAGATTCCATTGATGTGGTAAACGTTACTGTTGTCTTATTTTAAGAAATTGCCACAGCTACATCAGCTTTCAGCAGCCACCACCCTGATCAGTCAGCAGCCATCAGCATCAAGGCAAGACCCTCCACCAGCACAAAGATACCACTCACTCAAGGATCAGATGATAGCACTTTTTAACAATGAAGTATTTTAATAAAGGTATGTATATTTTTATACATGATGCTATTTTGTACTTAATAGATCATAGTATGATGTAAACATAACTTTTATATGCACTAGAAAACAAAAAAATTCATGCGACTCACTTTACCTTGACTTTCACTTTATTACAGTGGTCTGGAACCGAATACGCATGTCTCCAAGGTATGCCTGTAGATATGTGTGCATATGTATTTGTGTATATATACATATATATTTATGTATATATGTATATATATATCACAGTAAAAACTTAAAATGTATGAAGATCTACCTGAAGGAAAGAGGGAAACTTTACCAAAGTACATTAAAAAGGATGAATATGTGAATAACAATGAGACTGTAGTTAACAATACTATATCCTACACTTGAAATTGATAAGAGGGTAGATCTTAGGTGTTCTTACCACAAAAAAGAAAAGAAAGGAGGGAAAAGTAACTGTGTGAAGTCACCAAGGAAGCCTAAGAACACTGGAGTGGGTAGCCTGTCACTTCTGCAGGGGATCTTCCGCCCAGGAATCGACGTGGTGTGTCCTCCATTGCAGGCAGATTCTTTACCAGCTGAGCCACAAGGGAAGCCCATGATGCCACAAGGGAAAGAAAGCAGGTGGAGGGGGGAGCTACTTCCCTGGGGGACCTACATGAGCTGGGTTACTGGGAACCTTCATCCCTGCTAAGTTTCTGATTAATGGTACAGCATTTTCAGAATCAAAACTTAAGTTTCATGACAAAAGAAAAAGAAATAGAGCCTAAAGATGTGAGTGAATTGCTGCAACTTTATGATAAAACTTTAATGGATAAAACTTGAAATGATCATAAAGGATTTAGACCATTATATAAGTTTATTTGATAAAGAAACAGTGGGCTTGAGAAGACTGACTTCAGTTTCAAAAGAAGTTCTACTGTGGGTAAAGTATTATCAAACAGCATCACTTGGTATAGAAAAATTATTTGTGAAAGGAAGATTCCATTGATGTGGTAAACGTTACTGTTGTCTTATTTTAAGAAATTGCCACAGCTACATCAGCTTTCAGCAGCCACCACCCTGATCAGTCAGCAGCCATCAGCATCAAGGCAAGACCCTCCACCAGCACAAAGATACCACTCACTCAAGGATCAGATGATAGCACTTTTTAACAATGAAGTATTTTAATAAAGGTATGTATATTTTTATACATGATGCTATTTTGTACTTAATAGATCATAGTATGATGTAAACATAACTTTTATATGCACTAGAAAACAAAAAAATTCATGTGACTCACTTTACCTTGACTTTCACTTTATTACAGTGGTCTGGAACCGAATACGCATGTCTCCAAGGTATGCCTGTAGATATGTGTGCATATGTATTTGTGTATATATACATATATATTTATGTATATATGTATATATATATCACAGTAAAAACTTAAAATGTATGAAGATCTACCTGAAGGAAAGAGGGAAACTTTACCAAAGTACATTAAAAAGGATGAATATGTGAATAACAATGAGACTGTAGTTAACAATACTATATCCTACACTTGAAATTGATAAGAGGGTAGATCTTAGGTGTTCTTACCACAAAAAAGAAAAGAAAGGAGGGAAAAGTAACTGTGTGAAGTCACCAAGGAAGCCTAAGAACACTGGAGTGGGTAGCCTGTCACTTCTGCAGGGGATCTTCCCGGCCCAGGAATCGACGTGGTGTGTCCTCCATTGCAGGCAGATTCTTTACCAGCTGAGCCACAAGGGAAGCCCATGTGAAGTGATCGCTATGTCAGTTACCTTGGTTGTGATAATTGCCCAACTTATATGAATATCATATCAAAAATTACCTATTATAGAGCCAGAGTAATTAAAACAGCAAGATTTGGCATAGAATAGACAGGTCAGTAAAATAACATTTAAAACCTTGAAACAGATCTAAGTATCAATATATACACATATTTAGTATATGATAAAAGTTGCATTTAAATCAGAGGTAGAGTGGCAGTGGGTAAAATGGATGAAGAAGGTTAAAAGGTACAAACTTCCAATTATAAAGTAAGTAAGTCATGGGGATGTGATGCATAGCATGTTGACTATAGTTGATTATACTGCATTACATACTAGAAAGTTGCTAAGAGAGTAGATCTTAAAAGTTCTTATTAGGGGCTTCCCCTGGTGGTTCAGTGGGTAAGGACACCGCCTTGCAGTGCAAGGGGTGCCAGTTCCATCCCTGGCCTGGGAAGATCCCACGTGCCGCGGAGCGGCTGGACTGAGGTGTCCAATGACCGAGCTGGAGCTCTGGAGCGCATGCGCCAGAGCCGGTGCTCTGCGACAACAGAGGCCACCGTGATGAGAGGCCCACACGGGCCAAAGAACAAAAGACGGATGAAAATAGACAAATGAAAGACCAATAAAAGTGGCCCGCCCGCTCCCCTCTCTCCCCAACCCGACCCCCGCCCAAAATAAATAAATAAATCTTTAAAAAAAAAAAAAGTTCTCATTAGAAGGGAAAAAAATGGATGTTAACGACTCATTGTGGTGATCATTTTGCAGTATTTACAAATACTGAATCATTATGCTGTATATTTGAAACTAATACAATGAGATAAATTAATTAAAAATCAGAGGGGGAAAATATTCAAGCAAAGTGTCCTGAGATAGTTGATTTCTCTGGAAAAATTAAGCTAGAGTTCCCACTGCATACCAATTATCAAGATAAAATTTCAAATATGAGTTATTTTGTACATACCTTAAATGAAACAACTGGAAAGTATAGAACGTGCTTATATAATTTTGAATCATAAGTGTTTTTCAGCATAAAAATCAGAAAAGGTACAAATATTTGCCTACATAAAACTTTGAAACGTATTTGATTTAAAACAATGAAAAGCTAAACCACAAACAAAGATAAAATGTTGGCAGTATGAAATGAGACAAAGGAGTAATATCCTTAATTTTAAAAACTCTTGCAAAGCAGAGTGAAAAAGACATATATCTCAGTAGAAATAAATGAACAAAAGGCAATTCACAAAAGTATAATGCAAATGAAAACAAAGAAATATTTTCCTCACTAATAAACATGGAAATACAGATCAACATATGAAGTTATCTTTTATATATCTCAAATTGGCAATAATTTAAATAGTGATAATATAACTGTTGGGAAGCAGGAACTTCATATTGTTGCAGAAGGCAGTTAAAAAGTCTTCAAAACATGACCTGAAAGTAATGTATCTAGAATTGTCTTCTAAAGAACACATGTAAAGATTTATATCCAAGGATATTCATCACAAAATTTCTTTAAATATTATTAATGGAAATAATTGAAATGTTGGAGCAGGCGGCCAGTTCCATCCCTGGGGCCCACGTGCGAGCGGCTGGACTGAGGTGTCCAATGACCGAGCTGGAAGCGCATGCGCCAGAGCCGGTGCTCTGACAACAGAGGCCACCGTGATGAGAGGCCCACACGGGCCAAAGAACAAAAGACGGATGAAAATAGACAAATGAAAGACCAATAAAAGTGGCCCGCCCGCTCCCCTCTCTCCCCAACCCGACCCCCGCCCAAAATAAATAAATAAATCTTTAAAAAAAAAAAAAGTTCTCATTAGAAGGGAAAAAAATGGATGTTAACGACTCATTGTGGTGATCATTTTGCAGTATTTACAAATACTGAATCATTATGCTGTATATTTGAAACTAATACAATGAGATAAATTAATTAAAAATCAGAGGGGGAAAATATTCAAGCAAAGCGTCCTGAGATAGTTGATTTCTCTGGAAAAATTAAGCTAGAGTTCCCACTGCATACCAATTATCAAGATAAAATTTCAAATATGAGTTATTTTGTACATACCTTAAATGAAACAACTGGAAAGTATAGAACGTGCTTATATAATTTTGAATCATAAGTGTTTTTCAGCATAAAAATCAGAAAAGGTACAAATATTTGCCTACATAAAACTTTGAAACGTATTTGATTTAAAACAATGAAAAGCTAAACCACAAACAAAGATAAAATGTTGGCAGTATGAAATGAGACAAAGGAGTAATATCCTTAATTTTAAAAACTCTTGCAAAGCAGAGTGAAAAAGACATATATCTCAGTAGAAATAAATGAACAAAAGGCAATTCACAAAAGTATAATGCAAATGAAAACAAAGAAATATTTTCCTCACTAATAAACATGGAAATACAGATCAACATATGAAGTTATCTTTTATATATCTCAAATTGGCAATAATTTAAATAGTGATAATATAACTGTTGGGAAGCAGGAACTTCATATTGTTGCAGAAGGCAGTTAAAAAGTCTTCAAAACATGACCTGAAAGTAATGTATCTAGAATTGTCTTCTAAAGAACACATGTAAAGATTTATATCCAAGGATATTCATCACAAAATTTCTTTAAATATTATTAATGGAAATAATTGAAATGTTCAGCACAAGGCTGCTTTGGTCAGTCAGTCCATGTGTACAATGGAATGCCACAGAGCCCTTAAAAATTATGTTGAAGAGTGTGTTCTAACTTGGTAAATATCAGAAGGTTGAAACCATTGAACTCTGGAATAAGACGTAGATTTAAATCCATTTCTTCCCAGCTTTGTGTCATGAGACAATCAGTTTGATCTCTCTGAATTTCTTTGCCGACCCTTTAAACTTGCTTGGGTGGGGGAGGGGATCAAGTAAATCCTCTTCTATGAAGTGCTTATAAACACAGTGCCTGGCATTCAGTGAATGTGCACTGCTCATATATGAAGTGATTAATTCTAAATCTTGAATTCAGTAATGCCTGCAAAAGACATTTAATAAATGTCTTTGAATAAGTAAAATATGATAAACATGATAGGAAATTTCACTGAAAAAGTTGTGTTTAGGTAAAAAAAAAAGAGAGAGATGTGCCTCTAAAGTAATGAGACCTTGTTTTATAGGACTAAAGAGCTCAGGAGGAAATGCCAAAAGAAAGCTTTCAAAAGTATTTTGAACACTTGCAGCATGTTGAACTAAATGTACACAGCCTGGAAAGGTGAAGACACATTTAGATGTAAGTGTTCTGTTAAAGTATATTTTGATACTGTAACTTTGTAGCCATTATCCACCTCAAACTACCTTAGTACTCTGTTCATTCAGCAAGCACTTGCTGAGTACTGACTGTGCGAAGCACTGCCACAGCTCAAGATCTTTACCCTCGAGGAGTATTTTACTCTGGTTGAGTGACATACTCTTACAGGCCCTTTGGCTAAGCTCTGGAGTGCCTGGCGCTTTCCTTTCACTCAGGAAACCCCTAAGGTCTGACTCTGCCTGCCTCCACGCGTCAAATTGGCAATAATTTAAATAGTGATAATATAACTGTTGGGAAGCAGGAACTTCATATTGTTGCAGAAGGCAGTTAAAAAGTCTTCAAAACATGACCTGAAAGTAATGTATCTAGAATTGTCTTCTAAAGAACACATGTAAAGATTTATATCCAAGGATATTCATCACAAAATTTCTTTAAATATTATTAATGGAAATAATTGAAATGTTCAGCACAAGGCTGCTTTGGTCAGTCAGTCCATGTGTACAATGGAATGCCACAGAGCCCTTAAAAATTATGTTGAAGAGTGTGTTCTAACTTGGTAAATATCAGAAGGTTGAAACCATTGAACTCTGGAATAAGACGTAGATTTAAATCCATTTCTTCCCAGCTTTGTGTCATGAGACAATCAGTTTGATCTCTCTGAATTTCTTTGCCGACCCTTTAAACTTGCTTGGGTGGGGGAGGGGATCAAGTAAATCCTCTTCTATGAAGTGCTTATAAACACAGTGCCTGGCATTCAGTGAATGTGCACTGCTCATATATGAAGTGATTAATTCTAAATCTTGAATTCAGTAATGCCTGCAAAAGACATTTAATAAATGTCTTTGAATAAGTAAAATATGATAAACATGATAGGAAATTTCACTGAAAAAGTTGTGTTTAGGTAAAAAAAAAAGAGAGAGATGTGCCTCTAAAGTAATGAGACCTTGTTTTATAGGACTAAAGAGCTCAGGAGGAAATGCCAAAAGAAAGCTTTCAAAAGTATTTTGAACACTTGCAGCATGTTGAACTAAATGTACACAGCCTGGAAAGGTGAAGACACATTTAGATGTAAGTGTTCTGTTAAAGTATATTTTGATACTGTAACTTTGTAGCCATTATCCACCTCAAACTACCTTAGTACTCTGTTCATTCAGCAAGCACTTGCTGAGTACTGACTGTGCGAAGCACTGCCACAGCTCAAGATCTTTACCCTCGAGGAGTATTTTACTCTGGTTGAGTGACATACTCTTACAGGCCCTTTGGCTAAGCTCTGGAGTGCCTGGCGCTTTCCTTTCACTCAGGAAATCCCCAGGTTTAGCTTCTAGAGAATAAGGGTCCTGACTCTGCCTGCCTCACCACGCGTGTGTAACCCCAAGAGCTAAACTGTGACTCTGGACCACAGTCTCCTCATCTAAAAAATGAGAGCATTAGAGAGATGACTTCCTTTTTGTTTTTTTTGTTTTGTTTTTATATCAGAAGCCAAAAATCAGTTGTGACCCAGTACATACTCACATGTACACATAGACACACAAAACAGAAAGAGATTTCATGAATGCCAAGACCACTTCCAGCTCTGAAATGTTTGTTTTTCTACTGGAAAAAGGTCTGGCAAGGAACCAAAAGCCCTGATTGTTGGTGGCTGTCAGCCTTATGAGATCTCAGACGGATTATTTCAGCTCTTTACACGCTTCTCTGTGAAATCAGGTTCTTGGACTCGATGATCTCCAAAGCCTCTCTGTTTCTGAAATTCTGCTTTTGGATCATTTCACTCTTTTAAATGATCCCTTTGAGTATCTAGGCCAAAGAGAATGATTTGTGGACCCACCGTCTTACTGAGTGAGACAAGGTGAGGGCCCAGAAATGGAAATGGGTGTGTATGCTTGTTCAGAGTTGGTCTATAACATGCCAGAAGGTCCTTCATGAAAGGCCATGATCTCTGCCTGTCTTCTGCCTGGGCCTCCACCATTTCTATTGTGCAGTTAGTAGGCATTAAACACACTGAGTCACCACGTGCATATTTTCACATTTCCACCACCCCACATCCTGAAGGAAAGGAGTTTCTGGATGGGGAGTCACTGCCCGTGTTCTGTGCGCAGAGCTGGCTAGCCCTGGCAATAAGGACAAGTGCTTGCATGTGAGGCCCAAGCTGCAGGTTGTGAAGAACAAATGCAGATACATAATATAGCTGAGTACTGAGTTAATTGTCTTACTAAAATGCAAATGTTATTTTTCAGCCCTCATTCCCCAACCCTGTGAGCTGTTAACTTTTATCAGTTAGGTTTTTAAAATCAGGGTCATGCAAAAAAAATTACATTCATAGTAATCCAGAAATGTTTCTTTATTTAAGACCCACAGCCGTGTCCACGTGTGACAACTTTCTATCAGAAGATACTGTTTGAACTATCAGCTCAAAAGCTCCCACTGCCCAACAAGGCCATATGCCGTAACACAAAGTAACCCTTCAAGCCAGTTAAGTTTATCTCTAGTGCCACACACTGCTTTGAAATACAAGTTTAGATAGAACATGAACTGCTGGTGAAGAATTGCTTCAATGGCATCAGGCCTGTAAGGGCCAGAGAAGTAAACAGGAGCTTCCATGTGAATGAACTGCGATGGCTGTGTACTGACGAGATGCATGCAAGGTTTACCTTCAGTGGCACAGTGAGAAGTAGACTCTTTCCTGGCTCGGGTGTGAAAGCCTATCTGTAAACAGCTTTACCAGCTCTGTGGTGCCAGACAATCAGACCATTGAGAGACAGGATGGTGAGTGCTGCCTGTTACCAAGGATTATTCTGCGTGGCTTAGCAGAAGTAGGGCATGTTGTCCTACCCCCAGTGTGTGAGTCAGTGTCTCATTCTTTAGATGCCCCTGCCTCTGCTCCCAGTCTCTTGCTGTTATTGTTTAGCTTTATTAGCAGCCGGGAAGCAAAAGGTAGGGGAGCCAAGCACAAAACAGGTCCATCCCAATGCCAGATGGGTAGCATCCTCTCTCTAGGAATTGCTGTTTGGCCACAGACCCATTACTCAGAGTGAATTCAGGGTGGTTAGGGTAGAGGTTTTCTGGGAAGCAATAAAGCCATCCAGGAAACCACTGTAAACCTCACAACCCAAAAATGATCCTTGAGACCGAATATAAATGAACAGGTTCCAGGCTCTGGGATGGGCTCCCTGCCCTCCTAGAGCACGCACTTAGTGAGATAAGAAAAATAATAAATAATTACATCATATGCCACGTGGTTTTTCAGGGCAAGAAAGATAAATCAGGACAAGATGCTATCCTAGATGGACTGCTCAGACAAGTTTCCTCTGACAAGGCGATATTTGAATGAAGAAAGAGAGTGAGTCACACACGTATCTGAGGCAAGAGTTTTAGGCACAAGAAACAGCAAGAAAAAAGCCCTAACTGAAGATATGCTTGGCATGTTTGAGGACCTAAAGGTGGCACTTTGAGGAGCCAGTGACAGAAAGTCCTCCTGGAGTGCTCCTCCAGGGAGGAGCACATATGGAGGAGATACTGAGTTACCAAATAAGGGGCTTTTTTTTTCTTTTTTTTTTTTTTTTAACTTTTATTTTACTTTTAACTTTTACAGAGTTTTGTTGTTTACAGATATGTATGTTCCCAATAAGGGGCTTTTTATTGAGATCGTCAGCAATGCTCTCTGCATGTGCGTGGTGAATTGAGCCTACCCTTAATGTGTGCTCACATCTTCTAATCCCTCCATACGGTCTTCTCAATGCATGCTTTTTCAAAGGACCAACGTTGCTAAAACCTGAGCAACCTCATAGGCAAAACCACAACAGACTGAAAAAAGAAAAATAAGTCTACTCTAAAAAAATCTGTAAAGAAAAATAAGTCATTGGTTATTTTTTGTATATCATCTGCTACGATACAAAGACTTTATATATATACATGATCAGATGCTCAGTTGTGTCTGACTCTTTGCGACCTCATGGACTGCAGCTCACCAGGCTCCTCTGTCCATGGGATTTTCTAGGCCAGGATACTGGAGTAGGTTGCCATTTCCTTCTCCAGAGGATCTTACCCACCCAGGGATCAAACCTGGGTCTACTGCATTGCAGGCGAATTCTTTACCATATCATCCTATACATAGGTGTTATCCTTATTTTACACATTAGTAACCTGGCTCACGATTTGAACCCAGGCTACCTGACTCCAGAGCCTGTGTTCTTTTCCACTATAGAGCATCACTTCCTGTGTGCCATGAGTATGTACATTAGATAGCCCATTGGTTACAAAGTGTTGCCAGAAAGCAAACTTTCAGATTTGGTTTGAGACTGTGCAGGGACCCCTTAATAACTGGCAGACGATTTATATGTAGCTGCCATTTCTTCAAAACCTGTGGTTCTCCTCAATGTGTGTCATGTCTCCATGGTAAGTTCAGCCATCTCACAAGCCTAGGGCATGGAACAAAATCACACACGTATCTGAGGCAAGAGTTTTAGGCACAAGAAACAGCAAGAAAAAAGCCCTAACTGAAGATATGCTTGGCATGTTTGAGGACCTAAAGGTGGCACTTTGAGGAGCCAGTGACAGAAAGTCCTCCTGGAGTGCTCCTCCAGGGGGGAGCACATATGGAGGAGATACTGAGTTACCAAATAAGGGGCTTTTTTTTTCTTTTTTTTTTTTTTTTAACTTTTATTTTACTTTTAACTTTTACAGAGTTTTGTTGTTTACAGATATGTATGTTCCCAATAAGGGGCTTTTTATTGAGATCGTCAGCAATGCTCTCTGCATGTGCGTGGTGAATTGAGCCTACCCTTAATGTGTGCTCACATCTTCTAATCCCTCCATACGGTCTTCTCAATGCATGCTTTTTCAAAGGACCAACGTTGCTAAAACCTGAGCAACCTCATAGGCAAAACCACAACAGACTGAAAAAAGAAAAATAAGTCTACTCTAAAAAAATCTGTAAAGAAAAATAAGTCATTGGTTATTTTTTGTATATCATCTGCTACGATACAAAGACTTTATATATATACATGATCAGATGCTCAGTTGTGTCTGACTCTTTGCGACCTCATGGACTGCAGCTCACCAGGCTCCTCTGTCCATGGGATTTTCTAGGCCAGGATACTGGAGTAGGTTGCCATTTCCTTCTCCAGAGGATCTTACCCACCCAGGGATCAAACCTGGGTCTACTGCATTGCAGGCGAATTCTTTACCATATCATCCTATACATAGGTGTTATCCTTATTTTACACATTAGTAACCTGGCTCACGATTTGAACCCAGGCTACCTGACTCCAGAGCCTGTGTTCTTTTCCACTATAGAGCATCACTTCCTGTGTGCCATGAGTATGTACATTAGATAGCCCATTGGTTACAAAGTGTTGCCAGAAAGCAAACTTTCAGATTTGGTTTGAGACTGTGCAGGGACCCCTTAATAACTGGCAGACGATTTATATGTAGCTGCCATTTCTTCAAAACCTGTGGTTCTCCTCAATGTGTGTCATGTCTCCATGGTAAGTTCAGCCATCTCACAAGCCTAGGGCATGGAACAAAATGCCACCTTCAGCCCAACTCACATCTGGAGTCCTCATGATGAGATTAAGGCAGGGCATGCTTGGCTATCAGAGATACTGCCATCTGCTTTAACAGTTAACCAGTGCTCTCTTCCACACACATGAAAAGGCACAAATAGGTTAAAATCCACACATACATGAAAAGGCACAAATAGGTTAATACTAATTTTCCTTTCTTTAAAGAGACATTTGGTACCTGGAATCACAGAATGTGAGCATCAAAATGAGCCTGAGGTTTTTGAAGGCCCGCCATCCTCTGATGGTTCCCTTGCTGTCCAGTCTTTTTGCCTGGTGGTCATCCTGTTCTTACTTGAACACTCCAGTTTCCAGGGAACTTACGACCTCCTCAGTGGCTCTTCTGCCTCTGGGTGGCTTTGAGCAGCTTCCTTACACTGTGCCAGCATCCATCTCACCTCACTTAGGTTGTACCCTGTGAAATTAACTCCTACCCTTCGTGGGAGGCTATGCCACGCATATCTCATTCCTGTTACAAGGAAGCCATTACTGTACATAGCCTGTTACACTAGATGCCTGTACTTCTAATGTAACCTAAAATCACAGCCCTTTTTGGGCACTCGCGTTATCCTATTGATTCACATTGAGGCTTTTGTGGGGCTTATTTTTAGTTTATTACTGCTAAGCCGTTCCTCTGTGTCCCCACTAATACAGTCAATTTAATGGATAATTACAAGACGTTTATCTCTATTAAACTTTCAGTAGATGCACATCTGTTAACTAGATCTTCCTGAATCTTGATGTTTTTATCTATGTTCTTACTCTCCGTCTTTCCTTCACTTCATCTGTGATACTTTGGGGAAGCATCTGTCAACAGAGCTTCAAAAATCAAATACCTGTGGCGACCCAGGAGTGGGTCAGTGGGGCTGGTTGTAAGTGTCGCTCTGTGTGAGCGACTTGGGCTCCGTGAACAGGGGAGCAGAAGTCCCCTGGCAGAGGGGCAGCTACTGCTTCCTTCAGCTGACTGTCGCTCCAGAGGAATGCAGATACCCTATGGCTGGTTGCCAGCTTCTTTTAGAATATGGAGTTTTTTTCAGTCTACAGATTTTAATACATTGACCCTATTTTTCACCAGCATGTGGGATAAAACTGTGTATAAAACAGGTGTCCTGTGGGCCAGCAGTTAGCAATCGATGAATCAATTCATCATGAGAGGAATTGAATTACCAGAGGCTGTGACATCACTAGAAACTACCCTGAGAGGCATTCCGAATTCATTGCAGCTCCCTCTGAACGCAGTCCTTCAGCTACTTACTAACCCCCAAACCTAGAATGACACCCAGCTCTCATTGGCCATCTGGCCCACGTGTCCTGGGGACTGCTCCATAGGGATGTGTTTAGTTTCAGAAGGGAATACCCAGCATAGGCAGAGTTTAGACACTGCTGGGATCTCATCTTCCCCTGACGTTTAGGATTCTTTTGCCTGGTGGTCATCCTGTTCTTACTTGAACACTCCAGTTTCCAGGGAACTTACGACCTCCTCAGCGGCTCTTCTGCCTCGGTGGCTTTGAGCAGCTTCCTTACACTGTGCCAGCATCCATCTCACCTCACTTAGGTTGTACCCTGTGAAATTAACTCCTACCCTTCGTGGGAGGCTATGCCACGCATATCTCATTCCTGTTACAAGGAAGCCATTACTGTACATAGCCTGTTACACTAGATGCCTGTACTTCTAATGTAACCTAAAATCACAGCCCTTTTGGGCACTCGCTTATCCTATTGATTCACATTGAGGCTTTTGTGGGGCTTATTTTTAGTTCATTACTGCTAAGCCGTTCCTCTGTGTCCCCACTAATACAGTCAATTTAATGGATAATTACAAGACGTTTATCTCTATTAAACTTTCAGTAGATGCACATCTGTTAACTAGATCTTCCTGAATCTTGATGTTTTTATCTATGTTCTTACTCTCCGTCTTTCCTTCACTTCATCTGTGATACTTTGGGGAAGCATCTGTCAACAGAGCTTCAAAAATCAAATACCTGTGGCGACCCAGGAGTGGGTCAGTGGGGCTGGTTGTAAGTGTCGCTCTGTGTGAGCGACTTGGGCTCCGTGAACAGGGGAGCAGAAGTCCCCTGGCAGAGGGGCAGCTACTGCTTCCTTCAGCTGACTGTCGCTCCAGAGGAATGCAGATACCCTATGGCTGGTTGCCAGCTTCTTTTAGAATATGGAGTTTTTTTTTTCAGTCTACAGATTTTAATACATTGACCCTATTTTTCACCAGCATGTGGGATAAAACTGTGTATAAAACAGGTGTCCTGTGGGCCAGCAGTTAGCAATCGATGAATCAATTCATCATGAGAGGAATTGAATTACCAGAGGCTGTGACATCACTAGAAACTACCCTGAGAGGCATTCCGAATTCATTGCAGCTCCCTCTGAACGCAGTCCTTCAGCTACTTACTAACCCCCAAACCTAGAATGACACCCAGCTCTCATTGGCCATCTGGCCCACGTGTCCTGGGGACTGCTCCATAGGGATGTGTTTAGTTTCAGAAGGGAATACCCAGCATAGGCAGAGTTTAGACACTGCTGGGATCTCATCTTCCCCCTGCTATTTCCTGGGTGTGGTGATGTGGGCAAATTCCTTCACTTCTCTGTGGTTTTGTTTTCTCTCAGTAAAATAAGGATAATGATAGTGCCCACTTCAGAGCGTTAACCTAAGTATTTTACAAAATCATACCTGTAGGGTGCTTAGCTCAGGGTCTAGCACGTAAGAGTTGTTCAATAATGTTACCTATACTTATTACTTTTATGATTATATATTTGTACTTTGTCATTAGTATGAATCACATTATTATATCTGACATCTACTGTAGACAGTGATTCAACAAAAAGAACAATCCAATGAGCACAGTTGGAAGTTGGGAACATCTCCAGCCTTTGTCCTTCACTGGTGACCCCTCAGCCTGGAAACCTTGGCACACTGCTAGAGTGCCTCTTAAAGAAAATGCCTGCCGTAGTGGAAGCAGAAATCCCAGAACTGCCTTCATACGACACAGACCAGATCATGCTACTCCTATCCTGGAAAACTTTCAACGAGATTCCTCTTTCTTGCAGAATGCAGTTCCCACTACTTGGCCTGTCATTCAGGGTGCTCTCCCACCTGGCCTCTATCCAAAGCTTCAGCTCCTCCCTCTGGATCTCTTCCCCAGGAGCCTCCACCTCAGGAATTCTCTGCCTTCGACTTGCCGCTCCCTGGACGTGTCCCGGGACCTTCCCTACTCATTCTGTGAGCTCATCTCCCAGGTCAGAAGCCCTCTCCTTGCTGTTCATTGACTAAATTGCATTCATCCTACAAACCCTGTGAAACTCAGGTCTACTGTGAGAAGGTCTTTTTAAATTCTTTAGCATTCACTGTTTCTACTACTTGTTTGGCCTTAGCATGTTCTGCTTTTGTTGTTGCTCAACTGGTAAGCTACAGAAGAGAGACTGGATCTTGATCTTTTTCTGTGAGTCTCCCCACAACACACACACACACACACACATGCCCCACATAACACAAGACTGAGAACATTGAGAATGCTCCATAAAGAAACATTTTTGGCCTGAATGAATGGCCTGAAGGACTGTTCCTTTCAACAGTTATGGCCCAATAAATTATACTGGCATTGCCTCCTAGAGAGAAAGGCCACACTAAGGCTCCACAGATGGGGAAACTGCTCTGTCTGCCAAAACCAGATGCAGGGCAGCCTTGGCCCTGTTTGGCTGTCTACCTGAATCTGGGTTTAACAACTTGGACTGCAGTTTTACAGCCTAAGTCACCAGGCTCAGCCCAGCAGCATGAGTTCTTTGTCCACATGCTGGTGCCAGGTGGTGAGGGAACTGGCTCACCCTGCCTGAGGAGACCTGCGGGCGGGGGAGGGGCTGCCTGTGCTCCAGGCTGTCAGGCCAGGGGGCTTGTCTGCAAACGGAGGCTTCACAGGGACCCTGAACAGGAAAAAAGAAATGAGGGAAGTTTATAGCATGAAGTTTTGGGGCTGGATGCTGGGAAAAGGGGGTGGGGAAATCAAGGGAAAATAGAATGGCCTGAAGGTCATGACTGAACGGAATGAAACTGAGAAAAAGGGCCTAGACTCAGTCAGATTTTATTTCCATTGTTGTAAGAGTTATATGGTCCTAGGTAGGTAAAAGAAGACAGGAATCCACCAAATTAAATCTTTAGAGTTGAGGTTACTTTTTTTTTTTTTTGCCACACTTTGCAGCATACAGGATCTTAGTTCCCCAACCAGGGATCAAACCTGTGCCCACCTCCCGCCCCCGCAGTGGAAGACAGAGTCCTAACCATGTGACCGCCAGGGAATTTCCAAGGTTACATATTTTAAGACAGGGATCCCTAAACTTTGGGCCTCAGAATGGTACCTCTGGTCTTATCAGCAATGGCATTAGATTAGAAATAAAGTGCACGCTAAGTGTAATGTATTTAAAGTATCCTGAAACCATCCCCCCAGCACCTGGCCCCTGGAAAAGCTGTTTTCCACAAAGTCAGCCCCTGGTGCTGAAAAGGTTGGGGACCGCTGTTTTGAGACAAAGAAATGCAGTATCCAAACAAGTGATAGAAAGGTCAGAGACTTCTGTGACTAGAGGCTAGAAAGATCTCTGGTTAATGTGAGTCGTTCCTTCCAGGGTTCTGAAATTATCAGTATGGCAGATATAAACAGGGTTCCGGCGATGGTGTGATGGTTCAAGTTTAAGAACCAATTCTCCAAAAAAAGCCCTGCCTTGTGGTATTTGCAGATTTCTGTGGTGTCAGTCCACTCAACATGGTCAATTTCAAGCTACTAGATCGAGGCCCAGATGTGGGGTTGGGAAGAGCTTGTGCAGCTGGCTCTCGTGAGCCTGGGCGAGCGGTTACAGAGGTGAAAAGTCGGAGTCACCACAAGCTCACCTTCTCAGCTGCAGCTGAGCAAGTTGATGGGATGCTTCCCTGTTTCAGCTTTCAACTCTGTAAATAAGTGTCCTTTCTTGCTCTGGTTAGTGCCATGTTTTACATGTTCGCCCTTTTCGTTCATGTTTTCTCTGTTTAAAATGGCCCCTCAAGTGTGGTCCTGAGGTGCTGTCCACTCCTCCTAAGTGCTCGAAGGCTCTGACGTGTCTCACAGAGAAGACCTGAAGAAAAACTTCATGCAGGCATGGGTTATAGTGCTTTTGGTTATGAGTTCAGTGTTAATGAGCCAACAGTATCTATTAAATAAGGTACTTTAAACAGAAATACACATAAAACTAGATTTGTATGGATCAGGTGGCAACCTTTTATGACCAAAGGCTCTTGGGAAACTAATTCTGTATTTCCCTGAAAAGCAGCTCACTAATTCAGTATTTGTGGCTGCTTTATAGGACACACCACTTCAAATAAGAATCAGTTGTGCTTTCAGAAAGAGTGAGGGGCGGCAGCAGCCCAGGGCAGAGCATCAGAGGCCCAGCAGGATGAGAGGGGATCCCTGCAGGGGAAGCTGGGGTAGAAAGTCAGAATCCCAGCAGGGAACAGAAGTGGTAGCCCACGTGGGAGGTTAATTGTGTACCTAGGTGTAGATCAAAGAAATAAACGTATTCTAGGTAACGGAAGATAAGTTTCACCCTGTGTCAGTCTGCTGAAAGGACCTGGGAGCAGTACCACCCACTGGCACGGAGCTCACTTAAAGCCCAGGTCTTGGCTTCTAAATACTTCTTTTTCCATGGCTCCTTGGAGAAAGGAATGATTCCAGGGCTAGGGCCAGGAGGGTGCTATGTAGACCTGAAACATTTTTTGTGCCCAAAAGCAAAAGAGTGTTTCCAAAAATTATGGGGACATGCCAAGAGGAACAAAGATGAGAGATTAGAGATGAGAATCCAACTAAAGAATGATAGTGATAGATATGATCCACAAACAAGATAGAAGCAGACATAAATAAATAAATGAATACATTGAAAGTTTTATTAGAATTTTTATAGAAACAGAATATTTACACAGCATCAAAATCCTGAATAGTTACAAAGGGATTAAAAAAGTTGTTTACAGGCAAGACTGGGAGATACCACCTTAATCAGAGCGAATAGTGATTAGTAATGAGAAAAACTGAAATCACACACCAGGTGACGGAATGCAGGCTGAAGAGCACAACGCTGCCTCTGTGATATTTGTGCTCAAGATACATAGCAGGCACCTAATCATGAGGACCAAATAAATAACCCAAACCCAGGGGTATTCTGTGAAACAATTGACTTCTAACCTTCAAAAATACCAAGAACATGAAAGTAAAAAAATGCCAGCAAAAAGCACCTAATCCATTTATTTTGTTTTGAATACACATAAAACTAGATTTGTATGGATCAGGTGGCAACCTTTTATGACCAAAGGCTCTTGGGAAACTAATTCTGTATTTCCCTGAAAAGCAGCTCACTAATTCAGTATTTGTGGCTGCTTTATAGGACACACCACTTCAAATAAGAATCAGTTGTGCTTTCAGAAAGAGTGAGGGGCGGCAGCAGCCCAGGGCAGAGCATCAGAGGCCCAGCAGGATGAGAGGGGATCCCTGCAGGGGAAGCTGGGGTAGAAAGTCAGAATCCCAGCAGGGAACAGAAGTGGTAGCCCACGTGGGAGGTTAATTGTGTACCTAGGTGTAGATCAAAGAAATAAACGTATTCTAGGTAACGGAAGATAAGTTTCACCCTGTGTCAGTCTGCTGAAAGGACCTGGGAGCAGTACCACCCACTGGCACGGAGCTCACTTAAAGCCCAGGTCTTGGCTTCTAAATACTTCTTTTTCCATGGCTCCTTGGAGAAAGGAATGATTCCAGGGCTAGGGCCAGGAGGGTGCTATGTAGACCTGAAACATTTTTTGTGCCCAAAAGCAAAAGAGTGTTTCCAAAAATTATGGGGACATGCCAAGAGGAACAAAGATGAGAGATTAGAGATGAGAATCCAACTAAAGAATGATAGTGATAGATATGATCCACAAACAAGATAGAAGCAGACATAAATAAATAAATGAATACATTGAAAGTTTTATTAGAATTTTTATAGAAACAGAATATTTACACAGCATCAAAATCCTGAATAGTTACAAAGGGATTAAAAAAGTTGTTTACAGGCAAGACTGGGAGATACCACCTTAATCAGAGCGAATAGTGATTAGTAATGAGAAAAACTGAAATCACACACCAGGTGACGGAATGCAGGCTGAAGAGCACAACGCTGCCTCTGTGATATTTGTGCTCAAGATACATAGCAGGCACCTAATCATGAGGACCAAATAAATAACCCAAACCCAGGGGTATTCTGTGAAACAATTGACTTCTAACCTTCAAAAATACCAAGAACATGAAAGTCAAAGAAAGCTGAGAAAAATGCCAGACTGAAGGAGAAGAGGCACATGACAACTATATGAACCCATGATTCTGAGCTTGATTCGCTTGCTATAAAGGGCATCATTAAGACTGTAGACAATACATGTCTGTGAACAACAAAACTCTGTAAAAATTTTAAAAAAATAAAAAAAGAAATCAGGACAGTTAAAAAAAAAACAAAGACTGTAGACAAAATTCTATTGGAGTCTGAGAAGTTAATGGTCTAATGTATTAGTGTTCATTTCCTGATTTTAACGGTTATGTTGTGATTACATGGGAGAATTTCCTCGTTTATAGGAAAACACACACGAGATATTCTGAAGTGATGGGGCATCAGATTGGCAACTTACTCTCAAATGGTTTGGGAAAAAGATGTTTATACTGTATTTTCAATTCTTCTGTAAGTTTGTGTTTGTATTAAAAATGTATAGTCAGGTAATGGATACAGATCTATAATTTTAAGTCAAAATCTCACAAAGTTTATATACAGTAGTGAAACGTTTCAAAGGAATTAAGTTCACCATATACATATATGTTTAATTTATTAGATTTATAAAAATTACTTAGGTACTCGGAAGGGTTTGTCAGTTACATAACTGAAGTACTTTTAAAAGGAAATAGAGGGACTTCCTTGGTGGTCCAGTGGTTAAGACTCTGTGCTCCCAGTGCAGGGGCCTTAGATAATCCACAAACAAGATAGAAGCAGACATAAATAAATAAATGAATACATTGAAAGTTTTATTAGAATTTTTATAGAAACAGAATATTTACACAGCATCAAAATCCTGAATAGTTACAAAGGGATTAAAAAAGTTGTTTACAGGCAAGACTGGGAGATACCACCTTAATCAGAGCGAATAGTGATTAGTAATGAGAAAAACTGAAATCACACACCAGGTGACGGAATGCAGGCTGAAGAGCACAACGCTGCCTCTGTGATATTTGTGCTCAAGATACATAGCAGGCACCTAATCATGAGGACCAAATAAATAACCCAAACCCAGGGGTATTCTGTGAAACAATTGACTTCTAACCTTCAAAAATACCAAGAACATGAAAGTCAAAGAAAGCTGAGAAAAATGCCAGACTGAAGGAGAAGAGGCACATGACAACTATATGAACCCATGATTCTGAGCTTGATTCGCTTGCTATAAAGGGCATCATTAAGACTGTAGACAATACATGTCTGTGAACAACAAAACTCTGTAAAAATTTTAAAAACTAAAAAAGAAATCAGGACAGTTAAAAAAAAAACAAAGACTGTAGACAAAATTCTATTGGAGTCTGAGAAGTTAATGGTCTAATGTATTAGTGTTCATTTCCTGATTTTAACGGTTATGTTGTGATTACATGGGAGAATTTCCTCGTTTATAGGAAAACACACACGAGATATTCTGAAGTGATGGGGCATCAGATTGGCAACTTACTCTCAAATGGTTTGGGAAAAAGATGTTTATACTGTATTTTCAATTCTTCTGTAAGTTTGTGTTTGTATTAAAAATGTATAGTCAGGTAATGGATACAGATCTATAATTTTAAGTCAAAATCTCACAAAGTTTATATACAGTAGTGAAACGTTTCAAAGGAATTAAGTTCACCATATACATATATGTTTAATTTATTAGATTTATAAAAATTACTTAGGTACTCGGAAGGGTTTGTCAGTTACATAACTGAAGTACTTTTAAAAGGAAATAGAGGGACTTCCTTGGTGGTCCAGTGGTTAAGACTCTGTGCTCCCAGTGCAGGGGGCCTTAGTTCCATTCTTGGTCAGGGAACTAGATCCCACATGTTGCAACTAAGATCCAGTGAAGCCAAATATATAAATGATTTAAAAAAAAAAAAAGGAAATAGAGTACATTACATTTATAAATGTACTTTTAAATGGTTGAAAGTCTTTAATGGAATCTGTAAATGGGACCAAATTATTATTTTAAAAGTAATCACTAAAATTTTCTAGGCTTATAAATAGAACAGGGACTTCAAATGAATTTAAAAATCTAATGACTATTAACCTTTTAAGTTCAGAGTAAGTATAAATAGTTTTTCAAGGGTAATATAGATTCAGCAATTAACCAGCACTGCTTCATCACTAATTTTGTGTCTAGAGCTGCCAGGATAAAGAAGAAATATAAAACATAATCTCTGACCTGCTAAGGAGATTATAACTAATCAATGTCATGAGATCAGCACACAGGAAACAATACTAAATCAACAATATGGCAAGTATCAGGAACTGAGATTATGTGGCACATGCTTGTATACACCTGTATAACCCTAGAATGTAAAACTCTTATCAAGAGGAAACTAAGTGGAAGCAGTTCCAGTACTCCACTTTAATACTCAAGACAGTATAGTTTGCACTGCGAGAACAAACCAACCTTGAACTCTCAGAAATGTAACGTGAAATTTGTATCTTGCTCATGCCAGGTTAAATGCAGGCCAGAAGAGCTACTTGCCCTGCAATGATTTAGGGATCCAAACACCTTTCATCTTCTGATGAAACCATTTCCAACCGTTGCTTCCAGGGTTGCTGCAACAAGTAAACCAGAGAGTGGCTACAAGGACTAACGGATGATGTATCTTATCACAAGGTAAGACTTCAACAATAGTTATTGATGTTGTTGTTATTGTTGTTATTCTCAGTATCAAGCCATTGATGTGTTGGACTTAGAAACTAGTGAGCTTCCTCTTACTAGGAGGTATCTAAACAGGGATGGGGCAACAGTGTATCCAGGATCCTATGGAGAATGGTCAGAGACTGGGTCAGGAAAGACCTATATGAACCTTTCATGGAGATTCTGTTCTGTTCTAAGTGCACTAGAAAAGATGAGCCTTGAAAGGTGGGGTCTGTTGGTCATGACCACCATCAGCCCTGGAGTGCAGGGTGACTGTTCATCAGGTGGCCCCAAGGGAAAGCATGGATCAGAAGACCTGGCTAAGAAGTTTTCTTCTGCCTCTTTCAAATGTAACATTAGCTTTTTCATTAAGAGTCAATGTGCTGGGCTTCCCTGGTGGTCCATTGGGTATGGACACCACCTTGCAGTGCAAGGGGCGCTGGTTCAATCTCTGGCCTGGGAAGATCCCACATGCAGCGGAGCAGCTGGACCGATGTGTCCAACTACTGAGCCAGAGCTCTGGAGCGCATGCGCCCAGAGCTGGTGCCCTGCAGCAACAGAGGCCACTACAATGGGAGGTCCACACAGGCCAAAGAACAAAGATAAATGAATGAAAGATCAATAGAAGTGGCCAAAAAAAAAAAGAGTCTATGTCCTGTCATTTCAATAGATGGTACTGGGATTACTGGAAATTCACATCCAGAAGAATGGATCAGACAAGGAAACAATACTAAATCAACAATATGGCAAGTATCAGGAACTGAGATTATGTGGCACATGCTTGTATACACCTGTATAACCCTAGAATGTAAAACTCTTATCAAGAGGAAACTAAGTGGAAGCAGTTCCAGTACTCCACTTTAATACTCAAGACAGTATAGTTTGCACTGCGAGAACAAACCAACCTTGAACTCTCAGAAATGTAACGTGAAATTTGTATCTTGCTCATGCCAGGTTAAATGCAGGCCAGAAGAGCTACTTGCCCTGCAATGATTTAGGGATCCAAACACCTTTCATCTTCTGATGAAACCATTTCCAACCGTTGCTTCCAGGGTTGCTGCAACAAGTAAACCAGAGAGTGGCTACAAGGACTAACGGATGATGTATCTTATCACAAGGTAAGACTTCAACAATAGTTATTGATGTTGTTGTTATTGTTGTTATTCTCAGTATCAAGCCATTGATGTGTTGGACTTAGAAACTAGTGAGCTTCCTCTTACTAGGAGGTATCTAAACAGGGATGGGGCAGCAGTGTATCCAGGATCCTATGGAGAATGGTCAGAGACTGGGTCAGGAAAGACCTATATGAACCTTTCATGGAGATTCTGTTCTGTTCTAAGTGCACTAGAAAAGATGAGCCTTGAAAGGTGGGGTCTGTTGGTCATGACCACCATCAGCCCTGGAGTGCAGGGTGACTGTTCATCAGGTGGCCCCAAGGGAAAGCATGGATCAGAAGACCTGGCTAAGAAGTTTTCTTCTGCCTCTTTCAAATGTAACATTAGCTTTTTCATTAAGAGTCAATGTGCTGGGCTTCCCTGGTGGTCCATTGGGTATGGACACCACCTTGCAGTGCAAGGGGCGCTGGTTCAATCTCTGGCCTGGGAAGATCCCACATGCAGCGGAGCAGCTGGACCGATGTGTCCAACTACTGAGCCAGAGCTCTGGAGCGCATGCGCCCAGAGCTGGTGCCCTGCAGCAACAGAGGCCACTACAATGGGAGGTCCACACAGGCCAAAGAACAAAGATAAATGAATGAAAGATCAATAGAAGTGGCCAAAAAAAAAAAGAGTCTATGTCCTGTCATTTCAATAGATGGTACTGGGATTACTGGAAATTCACATCCAGAAGAATGAGGTTGAACCCCTTTCTCACATGCACCATATGTAAAAATTAACCCAAAGTTGATCACAGACCTAGGTGTGAAGACTAAAATTCCTGTAAGAAAACATGGTGTTAATCTTTAAGATGTCAGGTTAGGCACAAGCAACAAAAGGAAAATTGACAAATTAGACATCTTCAAAATTAAAAACTTGTGCATCAAAGAACACTATCAATAAAGTAAAAAGACAATCCAGCAAATGGGGAAAATGTTTCCAAGTTTAGATCTGATAATGCTTTAGTATCCAGAATATATAAATAACTCTTATAGCTAAATAACAAAAAAGAAAAACAGCTCAACTTAAAAATGGACAGGGCTTCCCCGATGGTCCAGTGGGTAAAGAGTCTGCCTTGCAGTACAAGGGGCACTGGTTTGATCCCTGGCCCGGGAAGATCCCACATGCTGCGTAGCAGCTGGACTGGTGTGTCCAATTATGAGCCAATGCTCTGGAGCACATGCGCCCAGAGCCAGTGCTAGGCAAGGAGAGAGGCCACTGCGATTAGAGGCCCACACAGGCCAAAGAATAAAGATGGATGAAAATAAATAAATTTTTAAAAAAACAAAAGAGGCCAAATTTTTTTTAAAAAATGGACAAAGCATAGTTGTCGAAAGAAGACGTACAAGTGGTGAATAAATACATGAAAAGACACTCAACATCATTAGTCATTAAGCAATGCAAATCAAAACCACAACAAAATGCCACTTCACACCCACTAAGATAACCTTAATAAAAAGACAGCCAGTGACGAGTGTTGATGAGAATATGAGGAAACTGGAATCTTCATGTTGATAATGGTGTGTAAAATTATGCTGCTATTATGGAAAACAGTTTGGCAATTCCTCAGAAAGTTAAACATAGTGTTACCATATATGACCCAGAAGTTACATTCTTAGGTGTGTACTCAAGAGAGATGAAAACGTATGTCCACAGAAAAAGTTGTCCACAAGTGTCCATAACAACATTTTTCATACAAATCAAAAATGGAAAAAACCAAATATCCATCAACTTATGAATGATAAACAAAATATGATACACCTATACAACTGAATATTATTCAGCCATATAAAGAAATAAAGTATTGATAAAAGCTATAACACAGGGTTTCCCTGGCGGTCCAGTGGGTAAAGAGTCCACCTTGCAAGGCAAGGGGCGCCGGTTCGATCCCTGGCCTGGGAAGATCCCACATGCCACGGAGCGGCTGGACTGATGTGTCCAATTATGAGCCAATGCTCTGGAGCACATGCACCCAGAGCCAGTGCTCTGCAACAAGAGAGGCCACTGCGATTAGAGGCCCACACAGGCCAAAGAATAAAGATGGATGAAAATAAATAAATTTTTAAAAAAACAAAAGAGGCCAAATTTTTTTTAAAAAATGGACAAAGCATAGTTGTCGAAAGAAGACATACAAGTGGTGAATAAATACATGAAAAGACACTCAACATCATTAGTCATTAAGCAATGCAAATCAAAACCACAACAAAATGCCACTTCACACCCACTAAGATAACCTTAATAAAAAGACAGCCAGTGACGAGTGTTGATGAGAATATGAGGAAACTGGAATCTTCATGTTGATAATGGTGTGTAAAATTATGCTGCTATTATGGAAAACAGTTTGGCAATTCCTCAGAAAGTTAAACATAGTGTTACCATATATGACCCAGAAGTTACATTCTTAGGTGTGTACTCAAGAGAGATGAAAACGTATGTCCACAGAAAAAGTTGTCCACAAGTGTCCATAACAACATTTTTCATACAAATCAAAAATGGAAAAAACCAAATATCCATCAACTTATGAATGATAAACAAAATATGATACACCTATACAACTGAATATTATTCAGCCATATAAAGAAATAAAGTATTGATAAAAGCTATAACACAGGGTTTCCCTGGTGTTCCGGTGAGTAAAGAGTCCGCCTTGCAGGGCAAGGGGCACCAGTTCGATCCCTGGCCTGGGAAGATCCCACATGCAGTAGAGTGGCTGGACCAGTGTGTCCAATTTCAAGGCAGTACTCTGGAGCACATGCACCCAGAGCCAGTGCTCTGCAGTGAGAGAGGCCAATGCAATGGTAGGTCCACACAGGTCAAAGAATAAAAATGGATGAAAAGGAAAAAAAAAAAAAAAAGCTATAATACAGATGAACCTGAAAAATTACAATAGCTGAGAAAGGCCAGTCACAAAGCATCACCAATTATATGATTTCATTTATATGCAACATCCAGAATAGGCGACTCTATAGAAACAGAAAGGAAATTAGTGGCTGCCTAAGAGGTGAGGTGTTGAGGGGAAATGAGGAGTGACTGCTGATAGTCATGGGTTTTTTCTTGAGGTGGTGATGTTCTAAAATTGGTTGTGGTTATGTTTCCACAATTCTAAATATACTAAACATCGTTGAATTACACACTTTAAAAGGTTGATTTGTAAAGTCTGTGAAATATATCTCAATAAAGCTGCTATATTCTAACAGCTTTAAAACACATATCTAGGATGGAATTATATCCAGAATATGCAAAGAACTCTAAAAGCTCAAAATAAGAAAACAAGTGACTGAGTTTAAAAATCATTGAAAGATCTGAACAGATCCTCACCAAGTAAGTTAGGCAGATGGCAAATAAGCATGTGAAAAGATGCTCAATATCATATGTCTCTAGAGATTGCAAATTAAACAACTACACACCTTTAAAAATGACCATAATCTAAAGCACAGACAGTCCTATAGGCTAGCAAGGATGTGGAAAAAAACTTTAAGAACTGTGGAATTCAGAAGTTACATTCTTAGGTGTGTACTCAAGAGAGATGAAAACGTATGTCCACAGAAAAAGTTGTCCACAAGTGTCCATAACAACATTTTTCATACAAATCAAAAATGGAAAAAACCAAATATCCATCAACTTATGAATGATAAACAAAATATGATACACCTATACAACTGAATATTATTCAGCCATATAAAGAAATAAAGTATTGATAAAAGCTATAACACAGGGTTTCCCTGGTGTTCCGGTGAGTAAAGAGTCCGCCTTGCAGGGCAAGGGGCACCAGTTCGATCCCTGGCCTGGGAAGATCCCACATGCAGTAGAGTGGCTGGACCAGTGTGTCCAATTTCAAGGCAGTACTCTGGAGCACATGCACCCAGAGCCAGTGCTCTGCAGTGAGAGAGGCCAATGCAATGGTAGGTCCACACAGGTCAAAGAATAAAAATGGATGAAAAGGAAAAAAAAAAAAAAAAGCTATAATACAGATGAACCTGAAAAATTACAATAGCTGAGAAAGGCCAGTCACAAAGCATCACCAATTATATGATTTCATTTATATGCAACATCCAGAATAGGCGACTCTATAGAAACAGAAAGGAAATTAGTGGCTGCCTAAGAGGTGAGGTGTTGAGGGGAAATGAGGAGTGACTGCTGATAGTCATGGGTTTTTTCTTGAGGTGGTGATGTTCTAAAATTGGTTGTGGTTATGTTTCCACAATTCTAAATATACTAAACATCGTTGAATTACACACTTTAAAAGGTTGATTTGTAAAGTCTGTGAAATATATCTCAATAAAGCTGCTATATTCTAACAGCTTTAAAACACATATCTAGGATGGAATTATATCCAGAATATGCAAAGAACTCTAAAAGCTCAAAATAAGAAAACAAGTGACTGAGTTTAAAAATCATTGAAAGATCTGAACAGATCCTCACCAAGTAAGTTAGGCAGATGGCAAATAAGCATGTGAAAAGATGCTCAATATCATATGTCTCTAGAGATTGCAAATTAAACAACTACACACCTTTAAAAATGACCATAATCTAAAGCACAGACAGTCCTATAGGCTAGCAAGGATGTGGAGAAACAAGAACTGTGATTCATTGTTGGTGGGAATGCAAAATGGCATAGCCACTTGGGAATACCGTTTGACATTTTCTTACAAAGCTAAACATAGTCTTACCATACTATCCAGCAATCACACTCCAAGGTATTTAACCTCCTAAGATAAAAACTAATGTCTGCATGGAAACCTGCACATGAATGTTTATGGCATCTTTATTCATAATTGCTGAAAGGAGTTAAAGCAACCAAACTATCCTTCATAAGGTGAACAGATAAGTTATGGTAATCTGTAAAATGGAATATTATTCAATGATAAAAAGAAACAACAAATCAAGCCACAAGAAAAGAATCTGAGATACATAGGGCTCAGTAAGAGCAGCCAGTTGGAGAAGCCTACATAGTATATGATTCTAATTATTTGAGATTCTGAGAAAGTCAAAACTATAAACACAATAAAAAGATCAGTGGTGGCCAGGAGTTTGGGAATGGAAGTAAAAGAAAAATGGAGCACAGGGGATTCTTAAGGCAGTAACTATATTCTCTATGATACCATAATGACAGATACCTGACATTCTGCATTGGTCAAAACCCATAGAAAACAAATAGCTCAAAGAGTGAACTTTTAATGTAAACTATGCACTCCGGTTAATAATAATGTTTCAATACTGATTTATCAGTTTTAACAAATATACTACCTCAATGTGAGAGGTTAATAATGGAGGAAACTGTGTGTGTTGGGAGGATATCTATAAGACTTTTACTATCTGCTAAATATACTAAACATCGTTGAATTACACACTTTAAAAGGTTGATTTGTAAAGTCTGTGAAATATATCTCAATAAAGCTGCTATATTCTAACAGCTTTAAAACACATATCTAGGATGGAATTATATCCAGAATATGCAAAGAACTCTAAAAGCTCAAAATAAGAAAACAAGTGACTGAGTTTAAAAATCATTGAAAGATCTGAACAGATCCTCACCAAGTAAGTTAGGCAGATGGCAAATAAGCATGTGAAAAGATGCTCAATATCATATGTCTCTAGAGATTGCAAATTAAACAACTACACACCTTTAAAAATGACCATAATCTAAAGCACAGACAGTCCTATAGGCTAGCAAGGATGTGGAGAAACAAGAACTGTGATTCATTGTTGGTGGGAATGCAAAATGGCATAGCCACTTGGGAATACCGTTTGACATTTTCTTACAAAGCTAAACATAGTCTTACCATACTATCCAGCAATCACACTCCAAGGTATTTAACCTCCTAAGATAAAAACTAATGTCTGCATGGAAACCTGCACATGAATGTTTATGGCATCTTTATTCATAATTGCTGAAAGGAGTTAAAGCAACCAAACTATCCTTCATAAGGTGAACAGATAAGTTATGGTAATCTGTAAAATGGAATATTATTCAATGATAAAAAGAAACAACAAATCAAGCCACAAGAAAAGAATCTGAGATACATAGGGCTCAGTAAGAGCAGCCAGTTGGAGAAGCCTACATAGTATATGATTCTAATTATTTGAGATTCTGAGAAAGTCAAAACTATAAACACAATAAAAAGATCAGTGGTGGCCAGGAGTTTGGGAATGGAAGTAAAAGAAAAATGGAGCACAGGGGATTCTTAAGGCAGTAACTATATTCTCTATGATACCATAATGACAGATACCTGACATTCTGCATTGGTCAAAACCCATAGAAAACAAATAGCTCAAAGAGTGAACTTTTAATGTAAACTATGCACTCCGGTTAATAATAATGTTTCAATACTGATTTATCAGTTTTAACAAATATACTACCTCAATGTGAGAGGTTAATAATGGAGGAAACTGTGTGTGTTGGGAGGATATCTATAAGAACTCTCCTTACTATCTGCTCAATTTAGTATAAATCTAAAACTAAAATATTGTCTATCGATTAAAGAAAAACTAAGAAAAGAATATGGAAAGCAGATTGAAAGTACACAGTGTGTGTCTCAGTTGCTTAGTCGTGTCTGACTCTTTGCCATCCCTTGAACTGTAGACCACTAGGATACTCTGTCCATGGGATTCTCCAGGCAAGAATATTGGAATGGGTTGCCATTCCCTTTTTGAGGGGATATTCTCTACCCAGGGATTGAAGGTGGATCTCCCGAACTACAGTCAGATTCTTTACCATCTGAGCCACCTGGGAAGCCCCTGAAAATACACAAGAGTAACACAAATTGAGCCAAAAAATAAGAACAAATGGTACTCTTTAAAACACATACCTAGAATGGAATTATATCCAGAATATGCAAAGAGCTCTTAAAACTCAACAATAAGAATTTAGACTTTTTTTCAGACTCTGTGCATCTCAAAGAGATACCTGCACTTTCACATTCATTGCAACATTATTCACAATAGCCTAGCTATGGAACCAATCTAAATGTCCATCAATGGATGAATGCATTATTAAATGTGATATATACATCTAAAGGAATATTATTCACCCTTTAAAAAAGAAGGAAAGGCAGCCATTTGCAGCAACACTGTGGTAAATGAAATAAGCCCAACAGAGAAAGACAAATACTGTATGGAATCACTTACATGTGAAAGCTAAGAGAGCTGAACTCGGAAATGAAAGTGTTAGTTGCTCAGCCATGTCTGACTCTTTGTGATCCCGTGGACCATAGCCTGCCAGGCTCCTCTGTCCATGGGATTCTCCAGGCAAGAACACTGGAGTGGGTTACCATTCCCTTCTCCAGGGGGTCTTCCCGACCTAAGGATCAAACCTGGCTCTCTGGCATTGCAAGCAGATTCTTTACTGTCTGAGCCAGCATAGAGTCAAATGGTTTTTGCCAGGACGGGTAAGTAGACAGGTGCTGGTCTAAGGGTACAGAGTTTCAACTATGAAGATAAGCTCTGGAAATCTACACGACATAGTGCCTACTGCTAACAGTACTTTATTTTACACTCAAAAATTGCTAATAGGGTAGATTTTAATATTAAATGTTCTAACAACAACAAAATAACAATAATAAAATAAGGGGGTACGAGGAAACTTTGAGAAACAATGGATATATCTGTGGCTTAGGTTGTTGTGGTGGTTTTAGGGGTGTAAAATTTTCCCAAACACAATGAGTTATATACATTAGTAGGTACAACTTTTTTCCATGTCAATCATATCTGAGTAAAGTGGTTTTATAAATAGAGTCTATGTGCTTGCCAACTATGATGCTTCTTCTCTTGCAAAGGACAGATGATGTCATGGCACTGTCTCTCCCTGTTGCTACTCAAATGTGGGGAACAAGAGCCATCCCACAATAGGCATCAGAATCTCCGCTGACAGCCACAGGAAGCCAGGGAGACTCTGCTCCAAAACCTTAACCAGGGGAAAAGCCTTCTGTACTTTGATTCCAAACTTACTAGTCACCGGGAGTTATTTGGTGCCGCCATGATCTGTGTTCCTGTTTGGTATGTGTCCAAAACCAATTCACAATAGCCTAGCTATGGAACCAATCTAAATGTCCATCAATGGATGAATGCATTATTAAATGTGATATATACATCTAAAGGAATATTATTCACCCTTTAAAAAAGAAGGAAAGGCAGCCATTTGCAGCAACACTGTGGTAAATGAAATAAGCCCAACAGAGAAAGACAAATACTGTATGGAATCACTTACATGTGAAAGCTAAGAGAGCTGAACTCGGAAATGAAAGTGTTAGTTGCTCAGCCATGTCTGACTCTTTGTGATCCCGTGGACCATAGCCTGCCAGGCTCCTCTGTCCATGGGATTCTCCAGGCAAGAACACTGGAGTGGGTTACCATTCCCTTCTCCAGGGGATCTTCCCGACCTAAGGATCAAACCTGGCTCTCTGGCATTGCAAGCAGATTCTTTACTGTCTGAGCCAG
The DNA here is from genome assembly GCA_022376925.1 of Tragulus kanchil. Taxonomy (NCBI): domain Eukaryota; kingdom Metazoa; phylum Chordata; class Mammalia; order Artiodactyla; family Tragulidae; genus Tragulus; species Tragulus kanchil. The sequence goes on from JAIOJX010000005.1 coordinate 50,671,480, forward strand.
CATAGAGTCAAATGGTTTTTGCCAGGACGGGTAAGTAGACAGGTGCTGGTCTAAGGGTACAGAGTTTCAACTATGAAGATAAGCTCTGGAAATCTACACGACATAGTGCCTACTGCTAACAGTACTTTATTTTACACTCAAAAATTGCTAATAGGGTAGATTTTAATATTAAATGTTCTAACAACAACAAAATAACAATAATAAAATAAGGGGGTACGAGGAAACTTTGAGAAACAATGGATATATCTGTGGCTTAGGTTGTTGTGGTGGTTTTAGGGGTGTAAAATTTTCCCAAACACAATGAGTTATATACATTAGTAGGTACAACTTTTTTCCATGTCAATCATATCTGAGTAAAGTGGTTTTATAAATAGAGTCTATGTGCTTGCCAACTATGATGCTTCTTCTCTTGCAAAGGACAGATGATGTCATGGCACTGTCTCTCCCTGTTGCTACTCAAATGTGGGGAACAAGAGCCATCCCACAATAGGCATCAGAATCTCCGCTGACAGCCACAGGAAGCCAGGGAGACTCTGCTCCAAAACCTTAACCAGGGGAAAAGCCTTCTGTACTTTGATTCCAAACTTACTAGTCACCGGGAGTTATTTGGTGCCACCATGATCTGTGTTCCTGTTTGGTATGTGTCCATTTAGAATCCAATTGCCGGGAAAAGCATCCATCGTGGGCTCACGCTGACCCAGCTTACTTCCCTTGCTCTGCTAGAGCTGTGGGAGGAACGCTGTCCTCGACAGGCAGGAGTAAGCCAGCACATGCTTGGCCACTTCAGTCCTCAGCAAGAGAAGTGTAAGAAGGACACATGTCATCTGGGAGCTAGGGACTATGGGCAGTGGTCCTCTATCCTACCCTGGGATCACTCAGGGATCCTGTCACACCCCCAGGTGCCCGGCCCTACCCTGTTCATTGTCAACAAATATTGATTATGCATCTTTTTTGTGCCAGGCACTGTTCTGTTTACTTAGGATACAAGGCTGAACCTCCCCCCAAAAAAGAAACAAAAAATTCCCTGCTTTTGTGGAGCTCATATTCTAGTGGAGAATAAAAAACGAATAAACACAATAAATTAGTAAATGGTACGGATACTATAAGGAACTAAGTGTCATGGAGGAAAGGGGTAAGGCAAGAAAGATGGACAGGTTAAGAAAGGTGAGAGGAACTGGTTGCGATTTTAAAGCTCAGGGGCTAGGGCGGGCTCGACCTGAAGGTGGGGCAATCAGCCACCCGGCCTCAGGCAGAGGACGCAGCCTGCAGGGATGGGACCTGGTCTCCCAGGGTCTCCAAGGACTGGCCTTGACTGGAACCCACGTACCTGTCCTCTGCCACTGAGAAGTGGGCCCACCTGGTTTCCCTTTCTCTGTCTTGAAGTTTGAGAGGTGGGGGTGTGCCCATTAGGAGCTCTTCTAACTTGAAACTCTGGTGGCAGGTTGGAACAGGGATGGGAGAGATCGGAGGGGCTGACACCAGTGGGAACGCCACTTCTGCCTTGTCAACGAGAGTGACAGCAGACACGACAAAGCCCGAGGCAGCCGCCGAGCCCTGGGCGCTGTGGGTGCAGACTCCGAGCACGGGCTGGAGGGTGTGGTGTGACAGCAGAGGCAGCTGCCGTTTAAGGCAAACTCCACAGTAAGTATGGTTTCTGCCTAAAGTATTTACTCATTGAGTGTGGAACCTACTCTGATTTCACACAGGTTGTGTGCATCTGTGTTCAGTCACTTCAGTTGTGTCCAACTCTTTGCAGCCCTATGGACTGCAGCCTGCCAGGCTCCTCTGTCCGTGGGACTCTCCAGACAAGAATCCTGGAGTGGGTTACCATGCCTTCCTCCAGAGGATCTTCCTGACTCAGGGATCAAGCCCACGTCTCTTAGGTCTCCTGCATTGCCAGGCAGGTTCTTTACCATCAGTGCCACCAAGAAAGCCCTTCACACAGGTTAGGTTTGTGTAAAGCAAGTGACACCAGTGTGTATATATTTTCAACCATTGTTTAAAGAGAAACCTATTATTTGGGGAAATTTTCATCTATAAAGTTCATGGACATGGATATGTGAACTATTATAAAAACCAAATGCATGCTTGAAATAGAACGTGCTAAATATGACTTCATTCCATACAGCAGGGTGCTAATCGGGATTATTCATTACCATCAACACAGACCTCAGTGGTTTATAACTACAAAGGCTGTTTCCACTCCATCTATGTGCTTATCATAAGCTGACTGAGGCCACTGCCCCACGTCTCCTCATTCTAGGACCTGGGCTGGGGAAACAGGTGTTGTCAGAAACATTATTAGTCCCATAACAAAGGGAAAGACATCTTGAAAGGGTCTCATACTTATAATTCAGTGCTTGAGCCCAGGCACTGAACTTCCCCTAAGAGCGTCCAAGAGAGAAAACATAACAAGGCAAACTTCATATCAGGTTATATAAAAAGACAAAAAAAGAAAAAAAAAAAAAACAAGCCTGCCTTCTCTCACACTCTAGCCCAAGACTTCTGAATGTCACCTGAATGTCTCAGGTGCTGAGGCTCAAAAGAAAAAGACCATGTTCTGTTCTAGATGTGCCGAGGTTTAAGAAAGCAGGATGTCTGGATCCAGTGGGCAGGGAGAAAGCAGGAAAGATGGGCTCAGAGACACAGGTTCAGAAGTCATCTGGATCGAGCTGAGAACCAAGCCAGAAAGAATGAGAAAAAAGCCAATGCCCTTGGACATTGAAACAGAGAGCACGGTGTCAGAGGACCAGGAGGGCACATCCAGGATGAGGGTGTGGAGGGCAGGGTAGCCATATGGATTTGGTCCCAGGGGTTGAAGAGTATGTTCAGCCAGAGGGAATACATGAGCACATGCCAGGGGATGCGACTTAGACATGGCGGCCTGAGAAAGCCTCCCTGGCTTCCCTAAACCACATCTGCAGCCCCCTTGGAGTCCTTCCCTTCCCCCTCTATCCCTGTCCTTGGACCAGGGCTATTTCAGGGACTGGAATAGTGTTTTGTTCACTGTAACACTCCCCCAACCAGTGCCTACTCCAGTACCCAACACTTAGAAGGCACAAGATAAATGCTTCATAAATGAACAGGTGGACAAGGACAAAGAGAAGGTATGTCCAGAAACCAGTGATGACCAAAGCTAAGGGTTCAAATGGAAGGTGGAAGGTGATACAGGGTATGATAGTACATAGGTCCTGTTTTCAGGGTGCACATATTTCAGTGGGTAGAGACCACAGGACACACAGAATTCCAGTATCACAGAGTGAGGGAATGATTAGAGGACACTCACAGAGTGCTATGGGTATTTAAAGTAGGAAGAGGGACTTCCCTTTTAGCCCCTAAGTGGCTAAGACTCCATGCTTCCAATATAGAGGAACTGGGTTCAATTCCTTGGCAGGGAACAAGCACCCATATGCCACAACTGCAGCCCAGTGCAGCCAAATAGATAAATATTTTTTTAAAAAAGAGTAGGAAGAGATGGAAGAGCAACCTGAATGAGTTGGCATCTGAGATGTGCAGCTGAAAACAGGGAGGGGATTTTCCAGGTAGATGAAACAGAATGATAAAAAGCACCAGCCCCAGTCACCATGGCCGCCCCAACACACAGGTCTAGAGTTGGGAGAAGGGATCACTGGTGTTGTGACAAGTGCAATTTCTTCTCCATAGGAATTACTCTGTGCAAACACCAAAATGTGAGCACAGGGGAACAACTCAGATCACAGGCCGTGTCTCTGCTCTTTTGTGTGGTCACTGAGCTGCTGTCACCCAGGAACAAAAGTGCTCAGAAGAACAAAGACAAACAGAAGGTGTCGAGAAGCACCTTCCTTCCCCTGGTCACCCACTTAAGACCTACATGAGGGAAGCAGAAAACCACTTTATCGTTGACTTTACTGGCACCCTGTAAGAAAAACTTCTGGTTTGTAGTCTTTCAGAGTCTGGATGAAATTTTTATTTTTTTACTTATTTGGTGGGTTTTTTTGGCTTTGCTTCTTGGCTTATGGGATCTTAGCTCCCCAACCAGGGATTGAACCTGGGTTCTTGGCAATGAGAGCATGGAGTCTAACCACTGGACCTCCAGGGAATTCCTTGAATGGAATTTTCAGGTTTTATATTTCAGAATTAGTGATTGTGTTTTATTTGCCACAGTCACTTGTCAGTTTGGGACACTCGGCCCTGTCCCTCTCACAAGGACCTTAAAGTTCTTCCAGACAAATTTTGTAAGAGGGGAGGACTAATGGTGTTGACACTAGTGTCCACGCCATGCCAGGATGGAACCGTGGCCACCAGAGCCAGGGAGTGGGGGCAGAGCGCGGGCGGGGCAGGAGGTGGAGGACACACTTGCAGGCAGGCTTTGGCTCTCCCCCGCAGAGCGCAAGAGAAGAGGTGCTAAGCTCCCTGTTGCCCAGCAGTTCTGCTCCTCAGCATTCCAGAAGGAGGAGGGCCTTCCAGTGTTGGGCAGTACTTATCCTCGTGAATGAAGGCAAACCTCCCGAGTTTTTCTTTGTAAAACACCCTTCTGTAATTGTGGGAAGTGGAAAGATCAAAAAGTGTCTGTACCTTCTCCAAAAAACAGATCAAAATCCCTCCTTGATCTAAAGAAAATGACTTAACAAGTTTTCACTTAATATAGAGACAGGTTTTGCATCCAATTCAACAATCCACCTGCCAAAAAGGCACGTTGTGGAAACTAAAGCAGAGTTATGAACCTCTCAGCAAACTTGTATATGATGGAAATGATAAATCAGCAGCAATGATATAATTATAAAGGATGTCTATAAGAAAAAAATTCTCCTAGCATGTTTAGAGATACTTTATGTTCCCTAACATAACACACTAATCCAGGGTTAATTGGAAACAATGACATGGTACCTCATAATGATGTGTTCCCCCCACCCCCTATGAGTCCAAGTCCTTAGAGCTGCTGTCACCCAGGAACAAAAGTGCTCAGAAGAACAAAGACAAACAGAAGGTGTCGAGAAGCACCTTCCTTCCCCTGGTCACCCACTTAAGACCTACATGAGGGAAGCAGAAAACCACTTTATCGTTGACTTTACTGGCACCCTGTAAGAAAAACTTCTGGTTTGTAGTCTTTCAGAGTCTGGATGAAATTTTTATTTTTTTACTTATTTGGTGGGTTTTTTTGGCTTTGCTTCTTGGCTTATGGGATCTTAGCTCCCCAACCAGGGATTGAACCTGGGTTCTTGGCAATGAGAGCATGGAGTCTAACCACTGGACCTCCAGGGAATTCCTTGAATGGAATTTTCAGGTTTTATATTTCAGAATTAGTGATTGTGTTTTATTTGCCACAGTCACTTGTCAGTTTGGGACACTCGGCCCTGTCCCTCTCACAAGGACCTTAAAGTTCTTCCAGACAAATTTTGTAAGAGGGGAGGACTAATGGTGTTGACACTAGTGTCCACGCCATGCCAGGATGGAACCGTGGCCACCAGAGCCAGGGAGTGGGGGCAGAGCGCGGGCGGGGCAGGAGGTGGAGGACACACTTGCAGGCAGGCTTTGGCTCTCCCCCGCAGAGCGCAAGAGAAGAGGTGCTAAGCTCCCTGTTGCCCAGCAGTTCTGCTCCTCAGCATTCCAGAAGGAGGAGGGCCTTCCAGTGTTGGGCAGTACTTATCCTCGTGAATGAAGGCAAACCTCCCGAGTTTTTCTTTGTAAAACACCCTTCTGTAATTGTGGGAAGTGGAAAGATCAAAAAGTGTCTGTACCTTCTCCAAAAAACAGATCAAAATCCCTCCTTGATCTAAAGAAAATGACTTAACAAGTTTTCACTTAATATAGAGACAGGTTTTGCATCCAATTCAACAATCCACCTGCCAAAAAGGCACGTTGTGGAAACTAAAGCAGAGTTATGAACCTCTCAGCAAACTTGTATATGATGGAAATGATAAATCAGCAGCAATGATATAATTATAAAGGATGTCTATAAGAAAAAAATTCTCCTAGCATGTTTAGAGATACTTTATGTTCCCTAACATAACACACTAATCCAGGGTTAATTGGAAACAATGACATGGTACCTCATAATGATGTGTTCCCCCCACCCCCTATGAGTCCAAGTCCTTATCTTTTTTTTTTTTCTCATCATGCCTTTTTTATTTATGTTTATTTTCATCCATCTTTTATTCTTTGGCCTTTGTGGGCCTCCCATTGCAGTGGCCTCTCTCATTGCAGAGCACTGGCTCTGGGCATGTGCGCTGACTCGCAACTGGACACACAGGTCCAGCTGCTCCATGGCACATGGGTTCTTCCCAGGCCAGGTATTGAACTGGTGCCCCTTGCACTGCAAGGTGGATTCGCTACCCACTGGACCACCAGGGAAGCCCCCAAGCCCTTATCTTGATCTTCCTGGGTAATCAGACTTACAGATCTTAAAAATCCAATGCCTTGTGTATAGAGGCAGGTCATGGCAACCTCATCCAGCAGTGAGCACCAAAGGGGTACAATTCGATAAGTACAATCAAGGGTCAAGCCCCCAAGGACACATCTGGGCACCAAAGCCTAGTGGGCTCTGCTAAGCCATCCTGAGTTGATCCCATATAAATTCAAATTAGAAAAAGCCAAAAAGATGGCCATTTTTCATAGGAAATAGTATTTCAGCCCTTGGGAAAAAGGACAGGAAAAATCAGAAATTCTCATATGTCATGTAAATGGCCAGTGTGTTACGTGGGGAAAATGCTGCATTGAAATAGTTCTTTTTTTCAAAATAGTTCTTTTTTTTTTTTTTTTTGAAATAGAATCTTTTTTTTTTCAATTTGAAACTATTCATGTGTGCATGTTAATGAATAAGGACCAGTGATACTGGCTTTTCAGCTTATGATATTGACATAAAATTTCCCTTTTGGCTACATTTCAGTAAAGCAGCAAGTTCACTTAAATAGAACTTTTAGTAAATAATAGCATGGTCAGCCAATGATAAACAGAGACAGTGATGCCCCATTGTGAGATCTGGGAAACAGAACATAAACAGGAATCCTGGATCTGCTGGATCCTTTCTGTCCCAGAGTGGGAAGAGTTTCTTATGCTCATTCATTTGGCTTTTAGCAAGTGCTTTTAGGTCCTTGTCATGTCTAGAGATACTTTATGTTCCCTAACATAACACACTAATCCAGGGTTAATTGGAAACAATGACATGGTACCTCATAATGATGTGTTCCCCCCACCCCCTATGAGTCCAAGTCCTTATCTTTTTTTTTTTTCTCATCATGCCTTTTTTATTTATGTTTATTTTCATCCATCTTTTATTCTTTGGCCTTTGTGGGCCTCCCATTGCAGTGGCCTCTCTCATTGCAGAGCACTGGCTCTGGGCATGTGCGCTGACTCGCAACTGGACACACAGGTCCAGCTGCTCCATGGCACATGGGTTCTTCCCAGGCCAGGTATTGAACTGGTGCCCCTTGCACTGCAAGGTGGATTCGCTACCCACTGGACCACCAGGGAAGCCCCCAAGCCCTTATCTTGATCTTCCTGGGTAATCAGACTTACAGATCTTAAAAATCCAATGCCTTGTGTATAGAGGCAGGTCATGGCAACCTCATCCAGCAGTGAGCACCAAAGGGGTACAATTCGATAAGTACAATCAAGGGTCAAGCCCCCAAGGACACATCTGGGCACCAAAGCCTAGTGGGCTCTGCTAAGCCATCCTGAGTTGATCCCATATAAATTCAAATTAAAAAAAGCCAAAAGATGGCCATTTTTCATAGGAAATAGTATTTCACCCCTTTGGGGAAAAAAGGACAGGAAAAATCAGAAATTCTCATATGTCATGTAAATGGCCAGTGTGTTACGTGGGGAAAATGCTGCATTGAAATAGTTCTTTTTTTCAAAATAGTTCTTTTTTTTTTTTTTTTTTGAAATAGAATCTTTTTTTTTTCAATTTGAAACTATTCATGTGTGCATGTTAATGAATAAGGACCAGTGATACTGGCTTTTCAGCTTATGATATTGACATAAAATTTCCCTTTTGGCTACATTTCAGTAAAGCAGCAAGTTCACTTAAATAGAACTTTTAGTAAATAATAGCATGGTCAGCCAATGATAAACAGAGACAGTGATGCCCCATTGTGAGATCTGGGAAACAGAACATAAACAGGAATCCTGGATCTGCTGGATCCTTTCTGTCCCAGAGTGGGAAGAGTTTCTTATGTTCATTCATTTGGCTTTTAGCAAGTGCTTTTTAGGTCCTTGTCATGTCTGAACACTGTTCACTGGCATCTGATAGTGAACAACACAACACATGGTCTGTCCTCGCACATTAGAGGGGATACAGACAATTTAAGAGATGGGGTGGGGCTTTCCTGGTGGTCCAGTGGCTAAGACTCTGTGCTCCTAATGTAAGGGGCACCAGTTCAATCCCTGGTCAGGGAACTAGATCCCATATGCCACAAATAAAAGTTACTGCAGGGCTTCACCTGGTGGTCCAGTGGGTAAGGACACCGCCTTGCAGTGCAAGGGGCGCCGGTTCGATCCCTGACCTGGGAAGATCCCACATGCCACGGAGTGGCTGGACCCATGTGTCCAATTACCGAGCCGGAGCTCTGGAGCGCATGCACCCAGAGCCAGTGCTCTGCGATGACAGAGGTCACCGCGATGGGAGGCCCACACATGCCAAAGAATAAAGATGGATGAAAAATAGACAAATGGAATACCAATAGAAGTGGCCCGCCTCCCCACCCCCCCCACCCCGTCCCCCGCCCAAAATAAATTAATTAATTAATTAAAAAAAAAAAGTTACTGCAGGCCACAATGAAGACCCAGCATGGCCAAATAAATGTTTTTTAAATAAATAAAAAAGAATCAGAGACCATATGCCATGGTAAGTAGGAAAAAAGGATCAAGACGAAGTAGTAAAAGAAATAGATGTTTTCCCAAAAGCACATGAAACGATGCTCAACTTCACTTATAATTAGAGAAATGCAAATCAAAACGACAATGAGATATCACCTCACACCCAACAGAATGGCCATCATCCACAAATCGACAGACAATAAATGCTGGAGAGGGTGCGGAGAAAAGGGGACACTCCTGCATTGCTGGTGGGAATGTAAATTGATACAGCTCTATGGAAGACAGTATGGAGATTTCTTAAAAAACTAAAAATAGAAGCATAAAACTGGCTTTTCAGCTTATGATATTGACATAAAATTTCCCTTTTGGCTACATTTCAGTAAAGCAGCAAGTTCACTTAAATAGAACTTTTAGTAAATAATAGCATGGTCAGCCAATGATAAACAGAGACAGTGATGCCCCATTGTGAGATCTGGGAAACAGAACATAAACAGGAATCCTGGATCTGCTGGATCCTTTCTGTCCCAGAGTGGGAAGAGTTTCTTATGTTCATTCATTTGGCTTTTAGCAAGTGCTTTTTAGGTCCTTGTCATGTCTGAACACTGTTCACTGGCATCTGATAGTGAACAACACAACACATGGTCTGTCCTCGCACATTAGAGGGGATACAGACAATTTAAGAGATGGGGTGGGGCTTTCCTGGTGGTCCAGTGGCTAAGACTCTGTGCTCCTAATGTAAGGGGCACCAGTTCAATCCCTGGTCAGGGAACTAGATCCCATATGCCACAAATAAAAGTTACTGCAGGGCTTCACCTGGTGGTCCAGTGGGTAAGGACACCGCCTTGCAGTGCAAGGGGCGCCGGTTCGATCCCTGACCTGGGAAGATCCCACATGCCACGGAGTGGCTGGACCCATGTGTCCAATTACCGAGCCGGAGCTCTGGAGCGCATGCACCCAGAGCCAGTGCTCTGCGATGACAGAGGTCACCGCGATGGGACACCCACAGGAGCCAAAGAACAAAGACGGATGAAAAATAGAGAAATGGAAGACCAATAGAAGTGGCCCGCCCGCTCCCCTCCCTCCCCAACCCGACCCCCGCCCAAAATAAATAAATTAATTAATTAAAAAAAAAAAGTTACTGCAGGCCACAATGAAGACCCAGCATGGCCAAATAAATGTTTTTTAAATAAATAAAAAAGAATCAGAGACCATATGCCATGGTAAGTAGGAAAAAAGGATCAAGACGAAGTAGTAAAAGAAATAGATGTTTTCCCAAAAGCACATGAAACGATGCTCAACTTCACTTATAATTAGAGAAATGCAAATCAAAACGACAATGAGATATCACCTCACACCCAACAGAATGGCCATCATCCACAAATCGACAGACAATAAATGCTGGAGAGGGTGCGGAGAAAAGGGGACACTCCTGCATTGCTGGTGGGAATGTAAATTGATACAGCTCTATGGAAGACAGTATGGGGATTTCTTAAAAAACTAAAAATAGAAGCATCATACGACCCAGCAATCCCACTCTTAGGCTTATACCCTGATGAAATCAAATCGAAAGAAGCACCTGTACCCCAATGTACATTGCAGCTCTCTGTACAATAGCTAGAACATGGAAGGAACCTAGATGCCCATCGACGAACGAATGGATCCAAAAACTCTGGTACATATATACAATGGAATACTACACAGCTGTAAAGAGAAATGCAGAAGAATTCCCTAATGAGGTGGCTGGATCTAGAACGTATCATCAAAAGTGAAGTCAGTCAGAAAGAGAAGGACAAATACAGTATATTAACATATATATATGGAATCTAGTAGGATGGTGATGATGGCACACGCAGTGAAGCGACGGAAAGACAGACATGGACAGTGGACATATGGACATTGTGGGGAAGGAACTGTGGGTGAGAGGCGTAAAGGAAGTAGCATGAAGGCCAGTACTATCATAAGTGAAGAAAATAGCTCTAGTCATTGCTCTGTGAGAAAAGGGGATCCTTCAGGGGTGCTGTGTGATGGTTGGGAGGGATGGGAAGGGGGGGATATACATATGACTAATCTGGGAACATACATATCTGTAAATAACAAAACTCTGTAAAGGTTAAAAGCAAAATAAAGGTTAAAAAAAAAGGAAAGAAAGAAATAGATGTTTTAAAACAATGGATAGTTAATTATACAAATATTTAACAATGAGAAAAAAGAATGATAATATATTCACAGCAAAAAATAATGATGTCTAATACTATCACTATTAATGAATAAAGATAATGTTTCAGTTTAGAGCCTTTACCATGTAGCACTCTTTGCATATATTATTTAATTTATTCCATACTACAACACACTGCTAGTTAATTATTATTAAACTCATCTTACACATAAGCAAACAGTCAAACTCACATAGCAGTGCTGGGATTCAAATGCAGATCTTCTTGCTGCCAGAACCTGAGCATATTCACTAAGTCATGTTGCCTCACTAGAACAGATGTGGGAGGAGCAAGAGAAGACAGCAGAGGAGTGGAAGGAAAGTGTGGAGCAAAAAGGGGGAAGGAGGGAGGAGATGTAAAGAGGAAAAAGAGGTCAAGGGAATGGGTGAGAGGAATAGGGAAGAAGACAAAGGAAGAGGACAAAGAAGGGGCAGGAAACCTGTGTCGCTCTGATGGGGGAATTAAAAAGGAAAACTTGAATCCATTTAGACAGGAGGTGGGCTGGATATCGTGACCAGGCCAAAAAATTGAAGACATGGAATGTTAACAGCAGAAGAATATACACAGAAAGAGAAGAGATTTGTGGTTGCCCATGACTGGAGGCTTTGAGGTAAATGGGGTGTGACTGCTAATGGATATAGGATTTATTTTTCAGTGATAAAAAAGATTCTAAAATTAGGGCGTCCCTGGTAGTCCAGTGGATAAAGAATCCACCTTGCAGTGCAAGGGGCGCCAATTCAATCCCTGGCCAGAGAAGATCCCACATGCCACGGAGCGGCTGCACCAGTGTGTCCAATTAGAAGCCAGCGCTCTGGAGCACATGCACCCAGAGCCATTGCTCTGCCATGGGAGAGGCCACTGCAATGGGAGGCCCACATAGGCCAAAGAATAAAGATGGATGAAAATAAATAAATAAAAACCATTAAAAAGAGGCCAAAATTTAAAAACTAAAAAATTTTTTAAAAATTTTAAAATTAATTATGGTGACTGGTAGAACTCTATGAATACACTAACAACTATTGAGTTGTATAGTTTGGGTGAATTGAGTGGCATATAAATTATATCTCATTAACATTGTTATTAAAAAAAAAAAAAAGGAAGAATCAGAGAACTTGAAGATAGGTCAATTGAGATTATCCAACCTGAGAAACAGAAAGAAAAATGATTGGAAAAAAGGACAGAACCTCAGAGACCTGTAGGAAACCTTCAAGTATATCAGCATATGCATAAGGAGATTCGAAGGAGAGGAGAGAGAAATGGATAGAAAGAATATTTGAAGAAATAATGGCTCAAAAGCTCCAAAATTTCAGAAAAAAAAATAATAATCTGCATAACCAACGGGCTCCATGAAATCAAAGTAGGGTAAATTCAAGGAGGTTCAAACCTAGACTCATAATGAAACAACTGAAAGCAAAAAGTAGAGAGAATCTGGAAAACAGCAGGATAGAAAGAGCCCAGTCACATACAAGAGACCATCAATAAAATGAACAGTTAACATCAGAAACCATGGAGGCCAGTGGGAACACATAGTCAATGTGCTGAAAGAGAAACTGTCTGCGAAAAATTGTATATCCAACAAATTATCCTTCAAACATTAGAGTGAACTCAAAAGATATTTATATACCAATGCTTAAGCAGTATTAGTCAGAAGAGCCAAAATGTAGAAACAAACCAGACGTCTATCAACAGATAAATGGATAATAAAATGTAGTATATAGGGGCCTTCCAGGGTGGCTCAGTGGTAAAGAATCTGCCTGCCAAGGCAGGAGACATGGATTCAATCCCTGGTCCAGGAAGATCCCATATATGCCGAGGCACAACTGAGTCCGTGAGCCACAACTATTGAGTCCGTGCTCTGGAGACCACGCTCCGCAATAGGAGAAGTCGCCACAATGAGAAGCCAGTGCACCACAATTAGAGGGTGGCCCCTACTCACTACAACTAGAGGAAAGCCCAAGCAGCAATGAAGACCCAGCACAGCCAAAAATAATAAATAAATATATTTTTAAATACAGTATACAGACGAATGAAATTCTAACAGGCACTACGTGGATGAACCTTGAAGGCATTATGCCAAGCATAAAAGGACAAATGCTATATGATTCCATTTATATGAGTTACACAGAGCAGGCAGATTTATAGACAGAGGTGAACGGTGATGCTCGCTAGGGGCTGGATAAGAGGGACTGAAGAGTTAGTGTTTAAAGGACACAAGAGTCAACTGGGGAAGATGGAAACATTCAGGAGACGGATAGAGGTTATGGTTGCACAACAATGTGAATCTACTTATGCCATAGAATATACACTTTAAAATGGTTAAAATAATAAATTTTATGTTCTGTGTACCTTACCACACTAAGAAAAATGTAATGTTAGATTAAAGTAGCAAGAAAAATAAAAATATGACATTCTCAGATAAACAAAGACAGAGAATTTGTAGTAGCACACCTATCCAATGAAAAATACTAAAAGGAATTCTTCAGACTGAAATTAAACAAAGAAAAAGCAGTAGAGAGAATCTGGAAAACAGCAGGATAGAAAGAGCCCAGTCACATACAAGAGACCATCAATAAAATGAACAGTTAACATCAGAAACCATGGAGGCCAGTGGGAACACATAGTCAATGTGCTGAAAGAGAAACTGTCTGCGAAAAATTGTATATCCAACAAATTATCCTTCAAACATTAGAGTGAACTCAAAAGATATTTATATACCAATGCTTAAGCAGTATTAGTCAGAAGAGCCAAAATGTAGAAACAAACCAGACGTCTATCAACAGATAAATGGATAATAAAATGTAGTATATAGGGGCCTTCCAGGGTGGCTCAGTGGTAAAGAATCTGCCTGCCAAGGCAGGAGACATGGATTCAATCCCTGGTCCAGGAAGATCCCATATATGCCGAGGCACAACTGAGTCCGTGAGCCACAACTATTGAGTCCGTGCTCTGGAGACCACGCTCCGCAATAGGAGAAGTCGCCACAATGAGAAGCCAGTGCACCACAATTAGAGGGTGGCCCCTACTCACTACAACTAGAGGAAAGCCCAAGCAGCAATGAAGACCCAGCACAGCCAAAAATAATAAATAAATATATTTTTAAATACAGTATACAGACGAATGAAATTCTAACAGGCACTACGTGGATGAACCTTGAAGGCATTATGCCAAGCATAAAAGGACAAATGCTATATGATTCCATTTATATGAGTTACACAGAGCAGGCAGATTTATAGACAGAGGTGAACGGTGATGCTCGCTAGGGGCTGGATAAGAGGGACTGAAGAGTTAGTGTTTAAAGGACACAAGAGTCAACTGGGGAAGATGGAAACATTCAGGAGACGGATAGAGGTTATGGTTGCACAACAATGTGAATCTACTTATGCCATAGAATATACACTTTAAAATGGTTAAAATAATAAATTTTATGTTCTGTGTACCTTACCACACTAAGAAAAATGTAATGTTAGATTAAAGTAGCAAGAAAAATTAAGGCGAAATTATGACATTCTCAGATAAACAAAGACAGAGAATTTGTAGTAGCACACCTATCCAATGAAAAATACTAAAAGGAATTCTTCAGACTGAAATTACAAGCACTAGAAGGTAACTTGAATCCACATAAAGAAATAAACAACATTGGAAGAGGTAACTGAATAAGTATGTATGAAAGACAGTATATATGTATATTTTCTTTGTAACCACTTTTCTCTCCAATCTGATTTAAAAGACAACTGTATAAAGCACTAATTATAAACTAATTGTGAAATATTCAAAATATATGTTGATGATCATATATTGTATAAATATGTATTTGCTTGACAATGAAAGCACAAAGCAAGATGAGGAAATGGAGTTGTGTAGGAGCAAAGTTTTGTACAGTTTTGAAGTTAACTTGAAACAGTTCCAAACTGGATTGTTTTAAGTTAAGATGTGAATTGCAAACTCCAGGAAAGCACTAAAAAAATAAGTCAAAAAGTAAGAGTAGAAGAAACAAAATTTAAATAGTACGCTAGAAAATACCTACTCAACAGAAGGGAAGACAGTAATGGAGAAATAGGAAAATAAAGACTTAAGACATGTAGTCAACAAATAGCAATGACAAATATAAATCTTACCTTGTGCAAGACTGTGCTCAGCTGCTCAGTCATGTCAAACTCTTTGCAACCCCATGGACTGTAGCCTGCCAGGCTCCTCTGCCCATGAAATTTTCCAGGCAAGAATACTGGAGTGGGTTGCCATTGCCTCCTCCAAGGGATCTTCCCAACCCAGGAATTGAACCCATGTCTCCTGAGTCTCCTGCATTGACAGGTGGATTCTTTACCACTGATTTGGAAGCCCACATCTTATCAGTATTTTACCTTATCAGTAATTAAATGTAGACAGACTAGACACTCCAGTCAATAAGCCAAGATTTTCAGAAAGGATAAAAAAAAAAACAACTGTATACTGTCAACAAGAGATACATTTTAGATTCAAAGACACAGATAAGTTAAAAGAAAATAGATGGAAAAAGACATACCATGTAAACAGTGATGAAAAGAGAGCTGAAATGTCTATATAAATGTCAAAATGAACTTTATAATAAAAATTTTTACTAAAGATAAAGAAGACTATATAATTATAAAATGACCCATATATTAAGAAGGCATAATAATTATAAACATGCGTCTATAAGATATATATCAGTGCCAGAAAATTCATGAAGCAAGACAGTCATAATTGAAAGGAGAACTAGATAATTCAGTAATAATTGTTGATGTCTTTCATATCCTACTTTACATAATGAAAAGAATAACTAGATAGAAGACCAACATGTTAAAAAGAAGAAATGAACAACATTCTTAAGTTAAATTACACACATCTATAAAATACTCTTAACAACAGCAGAACACACCTTCTTCTCAAGTTCACATGGAATACTTTCCAGTATCAGATCATATGTTAGGCCATAAAAATATTTTTCAATAAAACCCCCCCAACCCGCCCCCTCCCCCCAAAATAAAATAAAATGTTTTAAAAAAAAAAAGAAGATCTCAAATTAATAGCCTAACCTTTCATTTTAAGAAATGAGAAAAATACCAAAACCAAAGACACAAGAAAAGAAGACTACAGACCAATATCTCTGATGAAAACAGATGGAAGAATTCTTATCAGAATATTGACAAGCCAAATTCAACACTATTTAAAAGGATCAAATAAATAAATAATTTTAAACTAAATAAAATAAAAACTTTTTAAGAGAATTCTCTGGTAGTCCAACAATTAGGACTCCATGCTTCCACTTCAGGGGGCACGAGTTTGTTCCCTTGTCTGGGAACTAAGATCGCACATGCCACACAGCACTGCATAAAAAAGATCATACACTATGATAAGTGCTATTTATTCCAAGGGGTCAGGAATGGTTTGACATCCACAAACTAATAAATATGGTATACCACATTAACAAAATGAAGGATAAAAATCATATGATCATATCAATCGATGAAGAAAAAGCCTGTAACAAAATTCAACATCCATTCATGATAAAAAAACAAAAAACTCTCAACGCAGTGTGTATAGAGGGAATATACATCAACACAAGGCCATCTATAACAAACCCACAGCTTACGTTACACTCAGTGGTGAAAAGCTGGACACTTTTTCTCTAATATCAAGAAGGCAAAGATGCCCACTCTCACATCTTTTATTCAACATGGCATTGAAAGTCCTAGCCACAGAAATCAGGCAAGAAAAATAAAGGGACTCCAAATTGGAAAGGAAGAAGTAAAACTGTCACTATTTGAAGGTGACATGATACTATAAATAGAAAACCCTAAGGACTCCACCTCAAAACTGTTAAAACTAATAAATTAATTCAGTAAAGTTGCAAAATACAAAATCAGTATATAGAAATCAGAAATTCCGTGGTTAGGACTCTGCACTCCCACTGCATGAGGCCCGGGTTCCATCCCTAGTTGGGGAACTTAAGATCCCCAAAACTGTGGCATGGCCAAAAAAAAGAAATCCAAAACAGAAATATGTTGCATTTTGTATGCTAATAACAAGCAATCAGAGGACTTTCCTGGTAGTCCAGTGGTTGAGACTCCATGCTTCCAATGCAGTGGTGCAGTTTGATCCCTGGTCAGGGCACTAAGATCCCATATGCCACATGGTGCAGCCAACATCAATAATAGGGGCTTCCCTGGTGGTTCAGTGGGTAAGGACACTGCCTTGCAGTGAAAGGGCCGCCGGTTCGATCCCTGGCCTGGGAAGATCCCACGTGCTGCGGAGCGGCTGGACTAATGTGTCTAATGACCAAGCCGGAGCTCTGGAGCGCATGCGCTCAGAGCCGGTGCTCTGAGACAACAGAGGCCACCGCGATGGGAGGCCCACATGGGCCAAAGAACAAAGATGGCTGAAAATAGAGAAATGAAAGACCAATAGAAGTGGCCTGCCCGCCCCCCTCCCTCCCCACCCAACGCCCCCAAAATATTAAAAAAAAAAAAATCAACAATAATAAACAAGCAATTAGAAAGAGAAATTAAGAAAATAATCCCACTTACAACTCCTTCAAAAAGAGTAAAATATCTAGTAATAAATATAAATAAGGAGGTGAAAGATCTGTAAACTATAAACTAATGAAACACTGAGAAAAGAAATTGAAGAAGACACAAATTAATGGAGAGACATTCCATGGTCATGGGTTGAAACAATTAATATTGTTAAATCCTCCTTATTGCCTAAAAAGTCTACAGATTCAATGTAATCCCTATAAAAATTTCAATGGCATTTTTCATAGAGCCAGAAAAAATAACTCTAAAATTTGTATGGAACCATTTAAGACCTCAAATAGCCAAAACAACCTTGAGAAAGAAGAACGAAGCTGGAGCTATTATATTTCCTGATTTCAAATCGTATTTACAAAGTTCTAGCAATCAAAACAGTACAGTGTTGGCATTAAAAACAACAACAACACATAGATCAATGAATGCCTAAACATAAACCCACACATATTAAAGTCAGTTAATTTACAAGAAAAGAGCCAAGAATATACAATGAGGAAAGGAGTCTCTTTTAAGAACTGAAAACCAAACAGCCACATGAAAAGAATGACACCAGACCACTATCTTACACCATCTATAAGAATTAACTCAAAATGGATTAAAGACTTTATACCTAAAAACATAAAACCACTAGAAGAAAACAGACAGTAAACTCCTTGACATTGTTTTGGTGATGATTTTTTTTTTTTTTTTATTTTTCGGTTTGATACTGAAAGCAAAACCAACAGAAGCAAGAAACAACAAGTAAGACTACAGCAAAATGAAAAGTTTCTGAGTAGCAAAGGAAACCACCAGCAAAATGAAAAGGCAACCGACTGAATGGAAGAAAATATTTGCAAATCAGATATCTGATAAGGAGTTAATATCCAAAAAATAGAGAGATCTCATACAACTCAATAGCAAGAAAAACAAACAATCTTATTTTTAAAATGGGCAGAGGATCTGAACAGACATTTTTCCAAAGAAGACGAACAGATGGTCAATAGATACAGGAAAAAGTGTTCAACATCCCTAATCATCCGGAAAATGCAAATCAAAAGCCACAATGAGATATCATCTCACACCTGTTAGATTGGCTTTTGCCAAAAAGACAAGAAAAAGTGTTGGCAAGGATGTGGAGAAAAGGGAACTCTTGTGTATTGTTGATGGGAATGTAAACTGGTGAAGTTACTATAGAAAACAGTATGGAGGTTCCTGAAAAAATAAAACTTAGAACTACCATATTACCCATCTGGGTACTTATCCAGTTGAAAGGTCAGGAAGAGGCCCTCTCACACACATACTACTCAGGTCAAGATCCCAGTAGAAAGAGATGTACCTTGTGTCTCTAGGAGGAAGTGGCATGATTTTACTAGTGCCAGCAGGGGAAAGATTTTCTCCTTGCCTGGCAACAGTTTAGCCAATGAGAGACTATCATAACTCTGCCAATGAAAAGCCACTCTGCCCCAAACTTGTTGGTTTTAACAACCCCTCCCAACTTCTCCTTCTCCTCTATAGAAGAATTTCCTCTCCTTTGCATTACTGTTCCTCATAGTTGCATGTCCTGAATTGCTGTTCTTCACTGTTTCTGAATAAATCCATTTTGCTGGTAAAAAGTAATTAGTTACTTTCTTGTTTTAGGTGAACAATGAACATTTAAATTGTCTCTCTGTTTCTCTCTCTCTTTTTTTTTTTTGACTGCACTGCACCACGTGAGATTTTAGTTCCCCAACCAGGGATTGAACCCAGGGCCTTGGTAGTGAGAGTATGGAGTCCTAACTGCTGGGCCACCAGGGAATTCTCTACCTCCTTTTTTATTATACAAAATGCCTCAGTGGACATTTTAAAATTTGTCCCTTAGAGCATACATGGGAGGATTTTTCTAGGAAGGAGATTACTGGACTGTGGGGGTATTTGCTTCTTAAATATTATTAGCTATTGCCAGATTGCTCTGCAAAGAGCGTGGCCCATTTTGCACTGACACCAGTGTATGCAGAAGTCTCAGTTGCTGCACAGCCTAACCAGCCCTTGAAATATCTCTTTGTGGTTTTAATTTGCATTTCCCTGTCCCTGGTAAAATTGAACACCTTTTCACATGTTTATTTGTGGTTTAGCTTTTCTTCTAATTGCCTGTTCATGTTCTTTGATCACTATTCTACAGAGATATTTCTCCCTCTTTTTAAATTGATTTTTTAAAGTTTTTTTATATATATATATTCTAGGTACTAATCTTTTGTTGATTATACATAATCTGTTGTTGATTATATGTAATGCAGATATCCTCTCCCCTTCTCTGGCTTGTCTTTTTTTTTTTTATGACATCTTTTGTTGTACAGAAGTTTTTAATTTTTATACGGTTGAATATTTGAATCTTTTTCTTTTAAGGTTCCTGCTTTTGCATCTTATTTAAGAAGTGCTTCTCTGTGCCAAGGTCTTTATATGTTCTCCTATTCATTATTCCTTTATATGTGTTAATACAGTCAATCTGGTTGGTGTTAAGAGGGAAGGGGAAGTCTGATCTGTCCCCTTAGAGGTGACTTTGCATATCTTGACTGGATTCTTTAATGCTGATTTCATGGTTTAAATCTCTGTGGGCAATTCTGTTCTTATTTCCAGGCTCCAGGGAAAGCTTTACTGAAACTTCCAAATGCTAGGCAGATTTTTATTTGATGGGCCTGGGATGGGACCCAGGAATCTGCATTTTTGAAATGCAATCCAGGCGATTTTGATGGATGCAAAAAGTCTGCTTTTGAACACCTCAGCAGTACTTTGCCACCATTCCAGGTGTCTAAAAACTGCAGTGAATCCAGTTTTTGCTAGCTGACTTACCCTCTCTGCCTCTGATTTCTCTTTATAAAAATCTCTCCCTGGAAGAAGTCTTCCATGAATGATAAGTCTCATGGTGAGTCTTGTGTATGAAGACTTGACCTGGGCCTGGTATGTGGCAGAGCTCAGTAAAAGATGAATTTTCATTAGGCCTGAAGGTTAGCTCTGGTAACCCTGTATTTGCTTCTTAAATATTATTAGCTATTGCCAGATTGCTCTGCAAAGAGCGTGGCCCATTTTGCACTGACACCAGTGTATGCAGAAGTCTCAGTTGCTGCACAGCCTAACCAGCCCTTGAAATATCTCTTTGTGGTTTTAATTTGCATTTCCCTGTCCCTGGTAAAATTGAACACCTTTTCACATGTTTATTTGTGGTTTAGCTTTTCTTCTAATTGCCTGTTCATGTTCTTTGATCACTATTCTACAGAGATATTTCTCCCTCTTTTTAAATTGATTTTTTAAAGTTTTTTTATATATATATATTCTAGGTACTAATCTTTTGTTGATTATACATAATCTGTTGTTGATTATATGTAATGCAGATATCCTCTCCCCTTCTCTGGCTTGTCTTTTTTTTTTTTATGACATCTTTTGTTGTACAGAAGTTTTTAATTTTTATACGGTTGAATATTTGAATCTTTTTCTTTTAAGGTTCCTGCTTTTGCATCTTATTTAAGAAGTGCTTCTCTGTGCCAAGGTCTTTATATGTTCTCCTATTCATTATTCCTTTATATGTGTTAATACAGTCAATCTGGTTGGTGTTAAGAGGGAAGGGGAAGTCTGATCTGTCCCCTTAGAGGTGACTTTGCATATCTTGACTGGATTCTTTAATGCTGATTTCATGGTTTAAATCTCTGTGGGCAATTCTGTTCTTATTTCCAGGCTCCAGGGAAAGCTTTACTGAAACTTCCAAATGCTAGGCAGATTTTTATTTGATGGGCCTGGGATGGGACCCAGGAATCTGCATTTTTGAAATGCAATCCAGGCGATTTTGATGGATGCAAAAAGTCTGCTTTTGAACACCTCAGCAGTACTTTGCCACCATTCCAGGTGTCTAAAAACTGCAGTGAATCCAGTTTTTGCTAGCTGACTTACCCTCTCTGCCTCTGATTTCTCTTTATAAAAATCTCTCCCTGGAAGAAGTCTTCCATGAATGATAAGTCTCATGGTGAGTCTTGTGTATGAAGACTTGACCTGGGCCTGGTATGTGGCAGAGCTCAGTAAAAGATGAATTTTCATTAGGCCTGAAGGTCTCAAGCTCTGGGGTAAGCCGACCCTGCCTCCCTCCTAGACTCATCTTCCACCATGCTCCCTATCTTCGGCAAGTCTCTTAACCTCTCAGAGTCTTAATTTCATTATGTTGGTATTAATAATCCCTGGTAAACTGGTATTAATAATCTCTACTATATAAGGTTGTTGGAAAAATTAGAAATGGCATATAAAATTTGCCATAGGGACAGTGCCCAGAATGTGGCAGGCAAGCTGAGCAGTGGTGTTTTTAATTTGGGAGAAACTGAAACTTGAAGTTCAGAAGCTGTTCTGACTGGGTAGCCACAGACCCTGGGCAGTCCTCGGGTGTCCCCTATGTCCCTTCCCAGTGCCTGGAACAATCCTAGACATACAGGCTTTCAGTAAAGGCTTGGTCAGTGTTTCTTTCCAGTATAATAAACAATTCTAGTATTTTGTCAGTACCTCTAAAGAATCTACAAAACTGGAAAACTATTTTTATTATTTTATTTAATAGGTGTTTATACAGATCTTAATAATATGTCAGTCCCTGTTCTAAGTGCTATATGTTAATTAGCTCATTGCATTTTCATAATAACCCCATGAGGTAGATACTGTTATTATTCCTGTTGTGTAAAGGGGGAAACTAAGCTAAAGGATAGCCCTACATGGAATGAATTGAACCTTCCAGGTGTGTTGCATTCAAAATAGTGGATGCAGTCTCCCCAGAAAGAAGATGCTACAACTGCTGGTCCTCCTCAGAGCTTTCTGTCTCTGATTGAAAGAGGGGCTGAATAGGAGAAGTAAATATCATTTTTTATTATTTATTTATTTATTTATTTTGAGCGGGGGCGAGTTGGGGAGGGAGAGGGGTGGGCGGGCCACTTCTACTGGTCTTTCATTTATCTATTTTTCATCCGTCTTTGTTCTTTGGCCCATGTGGGCCTCCCATCGCAGTGGCCTCTGTTGTTGCAGAGCACCGGCTCTGGGCGCACGCGCTCCGGAGCTCTGGCTAGGTAGTTAGACACATCAGTCCAGCCGCTGCTGGCACGGATCTTCGCCAGGCTACTGCTCACTGCAAGGCGGTCAACCACTGGACCACCAGGGAAGCCCAAAGAAGTAAATATCTTTTTGAATTGAAAATCACTTCCGGGTTTCCCCTGGTGGTCCAGTGGGTAAGGACACCGCCTTGCAGTGCAAGGGGCGCCGGTTTGAGCCCTGGCCTGGGAAGATCCCACGTGCCGCGGAGCGGCTGGACTGATGAGTCCAATCACTGAGCCGGAGCTCTGGCGCGCATGCGCCCAGAGCCGGCGCTCAGCGACGACAGACGCTACCGCGATTGGAGGCCCACAGGAGCCAAAGAACGAAGACGAATGAAAATAGAGAAATGAAAGACCAGTAGAAGTGGCCCGCCCACTTGGCTCCCTCCCCAACCTGACCCCCGCCCAAAAGTAAATAAATAAATAAGTCTTTAAAAAAAATAAATAAATAAAAGAAAATCACTTCCTTGAATAATATTAGCTGTAAAAGAATCTTTTATTTTAGAACCCTTTCTACCATTTCATACCTATTAGGATCGCTACTAAAAACAAACAAGCAAACAACATGAGAAGTGTGGGTAAAATGTGGAGAAACTGGAGCCCTTGTAGTGACCAGTTGGTGAGAACAGTGTAGTTACTATGGAAAACAATATGGCAGTTCCTCAAAAACTTAAACAGAATTACCGTATGATCCAAAGATTTGAAAGCAGGGATTTAAAGAAATGTTTGTATAACCATGTTCATAGCAGTATTGCCGCTGTAGCCAAAAGGTGGAAGCAGTTCAAGAAAGTGGTGTAGCCATATGATGGAACGTTAATTCAGCCTTTGGAAGAAGGGCATTTCTGACACATGCCACAATATGGATGAACCTTGAGGACAGGATACTGAATGAAATAAGCCAGACTTAAAATGACAAATTCTGTATAATTCCACTTATATGAGGTACCTGGCATAATCAGATTTTTTGAGAAAGAAAGTAGAATGGTGGCTGGGGGCCTGGGAGAGGGGTAGAACAGGAAGTTATTATTATTTAATAGAGTTTCAGTCTTGTAAGATATGAGCGCACTTAATGCCACAAAACTGTAGAGTCAAAAGTGGTTAGAATGATAGATTTTATGTTAGTGGGTTTTTTTCATTTTTGTTTTACTTTTTACTTTTACAGAGTTTTGTTTACAATATGTATAATCCCAGATTAGTCATATGTATATCCCCCCCCATATGTTACATGTTTTTTACCACAATAATAATAATAATGAGTATTCAAGGAGAGGGCAAACCAACTGCTTATGTGATAGTAGAAGAATGAACTGGACGCGCCGAGGGATCAGTGATTTGTCTACTCTGTTCATTATTGTGTGCACTCAAACAGTGCTTGGGCTTGTAGCTCCCTAATGACAGTGGATGAACAAGGAAACAGTAGAAAACAAATCCTCTGCTAACTCCTATAGCCCACTGGGGAACCCTACAAGAAGTGAAAGGTGGTGTTGGGAGGAATGGAGAGGAAAAAGGGGAATCAAGTTTGAGGCCAGTTGTTCCAGCCATGCTTGAGCCAGGCACGAGATGGCTAAAAGGCCCCTACAGAGGTTGGAAGGTTTCCCTGGTGAAAGGGGAAGTGGAGAAAGCTGCCGCTCAGGAAATTGACCTCTGTCTGGCTCTGTTGGCTCAGAAGCCTCCCAGGGCTCTGAAGAAGGCCTGAGATGTTACCTGGGCCTCCTCTCTCACCTCCCCACTCCGCAGCAGTCACCAAGACTTTTCCATGAGGCCTCCCTCCCCGCTGTAATCGACCCTTCCTTTTCTCCTTACTGCGGCAGTGAAGTGATTTCTCTTAATAGTCTGTCTCCTTGCCTCTAAAGAGTCTCTGCTCCAATCCAAATTATACAAAGTCATCTTTCTAAAATCAGTTTCAAACTTTAAAGGAAAGTCAATAATACTTCATTCTCCACCTACTAAAATCTAGACTTAAATGTTTAAAATGCTCTGTGGAACTCTATCCTTTTCCAGCTGACACAGGCTGTACCCCTTCCTCCCCGACCTGTCTAGGATTTGGAGTGTATTTTTCCTTTTCCTTATGGAATATTCTAACATATGCAAAAATAGAGAATACAAGGAATCTCTATAGACCCTGCCTTACAGGTTCAGTAGTTCTCAGCCATGATCAGTCTGGTTGCATCTGGACCCCCACCACCTCCCTGACCCAACACACTACCATTTTTTTGGTTCATGGGCTTTTCAGTTCTTTGTTTGCTTCCCTGATTTTCTTATAAAAATTTCAGACATCACAAATGTACAAAACAAAGAATGTGACAGCCTTCCACAATCCCACATTCCTCAAGTAATAATCATTGTTCACAGTGTAGTGTAGGTTTTTGAGTTTGTTGGTTTTTTTTTTTTTTTTTCTGTGATTATATTAACATATAAACTAGTTAATATTTTCACAATATTGATAATTGTATTTAATCTGCTTTGCAAATTGTTTCTCCATTGAATAATATATTTTGGACAGGTTCCATATCAGATCATGTAAATCCACCTTATTCTTTCTAACAGTCAGATTATACTATATGCTGTGGTATGATCCATTTAACCAGCTCCTATGAGGGGATAGTTAAGAGAGTAGTTATAGGAACGCTTCGCCTTTCCGCTTCCCTCGCGGCTGGCATCGGCATTGAGCCGCTCACTCAGGTCCAAGGTTTCTCCGTCAACGGCTTCTTTGAGGGCCCCGCCGCACCCGACCCTGCTCCTTGGAGGAGGGAAGATGGTGGGCCGGAACAGCGCCATCGCCGCCGGCGTGTGCGGGGCCCTTTTCATCGGTTTCTGCATTTACTTCGACCGCAAGAGACGGAGTGACCCCAACTTCAAGAACAGGCTGCGAGAACGAAGAAAGAAACAAAAGCTTGAGAAGGAGAGAGCTGAACTTTCCAAGTTACCTGACCTTAAAGATGCTGAGGCTGTTCAGAAATTCTTCCTAGAAGAAATACAGCTTGGTGAAGAGTTACTAGCTCAAGGTGAATATGAGAAGGGTGTGGATCATCTGACAAATGCAATTGCTGTGTGTGGACAGCCACAGCAGTTACTGCAAGTGTTACAACAAACTCTTCCACCACCAGTGTTCCAGATGCTTCTGACTAAGCTCCTAACAATTAGTCAGAGAATTGTAAGTACTCAGAGCTTGGCTGAAGATGATGTGGAATGAGAAACAAAATGTCAACATAATAATCTCAATTTTAAAAATATTTTTAAAATTCAAGATCAGCTCAGGGGACGATCTCATTCGCCATGATCAGTCTGGTTGCATCTGGACCCCACCACCTCCCTGACCCAACACACTACCATTTTTTTGGTTCATGGGCTTTTCAGTTCTTTGTTTGCTTCCCTGATTTTCTTATAAAAATTTCAGACATCACAAATGTACAAAACAAAGAATGTGACAGCCTTCCACAATCCCACATTCCTCAAGTAATAATCATTGTTCACAGTGTAGTGTAGGTTTTTGAGTTTGTTGGGTTTTTTTTTTTTTTTTTTCTGTGATTATATTAACATATAAACTAGTTAATATTTTCACAATATTGATAATTGTATTTAATCTGCTTTGCAAATTGTTTCTCCATTGAATAATATATTTTGGACAGGTTCCATATCAGATCATGTAAATCCACCTTATTCTTTCTAACAGTCAGATTATACTATATGCTGTGGTATGATCCATTTAACCAGCTCCTATGAGGGGATAGTTAAGAGAGTAGTTATAGGAACGCTTCGCCTTTCCGCTTCCCTCGCGGCTGGCATCGGCATTGAGCCGCTCACTCAGGTCCAAGGTTTCTCCGTCAATGGCTTCTTTGAGGGCCCCACCGCACCCGACCCTGCTCCTTGGAGGAGGGAAGATGGTGGGCCGGAACAGCGCCATCGCCGCCGGCGTGTGCGGGGCCCTTTTCATCGGTTTCTGCATTTACTTCGACCGCAAGAGACGGAGTGACCCCAACTTCAAGAACAGGCTGCGAGAACGAAGAAAGAAACAAAAGCTTGAGAAGGAGAGAGCTGAACTTTCCAAGTTACCTGACCTTAAAGATGCTGAGGCTGTTCAGAAATTCTTCCTAGAAGAAATACAGCTTGGTGAAGAGTTACTAGCTCAAGGTGAATATGAGAAGGGTGTGGATCATCTGACAAATGCAATTGCTGTGTGTGGACAGCCACAGCAGTTACTGCAAGTGTTACAACAAACTCTTCCACCACCAGTGTTCCAGATGCTTCTGACTAAGCTCCTAACAATTAGTCAGAGAATTGTAAGTACTCAGAGCTTGGCTGAAGATGATGTGGAATGAGAAACAAAATGTCAACATAATAATCTCAATTTTAAAAATATTTTTAAAATCTTAACTCGGAAGATGATCAGCTCTTGGGGGAAGTAAGGGCAAATACGCTTATTATGGACTGTCCTCTACACTGAAGTCTACCAAAGTTAATTTTTACTTTGTGTAGATCCATTTGTCTGTTTTATTTATTTTTCCCAGTGAAAAGTGTATTTTGATAGAGAGCTTTTCATTTTATAAATACACTATGAATTACTGAAATGCGGATTTTGTTTGTTCCTAGAATGTGTAATCTGAATGTACATATAATATCTCCTTACTTACGTTAAAGATAACCCCAGCGCTCAGTTTTGAAAGACAGGCCAAAAATAGTATGGAAGAAAACTGAAGAATGCACTTTTTTTTAAAGTGAATACATTTTGCTTTCCATCAGAAAGATGGCTGGAGACTTGTGTTTCTCAAAACTGAGCATTAAAAAAAGAGATTGTTTCTTTCTGTTTAATCTCTTAACTGTGTAACGTGCCACTGTGCCATAATACAACTTCACCCTACCCTTGGACTGTGTTCTGTAAATCAGTGGGTTTGATGTGTTCTGGATACTTACCTCCTTGTACTTTAGATACATGTAGTTGCAAATAGCACCAGGAATTGGATTTATGTACACTCTGAATCCAGCTGAGTGTGCTTCACCACTTAATGTCAGCCCACTTGCCTCCTGTATAAAGTGAGGGCCCGGGTCTGTTAATTCAGCTTCTAATTCCTTTGGTTCTGTGCAGCATTCTTAGATCCCTTTTGCTGAGGGATATATCTATTTGGGCAGCCACCCCTTGTGTTTTTTTCTGCTCTGAATTTTGCATGCTTGCCTGACTTAGAATTTCTGAATTTTTTTTTTTTTTTTTTAAGGTATAACTTGTGTTGATTTTCACTGAAATCATGGTTTTCTGTTGCTGCTTTTGTAAATTCACCCAAATCGTAAGCTTCATGGTAACTCAGACGATATGCTTGTTGAAGTGTGTGTTCCCTTTTGCTTTTATCCTCAGTGTACCTCCTTAATTCCCTTTGAACCCGATTCACTTACCTTGTATGTGAATAAGGTGTAACTTGTGGCTGAAAACCTGAAAAGAATGGAGACAAAGGGACCTTTATTCTCTAGATAGTGGTATGTTATCTGCAGCCACAGAATCAGTATCAGACCTAAGAATAAAGATCCTTGGTACTTAAAAAAAAAAAAAGAGAGAGTAGTTATAAAAAGGTTACAGTAGGGGCTTCCCTGGTGGTCCAGTGGGTGGGGACACCGCCTTGCAGTGCAAGGGGCGCCGGTTCGATCCCTGGCCTGGGAAGATCCCACGTGCCGCGGAGCGGCTGGACCAATGTGTCCAATTACCGAGCCGGAGCTCTGGAGTGCATGCGCCCAGAGCCGGTGCTCTGTGACAACAGAGGCCACCGCAATGGGAGGCCCCCACAGGCCAAGGAGCAAAGATGGATAAAAACAGACAAATGAAAGACCCGCCTGCTCCCCTCCCTCCCCACCCCACCCCCTCAAAATAAATAAATAAATAAATCTTTTTTAAAAATTTAAAAAAAAAAAGGTTACAGTAAACATGCTTTTATATGTTTCTGCACTTGTTCAAGACTATCTATAGGAAACAGCCCCAGAGGTAGAATTGCTTGGCCCATAGATAAAGGCATTTTAAGTTTAAACAGATGCTATAAAATATGAAAACAATATAAAAGTAGTTATTTTGTCATATTCATACATTTTAATTAATCGGCCTCATCTTTGCCAAGCTGATAAATGTATTGTAAAATTCTCTCTGAGTCTGAACCTCTTTCTATTAACGAAGTATCAAAACTCTAGGGAGAAGGTAGAGAGGCATGTTACTGGCAGAGGATCAAGGGGGAGGGAGAGCCTGAGCTTGGAGAAGTGGGCAAGTTCTCAAAGGCAGGTGTGTTGAAATTCATGTTAATGTAGCTGGACCTTACTACAAGTTAGAAGGTTCAAACCAAGGAGTGACTAGATCCAGTTGTCTGAGTAGAGCCTGAAAGCACCCAGCTTGCCTCTGCCGTCATTTCTGGGAGGAAACTTTTCCCAGAGAAGCCTGGCTTCAGACCACCAGCACCCTCCTCCCAACCTTCCACCTCCAAGGCACCAGGACTAAAGTAGGTTTTCAGCCAAAGATGGTGGACTTGGGGCTCATACATTGAGACACTTAAATCATTAGTCAAAGACATTTTTGTGAAACCATACCTGAATCCCTATACTTCTCTATGTGTATGTTAATTAATAGCAACCAAAATTATTTTTTGTATAGGACCTGGATGTAGAAAATTCACTATGTAGCCACTATATCCATTCACTGAGTCAACCAGTGTTTCCCAGAGGTTTCCTGAGTGATACCAGGTATTGTTGCTACAGAAAGGGATACACAAAGGAATAAGAGAGACTTATGGTATGGTATGGGGAGGAATGACTTCTATTTCAAAATAAAATGTCAATATCCAGTGTTATAAACATACAAAACCAGAACTGACAAAAAGAGAATGAGCCAGCAAGAGAGACTCCCTGATCTGTGTTTAAAAGAATAAAAAGTAAATGCAAAACAAACAAAAGAAGAAGATACTTCAAAAATAAAAAAATAATATTTTAGAAAGTCAGCAGCAAGTGAATATGAACTACAACTCATCTGATAATTTGGTTATAATATATAAGAATCATGAACAATTAAAAATATTTTTATTAAAAATGTATAATCGGAATCTAATCATAGACATCAGATAAACCCAAAACTAAAAGAAATTCTACTAAGCAACTGGCCATTAGTCCTTGAAAACATCAAGATCGTAAAATCTAGGTGGAAGAACTCTTCCAGATTAAAAGAAATTAAGACAAAGTGACTAATGCAGCCAAGACTGGATCCAGGTCTGGGAAAGAAGGAACTGTTGAGGGCTTTACTGGGACAATTATTGAAATTTGAGGGGCTTCCCTAGTGGTTCAGAGGTAAAAAAAAAAAAAAAAAAAGTCTGTAATGAAGGAGATGCAGGAACTGCAGGTTCAGTCCCTGGGTCAGGAAGATCCCCGGGAGGAGGCAATGGCTACCCATTCCAATGTTCTTGCCTAAAAAATTCCGTGGACAGAGGAGCCTGGAGGGCTGCAGTTCGTAAGGTCGCAAAGAGTTGGCTACAACTGAGCACACACAGTGAAATTTGAGTATGAACTGCAGATTAGATACCAGTAATTTAAAAAAAATTTTTTTAAATTTTTTAGTAGCTGTGGCTACTAGTGGCTCGGGAGTTGTGGCTCCCAGGCTGTAGAGCACAGGCTCAATAGTTGTGGTTGTATGGGCTTAGTTGCCCCTCATCATGTGGGATCTTCCTGCATCTTCCTGGATCAGGGATTGAACCTGTGTCTCCTACATCTTTCCGCATGTGACTTTTTGGCTATGGAATTCACTAGGCCACTATATCCATTCACTGAGTCAACCAGTGTTTCCCAGAGGTTTCCTGAGTGATACCAGGTATTGTTGCTACAGAAAGGGATACACAAAGGAATAAGAGAGACTTATGGTATGGTATGGGGAGGAATGACTTCTATTTCAAAATAAAATGTCAATATCCAGTGTTATAAACATACAAAACCAGAACTGACAAAAGAGAATGAGCCAGCAAGAGAGACTCCCTGATCTGTGTTTAAAAGAATAAAAAGTAAATGCAAAACAAACAAAAGAAGAAGATACTTCAAAAATAAAAAAATAATATTTTAGAAAGTCAGCAGCAAGTGAATATGAACTACAACTCATCTGATAATTTGGTTATAATATATAAGAATCATGAACAATTAAAAATATTTTTATTAAAAATGTATAATCGGAATCTAATCATAGACATCAGATAAACCCAAAACTAAAAGAAATTCTACTAAGCAACTGGCCATTAGTCCTTGAAAACATCAAGATCGTAAAATCTAGGTGGAAGAACTCTTCCAGATTAAAAGAAATTAAGACAAAGTGACTAATGCAGCCAAGACTGGATCCAGGTCTGGGAAAGAAGGAACTGTTGAGGGCTTTACTGGGACAATTATTGAAATTTGAGGGGCTTCCCTAGTGGTTCAGAGGAAAAAAAAAAAAAAAAAGTCTGTAATGAAGGAGATGCAGGAACTGCAGGTTCAGTCCCTGGGTCAGGAAGATCCCCGGGAGGAGGCAATGGCTACCCATTCCAATGTTCTTGCCTAAAAAATTCCGTGGACAGAGGAGCCTGGAGGGCTGCAGTTCGTAAGGTCGCAAAGAGTTGGCTACAACTGAGCACACACAGTGAAATTTGAGTATGAACTGCAGATTAGATACCAGTAATTTAAAAAAAATTTTTTTAAATTTTTTAGTAGCTGTGGCTACTAGTGGCTCGGGAGTTGTGGCTCCCAGGCTGTAGAGCACAGGCTCAATAGTTGTGGTTGTATGGGCTTAGTTGCCCCTCATCATGTGGGATCTTCCTGCATCTTCCTGGATCAGGGATTGAACCTGTGTCTCCTACATTGGCAGGCTGATTCTCTTACCACTGAGCCACCCGTGAAGCCCCAGATACCGGTAATTTAACAATGTTAAAATTTCTGAATTTAGGGACTTCCCTGGTGGTCCAGTGGTTAAGACTCTGTGCTCCTAATGCAGGGGTCAATCCCTGATCAGATCCCACATACTACAACTAAGACTCGGCACAGCCAAATTAAAAAAAAAAAAAAGTTTTTAAAAAAAAAATTTAAATTTAACAACTGTACTGTGATAAATTATAAGAGGATATCTTCACTGTTAACAGCAAAGATGGAAATATTTAGGAGTAAAAGTCTATAATTTGCTCTCAAATAGTTCATAAAAAGGATAATAATGGTATGTAGAGAATGGTAAAGCAAGTTAGCAAAAATTTGAACAATTGGTGAAAATAGATGAGGATTTGGGAGTTCACTGATTGTTTTTGCAACTTTTCTGTATATTTTACTTTTTCCCCCAAAATAATAAGCTAAAAATGAAAAAACTTTGGGAATTCCCTGGCTGTCCAGTGACTAGGGCTCTGTGCTCTCACTGTTGAGGGCCCGGGTTCAATCCATGGTCTGGTAACTAAGATTCTTGTAAGGTGTGCCATGGCCGAAAAAATACATGAAAATAAAGAAGCTTTTTTTTTTTTCTTTTTTACAAGTTTATTCTTAAATGTACGGTAGGCTCCAAGACAACATTTCTTTCCAGCTATAGATGGTAACAGGTGTTATGGCAGGGAATCCAGATATTTAAACATGAATGGAACTAAGGATCATCATTGCCTCGGGTACAAGGAACAGCTTACTTTTTGCCAGTTTTCTTACTTCCATTTGTGATCAGGGGGCCTTTCCCAGCAACTTTAGCTTTCAGCTTCTCTAAAACTTTTTAGTTTCTCTAAAGGAAGAGTTTCTTCTGTTTCTGCTCGAACGCCAGTAATTTAAAAAATTTTTTAAATTTTTTAGTAGCTGTGGCTACTAGTGGCTCGGGAGTTGTGGCTCCCAGGCTGTAGAGCACAGGCTCAATAGTTGTGGTTGTATGGGCTTAGTTGCCCCTCATCATGTGGGATCTTCCTGCATCTTCCTGGATCAGGGATTGAACCTGTGTCTCCTACATTGGCAGGCTGATTCTCTTACCACTGAGCCACCCGTGAAGCCCCAGATACCGGTAATTTAACAATGTTAAAATTTCTGAATTTAGGGACTTCCCTGGTGGTCCAGTGGTTAAGACTCTGTGCTCCTAATGCAGGGGTCAATCCCTGATCAGATCCCACATACTACAACTAAGACTCGGCACAGCCAAATTAAAAAAAAAAAAAGTTTTTTAAAAAAAATTTAAATTTAACAACTGTACTGTGATAAATTATAAGAGGATATCTTCACTGTTAACAGCAAAGATGGAAATATTTAGGAGTAAAAGTCTATAATTTGCTCTCAAATAGTTCATAAAAAGGATAATAATGGTATGTAGAGAATGGTAAAGCAAGTTAGCAAAAATTTGAACAATTGGTGAAAATAGATGAGGATTTGGGAGTTCACTGATTGTTTTTGCAACTTTTCTGTATATTTTACTTTTTTTTCCCCCAAAATAATAAGCTAAAAATGAAAAAACTTTGGGAATTCCCTGGCTGTCCAGTGACTAGGGCTCTGTGCTCTCACTGTTGAGGGCCCGGGTTCAATCCATGGTCTGGTAACTAAGATTCTTGTAAGGTGTGCCATGGCCGAAAAAATACATGAAAATAAAGAAGCTTTTTTTTTTTTCTTTTTTACAAGTTTATTCTTAAATGTACGGTAGGCTCCAAGACAACATTTCTTTCCAGCTATAGATGGTAACAGGTGTTATGGCAGGGAATCCAGATATTTAAACATGAATGGAACTAAGGATCATCATTGCCTCGGGTACAAGGAACAGCTTACTTTTTGCCAGTTTTCTTACTTCCATTTGTGATCAGGGGGCCTTTCCCAGCAACTTTAGCTTTCAGCTTCTCTAAAACTTTTTAGTTTCTCTAAAGGAAGAGTTTCTTCTGTTTCTGCTCGAACGCCTTGTCCATCCTCTTTGGCTTGCTCTTGGGCTACTTCAGCTGCTTCTTCTTGCAACCTTTGCACCTGACATGGTGGCTGCTGCAAAAAAGTCTTTAAGGTATGCAAAGATAGAAAGTTATTTCCAATATTTCTGGCTTGGTAGGGGTCATTGTTTACAGTGGCTCCATCATGTTTTCCGGGAAGAAGAGGCTAACTATTTGAGGAAAGCAGAATTGGATGCCTGAACACAACCTTTTGATGTCCCTTGTTTATGAAAAGTAGCTGTTAGAAAAAAAACAATGCTGATGGCTGAGCTGCAAAATAAAATCAGGTTTGGGGACAAGGTTTAACTTTGTGCCTCTGCCCAATTTTGCCCCTGAACAGCAAGCAGTATATGAGACCCTGGCAGCAATTCGTAACCTGACCCACCTCTGCCAAAGGCCAAAAGTTGTTCTCTACACTCTACATTTCCCTTTTTTCTAAATTTTGAATTTTCTTGATTCTTCCTTGTGAGGCCAGGGATGCTCTGAATTTTCCATAGATTGGAGTTAATCATCTGCATAGCACAATCTGGGCCATCCTGTTCTTTGCTGTTGGAAAGGAACTCTGCTTTTGCTCCTAGGTCTCTGAGAAGAGAAAAAGAGTCTTCTGAAGCTGCACCAGGTCCAGTGGAGGAGGATTTGACCCCACCCAGCTCCCTCAGCAGGGAGCCACAGCACAGTGAGTCCCTGAGGGGGCGGGAAGAGTGTGTCCCACTTTGGGGTGGACTGGGGCTGGGCCAGGTGGGAGGCTGGGGGTGGACTTGTCTACCCTGAGTGTGACCTTGAGTGCTCAGGCTGCTGGCATCCGCGGCTGGAGTAACACCTGGAAAATTCACTACATTTTCCTTACAAGTTGACCATGACTGTTTTGTGGCAGAAGTTGATAGGTCAGGAGAATATCTTCCCTCACTACACTATAACAGTTTTACCTAGGAGGCTATGGTCCTCATGGAACTACAATCATTGAACAGCTTACTTTTGCCAAGGTTTTCTTACTTCCATTTGTGATCAGGGGGCCTTTCCCAGCAACTTTAGCTTTCAGCTTCTCTAAAACTTTTTAGTTTCTCTAAAGGAAGAGTTTCTTCTGTTTCTGCTCGAACGCCTTGTCCATCCTCTTTGGCTTGCTCTTGGGCTACTTCAGCTGCTTCTTCTTGCAACCTTTGCACCTGACATGGTGGCTGCTGCAAAAAAGTCTTTAAGGTATGCAAAGATAGAAAGTTATTTCCAATATTTCTGGCTTGGTAGGGGTCATTGTTTACAGTGGCTCCATCATGTTTTCCGGGAAGAAGAGGCTAACTATTTGAGGAAAGCAGAATTGGATGCCTGAACAAAACCCTTTTTGATGTCCCTTGTTTATGAAAAGTAGCTGTTAGAAAAAAAACAATGCTGATGGCTGAGCTGCAAAATAAAATCAGGTTTGGGGACAAGGTTTAACTTTGTGCCTCTGCCCAATTTTGCCCCTGAACAGCAAGCAGTATATGAGACCCTGGCAGCAATTCGTAACCTGACCCACCTCTGCCAAAGGCCAAAAGTTGTTCTCTACACTCTACATTTCCCTTTTTTCTAAATTTTGAATTTTCTTGATTCTTCCTTGTGAGGCCAGGGATGCTCTGAATTTTCCATAGATTGGAGTTAATCATCTGCATAGCACAATCTGGGCCATCCTGTTCTTTGCTGTTGGAAAGGAACTCTGCTTTTGCTCCTAGGTCTCTGAGAAGAGAAAAAGAGTCTTCTGAAGCTGCACCAGGTCCAGTGGAGGAGGATTTGACCCCACCCAGCTCCCTCAGCAGGGAGCCACAGCACAGTGAGTCCCTGAGGGGGCGGGAAGAGTGTGTCCCACTTTGGGGTGGACTGGGGCTGGGCCAGGTGGGAGGCTGGGGGTGGACTTGTCTACCCTGAGTGTGACCTTGAGTGCTCAGGCTGCTGGCATCCGCGGCTGGAGTAACACCTGGAAAATTCACTACATTTTCCTTACAAGTTGACCATGACTGTTTTGTGGCAGAAGTTGATAGGTCAGGAGAATATTTTCCCCCAATACACTATAACAGATTTACCTAGGAGGCATGGATTTCTGGCAGTTCCTCTCTTAAGTGGAACTACAATCATTGAACAGACATCTTTTGGGCGCTTCTCAGGGATTCAGGTGGTGAAGCAGATAGTCACAGTCCCAGTTCTCAAGGAACTCAAAGCGAGAAGAGTTAATGGATTAGGACAACACAGCCTCACAGCACAGAAAGACCAATTTCCTAGAATCTTGACAATATATGTATTTTTTAATTTTAAAGCTGAATGGTCCAAAAAACACACACAAAAATTAAATGATAAACTAGAGGAAGAAATCTGCATATGTTTCGATCGAAGAGCTAATGAATGAAGAAAAAAAAAAAAGACCTACTATTCAATAGAAACTGAGGCCAAAAGCAGACAATTCAATGAAAAGAAAACACAAATGGCTGTTAAACATATGAAAAGGTGCTCAGCCTCACTCACAATAGGAGAAATGCAAATTGAAATTTCAACAGAATACCGTTTTCACCTTGGCCAAGAACAAAGGGTGATAACATTGAGGTGGAGAGCTTCAGAAGCAGACTTTCTGGTATCTTTGTCCAAGTGTGTGTTGGAACCTCTGTGGGGGCAAGTTGGCCATAGGTGCAAATTTTTAAATATGCATCATTTGATTAAGCAGTTCCAATGCTAGGCACTTATCCTACAGACATGTAGAACTTGTAACATGTTACACTGTTAAGTAAAAAAAAGCAAGGTACGGAGCAGTGCATATCATATTGCTATCAACTGAGCTTAAGAAAGCGGAAGGCAAAAAAGCAGTGCTGGATAGACATGTTTTTTACATGGATTTTCGTCTACATGTCGAATTATTTCTTTGGGACAGCTCAGATTACCGGCTCAAAGAGAATCTAGGATAACAGCCACTACCTTTACCGTGCCTGTGTGTTAAGCTGTGTTTAAATCACTCAGTCATGTCTGACTCTTTGTAACCCCATGGACTATAGCCCACCAGGCTCCTCTGTCCATGGGATTCTCCAGGCAAGAATACTGGAGTGGGTTGCCATGCCTTCCTTCAGGGCATCTTCCCAACCCAGGGATTGAACCCAGGTCTCTCCCACATTACAGGCAGATTCTTTACCATCTGAGCCACGAGGGGAGCCCTGTGTGTTAAGCACTCTGTATTTTTCCCCTTCATTCTCATAACAGCCCTGCGAGATAGGGAGAAGCACCCCTTTTTTTCATACTTGAAAAAAGAAGCCTAAAGGAGTCAAAGTGTCTTGTCCTTGCACACACAGATGGAATGGTGAGGATCAGGAGTCACATCTGCTTGGCTCCCATGCCCCTGTTTTGGGGTCCCACCATCTGCGTGGGGCATTTTTAAGGCTCTTGATAAATGCTGTCAAGTATTTTCCAGAAACTTCACATGAGTTTACACTCCCAGAGAGAGCGTCAAACTTACTACACCCAGGCCAGTGTGTGTGTGTGGGGGGGGGGATTCCATATTTTCCTTTTTTTCATTTGCAAGGGAAAAAATAGTGTCTCACACATCTTCAATAACTAGTAGACTGAACATTTTTCATGTTTATTAACTATTTGTACTTTTCCTCATTTAAAAAGATATTTCTTTGGTTGCTGAGAGGGGCTTTTCTGTAGCTGTGGCAAGTAGGGACTACTTTCTAGTTGCTGTGCGTGGGCTGCTCATTGCAGTGGCTTCTCTTGTTGCACAGCATAGGCTCTAGGATGCAAGCTCAATAGTTGTGGCACTATAATAGTTGCTCCGGGCATGTGGGATCTTCCTGGACCAGGGAACAAATCTGTGTCCCCAGCACTGGCAGGTGGACTCTTTACCACTGAGCTACCAGGGAAGCCCCTCGTCATTAGTTGCACGTTCTTCACGTTGGACTATATATTCTTTAAAATATATCAGACTTTCTTTAAAATGTATCATGTCAATTCATATCTATTCATTTGGGCTAAGGCAGTAGCCCAGGCAACTGAATGGGTCGTTCCAGCTCCTATGTCCCTGGCTTTACCCTGGAGATCCAAGTTCAGGAGATGGCTGGGATGACCATGGCAGAAACTGGGCACATTTAGATTGAGAAAGGTGGTAGAAAGGAGCTGGATATGATGCTTAAACAAACCTATGGGATAATGTCCCATCCACATATTAAGTGCTTTCTGCTAGAGCAACAGATGTCTGGGATCGTCCTCACTGAAATGGCCCGTTCTACATGATGGCTGATGTCAGGCTGCTGATGCTGCTCATCCTGGACCCCCCAGAGGTGGGCAGTTTTAGAACAGAGCAGAACTCCTCCAGGAGGGAGCCTGCCAGTTTCCAGAACCTTCTGGATGGTCTCCCTGCTTGCTTCTGTGCATGACTGGGATCATGTCCGGCGGAGGAACATGATCCTTCCTTAGGAGGAAGGCTAAGTGCTGGCTCCTGGATTGCAGAGGTGCAGAGGCCACGCCAGGCCCAGGCCCTGCCCGGCTGGCCGTTTCTGGAGAGATGGTGGCCCATGGCATGGGGTTCCGAGAGGCAGCCAGGCAGGGAAGAGGGCTCCTGCCAAAGCAGCGGCTCACTGCGAGTTTTCTGCAACTGACATCAGTCCTTCAGCAAGGCGAATTCTTTCCGAAAGATGCTGATTCACATGCTGCAAAGACATCCGCAACCTATTCTTGAATTCGCACAGAAATTAAAGACAAAACAGCAGCCGGGCTAGTTTAGTAACTTGCAGGGAAGCAGCTGATATGCCACCTCTCCTAAAAGGGGCCTTTGAGCTCCGCCCCTGCCTCAGGGAGGTTCTCTGCCTGTGACAGTGGAGTGACTTAACTGGCAGTGTGGGATGTGGGATGACAAAGGTGTGGACCATCACCCAGTGGTGGGCCCGGGTTTGCGCCCCAGAATCTCTGCCCCACACCCGCCTATGAGGAGCTTCGTGTCCTCGATCATTTCTCCTCTCTCTAGTAGAAAGTATTCTTGTGGGAATTAAGGCTTTGGCACAACAGAAAGTGGGTTTTCTGGGGTCCTCACAGCCTAGCAGTGGGAGCCTCTGGGGTCTTAGAAGCCTGACCTGGGAGGTTCTCCTCTGTCACTTTCTTCTTTCCATTGCGTGCCAGGACTCCTTCATTCTGCCTGAGAGGCTACTTTGCCTTCCTGGCCTCCTGCCTTGGTGCCTTACCCTTCTCAGTGGAGCCAGCTTCCTCCTGGCCAAAGCCTCCGGCCTTGGACCTGGGCAGGAGATGGCTGGGATGACCATGGCAGAAACTGGGCACATTTAGATTGAGAAAGGTGGTAGAAAGGAGCTGGATATGATGCTTAAACAAACCTATGGGATAATGTCCCATCCACATATTAAGTGCTTTCTGCTAGAGCAACAGATGTCTGGGATCGTCCTCACTGAAATGGCCCGTTCTACATGATGGCTGATGTCAGGCTGCTGATGCTGCTCATCCTGGACCCCCCAGAGGTGGGCAGTTTTAGAACAGAGCAGAACTCCTCCAGGAGGGAGCCTGCCAGTTTCCAGAACCTTCTGGATGGTCTCCTGCTTGCTTCTGTGCATGACTGGGATCATGTCCGGCGGAGGAACATGATCCTTCCTTAGGAGGAAGGCTAAGTGCTGGCTCCTGGATTGCAGAGGTGCAGAGGCCACGCCAGGCCCAGGCCCTGCCCGGCTGGCCGTTTCTGGAGAGATGGTGGCCCATGGCATGGGGTTCCGAGAGGCAGCCAGGCAGGGAAGAGGGCTCCTGCCAAAGCAGCGGCTCACTGCGAGTTTTCTGCAACTGACATCAGTCCTTCAGCAAGGCGAATTCTTTCCGAAAGATGCTGATTCACATGCTGCAAAGACATCCGCAACCTATTCTTGAATTCGCACAGAAATTAAAGACAAAACAGCAGCCGGGCTAGTTTAGTAACTTGCAGGGAAGCAGCTGATATGCCACCTCTCCTAAAAGGGGCCTTTGAGCTCCGCCCCTGCCTCAGGGAGGTTCTCTGCCTGTGACAGTGGAGTGACTTAACTGGCAGTGTGGGATGTGGGATGACAAAGGTGTGGACCATCACCCAGTGGTGGGCCCGGGTTTGCGCCCCAGAATCTCTGCCCCACACCCGCCTATGAGGAGCTTCGTGTCCTCGATCATTTCTCCTCTCTCTAGTAGAAAGTATTCTTGTGGGAATTAAGGCTTTGGCACAACAGAAAGTGGGTTTTCTGGGGTCCTCACAGCCTAGCAGTGGGAGCCTCTGGGGTCTTAGAAGCCTGACCTGGGAGGTTCTCCTCTGTCACTTTCTTCTTTCCATTGCGTGCCAGGACTCCTTCATTCTGCCTGAGAGGCTACTTTGCCTTCCTGGCCTCCTGCCTTGGTGCCTTACCCTTCTCAGTGGAGCCAGCTTCCTCCCTGGCCAAAGCCTCCGGCCTTGGCACCTGGGCAAGGTTGTGTGCACCTAAGGGTTGCCTCCGGTCCACAGGCCTGGTGTGGGCAGTGTGGGGAGGGCAGGTTGCCTGTCTGGACTCCTGAACAGCCCCGCAGGGTCATTCTCAGGGGGCAGTGGCTGGAGGCCACAGATGAGTTCATACTTCATCCAGGGGCAAATAAAGAGAATTCTGACCTCCAGCCAGCCACTCAACACCTCAGGGCCACAGTTTCCTAGTCTGTAAAATGGGGGATAATAGCAATATTTAAAAAGGATTTTTGTGAGGATCAAATGAGCCAATTCAGGGAAATCACTTAGCTCTGTAAGTACTCCATAAGTGGTAGCTATTATTAATAATATTGTTAGACCAAGCACTCGAAAGCCATGCTCAGCCAACATGCTCCCGCAGTCCACTTCAGCATCCTGCGTTCCCACACTGTTTATCCTAAGAGGTTTTGAGTGGAGCCACAGAATTACACAACACCGTGCCCAACGTGAGTCCCCCTTCTCCTTTAATTGACAAGAACAAAATGCAATTCTCCTAGCCACCTCATAAATCAGCTCCTAGATCATTTGTTATTTCTTAGAGCTCCACAACTAGGCAGGGAAGCTGCAAGAAAAGGGCACTAAATAGAATGGGGCAGAATTTCTTTCTCTTAAGAAGCAGCAATTTTTCCAAGAAACATCCATATTTCAAAAAACCCAACTTACAAATTTTGGTAACAAAATTAATCATTTGGAAGCCAACTAAGCCATGCTAACATAGTAAGTTGACTCCAACTTACTTTTTCTACTGTGCTCAGAAGTACAGTAGATTTTAGCCTGAGCATGATACTACCACCCCAGAGTTTTCACAACTTTTATCTACATGGAGAAACAGGTTCATTTTTTTAAGGATTGTATCTTTCAATTTAAAAATACATATTTGTTTATTTATATTTATTCATTTATTTGGCTGTGCTTGGTCCCCAGTTGCAGCATACCACGTCTAGTTCCCTGACTGGGGCAGGAACCTGGGCCTCTTGCATTGGAAGCCCCAAGTTTGAGCCACTGGACCACCAGGGGAGTCCTGGATCCACTTTCTAATTCCCTTCATCTATCTCATCATCAGTTTTACTAAAGCATTCTGGGAGAAATCCAACATAATACAATCTATCTGATATATCCATCACAACCATGGCCAATGGGCAGTCAGCTACGGTGCTTGGAGAAAAGGATAATTAGTGAGGAGGGAAGTGCTTTTACCTCAAAATGACACAGTTACTGAGATTTTAAAAAGGTATTTGGGAGCTTCCCTGGTGGTCCAGTGGGTAAGGACACCGCCTTGTAGTGCGAGTGGGCGCCGGTTCGATCCCTGGCCTGGGAAGATCCCATGTGCCATGGAGTGGCTGGACCGATGTATCCAATTACTGAGCCTGAGCTCTGGAGCGCATGCACCCAGAGCCGGTGCTCTGCGACAACAGAGGCCACCGCGATGGGAGGCCCACAAGGGCCAAAAGAACAAACATGGCTGAAAATAGACAAATCAAAGACCAACAGAAGTAGCCCACCTGCTCACCTTCCTCCCCACCCCACCCACCCCTAAATAAATAAATAAATAAACCTTAAAAAATAATTGTGAGACTTGAGGAGTCTTCTTCATTTAGTTACTCAGGGGTCGAGGCTGACAGTGGCTCTGTTGACTTGTAGCTTCTCATCTGATGCACATGGCTTCTGAGACACTTCTGCAGGGAAAGAGAGGAATGGAGAACAACCACTCTGGTTCTTCACTTCCTTGACCCAGAAGTAAAACATACCATTCTGCTCAGAGTCCATTGGCTAAAACTAGCCACATGATCTAACCTAACTGAAAGGAAGGCCTTAAATTACAGAGGAACCTAGGGAATATTTGGTGAACACTGATCTCTTTGCCATAGATTGAGATACTACAAACACAAACCAAATTTTGAGTCATTTTTAGATCATCAGTTAAGATTCAGAAAGCACAATGAGGAGCCATTTTAGACTCTTTACTAAAGGCTATCATTAGATGTGTGGCACTGCAGTGGAAAACAAAAAAAGGGACATATCAGTCCCAGGTAGTAGATATGCCAAGTCATGTCAGCTGCTGCAGTGAGCTGCATGGAGCAGTGTAATAGGTCACAAGCTCCAGAAGTGGGTAGCAAAAACAGTTGTGGGAGTAGAAAGTATCCCCTCCAACTATGGTATTCTTGATCTTAGAGAAACTGGGATGGGGGTGGTTTCAACTGTGCATAGATGTGTGTGCATAAGTAAGTCTATACATATGAATATGTATGTGCTTGTGTGTGTGTATATGTGCTCAGTGACTTAAGTCGTGTCCAACTCTTGGTGACCTTTGTAGCCCACCAGCCTCCTCTGTCTATGGACTTTTCTAAGCAAGAATACTGGAGCAGGTTGCCATTTCCTACTGCAGGGTATCTTCCTGATCCAGAGATCGAACTGACATCTTTTGATGTCAGTTTTGCACTGGCAGGTAGATTCTTTACCACTGAGCCACCTGGGAAGCCCAGGGGTGTGTGTGTGTGTGTGTGTGTGTGTGTGTGTGTGTGTACACATATATACATAGACAGAGAAAAACCAAATGTAGTATATAATAAATAAAACACACCCATTGATCAAATGCTGAGATTTTAAATGTTTAAAAACAGTCCCCAACAAACAGAACTTAGAAAAAATGCTTTTAGATTAGGTAATAGGAAGTACAGTTTTACAGTGGTTAGGGAATGTATTCATCCAACCTTCATATATTTAATGAATGTCTATGATGTATATGAGGCTTCCCAGGTAGCTCTGTGGGTAAAGAATCTGTATGTAGTGCAGGAGATGTGGGTTCAATTCCTAGATCAGGAAGATCCCCTGGAAGAGGGC
The DNA here is from genome assembly GCA_022376925.1 of Tragulus kanchil. Taxonomy (NCBI): domain Eukaryota; kingdom Metazoa; phylum Chordata; class Mammalia; order Artiodactyla; family Tragulidae; genus Tragulus; species Tragulus kanchil. The sequence goes on from JAIOJX010000005.1 coordinate 50,714,290, forward strand.
ATGGCAACCCATTCCAGTATTCTTTCCTGGAGAATTCCATGGGCTGGGGAGCCTGGTGGGCCACAGTCCGTAGGATGTCAAGAGTCAGACACGACTGAAGTGAGTGAGCATGCACACAAGATGTTTATGACACTGTACGAGAAATATTTAAGCTTCTGATGTTTATAGTCTCATTTATGAATTTTATAAGATAGACCTTAGATAAGTAAATAGATAACAGATCTGTAACTTTTTATTTTACTCAACAGCACTTATCAATGCCATGTGCAAGGCAACTGGTGGACTATAAAAGACAAACCCAATCCCAACCCTGAAGTTTCTGGCCAAGGTGGTTATGATCAAGCTCTCAACCGTGGTCTCCCACAAGCAGTCTCATCATAGTACTGGGAAAGGTATGAAGCTGGTTAAATTGCTCACTGGGGTGATCCTCTTAGCTGTCTTTCGGAGGTTTTTGACTGGCTAACTTGAATGATGGGATATGGACTGCACTGAAAATCTTATAGCTGGAAAGGCTAATTCAGGCCCTCTGTTTGCAATTCTGTTGAAAAACTGGAGTGTTATCATACAGATATGCAAAGATTATATCATACATGCATACTGTCTGAGAAGTTGCAATAGCCTTAGTAAGTCCTAGTAAGTTACTTTTTACTACTTCAGTTTCCTTAGCTGAAAATTTTAAGCAACCTTCAGTCACAATAGAAATTGACTGAAGTAAAAAATTAGAATGCATGCCAACATAATATCTTTTAGTGTTAGGACTTACAACTAATTCTCTCTTTCTCCCCTCTTTTTCTTCATTAGCTACACTTTCTATGACAAATTTTATTATTTTTTACCATCCTCTTATCTTCTTCAGAATTTCTCACTTGATGCTGAGGCATCCTCCTGGTAAACATAAAGCAATGATTCTGTGTTGTGACTGCACAGTGTGCTTATAAAAATACTGATAAACAGGCCTCACCCCCAAACATTCTTAGGTGTCCTCAGGTAGGACTTGGTACTAGGCAGAATCACAAATTCCTTCAGCTGACTCAAATGTGCAGCCAGGGATGGGAACCACAGGTGTGTGTGGTGTTTGTTAAGTAGCTTCAGGCTCTAGGGCAGGTATACAGATGAACAAACTGGACTGCGCAGTAGAAAAGCTGATTAGGAAAACAAACTGGCAAAATGTGACAACAGAGAATAGTAAGTGCTTTTATTCTGTAATTCAACAAATAATAACAGAACACTTAGTAAGTGCCAGGGCTGGATTACATCAGGTTTGCTTCAAGTCCTGTGGGCTAACTGCAAAGACCAGGGAAACTTCACAGAAGAGTCAGCAGCCAAACAGGGATTTGAAGATATCTTTTATCAACATCAGATAAGTTAGAGAGGGCGGGCACAGCTGCAGAGGGAACAGCCTGTGCTGGGCACAGAGGAGTATGTGGGGCTAGGAGAAGCTGGAGATGAGATAGTGGTTGGGTGCAGCTATACATAGCCGTAGAGGTAGACTAAGGAGTGTAGACGTGGTCCAGAATGCATTTAAACGACACTGAAAGTTTTTAAGCTGGAACAAATGCAGGGAGAGTACAAAATATTGGTATTTAAAATAATGCAGACTTTTCACACACACCTATGGCTTGACTTTGCTTACCTATTTAAAACTAATGGTTTGACTGATCATCCCTCAACCCCTCTGCCCTTGACTGATGTAACCAGACAATGTGACCTTGTGGGGATAGTGTCCGGTCCTGTAGCAGGTGGAAGGACAGTGTCGATCAATGTTTTTTAAGTGACTAATTGAATGTAAATAGACTTCATCATGGCTATGGCTGGGGCAGATCAGCTCATGGTCTCTGCTTGCTGCCTCTCTTACTCAGTTTCTTTCGTAAGATTTTGTTAGTGCATCTGTGGATGTGATCCCTCTTATCAGAGTGTTTCTCTGACTTACTTCATAGCAAGTAAACAAACCCAAAAGATCAAGCTTTCCAGTTCCCTTCAGCTCCTGAAGCTACTCTGCATTCTTTTTTTACCCTTAGTCAAGATTCAAGGAAAAAAAAAAAAAAAAGATCCAAGGACAAAGAGGTCAGACCATAATCATCTCAGTTTACTAGGGACTATAACCTTCTGGCTAAGAAGCTCACTAAAGAAACATTCCTTTCCCATTGGGAAAGACAAGGATTCAGCCTAGGCCAGTGGTTGTCAAATCAAGCTTCAAGCCAAGTCATGGGTTAAAAATGTAGATCTGGGAGGCTTACTGTAGACATACTGAATCAGAACTGGGGTTAGGCTAACAAATCTGTGTTTTAAGTACTCATTCCCAGATCATTCTGATGCCACTGATTTGTGGACCATACTGAGCAGTTCTGGTCAGTGGGCAGGGGAGGAGGACTGATGAGATGGGCCCCTGGATTCATAGTCCTTCAGTACAGTCTGCAAATTTTGCACTGTTCTTGGTCGTCAATTCAAGTTATTTCTAGGTTAACTTCTTAATTGAGCTGTTTAGCTCAGCTGAGGCTTTGAGATACCACAGATAAAGAGAGGTTTAGGAGGAAGGATTAAGTATCTCTGGCCGTGTCTCTGTTATTCTTTCCAGTCCCACTTATCTGAAGAGCCAGGATTTCTCAAAGGATTAAGTATCTCTGGCCTGTTCTGATTAACAAATGCAGGAGAGTACAAAATATTGGTATTTAAAATAATGCAGACTTTTCACACACACCTATGGCTTGACTTTGCTTACCTATTTAAAACTAATGGTTTGACTGATCATCCTCAACCCCTCTGCCCTTGACTGATGTAACCAGACAATGTGACCTTGTGGGGATAGTGTCCGGTCCTGTAGCAGGTGGAAGGACAGTGTCGATCAATGTTTTTTAAGTGACTAATTGAATGTAAATAGACTTCATCATGGCTATGGCTGGGGCAGATCAGCTCATGGTCTCTGCTTGCTGCCTCTCTTACTCAGTTTCTTTCGTAAGATTTTGTTAGTGCATCTGTGGATGTGATCCCTCTTATCAGAGTGTTTCTCTGACTTACTTCATAGCAAGTAAACAAACCCAAAAGATCAAGCTTTCCAGTTCCCTTCAGCTCCTGAAGCTACTCTGCATTCTTTTTTTACCCTTAGTCAAGATTCAAGGAAAAAAAAAAAATCGATCCAAGGACAAAGAGGTCAGACCATAATCATCTCAGTTTACTAGGGACTATAACCTTCTGGCTAAGAAGCTCACTAAAGAAACATTCCTTTCCCATTGGGAAAGACAAGGATTCAGCCTAGGCCAGTGGTTGTCAAATCAAGCTTCAAGCCAAGTCATGGGTTAAAAATGTAGATCTGGGAGGCTTACTGTAGACATACTGAATCAGAACTGGGGTTAGGCTAACAAATCTGTGTTTTAAGTACTCATTCCCAGATCATTCTGATGCCACTGATTTGTGGACCATACTGAGCAGTTCTGGTCAGTGGGCAGGGGAGGAGGACTGATGAGATGGGCCCCTGGATTCATAGTCCTTCAGTACAGTCTGCAAATTTTGCACTGTTCTTGGTCGTCAATTCAAGTTATTTCTAGGTTAACTTCTTAATTGAGCTGTTTAGCTCAGCTGAGGCTTTGAGATACCACAGATAAAGAGAGGTTTAGGAGGAAGGATTAAGTATCTCTGGCCGTGTCTCTGTTATTCTTTCCAGTCCCACTTATCTGAAGAGCCAGGATTTCTCAAAGGACAAGTAACCTTAGAGGGGAGATGATTGGGAAAGCAACACAGTCCCTTTCCCTGTCATGCCCTGTTAGAGAACTATATTAAGGAAAGAATCTCAAAAAAACACATCAACTTGTTGGATAAAGATAGTTCCCTGGGGTTACAGGAGCCCAAGTTTAGGCAAATGAGACCTATTTCTGTCTAAAGTGTCCAGGTCTCGATACACTGGAAATCCACATGGGTAACTCATTAGTGATAACAAGTGTTAGATGCTCATAAATCTCCCATGATTCATCGGCTGAAGACATCTTAAATGTGGACTTTTGGCATTAATTGTCTTTGGTTGCTTCTTTAGCATACTTCAGTTGGAGTGTACAGATTTGGGGCTTTGAAACTTGCTTTTAATTAAGACATGGTTTATTTTCATTGCTTTAGACAAAATGCAGGCTGGGAGACTCAAATCTAAGTTACAAAATAAAGTGCATCTGAGCAGATCATGGGGAAAAAAATAGAACATAAAGGCTGAAGTGTGTGCCAGGATTCTTAAGTTGACTTAGTAATTTCTTGGAGAATAAAAATCCCAGCACCTGCATTATAAAAAAAAAAGCATACCTTATAAATGTCCTTCTCTTTGAAATACCTAAATGACCTAGACTGAATTATAAACTAATGGCTTGTGAAAATTCACCTTGAGCCAGCTACTGGAAGATATTAAATAAAAGAGGTAAAGACTATGAGGAAACTGAACCTGCTGTTTGTTTGTTTTATCAGTAATGTAACTCAAAAGTAGCCAAGCCGAGAGCTTTCCCTGTGTTCTGTTTCCGATCTGAGCCCATGAATGCCAAGATATAATCTGAAGAGGTTTGTGTTTTAAAAACTAACAACCAAGTCATAAAACACCTATAAACGGGATTTATAATGGAACCGGTGACAGTTCTGAGTGTAGTATTACAACTCTTCTGCTCTCCTCTCCCCATTTCCATCCTTTTATCCAACTCTGCACCCTTTGTCCTAGCTCCTTTCTCACCTTGCTGCCCAGAAGCATGTACGTAGCGGCAGCTTACACCCTAGAGAAACAGATCATCCTAAGAAGTGAAGTGTGTTCTAGCTCTGCAGCTGATGACTGCGCTGTGCTGCTTGTTTTGTTTGAGATAACTTGCTCTAACAAAGTGCCTACCTATCCTGTACAGTGATTTCCAGCGGGAAGTGGAAGATGCTGCTGCTGGAGTGTCACTACCATGAGGATGCTAGAGGCAACCACAGCAGGAAGCCTGGGGATTCCTCTCCTTGGCACCGTGTGTCACCCTGCCAGGGCCCAAGATCGCCCTGGGACAGCCTTGAGTCAACAGGTGGTTTTCCACCTAGGCCACCATGCCTGAAACTTGGTTCTTTTACAAAGCCACAGCCCTCCTGCCCCTCACGATGACATGGCGCCTCGGAAGGGAAACTTCCTACTCAAAACTCTGTAGGAGCCATTTCTCAAGGCTACTTCTCCTGTGTTGTGAAGTGTCCCTGCCCTCATCCCACCCATCTCCAGGAAGGAAAGAGTCTCTCTTCAGGGTCTGGACGGCGCTGGGAGGCATGCGGGCAGCGTCAGAGTGGCCTCGCCTGGGCGGCCAGAGGAGCCCCCAGCCTCCCTCTTGTGGGCCTCAGGAACTCGGGGGGCCTAGGGAAAGCCTGGAAAACTGAACTTCGCCATCAGCCTTCCTTAGAGCGCTGGCTGGAAGAGAGGGGGAAGGGCCCCCCAGCCGTCTCCCCCGCCCCCCAGCCCCTCTGCCATCCGGCTGCACCGCCCAAGAAAGCACTGAGAAAGCTGCTCAGAGCTCTTCAGCTTCTCGCGGACTAGGAGAGGGCATCTTGCGGGGCAGATTCCCTCTCCAGCGCGCGTCTGACATCCCCACTCCCACCCAAGGATGCCGCCGCCGTGCCCTGTCCGCGGTCGCTGAATGTCACTGCTCCCTCTTCCTCCAGATCAGGGTAGACACAGCTCCCGAGGCATCCCCCACCCCAAAACTGCCGCGACGGCCCAGGGTACAAGGCAGGGGCGGAGGACGAAGTTTGGGGCCCACAGCGGCGGGAGGGGGGGCGCGTTGGCGAGGACCGCACCTCTCAGTCCCAGCCCTGGCGGGCACACTCCCCGCCCCAAACGGCCCAGGCGTCCCCATCCTCCCGCGGACACCGGCATCCCCGCCCTCCCCCGAGGGCGGCAAGCGGAGCCCCCCAGGGCGGAGGCAGGTACCCCCGGGGCGGGGACTGGGGCGGGCGGGGTCCAGGCTGCGCCCCCGGCCGGGCCGGGCGGGCTAGCTGGCGGCGCGGGGGGAGCGGGGCTGGGCGGCGCTGCCTCGGGCTCTGTGCGCTGCAGCCCGGAGCCGAGGAGGAGGAGGAGGCGGAGGAGGAGAAGGAGGCGGCGGCGGTGGGTCCCGGGCGGGGGGAGCGCGGCGCTGCGGACCCGGGCGGCTGGCAAAGGACGAGGCGGAGGCTGAGGAAGGCAGCGGGGAGACCCGGGCTGCAGCAACAAAGGGCAGCAAGAGATTGGCCGGGCTGCAGGCGAGGTTAGCCGGGGACCGGGGTGGCTGGAGGCAGCGGCGAACCGTGCACGTGCTTGCAGACACGGGCGAGTGTGGAGCCAGGGGGTGCACGCCTGGCGGGTAAGGGCTTGCTCCCCATCGGCATGGGATGGCGAGGAGGTTGCAGCGACATCGTACTTCCTGCACCCGGCCTGGGGCTTGCAGGGTAAGGGTGCGTGGGGGGTAAGGACTCAAGCCAGGGGGCGGGCGAGTAGTCGCCCGGGACGGGACGGGAGAGGGTGGAGGAGGGGGCGGGATGGAACGCTCCAGGCGGCGCGCCCGTCCGCGCGCTCCACCGCGGGAGCTGGTGACTGAGAACCTCGAATTTTAACTTCGCGTGCCCGCCCGCGCGCGCCCGCCCGCGCCCACCCCTAAATCCTGCGGCCGCCGCCAGCGATCAGCTCTCACACAAACTTTAGCTGCGGGCTAGGGGGTTTGGGGTTGAGTGGGGGAGGGGAAAGGGAAAAGGCCCTCTGATTGGCATCGTCTGCAGCCAATAAGGCCAAGTGCCTCTCCTGCGAGTAGACCCAATCCCTTTCTAGAGACAGAGGGGGCGGGCAGGTGGAAGTAGAGGTGGCGCGGTGTCTGGGCGAGAGAAAAAGGGCTGGACCAATAGTTGCCCAGAAGAGGCGGGCCCAGCGGTCTGTTGATTGGTACTGGCAGTGGACCCTCCCCCGGGGTGGTACCGGAGTGGGGATGATGGGTCGAGGGGTGTGTCTATGCGGAGGCGCGATGACCGGCAGGATCCTGCCCCAATGGGCTGCAGAGTGGTTAGTGTGTGGGTGACGGACAGACCTGTAGGCCAACGGGTGGCCCTAGTTCTCTTCGGTCTAGTCCAATGGAGCGGCGCCGGGGCGGGGCCGCTGCTCGGGTTTAATGAGACTCCATTGGGCTGTAATCAGTGTCATGTCGGATTCATGTCAACGACAACAACAGGGGGACACAAAATGGCGGCTGCTTAGCTCTTACCCCTGGCGGCGGCGGCAGCGGTGGCGGAGGCGACGGCACCTCCTCCTGGCGGCAGCCGCGGCTTCTTTCTCAGGCAGCGGCAGCGCCCCCGGTAGGCGCTGTAGCGGTGGCAGCGGCGAACCGTGCACGTGCTTGCAGACACGGGCGAGTGTGGAGCCAGGGGGTGCACGCCTGGCGGGTAAGGGCTTGCTCCCCATCGGCATGGGATGGCGAGGAGGTTGCAGCGACATCGTACTTCCTGCACCCGGCCTGGGGCTTGCAGGGTAAGGGTGCGTGGGGGGTAAGGACTCAAGCCAGGGGGCGGGCGAGTAGTCGCCCGGGACGGGACGGGAGAGGGTGGAGGAGGGGGCGGGATGGAACGCTCCAGGCGGCGCGCCCGTCCGCGCGCTCCACCGCGGGAGCTGGTGACTGAGAACCTCGAATTTTAACTTCGCGTGCCCGCCCGCGCGCGCCCGCCCGCGCCCACCCCTAAATCCTGCGGCCGCCGCCAGCGATCAGCTCTCACACAAACTTTAGCTGCGGGCTAGGGGGTTTGGGGTTGAGTGGGGGAGGGGAAAGGGAAAAGGCCCTCTGATTGGCATCGTCTGCAGCCAATAAGGCCAAGTGCCTCTCCTGCGAGTAGACCCAATCCCTTTCTAGAGACAGAGGGGGCGGGCAGGTGGAAGTAGAGGTGGCGCGGTGTCTGGGCGAGAGAAAAAGGGCTGGACCAATAGTTGCCCAGAAGAGGCGGGCCCAGCGGTCTGTTGATTGGTACTGGCAGTGGACCCTCCCCCGGGGTGGTACCGGAGTGGGGATGATGGGTCGAGGGGTGTGTCTATGCGGAGGCGCGATGACCGGCAGGATCCTGCCCCAATGGGCTGCAGAGTGGTTAGTGTGTGGGTGACGGACAGACCTGTAGGCCAACGGGTGGCCCTAGTTCTCTTCGGTCTAGTCCAATGGAGCGGCGCCGGGGCGGGGCCGCTGCTCGGGTTTAATGAGACTCCATTGGGCTGTAATCAGTGTCATGTCGGATTCATGTCAACGACAACAACAGGGGGACACAAAATGGCGGCTGCTTAGCTCTTACCCCTGGCGGCGGCGGCAGCGGTGGCGGAGGCGACGGCACCTCCTCCTGGCGGCAGCCGCGGCTTCTTTCTCAGGCAGCGGCAGCGCCCCCGGTAGGCGCTGTAGCGGTGGCGCGCGGCCAGGTCTGTCATCCACCCCGCGCGTTCCCAGGGGGAGGAGACTAGGCGGGAGGAGGGCGGGAGGGGGGAATCGAGAGCTTGTGACGCCCCTCCCACAGGCCTCTGCGCGAGGGTCACCGCGGGGCCGCTCGGGGTCAGGCTGCCCCTGAGCGTGACGGTAGGGGGCGGTGGAAAGGGGAGGAGGGACAGGCCCCGCCCCTCAGCAGGACCTCCAGGGCAGGGGGCGGGGTTCGAGGTTGGAGGGGCGGAGCGACATCGGTATGGGGGCGGGGCTCGGGTGGTCGGAAGACGAGGGCTTTCCGAGTGGGTTTTATGAGTGGGAGGGACCTACTAGGAACGGGTGGCGGGGGCTAGTGAGTGACTGGGAATGGGAGAGGGTGGGGGCGAGGGGAAACTGGAGGTGTGTAAGCAGGTGCAGGAGGGAGGGTGAGGAAAGTGCAAAATTGGGAGATGTAGAAGGAAGACCGAGGAGCAGGTGAAACGGTGCAAAAGAGTGAAATGGCAGATATTAAGGGGCAGAGTAAGAATGGAATTGGGTGTGGTGGATACAGAGTAGTTTTGAGAAAGAAGTGCAGAATAGATAATTGGTTTGGAGAAAGTATTGAGGAAACGGGAGAACAGGTACATTTACTATTTGGGTGAATCGGCATGCTTGAAAGGTTTGTTAAGGTTTGTTAGCGTGGGGGTATAGGAGGCATTTTAAAAAAGCAACATGGAGGGATGAGAAATGGATATTCTTGAGAGAGTCTCTGAAAGACAGCAGAGCAGACTTAAATGTCAAGGGAGCCTACTTAGAGTTTAGAAATATGCGAAGTATATCTAACAGACTGTCTCTAGGAGTTGGGTTCAGGGACGGGAAAAGGTGACAATGTGAAGATAGATGGGATGGGTGAATGTGATTTGGATTGAGCCGAGGCCATGGAAGGTATTAGTTTGGGAGACAGGGTTGTTAGGGGCTTCCCACGTTGCTCAGTGGTTAAGAATCTGCCTGCCAATGCAGGTAAGGTGGTGTTCAATCTCTGGGTCAGGAAGATCCCTTGGAGAAGAAAATGGCAACCCACTCCAGTATTCTTGCCTGGAAAGGAAATCCCATGGACAGAGGAGCCTGATGGCCTACAGTCCATGGGGACACAACTGGGCATGAGGGTTTTTTTTGTTAGACTGGATTTCTTGGGTGTAACTTGAGCTTGAGTCAGGAAATGGGGAACTGGGTGTCTGTCTCAGAAAGAGACTCCTTGTGTTTGTGTATTGTTGAATTTGTAAGTACTTTGGTCTGAGCTGAGTGCAGGGAGTGGTAGGATACAAAGGGCGAAGGCTGAGGAAGGGCTAGATTACAAATGTGGCAAAAAGGAAAAGAGAACCAGTGGACCAAATTTGGTGCAGGTACCTGGAAATTCAGAGTGAAGAGCATATGAAGTCTCCTCCATATATAGACAGGAGGTGGGAGTAGCTAATCGGAGTAAGTTATGTTGGGACAGGTGTAGTCTGTGGTACTCAAGAAAAGGTATACATATGTTTGTATTGTATGACCAAGAGTAAAGTAAATTCTTCCTGTCTTAACTTGTGCATCTTAGATTTTCTGGGATAGTCTTGAAGTAAAATACTCCATTCTTTTTTTAATTCATAAATTATTCACACATTTATCAAAATGAATTGGGGTGGTTTATTTCATAAGAAAAGGATAATGCATTTTTCCATAGGAAAAATGCAAGGATAAGAATAAGGTTAAGGATAAGGTTCTTTTGGATTTTTTTTTTCTTATGGAGAAGTCCTTTGCAGTATATTTAACTGCTGAGCAGTTGGTTTTTCTTTCTTCCTTTTCTTTCTTTATTTTTTTTACTAATTATAATTTAGTTATTTGACTGCATCTGGTTTTAGTTACAGCACTCAGTATCTTCCTTAGGGAAGGAAGAGGATCTAATTCCTGGACCAGGGATTGAACCCAGGCCTTCTGCATTGGGAGCTTGTAGTCTTAGCTACTGGACCACCAGGAAAGTCCCCAAGAATTCTTACCTGGGAACGTGCACTTAGGGTTGAAGGTTGAGGAGGTGAAGTGATGGTTTAAAAAAGATGAAATGATAAAGACAGAGAAAGAATGTAATTTAAGGATTATAGGAGGAATTTAGGAGACTGACTGGCAGATGGTGCTGACGTGGTCAGTTGAAATTTTGCCTACCAGTCAAGCCGAGGCCTCTGAGCAGAGTGGATGTTACGTCACTGCTGTTACAGAGATGTTTATCTCTCACACCGCTTGTGTAGGAAAGGTGGAAACTGTCAAATGTAAGGCAAAACAGCAGGGAGAGGTAAAATAAGGTGAATATTGGAATGTAGGTGAGGAAGTTGGACAAATAATGTTAACGTTCTTCAGAAACTTTCACGGACTGTTGAATCCATTTAGAAGAAGACTTAGCCAACTGATAGGGTTTACTAAATGCCAGCGTTCCTAAGAAGTGACTTTTCAGTCTCTTGGTTCTCTACACAGTATTTTTAGTTTTCTTATATACAGGTGCCTGTATTTTTATCAAGTGACAGAAAAAGGAATTGTTTTATGAAAGCAGGGATGTGTGAACTATGGTGTTCAGTCTTTGCATGTAGAACAGTAAATGACTAGTGGATGAAAGAAGCATGAACAAGGGAGAGTTCTTCCCTGTAGTGCTTTTATGTGCATTTCTCAAGCTCAATTAAACATGTTTTTATAGGACACCCACAATCTTCCACAATTTTTTTATCATCTGTTCCACTCTTATTATTATTATTTTTTAAGGGTTCTAATATGTCCACGTAGTCATTTTAAAAATACTTTATTTATTTATTTTTGGCTGTGCTGGGTCTTCTTTGCTGCTCATGGACTCTCTCTAGTTGTGGTTAATGGGGGCTGCTCATTGCAGTGACTTCTGTTGTTGCTGAGTACAGGCTGTAGGGCAGCGGGGCTCAGTAGTTGTGGTTCCTGGACTCTAAAGCCGAGGCTCTATAGTTGTGGTGCATGGGCTTAGTTGCTCCGTGGAATGTGGGATCTTCCTGGACCAGGGATCGAACCTGTGTCTCCTGCATTGACAGGCAGATTCTTTACCATTGAGCCACCAGGGAAGCCCCATTTGTTCCACTCTTGCTGGGTATTTGAGTTGTTTCCAGTGTGGGGAAATTGTGGACTAAACTGCTGTGTCTCTGTACTTATCACCTGGTGCACATGTGCATGGTCTCCCTGAAGTTACTGCTAGGAATAGAACTGCTGGTTCACAAGCAGCATGACCGTAAATAGCTGTCTACATCTGTTGTCCTGGTGTGATTAGTAGTATAATGCTCAGTCGTGTCCTACTCTATGATCCCATGGGTTGTAGCCTGCCAGGCTCCTCTGTCCAAGCATACTGGAGTGGGTTACCATTTCCTTCTCTAGGAATGAGTACAGTACAGCACCATTTTTTATTTTTTATTAATTTTTTTTTACAGCAAGTTTTTTTTTTTTTAATTTTTGGCTTCTTTTATTGGTTTTTTTAATCTATTTATTTTTCATCCATCTTTGTTCTTTGGCCTGTGTGAGCCTCCTATTGCCATGGTCTCTCTTGTTGCAGAGCACCAGCTCTGGGTGCATACTCTCCAGGGTGCTGGCTCTTAATTGGACACACCGGTCCAGCCGCTCTGTGGCACATGGAATCTTCCCTGGCCAGGGATTATATCAGCACCCCTTGCACTGCAAGGCGGACGCTTTATCCACTGGATCACCAGGGAAGCCCCAGTATGGCACTTTTAATTCTCAGAAGTGTCTGGACTTGGATAATGAGCTATGTGGTTGCTCAAGTCACAGGGCATACCTGTATGCAGCTTTACCAGGTACCAGTCAGACTGTTTTCCAAAGAGTTGTACCACATTATACTCCCTGGTGGCTCAGATGGTAAATAATCTGCCTGCAATGCGAGAACCTGGGTTTGATCCCCAGGTTGGAAAGATCTTCTGGAGGAGGGCATAGCAATGCTGGAGAATCCCTATGCACAGAGGAGCCTGGAGGGCTACAGTCCATGGGGTTGCAGAGTTGGATATGACTGAGCAACTAAGCACACATACTCCCTCCAGTATATCTATATGTCTGTGTCTGTATCTGAGTTTCCTGGCTGTGTATCCTTGCCAACTTGACTTAGTTTTGTTAGTTTCTCAGTTTAGCCAATCTGGTTCACTTGGCATTTACCTGATTAGTAAGGAGGCTGAACAGCTTTTCTTTTATTTATTGGCTACTTGGATTTCCTCATTTGTAAAGTTCCTGTTCAGGTCTGTCCTCACGCCTCTCCTTGTTTTTGTAAATTGGTTCTTGTGTCTTTTTATAGGTATTTAAAGGTTCTTTATTTACTCTAAATACAGAATTCTTTGTCCTGTGTGCCTGTCGCACATGCCTTCCTTTACTCTCTGACTTGCCTTTTCACTTTTTTTGTGGTGTCTTTTAATGAACAGCAGTTCTTAATTTTAATGGAGTCAAGTTTACTGGTATTTTCTTTATGGTTAGTGCTTCTTGTGTGTTGTTTTAAGACTCTTTTCCTGCCCTTAGGTTAAGTGGATATTCTCCTATCAGTTTTATCTTCTAAGTCTTTACTGACCTTAAAAGATGTATGATCATGAGGAAAATACACTCTTCTTGACCCCATCCTCACCATTTCAAATCTATTTTTTTCTTCTTCACTTTTTTCTTCTCTGCCTTGAATTTTTCTTGTCTGCAGCTACAACTGAGAGCCAGGTGCTGACTTCCCCTGTCTCATAGGAGAAAATGGTCATATAAACAGAAGTTCAGCTAGATTAGATTTTACAGGTCTCCAGCTGACTGTATTGCCCTTTTTCCTTTTATGAGCTAGCATTTTATTGTGTTCCTGCTATGTGTCTGCCACCTTGGTTCTTTCGTATTTGTTATCTCAGTTATTCCTCTTTTGAGCTCTGCAAAACTACATTTTCTCACAGGTGAGAAAATTTGAGTCTTAGATTGACTCAGTAACATGGACTGTATCCCAACGTTTAGGTAGCTGACAAAGTGGGGACTTGATCCCCGAACTCTCTGAATCCATCCCATCGTAACACATTGCCTTGCTGGATAAGATTTGATGAACCTGTTTGATAATATCCAAAAGCAATGATAATAACTTTCTTTCAATATAACATGTTTTACTTTAAGATATAGAGATAATTATTGTGAAACTGGATAAAACCATTAACCCCAATGTTAAAGTAAAGCTAGTGAGTGGAGTTAAGAGGTCCTTGACTGGACTGTAGAGATTCTGTAAGTCCTTGAAATTGTATGCAAATGTCTGTGTGTACATATGTTCCTATTTAAAAATAGATCTTAATTCTCTTGAGATTCTCAGAGGGCAACTATAATTTGTTTTAAGGATATCCTCTTTGAAGGTGTCTGTGATAAAGTTAATGCAGAATTCTGAAATGATGTATATTTTCAAAATAATCTTTCAAAAATTCATATGTCAGATTTTTTCCAGATACATTGTTCTCTGTCTTTGTCATTGCAACTTGACTAAGGCTAATTTGCAATTAGGAAGAAAACTAGGATTGAATAGGAATTTTTAAATGTCAGGGAAAAACGTCATTCTAAATTTAGTTGATTATTTCTTGAGTGAAAGTGCTTAGTTATAATATCATCATTACTAAGAACTGTACCCTGGCTCCTAAGGCCTGATGACTTCAAAATGACTTTTCATCTTGTCTCTAAAATCCTGTTTTACAAGGGATCAGATTTCCTGAGAGGTTCCTAACAGTGTGATTAAAGTTTAGAGATTGAAACTATTGAGCACTTAAATGTAGGGATGACTATGCAAACAGAATTCATAGGCCTCACCAGGAGATTTGGGACATGTCTCTGCTAATTTATGATGATGATGTTGAAACTAATCTTTGCTAGGGATTATGGAAGCCATAATAGTTTATTGATGGTTCAGTTATTGTTTGTTGAAGCAGATTTACACAATTATAGTTTAATGACATAACAAGGATATTGTCAGCTAGGAGAGCATGACATGAAAAATTAAACTTCCAATTAATATAATATGTATTAGTTGAAATGATAATTTTCATGGTGATTTAGCCTCTTAGAAATCCTTGGAAAACATTATTACGTTATGAATTGAAAACTCCATGTTAATGAGTAGTGAGAAAGAACTTAGTATTATTCTAAAAAGATGGGAATTAAGTATTCCCTTCAGCTAACGTTTATGGCGTGTCTCCTCTGGGCTTTCTGCTGAGTTAGGTTCATAAATATAAGTTGAGCAAGATTGATATTTGGGAGGTTAAGTACTGATTGCTTTTGTTTGTTCCTTCCATCGTCCTTCCTTCTAGCCTGTACTGGATGGATACCACAGCCAAAGTTATTCAGGGTTATTCAGCACATTTGTGTGTGTCTTGTACTCCGCCCTACCTTACTGTGTCACTACCCCTGCATTGGCTTTCTGTTACTTCATCTGTCATGTTCACATGCCTCAGCCTCATTTTTGTCACAGCCAACTTTATTTCTTACTCCTCTTCAACACATCCCCGATCCAGGCGTGCATAGATTCGGTATCTCTAGTCTGCTCATTCTTGTTCTGTGCCTTCTGTTACTCCTTCAAATAATCTTTCAAAAATTCATATGTCAGATTTTTTCCAGATACATTGTTCTCTGTCTTTGTCATTGCAACTTGACTAAGGCTAATTTGCAATTAGGAAGAAAACTAGGATTGAATAGGAATTTTTAAATGTCAGGAAAACGTCATTCTAAATTTAGTTGATTATTTCTTGAGTGAAAGTGCTTAGTTATAATATCATCATTACTAAGAACTGTACCCTGGCTCCTAAGGCCTGATGACTTCAAAATGACTTTTCATCTTGTCTCTAAAATCCTGTTTTACAAGGGATCAGATTTCCTGAGAGGTTCCTAACAGTGTGATTAAAGTTTAGAGATTGAAACTATTGAGCACTTAAATGTAGGGATGACTATGCAAACAGAATTCATAGGCCTCACCAGGAGATTTGGGACATGTCTCTGCTAATTTATGATGATGATGTTGAAACTAATCTTTGCTAGGGATTATGGAAGCCATAATAGTTTATTGATGGTTCAGTTATTGTTTGTTGAAGCAGATTTACACAATTATAGTTTAATGACATAACAAGGATATTGTCAGCTAGGAGAGCATGACATGAAAAATTAAACTTCCAATTAATATAATATGTATTAGTTGAAATGATAATTTTCATGGTGATTTAGCCTCTTAGAAATCCTTGGAAAACATTATTACGTTATGAATTGAAAACTCCATGTTAATGAGTAGTGAGAAAGAACTTAGTATTATTCTAAAAAGATGGGAATTAAGTATTCCCTTCAGCTAACGTTTATGGCGTGTCTCCTCTGGGCTTTCTGCTGAGTTAGGTTCATAAATATAAGTTGAGCAAGATTGATATTTGGGAGGTTAAGTACTGATTGCTTTTGTTTGTTCCTTCCATCGTCCTTCCTTCTAGCCTGTACTGGATGGATACCACAGCCAAAGTTATTCAGGGTTATTCAGCACATTTGTGTGTGTCTTGTACTCCGCCCTACCTTACTGTGTCACTACCCCTGCATTGGCTTTCTGTTACTTCATCTGTCATGTTCACATGCCTCAGCCTCATTTTTGTCACAGCCAACTTTATTTCTTACTCCTCTTCAACACATCCCCGATCCAGGCGTGCATAGATTCGGTATCCCTCTAGTCTGACAGCTCATTCTTGTTCTGTGCCTTCTCTTAGATTTCCCTTCATTCATTCACTGGCGCATTCATTTAACAAATAGGCATTGAACCCTCTTATGTTCAAGTTGTGGTTCTGGGAAGTTTGGGGCATGCCAAGATGAATCAAACATGAGTCCTGTTCTTAAGAATTTTTTTTTTTAGAGATTTATTTATTTTATTTATTTTGGGCGGGGTGGGGGGGGTTGGGGAGGGAGAGAGCGAGCGGGCCACTTCTATTGGTCTTTCATTTCTCTATTTTCATCCGTCTTTGTTCTTTGGCTCCTGTGGGCCTCCCATCACGGTGGCCTCTGTTGTCTCAGAGCACCGGCTCTGGGCGCATGCGCCCCAGAGCTCCGGCTTGGTAATTGGACACTCGGTCCAGCCGCTCCGCAGCACGTGGGATCTTCCCAGGCCAGGGATGGAACTGGCGCCCCTTGCACTGCAAGGCGGTGTCCTTACCCACTGGACCACCAGGGGAAGCCCTGTTCTTAAGAATTTTACAGTCTAGTAGGGGAGATGAGGTAAACAAAATACAAACTGGAAATGTCAGATAGTAAGAAAACTAAAAGCTTCCTGTTAGACAAAGTGATGTAGGGCTTCTGAGAAGGTGTCTGTGGAGAGACCAGGCAATTATCTAAGTTCTGTCTTGTCTTTCAAGGTTCAGTTTAAGCCCCATCTGTCCAAGGGGTGTTCTTCCCATTCACACTTAGCAAGGATCAGTCACCCTGGTTTTCAGACCTTTTGTCTTCTATGTTCAGAGGAATCCTTTCTTTGAAATGAATCTTACGGAGAAGCCATATTTATTGAATAGTTTAGGAAGAGATGCCTTATGTAGTCCAAGGGATTATGGTAGCCCTAGTGTTTAACCCACAAGGGCACCTGCAGGTGGTTCTGATACCCAAGGCATTTTCTCACAAGAGCTTCAAGGAGCCTAGTTTGAAAACCAATGGAGAGACAGGAAAACATTTAGATTTTAACATCTGAATTAAAATCTTTCATGATTTACTGGTCTGAGGTCTTGACTGTCAGGAATCAGTTTTTCTTTTGCAAAATGTGGGCAACAATGCTACCTTAAAGGGTGGTTTTCTGTTTTTTGTTTTTTTAATTTTGGCCTCTTTTTGTAAATTGTTTTTTTTATTTATTTATTTTCATCCATCCTTATTCCCTGTGTGGGCCTCCCATTGCAATGACCTCCCTCGTTGCAGAGCACTGGCTCTGGGCGCTTGCACTCCAGAGCTCTGGCTCACAGTTGGACACACCTCGGCATGCGGGATCTTCCCGGGCCAGGGATCAAATCGGTGCTCCTTGTACTGCAAGGCGGACTCTTTACCCACTGGAACACCAGGGAAGCCCCACTTACAGGGTGGTTTTAAGGTTTCCTGATAATCTATGTATAGTGCCTGGCCCACAGTAGGTGTTGGATAGTGGATGCTATTATTATGCTTCAGTGCTTTATTTCTTTCAGAAAATAATTTGGTGACTTATCTGGGAACATGACATGTCTGTGAACAACAAAACTCTGTAAAACCTTCAAAATAAAGAATTAAAAAAAAAAAGAAAATAATTTGGGTTGAAATTCATGTAACATAAAACCATTTTAAAGTGAACAATTCAATGACATTTAGCATAGTCACAGTGTTGTGTGACCACCACCTCTGTGTAGTTTCAAAACATTGTCATCATCCCTGAATAAAACCCATTACCCATTAAATGGGCTTCCTGACGCCTTTGTCTTGTCTTTCAAGGTTCAGTTTAAGCCCCATCTGTCCAAGGGGTGTTCTTCCCATTCACACTTAGCAAGGATCAGTCACCCTGGTTTTCAGACCTTTTGTCTTCTATGTTCAGAGGAATCCTTTCTTTGAAATGAATCTTACGGAGAAGCCATATTTATTGAATAGTTTAGGAAGAGATGCCTTATGTAGTCCAAGGGATTATGGTAGCCCTAGTGTTTAACCCACAAGGGCACCTGCAGGTGGTTCTGATACCCAAGGCATTTTCTCACAAGAGCTTCAAGGAGCCTAGTTTGAAAACCAATGGAGAGACAGGAAAACATTTAGATTTTAACATCTGAATTAAAATCTTTCATGATTTACTGGTCTGAGGTCTTGACTGTCAGGAATCAGTTTTTCTTTTGCAAAATGTGGGCAACAATGCTACCTTAAAGGGTGGTTTTCTGTTTTTTGTTTTTTTAATTTTGGCCTCTTTTTGTAAATTGTTTTTTTTATTTATTTATTTTCATCCATCCTTATTCCCTGTGTGGGCCTCCCATTGCAATGACCTCCCTCGTTGCAGAGCACTGGCTCTGGGCGCTTGCACTCCAGAGCTCTGGCTCACAGTTGGACACACCTCGGCATGCGGGATCTTCCCGGGCCAGGGATCAAATCGGTGCTCCTTGTACTGCAAGGCGGACTCTTTACCCACTGGAACACCAGGGAAGCCCCACTTACAGGGTGGTTTTAAGGTTTCCTGATAATCTATGTATAGTGCCTGGCCCACAGTAGGTGTTGGATAGTGGATGCTATTATTATGCTTCAGTGCTTTATTTCTTTCAGAAAATAATTTGGTGACTTATCTGGGAACATGACATGTCTGTGAACAACAAAACTCTGTAAAACCTTCAAAATAAAGAATTAAAAAAAAAAAAGAAAATAATTTGGGTTGAAATTCATGTAACATAAAACCATTTTAAAGTGAACAATTCAATGACATTTAGCATAGTCACAGTGTTGTGTGACCACCACCTCTGTGTAGTTTCAAAACATTGTCATCATCCCTGAATAAAACCCATTACCCATTAAATGGGGCTTCCCTGGTGACTCTGGTAAATAATCTTCCTGCAGTACAGGAGACCTGGGTTCCATCTCTGGGTTGGGAAGATCCCCTGGAGAAGGAAATGGCGACCCGCTCCAGTATTCTTGCTTGGAGGGACAGAGGAGCCTGACGGCTACAGTCCATGGAGTCACACAAGAAACCGAGATGCCTGAGTGACTGAAACATACACTACTTTTCAGTTTTACCCATGAAGCAGTTTCTCCTCACCAACTCCCCCATCCCTGCCCAGGCCCCTCCAATCTCTGTTCTGTTTATAGCTTTATCTCTTCTGGAAGTTTCTTATAAATGAAATTATTTGATATGTAACCTTTTGTGTCCGACTTCTTTTACATCATATATATATATTTTTAATGTTGGCCTCTTTTATTGATTATTTATTTACTTATTTCCATCCATCTTTGTCCCTCGGCCTGTGTGGGCCTCCCATCGCAGTGACCTCCCTCGCTGCAGAGCACTGGCTCTGGGCACATGCACTCCAGAGCTCCGGCTCGGTCGCTGGACACACCGGTCCAGCCGCTCCGCGGCACGTGGGATCTTCCCGGGCCAGGGATCGAACTGGCGCCCCTTGCACTGCAAGGCGGTATCCCCACCCACTGGACCACCAGGGGAGCCCCTCACATCATATTTTTGAGGTGCATTCATGTTGTAGCACATAGCACTACTTCATTTCTTTTTCTAAAGATGTATTTCATTTCTGGCTGTGCTGTCTTTCTTTGTTGTTTTGCACAGGCTTTCTCTAGTTCCTGCAAGTGGGGACTACTCTTCATTGCAGTGCTCGGGCTTCTCGCCATGGCCTCTCTTGTTGCAGAGCAGGGGCTCTAGGTGTGCAGGGTTCAGTAGCTGTCCAGTGCAGACTCAGTGGTTATGGCACACGGCCTGTGGGATCATCCCACCTCAGGGACTGAACCGATGTCTGCTGAATTGGTACACAAACTCAACCACTGAACCACCAGGGCAGCCCACTACTTCATTTCTTACTGTGACTAAATGATATTCTAGTGTGTAGATATGCTGCCACATTTTATTCATCCAGTCATCTTTTTGGCCATTGACCTGTTTCCCCTTTTTCTGTCGGGAGTAGTGCTGTCATGAACATGAGTGTACAGGTACTTACCTGAATACTTATTTTCAGTTCTTTGAAGTGTATACTTGGAAGTGTAACTGTGAGGTCATATTTTAGGTTACCAAGTGGTGCTGAATTGCATCTTAACCCCACGGCATCTACCATATGGCTGCACACACAGAACAACATCTCACTAAATTTGCTGGTTGTTCTCTTTTTTTTTAATTATTATTTTTATTTTGCTTTTACAGAGTTTTGTTGTTTACACCTATATGTAATCCCAGATCCGTCATAGGTATATCTTTGACCTCTCCCAAAAATATGGAACACTTCACAAATTTGTGTGTCCTCTTTGTGCAGGAGCCATGCTAATCTTCTCTGTATTGTTACAATTTTTAGTATATGTGGTGCTGGAACGAGCATGCTAGTTGTCCTTTGATTAGATTTATAACTTCACCTGGTAAAGAATCCACCTACTATACAGGCGGCCCTGGTTCACTTCCTGGGTTAGGAAGATCCCCTGAAGAAGGGATACGCTACCCACTCCAGTATTCTTGGGCTGTCCTGGTGGCTCAGATGGTAAAGAATCAGCCTGCAGCTCAGGAGACCTGGGTTTGATCCCTGGGTTGGGAAGATCACTGGAGAAGGGAAAGGCTACCCGCTCCAGTATTCTTGCCTGTGGAATACTATGGCTCGTCCATGGGTTGCAGAGAGTTAGACAGGACTGAGCGACTTGCACTTCATTACCCCACCTCCCAATTCACACATTTTGGGCCTTGAGCATTAATTTTGAGGGAAGCAGATGCATGCAGAACTTGAAAGTTAACCAGTATTACTGTTTGGATGATGTCTCATGTCACAGAAATTTGTTCACTGAGGATATTGTTTGGAGCAACTATGCTAGGTGAGCTGGTGGTTATAGAAGAAAAGTTAAGGTACCTTCCTTATGTTCTGTTTCACAAGATACTGTTAAGATTTGTGGATCCTTAGTTACATAATAGGCTGTGAAAAATCCAGGAGCCTTATAAAAACTTTTGTCAGGATGACAAAGAGTAAACTCAGTTTTTCTTACTGTGACTAAATGATATTCTAGTGTGTAGATATGCTGCCACATTTTATTCATCCAGTCATCTTTTTGGCCATTGACCTGTTTCCCCTTTTTCTGTCGGGAGTAGTGCTGTCATGAACATGAGTGTACAGGTACTTACCTGAATACTTATTTTCAGTTCTTTGAAGTGTATACTTGGAAGTGTAACTGTGAGGTCATATTTTAGGTTACCAAGTGGTGCTGAATTGCATCTTAACCCCACGGCATCTACCATATGGCTGCACACACAGAACAACATCTCACTAAATTTGCTGGTTGTTCTCTTTTTTTTTAATTATTATTTTTATTTTGCTTTTACAGAGTTTTGTTGTTTACACCTATATGTAATCCCAGATCCGTCATAGGTATATCTTTGACCTCTCCCAAAAATATGGAACACTTCACAAATTTGTGTGTCCTCTTTGTGCAGGAGCCATGCTAATCTTCTCTGTATTGTTACAATTTTTAGTATATGTGGTGCTGGAACGAGCATGCTAGTTGTCCTTTGATTAGATTTATAACTTCACCTGGTAAAGAATCCACCTACTATACAGGCGGCCCTGGTTCACTTCCTGGGTTAGGAAGATCCCCTGAAGAAGGGATACGCTACCCACTCCAGTATTCTTGGGCTGTCCTGGTGGCTCAGATGGTAAAGAATCAGCCTGCAGCTCAGGAGACCTGGGTTTGATCCCTGGGTTGGGAAGATCACTGGAGAAGGGAAAGGCTACCCGCTCCAGTATTCTTGCCTGTGGAATACTATGGCTCGTCCATGGGTTGCAGAGAGTTAGACAGGACTGAGCGACTTGCACTTCATTACCCCACCTCCCAATTCACACATTTTGGGCCTTGAGCATTAATTTTGAGGGAAGCAGATGCATGCAGAACTTGAAAGTTAACCAGTATTACTGTTTGGATGATGTCTCATGTCACAGAAATTTGTTCACTGAGGATATTGTTTGGAGCAACTATGCTAGGTGAGCTGGTGGTTATAGAAGAAAAGTTAAGGTACCTTCCCTTATGTTCTGTTTCACAAGATACTGTTAAGATTTGTGGATCCTTAGTTACATAATAGGCTGTGAAAAATCCAGGAGCCTATAAAAGTGGGAGAGCTAAAAATAACTTTTGTCAGGATGACAAAAGAGTAAACTCTAGTATTAATCTTTGTTTTTTTCTACCACTGTTTCTGGCTCATCCGCATCTTATGACTCGAGTGTTATGACATTGATTTTGAAACAACACACAGCTTTAGTAAAAGCGTAGAGGAGGCTTCACATATGATTTATGATCCAGGATATTTTGACTCTTCTTATGCTGACATGAGTATTTCTGAATAGTGTTGATATTTTTATAATACTAATGAAGCCAAAAGCTCAGTGTTGGACTAAGCATTTCTCTAGATCTGTTTAGAATAGTTTGTAATGAGTGATGTAAATAGCGTTTTATTATAAGACTGTGTGATACAACCATATAATTTACTGATGTTATTTTGTAGTTAAAAATAAAGTGATTCAAAACCTTAGAAAATAGAATAATTTAATTTTGATGTAGCATTAGTCCCCTGAATTAATTTGGAATGACTCATTCTCATTTTGATAGCCTTTTAGTCCAAGTTTAAAGTTTTTATAGAAAAAAAAAAAGAGCATAGCAGTTTTTAGGGTTGTTTTTGTAATAGAATGTGCTGTCTACATGTGAAATAAATCCTAGGGCTCTGGAAAAGAGAAATGGTGTGGATAATTCTGAATCAGGGGAGAAAGACATTTTTATTTGGCTTTTGAATGAATTATGCACTTTTCCTTGAGACAATTTGCCGTAATCACATGCTCCAGTATTCTTGCCTGTGGAATACTATGGCTCGTCCATGGGTTGCAGAGAGTTAGACAGGACTGAGCGACTTGCACTTCATTACCCCACCTCCCAATTCACACATTTTGGGCCTTGAGCATTAATTTTGAGGGAAGCAGATGCATGCAGAACTTGAAAGTTAACCAGTATTACTGTTTGGATGATGTCTCATGTCACAGAAATTTGTTCACTGAGGATATTGTTTGGAGCAACTATGCTAGGTGAGCTGGTGGTTATAGAAGAAAAGTTAAGGTACCTTCCCTTATGTTCTGTTTCACAAGATACTGTTAAGATTTGTGGATCCTTAGTTACATAATAGGCTGTGAAAAATCCAGGAGCCTATAAAAGTGGGAGAGCTAAAAATAACTTTTGTCAGGATGACAAAAGAGTAAACTCTAGTATTAATCTTTGTTTTTTTCTACCACTGTTTCTGGCTCATCCGCATCTTATGACTCGAGTGTTATGACATTGATTTTGAAACAACACACAGCTTTAGTAAAAGCGTAGAGGAGGCTTCACATATGATTTATGATCCAGGATATTTTGACTCTTCTTATGCTGACATGAGTATTTCTGAATAGTGTTGATATTTTTATAATACTAATGAAGCCAAAAGCTCAGTGTTGGACTAAGCATTTCTCTAGATCTGTTTAGAATAGTTTGTAATGAGTGATGTAAATAGCGTTTTATTATAAGACTGTGTGATACAACCATATAATTTACTGATGTTATTTTGTAGTTAAAAATAAAGTGATTCAAAACCTTAGAAAATAGAATAATTTAATTTTGATGTAGCATTAGTCCCCTGAATTAATTTGGAATGACTCATTCTCATTTTGATAGCCTTTTAGTCCAAGTTTAAAGTTTTTATAGAAAAAAAAAAAGAGCATAGCAGTTTTTAGGGTTGTTTTTGTAATAGAATGTGCTGTCTACATGTGAAATAAATCCTAGGGCTCTGGAAAAGAGAAATGGTGTGGATAATTCTGAATCAGGGGAGAAAGACATTTTTATTTGGCTTTTGAATGAATTATGCACTTTTCCCCCTTAGATTTGACTTTCTAGTTACATATTGCTTAGACTAAAATTAAATCGGTTTTCAATCTTCTTTTTTTTTTTTTTAAATTTTTGTATTTATTTACCCTTTTTGGAGGGTGGGGTTGGGAGGGAGGGGGATAGGCGGGCCACTTCTATTGGTCTTTCATTTCTCTGTTTTCATCCGTCTTTGTTCTTCGCTCCTGTGGGCCTCCCATCGCGGTGGCGTCTGTAGTTGCAGAGCGCCAGCTCTGGGCGCATGCGCTCCAGAGCTCCGGCTCGGCAATTGGACACATCGGTCCAGCCGCTCCGCGGCACGTGGGATCTTCCCAGGCCAGGGATCGAACCGGCGCCCCTTGCACTGCAAGGCGGTGTCTTTACCTACTGGAACACCAGGGGAAGCCCCTTCAATCTTCTTAATGCCTTCTTAACATATACCAGTTTACAGTGAGGCCAGTGGGATGTCAGAAACAAACCAGCCTAAGATTAAAACATTTGCAGGATAATATACAGAGTGGATAATATACATGTGTTTAGTTGAGAATTGGCTACAGATAAGAGACTTCTGATTTTGTTCCTCTCTTAGTGCTGTGTGTGTATGTTTTTAACACTGATTTAGTTTGTAGCAAAGAGCTGCTGAGTTACATCTGCTTTTGCCTAATTAACTCGGTTGGTTGGTGTCAGATGAGAGCTAATTTTGAGATTAAATTGAGGAGTGAGGTGTGTGCTTATGGCTGGAGGAGGGGAGAAAGCGGATCTCAAGTTGCTTGGTTGTTTGGTACAGTATCAAAGTGCAGCCATTCACCGTGTTGTTTTGCATTTATTTATTTATTTTTTTATATGGGTTTTTTTGGCCACTTCTATTGGTCTTTTTTTTTTTTTTTTTGAATAGTTTTGTTTTTTGTTTGCTTCTTATCCCTGTATTTTCTTTTTTTTTTTTTTTAACATTTATTTATTTATTTTGGCAGGGTGGGGAGAGAGAAGGGTGGGCAGGCCACTTCCACTGGTCTTTCATTTGTCTCGTTTCATCCATCTTTGTTCTTTGGCTCCTGTGGGCCTCCCATCGCGGTGGCGTCTGTTGTCGCAGAGCACCGGCTCTGGGCGCATGCGCTCCAGAGCTCCGACTCGGTCATTGGACACATCGGTCCAGCCGCTCCGCGGCACGTGGAATCTTCCCAGGCCAGGGATCTAACCGGCGCCGCTTGCACTGAAGGCAGTGTCCTTACCCACTGGACCACCAGGGAAGCCCTTGCATGTATTTTTTGCCTTTAAAAAAAAATGTCAGAATGATCACTGCTACCCTGAAACGTGACCTGTGACGACAGGTACTCACTGCTGTGGACAGAGGTGCATCTTTCTCTTAGGTGCAGTTATTGGCTGTATCTTGATAGTTCAATCAGTACCTAGATGCCAGATGACACTTGGGATAAATAGTGAATGTTGCCTGGGAAAGTTAATATTGACCTTTAAACACTGTGTTTGACTTTTTTTTTTCCAGGGAAGCCCCTTCAATCTTCTTAATGCCTTCTTAACATATACCAGTTTACAGTGAGGCCAGTGGGATGTCAGAAACAAACCAGCCTAAGATTAAAACATTTGCAGGATAATATACAGAGTGGATAATATACATGTGTTTAGTTGAGAATTGGCTACAGATAAGAGACTTCTGATTTTGTTCCTCTCTTAGTGCTGTGTGTGTATGTTTTTAACACTGATTTAGTTTGTAGCAAAGAGCTGCTGAGTTACATCTGCTTTTGCCTAATTAACTCGGTTGGTTGGTGTCAGATGAGAGCTAATTTTGAGATTAAATTGAGGAGTGAGGTGTGTGCTTATGGCTGGAGGAGGGGAGAAAGCGGATCTCAAGTTGCTTGGTTGTTTGGTACAGTATCAAAGTGCAGCCATTCACCGTGTTGTTTTGCATTTATTTATTTATTTTTTTATATGGGTTTTTTTGGCCACTTCTATTGGTCTTTTTTTTTTTTTTTTTTGAATAGTTTTGTTTTTTGTTTGCTTCTTATCCCTGTATTTTCTTTTTTTTTTTTTTTAACATTTATTTATTTATTTTGGCAGGGTGGGGAGAGAGAAGGGTGGGCAGGCCACTTCCACTGGTCTTTCATTTGTCTCGTTTCATCCATCTTTGTTCTTTGGCTCCTGTGGGCCTCCCATCGCGGTGGCGTCTGTTGTCGCAGAGCACCGGCTCTGGGCGCATGCGCTCCAGAGCTCCGACTCGGTCATTGGACACATCGGTCCAGCCGCTCCGCGGCACGTGGAATCTTCCCAGGCCAGGGATCTAACCGGCGCCGCTTGCACTGAAGGCAGTGTCCTTACCCACTGGACCACCAGGGAAGCCCTTGCATGTATTTTTTGCCTTTAAAAAAAAATGTCAGAATGATCACTGCTACCCTGAAACGTGACCTGTGACGACAGGTACTCACTGCTGTGGACAGAGGTGCATCTTTCTCTTAGGTGCAGTTATTGGCTGTATCTTGATAGTTCAATCAGTACCTAGATGCCAGATGACACTTGGGATAAATAGTGAATGTTGCCTGGGAAAGTTAATATTGACCTTTAAACACTGTGTTTGACTTTTTTTTTTTCCCTCCAGACAAAATGTTATACCTGCCTGCCTACTTGAGTAATAGTGGGATTTTATTTCTTTTTTTATGATGGCATTTTTTTTTAGTCTCTATCACAAACCTAATTTTTTATAATTTGGCTGACAGGTCTAGCCCTAACAAAACATGAAAGTTTACTTCCTCAGGCACTTGCTGTGGGACTTCATGTCAAAGAGCTAACTTACCACCAAATAAAGTGTACCAGTAAACTCACTGTGTCTGTTTGGATTGAATAGTTGTGGAGTTCTAGAGATGGTTGCTGAATATAAGGGATGTCCTTATGCCCAAATTAACATTTGTATTTTTTTCTTTTGGCAGACTTGCCTGACGATCTGGACAATCTTCTTTTTTGTTATGGACTGTTAAAACACTTGGAGTTCCAATTCTGGTATTTTCTCATTTTATTATATTTTTCAGATATAAAATGTCAGTCTTGTTGAAATGTGTTGTTTATGGAAATGAAGAATTCTTTTGATTGTGGGTTAGGATTCTGGTAACAGCTTGTCATGAAGGTGTATTTTGAGTCTTTATTAGTTATGAAATGTGTTTTTGTTTTAATGTATGTTCATTTGCCTATGTAGCCAAAATGCCTGAAAGCAACTTTGCAATATTAAATACTTTTCCTGCGATTTCTTTTCCTGCTTCCTGAAGTTGTATTTTGTGCAGTCAAAGTAAATTAGTTGATTCATCCTGAACAAATGATGAAAGATGAAATAATTACTTGGACATGGGAAAATGTCTTCTAATGAAATTTTGCCGTGAACCATTTTACTTTGGAAAGATCAGCTTCCTGTTCTAAACTTACTAAAGCAGAATGATTCCTGTGTTCTGTCCTGAAAGTGGTTGCACTATGAAAGCCAGTGATTTCATTCCTAAACACACCATGTTCCAAGTCTAACATTTTTGTCAGTGATTTATGTAAGAACACAAAGGGGGTAATGATCACTGCTACCCTGAAACGTGACCTGTGACGACAGTCTACGCTGTGGAGATGCATCTTTCTCTTAGGTGCAGTTATTGGCTGTATCTTGATAGTTCAATCAGTACCTAGATGCCAGATGACACTTGGGATAAATAGTGAATGTTGCCTGGGAAAGTTAATATTGACCTTTAAACACTGTGTTTGACTTTTTTTCCCTCCAGACAAAATGTTATACCTGCCTGCCTACTTGAGTAATAGTGGGATTTTATTTCTTTTTTTATGATGGCATTTTTTTTTAGTCTCTATCACAAACCTAATTTTTTATAATTTGGCTGACAGGTCTAGCCCTAACAAAACATGAAAGTTTACTTCCTCAGGCACTTGCTGTGGGACTTCATGTCAAAGAGCTAACTTACCACCAAATAAAGTGTACCAGTAAACTCACTGTGTCTGTTTGGATTGAATAGTTGTGGAGTTCTAGAGATGGTTGCTGAATATAAGGGATGTCCTTATGCCCAAATTAACATTTGTATTTTTTTCTTTTGGCAGACTTGCCTGACGATCTGGACAATCTTCTTTTTTGTTATGGACTGTTAAAACACTTGGAGTTCCAATTCTGGTATTTTCTCATTTTATTATATTTTTCAGATATAAAATGTCAGTCTTGTTGAAATGTGTTGTTTATGGAAATGAAGAATTCTTTTGATTGTGGGTTAGGATTCTGGTAACAGCTTGTCATGAAGGTGTATTTTGAGTCTTTATTAGTTATGAAATGTGTTTTTGTTTTAATGTATGTTCATTTGCCTATGTAGCCAAAATGCCTGAAAGCAACTTTGCAATATTAAATACTTTTCCTCGATTTCTTTTCCTGCTTCCTGAAGTTGTATTTTGTGCAGTCAAAGTAAATTAGTTGATTCATCCTGAACAAATGATGAAAGATGAAATAATTACTTGGACATGGGAAAATGTCTTCTAATGAAATTTTGCCGTGAACCATTTTACTTTGGAAAGATCAGCTTCCTGTTCTAAACTTACTAAAGCAGAATGATTCCTGTGTTCTGTCCTGAAAGTGGTTGCACTATGAAAGCCAGTGATTTCATTCCTAAACACACCATGTTCCAAGTCTAACATTTTTGTCAGTGATTTATGTAAGAACACAAAGGGGGGTGCTTATTACATTTGCAGATGACATAGACGGCAGAATCAAGATTCAAAACCGCTTTTGACAGGTTGGAAGATAGACTCAAACCAACAAGATGAACTGTGATAAGTTTAAAAATCCGAGCATTTAAATTTGTATGGGAAGGAGAAGCCTCAGCTTGACATCATTTTTGAAAGAATATCTGGGATTTTTAGTTGGACTGCCTGTTTGGCATGAGCCATTTGTGTGGCAGGGGTAGTAAGAAAGTTTATGTCCCTTTGGGTTGCCTTTATAATTGGATAATACCTGGACTGCAAGATTTTAAGATGAGGTTTAGCCAGACTCACAAGTGAGCCTGAGAAGGAGGTGCTTGGAAACCGGCAATGTGTGCATGTTATGGAATTGGGATGTGAGTGGTCCAAGGTGGGGCTGGAGGTAGAATGGGGTTTGATTGTAGTAGTTTTCAAAAAGTACTTGTTTTCAAATATATGAATGCTTGTCATATTGAAGAATTTCTTGAGATCGTTCCAGGGGAATTAGAACAAGTGGGTGGAAGTTATGGGAAGACATTTTGGCTCCTGTGAGCAAGACATATATGACCGTGAGAGCTGTCCAACAGTGGCGTGAGCTGTCTTAAGAAATGACAAGTTCTCAATCACTGGAAGTGATTTTGAGACTTTATGGCCCATCTGTTGGGGTATTGAACAAGGGATCTTTTACTGTTTAACTAGAGGTTGGATTGGATGACCTCTAAGATCTTATTAGCCTCAAGTTTCTAAATCTGAAGGGGGAAAAATAGAGTGAAACTATAGTGTACTGATCATGAGGACAGTTCTTTTTATTTATTTATTTTTTTAAGATTTATTTATTTATTTTGGGCAGAAGTCGGGTTGGGGAGGGAGGGGAGCGGGTGCCACTTCTATTGGTCTTTCATTTCTCTATTTTCATCCGTCTTTGTTCTTTGGCTCTTGTGGGCCTCCCATCGCGGTGGTGTCTGTTGTTGCAGAGCCGGCTAATTGGACACATCGGTCCAGCCGCTCCGCGGCACGTGGGATCTTCCCAGGCCAGGGATCTAACCGGCGCCCCTTGCACTGCAAGGCAGTGTCCTTACCCACTGGACCACCAGGGGAAGCCCGAGGACAGTTCTTTTTAAAACTGCCTCTCTCAGGCTGACTGAGCTGAGTTGTTCTGTTGTTTTTCAGCAACAGAATCTTTGAAAGTGAATGTTAAATTCTTCAGTGTATCTACTTAAATTTTGAGGAAAAACATTATTTTACCCTTTGAGGTACATTAAATGTAAATAAGCAACCAGAGATAAAATTTGTATGTTTTATGAGCCATTTTTCAATGGGTGTAGACATTGTATCCTAATGGAACTGGTGCTAGCTGCTCTGTGCAGCATATTAGATATGTGTTCACTTAATTCTGTCAACAGTCCTGGAAAGGATATGCTATTATTGCCTTCCATGTAAAGTGACAGAAACTTGAGTCATTTACCCAGGGTTTCTCCACTAGACATTGGTAGGGCCAGCATGTGGACTGTTAGTCTGATTGCAGAGGTAGAACTGCCTGGAACAAGCAGACATGGCTCAGGTGAAGGTAGAACTGACTTAACTGCAGAATAAAGACACATGAGCCTAGAGTCTACCACTGACTGTTACCCAGTGTTCCACCTTTCCCTGAGCCTCAGTTCACCCTTAGAGTCATTCTGCAGATTACAAGTTATATGTAAGCACACTCTGTAAACTTTATAAACTATTGAAAAAAATAGTTAAGATGTGGATATTATCTGTGAGGAGCAAGATTAGAGCCCGGATCTGACTCACCTCACAGGCCAGGGTGCTTTGGTCTGTGCTGTTGGCAGGTGTACTCAATACCAGATTGGCGATCTAGAGGAGCTTTGTGTATACCAGGAGGTTCTCAGAGAACAGCATCACTGTCTACCTGGAATCAGGTGTGTATGAACTTTGCTTGTATTGAGAGGTTTCATGAGCTAACACGGTACAGAGACACCGAGAGTGCTCCATTATTCAGAAGGTGACTGGTTACGTTACCACATCAGGTTAAGTTTTCTTCTAACCTGTGGGTGAGAGAGTGTCACAGAAGCCTATTCAAAGGGCTGGGAGAACATGGTTCTGTAGAAGTGGCTCTGTTGGAAATTTTCTAATTTGTGAGACTTGGGAAATATATAGAATGTTTAGCTGAAATAGAAGAGTCAGGGTTATTGCTCTTTTTAAGTCTAAGATTTCTGTTTTAAGTTTAATGTACTTCCATCAGTTTTTTTGCATCATAGACTTAT
The DNA here is from genome assembly GCA_022376925.1 of Tragulus kanchil. NCBI lineage: Eukaryota > Metazoa > Chordata > Mammalia > Artiodactyla > Tragulidae > Tragulus > Tragulus kanchil. The sequence goes on from JAIOJX010000005.1 coordinate 50,745,239, forward strand.
TCTTTGGTGTTGATCTTATATTTATGGTAGATATATATCTTGAAATACTATCATGTAACTACTAATTTCAGTAAAGGTTATCCATTAAATATATATCAATAACTTAGATATGATCTCTTAAATGCCCCATAAATGACCCATATAAATAACAAATGAAAAATTCTGAAAGAAATTCCTTCTCAGACTATGACCCAATTTCTGGTTAGAAAATATAATCGTCGTGGCTTTGTTACATAATACCTGCCTGTCATTATTCCTGTGGTCATTTTGCATGTGAAAAAGAGTCTTTTATTTTTAGAAGTTTGATTATTTAGAGTCTTTCCCCCCTTTTTGTCTTTTAAGGTCTTGATTTTCTGGCTAAAGATGTTCTTCACCTGAATGCAGTTTTTCCTGTTGGTCAAATAAGACAACTATCAACATTGCCATTTGTCCTCTTTTTATTCTGTAAAGGATGGATGTTTTTAAGATGTTGTTTAATACGGTCTGGAAGAATCTGCCCATTTGTTGAGCTGTTAAGTGACTTTTAAATGTGCGAGTTCTGTTAAATAGAAGGAGAACCTCTATGGGTAACTTTTGTATTGAAGAAGTCATTTGTCAACCATGGTTAAAACTTTTGCAAGATTAGAGCCCGGATCTGACTCACCTCACAGGCCAGGGTGCTTTGGTCTGTGCTGTTGGCAGGTGTACTCAATACCAGATTGGCGATCTAGAGGAGCTTTGTGTATACCAGGAGGTTCTCAGAGAACAGCATCACTGTCTACCTGGAATCAGGTGTGTATGAACTTTGCTTGTATTGAGAGGTTTCATGAGCTAACACGGTACAGAGACACCGAGAGTGCTCCATTATTCAGAAGGTGACTGGTTACGTTACCACATCAGGTTAAGTTTTCTTCTAACCTGTGGGTGAGAGAGTGTCACAGAAGCCTATTCAAAGGGCTGGGAGAACATGGTTCTGTAGAAGTGGCTCTGTTGGAAATTTTCTAATTTGTGAGACTTGGGAAATATATAGAATGTTTAGCTGAAATAGAAGAGTCAGGGTTATTGCTCTTTTTTTAAGTCTAAGATTTCTGTTTTTAAGTTTAATGTACTTCCATCAGTTTTTTTGCATCATAGACTTATTCTTTGGTGTTGATCTTATATTTATGGTAGATATATATCTTGAAATACTATCATGTAACTACTAATTTCAGTAAAGGTTATCCATTAAATATATATCAATAACTTAGATATGATCTCTTAAATGCCCCATAAATGACCCATATAAATAACAAATGAAAAATTCTGAAAGAAATTCCTTCTCAGACTATGACCCAATTTCTGGTTAGAAAATATAATCGTCGTGGCTTTGTTACATAATACCTGCCTGTCATTATTCCTGTGGTCATTTTGCATGTGAAAAAGAGTCTTTTATTTTTAGAAGTTTGATTATTTAGAGTCTTTCCCCCCTTTTTGTCTTTTAAGGTCTTGATTTTCTGGCTAAAGATGTTCTTCACCTGAATGCAGTTTTTCCTGTTGGTCAAATAAGACAACTATCAACATTGCCATTTGTCCTCTTTTTATTCTGTAAAGGATGGATGTTTTTAAGATGTTGTTTAATACGGTCTGGAAGAATCTGCCCATTTGTTGAGCTGTTAAGTGACTTTTAAATGTGCGAGTTCTGTTAAATAGAAGGAGAACCTCTATGGGTAACTTTTGTATTGAAGAAGTCATTTGTCAACCATGGTAAAACTTGCAAACCCACTTTATACAGAGTGGATTCTTGAAGCTATACAGAAAATAAAAAAGCAAAAGCAAAGGCCCTCTGAAGAGAGAATCTGCCATGCCGTCAGCACTTCGCATGGGTTGGATAAGAAGACAGTCTCTGAGCAGCTGGAACTCAGTGTTCAGGATGGCTCAGTCCTCAAAGTCACCAATAAAGGCCTTGCCTCCTATAAGGACCCAGACAATCCTGGGCGCTTTTCATCAGTTAAACCAGGCACTTTTCCTAAGTCAACCAAGGGGTCTAAAGGATCATGCAATGATCTCCGCAATGTGGATTGGAATAAACTTCTGAGGAGAGCAATTGAAGGACTGGAGGAACCAAACGGCTCCTCCCTGAAGAACATAGAGAAGTATCTCAGAAGTCAAAGTGATCTCACAAGCACCACCACCAACCCAGCCTTCCAACAGCGGCTGCGACTGGGCGCCAAACGCGCAGTGAACAATGGGAGGCTGCTGAAAGACGGGCCGCAGTACAGGGTTAATTACGGAGGCTCAGACGGCAAAGGGACGGCAAAGTACCCCAGTGCTTTCCCATCTTCGCTCCCACCTGTCAGCCTTCTACCCCATGAGAAAGACCAGGTAAGTGCAGACAGAACGTCGGTGCTTCCTAAGGACTGCCCATTTGACTTGTACGGTTTCGGTTAAGTTTTACACAGATGCAATTATGCAGTTAAGTGTGATAAAATCAAATGCTTTGCCTTAGAGCAGCCTTTTCTGTTTTAAAAGATATATGTTTCTTTATGACATATATTGTTCTATATTGTTCTACAACATATTGAGGGCTTCCTCACTGGGTGACTAAGAATTTAGTGTGATGATTATGCAATTTGTTTTTTAAACTCTAATTGCTAATCCGTGTGTGCTTGAAGGGACCCAGGATAGATAACTCATCTTTCCTCAGGGCAGGATCATATATATGTTTCAAAAATCCAAGGAAGGCCATTGTGTGCTTTTCTCTTTTTAACTTATTACTTCTGATTTTTTTTTAGCTTTTTGGAGTATCATTGATTTATTTTCTCCTTTATTGTTATTTCTGAGAAGAATCTAATAGACTGAATATTTTAATACTAATTACCACCCAAACTAAAACTGATACGGAACAGCAGCAAATGGTTTATAATGGTTTCAGCCCTCCAGTTTGGGGACTTACTGTTGGTCCTTTGGGGGAGTGAATGTGTTGATGCCAGCTATTAATAACTTTTACATCTTTTTTTAATAATAGTTTTCTTTCTTTCTTTCTTTCTTTCTTTTTGACTGTGCTGGGTCTTCACTGCTGTGTTGGCTTTTGTCTAGTTGCAGTGACCGGGAGCAACTCTCTAAGTTGCAGTGCACGGGCTTCTCTTTGCAGTGGTTTCTCAGTCGTGGGCACAGGCTCTAGGCATGAAGGCTTCACCAGCTGAGGCTCCTGGGCTCTAGAGCACAGACTCAGTAGTTGAGGTGCACAGGCTTAGTTCCTCTGCAGCATGTGGAATCCTAGAGCAAGGATTGAACCCAATTCTCCTGCATTGGCAGGCAGATTTCTTTTCTACCGAGCACCAGAAATATCTTTTATATCTTGTAAACTATTAGCTATAATTGATAGGGTGGTGGATGTGTGTGCAAACTGCATTTTTAGAAGTGATAGAAGCAGTATTAGGAAAAGCTGTGCTCCTGAGCACTTGTTTTTCCTCTTTGGATGTTGTTGCCCTTGAAATAGGCCCTGCTTCTCTCATTGTTTTAAGCTGATAGAGGTCCAGCTCTACAAACTGAGTGGGACCAGGTGACTTGCTTTTCCATGGACTGATCTAAGCCCTACCATTTCTTTCTTTTTTTTTCCTTTTTACTACTGTTTCTTTCTTTTTTTTAAGATTCATTTATTTATTTATTTATTTTTTGGGCGGGGGTCGGGTTGGGGAGGGAGGGGAGCGGGCGGGCCACTTCTATTGGTCTTTTATTTCTCTATTTTCATCTGTCTTTGTTCTTTGGCTCCTGTGGGCCTCCCATCGCGGTGGCATCTGTCATTGCAGAGCGCTGGCTCTGGGCGCATGCGCTCCAGAGCTCCGGCTTGGTAATTGGACACATGGGTCCAGCCACTCCGCGGCACGTGGGATCTTCCCAGGCCAGGGGTCGAACCGGCGCCCCTTGCACTGCAAGACGGTGTCCTTACCCACTGGACCACCAGGGGAAGCCCCTACTGTTTATTTCTTAACCATATTTCTATTTTATTAGTTTTCCTCAACATTATTTTATCCTTGGGTGGTATTTGTGTTTGTGTAACCAGCCCCTGGTTCTTTGTAAGAGAATGAGGATATAAAGAAAGCAGTAAGTAAACCTAGGACATTTTCTTTTTAGTAACATTTGTTTCAAGAAAATATAGCAAGTGACTTAAATTCTAATTTCTGTATCTGACGTAGCCACATTAAGCACTTCTGTTTCTCATTAAATATTTTTATAAAAGCTTATGCCATGAGGAACTTCCTTAAAGGAATTTAGAGCCATTTCTTGATGGTTTGGGATATCTTTGTTTTAAGAATATATACATTACTCTAAGGCATTAATATATTAGGGTTTTATAATTATCAGATACATGGACTAATTCAGGCAGCTTTAAGCAATTTAATAGCATGTTTTAATAATTTGGGGGTCTGAGGGAATAACTTAACTGTGGTAGAGAAATCACTGCAGATTTTCCACGGTCCCTTTCCTATCCTTCTCTTTAACCTTGTCCATCATTTTTTGCCATTCCTATCACATTTTTTTTATACAACATCTGTAGAGAAGTATTTTTAGTCTAAGGGAAGACTCCTGTCTGAAAGTGTCTGGAATTGAGAACAGAGTGATTTATTGCTTAGCATGCAAGTGCTCCTGCTCTTTTTATGACGCTGATCTTTAAATTATCCAGTTAGCATCATCATATAACAAAGAAGACTGAGAAAATGTGTTCTAGAATTTTTATTTGATGAAATTTGGGGATTAATTGTGTTGAATAATCATAATCTAATTCTTAAGAGAGGACAAATAAACATTTAAATGAAAATCAGATCAAGTCATTTTGGCCAGAATGTACTGTATTGTTTCTATTGTGTATTACAATAGCATTTTTCCCTTGAAAAATGTAATAAGTACATTAGAATATATTGTCCTTTGAGATTACAAGGGGTAAATAGTTTAAAACCCAGGAAACTTTCTAAGTAAATGTAGTAGACATTCTTAATTTGGGTCTGTGAATGAGTTTGGAATAGGTGGCCTAACAAATCCCCTGAAACAGAACAGTTGTTTGTATCCACATGTTTTCCTAGGATCAGGGTCTGTCATTTTTCTCAGAATCTCAAAGGGGTATGAAATGTCAAAGAGCAAATGTGAACATTTTTTACTTTAGAAAGTATTTTGAGTTTTTTATATGAAAACCACATATGCTACTCTGCTGCTTAGTCACTTCATTCATGTCCAACTCTGTGCATCCTTATGGACTGTAGCCCCCCAGGTTCCTCGTCCATGGAATTCTCCAAGCAAGAGTATGGGAGTGGGTTGCCAGGGGATCTCCCTCCAGGGGATCTGCCCAACCCAGAGATCGAACCCAGTCTGTTGCATTGCAAGCAGATTCTTTAGCACTGAGCCACCAGGGAAGTCCCCGTATGAAAGCCATATATATATACTCACTAATTGTTAGCTTTTGATCGTTCTTGCTTCAACTATTGAACTTGGATCTGTGTGTAGATCAGTTGTATAACAGCTTCATGTGTATCGAACTTGTTCTAATGTATTTGAAAGGCAGATTGTCATTGTTCTTGATCTACTAGAGGTCTGGAGAATTCACATTGTGTGGGAGGACATTTATGATATAAATAGCCACTGTACAGAGATGAAGTCGTCAATTACAGTTTAGCCAACCAGTGTCTTTCAAGAAGCTGTTACTCTAGTGACTTTTGTTGAGCAGTTTCATTTTATTGTAAAAAAAAAACGAGAGAGAAAATAGCAAAAGTAATAACATTTCTTAAGTGTTAAATGCTGGCACTATTCCATGTGCTTTATGTGTATTTACTTCCTTCTCACAGTAACTGTGAGGGCCGTATATGACTGTCCTCTTTTTATAGATGAAAAACTGAGGCTCAAGCTTAGGCAATTTGTCCAAGGTGACTTACAGAGCTGGTGAATGTTAAAACTGAGACTCTAATGAGACTGTCTGACTCTAGACCTCTTTAACACTGGGCTGTATACTAGTCAACACGTGTGGATTTTCATTAACAGTAAAAATGTTTCTTCTAGTTCCTCAAATGCTTAAAAGCAGGTTTCCCCACAACTAATAGATTTTTGGCAGTTTAAATTTGGTAGTTGCAATGAGCTTATTACAGCTTTTAAAGCAGGTACTATTTATAATATTAGTAATATGGGAAAGCAGTGGGGAAAATACTAAATCTGTGTCTAATTAGATTTAATATCATCATCATTCCTGTGCACGAGTGCTAGGAGAAATACAATGCAAGTTAAAATAGAAGGGCTCATTCCTTTCTGAAATGTAATTGCACATCTTCTGATAGTCTAGAATTCAAATTGGATATTACCATACTAGCTCTTTAGCATAACTTCTTTGTATTTATTTAAGAGAGCTCTCTTTGGTGAGGTGATATGGAAATGAATTAAACTACTGAAGATAAAACTTTATCTTTGACATTGTGCAGAAACTCCTAAAGGATAGTGTTAGTGTTTCTCATTAAAAATGGTAAAGCTCAATTAGGTCAGATTATGAGGACTTTGAAAAGTCACATATTCTAAGAGAGACTTTAGTTATCACTATACATTTTGTAGCATTAAGATCCTATTTGAACATTTGAGCTTTAGCATTTTTATAAAATCAGTTTGGTTCCATTTTAAACAGATTTCTTGGTATTTCACTTTATTGAGAATATCTTCCTAAAATTTATTAAGTGTCAAATCTTGATATGTTTCTAGAGCAGTACATATTATTATATGGGAACTCTCATTCTCAGCAGCTGTAGTTGGAAAGGGAGACACTTCTAGTATCAGGTAGGGCTTTTGATGTGTTTCTCTTGAAGAAATGAAATAACTGTATTATAATCCTATGAAAAATCTTCAAACATAATTATCACAATGATGATACTGTCAATAAGAAAAAAATAAAAATGAGTTTCAAAAGGAGCACAGATGATCAGAAGTGGATCTGAGACAAAAATTATATTAAAAATCAGTTTTCATGGTCTTGGCCTATTCAGTTGATTGTTTGTCCTCCACTCTTCTTCAGGAGACATTTTATTTAGGGCTACTAGTATGAAATATTTCCATTAATAGAAGAGTTTTTTTTAAAAGTAGGTATAATAGGGAAGAACAAATCTGACACCATATTAGATTTTTTTATAGTTTTCATAAATAAAAGATTCATACATACCCTACATCAGTTTCCTGTGTTGTATAAATTCCATAGTTTAAATAACTTAAAATGTTCTTTTCTTCAGTTTTCTCCCTGCCCTAGAGAGACCCTCCTCACCCACCTCTGGGACTTTTTCAATAACCTGTACTTTGTAGGGGACCATTCACTAGTCCTTATTGTTCTTTGATGTGGCAGACTTCCAGAAGTCTCTAGGCCCTAGGAAAATTGCTTATGGTTTCAGACATCTCTAAGTCTTTTTGATAGAAATGTGTATTTTTTATCTGCTAATTATAGAGTCCAAATGTCCTTCTCTCTGTTGTCCTTAGTCCTCCTTTGAATTGGTGTCCTTTGTGTTGCAGATGTCACATTTCTCAAAGAGGGCTTAGCTGTGTGCATTCAACTGAAAGCTGGAAAAAGCTTTAAATACACCACAATATACTCTTCCATGTAACCTGAATTTTGGAATCAGTATGGACAGAAGTTGGTTTTAGAGTGACTGAAGTCAGACAGAAACCTGTTCTATAATGTGAACAACTATGAGAATTCCTATGTGCTGTTCCAGGGACAGGGAAGGAAGATTGTGTTACGTTGTTCCTGTGACTAAGCTTCAGAAGTTCGTCAAAATAGTGTGAGCACTGCTCTTGTGAGCATAGACTAGTTGCTAAGGCGATGTTGAGAGAGCCCAGAAATTGTCTGAGGCTAGTTAGTTGGGTCAAGGGAAAGATGGAATGAATGTGTCTTTCTTTATGTGCCACTTTTAGGTTTTTATCTAAATGGAACTTGTCTAGACCTCTAATGAAATAGGTTTCAGGTAAAATAGAAACATTGTATCAGAGGATTTTGGACTCTTAAAATGAGTGTTAAATACTTCTTTTAACTGTTTGGATCTTAGTATGTTTGATATTATAGCTGCCTTTACCTGACCATGACAGGAAGGATGCATAGAGCAGTTTGTTTTCTGATTTCCTAATGGTATTTTCTTCCAAGCATTGAGGATGCTACGGGTGTAGTTTTGTAGTGTCTTGACTAATTTGGGATGTCTTCAGTAGCTTTTAGGAATTTACTGTTGAATTTTTTATACCTATTTGGATTATAATAGTGGTATTTCTTATACCTTCAGTGCTAAGAAAAATCTAGATTTTTGTAGCTTTGAAGTGATTTAATAGCTAAGCGCTGTTTGCTGATTTATTCTGACTGTATCTTGGATGGCAGGGGTTTTTATTCATCCTTTCCTTTCAAGCTTTATTTAATAAACAGTATATTTAATGTTTCTCAGAACAAAAGTTTACATTCTTTTTTTTATTGTAAGGTTTACATTCTTTTTATGTATTTTATCTTTGTCCATGGTAATGTAAAAAGAATGCATGTGATTGTTTTATCAGTGCAATAGCAAATTTATATTGGAAAATTCATGACTTCTGGTATTTATAAAGCTAATTTTCTTGGCCTGTACATTAAACTACAGTTTTTAATGAAATGATTTTTCTCTGGTTGCACCAGCATTTCAAATGTGAATCAGCATACTCAGGTACTTTGATCTCTCCAATTTATTAATGTTTTTAAGTACATAAACATCAATTAGCTCACTAAATTAAAGTTTGCAAATGAGTCATCCATGTAATTTGTGACATTTTAAGTTAGCAGGGCCATAAGAAAAACGTGTTTTTGCTTGTGTGTGAGTGCTCTTAGCTCTCTGTTTTCAGGTGGGGATGGGGAGTTTATACAGGTTAGAGGCTGAGGCCTGGTGGTGAGCACTGTGAAATGCTGATTACTGTTGCAGGCTTAGGACTGGACTGCTTTCCAGAGAAGTCTCTAGGAGTTGCAAACAGTATACTCTTGTTTTTTCCTTTTATAAGTGAACCTTTTAATTAGCAGAATGTTAATGTAGACTGTAACTTTTTCTGTTCTGCTTTGTTTTGTGAAATATAATATATTGACAGCTCTGCAAAATGGACTATACAGGCAGAGTTCTAGAGTGGATGGTATTAGATTTAAACTGTGAGCCTGGTTTCTTCAAAGACACAAAATAAATACTAATCAGTAGTCTAAGCGAAATCCAGGAAGGATCTGTGTTAATTTGACAAGTGGGTTTGGAATTCTTTAGCCATTATTTTTTAGAAACCAGCTTTGTTCATACATCCTTTCTGTAATTTGCTTCACTTTTGATCTTTGATAGAAACAGCTGCAATTTTGTTTCATTAACAAACTTAACTGGTTAACAGATGTTTGTTTTGGCTTGATTGTGTCCTTTCTATTACAAACAGCATAAGCGCACATAGAAACCATGCTGGGCCTTTTCCTGTCTGTAGCTAGACAGGCATTTCAAAAGAGTAACTTCATTTTATTTACAAGTTCCATTTTTGTTCCTCTGTGCTGTTATAGTAGGTATACAAACATTTTAGCTCATGTTCCTCCTGTCAGGGAGGTCCTTTGTTCTTAATCCTTCATCTGTTAGTCCAGTACCCCCTCCCCCACCCTTGTCTTTTAGCATTGCAGAATCTTAACATGCAGAAAAAGGTATTCCAGAATTGGTAATTGAGATATCAGTCACTCTTCCACAGTTCAAGGGAGGGAATGGGGCTAGCCTGGTAAATTTAGATAATGTCTTCCATCTTCTTTGATGTCAGTAAGCTGCCATATGGAAAGCAGTGAGGCCTGCAGGAAGGAAGTGAGCCTTGGTTTGGACTGCCTGGGATATGGGCTGCAAGCCAGAGGCCGCACTTGAACGTGTCTAGAACTTTGTGATGTCAGCAGTCCTGATTTTTGTCCATGTCATGCTTGTGACTGTCTCTGATCATAAATGAGAATGATGAAGTTCAAGAAACAGAGAATAAAGATTATACTGGGTAAGAGAAACAGTAGTAAGAGAAACAAAGAATTCTCAAACTAAAGTCCAGTATTAAAGATATGCAATGGTGTTCCTATTTGATATTTGAGCTACTCGTTTCCCAAACTGGTATTTTTATACCGTGTAGGATCTTCTACCTTATACTGAAACCCAACTGCAGCTGTTGAGCCTTGAGATGTGAGTGAAGCAACAGGAGTGCAACACCTGTTAGTGGAAGAGGGTGGGCAGTTTGAAGAGTAAGCTGTTCCAGCTGCAGTGCCAGCAGGGCATGAGGAGGCTGGGAAAGGTAGGCAGTGGAAGGAGCCAGTCCCTTCCCAGGTGGTGTAGTGGTAAAGAACCTGCCTGCCAGTGCTGGAGAAGTAAGAGACCCGAGTTCAGTCTCTGAGCCGGGAAGATCCCCCAGAGGAGGACATGGCAGCCCACTCCAGTGTTCTTGCCTGGAGAATCCCATGGACAGAGGAGTCTGGTGGGCTACAGTGCATGGGATCCCACAGAGTCAGACACAGCTGAGCACACAAGCACTCGTGCTTGGAAGGGCCAGGAAGACGTTTCCCCCTTTGTAGTTTATGAAACTGCAGTAATGAAGAAAAGTTGAAAGAGTAGTGTAGTAAGTGCTGTGTTTATTTCGCCTAGATTCACCATTGTTAACATTTTCCCCCATTTGTGCCTTTTCTCTTTCCTGTGTGTGTGTGTGTGTGTGTGTATATACACATACACATATTCATACTTATGGCTGGACTCTTTGAAGATAATAGCAGATATTATGATGCTAAATTATCTGTCAAGATAATTTAACAAGATAGCAATTATCTGTCAAGGTACATTCTCCAATATAACCACAATAGTATTATTTCATGTAAGAGATTCAACAGTGAAACAAGAGTATTATATCTAATAGACAGTCTGTATTTCTTCAGATGGCTCCAAAATGTCATTTATATCTTTTGGTTTTGAGCTGGAATCCAGTTAAGAATCTTACATTTCATTGGTCTCCTTTAAAAGAGAACTGTTTCCCCCTTTTTTTCACTTCTCCTGTCAGTGACATTCTTCAACAGTCTAGGCCAAGGTGTTTTGTAGAATGGCCCACAACTAGTGTTTGTTTGGTTAGGTCCTCAGGATTAGGTTCCCAGTCAATATTTTTGGTAAGAATACTGCATGCTTCATGTTGTATATTTCCTTTTATTTGGTCACATCCTTTAAGGTAGTTGTATTATTGGCAGTGCTTATTTGATTAGTTGATTAAGGTGTGTCTGCCAGATTGCTCTTTATCAAGGCATCTTTTTCCTTTTGTAGTGAATAAGTGATTTGTACAGTGATACTTTGAGACCCTGTGAATAACCTTTCATCTAGTGTGTTTTCCATTACTCGCTGTGTCAAATGACCACAAACATAGTAGCTTGAAGCACTACAGATTTATTGCCTTCCAGTTCTGTAGGTTGGAAGCCCGATATGGGTCCCCTAGGGTTGAGGTCACGGGTCAGTAGGACTGTGTGCCTTTCTGGAAGCTCTGGGAGAGAATCTGTTCTTCACCTTTTCCCGCTTCTACAGGCTGCCCGCATTTCCTCACTCATGGCCCCCTTCCTTCACCTTCAAAGGGAGCAGGATCCCATCTCTCTGACCACTTTACCATAGTCACACCTTTCTTTGTCTAGCAGCCCAGGCAGCTTTTCAAGGATTCATGTGGTTAGATTGGGGCCACTTAGATAATCCAGGATAATCTCCCCATCTCAAAGTCTTTAACTTAATCACAGCTATAAAGGCCATTTTGGCATGGAAGGTGGACAGATTGACAGGTTCTTGGCATTAGGAAGTGGATTTTTTTTGGTGGGGGTACATACATTATTCTGCCTGTCACACAGTGGTTTCAGCATTCTCACCTGAATAATTTTTACATTAGAGGCTGCAGAGCTTTTAAGGTTTGGGGGCTATAGTGTAGTAACATGGTTTAAACCTGCTTAGAAAGGAGTGAAGGCTGAGAGTCAACCAACCTGAGTTCTAGATCTGATGGTACATCATGAATCATTTCCACAAGGGCAGGAGCAGGGGCTTCCACTTGGTGTTTCTTGATTCCTGAGTTGAAGAATTGAAGAATGGATTTGGCAGTAATAGCTTGAGGGTCCTTAACAACGAGGGATATACAAAACAGTTTTTCTCCTGTCAGTGACTCCAAGGGTGTTTTGTAGAATGGCCCACAACTAGTGTTTGTTTGGTTAGGTCCTCAGGATTAGGTTCCCAGTCAATATTTTTGGTAAGAATACTGCATGCTTCATGTTGTATATTTCCTTTTATTTGGTCACATCCTTTAAGGTAGTTGTATTATTGGCAGTGCTTATTTGATTAGTTGATTAAGGTGTGTCTGCCAGATTGCTCTTTATCAAGGCATCTTTTTCCTTTTGTAGTGAATAAGTGATTTGTACAGTGATACTTTGAGACCCTGTGAATAACCTTTCATCTAGTGTGTTTTCCATTACTCGCTGTGTCAAATGACCACAAACATAGTAGCTTGAAGCACTACAGATTTATTGCCTTCCAGTTCTGTAGGTTGGAAGCCCGATATGGGTCCCCTAGGGTTGAGGTCACGGGTCAGTAGGACTGTGTGCCTTTCTGGAAGCTCTGGGAGAGAATCTGTTCTTCACCTTTTCCCGCTTCTACAGGCTGCCCGCATTTCCTCACTCATGGCCCCCTTCCTTCACCTTCAAAGGGAGCAGGATCCCATCTCTCTGACCACTTTACCATAGTCACACCTTTCTTTGTCTAGCAGCCCAGGCAGCTTTTCAAGGATTCATGTGGTTAGATTGGGGCCACTTAGATAATCCAGGATAATCTCCCCATCTCAAAGTCTTTAACTTAATCACAGCTATAAAGGCCATTTTGGCATGGAAGGTGGACAGATTGACAGGTTCTTGGCATTAGGAAGTGGATTTTTTTTGGTGGGGGTACATACATTATTCTGCCTGTCACACAGTGGTTTCAGCATTCTCACCTGAATAATTTTTACATTAGAGGCTGCAGAGCTTTTAAGGTTTGGGGGCTATAGTGTAGTAACATGGTTTAAACCTGCTTAGAAAGGAGTGAAGGCTGAGAGTCAACCAACCTGAGTTCTAGATCTGATGGTACATCATGAATCATTTCCACAAGGGCAGGAGCAGGGGCTTCCACTTGGTGTTTCTTGATTCCTGAGTTGAAGAATTGAAGAATGGATTTGGCAGTAATAGCTTGAGGGTCCTTAACAACAGGAGTCTGGATATACAAAACAGTTTTTAACAAAGTACATTTAAAGTTGTAGATAAGGATCTTTCATTTAAATGCTCACAGAGTGCATGAAAGTATATAAGACAACTTAATAAGAGAGGGCTCTTTGGTGATGTTTTGAAGACTGAATAGCATCTGAAGAGTTTTATGTCTGTTATCTGAATCCTCAGAGAACTCTAAGTAGGCCAAAAAAGAAACTGACTTACTTTAAGAAGAATATAGTCACGGTCACAATGTTACATGCCAGCTATACCTCAGTAAAGTTGGGGGAAGAAAGAAAAATATCATGCAGGTGAATGTATATTCTTTCAGTTCTCAGTAAAAACTGAGGGAAAAAAAAAATTCACATCAGGATTCACAAAGGCAGTTAACTCTCCTTTCCTTTCACTCCAGAGTTTATTAGTAGAATCTTCTGTGGTAGCTGCAGTTAGTTGGCATGCTTTGGTAATACTGACTGTTCCAGTTGTTAAAGAATAACTGTTTGTTATCACCCTGTAAATGTGCTTTCTGGAGCTGATTACAAAAGATAATCTCATCTGATGAGCTCCTGACCCTCTGTAAACCTCCTTTCCAACTTATTTTCCACCAGCTACTGAAATACAACAAGATGCCAACAATTACATCCTTCCAAAGCATTTATACCAACTTACATAAAATCATCACTCTATTGGAAAATTGTGTAGTATCTTGGTTTCAATTTAGCATAGCATGTTGGTTAGCAATAAATCTTGTTAGGGTAGGAACAGATTCGATCAAAGTCTTTAACTTAATCACAGCTATAAAGGCCATTTTGGCATGGAAGGTGGACAGATTGACAGGTTCTTGGCATTAGGAAGTGGATTTTTTTTGGTGGGGGTACATACATTATTCTGCCTGTCACACAGTGGTTTCAGCATTCTCACCTGAATAATTTTTACATTAGAGGCTGCAGAGCTTTTAAGGTTTGGGGGCTATAGTGTAGTAACATGGTTTAAACCTGCTTAGAAAGGAGTGAAGGCTGAGAGTCAACCAACCTGAGTTCTAGATCTGATGGTACATCATGAATCATTTCCACAAGGGCAGGAGCAGGGGCTTCCACTTGGTGTTTCTTGATTCCTGAGTTGAAGAATTGAAGAATGGATTTGGCAGTAATAGCTTGAGGGTCCTTAACAACAGGAGTCTGGATATACAAAACAGTTTTTAACAAAGTACATTTAAAGTTGTAGATAAGGATCTTTCATTTAAATGCTCACAGAGTGCATGAAAGTATATAAGACAACTTAATAAGAGAGGGCTCTTTGGTGATGTTTTGAAGACTGAATAGCATCTGAAGAGTTTTATGTCTGTTATCTGAATCCTCAGAGAACTCTAAGTAGGCCAAAAAAGAAACTGACTTACTTTAAGAAGAATATAGTCACGGTCACAATGTTACATGCCAGCTATACCTCAGTAAAGTTGGGGGAAGAAAGAAAAATATCATGCAGGTGAATGTATATTCTTTCAGTTCTCAGTAAAAACTGAGGGAAAAAAAAAATTCACATCAGGATTCACAAAGGCAGTTAACTCTCCTTTCCTTTCACTCCAGAGTTTATTAGTAGAATCTTCTGTGGTAGCTGCAGTTAGTTGGCATGCTTTGGTAATACTGACTGTTCCAGTTGTTAAAGAATAACTGTTTGTTATCACCCTGTAAATGTGCTTTCTGGAGCTGATTACAAAAGATAATCTCATCTGATGAGCTCCTGACCCTCTGTAAACCTCCTTTCCAACTTATTTTCCACCAGCTACTGAAATACAACAAGATGCCAACAATTACATCCTTCCAAAGCATTTATACCAACTTACATAAAATCATCACTCTATTGGAAAATTGTGTAGTATCTTGGTTTCAATTTAGCATAGCATGTTGGTTAGCAATAAATCTTGTTAGGGTAGGAACACAAGCTAGAGGCAGTTTACAGAACATTGATCAGGAGCAAATTATATGTATTTTTTCAGCTTCTAAAAATTCCAGAGCAAAATGAAATAGCTCTCATAAAGACCACCACTCTCTAGGTTGTTTTACTGTCTGCCATAGTAGAACATCACTGTGGATCTTGCAGTTAAGTGCTTTGACTCTCCTGAAATACGTGGTTTGTGCCTCTGACTACTTCAGTTCCCAGTTCTGTTGGTGATACACAAAGCAAAAGGATGTGGTTAAAACTTGGTATTTGTGCCTTGTATAGTGGTATAATAAACAGCTTATGTTAGATTGGAAGGCTCTACAGAAAGCATGCAAGAAGATATTGGTATTAAATATTGATACTCAGTGCTTACCATGTACCCGGTAAAGTTCTAAGTATTTAATGTATACAAAATAACTTTACATGAACCATGAGAGATGAGTACAGTTCCTGATGGAATTTTACAGGTGAAGAGACAGGCTAGAGAGGTTCCCTGCCCAGGAGGACAGAGGAAGTGTTAGAGGTGGTGTTCCTGCCTGGTGTTCAGGGCACAGTACAGCCATGTCACCACCATACCTCTCACTTATTTGGATGCAGCCAGCACATCCTTATTGAATTCTTGTAACATACAAAGCCCTGTGCTAATCTCTATAAAACTTACAGAATTTAAGCTGTATTCAAATTGTAGTTAGAATTACCAACTGAAACATACTAAGATATATAGCTATGCAGTTCCTTCTCAAATGACAAGTGTGGTGATCTTCATTTTCACAGGGATTGAAAATTTATTTTCTTTAGGAATGAGTAATAACAGCCAACAATTTATTTATTGCTTGGCATGTTTTAATACTGATTTCCAGTTGAAGAATAACTGTTTGTTATCCTGAAAGCTTTCTGGAGCTGATTACAAAAGATAATCTCATCTGATGAGCTCCTGACCCTCTGTAAACCTCCTTTCCAACTTATTTTCCACCAGCTACTGAAATACAACAAGATGCCAACAATTACATCCTTCCAAAGCATTTATACCAACTTACATAAAATCATCACTCTATTGGAAAATTGTGTAGTATCTTGGTTTCAATTTAGCATAGCATGTTGGTTAGCAATAAATCTTGTTAGGGTAGGAACACAAGCTAGAGGCAGTTTACAGAACATTGATCAGGAGCAAATTATATGTATTTTTTCAGCTTCTAAAAATTCCAGAGCAAAATGAAATAGCTCTCATAAAGACCACCACTCTCTAGGTTGTTTTACTGTCTGCCATAGTAGAACATCACTGTGGATCTTGCAGTTAAGTGCTTTGACTCTCCTGAAATACGTGGTTTGTGCCTCTGACTACTTCAGTTCCCAGTTCTGTTGGTGATACACAAAGCAAAAGGATGTGGTTAAAACTTGGTATTTGTGCCTTGTATAGTGGTATAATAAACAGCTTATGTTAGATTGGAAGGCTCTACAGAAAGCATGCAAGAAGATATTGGTATTAAATATTGATACTCAGTGCTTACCATGTACCCGGTAAAGTTCTAAGTATTTAATGTATACAAAATAACTTTACATGAACCATGAGAGATGAGTACAGTTCCTGATGGAATTTTACAGGTGAAGAGACAGGCTAGAGAGGTTCCCTGCCCAGGAGGACAGAGGAAGTGTTAGAGGTGGTGTTCCTGCCTGGTGTTCAGGGCACAGTACAGCCATGTCACCACCATACCTCTCACTTATTTGGATGCAGCCAGCACATCCTTATTGAATTCTTGTAACATACAAAGCCCTGTGCTAATCTCTATAAAACTTACAGAATTTAAGCTGTATTCAAATTGTAGTTAGAATTACCAACTGAAACATACTAAGATATATAGCTATGCAGTTCCTTCTCAAATGACAAGTGTGGTGATCTTCATTTTCACAGGGATTGAAAATTTATTTTCTTTAGGAATGAGTAATAACAGCCAACATTTATTTATTGCTTACTGTGAGTCAAACACTACTTCAGGTCCTTTAAGTACTTGCCTGTGATGTACTGCTTCATTGCATTCTTAAGAGGCAGGAAACTAAGGCACAGGAGGTTGAAGGACTTGAAAGTTGAAAGTCCCATGGCTGTTGGGCGAGGAAGTGGAGCCAGGATTCAGGTCCAGGCGTGTTGGCTCTGTAGTCTATACATGTAACTGTTAGGCTATATTCCCTCATATTTTCCTCAAGAAGAAAAGCTCCTGTTAAAGAAAAGGTATTGAAAAGAATACACATTACATTCTTATAAACCTGGACCTTTAAATACCTTTTAAGTGTTTATAATAGAAGCCACTGAAAAGACTAATTTTGTAGTGTGACTTCATTTAAGGTAGCTCTTCTCAAATATTCTTCTGAGGCAGAAGGAAATGGTGCTCTCTAAAATATTAAGGATGCTAAAAACATTCTGAATTTTAAAGTTTCTGAGAGGTTCTGAAATTTAACTTGTTTCATTTCAGTTGCTCAGTCATGCTCGACTCTTTGTAACCCGATGGACTGCAGCACACCAGATTTCCCTGTCCTTCACCATCTCCCAACTTGCTTAGTATAGAGTTTCCCAAGGGAGAGGGGCTCTCCTCTCCCTTTTTCCTCACTCCTTACAGTAGTTGTTCGTTTGTCTAGAAGTCTTTACATTTGGTTAAGCACAGTCTGGATAGTGCTAGTGTCCGGTTATATTGCTAATTCCTTTCCTCATTTCTCCACATATTCATCATCCCAAGGGAATTGACTAATTGACTTTGGGTTTGTGCTCAGAACAGAAAACCTCAAATCATCATATTCATTCCTTGTTTCTGTTATGAATTAGTGTAGTAAAGTGTTAATTGCTCAGTTGTGTCTGACTCTTTGCAACCCCATGGACCCACCTGGCTCCTTTGTCCATGGGATTTCCCAGGCAAGAATACTGGAGTGGGTAGCCATTCCCTTCTCCAGAAGATCTTCCTGACCCAGGGATCGAACCCGAGTCTTCTGCATTGCAAACAGATTCTTTACCATCTGAGCCACCAGAGAAGCCCTAGTGTTGTAAAACCACTGTATAATTTCTTCAACTATAGAATAACGTTTTGGAGTAGCAGGCGGTCTTTGAGGTCACCAAGTTCAGGGGTTTTAAGTTGAAGTCCCAGTACTCCTTTTAGGGGATTGTGAACCTCTGAAATTGCATACAGAATGTTAGGTTTACATGTTTATGAGTATTTTTCTGAAGCCTCTCATTGCTACCCTCCTTCAGCAGGTCATTTTAACTTTAGGTCAGTGGTTCCCAGGCTTTGCTGCACATTTGAATCATCTGAAAAGCTTTTAAAAATTCCGTGCCAGACCACATCCGCACCTGTTAACATACAATGTCAAGGTGAGAGGCAGGCATGAGAACTTTTTAAAAATCTCTGGGGAATGCCAGTGTGCAGCAAAAGTTTAAGAGTCACTGCCTGAAGTTGTCTTTCTTCTTTTATAGATGAACAAGGAGGGGCTACTTGTGGTTGAGGAAACAATCTGAATATGCTAATTGGGTAGGACCCTTACAGTTGCTAAAAGAGATCTTAGCATTGGAAAGAGTCTTAGGAAGAAGAAGCTCTGGGGGAAGGCTCTTAGGTTCAAATCCCGACTTTCCCACTGGGCAAGTACAATTTTTGTCTTGGTTTTCTCAGCTGACAAATGGAGACAATATAAGCACAGACTGCATGGGGTAATTTTACTGCACTAGAAAGGGCAGCTGTTACAGTAGTTGTCGTTCAACACATTTGGTTAAGCACAGTCTGGATAGTGCTAGTGTCCGGTTATATTGCTAATTCCTTTCCTCATTTCTCCACATATTCATCATCCCAAGGGAATTGACTAATTGACTTTGGGTTTGTGCTCAGAACAGAAAACCTCAAATCATCATATTCATTCCTTGTTTCTGTTATGAATTAGTGTAGTAAAGTGTTAATTGCTCAGTTGTGTCTGACTCTTTGCAACCCCATGGACCCACCTGGCTCCTTTGTCCATGGGATTTCCCAGGCAAGAATACTGGAGTGGGTAGCCATTCCCTTCTCCAGAAGATCTTCCTGACCCAGGGATCGAACCCGAGTCTTCTGCATTGCAAACAGATTCTTTACCATCTGAGCCACCAGAGAAGCCCTAGTGTTGTAAAACCACTGTATAATTTCTTCAACTATAGAATAACGTTTTGGAGTAGCAGGCGGTCTTTGAGGTCACCAAGTTCAGGGGTTTTAAGTTGAAGTCCCAGTACTCCTTTTAGGGGATTGTGAACCTCTGAAATTGCATACAGAATGTTAGGTTTACATGTTTATGAGTATTTTTCTGAAGCCTCTCATTGCTACCCTCCTTCAGCAGGTCATTTTAACTTTAGGTCAGTGGTTCCCAGGCTTTGCTGCACATTTGAATCATCTGAAAAGCTTTTAAAAATTCCGTGCCAGACCACATCCGCACCTGTTAACATACAATGTCAAGGTGAGAGGCAGGCATGAGAACTTTTTAAAAATCTCTGGGGAATGCCAGTGTGCAGCAAAAGTTTAAGAGTCACTGCCTGAAGTTGTCTTTCTTCTTTTATAGATGAACAAGGAGGGGCTACTTGTGGTTGAGGAAACAATCTGAATATGCTAATTGGGTAGGACCCTTACAGTTGCTAAAAGAGATCTTAGCATTGGAAAGAGTCTTAGGAAGAAGAAGCTCTGGGGGAAGGCTCTTAGGTTCAAATCCCGACTTTCCCACTGGGCAAGTACAATTTTTGTCTTGGTTTTCTCAGCTGACAAATGGAGACAATATAAGCACAGACTGCATGGGGTAATTTTACTGCACTAGAAAGGGCAGCTGAGCGGGGTCCAGCACTGTGGGAGGGACCATTCTCCATGGCCTTCCTGAACTTGAAGGAAAAGTGCAAAGTGAGACCCTTATCCCTTCATAAACAAGGCCTCCTTCCCTACCAGAGACTTGCTGTCACACAGACCACCAGTGGCTAAAATTTACCTTTCTTTGTTGTTTTTTCCCTTATTTCTTGTTATTCAAATAATAAGAAAAAGTGTATGTTTTGTGGAGTAATACATGTTCATTGTACAGGTTGTAAAGCATAAAGGAAGATTCAGGGATGATATGCTATGACTGTAAATTTCACTCTAAAGATAAGTAGCAGTAGAAGTTTGTATATTGTTCCAGTCTTCCTTTTTCCCCTTACATGCATAGTTGTTCTATTTAAATAAAAAGATGTTAACTGTATAATTTTGTATCTTGTTTTTTACATTAAAATATGTTGTGAACCTTTCCCCATATTGATTCTTTGAAGTGTGATGTGACGTTAAAAGACGGGTAGTATTTCTTATGCCTTTGTTGCTCAACATTTAGGATGTTCCTCACTTTTTTACTATTACAAATAATACTGCCACCAAAACTTTGTGTACTCAGATGTAATTATTTCTCATAGGATAGATTATTAGAGGAGTATACTGGAGCATTAACATTCATTCTTCTTCTAAGACTTGTGGAATATATGGTAAAAAATACTCCGAAAGGTAGCAGCAGTTTATATTCCTGGACAGACAGAGTATGAGAGACCATGGGCTCCACTTGCGTCTTCATCCTTCCTTTTTTATCTTGCTAATGTGGTAGAGGGAAAAGTGAACCCCTCTTTCTTTACTTTGTGTTTCTTTGATGATGAATGACTTACATGCTTTTATCTAGTGGTCATTGCTCAGTAGCTGCAGTGTTATGGTTCTCTCTCCATCTTCATTCCTGTGCCCTGAAGGCAACCATCTTCAGCCCTTCAAACATATTTAGTCATTTCTTCTGGAAGTTAGAGTTCTTTGTTTTTAAGCAGCATTCTTATAATGTTATTTCTTGAATTTTCTATTGACTTCTTGCCAGGGGAAATAAAGACAAAGGTCTTTTACACCGTTACCTTTCCCAGTGCCCTTCTCATCTCAATGTAATGAAGCCTTCATTTTTGGTTAAGTATTTTTGTTCAGTGTGCGAATATTGTTCACTTGCACCTGAGAGTATACTGTTATTAACTTCTGTAATTTTTGTTGTTTTTTAAAATAAACATTTACTTATTTATGGCTGTGCTGGATCTTGGTTGCTGCACATACTTTTCTGTAGTTGCGGTGAGCAGGGGCTGCTCTCTAGTTGTGGTATGCGGACTTCTCATTGCAGTGGCTTCTCTTGTTGCAAGAGCACAGGCTTTAGGGTTGGCAGATTTCAATAGCTACAGCACGTGGGCTCCCAGGCTCTAGAGCACAGGTTCAATAGTTGTGGCTCATGTGCTTACTTGTTCCTCAGCATGTGGCACCTTCCAGGTTCAAGGATTGAGTCCATGTCTCCCGCATTGGCAGGCTGTTTCTTTACTGCCTAGACACCACAGAAGTCCTGTGGGTTTTTTTTTTTTCTGAAAAATTCTTCAACATCTCAAGTTTTCCGAGAGACATTTACTGTTATTTTCTTCTAATTTTTCATTTATCTTTAGTGATGTTATACTTAAATCCTTAAAATTATCTGCAGTTTTAATTTTGCTAAGTGGTATAAGGCTCTCGTTGTGTTTAATTGCTGACTGTTCTAGGATCATATAAAATTTATACTTTCCCCATGGATTTATGATACCTTAAAAAAAAAAATCACATCATAACTTTATCAGAAAGCTAGCTTACTCTTTAATACTCAGCTTCATTTTTACCTTTGAAAATTTTAATTTAGTTAATATTGCAACTTTTAATTCACTTAACCTCACTTAGCCTATGGAGCAGTCTCCAGTTTTGCTTTGAAATATAGGAGAGGACAGAGGAGGCTAAAGGCAAGTGGTCTCCATGGTACAGTATTCCCATTTTGAGAGACTTCTAAAATGCATAACACTTGAAATCATGTGCTTTCTAAATTCTGTCCTTCTCTAGAGAGCCTCAGCTAGCCCTAACTAAGGGTTCAGAAAAGAGCATATTTTAGCTGAGTAGCTGTTGGTTTTCATGACATTAAAGTGCGTTTGTCAGAGATTCTTAGTGTATTAAACCTGCCACAGTTGGAAGAGAATGGATTTCCTCTTGGGCACGCCTGCGCTATTGCCCATCAGTCTCTGTCTTCTACCCTGCCATCGGATCTTTCCAGCTGTCTCACTGTCATTCAGTATTACCCAGAGGTTTATACTGGCCTATGAATTTCTTAAATTTATTTTGATTATTGATTTCTGATTTCATTCCATTATGATCAGAGAATGCAGTTTATATGATTTCACTTCTTTTATATTTATTGAGGCTTACTTTATGCCTAGATACGATCTTTCTAGGCTGCTATTGTAAATGAAATCTTCTGTTAGCCTTTCTAATTGGCTTTTTTTAAAATACAGGATAGTTTTTGATTTTTTAAATATAAGATAGGTATTGATTTTTATGTATTAATTTTGTAGCTAGCCACCTTACTAATGGAGTTATCTTTTTGTCCATAATAATTTTTAGTTTATTGTCTTAGGTTTTCTGGGTGAATAATGCTGTATTGGCAAATGATAAAAATTTAAATTCTGTTTCCTCCTTGCTAATTTATGTATTTTAAATTTTGCTATAGTCTGTTTTTAATCAGCTTTAGTACTTCCTTAATGATCTTGAAGAATACTGGTAATAGTGGATATGTTTTGGGGGAATACTTCAGTATATCTCGATTAAATATCTCTCAATATAAAATTTATACTTTCCCCATGGATTTATGATACCTTAAAAAAAAAAATCACATCATAACTTTATCAGAAAGCTAGCTTACTCTTTAATACTCAGCTTCATTTTTACCTTTGAAAATTTTAATTTAGTTAATATTGCAACTTTTAATTCACTTAACCTCACTTAGCCTATGGAGCAGTCTCCAGTTTTGCTTTGAAATATAGGAGAGGACAGAGGAGGCTAAAGGCAAGTGGTCTCCATGGTACAGTATTCCCATTTTGAGAGACTTCTAAAATGCATAACACTTGAAATCATGTGCTTTCTAAATTCTGTCCTTCTCTAGAGAGCCTCAGCTAGCCCTAACTAAGGGTTCAGAAAAGAGCATATTTTAGCTGAGTAGCTGTTGGTTTTCATGACATTAAAGTGCGTTTGTCAGAGATTCTTAGTGTATTAAACCTGCCACAGTTGGAAGAGAATGGATTTCCTCTTGGGCACGCCTGCGCTATTGCCCATCAGTCTCTGTCTTCTACCCTGCCATCGGATCTTTCCAGCTGTCTCACTGTCATTCAGTATTACCCAGAGGTTTATACTGGCCTATGAATTTCTTAAATTTATTTTGATTATTGATTTCTGATTTCATTCCATTATGATCAGAGAATGCAGTTTATATGATTTCACTTCTTTTATATTTATTGAGGCTTACTTTATGCCTAGATACGATCTTTCTAGGCTGCTATTGTAAATGAAATCTTCTGTTAGCCTTTCTAATTGGCTTTTTTTAAAATACAGGATAGTTTTTGCTTTTTTAAATATAAGATAGGTATTGATTTTTATGTATTAATTTTGTAGCTAGCCACCTTACTAATGGAGTTATCTTTTTGTCCATAATAATTTTTAGTTTATTGTCTTAGGTTTTCTGGGTGAATAATGCTGTATTGGCAAATGATAAAAATTTAAATTCTGTTTCCTCCTTGCTAATTTATGTATTTTAAATTTTGCTATAGTCTGTTTTTAATCAGCTTTAGTACTTCCTTAATGATCTTGAAGAATACTGGTAATAGTGGATATGTTTTGGGGGAATACTTCAGTATATCTCGATTAAATATCTCTCAATAGGATACTGGCTTATATATTTATTATGTTGTTAAAAGAAATTTATCAGGTATAGATTTTTAATTTTATTCAGGATCTTTTTAGCATTCATGGGGATAGTGATTTTTCTTCTTTGATCTTTAATATGATAAATTATAATAACTGATTTCCTAATACTAACCATCCTTGTTCTCTGAGTATGAATTGCAAGTGTTCATAGTGTGTTATTTGTTTAAAGAGTGACATTCCTTTTAATAGCAAATTTTCCTGGCATATTTAAAATTTTCAGTCTTAGTAAATTCACCCACACATTTTAGAAGCATGTCTATTCAGTAAAGAAGCAAAGAAGCATTCTTATTGGTAAGCTTGTTTCCTGGTGCCCATCCTTTTGTTATGTTCGTATTAGGGAACTGTAGTGTGTCTGTGTGTGTGTGTGTCTGTGTGTGAGAGAGAGAGAGAGACAGAGAGAGAGAGACAGAGAGATGGCGGAGGGAAGGGGTGTCGGGGGGAGATTGCATGTGTATGGGTGTTTGAGGAAGAGAAGCACAACATGTTATTGGGCTTTAGAAGGTATGATATAATAAATTGTAATGCATGATATATCCACATCTTCATTGTAACAAACTATAATGTAATAATTTTTTTACTGAAACAGTTCAGATATTTTTACCATTAAATTGAAATCAAACATCATCTTTTTTGTTGTTATAGTAATGTCGATTATGATTTAATGAGATAATGCATTGACGTACCTGACTCGGTGTCTGTTCAATAAAAGAGATGAGGGGGCTTCCCTGGTGGTCCAGTGGGTAAGGACACCGCCTTGCAGTGCAAGGGGCGCCGGTTGGGTCTCTGGCCTGGGAAGATCCCACATGCTGCAGAGCGGCTGGACTGATGTGCCCAATTGCCTAGCCTCTGGGCGCATGCGCTCCAGAGCCAGTGCTCTGCGACAACAGAGGCCACTGCGGATGGGAGGCCCACACGGGCCAAAGAACAAAGATGGATGAAAAAAATAGATAAATGAAAAACCAATAGAAGTGGTAATAGTGGATATGTTTTGGGGGAATACTTCAGTATATCTCGATTAAATATCTCTCAATAGGATACTGGCTTATATATTTATTATGTTGTTAAAAGAAATTTATCAGGTATAGATTTTTAATTTTATTCAGGATCTTTTTAGCATTCATGGGGATAGTGATTTTCTTCTTTGATCTTTAATATGATAAATTATAATAACTGATTTCCTAATACTAACCATCCTTGTTCTCTGAGTATGAATTGCAAGTGTTCATAGTGTGTTATTTGTTTAAAGAGTGACATTCCTTTTAATAGCAAATTTTCCTGGCATATTTAAAATTTTCAGTCTTAGTAAATTCACCCACACATTTTAGAAGCATGTCTATTCAGTAAAGAAGCAAAGAAGCATTCTTATTGGTAAGCTTGTTTCCTGGTGCCCATCCTTTTGTTATGTTCGTATTAGGGAACTGTAGTGTGTCTGTGTGTGTGTGTGTCTGTGTGTGAGAGAGAGAGAGACAGAGAGAGAGAGACAGAGAGATGGCGGAGGGAAGGGGTGTCGGGGGGAGATTGCATGTGTATGGGTGTTTGAGGAAGAGAAGCACAACATGTTATTGGGCTTTAGAAGGTATGATATAATAAATTGTAATGCATGATATATCCACATCTTCATTGTAACAAACTATAATGTAATAATTTTTTTACTGAAACAGTTCAGATATTTTTACCATTAAATTGAAATCAAACATCATCTTTTTTGTTGTTATAGTAATGTCGATTATGATTTAATGAGATAATGCATTGACGTACCTGACTCGGTGTCTGTTCAATAAAAGAGATGAGGGGGCTTCCCTGGTGGTCCAGTGGGTAAGGACACCGCCTTGCAGTGCAAGGGGCGCCGGTTGGATCTCTGGCCTGGGAAGATCCCACATGCTGCAGAGCGGCTGGACTGATGTGCCCAATTGCCTAGCCTCTGGGCGCATGCGCTCCAGAGCCAGTGCTCTGCGACAACAGAGGCCACTGCGGATGGGAGGCCCACACGGGCCAAAGAACAAAGATGGATGAAAAAAATAGATAAATGAAAAACCAATAGAAGTGGCCCGCCTGCTCCCTTCCCTCCCCAACCCGCCCCACCCCCCGCCAAAAATAAAAAAATAAATAAAAGAGATGAGGTAGTTACTTTGAACATGTACAAACTCTGGGGGAAAGAATTTACTTAATTGTTTTATTTTTAGCTTTGTCTTTTTTTTTTTTTTTTTTTATTTTGACCTCTTCCATTGGTTTTTATTTATTTATTTATTTATTTTCATCCATGTTTATTCTTCAGCCTGTGTGGGCCTCCCACTGCAGTGGCCTCTTTTGCTGCAGAACACTGGCTCCAGGCATATGCGCCCCAGAGCACTGGTTGGTAATTGGGCACACTGGCCCAGCTGCTCTGTGGCACATGGGATCTTCCTGGGCCAGGGATCAAACCCGTGCTCCTTGCACTGCAAGATGGACTCTTTACCCACTAGACCACCAGGGAAGCCCTAGGTTTTTTTTTTTTTTTTTTTTAATGAAGTATATATTGGCATATACCTCTATGTTCCGACAGTGATCTTATGACTTGGTCCTTTTTCAAGGCCAAATCCAAAAAGGGAAGACCTTAAATATTTTCCTTATAGCTTTGTGTTCTGTAAATGTGAGTTTAGTTTAATAACAGAGATTAAGGGGTTTTTTTCTTGATTAATTATTTAGATTACTTCTCCCCTACTCCACTCAAGTTTTTGGTTAGTTCAGTGTTTTACAAATCAGGCAGTGCCTTCTGAAGTATTTGTGTTGAAATGTCATGCTGGTGGTGCAGATTGCTTTCAGTTGGTTCTTCAACAGCCGTAACAAAAGTACGTGGTTCCCTGGTGGCTCAGACAGTAAGGAGCCTCTTGCAATGCAGGAGACCCAGGTTTGATCCCTGGGTCGAAAAGATCCCTTAGAAAAGGAAATGACTACCCACTTCACTATTCTTACCTGGAGAATTCCATGGATAGAGAAGTCTGGTGGGCTTCAGTCCATGGATTGCAAAGAGTTGGACACAACTGAGCGACTAATACTTTCACACATATATGTATGTGTAGATAGATAAAAGGTATAGATAGAGCTATGAGGCAAAAATCTTAACAGTTGGTGAGTTTGGGTGAAGGACATACAAACTTTCATTGTACTAGTTACACTCTTCTGGAGGCTTGAAATGTTTTTAAATGTAAATGTGGAAAAATAAATATAATCTGAGTACTCATTAAAAATTAAATTGGCTTGCTTTCTTTGATCCACTGAAAAAGGAAACTTCATTACTATAAATGGAAAATATATATTCCATGGCATAAATAGAACATAGCTAAAAATTATTATTGAAATTTTTAAATTAAAAATGTATTTGGATATTATTAATTTGCTGGGACTCTGAGCCCAGGCCTGGCCTCTCAAATGAAGATTTAGCAAACATTAGAGAGGTGTTAAAGACATATTAGCACCAAACTGAGACTTTCTCCTTGACTTATGAAGACATGAGAGAAAATTGAAAAGGGAACAACAGCTTTCTTCTTCTGTGTGATTCACATTGCTTCGAATTATCTTGAATCTCACCTCAAAGCATCTTGAATCACACACTTTGAGAAATACTGTGTCCATTGATTTAGTGTAGTGTATTAGAAAATAAACTTTTATACTGTTTATAGTGCCTGTTGTATCTTTGTTTTTAAGCTTTCTGTGTTGAATCATCACCATTATTGCTATTTGGTACTTTTGATCACTACAGATGCATGTTTAGCTGAATGGCATCTTGGCCTAAGGCAGATGTCAGATTTTGAACTCTCAGTCGATGCTGGTTTCTTGCTCTCAAGTTGCTCTTGTAGTTGAGGTCTTGGTGGGTTTTTGTCTTTTTATTTTCCTTTTTCTTCGTCTCTCTTTTATTTTTTTTTTCTTTCCTGCCACATTGTCCCTGCTGTTATTTGGAAGCCACTAGGTCGCTCCTCTTGAACAATGAAAGGGCCCAGATCATGTCTGTCTCATATTTTGTTATCCCAGTACAAGACTCAGTTGAATAAAACATATTATCCGTCTGGCCTGGAAGTCTCAGTGGCACTCAAAATAACTTACTAACAAGTTGTTGGATCATAGTATCTCGACATTTTTCTGAAAGTTCAGCTTCTTTGTAGCTGTTGCTAAGAGAGAAACGCCGTGACATGAGGGACACGCGGACGAGCCTGCACACTGCCAGTTGTTTTCCAGGCACTTGGCTCTGCCGCCTTGCAGATGGTTAGACTCTGGGTGGTGGGTAAGTGTGTGCCGATTATCTTACTGAATTAAGGTAACCTTTGTCAGTCGAGCTATGAGGCAAAAATCTTAACAGTTGGTGAGTTTGGGTGAAGGACATACAAACTTTCATTGTACTAGTTACACTCTTCTGGAGGCTTGAAATGTTTTTAAATGTAAATGTGGAAAAATAAATATAATCTGAGTACTCATTAAAAATTAAATTGGCTTGCTTTCTTTGATCCACTGAAAAAGGAAACTTCATTACTATAAATGGAAAATATATATTCCATGGCATAAATAGAACATAGCTAAAAATTATTATTAAAATTTTTTAAAATTTAAAAAATGTATTTGGATATTAGTAAGTTGCTGGGACTCTGAGCCCAGGCCTGGCCTCTCAAATGAAGATTTAGCAAACATTAGAGAGGTGTTAAAGACATATTAGCACCAAACTGAGACTTTCTCCTTGACTTATGAAGACATGAGAGAAAATTGAAAAGGGAACAACAGCTTTCTTCTTCTGTGTGATTCACATTGCTTCGAATTATCTTGAATCTCACCTCAAAGCATCTTGAATCACACACTTTGAGAAATACTGTGTCCATTGATTTAGTGTAGTGTATTAGAAAATAAACTTTTATACTGTTTATAGTGCCTGTTGTATCTTTGTTTTTAAGCTTTCTGTGTTGAATCATCACCATTATTGCTATTTGGTACTTTTGATCACTACAGATGCATGTTTAGCTGAATGGCATCTTGGCCTAAGGCAGATGTCAGATTTTGAACTCTCAGTCGATGCTGGTTTCTTGCTCTCAAGTTGCTCTTGTAGTTGAGGTCTTGGTGGGTTTTTGTCTTTTTATTTTCCTTTTTCTTCGTCTCTCTTTTATTTTTTTTTTCTTTCCTGCCACATTGTCCCTGCTGTTATTTGGAAGCCACTAGGTCGCTCCTCTTGAACAATGAAAGGGCCCAGATCATGTCTGTCTCATATTTTGTTATCCCAGTACAAGACTCAGTTGAATAAAACATATTATCCGTCTGGCCTGGAAGTCTCAGTGGCACTCAAAATAACTTACTAACAAGTTGTTGGATCATAGTATCTCGACATTTTTCTGAAAGTTCAGCTTCTTTGTAGCTGTTGCTAAGAGAGAAACGCCGTGACATGAGGGACACGCGGACGAGCCTGCACACTGCCAGTTGTTTTCCAGGCACTTGGCTCTGCCGCCTTGCAGATGGTTAGACTCTGGGTGGTGGGTAAGTGTGTGCCGATTATCTTACTGAATTAAGGTAACCTTTTGTCAGTCACTGAATTCTGCAGACCAGTTGGTCAGCGAGCAGCTGCGCTGTGTGGCTTGGTTTGAGTTTGGAAGCACACAAAGACCATCTTAAAGGGTGGTCAGTCTAATCCAGGTATTCAACAAAGCAAGAGTGAAAGCCTTCTCCCTTCTTTGACCCCGTTTTCCATTCTGACGGAAGTGAATGAACAAAAGCGTTTTTACTTCTTGCTCAATTAACTAACCATTTAAAGCAGTGATTTCTTGAGGGTTTGGATGAGTGCTTTTTTTTTTTTAAACCTAATGTTTTAAGTTGAAAAAGTTATCCTATCATAGTATTTTATGTTAGAAGCATTCTAGTTTTATGGCAGAGTCTGTGTTTGAAGATGCATGATAGACTAATGGAGTTGTCTTTTTAGTTTATTATGACAGATATCCTGGAAACCAAAATCGTGCCTTAGTGACATCATCTCTTGGCAAATTCTAGCTGTATCATTTTTGTGGGACTATTATGTTTTTTTTATCTGCCATAGTTTTATATGAATTATATCTCAGTTTCTGGAAACAGTTTCAGGAGGCTTTATTTTTAATAAAGGGGTTCTGAATTGTTTTTAGTAAATTCCCAAAACTGTAGGACTCATTTCTCCTTTAGGAAAATTATTCTTGGACTCATCTTTTTGGCTTTACTTAGGCTACAGTGTAGGGGGGCCCCAGAGAAACTGGCTGTGGCCATTTGTTGAGTTCCTTATTGTCAGAGAGAAGTCATTTAACAGTGATTGATGAGGAGCCATCTGATTTCTCTAGTCTGGTCATCCGTTAGGCCTGGAAGACTTTTGATTCAAAGCCCACTTTTTCATTTGGATTTATATGCTGTAATGATCATGATGTCTGTCAACATTTATTAAGCACATACTCTGTGCTAGGCTTTGGATTTGGTCCTTTGCATATGCTCTTTCGTTTTATCCTCTCAACAGCTTTATGTGGTAGATCTCATTAGTTCCATCTCAGAGGTAATAAAACAGTCTCCCAGGAAGAGTGAGTAGCTCACCCAGTGTCACACGGCGCTTTAGTGCCTGGGCCTTAGTGGAGTCCAGGGCTCTCCGCCTCCAAGGTTTGTCCTTGAATTAAGGTAACCTTTGTCAGTCACTGAATTCTGCAGACCAGTTGGTCAGCGAGCAGCGCTGTGTGGCTTGGTTTGAGTTTGGAAGCACACAAAGACCATCTTAAAGGGTGGTCAGTCTAATCCAGGTATTCAACAAAGCAAGAGTGAAAGCCTTCTCCCTTCTTTGACCCCGTTTTCCATTCTGACGGAAGTGAATGAACAAAAGCGTTTTTACTTCTTGCTCAATTAACTAACCATTTAAAGCAGTGATTTCTTGAGGGTTTGGATGAGTGCTTTTTTTTTTTTAAACCTAATGTTTTAAGTTGAAAAAGTTATCCTATCATAGTATTTTATGTTAGAAGCATTCTAGTTTTATGGCAGAGTCTGTGTTTGAAGATGCATGATAGACTAATGGAGTTGTCTTTTTAGTTTATTATGACAGATATCCTGGAAACCAAAATCGTGCCTTAGTGACATCATCTCTTGGCAAATTCTAGCTGTATCATTTTTGTGGGACTATTATGTTTTTTTTATCTGCCATAGTTTTATATGAATTATATCTCAGTTTCTGGAAACAGTTTCAGGAGGCTTTATTTTTAATAAAGGGGTTCTGAATTGTTTTTAGTAAATTCCCAAAACTGTAGGACTCATTTCTCCTTTAGGAAAATTATTCTTGGACTCATCTTTTTGGCTTTACTTAGGCTACAGTGTAGGGGGCCTCAGAGAAACTGACTGTGGCCACTAGTTGATTTCCTTATTGTCAGAGAGAAGTCATTTAACAGTGATTGATGAGGAGCCATCTGATTTCTCTAGTCTGGTCATCCGTTAGGCCTGGAAGACTTTTGATTCAAAGCCCACTTTTTCATTTGGATTTATATGCTGTAATGATCATGATGTCTGTCAACATTTATTAAGCACATACTCTGTGCTAGGCTTTGGATTTGGTCCTTTGCATATGCTCTTTCGTTTTATCCTCTCAACAGCTTTATGTGGTAGATCTCATTAGTTCCATCTCAGAGGTAATAAAACAGTCTCCCAGGAAGAGTGAGTAGCTCACCCAGTGTCACACGGCGCTTTAGTGCCTGGGCCTTAGTGGAGTCCAGGGCTCTCCGCCTCCAAGGTTTGTCCTCTGTTCTGCTATGTTGCTATTTAATGAAGATCTAAGCCACAGATTTTTGATCAAACTTAAGAGCAAGCAAAAACTTATACTTAGGGCCTTAGATTCTGTCCAGCCTATCTTAATTATAGCAAAAATATTTTAGTAACATTCAAGAAAAATTGTGAAATGTGAACACTGTCCATAACCTTGCCACCCTGACACAACCATTTTGTTTTGTATTTCTTTTCCGGATTTGTCTTTGTGCAAATCATATCCATAACTATATATTCTGCTTTTTTTCAAAAAGAAATTTGGCCTCTTTTATTGGTCTTTTATTTATTTTCATCCCTCTTAATTCTTTGGCCTGTGTGGGCCTCCCATCTCAGTGGTGTCTCTCACTGCAGAGCACCAGCTCTGGGCGCATGCGCTCCAGAGTGCTGGCTTGTAATTGGACACATGGGTCCAGCTGCCCTGTTGCACGTGGGATCTTCCCGTGCCAGGGATTGGACTGGTGCCCCTTGCACTGCAAGGCAGACTCTTTACACTGGACCACCAGGGAACATTCTGCTTAAAAAAAAAAAAAAACTATTCATAAATATTTTCCGTTTTAAATGTCATTCTTTGAAAAGATTTTTCCTAATCGCTTCGAACCTGTCAATCTAAATAAAACCCCTTTACTAATGCCAACAAAGTACTCTATACTTTATCTTATTAGCACTTATTACTGTCTACAATTTTATATTTATTTGTCTGGTTATTATTTAACTTCAGTTGTCCCCTTTAGGGGCTTCCAAGGTCATGCTAGTGGTAAAGATTCTGCCGCCTGCTGATGTAGGAGACGTGAAAGATGCAGGTTCGATCCTTGGGTTGGGAAGATCCTCTGGAGGAGGGCATACAAACTATTCCTGTCTTCTTGCCTGAAGAATCCCATGGACAGAGGAGCCTGGTTGGCTACAGTTCATGGGGTCACAAAGAGTCGGACATGACTGAGGCGACTTAAACCGCACGCACGTCCCCTCTAGATGAAAGAGCTCCATGAAGATGAAGGCCTTTTCTCTTTGCTCACCTCAGTTGAGTGAGTGCAAAGAATTGTGTTATTTATTAGCTAACGATAAGTATTTATTTGTCTGTTACTCCATTGCAGAAGCACACTGTCTGTCTAGAAACAGTTGGACAGATTTTCACCAGACTTGAGAGTTTGGGGAGAGTATGTTTAGGAAGATCAGGAGATGTGTTACATGTTTTCTGATCCTGTGTCTGAGCCAACGTACAGAGATTTAAGAAATAAGACCTAAATCAAAAGTTCTCAGGGTAGGTTTTTGGAACTGCAGCCGATGGTTTACGTTTTAGAATTAAGTAGCTTCTCACTTGGGCTGCTCCATATTTCAATCTAGGATGAGGGGCATCAAGCAGAATCTTTAATAGATGACCAGTGAATCTCACAGTTACATATCAGCTCATTCCAAATAGATCCATATGATCTTTTCATATTCACTTTGCGTCTTTAAATAGAAATTGGCTTTTGAAAGAGATGATTTTACCACTTGTGAGCTAATGGAACAAATTAAACGATGGTGTTTATAGTATGAAAGACATGAACTATCAGCGTGTGAGGCTAGAATTTTGTTAGAAGAGATCTACTATTGTACAGCATAAGCAACTATATTCTGTATCCTGTCATAAGCCATAATGGGAAGGAATATGAAAAGAATATATATGTATAAATGAATCACTTTGCTATACAGTAGAAATTAACACAACATTGTAAAGCAACTGTACTTCAATAAAATAAATTAAAAGAAGAAGAAGAGACTGCATGTGATACATAACTCTGTAGGGTATATAGTAATTTTTAGGAGGGTCAAAAATAAATCAGATACTTGAAATGTGTAAGCAAGCCAACTGCCTGGCAATTTAAAAATCTTGGCAAGGTCACCTGTAGATTTCTGCAACTGGAAAAAGTTCGAAAGAGTCGAATAAAAACTGAGTTCATTTTTAATCTCTGACATTTTAAAAACCAGTTCTGAATTTAGGGCAGAAGATTGCCCTTTTGAATCTTTGGACAACAAATGGAAACCGGAGTCCACCTCCCAGCCACTGCCCGCTCTGGTTCTGCGGGCTGGGTTCCAGGTGCACCCTGCTGCAGGGGCCTCTTGTTTCTCCAGAAGGCTCAGTCTGCTCCCCCAGGTCCCATGGAAGATTCTTCAGCCCTTCCTGTCTCCTTCCCACCACCTCATGCCACCTCACCCCACATAGCAGCATGTTTGTCAAGTAGCCACAAGCTCTCTAACCTCTCCTGGGTGTTACATCAACAACTGGAGGTACGTGCCTCCTGTCCTTGATGTGTCAGTCACTGGGATGTCAGTTGAGTTTTTAGGAAGATCAGGAGATGTGTTACATGTTTTCTGATTTTCCTTTTTGTCTGAGCCAACGACAGAGATTTAAGAAATAAGACCTAAATCAAAAGTTCTCAGGGTAGGTTTTGGAACTGCAGCCGATGGTTTACGTTTTAGAATTAAGTAGCTTCTCACTTGGGCTGCTCCATATTTCAATCTAGGATGAGGGGCATCAAGCAGAATCTTTAATAGATGACCAGTGAATCTCACAGTTACATATCAGCTCATTCCAAATAGATCCATATGATCTTTTCATATTCACTTTGCGTCTTTAAATAGAAATTGGCTTTTGAAAGAGATGATTTTACCACTTGTGAGCTAATGGAACAAATTAAACGATGGTGTTTATAGTATGAAAGACATGAACTATCAGCGTGTGAGGCTAGAATTTTGTTAGAAGAGATCTACTATTGTACAGCATAAGCAACTATATTCTGTATCCTGTCATAAGCCATAATGGGAAGGAATATGAAAAGAATATATATGTATAAATGAATCACTTTGCTATACAGTAGAAATTAACACAACATTGTAAAGCAACTGTACTTCAATAAAATAAATTAAAAGAAGAAGAAGAGACTGCATGTGATACATAACTCTGTAGGGTATATAGTAATTTTTAGGAGGGTCAAAAATAAATCAGATACTTGAAATGTGTAAGCAAGCCAACTGCCTGGCAATTTAAAAATCTTGGCAAGGTCACCTGTAGATTTCTGCAACTGGAAAAGTTCGAAAGAGTCGAATAAAAACTGAGTTCATTTTTAATCTCTGACATTTTAAAAACCAGTTCTGAATTTAGGGCAGAAGATTGCCCTTTTGAATCTTTGGACAACAAATGGAAACCGGAGTCCACCTCCCAGCCACTGCCCGCTCTGGTTCTGCGGGCTGGGTTCCAGGTGCACCCTGCTGCAGGGGCCTCTTGTTTCTCCAGAAGGCTCAGTCTGCTCCCCCAGGTCCCATGGAAGATTCTTCAGCCCTTCCTGTCTCCTTCCCACCACCTCATGCCACCTCACCCCACATAGCAGCATGTTTGTCAAGTAGCCACAAGCTCTCTAACCTCTCCTGGGTGTTACATCAACAACTGGAGGTACGTGCCTCCTGTCCTTGATGTGTCAGTACATGGCCACGTGTGTCAAGCCGAGGCCAGAGCCAATAGCACAGAAGGAAACTACCACTAAATGTTCATTCATAGAGGATATGCTCCTTGAGCACCGGCCTTCACATCCTAGCAGATTTTCACTTCTTCATGGACAGTCTCCTAGCCTCTGAGCCCTGTAGTACTGTGGTCTTTATTGTCCACCCCTATTGTAACTCTTCAGTTCTCTGGGCCCTGACATTCTAGGCTGATTGTCAGTTCCTTGGCGACTGAGACTAGAGGTTAAATTGATATCATCCGTGCTGCCTACCATAGGGGCATACTTAACTCAGTTAAGGAATCATAGACTCTCAAGCGTGAAGGAGACCCTGTGGCTCGTGGAGCTGAGCTTGCCCTTGAATCACTTCCACAGAATCCTCCCACGTGGTCATGCAGCCTCTGCTCCCACTGCTGGGAGGATGGGAGCTCCTGTGCCCAGAAGCAGCTTTTGTTCTAGCTTCTGTTGGCATCTATGATAAATATTTGCATATTTTAAGCTGCTCTCTGCTCTGGGTCCAAATAGGGCTGGACAAGAGTGAGAAGGAACTATTAAGAACCTAGTCTGTGCCAGACGTGGTGCCCGGGCATTTCACTTAGGCTGTTGTCAGGAAGCGAGCATTCGCTGTTGCTCAGCGGTGTGCCCTGGCTCACTGCTCCTCACCTCTACTCAGGAGCCTGTTTTCCTTTGTTTCAAAGGACCTACAGGGCCTCTTGCACTCTCTCCTTTCAGATGGGCTAAGACCTAGGCATCATCCTTAGTAAACGTGAGGAAATTGAAGCCCAGAGAGTTAGGGCCACACAGATGGGAGGCCAACCCCATCTCCTGACTCCAAATTTGAACTGTGGGCTTCCGCACCCTGCTTTTCCAGAAGGCTCAGTCTGCTCCCCCAGGTCCCATGGAAGATTCTTCAGCCCTTCCTGTCTCCTTCCCACCACCTCATGCCACCTCACCCCACATAGCAGCATGTTTGTCAAGTAGCCACAAGCTCTCTAACCTCTCCTGGGTGTTACATCAACAACTGGAGGTACGTGCCTCCTGTCCTTGATGTGTCAGTACATGGCCACGTGTGTCAAGCCGAGGCCAGAGCCAATAGCACAGAAGGAAACTACCACTAAATGTTCATTCATAGAGGATATGCTCCTTGAGCACCGGCCTTCACATCCTAGCAGATTTTCACTTCTTCATGGACAGTCTCCTAGCCTCTGAGCCCTGTAGTACTGTGGTCTTTATTGTCCACCCCTATTGTAACTCTTCAGTTCTCTGGGCCCTGACATTCTAGGCTGATTGTCAGTTCCTTGGCGACTGAGACTAGAGGTTAAATTGATATCATCCGTGCTGCCTACCATAGGGGCATACTTAACTCAGTTAAGGAATCATAGACTCTCAAGCGTGAAGGAGACCCTGTGGCTCGTGGAGCTGAGCTTGCCCTTGAATCACTTCCACAGAATCCTCCCACGTGGTCATGCAGCCTCTGCTCCCACTGCTGGGAGGATGGGAGCTCCTGTGCCCAGAAGCAGCTTTTGTTCTAGCTTCTGTTGGCATCTATGATAAATATTTGCATATTTTAAGCTGCTCTCTGCTCTGGGTCCAAATAGGGCTGGACAAGAGTGAGAAGGAACTATTAAGAACCTAGTCTGTGCCAGACGTGGTGCCGGACATTTCACTTAGGCTGTTGTCAGGAAGCGAGCATTCGCTGTTGCTCAGCGGTGTGCCCTGGCTCACTGCTCCTCACCTCTACTCAGGAGCCTGTTTTCCTTTGTTTCAAAGGACCTACAGGGCCTCTTGCGGCACTCTCTCCTTTCAGATGGGCTAAGACCTAGGCATCATCCTTAGTAAACGTGAGGAAATTGAAGCCCAAAAGAGTTAGGGCCACACAGATGGGAGGCCAACCCCATCTCCTGACTCCAGAGCGAGCCCTTTCTCTAGAACACTGTGGGCTTCCCCATTCATGCTGAGAACGTGGGTCTTTGTAACCCTTGAAACCACCTTGTCCTGACCTGCTAAACCCTCTTATCATCTTTAATCTTGGAAGCCTTTGTAATGCTTTCTTTAAGGTGAGTGTTCACCTTGACTCACCCCAGCTGTGCCCACGTGCTGTGCTGTGCTCTCCCTTGGAGGGGTCTCACTGACTTGTCCCTTCAAGTGTGCAGCCTTACACAGTGAGTCTTGACAGAGCCACTCTTTTTTTAAACAACGTGTTTATTCTTTCATTTATTCACTCAAAAATATTTATTAAATGCCTACTCTGAGCCAAACACTGTTCTCAGAGACATGCCTTCTTTCATGGATTTAGGTGCTGATAAGCAACTAAGCCAACAAGGTAATTACAGACTGTGTTAAGAAGGAAGGAAATTAAGAGTGAAGTGAGAGAGAGAGAGAAGCCAATGAATGTGACATAGACACTGTGCCCTGGAAAGTTCCTGAGGAGAGATGAAAAGATGAGGAGGGGCTCAGAGAGGGAAGGGTCCTCCCTTGTGTTTGAGGAAGAAAAGGGCAGCTTGTGTGGCTGTAGCAGGAGAACCAGAGGAGTAGAGAGTTTAAAGTTGAGGGGCAACAGGATCTGATTTGTGTTTTTAAAATCACCAAGAGACCAGACAACTCAGTGAGTTGTGCAGTCCTGGATTGAGGTAGTAGAGTTGCTCGGAAGGACAGTGTTGGGATAAATGACAGAATTTAAATATGGACTCCATATTAGGTAATAGTCTGTGCCAGACGTGGTGCGGACATTTCACTTAGGCTGTTGTCAGGAAGCGAGCATTCGCTGTTGCTCAGCGGTGTGCCCTGGCTCACTGCTCCTCACCTCTACTCAGGAGCCTGTTTTCCTTTGTTTCAAAGGACCTACAGGGCCTCTTGCGGCACTCTCTCCTTTCAGATGGGCTAAGACCTAGGCATCATCCTTAGTAAACGTGAGGAAATTGAAGCCCAGAGAGAGTTAGGGCCACACAGATGGGAGGCCAACCCCATCTCCTGACTCCAGAGCGAGCCCTTTCTCTAGAACACTGTGGGCTTCCCCATTCATGCTGAGAACGTGGGTCTTTGTAACCCTTGAAACCACCTTGTCCTGACCTGCTAAACCCTCTTATCATCTTTAATCTTGGAAGCCTTTGTAATGCTTTCTTTAAGGTGAGTGTTCACCTTGACTCACCCCAGCTGTGCCCACGTGCTGTGCTGTGCTCTCCCTTGGAGGGGTCTCACTGACTTGTCCCTTCAAGTGTGCAGCCTTACACAGTGAGTCTTGACAGAGCCACTCTTTTTTTAAACAACGTGTTTATTCTTTCATTTATTCACTCAAAAATATTTATTAAATGCCTACTCTGAGCCAAACACTGTTCTCAGAGACATGCCTTCTTTCATGGATTTAGGTGCTGATAAGCAACTAAGCCAACAAGGTAATTACAGACTGTGTTAAGAAGGAAGGAAATTAAGAGTGAAGTGAGAGAGAGAGAGAAGCCAATGAATGTGACATAGACACTGTGCCCTGG
The DNA here is from genome assembly GCA_022376925.1 of Tragulus kanchil. NCBI lineage: Eukaryota > Metazoa > Chordata > Mammalia > Artiodactyla > Tragulidae > Tragulus > Tragulus kanchil. Next base: position 50,783,898 of record JAIOJX010000005.1, read on the forward strand.
AAAGTTCCTGAGGAGAGATGAAAAGATGAGGAGGGGCTCAGAGAGGGAAGGGTCCTCCCTTGTGTTTGAGGAAGAAAAGGGCAGCTTGTGTGGCTGTAGCAGGAGAACCAGAGGAGTAGAGAGTTTAAAGTTGAGGGGCAACAGGATCTGATTTGTGTTTTTAAAATCACCAAGAGACCAGACAACTCAGTGAGTTGTGCAGTCCTGGATTGAGGTAGTAGAGTTGCTCGGAAGGACAGTGTTGGGATAAATGACAGAATTTAAATATGGACTCCATATTAGGTAATAGTCTTGTGTCAATATTAAGTTTTCTAAATTTGGTAACTCCTTGTGGTTATGAGAGTGTCCTTGCTCTTAAGAGGGGTGAAGAGTCTGGGTCTTTGCAACTTATTCTCAAATAGTTCAGGTTAAAAAGAGAGGAGTCAAAGAGGGCAAATTGTTGAGGACCTGTGGCTGTTTATTACCGCTTTTCTGTAGGTTTGATTTTTTTTTTTCCCCTCAAATAAAACTTCAAAGGTGTCTGAGGTTGTTGTGTGTGCGAGGAATTACAGGGGAGGAGGGAAGGGGCAGGCAGGCCTGGGGAGGCTGTGGGGTGATGGAGGCATGCAGGAGGGTGTACCAGCGGGATGGGAAGAGGACAGCCCTGAAGTGTGCTTTGTAAACAACGGAACTTGCTGATGGAGAGGGCGTGGTGGCCTGGGGAAGAGCAGCAGATAGAAATTGCCCCCTTATGGTCACAGATTGGATTCCAAAAGCATCTTCTCCTTCCCAAAGTGCTGTCAATCCCAATCCATTCTACCCAAGGCAGCCACTCTGTGGAGAGCTAACACAGTGGTTTGTTTCACAGGAGAGGCGAGGTCAGGGCTGTAAAGTGGCTCACTTAAAGCTGTCAGGTGTAGGATTTCCCTAGTGGCTCAGGGGTAAAGAAGCCGCCTGCCAATGCAGGAGACACGGGTTTGATCCCTGGTGTGTCACAACTAATGAACCTGTGCTCTACAGTTTGGGCTCTGCACAAGAGAAGCCACGCCTGCATTGAGAAGTCCACGAATTTCAAGGAACCCCCCTTGCCCCGCCTCTGTAACTAGAGAAAAGCCCACACAGCAAGGAAGACCCAGCACAGACATATAAAGAATCTTTTTTAAAAAGATAGCTGTCAGGTGTAGGCAGAAGTTTTACTTTCTTTGTTTTTTCAATTTATTTTTATTTTACTCTTGCAGAGTTTTGTTGTTTACTTCTATACATAAACCCGATTCCGTCATGGTATACACTTGACCCCTCCCACTTGAACTTACCTTCTGTCTCCCTGCCTATCCCATCTCTCCAGGTTGTTACACAGCCCCCGTGTAAGTTCCTAAGTGTTACAGTATAGTCACATTGGTTGTCTCTTTTACATATGGTAATGTTAGTTTCCATGTTATTCTTTCCATACATCTTACCTCCTCCCTCCCTCAATGTCCATATTAGGTAATAGTCTTGTGTCAATATTAAGTTTTCTAAATTTGGTAACTCCTTGTGGTTATGAGAGTGTCCTTGCTCTTAAGAGGGGTGAAGAGTCTGGGTCTTTGCAACTTATTCTCAAATAGTTCAGGTTAAAAAGAGAGGAGTCAAAGAGGGCAAATTGTTGAGGACCTGTGGCTGTTTATTACCGCTTTTCTGTAGGTTTGTTTTTTTTCCCCTCAAATAAAACTTCAAAGGTGTCTGAGGTTGTTGTGTGTGCGAGGAATTACAGGGGAGGAGGGAAGGGGCAGGCAGGCCTGGGGAGGCTGTGGGGTGATGGAGGCATGCAGGAGGGTGTACCAGCGGGATGGGAAGAGGACAGCCCTGAAGTGTGCTTTGTAAACAACGGAACTTGCTGATGGAGAGGGCGTGGTGGCCGGGGGAAGAGCAGCAGATAGAAATTGCCCCCTTATGGTCACAGATTGGATTCCAAAAGCATCTTCTCCTTCCCAAAGTGCTGTCAATCCCAATCCATTCTACCCAAGGCAGCCACTCTGTGGAGAGCTAACACAGTGGTTTGTTTCACAGGAGAGGCGAGGTCAGGGCTGTAAAGTGGCTCACTTAAAGCTGTCAGGTGTAGGATTTCCCTAGTGGCTCAGGGGTAAAGAAGCCGCCTGCCAATGCAGGAGACACGGGTTTGATCCCTGGTGTGTCACAACTAATGAACCTGTGCTCTACAGTTTGGGCTCTGCACAAGAGAAGCCACGCCTGCATTGAGAAGTCCACGAATTTCAAGGAACCCCCCTTGCCCCGCCTCTGTAACTAGAGAAAAGCCCACACAGCAAGGAAGACCCAGCACAGACATATAAAGAATCTTTTTTAAAAAGATAGCTGTCAGGTGTAGGCAGAAGTTTTACTTTCTTTGTTTTTTCAATTTATTTTTATTTTACTCTTGCAGAGTTTTGTTGTTTACTTCTATACATAAACCCGATTCCGTCATGGTATACACTTGACCCCTCCCACTTGAACTTACCTTCTGTCTCCCTGCCTATCCCATCTCTCCAGGTTGTTACACAGCCCCCGTGTAAGTTCCCTAAGTGTTACAGTATAGTCACATTGGTTGTCTCTTTTACATATGGTAATGTTAGTTTCCATGTTATTCTTTCCATACATCTTACCCACTCCTCCCTCCCCTCAATGTCCATAAGTCTTTTCTCTACGTCTGATTCTCCATTGCTGCTCTACATGTACATTTATAAGTACCATATTTCTAGATTCCATGTATATGTGTTAGTATACTATATTTATCCTTCTCTTTCTGACTTACTTAACTTTGTGTAATAGGTTCTAGATTCATCCAACTCATTATGACTGACTCAAATGCATTTCCTTTTATGGCTTGTCCCTCTCTTTTTGGCTTACTTCACTTTGTATAATAGTTTCTAGATTCATCCACCTCATTAGGACTGATTCTTCTTCGTGTCTTTTTTTAATTTTTTTTTTTTTTTTTTTTTTTTAATTTATTTGGTTGCACTGGGTCTTAGTTATGGTATGTGGGATCTAGTTCCCTGACCAGGGATCAAACCCAGGTCCCCAGCATTGGGAGCACAGAGTCTTAGCCACTGGACCACCAGGGAAATCCTCTTCTCTTTTGTGGCTGAGAAGTACTCCATTGTATATATGTACCACAGCTTCTTTATCCATTCATTTGTCAATGGACATCTAGGTTGCTTCTGTGTTCTAGCTATTGTATAGAGTGCTGCAGTGAACATTGCGGTACAGGTGTCTCTTTCAATTTTGATTTAATCAGGATATAAGCCTAGTAGTGGGATTGCTGAGTCATATGGTGCTTCTATTCTTAGTTTTTTGAGGAATCTCCATAATGTCTTCCATAGTGGTTGTATCAACTTAAATTCCCACCAGCATTGCAAGAGTGTTCCCTTTTCTCCACACCCTCTCTAGCATTTATTATCTGCAGATTTTTTGATATTGGCCATTCTGACTGGTGTGAGATGGTATCTCATTGTAGTTTTGATTTGATTTGCTCTTATAATGAGCAACGTTGAGAGAAATTTTACTTTCTTTATCCAGAAAAAATAAAATATGGGCGTGAGTTCAGTAGTCTCCAAACTGAATCCTGTCCTATTAGTTGGATGTGAAATCAATGTAATAGTTGCTAGCAGCATTAAAAAAGAATAAAAAAGAGACATTATAGCATGTCCCATGTGGAAAGGATAAGTAATGTTTCATGAAACTTTGGTTCTAGTTAAATATGTACCTATGTATATTCTAGGTCATGATATAAATAAAATGTGTTGTTTACTTTGAGTTACCATTGAAAGTTAGAAAGCCATGTACAGGATTATTGTAAACAGGTCTTGCAGTCCCCATGGGAATAAGAAAGTGGAAGATAAACTCACTTGGGTGGCTACTGTTAGCTGTCTTGTGTTGTTTATTTTCTTAATAATTAATGGGTTGTAAGTCAGTTCTTAGTCACAACACTGAAGTTGACTTCATAGTCACATATGCCACACATATACTTCAATAAAATTACAAAGAAAAAAAGAGCTAACAGGACCAAAGAATAGATTGGATGTAGGCTGAAGAGGGAAGGGATGCAGGGATCAATCTAGGGAGACAGTGGTCCCATTTACCAGTCACGAAGACTGAAGGCTGATGCCGAAATATGACCGTAGAGAAAAACGAGTCATTAGTTCTGTTCCTGGCCGTGAGTTTCAGAGCCCTATTGAATATACAGGTGGAGGCCTAGGGCGGTCAGCTGGATGGTCAGAGGCCTAGGTCATAGTCTGAACTGGAGAATTTGAGAGCCGTCAGTATAAGCTGGTATTTAAAGGACTGAGATGAGATGAGCTTTGTGGAGTAGGGGGTTGGATGGGCGTGAGTGGGTGAGCTGGGAGTGTGAATCAAAAGAGCAGAGGCCCTGGGGACAGACCCCCAGGCAGTTACGAGGCAGGAGGTGGAAGGCTCCCTGAGCCCCTGGAGTAGATGTTTTGTGGAGGAAGGAGGGAGGGCCCAATATCAATTTATGTAAGAGTTTTTGAGAATTCAAATTTCCATAGTGGTTGTATCAACTTAAATTCCCACCAGCATTGCAAGAGTGTTCCCTTTTCTCACACCCTCTCTAGCATTTATTATCTGCAGATTTTTTGATATTGGCCATTCTGACTGGTGTGAGATGGTATCTCATTGTAGTTTTGATTTGATTTGCTCTTATAATGAGCAACGTTGAGAGAAATTTTACTTTCTTTATCCAGAAAAAATAAAATATGGGCGTGAGTTCAGTAGTCTCCAAACTGAATCCTGTCCTATTAGTTGGATGTGAAATCAATGTAATAGTTGCTAGCAGCATTAAAAAAGAATAAAAAAGAGACATTATAGCATGTCCCATGTGGAAAGGATAAGTAATGTTTCATGAAACTTTGGTTCTAGTTAAATATGTACCTATGTATATTCTAGGTCATGATATAAATAAAATGTGTTGTTTACTTTGAGTTACCATTGAAAGTTAGAAAGCCATGTACAGGATTATTGTAAACAGGTCTTGCAGTCCCCATGGGAATAAGAAAGTGGAAGATAAACTCACTTGGGTGGCTACTGTTAGCTGTCTTGTGTTGTTTATTTTCTTAATAATTAATGGGTTGTAAGTCAGTTCTTAGTCACAACACTGAAGTTGACTTCATAGTCACATATGCCACACATATACTTCAATAAAATTACAAAGAAAAAAAGAGCTAACAGGACCAAAGAATAGATTGGATGTAGGCTGAAGAGGGAAGGGATGCAGGGATCAATCTAGGGAGACAGTGGTCCCATTTACCAGTCACGAAGACTGAAGGCTGATGCCGAAATATGACCGTAGAGAAAAACGAGTCATTAGTTCTGTTCCTGGCCGTGAGTTTCAGAGCCCTATTGAATATACAGGTGGAGGCCTAGGGCGGTCAGCTGGATGGTCAGAGGCCTAGGTCATAGTCTGAACTGGAGAATTTGAGAGCCGTCAGTATAAGCTGGTATTTAAAGGACTGAGATGAGATGAGCTTTGTGGAGTAGGGGGTTGGATGGGCGTGAGTGGGTGAGCTGGGAGTGTGAATCAAAAGAGCAGAGGCCCTGGGGACAGACCCCCAGGCAGTTACGAGGCAGGAGGTGGAAGGCTCCCTGAGCCCCTGGAGTAGATGTTTTGTGGAGGAAGGAGGGAGGGCCCAATATCAATTTATGTAAGAGTTGATTCCCTGGATTTACCAGCAGTAAGTGAATTTACTTATTCTGAGAAGTTACTTCTCTGTGTGTTTTTAAATTGTTTATTTGATAAATTAGAGAGAATAGTACTCATTTCACAGAGCTGTTTGGTAAATTACATTAGTTAATACACACAGAGTGTTTCTAACAGTCCTTGGCATCTAATAAAAACTCAGTAGCTCTTAGTTGTTTGTTGCAGTGGTGTTTATTATAAGAAATCAATGCAGGCTTAAGGCCTAGATTCCAGATTAGTATAGAGGTAAATAGGAGCAGTAATGGCTGTTCATCTCTGTGTGCTGTGTGATGATCAGCTTGGTTTTGCTGGTTCTCTGAGCAGCATATTAAAAAGCAGTCTTTTTCTTTTTTTTTGGCCACTTCTTATTGATCTTTAATTTATTTATCTTTGTTCTTTTGCCCGTGTGGGCCTCCCATCGCAGCAGCCTCTCATTGCAGAGCATTGGCTCTGGGTACATGCGCTCCAGAGCTCCAGCTCAGTAGTTGGACATATCGGTCCAGCCGCTCCATGGCACGTGGGATCTTCTCAGGCCAGGGATCGAACCCGCGCCCCCTTCACTGCAAGGTGATGTCTTTACCCACTGGACCACCAGGGAAGCCCTAAAAAGCAGTCTTGAATACAATGAGGGGATCTTACCACTGGGTTACCATTAAATGACAATATCAAGTGACCCTAAAATCAAAGTAATAAAAAAGTTTCTTCCTTTTTCTCAGACATTCAGTTTGTTGTTTCTTCATCACACATCATCCTTTCATGTATATATTTTGTGTGTGTGGCGGGGGAGGGTGGGTGGGAGCGTGGGTGGAGTGCACCGTGCAGGATCTTAGTGGAATATTAGTTCCCTAACCAGGAATCAGACCTCTGCTCCCTGCCTTGGAAGCACAGATTCTTAACCACTGGATCGCCAGGGAAGTCTCTGTCCTTCTGTACTTTCAAGGTCGGGGGTGGGGGGTGGGGGCGGATGTTAACTTTTACCTTACTGCTGTGTTGTCATGCAAATTATTGTTTAAAGGACCTTCTTAGATTTGACAAATGAAATCTCAGGAGGAACTTGTTAAACCAATAAAATTCAAAATTCTCATTCCTGTTGCTTTCTAATGTGTACCATTTTATTCACCTCAAATACACATATAAATTCAGGCATCATATAAGGCAAATAGATTCCTTTTGAACCATTTTCTCTATATACAGAATTCTTATTTTTATCATCATGAAATTTTTAAGGCAAGAAAGGAGCAAATATTTACAAGTGCAACTTCATGGCAACTTTGCACAGTATTTGAAGAGCTCTGGAAATGTAAACATGGTTTTTCACTATGGCAGTGAAAAATGGCTTCTTTGTAATGTATGGAATGTGGGAGATACAGAGAACTATTCTTGTTTTGTGACTGATGTTACTATTTCTCATAGTAACTGATGTTACTATTTGACTTGTTTTGTCAAAAGCTCATCTTTGCTTTTGTATGTGTGCTTTTTCATGGTGCTACTTCTTAGGCATCTCCAACTACTGAGGCAATGTTTTATTTTGAGGAGTTATTGCTTTGGTAATTATCATACAGAATTATTCCTCAATTTAAGTAGGTCTTTTATTTCAAGGCAAAATTAAACCAACCACAAGAGTTTCTTGGGGCAGAATAATGCAGTGCTAAGGTTTTGTGTGTCAGTGTGGGCAATCGAATGCTTTACACATGATTTTTAATGATGCTTAAATATATGGTGTTTTTAAGATCCCATTTGAAGTGAAGAAACTCATTAAAATATATTGGAATAACTTAGAAAAAGGAGGATGATTTTGCGAAGATTTGAGAGATATATACTTTTTTCAAGACTCTGCTATGGTTTTGATGCCGCAGAAAGTGACTCTGCCAAATTTTACCTTTATGCATGATGGTTATACTATGCTTGGATCCAAAAATAATTTTAGGTGAGTTAGATGATTAAAATATATTTAGTATACTAATCTTTTTCCCAAGACATCAGAAATAATTAAGCTGAAAGACTAGATAAGCCCTATGTGTAGAATGAATAAGATATATCTAAACATTCTGAAAGCTAAGGGTAAAGAAAAACATATGGTTTATAGGATTCTCATTGTCAGAAGTATAGAGGTTTGATGAGAATGTTTCTGCAGCCTTTTTTGAATTTAAGGGTAATTTGCTTTGAATTCTAATCCTATATAATCAACAGTGAGCAATGACATTGACAGTCTCTCTTCCCACTCTTTTCTCTGCCTCCCGAAGGTTTTCAGCTTTACAGAAAGAAATTTTAAACAAATCAAATACATGTATCAGAATGAATTTTTTGAATTCTTATTTTTATCATCATGAAATTTTTAAGGCAAGAAAGGAGCAAATATTTACAAGTGCAACTTCATGGCAACTTTGCACAGTATTTGAAGAGCTCTGGAAATGTAAACATGGTTTTCACTATGGCAGTGAAAAATGGCTTCTTTGTAATGTATGGAATGTGGGAGATACAGAGAACTATTCTTGTTTTGTGACTGATGTTACTATTTCTCATAGTAACTGATGTTACTATTTGACTTGTTTTGTCAAAAGCTCATCTTTGCTTTTGTATGTGTGCTTTTTCATGGTGCTACTTCTTAGGCATCTCCAACTACTGAGGCAATGTTTTATTTTGAGGAGTTATTGCTTTGGTAATTATCATACAGAATTATTCCTCAATTTAAGTAGGTCTTTTATTTCAAGGCAAAATTAAACCAACCACAAGAGTTTCTTGGGGCAGAATAATGCAGTGCTAAGGTTTTGTGTGTCAGTGTGGGCAATCGACTGCCTTACACATGATTTTTAATGATGCTTAAATATATGGTGTTTTTAAGATCCCATTTGAAGTGAAGAAACTCATTAAAATATATTGGAATAACTTAGAAAAAGGAGGATGATTTTGCGAAGATTTGAGAGATATATACTTTTTTCAAGACTCTGCTATGGTTTTGATGCCGCAGAAAGTGACTCTGCCAAATTTTACCTTTATGCATGATGGTTATACTATGCTTGGATCCAAAAATAATTTTAGGTGAGTTAGATGATTAAAATATATTTAGTATACTAATCTTTTTCCCAAGACATCAGAAATAATTAAGCTGAAAGACTAGATAAGCCCTATGTGTAGAATGAATAAGATATATCTAAACATTCTGAAAGCTAAGGGTAAAGAAAAACATATGGTTTATAGGATTCTCATTGTCAGAAGTATAGAGGTTTGATGAGAATGTTTCTGCAGCCTTTTTTGAATTTAAGGGTAATTTGCTTTGAATTCTAATCCTATATAATCAACAGTGAGCAATGACATTGACAGTCTCTCTTCCCACTCTTTTTTCTCTGCCTCCCGAAAGGGAGCTGCCCAATTATCAAAATAATGCATGCTGGTTGTACAGAAAGAAATTTTAAACAAATCAAAAATACATGTATCAGAATGAAGTTTCTCTGAATGACACCAAACCTCTGTCCAAGTAGGCATTTCTCATGTCTCAGTTAACAGAAAGGGATGACTTTAAATCACAACTCAATGGCGATATGTTTGCAAGGAGTTGTGATGGTAATGAATTTAATGCAAGTTATTAGGGTTCTCAGATTTGCCCGTGTTAGGGATACAGAAATGATTAAGACACCACTCTTTCCCTTAAGAAACTCAAGGATAAACGGGCTTCACTCTTTGTCAGAGAGCCACCGCAGGCTTCATGTCCGTCTCCTGGGTACCTGTATGGGCATAGTATGTAGTGGCCAACCAGGGTGCATCAGTTACTAACTATACAACTAGTGCTGATGCTGTGTTCTGAGTCACTGGGCTTGGCATAAATAAGTTACCTTGAGGGCACAAAGAAGGAGAAACTTGATTCGCTGGGGAAGGTTTTGTGGAGGGAGGAAATTTTAAGTTGAGATTTAGTGTCAGAGTGCACCAGAGAGCCCAGAGGTGGGGATGACATTCCAGGCAGAGGGAATAGTGAACCCAGAGTTTCGGAGGTGTTATCCAGAATGCATGTTTGGGCAACGAATAACGAGCGGATGGCTGAACAGAGTGTATGGCTCAGAGTAGGGGAAGTGTGAGGAAAGATGAGGCTATTTGAGCTGTGTCCACTGCAGAGGTGGCCTTTTTATGTTAGTGGGCTTTTAAAGCAGAGGGAGAGAGACTTATACATAACCAGTGTAAGTGTGACACCTTGATTGTGGGGCACAGAGGTTGGAGGCAGGGAATAATGTGTGACTGAGGTAGAGGAGAAGCGAGGTCTCAGGTGTGGAGCAGTGTCCTAGGGCTGAGAGGACATGCCAGAGTGTCGAGACATTTACAGTCCACCGTGTGTGACGAGGGAGAGGAGTCTGGGGGAGTGTGATTGCTGAGGAGAGAGCAGGTCTCTGAGAATACTGACATTTAAGAATTAGCCCAGAAGTGATGGAAAAACAGACAAAGAGAACAGACGTATGGACGTTGTGGGAAATGAACAGTGGGTGGGAGGCATAGAGGAAGTAACCTGGAAACCTATACTATCATATGTGAAAAAGATAGATACTGTTATTGCACTGTGAGAATCGGGGATCCTGTAGGGGTGCTTGGCCTGGAGGGGTGGGATGGGGGGGACTGGGCAGGGTGGAGGAGAGAGGGGGCCAGGGATATACATATGACTAATCTGGGATTATACATATCTGTAAACAACAAAACTCTGTAAAAGTTAAAAGTAAGATAAAAATAATTATAATATATATAAAAAAGAATTAGCCCAGGTGGGGGCCTTCATTTTATTGAGTATTTTGAGCAATTTTACTTTTCATTGTCTCCCTGCTAAGCAATTTTTATTTATTTATTTTAACTTTTACTTTTAAATATTACACAGTTTTGTTGTTTACAGATATGTATGTTCCCAGATTAGTCATATGAAGGCCTGTACTATCATAAGTGAAGAAAATAGCTATAGTCATTGCTCTGTGAGAAAAGGAGATCCTTCAGGGGTGCTATGTGATGGTCGGGAGGGGTGGGAAGGGGGGATATACATATTTATTTATTTTTAATAATTATTTTGTAAATATCTTAACAGACTATTTTGATCCACAAGATACCTTATTATCTAATACATACACATATATTAATACATAAATCTTTAAGAGTAAAGCCTCTTTATAATAAAATCAGGCTTATTTAAAGCTTTTTTTTTATATGAAGAAACCATGATGAAGTTATATGTGCCTGTATGTGGAGCCTTATCTTGTCCTCTCCTCATTTAGGCAAACTGGTGCGTCTTTCAAAGCACCCTCTCCACCCCCACCACCTTGGGGCATGGGCAGGGAGTCTGTGGGCTGGTACTTCGTCTCAGTCCTGTCTCCTCTGCCTTCTAACTGTGTGACTGTTGGCCCTTCACTTTATCTCTGAGCCTTAGTCTTCTCAACCATGAAGTGGGAAGATTAAGTGTCCACTGAAGCTTTAAAAGAAAAAAACATTTATTGATTCAAAACAGAATATTTCCAAGAAAATTGTATGGTATTTTGAAAAGGCCATTTTGATGTTGTAGACTTGACATTCACACCTATTTCCTGACCATGAAACAAACTATTAGCCTTTCAGCTTTAAAACATTTATCTAGTTGTATATGTAGCAGACACCTCCATCCCAGGTCTGACCCACGCCATACTCTGTCCCTGAGCTTTTAAATAAAATGTACATACCTGGTATAAAAGTCAGAACAATTTGCTTTTTAAAAATGGTTTCTCATGATTTCCTTTAAATCTGGAGTATCCTGCTTGCTCTCTTTTAAGAAGTTTCACAGGGATTGTCATTGAGAGATATTGGATAGTGGAGAGCAGAGAGCTTCAGCCGGCAGGGGTTCCTTGTCTCTTGCAGCAGCTGAGGGGCGGTAGGTGGGTGGCCCTCTGATGCCGCGATTCCACCAGGACTCAGGGTCTTGGAATCTTTCTGCTTCATCGTCCTTAGCATCAAGGCCTTCCTCACGCTCCTCTCATTCTCACAGCACAGCTTCTTCACTTCTAGGCATCCCTGCTGCGTTCCAGCCGGGCCAGGGGTAGCCACACAAGCTTTCTCATGTTGGGGCATTTCCTTTCTGTTTAGGAAATGAGGCTCCCTGTCCCCCACCAGGGCTTCTGGTTGTATCTCAGCCTTGAGCTGAGTTCGAGTGCTGCATGTACTCCGGGAGGTCACAAGTTTAATGTTCCAGTCTCTGGTTAGAAGCCAAAGGAAAAATGGTGAGAATGAGTTGGCATCAGTGAATCTACACAGTAGCTGCCTGTTAGGGCAACATTGTCTTGGTGTTTTTTATAGGGACAGTTATATGTGCCTGTATGTGGAGCCTTATCTTGTCCTCTCCTCATTTAGGCAAACTGGTGCGTCTTTCAAAGCACCCTCTCCACCCCCACCACCTTGGGGCATGGGCAGGGAGTCTGTGGGCTGGTACTTCGTCTCAGTCCTGTCTCCTCTGCCTTCTAACTGTGTGACTGTTGGCCCTTCACTTTATCTCTGAGCCTTAGTCTTCTCAACCATGAAGTGGGAAGATTAAGTGTCCACTGAAGCTTTAAAAGAAAAAAACATTTATTGATTCAAAACAGAATATTTCCAAGAAAATTGTATGGTATTTTGAAAAGGCCATTTTGATGTTGTAGACTTGACATTCACACCTATTTCCTGACCATGAAACAAACTATTAGCCTTTCAGCTTTAAAACATTTATCTAGTTGTATATGTAGCAGACACCTCCATCCCAGGTCTGACCCACGCCATACTCTGTCCCTGAGCTTTTAAATAAAATGTACATACCTGGTATAAAAGTCAGAACAATTTGCTTTTTAAAAATGGTTTCTCATGATTTCCTTTAAATCTGGAGTATCCTGCTTGCTCTCTTTTAAGAAGTTTCACAGGGATTGTCATTGAGAGATATTGGATAGTGGAGAGCAGAGAGCTTCAGCCGGCAGGGGTTCCTTGTCTCTTGCAGCAGCTGAGGGGCGGTAGGTGGGTGGCCCTCTGATGCCGCGATTCCACCAGGACTCAGGGTCTTGGAATCTTTCTGCTTCATCGTCCTTAGCATCAAGGCCTTCCTCACGCTCCTCTCATTCTCACAGCACAGCTTCTTCACTTCTAGGCATCCCTGCTGCGTTCCAGCCGGGCCAGGGGTAGCCACACAAGCTTTCTCATGTTGGGGCATTTCCTTTCTGTTTAGGAAATGAGGCTCCCTGTCCCCCACCAGGGCTTCTGGTTGTATCTCAGCCTTGAGCTGAGTTCGAGTGCTGCATGTACTCCGGGAGGTCACAAGTTTAATGTTCCAGTCTCTGGTTAGAAGCCAAAGGAAAAAATGGTGAGAATGAGTTGGCATCAGTGAATCTACACAGTAGCTGCCTGTTAGGGCAACATTGTCTTGGTGTAGGTACCAATTTCAGGGTCTTGTTTAAGGTGAGCAACTCTCCTGGTTTGCCTGGGGCTGAGAAATTTCCTGGGATGTAAGGCTTTCGGTACTGTAGCCTGGACAGTCCTAGGAGAGCCAGGGTGGTTTTTGCCCTAGTCTTGCCGTAGTCTCCTTGGTCTAAAAACTTGGAAGTGAGTCGTCTTTGAGGGTGAAACCACTTTGCCTGGGCTTCAGAGATTGAAAGGCAACTGAATAATTTAATTTTAATAATAATTTAATAATTTACAATGAGAAATAAGTGATATTGGATCCATGGAGCATACTGGAAGCAGAAGCTGCTTAGTGCCTATGAGTTTTTGACGAAGGGTCTTCAGGCTGCAGTGTTACTCAATTCTGCGGGGCTCTTTTCACAGCAGTTTGGGGCGTAGTGCTAATGTTGCTCAGAAAAGCCTTTCTAAGGAATTCCGTGGTGGGCCAGTGGTGAGGATTGTGTGCTTTCACTGATGAGGGCCCAAGTTAGATCCCTGGTTGAGGTACTAATATCCCACAAGCCCTACAACGTGGGTTAACAAAGAAAAAGAAAAAAAGGCACCTTTTCGACAGGCTTAGACCAAGCACAGGGTTCCTGGTCTCTCTGCTGGTGAAGCTTTGCCTCTGGACACTGCTATTTTTGTTTTTTTTACCCTTTCGGAGCTTCTGTTGCTAACAAGTCTCCCCTTCTGATGGACAGTCTTTGGATATCTTATTGTCTTCAGGCAAATCTTTTTTGGAAAACTGAGATACAACTCTTGTATTCTAAAATTCACCCTTTAAAAAGCGTATGGTTCAGTGGTTTTATTAGTACACTCAAAAAGTCATGTAACTTATGCCACTGCCTAATTTCAGAACATTTTCATTACCCCAGAATGAAAGTCTGTACCGCTAGGAGTCACTGTCCATTCCTGGCTTTCCTCAGCCCCTGGCAACTACTAGTCTATGTTCTATGGAATTTGCCTGTTCTGGACAAAGGACATTGGCCTTTTTATGTCTGGCGAGGTAAATTTAATGTTCCAGTCTCTGGTTAGAAGCCAAAGGAAAAATGGTGAGAATGAGTTGGCATCAGTGAATCTACACAGTAGCTGCCTGTTAGGGCAACATTGTCTTGGTGTAGGTACCAATTTCAGGGTCTTGTTTAAGGTGAGCAACTCTCCTGGTTTGCCTGGGGCTGAGAAATTTCCTGGGATGTAAGGCTTTCGGTACTGTAGCCTGGACAGTCCTAGGAGAGCCAGGGTGGTTTTTGCCCTAGTCTTGCCGTAGTCTCCTTGGTCTAAAAACTTGGAAGTGAGTCGTCTTTGAGGGTGAAACCACTTTGCCTGGGCTTCAGAGATTGAAAGGCAACTGAATAATTTAATTTTAATAATAATTTAATAATTTACAATGAGAAATAAGTGATATTGGATCCATGGAGCATACTGGAAGCAGAAGCTGCTTAGTGCCTATGAGTTTTGACGAAGGGTCTTCAGGCTGCAGTGTTACTCAATTCTGCGGGCTCTTTTCACAGCAGTTTGGGGCGTAGTGCTAATGTTGCTCAGAAAAGCCTTTCTAAGGAATTCCGTGGTGGGCCAGTGGTGAGGATTGTGTGCTTTCACTGATGAGGGCCCAAGTTAGATCCCTGGTTGAGGTACTAATATCCCACAAGCCCTACAACGTGGGTTAACAAAGAAAAAGAAAAAAAGGCACCTTTTCGACAGGCTTAGACCAAGCACAGGGTTCCTGGTCTCTCTGCTGGTGAAGCTTTGCCTCTGGACACTGCTATTTTTGTTTTTTTTACCCTTTCGGAGCTTCTGTTGCTAACAAGTCTCCCCTTCTGATGGACAGTCTTTGGATATCTTATTGTCTTCAGGCAAATCTTTTTTGGAAAACTGAGATACAACTCTTGTATTCTAAAATTCACCCTTTAAAAAGCGTATGGTTCAGTGGTTTTATTAGTACACTCAAAAAGTCATGTAACTTATGCCACTGCCTAATTTCAGAACATTTTCATTACCCCAGAATGAAAGTCTGTACCCGCTAGGAGTCACTGTCCATTCCTGGCTTTCCTCAGCCCCTGGCAACTACTAGTCTATGTTCTATGGAATTTGCCTGTTCTGGACATTGAGTGAAATTGTACAGTTTTGGCCTTTTTTATGTCTGGCCTCTTTCACTTAGCATAACGTTCTCAAGTTCATTCAAATTGTACCATGGAGGACTTCCCTGGTGGTCCAGTGGGTAAGGACACTGCCTTGCAGTGCAAGGGGCGCCAGTTCCATCCCTGACCTGGGAAGATCCCACGTGCCGCGGAGCGACTGGACCAATGTGTCCAATTATCAAGCCGGAGCTCTGGAGCGCATGCCCCCAGAGCCGGTGCTCTGTGACAACAGAGGCCACTGAGATGGGAGGCCCACACGGACCAAAGAGCAAAGATGAATGAAAATAGATAAATGAAAGACCAATAGAAGTGGCCTGCCCACCCCTCTCCCTCCTCAACCCCCACCCCCCAAAAAACTGTACCATGGAGCAGTCGTTCATTCCTTTTAATTGCTGAATAGCATTCCATTGTACAGATATATCATATTTTGTTTAGTCAGTTAAAAGTTGGTAAACATTTAGGCTGTTTCTACTTTTTGGCTGTTTTGAATAATACTGCTGTGAGGACGTGTTTTCAGATCTCTTGAAGCACACCTATATCTGCTAGAATATACCTAGGAGTAGAATTTCTGAGTCTTCAGGCAAATCTTACTCTGGTTCTTTAAGGATATGGTATATAGGTTATAGTTTGACTCTCACTGAACAGTGTTAGTTTTCCGAGATCTGGGGGTAGATTTACATCAGAATTATGCTTATTGACTCTCTCTACTTCATCCATAGGCTGGTCATGAGTCTTTTCTGAGATAAGCCCATATAAAGTGAGGTGCTGGCCCGTAGCTGCACATCATTCAGTTCTGTCACTTCCACTGCCCTTAGGTCCTTGCTTTCTCTTCTTGCCAGCTTCAGGCATCCCAGACTCCAGCTTCTTTCCTTCTGTCAAAACGTAAGAGATTGATTATATCAAATTCACTGATACTTTTGATTGACTGACGGATTATACTAAAAAAAATTGTGTTATTTCAGGCGTAACTAAATTCCATGTTAAACTCTTTGTTGCAGGCATGTGCGGGCTAGCATCTGGGGTAAGGGTGGAGCTTTACCCGTCAGAAGCCCTCCTGTCACCCAGGCTTCCTGCTGAGGTTGACCTTGAAGGCAGTCTTACTATAGACAGGCCCTTGGTGGGTGGCCTGCAGGGAGAGAGTGTTATTGGAAGACCGTCTGTCCCCTCTCCACGCCTTTCCCTGATGCTCAGACCAGACTGGATGTGTCTGCTGGGCTGGACCTCCTCTTCACCTCACTTAGAGCCTGGAGCCTGCCCCTCCTTCAGGATTTCCTCTGCTGTCCTCCCTTCCCTGTCCAGAGTCCTCTTATTTCTCTTCTCGCTGTTAAAGTAATCTGGCAAATGATTTTTCTCAACTTCATCCTCAAACTGTCTGATGCATATTTTATATTTTCTTGCATGTTTGACTTTTAGTTAATGTTTAATGATAATTTCATTCTGCAGTCGTCCTCTTATCTGATATCCTGGAACTCATCCCTGGGCCTCTCAATTCTAGCCTCTGATAATTAAGTTTTATAAAAAAGAAGTGTGATATTTGGATATATTCTCTTATTAGTAAAGGTATTACTGAACGTGAGGCTGAGGCCTTGCATCTGTAACAAGCTGTTCCACTCTGTGAATGCTAATGTAATTTAGAGAGAAACCTTTCTTTGTTGAAGACTTTTTCTCCGTGGGCCACATGTTTCCAGACCAATTTCATAGTAATTTGTGGTTTCTTAGGTATGTCAGTAGAGATGCTGTAGCCGGCATGCCGGGATTCTGTTAGATAAACATTTTGTAAGATTGCTTACTTTTAAAAATTGTCTTTGTTCAAAAAGTTAATTTCTTCCCTGGTGTCCCAGTAAAGAAATCTTTTAGTAAATCTGATAAATTGAGGTTAAAACATTTGTTTTTTAATGTTTTAAACCTTTTAAACCCTTTTTCGGCAGGCTGATATGTTAAAGCTTTTTTTGGTCCACCTACTTCTGAATTTTAAGAAATCTGCACCACAATATGCAGCATGTTTACAGTGTATGTACTTCTGATGATCATGTGGATTTTCTTTATTAAAAACAGCTAACTAAATTATTCAGTCAGTGAGAGTGTGCATTTGGTAATGTATTCCTCCTCATTTATACACTATTTAGAGAGTGACTCAGGCACTGTGTTTGCTTGAGTTTCTGAGAGTTTATAAAAAGGTTACAAACAGTCGGCAAGGGGATTGAAATAATGGATGCGTAAGATGGGAGAGAAGATTGTTTCTCATCTGTTTCCCTTTTACCTGGATGAAACTTTAACCTCTGAAAAATTTCCAGTAAAGTCAAGGTCAGTATTGTGAGCCCAGTATGGGTCTGCCCATCGTGGTCTAAGGAATTCCTGTCTTGTCACAGAGCGTGGGTGCTTCCAAAGGAGAAAATACAGTTTTCTTTCGTGATGATGAACAGCTGTTTAAGGGCAAAGGAGTCAAGCATAAAAAGATGGTCCCTGTTCTGGACTATGAGACGCTGTGGCAGGGTGAGGGAGAGGAAAGGCAGAGTTCCCAGTCCTCCCCTGCCCTGGTGTCTCCAGCTGCCCTCCTGTCAGTATTTTAGGGATATATTACTGTTAGTAGGAAATCATTGGCCTAACGATACTGCAGGAAACTGACCTGTAAACAGAGTCGAGTTGTTTGTGATCCCCTGGAGTGGTCCTTGAGGCAGAGTGGATCTCTGTAAGAAGTGGTGAGTGAGCGACCTTGGGTAGTGAGTAGAGCTCAGCTTCTCTGACAGGGTGGTGGACAGCCGGTGAGGGTGTCTCAGACGTACACCAAGATCTGTGACGCTCAGACTAACATGCTGTCTCATACCTTGACTTGCCTGGGGCAGTCGTTATCCTGTCTTTTCCCTTCAGGCCTCCTCTTTTGTCCATCATTATCCACCCTGGCATTGATTTTTTTATTTTATTTGTGTATGTATTGTGATTTTATTTGTGTATCCCTCTTACTGAGTCACTGTGAGAGAAACCTTTTCTGTCAAAGTGATATAGCTTTGCTGCCTGGACCTTTTACCTTGAAGTCTTAGTGTTCCTTTTCTCTGACTCCCCACGTGTGTATTTTCATCTGTTAAGGAAAGTTGGCATTTAGTGGGGAGAGGCTGGGGGGTTCACCCACATAGTCGAGGCTTCCTTTGTTCTAATATACAAACTTAACATATGCATGGCAGCCTTTCTCCTAGTTTCAAATTCTGAACTCTTAGAGGATTTAGCTCCTTTGGTTTTATAGCACACATGTGGAAATCTCTGGGTTGAAAAAACTTTCAAAGTGTTTGCACAGTCTGCTTGGCCTGGGACATTAAGGATTATGTAAAAATTAGTTCTTTAAATGACCATTAGCCAAAAATTTTATCTGACCAGAGGGAGGAGACATGTAACTTAAAGTATGCATTGCCTTTTGCCTAGCATATTAATTTTGGCAACCAGAGATAGATGAAAACTATGCTGTGTTTAAAGTTTTCATTGTGATGAGACAAGCCTATTACTATAAAAGCTTTACTCATCAGTGAGAGTGTTTCCTTCTGTGGTTTTAATTAAAGGAGCATTATATTTTGTAACTTAATCATAGCATTATGATGATCTGAAACTTACTGGCTGCAAGCTAAGAACTGCTCAGATTTTCAGTATTCGTATTGCATCTAGAGTGGTGCTGGCCAAAAGGACGATGGGAATGTTCTGTGTCTCCACTGTCTAGTCTGGTAGCTACATGTGGCTATTGAGCATTGAAAGTGGCTAGTGAGATGAGGAGTTAAACTTAAGTTTTCTTTAAAATTAAATTTTAAATAGTCACAGGTGGTTGCTTAGTGGTTATCATATTAGACAACAGAGATTTAGGTCATATGGGAAATTGTCATTTAGTATAATGACATCCTGGGCTGTCAGGGTTTGTCATTTGGGGTTGGGAAGTTAAATTTGAAGTTAGTAATGGTTAGTGTTGCTGTCAGCCATAGGGAAAAAAACCACTTTGACAGAGGGGTAAGTTTATCAGACTTAAATATATTAGAAATGAACTTCTTTGAAAGCAAGTGAGTCCAAAAATAACTCCAATGTAATTAATTGAACAAATACTTAGAAAATATTTTACTGTGTGTGGAGCTGCCTGGACCTTTTACCTTGAAGTCTTAGTGTTCCTTTTCTCTGAACGTGTGTATTTTCATCTGAAAGTTGGCATTTAGTGGAGAGGCTGGGGGGTTCACCCACATAGTCGAGGCTTCCTTTGTTCTAATATACAAACTTAACATATGCATGGCAGCCTTTCTCCTAGTTTCAAATTCTGAACTCTTAGAGGATTTAGCTCCTTTGGTTTTATAGCACACATGTGGAAATCTCTGGGTTGAAAAAACTTTCAAAGTGTTTGCACAGTCTGCTTGGCCTGGGACATTAAGGATTATGTAAAAATTAGTTCTTTAAATGACCATTAGCCAAAAATTTTATCTGACCAGAGGGAGGAGACATGTAACTTAAAGTATGCATTGCCTTTTGCCTAGCATATTAATTTTGGCAACCAGAGATAGATGAAAACTATGCTGTGTTTAAAGTTTTCATTGTGATGAGACAAGCCTATTACTATAAAAGCTTTACTCATCAGTGAGAGTGTTTCCTTCTGTGGTTTTAATTAAAGGAGCATTATATTTTGTAACTTAATCATAGCATTATGATGATCTGAAACTTACTGGCTGCAAGCTAAGAACTGCTCAGATTTTCAGTATTCGTATTGCATCTAGAGTGGTGCTGGCCAAAAGGACGATGGGAATGTTCTGTGTCTCCACTGTCTAGTCTGGTAGCTACATGTGGCTATTGAGCATTGAAAGTGGCTAGTGAGATGAGGAGTTAAACTTAAGTTTTCTTTAAAATTAA
Source organism: Tragulus kanchil (assembly GCA_022376925.1). Taxonomy (NCBI): domain Eukaryota; kingdom Metazoa; phylum Chordata; class Mammalia; order Artiodactyla; family Tragulidae; genus Tragulus; species Tragulus kanchil. The sequence goes on from JAIOJX010000005.1 coordinate 50,803,998, forward strand.
ATTTTAAATAGTCACAGGTGGTTGCTTAGTGGTTATCATATTAGACAACAGAGATTTAGGTCATATGGGAAATTGTCATTTAGTATAATGACATCCTGGGCTGTCAGGGTTTGTCATTTGGGGTTGGGAAGTTAAATTTGAAGTTAGTAATGGTTAGTGTTGCTGTCAGCCATAGGGAAAAAAACCACTTTGACAGAGGGGTAAGTTTATCAGACTTAAATATATTAGAAATGAACTTCTTTGCGAAAGCAAGTGAGTCCAAAAATAACTCCAATGTAATTAATTGAACAAATACTTAGAAAATATTTTACTGTGTGTGGAGAACTAGACTAAACATGTGGAGGCCTGAGTGAATGGAACTTAGATGGTTCTCCTCAAAGAGTTTTCTATTTGAGTCTTACTGGGGAGGCTTTGATAGGCTGAGGGGGTGAGCTCTGTCCAAGGGGATCCCTTCTAGAGCCCAGAATCCCAAGGAAGGTGTTATCATCAGACTGTTGAAGTCAGGGTTTGGCTTCAGGGCTTTACAGCATGGCTGGGCTGTAACAGCACAAGAAGAAACTGTTTACATCTGGGTGCATTAAAATCCCGACATACTAGATTAATTTGGGGTGAGAGAGGGTTGAGGCGGGGTTGGGACTTCTCCAGGTGTGCACAGTGAGAAGCTCTGCTGAGCTCCAGATGTGTTTGAGCTGGTCCCTCAGGTCTTCACCACTTCTGAAGGATGGACTTTCCCAGGACTCTGGAAAGCTGGAGGCAGAGATGCTAGACAGGAAGCGTCCCCTCCCCTACACTGAGGTGAGGAGAGATTCTTGATAATGCTGAGTTTGGCTCAGCAACCAGGATTATCTAATGTATATAAATATTCCCTCAAACAGAAGTATAGCGAGTATTAGGTAAGCCAAAGTTTTTGAAAAACTTGCCACAAGAACTCAGCTTTTTTTTTTTTTTTTTCATTTAAACTGGCAAGAGGCTGAATTCAGTTGGCTATGGAAACTCAGGGGCAAAGAAAAAGCCACAGAAAAACAGGCTGTATCTGCTCCTACTCTGTGCAGCCACCTTACTTGCCCTTAAGTTCTGTGATATTAGCTAAATAAATCATGAATTTAGAGCAGAGGGATGTGCATGTGTTGCCACCAATCTGTGACCCATCTATAGCCCCACATCTTCCCACCAAGCCGCTAAGCAGAGCTCGCTAGGTGCTGCTTGAAGGCAGGGAACTCGGAACCTGACTGGCTGGGCCCTCTTTCTGGTAGCTGGGTGGGTCACGAGGGCCTGAAGGGTGAAGCTCAGACAGGCAGGAGCAGTAGGTCATAGACTGAGAGAGGGAGGCCGTGTAAACAGTGGGGAGCTAGAGTTAGTGATCTCATGATCTCATGGTGCAGATGTGACGGGAGATGAGCCAGCCTTTTCCCCCCGGGACAGGAGACCCTGTCACATGGACTGTGTCTTCAAAGCTGGGTCTATCAGGATCCAGTCACCGGAGTTGCCCACTAGGGTCCACACTGTCGCTGTGTGTTTGTTTTTGCCAGGCCAGGGGTGCAGTGCCGTATCCCTGTTACGGTCTGGTACATCTGGGGTTGAGGTGGTGGTGGGTGTGGGCATGGTTAGCAGTCGTCACACAAGGTGTGCAGACACTCGTGGTTTGGGAACTTAGCCCTGGAGAGTGGGATGCTCGTCTCTGTGTATCTGGGCCTCTGTCCCTGGCCTTGGGCCATGAGTCAGGCTGACCAGTTTGGCACACAAGCCTGGGATGGTTTAGGTTTCAAACTTTAAGGAAGGGAGCTGGCTAGTCCTTCCTGTGCCCACAGGCTGGCAGCGCACTGGCTGGCACCTGCTCTTTTCAGAGGTGGGCTCGGGCTAGCTGTGGAAGTCATCCCATGTTTAGGTTGTAGGGAGTGTGTGCCACCTCCCATACATACTGCCAGGCCAGAGCCTAGTGGAATTGCAAAGAGTGAGTTGCCTATTAGAAGAAAATATTTCCTACTTGTAAGTAATCTTGGGTACAGATGGGAAATGGTGAGTGAATTGGACTTTGCAAAGATTTGAATCCTCTGTATCACCAAAGGCAAAATGACAAGTAAATTAAAAGACAAATCGGAGAGGAGGAGGAACTAATAGATTATATGTAATAGGCAGAGGATAAGCATAGAGACTAGGAGGAACCTTTTGCAAAACAATCAGATATGGTTTTTTCCTGTTATACTGACAGAATTTTAAAAGATTGATAATACTGTCTTGGTGACAGTGAGAAAACATGAGTATACTTTATATGTAGTGAGTGTATAAATTGTTCAGATGTTTCTGTAAGACAGTTGGCAGTGTCTATGAAAATAAAGTCCCGTGCCTTGACTTGGTGGTTTTGTGTCTAGCACAGCCCATGGGGGCACATGCTTATTCTCTCGTTGTCAGCAGTGGTGAAATATTGGAATAAGAAAGCTCACAGTGGCACAGCCAGCATATAGAATATATGCCACACCTAAAAAGAATGTGGTATTAGATCCGTATGCCGCTGGTATGGGAAACTTTCCCAAGTCCATTCTTAGTGAGAAAAATCAATTACAAAATTGCCACATTTATGTATAAAAAAACCCCCTCAGAACTAGATATGTTTCTATATATATTGGATTTCATAGATTCTTTATGTATTATGCATATGAAATCTGTATATAGCATAAATTCATTTCGATTCTGAATGTGTTTCATGGATTCTGAAACGTCTTTTTCACATCTTAACGTTTCTGAAAGCAGTGTGCCTTTATGAGAGCTGCCTAGTTACTTGTGTCGTCTAAGCCATTATCTTGTACTTGATACTCAGCTCATCTGAGACTGTAAGGCTTGCATGGCTGAGAGATTGTTCAGCTCCATTAAGAAGTTAAGCAGCTGTGACAATGCAGTGGGAGAACATTGAGAGTACTGAGGCCCAGGAAAAGTGGGGAGCAGGATGCTGGAGCCCAGGGCCAGTTGGTCCATCGTCACTTTTACTGTGCAGAGTTGAAGGGCTCAGTCTACAAGGTGGTACCAGGTTACTCAGGGCTAATTACTATAAGGCTACTCATCTATTGACTCAGGGTCTTCCCTGGGTCAAGCCTGGTCAGTGGTGTCCCATCCACTGTTTAGGTAAGGTAATTGCATGATGAGGCAGAAGATAGGCCAATCCACAGTTACTCAATGCTATTGAAAGAAAGTGCATTGTCTGGGTGGAGAGCTAAGCCCTGGTGGTGAAGAGCCGTAGGAGTAAAAGAGCTTTTAAACCTGAGGGGTATAACAAGCCAGGTTGGTGCCGTAGATTAGAGGAGGCAGGGTCTGCCCTGTTCTGGAAGCCCAAACAGGGCATTTTGGGACACAAAGCATAGTGCATGTGTAAATAAAGTAGGAGCTACGTTGTGAAGATAAACACAGAGAACTTAGTGCTGATGCTATAAACAGAGGTGACTATTAAAAAGGTACAGAGTGTAGCTTCTTGTAAGAGTCAGCCAGGGCTGTGGGAGCCAGAAGAAGGGGAGAGCATTCCCTGGGAAACCCAAGGTTTCTTGGCCAAGACGTCACTGGGCTAGTCATTGGAGGAAGAGTGCAATTGGAACCTGTTGATTTTTAAGGAGCGATGTAGGAGGAAGGGAAGGAAGGCTCATCACTGTGAACAGGGCACAAGGGCGAATATGAGGAACTGTGAGCAGACAGTTTGCTTGCTACAGGCATGTAAACAGGTAGATGGAAACAGTAGATAAAAGGGAAGCTGTAGGAAGTAAGATTTTAAAAGAAAGTTTATAGCCAGGCCATGAAGAACTAAGGCCAAGTTTAGAAGTTTGGCTTTGATTCAGTAGGCACATATTTTACATTGAGCCTCTTGGCTACCAAGTCTTGAATATTTTTTTGTACCATCATTGGTTAGATTTTCTTTTTTTAAGTGGTCAATTCTGATTTATTTTTTGAGAGTTGTTGTTTTTGTTTTTGTTTTTTTAATGTTCAGATCTTGTGTTATAAGTATATAGAGCACAGGAGTGACTTTCACAATTGGATTTGTTCTACAGACTTTGTTTTTACACTCTGCCTTCCAGCATTTGCAAATAACCACTTCCCTTTCACAGGAGATTATAGGAGATCCTAGTATTTACCTCCACTCAGTGAAAGTGAAGAACCAAAGAGCCCTCTGTGAAGAGGTGAAATTGAACATGAAGGATTTACTGAGAATATTGTTTAGGGAAAGCCGTGACCCATGTTTCCTTTCCCGTGACATGATTCAGAACATCTCTTCTGGTCCTGAAAGTTCCTTACAGCCTTTATTTTGAACCTGGCCCCCCTTCCATTGCCAGCTTAACCTTGACGCTAGCTGGTGCTGCTGCTTGGAGGGCCGTCTTTGCCACATAGCCTCCAGTCATTTTTCTGTATTCTGCTTTTGGCTCCGCAGGTACCTTGCTGAACTGAACTGAGCTTAGGAATCTGAAATGTGGAGGGTCACTTTGGAGTAGGAAAATATAGTAACACTGTTTGCTCTTTCTGCCACAGTATAACTTATCAAATCCTCATATTTTCCCCTAAATGGCACAAGGGTTTACACTGAAATGGCTATTCATCTGTGCCTGTGATGCGTTTAAAAATAATAATTTCCTTAATATGTCACAACATGCATTATTTATTACTTCACTAAATGGATAGTTTAATAAGCAGCAGTTTACAAATTTAAACATGACAGTAACATGATCTGACATAAAAAATTAAATAAACCCCCTAGCATCTTTGTTTTATCATTTTGTTGACTCTGCGAGAATATGAAAGATAAAAGGGAGGGTTTGTAAGGACAGGCTAAGATGTTTTAAAACAGGTAGATGGAAACAGTAGATAAAAGGGAAGCTGTAGGAAGTAAGATTTTAAAAGAAAGTTTATAGCCAGGCCATGAAGAACTAAGGCCAAGTTTAGAAGTTTGGCTTTGATTCAGTAGGCACATATTTTACATTGAGCCTCTTGGCTACCAAGTCTTGAATATTTTTTTGTACCATCATTGGTTAGATTTTCTTTTTTTAAGTGGTCAATTCTGATTTATTTTTTGAGAGTTGTTGTTTTTGTTTTTGTTTTTTTAATGTTCAGATCTTGTGTTATAAGTATATAGAGCACAGGAGTGACTTTCACAATTGGATTTGTTCTACAGACTTTGTTTTTACACTCTGCCTTCCAGCATTTGCAAATAACCACTTCCCTTTCACAGGAGATTATAGGAGATCCTAGTATTTACCTCCACTCAGTGAAAGTGAAGAACCAAAGAGCCCTCTGTGAAGAGGTGAAATTGAACATGAAGGATTTACTGAGAATATTGTTTAGGGAAAGCCGTGACCCATGTTTCCTTTCCCGTGACATGATTCAGAACATCTCTTCTGGTCCTGAAAGTTCCTTACAGCCTTTATTTTGAACCTGGCCCCCCTTCCATTGCCAGCTTAACCTTGACGCTAGCTGGTGCTGCTGCTTGGAGGGCCGTCTTTGCCACATAGCCTCCAGTCATTTTTCTGTATTCTGCTTTTGGCTCCGCAGGTACCTTGCTGAACTGAACTGAGCTTAGGAATCTGAAATGTGGAGGGTCACTTTGGAGTAGGAAAATATAGTAACACTGTTTGCTCTTTCTGCCACAGTATAACTTATCAAATCCTCATATTTTCCCCTAAATGGCACAAGGGTTTACACTGAAATGGCTATTCATCTGTGCCTGTGATGCGTTTAAAAATAATAATTTCCTTAATATGTCACAACATGCATTATTTATTACTTCACTAAATGGATAGTTTAATAAGCAGCAGTTTACAAATTTAAACATGACAGTAACATGATCTGACATAAAAAATTAAATAAACTCCTAGCATCTTTGTTATCAGCATTGCATTAATGATTTTAACCCTTCTGGGAGCTTTCATTTTTTTGTTGACTCTGACTGATGATGGCATATTGTGGTAGTGATATGCTTTTTTTGTTTTTTTTGGCCACTTCTGTGGTCTTTCATTTATTTATCTTTGTTCTTTGCCTGTGTGGGCCTCCCATCACAGTGGCCTCTCTTGTCACAGAGCACCGGCTCTGGGTGCATGCGCTCCAGAGCTCCGGCTCGGTAATTGGACACATCAGTCCAGCCGCTCCGCGGGATGTGGGATCTTCCCGGGCCAGGGATCAAACCGGCGCCCCTTGCACTGCAAGGTGGTGTCCTTACCTACAGGACCACCAGGGAAGCCCAGTAATATGCTTTTATAAATTGTTTTTTTAGTCAGAATGCTATTAGCATTCTGGCAGAAATAATATTGAAATATTGAAATATTGAAATGCTATTAGCATTCTGGCAGAAATAATATTGTTATTATTGTTATTATTATAATATTAATAATATATTATATATATTATATAATATATAATATATAATATATATATAATATATATTATAATATAATATATAATATATAATATATAACAATATTAATAATATTGTTATTATTATTATTAAATAATATTGTTAATATTGACAATAATATTGTCAGTGTTGTTTGGATTTATATTCTGAGTTCTTTAAGGAAGAAGACAGGGAGCGTCTATAACAGACACTTGGTGTCCACTGTGTGTTGCCCACTGATGGGCTTTAGAAGAGTCTGCCCTCTGCAGTGAAAGCTGGCACAGGTCTAATGGGCATTTCCTGGTCTTGCCTCTTAGAAGCTGCAGAGGTGGACTCTCCAGTCATTTTTCTGTATTCTGCTTTTGGCTCCAGGTACCTTGCTGAACTGAACTGAGCTTAGGAATCTGAAATGTGGAGGGTCACTTTGGAGTAGGAAAATATAGTAACACTGTTTGCTCTTTCTGCCACAGTATAACTTATCAAATCCTCATATTTTCCCCTAAATGGCACAAGGGTTTACACTGAAATGGCTATTCATCTGTGCCTGTGATGCGTTTAAAAATAATAATTTCCTTAATATGTCACAACATGCATTATTTATTACTTCACTAAATGGATAGTTTAATAAGCAGCAGTTTACAAATTTAAACATGACAGTAACATGATCTGACATAAAAAATTAAATAAACTCCTAGCATCTTTGTTATCAGCATTGCATTAATGATTTTAACCCTTCTGGGAGCTTTCATTTTTTTGTTGACTCTGACTGATGATGGCATATTGTGGTAGTGATATGCTTTTTTTGGTTTTTTTGGCCACTTCTGTGGTCTTTCATTTATTTATCTTTGTTCTTTGCCTGTGTGGGCCTCCCATCACAGTGGCCTCTCTTGTCACAGAGCACCGGCTCTGGGTGCATGCGCTCCAGAGCTCCGGCTCGGTAATTGGACACATCAGTCCAGCCGCTCCGCGGGATGTGGGATCTTCCCGGGCCAGGGATCAAACCGGCGCCCCTTGCACTGCAAGGTGGTGTCCTTACCTACAGGACCACCAGGGAAGCCCAGTAATATGCTTTTATAAATTGTTTTTTTAGTCAGAATGCTATTAGCATTCTGGCAGAAATAATATTGAAATATTGAAATATTGAAATGCTATTAGCATTCTGGCAGAAATAATATTGTTATTATTGTTATTATTATAATATTAATAATATATTATATATATTATATAATATATAATATATAATATATATATAATATATATTATAATATAATATATAATATATAATATATAACAATATTAATAATATTGTTATTATTATTATTAAATAATATTGTTAATATTGACAATAATATTGTCAGTGTTGTTTGGATTTATATTCTGAGTTCTTTAAGGAAGAAGACAGGGAGCGTCTATAACAGACACTTGGTGTCCACTGTGTGTTGCCCACTGATGGGCTTTAGAAGAGTCTGCCCTCTGCAGTGAAAGCTGGCACAGGTCTAATGGGCATTTCCTGGTCTTGCCTCTTAGAAGCTGCAGAGGTGGACTCTCTCCTGAGGCTCAGCCTGCTGCCTGCTTTCACCCTGGAGTTTAGAACTGGAGAGGGTGGTATAAAATGCAGGGGCAGTTACTCAAGGCAGTAGAACTGCTGAAATTGCCGGGATTTCTTCTTCCCTGGATACTCCTCGTGGCACACATCAGTGCTGATCAGGTGGGCTTTGCTTTTACTTTTGTACATCTTGCACTAATGCCTCACACCAGCTTTTGTGCGCACAGTCAGAACCTTGGGTGACAGTTCAGGCGATCGTGTAGCGATGCTGTGGGTTCAGCAGAGTTGACTTCTTTTCCTCTGCAACAGTGCTTATTTGTACAGCTGTTTGAATATTCAAGAGAGTTGAATCTGAAGCTCTTCTTGGAGGAACTTTCAACTCCGTGGAGGTAGTACCTTGGATATCTGAGAATAGGGTACCTTAACTTGTTACAGCCCTTCTCAGTTTTCTATCCTGTTAGTAGGCACATATGAAATAGCGTGTTAAATGGGAGTTCTCCTGTTGCCTCAAATTCTGACTGAGGGCCCAGCACTGTAGCCAGTAGGTGGTAGGTACCTGTATAGTCTCAAGAGAGATTCTAGAAGCATCCATCATGGGGCTTGTGAAGGGGTGGCTAACTGGGTCTAGCACCTGTTCACACGTTCCACCCTGTAACCCAGCCTGTGTCAAGAAGACTAGAAATGAGTTACCTGCACGGAATGCCGAGGAGGGGAGAGTGCCCTTCCTTGAGGGAAAGGAAGGTTTCTCTCAGCATCATTCTCCCAGGAGAGTAACAGAAAGACTGGAATGATGGCGGAAGGAGGTTGACATTTTATTGAACCACAGTCACCAGCCAGCTGCTCCTATGGATTTAGGATGGAATCCTGAGGAAGAGCTCTTGAGGGAGAGTGGCCTGTCTCTCCTGGAGTTTGGAGATGTCTATGAACAGAGGCTGGTGTCTTCCTCTCACCTGGAAGTAGCTGTGTGACTGGAGCTGCCTGGGGTGGTGGAGAGCAGGCAGCAAACGCCAGACACTGCCTGCTGACAGGGTGTCTGCTTGGAGGCCACCACTGAGGCTTCATGAACTCGCCAGGTGTGGGACCCCAGCAGAAAGAGCTGCGGATGCACCACAGGCACAGGTCTTGGGCATTTCTGGTCTTCCCTAGAAGCTGCAGAGGTGGACTCTCCTGAGGCTCAGCCTGCTGCCTGCTTTCACCCTGGAGTTTAGAACTGGAGAGGGTGGTATAAAATGCAGGGGCAGTTACTCAAGGCAGTAGAACTGCTGAAATTGCCGGGATTTCTTCTTCCCTGGATACTCCTCGTGGCACACATCAGTGCTGATCAGGTGGGCTTTGCTTTTACTTTTGTACATCTTGCACTAATGCCTCACACCAGCTTTTGTGCGCACAGTCAGAACCTTGGGTGACAGTTCAGGCGATCGTGTAGCGATGCTGTGGGTTCAGCAGAGTTGACTTCTTTTCCTCTGCAACAGTGCTTATTTGTACAGCTGTTTGAATATTCAAGAGAGTTGAATCTGAAGCTCTTCTTGGAGGAACTTTCAACTCCGTGGAGGTAGTACCTTGGATATCTGAGAATAGGGTACCTTAACTTGTTACAGCCCTTCTCAGTTTTCTATCCTGTTAGTAGGCACATATGAAATAGCGTGTTAAATGGGAGTTCTCCTGTTGCCTCAAATTCTGACTGAGGGCCCAGCACTGTAGCCAGTAGGTGGTAGGTACCTGTATAGTCTCAAGAGAGATTCTAGAAGCATCCATCATGGGGCTTGTGAAGGGGTGGCTAACTGGGTCTAGCACCTGTTCACACGTTCCACCCTGTAACCCAGCCTGTGTCAAGAAGACTAGAAATGAGTTACCTGCACGGAATGCCGAGGAGGAGAGAGTGCCCTTCCTTGAGGGAAAGGAAGGTTTCTCTCAGCATCATTCTCCCAGGAGAGTAACAGAAAGACTGGAATGATGGCGGAAGGAGGTTGACATTTTATTGAACCACAGTCACCAGCCAGCTGCTCCTATGGATTTAGGATGGAATCCTGAGGAAGAGCTCTTGAGGGAGAGTGGCCTGTCTCTCCTGGAGTTTGGAGATGTCTATGAACAGAGGCTGGTGTCTTCCTCTCACCTGGAAGTAGCTGTGTGACTGGAGCTGCCTGGGGTGGTGGAGAGCAGGCAGCAAACGCCAGACACTGCCTGCTGACAGGGTGTCTGCTTGGAGGCCACCACTGAGGCTTCATGAACTCGCCAGGTGTGGGACCCCAGCAGAAAGAGCTGCGGATGCACCACAGGCAGGTACTGAGAGGGACGAGTCAGAGGGCCCTTTGCCCGCATCAGGCAACATGGAGGGTCCAGAGAAGGGGTCTCAGAGGAGGGATCTGGCGTTTGGACTCCAGCAGCCGGCAGGTGTTTTACAGGCCAGAGCACCACAGACAAATGGATAGACGTTGTTGTTTCTTTTTTCTGCCTTTTGCCTCCTTTTACTCTCTGGCTGCCCACACTTGTCTCTGCTGGTTTTAGGGGAAAAGCTTCACGTTAGATGAAATTAGTTTTGATAGAGATTAGATTGGAATTTTTAATACGCAAAAGTTTGACTTCATTTATTTAAGGTAATTTCTTTTTTAAGCTACTAAAATGTAGTTCTGAGTTACTGAACTTGAAAGAATCCTTCTGTGATGACACCACCAACATTCTCAGCACCAGAAGGCTTGAGTTGGGCTTTATAATTAAGTGCAGTTTCACTTATTTTGTAGCCTGCAGATTTCAGGTATACAACTTGGCCAGCAGATAGTGTGTCATCTGAGAAAGCTGAAATTTCATGTAAGTGGAACATTGTAAACTTGCTAATTTTATAACTAGTATAAGTCTTATCCCTGTATTGACATATAATAGGACCCCTTATGAAGTAGCTTGAAACTTTGTCACCTTTCATTGTTGTTTTTTTTTGAACCCAGCCTGTGTCAAGAAGACTAGAAATGAGTTACCTGCACGGAATGCCGAGGAGGAGAGAGTGCCCTTCCTTGAGGGAAAGGAAGGTTTCTCTCAGCATCATTCTCCCAGGAGAGTAACAGAAAGACTGGAATGATGGCGGAAGGAGGTTGACATTTTATTGAACCACAGTCACCAGCCAGCTGCTCCTATGGATTTAGGATGGAATCCTGAGGAAGAGCTCTTGAGGGAGAGTGGCCTGTCTCTCCTGGAGTTTGGAGATGTCTATGAACAGAGGCTGGTGTCTTCCTCTCACCTGGAAGTAGCTGTGTGACTGGAGCTGCCTGGGGTGGTGGAGAGCAGGCAGCAAACGCCAGACACTGCCTGCTGACAGGGTGTCTGCTTGGAGGCCACCACTGAGGCTTCATGAACTCGCCAGGTGTGGGACCCCAGCAGAAAGAGCTGCGGATGCACCACAGGCAGGTACTGAGAGGGACGAGTCAGAGGGCCCTTTGCCCGCATCAGGCAACATGGAGGGTCCAGAGAAGGGGTCTCAGAGGAGGGATCTGGCGTTTGGACTCCAGCAGCCGGCAGGTGTTTTACAGGCCAGAGCACCACAGACAAATGGATAGACGTTGTTGTTTCTTTTTTCTGCCTTTTGCCTCCTTTTACTCTCTGGCTGCCCACACTTGTCTCTGCTGGTTTTAGGGGAAAAGCTTCACGTTAGATGAAATTAGTTTTGATAGAGATTAGATTGGAATTTTTAATACGCAAAAGTTTGACTTCATTTATTTAAGGTAATTTCTTTTTTAAGCTACTAAAATGTAGTTCTGAGTTACTGAACTTGAAAGAATCCTTCTGTGATGACACCACCAACATTCTCAGCACCAGAAGGCTTGAGTTGGGCTTTATAATTAAGTGCAGTTTCACTTATTTTGTAGCCTGCAGATTTCAGGTATACAACTTGGCCAGCAGATAGTGTGTCATCTGAGAAAGCTGAAATTTCATGTAAGTGGAACATTGTAAACTTGCTAATTTTATAACTAGTATAAGTCTTATCCCTGTATTGACATATAATAGGACCCCTTATGAAGTAGCTTGAAACTTTGTCACCTTTCATTGTTGTTTTTGTTTGTTTTTGCTGTTATTTATTTTTAAAGTGTGGTGAAAAACATAAAATTTACCATCTCAACCATTTTTAAAGTGTGAAATACATAGTAAGGTATATTTTTAAAGAACATAGTTCAGTAGCATTAATATGTGCACATTGTCATGTGACACATCTCTTAGAACTTTTTCATCTTGTAAAACTGCAGATCTCTTCCCATTAAACACTATTCCCGTGCCTCTTTTCCCCATCCCTCAACACCTGCGGCATTCACGTTTGTGTCTTCTGTTTCTATGAAGCACATGTGCAATGTTTGTCTTTCTGTGACTGGTTTGTTTCACTTAGCATAATACGTGCAAGATTCATCTGTTATTGTAGCATATGACGAGATTTCCTTCCTTGTTTAAAACATTAATATTCCATTTTATGTGTATACCACCTTTCCTTGACTCATGCATCCATTGATGGTCATTTGGGTCACTTCTGTCTCTTGACTGTTATGAGTAATGCTACAGTGAACATGGGCGTGCAAGTATCTCTTTGAGATCCTGTTTTCAATTCTTTTGAATATGTGCCCAGGAGTGGAATTGCTTGATCGTATGGAAGTTCTATTTTTAATTTTTTGAGGAACCTTTATATCATTTTTCCATGTGACTGTACTATTTTACCTGCCCACCAACACGGCTGTAGGGTTCCAATGTATCCACCTCTTCATTAATACTTGTTATTTTTTCTTCTTTTGATGTTGGCGATCCTGATGGATATGAGGCCATTTCCTATTGTCGTTTTGATTTGGATTTCTCTTATGATTAGCGACACTGAGTATCTTTTCTTACACTTGTTGGCCGTTTGCATGTCTTCTTTGAAGAAATGTCTGTTCAAGTCTTTCGCCTATCTTTAAATCAGATTATTTACTTTTGTTTTTTGAGTTGTACAGTTCTTAGTATATTCTGGATGTGGGTCACTTATCAGATATATGATTTGAAAATGTTTTCTCTCTTTCCATAAGTTGTCTTTTCACTCTGTCATTTAATCGGTTCTTTGTTTTGTTTTGTTTTTGCAGTTAAAGCATTGATTACAATCATTACAATTTTTGAAATACTGGAAAGTTTAGGAAGTAACATGAGAGATGACGATCAAATCTTCAGAATTTTCCCAGTAGGCCTTACTGAGTAGGGCACAAAGCTTGAATTAATTCCATCATTTGACCAAGATGCTCTTCTCTCGTAATCTGGCTTCCACCAACCTTTCCAGCTTTGTGCATTGTATCATCATTCCTCCTTATGCTCCCCCACTCCTCCTCTGGTCAGAGATTCCCTAGAAACACTCTGTTCCCTCCTTTGGTCTCTATCCTTTCATTGTGTTGTTTCCTTTGTATGTTATATGCAAAGCCTTACTTTACCTCTTGTTTTACTTTTTCAAGCTCATGCTTCTTTAAGACTCAACCAGTCAGTCAGCAACTTCATCTCCTCCCATAGCTTCTTATATACAGCCTAAGTTATCTGAAGGTATTATGAGGGTTTTTATACTCTGCTCGCCCCAACGCAGCACTGTAAACTTCTGGAGTTTGCTCTTGTCTTTTTAGTCCTTCATTCCTGTGGACCCGCCACAGTATCTGGCCCATAGTGTTTGATTTCTTTAAATGATTATGGATAGAAAAAAAGAACAAATGCCCTTTTAGAAGTAACAGAACTTTTTGCCAATTATGTGTCTAAATATTCTTTCTCTTCTAATTTCATCTGGTAAGATTTTGGCAGCTAATTGTAGATTTTATGAACTTACATTGGGTTGCCCTTGTCTTCTGTTATAAAAGCAATAATTAGAGGAAATGATCCTTTTGAGAGGTTGCTAATGAATTCTGCTTCATTTAAGTGTGCTGCTTTAAATCTTATTTTAAGTAAACTGAACTAATGCCCAAATTATTTCACTATAGATCAGTATTGAACCCCAAAGTATTGTGATTTATTTTCTTCTATTAAATTCCTTATAGTCTTTTCTTTGGTGGTGGTGGTGGGGGTTGGGGGTCAACAATCAAAAAATAATTTATTGATTTAACATTTAGCATGGTTTACTCTGCTCGATTATATTGTTCAAATGTGAGGTATAAGACTGCATATTGGAATTCTATTTTCTGTTAAACAAATTCCTTTGTGTTTTATTAACAACTGGTGTTTAATGGTTTAAGATTTCGAAAAGTTTTTTCTTCCTAAGTCTTCAAGTGCTTTTCTTATAATCCTACGACCTAACCTTCTGGTTTCACTGCATCCTTCCCCACCCTTGAAACAAGCCCAGACACAGACACACACTCTGGCAGGCACCCCGGTGAGTCCATTCACCTCCCCTGCCCTTCACCCCACCTGATAGAAGCGAGAACAGTGCACCCCACAGCCCCCGTGGCCCGCATCCAGGGCAATGCCTCTGTTCCTCTTGGTCTCTATCCTTTCATTGTGTTGTTTCCTTTGTATGTTATATGCAAAGCCTTACTTTACCTCTTGTTTTACTTTTTCAAGCTCATGCTTCTTTAAGACTCAACCAGTCAGTCAGCAACTTCATCTCCTCCCATAGCTTCTTATATACAGCCTAAGTTATCTGAAGGTATTATGAGGGTTTTTATACTCTGCTCGCCCCAACGCAGCACTGTAAACTTCTGGAGTTTGCTCTTGTCTTTTTAGTCCTTCATTCCTGTGGACCCGCCACAGTATCTGGCCCATAGTGTTTGATTTCTTTAAATGATTATGGATAGAAAAAAAGAACAAATGCCCTTTTAGAAGTAACAGAACTTTTTGCCAATTATGTGTCTAAATATTCTTTCTCTTCTAATTTCATCTGGTAAGATTTTGGCAGCTAATTGTAGATTTTATGAACTTACATTGGGTTGCCCTTGTCTTCTGTTATAAAAGCAATAATTAGAGGAAATGATCCTTTTGAGAGGTTGCTAATGAATTCTGCTTCATTTAAGTGTGCTGCTTTAAATCTTATTTTAAGTAAACTGAACTAATGCCCAAATTATTTCACTATAGATCAGTATTGAACCCCAAAGTATTGTGATTTATTTTCTTCTATTAAATTCCTTATAGTCTTTTCTTTGGTGGTGGTGGTGGGGGTTGGGGGTCAACAATCAAAAAATAATTTATTGATTTAACATTTAGCATGGTTTACTCTGCTCGATTATATTGTTCAAATGTGAGGTATAAGACTGCATATTGGAATTCTATTTTCTGTTAAACAAATTCCTTTGTGTTTTATTAACAACTGGTGTTTAATGGTTTAAGATTTCGAAAAGTTTTTTCTTCCTAAGTCTTCAAGTGCTTTTCTTATAATCCTACGACCTAACCTTCTGGTTTCACTGCATCCTTCCCCACCCTTGAAACAAGCCCAGACACAGACACACACTCTGGCAGGCACCCCGGTGAGTCCATTCACCTCCCCTGCCCTTCACCCCACCTGATAGAAGCGAGAACAGTGCACCCACAGCAGTGGCCCGCATCCAGGGGCCAAGCTGCCACCCCACTGTGCTAGCCCTGGACAGACCTCTTCAGTCCCGATATGCTGGTCAGCTCCTTTTACTTTAATAAGCTACCACTACTTGAAGACATTCTTTTTTCTGTTACCATCTCACAAAGCATGCTGGTTGTATCCTCCAGAATATTAGAGATGAGACTAGAATCTATTTAGTGTCTTAGAAGTGAACTTCATTCAAGACGGTTCTTGATTTTTAAATGATTCTGGCTTGCATCATGATTTAAATTATTAGTCAAGAATTTTCAGCTTTTCTATAAAATGTACATTCTTTTGGGCTTCCCTGGTGGTCCAGTGGGTAAAGAGTTCGCCTTGCAGTGCAAGGGGCACAGGTTCGATCCCTGGCCCGGGAAGATCCCATATAGCACAGAGCGGCTGGGCCAGTGTGTCCAATTATGAACCAGCACTCTGGAGTGCATGCACCCAGAGCCGGTGCTCTGCAGTGAGAGAGGCCACTGCAATTGGGAGGCCCACACAGGCCAAAGAATAAAAAGATGAAAAAAAAGTAAAGAAGAAAAAAACCCCATTCTATTAAAAATTTAAGTGTATTCCTCATGGTTTATATTCAGTAAATGAACACTGTGAACCTATAAGCAGAGTTCTGTGTTGGTGTTTTGGCTTGGGAAATTGAAAATTTGGGAGTCATTATGTTTTAGAACTTAAAAATTCCATAGAAAATTAAGTATAACTCAGTTGTATATATTTTTGCCATATTAAATTAGAATTTTAACTATACCAAGCATAGAAGACAGACACTTTGAAATTACTTTGCTCAACAGAACACAGTAGGTGCTTATATGTATTTGCTGGACCTTTTCTTTGTCAATAATAAACTGTTTGTTTAGTAAAAAAGAACAACAGTGAAGTGCTTCTTACAGGACGTTCACCCTCTCAACACATGTGGAATGCATTTGTAAACTAGGTGAAGTCACCTAGAACTTGGACCCTCTTGAGTCAAGGTATGTAGCTTTCCTGCTCTGAGTAACTGGAGCAGGGTTGTGATGGGCAGAATGGGGGCTGTGAACAGACCTGCTGCTTCTACCCACTCTGTGACTTTGCACCACCTCTTTGAGCTTTGTTTTCTTATTTATAAGTTGGGAAAGCATTAACATCATGTTTGCACATAATACATGATGTTAAGTAATTTATCTTCTCTAGAGAGCAACTTATGTTTGTGAATTGCCTTCAGGTTGATGCTATTTTATTTGTTTTTATGCTTCATTTCATTGGATCTTTACGGCCCATTTAGATGGTGGATAAGGCAGGCATTATTCTCCTTGTACAACTAAGAAGACAGGGTCAGGAGAAGTCTTGTGCTTTATCTGTCTTATCTCTTTAAAATGTGTTTATTTGTGACTGCGCTGGATCTTGGTTGCCACATGTGAGTTTTCTCTAGTTGGGTGAGTGGGGACTACTCTAGTTGTCACGCGAGGGCTTCTCGTTGTGGCAGCTTCTCCTGTTGTGGAACACCGGCTCTAGGGCATGCAGGCTTCGTAGCTGTGGCGTGCGGGCTTTGTAATTGTGGTACATGGGGGTAGTTGCCCCATGGCATGTGGAATCTTCCTGGAAGAGGAATTGAACCCATGTCCCCTGCACTGCAGACAGACTCTTAACCACTGGACCACCAGGGAGGGCTTATCTTTACTTGGCCTGTCAGTGACAGAGCAAGTCAGATAGTCACCTCGTACTCCGATATTATTATATCTTTGGGGAAAAATATGAACCTTTGATTTTTCATTTCCCAAGAATTCCTTTATTTATAGTCAATTAGTCCAAAGAAAGAAAATTTTTTTTCATGTATTTATGGAAGCATCCACTATTTCTGTGAAGGATTAGATAATGTATCACCACTCTAAATGGATTTTTTTTGAACTCCATAAGCCAACAAATGGTTCTTTACTAATTCTTAGCCTGAAGCCTCTGCATTGAATTGCAAAGGTTTTATCACTGGAGGTCTGTCATTGTCATCACTTGTTAGGTGTGAGGTTGACCGCCACTGCTGAGTGAAGGAGTGATCATTTCTTCTCTTGGGGGAAAAAAAAAAAACAGTGTATGAGGTGTGGCAGTTTTGCATCGAAACAGACTCACCAAGTCACACATCAATACGGCGTCATTATTTTTGGTCAAATGTGTATCACTTAGCTGGAATTTATCATCCTTATTCTAGTCTAATCAATTATCTTAGACCTAAGCAGTCTTTATATTCTTTTCAGTATACAACAACAAAAGATTTACAGCTTTAAATGAATTGCACAGATGGAACAGTAAGAAAACAGTGCAAGATAAGAATCTCAAGATAATGTTAAAGAGATTGTAGTTGTATAGAACTTCAGAAAAGAGAAAACTCAGCAAGATGTCCAGAGGGAATGTGAGTTTAGCTGCATCTTGGTCAGAATAGCATTTTCTATTGTCTTTTTTCTAATACCGAAACACAGATAAATCTGGCATTAACTACTGTTAATATTATCTGGAGATATCTAATGTTCAAAACAGAAAGTGGAGGTGGATTAGGCTCTGTGGGCTTCTCTTGCTCAGAGGATGTGGTCAGGACTGTTTGTCTGCACCTCGAGCTTTGCTCCCTCTGATATGGGCTCGCTGTGCCTACAGGCTCTCTCCTTGGCGATGGGAAGATGGCCGCCCATACATCCTGCCAGGTAAGTGGTTGCAGACCCCAAAGGCTTTTCTCTCCCAACACAAATATGGAAACAGCCTTCCTGAGGCATGTGGCCACCCCTTAGACCAGCCATTGTCTCCAGATGCCTGAGGACTGTGATTTGGAGGATCTCCCATGTCAGTAGGGGATGAGGACACAGTGATTCATGGTCCAGTTCTCCAGGACCAGAAGGGGGAAATGGGCTCCCAGAAGAAAGGGAGCTGACGTCCCACAGGAAGAGGAGCGGGTGGGAAATCCACACAGCAGCACAAACGTTAATAATAGCCCTCATAGTCTACAACTTAGGACTGCAAAACAGTTTTTAAATTGTTCTCTGGGTTCAGGTCGGGGTGTTAAATGCAGAGGAGCATGCTGAGCAGTTCTAGACGGTTGGTCTAGAAATCATTCCCTGCTATAGTGGCTTTTAAAGCTTTCAAATCATCACCTCCTCTTTTAACTAATACCTCATGAAAATATGTAGTCTGCATGTCCCAAGTGTTTGTGATTTGGAATATTTTTATATACCTTTTTATATTTGTGCTTTTGTAGGTTAAAAAATGTAATCGGCATGGCCATCTATTTGGATATGACAGCCCTCCTACTTTATAGAATAATTACTGTTGAATTGGAATTTTTGCTCAACGTGTGCTGTCACGTTACCTATCAAAGCCAACTGAATGAATGATTAAAAGGTTCAGATCAAAAGCAACTGGCTTAACTTCATGGAGATTTTCATCCTTTAATTTAAAATGTGTCTCTGTCTAACTGATTATCTCTTACATTTTATAAAGAAATATTGGCATCCTGTAAAGTATGCAGTGACCTCACTTGTGGCTGGGTGGGCAGGCTTCACTGCAAGCCTCTGAAGCATTGATATTCCTGTAACCTTTGAGTCAAGATGTGTGGATAGTGTATTAATGAGCTGGTGGAAGTGATGTACAGTAATGTTCAAAACAGAAAGTGGAGGTGGATTAGGCTCTGTGGGCTTCTCTTGCTCAGAGGATGTGGTCAGGACTGTTTGTCTGCACCTCGAGCTTTGCTCCCTCTGATATGGGCTCGCTGTGCCTACAGGCTCTCTCCTTGGCGATGGGAAGATGGCCGCCCATACATCCTGCCAGGTAAGTGGTTGCAGACCCCAAAGGCTTTTCTCTCCCAACACAAATATGGAAACAGCCTTCCTGAGGCATGTGGCCACCCCTTAGACCAGCCATTGTCTCCAGATGCCTGAGGACTGTGATTTGGAGGATCTCCCATGTCAGTAGGGGATGAGGACACAGTGATTCATGGTCCAGTTCTCCAGGACCAGAAGGGGAAGTGGGCTCCCCAGAAGAAAGGGAGCTGACGTCCCACAGGAAGAGGAGCGGGTGGGAAATCCACACAGCAGCACAAACGTTAATAATAGCCCTCATAGTCTACAACTTAGGACTGCAAAACAGTTTTTAAATTGTTCTCTGGGTTCAGGTCGGGGTGTTAAATGCAGAGGAGCATGCTGAGCAGTTCTAGACGGTTGGTCTAGAAATCATTCCCTGCTATAGTGGCTTTTAAAGCTTTCAAATCATCACCTCCTCTTTTAACTAATACCTCATGAAAATATGTAGTCTGCATGTCCCAAGTGTTTGTGATTTGGAATATTTTTATATACCTTTTTATATTTGTGCTTTTGTAGGTTAAAAAATGTAATCGGCATGGCCATCTATTTGGATATGACAGCCCTCCTACTTTATAGAATAATTACTGTTGAATTGGAATTTTTGCTCAACGTGTGCTGTCACGTTACCTATCAAAGCCAACTGAATGAATGATTAAAAGGTTCAGATCAAAAGCAACTGGCTTAACTTCATGGAGATTTTCATCCTTTAATTTAAAATGTGTCTCTGTCTAACTGATTATCTCTTACATTTTATAAAGAAATATTGGCATCCTGTAAAGTATGCAGTGACCTCACTTGTGGCTGGGTGGGCAGGCTTCACTGCAAGCCTCTGAAGCATTGATATTCCTGTAACCTTTGAGTCAAGATGTGTGGATAGTGTATTAATGAGCTGGTGGAAGTGATGTACAGTAATTTCATCCTTGGGTAAAAACAGATGTGAAAGATTCTGTTTTAATATTTAATCAGGCTCCAAGCCTCTGTTGGCTTGTTTAAGTTGACCTGACAGCATTATACCTGGAAACACTTTGAATTAAACTCTGAGTGCTTGACCTTGTTCAAACAGTTGTAATTTAATAAGGCTGCTGTCTTGGTGGAGATAGCATGGCTAATAGGCAAATCCTTTTCTGGCTGGGATTGTTCTGTTTGTGAGTGCTGGGGGTGGGGAGCGTCAGAGATTCCCGGGTTCTCATCAGCTTTGGGGAGGAGCTAGGTCTGAAGAAGCAAAATGTCTAAATGAAGAAATTGTCAGACTTGTCTTTTGTTTTAATTTTTTGCCTTACGGAAGTCATGTTTTTAAATGTAATTTTAGTTGGGCTTATTTTGGTTGAAAAGAATGAAAAATCATTTATTAAAAATGACTCCAAAAGAGGGGGCTGGAAACTTCTCAGAAACCAGAGGAGCCCTAAGAGAAGCCGATGCCAGCTCTGGCTCTTTGTCCATTTGTCTGTCCTCCCGTCTTCTGTCTGCCCTGCCCACCCATTCATCCTCCTCTTATTCCCTCTGGTCTCAGTGTCTCTGGCTCCTCTCTCCACTCTAACATGGCTTCTGCGTGCTCTTCTACCTTTTCCCTCTGCAGAGCTTCTCTTCACTCAGTGTTTCTTTTCTCCTCAGCCACTGGTTTGTTGTGGCCCTTAGTAGTGTCACCTTTCTTGTATCCTTTCTGATGTGGTTCCTGCCACTAACAAGCTTGTTTCCTTATTCAGACTCCAGATAGTGGGATGCGCTATGTATTTTCTAGAATAGGGTCGGTTTGGGCTTGAAAGAATGTTTGGGCCCAATAACGTGACTTGCCCAGTATAAATGTGCATGTATTTATATCTATTTTCTTGGTTATGGAAATTACCCGCTTAGTGGAGAAAAAAAGGAGAAAAAATGAAAATTTAATTAAAATGCAATTAAAATCTCCTGTGAGTCCTGCTATTCAAATAGCTAATCACTTTGGTATACTTCCTCTCATATGTTTCTACACTATGACAATTATATACACATTAAACACCCTCACCAAATTTGGAACCATATTGGTAATATTTTAAGGGTCTTTATTGTATGACTGTCACCAGTGACATTTGTAATAACACTCAGGCTGTGAGATTTGTATTAAAAGCTATGCAGTTTGGTGTGAATGCTTTATTCTTGGCTTTCTGACTAATATTAAGTGTGGCATCATTAATCATTTTATACTATCTTCTTTTTTATTATTATTATTATATTATATTTTTTAATTTTTTACATGTATGTTCCCAGATCATTCATATGCATATCCCTGGACCCTCCCCCCACCCAGTTCCCCCACTTCCATCCCTCCAGACCATCGCCCCAAGTGGTTGTAGGTACTCCTATTCCCCTAGCACAATGACAATAGCTATCTTTTCCACACATGACAGTATAGGTTTCCATGTTACTCCCTCCCACTGTTCGGTCTCCACAATGTCTTTATGTCTATTCTCTGTTTCATGAGTTTTCCCACAATAGATCCCATATATATGAGTTGAAAAGAATGAAAATTTTTCTTTTTTTAAAATTAAAAATGACTCCAAAAGAGGGGGCTGGAAACTTCTCAGAAACCAGAGGAGCCCTAAGAGAAGCCGATGCCAGCTCTGGCTCTTTGTCCATTTGTCTGTCCTCCCGTCTTCTGTCTGCCCTGCCCACCCATTCATCCTCCTCTTATTCCCTCTGGTCTCAGTGTCTCTGGCTCCTCTCCACTCTAACATGGCTTCTGCGTGCTCTTCTACCTTTTCCCTCTGCAGAGCTTCTCTTCACTCAGTGTTTCTTTTCTCCTCAGCCACTGGTTTGTTGTGGCCCTTAGTAGTGTCACCTTTCTTGTATCCTTTCTGATGTGGTTCCTGCCACTAACAAGCTTGTTTCCTTATTCAGACTCCAGATAGTGGGATGCGCTATGTATTTTCTAGAATAGGGTCGGTTTGGGCTTGAAAGAATGTTTGGGCCCAATAACGTGACTTGCCCAGTATAAATGTGCATGTATTTATATCTATTTTCTTGGTTATGGAAATTACCCGCTTAGTGGAGAAAAAAAGGAGAAAAAATGAAAATTTAATTAAAATGCAATTAAAATCTCCTGTGAGTCCTGCTATTCAAATAGCTAATCACTTTGGTATACTTCCTCTCATATGTTTCTACACTATGACAATTATATACACATTAAACACCCTCACCAAATTTGGAACCATATTGGTAATATTTTAAGGGTCTTTATTGTATGACTGTCACCAGTGACATTTGTAATAACACTCAGGCTGTGAGATTTGTATTAAAAGCTATGCAGTTTGGTGTGAATGCTTTATTCTTGGCTTTCTGACTAATATTAAGTGTGGCATCATTAATCATTTTATACTATCTTCTTTTTTATTATTATTATTATATTATATTTTTTAATTTTTTACATGTATGTTCCCAGATCATTCATATGCATATCCCTGGACCCTCCCCCCACCCAGTTCCCCCACTTCCATCCCTCCAGACCATCGCCCCAAGTGGTTGTAGGTACTCCTATTCCCCTAGCACAATGACAATAGCTATCTTTTCCACACATGACAGTATAGGTTTCCATGTTACTCCCTCCCACTGTTCGGTCTCCACAATGTCTTTATGTCTATTCTCTGTTTTTTCATGAGTTCACTGCGTGTGTTATCATGACCATCTTACTAGATCCCATATATATGAGTTAGTATACTATACTTGTCTTTCTCTTTTTGACTTACTTCACTTTTTATGATAGGTTCTAGAGCCAGCCACCTCATTAGGACTGAGTCTTCTGCATTTCTTTTAACAGCCAAGTATTATTCCATTGTATATATGTACCAGAGCTTCTGGATCCATTCATTTGTCGATGGACATCTAGGTTGCTTCCATGTTCTGGCTATTGTATAGAGAGCTGCAATGAACATTGGGGTACAGGTGCCTCTTTCATTTTTGATTTCATCAGGATATAGGCCTAATAGTGGGATTGCTGGGTCATAGGGTGCTTCTATTTTTAGTTTTTGAAGGAATCTCCATATTGTCTTCCATAGAGGTTGTGTCAATTTACATTCCCACCAGCAATGCAAGAGGGTTCCCTTTTCTCCGCACCCTCTCCAGCATTTGTTGTCTGTCAATTTGTTGATGATGGCCATTCTGACAGGTGTGAGGTGGTATCTCATTGTGGTTTTAATTTGCATTTCTCTGATAATAAGCGAGGTTGAGCATCGTTTCATGTATTTTTGGGCCATCTGTATGTCCTCTTTGGAGAGGCGTCTCTTTAGATCTTTATCCCATTTTTTGATTGGGCTGCTCATTTGCCCTGTGCTGAGTTGTCTGAGTTGCTTGTAGATTTTGGAGATTAATTCTTTGTCTGTTGTTTCATTTGCTATGATTTTCTCCCACTCTGTGGGGTGTCTGTTGAGCTTTTTTGTAATTTCTTTTGCTGTACAAAAACTTCTAAGTTTCATGAGGTCCCACGTGTTGACTTTTCTTTTCAGTTCCACTATTTTAGTAGGTGGGTCAGAGAAGATCTTGCTTTGATTGATGTCCTTGAGGGTTTTGTCTATATTCTCCTCTAAGAGTTTGATGGTTTCTGGTCTTACATTTAGGTCTTTAATCCATTTTGAGTTGATCTTTGTGTATGGGGTCAGGGAATGTTCCAACTTCATTTTTTTGCATGTAGCTGTCCAATTTTCCCAGCACCATTTGTTGAAGAGACTGTCTTTCTCCTATTTTATAGCTTCTCCTCCTTTGTCAAAAATAAGGTACCCATAGGTGCGTGGGTTGATCTCTGGGTTCTCAATCTTGTTCCATTGATCTATAGTTCTGTTCTTGTGCCAGTATGATACTGTCTTGATGACTGTTGCTTTGTAGTAGAGTCTGAAGTTAGGGAGGCTGATCCCTCCAACTCCATTCTTCTTCCTCAGGATTGCTTTGGCTATTTGAGGTCTTTTGTGTTTCCATATGAACTGTGTTATTATTTGGTCTAGTTCTGTGAAAAATGTCATTGGTAGTTGGATAGGTATTGCATTGAATCTGTAGATGATATTTGGTAGTATGGTCATTTTCACAATATTGATTCTTCCGATCCAGGAACATGGAATATCTTTCCATCTGTTTAAGTCTTCTTTAATTTCTCTCATGAGTGTCTTGTAATTTTCTGTGTACAATTCTTTTGTTTCTTTGGGTAGGTTTATTCCTAGATATTTGATTCTTTTGGTTGCAATGGTGAAGGGGATTGCCTCTTTGATTTTGTTTTCTGATTTTTCATTGTTTGTGTATAGGAATGCCAGTGACTTCTGTGTGTTGACTTTGTATCCTGCGACTTTGCTGAATTCATTGATTAGCTCTAGTAGCTTTGTAACCGTGTCTTTGGGATTTTCTATGTCTAATATCATGTCGTCTGCAAAAAGAGAGAGCTTGACTTCTTCCTTTCCAATCTGGATTCCTTTGATTTCTTTCTCTTCTCTTATTGCTGTTGCTAGGACTTCCAGGACTATGTTGAAGTGGAGTGGTTATTACTATGTTTCTCCCACTCTGTGGGGTGTCTGTTGAGCTTTTTTGTAATTTCTTTTGCTGTACAAAAACTTCTAAGTTTCATGAGGTCCCACGTGTTGACTTTTCTTTTCAGTTCCACTATTTTAGTAGGTGGGTCAGAGAAGATCTTGCTTTGATTGATGTCCTTGAGGGTTTTGTCTATATTCTCCTCTAAGAGTTTGATGGTTTCTGGTCTTACATTTAGGTCTTTAATCCATTTTGAGTTGATCTTTGTGTATGGGGTCAGGGAATGTTCCAACTTCATTTTTTTGCATGTAGCTGTCCAATTTTCCCAGCACCATTTGTTGAAGAGACTGTCTTTCTCCTATTTTATAGCTTCTCCTCCTTTGTCAAAAATAAGGTACCCATAGGTGCGTGGGTTGATCTCTGGGTTCTCAATCTTGTTCCATTGATCTATAGTTCTGTTCTTGTGCCAGTATGATACTGTCTTGATGACTGTTGCTTTGTAGTAGAGTCTGAAGTTAGGGAGGCTGATCCCTCCAACTCCATTCTTCTTCCTCAGGATTGCTTTGGCTATTTGAGGTCTTTTGTGTTTCCATATGAACTGTGTTATTATTTGGTCTAGTTCTGTGAAAAATGTCATTGGTAGTTGGATAGGTATTGCATTGAATCTGTAGATGATATTTGGTAGTATGGTCATTTTCACAATATTGATTCTTCCGATCCAGGAACATGGAATATCTTTCCATCTGTTTAAGTCTTCTTTAATTTCTCTCATGAGTGTCTTGTAATTTTCTGTGTACAATTCTTTTGTTTCTTTGGGTAGGTTTATTCCTAGATATTTGATTCTTTTGGTTGCAATGGTGAAGGGGATTGCCTCTTTGATTTTGTTTTCTGATTTTTCATTGTTTGTGTATAGGAATGCCAGTGACTTCTGTGTGTTGACTTTGTATCCTGCGACTTTGCTGAATTCATTGATTAGCTCTAGTAGCTTTGTAACCGTGTCTTTGGGATTTTCTATGTCTAATATCATGTCGTCTGCAAAAAGAGAGAGCTTGACTTCTTCCTTTCCAATCTGGATTCCTTTGATTTCTTTCTCTTCTCTTATTGCTGTTGCTAGGACTTCCAGGACTATGTTGAATAGTAGTGGTGAAAGTGGGCACCCCTGTCTTGTTCCTGATCTTAGAGGGAATGCTTTCAGTTTTTCACCATTAACAATAATGTTCGCTGTAGGCTTCTCATAGATGGCTTTTATTATGTTGAGATAGGTTCCTTCTATGCCCATTTTCTGAAGAGTTTTTTATCATAAATGGATGTTGTACTTTGTCGAAGGCCTTTTCTGCATCTATTGAAATGATCATGTGATTTTTGTCTTTCAACTTGTTGATATGGTGTATCACGTTGATTGATTTGCGGATATCTTCTTTTTGACTTGCAGTATTTATCAATCCATTTGAGAGGAGTTAACTTGTATATATTTATATCTTTCACAGTGCTTAGCACAGTGCCTCATATTAAATAGATATCCAGTATTTGGTGCTTTTTGCTTAGCTTTTCTGAAACAATTTCTTTGTGTGCTCTAAATATATTGATAAGGTTGCATCTCAGAAATAAAAAGTATCAATATATGTGTATATGCTAATATGCTAAGGATATGGAAGAGGAACCACAAAATATAGTGATTGCTGTACAGCTAGTGGAAATTTTGACAGTCCTTGTGATATATGTGTCTTCTGTAGGAAGTTAGCTGGTTATTCCTTTTCAGGAGCCCTTCCAGGGTGGCATTCCTTGTCTTGCAGGGTTTGCTGTGGTCCAGTATGGTAGGCAGAGTGCTAAGAATGACCCCCGATGACCTTTTCACTTTGAACAAGCCCCTCCACCTTGAGCGTGGGTGCAGCCTGAGACTGTGTTGAGCAGGGATTCCCAAGATTACATTACCTTACACGATGAAAGTGATCAGTGTCCATGTGTGCCAGTGTAATCACAGGAGCCTGTTAAAAACAGAGCTGGCTCTGGCTGACGGGAAGAAAGAGAGACTTGAAGCTTGAGTGTAGATTGCATTGTGTTTCGCTGACTTTGAAGATGGAGGGGAACATGTGCCTGGGAATATGCATTGCTTCTAGAAGCTAAGTGTGGTTCCAGCTGGCAGCCAGCAGAGAAACTGGGACCTCAGTTATACAAGAGGTAAGACTTGAATTCTGCCAGCAACCTAAATTAGCTTGGAAGTGGGTTTTTCCCAAGAGGCTTGAGATAAGAGGGACCAAAACCTTCGTTTTGATTCTGTGATACCTTAAGCAGAGAAACCCAGTCCAGTCTGCCTGCTTGGACTTCTGACTTACAGAACTGTGAAATAACACATGGGTGTTGCTTATTCCACTGTTTGTAGTGATACAGAACTGATGATGTTCCAGAGTCTCAGCTTTGTCAGATTTTATTTTTATTTTCTCTGGATATCAAAGGCAGAGCTCTCTGTCACACAGACTCACATTAGCCTAGCTGAAGAACTGATGTATACAGTCTGGGGGCCAATATATTTGTTTCTTTGCCTAAGAAGTAATTGTCCCAGGGATGGCTGGGTTCTGTTATCTCTGTGAAGGCAGACCTGTGTAGGAAACCAAGCTTGTATCCGTGGGCAGGACATCCAGCTTGAAGAGTTAGATGATTATAGTTTTTCTGTCACACAGCAGGATACCTGTGTCCTGGACAGTGTTTACATGAATGCTGCCAACTTATTGGAGACTCAGCTATACTAGTCTTCAGTTGCTTTGTTAACAAATCACCACAATTTAGCAGCTGAAGACAACAGTTGTTATCTCACAGTTTCTATGGGCAAGGAGTCTAGGCATGGAGTAATTGGATCGTCAGCTCAGGGTCTCACCAGGCCAAAATCAGGATGTTGACTGGACTGTGATCTCGTCTGAAAGTTGTGTTCCTTATCCAGGCTCACTGGATGGGCATAGTTCAGGTCCGTGTGGTTGTGGGACTGAGGCCCTTTGCTCCTAGAAGCTGCTGTTTCATGTGACGCTTCTCCACAACAGTTTTCTTTTTCAAGATTCATTGAAAATCTCTTATAGACTCCCAATCTGATCCTTTCAAAAGATTCCGTCTGACTAAGTCAGGTTCACCTTAGATGGCCTCTGTCTTGATGGACTTGAGAATCAGTGGATTTGGGACCTTAGTTACATCTGCAGAATTTCCTTACCTTGGTCACATAACTAAACCTAATGGGTGGGGCGGGGGGGGGGTCAGGGGAAGAACCCATAATATTCATGGCCCTGCCCACACTCAATGGGAGGGATTATAGAGGATGTATACACCAGGAGGCCATCCTAGAATTCTGCCTACCACTGCTTGTGTCTCTCCATCCATTCCCGACTGACTCCTTGCTTATTGTCAACTTCTTTAGCTGTGTTAATACATCCAGTGCTTGGAAGTCTGGGCTTAGAAGCTATTTTGCATCTCTAAATCTCATTCTACTCATATTCAGTATGTGCTGATTTTTAAGTTTAAATTTGCGAAGCATTTTAGTTTCCCTTATCTTTTCCCTTTCAGCAGTTGAGGGATGGAAATGAAGGGAAATATCTTCACTGTAATTGCCAAGGTCCTGACAACAGTGACCTACCTCTCTTTGTAGTTTTATGGCCTCAAGATTTTATGTTATAAAATCAAACTTTTTGTTTGTTTTGGCCATGCTTTCGGGATCTTAGTTCCCCAACCAGGAATTGAACCTGAGCCACAGAGTGGGGAAAAAAAAAAAAAAAAAAATGCCGAGTCCTAACCACTGAACAACCTGGCCTCATCCAACTTTTGAGGACTATAGCTTAACATTCCGCTTAATAGATGGAGAAGCTGGGTAGAGGAAATGAGTTATCTGCAGTCAAATTATTCATCATTGAAGAAATGCAAGTACATTGTTTCTTATTTATATTCTACATTCTCTCAGTAAAAGGCAGAGTCTAAAAGCAATTAAGATAAAATTCTACTATAAGGATTTGGACAGTAACCTAAACATAGGTGTCCTTGTTCATTAAAATGAATGCTAAGGAGTCTAGAATGTTTCCATGAGGCAGGTTTTTACCACTGCCAGCTGTTGTGAGAGATCTGTGCCTCAGGCTGCAGTAGCCAGGACTGTGTCAGAGTTTTAACCTGCCTTGCTCTCTAGGGAAACTGTCCAGAAATGGGCAATGAATTAGTCAGTAAGAAATGTTCTCTGAGCAATAGGTAATCAGTTGTTGACTCACTGATGAAAAGGCAGGAGGTGGGTAATGAAACATGATGTTCAGACTCGGCAGTTGACTCTCAGCTGAGCCGAACTTGGGGTTTCTGCTGCCTTTTGCTCATTTTCCCTGAGTGGTAGTAGTTTGTAGGTTAAACATGCAGTGCTGAGAATCAGGCTGCCTGGGGTAAACTCTCAATCGTTTAAGGAGGGCCATCCTAGAATTCTGCCTACCACTGCTTGTGTCTCTCCATCCATTCCCGACTGACTCCTTGCTTATTGTCAACTTCTTTAGCTGTGTTAATACATCCAGTGCTTGGAAGTCTGGGCTTAGAAGCTATTTTGCATCTCTAAATCTCATTCTACTCATATTCAGTATGTGCTGATTTTTAAGTTTAAATTTGCGAAGCATTTTAGTTTCCCTTATCTTTTCCCTTTCAGCAGTTGAGGGATGGAAATGAAGGGAAATATCTTCACTGTAATTGCCAAGGTCCTGACAACAGTGACCTACCTCTCTTTGTAGTTTTATGGCCTCAAGATTTTATGTTATAAAATCAAACTTTTTGTTTGTTTTGGCCATGCTTTCGGGATCTTAGTTCCCCAACCAGGAATTGAACCTGAGCCACAGAGTGGGGAAAAAAAAAAAAAAAAAATGCCGAGTCCTAACCACTGAACAACCTGGCCTCATCCAACTTTTGAGGACTATAGCTTAACATTCCGCTTAATAGATGGAGAAGCTGGGTAGAGGAAATGAGTTATCTGCAGTCAAATTATTCATCATTGAAGAAATGCAAGTACATTGTTTCTTATTTATATTCTACATTCTCTCAGTAAAAGGCAGAGTCTAAAAGCAATTAAGATAAAATTCTACTATAAGGATTTGGACAGTAACCTAAACATAGGTGTCCTTGTTCATTAAAATGAATGCTAAGGAGTCTAGAATGTTTCCATGAGGCAGGTTTTTACCACTGCCAGCTGTTGTGAGAGATCTGTGCCTCAGGCTGCAGTAGCCAGGACTGTGTCAGAGTTTTAACCTGCCTTGCTCTCTAGGGAAACTGTCCAGAAATGGGCAATGAATTAGTCAGTAAGAAATGTTCTCTGAGCAATAGGTAATCAGTTGTTGACTCACTGATGAAAAGGCAGGAGGTGGGTAATGAAACATGATGTTCAGACTCGGCAGTTGACTCTCAGCTGAGCCGAACTTGGGGTTTCTGCTGCCTTTTGCTCATTTTCCCTGAGTGGTAGTAGTTTGTAGGTTAAACATGCAGTGCTGAGAATCAGGCTGCCTGGGGTAAACTCTCATTCTTCGTTTACTTCTGTCTCCTGAGCCTCTCTTTGCCTGTCTGTACAATGAGAGGTAAAAGAGAGTTCATGTAAAACACTTCCTGTGATGCTGAGCGTTAATGCTCTTGGTGGACCCAGGAGAGAGGGCTGAGATGGGAGCCATCAGCCCCAGCAGGGAGGGTTGGAATTGTTTAGAATTGCCAGTGCAGACTGATAATAAAAAGCAGACTGACTTCAGTCAGTTTATTACTATTTTTAAATTCCCTATAGACAAGGTACCCCATTACTGCCTGCACCCTGGGTGGACCCCTCCTTCCATCCAGTCCCTTGAAGTGCCACCACTGCCTTGCTGGTAGTGCCCCGAAATGTTAGCTTTTCTCACATTTGAGCTGAGGTAGATGTTTTTATTAGAGAAGAACTGCTAGGTGAACGTGGGCTAATAACACTTGTGATAGAAGAGTCTAGAAAAATGGGTGTAATAAAAATAATAAGATGTTTCTAATGTGGTTTATAAACCATTAAGAACAAAGTATAGCAAAATCTGTCCTGAAAAATGGAAAAATGAAGCAACAGCTGATTAATGAAAACATAGCTTTGCTTTTTTCTTTGGGTCCTTAACATTGTAATACTTCAAACATGTGCATGAAGACTATCCCTTCACTAATTACTTCAGTCTTCCATTTCGTCTATAAACCAGACTTCCAGTGTACAGCGCAATCAAGATGCCCCTGTCCCTAGTTTGCCCTTAATCTACTTTCCTGATCATCACCCAGAATGCTAGGTCGATTTTGGCAGGTTTTACCACTGCCAGCTGTTGTGAGAGATCTGTGCCTCAGGCTGCAGTAGCCAGGACTGTGTCAGAGTTTTAACCTGCCTTACTCTCTAGGGAAACTGTCCAGAAATGGGCAATGAATTAGTCAGTAAGAAATGTTCTCTGAGCAATAGGTAATCAGTTGTTGACTCACTGATGAAAAGGCAGGAGGTGGGTAATGAAACATGATGTTCAGACTCGGCAGTTGACTCTCAGCTGAGCCGAACTTGGGGTTTCTGCTGCCTTTTGCTCATTTTCCCTGAGTGGTAGTAGTTTGTAGGTTAAACATGCAGTGCTGAGAATCAGGCTGCCTGGGGTAAACTCTCATTCTTCGTTTACTTCTGTCTCCTGAGCCTCTCTTTGCCTGTCTGTACAATGAGAGGTAAAGAGAGTTCATGTAAAACACTTCCTGTGATGCTGAGCGTTAATGCTCTTGGTGGACCCAGGAGAGAGGGCTGAGATGGGAGCCATCAGCCCCAGCAGGGAGGGTTGGAATTGTTTAGAATTGCCAGTGCAGACTGATAATAAAAAGCAGACTGACTTCAGTCAGTTTATTACTATTTTTAAATTCCCTATAGACAAGGTACCCCATTACTGCCTGCACCCTGGGTGGACCCCTCCTTCCATCCAGTCCCTTGAAGTGCCACCACTGCCTTGCTGGTAGTGCCCCGAAATGTTAGCTTTTCTCACATTTGAGCTGAGGTAGATGTTTTTATTAGAGAAGAACTGCTAGGTGAACGTGGGCTAATAACACTTGTGATAGAAGAGTCTAGAAAAATGGGTGTAATAAAAATAATAAGATGTTTCTAATGTGGTTTATAAACCATTAAGAACAAAGTATAGCAAAATCTGTCCTGAAAAATGGAAAAATGAAGCAACAGCTGATTAATGAAAACATAGCTTTGCTTTTTTCTTTGGGTCCTTAACATTGTAATACTTCAAACATGTGCATGAAGACTATCCCTTCACTAATTACTTCAGTCTTCCATTTCGTCTATAAACCAGACTTCCAGTGTCAGCCTGAGCTTGGCAATCAAGATGCCCCTGTCCCTAGTTTGCCCTTAATCTACTTTCCCTGACTCATCACCCCAGACTCTCTGTTCCCTTACATTAATGGTGTCCAGCTCTGCTGGACTGCTTCTTGGGCTTCACAGCCCTTGGCGTGCTTTGTCTGAAGCTACCTGTCCCAGTTGTGTAGGTTAAGTCTCTTTAGGTCAGTGAAACCTTCCCTTCTAGACCTCTTTCCTGCTTTTTTGTGATTCTGAGTCCTTCTTTTAAATTCATATCACTTGCTTATAGGACTTGTTTTTTTCCATGCCTGCAGATGTTGGTTGAGGTTTCATTGTGGTCAAGGCAAGGTGATCACTGGACTCTGCAGAGTGGCTTACCGTGTTGGAAATGGTCACTCTTCTGCCTTCCTGACTTTTCTTTTGTCCCATTCTCTTTTTAGGATGCATCTCCTCCTTTGACAACCACATTTCTTTCTCTACTTTTACTACAGATGGGAACAGATCCACCAGAAATTGCTTAGACTAAGTGTGCAAGAACTTTCAGAATATTCAAAAGGGATCTTAGAGGCAACTTAGTAAATCTCTTGAGAGAGGGTTACCCTGTTACACTGTTTGCTCTGTCAGAGGTGCATCCTTCATATTGAGTCTAAAATTTCTCTTCATTCTGGTGCTGTCCAGTGCAGTTACACTGAATTTTTCAATGCAAAGTACTGTGCAGTTGTTCATTTGAACCTTATAAAATTGCTCATATTGGACTTTCTTGGGTCTGTGGAAATGGCGATTTTATGTGGGTCAGCCCAATATATTCCACTTGATTCTCTGTTTTGTTTTTTTTTAAATGAGGGTTTTTTTTTTTTCAGTTTATATATTCTTCTAGTTTAAATAACCTTCCATCACTTAAATCCTTAATATAAATTCATAGTTCCTTTCTCCTTTTTATATATTTTAATATTTATGTTTATGCTTACTCTGGTAGACCCTGGGGTTTTGACTCACTGCAGCTTGAATTCTGCTATGAGTCCACTTACCCAGATCAACTGCAAATTCTTCTCCATCTTTCTCTCCTTTTTGGACTCTGAAGCAAGGTTTTTCAATCACAATATCCACAGTATGTATATGATGCAGTTAGAGAGTGGTAGTCAGTAGTGGAGACTTAAGAAATCTGAAAAGTCATAGTAAAAGGTGGTCATCTTGGCCTTATTAGACTGTAAACGAGGCCAGACCTGATTCCCTGAAAGTTTTGGGTTTATCCTCGACTGGGCAGAAGAATTATTCCCTGTTTAGCTCTTTATTGGCTAAATACCAGGCTAAACTTCTCAGGTTTGGGTTAGCATTATGCTGAAACTGGACTCCCACATCCTTCCTGGATAATCTCCTCGCTTTGTACACAAGCCTGGCTCACCTCCTCTCCCTCCTGGCCACACATCTTTCCTCTTGATTCTCTTGGGTTCTGTGTGGATGCTGGCCTTCTGATGAGGAAGGAGTGCTGTGAACGTGGGTGTTTTTTTATTTGTTTGGAGCAGCTTAAATTCGATAGCAGACTTAAATGTCTTCCCCCAAGTTTTTGGTGCATGTTTCATGAGTACTTAGTGTTCTTCTTTACCCGTTCTTGTTTCAGAGGAAATATGGAGCAGTTGCCATACTTACAGGATAGGCAAGAGGGCCCAGTTCCCAAACCCCTCCCTGAAGCACTCAGACCTCAGGTTGCTTAAAGGGAGATTGCTCTGTGTTTTGCATGTATGTGTGTATTTTGTATTCGGCTGTTTCTTCTTTCCCCTAACGTTTCTCACCATTTTACTCCTGCTTCCTTGAGGTTGTATATTTAGTCAGTAGGATGATGGGGCAAAGGAAGACTTCCCATTGTCGTTGCTTTAGTACTCTGCTTTGGTTATACTCTGGTTTTTCAGTCAATTAGTGAATCCACCTAACTCCCTTAAACCACTTTTTCTCTCTTCTCTGTAATTAAAACATGAAAAGAATTTGTTACCGATTTTTTTCTTTTGCTTTGTGGCATTTTCTGTGACTAGGTATCCAACAGCCTTATTAAGAGGAAGCATTGGGGGCTTCCCTGGTGGGTCAGTGGCGAAGAGTCTGCCTGCCAGTGCAGGAGACACAGATTCAGTCCCTGGTCTGGGAAGATCCCACATGCTTTGGAGCAACTAAGCCCATGTGCCACAGCTGTTGAGCCTGTGCTCTAGAGCCTGGGAACCACAGTTACTGAGCCCATGCGCTGCAACTACTGAAGCCCACGTGCCCTAGAGCCTCTGCTCTAGAGAAGCCCCTGCATTGAGAAGCCCCTGTACCTCAACTAGAGAGTAATCCCTGCAGTCCTCAACTAGAGAAAAGTCCCCATAGCAACAAAGACCCAAAACAAAAGAAATAAGTGAAATTATTTTTTCAAAATGAGGAGAAATGAGCTTACATTTGACATTTGGTGCCTAAGTGACTCCACCTTGGCATCTAAAAATACTTCACTTCTGGGTACTCAGAAATAAGCTGTTTAAGTTCTTCTAAAGTTTTTGCTCAGAGTGAGTGTATTATCTTCTTGCCTGTTATTTTTGGAATTTTCTTCCCTAACTTTGTTGTTGTTGGCATTTGCTCACATTCATACTTCTGGCATCTCAGCCATTCTCCCTGACTTTAAAAACCTTAATGGACTGCAGGTCTGCTGCCTCCCTGGTAAGTCATCTTAGCTTTAAGAGAAAGTTTACTGAGGCCTGGAAACTTGAACTTGTATAAAACAGATATCAACACTCATCTTTTATGGATACAGGCAGGGAGTAAATACACATACATACAGAAGCTAGGTTCTTGCTTTTCATTTCTTCCCTGATCTTGGGCTTGAGCCAATAAGCTTGTCTAGCCTATCCTTTGCCATTTTTAAGATCTTCTTCTTTGATTCTTGTTAGACAGTCTTGGGTTTTTTCTTTGCCCCTGAAAAAAATATGTTTAAAAAAATATTTTGAGAATAGGCACTTTAAATCTTCAAAGCAACTTTATTTTTCTCTGAGTACTGTGGATAGCCTAGCAGAGTATGGTATGTGTGATGATATTTGATAAACACTGTGCATTCCTCTGGGATTCATGCTCTTAAGTGACAGCATATATGTGTATGTGACGTGTGTGTGTGTGAACATATTTTTTTTAGTTGATTGAACATAATTTTTAACTGTCTTCACTCACATTAGAACGCAGTCCCCATGTTGTTCTGACCATTTTTATAGAACCATGTCGTTTTCCTTTGATGCCTTCCCTTTCTGCTCATAATGTTTTGTAAATTATTATTTTGTTATATTTGAGAGCCTTACATCTGTTTCAAATTACCTTTCCTTTAAAAATATTTTGATATACTTTCTTAAATGACTGTGTGTGTCTCTAATGTGAGGAAAAACAGTGTTTGTGATTACTTTTTAAAAAGCAGATTCAATTTTTTTAAAAAATATATTCTCTTTTATGTTATGAAGGTTTTCCAAATTGGTTTCTTGCTAATCATGTCTTCAGTAGCTGTTGAATTCAGCCTTCAAATACCCTAATTTCTCTGATGTTTGGGCCTGTTACTCAACTGTTTTGCATATATATGTATTCTAGTTAAAGCCTGAAGGGGGTAGGGGTGGAGGAGGAACACTAACTTTCAATAGACTTTCTATCAAGTAGTCATTCAGTTTTATAATTTCCTGTATAATGAGTCTGATAACATCACTGAGCCATATATCTTGTATTTAGTGCTCTGCGTGTATTATAGAAAAGATATACGAGTGTTTGCTTTCTCTTATTTCTCCCTCTTTAATGTCAGTAATAAACACTATGAATGTAGTTTATATGATGAACAGCCATGTCCAATTTTTAGGCATTCAGAATTACAAAGGAGGCAATGGTATATTGGCACCCAGCATTGCCTAATTATGGTCAGGTTCATTAATGATCCATGTGAGTGAGCGATCTACCTGATGTCTGTGATGGAGCACATGGGGCCAGCCTGGAAGGGCTCTCCAAACTGGTCCCCCAGCACCAGCCCCAGGCAAGCCATCAGCTGGAGCAGTGTCTGCTTTTGACAGCAGAGTGCCCTTGTTACTATTGATTGGGTTGTTCAGTCAAGTGCAAAACAGTGATCTAACCATAAATAGTAGTTACATGATAATCCTGGAGATAAGTGTAATGTGAAGAGTTACTTGCATTCAGGGTATGAATAGAGGGAAGGGGGAGGCAAGTAACTGGTGGGAGATGTTCGGTGTCACAAGCTATTCAATGGGAACTCTGCAGATGACTTTTGTTAGGGAAATGTGAAATCAAGCACTGCCACATAATCTTCAACCCAGATTTCAAAATATTCTCATAATGTTAATTGCTTTTGGAACTTCACAAGGATTGAATTAGATTTGGATCTTGCTACAGAAGCACATTACCCTACATTAGTCAGGCAACCACTTGTATTTTAGAAATTCGCCCCTTTGAGAGTGTGCACAAAGGTGGAAGAAAGCTTGAATGCTTGAGGCCAGCAAACAGATCTACATTTGGAGACAGAGAGCAGGCTGACCCATGAGGATCACCCAGGCCTTCTCCGGCAGAGATGCATACCCACTGCCTTAGTCTCCTGCTACTTAGCCCAGTACAGTAGATCTGCTCTCAAGCCCACCATGAGCTTTTAAGTGTTATTTATTTAACAAGTCTGTAGTTTTCTTCATACAGGGTATCACTGTGCTTTCTCAGTGTGTAATTAGTTAATTCAGAAATTAAACGACCTGTGACAGAAAACAGATGCTGTTCTCACAAAAATATGAGTAATAAAATTCAATCAAGTTTATTCCTTTTATATTTTGTATATATTTGCTCATGCCTTTGTGTATTATAGAAAAGATATACGAGTGTTTGCTTTCTCTTATTTCTCCCTCTTTAATGTCAGTAATAAACACTATGAATGTAGTTTATATGATGAACAGCCATGTCCAATTTTTAGGCATTCAGAATTACAAAGGAGGCAATGGTATATTGGCACCCAGCATTGCCTAATTATGGTCAGGTTCATTAATGATCCATGTGAGTGAGCGATCTACCTGATGTCTGTGATGGAGCACATGGGGCCAGCCTGGAAGGGCTCTCCAAACTGGTCCCCCAGCACCAGCCCCAGGCAAGCCATCAGCTGGAGCAGTGTCTGCTTTTGACAGCAGAGTGCCCTTGTTACTATTGATTGGGTTGTTCAGTCAAGTGCAAAACAGTGATCTAACCATAAATAGTAGTTACATGATAATCCTGGAGATAAGTGTAATGTGAAGAGTTACTTGCATTCAGGGTATGAATAGAGGGAAGGGGGAGGCAAGTAACTGGTGGGAGATGTTCGGTGTCACAAGCTATTCAATGGGAACTCTGCAGATGACTTTTGTTAGGGAAATGTGAAATCAAGCACTGCCACATAATCTTCAACCCAGATTTCAAAATATTCTCATAATGTTAATTGCTTTTGGAACTTCACAAGGATTGAATTAGATTTGGATCTTGCTACAGAAGCACATTACCCTACATTAGTCAGGCAACCACTTGTATTTTAGAAATTCGCCCCTTTGAGAGTGTGCACAAAGGTGGAAGAAAGCTTGAATGCTTGAGGCCAGCAAACAGATCTACATTTGGAGACAGAGAGCAGGCTGACCCATGAGGATCACCCAGGCCTTCTCCGGCAGAGATGCATACCCACTGCCTTAGTCTCCTGCTACTTAGCCCAGTACAGTAGATCTGCTCTCAAGCCCACCATGAGCTTTTAAGTGTTATTTATTTAACAAGTCTGTAGTTTTCTTCATACAGGGTATCACTGTGCTTTCTCAGTGTGTAATTAGTTAATTCAGAAATTAAACGACCTGTGACAGAAAACAGATGCTGTTCTCACAAAAATATGAGTAATAAAATTCAATCAAGTTTATTATTTAAATGAATTCTTCTTAAAT
Organism: Tragulus kanchil; assembly: GCA_022376925.1. Taxonomy (NCBI): domain Eukaryota; kingdom Metazoa; phylum Chordata; class Mammalia; order Artiodactyla; family Tragulidae; genus Tragulus; species Tragulus kanchil. The sequence continues at coordinate 50,841,974 of JAIOJX010000005.1, forward strand.
TGAAGAATTGTTATGTGGGTAGCTTTCAACATAATTTTCTTGGTATTAGATGTGGAGAACTAATTTGGATTTGGTTAATTTCATATTTATCACATTTAGTTATTATTTACTGCCAAGGTTAAAGCAATTTATTTCTTATGGAAAATTTTAGGATCTTATGAGTAAGGGACTTCAGCCAAACTCGGTAACTTTTTCGAAGTAACTGGCTCAAGAAATTAGGAATTTCTTTAATAATGAGCCATCTCTTTTTGAATTCAACAATTTAAAAGGCCTGCATAGTTAGGTTATGATTCCAGTGTACCCTCAATGCAAATTGATTTTTTTCCTCTGGTGACACAGTCTACTTTGTTTTCAAAGTCTAGTTTATACAGTTCCCTTAAAACCAAAGAACGATCTTTTGAAATACAGTTTTTCATTAAAACCTGTTCTTACTTTGGCAAAAGTAGTGATAATCATAATGAAATACCATTATTGTACGTAGCTTTAGGAAAGCCTTCTTAATACGTCTCTCTGTGTTTTCAAGAATCATGCTATAGGCTGATAAGTGCATGTACTGTCCCATCCCACTCTACACTCTAGCATTCTCCGTTTACTCGTTTCCTTGATCTGCCATGCTGCATGTGTTTCCAAGACCTTCCTTCCTGTAAGGTGCCTCACCTGCCTTCCCGCCTTCACTTCCTATGACTTTTGGAACTTAAAAGAAAAGGCAGGCTTACCCTACATTAGTCAGGCAACCACTTGTATTTTAGAAATTCGCCCCTTTGAGAGTGTGCACAAAGGTGGAAGAAAGCTTGAATGCTTGAGGCCAGCAAACAGATCTACATTTGGAGACAGAGAGCAGGCTGACCCATGAGGATCACCCAGGCCTTCTCCGGCAGAGATGCATACCCACTGCCTTAGTCTCCTGCTACTTAGCCCAGTACAGTAGATCTGCTCTCAAGCCCACCATGAGCTTTTAAGTGTTATTTATTTAACAAGTCTGTAGTTTTCTTCATACAGGGTATCACTGTGCTTTCTCAGTGTGTAATTAGTTAATTCAGAAATTAAACGACCTGTGACAGAAAACAGATGCTGTTCTCACAAAAATATGAGTAATAAAATTCAATCAAGTTTATTATTTAAATGAATTCTTCTTAAATTGAAGAATTGTTATGTGGGTAGCTTTCAACATAATTTTCTTGGTATTAGATGTGGAGAACTAATTTGGATTTGGTTAATTTCATATTTATCACATTTAGTTATTATTTACTGCCAAGGTTAAAGCAATTTATTTCTTCTGGAAAATTTTAGGATCTTATGAGTAAGGGACTTCAGCCAAACTCGGTAACTTTTTCGAAGTAACTGGCTCAAGAAATTAGGAATTTCTTTAATAATGAGCCATCTCTTTTTGAATTCAACAATTTAAAAGGCCTGCATAGTTAGGTTATGATTCCAGTGTACCCTCAATGCAAATTGATTTTTTTCCTCTGGTGACACAGTCTACTTTGTTTTCAAAGTCTAGTTTATACAGTTCCCTTAAAACCAAAGAACGTATCTTTTGAAATACAGTTTTTCATTAAAACCTGTTCTTACTTTGGCAAAAGTAGTGATAATCATAATGAAATACCATTATTGTACGTAGCTTTAGGAAAGCCTTCTTAATACGTCTCTCTGTGTTTTCAAGAATCATGCTATAGGCTGATAAGTGCATGTACTGTCCCATCCCACTCTACACTCTAGCATTCTCCGTTTACTCGTTTCCTTGATCTGCCATGCTGCATGTGTTTCCAAGACCTTCCTTCCTGTAAGGTGCCTCACCTGCCTTCCCGCCTTCACTTCCTTTGACTAGCTGTTACTCACCCTTGAGACTTCGGTGTCCCTGTGACTGGAATCGGTGAGGCCTTCCTTGACGAGGCTGTGGCTTCCAGTGCTTCTTCTTTCTCACTCACATAACAGCATCACATGTATTAGTGCCGTTGGATTGTAAACCCCAATAAGGAGGGACTGTGTCTGTCTGTGGCTCCAGTACTACCAGGGTACCTGGCACATACTAAGTTGCAGTGAATTATCTGTAGAATGAAGACTGTTTCCTTCCTTCATCACCAGTGTTTCAGATACAGAATTAACTAGTTACCTTTGTCTTAAATTGAAATAATGTGAAGGTTATAAGTGCTGGTAGATCAACTGAAATCCACCGCTACAGTACTGCTGCCTCTTGCCACTTTTACCAATATTCCAAAGATGCCTTAATTCACTTTTATTGCTTGCATCCTTGGTGTTTAAAAATCTTGTGTTTTTTATACTAGTGTTGCCATTGTTGTGACCCTGGGAGATATCATAATGCTTCAGTGGTAATGCGTTGTGTAGGTCTGTTTGCATTTTCACTTATAACTATAGTTTTAAATGTTTTTTTTGAATTGGTGCTTTCTTTGATAATTTTTCTCTTAAGTTAAACTGACCTCTCACATTTGAATTTTTACATCTCAGCAATTTTATTTGGGACACATCCTTCTGTTGTATTCTATAGCACGGTGCAGTGCTTTATATAGAGTGTGGTTTCTTGTGCAGTAAGTGAATCAGAACTAAATAGCTGCACAGAGTACTGAATTTCATGTATAACGATTACCATATTCTTCTGGTATATCACCATGTTATGTTTTATCCAGAGTGCTTATAGAGGAGGCTCGGAGTCTGTGTCTTTGTTGATTGTACTGACCATAGACAAATTTCAGGTATATTAAATTTACTTTGCAGTTTTCATATACTTTACTTGCTTAGCTTTGTTTTTTAGTTATACTTGACACATGTGTATATGAATTCATTTTTGGTAAAAATTCAGGTACTGTATATCTAGTAATGGTTCCTTTGACTTATCTCATTATTTTTATTTACATTGTGTGTCTGAAGACTTTGTAGAAAACTGAACATTTCTTTGTGATATTTCTATAACTTGAGAAAATAACTCAATCCAGCAAGCATTTTAAAAAATTATTTTGAAAGTAATACAGGAAAGTTACAAAAATAGTATAGTTTCTGTCTAGATTTTACCCACCATTCTCTAATGTTTGCCACTTACATAGCCATAGTATGATTGTCAAAGCCAGAAACTCATTGATACGGCACTATTAAACTAAGTTGCAGTGAATATCTGAATGCTTTTCTTCCTTCATCACCAGTGTTTCAGATACAGAATTAACTGGTTACCTTTGTCTTAAATTGAAATAATGTGAAGGTTATAAGTGCTGGTAGATCAACTGAAATCCACCGCTACAGTACTGCTGCCTCTTGCCACTTTTACCAATATTCCAAAGATGCCTTAATTCACTTTTATTGCTTGCATCCTTGGTGTTTAAAAATCTTGTGTTTATACTAGTGTTGCCATTGTTGTGACCCTGGGAGATATCATAATGCTTCAGTGGTAATGCGTTGTGTAGGTCTGTTTGCATTTTCACTTATAACTATAGTTTTAAATGTTTTTTTTGAATTGGTGCTTTCTTTGATAATTTTTCTCTTAAGTTAAACTGACCTCTCACATTTGAATTTTTACATCTCAGCAATTTTATTTGGGACACATCCTTCTGTTGTATTCTATAGCACGGTGCAGTGCTTTATATAGAGTGTGGTTTCTTGTGCAGTAAGTGAATCAGAACTAAATAGCTGCACAGAGTACTGAATTTCATGTATAACGATTACCATATTCTTCTGGTATATCACCATGTTATGTTTTATCCAGAGTGCTTATAGAGGAGGCTCGGAGTCTGTGTCTTTGTTGATTGTACTGACCATAGACAAATTTCAGGTATATTAAATTTACTTTGCAGTTTTCATATACTTTACTTGCTTAGCTTTGTTTTTTAGTTATACTTGACACATGTGTATATGAATTCATTTTTGGTAAAAATTCAGGTACTGTATATCTAGTAATGGTTCCTTTGACTTATCTCATTATTTTTATTTACATTGTGTGTCTGAAGACTTTGTAGAAAACTGAACATTTCTTTGTGATATTTCTATAACTTGAGAAAATAACTCAATCCAGCAAGCATTTTAAAAAATTATTTTGAAAGTAATACAGGAAAGTTACAAAAATAGTATAGTTTCTGTCTAGATTTTACCCACCATTCTCTAATGTTTGCCACTTACATAGCCATAGTATGATTGTCAAAGCCAGAAACTCATTGATACGGCACTATTAAACTAAACTGGAGGCCTTATTTGAATTTCACCTGTTTTTCACTTACTATATTTCTTTGTCTCAGATCCAGTCCAGGATCTCACGTTGCTTTTAGTTGTTGTTTCTCTGTCTCCTCCAGTCTGTTATGCTTCCTTGTTCTTTCTCTCAGCTCCTTAGCAGACAGTCTTGGATACTCACTATGTCCTAGAGACTAAGACTGGTGCTTGGGGCTAGGAAGATAAAAGAATGGAAAAGACGTGGTCCTTACCTTCTAGCTCTCATGAGGTAGACAGCACATATGCAAGTGATGAACACAGTGTAGTGTATACTACCTTCTGTAAGAAGCCTTAGTACCGTCTGAACAGAGAGGGGAGAGTGAATGCTGACTCCCTGGGTGATGGTCTTGAAGCAGTCTTTTCAGAAGAAATGACATTTGATCTGGGTCTTAAACAGTGAGAGAATTTTTGTTTTTGGAGAACTGGCATGGAAGAGAAGGACATTATGGAGAGAGACAACATTGTTTGGAATGAATGTCTGACAGACAGAATAGTGACTGCATAGACTGGCACGTCACCTAATCGAAATGGAGCGCATGTGCCTATGGCTAATTTATGTTGATATGATGGCAGAAACCATCACAATACTGTAAAGTACCTATCCTCCAGTTAAAAATAAAATAAACTTTTAAAAAAGAGAATGATCTTATAAACAGAATGTTCTAGGACTAAAAAAGAAACCTAAAAGACAAACTAAGAGGATGAAGTAGGAACAGTATGTAAAGAAATAATGGCTGAGGACTTTTCTGAACCTTCCTCCCTCTTTTCAGTTTTCTGATAAACATACATTATAATTTCCTTCTGTATGCCCTATGCCTCTAACCCTTTCTTCTCGATTTTTCATCTTTTTCTCTGAGCCGTATTTAGAACTTCTTCTCAATTGCAATTTACTTGTTCTCTCTTCAGCTGTATCTAACTGCTGTTAAACTCATTCCTAATTTAACTAATAAACTCATTTTAAATTCCTGATAAACTCATTTCTAGATTCCTATCTAACTACTGTTAAACTCATTAAACTGAATTACTAATTTCAGTTATAGAATTTTTATGTAGTTATTTTTCAGATTTGTCACATTTTATCATTGACAGTCCCCTGCCAAATCTTTGAGATTGTTTTTTTAAGCCTCTTTGAATATAATAAATGTAATTGTTTTTCAGTCTTAGCCTATATTTTCAGCATAGGCAGAGCTCAGAGATATCATGGCTTTAGTTCTATAACACCACAGTAAAGTGAATATTGAAATAAACTAGCCACACAAATGTCCTAGAGACTAAGACTGGTGCTTGGGGCTAGGAAGATAAAAGAATGGAAAAGACGTGGTCCTTACCTTCTAGCTCTCATGAGGTAGACAGCACATATGCAAGTGATGAACACAGTGTAGTGTATACTACCTTCTGTAAGAAGCCTTAGTACCGTCTGAACAGAGAGGGGAGAGTGAATGCTGACTCCCTGGGTGATGGTCTTGAAGCAGTCTTTTCAGAAGAAATGACATTTGATCTGGGTCTTAAACAGTGAGAGAATTTTTGTTTTTGGAGAACTGGCATGGAAGAGAAGGACATTATGGAGAGAGACAACATTGTTTGGAATGAATGTCTGACAGACAGAATAGTGACTGCATAGACTGGCACGTCACCTAATCGAAATGGAGCGCATGTGCCTATGGCTAATTTATGTTGATATGATGGCAGAAACCATCACAATACTGTAAAGTACCTATCCTCCAGTTAAAAATAAAATAAACTTTTAAAAAAGAGAATGATCTTATAAACAGAATGTTCTAGGACTAAAAAAGAAACCTAAAAGACAAACTAAGAGGATGAAGTAGGAACAGTATGTAAAGAAATAATGGCTGAGGACTTTTCTGAACCTTCCTCCCTCTTTTCAGTTTTCTGATAAACATACATTATAATTTCCTTCTGTATGCCCTATGCCTCTAACCCTTTCTTCTCGATTTTTCATCTTTTTCTCTGAGCCGTATTTAGAACTTCTTCTCAATTGCAATTTACTTGTTCTCTCTTCAGCTGTATCTAACTGCTGTTAAACTCATTCCTAATTTAACTAATAAACTCATTTTTAAATTCCTGATAAACTCATTTCTAGATTCCTATCTAACTACTGTTAAACTCATTAAACTGAATTACTAATTTCAGTTATAGAATTTTTATGTAGTTATTTTTCAGATTTGTCACATTTTATCATTGACAGTCCCCTACCAAATCTTTGAGATTGTTTTTTTAAGCCTCTTTGAATATAATAAATGTAATTGTTTTTCAGTCTTAGCCTATATTTTCAGCATAGGCAGAGCTCAGAGATATCATGGCTTTAGTTCTATAACACCACAGTAAAGTGAATATTGAAATAAACTAGCCACACAAATATTTTTGTTTCCTAGTGCATATAAAAGTTACCCTTATACTATACTATAGTCAATTAAATGTACAATAACATCATGTCTAAAAAACTGATGTACATATCTTGATTAAAAAATATTACATACATATCTGTAAACAACAAAACTCTGTAAAAGTTAAAAGTAAAATGAAAGTTTAAAAAACATATATATTTTATTGGGCTTCCCTGGTGGTCCAGTGGGTAAAGAGTCCGCCTTGCAGTGCAAGGAGTGCTGGTTCGATCCCTGGCCAGGGAAGGTCCCACATGCCATGAAGTGGCTGGGCTGGACTGTCCATGTTGTGAGTCAGCACTCTGGAGCACAGGTGCCCAGAGCCGGTACTCTGTAGCGAGAGAGGCCACTGCAATGGGAGGCCCACAAAGGCCAAAAACAAAGATGGATGAAAAATAAATAAATATAAAACCAATAAAAGAGACCAAAATTTTTTTTTAATTTCAAAAAAAATATTTTATTGCCCAAAAATGCTGACCACTCATCTGAGCCTTCAATGAGCATAGTATGACACTCAAAGATCAGCTGTCACCATAACAAATATAATAGTAATGAAAACTATCATAACAAATATAATAATAGTAATGAAAAAGTTAGAAATGTTATAAGAATTATCAGAATGAGACACAGAAACACAAAGTGGGGAAATGCTATTGGGAAAAATGGTTTTGATAGACTTGCTTAGTGCAAGTTTGCCCCAGACCTTCAATTTGTAAAAAATGCAGTATTTGTGAAGTATAGTAAAGCAAAGTATGCCTGTATCTGACATTTCTGCTAGTCTCATTCCATCCTGTATTGTTTCTGCTAGTTCTAATTTATGGTATCTTGTTCTTCATGTGCTTGATTATATGTTGGATATTGGTCTTTGTTGTTGTTTAAGGATTTTTTTTCCCCCATCATGCCTCTTTTCTTTTTATATTTATTTTCATCCATCTTTTATTCTTTGGTATGTGTGGGCCTCCCATTGCAGTGGCCTGTCTGTTTGCAGTGCACTGGCTTTGGGCACATGTGCTCCAGAGCACTGGCTCGTAATTGGGCACACTGGTTCAGCCACTTCATGACACATGGGATCTTCCCAGGTCAGGGATCACACTGGTGTCCCTTGCACTGCAAGGTGGACTCTCTACCCACTGGACCACCAGGGAAGCCCTGGATATTGTTTTTGAAAAAAATAATCTGTAGAAATAATATGAAGTGTAGAGTTTTCATTTGCTCTGCCTTAATGCCTAGGTTGAGCAGTTTAAGGCCTCCTCAACCCAGGTTTACAATTCAGATGTTGTAATTTGTGTGCTCAGTCACTTCAGTCATGTCCAACCTCATGTCCAGCCCTCCAGGGCTACTCTGTCCATGGGATTTTCCAGGCAAGAATACTGGAGTGAGTTGCTATTCATCCCTCCAGGGGATCTTCCCAGCCCAGGGACCAAACTGGCATCTTCTGCATTGCAAGACGATTTTTTCCACTGAGCCACAGCTAACTGGGCTGCAGACCCATGTGTAGGCTAGTTACTTACAGTTCCTTTCCCTTCTTATGTGTGGCCCAGCTTACAGGAAGGGAAGCCTACTAAAGATCTCAACTTCTCAAGCCCCAGAGGCCACCACAGTTTCACCTCAGTTTCTCTTCCTGGATAGATTGAAAAAACAAACAAACAAAAAAGAGAGCAAGCCTTGGGACAAATGTGGCTGTCAGTGTTGGGCTTGTCTATCTGGCCTGTGGTCCTCACCAGTCTTGGACAAATGATCCAGTTCAATCTAGTTAGTTCTTTGGTGCTTCTATGAAAATGTATTTCTGTTATCCAGCTTTTTCCATTGTCTTTGGCAGTAGAATTGGTATGAACTGCATATTCTCCCATCACCAAAAGAGTGCCTCCTGTATTTACTGTCTCAGCTAGGCAGTTCAGTACTTTAACTGGATTTTTAAAAAAAATATTTGTTTATCCTGGGCTTTTAACCAGATCATAAGCTTTGTGGGTAAGATCTTGCATTTAATACAATGCATCGAAGCATTTAATATAATGCTGTGTAAGTAGATAGTTGATTCTCTACAATTTGGTTGATTGGCTGATTAAAGGGCAGTTTTCCAACCACCCGTGTTTTCTCCTCTTTGTTCATAAGGCTGCTTTTGTCCCTCAAAGAGAGATTTGTTATAATTTAAAAATAGCCTTGATTTTTCTCTTCTTCTTCCCTGCTTTTCCATCCCAAGGTGGGATAACCCCAATTAAACGAACTGTTAAAACCCTGGCACAAAACTGGTGCCCAGGGAGCTTTCCTTAATTTTAATTTGTGTGTATTATAGAAGGAAAGATTATTTAGATGTTTTAGAAGTCCAGAAATTTTGTAATGAAAATATTTATGTAATATTTATTTTGAGCTTGATTTGCTGTGGATTTATTTTGATTTCTTTTGTTTTCCCTAAATTCAAACGGTTTCCTAATGTAAATGGATTACTGTAATCTAAGTATTTTGGGGGGAGGATGTAGATTTTTTAGACTTGCAATGCTCCAGTACAAACTGTCTTTTGCTCTCTTTTGTGCATCTCTCAAGTATGTCCTAACCACTGAGTAAGAAGGCTATCACCTAGGAAGTTGGAGATATGTTTTTCTTCTTTCATTATCTTTTGTTAGCATGCACTGAATACCTAGTACATGACAAATGGACTTGCCTGTTTTCTTCTCACTTCCCTTCCAAATTCATCCTTACTTTGGCAGGTTCGGGGGGTGGGTGGCAAAAGCAGGACCATCAGACCCTTATAATTAATTCCCCCTCACCGCTGGGTCTTCTGTACTTTTGGCAATTCTCCAGTGGCTGCTTGAACTATTGGTTGTCAGACCAACCTGATTTGTTTCACTTGTAAACAAAATGGCTTAAGCCACTGTTGATTTTTGTGGCAGCTCAGTTGCTTGGAGCAAGGTGCTAATGAGACCTGGGTCATAGGTCCGGGCTCTGAGTGGGTTGGTAAGCTTTGCTCTGGCCCATGGCCACAGACCCCTACTCCCCCTTGCCAGCTGTCTTGCACATGTATGCCATGGCTCATTATGGGGACAGAGCAGGGGGTGTAGATAAGACAAGGCAAATCTGTCATCTCTGCCAGCAAAGACAACTCCTACTGATAGGTCAGTAACCTTTTTGTTGGAAGAACAGCAAATTAGTGTTAGCTTTCGTGGATGTGTCCATCCGAGTTCAGCTCCTGTGATTGTATGGGCTGTCTAGAGCAAGTTAAGAGTAGTGCTCTCAGTTTTAAATGTGTTTGAATATAAGAATGGTTTTTCAGTTTGTAGAAGGTCATTGTTATCAATCAGGGTTTTTTTTACTTATCAGTCTCTGAAGTAGAAAAGTAATCTTTAGAAGCCAAATTTGATAAAGCACAAATAAACTGTGAAACTGCTGTTAGGAAGAAATCAAGTTTAGGAAATGTCTCCCAGGCCTTTTTACCCCAACCAGCCCCTTCCTAAAGGAAAGCAAGGAAGGAAGTTAGGAAAGAAGAGAAAAAAGGTAGGAAGAAAAAAAGGCAGGCAGGCAGGGAGACAAACTGGTGCCCCCCTCCCCCGAAAAAAACCTTATCTAGAAAAACGTACAAGTTTGCTCTTTACCAGAGCATTTTAGCAGATAATATCTTAGAAAAGAACCCAAGAGATGGTTGAATAGGTTTCCCTTTAGGAGCTTAGCTTTGACAATATGAATTAATCTGACTAGGAATTTAGACATTTCTTCATGATATATTTGGAATCTGTAGGTAATCTGATTCTTTGGGGTCTTGAATTCTTAACTTACATGGTATAAAGCAAAGGGGAATGTGTGTGTGTGTTTCTTCCTAAATGTATTTCAGGCCTCAAGATAAAGTGTTTGGCTTGTATTAGTGAATCCTGCAGTGTGGTTTGTACCACAGGTGGTGAATTGTGGACAAACCCTTCATTCCTGTGGTCTTATTACTTCTGTTTTTATACATCTACATTACTTCTACATTTTATACATGAACCTGCTTCAGACCTATTATTTCATAGTTGGTACTGTTTAAGATAATAGTTTTTCTCTTATATTCATTTATTAAAACGAATAAATGTGAGCCAAGTTAAAAACGTTAAGAAAATATTAGCACAGGTGATGTGAAACAGTATTGCTGAGGATGGTCTGGAAGTGAGTGAGAATTAGAAAGCACTGTCTAAATTGTACTCTGCCACAGAAGAAATGCAGGCTCATAGAAGCAGGCAGAGGTTATCAGAAAAATTCCAGTCCCTAATGTTTAGCTATAAGATGAATGAGTTGGTTTCTTAAGTTCCTGTTTTTTTATTGGGTATAGCCTCAAGTAGGTTAGTAAGATTTATATTTAACACAGATCTTTGAAAAGCTGTTTTTAGCCTAGAGTAGTGCTCTCAGTTTTAAATGTGTTTGAATATAAGAATGGTTTTCAGTTTGTAGAAGGTCATTGTTATCAATCTGAAGTAGAAAAGTAATCTTTAGAAGCCAAATTTGATAAAGCACAAATAAACTGTGAAACTGCTGTTAGGAAGAAATCAAGTTTAGGAAATGTCTCCCAGGCCTTTTTACCCCAACCAGCCCCTTCCTAAAGGAAAGCAAGGAAGGAAGTTAGGAAAGAAGAGAAAAAAGGTAGGAAGAAAAAAAGGCAGGCAGGCAGGGAGACAAACTGGTGCCCCTCCCTGAAAAAACCTTATCTAGAAAACGTACAAGTTTGCTCTTTACCAGAGCATTTTAGCAGATAATATCTTAGAAAAGAACCCAAGAGATGGTTGAATAGGTTTCCCTTTAGGAGCTTAGCTTTGACAATATGAATTAATCTGACTAGGAATTTAGACATTTCTTCATGATATATTTGGAATCTGTAGGTAATCTGATTCTTTGGGGTCTTGAATTCTTAACTTACATGGTATAAAGCAAAGGGGAATGTGTGTGTGTGTTTCTTCCTAAATGTATTTCAGGCCTCAAGATAAAGTGTTTGGCTTGTATTAGTGAATCCTGCAGTGTGGTTTGTACCACAGGTGGTGAATTGTGGACAAACCCTTCATTCCTGTGGTCTTATTACTTCTGTTTTTATACATCTACATTACTTCTACATTTTATACATGAACCTGCTTCAGACCTATTATTTCATAGTTGGTACTGTTTAAGATAATAGTTTTTCTCTTATATTCATTTATTAAAACGAATAAATGTGAGCCAAGTTAAAAACGTTAAGAAAATATTAGCACAGGTGATGTGAAACAGTATTGCTGAGGATGGTCTGGAAGTGAGTGAGAATTAGAAAGCACTGTCTAAATTGTACTCTGCCACAGAAGAAATGCAGGCTCATAGAAGCAGGCAGAGGTTATCAGAAAAATTCCAGTCCCTAATGTTTAGCTATAAGATGAATGAGTTGGTTTCTTAAGTTCCTGTTTTTTTATTGGGTATAGCCTCAAGTAGGTTAGTAAGATTTATATTTAACACAGATCTTTGAGAAATGAGCTCAAGACAATTTTACTTCTAAATCACGGGCAAATAATTCTATTACTAGAAGTAGAATGGAGAAGGAGTAGAAGAAGAAGGAAAAGTCTTACGTTTTAATTTATTCATTAAGTCAACCAGTATTTTCTGAGCACCTGCTGTATATCAGGCTCTGTTGTAGACTGTGAGGATACAGCAAGGAACAAAACAGTTTTCTGCCCTCGTGAAATTCATTTTACATTCTAATGGGAAGAGACAGATAATAAACAAGTAGATATATAGCATGTCACCTGGTGATAAGTACTGGGGAGATAAATAAAGCAGTTAGTGTGTGACAGGAATGGGTAGGCAAGATTGCTATTTTAATTAGTTTGATTAGGAAATACCTCCCTGAGAAGGTGACATCTGATTCTGAAGGATGTGCAGAGCACGCGGCACATAGAGAGGAGCGTTCTGAACAAAGGCAAGTGCAAGAGCAAAGACCTGATGCTGGGAGTGTGCTCTGACCTGTCTGGGAAAACAAGGGAGGCCAGTGTGGGAGAGCGGAGGAGGAGGGTAGGAAGAAAGGACAGGGGAAGAACGGGCCCAGCTTATGCCGGGCCTCGGGACCAGTGGAAGGCCTCTCTCTGGCTTTGCTGTGAGTAAGAGGGAAACCCTTGCACAATTTTAAGCAACCAAGGCTAAGATCTGACTGGCTTCATTTCAACGTTAAGTTCTGGCTTTTGTGCTGAGAATTAACTTCAGGGCGGCACCATGGAGGCCAGTTAGGAAGGCAGGTCTGTAAACTGAGCAGGAGCCACTGGGCTTAGACTAGAGTGATGCTGGAGAGTGGGGAGAAGCGGATGGCTTCTGAATGTATTTGGAAGGAGAGCCAACAGAATTTGCAGATGGACTTTGATGTACAGTGTTGGACAAAAGAGGAAGCCTCAAAATTATTGGCCTAGAGTAACTAGAAGGTTGAAGTTTTCTTTTACTGAGATGCACAAAGACAGTAGCAGCAGAGGAAAGGGGAAACATGACGAAAGTAGAGTTACATTTATTTATTTATTTTTTTAAATAGCCACAACTCCCTGCACCGTTGCACGCAGAGGACTTGTACTTGCCTTTATTCTGAATTTCTTACTGTAGATTTCCTGGAATACTTTAAAAAAACTATAAATAAATTAGTCATAATATAGCTCATTTTGCAGATTTTTTCAGACTTCCTTCATAAGCTGTTGGCTTCCAGATAGCAAGGTATTTTGCCAATTTGGTGACTAATTGGGTCAGAGGTTAATAGCAAGACATTCTTATAAACATTTGGAGTGGTGTCTCCAAATGAAAACGTGTGTTAGGCAAAGATTCAAAGAATGGGAATGACTAAAAAGGATGTTCCAGGCTGAGCAAATATTAAGAGTTTTAACTTTGAAAGGAAGAGACATCATCCTTGGAAGTAACTGTCTTCGTTGGATGTTTTCATGGTCAGGTTTTAAAAATGAGAAGGGGTTCATTATCATCAAACCATCACTTCTTAACCATGAAATTGCCTTTTTAAAATTAGAAATCCTATGACTTGCTCTTTACTATGATGATTGGACATTTCTCCTTTCGCCAAAAAAAAAAAAAAAAAAAGGATTTAATGCCTTCCAGCCAAGAGAACCACTCTTTGTCTCTCCATAGGCCAGTTAAATGCTTCTCACTGCTCTGTGATGAAATCAGATGATGAAATCTGTCAGTTTGCTCTATTGAATTTTTTTTCCAACTTTGTTTTAATTGAGCCTTTGGGGCATAAACTGTGCTTTAACATCTGAAAGCTAAAGGCCTCATATTGTGGGATAATCATTCCATACCGCCTCTCTCCTCAAGCCTCCCCTTCTCCCCAATTGAAAATTTTCAATGAGGAGGATTTCCCAAGTAGGTCTAGGGGTTAGTCTTTTTTCAGTCTTTCTATATAATAACATTTCTTTTTCATAATCCTCACAAAGGCACTGGTAATCACAGTGGTTGGCAGAGAATAAAGCCTTTGTGAAACCTGTACCTGGAAATTGAGTCACTTTGATTGCTTAAATTTCCTTCACAGAATAACATAGTTTCTGCTGGATGAATATTTGGTATAAAAGCAAATTATTAAGGGTGGAAACTGTCTATACAGGGTGATGTGTAGGAGGATATGTGAACTAGATTATTTGCTCCTGTGGTTGTGTTTTCGAAGCTTTTGAACAATAACTTTGTAACACTCATTGCAGTGTTGTCATTAATTTTTAGGTGTCACTGTAGTCTGTGGAGTGGGAATTCTTTTATAACACAGTACTCGCTATACATCACTCATTCACTGGAAGAATGTACTGAGTGCTCCTCATGTGCTGGAAGCATAGTTGTAAGTGGAACAGATACAGATGGGCCACATGGAGCTCACAGCCCATGGCAGGGTCCAGGGCTAGGGGTCAGTAAACCCGTAATTGTACAGATAACCATGCAGTTATAATAGCGATACTGATAGGGCACAGCGAGTATGTAGCTGGGCACCTAATATATATATCATGAAGACTCAGTAAATGTTGAATTTGATTTAGAAACTGGATAACACTAAGTCTCCTACAGACGAATGCGTTCCATTCTGAGAGCATGTTTTTAAGTCCAGTTTGTTCGTAACATCCAGCAGAGTTAGCCCAGGTGCACGGGTAGCACAGTTAGTTATCTGCTGCTAGTCCTGCCGCATAAGAGGTTTACAGTACCTTTCATATAACTACTACACACCACAAAAAGTAAAGGAAATATTTTCAGTCTTACAGTACAGTACCTTGAATCCAGTACAACAGCTGGCATGCAGGGGCTGGTGGGAACACCAGCTACACTAGTGCTGCTTTTCAGGCTTGCTTTCAGACATCCTGGGCTTGAACTAAGGAGACCGTACCCCTGTGCTCCATACAGTAAAGTACACAAAGGCACAGCCCCTGGCAGAGGCTGCGTGCATGTGGCAGAGTACGCCAGACATGTCAGCTGACTGATGTGATTTGACCTGTGAATGTGTGTTTGCATCTTTGAAAGTTTGCAACTTGGAAATTTGTATGTAGAGGACTTAACTATACTTGAGGTTTTAGACTACTCAAAATCAAATGTGTTATTTAAGAAAATACCGTTGGGGAGGAAAAAACACCATTGTTGGTATGTTGTCTATAAGAGAAAAGATAAAGTACTTAATGTGTTTTCTTTTTTTTTCAAGATAACCTGACCCAGGTTCTTTCCTGAGTCCATACCTCTGAATATCTTCATATACATGTTCTGGCCTTCTTCACTATCAGCTCCTACTTACCCTTCCAGACCCAGCCTAAAGGCCACCTTATTCCTTCCCTGGCATCTCACAACTCCTCTAGGACAGACTGTGTTATATTTATCTGAACTCCTAGAGCTTGGCCCACCGCTTCCCACAGAGGCGTCAGACAGACATGTGTTTCTGCCCCTTCCTCACTGCCCACCAGCGACCTTGTGTTGGCTCCCAGGGAGGAGTAACCTCTGGTCCCATCAGTTCCATGCCTCCCTCCTTCATTTGCGGGTATTCTTGCTCTTCTCACATAGGGCTGTGAGGATTAAATGGGGTAATAAGGTAGGAGGAGATAAGCATGATCAATAAGCTAAGGCAGTGGAATCATCATAATCAGCATTAACTTTCACCACACTGCTGTTGTTCCTTAGAATGCACATTCCAGAAATGTAATTACAAAGTCTTTCTGAGGACGCTGGTGTTCTACGTTTGACCTGGATGTTAATGTTATGAACTGTTCTCTACCAGTTGGTGTGTGGGCCAAGCAGAGGCACTTGACAAGGCCCCTTTCAGGCTTCTGTACATCCTTCAAACCTCCCCCCAACCCCACCCTTGTTCCAGTAGTACCAGCTGCTAATGAATTAGGCGTCATATCTGTCAACTGGCAAGGGGCTGCCTAGAGCAGATCCCTGTGGAGTGAGACCTCGCTGTTTCTGTGGGTATAAAGAAGCCTCTCAGGCGAGCCTGAATGATTCAAGAAATCTGAACTGGGGAGCCAGTGGCTCAGCAGGAGGCACCCCTGCTTGCCTGACTAGAGTCTGCTCTAAAAACCTTTTTTCTTTTTTTTTTTTTTTGGCTCTGACAGACTTGCTAGGGAAATTGAAAATCTCCTTTTTTTAAGAAACAGACAATTTAAGATTCTTTCTGATTCCGAATGTCAGCAAAGAGTGAGAAGCTGGATTATTCACTGGTGGAGTTGAGAGGAGGCGGAAGCCTCAGAGAGCTCTGGGTTCTCTCGAAGCCCAGCTCCCCAACTCCTCACCTCTCTCCCTTCCTCACGCGCCTTCCTCTCGCTGGCTTGGAATGGTTGTTGTTCCTCCTGCCCAGTCACCTTTGTTGGTGTCCTTTGGCGTTGACTACAGTGCTGCCGGGAGACTGTTTGGTGGCTTCCACAGCCCAGTGGCTCAGATGATAAAGAATCTGCCTGTAGTGCAGTAGATCCAGGTTCGATTCCTGGGTCAGGAAGATCTCCTGGAGAAGGAAATGGCAGCCCACTCCAGTATTCTTGCCTGAAGATTCTCATGGGCAGAGGAGCCCGGCGGGCTGCAGTCCATGGAGTCGCAAGGAGTCAGACACGACTGAGTGACTGACCCTTACTTGCTTACAGCCATCTTTGCGCTTGGATTCTCACTTTCCAGCCACGGAAGTGTGCAGACCAAGTTGTCACGCACTGCTTCCCAGTGCTGGCAGGAAGAGACCCTGAACCACCATTAACTCAGGAGGATGCCACAGGCTAACCCAGATCATGAGTCAGGCATCTGAAATGTAATTACAAAGTCTTTCTGAGGACGCTGGTGTTCTACGTTTGACCTGGATGTTAATGTTATGAACTGTTCTCTACCAGTTGGTGTGTGGGCCAAGCAGAGGCACTTGACAAGGCCCCTTTCAGGCTTCTGTACATCCTTCAAACCTCCCCCCAACCCCACCCTTGTTCCAGTAGTACCAGCTGCTAATGAATTAGGCGTCATATCTGTCAACTGGCAAGGGGCTGCCTAGAGCAGATCCCTGTGGAGTGAGACCTCGCTGTTTCTGTGGGTATAAAGAAGCCTCTCAGGCGAGCCTGAATGATTCAAGAAATCTGAACTGGGGAGCCAGTGGCTCAGCAGGAGGCACCCCTGCTTGCCTGACTAGAGTCTGCTCTAAAAACCTTTTTTCTTTTTTTTTTTTTTTGGCTCTGACAGACTTGCTAGGGAAATTGAAAATCTCCTTTTTTTAAGAAACAGACAATTTAAGATTCTTTCTGATTCCGAATGTCAGCAAAGAGTGAGAAGCTGGATTATTCACTGGTGGAGTTGAGAGGAGGCGGAAGCCTCAGAGAGCTCTGGGTTCTCTCGAAGCCCAGCTCCCCAACTCCTCACCTCTCTCCCTTCCTCACGCGCCTTCCTCTCGCTGGCTTGGAATGGTTGTTGTTCCTCCTGCCCAGTCACCTTTGTTGGTGTCCTTTGGCGTTGACTACAGTGCTGCCGGGAGACTGTTTGGTGGCTTCCACAGCCCAGTGGCTCAGATGATAAAGAATCTGCCTGTAGTGCAGTAGATCCAGGTTCGATTCCTGGGTCAGGAAGATCTCCTGGAGAAGGAAATGGCAGCCCACTCCAGTATTCTTGCCTGAAGATTCTCATGGGCAGAGGAGCCCGGCGGGCTGCAGTCCATGGAGTCGCAAGGAGTCAGACACGACTGAGTGACTGACCCTTACTTGCTTACAGCCATCTTTGCGCTTGGATTCTCACTTTCCAGCCACGGAAGTGTGCAGACCAAGTTGTCACGCACTGCTTCCCAGTGCTGGCAGGAAGAGACCCTGAACCACCATTAACTCAGGAGGATGCCACAGGCTAACCCAGATCATGAGTCAGGCATCTGAACTTATCAACAAAAACATGCTTAGGAGAAACAATTGATCTACCTGACATTCTGTGACTTGAACATTTCTTTTAGTTGGCAACTCTGTGTTTCAGCAAGAGTAATAATGCAAGTGCATACAAGGCAAAACTCAAGGAAAAGTAATTGCATGACTGTAATATCAAATTTTTTGCTCTGCTCAAAATTTGTGAAATTGTTAGCGCTACTTTATGAACCAGGATATTAGAATAAAGCAAGTATCCATTGTTTATTGCCAGAGTTTGTTTTCTCGTTCCCTGGTTAGATTACCACTTACTTAATAGATAAGTCCTTTTAAAAAAGTCTGATATGGTGCATTTTGCCCTGAAGAGGATATAAAAGTATAAGACCCTCTCTCTCAAGAAACTAGTGGTATGCTTGAGTGAGTAAGATTATGTATGTGAAGAAGAATACTTGATATTTTGAATAGTAATCAAGTGTAGTAGCATATGATTTCATCTTTAAGTGTTATGTGTGCCACAAGAGATGAAAAATAGATATCATTTAGTCAAATTCACTACTGCAGAAGAATTAAATATTAGTAATATTCTTTATTATATCAGAAAAAACATCTTGAATCACTGATTTAGAGAACCTGGGTTTTATTCTGTACCTTAGAGTTTTTGTTCATTTATGTCATTTGAACTTATCTTTCTGGAGAAAGGAATCTTTAGTTTTTGTACATATTTCATAGTCCTTTTCTTGAAAAATTAAGATATCAAATCAACAAGTATTTGTTGAGCACTGACCTTGGGCCAATGAATGTACATTTTTTAGTTTTTAAACAACAGTAGAGTAACCCTGGAATAATGCCTCTTAAGATGACTTTAATAAGTACAAGATGGTGAGTTGAGCTTTTAGCCAAGAACCTTTGATTTCCCTTGCTGAATATACTTCTCTTGTGTGGTAGAACTTGAGTAAGAACTGTTCAGACTGTTTCTGTCCAAGCCACATTCTCACTATTGTCTTTTTTGATTCTCACTTTCCAGCCACGGAAGTGTGCAGACCAAGTTGTCACGCACTGCTTCCCAGTGCTGGCAGGAAGAGACCCTGAACCACCATTAACTCAGGAGGATGCCACAGGCTAACCCAGATCATGAGTCAGGCATCTGAACTTATCAACAAAAACATGCTTAGGAGAAACAATTGATCTACCTGACATTCTGTGACTTGAACATTTCTTTTAGTTGGCAACTCTGTGTTTCAGCAAGAGTAATAATGCAAGTGCATACAAGGCAAAACTCAAGGAAAAGTAATTGCATGACTGTAATATCAAATTTTTTGCTCTGCTCAAAATTTGTGAAATTGTTAGCGCTACTTTATGAACCAGGATATTAGAATAAAGCAAGTATCCATTGTTTATTGCCAGAGTTTGTTTTCTCGTTCCCTGGTTAGATTACCACTTACTTAATAGATAAGTCCTTTTAAAAAAGTCTGATATGGTGCATTTTGCCCTGAAGAGGATATAAAAGTATAAGACCCTCTCTCTCAAGAAACTAGTGGTATGCTTGAGTGAGTAAGATTATGTATGTGAAGAAGAATACTTGATATTTTGAATAGTAATCAAGTGTAGTAGCATATGATTGATTTCATCTTTAAGTGTTATGTGTGCCACAAGAGATGAAAAATAGATATCATTTAGTCAAATTCACTACTGCAGAAGAATTAAATATTAGTAATATTCTTTATTATATCAGAAAAAACATCTTGAATCACTGATTTAGAGAACCTGGGTTTTATTCTGTACCTTAGAGTTTTTGTTCATTTATGTCATTTGAACTTATCTTTCTGGAGAAAGGAATCTTTAGTTTTTGTACATATTTCATAGTCCTTTTCTTGAAAAATTAAGATATCAAATCAACAAGTATTTGTTGAGCACTGACCTTGGGCCAATGAATGTACATTTTTTAGTTTTTAAACAACAGTAGAGTAACCCTGGAATAATGCCTCTTAAGATGACTTTAATAAGTACAAGATGGTGAGTTGAGCTTTTAGCCAAGAACCTTTGATTTCCCTTGCTGAATATACTTCTCTTGTGTGGTAGAACTTGAGTAAGAACTGTTCAGACTGTTTCTGTCCAAGCCACATTCTCACTATTGTCAGGGTTTGTTTAGTGATTGATAATTAATTAGATAAACACTTGCAAAGCTTGCAAGGCTCTGCAGTGGGAAATGCTGTACAGTACTTGGTGATGGTGGTTATGTTTGTTACCATATCTGGGTATGTCTTTCATGATTTTATGCCCATCTCTACCAAGCAGAGATTCTTTCTTCTTAATGGAATTTGAAGAAAGATCATTTATCTTGAATGAAATTGGTTTCTTTTGCCTGTTGCTGGGAGATTTAGTTTTCAACCAGAATGTCTGATCTATTTTATACGCCTGCCAAAAAAAATCCCAAAATACTGGCCGCCTGAGTTCTGGCTAATGTTTCCAGGCGGTCTGTTTTGAAAACATTCTGTTTCTACCCTGTATTACAGATGCTCTCGCATACAGTGAAATCTATGATAAATATTTTTCAGTGAACATAAAGTATTTGAAAAATAAATGAACAGCAGTGTTATCATTAGTCACACGTTGACTGAGTGCCACCAATGTATTCATCATCGTGTACAGGACATAGTCCAAGACACAATCCCTAGTTAGTGGTTTTATAGTCTAATTATCTGTGAAATGGTCATGTCAGAAAAAACCAAGGAGCCATAAGTTGGGCAAATTATTTGCATTATGATTAATAACCTGCTCTGAGTAATTAATGGGAAAAATATGTGGCTCTTACTGGCCTGCAGGTTTTAGATATATTAGCAGTGTGTACTCAAAATAATTCACAGTAAATTAAATAATTCTTTTTAATAATCCTAGGTTGGTTCTTACCTGTATTTAAACCCACTCAAGAAGAAAAATGAGCACAAGTAGGTAGTACCTACCAATTTTTTTTTTTTTTTACTCCACCATTCTTTATACTAATACTATTTAGGTCTTCAAAATCAATCATTAGCAAATTATATTATTTGAAAAGTGATTGCTTTTCAGAGACTGATGATCAGATTTATGATACCTTCTTTTATTAATATTTATTTATTTATTTATTTTTGGCTATTCTGGGTTTTCATTGTTGCCACAGGCTCTTCTCTAAATGCAGGGAGTTGGCGTTACTCTTTAGTTGAGGTGAGCAGGCTTCTTGTTGCTGTGACTTCTCTTGTTGTAGAACTCGGGCTCTAGGGCTCATGGGCTTCAGTAGTTGTGGCACATGGGTTCAGTAGTTGCGGCTCCGAGGCTCTAGAGCACAGGCTCAACAACTGTGGCTCACCGACTTAGTTGTTCCGCAGCATGTGGGATCTTCCTGGATCAGGGATTGAACCCGTGTCTCCTGCATTGACAGGTGAACTCTTTACCACTGAGCTACCAGGGAAGCCCTGGACAAAAGATTTAACAATGTTTGTAGTTCATTTACCTGTTCTTTTGACAGACAAGATGTAGCTGAAATGAGATATAGTGAGTATAGATATAAAAATTTGTGTATTTGAATAGGATTTTCCCTACCTATTTGCAGATGCAGTTTTTGGATAATTTTATTTCAAGTATTATGGTATGGTCCACTTGATTTCTTTATAGAAGAAGTTTTTTTGTTTAATGTAGCTTGTAAACTCAAAAAGGTAGATAAAAGTAGGAAATAAATTATATCAGTAGGTATATGGCAACATTTTATTAACATTTTAACTTATAAAGTATGTATCATGTGTGTTTATTTGCCAGTTGTTTGGTGGAGACTCCATTCTTGTCTTTGAGGGTAGATTGGAGTTTCCCGTGTTTTTTCTCTACAGCTTTCAGTCTCAGTTTATGTAGATGCACTTGTGAAGTAATTAGAATGCCGAATTCTCATTGTAATTTCCTCTTAAGTCTTGTAATAATTTTTTTCACTGTTAGTCAGATCTGTCTAAAAACATTCAACAAAGTGTCCATAGAGACTACAACTCTCTTTGTACACATAGTTTATTGGGTGTTGAATAACAGCATTTAATTAAGGTACTTAATTATAGTAACAGGCATAACTGACATAAACAGGTTTGAAAACAAACAGTTAAGCACAGCCCTCAACAGGTGGAATCAGCAGTGCGCGGGGGTCCTGGACAATAGCTTCCTGGCCACTGGTGTGGAGCGTCTCCTGGGGAAGTCAAGCGCCCTGCACGAGGGACGAGGTGTTGAGTGAGGAGGAGAGTTTTGTTTTGTTTTTCTAGCTTGAAGCTCTTGACAGATTGACTCTTCATGTAAAAGACCTCCTTTCTGGTCCCATCTGTGCATGAATTCTTGTTCAGATCTTTGTTTTTTTTTTTATCTTTTGAGGGGTAGAGTGGGGAGGGAGGGGGATGGGTGGGCCACTTCTATTGGTCTTTCATTTCTCTATTTTCATCCGTCTTTTGTTCTTTGGCTCCTGTGGACCTCCGATTGTGGTGGCCTCTGTTGTCGCCGAGCGCTGGCTCTGGGCGCATGCGTCCCAGAGCTCCACCTTGGTAATTGGACACATCAGTCCAGCTGCTCCATGGCACGTGGGATCTTCCCAGGCCAGGGATCGAACCGGTGCTCCTTGCACTGCAAGGCGGTGTCCTTATCCACTGGACCACCAGGGGAAGCCCCAGATCTTTGTATTTTCATCATTACAGCTGCCACCTCTCTCTTTTCCACCCAGGTCTGCTACCATTAACCTCTGCCGTTTATTTCTACCTGAAATCCCTCCCAACCTCCATTTGAAACGTTGCATCAAAATCACCCCCTTGTAGAAGCCCTATGAATTGACTCTACCCAACATTTAATACTTCCGTTGATAATTTATATACTACCAGTATAGCTTTAATGAAATAAAACTTTGCACACATGAATTTTAGCATCAAATGTGGTGGCCTGTATATATAGTAAGTGCTCAAATATTTCTTTAGCCACATGACCCTATAAGATAGGACAGTTCTTCCCCTGAACACCTCCTCCTTTGCAGTCTTACTGAGATATAATGTACACGTCACAGTTCTTAAGATGTTTAATTTTCAAGTCTTCACCATACCTTTCTTTTATAGGAGGCAGAGGAGCTGGCCTTTTAGAACGTGGCTTGCCAACTTGCCACAGAATATACTGTTGACGAAAGCAAGAAACTCATGTGTCTGAGGGTTTTTATTGTCTGAAACACGTTCCTAAATTGTGTATGTGTGCTCTTTCCCCTGTAATTTGTGAACTTTCCAAAAACACAGGTCATGTGTCCTGCTGTGGGACAGTGGATAGAGAATCTAAATGTTTGAAGTAAGTAGCAGGTGCTGAAAAAATGTTGAGTAGCCAAAATGTCTACACCAAATACAACAGCCACTCCCAGCCGCTGATTGTCGTCCAGGAAGTCAGCGCTCACTCTCGTGCTTAGCGCTTTATATATATGATCTCCTGTAATTCATGCAGCTATTGTAATCCCATTTTACAGACATAGAACCTAACAGAGGAGTCAAGTTCTTGACTACATTCACACAACTAGAAAATGATAGAGCTGAACTTAAGCCCAGGGAAGCTGGTTCCAAATTCTAGTGAAAGTGTTTAACCTCAATTTGAGACTTAAACCCAGGGCCCAGACTTAATCAAACCCTGCTTGGGACTTGAACCCACGTGGCCGGGACTTGAACCCAGCCAGAACCCTGTTTGGGAGTTGAACCCACGTGGCCAGGACTCGAACCCAGCCAAAACCCTGGTAATTAAAATCACTCACCCAATGTCTGGACCCACTGAGGCTCAGGTTCTTCATGTCTCTTTGCAGAGAAGAATTCAGCGAGAGACAAAGTGATGGGTAAGAAATGGACCTACTCAGATTCAGAGAAAGCATGCTCCACGGACAGAGTGTGGGCCATCGCAGAGCAAATCTAGTGGCCCCAAAAGCATGGCGCGCTTAGCTTTTATAGGCTGGGTAATTCCATATGCTTATGAGTGGGAGGATTATTGCAGCTCTTTAGGAAGGGGTAGAACTGTCATGGCACCTCTGGTGGCCTGTATATATAGTAAGTGCTCAAATATTTCTTTAGCCACATGACCCTATAAGATAGGACAGTTCTTCCCTGAACACCTCCTCCTTTGCAGTCTTACTGAGATATAATGTACACGCACAGTTCTTAAGATGTTTAATTTTCAAGTCTTCACCATACCTTTCTTTTATAGGAGGCAGAGGAGCTGGCCTTTTAGAACGTGGCTTGCCAACTTGCCACAGAATATACTGTTGACGAAAGCAAGAAACTCATGTGTCTGAGGGTTTTTATTGTCTGAAACACGTTCCTAAATTGTGTATGTGTGCTCTTTCCCCTGTAATTTGTGAACTTTCCAAAAACACAGGTCATGTGTCCTGCTGTGGGACAGTGGATAGAGAATATAAATGTTTGAAGTAAGTAGCAGGTGCTGAAAAAATGTTGAGTAGCCAAAATGTCTACACCAAATACAACAGCCACTCCCAGCCGCTGATTGTCTTCCAGGAAGTCAGCGCTCACTCTCGTGCTTAGCGCTTTATATATATGATCTCCTGTAATTCATGCAGCTATTGTAATCCCATTTTACAGACATAGAACCTAACAGAGGAGTCAAGTTCTTGACTACATTCACACAACTAGAAAATGATAGAGCTGAACTTAAGCCCAGGGAAGCTGGTTCCAAATTCTAGTGAAAGTGTTTAACCTCAATTTGAGACTTAAACCCAGGGCCCAGACTTAATCAAACCCTGCTTGGGACTTGAACCCACGTGGCCGGGACTTGAACCCAGCCAGAACCCTGTTTGGGAGTTGAACCCACGTGGCCAGGACTCGAACCCAGCCAAAACCCTGGTAATTAAAATCACTCACCCAATGTCTGGACCCACTGAGGCTCAGGTTCTTCATGTCTCTTTGCAGAGAAGAATTCAGCGAGAGACAAAGTGATGGGTAAGAAATGGACCTACTCAGATTCAGAGAAAGCATGCTCCACGGACAGAGTGTGGGCCATCGCAGAGCAAATCTAGTGGCCCCAAAAGCATGGCGCGCTTAGCTTTTATAGGCTGGGTAATTCCATATGCTTATGAGTGGGAGGATTATTGCAGCTCTTTTAGGGAAGGGGGTAGAACTGTCATGGCACCTCTGGGTGTGTCATTTATCTTGCTGACTGAGGATCAAGGTCTGGTCTGCCATCTTGGACCCATTTGATTCTAATGGGTTTATGCTGTGTCCTTGGGCTGTCATTGTTTTCAAAACTTGTGCCCTGCCCCTTTCCCTCCTAACCCTTACACTAGGGCCTCAATTCCTTTATTACCATGTGTGTGTACAGCCTTTCAGAAACTTTCTGTAACATATTTTGAAAATTTGATGAGATATGATTATTTTCTTAACCAAACCAAATGGAAAACTAAAAACAAACCCTCAGGTGAAGCTGGTTTTTGCCGAGTAGGAAGGCATTGGGAAGGCCTTGTCAGAAAATCAGAAAATGGGAAACCACGCACAGCATTGACTGCTACCTGGTGAGAAAAGTAGCTCCTTACTGTTGTGAACCCTTGCGTTGTATGTGTGAACACCTGCATGAAGATGGTAGAGCTATCAGGCTCTCCCACCTCATTGCTGGGCGACGTCAGGGAGCTCCTTTTTAGGGTGGCTGTCCATCTGTTCTCCTCTAGGAACCCCTGGACCTGTGCCACTGCCACTTGGCTGCTGCTTCCCAAGAGCATAAGTCAGTGAGTTGCTCACACCAGGGAGAACAAACAGGCTCTTCTCCTTAAAGTGTCTGTAATTATAGGACCATAATTAGAAATAAAACCTTTAGATAATTTGCAGCTTACAAGGAAAGACTTTCTGCTTACACACCATTTTATCCTCTGTTGTTTTACATGCTGACCAGGAAAACCGGTTACTTGGCCTAGCAATAGACCATTGAATCAAACTCAGAGACATGGATTCTCCATACTCCATAATTCGCTGTGTGGCCCAGGGTTCATCGGACACTCTTTCTCAGCTTTTGGTTTGTAGTGTTGCATGATGGGGCTTATACATATAGAAAATGCTGCATGTGACAACCTGAATTCCTGCTGTGAGTTCCCTGGAAGAAGAGACAACATAGAAATAAATAACTCATGAGTAGAGACACTAGTTTTGGTGCTTGTGGTTAAAGTTTGTTGTCATTGTAAATGATAACATTGTCTGGGTGGTTCGATGGTGTTCAAAGAGGCAGAGGCCACTGTTGCCTTTGAATGATGATTTGAGTTGGAGTAGATGCTGATTAATTCATGAGCCCCAACTGCAAGGTAGCTGTTCAGTATTGATTAGACAGATACCCCTGGTTGTATGCTGTTAAAAGGACTCAGTTGTGAAATACTCCTAGAGCTAAATCGATAAGCTGCTAAAGTTGTCTCGGGAAGGGACCTTTCAGAAACTTTCTGTAACATATTTTGAAAATTTGATGAGATATGATTATTTTCTTAACCAAACCAAATGGAAAACTAAAAACAAACCCTCAGGTGAAGCTGGTTTTTGCCGAGTAGGAAGGCATTGGGAAGGCCTTGTCAGAAAATCAGAAAATGGGAAACCACGCACAGCATTGACTGCTACCTGGTGAGAAAAGTAGCTCCTTACTGTTGTGAACCCTTGCGTTGTATGTGTGAACACCTGCATGAAGATGGTAGAGCTATCAGGCCTCCCACCTCATTGCTGGGCGACGCCAGGGAGCTCCTTTTAGGGTGGCTGTCCATCTGTTCTCCTCTAGGAACCCCTGGACCTGTGCCACTGCCACTTGGCCGCTGCTTCCCAAGAGCATAAGTCAGTGAGTTGCTCACACCAGGAGAACAAACAGGCTCTTCTCCTTAAAGTGTCTGTAATTATAGGACCATAATTAGAAATAAAACCTTTAGATAATTTGCAGCTTACAAGGAAAGACTTTCTGCTTACACACCATTTTATCCTCTGTTGTTTTACATGCTGACCAGGAAAACCGGTTACTTGGCCTAGCAATAGACCATTGAATCAAACTCAGAGACATGGATTCTCCATACTCCATAATTCGCTGTGTGGCCCAGGGTTCATCGGACACTCTTTCTCAGCTTTTGGTTTGTAGTGTTGCATGATGGGGCTTATACATATAGAAAATGCTGCATGTGACAACCTGAATTCCTGCTGTGAGTTCCCTGGAAGAAGAGACAACATAGAAATAAATAACTCATGAGTAGAGACACTAGTTTTGGTGCTTGTGGTTAAAGTTTGTTGTCATTGTAAATGATAACATTGTCTGGGTGGTTCGATGGTGTTCAAAGAGGCAGAGGCCACTGTTGCCTTTGAATGATGATTTGAGTTGGAGTAGATGCTGATTAATTCATGAGCCCCAACTGCAAGGTAGCTGTTCAGTATTGATTAGACAGATACCCCTGGTTGTATGCTGTTAAAAAGGACTCAGTTGTGAAATACTCCTAGAGCTAAATCGATAAGCTGCTAAAGTTGTTTTCCCCCATAAACGTTTGTGTTTTATCCTCTAACTAAATGAGAAGAACTGTGAGGAATTTCTATGTTCTGGACTGTTAAGGAAACCAGCTACATCTTTGAAACAGTATGCTCATATGTTAACCGTTTCAGGTGAGGATAAATTATTCATATGTACATCTTAGGCAAGGATAACTCTGGCTTAATGGAGGAGACAACATAGCAATTTTCTCTGGAAGATTATCATCCTTTTTTCTGGTGACATGGGTAGAGAATTTGCTGAGAGCACACCCAAATACTAATGAGAATTTCAAGGGCTTTGAGCTGTAGTTCCTCACAGAGTAAGGGTTTAACTGTGTCTACAGTTTCTGTGATGCTCATGGCCAGTAATTGCTAAGCAATTAGCTGTACTGGCAGAGTCACTAGGAAGTTTTTTGCTTTGGTAATTTTTTTCTGAAGACTTTATTACATTTAGAGAGCAATTTCTGGCTGACTTTTCTTCCTCACCATACTGACTTTTGCAGAATAACACCAGTCTTTATGAAATCATCATGAAATCCACTGAACTCAGTAGCTTCTAGGCCGGTCATTCTCTCCTGGCCTTCTCCAAGTTCCTAGAAGGGGCTGTTACCTCCTGCCGGGCGAATTTCCTGACCACGCCAACTCCTTCCTTAAATCTTGACAGGGGCTTCTCATTTCCTTTTGCATCTCCTCTGGCGATTCGCCCCATGCTTCAAAGCCAGTCCCCAGCAGGCTCTGGATTCTCTCATTTCCCTCATCTGCTGCTTAGGTTCCCAGCCTTCTCTCTCCTTTCACTTCAGTTCCTCAGCCCCTTCTCTGTGAACTCATTATGTTAGTCTTCTTAGTGGTCTCCTAAGCACTTTCATTTTCTTAGATTCTCTCCTCAACAAGCTGTCCTTTTTTCTTCTGTTATAAATAACTCCTGAAAGCCTATCTTCTGTAAAAGTCATTTTAAATTAAGTAGAGAATTGCTGATGGTCTCCTCTTCATCTGCTCTGACAATAAAAGACTTCCGGGGCTTCTTCCTCTAATATCCATCCCTTTATAAAGTCACCTCCGCTTCCCCTTCCAGAACAACCCTTGCCCTTGACCCAAGTGTGCATCCTGTCTGTGCTCTGGTTACTGTTCCCGTCTCAGAGGTCAGCCTCCTGACTTGGCATCTGAGCTTTGCCGCTTGCAGCAGTGTTCCTGGGGCCCCATTAGTGCACCTTTCTGGGCCACAGTTTCCTCCTTAATAAGTCTGAACCATAAAAACACCTCGCTGAGTTTGTTGAAATAACTTAAACTCCTCACACAGTATCTGGCGCATGGTCAGCAGGCAATAAATATTAGCTGTTAGTATTTTTTTGAAACTGTGGGGAGAGAATGAAGATTATACCCCTGCTTAACATATCCATATATCTACACACGTACATATCTGTGTGTACATATGTATATACATATGTGCACGCACACCTCCACTCACATAGTTGCATAGTTTAGAAAAACATTCGGAATATCGTTTCTTTTTTAGAAAACGGAAGGTTACAAAACACAGAAAATTGAACAAAATCTTGCCTGGTGAGGCAAGGGTTTCAACAGAGGTGGGGAAGTACACTGTGCCATTTGTTTCTGCACATCTAACTGAAGATCGGGCACTCATGGTTTGGTCTTTGTTTAGAAGCACCAAAGCCCCATTTGCATGTATGTGCACTTGCTTGCTTTTGAGGGATCATGATTAGGGCTACCGATTTTTGTTAGGAAAGTTTCAAAAGCAGGCTCTAGTCCACCCAACTTAAGCACATGAAGGAGAAATTAATTTTTTTTAAAATAAGAGTGTGAAGGAGAGCATTCTTTAAACTCTTCAGATAAGTCTGTCATGAAGTTAGCCATTCAAGTCTGATGCATCTGCCGTTCAGCAGCTATTTAGCATAAGGATAATGAATTGCTTTTGTTTTTCTAGTTTTGTTACTTATAAATATTCTGTTTAAAAGGAATTCTGTAAACATACTGAAAGTAATGATGGGTATATTTTCCAAATAGAGTGCTTACCAGGCTTATGTTGATTATTTATATTTGAAAATGTGTGTTGACTGTAGATATTGCTGGATTGCTTTCAGATTAATCATTTCTGATTTACCAGGGATGTATTAGGAAACATTTATTTAGAAAGTAGAAATAATTTTAGGTATGAAAATTGAATTTCTTAGCAACAAGAATACTAAATGATTTGATATACCAGTGGTTGTTTTGTATAATATTGGAGGACCCAGAAGTATGCAGTATGCACATGACTTTATTACTTATATACTGCTATTCATATTTATCATATCTTCGGGTTGCTACTCTTGTAGATGGAAGAATTAGTTGAATTTCCCTATTTGCATTTATTTATATAATTTTAAAGCTTACATCACTTTAGGTTGTTTTATTAATGCCAGTTTTATAAAATAAAATAATTGAGAACTTATGAGGAAGGGTGGCATGAAAGAGGAGACCAGTGTTACACAGTTTCATATTTGTAACTTTCATTTCTTTTCAAATGTAGATTTATTCCTGGTGATACAAATTGCTGTTTTCCTTGGCAGGCATTAGAAGCCAAGTCTATGTGAAATTATGTAATGTCTGAAAAGTTATATTCATGATTAATTGGCCTATCCTAGAATGGTATTTGTGTGTGTGGAATAAGGCGATCATGTTTTTTTATTTGGCAGTGAGTTAAAGTGCCCCTGCTCAGATCGGGTTACTCTACAGGGCTTTTTTGACTGAGAACTGTATATTTAGCTTGATCTCTTTTTAAAAAGTGTAAAATGTAGCTTCAAAGCCAAATATGCTGAAATTCATATTGTAACCAATGTTAGTCTTTGGATAACTTCAAAAGCAAGCTGTTCCATTCTGTCACACCTTCGTAAGCAAATAAAGCCAGAAGATTTAAAACAACAATATTATCTTCTCTGTGGCCTCTAACAGCCAATCTTGATTATCTGAGGGTAGATTGTAATGTCAAATAATCGTTTTAAATTCCTCCTGACCGTGACCCAGACTATCAGTTAAAATGATCTGTTGTTTATCTAAGCTGGACTTTACAGGAGCTAGAAAATAAGGCCTTTAAACAATTGCCCCGGGCCTGGTAGTCTAGTGGGTAGAGAGTCTGCCTTGCACCTCGGGGGACACCAGGAAGATCCTGGCCCAGGACGATCCCACGTGCCACAGGGCGACTGGATTGGTATGTCCAATTACAAGCCGGTGCTCTGTGGCAAGAGAGACCACTGCAATGGGAGGCCCACACATGCCAAAGAATAAAAAGATGGATGAAAATAAATATAAGTAAAAGGGGCATGGCGGGGAAAAGAAAAAAAGTTAAAAACAGAAACAATTGCCCTTTCCCCTATGTCAACTTGAGAAATGATGGCATTCATTAGTAGCAACGCAGTGATGGGGAACTCGATGACCAGAGACAGGCCTGCAGCGGTCCAGGAGCCGAACCATTTGGGGGAAAGTGGCCTCTGTGTTCTCATCTGTAGTGTGGAGGTAATAGTACCTACCTTTTGGCATTTTAATGATTGATCAAGTGCTTACCTGAATATCTGTTCTTAGCGCTTTTCAAATGCTTGCTGCTGCTAATGATTATTATTCCTGCTCCTTAAAACTGCTGCCACAGCAACTACTGTGTTAACTGTGGCTGATAAAATACTTCCTCTAGCAGGGCATTAACTCCAGGGGTCTCCTCTTCAGTGACTCCTCATAGTGAAATGGTGAAACACATCCCACAGTTGAATATGAGTAACTTGAGGACTACTCTTTAAAAGTATCTATATTCTTATTGCTCAAAGGTAAGGACCCCAGGTCAGCAGCATTAGTATCACAGGAGAGCATCTTAGAAATTTAGACTTTCTGACCCCATTCCAGAATTAAGGAATCAGAACTTGAATTTTAACAAGATCACCAGGTGTTTTATGTATGCGTGCTCAGTCGTGTCTGACTGTTTGTGATCCCGTGAGCTGTAGCCTGTTAGGCTCCTCCATCCTTGGAATTTTCCAGGCAAAAATACTGGAGTGGGTTGCCATTTTCTACTCCAGGAGATCTTTCTGACCTGGGAATCAAACCTGCATCTGTTACGTCTTCTGCATTGGCAGGCAGGTTCTTTACCACTGCACCACCTAGGAAGACTGTTTGTATATTAAAGTTTGGAAAGTATCGCCATCATATCCTAGCCTCTCCCTGCCATCTTCAAAATCATCTGAGTAACTTCAGATGATTACCAGCAGTGGACCACCAGGCAGTATCACGTGAACCAGGCCCTCAAAAAAATTAAATCACCAGGGAAGCCCTCATTTCGCTTTTTGATATGAAGATGGTGTTCTTCATGTGCTGATCCTAAAAGATAAGTGCGTAGGAGAGTAGGGTTGTATGCCCTGTCCTCGCTGTTCTTTGACCAGTGCTTCTACCTTTGTTTGGTCTGTTTACTCCAGTGTAGATGTTGTGAGGATATGTAAGAATATTGGTCTTTGATTAACCATGGATCATGGGTGGTTGTAGAGGAAAAACTCTATGTGCATTTATCATATCCTAGAGGATGAAGGAAATCACTAGTGTTTTGATTTAAAATGTGACCTTTGAATCTTTTTTTCAAGTTAACTTGAAGAACAGATTAAAAAATACTGTTTGGTTTTCAACTATTAAATTGGCAAGGAAAAATTTTGATAAAATGTTTGGAGTGTGCAGTGGCACAACCTCATGCCGTCCAAAATGCCTATGCTCGGGGCGTCCCTGGTGGTCCAGTGAGTAGAGAGTCTTCCTTGCAGTGGAAGGGGCACCAGTGCAATCCCTGACCCAGGAAGATCCCACATGCCGCAGAGCAGCCGGGCCGGTATGTCCAATTACAAGCCAGCGCTCTGGAGCGCTTGTGCCCAGAGCCATTGCTCTGCAATGTGAGAGGCCACTGCCATGGGAGACCCACACATGCCAAAGAATAAAAAATGAATGAAAATAAATGTAAAAATAAAAAAGGGTCATGATGGGGGAAAAATTTTTTTTAAAAATGCCTGTGTTCTGTGATCCAGCAATTTCACATCTAGGCACTTATTCCACAGGTATATTTGCATGTGTACATAGATGCATTTTTGTAGAAGCAAAAGAATGATCATAACCTCTGTAACTATTACAGTTGAACTGGTTTTGTGTACCTCAGCTTCTAATTTTTCTCAAATGAAGGTGTTCAGTTTACCTTGCAAAAGTGGATTTGAAGGTCCAAGGATTAAATATAGGATGGAGATCTATTTTCCATTCCATGTATCTTTGTACTGTTGAACTTAAAATGAACAGAATAGCCCTTACTGAAGAAACTGAAGCCATTCAACACTTACACAATTTTTTACCCTACTTTTAAAGCATATTCACATACATAAAGTTATTCATCTTCTTTCAGATACACAGTAATTTAAGAGTAGCCAGTGAGAGCTTCCCTGGTGACTCAGTGGTAAAGAATCTGCTCGGGTTCGATCCCTGGTCTGGGAAGATCCCTCATGCCATGGAGCAACTGTGCACCACAACTCTTGAGCCTGTACTCCGCAGTAACACAAGCCACCGCACTGGAAGCCCAAGCACAAAAACTAGAGAGTAGCCCCTGCTCTATGCAACTAGAGAAAAGCCCATGCATCAGTGGAGACCTAGCACAGCCAGTAAGTAAATAAAAACTGCTTTTTTTTTAAAAAAAGTAGCCAATGAATTCTCAGTAGCCTCTCAGCTCTGTGCTTACTCTTAAACTTCTCAGACTCTTCCTAGCATAAACTGCGATGTCCTAATCATTCAGCAGTATGATTCTTAACCTGGGGTACCATCAGAATCTCTTTGAAATTAAAAAAAAAAAAATCAAGATGCCTAGGTCACTTATTTAATCAAAATCCATGTGTGTGGCTTAGACATGTATATTCGTAAAAGGCTACATAGGTGATCCCAGTGTTCACACCTGTTTAAGAACTACTGTCTAGAGAGCAGTTCTTCTACTAAAGCACTAGCTGTTACCTCGTCCCTGCCCCCAGCCTCCCAGGGGTAGACGTAGCACAACTGAAGAATGCGTGGGCCTCTGCGCTACACCCGTGGAAAAGGGACCGGCCCTTGGAATAACTACATGGCACTAGCTGTGGTGTCAGAATAAAGATGATGATAGTCATAATAACCAATCTGGCTTCAGCATAAGAATCAACATTTTTCTGCATATAAAGAACATTGAAAGTAAATAGGGGAGATCAAAAGCTGATCTTTGAAAACATCAATAAAATTCAGAAGTCTCTAGGTACAACAATCAAAAGATAAAGGGAAAACACAAAATATTAATAGCAAGAATGGAAGAGAGGATATCACTGAAGACATAAAAAGAATAATAAAAGAAGAACATTATGAGCAATTTTATGCCAATAAATTGGACAACTTAGATTAAATGAAAAACTTCCTTGAATGCCCAGATCACCACAGCTGACACATACACACAGAATAGAAATTCTGAATAGCTGTGTATCTACTGAAGAAACTGAGATCAAAACTTAAAACTATGGGACTTCCCTGGTGGTCCAGTGGGTAAAGAGTCTGCCTTGCAGTCCTGGGGTTGCCGGTTCGATCTCTGACCCAGGAAGATTCCACATGCCGCGGAGCGGCTGGACCGGTGTGTCCAATTAGGAGCCAGTGCTCTGAAGCTCATGTGCCCAGAGTTGGTGCTCTGCAATGAGAGAGGCCACTGCAATGGGAGTCCCACACAGGCCAAAGAATAAAGATGGATGAAAATAAATAAATAAAAAACCAATAAAAGAGGCCAACATAAAAAAATAAATTCTGAAAAAAGAAAAAACTGTGGAACAAAGAAAACTTTAGGCTCAGACAGCTTTATGGTGAAGTCTGTGGGAAAAAAAAAAATTTTTTTAAAGATTTATTTATTTATTTATTTTGGCGGTGGGGAGGTGGGGAGGGAGGGGAGCAGGCAGGCCACTTCTATTGGTCTTTCATTTGTCCATTTTCATCCATCTTTGTTCTTTGGCCCGTGTGGGCCTCCCATCACGGTGGCCTCTGTTGTCGCAGAGCACCGGCCCGGGGCACATGCGCTCTAGAGCTCCGGCTCGGTAATTGGACACATCGGTCCAGCTGCTCCACGGCACGTGGGATCTTCCCAGGCCAGGGATCGAACCAGCGGCCCTTGTACTGCAAGGCGGTGTCCTTACCCACTGGACCACCAGGGAAGCCCAAAAAATATATTTTTTTAAATATTTTATTTATATTTATTTGGCTGCATTTGGTCTCAGTTGTAGCATGTGGGCTCTAGTTCCATGACCAGGGATTGAACCTGAGCCCCCTGCATTGGGAGAACAGAGTCTTAGCCACTGGACCATCAGGGAATTCCCTCTGTGAAATACTTAACCATACAAATGTTAGATAAATTCTTACAGAAAGTAGGAGGTAGAACAATTGTATTTTTATTTAGTAGCAATGAACACTCAGAAACTGAAGTACTATTTACAATAGCATCAAACAACATGAAAATATTTAGGGATGAATTTAGCAAAATATGTTGTTTATGAAAAGTATAACCATTATTGAAAGAAAGTAAAGAAGATCTAAATAAATGGAGAAATACACCTGTTCATGGATTGGAAGACTCAGTCATGTTGTAAAGTCATCACTCCTCAAACTAATCTATTTAGCCAACCCAGTCGCAATAAAGATTCCCAGCAAGCTGGAATTTGACAAGCTGATTGAAAAATTGATATGGTAATACAAAGAAGTTAGAATAACTGAAATGAATTTTGAAAGAAGAAAAAAATAGAAAGACCAAAGTTGAAGGACTAATTCAGTGGGAAGAAGAAAATCTCCACAAACTGTCCATATGGAAGAAAGTGAATCTTGACGCTAACCTCAGTCCATACACAAAAATTAAGTAAAAATGCATCACAGGCTTAATTTATAAACTAACGCCATGAAACTAGATGAAAATATATGATAAAGCCTTTGCAATTTTGGATTAGGCAAACATTTTTTAAAGTGGACATGAAAAGTAGAAAAATAGGTAAACGGGATCTCACAAAGATGAAAACCTTGTGGCTCTCCAAAGAAACTGTTAGGAAAATGAAGATACAAGCTATAGAATGAGAGAAAATGTTCATAGTACATGTATATATTATATATGTATTTATGTAATATGTATGCATATAAGAGACTTGTATCTAGAACATATGTCCTGCAATTCAAGAGTAAGACAAATAACTCATTTTAAAAACCAGGTATCATCGATTGTGCTCCTGAGGAATGGGACACTGAGATAAGGTTTTATGGTAGGATCTTTATTAAGGGAAGCCCTTAGTAGTATCCACTGTTGTGGGAGGAATGGCAGTGAAGTGGCACGGGGCAGAGAGGAGACTGAGCAGTGATACAGCTCAATCACAGCCATGGCTGACGTTATATGTGGCACCATTGGGCTTCCCCAGGGGCTCAGGAAATCTGGTAAAGAATCTTCCTGCAGGGCTTCCCCTGTTGGTCCAGTGGGTAAGGATACCGCCTTGCAGTGCAAGGGGCGCCGGTTTGATCCCTGGCCTGGGAAGATCCCACGTGCCGCGGAGCGGCTGGACCCATGTGTCCAATCACTGAGCCAGAGCTCTGGAGCGCATGCGCCCAGAGCTGGTGCTCTGCAATGACAGAGGCCACCGCGATGGGAGGCCCACACGGGCCAAAGAACAAAGATGGATGAAAATGGACAAATGAAAGACCAATAGAAGTGGCCCGCCCGCTCCCCTCCCTCCCCAACCGGACCCTCGCCCAAAATAAATAAATAAATAAATCTTTAAAAAAAAAAAAAGAATCTTCCTGCAGTGCAAGAGACCCGGGTTCCATCCTTGGGTCAGAAAGGTCCCCTGGACAAGAGAATGGCCACCTACCATTGTCTTCTTGCTTGGAGAATTCCATGGACAGAGAAGCTTGCTGGGCTACAGTTCATGGGGTTGCAAAGAGTCAGGCATAACTGAGTGACTAACACTTTCACTTCCAGAGCTAGATTAGGTCTTCGGAGCTAGGACAGAGTTGGGCAAGAATTGGACCAAGATGACCAGGCCTTTATATTTCTATATCACTCAGAGATGAGGACCTCTACCACTTGGTTGTGAACCACTACAGGAAGGGGCATGTCCTTTGGTGACATGACTCTTCAACTGAAGCAGTCCCTGAAGGGAATGACAGCTGAAAGCTGCCTGTTGGTAGCATTTTCAATAGCTGGGGCAACAGGTTTTTCACTGGAAAAAAGGCTTGGCAGTATATTGCAGTAGACCATGATGGCAGACAAGAGTCTGATAGAAATTGTACAGAAGATTTATGAATGGCCATTGAGAGCTAGCCATCAAGTATATGCAAATTAAAACCACAATGAGATACTCCTGTATACTCTCTAGAATGGTTAAAATTAAAAACACTGTCAAAACCAGGTTCAACCAGAGGTGTAAAATGGGGCAATTCACTTTAGAAATCACTCCAACAGTTTCTTACAAAGGGAAACATAACACGTACCATTTGACCCAGCAGTTTAACTCCTAAAGAGAAATGAAAGCGTGTTGAATAGTGCATAGCATCTCAGATGCCATGTAAATCTCTGTGAAGGCAGAACATTGTTGGAAGAAGTGGTGGTGGTGATAATATTATTGAGAAAGGGATCAACCACGATATTTGTATCCATCTGCTTATGCCTCGTTTTTTCACTCTGCTTTCCTATTTGTATCTGGTTACAGTCAGTTCAGTTGCCTGTGTCTCTGAGTAGATGATGCAGATTTCTCTTGGTGGAATTGGTAATGAGAATGTTTACGTTCACGTCATGCCTAGATGGGCTTGTATGTAGACACCACATCTAGATTAAAATGGATTCCTTGGGGCAACTTAGGAAGCCGGTTCTATGAATCCAACTGTATGATGTTCTGGAAAAGGCAAAACTCTGGGTACAGTAAAGAAAAGATCAGTGGTTAACAGGATTGGGAGTGACGGGAGATAAACAGGCAGAACATGAGGATATTTTGGGGGGGCAGCAAAAATACTCTGTATGATATTATTAATATGGTGGTAGGTACATGTCATCATAAATGTATCCAAATCCATAAAATGTACTACACCAAGAGAACCCTAGTGTGAACTGTGGGCTTTGAGTGATAATAATGTGTCGATGTAGGGTCAGTTGTAATAAATGTAAGTCTGGTGGAAGAATATTGATAATGGGGGATACTATGTATGTGTGGGAGCAGAGAGTATGTGGGGAATTTCTGTACTGTCCTCTGAATTTTGTTGTAAACTTAAATCTGCCCCTACGCTCCCCCCCAAAAAAAGTCTAAGAAATTTAAAAAACTGAAAGATTTGTGACACTCGAATATGAATTGATTTTAAAATTCCATTTTTCAAAATCTAGGGTAGGGTTTATATTATGTTGCTAATATTGTGACATTCTCCCCAAAGAGAGTAGTTTGTAAATCCTGCACTGACTTACTATCACCATGTGTTGAATTTCCAGCTGTGTTGAATCAAACTTTGATCCCTCTTGAGAAGATGAATGCACTATCTGTCGTTTCTAATGGTAGGGGTGTACGAGAGACTTTCAGATGAAATCTTAAAAGCCAAGTCCCTGTCCAGATAAGAAACCAAAAACCCTGGGAAAGGCAGTAGTTTCCTTGTCCTACCCCTCCCCCACTTGTAGGCCTCATTTATACATTATTCCCTCTCTGCCACTGCCGAAAAAATAAAGAACAAATGAGATGCTATTGTTAAATGCTACCTGCACGGTCAGATTCGTTTCCTTCCAATAGAATCACTTTCCTTAATCGGCACTCTTATAAATGGCGCACCTGCCTAATTAGAACCAGTTCTAGACCACAGGCTACAGTGTGAGCACTTCAGTTAGCGCCACAGAATTGACAGCTATTGGGACTGAAGTTCTTAGAAAGTCTTCCCCGCACGCCTCCTCTTATTCACTCAGTGGCTAAGCTCTTTATTATTTTGTACTTCTGAATCAGCATTTGATTGTGGAAATTTCATGGTACGTGGTCATTGATACTGTTTTTGTTTCTAAGTGATTCCTTAAATGAAAAAAGAAGTGATGTATGTATGGATATATATAGGGATGCTTTTAAATATCTTTATTTTATTAGATTTAATTTACTTGTTGTCACTCTTAAAATACAGAGAGCTCCCTTGACTGTGACAAAGAGGTGAAATACAGCAGTCACATTCAAGATCTCCATCCATTAGCTGTAATAGATCCTTTTGCCCTGAGTAATACAGAAACTCAGTCCAGAGCCAGTGGGGATGATGAAGTGCTCCCTCACAGACCCAATCACCCACAAAGAAGTATAATGAGCAGGGGAGGTGATATAATAAAACCTTTGTGGCCAGATGGGAATTATGGTAAAAACTGTTGCCTTTGAAAAGTCTTGTAGTAAGTGTATCTCCAGTTATCTTCCCGTAGAAATTATTTAGGCATCTGTTCCAGTCAGGACTCATGACAGAAGTGCAAGAATGGCTATAGAATAAGACGGAAGGGTACGTGAGTGTAGAGAAGGCGGTGGATGTGTTGTGAACAGAGTTCTGTTGTGCCCTAAGGGTCTGAAGGAACCCCTGTGCAGCCATGAGGACGTGCGGTCACCAAACTGGATGGCTCCCCTGACCACCGTCACAGCTCCTGCCAATGGGGACAAGATAACGCTCTTAAAAAACAAGATGATTTCGATGATCACAGGAAGACTCTGCTTTTAAGTTAGTGTATTTCCTAAGACCGCAGCTTAAGCAGATTGCCGTAAAGGAAAATCCTGAGTGTGCATGATCTGTATCCTAATTAGGAGTGGGCTTGATCTGTTCAGACAGATATCAGTAAGTGGGTTAAGTGGCAAGAAGTGAAGCCTTGCCCTTTATTAACTAAATGGCAAGTGGAACGCTGAAGCAGCCAAAACATTTTTTTAAAAAGTGTGTTACCCAAAACCACCATGGGCAATTTCATCCTCTATTGTCCTGGCGCTGTCAGTTCAGTTTGTGGAAAATAATCCATTACCATTAATAAAGCACCAGAGCTTGTGAAACAGTTTTTAAATACATTGAACAGATTAATGTTTTTTTTATGATTCTGTTATTCTCACCATAGTGTATTTGTCTGTCTTGTGTATGTTAGGTACTGGCAGCTGAACATGGCCTCAGATCTATCTTGCATACAGCCTATGTGGCTATTAGTGAGTGAGCCCCCATAGTTAATATCTGTGGGAGTGGTAAGGCAATTTTGCTTCCAGCTGATTTTAAAGTTTTGGTTCTCTCTTGTCAGAGTAGACCCACGGAAGTATAGCTATGTCCAAACTTTAGTTTCAGTCACCGTAAACAGTCAGCATAGGAAAAAAGTATTCAGATGAGACAGGGATGGAACCCACCTTGCCACCAATGGTTGCTTCATACTGTAGCCATTAAAAACATACAGGAAAATAAAGAACAGGAGTCAGTATGTGAGAACCTGTCAAATCAGAGAAACCAGTTCTGAACCCTAAAGCAGTCTTTTCATTTGTTCTTTCATTTATTCTATGAATGTATTTTGAGGCTGGAGTGACAGCAACTGAAGTCTGCTCTCTTAATGTTTAGTAAGTGAAACAAAACAGAGGCACGATACAGCGTATGACAGAGAGTGATGCAAGCTATGTAGAAAAGTAAAAGCAAAGCATGAAGAATCCAAAGGGCTGGTGTATTGCAGCTTTAGAGAGAGTTGTCAGGGATAGACCTTCTGATAAGGTGGTACCTAAATCCGGCTCCAAAGGAAATGAGGGACCAACCATGAGAAGCGAAAGAGCGAAGAGCTTAGAGTCAGCAAGACTTCCTGTGTCTTAATCACTTTGTGACCAGAGGGAGGCATTGAGCTTACCTGTGACACGGAGACAAGAGTCGCCAGGCCTGTTTCACACGGTGTGTGTTCAGCACAAGTGAGACACTTGAGAGCAGTAGGAAACAGGAAAGCAGTGCCTTGACTTCAGATTCCAGCGTGAAAGAGGGTACAAATTAAAAGATAAATGCAGCAGAGTCTTAAAACGGCCCTTTCATACAGCTTGTTGTGGAATTTTGAATTGTCTGAGCTAAAGTGTAGACAACATTCTCCAAAGATGAACCATTTGATACTGGGGTATACAAGATTTATATTCATCTTTATTTGCTTTTGTGGTATTATTTAAGATTTTAATGTTGTGCTTGTCTTCCTTTGACATCTTTTCCTTTGGGCTTTCCTTTTATTAAATCAGTTACAGACCTCTTGATTCTCAATTGAGGCATTTCTACCCTGCTCTTATACTCTGATTAATTCATTAAAACAAAAACCAAAAAAAAAAACCCTTTAAGATGAATACTTCTCATGGGACTCACAGCCTACAGCATCCACCTTTTATAGAGTACTTCTAGACTCCAGAACAGATTATTTGCACTGATGTTTATTAAGGACTTGAAGTTGTTTGTTTGCCCAGTTTGTTTTTATAGCCAGACTGAATTTTGCAATAATTGTAACAATGTTTGAGTAGAACTTTATAGTCTACAAAGTACTTCACACACTCAGTTCCATGGGAACTTTAGCAACCCTGGATCAGGACAGCATGGACTCTATTGTGCCCTTTTACAAATGAGGGAACCTGAGGCTTAGAGAACAGAGTATAAATTCAGGTCTTTCCATGATGCAAGTGTGAATATATGAATGAGAAATGCAGAGTTGTTTCCAGCCCTTGGAATTACCAAAATGATATGTTTTATAAATAGATGCAAGAAAGTTTGTAGATGACTCTAGGAGAAGAATCCATAAGGGCTTATGGAAAGAGAGGAATAAGAGGAGTGCGGGGAAGACTTTCTAAGAACTTCAGTCCCAATAGCTGTCAATTCTGTGGCGCTAACTGAAGTGCTCACACTGTAGCCTGTGGTCTAGAACTGGTTCTAATTAGGCAGGTGCGCCACTTATAAGAGTGCCGATTAAGGAAAGTGATTCTATTGGAAGGAAACGAATCTGACCGTGCAGGTAGCATTTAACAACAGCATCTCATTTGTTCTTTATTTTTTCGGCGGTAGCAGAGAGGGAATAATGTATAAATGAGGCCTACAAGTGGGGGAGGGGTAGGACAAGGAAACTACTGCCTTTCCCAGGGTTTTTGGTTTCTTATCTGGACAGGGACTTGGCTTTTAAGATTTCATCTGAAAGTCTCTCGTACACCCCTACCATTAGAAACTGCAGATAGCGACATTGTCAGAAAGAAGATGTGAACCTGGGTGAGCTTCTGATCTGTGCATGAACTTTCTCCTTTTTTTGTTTTTCTGTCCAGTTACTTAGACAAACAAGCATCTTTTTTTTCTTTTTTTCCTTCGGGGCAGAAATAAAACCATAACCAAATATAAAACGTATGTACAATGTGTTGTCTTGGTTTTAAGAATGTTTACTCAGAAAAGACTATTTTGTTTTTGATATCAAGGGTCCTGAAGACTCTTTAAAATGTCTTTTAAAGTATAATAGAACCAATAAAAAATTAGAGTTGAGCTGGGCAGGCCCTCAGAAATTACCCAGCTCGAGCTTCCCTGGTAGTCCAGTGGGTAAAGAGTCCACCTTGCAGTGTAAGGGGCACCAGTTCAATCCCTGGCCTGGGAAGATCCCACGTGCCGCGGAGCAGCTGGGCTGGTGTGTTTAGTTGCGAGCCAGCGCTCTGGAGTGCACGAGCCCAGAGCCGGTGCTCTGCAGTGAGGGAGGCCACTGCCGTGGGAGGCCCACACATGCCAAAGAACAAAGGTGGGTGAAAATAAATATAAATAAAAGAAGCATGATGGGAAAAGTAAAAGAAATTGCCCAGTTCTGGAACCATTACATTGTTTGATCTGGAAAGGACCCAGATCCCAGCTGTTGGAGGCTCCTTTGTCCACCATGGTGTCCTCAACATCCTGATCAGGTCCATCCAGCCTCTCATGGCCTCTTCTGATTATGAGGACTGTATGGTTCCATTTATATGAGGTCCCTAGATGACTGAAACTCATGGAGACAGAACGGCAGTTGCCTGGGGCTAGAGGGGAATGGGGAGTTAGGATTTAATGGGGACTGTGTCAGCTTGGGGAAATGAAAAGGCTCTAGAGATGAGTATTGGTGGTACCACATACTTAATGCCATTGAACTGTGTACTTTAAAATGGCTAAGATGTTACATTTTATGTTATATGTATTTTACCACAGTGTAAAAAAATAAAGAAGCAAGAACAAAAATCATTTTGTTGCTGCAGGGTTAGGGCATGGGAAGTGCGGAGAACAAACCTCATGCCTCCCCTAAATGAGTGCATCCAGTTGGTCCCTCTCCCAGCAGGCTCTTCCCTGTGAACCAGCCCCAGTCCCTTCAATAGGTCATTTCATTTTGTTTTACAATTTATTTGAATCATGATCAAGATAAGGACTATATGTTGTAATTGGCTAATAAGCCTTTTAAATCCCTCTTAATCTATTGTTTCTTCTGCCATATCTGTTCTCTCTTCCTCTCTCACTCACTCTGTCTCCCTTTTATTTGTTGAAGAAACTGGGTCATTTGTCCTCAGGAGTTTTGGTACTTGCCTCCGTCTGCTGCTAGACTGGTATATTCCTCTGTCCTCTGCATTTCCTGTGAAGCAGCCATTGGATTGAGATACTTTATTTTATAAATGCTGGAATTCAACTATTTAATAACTCATTCTAGGCCTTTTTAAGTCCCCCCACCACACACACAGTCTTTTGCTTGGAAAACTGTAAACTTTGAGTGAATAATTGAAAAAA
Organism: Tragulus kanchil; assembly: GCA_022376925.1. NCBI lineage: Eukaryota > Metazoa > Chordata > Mammalia > Artiodactyla > Tragulidae > Tragulus > Tragulus kanchil. The sequence continues at coordinate 50,885,147 of JAIOJX010000005.1, forward strand.
TTGGAAGAATCATGTTGTGGACACCATCATACCTTTATGTAGACTGACCAGCCGTTAACATTTGCCACATTTGCTCTCTCCCTCTCTGCACACAGGCACACACTAATTCACATACGGCTTTTACCCCTGCATCTTTTGAGCTCAAGTTATAGACATCACAACACTACTCCAAAATATTTCAGCACATAACTCCTAAAAACAACTCCCATATAATCACGGTCTAGTTTACGAATTGTCTGTTGAGGTCATATTACCCTACTTATCCAAATAATGTTCTTTATAGTCATGGGTATTTTTGAAAGATTTGACATCTAAGTGAAGATCACAAATTATATTTAGTTTTTCTGACACTTTAATGGCCTAACTTGGTTCTGTGCTTTTCTGGGCGGATCTTACATGCCATTGACATTTTCTGAAGAGTCTATGCCAGTTGTTTTACAACATGTCCTTAACTTTGGATTTGCCTGATTATCTCCTCATGATTAGACTGAGAATAAATGTTCTGCATAAGAACACTGTCCAGGCAGTGCTGAGTCCTTCAGTGCCACGCTCGGGAGGCGTCTGATACCGGTTTGTCCCATAATGACTGATAGGTTTGATTGCTTGATTAAGGGGGAGTCTATCACAATTTTCCATTGTAAATGTACCATATCCTCATTTTTTCCTTTTCCCCATAATTAATAAATAAACTGTAGCATATTAAGGGTTGCTTTTAAAATAATTTATTAATAATAATTTGTTAATTCATGGGAGAAATCGAATGGCAGATATTATGAGCACATTAGAATTGTTACTGCTGATGGAAACAAAACATTTTTAATTATTTGTTTTTCTTGAGAGAGGAGAGAAGGAGGAGGGGTAATAAAGGTGAGAAATGGGCTTTATTGAAGAAAGACTTGTGTTTGAATCCCAGCTCCCCACTTGAACCTGTGCAACTTTTGGAAAAGTTGAAAGCCTTAGAAAGCCTCAACTTATTTCCTACAGTGGGGATAATAATATACATTCCTGGCAGGATTGTTAAAATGATTAAATGAGCTAGTGCATGAGTGGCCTCTAGCCTAACAGCTACCCCAGGACCATCACAAGCGAGGTAAAGAAGAAATGCTTCCCCAGCTGTTTGCAGAGTGTAAACCTCTCCAAGGATGAGTGTTCACTCTTGATGAGATTGAAATAGCATGTTGATAAGAAAATATGATCAACAGGTCAGGTGCCTATGTGAAATTTCAAAGAAAGGAATTCAGAACCGGGAGATATTTGGTTCCATTTTTCAGACCTCTTAAATATGATTTATCTGTAGTGGACTTACGTGGAATTGAGCTGCCATTTATTCCGACGTCTTTCTGACAGCAATCCATTTTAATCTATTACCAGGGATTATTTTTTGAAATGGTTTATATGTAGTCTGATTGAGAACAGTGGATCATAATAATCCCATGACCCATTTACATGCATTACTGTAAAAATTTCATTTCACACAAGTGACAATTTTTTAAAGTTAATTAGACGCGGCTATACTGAGGTTAGCAGAAAGTGCTTTGAATTATCAATAATTCAACAGGGCAGACATGTCTGTATAATGCAGTGGTTTTATAGAGTATTGTGAGATAGTTATCCCTGAAATGAATGGTTGTGGGCATACATCAGCATGGTGGGGCTTGCTTGAATGTAGCGTGAAGTGATATCATCTATGCTTTCTATTATTGAGCAGAGTGTGAACCATCGGTCTTTCTGGCCATGAACTACTAGCAACCTTTGTCCTTTGTGTTACCTTTAGTTAAAAATGAAAAATGAGCATGAATACTGGCTGATGTCCATGTCTTACTTACAGCTAAAAATTCATCTGGGAAAGAAAAATGGGAATGCAGATTTGGGTTTGTTTCCTTACATGAATGATATGTGACATTTTGTAAATTATTTATCACTGCAAGGATAGCAGCAGAGGCTCGAGCATTGTTATGTCAAATAAAAGCAGGAATTCCATTAGTACAAGGACTGGGTTTTAGCTGGAATCTATCAGGGGAATGTTGTCACTTGAAAACCAGATTGTTCTTTTAATTGCTATTTAAAGGAACAAAAGTGTTCCCAAGGTACTGCAGTTGAGCAGTTGCGAGTAATAACTATGGATCCATAATTATGCAGTGCTGATTATGTGGCATTTAAAAAATGGTGGCAGGAGTCAGTGACCAATTTGTTGTAGCTTGTCTTTTTTGTTTTCTCCAGAACAGTGTTTTATACTCTACTTTTTAACTGGGGCTACAAAAATACATTTGCATAGCTCCCTCAGAAAGTAAGGTCTCTGTGTTTTAAAAGAATAAATTAAAGTGAAAATAAGGGTAATATAATGAAAACTTACATTGTAAAATAAAATTACAAGTCATACTGAACAGTTTTGCAAATGTTTGGTCATGAGATGAACTCTGATTTTTGATGACATGTCACATTGGACCAAGATGTTTGTTGGAGTCATTATTACTATTTGAAATACTGTTTTAGAAATAAGATTTTTTTAAACTAGCATAGGTTTCTTTCATTTATTCACATATATTTTCATATAGTTAGCAAATATATTTTGAGTGTCTCTGTGCATCAAGCAACGTATCAGGTTTTTGGAATAGAGTGGCTGAACAAATGAGGTTTATTCTACACTGATGTATATTTGGAAAGTTAGGCCTAGCAAATCTTGTTTTTAACTTGCATTTAAATAAAAAAAAAAAAAATTGTGATTATACTAAGCTTTCTTTCCCTAAACTTTTGGTTCACGAGATTCGGATATAAATACATTATAGTTACATTCAGATGGCTAGCAGACAGCATGTGCGAAACTTAGAATATGCAGTAAAATTTTAGTTTTCATACAGTTTGGCTGTGCGAAATAATGTGACCAGATCTGCAGGCACCATCAGCTCTTCATATGGATGGGAATACTAGTGTTTCTGGCTAGTGTTTCTGGTAGTCATAAATAACAATGGAGGCACTAAAATGTATGCAAATTTATACATTGTTAAAAGAACTTCCCTTAGTGAGAGTTAAAGGGGTGCTAGGAGGTTAGACAAATGTTTCTCTTCTTTTATTAAAGGGGGAATGTCAGAGATTGAGAGTTTGTCTCTTTTGTGTGGCAGGCTGTAGTTTACTTTTGAAGACTCTGGTGCCAGAAAGGGTTTGTTAATGGGCTTTTGATCATCTCAAGTGATCCTACAGAACTTTAAAGCTCTTGACCTTTTTTCTTTGTTTTTTTTTTTTTTTTTTTTGGCCATGGCACAAGGCATGCAGAATCTTAGTTCCCTGACCAGGGATTGCACCCACATCCCCTGCAGTGGGAGCGCAGTGTCCTAACCACTGCGCCACCAGGGAGTGCCCATCTTTGGTTCTAACCCTGTTACTATGTCATCTTTTAACATACCAGTATTTTACGTCAAATCTCTAATTGATGAATAATTATAACCTATACTGAAACATTTGATAAAGTTTAAGCAATCTGGTCTGACTAGATGATATTCATAGACTAATATTGAATAGGTGAATCCATGTATTGTAGGCATATAGATTATGGGAGTCTTTTTTTTTGAACATTTATTTATTTATTTATTTTGGCGGGGGTGGGGAGGGACAGAGGTGGGCGGACCACTTCCACTGGTCTTTCGTTTCTCTAGTTTCATCCATCTTTGTTCTTTGGCCCGTGTGGGCCTCCCATCGCAGTGGCCTCTGTTGTCGCAGAGCACTGACTCTGAGCACATGCACTCCAGAGCTCCGGCTCGGTAATTGGACACATCAGTCCAGCTGCTCCGCTGCACGTGGGATCTTCCCAGGCCAGGGATCGAACCGGCGCCCCTTGCACTGCAAGGCGGTGTCCTTACCCACTGGACCACCAGGGAAGCCCATATGGGAGTCATTTGAGACTTCACAAATTCTTAATCTTCATTTCAGGAATGTAATATATATATAAAGGTTTTAAATTTTATTGATTTAATAAAAATTACTTTGGAGTCTTATACATTTCACTTAAATATATTATTCAGACATTTCAGTATGAAATAATTTGAGGGTTTTTTTATTAGCAGAAAATGATATGAATACCTTGTTTGAGCAGTTTTTCCTTGGTAAAGAAATGTGTAAGAAGCTTTTGATTTTAATGTTTTATTTTTAATTTTGAAGTGGAAACTAACTATTTGTTTTCACTTTGATTTTTTCATAGCCCCGTGCCGATCCCATTCCAATATGTAGCTTCTGTCTGGGGACAAAAGAATCAAATCGTGAAAAGAAGCCAGAAGAACTCCTCTCTTGTGCAGATTGTGGCAGTAGTGGTAAGTTGGTGTTTTCTGTATGTGTGTACAGTGACTCCATTATAGCTACATGCAGTTTCTTTATCAAGAAAATATTTATCATTTAAAGCAATTATCTGATAATAGTGTAAGCTTAAATTTAAAAAGTAAATACAGTCTAGAGGGGTGGGATTGGGAGGATATACATATGACTAATCTGAGAACATACATATCTGTAAACAACAAAATTCTGTAAAAGTTAAAAGTAAAATAAAAGTTTTTAAAAAATAAAGGCATAAAACCTTTTTATAAATAAATAAATAAAAAGTAAATACAGATGGGGGGAGTGAGTCTGTTAGCACTGAGATAAAACAGTGTTATGTGTGTATAAAATATTATGTGTTCATATTTTAAGTGAAGCTTAGATTCCATACCAGCATTGGTAATTCACCATAGAGTATGCTGTTTTGCAGGTAAATTCAGAATAGAAAATTCTAAATTTTCAAGCTGACTGCAGCTCGAATCACGTTGTTTTCTATAACCTGAAGTCTCAACTTAATATGTTTGAGTTGAAATATATAGTGTTTCAGGTCCTGACACCTACTGGTGAAATCCAATATTTACAGCCTAGCTCTGTGTGACAGATTAAAAGGGGTGGGCAGTATTCTGACAGCTGCATGCATATAATCAGAAATCATCAGGCACGAAAGACATTCGTACTGCCCAGAATCAGACAGGAAAAGAGTGGTCTGTTCATAAGGCAATACTGAAACCCAGGAACCACTGGGGAGGGACACTGGGCCATTGGTAAGTTGCAGTACTCAAAATGCTTTCAAGGTTGCTACCACCTCTTTTCTTAGCATAGGATTTTAAGAGCACACCTCCACCTTTGTAATGGAAATTAAAAGTCACATTGTGCTTATACTTAAAGAATTGGTTTACCTGGTGGTCCAGTGGTTAAGACCTTGCACTTCCACTGCAGGGCAGTTGAGAGAGATGTGTGCAGGTTCGAACCCTGGTTGGGAAGCATCCCACATGCTGCATGGCTTGGCCAAAAAAAAAAGACAGCTAAAGAAACAAGAACAACAAAGGTGTCTTTCCAGCCAGTCTTCCTTCTTAAGTTGCCTCGGTGAGATATATATGATTATAGATATGTATGTATACACACACATGTCTCCACAGAGTGAGTGGCAGTTACTGGACTTTAAAAAATTAATCTCTGTGTTAATCTTTAAATTTTCCTCTCTCAGCCTAATGAATCGTTTCCCCCCAAAAAATGTTATTTTAAAATGAATTACCGGGCTTCCCTGGTGGTCCAGTGGGTAAGAACACCGCCTTGCAGTGCAAGGGGCGCCGATTCGATCCCTTGCCTGGGAAGATCCCATGTGCTGTGGAGCAGCTGAACTGATGTGTCCAATTACCGAGCCGGAGCGCTGGAGTGCATGCGCCCAGAGTCGGTGCTCTGCGACAACAGAGGCCACTGCAGTGGGAGGCCCACACGGGCCAAAGAACAAAGATGGATGAAAATAGGCAAATGAAGGACCAATAGAAGTGACCCGCCTGCTCCCCCTCCCTTCCCACTGCACCCCCACCAAAATAAAATAAATAAATAAATCTTTAAAAAACAATAATAATAATAAAATAAAATGAATCACCAAGTATTGCTCTGGTTATAGTTAGTTCTTTAAAAACATTAACAAGTCTGGAAAACATGATCCCTTTCTCTCATTTAGCAAGTCAGTATAGTATAGTAGTTAAGAGCCGACTAGCAAGCCAGCTATAACCCCTTTATCTTGAATGAGTTAACCATTCTGAGCCTCAGTTTCCTTATTAAAAACGTAGAGATAATGGTGGTAGCACCTACCTCCTGGGTTGTATGGAAGTTAAAGGAGAGAACACAAGTAAATAGCCTAACACATGATCTACACCAGCTCTGGTAAGTGTATTGTAAAGTCAGCAGTGGTGGGACTTGTGGGGGCATGTTTGATACTGTTTTGCTTGATTGCTGCAAGAAATTTAAAATCTTATCATTTATGACAGCTGCTTGGTGGTTGGATAGAGGAAATGTTTCGCACTGAAGAATGATGCATTTGTGTAATGATTCTTTCCTGCTCCTATGAAAGTTTAACTTGGTAGTCCCGCAATGGTTCTACAGCTCTCAGGACCTGCCTAGGAGGAGAGAGCCTTGGAAAGAGACATTTCAAACTCTGCTTGGGAAATGCTTCTGACAGTCTTTTGATAGGCCTTATAGATTCATTAAAACTGTTTCACTGGCCCATGGTATTGTGGCTGGTGACAAAGGGCATGGAAACATTATCTGGATGTTCAGATTAATAAATCACAATCCTGCTCTCTCCTAGTTTTATCCTGGTGAGGTAGTGCCTCACTCATCAGTTCTGACTCTGTAGTTATCTTTTGGGTTTTCTCACAAGGCTCATTCTGAATGAATTATTGTTTTGTGTAACTGCCTGATCAATCTAGTGGTGTTCTCTTGTTTAAGGTTTACCCTTTGTGATTTTTAAGGTGGTACTTTAAAAACACCCTTAACTGTTTTTATTTCTCAAGTGTCTATTTGTCTGGGCACCTAGACAGATTAAATACGTACTTAAATCTGGGAAGAAAAGTTCCCTTCATATATTTCCTTACCTTTGGTGATACACTTACTTAAGTTGATAAGAGATCATTATCTTCCAGATCATAACTTCAAGGCTTCTTTCACAGGGTATAAAGGTGTAATTCTAAACAGGTAGATCTTAGATTTTCTGATGTAACCAATCTCCCTTCGTCTTTCCCAGATTGAAGACCTGCCAAAAGAGATTTGAGTTCCTTTATAGTTAGAGTTAAACGATTTTTTCCCGGGTATGTAGGTGTAGTGTTGTGTTTTATTTTGGTTTGAGCCTCAGTTTCCTTATTAAAAACGTAGAGATAATGGTGGTAGCACCTACCTCCTGGGTTGTATGGAAGTTAAAGGAGAGAACACAAGTAAATAGCCTAACACATGATCTACACCAGCTCTGGTAAGTGTATTGTAAAGTCAGCAGTGGTGGGACTTGTGGGGGCATGTTTGATACTGTTTTGCTTGATTGCTGCAAGAAATTTAAAATCTTATCATTTATGACAGCTGCTTGGTGGTTGGATAGAGGAAATGTTTCGCACTGAAGAATGATGCATTTGTGTAATGATTCTTTCCTGCTCCTATGAAAGTTTAACTTGGTAGTCCCGCAATGGTTCTACAGCTCTCAGGACCTGCCTAGGAGGAGAGAGCCTTGGAAAGAGACATTTCAAACTCTGCTTGGGAAATGCTTCTGACAGTCTTTTTGATAGGCCTTATAGATTCATTAAAACTGTTTCACTGGCCCATGGTATTGTGGCTGGTGACAAAGGGCATGGAAACATTATCTGGATGTTCAGATTAATAAATCACAATCCTGCTCTCTCCTAGTTTTATCCTGGTGAGGTAGTGCCTCACTCATCAGTTCTGACTCTGTAGTTATCTTTTGGGTTTTCTCACAAGGCTCATTCTGAATGAATTATTGTTTTGTGTAACTGCCTGATCAATCTAGTGGTGTTCTCTTGTTTAAGGTTTACCCTTTGTGATTTTTAAGGTGGTACTTTAAAAACACCCTTAACTGTTTTTATTTCTCAAGTGTCTATTTGTCTGGGCACCTAGACAGATTAAATACGTACTTAAATCTGGGAAGAAAAGTTCCCTTCATATATTTCCTTACCTTTGGTGATACACTTACTTAAGTTGATAAGAGATCATTATCTTCCAGATCATAACTTCAAGGCTTCTTTCACAGGGTATAAAGGTGTAATTCTAAACAGGTAGATCTTAGATTTTCTGATGTAACCAATCTCCCTTCGTCTTTCCCAGATTGAAGACCTGCCAAAAGAGAGATTTGAGTTCCTTTATAGTTAGAGGTCACTGAAATTCTCCCTGAAGTTTCTTGCTTTTCCAGGGTATGTAGGTGTAGTGTTGTGTTTTATTTTTTCAAAAATGATATCTTGTTTTCTCTTAACAAATGGAGAAGAATGGATTGAGGGTGCTGTCCAGAAGACTTATATCCAGAGTCATTCTGTGAGCCCCTCTCTTCAGGTAGATGCGTTAGAGTCTTTGGAGTGGAGGTGTGCCTCATGATAGAAATTCAAGCCCTGGGGTCGTCATGTCTCTTTGTTTAGGATATAGGATGGCGCAGAGTGCTCCTCTGGACTCCACTATGTGAGCTGGCTCTAATGTTAAGGTTCACTTAATCTTCCCTTGAGTGTACTGTGCCAGTCTGGATTTACCTACTTTCGTTTTTTTTTTTTTAAAATTGTTCATAACTTGGGGAAATGCTCTTGTAGGCATTTACTTCATCTGATAGGTCAGATGAGTGGACTTTGTTCCTGGTTAGTCTTCAAATAGAAAGACCAAAATAAAATATGCTTATTAGAGAGCTTTGGGGGGATTTTGTCATTACAGTGTTCTGCTGTGACACCTTGGTAATTGTTGGCCTGGCTTAGCAGTGTCCTCCAGTAATGGCAGGAGCCCCATTGTCAAGAACCCCCTCAGTTCCAGAAATGGGGATTACAGAGTGGCTGCTATCCCTGGTTGGCCTTACAAAAATGGCCGCTGTCTCACACTCTGCAGTCCATTGTTTCCGGGATTGAATTGAGACTGTAATGATCAAAGAAATCCATAGTGTAAGAGGTTTCTGTGAAAAAAAAAGTAGCCATAGCCTTGTAAAACCAAAAAAAAAGGAAATATAGAAACAACCCATGAGGAGGATTGCTCTTCAATGTGTTTCCCATATGTGCCTGTTGGTTTTTAGTCACCTCTATCTGAAGTACCATTTGTATGATGTCACGTTTAGACTCTGCTTAGATTTCATAGATCTGAGTAGTAAGTGTTTCCTTCTGTTTACATCACGAAGTAAAGCCAATTAGAAATTTCTGTGTTTTTAAGATGACTCAGTGATGCAGACGGGCAATATTTTCTTTAACTGTTTTTTTCTGCTAAAAGTCCACTGGAAAAAACATTCAGGTTTGCAGGTAGTAAAAATGTGAAAGGAGGCTCATCGTACAGAGGGCCCCTGATCCAGTGTTGCAGCCCTCTTTGCTTGCTGGCTGTGGAACTGTAGCCTTACACGTCTGTGAAATTCAGAGGGTTGTGCATACAGTGAAATAGTGCTGTGATGATCATCAGAAATTAGAAATCCTCACACAAATGCAAAGGGCTATTCGAAGCACTAATAGGAGTATGGGACTCATCACATAGTCTTCAGGTCTGGGGAAATGTTGGGACTGGGAAGTGATTTTACTTGACTTTCATGGATCAGCCTTCTTTGAAATTAACACTGTTATATTCTCTTTGCCTCATTAAGACCCAATTATCTTTAATTAGCTTCACATAAGTATTAGATATTATACCAAATGAAATTTTGTGTCTGCTGCTCAGATTGCTGGGTGGTTAAATCTTACTTACAGATGAGTTGTATGCATATGTGTTTTCAAATTAGCAAATCTAAGATAACTGCACAGTTCAAAATTACAGCATCATTCTAAGTGGAAGCTCATTGACACTGGATATAACATGGCTGTGAAGGTGCAGCTGGAGAACAGGAAGATCACCTTTGTACAGTGAGGGAGCCAGAGCCAAAAGACTTCAGACCTGAAGTCTCTCCTGAATCTGTCTTTATTGGTATTAACCCTGAGTAAAACTTGCCTACCTTCTGCTCCCACAAGGGGTGTATTTCCAAAAATTTATGTTGTTTCCGGGATTGAATTGAGACTGTAATGATCAAAGAAATCCATAGTGTAAGAGGTTTCTGTGAAAAAAAAAGTAGCCATAGCCTTGTAAAACCAAAAAAAAAGGAAATATAGAAACAACCCATGAGGAGGATTGCTCTTCAATGTGTTTCCCATATGTGCCTGTTGGTTTTTAGTCACCTCTATCTGAAGTACCATTTGTATGATGTCACGTTTAGACTCTGCTTAGATTTCATAGATCTGAGTAGTAAGTGTTTCCTTCTGTTTACATCACGAAGTAAAGCCAATTAGAAATTTCTGTGTTTTTAAGATGACTCAGTGATGCAGACGGGCAATATTTTCTTTAACTGTTTTTTTCTGCTAAAAGTCCACTGGAAAAAACATTCAGGTTTGCAGGTAGTAAAAATGTGAAAGGAGGCTCATCGTACAGAGGGCCCCTGATCCAGTGTTGCAGCCCTCTTTGCTTGCTGGCTGTGGAACTGTAGCCTTACACGTCTGTGAAATTCAGAGGGTTGTGCATACAGTGAAATAGTGCTGTGATGATCATCAGAAATTAGAAATCCTCACACAAATGCAAAGGGCTATTCGAAGCACTAATAGGAGTATGGGACTCATCACATAGTCTTCAGGTCTGGGGAAATGTTGGGACTGGGAAGTGATTTTACTTGACTTTCATGGATCAGCCTTCTTTGAAATTAACACTGTTATATTCTCTTTGCCTCATTAAGACCCAATTATCTTTAATTAGCTTCACATAAGTATTAGATATTATACCAAATGAAATTTTGTGTCTGCTGCTCAGATTGCTGGGTGGTTAAATCTTACTTACAGATGAGTTGTATGCATATGTGTTTTCAAATTAGCAAATCTAAGATAACTGCACAGTTCAAAATTACAGCATCATTCTAAGTGGAAGCTCATTGACACTGGATATAACATGGCTGTGAAGGTGCAGCTGGAGAACAGGAAGATCACCTTTGTACAGTGAGGGAGCCAGAGCCAAAAGACTTCAGACCTGAAGTCTCTCCTGAATCTGTCTTTATTGGTATTAACCCTGAGTAAAACTTGCCTACCTTCTGCTCCCACTGAGCTGGCTGGTGTACTCTATGCTACATGCACACATATATACATATATGTACATGTGTATGTGTGTGTGTATAATCACTAGTTTCTTAAGGTTATTGTGAGAAAATGCCCCAAGGATTGGTTGGTCAGTCATCCAGTTCCCCACTGACCAGTCACAGAGTGAGTAACTAGGTTTGGAAGAATCCGCTTGACTAGAGAGAAACCTCAAGATGGATTCCAAAGAGGAATAGACAGGAATGGAGGAGGAAGGGTTGATGATCCCCTCTACCCCCTCTCCAGGCCCAAAGCTGGGTTGGCAGTCCAAGCAGGGCAACTGGAAGCAGAGGCCTTGCTTCTAACGAGCTAATTCACTAAAGTTCTGTTAGTATGACTAACAGTGACCTCCATGTAGTAAGATTTAAAGGTGCATTTGAAGTTTTTGTCACAATCTAGGGACTTCCCTGGCGGACAAGTGGTTAAGTTCCCACTGCAGAGAGCACAAGTTCATCCCTGAGATCTCACATGCTGCCCAGTGTTGTGGCAAAAAAAAAAAAAAAAAAGTCCAATGGACATCTATTCATCTGCACCAAATACTCCTCTCAGTCATGTTTGACTTGTTGAGAATGTTTTTCCTTGAAATGTTCTCATCCTTTGGCCTCTGTAATTTCAGGTTCTCTATGTTTTCTCTCTACTACTTCACTTCTCCCAGATCTTTTGTGAGCTCCATCAGGCTCTCCTGTCCCCTCAGTGTTTCTTCAAGCTTTTGTCCTCGACCTCGTGTCTCCTCACTTTGGTTCATAGCCTCTCCAGGGTTCTTGACCTGAATACATGCAGGACTCCTCTACTTGATACTCCATAGGCTCTTCAGAGATAATACCCAAAACAGCTTATGAACCTTACGTTGCTTCCTCCCCCCAAAACAACAGCCACCATAATAATAAAGAGAAATATTTTAGCGAGCAACATCTTTCTTCTCCTCAGGGATTTCTCATTTCAACAAATGACACACCGCCAGCTACTTATTCATTTCTGCAAGCCCTCCTCTCATAGCAAGAAATCACCAAAAATGCTTTGATTGTATGTTTTAATATGTATCCTGCCTACATACTCAGTGTATCCACAGCCTTCACAAGACCTGCTCAGAACTGCTCTTATAATAACCTGACTTTAATCTTCATCCTCTTTCTTCTCATCCATCTTACATACTTCAGCCTCAGTTGCTTTTTAAAACTATAAATCTAACCACATAATTTTTTAGTGTTCACCAGTTAACCTTAGGAGAAATCCACCCGGGCCCTGAACCACTCCTACCTGAAAAACCCCTTTCCTCTCCTTGGGCGTCACCTGAGAGAATGAGGATTCCAAAGAGGAATAGACAGGAATGGAGGAGGAAGGGTTGATGATCCCCTCTACCCCCTCTCCAGGCCCAAAGCTGGGTTGGCAGTCCAAGCAGGGCAACTGGAAGCAGAGGCCTTGCTTCTAACGAGCTAATTCACTAAAGTTCTGTTAGTATGACTAACAGTGACCTCCATGTAGTAAGATTTAAAGGTGCATTTGAAGTTTTTGTCACAATCTAGGGACTTCCCTGGCGGACAAGTGGTTAAGTTCCCACTGCAGAGAGCACAAGTTCATCCCTGAGATCTCACATGCTGCCCAGTGTTGTGGCAAAAAAAAAAAAAAGTCCAATGGACATCTATTCATCTGCACCAAATACTCCTCTCAGTCATGTTTGACTTGTTGAGAATGTTTTTCCTTGAAATGTTCTCATCCTTTGGCCTCTGTAATTTCAGGTTCTCTATGTTTTCTCTCTACTACTTCACTTCTCCCAGATCTTTTGTGAGCTCCATCAGGCTCTCCTGTCCCCTCAGTGTTTCTTCAAGCTTTTGTCCTCGACCTCGTGTCTCCTCACTTTGGTTCATAGCCTCTCCAGGGTTCTTGACCTGAATACATGCAGGACTCCTCTACTTGATACTCCATAGGCTCTTCAGAGATAATACCCAAAACAGCTTATGAACCTTACGTTGCTTCCTCCCCCCAAAACAACAGCCACCATAATAATAAAGAGAAATATTTTAGCGAGCAACATCTTTCTTCTCCTCAGGGATTTCTCATTTCAACAAATGACACACCGCCAGCTACTTATTCATTTCTGCAAGCCCTCCTCTCATAGCAAGAAATCACCAAAAATGCTTTGATTGTATGTTTTAATATGTATCCTGCCTACATACTCAGTGTATCCACAGCCTTCACAAGACCTGCTCAGAACTGCTCTTATAATAACCTGACTTTAATCTTCATCCTCTTTCTTCTCATCCATCTTACATACTTCAGCCTCAGTTGCTTTTTAAAACTATAAATCTAACCACATAATTTTTTAGTGTTCACCAGTTAACCTTAGGAGAAATCCACGCCCCTGAACCACTCTCCTGGATGGGCTCCTGCTGACCCCTTCCCACGTCACCATTCCCTTCACTCTGTTTATATCAAACCTCTTTCCTCTCCTTGGACGTCACCGTGTTCTCCTCTCCCTCTGCACATCCTGTCCTCTACCACCGTCCCTGCCTCTCCTCCCATCTGCTCCCTATCATCCTGTGGGTGTCTTCTTAGGAAAGCCTTCATCTAACCTCTTGATTTGCCCATATGTCCAAGCCAGCCCATCTGATTAAATTGGGCCTACTGAGGTCATTCAGGATGATCTCCCCATCTCAAGGCCTGTACCCTGGGTCACATCTGCAAAGCCCTGTTTGCCAAGTCAGGTAATGTAGCAGATTTTAAAGATTACAGTATAGGCATCTTTGGAGGACATGATTCAGTCTACTACAGAGCTCATGGATTTTTTCTCCAATAATACTTTACTCCAAAAATCAATTCTACTGACTTGTGGTCTCATTGGTCCCTGTTTAATTTTAAGCAGCACTCCTTTGGTTTTGCTGGATAAAAGTGTGGAGCTACCAGTGCTTAATATGTGCTGGTAATAACAATGAATGAGTGTGTATGTATGTATGTATGTATGCATACACACACACCATATATATAGTGCTCTCAAATCAGACAAATTGCAAACCACAAAAATAAAGCAGACTCCAGAAAGAAATCACCATGAATTGTGTCAGCAGAGAGAATCCAAATCTTAGAGGGAGTTGTTGAGCTTACAGAATGGCTGAAATGGCACGTAAGAAATTGAATTATCAATAGCATTGCTGTCCTTTATCTAATTACTATAGACTATGTACTAGTGAATCAAGACTCAGTCCATCTTTTGTGTTATTTTAAAGTTGGCTGTAAGAAAATAAAATAGAGGGCTTCCCCTGGTGGTCTAGTGGGTAAAGACACCGCCTTGCAGTGCAAGGGGCGCCAGTTCGATCCCTGGCCTGGGAAGATCCCAGAACTGCTCTTATAATAACCTGACTTTAATCTTCATCCTCTTTCTTCTCATCCATCTTACATACTTCAGCCTCAGTTGCTTTTTAAAACTATAAATCTAACCACATAATTTTTTAGTGTTCACCAGTTAACCTTAGGAGAAATCCACGCCCCTGAACCACTCTCCTGGATGGGCTCCTGCTGACCCCTTCCCACGTCACCATTCCCTTCACTCTGTTTATATCAAACCTCTTTCCTCTCCTTGGACGTCACCGTGTTCTCCTCTCCCTCTGCACATCCTGTCCTCTACCACCGTCCCTGCCTCTCCTCCCATCTGCTCCCTATCATCCTGTGGGTGTCTTCTTAGGAAAGCCTTCATCTAACCTCTTGATTTGCCCATATGTCCAAGCCAGCCCATCTGATTAAATTGGGCCTACTGAGGTCATTCAGGATGATCTCCCCATCTCAAGGCCTGTACCCTGGGTCACATCTGCAAAGCCCTGTTTGCCAAGTCAGGTAATGTAGCAGATTTTAAAGATTACAGTATAGGCATCTTTGGAGGACATGATTCAGTCTACTACAGAGCTCATGGATTTTTTCTCCAATAATACTTTACTCCAAAAATCAATTCTACTGACTTGTGGTCTCATTGGTCCCTGTTTAATTTTAAGCAGCACTCCTTTGGTTTTGCTGGATAAAAGTGTGGAGCTACCAGTGCTTAATATGTGCTGGTAATAACAATGAATGAGTGTGTATGTATGTATGTATGTATGCATACACACACACCATATATATAGTGCTCTCAAATCAGACAAATTGCAAACCACAAAAATAAAGCAGACTCCAGAAAGAAATCACCATGAATTGTGTCAGCAGAGAGAATCCAAATCTTAGAGGGAGTTGTTGAGCTTACAGAATGGCTGAAATGGCACGTAAGAAATTGAATTATCAATAGCATTGCTGTCCTTTATCTAATTACTATAGACTATGTACTAGTGAATCAAGACTCAGTCCATCTTTTGTGTTATTTTAAAGTTGGCTGTAAGAAAATAAAATAGAGGGCTTCCCCTGGTGGTCTAGTGGGTAAAGACACCGCCTTGCAGTGCAAGGGGCGCCAGTTCGATCCCTGGCCTGGGAAGATCCCACGTGCCACCCAGCGGCTGGACCGATGTGTCCAATTACCGAGCCGGAGCTCTGGCACGCGTGCGCCCAGAGCCGGTGCTCTGCGACAACAGTGGCCACCGCAATGGGAGGCCCACAGGAGCCAAAGAACAAAGACGGATGAAAATAGAGAAATGAAAGACCAATAGAAATGGCCCGCCCATCCCCCTCCCTCCCCACCCCACCCTCCAAAAGATAAATAAATAAATAAAAATTTTTAAAAAAAGAAAATAAAATAGAAAAGTTTCTTCATTCCCTCAGCATCCTTTACAGAATCCTAGGAATTTAGTGCTGGAAGGGATCTGTAACCAGTTCTCTTGAGCTAAATAAAGGTAAGATTGCTGCCTAAAGGAAAGATAAACTGAAGATTTTAGAATTTGATAGGGTAGCTTAAATGGCAGTAGTTGAGATATAATATTGCTTAAAGTGAGAGGAAGCAGTAAGAAGAAGAATATTCCTTGCTCTTGATTGAAAGTCACTGAAATCCATTAACTTTCAAAAGTATAATTAATTATTAAAAAGTATTTTTCATAGGATATCTGTGAGAAAAAAATAGTAAGCTATAATATGATATGAATTACCTTCATTGCTGAATATTAAGCCACAAAGTACAAAAGCAGATTTCAATGTAGAGAAAAATTTAGTGCATGAAATTGAGGTCATATGTGCTAGTGATGTATGACTTACAGGAAGTAATAAAAAAGGGAGAAGAAAGGGAACTAAATGGTATACTTTTAAGCTGATGGGACCCATGTTAAGGGTGGAATTTAAATTGCTGCTCTTTTAAACCTTTTTCCCTCACTATATAAAAGGGGTGGAAAAACTGATCAAAGTAGGCCCCCCTCAAACTTTTTACAGAATTGGGGGGCTTACAGAAATGGCACGTAAGAAATTGAATTATCAATAGCATTGCTGTCCTTTATCTAATTACTATAGACTATGTACTAGTGAATCAAGACTCAGTCCATCTTTTGTGTTATTTTAAAGTTGGCTGTAAGAAAATAAAATAGAGGGCTTCCCCTGGTGGTCTAGTGGGTAAAGACACCGCCTTGCAGTGCAAGGGGCGCCAGTTCGATCCCTGGCCTGGGAAGATCCCACGTGCCACCCAGCGGCTGGACCGATGTGTCCAATTACCGAGCCGGAGCTCTGGCACGCGTGCGCCCAGAGCCGGTGCTCTGACAACAGTGGCCACCGCAATGGGAGGCCCACAGGAGCCAAAGAACAAAGACGGATGAAAATAGAGAAATGAAAGACCAATAGAAATGGCCCGCCTGCTCCCCTCCCCCCCCACCCCACCCTCCAAAAGATAAATAAATAAATAAAAATTTTTAAAAAAAGAAAATAAAATAGAAAAGTTTCTTCATTCCCTCAGCATCCTTTACAGAATCCTAGGAATTTAGTGCTGGAAGGGATCTGTAACCAGTTCTCTTGAGCTAAATAAAGGTAAGATTGCTGCCTAAAGGAAAGATAAACTGAAGATTTTAGAATTTGATAGGGTAGCTTAAATGGCAGTAGTTGAGATATAATATTGCTTAAAGTGAGAGGAAGCAGTAAGAAGAAGAATATTCCTTGCTCTTGATTGAAAGTCACTGAAATCCATTAACTTTCAAAAGTATAATTAATTATTAAAAAGTATTTTTCATAGGATATCTGTGAGAAAAAAATAGTAAGCTATAATATGATATGAATTACCTTCATTGCTGAATATTAAGCCACAAAGTACAAAAGCAGATTTCAATGTAGAGAAAAATTTAGTGCATGAAATTGAGGTCATATGTGCTAGTGATGTATGACTTACAGGAAGTAATAAAAAAGGGAGAAGAAAGGGAACTAAATGGTATACTTTTAAGCTGATGGGACCCATGTTAAGGGTGGAATTTAAATTGCTGCTCTTTTAAACCTTGAGTTTTTGCCCCCCTCACTATATAAAAGGGGGGTGGAAAAACTGATCAAAGTAGGCCTCCCCCTCCCTCTTCAGAGTATAATTCTTAAAGTCTAAAAGCAAGCCGTCTTTGTTTGCTGTTCTTGAGCAGAAAGAGGTGATTGATACCATTTTTATATACTTAAAGTTTCCGCCCCACATTCATTTGAATGAGAGAAGCCCTCGTAAAGGGATAGTGTCATAGGTTAAATGCATCTGCCTGGGTGTTTCTCCTGCCTGAGGTCATAATCCTATGACAGCGTTGTATTTGCTCAACATCTTAAATACAGATGTTTAGGGTCTTTTTTTTTCTTTAAGCTCAGGAATAGTGTGCTTTTATTAACAGTATTGATGATTGATTTTGAATGTTTTTACTTCAAAAAGCCAAATCTGGTGGGTGGAATTTTATGAAGCACCTGTTAAGCTTTAGGGAGAAGGACCTTTTTGGCAGCCACCCAAAATATATATTTAAACAATGAGCCTGCCAAAGTCAGGAAATTATAAAACAGTTTGGAAATTGCAGAATCCACTTTTTTTTCTTTTTTATTACCCCTCAGGTTTCTTCTGCAGCTTGGTTATAAGTTCTTTCACATGGGATTTACTAACATTCATACTCTTTTAAGACCAGATTTAGAAAACTAAAATCAAATTTGGAGATCTCAGGCGTATGTGATAAAAGAGCATCAGATTTTAAACTTTGGAAGAGCCTGGACTCACACTCCTCACCTCTTTCAGAGTGCTCTGTTGCTCAGTGTAGCCTGGCTGACTTTCTTTCTTTCTTTTTTTTTAATTTTGGGCCTCTTTTATTTATTTTCATCCATCTTAATTCTTTGGCCTGTGTGGGCCTCTCATCGTAGTGGTCTCTCTCTCAGCTATAATATGATATGAATTACCTTCATTGCTGAATATTAAGCCACAAAGTACAAAAGCAGATTTCAATGTAGAGAAAAATTTAGTGCATGAAATTGAGGTCATATGTGCTAGTGATGTATGACTTACAGGAAGTAATAAAAAAGGGAGAAGAAAGGGAACTAAATGGTATACTTTTAAGCTGATGGGACCCATGTTAAGGGTGGAATTTAAATTGCTGCTCTTTTAAACCTTGAGTTTTTGCCCCCCTCACTATATAAAAGGGGTGGAAAAACTGATCAAAGTAGGCCTCCCCCTCCCTCTTCAGAGTATAATTCTTAAAGTCTAAAAGCAAGCCGTCTTTGTTTGCTGTTCTTGAGCAGAAAGAGGTGATTGATACCATTTTTATATACTTAAAGTTTCCCGCCCCCCACATTCATTTGAATGAGAGAAGCCCTCGTAAAGGGATAGTGTCATAGGTTAAATGCATCTGCCTGGGTGTTTCTCCTGCCTGAGGTCATAATCCTATGACAGCGTTGTATTTGCTCAACATCTTAAATACAGATGTTTAGGGTCTTTTTTTTTCTTTAAGCTCAGGAATAGTGTGCTTTTATTAACAGTATTGATGATTGATTTTGAATGTTTTTACTTCAAAAAGCCAAATCTGGTGGGTGGAATTTTATGAAGCACCTGTTAAGCTTTAGGGAGAAGGACCTTTTTGGCAGCCACCCAAAATATATATTTAAACAATGAGCCTGCCAAAGTCAGGAAATTATAAAACAGTTTGGAAATTGCAGAATCCACTTTTTTTTCTTTTTTATTACCCCTCAGGTTTCTTCTGCAGCTTGGTTATAAGTTCTTTCACATGGGATTTACTAACATTCATACTCTTTTAAGACCAGATTTAGAAAACTAAAATCAAATTTGGAGATCTCAGGCGTATGTGATAAAAGAGCATCAGATTTTAAACTTTGGAAGAGCCTGGACTCACACTCCTCACCTCTTTCAGAGTGCTCTGTTGCTCAGTGTAGCCTGGCTGACTTTCTTTCTTTCTTTTTTTTTAATTTTGGGCCTCTTTTATTGGTCCTTCACTTATTTATTTTCATCCATCTTTATTCTTTGGCCTGTGTGGGCCTCTCATCGCAGTGGCCTCTCTCCTCGCAAAGCACCAGCTTTGGGTGCATGCACTCCAGGTGCTGGCTCGTAATTGGACACACCGGTCTAGCCGCTCTGCAGCATGTGGGATCTTCCCGTGCCGGGGATTGAACCAGTGCCCTTTTCACTGCAAGGTGGGCTTTTTACCCACTGGACCACCAGAGAAGCCCCTGGCTGACGTTCTTAATGGCACTGTCCCTTGATGTCTCTAGTTTTCCTGTGTGAGGTGAGAGCTGGTAGCTGAAAAGTGTGTCCAAAACAGGGTGGAAAGGCCGAACTCTCAGAAAAATGAGGGACACTTGCTAAGAGTATGCTTTTTGGCGTATTCCATGTAGCCTGGACTTTGCAGCAGCTTAACTGTCAAATTCACTGTTTCTACTCCTATTTAAGGGAGCTCCCAGTTGACTCATTGGTGAAGAATCCTCCTGACAAGCACTAGATGCAGGTTCGATCCCTGGGTTGGGGAGATCCCCTGGAGAAGGAAGTAGCAATCCACTCTAGTGTTCTTGCCTGGGAAATCCCATCAACAGAGGGTCCTGGCCGTCCACAGTCCATAGGATTGAGAAGAATTGCGCATGACTTAGTGACTTCAACAGCAACAACAACTCCCACTTACAGATTTTAAATTCAGAGACCCAGGGGCAAGATGGCTATAGTTTCTTCTTTGTATATCCCAGCAGTGGGATATTCTTTGTTTATCACTGGTTTGGTGGGGTTTTTTTTCCCCTCTTTTCACATTTGTTCATTGTATTATGTGAAGCAGCCTCAGATTTTTATTTCATTAACTGTTGTAAGTTCTATAACTTCATTACACACAGAGAGTAGGAACTATTTGAACTTCAGCACTCTCTTCACAGGACAGCAAGCCAGAAGGCTTTGGGGTAGATGGTGGTCGATGAAGTAGGCAAGGGCAAGAGGCTTAACAGGAGTCGCGCGTGAGAGAACGCAATCTGAGCATATGTTATCTTCAAGTTCTCCACGACTTGTGATTAGAATTGGTACACATTTTCCATATTTCTCTTCGGGAAAACATTCGTACAGCCAGTATCACGTATAGATGCCAAGGGGAAAGAGCAGAAAGGAAAATAAAATTTGGAGTCTTTGATCTTTTCTTATTTTCAAGTTCCTAAGGTTCTTTGACTGGCATCATCATCACTGTCTATTAAATATTAGGGAGTTTAAAAAATTGAAGGCACCAGTCCATGAAGCAGTTTTGTTTTGTTTTTATTCTTTTAGGACACCCATCCTGTTTGAAATTTTGTCCTGAATTAACAACAAATGTAAAGGCCTTAAGGTGGCAGTGCATTGAATGCAAGACATGCAGTGCATGTAGAATCCAAGGCAAAAATGCAGTAAGTATGGCTCTAAGTGTCCGTCTCCAGGTAATTTGTGAGTTTTCAGTGTTAAGGTTTTTTCATTTTTGTAGATTGCTGCTATTTTCTTTTTAAATGTTTAGGTACGTGTGATATCATATTTGAGCAGGGGCCGTGGTGCTGCTTTATCATATTTTATTATTGTTAACCAGATAACATAAGAATGTGTGGCCTTTTACAGTTGACTTCAGTCTCAATTAGTCTCTACCACATTACATTACAGGATAATATGCTTTTCTGTGACTCCTGTGATAGAGGATTCCATATGGAGTGCTGTGATCCCCCACTTTCCAGAATGCCAAAAGGTGAACTTTTAAACCATATTAAAAATGTTTTCTTAGGTACACATTAGCCCAGTCCTAATGTCTTGACAGCTCAGGAACATATAGGTTCTTTAAGCATTTTTTCATCTCTCCCACCGTCCTGACACTTGTGGGTTTGGCACAGATTGTGAGCAGAGAAGTGGAAAAGCCTTTAGTTTGGGAGTAATGTATGTAATAAACACTCTAATTCAGACGCTGGACTAAAAAGACCGTTCGTCTCCTGAAGCCACTCCTCATTAGAGGAAGTTTATACCAGGGAGATCCGAAATTTAGCGTACTCTCCAGGTTGTTCAATACAGTGTTGAGAGGTAAGACATTACCTGTTTTTGATGATGGTGATAATGATGACTCCAAAAAAGTCTGATGACCGGCGCCATCACCATTTTCTTGGCTGTTAATTGATAACCTTGAAAATGAGGATCTGAACTGTCTTACATGGATATATCCATATAGAATATGGATTTTCTTCTCTGTTTATTGGGTAGTCAGCCAAGTTTCAGTCTTCTTTTTCTCATATGATAATATGTTGAACATTTAAATAACTTTGCCTTCTTATTACAAAGTTCATACATTTTCATTGTAAAAGATTTAGAAAATACAGATTAACAAAAAGGAATAAAAAGAATAATTAATTAGAAATTCCTTCCTGCCCCACACACCCTTTTAAAAAGAAGTGGAAAATTCTGTACGTGTTTATGGTTTTTTCCTCTTAACAATAGATTCTCACATTCCCACATCATTAAATGTTCTCTTAAACATAGGTTTTAGTGAGTGTGTAGACCTCTGTAGTATTTAGAGGTGAGATGACAAACATGATGACTGTGGGCCACAGAAGAGGGCCTTTGACAGGGCCGTGGTGCTGCTTTATCATATGTTTAGGTACGTGTGATATCATATTGGGGGGTTTTAAAAACTAGATAACATAAGAATGTGTGGCCTTTTACAGTTGACTTCAGTCTCAATTAGTCTCTACCACATTACATTACAGGATAATATGCTTTTCTGTGACTCCTGTGATAGAGGATTCCATATGGAGTGCTGTGATCCCCCACTTTCCAGAATGCCAAAAGGTGAACTTTTAAACCATATTAAAAATGTTTTCTTAGGTACACATTAGCCCAGTCCTAATGTCTTGACAGCTCAGGAACATATAGGTTCTTTAAGCATTTTTTCATCTCTCCCACCGTCCTGACACTTGTGGGTTTGGCACAGATTGTGAGCAGAGAAGTGGAAAAGCCTTTAGTTTGGGAGTAATGTATGTAATAAACACTCTAATTCAGACGCTGGACTAAAAAGACCGTTCGTCTCCTGAAGCCACTCCTCATTAGAGGAAGTTTATACCAGGGAGATCCGAAATTTAGCGTACTCTCCAGGTTGTTCAATACAGTGTTGAGAGGTAAGACATTACCTGTTTTTGATGATGGTGATAATGATGACTCCAAAAAAGTCTGATGACCGGCGCCATCACCATTTTCTTGGCTGTTAATTGATAACCTTGAAAATGAGGATCTGAACTGTCTTACATGGATATATCCATATAGAATATGGATTTTCTTCTCTGTTTATTGGGTAGTCAGCCAAGTTTCAGTCTTCTTTTTCTCATATGATAATATGTTGAACATTTAAATAACTTTGCCTTCTTATTACAAAGTTCATACATTTTCATTGTAAAAGATTTAGAAAATACAGATTAACAAAAAGGAATAAAAAGAATAATTAATTAGAAATTCCTTCCCTGCCCCACACACCCTTTTAAAAAGAAGTGGAAAATTCTGTACGTGTTTATGGTTTTTTCCTCTTAACAATAGATTCTCACATTCCCACATCATTAAATGTTCTCTTAAACATAGGTTTTAGTGAGTGTGTAGACCTCTGTAGTATTTAGAGGTGAGATGACAAACATGATGACTGTGGGCCACAGAAGAGTTTTGTTGCGGCTTCTCTTAAGTGTGCTGCAGACGAGCTGGGACGGTATTTAAACATTTTTGGATTTGAGTTTGTCAGTGCTCCATCCTGCCTCAGTCTCACTGCTGCCTGTTGCTTTACATTCCAGCTTGCTTCAGTCACATGTGTTAGACCTGGGTGGTTCCTGAACATAATTGATTTTGCAACCTCATGTTTAAAAAAAAAAAGAAACTTCTTTAACCAGTTCCTTCTGGTGGATATGACAAATGTTTCCAATTTTTTTCCATCCATAATTATTGCCTTTAAGATAAAGTCCTCAGGGAGGAATTTCTGGATCGAAGGCTATGTCCATGAAAGGTTTATATCAGTTTCAGGCCAGCCAGTAGTGTATGAGAATACCCGTTTTCCTGTATAATTACCAACACTCACCATTGCTGTATTTCATTGAATCTAAGACACTTCCTTTTTAAAAAAATTTTTTGAATATTTTTGAAATCAGATGCATCTTGTAATCAGTAACATCTTAGATTCAATTAATACAGTGTTATTATTTAAAATTTTTACCAATTAGTTAATAGAAAAAAGATGTCTGATAATTTTTTTCTTTAGTGAAAGTAAACATTTTTTGTGTGTTTGGTTATTGGCTGTTTGTTTATCATCTTATAAAGCACCTGTTTTTATCCATGAATCATTTTTTTTATTACGGTTGCCACCTTTTTCTTACTGATTTGCAGGATCTCTTTATATTTTCATGTAGTCAAATCCATTAATCTTTTTCTTTATGGCTTCAGTCTTAAGTGTCGGTCATGCTTAGATTATGTAAGTATCCACATATTTTTATTGGTGCTTATAACATTTAATTTTGTCATACAGTGTTCATCTGCCTAGAATTTGTGTTTGTAAAGGAGAGGAAATAATTATTTTCCTTCTAGATAGACATCTATTTGTTCTATCACCCCTTTCTGAATTATTTCATTCTTTCCTCACTGATTTGAAACACAACCTTTATGATATGCTAAACCTCTCAGTCATTATGGCCTTTTAGTTCTTAACCATTGACCTGCTTCCATGTGCCAGATATATAGTCTTAATTGTTGTAGCTCTGTAGTACTTAAACATTTTAAGTTTTAATTTTAAAACACCTGTATTAGAATTGTAACTCATTTAGTCTAGAACATTTCCAAAAAGATATGATAAAACAAATATTTTTCTCCTAGAAGTTCCAAAAACCAATTGACTTGAAAATGTCTCCCTCATATAAAAAAATACATACTATCTGACAAAACTGGGTTTTCACGCGTGTTTACATGGTGGAGGGAGGCTTGGTGACATGTTGGGAACAACCTGATTGTAAGAATTCTCAGATGGGTCAGCTCTCTGCTCTCACCACCTTGACCCTGGGAAAATTGACCTTTAATGACAGCTTCCTGAGGAGAATGACAAAAGGGAACTATCCACCTTCTAGGGTAAAGTTCTGCATACAGGCGTCCTTGGGCAGCTTATGACAGCTGCAGTTTATATTTAATCTCTCTCCTAAAATGAAACATTAAAATATTTTTCTCATATATATATTAATTCAGGGATGTGGATTTGCCAAGTCTGCAGACCAAAGAAAAAGGGAAGAAAACTACTTCATGAGAAAGCTGCACAAATAAAACGACGATATGCAAAACCCATTGGACGGCCGAAAAATAAATTAAAGCAACGATTGTTGTAGGTTGAGATCTTATCAAAAAAAATCTTTTATGTTGTGCTTTAAAATACAGTTTGATTGTAACCCCCTTAGATCTCATGAACTTTTTAGCATAATTTTTACAAACTAAAGGGCTGAAGAATATTTCTTTTGCATACACTGTGGAAATCTTTTTGAAAATAACATTTAAATTTACAATTGGCATTTTGAGGTCCTCTGTTGCCAGTATCTTTGATGCTTAGTGACATTTTTCAAGCAGCAGGATAGAATCAAAATGTAAGAATTGGAAACACTCATTCTGCCTACTTGATTACTGGCTGAGCATTAGAAGAACCTAATTATATAAATATTTTCACGGGAATTTTTAAAACAAGAGAGGAATTTGTTCACCTCTATAGTGACTCTCTTTTGTTACCCCAAATAACATTTTAGAAAAATACGCCTTGCTTATGGTACTAATGTAGTATTACAACTTTTTAAGATCCCTTTTATGAAATAGGAGCTTCTGAGAAATCTGCAATTGGCTGTCCTAATGTTTGCCTCCAAAGAGTTAAGACAAGATCATTTGGTATGTGCACATGTATACAAACACATAGACAAAAATAATATATTTGCAGTAGCATGCAGTTCTGTTGAATTGGCCAGAAAGTTCATTCCGGTTTCAGGAAAACCCAGATGAACTTTTTGGCCAACCCAATACTATGATGGCCCCATTTCCTCTAGCCTGTTGCCATGTGGTTGCCATTAAAGTCAAGTAGAACATTTAGCTGGAATTACTGGAGAAGTAGAGAAAAGAGGTGAAATGGATGTTTTATTTTTTTAGCCAATGTAGAGTATAGAATTGACTATCAGCGTTGGTAAGGTGTTAAGAGTTGAAATCTGTAGACTTGGATATCTGAAGCAGCTCCATCAGTAAGACCACTGCCTTTCTCTTTGGGCCTAATGAAAGGGTCACTGTGATGTAGAAATGAATAGGAGCTCTGCACACACAGTGAGCAAACACCAGGTGTCTTACTTGCTTACTCTCCCCTCTCCCCCAGTTTTATCTGAACCAATACACTTTATTACCTGCTCTCAGAAAAACAGTATCCTCCTGCACATTTCTCTCCCAAAGGGGAAATAGAAAATGCATGCTCCTTTCTGGAGTGTTTTGTGAAACTATATGAAAATCTTCTAATTGGTAGACATTCTAATACAGAATTTGTGTTAATTTATAGAGGCAAACATGAAACATATTCATGAATAAAATCTTTCATATTAGCATCACTTGAAGTAGGAATTATATGTTTTTGCATTCATCCAGTGTTAAGCATTGTTCTTACAATGGGACTGTATCCTCAGGGCCCAATTAAAAAACTGAATTAGGATATAAACTTTCTAAACAAAGGACACAGCTGAAAATTACATCTGGCACCAGTCCTAACTTTCTGTTTGTCCAAAATTGTCCTTTGAGCTTAGGAATTTTTAAGACAGTCTGGGGAGTTTTTCTTTTTACATGCTTTATAAGCGTATTATCCTTTCTGGGCAATCGATTCCAGATACAGTCC
Source organism: Tragulus kanchil (assembly GCA_022376925.1). Lineage (NCBI taxonomy): Eukaryota > Metazoa > Chordata > Mammalia > Artiodactyla > Tragulidae > Tragulus > Tragulus kanchil. Next base: position 50,911,512 of record JAIOJX010000005.1, read on the forward strand.
AAATGTAACATTCTGATGCAGAACATTTTAGCCTGGATGAGTTGTTTATTGATGACTCTCACTAGGACACTTGAGATCTCCGCTCTAACCTGGTTTGGCTGACTCCGTGGCATCGGGCAGAGCTCCTGGTGCTTCAGATGAGCCTCGAAACTCACTCCGTTAACCTGAGCCAGCCTCCCCTTTAGACAACTGCTGAAATTATTCATTAAATCTCTATGTACAGGATGACCACTAAACTGTGCTCTTCCATATGTAATTACTTAAGATACTTTTATGATTCAAGATCATATCATTTTCAGGCTTCCATTTCTTCATTACTAGCTTTCAGCTCAACTGATAATTTTTAAGGTCCGTCTTCGGGCCCCAGCACTGCCATAATTCACATGCACATGTTTCTGTTGTATGAAATTCTGCTGCAAAATGGGTGGCTTTCCAAGCCCCAGCCTGAGGCGAAGGCAGGCAGCTGCCATTCCTGTAGGCAGCTGTGCTAGCGGACCGACCTCCAGTCTCTGTTGGCCACACAGCTGTATGGGCAGAGCCAGCGTCACATGAACTAAAATAACCGTCAGAACCAGTGTAGGAAGATTCTGATGCCAGGTGTCTGATAATGACCATGGTAAATGTGCTGCTTCTTCACCAGACTTTCCATGTCATGTCTGACCCGCTGTAGCTTTTCTTTAATCATTTCTTCAGTTTTTTGCTATTGTTGTCCTTTTCTCAGCAATATTTTATGCTGTAATTAATTGTCTCCTCTACTTAGAGAGTATTACTGGTTGTTTTATCATCCTAAGCATAAAGTGCTAAAAGAAAGAGGGTCTCTTTAATGTTTTCTCTTTAAAAAAAAAAAAAAAGTACCAGTTTATAGATAGTAACAAAATTCTACTTACATAAATTTTCCAATTGAGTTAAAATTGCTTCTAACTAGAGATTAAATAAGCTTCTTCTTTCTCTTTGAGGTAATACTTATGACTTATTTCCTTTAATACTTTTTTAAAAAGCCATTTCAGGAAATCATAATTATATGAGATGACACTAGGGGTAATGTTTTTCTTTAATTATATCGAAATCATTGGGTGATGTTTTAATCTCCTCAGACGTTTTCTTGCTTCTGTTGCCCTGGGGTCCACATGATACTTCCAGTACCTGTTGGGTGGGCGCTGAGAGAATCATGCCTTGCCAGCATAGTGAGTGGCTGCAGCCTCTTTCAACAGAGAAGCACCTAGGTGGAGGCACACACACATACGCGCGCATGCAGGGCTTAGGGCGGCAACTCTGTTTCTTAAGTTTAAGCACATTGACTGCATCTAGTTGGCTAAACTTGTGTTCAATACCTTTATAATTCAATTATAAAATGCTGATACTATTCTCTAAATTTTTGCCTAGGTCTGTAACCAGTGATGAAGGATCCATGAATGCATTCACAGGAAGGGGGTCACCTGGTAGGGGTCAAAAGACTAAAGTCTGTACCACACCTTCATCTGGTCATGCTGCATCTGGGAAGGACTCAAGCAGCAGATTGGCTGTTTCAGACCCCACTCGGCCTGGTGCCCCCACCAAAACCACCACCACCTCCACCTATATTTCTGCCTCTACACTTAAAGTTAACAAGAAAACCAAAGGGCTCATTGATGGCCTTACTAAGTTTTTCACACCATCACCTGATGGTCGCAGATCACGAGGTGAAATAATAGACTTTTCAAAGCACTATCGTCCAAGGAAAAAGGTCTCTCAGAAACAGTCATGCACTTCTCATGTGTTGGCTCCAGGTACCACACAAAAGCTCAAACCTCCACCTTCTTCACTCCCACCCCCAACCCCTGTCTCTGGTCAGAGCCCCAGCTCACAAAAGTCCAGCACTTCTGCCTCTTCTCCCTCTCCCCAGAGTTCTTCCAGCCAGTCCAGCGTGCCCTCCTTTAGCAGTCTTACTAATAACAGCCAGCTGAAGGCACTCTTTGATGGACTCTCTCATATCTATACCACTCAGGGACAGTCTCGCCAGAAGGGCCACCCAAGTTATGCACCGCCTAAACGTATGCGTCGTAAAACCGAATTCCCTGTCACGGCAAAATCTAAAGCCCATTTCTTTGGAAAAAGAGATTTTAGAAGTAGGTTTATTTCTCACTCCTCCTCCTCTAGCTGGGGGATGGCGAGAGGACGTATTTTTAAAGCAATTGCTCACTTCAAGCGAACAACTTTCCTTAAAAAGCACAGGATGCTAGGCAGGTTAAAATATAAAGTGACCCCTCAGATGGGGACCCCCTCACCAGGGAAGGGGAGCTTGGCAGACGGAAGGATTAAACCTGATCAGGATGATGGTAAGCAAAAGGTCAAAGCTCCAACCAAACCTGCGTCCCGTCCCTTTCTCCCCAACCCCTGAAAAGGAATCAATCAATTCCTGTTTGTCACATAGGCCTTAGCTCCTCCTCTTGTTCTCAACTTCACTTTCATACAGAAGCAGTGAAACTTTGACCTTTTTCTGAGGCTGACTAAACCTCTAGAGTGTTGTTTTCTCAACTAATACTCTCCCACTTTTTATGATTTACTTCCGTTTGTAGTGGCACTAGGACCCCCCCAAGATGCCTTCATAGCGTTGCGTTTGGCTCTGTAGTCCCGCATGAGTAGCCACTGCCACGCTTCTGCCGCTCGCCCGCCCGTGCCGCCTCTTCAGCCCCCGCGCTGCGTGGCCTCGCGCTGGCCGCGCTCCAGCAGGGGGCGGCAGCTCCTCGCTCCCCTCTGTCCATTGCTTCCTCACAACCGAGTTCATCCTGCTTTCCTTCTCAGCAAAGCCTGAGCTGTGATTCTGTGAAGTGTGCTTGTTTTTTTTTGGATGTGAGTGTGTCTGGTGTATGTGTGTATTCACCACAGGGAGAAAACTGATTTCATTTGACAAATTGGCCCGTTACATTTGCTATCCTTTATGTAAAGCAAGAGTTCAACAGAATATACCCCTGTCTCTGGTCAGAGCCCCAGCTCACAAAGTCCAGCACTTCTGCCTCTTCTCCCTCTCCCCAGAGTTCTTCCAGCCAGTCCAGCGTGCCCTCCTTTAGCAGTCTTACTAATAACAGCCAGCTGAAGGCACTCTTTGATGGACTCTCTCATATCTATACCACTCAGGGACAGTCTCGCCAGAAGGGCCACCCAAGTTATGCACCGCCTAAACGTATGCGTCGTAAAACCGAATTCCCTGTCACGGCAAAATCTAAAGCCCATTTCTTTGGAAAAAGAGATTTTAGAAGTAGGTTTATTTCTCACTCCTCCTCCTCTAGCTGGGGGATGGCGAGAGGACGTATTTTTAAAGCAATTGCTCACTTCAAGCGAACAACTTTCCTTAAAAAGCACAGGATGCTAGGCAGGTTAAAATATAAAGTGACCCCTCAGATGGGGACCCCCTCACCAGGGAAGGGGAGCTTGGCAGACGGAAGGATTAAACCTGATCAGGATGATGGTAAGCAAAAGGTCAAAGCTCCAACCAAACCTGCGTCCCGTCCCTTTCTCCCCAACCCCTGAAAAGGAATCAATCAATTCCTGTTTGTCACATAGGCCTTAGCTCCTCCTCTTGTTCTCAACTTCACTTTCATACAGAAGCAGTGAAACTTTGACCTTTTTCTGAGGCTGACTAAACCTCTAGAGTGTTGTTTTCTCAACTAATACTCTCCCACTTTTTATGATTTACTTCCGTTTGTAGTGGCACTAGGACCCCCCCAAGATGCCTTCATAGCGTTGCGTTTGGCTCTGTAGTCCCGCATGAGTAGCCACTGCCACGCTTCTGCCGCTCGCCCGCCCGTGCCGCCTCTTCAGCCCCCGCGCTGCGTGGCCTCGCGCTGGCCGCGCTCCAGCAGGGGGCGGCAGCTCCTCGCTCCCCTCTGTCCATTGCTTCCTCACAACCGAGTTCATCCTGCTTTCCTTCTCAGCAAAGCCTGAGCTGTGATTCTGTGAAGTGTGCTTGTTTTTTTTTGGATGTGAGTGTGTCTGGTGTATGTGTGTATTCACCACAGGGAGAAAACTGATTTCATTTGACAAATTGGCCCGTTACATTTGCTATCCTTTATGTAAAACAAGAGTCAAAAAGAAAAAAAAAATGTGTCATTTGGACAGAATGATAGATTTTATTGTTTCAAACATGATCTTGGGAATTCTCTACCTAGACTTTGATATGCCTTCTGAGCTTGGTTGAAAACTATGATTTTGCTTTGTATTGCCCTTGCCCGCATTTGTTTGTTGAAGCTATGAAAAGATGACAGTGATAATTCAGATAACAATTTGGGTTCGGCAGGGAAAAGGTACTGCTGGATCTATGAGTAGTGCTTAGATGTAAAAGCTTATAAAGCTTTTAAAAAAAAAATAAAATTTCCCTGTTTGCCCACTGTGCTAATTTGGTGCCATTTTGGTAATTATATGGTGGTTATTCATGATGCAAGTCAGTGAATACACTTTCTGCTGGTTTTAAATGACAGATACGGAAATCAAAATAAGCATCAAACAAGAAAGTACAGATATAAATGTGATTGGAAACAAGGATACCGTTACTGAAGAGGATTTGGATGTTTTTAAGCAGGCCCAGGAACTGTCTTGGGAGGTAAGGCCAGGATACCCCATTCCAGTAACGAAGATAGTATGTAACTTTTGTATATGACCACTGTGCAATTAAGTGCCTTGAGTTTACAAAGAGTCCCCTTCATAATCCTTTGTGGTTCTTTAACTATGACCATCAATTTTGTTGACTATACATTCAGAAGTACTGACCGTATACAGCGTTGTTTTCACAGTTGGTGGCTCAACTGTCTCACAAAATAGGCCAGAGTACCAGGCGTTGAGGCAGATCTTGAACAACGCTTCTAGAGGTATAGACGTAGATTTCTGATTATTTTTGCTCAAATTAAGAAAATAGCCCTTGTAAGTCATTCACTAGAAGAAGAAAACACTTTTAAATTGACCACTGCTTCTTCCAGCACAGATGGCCAGCCCTGTGAAAAACATCTCCTGATTTTAGCTCCTGGGCATTGGAGAAGGCAGTATTGTGTTGCATGATCAGTTGTAATTACTTTTATTTTCATTATCTAGTAATAATTTCCCTAAAATATTAACTTTACTTAGCTCATTGTCACCGAAGCATTGAAAGGAAGGTCTATAACAGATTTATTATGGGTTATGAATTTTCCTGTCAGTAGTCAACTCACTGGAAAAGACCCTGATGCTGGGGAAGATTGAAGGTAAAAACAGAAGAGGGTGGTAGAGGATGAGATGGTTAGTTAGCATCACTGACTCAGTGGACCTGAATTTGAGCAAATTCCAGGAGATGGTGAAAAGACAGGAACCCCATGTGCTGCAGTCCATGAGATTGTAAAGAGTCAGACATGACTTAGCAACTGAGGAAGACCACGTTCTCACAATATTCATGGATAGACTACCTACCCTATGTCACTTCCTTTCAGGAGGAGTTGGGGACTGTCTGTAGGCTCTTAAGCTTCATTTTTAGTAGAAACCTCTTGGGCTAAATACTTGTGCTTGTTTTTCACTTGAGGGGCAATTGCATACTTCCATTCCTCATTCTACATTCTTTGTAGTGTTTTTCCTTTGGCTAAGGTAAATTGTCACCACCACCTCCCCTGCGCATCAGTAAGACTTGGAAGTCCTTAAATATTACCACTTTGGGGGACTGTATCCGGCATTATTACTTAAATGTGATGAACAGTAGGCAATTACCTGAAAGTTACTGCTATATTTAAAGTGCTTTCTTTCCAACCCAGGAACCCTGGCTTTTCTATTTAGAACATTCCTGTCTATGTCAGGCACTGAGTTAGCTAGACCCTGGGAATACCTCGTGCGTGGGAGTGAAGGGAGATGGGTATTAAACTGCAGACTTCCCAACTGATTACTTAATTACAGTTGGGGTAAATGTTACTTGGTGGAGGAACAGGGGACTAAAATAACAGTATGTAATAGCCCATCATAGAATGTCCTCAGTTTTAATACATTGTAGCAGATCATTAAATTTAGTTCCTAGACATTTGTATGTATTAACAGGTACTCATTTTTCCTATCCTGGTGTCTTAGGGTATTTCTTTATGTATGCATCTTCTGCAGAGTTGATTATTGTTTCACAAAGGCCTATAATGTTTTTTTCAACAACATGAAAATTCAGTTATGATTAGCATCAATAGATTCTCATATCCACTGGTGAAAGAACCAAAATGGAAGTGAAGAGATCCATTTCTGAGACACTATTTTATTTTCTTTCTCTCTGCCAGAAAATAGAGTGTGAAAGTGAAGAGGGATTCAGAAGAGATGCACCCTGAATGCCTGGGAAGATTGAAGGTAAAAACAGAAGATGGAAAATGAGATGGTTAGTTAGCATCACTGACTCAGTGGACCTGAATTTGAGCAAATTCCAGGAGATGGTGAAAAGACAGGAACCCCATGTGCTGCAGTCCATGAGATTGTAAAGAGTCAGACATGACTTAGCAACTGAGGAAGACCACGTTCTCACAATATTCATGGATAGACTACCTACCCTATGTCACTTCCTTTCAGGAGGAGTTGGGGACTGTCTGTAGGCTCTTAAGCTTCATTTTTAGTAGAAACCTCTTGGGCTAAATACTTGTGCTTGTTTTTCACTTGAGGGGCAATTGCATACTTCCATTCCTCATTCTACATTCTTTGTAGTGTTTTTCCTTTGGCTAAGGTAAATTGTCACCACCACCTCCCCTGCGCATCAGTAAGACTTGGAAGTCCTTAAATATTACCACTTTGGGGGACTGTATCCGGCATTATTACTTAAATGTGATGAACAGTAGGCAATTACCTGAAAGTTACTGCTATATTTAAAGTGCTTTCTTTCCAACCCAGGAACCCTGGCTTTTCTATTTAGAACATTCCTGTCTATGTCAGGCACTGAGTTAGCTAGACCCTGGGAATACCTCGTGCGTGGGAGTGAAGGGAGATGGGTATTAAACTGCAGACTTCCCAACTGATTACTTAATTACAGTTGGGGTAAATGTTACTTGGTGGAGGAACAGGGGACTAAAATAACAGTATGTAATAGCCCATCATAGAATGTCCTCAGTTTTAATACATTGTAGCAGATCATTAAATTTAGTTCCTAGACATTTGTATGTATTAACAGGTACTCATTTTTCCTATCCTGGTGTCTTAGGGTATTTCTTTATGTATGCATCTTCTGCAGAGTTGATTATTGTTTCACAAAGGCCTATAATGTTTTTTTCAACAACATGAAAATTCAGTTATGATTAGCATCAATAGATTCTCATATCCACTGGTGAAAGAACCAAAATGGAAGTGAAGAGATCCATTTCTGAGACACTATTTTATTTTCTTTCTCTCTGCCAGAAAATAGAGTGTGAAAGTGGAGTAGAAGACTGTGGCCGGTACCCTTCTGTCATAGAATTTGGGAAATATGAAATCCAGACCTGGTACTCCTCGCCTTACCCACAGGAATATGCAAGGTAATGGAATGAGCCTGGCAGGCACACAGCCTTAATGTCTCATATGTTGGAAAGGAACCTTCTAAAGCTGGAATTAGGTGATTTTTAAGATAAAAATTTTGAGAGTCAATCCTAAGTATGTCCCAAACTACTAACTTTTCCAGCATCTTCTTATAACATTCACTGTTCTGTATAAACATGTTACAGTCTTTAGTTACACCATTGTCGTAAGTTTTGCCTTTTAAGTTTCAGTCCCTTTTTTTCTCTCTTGGCTAATTGGGAAAATATTGTTTGTGTAAGAAACCAAATCAAGAAAAAAAAAATAGCCATTAAAAAATATTTGGTAGTTTCTTCTCAGTTGCCTTTTTTGTTTTCCTAATTAGCCCTGTTAGTTTTATCTCTGATTTTTGGCATTTTATTGTCAAGTTTTTATTTTGTTTTGTCTTTACATAAATTATAGCAAAAGAAGGAAATAGGGGAGTAAACAGGTGGGAGTGGGTAGCCTTAAGAGATCCTTCCCCAAGTCTTGACTTGTAGAGCCATCTGTGACTAACTTGTTAAAGATGAAGAGAAAATGATGGTACTAGAATTTTCTTTTGTCTTGAGCTAAGATTAGCTGTGAAATTGTCTTGAACTAATGTATCTAAAAATGGGTATTTTGTGAACAGATTTCTTCCTTCAGGTATGTCAGGGCATACTTTATTAGTATCTTCTCAAATGATTTAGCCTGCAAAGTTTGGTAATCACAAATTTGCTTTTCTTCTAGAATAGATATTGCCCTTTTCTCTTTCTCATGGGCATCTGCCCAATCTAACTGGCAAAAATGGGATTTCTAGAAGTTGGGTGACAAACTAAGAGTCAGGGCCTTGGTTTCTCTTCCCAGTTCACATCACTTAGCTCTGGTTCTTAAACAATTTTTGAAGAACACCAGTGAGCTTGTATTTGTATGTGTTTTGAGAGCTTTGAATACATTTTGCATATGAATCCAAGATTTGAGATTTCTATAATGAGTCTCTATCTAGTTCTCCCCAAAACTCTTCTCCCCATTTTATATCCCAAGACATTGAAAGTACTTCTAAGCATTATCTTGCAAATACAAGCAATGTCCATTTAAGCATAATAGGGCACTGGTTAAAAAAAAAAAAGGTATACTTTTTGGGTGGAGAAAGTCAGCAGAGGTGAGAAAGCTATTTGTCCAGTGTTATTCAGAGTTGGTGGAATTGGTAGGAATAAATAAGGTCTTTTGGCTTGACTGCATTTATTGCCCTAGACCATGTATAACTGAGAGTAACTTTAAAGTTACCTCATCCATAGGAAATGGAAACCACTAAATTCTCGGACTTCTGCCTGCGAAGAAGTACACAGGTCATTTAAAAATAGTGAGTTCACTTCTCTCTGAGTAAAAAGTTGTTATAGTTACACCATTGATTATATGTAGTATGGAAATCATAACATTAAGTGCGAAATTTGAAAAAATATGCATGGATGACAGAATGTCATATATATATATATATATATATATATATATATATATATTTATTTATTGGCCACTTCTATTGGTCTTTCATCCATCCATTTTCGTCCATCTTTGTTCTTTTGGCCTGTGTGGGCCTCCCATCGCAGTGGCCTCTCTCGCCGCTGAGCACCGGCTTTGGGTGCATGCGCTCCAGAGCACTGACTCGGTAGTTGGACACATCAGTCCAGCCGCTCCGCAGCCTGTGGGATCTTCCCAGGCCAGGGATTGAACTGGCGCCCCTTGCACTGCAAGGCGGTGTCTGTACCCACTGGACCACCAGATAAGCCCCAGAATGCCATTGTTTTTAGAGTCATAGTTCCAAATCTGAAAACTTTTTTTTTTTTTTTCTGTAGAGCATTTCCAAGGAAATAAATTATTTTTTCAAACAAAATCTGACTTATACATTTTGTCTACTACTGGCTTTCTTTTCTCTTCCCAGTTCACATCACTTAGCTCTGGTTCTTAAACAATTTTTGAAGAACACCAGTGAGCTTGTATTTGTATGTGTTTTGAGAGCTTTGAATACATTTTGCATATGAATCCAAGATTTGAGATTTCTATAATGAGTCTCTATCTAGTTCTCCCCAAAACTCTTCTCCCCATTTTATATCCCAAGACATTGAAAGTACTTCTAAGCATTATCTTGCAAATACAAGCAATGTCCATTTAAGCATAATAGGGCACTGGTTAAAAAAAAAAAAGGTATACTTTTTGGGTGGAGAAAGTCAGCAGAGGTGAGAAAGCTATTTGTCCAGTGTTATTCAGAGTTGGTGGAATTGGTAGGAATAAATAAGGTCTTTTGGCTTGACTGCATTTATTGCCCTAGACCATGTATAACTGAGAGTAACTTTAAAGTTACCTCATCCATAGGAAATGGAAACCACTAAATTCTCGGACTTCTGCCTGCGAAGAAGTACACAGGTCATTTAAAAATAGTGAGTTCACTTCTCTCTGAGTAAAAAGTTGTTATAGTTACACCATTGATTATATGTAGTATGGAAATCATAACATTAAGTGCGAAATTTGAAAAAATATGCATGGATGACAGAATGTCATATATATATATATATATATATATATATATATATATATATTTATTTATTGGCCACTTCTATTGGTCTTTCATCCATCCATTTTCGTCCATCTTTGTTCTTTTGGCCTGTGTGGGCCTCCCATCGCAGTGGCCTCTCTCGCCGCTGAGCACCGGCTTTGGGTGCATGCGCTCCAGAGCACTGACTCGGTAGTTGGACACATCAGTCCAGCCGCTCCGCAGCCTGTGGGATCTTCCCAGGCCAGGGATTGAACTGGCGCCCCTTGCACTGCAAGGCGGTGTCTGTACCCACTGGACCACCAGATAAGCCCCAGAATGCCATTGTTTTTAGAGTCATAGTTCCAAATCTGAAAACTTTTTTTTTTTTTTTCTGTAGAGCATTTCCAAGGAAATAAATTATTTGTTCACAAAATAAAGGCAGTAAATACTGTTAGATTGAAAAATAGCATAAGACTTATACATTTTGTCTACTACTGGCTTTCTTTTTTCTTTTTCCTTTTTTAAACTACTTTAAAATACTGTTGTACCACCTTTTTATGACTTAGAGAAAATTGAAGAGTATTTAATATTTCTCCCTGAAAGGTATAATCAATCTGAGTATATTCTTTGGTCTTAAAATTTCAACAGATTACCAAAGCTTTACCTGTGTGAATTCTGTCTTAAATATATGAAAAGTAAAAATATTTTGTTAAGACATTCAAAGAAATGTGGATGGTTTCATCCTCCAGCAAATGAAATTTACCGAAGGAAAGACCTTTCAGTATTTGAGGTAAGCATGTGTAAATAAAAAGCTCAGCCTTTGTTTTTAATTTTGACTGTGTACTGATTTGTTCGTAAGAGGTACAAAGTATATTCAATTTTGGCATTGAAATTCAGACTGCTTTTTCGGAAATCTCCATATTTTGGAATGTTTTTCTCACCATCTTAAGCAACCATTGAGATTGATGATAAATTCCTACTTCATCACGTTAACTTTTTTGTTGTTTCCCAAATCCCTGTTTGCACCAGATACAGTCACCAGTGAATTTATGATCTCCTTAGCTCTTTGTAAATTCTACTTTCTTTGGCAGGAGAACTTAGCTTTGTTTAGCAGCTCCAGCTAATGTCTGGCAGGTGCTTACTCTTCCAGGGAATTGAGCAGCTGTACATATCTCTCCTCAATACACAACCACCTGTGTTTCCATCCACTTCTTGGCAGGGTGGATAATCCTTTCAGTGAGACCCCAGCAGATGTTGGGACTCCCTCTCCATCCCCCCATCTGGGTAGATGGCCACCCCTGGAGAACTCTGCTGTTCACAGGAACCCCTTGTGGCCATGTGTCTGTCATCGTGTATTCTTGAAGATATTTTGTGTTTTCAGAATTGGTTTAGTAGCAGCAGATCTTTGCCAGTGTATCATTTCATTGTTTGATCATGGTCTGTGGTCAGTTTCAGGGATCCAGTTTAGCTAAGTTAATTGTCCTTGAGGAGGCCATGCCTTTCTTTCCTGTTATTGCCTATTCACGGGCCCTCTTAATTCTCTCACTCTGGCTGAGCACTTCTATTGCCCTACCTTATTTTCATCTCTGTTACCCATCTCAGTCATTGTTTTCATCCCTGGGTGCTCTGTACAAGCCTTCCCTGCACAGCAGCTAAGATCTCTTCTTTTTCTGAAATAGTTTTACTTTAGGAATCTCCTTTTCCTGTTGTTCAGATTGGAGGTGTATTCTTCTACCCCACATTTCTCTCTAATTCTGATCTGTAATATCTTGTGTTAAATTTAATGTAGGGAGGATCATGCATAGATTTCTCTCATGGACCAGGCTCCCTCTCTCAGACAGTCTTGTGCCCATTACTTTTCCCCAAGACTCACCAGAGAACACGTGTAACTCCAACTGTGTCTTAAGATGTTTTTAATTTTGACTGTGTACTGATTTGTTCGTAAGAGGTACAAAGTATATTCAATTTTGGCATTGAAATTCAGACTGCTTTTTCGGAAATCTCCATATTTTGGAATGTTTTTCTCACCATCTTAAGCAACCATTGAGATTGATGATAAATTCCTACTTCATCACGTTAACTTTTTTGTTGTTTCCCAAATCCCTGTTTGCACCAGATACAGTCACCAGTGAATTTATGATCTCCTTAGCTCTTTGTAAATTCTACTTTCTTTGGCAGGAGAACTTAGCTTTGTTTAGCAGCTCCAGCTAATGTCTGGCAGGTGCTTACTCTTCCAGGGAATTGAGCAGCTGTACATATCTCTCCTCAATACACAACCACCTGTGTTTCCATCCACTTCTTGGCAGGGTGGATAATCCTTTCAGTGAGACCCCAGCAGATGTTGGGACTCCCTCTCCATCCCCCCATCTGGGTAGATGGCCACCCCTGGAGAACTCTGCTGTTCACAGGAACCCCTTGTGGCCATGTGTCTGTCATCGTGTATTCTTGAAGATATTTTGTGTTTTCAGAATTGGTTTAGTAGCAGCAGATCTTTGCCAGTGTATCATTTCATTGTTTGATCATGGTCTGTGGTCAGTTTCAGGGATCCAGTTTAGCTAAGTTAATTGTCCTTGAGGAGGCCATGCCTTTCTTTCCTGTTATTGCCTATTCACGGGCCCTCTTAATTCTCTCACTCTGGCTGAGCACTTCTATTGCCCTACCTTATTTTCATCTCTGTTACCCATCTCAGTCATTGTTTTCATCCCTGGGTGCTCTGTACAAGCCTTCCCTGCACAGCAGCTAAGATCTCTTCTTTTTCTGAAATAGTTTTACTTTAGGAATCTCCTTTTCCTGTTGTTCAGATTGGAGGTGTATTCTTCTACCCCACATTTCTCTCTAATTCTGATCTGTAATATCTTGTGTTAAATTTAATGTAGGGAGGATCATGCATAGATTTCTCTCATGGACCAGGCTCCCTCTCTCAGACAGTCTTGTGCCCATTACTTTTCCCCAAGACTCACCAGAGAACACGTGTAACTCCAACTGTGTCTTAAGATGTTTTTTAATGCCCCACTTCCTGGTTAAATCAGGCTCTTTTTGCAAGCTCAAAAGGAGAAGGGTATTACTGCTGGGAAGATTTGATGATATGTTAGTTCTTACTAAATGGGAGGTCCAGAGTTTCTCACCCTGGAGACTAGTCACGTTTTAGACTGGATGGTTTTTTGGTTAAGGGGGCATCCTGTGCATTGCAGGATGTTACACAGGATCCCTGGCCTCTACCCACTAAATGCCAGTAGCACTAAGCCCCCTCCAGTCAGAATTACCAAAAAATGTCTCCAGACATAGCCATTTTCCTTTGGGGGACAGAAACTACCCACAGCAAGAATCACTGGGCTGAAGGGAAAGCTGACTACCAGTTGCCGTCCTCGTGTTGCTGTCTTGAGGCTCACAGGCCAGCCCCCAACCGCTGAGACAGCAGAGCTGTTCCCAGTTGAAACTCAGTTAATGAACGGCACAAGTTCAGCTTAACTGTTGGCTCCTTCCTTGATGTCTTGGAAGCTTTCTTCTAATCAAAATAAAATGAAAGTTAGTGTCTCATTTTTTCTCAAAAGGCAGAACACATTGTTGGCTTTAAGTAATTGTTAAATAAATCAGTATAACTCTGCAGAGGAGGTAAACCTCTCATAAATCCAGGAAAAGTCTTCTCAGGGTGAGAGCATCAGTCTTGTTAGACTGATGAGATGGTCTATTTCAGGGTAGATGCTTTGGGACCATACAGAGATGAGAGGGGAAAAATCAGAAGCAGACCTGTAAAATTAATTCATAAAAGCAACTGAAAGAATTGGATTGGATAAGTGCCAAGGTCCCTATATTAAACCTGAGTTAGTACTAAGGGTACAGCGTGTAGGAAACTTTTCTCTTTGCAGTGTCCTAAGTAACTTATAAAATAAGTGAACAATAACCACAGATTACTACTTTCCTATCTTTTCTTTATCCCTCTTGAAAGCATGGTGTATTAGACCTTTCACAGTTGATAAGACTTTTCAGCATTGTCATCTGTTTTTCTGGTTCAGGGATACATGCATCTTTGTCTTTCCTTTTTACAAAATACTACCATTTCCAAAAGGACCATACTCCCAAATACATGAAAACTTCCTTTAATTAAAGAATTGTATGCTCTGTGTCCATTGTCCATATTTGATTATGTTGCCAGGTGTGGGACCTAGGAATCATCCACGGGAAATGTTTAAGTGAAGTCTAAAAATAATCTCTGCAATATGAGAACCCCTATGGTCCACAGGAGACTCGAGAATGGTCTAGTTCATTGTCAAAGAGCTCTGGTTAGCAAATGTCCATTTCCCCTAAGAAAAGTGCTAGGGAAATTCTTCTTGAATCTGCTGTGCTTTCTGTTTTCAACAAGTAACTACACTTGATCAACGAAATTGGCATCTGTGCCTAGCCTCCTGTCTGTAACCATGAGTATCACAGCTTGATTCTTTTATTTTGAAGGAAAGTAGACTGTAATCATGGTACTTAGTGTAGGTTGACATTCATCTCACTTTCTCTGAAAGTATTCCCAACGTAGAAATTTTATCTTTTCCAATTATATTTAAAATGATGCTTGGGATAAAACCAAAATGGAAGCCTCTTTTGCAAATCCTGCTCTTGAGGAATCAGAATAACGCAGTTTATTTCATTTTCATGTGAAGCCCTTTGGAAATAATATAAACTTTAACTTCCTCGAGCAGCATTTTGATCAGTTTACATTTCTTTAATTCAAGTTTTACTTAGTTCAAACAGAAAGGGCACACCTAATCATTTTTTATTCATAATAAATTGCAAATACAAATTACTCCTTTGTTAACATGTGGCCTTTCTTCAGAGAGTGTGAAGAGAAATTCAAGCTACCTTAAATTTACCCCAATTGAAGAGAAAAGGTGGAATTCTGATTTGCCAAGTGACAGCTGTTTTCTGGTAAACTTTGTACTTGGTTAACGGAGTGTGTTAATGGCTTAGTTGGGAGTTTGAAGATAAAATTATATGCTTTCCAAAATACCATATAAAAGAAACAGTTTTATATTGAGTGGTATTTTTATCTTAAATAATGTTGTCTGTTTCTCTTTGCTAGGTTGATGGGAATATGAGCAAAATTTATTGCCAAAACCTTTGCTTGTTAGCCAAGCTCTTCCTGGACCACAAAACGTTGTATTATGATGTCGAGCCATTCCTTTTTTATGTCCTTACAAAAAATGATGAAAAGGGCTGTCATCTGGTTGGATACTTCTCTAAGGTAAAACAAGAGCCAGTATGACCTTCGTTTTCTCTTTCAAAATGTTTTTGGTAGATTCCAGTTTTTCAAACAGGGCTTTTTTTATGACTAATTTGAGTAAGGGACACGTATTTCTGAAAAGCTCAGATTCTTGTTCAAAGCTCATTTGGAAAACACACACACACACTGTAAGCATTGCGCCTAGGAAGTGTGTAAAGCACTGTTTGTTGTGTTGCCTGTCAGCATTCACGTAATGGTATAATTGCTGTCTTGCAGATGACCTAGCATCTTTCATTTTCTAGATGCTCAGCTTATTTCCCTTTTCCCCCTAAGTGGTTTCGACATGAAGGTTTCAGTGTAATGTAGCATTTAAAAGATAATTCTCATTTCTTCTTGTTTCGTTCCCTCTGTGGTCATCAGTATCTCAGTGAATTGGAACATTGGCATTTAGACAGTGAAGCTGATATAATGGCTGGATTTACTCTTTCGTGTCTTACTCTCTGCACTATTGTTTTAAGATTTAAGTAGCCTCACCTTTAGAAAACCTAAGTACCTCCAGCTGTTAATGTAGAGGAGCCTTTGACATATAGTCTGTCTTTTTTACTAGTTGAAAGCAGTGCTCTCACATTCTTCTGTTCAAAGGCTTCTGAGAGACAATAACTCATATGCAGTAAAAGAAATCTGAGTTTGGAGGTATTTACCAGGTAATGACGTTAAATTTTCTTAGGTACTTAGGAAATAGTTTAATATGCCAGAATGGTAATTATACGACTTCTGAGGCAGAAAGTAAATGATCCAAGTCCTTTAGCTTTTTTATTTTATGATCTATGTTTACATACTAGATGATAAGGGAATTTCAGTGAATCTACTGTTGCATAATATAAATAGGATGCCTAATGGAACTGTCATTTTCATGGAATATCAAACGATAGAATATATGTAAAGGTCCTTGCATACAGAAGGTTTTGTAAGTTTAAGAGCCAGCATACAGAAGGTTTTGTAAGTTTAAGAACCAACCCAGAAACTGTAAACAAAAATAAGTGACAGGGCTTCCCTGGTGGTCCAATGGGTAAAGAGTCCGCCTTGCAGTGCAGGGGGCACTGGTTCGATCCCTGGCCTGGAAGGTCCCATGTGCTGCAGAGTGGGCTGGACCTGTGTATTGATGCTCTGAAACTAGAGAGAGGCCACTGTGATGGGAGGCCCACACAGGCCAAAGAATAAAGGTGGATGAAAATAAACAAATAACCAGCAAAAGAGGCCAAAATTTAAAAAAAAAGAAAAGAAAAGGCCAAATCATGGGTAATAAATAAATAAATAAGTGACAGGCCTCATAGGAAACAGCCTCAACATTTTAATCCACGTATTTGGTAAAGCTCTAAATGAAAAGAAGGAAGTTAACTCTTACAGATGATATAGAATTAATAGAATAGGAAACGGTAACGAGAAATCTGTATGATTCATAGAACATTTTACCTTCTGTATAGATGTGTAAACATCTTTTCTCCAATGAATTAAAAACAATAGTGGTCATGACATTTTAAGGAACTGATATAATGGCTGTTACTCTTCGTGTCTTACTCTCTGCACTATTGTTTTAAGATTTAAGTAGCCTCACCTTTAGAAAACCTAAGTACCTCCAGCTGTTAATGTAGAGGAGCCTTTGACATATAGTCTGTCTTTTTTACTAGTTGAAAGCAATGCTCTCACATTCTTCTGTTCAAAGGCTTCTGAGAGACAATAACTCATATGCAGTAAAAGAAATCTGAGTTTGGAGGTATTTACCAGGTAATGACGTTAAATTTTCTTAGGTACTTAGGAAATAGTTTAATATGCCAGAATGGTAATTATACGACTTCTGAGGCAGAAAGTAAATGATCCAAGTCCTTTAGCTTTTTTATTTTATGATCTATGTTTACATACTAGATGATAAGGGAATTTCAGTGAATCTACTGTTGCATAATATAAATAGGATGCCTAATGGAACTGTCATTTTCATGGAATATCAAACGATAGAATATATGTAAAGGTCCTTGCATACAGAAGGTTTTGTAAGTTTAAGAGCCAGCATACAGAAGGTTTTGTAAGTTTAAGAACCAACCCAGAAACTGTAAACAAAAATAAGTGACAGGGCTTCCCTGGTGGTCCAATGGGTAAAGAGTCCGCCTTGCAGTGCAGGGGGCACTGGTTCGATCCCTGGCCTGGAAGGTCCCATGTGCTGCAGAGTGGGCTGGACCTGTGTATTGATGCTCTGAAACTAGAGAGAGGCCACTGTGATGGGAGGCCCACACAGGCCAAAGAATAAAGGTGGATGAAAATAAACAAATAACCAGCAAAAGAGGCCAAAATTTAAAAAAAAAGAAAAGAAAAGGCCAAATCATGGGTAATAAATAAATAAATAAGTGACAGGCCTCATAGGAAACAGCCTCAACATTTTAATCCACGTATTTGGTAAAGCTCTAAATGAAAAAGAAGGAAGTTAACTCTTACAGATGATATAGAATTAATAGAATAGGAAACGGTAACGAGAAATCTGTATGATTCATAGAACATTTTACCTTCTGTATAGATGTGTAAACATCTTTTTCTCCAATGAATTAAAAACAATAGTGGTCATGACAGTCCTTCCTGCTTGAAAATGGTGTTTCTTTAAATGTATCTGAGTTTTAGAACAAATGCTCTGTGATGCCCATTGACCTTGTCCGGCCTTGTCTTGAGTTGACCTCCGGGTCTTCAGTTCATGGTAACTCTTGGGGTTTGAATCTCTTCTCTTCCTCCTGGGTGGCCCAGCATTTTAAAGATTTATTTATTTATTTATTTTGGTGGGGGTGGGGTGGGGAGGGAGGGGAGCAGGCAGGCCGCTTCTGTTGGTCTTTCATTTGTCCATTTTCTTCCATCTTTGTTCCCTGGCCCTTGTGGGCCTTCCATCATGGTGGCATCTGTTATTGCAGAGCACCGGCTCTGGGCGCATGCGCTCCAGAGCTCCGACTCGGTGATTGGACACATCAGTCCAGCTGCTCCGCGGCACGTGGGATCTTCCCAGGCCAGGGCTCGAACCAGCGCCTCTTGTACTGCAAGGCAGTGTCCTTACCCACTGGACCACCAGGGAAGCCCGGCCCAGTGTTTTACTTGTGTGCATGCTCAGTTGTATCTGACTCTTTGCAACCCGATGGACTACAGGCTACCAGGCTCCACTGTCCATGGAATTTTCCAGGGAAGACTAGTAAGAGTGGGTTGCTGTTTCCTTCTCCAAGCATTTTACTTAGAAGAAGTAAAGCTTTTTCATTTTGTCACTGTTTCTCTTATAGTATGCAAGAAGCTACTGTAATTTCTTATCATACCTGGAATATTATAATATTCTTTGGCAGAGCATTAAAAACAAAAATTAATCTAACAAACAGCCATGTTAGAAGACTAGAGGCAAATTAAGCCATAGTCTAACAGTTATGAGTATAAAGGACTATGGCCCTTTGGAGTTACACTTAAAGCAAATTCTAGATGATATAGCCAAAGAATGGCCAAGATGACCTAGAGAAGTTTCCTGTTAATCCATTACATGCATATATTTTTCCAAACACATAATAGATGGCTCAAAACAGGAAGGAGAGAGGGAGCAGTTATTAGAGTTTAGCTCTGGTAACATGTGTTAAAAGGCAGGGAGCAAAAATAGGGAAACATTTTACCTTCTGTATAGATGTGTAAACATCTTTTTCTCCAATGAATTAAAAACAATAGTGGTCATGACAGTCCTTCCTGCTTGAAAATGGTGTTTCTTTAAATGTATCTGAGTTTTAGAACAAATGCTCTGTGATGCCCATTGACCTTGTCCGGCCTTGTCTTGAGTTGACCTCCGGGTCTTCAGTTCATGGTAACTCTTGGGGTTTGAATCTCTTCTCTTCCTCCTGGGTGGCCCAGCATTTTAAAGATTTATTTATTTATTTATTTTGGTGGGGGTGGGGTGGGGAGGGAGGGGAGCAGGCAGGCCGCTTCTGTTGGTCTTTCATTTGTCCATTTTCTTCCATCTTTGTTCCCTGGCCCTTGTGGGCCTTCCATCATGGTGGCATCTGTTATTGCAGAGCACCGGCTCTGGGCGCATGCGCTCCAGAGCTCCGACTCGGTGATTGGACACATCAGTCCAGCTGCTCCGCGGCACGTGGGATCTTCCCAGGCCAGGGCTCGAACCAGCGCCTCTTGTACTGCAAGGCAGTGTCCTTACCCACTGGACCACCAGGGAAGCCCGGCCCAGTGTTTTACTTGTGTGCATGCTCAGTTGTATCTGACTCTTTGCAACCCGATGGACTACAGGCTACCAGGCTCCACTGTCCATGGAATTTTCCAGGGAAGACTAGTAAGAGTGGGTTGCTGTTTCCTTCTCCAAGCATTTTACTTAGAAGAAGTAAAGCTTTTTCATTTTGTCACTGTTTCTCTTATAGTATGCAAGAAGCTACTGTAATTTCTTATCATACCTGGAATATTATAATATTCTTTGGCAGAGCATTAAAAACAAAAATTAATCTAACAAACAGCCATGTTAGAAGACTAGAGGCAAATTAAGCCATAGTCTAACAGTTATGAGTATAAAGGACTATGGCCCTTTGGAGTTACACTTAAAGCAAATTCTAGATGATATAGCCAAAGAATGGCCAAGATGACCTAGAGAAGTTTCCTGTTAATCCATTACATGCATATATTTTTCCAAACACATAATAGATGGCTCAAAACAGGAAGGA
The DNA here is from genome assembly GCA_022376925.1 of Tragulus kanchil. NCBI lineage: Eukaryota > Metazoa > Chordata > Mammalia > Artiodactyla > Tragulidae > Tragulus > Tragulus kanchil. The sequence continues at coordinate 50,931,436 of JAIOJX010000005.1, forward strand.
GAGAGGGAGCAGTTATTAGAGTTTAGCTCTGGTAACATGTGTTAAAAGGCAGGGGGCAAAAATAGGGGAAAGGATCACTTTGGGGTGGGGTTTCCAAAACTCTCATACAGGTAAAAATAGTTTGGGATAAAGAAAAGACTTATGTCAAAGGTGAATCCTTTAACCCAGAGCACATCTCATTTTAGATACAGTGACCCATTTGTCTGACTTTGCAAGTAAGTGTTAGTTGTTCAGTCGTGTCCAACTCTTTGCGACCCCATGGACTCTGGCCCACTGAGCTCCTCTGTCCATGGAATTCTTCAGGCAAGAATACCAGGGTGGGTTGCCATTCCCTTCACCAGGGGATCTTCGCGGCCCAGGGATTGAACCTAGGTCTCCTGCATTGCAGGCTGACTCTTTAGCACCTAAGCTACCAGAGAAGATTTTGTAAAGTAGACTAATTATTTGAATCTTTGCCATGAATGTGCACATCCAGTGATGGACCATCCAGTTTCTTAGGAAAATTGACACACATAATTTTTTTACTCCTCATTTCTTGGAGACTCCATAGGCACCTCCGAATGCACAGAAGTCAGGAACACGTCTTTTTCACAAAGAAATCTTTAATTCTGCTCTATAGTGTTTTTTCCTCCACCATTTCCTGTGATCTTTCAAATAGGTTCATTAAAGATCTGGGTGTTCCAAAGCAATTCTTTGATGTGGTTAGTACCATTCGTGGTCGATCTAATTTGTGGTTTATATTTGGCCAGAGCATTCAACCCAAAACCTTTTCCAGATCTTCTCTGTGTATAGTATGCAAGAAGCTACTGTAATTTCTTATCATACCTGGAATATTATAATATTCTTTGGCAGAGCATTAAAAACAAAAATTAATCTAACAAACAGCCATGTTAGAAGACTAGAGGCAAATTAAGCCATAGTCTAACAGTTATGAGTATAAAGGACTATGGCCCTTTGGAGTTACACTTAAAGCAAATTCTAGATGATATAGCCAAAGAATGGCCAAGATGACCTAGAGAAGTTTCCTGTTAATCCATTACATGCATATATTTTTCCAAACACATAATAGATGGCTCAAAACAGGAAGGAGAGAGGGAGCAGTTATTAGAGTTTAGCTCTGGTAACATGTGTTAAAAGGCAGGGGGCAAAAATAGGGGAAAGGATCACTTTGGGGTGGGGTTTCCAAAACTCTCATACAGGTAAAAATAGTTTGGGATAAAGAAAAGACTTATGTCAAAGGTGAATCCTTTAACCCAGAGCACATCTCATTTTAGATACAGTGACCCATTTGTCTGACTTTGCAAGTAAGTGTTAGTTGTTCAGTCGTGTCCAACTCTTTGCGACCCCATGGACTCTGGCCCACTGAGCTCCTCTGTCCATGGAATTCTTCAGGCAAGAATACCAGGGTGGGTTGCCATTCCCTTCACCAGGGGATCTTCGCGGCCCAGGGATTGAACCTAGGTCTCCTGCATTGCAGGCTGACTCTTTAGCACCTAAGCTACCAGAGAAGATTTTGTAAAGTAGACTAATTATTTGAATCTTTGCCATGAATGTGCACATCCAGTGATGGACCATCCAGTTTCTTAGGAAAATTGACACACATAATTTTTTTACTCCTCATTTCTTGGAGACTCCATAGGCACCTCCGAATGCACAGAAGTCAGGAACACGTCTTTTTCACAAAGAAATCTTTAATTCTGCTCTATAGTGTTTTTTCCTCCACCATTTCCTGTGATCTTTCAAATAGGTTCATTAAAGATCTGGGTGTTCCAAAGCAATTCTTTGATGTGGTTAGTACCATTCGTGGTCGATCTAATTTGTGGTTTATATTTGGCCAGAGCATTCACAACCTCAAAAGCCTTTTCCAGATCTTCTCTGTGTAGGTTTTGGCGGCTTCTATGTACCCTGAAGAAAATGTTACTGCTATGATGCCATAGCCCATGAAAATTGAAAATTTTCCCCAAACTCCCAGAACCATTTCCACTGTATTCCCTCCAGTCTTCCTCTAAGTTTCAGACTGTTGGTGATATTTTGGCCCCACTTTGGTTTGGAGGCTTGGGGATTTCTTATTGCTGTTGTCTTTTTTGTTCTGCTGTCCTGTTTTGAAATGCAGATTGTTTCTCTAGCTTTTTACTTTGACTCTTTATTCATATGAGAAATATATTTGTGCATCCACACGGACACTGTTTTAATTTCACTGAGGCCTTTAGTAAGGCATGCCTCACTGACTCCTCTGGGTGACTCTCTAGATGGTTTTCTTCCTTTTTCCCACACCTTCTAGATGGTTTGAGCACAGAAAACATTCCTTCCATACTGTCTGTGTTCTGTTTCATTTGACTCACATTTCCTTGGATTCTTTATTCATATTCCATGATACTGACTTTCAAGAATAAAGATGTAATTGAGAGGCATGCCTGGAGTGGGTACTCTGTTGTTACCTGAGAGTCCGATTGATTAAGTTGGTCGAATTATTCTGCTTGATCCTGACCTAACACATTGGCTTCCCTTAGTGGACCGTGGTACATGTACGGCAGCAGGTGCAGGGAATCGCCCACTTCAGCAGCACTGACATACTTGATCTGTTTCTCCTTCCCTCAGGAAAAGCTTTGCCAGCAGAAGTATAATGTCTCCTGCATAATGATCATGCCCCAGCACCAAAGGCAAGGATTTGGACGGTTTCTCATTGATTTCAGTAAGTGAAGTACTTTATTTACTTTCATGATCCAGGGAACTGATGGCTATTAAATGAGAGTAACCCATAAAACTTTATTTAACCTACTTTGTTGTTTTTATCAATAGATAATGGGCTTTCCACTTATATTTACATAGGTTAGAAAATCTTCCTCAAGTGAAAAATGTACTGCTGCTCACTCTTCCACTCTAGGAAATTGAGACTCCATCTCTCAGTGTCACCAGCTCACCAAGCCATTACCCTGAATGAACCGGCAGAATTACATTCCATTCTGTGGGGCTCATGCTCATTAGCACCAAAAGAGGCAATTATTTGTGATTAAAGCCAGAGGAAGTGTTATTTAAAAGGATTTTCAGCTTTCTAAAATTTGCCCATAATCTTGTGCAGTACAGAGCAGAAAAGCGATCTTTCTATTTAGAAAAATAATTTTTTAGATAGCCTATCCTTCAAGCCTCTCTAGTAGAAAAAAAATGTCTTGTGTTGTTAATTTCCTTTGTCTGTTATGGAAATTACTACAGTGTTTGTATCTAGAGGTTGCCTAAGAAATACTTTTTATACATGTTTCTATCTGGTGAGTCTCCTCAATGAAAATTGGAATACTATTTTAAAATATGCATAAGATAATGTTTAAAGAAAATTGGTAGTTTTTTTTCCTCCTTTATATTATATTGGATGTGTAAATATGGTATTAAGGCTGCATTTGGAGAATTGATTCAAAATATCCAAATAACATGAAGGCCAGGTATGTCATGATAATCACTTCTGACCATGTGAAAAATCTGTCACTAGGAACTATGTGCTGCTTCATTACCAGGTTTTAAACTGAAAACGTGAAAATACACCAAATTGTGTAATCTTTATAAAGTACATCAGATGCAAAACCAAAATGTAGATGTACTCAAGGAAAACCATGAAATGACGTGTTAGGTCTAAATCTGTATTATTAGATGTTGAGATATGAACATCTATTTGGGTGTAAAATATAACTGAATAACAGTTTTGGACTGATTTGTATAATTTGCTGACATTGAAGGATAGTACTCTTTTCTGAAGGATTTTAATAGATTATTTGTATGTTTTCAGAGGACATTTCTAGTCATTAATTCATTGCCTTAGTCTTGCTCTTCTTTCTTGATCTGTTTATCCCATGAAGGGTCATCTGACCAGAAGTTCACCATTTTTATTTTACAGTCCTAGTTATAATGAGTTCTAGGGCAAATCCAATTGTTTTGTTTTGGAGTTTTTTGTGGCCACTGTTCACAAGTTGTTTTCCTAAATACTGTCATTTCTGATATGCATAGCAGCCATTTGAGTCTTCAGCTTTGGATGGCATCTGCATGCTCACAGATTAAGACAGACTACTTAGCTCAATATTCAAGATCTTCTAGTTAGAGTCTATCTTTTGGTCTTTTTCATGTATAATTTCATATATTAACCTCCATTTCTTCAGGTATTCTGAACAGGTTCCCATATTTCCATTCTTTGTGCAGTGCCTTCCTGAAATGACCTATTTCCTCCTTTTCCAGCCTCATTCTATTCAAATTCCTACCCATTGTTAAGAACTGAACCTTTTTTTTTTCTAAATTGCTTTACAACGTTGTGTTACTCTCTGCTGAACAACCTCATGAATCAGCCATAAGTATACATATATTCCCTCCCTCTTGAGCCCCTCCCCACCCCCAGCCTCTTCTTCTTTTTTTTTTTTTTTTAAGTATTGGTGGTGGCAGAAAGGGTTTTGTGGGGGGAAGGGGCGGGTTGGGGAGGGAGCTGGGTGGGCGGGCCACTTCTATTGGTCTTTCATTTCTCTATTTTCATCCATCTTTGTTCTTTGGCCCATGTGGGCCTCCCATCGCAGTGGCCTCTGTTGTCGCAGAGCACCGGCTCTGGGCACATGCACTCCAGAGCTCCGGCTCGGTCATTGGACACATGGGTCCAGCTGCTCCGCGGCACGTGGGATCTTCCCAGGCCAGGGATCAAACCGGCGCCCCTTGCACTGTAAGGCGGTGTCCTTACCCACTGGACCACCAGGGAAGCCCCAGCCTCTTCTTTTTGATCCCACCTCCCAGAGTTAGATCCTGTTCTCTTCTTGGCTCCATGCCTCCTAAGTGTTAATTCATTTTTTTGTAGTAATTGTTTGATGTGTCATGCGTCTTGCTTACTGTAAGCTCTGTGGGTACCTTCTTTTTATTCACTAGGACAGCATACTTAATAATCTGCATTACATGTATTTTTGCTCGTTTGAATGGAATCTCTGAAGTCATATGATCATTGCCCATGGTCATTTTCTACCTAAAGTTTAAAAGGGACTGGTATTCACCAGGTAAAAATGCAGGTCTCTAAATACGGTAGCCACTTACTTGTACACCGTGATCCTGTACTGAGGCCTTCTGCATAAAATCACAACCCAGGAACAAATGCCCAATCATTACGTTATCCATTTTAGTGCAAATTGCATTCAAGTCGACTCTGTGTCTTTAAACACCTAGGGAACACAGTGGAGTCTATCTGGATGGCTCAGGGCCATCATGATTAATGCCATCCATTAGGATGCAGCCAGGCAGTGCAGCGCTAAAGGTGTCATTTTAGATTTTGTCTTTCGTGTACCCTTGGCATCACCCTGCACTTGAGTGGGTTAAAAAGTATGGTGAGTGATTTGAATACAGCTGAAAGGGGATTGGTGCCATTTCTTCAGAGAGGAGGAGACGAGAGGAAGAATTTTATAGCATTCAGAAAGAATGAGGACTGGTGTAAACCAAACAAATTCAATTTAAAGCCAAAAAATGATTCCTTGGCTACACACATTTTAAAGAAGATAGAGTAGGTTGCTGCCAAAGTTGCTAGCCTCTCCTCCTTTCGAGTTACTTAAAATAATAGTAGATAAATATCTTTCTATGATTAGATCCAGTCTTTTGCAGAAGGAAGAGATAAACTTTGTGACCTCATATAATCCTTATCTACCTTATAATTCAGAACTCAGGGCAAAACAGATAACTGGGGTTACAGGTTTTCTACAATCTGCTCTCTTTTTTTCTTTTAACGGAACCTTTTAATGGTTAGGTTTATTTTATTTCTACTTGTACATGAGCCTGAGGGTCTTTGGGTCTGCGTAGGTATTTTCAGTAATTCAAAGAAGGTTGTAAGGCAGGAAATCTTTATTTGGCCTATAGTAACTGCTGGTTCAGGAAGCCGAAACGAGACTCCAACAGAAGGAAGGCTCTTTACTGCCCAGCAGCCCACTGGCACATGGTATTGTGTCAGGGGCAAAAAAAAGATGTGTGTATATCAAGAACTGTGAATCTGAAGCTTTGAATTCTGTTCTCAAAAGATGGGATGGCCATGCCAGGGCCAAACGCTGTCCTTGAAATAACGTTATTGTCTGGGTCTTCCCAGGACAGCTTGTTTGGGATGTGTCAGAGCAGGGCTTCCAGGAGGTCATCTGCTGCGCTCAGTCCGAGTGACTTAAAGGACACCAGCTCCCTGTCTGTTCAAAAACCAACTCATGGGTTTTGTAACTGCCGAAAACATCGGTGGGAAGTGGATAGTGGGAGGAGTGACTTGTCATAGGTTGAAGCTGATTCTGTATGTCTTTTTCTCTCCTGGTTTCTGAGATTTCCCTCCTTCTATCAGTCAGAGAAATTTTAAATCCTCCCCATCTGTACACACACACACACACACACACACACACACACCCCACTGTCCATCCCCCCAGACCTCTCAGAACTCCAGAGAAGCCCTTCCCACAAAACTCTGATTCCTGGGATTGCCTCCCAGGGTGCCCCCGCCAGGCTGTGCCCTGCCCCCACTGCCAGAGCCCCCCAGCAGTGCCTTATTCAGCTTTTCACTGCCTTTCCTTCCATTTTGAAATAACTCTCAGAGAAAGGTTCCCATCCATTCCACCCCAGCTCCCCAGACACTGACAGTTTGTCACATCTGCTTTTTGCTTTATTGTTCTCAATCCCTCTTGCTTCCTCTTGTCCCCCTCTGTCACACTGAGATGTGTTTCTTCTCCAGAATCATTTGAGAATAAATCATAGACCTGTTGCACCCTTACCCTTACTGTTTCAGTGTGTTTTTCGAAAAACAAAGATGATGTCATACATAACCACAAATGACCAAAACCAAGAAATTAATGTTGATTCAGCACTATTATCTAGTCTCCCCCATCCTGTTCAAATTTCACATGTTGCCAGTTTTCACTAATGTCCTTTCTGGGGTGGGGGGTGCTTTTTTTTCCTGGCCTAGGATCACATGTTGAGTTATTACATCTCTTGAATTATCTGGAATAATAGTACCTTAGTCGGTTTTTTGTTTTGTTGTGTTGTTACCTTGACATTTTTTTGAAATATACAGGCCATTTGTTTCACACATCATCCCTCAGTTTGGGCTTGTTTGGTGTTTTCTTATGAGTAGGTTTGAGTTTCTCGAGTTTTTTGGCAGGAATACCACAGAAGTGTTGCTGGGTCCTCCTTAGTACCTCTTATCAGGATGACATGATCATTTATTTGTCCCAGTACTGGCTTAAGGTAGTGCCTTTCAGGGTTCTTCATTATAAAATAACCATTTTCCTTTGTAAACAGTAATATTCAAGTAAGAAGACACTTGAATCATGTAAATTTCCTCTTTCTCATCCAGTTTTCACCTGCTACTTTTAGTTGTATATTTACGATTCTTATCTGAAACAGTTATTAATTCAGTAGTTAAACTATTGCTTCATTTATCTCATTATTCTTTAATTTATATAATTATGGACTACTTATGAATTTTTATTTTAGTCTATGGATTATAAACTATTGCTGCCATTATTTATTCTAGTGTTCAAATTGCCACAGATTTATTTACTGGAAACTGCTTTAGGCTGACTTCTGTGTCCTTCTGACATGTCCTGATCCTTTAAACACTTCTTTACTTTCTGGTACAACAGAGATGATGTACCAGATTCGTCTTATTCTCTCTGATCTCGCCCTGGAGTCACACCTTTCTCTTTAAAATATCGTTGATTCTTTATGATGGAAAACAGTGTAGAAACCAAGGTCCGAGCACTCAGATGTCCTTACTGCTACTGGGGTGGCACTGCTTCTAGGGCCTCTCCGGGAGGAAGAGCTAGGAAAGAACAGAGACACGTTTGTGTGTGTGTGTGCGTGACATCCCTGTCACAAGCCCACTGAACTTTGCATTCCAAATCAGCACCACTGCAAAGTTTTAATCTACTCTTCCCTATTACTGCATTTGTAACTCTGGTAGTGAGAAACGTGACTCGTATGACCCACAGTGTATTTGTTTATGTGTTTAGTCCTAGAATATACATTAAGTGATTTTAGGATTGCTCACTCATACCACTGTGTAAGACAAGCCTCAAATGAGAAGTCATTATTTGTGTATAGTTCTTTTTGACTTTACCTGAGTACTTGGGTTAGTTCTTGTAAATTTTTCCCCCTTCAGTGAGGTTATATTATTCATTTGAAATGCAGTTAGGCTTGTTTATTTCTGTGTGTTATCTACTTTAGTTTTGCTCTATCCTCCTTGCTGTTATTTTAAGACTACAAAACATTCACAAGATTTTCAAAGTTGAAGCTGTGTTAAAGGGTACACTCAGAGAAGTGTCGCCTCCCCAGCCCCATCCCTCCCGAGCTTGGGCTGCAGGGCTCCAGTCTCACTCGTTAATAGTTAATCCTTCCTGTGTTTCCTTCAGCACAAATGTGGTAGATGTGTTTTCTGATTTCTCCTCCTTTCTTACACAAAGATTGCACATTATGGAAACAGTAATATTCAAGTAAGAAGACACTTGAATCATGTAAATTTCCTCTTTCTCATCCAGTTTTCACCTGCTACTTTTAGTTGTATATTTACGATTCTTATCTGAAACAGTTATTAATTCAGTAGTTAAACTATTGCTTCATTTATCTCATTATTCTTTAATTTATATAATTATGGACTACTTATGAATTTTTATTTTAGTCTATGGATTATAAACTATTGCTGCCATTATTTATTCTAGTGTTCAAATTGCCACAGATTTATTTACTGGAAACTGCTTTAGGCTGACTTCTGTGTCCTTCTGACATGTCCTGATCCTTTAAACACTTCTTTACTTTCTGGTACAACAGAGATGATGTACCAGATTCGTCTTATTCTCTCTGATCTCGCCCTGGAGTCACACCTTTCTCTTTAAAATATCGTTGATTCTTTATGATGGAAAACAGTGTAGAAACCAAGGTCCGAGCACTCAGATGTCCTTACTGCTACTGGGGTGGCACTGCTTCTAGGGCCTCTCCGGGAGGAAGAGCTAGGAAAGAACAGAGACACGTTTGTGTGTGTGTGTGCGTGACATCCCTGTCACAAGCCCACTGAACTTTGCATTCCAAATCAGCACCACTGCAAAGTTTTAATCTACTCTTCCCTATTACTGCATTTGTAACTCTGGTAGTGAGAAACGTGACTCGTATGACCCACAGTGTATTTGTTTATGTGTTTAGTCCTAGAATATACATTAAGTGATTTTAGGATTGCTAACTCATACCACTGTGTAAGACAAGCCTCCAAATGAGAAGTCAGTATTTGTGTATAGTTCTTTTTGACTTTACCTGAGTACTTGGGTTAGTTCTTGTAAATTTTTCCCCCTTCAGTGAGGTTATATTATTCATTTGAAATGCAGTTAGGCTTGTTTATTTCTGTGTGTTATCTACTTTAGTTTTGCTCTATCCTCCTTGCTGTTATTTTTAAGACTACAAAACATTCACAAGATTTTCAAAGTTGAAGCTGTGTTAAAGGGTACACTCAGAGAAGTGTCGCCCCTCCCCCAGCCCCACTCCCTCCCGAGCTTGGGCTGCAGGGCTCCAGTCTCACTCGTTAATAGTTAATCCTTCCTGTGTTTCCTTCAGCACAAATGTGGTAGATGTGTTTTTTCTGATTTCTCCTCCTTTCTTACACAAAAGATTGCACATTATGGATAGTCTTTTACATTTGGCTTTTTCCCCCTTAAGACTATATCCTGGAGATCACTCTGTACTACTTCATAGAGGTCTTCTTACTTTCTTCTAGAACTGCCCACTTCTCCATTGTGTGGATGTACGTACTTATTCACCTAGTCTCCTAGGTATGGACATAAGGTTGTTTCCAAATATTCAGAATTTTAAAAGTGCTACAGTAAGCACCATTGGACGGATTTTGGCTGATAAACGTTTGTGGAGTGGTGGTAATCTGTTGTATACACTTTTAGTTGTGTGGACTGTGCTTGGTGGGGCAATGGGTAAGCCGTGACAGACTGTCTTTTACTCGAGCCTGCAAAGCCGAAACCCTGCACGGGAGGCAGGATGCAGAACCCATGCTCCTCTGCTGACCCAGGAGAGACCCAAAGGAAAACAACTGATTCAACAGTAGGTTGAGGAACATTGTGCCAGGTAGTGATGAAAGAGGCTGGCATCAGCATCTACTTGTGTGTTTGTGTAAAATTGCATTTGTCTGATTCTACACTGGATCATGGAGAAGGATGAGAAAAGATTCATTTCTTTTATCTCTTCATTCAGCCTTGATTATTGGGACAGCCTGATCTACACTCAGCTAAACACCAGAAAAAGAAATGAAGACACAGCTCTTGCTGGGTGGTCAAGTCCACTGAGGGGACATCAGTTGCAGGACAGTATATTTCTACACACATATTGACAGCTCGTGGCATGGGAAGTTAAGGGGAAAACATCCCAGGCAGAGGGATCCAGCATATTCAAAAGCGTGACCATGTGTGTGCAGAAACGTGGTAGATGTTCAGGTGACCACAAAAGAAACTGCAGGTGGGACAAAGACTTGGAGACTCATAAAAATAAAAACCTTTAAAAAAAGGTAAAAGAATGGATGTGTAATTATTTATGATGATCAAGGACTTCCTAAGCATTAGAAGAATAAGAGAAATCACATGCAGAAAATAAACTTAACTGTATAAAAATGTAAAACTTCTGTGTTGGAAAATACATTAATATTTAAAAACAAACATAAGAGGAAAGATGTTTGCAACAAATATACCAGGCATAGTTTTTTTTTTTTTTTTTTTGAGAGTTGTGGGTTAAGTTTTATTTGGGGCATAATTAAGACAGCAGCCTGGGCCTTGGCACCCCAGATAGCTCAGAGAGACTGCTCCCAAGAGGCAGCAGGAGGAAAATCCGTATAGAAGGTTTTGAGGAAGGGGGAGTTCCATACCAATAAACAGTCATTTTACAAAGGGTTTTTGGTTAGTCATGAGGCTCTGATGTCACCATGAAAGGATTTAGTGCTTTTCTAAATATGAGGAGCTGCAAGGATAAAGATAAAGAAATGGATTTATTTAGAGTCAGAGAAAAGCACACTCCACAGACAGAGTGTGGGCCATCACAGAGCAAATCCAGTGGCCAGTTTTTTTTGTTTTTTTTTTTAATTTATTTGGGGGGGGGCGGGTTGGGGAAGGAGGGGGTGGAAGGGCCACTTCTATTGGTCTTTCATTTGTCTATTTTCATCCGTCTTTATTCTTTGGCTCCTGTGAGCCTCCCATCGCGGTGGCCTCTGTTGTCGCAGAGCACCGGCTCTGGGCGCATGCGCTCCAGAGCTCCGGCTCGGTAATTGGACACATCAGTCCAGCCACTCCGCAGCACGTGGGATCTTCCCAGGCCAGGGATTGAACTGGCACCCCTTGTACTGCAAGGCGGTGTCCTTTACCCACTGGACCACCAGGGAAGCCCCTGGTGGCCAGTTTTGTTATCTTTATTGTTTGAACAGATATAAAAGTAAAGGCTTGATAGTGTTAAAACATAAATGCTAATGGAAAAAATGAGCAGAGAACATGAATGTGCAGAAGGAAAATCATCAGTGGCAGCAACATTGCTGACATTTCCTGAGTGTCTGACATGTGCCAGTCCCTGTCCTAGGAGCCCTGACTCATTCTGTCCTCACATCAGCTGTTGAGAGGTGTGCATTTCACCTCACTGTATGGGTAAAGAATCTTCTTACAATAAGGGGGAAAAAAGTCAAAACAGTGAAACAGCCTCAGTATTCAACTTAAGAGAGAACCATTTCCCTGAGAAAATTAAGGTACATTCATATAATGGAATATTATTTGGCACTGAGAATTATGTTTTAAAGAATTTTTAATTAAAAAAAAATGCTTATGATATATAGGTGGCTTTCAAAATTGTATATAGTAAATTTTCAATTCTGTAAGTAGTATATGGTCAGAAAGAAAGGAAATACACTTCCAGATTATCTCTGGAATTAGAATTATGGGCACTTTTAGTTTTCTTATTCATACCTTTTGCTGTAACTAAAGAGCAGATGAAATTAAGAAGCAAGTGTTGGTGAAAGCCCATCATAGGACTGTGGCAGTAAGGATGCGTAGAAACAAGGCAGGTGATCTCCTGTTATTTCTACAACAGGTAGAACTCTGCCAGGCGCCTGGTGGTGCTCAGAAAGTCTGGTTGAATAAGTGAGCTTGGAAAGGTAGCGAGTGCAACATCAGCCATGCTGTCTTTGCTGTGATTTGGAGATCTGTGTACAGCTTCCCTTGGAATTCAGAGCTCTGGCGGGCTTTGCAGTCGGAGGCTCCTACGGGGAGCTGTGGGTATGCCATAGTGGTTGAAATCATAGGTGTGGATGAGGACCGTCTAGGAGAGTATAGGAATCAGGGCTGAGGGTGACATTCTTGGAGTCCCAACATTTCAGGGAGTAATAGAGGACAAAGAAGTCATCAAGGAAATTGTAAAGGGTCAGGAAGCAGGAAGAAAATTGGCAGAGAATGATGTCAGCAGGTGGACTTCCCAGGCCAGGATTGAACTGGCACCCTTGTACTGCAAGGCGGTGTCCTTTACCATGGAAAAATGAGCTTTAGAACAGATATAAAAGTAAAGGCTTGATAGTGTTAAAACATAAATGCTAATGGAAAAAATGAGCAGAGAACATGAATGTGCAGAAGGAAAATCATCAGTGGCAGCAACATTGCTGACATTTCCTGAGTGTCTGACATGTGCCAGTCCCTGTCCTAGGAGCCCTGACTCATTCTGTCCTCACATCAGCTGTTGAGAGGTGTGCATTTCACCTCACTGTATGGGTAAAGAATCTTCTTACAATAAGGGGGAAAAAAGTCAAAACAGTGAAACAGCCTCAGTATTCAACTTAAGAGAGAACCATTTCCCTGAGAAAATTAAGGTACATTCATATAATGGAATATTATTTGGCACTGAGAATTATGTTTTAAAGAATTTTTAATTAAAAAAAAATGCTTATGATATATAGGTGGCTTTCAAAATTGTATATAGTAAATTTTCAATTCTGTAAGTAGTATATGGTCAGAAAGAAAGGAAATACACTTCCAGATTATCTCTGGAATTAGAATTATGGGCACTTTTAGTTTTCTTATTCATACCTTTTGCTGTAACTAAAGAGCAGATGAAATTAAGAAGCAAGTGTTGGTGAAAGCCCATCATAGGACTGTGGCAGTAAGGATGCGTAGAAACAAGGCAGGTGATCTCCTGTTATTTCTACAACAGGTAGAACTCTGCCAGGCGCCTGGTGGTGCTCAGAAAGTCTGGTTGAATAAGTGAGCTTGGAAAGGTAGCGAGTGCAACATCAGCCATGCTGTCTTTGCTGTGATTTGGAGATCTGTGTACAGCTTCCCTTGGAATTCAGAGCTCTGGCGGGCTTTGCAGTCGGAGGCTCCTACGGGGAGCTGTGGGTATGCCATAGTGGTTGAAATCATAGGTGTGGATGAGGACCGTCTAGGAGAGTATAGGGAATCAGGGCTGAGGGTGACATTCTTGGAGTCCCAACATTTCAGGGAGTAATAGAGGACAAAGAAGTCATCAAGGAAATTGTAAAGGGTCAGGAAGCAGGAAGAAAATTGGCAGAGAATGATGTCAAGGAAGCCAGAAGAGATCAGCATTTCAACAAACAGTGGCTGTGGTCGTAGCTGACGTTTCTAAAGTACTTACTGTACGTCAGGTACTCTAACACAGGTTACACACACTGACTTAATCCTTGCAAAGACCTTAGGAGGTTGGTTATAGTTACCGTCTCTCTTTGAGGGGTACAGAGACAAGAAACTTGTGTAAAATCACTCACCAGCCACTGTTGAGTGCCCCATAAAAGACACTTAAGATAAGGTGTAAATACTTTTGAGGACTGTGGTATAAGTGGAATTTAAAGAAGCAGATTCAAAAAGCTCGACTGTCAAGGGCTGTATAGTTTTTCTGTTTGTTGGTTTTTAAGCTGGAGAGACTGGAGCACTGATAAAGAATGATTGAAGAGAAAACAAAAAATGATAACCAGAGGGGTTGTTTACTACAAATTGAGAAAAGGCATTTGATGAAATACAGTATTCTTTCCTAATTTAAAATAATCACACATGCTAATTTGAATTATAAGAATTCTGAATCTTACATTGTTCTACTTTATTTCAGACTTGACTTCATCTCAGGGGAGCTATAATACAGAGTAGATGACAGTTGGGTCCAGGAGTCTGCAAACTGAACTCTATAGTTTCTTTGAGACTAGTATACAGATAACAAGCTTGTCCATTACATAAACTATCAGTTAACTCTGCCTTCAATCATTTTAAAAATAACTTTATTTGTAGGCTCCTCAAAAAAGTTTGTAAGCCCCTTCGATTCTTGGCCTTCTCTCTTCAGTATTAAAATCCTGTATGAAGATCAAGGTTTTCCTTCATAGGACAGAAGTTGGCTCTAGAGGAAGTAAGAGTGATAGAATGAGTTAGGCATTCTTTTCGGGAAATCCCCTTTGCTAATCTCTTCTGTGATCTTATATGTTGAGAGGCTTCACCTCGGCTTTCATGAGGAATGCGTGCTGTTTACAGACCGAGCCTGTCTTTAGTGTGAGCTGCTAGCAGAATGGGTGCAGGTGACCCAGTTTTGTGCCTACAGGGTATGAACTTGGTCATGTTGCCAGTGTGGTTAGCAATGTCTTTGTACTTGTTCTCATTTCTTAAGAATGAGACTGGACTTAAGGAAAATAAGAAATACAGTAAACTGGGCTTCCCTGGTGATCCAGTGGGTAAGGACACTGCCTTGCAGTGCAAGGGGCGCTGGTTCCATCCCTGGCCTGGGAAGATCCCACGTGCCGCGGAGCGGCTGGACCGATGTGTCCAATTACCAAGCTGGAGCTCTGGAGCGCATGTGCCCAGAGCCGGTGCTCTGCGACAACAGAGGCCACTGCGATGGGAGGCCCACACGGGCCAAAGAACAAAGATGGAAGAAAATGGATAAATGAAAGACCAATAGAAGTGGCCCGCCTGCCCGGCCCCTCCCTCCCCACCCCCACCCCCCCCCAAAAAAGAAATACAGTAAACTTTCAAGAAAGGATGCTTCTGGGTTCCACTTAATATTTAGTTTCACTGAGAATTAATGGATTAACTTTCCAAGCCCTCATTCTTTCCCCGGTCTGGTTCTAATGACAGAGGTCCCTTAGGTACTTGAGAAAGTCCAGGTCCCAGGCTTGCCTTTGCTTTGTCCTCTTTATAGCTCTCGGTGGTTTCTTGAAGCACCACTTAGACCAGGAAGCGTGCACCTTCTCTCTGGTTTCTTACTCTTCCTACTGCTCTGCCATTCTGGGTCCATCAGGCAGAATTAGGAAGTCACATTCTGCCTCTGTATGTACAGTGGTGTGGTGTTGAAAGTTAACATGATATTGGTGATGTTAATCATGTTACCTCTCTCGAAGAGAAAATGTCTTCCCCTTTATTTTAGGCACTAGCCACCAGCTTGCATGTTATATATCTGAATACCAGCATACATTTCATCATATTTCAGGTTACTGGCTAGCAACTTCCAGTTTTTAACAGTCAGCCTTCAATAGATTACTTTAAAAGAGCTGCCACTTACAAACATTTCAAAATACAACTTAAATAAAACTTAAGAAAACTATGAAAACAAAGATTTAGAGTAACTTCATCCTACCTGAAAATTGCTTTTTTTTTTTTTTTGGACTAAATTTTTTAAAATTTGTTTTTCTTTTCCCCATTATGCCTCTTTTATTTATATTTATTTTCCTCCATCTTTTTATTCTTTTGGCATGTGTGGGCCTCGCATTGGAGTGGCCTCTCTGGCCAGGTGCAGAGTACCTGGCTCTGAGTGCATGTGCTCCAGAGCACTGGCTCGTAATTGGATACTCTGGTCCAGCCGCTCCACAGCACATGGAATCTTCCTGGACAAGGGATTGAACCAGTGCCCTTTGCACTGCAAGGTGAACTCTTTACCCACTGGACCACTAGGGAAGCCCTGAACAAATTTTTAATACTAACTGGCCTAGGGCTTCCCTGGTGGTCCAGTGGGTAAAGAGCCCACTTTGCAGTGCAAAGGGCACTGGTTCAATCCGTGGCCCAGGAGGATCCCATGTGCCGCGAAGCGGCTGGACCAATGTGTCCAACTACCGAACCAAAGCTCTGGAGCACATGTGCCCAGAACTGGTGCTCTGCGAGACAAGAGAGGCCACTGCGATGGGAGGCCCACACAGGCCAAAGAATAAAGATAAATAAATGAAAGATCAACCAAAGTGGCCAGAAAAAAAAAAAAAAATACTAACTGGCCTATCCTCTGTAGAAAGTAGGAGTTTTAATTTAAGAAGGTTGGTTGGGTTCTAATGTGCCACATTTTACCTGTTAGTAAATTCGAAAGAACCAAGACTGGGCAGGAGTCCCTAGCCTCTCTCTGAGGCCAAGTTGAGTACAGTATCAGGGCGAACAGATTCTCCCCAAGAGCTGGATCCTAGCCTGACAGGCCCTGGTGAGACACCCCACTGCTCTAGCTGATGTAAATCATGTTACCTCTCTCAAGAGAAAATGCCCCACTAGCCACCAGCTTGCATGTTATATATCTGAATACCAGCATACATTTCATCATATTTCAGGTTACTGGCTAGCAACTTCCAGTTTTTAACAGTCAGCCTTCAATAGATTACTTTAAAAGAGCTGCCACTTACAAACATTTCAAAATACAACTTAAATAAAACTTAAGAAAACTATGAAAACAAAGATTTAGAGTAACTTCATCCTACCTGAAAATTGCTTTTTTTTTTTTTTTGGACTAAATTTTTTAAAATTTGTTTTTCTTTTCCCCATTATGCCTCTTTTATTTATATTTATTTTCCTCCATCTTTTTATTCTTTTGGCATGTGTGGGCCTCGCATTGGAGTGGCCTCTCTGGCCAGGTGCAGAGTACCTGGCTCTGAGTGCATGTGCTCCAGAGCACTGGCTCGTAATTGGATACTCTGGTCCAGCCGCTCCACAGCACATGGAATCTTCCTGGACAAGGGATTGAACCAGTGCCCTTTGCACTGCAAGGTGAACTCTTTACCCACTGGACCACTAGGGAAGCCCTGAACAAATTTTTAATACTAACTGGCCTAGGGCTTCCCTGGTGGTCCAGTGGGTAAAGAGCCCACTTTGCAGTGCAAAGGGCACTGGTTCAATCCGTGGCCCAGGAGGATCCCATGTGCCGCGAAGCGGCTGGACCAATGTGTCCAACTACCGAACCAAAGCTCTGGAGCACATGTGCCCAGAACTGGTGCTCTGCGAGACAAGAGAGGCCACTGCGATGGGAGGCCCACACAGGCCAAAGAATAAAGATAAATAAATGAAAGATCAACCAAAGTGGCCAGAAAAAAAAAAAAAAATACTAACTGGCCTATCCTCTGTAGAAAGTAGGAGTTTTAATTTAAGAAGGTTGGTTGGGTTCTAATGTGCCACATTTTACCTGTTAGTAAATTCGAAAGAACCAAGACTGGGCAGGAGTCCCTAGCCTCTCTCTGAGGCCAAGTTGAGTACAGTATCAGGGCGAACAGATTCTCCCCAAGAGCTGGATCCTAGCCTGACAGGCCCTGGTGAGACACCCCACTGCTCTAGCAAGGGTCTCTGGGCATTTCTGTCCAGCGTGGTCGACTTAGGGCTACACTTTTCCAACGAGTGACCTAGGAACTGGTCCAGGTAGCCACAGATGGAGCTACCTTCTGGACTCTGGTGCCAGTCAGCTTGTCCTGAGCAGCCTCATCCTTTTACCTTGGCAGGCCTGTGAAGTCTGCGCTCTCCCTGGGGGCATAAACCCTCTGTTGAGTAGGCTACAGGGTAAATACTTCACTTTCCCCCATGCGTGAGCCCCACAAGCCAAGCATCAAAGATGTTTTGAGAGATCATGACAGTGTGTTCTAGGGACATGATCTATGACTGGAACACTCTGAGCCCTGTGAGGAATTAAGCAAACTGAATGTAGGAGCTGTACGTTTGATATGTGTGGTATGTACCTACTTTTGCAATTTTATTTTAAAGAAATGCTGTAGGCTGTGTTAAGTGCCAGGTCATTTAGAAAGTTACATGTGCCTTTTATATATTCCTGGTTTTTTGTCTATCATGAGGTAGAGTCTTTGGTCTCTTCAATAATCTCACCTCCTGGAAGAGCCTGGCACTGAATTGCTGTTGTTTAGTCACTAAGTTGTGTCCGAGTGTCTGGGTCTTTTCTGACCACTTGTACTGTAGCCCACCAGGCTCCTCTGTCTGTGGGATTCTTCAAGCAAGAATACTGGAGTGGGTTGCCATTTCCGTCTCCAGGGGATCTTCCTGACCCAGGGACTGAACCTGCATCTCCTGCATTGGCAGCTGGGTTCTTGACTGCTAAGCTACCAGGGAAGCACCTAGCAGTGAATAGGTCCTTATTATTTATTAAATAAATGTTAAATGAATTACCTCAGGAAGACCTTTCTTAATATACTTTCCATTCCCACATGTGAGTCTTAAGAATAAGATTTTTATCTCATTAGAACATAATTAAGTGTGGCTTGTGTACTTCCAAATGATGTCAGGTCCACACTGTCTTCTAGCGAGGGCTGGTATTTTTGTTCAAGGGCAGCCTCTATCTTAGGATCATATAAGCTGCATCAGAAAGGAAACTGTTGTTTTTTTTTTTTTTTTTTTACTTTTAAAGTATTTTTATTTATCATTTATTGGGCTGCATCAGTTCTTAGTTGCAACATGCAAGATCTTTCATCATCCTTGTGGCAAGTGAACTCTTAGTTGCTACATGTGGGATCTAGTTCCCTGATCAGGGATCGAACCTGGCCGCCTGCATTGGTAGCACAGAGGCTTAGCCACTGGACCACCAGGGAAGTCTTGAGACTGTTATTTATCTACTATAAACCTTGAGCAGAGAAATGAGAGCCATGACAAAATGCATATTTACATACAATTGGTCAAAGAGACATTTATCTTTTCCTTACTTTTATCAGATAATTCATTTTTTCATGCATTTATTTTGGAAGGAGAATTCCAACTTTAGTCGTAAGAAGCTGACATGAAAGCTTCTGTCTTTGCAGAGCCTTCTCAGCAGTTCTCCTCCTCGGGTGAGCACAGGCAAGGCAATTATTAAGGAATAATAAAGTATGCTTTTGAAATGGTGCTCGAGTCCTTTATGGCCTTTTCTAAGATAGGAGCTGCTCCCCCCGCCTCCACCATGGCACTTGTTGGAAGGTAGCACCAGTAGCTGTGTCCTCAGACTTTGGCTGGGTTTTGGAAGAGATGTTTTGACCTGTGTAATCAAATATAATGATGACATATCTTTTAATAGGATTCTAGTTTATAATATAATAAGGGAAATGGCTATTTTTCCTTATTTTCTCATTATACTGTGCTGCACTAGAAGCTTTTGTCATGACTGCTTTATTACACTGGGCTGAAGTACAGTATATTTTAATATGCTAAAGATAACATCAAGGCTGAGAGTTGAGCTCTCAATGATTTATTCAGAGAGTGACTTACTGAATGCATTGAAATGAGTTGCGTGAGGCAGTGCAAGTAACGATTTATTTATGTATCTTTTTTTTAACTAAGCTTGTCATAAATAAGAGCAAATAAATAGCTCTTATAGAATAGTTTGTATTCATTGCTTCAATGAAAACATTGTAAATATGAAACATACGGTCTACAGCTACTGTTTTGCCTTACATAGACTTACATAGCTGAGAATGTTTCAAGTTTTAGCATGCAGGTGGATTCAAAAAAAAAAAGTCTTTTGTCCATTTGAGTTTTTAAGATTGAGCACCATTTTCTGCAAATCGTTTTGAAACACTACTGGACAAACTCCGTACCAATAGTTAGTATGAGCAAACCTAGCCTTCAAGAGTAAAGAAAACCTTGGCAACACCACCTCCAGGGCCAGGAGGTGTTCACTGCTGAGCCCCAGGCCACGAACACAGGGCCATACTCATAGGTGAGCCCACAGAAACTTCATTGAGGCATGGAGGGAACAAATGAATGCCTGAATGTCCTCATTCCTCTTCTTCGGTCACTGACAGCCCCTGCTACATTAGATTCACCCAGCCAGCTTACAGCAGAGTTACTGCTGGTTAGCAGATCTTCTCTCTGTCTTTGGTTTGGGGGGCCCCAGAAAACAACTTTAGTAAGAAGCTGACATGAAAGCTTCTGTCTTTGCAGAGCCTTCTCAGTTTGGAGCACAGGCAAGGCAATTATTAAGGAATAATAAAGTATGCTTTTGAAATGGTGCTCGAGTCCTTTATGGCCTTTTCTAAGATAGGAGCTGCTCCCCCCGCCTCCACCATGGCACTTGTTGGAAGGTAGCACCAGTAGCTGTGTCCTCAGACTTTGGCTGGGTTTTGGAAGAGATGTTTTGACCTGTGTAATCAAATATAATGATGACATATCTTTTAATAGGATTCTAGTTTATAATATAATAAGGGAAATGGCTATTTTTCCTTATTTTCTCATTATACTGTGCTGCACTAGAAGCTTTTGTCATGACTGCTTTATTACACTGGGCTGAAGTACAGTATATTTTAATATGCTAAAGATAACATCAAGGCTGAGAGTTGAGCTCTCAATGATTTATTCAGAGAGTGACTTACTGAATGCATTGAAATGAGTTGCGTGAGGCAGTGCAAGTAACGATTTATTTATGTATCTTTTTTTTAACTAAGCTTGTCATAAATAAGAGCAAATAAATAGCTCTTATAGAATAGTTTGTATTCATTGCTTCAATGAAAACATTGTAAATATGAAACATACGGTCTACAGCTACTGTTTTGCCTTACATAGACTTACATAGCTGAGAATGTTTCAAGTTTTAGCATGCAGGTGGATTCAAAAAAAAAAAGTCTTTTGTCCATTTGAGTTTTTAAGATTGAGCACCATTTTCTGCAAATCGTTTTGAAACACTACTGGACAAACTCCGTACCAATAGTTAGTATGAGCAAACCTAGCCTTCAAGAGTAAAGAAAACCTTGGCAACACCACCTCCAGGGCCAGGAGGTGTTCACTGCTGAGCCCCAGGCCACGAACACAGGGCCATACTCATAGGTGAGCCCACAGAAACTTCATTGAGGCATGGAGGGAACAAATGAATGCCTGAATGTCCTCATTCCTCTTCTTCGGTCACTGACAGCCCCTGCTACATTAGATTCACCCAGCCAGCTTACAGCAGAGTTACTGCTGGTTAGCAGATCTTCTCTCTGTCTTTGGTTTGGGGCTTTGTTTGTTTTTTTTTTTCCTTACACTCATTGATCCCTTCATCCTTCCCTTTAGCCAACATGCTTTACACAGACTCTGCCAGGGTCAGCCTTGGTGATGAGACCATCGGGATAAGTGATCTAGTTCTTGCTCACAAGAAATGGGCACACTGAGGACTCACCCTCCGCCCACACAGTGTGGGTGTAGTGTGCGGGCACACTTGGGCTCCATCAGTGCAAAGGAAGACATGCTTTCCTTTCCAGTTTGCCAGCTAAGATATACGCAAGGGAAGCATTTTTTCCATTATTAAACCAAGAGCAAGAAAGATTTTCTTCTGATTGGTTGAAATTAGTGCTATACCTGGTTTTGGTTTCAAGGGAACTGTTCGTCCTAAATATATTTTCCTGCTTGTAGCAGTATGTTTGAAGTAGAATATTCTAGGATAGGAGTTTGATAATGTCTTCTCATGCAGGTATTTCTAAATAATATATTTATTATTTCAGCTGATGAAGGTAGTAATTTTTTTATCCACTTGTTTTAGATAAAGCCATTTTCTTGCATTTGTTTAGAATTCTGTTAGGAAAATACTTTTAGAAACCTGATTTTTTTTCTCCCCCACAGATTTGTGTTTAATGTATTTCTGTTATAATATTAATAATGCTACATTGTCTTGTTTACCAATATGAAAACCTTGTTTTATACTTATTCCTGTGGAATCCTGCTTCGAGCTAATATCATAGAGGAGCTCCTTTTTTTTCAACAAAATTGTTTTAGTGTTTATAACGTGCTTAAAAATAGTTGGGTGAAATAAAAGTAATTCAGTTACACATTTGTCTACGCTGAAAAAAATATGCAGTGTGATTATATAGCAGAAGGTATTGAAAACATTATTGCTGAAATCTTGAGGAAAGTGGAACCTCATAATACAGGTAGACCTCACTATACATGATATATTTGCATGTGTCCTTCACGGGGCAAATTGAATCATCATTTAAAGTAAAGTAGAAAATTCTTTCTATAAAGAAGTTTTCCTTCTTCATGGAGGCAAAAATCATATTAGGATCTTTTAAAAAATATTTATCTATTTATTTGGCTGTACTAGGTCTGAGTTGCATCATGTGGAATCTAGCCCCCTGATCAGAGACCCAACCTGGACCCCCTGCATTGAAAGCAAGGAATCTTAGTCACTGGACTACCAGGAAAGTCCTTATATTAGGGTCTTGTCGAAAAGATGTGGATTCAACTTGAGGAGGCTCCCACTAGACATTAAATAATATAATAAAGATAACAATTGCAATTCATTGAAACTCTTCAAATGTATAAACTCACATATTCATGATGACATTGTAAAACAAAAAATTTACAGGATGATAGGGGGGCTTCTCTGGTGGTCCAGTGGGTAAGGACACTGCCTTGCAGTGCAAGGGGCGCGAGTTCAATCCCTGGCCTGGGAAGATCCCACGTGCCACGAAGCGGCTGGACCAATGTGTCCAATTACCGAGCTGGAGCTCTGGAGCGCATGCGCCCAGAGCCGGTGCTCTGCGACAACAGAGGTCACTGCGATGGGAGGCCCACAGGAGCCAAAGAATAAAGATGGATGAAAATGGATAAATGAAAGACCAGTAGAAGTGGCCAAAAAAGAAAAACAAAAAATAATTTAGAGGATGATGGGAACTGGTTTCTAATCTTGCCAGTTGGCAGATAAAGCATTTAACTTGTCTTTTCCTATAGGAGCTATACCACTAGGTAACCAAACAGTGAAAAAGGGAAGCATCTTTTTATTAATGTATTCCAGCTAATAAATGAAATGGAATGATAGAATTAAAACATCACATTTTGCAATTCTGCCAATGAAATAATGGCTCTAACATGAAGAAGTACAGCAGCAAACATTGCAAAAAGGGGGACAAGAATTTATGTGCTTCCTAATCAAGAAACATACCATCACCTGTAGTTTTCCCAAAGGGAACTATAAGGAAAAGAAGGGAGTGGAGGTGGGAACCCACAGGTTAAAAGAGACTTAAAAGACTTTCCTTCTTTTTAATGGACAAGACTATAGTGTAGTGCCTGTGGGTATTTTGGTGATAAAAGTATAAAGAAACATGAGAGATTATGATTAGTCATGATTGTGGTTACTTATGAGGGAGAAATTGAATCATCATTTAAAGTAAAGTAGAAAATTCTTTCTATAAAGAAGTTTTCCTTCTTCATGGAGGCAAAAATCATATTAGGATCTTTTAAAAAATATTTATCTATTTATTTGGCTGTACTAGGTCTGAGTTGCATCATGTGGAATCTAGCCCCCTGATCAGAGACCCAACCTGGACCCCCTGCATTGAAAGCAAGGAATCTTAGTCACTGGACTACCAGGAAAGTCCTTATATTAGGGTCTTGTCGAAAAGATGTGGATTCAACTTGAGGAGGCTCCCACTAGACATTAAATAATATAATAAAGATAACAATTGCAATTCATTGAAACTCTTCAAATGTATAAACTCACATATTCATGATGACATTGTAAAACAAAAAATTTACAGGATGATAGGGGGGCTTCTCTGGTGGTCCAGTGGGTAAGGACACTGCCTTGCAGTGCAAGGGGCGCGAGTTCAATCCCTGGCCTGGGAAGATCCCACGTGCCACGAAGCGGCTGGACCAATGTGTCCAATTACCGAGCTGGAGCTCTGGAGCGCATGCGCCCAGAGCCGGTGCTCTGCGACAACAGAGGTCACTGCGATGGGAGGCCCACAGGAGCCAAAGAATAAAGATGGATGAAAATGGATAAATGAAAGACCAGTAGAAGTGGCCAAAAAAGAAAAACAAAAAATAATTTAGAGGATGATGGGAACTGGTTTCTAATCTTGCCAGTTGGCAGATAAAGCATTTAACTTGTCTTTTCCTATAGGAGCTATACCACTAGGTAACCAAACAGTGAAAAAGGGAAGCATCTTTTTATTAATGTATTCCAGCTAATAAATGAAATGGAATGATAGAATTAAAACATCACATTTTGCAATTCTGCCAATGAAATAATGGCTCTAACATGAAGAAGTACAGCAGCAAACATTGCAAAAAGGGGGACAAGAATTTATGTGCTTCCTAATCAAGAAACATACCATCACCTGTAGTTTTCCCAAAGGGAACTATAAGGAAAAGAAGGGAGTGGAGGTGGGAACCCACAGGTTAAAAGAGACTTAAAAGACTTTCCTTCTTTTTTTAATGGACAAGACTATAGTGTAGTGCCTGTGGGTATTTTGGTGATAAAAGTATAAAGAAACATGAGAGATTATGATTAGTCATGATTGTGGTTACTTATGAGGGAGAAAGGAAGGGTAAACGGGATGGGACAGATGGGAGATTTGGCGGGGATAGCACGGAATAGGGGTGAACTGAGGAGAAAATACTCAATGGAAAGGCCAAAGAGGTAAAGAAGAGAGAGACAGCGCAGCATTAGGGCTTTTTCCCTTCCTTCCCTTCACCCCAGACCTTCCCCTCTCTTCCTTCAGTTTTTTGGGGGAGGGAGGTATCCAAAATGAGGGAAAGCCATACTGGCAGACATTGTAAGTGTAGGAAATTGCCCTCCCCTCCATCTAGAATGCCGAGTGTTCGGCATTCTGGTATGTTCGGGATTCGGGATTTGGCAGATTTTTAGGCAGTAGAAATAGTGCTTACAGAAGAGAAAAGATGTTTAAAAGTTAGATTTTTAGGAAAGGTAAAGAAAAAGGCTAGAATGTCTTAAAATATGCTGAAATGAGATTCTGCTGATTATTCGTTGCAGAAACAGATTTCCTCCTTCTCAAGAGGCAGATGATTCTCTATTTGTAGATTAGAAGTCCTGCCCCGTGGTTTGCCCAATGTTGGAGGTTTTCCCCATGAATGTAAGGCAGCTAATGAGATTTTTTTTTCCTACCAAAGCAGAAGAGGCATCTGAGGACTCTGACAGCCTTCTACCCCTGCAGCTTTCGGTTGCTTCCCGTTAAAAACCTACAGACTATAATGAATGTTTTTAGAGAGGAAATAAAATGAAGACGCTTGTGAAATTCTTTTAAATGTTGTTTATTTTACCAGATAATTTAGATAAATCTTTCTTGAAGAAAGAGAAATCATGAGTTTTCATGAATAATCTGGAGCTTTTCAGAGGATTACTTTGAAATACCTCCCAGCCAAGTTGTCATAAATTAAGCATCAACTTTCTTTGACCTCATCACACATAATTAAAAAACTGTTGAAGGGTTAAAACCAACTAAAAAGCGATTCTATATCTTGATCCCCATTCTCCAGCAAAATTATACAGGAAGTTTCTTTTGGTTCTCAAGCAGGGTAATTACAAGAGACAGTTACATAATTTACAGTTTCAGTCTGTTCGTCCATAATCACATACTTCCACCTAGTTGTGTATACTCCCATGAGTATCTGCGTTATACTTTGATTTGTAAATGATGATTGCAGTGTAATTGATTGCTTGCATGTAGCATATTGAATTGATTCTTAAAAATGAACGTTAGCTGTTAACATGTCTATTTGAGTTCCTGTTATGTACGTAGTTTGTGGTTCTTTTGTTCAACAATTGCATACTGGTTAACAAATTAAACTCCTAGAGTTTTTTGCTTATTAAATTTGGAAAATAGAGTGTCTGTCCACAACTTAACTAGAAAAGTGCCTAGAACCCAGTGGGCACTCAGCTGCTGAAGGCACTGCTAAACTATCCCAACCTTTTGAAAGTTGAATGGACATGGTTTGACAGTGACCCTAGAGTATAAAAGCTTATAGGGATAACCCTAGTAATATTGTGGCAAACACTGTGCTAATATTAACAGACTGTTTCTGAAGTCTCGGTTCTTTAAGTACTGCTAGAGTTAGGAGCCAATCTAAAAGTACGAAAAAAATCACTTACTAACTGAGAAAAAGGCGCATGGAAAATTTTTCCTACCAGAAGCCCCCAATGTTGGAGGTTTTCCCCATGAATGTAAGGCAGCTAATGAGATTTTTCCTACCACAGCAGAAGAGGCATCTGAGGACTCTGACAGCCTTCTACCCCTGCAGCTTTCGGTTGCTTCCCGTTAAAAACCTACAGACTATAATGAATGTTTTTAGAGAGGAAATAAAATGAAGACGCTTGTGAAATTCTTTTAAATGTTGTTTATTTTACCAGATAATTTAGATAAATCTTTCTTGAAGAAAGAGAAATCATGAGTTTTCATGAATAATCTGGAGCTTTTCAGAGGATTACTTTGAAATACCTCCCAGCCAAGTTGTCATAAATTAAGCATCAACTTTCTTTGACCTCATCACACATAATTAAAAAACTGTTGAAGGGTTAAAACCAACTAAAAAGCGATTCTATATCTTGATCCCCATTCTCCAGCAAAATTATACAGGAAGTTTCTTTTGGTTCTCAAGCAGGGTAATTACAAGAGACAGTTACATAATTTACAGTTTCAGTCTGTTCGTCCATAATCACATACTTCCACCTAGTTGTGTATACTCCCATGAGTATCTGCGTTATACTTTGATTTGTAAATGATGATTGCAGTGTAATTGATTGCTTGCATGTAGCATATTGAATTGATTCTTAAAAATGAACGTTAGCTGTTAACATGTCTATTTGAGTTCCTGTTATGTACGTAGTTTGTGGTTCTTTTGTTCAACAATTGCATACTGGTTAACAAATTAAACTCCTAGAGTTTTTTGCTTATTAAATTTGGAAAATAGAGTGTCTGTCCACAACTTAACTAGAAAAGTGCCTAGAACCCAGTGGGCACTCAGCTGCTGAAGGCACTGCTAAACTATCCCAACCTTTTGAAAGTTGAATGGACATGGTTTGACAGTGACCCTAGAGTATAAAAGCTTATAGGGATAACCCTAGTAATATTGTGGCAAAAACTGTGCTAATATTAACAGACTGTTTCTGAAGTCTCGGTTCTTTAAGTACTGCTAGAGTTAGGGAGCCAATCTAAAAAGTGGACTTTGATAAAGAAATCACTTACTAACTGAAGGCATAACAACTGGTGTCTTTTCATACTGTGATGGTATTTCATAGGTTTTTGTTTTTCCAACAACTAACAGTTCACTGTAGCCAATATGGACTTGAGATCTCTCTAGGGTTAAAGGCTGAAAAGTTACATAGTACCAAGTCCACTGGAAAACCAGCCAGTCACTTAACTGAACGCCCCCTCCCAGCCTAGTTCCCACCCCACTCAGCCTGCGCATCTGTCAAAATGGGCTCATCAGTAGCCCTGTGGGGACACCACCTTTTATTACCAGAGGCTTTTTGCTTCCAGTCTTGTTTGAAAGCTTGTAGGAGATAAGTGAAAAATAAGTGAAAAGAGATGTTTCTGACTTCTGTAGACCGGTGGAATGTGACTGTTTGTCTAAAAGACCTGAGGACGACTAGAGATAGTTGCCTTATACTTTCAGCATTAGTTGATCAGTCAGATTGGGTTAACGGGCCATGCTTTGGTTTTAGAAAGTTGTCTAAAAGATTGACAAGTCCTTTTTGAAACGTACTTTGAAAACAAAGAAAAATTTTAGATTTCTTTCCCCACTTTTTCCTTTCTTCAGTTTGCTATATTTTTGTGTTTGTTGTGTTTCCGCTCATCACTCAGAATTGAAATTACAACATACTTTGTCCTATTTTTGAAAATTATAGCTGGTAAACACACACATACAGTATTTTAGGAAATTGTGGGAAAGCAAATGGAAAGGCAAGTTGCTCTTCCAAGTGTTCTGTCTCCCAAGCATGGTCTGAGATCAGTGACCGTTATACTAGTTGTCTAATTAAACTCCTAGAGTTTTTTGCTTATTAAATTTGGAAAATAGAGTGTCTGTCCACAACTTAACTAGAAAAGTGCCTAGAACCCAGTGGGCACTCAGCTGCTGAAGGCACTGCTAAACTATCCCAACCTTTTGAAAGTTGAATGGACATGGTTTGACAGTGACCCTAGAGTATAAAAGCTTATAGGGATAACCCTAGTAATATTGTGGCAAAAACTGTGCTAATATTAACAGACTGTTTCTGAAGTCTCGGTTCTTTAAGTACTGCTAGAGTTAGGGAGCCAATCTAAAAAGTGGACTTTGATAAAGAAATCACTTACTAACTGAAGGCATAACAACTGGTGTCTTTTCATACTGTGATGGTATTTCATAGGTTTTTGTTTTTCCAACAACTAACAGTTCACTGTAGCCAATATGGACTTGAGATCTCTCTAGGGTTAAAGGCTGAAAAGTTACATAGTACCAAGTCCACTGGAAAACCAGCCAGTCACTTAACTGAACGCCCCCTCCCAGCCTAGTTCCCACCCCACTCAGCCTGCGCATCTGTCAAAATGGGCTCATCAGTAGCCCTGTGGGGACACCACCTTTTATTACCAGAGGCTTTTTGCTTCCAGTCTTGTTTGAAAGCTTGTAGGAGATAAGTAAAAAATAAGTGAAAAGAGATGTTTCTGACTTCTGTAGACCGGTGGAATGTGACTGTTTGTCTAAAAGACCTGAGGACGACTAGAGATAGTTGCCTTATACTTTCAGCATTAGTTGATCAGTCAGATTGGGTTAACGGGCCATGCTTTGGTTTTAGAAAGTTGTCTAAAAGATTGACAAGTCCTTTTTGAAACGTACTTTGAAAACAAAGAAAAATTTTAGATTTCTTTCCCCACTTTTTCCTTTCTTCAGTTTGCTATATTTTTGTGTTTGTTGTGTTTCCGCTCATCACTCAGAATTGAAATTACAACATACTTTGTCCTATTTTTGAAAATTATAGCTGGTAAACACACACATACAGTATTTTAGGGAAATTGTGGGAAAGCAAATGGAAAGGCAAGTTGCTCTTCCAAGTGTTCTGTCTCCCAAGCATGGTCTGAGATCAGTGACCAGTATCCATGTTGGTTGAAAGATTTATTTATTTATTTATTTTGGGCGGGGGTCGGGTTGGGGAGGGAGGGGAGCGGGCCAGCCATTTCTATTGATCTTTCATTTCTCCATTTTCATCCATCTTTATTCTTCGGCTCCTGTGGGCCTCCCATCGCGGTGGCCTCTGTTGTCACAGAGCGCCAGCTCTGGGCGCATGCGCTCCAGAGCTCTGGCTCGGTGATTGGACACATTGGTCCAGCCGCTTCGTGGCACGTGGCCAGGGATCAAACCGGTGCCCCTTGCACTGCAAGGCGGTGTCCTTACCCACTGGACCACCAGGGGTTGCCCTCCATGTTGGTTTAAGTGCTACCCCTCAGTTGGCTGTGTAGGATTAGACCAAACAGCTAGCTATTAGAATAACTGTCTCAGCGACCCCTGACAGAACCACAGGACCTCAGTGATCAAAAGAATCTCCAGGTTTTGTTTTTAGTAGTTTATTTTTAAAAGAGTTCAATTGTAATGTTTTACAAGACAGTGATCTCACAGGTGAAGCATTATGAGTACATACAGTTACTGGCTCAGAGTAGATGCTTTATTTGAAGTGTGTATCTGTTTAATGCAGTGTTTAAAATGTTGTAACTGTTCAAAGGTAAATTCTTGTTACCAGGATTTTGCAACTTAGATATAAAAATTTTATCCAGGTTTCAACTTGGAAGAAATCAGTTTCTGGAAGTTTTTCAGACTGAATCCCCATTGTGGATTTATGCCTATTTACAAGAAAGAACATAGTTTTTAAATGCCAAATGACTTCATCTTAAAAACACTTTTTTTCTTTTGGTAAACTTGTTTTTCCCAAACTTTCCAAAATTTAAAAGTGGTTTGGACTGTGGAAACCCACAAAAGATCCCAAAGGAGGGCGTTCTTCTGACATATCTTTCTAATTTCTGGCACTTCAGAGGTCATGGTACCGGTACTGTATTACTGTTACCTAACCAGGGGTGCCTCTGAGTGGTGAGTCAGAACTTAATTTGCAATAGGCAAGGGCCTCAGGAAAATTCTGGTTACTTCCCAGATATATTATATTTAAGGAAAGATAGTTTTAAAAATTCTTGCCCTCCCCGAACGATTTTAGTTTGAGAATAAGGAAGAGTGGCAAATTGATCATTTTATCTGTTGTCAGAGGTGCCTCGTTTTCCTAACAAGAAATTTGGGAGACTGAGTCTGTTTCATACATGATCATCTTCTTAGAAAAATTAGATTCTTCTAATACACCAGACCAGGACCTTGATGGTGAGGTGATATGCTACTTGTAAACAGTTAGATGTCTAAACCAATTAAGCTTCTGTGAAGGCTGTCACGGAGCTCTCTGCCAAGTGACTCTCCTCTCCGGCCTTAACTCCCAGATGTCTCTGATTCCCCCAAGATCCACCTTCTCCTTAGATCTCTTATTAGGTTTCACTACTAACACCATAGCCCTTTGAAGAGAAGGGCAGGAATAGAGAAGTGGGGTTGGTGTTCCACCTCTGTTTAACAGTCTGGATTCAGAATGGCCAAGGAGTAGCCCCAAGATGCTTTTGCCAAATAAAACCCCTAATACTTCTGAAACCAGACTGGCTTGAGAGGCAAGAGTTGCGATTGGGTGGGATATGAACATCTATAGTTTTTAAAAGAGGCTGAGTGATTCTAGTGTGCAACCAGGCTTGAGAACCTTTGGGGGAGACCACAAGATAGCAAAAGGTGAAATAGTTTCACTCAGTTAAATGATCAACTATAAAAAAATACTATTTACCCATCTTTGCCCTGTGGCTGTCTCACAGGCGTCTGTCTCTGACCCTGGTCACCGCAAACTTAGGAACTCATTCACAGATGTTCACCCTCCCTAGCACAAGGGTGTCACAGAGGGAAGAGAGTCTCCTTTCCTGTCACCCGATGTCCTGTTTATGAGTTTGTTCTTGTGAGTTTTTGTATACACAGAATGACCACCCACCTCAAGAGGGGCCATGCCCACTCACAGAATAATGGAACTCACCTCGTGAATTCCAGCATGGACTGTCATCTCACACACACATATACACCCATACACAGCAGCAGGGGCATCACGCCCCATGTACACCTTCCCCTGGAGGGCAGGGGGTTGAAGGAACACCATTCCTCTTCCATATAGATGAGAAAGGCAGGGGTGTTTATTAAGAAAGACGAGTGACCTCGCCACATGACTAAGCAAGAACCCCGCATCAGAGCAGTTTGCAGAGGCACTTGTGGATCTTTGAGAAGGGAGACCTTAAGAGGGCAGGGGGCTTAGAGAAACAGACTGGCTTGTGACCGAGGGCAGCCAGACTTCCCTCTCCAAAGACTTGATGTTCCTATTCTCTGAGTTTCACTGGCTCAGGCCATGTTCCCAGGGACACACTTGGGCCTTCTGGAACATTTGAGTCTTTGTTTCATCTGTCCTGTGACCCTCCCTGGGTTCTTGCTGAAGCCCTGCAGCCATCATTGTTACTGTTGTGTGATGGTCTTGCTGTTTCCTGAGGGTAGTCCTTGAAGTTAAGGACTTAGAGGCCAGAGGGAATATGGGGACACAGAACTGTGCTTGTTGGGAGCTCTTAGTCGCCAGTTTCTTGAGATTGTTCCTGAGGCAGAATATGTTTGACTTTTTTTAATCATAGCTTCTTCCTTTAATTAAATTTATATTTGGTTGGTTAGGTGGGGATGGGGGGCGGGAGGAGAACTCTCTGAGGCAGTGGAGTGAACAAAGTAGTATCAGGTGCCTCAGGCAGAAGCAGGGGAAAGGAAAGGGAGCTCTTCTCTGCCAATCTCCTCCTCCTTTCCAAATGTTTTTTTACTCCTACAGTAAGGATATGCAGTCACCAAATAACCACCTTGAGATTTCTTTCACCCACTATGTTGAGCACTAATAATACCTAACACTTATATAGGGTTTCTGTAATATGCCAAGCATTGTTCTACATGCTTTATATTGATTCATTTCATTATTATGACCACCGTTGGTGACAGGTATAATTGATTTCTCTCCACAGTTTATGGATGAGGGATCTGAAGCACAGAGAGATGAAATAACTTGCCCAAAGTCACACAGCTGGTACCTGCAGACCCTGAATTCCATCACAGGCAGTCTCGCTCTAGGGCCCTTGCTCTTAACCAGCCTGTAGTGCCTCTCATGATCAGTCACACTGTGTTCAGGAAGTGCCATATTGCCCGTGTTTTAAAAAGTCTTCTTATTTTGTATTTAACACAGATGGTCTCCAAGTGTGGTCCAGGGACCCCTGGGGATTCCTGAGTTCTTTTCAGGGGGCCTGGAAGGTCATAACTGTTTTCAGAAAGCTATGCTAAGAAACTGTTTGTCCTTCTCACTGCCATTCTCCTACAAGGGTACAGTGGAGTTGTCAGGCATTTCACAGCCTGTGATATCACAACAGATTGAATACCAAAATAGATAGGAGTATCTAGCCATTTTCTCTTAAGCCAGTTGTGGAAGAGTTTTCAAGAATGTATCTCAGCCTTTTTTTTTTTTTTTTTTTAATTTTAAAAAATTATGTTAACACATAATGGGTTTATGGGGATTTTTTTGAATGAACGAATAGATATTTGTCACATTTCTCTCT
Source organism: Tragulus kanchil (assembly GCA_022376925.1). Taxonomy (NCBI): domain Eukaryota; kingdom Metazoa; phylum Chordata; class Mammalia; order Artiodactyla; family Tragulidae; genus Tragulus; species Tragulus kanchil. Next base: position 50,964,065 of record JAIOJX010000005.1, read on the forward strand.
AAAGTTAATACATGTAGCCCTTATAAACAGAAGCTCTTAAATAATTTGTTTTTAATGTAAAGAGGTCCTGAGACCCAAAAGTTTTGAGAATCGCGGACTTCATGTATAAACCTTGCTATTCGAGCATGGTTCTGGCAAAGGAACTTGTTAGAAATCCAGGATCTCAGGCTCCACCCCAGACCTGAATCAGAATCCAGTTGTAACAAGAGAGGATAGTTCGCCTAGTGAAGGTTGGGAAGCCCAGGCACAGACGTTGTGGACAAAGCCACTGTGGACCTCCATGACCCAGGCTAAATTTCAGCCTGGTGGGGCTTTCCAGAGTCTCTACCACCAGGGATCTGGGTGAGCCCTTCTCAGTCCCACTGTCCCGTCGTCGGCTCTCCTACTGCACAGGGCCATTGCCGCATCCCCATCAAAGCAGCAGCCCCATAGCAGCATTGATTCCAGTGCTGCTCAAGCTTCTGTGCATCAGAAGCGCCTGGAAGCCTTGGTAAGGCATGGGTGCTGGGTCCTGCCCCCAGAGTTCTGATGAACAGGCCTGAGGACTTACAGCCCTAACAAGTTCCCAGATGGGGCCGATGCTGTTGGTCTCGGGGACCTCATGCCAGAAATCACTGATCTTTAGGCAATAGACACAGGAGTCAAGCGGTGTCTATTCAGATTGTTATATAATTACTTCAAGCCCATAAAATTATGGGAACGATGTCTTAAATTTCTACGTCTCCAGACCAGCCACTTAAAATACAAAATATCTTTCAAAATTACCAGTTTTGCTGATGACCCATCTGAGCAGTAAGAATTCAGGCAAGGATCACAGGTCAATTAGAAAACTCCCTTTCTCTTCGAACGGTGGAAAGGCTAAGGTTCAGCTTCCTTCTTGAGTAATTGTAAAATCACCACAAAATTTCAGTGAGGAGACATAAGTAGCCTGTCAAATTCATTTATCTCCACTGTTGAAACTGATAACATGCCATTTGCTCACTTGGTCACAGAGGTGCTTAACCCCAGAAACCAATAACAGGTGAGCGTGGACCAGTGAATTCCTGTCTGCAGTCATGAGATACATGCTTAGAGCCATTGGATTTCCTCTGATCCAGAGCTGCCATAAATCCCTGGCCTGGTGTCAGTTCCCAGGCTTGCAAACCCAGCGCTGTCTATCATTAGGAACCCTTCAGTGGGGTGAGCTGAGCTAAACAGGTGTCTGATGAAAACTGTAATCCTTGGAGATTCTTTTCCCCTAAAAGCAACTAGTTACTCCAAACTCATATAATCCAGATAGATGGGAGCTGGAAATACCCCAGACCTGAATCAGAATCCAGTTGTAACAAGAGAGGATAGTTCGCCTAGTGAAGGTTGGGAAGCCCAGGCACAGACGTTGTGGACAAAGCCACTGTGGACCTCCATGACCCAGGCTAAATTTCAGCCTGGTGGGGCTTTCCAGAGTCTCTACCACCAGGGATCTGGGTGAGCCCTTCTCAGTCCCACTGTCCCGTCGTCGGCTCTCCTACTGCACAGGGCCATTGCCGCATCCCCATCAAAGCAGCAGCCCCATAGCAGCATTGATTCCAGTGCTGCTCAAGCTTCTGTGCATCAGAAGCGCCTGGAAGCCTTGGTAAGGCATGGGTGCTGGGTCCTGCCCCCAGAGTTCTGATGAACAGGCCTGAGGACTTACAGCCCTAACAAGTTCCCAGATGGGGCCGATGCTGTTGGTCTCGGGGACCTCATGCCAGAAATCACTGATCTTTAGGCAATAGACACAGGAGTCAAGCGGTGTCTATTCAGATTGTTATATAATTACTTCAAGCCCATAAAATTATGGGAACGATGTCTTAAATTTCTACGTCTCCAGACCAGCCACTTAAAATACAAAATATCTTTCAAAATTACCAGTTTTGCTGATGACCCATCTGAGCAGTAAGAATTCAGGCAAGGATCACAGGTCAATTAGAAAACTCCCTTTCTCTTCGAACGGTGGAAAGGCTAAGGTTCAGCTTCCTTCTTGAGTAATTGTAAAATCACCACAAAATTTCAGTGAGGAGACATAAGTAGCCTGTCAAATTCATTTATCTCCACTGTTGAAACTGATAACATGCCATTTGCTCACTTGGTCACAGAGGTGCTTAACCCCAGAAACCAATAACAGGTGAGCGTGGACCAGTGAATTCCTGTCTGCAGTCATGAGATACATGCTTAGAGCCATTGGATTTCCTCTGATCCAGAGCTGCCATAAATCCCTGGCCTGGTGTCAGTTCCCAGGCTTGCAAACCCAGCGCTGTCTATCATTAGGAACCCTTCAGTGGGGTGAGCTGAGCTAAACAGGTGTCTGATGAAAACTGTAATCCTTGGAGATTCTTTTCCCCTAAAAGCAACTAGTTACTCCAAACTCATATAATCCAGATAGATGGGAGCTGGAAATACTTCGCTAAAGTCCGCCCTTTTGTCTTTGAAAAAGGTCGTGTGACTTGGCTCCGGGTGATAGAACATGAAGACACGCGAGGGTGAGGGTGGCTGCCTTTGGGAGGAAAGTCCTTCCCCGTGCCCAGCCCCTTGCTAAAGAACACTGTATTCCACTCTGGTCCAGTCCACATTCTTAAAATATTACTGGTGTAAAAGGAAAGGAGTGTTTCATAATAAACAACGGTTAACCTTGCATTTAGTATGCTGGGAGTTCAGTTAATTTAGGAATTTAGGCTGCAGAAACAAATCTTGACCTTGTTTTAATGGATCTGACTACAGGAAGGCAAGGTTCTACCACATTTTTCTCCCTCCTCTTAGGAAAGAGTTAACCATTTCAAACACAAGGGATCAGAGCTAGTTAACATGAGGATTGATTACCTCACTGTAGGTAGGTCAGCCTCAACGGAGGTGAGGTAGATTTGGGTCACATGCAGTACAGCTTAGAAACACTTGTGTGCAGACATCACCTTGTTCTTCCTTTCCCTTAAGCAAATACCTTGATAATCTTTTGAATGTAGTGTGTGGTCCGTACACTGGAACTCAGCCCTTGTCTTCCCTTGGGTATGTAGTTCCAGTGAAGCCAAAGAGGAGGCTGCCTTCCTCAAAACGGTTTTCCCGGTAGTGGACGTGGGTGAGGGGTGACCGCCCAGTCAGCTCTCGGTTTCCGGCTCCTCCTCACAGAGTAGAGCTGTTCGCCAGCGCGTCTGGCTCACAGACCATACACAGGGAACAATTTCACCAGCGACTAATTACACTGCAGCTACTGGGACTTGTCCTGCAGACATCACTTTGTTTCCAATCTGAACAGCTGGGTTTCCCCAGGGATGCTTCAGGTTTTCTGGTTGAAAGTACCCTGAGTTGAGGAAAGGCGTTAGAGCACTGCAGGAATCTATTCACCAGGGGTGTATTGTACTTACTTCAGATGCTTCAGGATAATACTCCGGCTTCCAAGATAAGGGCTTTTTATTTCCCTGCATCTTAGATCAATTATTTGGAATCTTTTTGGTAAGTTAAATTTAAGAGCTGTAACTTAAACCACCATCACATCTCTCTAAATCACTCAATAAGTAAATGTTCTTAGCAAACACTATTCTGTCAGTGGACTCTGTTACTAGAGATGATGATTTGAGGAGCCTGGAAAAAGTAGAAGGAAATACAAGATGGCAAGAGATTCATTCTGTAAGCCGTCCCGTGTTATGGAGGCCAGAGACGTGAAATGCCTCCAGCTGCAGCTTTTGTGAGGAAAAGTGCCTGCTGCGGGTAAAGTTTAACTCAGCCTCGTGCACCAGTGGAGTAGAGCAGACATGGCACAGCTCTTCCTGCTAAGCTAGCTACTGTATATATTTTAACATACTGCCAGTGAGTTTACGCTACAGATATTTGTCCTTGGTCATTTTGGTTGTTGAAATGGATTCTGTTTAAACCAAAAACTTCTCCATCAGGAGGAACGACTCTGTGGACTTACAGATGGCTCTTAGCACAGGTTGATAAACCCCTTCCACTGGTGTAAGCTCCTTGACGGGCTCATGAGTCAGAGGGGAGAAGGGAAGACTCCCTGCAGGCAGTGCCATGAGACCTTCGGACAGTGGCACTGTGTGGTCTATGATGTGGTGGCCATTGTCCCTGGTACCTGACCAGTGTTTTCTAGTTGGAGTTTGGGTTTGCAGTTTTTTCTCTCCCACACCCAGGAAGGTATCACTTCCGGCTGGTGTGGGTAGCCTTCTCAGCCTTCGCACCTTACCTAGCAGAGCACAGGGGTGTTCTCTGTGAGCATCCATCCAGTGGGCTCAGTGTTCGGGGCAGTGCGCACTGTGGGTGGGTCTACTGAAGGAATCCATATTCCCAGGGTGTATTGTCATTACTTCACTGCAGCTACTGGGACTTGTCCTGCAGACATCACTTTGTTTCCAATCTGAACAGCTGGGTTTCCCCAGGGATGCTTCAGGTTTTCTGGTTGAAAGTACCCTGAGTTGAGGAAAGGCGTTAGAGCACTGCAGGAATCTATTCACCAGGGGTGTATTGTACTTACTTCAGATGCTTCAGGATAATACTCCGGCTTCCAAGATAAGGGCTTTTTATTTCCCTGCATCTTAGATCAATTATTTGGAATCTTTTTGGTAAGTTAAATTTAAGAGCTGTAACTTAAACCACCATCACATCTCTCTAAATCACTCAATAAGTAAATGTTCTTAGCAAACACTATTCTGTCAGTGGACTCTGTTACTAGAGATGATGATTTGAGGAGCCTGGAAAAAGTAGAAGGAAATACAAGATGGCAAGAGATTCATTCTGTAAGCCGTCCCGTGTTATGGAGGCCAGAGACGTGAAATGCCTCCAGCTGCAGCTTTTGTGAGGAAAAGTGCCTGCTGCGGGTAAAGTTTAACTCAGCCTCGTGCACCAGTGGAGTAGAGCAGACATGGCACAGCTCTTCCTGCTAAGCTAGCTACTGTATATATTTTAACATACTGCCAGTGAGTTTACGCTACAGATATTTGTCCTTGGTCATTTTGGTTGTTGAAATGGATTCTGTTTAAACCAAAAACTTCTCCATCAGGAGGAACGACTCTGTGGACTTACAGATGGCTCTTAGCACAGGTTGATAAACCCCTTCCACTGGTGTAAGCTCCTTGACGGGCTCATGAGTCAGAGGGGAGAAGGGAAGACTCCCTGCAGGCAGTGCCATGAGACCTTCGGACAGTGGCACTGTGTGGTCTATGATGTGGTGGCCATTGTCCCTGGTACCTGACCAGTGTTTTCTAGTTGGAGTTTGGGTTTGCAGTTTTTTCTCTCCCACACCCAGGAAGGTATCACTTCCCGGCTGGTGTGGGTAGCCTTCTCAGCCTTCGCAACCTTACCTAGCAGAGCACAGGGGTGTTCTCTGTGAGCATCCATCCAGTGGGCTCAGTGTCCCCATGCTTGGTGGGACTCAGTCACAGCCCGCAGACTGTGTCCAAGGGAGCGTCTCAGGAGACAGCCGTTCAGCACAGGGCGAGCAGCGGGTACTGAAAGGTGCTCTCCACAGACCCCAGGTTGCCTGACTCTACTCTCAGGCCCTGAGAAGGTGTATGCTACTCTCTCAGCATGGGAGAGCAGGAGCAGCTGTACCAACTGTCTTTCGGGAGGATTCTGGCTGCTCCCTCTTAGCCCAGCATAGGGCTTATGGGAAAAGAAGACAGAACAAAGAAATGCATGTGCTTCTTGGATAAGGTTGCTTGTCGCAGAGGTTCCATAAAGTCAAGAGGGCACACACTACCTTCTGACCTACCTGTCTGTCCGCTGGACTGTGGGGTGCGGGCGCTTTCCATTCCCAACTATGGATCCAGACGAGAACCAGTTGGGGTCTAGGGAATTTCACAGTCACTGCAGCAGACTTAATTCTGAGGTCTCATGGACAAACGTGGATTGTTCCAGATCCATGGTTACTATGGTTCTTTTCCCCCAGCCTCCCTGACTCCCATCCCTCTCCCAGCCCACCCTGCCCCCGAAATACAGAGCTGGGACCTCCAGCCGATCGACCGAGTAAATCTCTCAGCATGTACCAAGCACTTAGGAGGCAGGTGACGGATGTGCCAATTATCTGTGTTCTGAGGTTTGGGCACCCTTTGTCCTCTTGTGACAGAGAGCTCTTCTGCACACTGACAGGGCATAATCTGGGCTGGATTCGGCACTGTGGCCAATCACCATTAGCATTCCCGACACACTGCTGTAGAAAGCCTCCGTGTGCAGCCGAAAGACCAGTCGACAGTGGTTTGACTGTCAGATTTTGAGGTGCTTGTTTGCATTCAGTCAAATACTTTGCACTTAAGCGTGAGTTAAAAAAACAAGTCAGAAGACTTCAGCAAAACCTCAAGTTAAATATATGCCTGTTCTTCATAATGGCGTTCAGAATAAAACCATCAAAATGCAAAATGTGGTGATTATACCCCTCCTGGGTCAGGTTGAATTTCTTGTTGTATGTTTCTGCATTGTTTACAGAGATTCTGAGAGGCAGGAAAATGCACCAGAGACATTGTTTTCTTCTTTTAACAAAAAATCCAAAATTGAGAAAATTCTTGAAAATGCAGCCATTTTGGAAATGTAGATAAAGAAGAAAAATGCTGAAGATTTGGGTGGCTTGCAGAGCAGCATGATTTTGTAATTGCTGCCACCTACTGTATGTGGTTGATGTTTGTTTAAATTTAGGAAGTTCATGAAGGTGAGGCTGTTGAAATAGATAATTAGAGCAAGGTAGACATCATTAGTTTATAAGATTTCTTCTCTACTCAGTAAGTGGCTCTTAATTACCGAGACAGCCGCCAGCTTTCATTCATTACCGTCAAGTGGGTTTAAAGTTTTTCTCATTTTAAAGTTCCTTTGCCAAGGAACCGTCACAGTAATGCTGTCGGGTGCATGTTCAAAAGCCTACCAGGCTCAGGGCTTTTCTGAGTTTACATGAAACAGTTTGTTTTAAGGAGGTTGTTTTGTTTTAATTTGTAGGAGCAGCGGTTGGATAATAAATTAATTTCCATGAAAGAGGTGAAAATAGAGCTAGTGGAGCTGATACAAGTTGCAGCAGTTGACTTGAAAGACATTCTTCTATTAGCCCTAAAACAAAGCTTTAGATCAGCCGCCAGTTAAATGTAACAAGCAATACAGAATCTCAGTCAACAGAGGCTCTTGTCTTTTATTAAGACCCAGCTGTCAAAGGGTCATTCGGTTCTTCCTGTGGGAAACAACCCGCCCATTAATGTTTGGGGTGGTCCCTCGACAGGATTGCCGAGTTAGTGCCTGACATTTAGTTTTCGAAAGGATCTGAAGCAGGGGGGCTTGGACGTTGAGACTTATCAGAAGTAACGTGTTCAACCTTAGCTTCGTTAAATATTGCCACAGTGTATGTCTGGAATGCCGCAATCAGCTACATAAACTGACTTACAGGGCCATTGTAAAAGGTTTTGTGAGCGTAAACTCCGTGGACATCAAATCATTGTGACTGGGAAGAGACTGTACATAAAATTAACACACTTCTCCAATGTGATGTTTTTACCTTGTTGCTACTTACAGTGTCTTACATTATTTGGAGTGGTCCCTGTGCAAGTATCTGAAACGACCACAGTGAGGTCGACTTGTGCTTTTTCTGCCTTAGGCTATTTGCTTTCTCGAAGAGAAGGCCAAGCTGGGTCTCCTGAAAAGCCGCTCTCTGATCTGGGCCGTCTCTCCTACCTGGCCTACTGGAAGAGCGTCATCTTGGAATATCTCTACCACCACCGTGAGCGGCACATCAGCATCAAGGCCATCAGTCGAGCGACAGGCATGTGCCCCCACGACATCGCCACCACTCTGCAGCACCTCCACATGATCGACAGAAGGGACGGCCGGTGAGTACCTGTGCCGTGGGTGATGTGGATGTGGACTGGAAAAGACCCGATTCTGGGAAAGGTTGGGGGCAAGGAGGAGAAGGGGGCCACAGAGGTTGACATGGTTGGATGGCATCATCAACTCAACGGACATGAATTTGAGCAGATTCTAGGAGGTGGTGAAGGACAGGGAAGCCTGGTGTGCTGCGGACCACAAAAAGCTGGATTGGACATGACCGAGCGACTGAACAACAAAACAATGTTATCAAAACCTTTCTCCCAAAAAGAAAACAGGCAGTGGCACTCTTTTGCTGGTCCAGTTTCAGTTTGTTCTGCCTTTTCATTGATGAGATTTCTGGTTTTTCCTAACCCAGGTAATGTTAGTGCTAGCAGAGATCGATATTTGAAGAAGAAATGAAATTTCAGCTTTTGATTGCAGTTTGTTCTGCCTCCTCACATTACAGATTTGTCATCATTAGACGGGAAAAGTTAATATTGGGCCACATGGAAAAGTTGAAAACCTGCTCCCGGACCAATGAACTTGACCCGGAGAGCCTGAGGTGGACTCCAATTTTAATGTCTAACGCTGCAGTTTCAGAAGAAGAACGAGAAGCTGAAAAAGAGGTAATTTGGCTTTGTCAGCCTAAGTTGTATAACTTCAATCTTGTAGCATTTTTAAGCTAAGAAGGTCATTAACATCATTATCAAAAGGTTGATTACATAGAGAGAGCTTGTGGAATGATATGGCACTAATTTATCCTAAGTGAGGTTGCATGGTAAGACATGATAATTTTATTGGGTATGAAAAATGAAACGTTTATCATTGATCACAAAGCCGCATTTTTCACTACTGACAGCATGTAATCAGATCACATTCGGTGCTGAGCTCCAAGGCTGCAGTGTCAATCGATTCTTTGTGTTTATGAACTCGCTTAAAGTGCTCCATGCCAGTGAGCATGTAATGTAGTGATAAGGACTCAAATCAATTCGTTGCATCATTAATACTGCTAAATATCCCATGAAACCCAATCTTCTTTGATTTGTTATCCTAACTGACGCAAAAGAGTTCTGAGAGGATGCAGCTGGAATGCTGTTTGACTGCCTTGCTCTTCTGATCAGAATTGACTTTAGAGATCCTATGCCTTTGATCCTTAGAGGCTCTGGCTGCATAACTGCCCTCATACTGGTCCGCCATTTTTACCTTCCCCTTTAGGCTCAGCGGCTGATGGAACAAGCTAGCTGCTGGGAAAAGGAGGAGCAAGAAATCCTCTCATCTAGAGCTAACAGTAGGCAATCACCTGCAAAAGTACAATCGAAAAACAAATATTTGCATTCCCCGGAGAGCCGACCGGTGGCAGGGGAGCGAGGGCAGCTGGTGGAGCTGTCTAAAGAGAGCAGTGAAGAGGAGGAAGAGGAAGAGGAGGAGGAAGAGGAGGAGGAGGAGGAAGAAGAGGAAGAGGAGGAAGAGGAAGAAGAAGAAGAAGAAAGTATCCAAAACTCTCCTCCAAGATTGACTAAACCCCAGTCAGTTGCCATAAAGAGAAAGGTATGTGTCTGTTTAGATTTTCAGTCTTATGAGTCAGTTTCAGTCAAATCATATTTGTCATTGCAAACGTTCTGTTAATATTTATTTCACTCTCCATTCTTTAGATGTAGTTTATCGGTATCCAGTCCCATTGATCATGTATCCTCATCGTTTATCTTACAGTCAGGATTGTGTTTACCCTGTGAGGTTTGTTAGTGCTGTGACAGGGAACCAGGACGGGCAGGCCTGCTAGTCGGGTAGTCACTGCCCCCTGCCGGTTTGTGGGACTGGAGCAGACAGGCTGTGGGAACTGAGAAGAGCCCAGGGGATCACTCAGACCACCCTTCAGTGAATTTTGCTAAAAACATCTAGGCCTGGAGAAGACAGGAGACTTGTCCAAGGTCATACAAGTCATGAGAGATGGGGAAGAGCACAAAGCCGCATTTTCACTACTGACAGCATGTAATCAGATACGTCTGATAAGGTGACATCGATTCTTTGTGTTTATGACCTCGCTTAAAGTGCTCCATGCCAGTGAGCATGTAATGTAGTGATAAGGACTCAAATCAATTCGTTGCATCATTAATACTGCTAAATATCCCATGAAACCCAATCTTCTTTGATTTGTTATCCTAACTGACGCAAAAGAGTTCTGAGAGGATGCAGCTGGAATGCTGTTTGACTGCCTTGCTCTTCTGATCAGAATTGACTTTAGAGATCCTATGCCTTTGATCCTTAGAGGCTCTGGCTGCATAACTGCCCTCATACTGGTCCGCCATTTTTACCTTCCCCTTTAGGCTCAGCGGCTGATGGAACAAGCTAGCTGCTGGGAAAAGGAGGAGCAAGAAATCCTCTCATCTAGAGCTAACAGTAGGCAATCACCTGCAAAAGTACAATCGAAAAACAAATATTTGCATTCCCCGGAGAGCCGACCGGTGGCAGGGGAGCGAGGGCAGCTGGTGGAGCTGTCTAAAGAGAGCAGTGAAGAGGAGGAAGAGGAAGAGGAGGAGGAAGAGGAGGAGGAGGAGGAAGAAGAGGAAGAGGAGGAAGAGGAAGAAGAAGAAGAAGAAGAAAGTATCCAAAACTCTCCTCCAAGATTGACTAAACCCCAGTCAGTTGCCATAAAGAGAAAGGTATGTGTCTGTTTAGATTTTCAGTCTTATGAGTCAGTTTCAGTCAAATCATATTTGTCATTGCAAACGTTCTGTTAATATTTATTTCACTCTCCATTCTTTAGATGTAGTTTATCGGTATCCAGTCCCATTGATCATGTATCCTCATCGTTTATCTTACAGTCAGGATTGTGTTTACCCTGTGAGGTTTGTTAGTGCTGTGACAGGGAACCAGGACGGGCAGGCCTGCTAGTCGGGTAGTCACTGCCCCCTGCCGGTTTGTGGGACTGGAGCAGACAGGCTGTGGGAACTGAGAAGAGCCCAGGGGATCACTCAGACCACCCTTCAGTGAATTTTGCTAAAAACATCTAGGCCTGGAGAAGACAGGAGACTTGTCCAAGGTCATACAAGTCATGAGAGATGGACCCAGACCAGACAAATGCTCAGACTCCAAGCCAGCGGTCCTGATGTTATTTCCTCTTCTTGTCCTTGACATAAAATTGTTAGAAGGTATTTTAGGCCCTTAAGTTTAATGCTGATATTTGACATTTATGCAAGTACATATTATTGAAATGTCTCACATCTTGATAGCGTGGTGGTTTCTCTAGGTTACGTATACGCTGTGCAGAAGTTAGAAAATTGATTTTGTCTTTGGATAACTGCTCAACCCAGGTCTGATATCTTTGTCTTGGTGTCTGTCTGTGACAGGGGCCAGATTTTTAGGGTAGCCAAGACTAATAGGGAGAATGCAGGTTAAGGCTCTGCCCCAGGGCCACGCCATGTGGTATCTGTCAGAAGACCTGCTGTTCTGATTCCCAGCGTGGGGCTCTGTCACCGAGCCTCGCTGTCTCTGAGTGGAAGGGCAGCTGTGGGGAGGTGCTAGGAAGGAGCATCCCACAGAGTGGACTTTAGGCTTATGAATAATATTTTGATTTCTTCCAAGGAAAATGTATTCATGTATCATGCATACAACAAAAGAAACTCGTTTCAAAAATAGCAAAACCCAGAATTACCCAAGGCATGACAAAGGCTTGCCATCATATAAAAGGACTCAACCTAAAGAAAACCAGTTCTGCATATTGGCTTAACTCATGTTTGGGAAAATTCTAATGGATTAGGGAGAACAGGCCAACTAGAGGGCTTAATAGTCATAAATACTAAATTACAGACTATGACTATCGGGATTTATACATGCACTTCAGTGAACATTCAGACAGTTAAAAATGTGAGACACTATAATTCCTGGGTATAGTTTACCCAAAGTTTGAGTTTTAACCAAGCGTTTTGTACCCTTCTTTGCAATACACTTTCAGTAATTTCTCAGATCCATTATTGACAAATTACATTTTAGCAGCAAATCTACCTGTTATTCTTATACTTGAGTTTTGTATCCCTGAGTACTTATTGCTTGGAAAATATTTTTTATTTTTTCAGTTATGGAGAGTCATTTGTGCCAACCTCTAGTACAGTTAGAAAAAAAAATTGTTATATCCTCAGTAAGTAAGACATACTCTGCTTGTCCTTACATTTTCTTCAGATGCCATCTGTTAAAATATTTTGTAAAGTCATCAGCTACTGACACTCCTGGAGCCACCAGTACCTGACTGTAACATCGTCTACAGAGTAATTCTTTCTTCAAGTACCCTTTCTTCTTTTTTTTCCCGTCGTTCCTGAAGTCCTATGAGATGAGGAATGAGCAGGCTGGTCTTGTGTACCATCATGTGTCTTACAGGGCTGTGCACTTAGTAGGTGCTCCTTGAACAGTTAGCAAATATTAAAACAAATGACCCAGTGGCTAGTTGATTGTTGAAATGTTTATAGAAACATCGGTATCCATGATGACTTAATCACTGTGATGAATAGGATTTTGAAGCCAGCAGGTACTACTTGAAAATAATATGCTAGAAAAGCAAGCCTTAGCTTTTAAAATCTACAGGGCAGCTGCTAGGATGTTCCCTCTCAAAGCATCTGCTTGAGTAAACAACTGTTTTATTTGGAAAACACTTGCCTGTGTAGTAGGAGCCCGAGAGGGATGTTAAACATCAAATGGAAGGTTAAGTACAAAGGCATTACAGAAGTCTTTCTGTGTAAGAGTCTCAGACATGCATTCAGTACATGTTTGCCTCATATCGACTCAGCAATGTAATTTCTCATGAGCTCTGATATATTATGTTTGGAATTAATTTCAGAGGCCCTTTGTACTAAAGAAGAAAAGGGTCGTAAACGCAGGAGGATCAACAGCAGTGTAACAACTGAGACCATTTCTGAGACGACAGAAGTCCTGAACGAGCCCTTTGACAACTCAGATGAAGAGAGGCCAATGCCACAGCTAGAGCCCACCTGTGAGACTGAAGTAGAGGAGGACGGCAGGAAGCCAGTGCTAAGGAAAGCATTCCCGCATCAGCCTGGGAAGAAAAGGCAGACAGAGGAAGAGGAAGGAACAGACAATCATTGCTTTAAGAATACTGACCGATTGAGTTTTGTATCCTGAGTACTTATTGCTTGGAAAATATTTTTATTTTCAGTTATGGAGAGTCATTTGTGCCAACCTCTAGTACAGTTAAAAAAAAAATTGTTATATCCTCAGTAAGTAAGACATACTCTGCTTGTCCTTACATTTTCTTCAGATGCCATCTGTTAAAATATTTTGTAAAGTCATCAGCTACTGACACTCCTGGAGCCACCAGTACCTGACTGTAACATCGTCTACAGAGTAATTCTTTCTTCAAGTACCCTTTCTTCTTTTTTCCCGTCGTTCCTGAAGTCCTATGAGATGAGGAATGAGCAGGCTGGTCTTGTGTACCATCATGTGTCTTACAGGGCTGTGCACTTAGTAGGTGCTCCTTGAACAGTTAGCAAATATTAAAACAAATGACCCAGTGGCTAGTTGATTGTTGAAATGTTTATAGAAACATCGGTATCCATGATGACTTAATCACTGTGATGAATAGGATTTTGAAGCCAGCAGGTACTACTTGAAAATAATATGCTAGAAAAGCAAGCCTTAGCTTTTAAAATCTACAGGGCAGCTGCTAGGATGTTCCCTCTCAAAGCATCTGCTTGAGTAAACAACTGTTTTATTTGGAAAACACTTGCCTGTGTAGTAGGAGCCCGAGAGGGATGTTAAACATCAAATGGAAGGTTAAGTACAAAGGCATTACAGAAGTCTTTCTGTGTAAGAGTCTCAGACATGCATTCAGTACATGTTTGCCTCATATCGACTCAGCAATGTAATTTCTCATGAGCTCTGATATATTATGTTTGGAATTAATTTCAGAGGCCCTTTGTACTAAAGAAGAAAAGGGGTCGTAAACGCAGGAGGATCAACAGCAGTGTAACAACTGAGACCATTTCTGAGACGACAGAAGTCCTGAACGAGCCCTTTGACAACTCAGATGAAGAGAGGCCAATGCCACAGCTAGAGCCCACCTGTGAGACTGAAGTAGAGGAGGACGGCAGGAAGCCAGTGCTAAGGAAAGCATTCCCGCATCAGCCTGGGAAGAAAAGGCAGACAGAGGAAGAGGAAGGAACAGACAATCATTGCTTTAAGAATACTGATCCTTGTAGAAGTAAGTGGAGGAATTACAAAAACCTTTCCCTTGTGAATTTCTGTCTGTCATTGCCCAAAAGCAGGCACCTGAATTCTACCAAAAGGCATCTCTGAGGTGATATTGACCCACCAGAAATAAGTGCTCATCTGTCCTTTCTCATTCATAAAAGGTTCTATCCCTTCTTCCTGAAATTGGATTTTATGTTAAACAACTTCTAAGGCCAGAACTTCCCTCTAGATGGGTTCATCTTACTTTCCAGAGATTGGCTTACCTTCAAAAACTTTGAAGTCTTTCAATAAGAAACACATTTACTTGTACTTCCTTGATTCTAAAACTTTTTTTCACATTTAATATTTCTGAAATCAAGATATATATTATTATTATTATTATTGATGTGAGCAGTGAATGCAGTAGCTTCTTTTTCCCTGAAAGACAAATATTAGTTAATTGATGAGTTGCCATATAATCAGTGGTGTCTTTGCATATGTTCTTATCAAGAATCATCTAAACCTACCCACACCATCACTATTAGCTTTGAAAATAAAGGATAATGTAGAAATCAGGAAACTATCCTTCCTTTCAAACTACTGTTTAAAAGTTGCTGTTGGCAGAAACATCCCACCCCATCTTCTGAAAAAAAGAAGGGAAAAAAACCCCACCATTGACTCCTCTCTGATGCACTGTTTAAAAGAAACTGTCCCTTGCCTCAGACTGGGAACTTGAGCTTCCAGCTAAATCGTGAGGATTTGTGGGACAGTCTCTACTCTGCAGCCGAAATGACTCTTTTCAAAACCTTACTTTATTTTAGTCTAGAGGACAGGCCATCTCACTTCCCTGGAAACCACAGGTTATATCACTCTTGCCTTTGAAAAGCCACAATTTTAAGAACACGAGCAAGCAGCTCCTTGACTTTCTGAATTAACAACAATACCACTGCCATATACATATTTTGCTGAGGCAGTGACATCTCACCCTGGGTGTAGAAGAACCAAGCCTTGTTCATTAGTCATTTTTTTTCGGTGTGGATTTTGAGTCTTATTTCCACTTTTCCACTGTGTTCTCAGGAGCCTTTACTTGATTCATCACTGTCTTCATTCTCCACTTTGTGCCCCTTGCCTTTAAAAATTGGAGGAATTACAAAAACCTTTCCCTTGTGAATTTCTGTCTGTCATTGCCCAAAAGCAGGCACCTGAATTCTACCAAAAGGCATCTCTGAGGTGATATTGACCCACCAGAAATAAGTGCTCATCTGTCCTTTCTCATTCATAAAAGGTTCTATCCCTTCTTCCTGAAATTGGATTTTATGTTAAACAACTTCTAAGGCCAGAACTTCCCTCTAGATGGGTTCATCTTACTTTCCAGAGATTGGCTTACCTTCAAAAACTTTGAAGTCTTTCAATAAGAAACACATTTACTTGTACTTCCTTGATTCTAAAACTTTTTTTCACATTTAATATTTCTGAAATCAAGATATATATTATTATTATTATTATTGATGTGAGCAGTGAATGCAGTAGCTTCTTTTTCCCTGAAAGACAAATATTAGTTAATTGATGAGTTGCCATATAATCAGTGGTGTCTTTGCATATGTTCTTATCAAGAATCATCTAAACCTACCCACACCATCACTATTAGCTTTGAAAATAAAGGATAATGTAGAAATCAGGAAACTATCCTTCCTTTCAAACTACTGTTTAAAAGTTGCTGTTGGCAGAAACATCCCACCCCATCTTCTGAAAAAAAGAAGGGAAAAAAACCCCACCATTGACTCCTCTCTGATGCACTGTTTAAAAGAAACTGTCCCTTGCCTCAGACTGGGAACTTGAGCTTCCAGCTAAATCGTGAGGATTTGTGGGACAGTCTCTACTCTGCAGCCGAAATGACTCTTTTCAAAACCTTACTTTATTTTAGTCTAGAGGACAGGCCATCTCACTTCCCTGGAAACCACAGGTTATATCACTCTTGCCTTTGAAAAGCCACAATTTTAAGAACACGAGCAAGCAGCTCCTTGACTTTCTGAATTAACAACAATACCACTGCCATATACATATTTTGCTGAGGCAGTGACATCTCACCCTGGGTGTAGAAGAACCAAGCCTTGTTCATTAGTCATTTTTTTTCGGTGTGGATTTTGAGTCTTATTTCCACTTTTCCACTGTGTTCTCAGGAGCCTTTACTTGATTCATCACTGTCTTCATTCTCCACTTTGTGCCCCTTGCCTTTAAAAATTCCACATGGCCATACTATACCTGATTCCTTTCAGGATCTTCTTTCTTTAAAAAATAGTTACTGGAAAAGTCATCTTCTGACTTAGAGGAGTGTTCCTACAAAAGCTGGTGGTCTAGTAGCATGTGGAATGAGTGTGTGGAGTCCAAGGTCATTGGCACGCCCATTCCCAGTTCATGTGAATAGAACTGAAACCATCTGAACATTGTGAGATGTCTGTTAACTGGGTATTGCGCTTTGCACCTCTGAAGGAATCAGTTTACAGCACATATCTTTTCAGCTAGCCAGTCTGAATGTAATACATGCAGGTAAGTTTGTGTGTAATCCTTGTATTACATAAGTGAACTCAGAGCTTACCCTGCTCTGCCCTGATTGGATTGCTCCGTTACTCCATCACTGCATTCTGGCAAGAGAGATCTCTGTTCCTCACTGATTATTATATCTTATTTTTGTTCTCCAAAACAGTGTTTCTAATAAGGCCTTTTCTGTTTGTGACCCCGCTAGAAGATCAATATGATCATTAATTTTATAAAGATCTTAAGACTTGGGTGTTTTGTGTTTGTATTTATTTGTATATTTACTTGTTTGCTCATTTTTGTAAATACATGTGTGTTTATTATATAGAAATATATTTACATATTTATTTTCATATATGCATACAAATAACAGTTAAAAATAAGATTAGCTGAGCTAAAATGAATCTGACCGTTATGGTTTGTTTCCTGTTTAATATTCAAACCACATGTTTGCACATGGATCCGAAGTGCAATGTGGACAGAATTAGTGATAAAAAGAATATCTGTATTTTAAATGTTCAGTAATTTCAAGGTAATTGCATTATAGTTTGTGTCATACAGAAATAATGACCCCGCAGTAGATTACAAATGAATTCATGATTTGGTTATTTAGTTTTTATTTGTTCAAGGTACATAGTTTATTTGTTTCATGCCAGAGTTACCAGTAAGTGACATCTCACCCTGGGTGTAGAAGAACCAAGCCTTGTTCATTAGTCATTTTTTTTCGGTGTGGATTTTGAGTCTTATTTCCACTTTTCCACTGTGTTCTCAGGAGCCTTTACTTGATTCATCACTGTCTTCATTCTCCACTTTGTGCCCCTTGCCTTTAAAAATTCCACATGGCCATACTATACCTGATTCCTTTCAGGATCTTCTTTCTTTAAAAAATAGTTACTGGAAAAGTCATCTTCTGACTTAGAGGAGTGTTCCTACAAAAGCTGGTGGTCTAGTAGCATGTGGAATGAGTGTGTGGAGTCCAAGGTCATTGGCACGCCCATTCCCAGTTCATGTGAATAGAACTGAAACCATCTGAACATTGTGAGATGTCTGTTAACTGGGTATTGCGCTTTGCACCTCTGAAGGAATCAGTTTACAGCACATATCTTTTCAGCTAGCCAGTCTGAATGTAATACATGCAGGTAAGTTTGTGTGTAATCCTTGTATTACATAAGTGAACTCAGAGCTTACCCTGCTCTGCCCTGATTGGATTGCTCCGTTACTCCATCACTGCATTCTGGCAAGAGAGATCTCTGTTCCTCACTGATTATTATATCTTATTTTTGTTCTCCAAAACAGTGTTTCTAATAAGGCCTTTTCTGTTTGTGACCCCGCTAGAAGATCAATATGATCATTAATTTTATAAAGATCTTAAGACTTGGGTGTTTTGTGTTTGTATTTATTTGTATATTTACTTGTTTGCTCATTTTTGTAAATACATGTGTGTTTATTATATAGAAATATATTTACATATTTATTTTCATATATGCATACAAATAACAGTTAAAAATAAGATTAGCTGAGCTAAAATGAATCTGACCGTTATGGTTTGTTTCCTGTTTAATATTCAAACCACATGTTTGCACATGGATCCGAAGTGCAATGTGGACAGAATTAGTGATAAAAAGAATATCTGTATTTTAAATGTTCAGTAATTTCAAGGTAATTGCATTATAGTTTGTGTCATACAGAAATAATGACCCCGCAGTAGATTACAAATGAATTCATGATTTGGTTATTTAGTTATTTGTCCATTTGTTTCCAAGGTACATAGTTTATTTTTATGCCAGAGAGAATATTCAAATTGAAGTTAATAATGCCATCGGAGATCATTTCAAACCAGTAAATGTCAATAAGCAGTTCACTGTCTCAAGATAAATATGCAAGTTAGACTTCCATTCATTTCTCCAGTTCAATGGTAATTGGGATATGATATGAGCTAACCTTAACCCCTTTGCCCTGCATTTCCTAATTTGCAAATATTCAAATTGATTCTTTTCCCATAATGGAATTCCAAGCTTTTTTATAAGAGGATATTTTGTTTGTCAAACTCAAATAAATTTATTATAGTTGCCTGTACCCATGTGCTTCCTATAAAAAGTACAGTTTCTGCTAAGAGTGGGTTGTGTGTGGCGGGGTGGATGGTGTGCTGCATATATTATTTTTCAGGCAAAGGTTATTTCCTCAGTTTTTTTACCACCACAATATTATTCTATATTAGGTTTCATTATATCTTTAGCCTCAGCTCTTTAAAAAAATGCTAAATTGAAAAGCACTATTTGCTGAATTATTTCAAAGAATGAATTCCAATTGTTCGTGTTGATGCTTTCTAAGATTTTATTTTCTTTCCTCCCCCTTTCTATCTGTCTCCTCGCTAAGACAATATGGATGACGATGCAAATAACTTGAAAGAAGCCAGTAGAGACAATCCTGAACCTCTAAAGTGCAAGCAGTGGCCGAAAGGAACAAAGCGTGGTCTGTCTAAGTGGAGGCCAAACAAAGAGAGGAAGACTGGATTTAAACTGAATTTGTACACCCCGCCAGAAACACCTATGGAGCCTGATGACCAGGTGACCGCGGAAGAACAGGAAACTCCAGCAGACCAAGCCAGCCCCGCTCCCACCAGGACTGAGGAGGAGGTCCAGGAAGCTGTGGAACCCCTGCGGGCTCAGGATGAGAAGAGAAGGGAGGAAATGTGCGCACCTGTAAGTCCAAATAAATCGCCGGCTGAAAAACCTGAAGACGGTCTAATCAAACCTGAAGAGGAAGAGGAGGAGGAGGAGGAGGAAGAGGAGGAGGAAGAAGAAGGAAATGTAGAAAAAGACCCCGGTAGTGCCAAAAGTCAGGAAAAAGAGGAGGCGGAAGTCTGCCCAGACAAAGAAGAGCCTGTGCACCTGGAGGATCACGAAGAGGAGGAGGAGGAGGATGAAGAGCCGTCTCACAACGAGGGCCACGAGGCAGACGATGAAGATGACAGTCACATGGAGCCTGCTGAGGCGGAGCAGGAAGAGAGCCCAAGAGAAGCCTTCAGAGAGGTCCTGGAAAGCCAGGAGGCTTTTTTAGACCTTAGTGTCCAGTCTAGTCACTCACAGCCAGAGGTCCTAATGGAGTGTGGCGTTGACCTGGCAGCTTCATGTAACAGTGAACCTAAGGAGCTTCCTGGGGCCAGTGAAACTGCGCCTGAATCTGATGAGGAACCCCCAGGAGAGCAGGCTCAGAAGCAGGACCAAAAGAACAGTGAAGAAGTAGATTCTGAGTTCAAAGAGGGCAACGCAGCCACCTTGGAAATAGACTCTGAGACCGTCCAAGCCGTTCAGTCCTTGACCCAGGAGAACAGTGAGCAGGACGACACCTTTCAGGATTGTGCCGAGACTCAAGAGGCCTGTCGAAGCCTACAGAACTACACCCACACAGACCAAAGCCCTCAGATCTCTGCCACTCTAGACGACTGCCAGCAGTCAGACCACAGCAGCCCAGTTTCATCTGTCCATTCCCACCCTGGCCAGTCAGTACGTTCAGTCAATAGCCCAAGCGTCCCTGCCCTGGAAAACAGCTATGCCCAAATCAGCCCAGATCAAAGTGCCATCTCAGTGCCGTCTCTGCAGAACATGGAAACCAGCCCAATGATGGATGTCCCGTCTGTTTCAGATCATTCGCAGCAAGTCGTAGACAGCGGGTTTAGTGACCTGGGCAGTATTGAGAGCACAACCGAGAACTATGAAAACCCGAGCAGCTATGACTCCACGATGGGCGGCAGCATTTGTGGAAACGGCTCTTCACAGAACAGCTGCTCCTACAGCAACCTCACCTCCAGCAATCTGACCCAGAGCAGCTGTGCTGTCACCCAGCAGATGTCCAACATAAGCGGGAGCTGCAGCATGCTGCAGCAGACCAGCATCAGCTCCCCTCCAACCTGCAGCGTCAAGTCTCCCCAAGGTTGTGTGGTGGAGAGGCCCCCAAGCAGCAGCCAGCAGCTGGCCCAGTGCAGCATGGCTGCCAACTTCACGCCACCCATGCAGCTGGCCGAGATCCCTGAGACCAGCAACGCCAACCTTGGCTTATATGAGCGGATGGGTCAGAGTGATTTTGGGGCTGGGCATTACCCACAGCCGTCAGCCACCTTCAGCCTTGCCAAACTACAGCAGTTAACTAACACACTTATTGATCATTCATTGCCTTACAGCCATTCCGCTGCTGTAACTTCCTATGCAAACAGTGCCTCTTTGTCCACACCATTAAGTAACACAGGGCTTGTTCAGCTTTCTCAGTCTCCACACTCCGTCCCTGGGGGACCCCAAGCACAAGCTACCATGACCCCACCCCCCAACCTGACTCCTCCTCCAATAAATCTGCCACCGCCTCTGTTGCAACGGAACATGGCTGCATCAAATATTGGCATCTCCCACAGCCAAAGACTGCAAACCCAGATTGCCAGCAAGGGCCACGTCCCCATGAGAACCAAATCGGCATCTCTGTCACCAGCCGCTGCCACCCATCAGTCGCAGATCTATGGGCGCTCCCAGACCGTAGCCATGCAGGGTCCTGCACGGACTTTAACGATGCAAAGAGGCATGAACATGAGTGTGAACCTGATGCCATCCCCAGCCTACAATGTCAACTCTGTGAACATGAACATGAACACACTCAATGCCATGAACGGCTACAGCATGTCCCAGCCGATGATGAACAGTGGCTACCACAGCAATCATGGCTACATGAATCAGACGCCCCAGTACCCTATGCAGATGCAGATGGGCATGATGGGGACCCAGCCATACGCCCAGCAGCCAATGCAGACCCCACCCCACAGTAACATGATGTACACGGCCCCCGGGCACCACGGCTACATGAACACGGGCATGTCCAAACAGTCTCTCAATGGGTCCTACATGAGAAGGTAGGCAACATGGGCAGTCAATTTAAGACCCTGGGCTCTCACAGCAGTGTCCACCATCACCTCCAGCAATCTCCCCGGGGGAGCTGAAAAGCATGCTGCAGCAGACCAGCATCAGCTCCCCTCCAACCTGCAGCGTCAAGTCTCCCCAAGGTTGTGTGGTGGAGAGGCCCCCAAGCAGCAGCCAGCAGCTGGCCCAGTGCAGCATGGCTGCCAACTTCACGCCACCCATGCAGCTGGCCGAGATCCCTGAGACCAGCAACGCCAACCTTGGCTTATATGAGCGGATGGGTCAGAGTGATTTTGGGGCTGGGCATTACCCACAGCCGTCAGCCACCTTCAGCCTTGCCAAACTACAGCAGTTAACTAACACACTTATTGATCATTCATTGCCTTACAGCCATTCCGCTGCTGTAACTTCCTATGCAAACAGTGCCTCTTTGTCCACACCATTAAGTAACACAGGGCTTGTTCAGCTTTCTCAGTCTCCACACTCCGTCCCTGGGGGACCCCAAGCACAAGCTACCATGACCCCACCCCCCAACCTGACTCCTCCTCCAATAAATCTGCCACCGCCTCTGTTGCAACGGAACATGGCTGCATCAAATATTGGCATCTCCCACAGCCAAAGACTGCAAACCCAGATTGCCAGCAAGGGCCACGTCCCCATGAGAACCAAATCGGCATCTCTGTCACCAGCCGCTGCCACCCATCAGTCGCAGATCTATGGGCGCTCCCAGACCGTAGCCATGCAGGGTCCTGCACGGACTTTAACGATGCAAAGAGGCATGAACATGAGTGTGAACCTGATGCCATCCCCAGCCTACAATGTCAACTCTGTGAACATGAACATGAACACACTCAATGCCATGAACGGCTACAGCATGTCCCAGCCGATGATGAACAGTGGCTACCACAGCAATCATGGCTACATGAATCAGACGCCCCAGTACCCTATGCAGATGCAGATGGGCATGATGGGGACCCAGCCATACGCCCAGCAGCCAATGCAGACCCCACCCCACAGTAACATGATGTACACGGCCCCCGGGCACCACGGCTACATGAACACGGGCATGTCCAAACAGTCTCTCAATGGGTCCTACATGAGAAGGTAGGCAACATGGGCAGTCATAAGACCCCTGGGCGTCTCTCTCTCTCGGATTGATCTGCACAAATAACCTTTGAAGAGTACGATTTCAAAACCAGCAATTGGTGTGAATGCAAAAACATTTGTCGGCACCATTTATTATTTAAAAAAAAAAAAAAAAAAAAAAGCTGTATGCAGCAGAAAGCCTTATACAAGTTGTTTTTCTTTTTTCTTTCTTTTTTTCCTTTTTTTTTTTTTGGTACCTTTGTTTCTGTTACTTTTATAAGAAATTCTCTGCAAAGAAAGGCCTCTCTTTGGACTACAATATGGAGGCAGCCACTCTCTTGTACTTGCTTCCATTAAGCAATGTGGATATCAAGCCCTGCACCCCTCCAAATGATCTGTTTTAATATAAAGCCTAGAGCTTTTTATTTTCTTCCCTGTCCACTCCATGTAAATGCCTTTAGCATTTTCAGTTATTGTACATTTTGTTTGAGGTGACTCTTCAGCATGCCGCTAATGTCTTTGTTAGTGACAGTGCATTTTGTAGTACTGTACAAGTGTTGTGCTAACGGTAAGCCATTTCTTAAGTTTTTGCCTTGATTAGGGTGCCCTAATTTGAGGGTTTAAAAAAAAACTATATTTTTGTTAATTATAAAACTGTAAAGAGCTATAAAAGCTATTCCCATTTGGTTAGTCAAAAGGGTTTTATTGCTCAATGTTTGGTGTAAAGTCGAGACCCTTTTCCATTTTGGTGACAGATTTCTTTGGGGAAAAAAAAGGCAGCTTTCTGTTTTATAAATGCAGACTTCTGTTTATTGAATGAAGCATATCTCAGTGTTTATCTGTCAGGTTTTGAAACATTTCATATATGTCCAAATACTTGGCAGGATTTAAAAAAATAGTGAATTTGGTGTAAAGTTGCTATTTTATGGAAATGCCTCTAACTTTACATTTTCATTCCATCTGTAGATTTTTCTATCTTTATAAAATATTGGAGTTATTTTTTAAGGAAAAATAGAGAAGTAGCTTGTGAATAGCTCAAACTAAGCTTACAAATCGCATGTAAAAAAGCAAAAAAAGTTATTTGTGTCTGTTTATATTGCTTCCTTTTTTGTAGCCTTTGTACCTGTACAGGGTGACTGTAAGGGCCAAGCAGGAGAGGCGTAATCCTTGTATAAAATAGGAGCCAGCGACACTCTTGTATTTATCTGTTCTCTTTTTAGTCAGTCACTTAAAAAAAAAAAAAAAAAAACCAACAAAAAAAGCTGTACATTTTAACATAAAATAAATTATGATGAGCCATTTTTAGCCTCTTGTGTCCTGTCATATTATGATTAATAGAGAATGACCAATTGAACCAATTGTATATCATGTGTCACATCTCAGATCACATACACATTTTGGGAAAAATAAATTATTTAGTGTAAATCGGAGTTAAGAGATTTTTCTGATTTGTTTTTGACTTTGTGGGAGGGGTTGGCAATAAATAAGAGTGATATCTAATAAAACCATCACATATACCAAATACCTATTTAATAAATTAATTTATAATGGATTTTAATGCTTTTCATGAAAGTTTATTTTATGCTAGTGCATACCTCTGTGAGGTGACTCTTCAGCATGCCGCTAATGTCAGTGCATTTTGTAGTACTGTACAAGTGTTGTGCTAACGGTAAGCCATTTCTTAAGTTTTTGCCTTGATTAGGGTGCCCTAATTTGAGGGTTTAAAAAAAAACTATATTTTTGTTAATTATAAAACTGTAAAGAGCTATAAAAGCTATTCCCATTTGGTTAGTCAAAAGGGTTTTATTGCTCAATGTTTGGTGTAAAGTCGAGACCCTTTTCCATTTTGGTGACAGATTTCTTTGGGGAAAAAAAAGGCAGCTTTCTGTTTTATAAATGCAGACTTCTGTTTATTGAATGAAGCATATCTCAGTGTTTATCTGTCAGGTTTTGAAACATTTCATATATGTCCAAATACTTGGCAGGATTTAAAAAAATAGTGAATTTGGTGTAAAGTTGCTATTTTATGGAAATGCCTCTAACTTTACATTTTCATTCCATCTGTAGATTTTTCTATCTTTATAAAATATTGGAGTTATTTTTTAAGGAAAAATAGAGAAGTAGCTTGTGAATAGCTCAAACTAAGCTTACAAATCGCATGTAAAAAAGCAAAAAAAGTTATTTGTGTCTGTTTATATTGCTTCCTTTTTTGTAGCCTTTGTACCTGTACAGGGTGACTGTAAGGGCCAAGCAGGAGAGGCGTAATCCTTGTATAAAATAGGAGCCAGCGACACTCTTGTATTTATCTGTTCTCTTTTTAGTCAGTCACTTAAAAAAAAAAAAAAAAAAACCAACAAAAAAAAACCAACAAAAAAAGCTGTACATTTTAACATAAAATAAATTATGATGAGCCATTTTTAGCCTCTTGTGTCCTGTCATATTATGATTAATAGAGAATGACCAATTGAACCAATTGTATATCATGTGTCACATCTCAGATCACATACACATTTTGGGAAAAATAAATTATTTAGTGTAAATCGGAGTTAAGAGATTTTTCTGATTTGTTTTTGACTTTGTGGGAGGGGTTGGCAATAAATAAGAGTGATATCTAATAAAACCATCACATATACCAAATACCTATTTAATAAATTAATTTATAATGGATTTTAATGCTTTTCATGAAAGTTTATTTTATGCTAGTGCATACCTTCTGTATGCCAATCATTGTCTTTAAAATAAAGTGAATTTGTTTTTTTCTTTTTGACTTTGATCTTCATTTGCAAAGGGACCCAGCCCACAGGTCCAGCTTCCTCATTTGTACCGTGTATAAAAACTCCCTTCA
Source organism: Tragulus kanchil (assembly GCA_022376925.1). Classification (NCBI taxonomy): domain Eukaryota; kingdom Metazoa; phylum Chordata; class Mammalia; order Artiodactyla; family Tragulidae; genus Tragulus; species Tragulus kanchil. The sequence continues at coordinate 50,989,397 of JAIOJX010000005.1, forward strand.
GGGCCTAGTTCTTTGGTAGTAAGTTTCATTTTTATAAACATTAATACCCCCAAAAAAGCACCTAATTTGGGCTTGTACATTCAAAATACCATTTTCTTGAAAGAAGTGTGTTAAGTTCTACTCTGTTGTGAATGAGTGACTGGATGTTATTTTTAGAGTCTATGAAGTTTAAAGGGAAGAAAGTCATCATTCACAAACATTATCTTATGGCATTCGGAGAAAGTTCTGTCTGACTGTGAAAACGTTTGATTATTTAAGTTACAACCCTAGAAAGGAAATGCTTGACTCAGCACGCTGTGGAAAGGAAGACCGTGCACACAGCCCGGAATCACAGGTCTCCATGGGGGGGCACTCACTCACCCTTATTACTTTTCTCCCACAGTTACGAAGCAGTCTGGGCTTAGCGTCAAGATTTTATCTCTTGGTCCCTTCTCCGCACAACTGTGTAGCCAGTGGGGGAATATCTGTAATAGCTGAGGAAGGGCTTCCAAGAAGACGCTTCTGCAAAAGCTGTTGTCGCCAAGGGGAGAAGAGAACCTTTAAGATGCTTTGCTCGAAGGAGAGGGAACCCCTCCTCCTTCAGAGCAAGAAGTGATGGTGTGCTGTTGTTGGAATCGGCTGCTGGCATCGGTTCGAGAGCTGTCCAGGATCTTAGCAACCCGGTGGAGCCACACCTCAGGCAAGAGTCTGTCCCTCTCTGGGACGGGGGCAGGTAGGGGGATCTGCTAACCAGCTGACGGGGGAACTATGCAGGCCCTCCCACAGGCCCCACCTAGAAACCGTCTCATATTTGGTCTCTCATATGTGCGTTAAATAAGTTTCTTTGGGGACTGAGATTGTCCTCTGTTCCATGTGTTGTGATGGCTTGTAACCACACCCTACGGTTTGTGGGGCGCCTGGGGTTCACACGCTCGCCTGCCTCACGGTCCTCCAGGGATCTTGACAAGTCCCAACCACGGCCCCAGACCTGCGGCTCCAGAATGGCGCTGGGGTCCCCTGGTGTCCTGTAGGCTCTCCAAGGTCTGCAGCGCAGCCGGGATGGGAGTGCCCTGTGGCGAGGGCTGCTGCAGGAGCGAAGCGGCTGATCTGAGGCTATTTTAAACTTTGCTACTCTCACTTGGAGAAAGCTGCTCAGCCTTAAATGAGACACCAGGGAGCCCAGAAAACAGGAACTTGGATTCATCAGGAGAAACAGAGTTGCCATTAGGTTGAGATCAGCAAGCCACAGCTTCTAAATCCAATAAGGTGTTATTTGATTTATAAGAATTTTTTAACAAGTGGTGGTCAGTTGCCAGCCTTGCCTTTTTACCGACACAGGTGGTGCCTACCCAAGGTGTGACGGCATCAGCTTTTCTCGCCAACATTCCATTTTAGAAACAATGACTCACAAAATCACAAGAAACCCCAAAATGGGGCTCACAGCAAATCCAAAAAAAATGAAAACGTGCACACAGCCCGGAAATCACAGGTCTCCATGGGGGGGCACTCACTCACCCTTATTACTTTTCTCCCACAGTTACGAAGCAGTCTGGGCTTAGCGTCAAGATTTTATCTCTTGGTCCCTTCTCCGCACAACTGTGTAGCCAGTGGGGGAATATCTGTAATAGCTGAGGAAGGGCTTCCAAGAAGACGCTTCTGCAAAAGCTGTTGTCGCCAAGGGGAGAAGAGAACCTTTAAGATGCTTTGCTCGAAGGAGAGGGAACCCCTCCTCCTTCAGAGCAAGAAGTGATGGTGTGCTGTTGTTGGAATCGGCTGCTGGCATCGGTTCGAGAGCTGTCCAGGATCTTAGCAACCCGGTGGAGCCACACCTCAGGCAAGAGTCTGTCCCTCTCTGGGACGGGGGCAGGTAGGGGGATCTGCTAACCAGCTGACGGGGGAACTATGCAGGCCCTCCCACAGGCCCCACCTAGAAACCGTCTCATATTTGGTCTCTCATATGTGCGTTAAATAAGTTTCTTTGGGGACTGAGATTGTCCTCTGTTCCATGTGTTGTGATGGCTTGTAACCACACCCTACGGTTTGTGGGGCGCCTGGGGTTCACACGCTCGCCTGCCTCACGGTCCTCCAGGGATCTTGACAAGTCCCAACCACGGCCCCAGACCTGCGGCTCCAGAATGGCGCTGGGGTCCCCTGGTGTCCTGTAGGCTCTCCAAGGTCTGCAGCGCAGCCGGGATGGGAGTGCCCTGTGGCGAGGGCTGCTGCAGGAGCGAAGCGGCTGATCTGAGGCTATTTTAAACTTTGCTACTCTCACTTGGAGAAAGCTGCTCAGCCTTAAATGAGACACCAGGGAGCCCAGAAAACAGGAACTTGGATTCATCAGGAGAAACAGAGTTGCCATTAGGTTGAGATCAGCAAGCCACAGCTTCTAAATCCAATAAGGTGTTATTTGATTTATAAGAATTTTTTAACAAGTGGTGGTCAGTTGCCAGCCTTGCCTTTTTACCGACACAGGTGGTGCCTACCCAAGGTGTGACGGCATCAGCTTTTCTCGCCAACATTCCATTTTAGAAACAATGACTCACAAAATCACAAGAAAAAAAAATAAATCACCAGCATCCACCCTTTTGCAGAAAATGGGGCAGTTTCTCCAGTTTACACGCAAGGGGCTTGAGTCTCAAACAAGCGAACTTAATTATCCAGACACCCTCAGCTGAAATCTGTGAGCAGAAACAAACTTGATTCTCTACAAATCAGTCTTTTTTCTAGAATACTTTACTCTGGGAGAAGGCCATGACTTGTCACCTCTCTGATTTAAAGGCTTAGCTAACGAATACATGTGATACTTTTAAAACTGTTAGCTGCTCTACAAATATGGATTACTTTGTTGTTAAAAGCAATACTGGTTTACGGTACAAGTACTGTTATGAAGCAGGAGCTTCCATTTCTTTGTGGCCACACTCCTGGTTTTTCTTCTACCTTCTCCATCTGTCCTGGCTCTCCCTCCTTCAACAGTCACTTTACAACGCAGCGGAGCCCCTCTCGGGTCCCTCTTCCTGCTTTCCCTGTAAGTCTTTATCAGGCCGTTTTGATTTCTGCTCCTCCATTGCTGGCATCTCCATCAGCATCTCTCTAGGTCCTGTCTGGTTTCCAGTTCCTAGTTCTAGAAGACATCTCTCCTGGCTTTGTGCCCGCTGCTGCTTTCTCCTCAAAAATAAGAATCACACCGTGCTGGTGGCTGGCTTGGCTGGTGGGCTTTGAGGGTGAAGAGGGCTGCTTGGTTCTCTCGGATTCCAGGGCTAACAGTTGCAAATACTTTCTGCCAGCGACTGAAAGCAAGCTCATGTTGCTTTAACCAGAATCAAAGATGCTTCCCGGAGTTTCAGCCCCCCAAAGTGTCTCTTTCCAAAATTATAAAGTCAAACTCCTGTTCGAATTTACCAGAATTTGTTGCATTTTTCTGAGTAGTGGCAGTTCTGGCTAAGATTCTGAACAGCCCTGGCTCCCTGAGGAAAACGAGGAGAGCCCCTGCAAGGGGCTCAGGACCACCCCCCGCCACTTCGCACCCTTCCCAGATAAGTTGCCCTCCACAGCTTCCAGAGAGCAGCGTCTGTGGATGGTGACCCAAGCCTGGGGATTCTATCTGAAAGAAGATGCAGGAGCTGAGCCGGTAAGGAAATGCCCCCACCTCCCTACCCTGGGAGCAAGCTGTTTAACACAGCTCTCCCAGGCTCTTTTCTATGGTTAGAAAATAAGGGTACATTTTAGAATTATATTTTTAAGAGTGTGACTTTCAGACAAAGCCAAATGTTTAATCACAGCAGTATGTCTTATACATAAGTTCTCGTCTGCTTCCATCTTTAAAAAGAAAAAAAAAAAAAAAAAACGGCCCCTATGCGCTCACCTGTAACCAATTGTGCTGGAAAGCCAGTCCACGCCATTTTGCAGTGAGGCCAAGGGCCGGGCTCGTCCCCGAGGCCACTATGAACCCCCGCCCTGTTCACCAGCACCTGGGAAGTTTAAGGTTGTTTGGTTTGCAAGGAGTCAAGCTTTGATTTCCTTCTCTGTGCCAGAGAAGTCACAGGGCAGAGCTGTTTTTGGCCTTCCTGCTCTGTTCCCACGTGCCCTGCTCGCCCTGCAAGGGGGCCTCCAGCTTCTGTTCAGCAGCCTTCTCGCCATCCCCTTCGTGCTGGGCCTGTCGCCTCTGCTGCACCAGCTGCCTGTCCAGTTCACGGTGCTGCTTCAGAAAGCCCCTGTTGGGTAGGACACAGCGGTTCTTGGCCACTTGCTGGATGGCTTCCACCAAGGTCATGTTCCTGTGGATCATCAGGTAGGCCAGGACCAGAGTCGCCGACCGGCTGCGCCCCATGACGCAGTGAACCAGGATCTTATCTGAAATAGAAAGGGGAGAAAAAAGACCTGCGTTGGAGAGGCAGGGTGGCCTGCAGGTTGGGGCATGTGTGTGGGGCTCAGGTGGAACCCGCTGAGCTCTCTCTCCCATAATCGTAAGACCCTGGGCAAGTTACTGAGTTGCTGGGAGCCCCAGCTTCCTTCCCCATTTGTACAGTGGGAATACCATCAGTATCCTCCTCATTAGGGTCATTGTGAAGGTGGTTTATGTAAAGCACTTGGTACACTGCTTAGGGCATATCAAAGGTTCATAAATCACCTTTGTTGTTATTGCTGGAAAGAGGAGGAGCGTCTGTGGATGGTGACCCAAGCCTGGGATTCTATCTGAAAGAAGATGCAGGAGCTGAGCCGGTAAGGAAATGCCCCCACCTCCCTACCCTGGGAGCAAGCTGTTTAACACAGCTCTCCCAGGCTCTTTTCTATGGTTAGAAAATAAGGGTACATTTTAGAATTATATTTTTAAGAGTGTGACTTTCAGACAAAGCCAAATGTTTAATCACAGCAGTATGTCTTATACATAAGTTCTCGTCTGCTTCCATCTTTAAAAAAAAAAAAAAAAAAAAAAAACGGCCCCTATGCGCTCACCTGTAACCAATTGTGCTGGAAAGCCAGTCCACGCCATTTTGCAGTGAGGCCAAGGGCCGGGCTCGTCCCCGAGGCCACTATGAACCCCCGCCCTGTTCACCAGCACCTGGGAAGTTTAAGGTTGTTTGGTTTGCAAGGAGTCAAGCTTTGATTTCCTTCTCTGTGCCAGAGAAGTCACAGGGCAGAGCTGTTTTTGGCCTTCCTGCTCTGTTCCCACGTGCCCTGCTCGCCCTGCAAGGGGGCCTCCAGCTTCTGTTCAGCAGCCTTCTCGCCATCCCCTTCGTGCTGGGCCTGTCGCCTCTGCTGCACCAGCTGCCTGTCCAGTTCCCGGAGCTGCTTCAGAAAGCCCCTGTTGGGTAGGACACAGCGGTTCTTGGCCACTTGCTGGATGGCTTCCACCAAGGTCATGTTCCTGTGGATCATCAGGTAGGCCAGGACCAGAGTCGCCGACCGGCTGCGCCCCATGACGCAGTGAACCAGGATCTTATCTGAAATAGAAAGGGGAGAAAAAAGACCTGCGTTGGAGAGGCAGGGTGGCCTGCAGGTTGGGGCATGTGTGTGGGGCTCAGGTGGAACCCGCTGAGCTCTCTCTCCCATAATCGTAAGACCCTGGGCAAGTTACTGAGTTGCTGGGAGCCCCAGCTTCCTTCCCCATTTGTACAGTGGGAATACCATCAGTATCCTCCTCATTAGGGTCATTGTGAAGGTGGTTTATGTAAAGCACTTGGTACACTGCTTAGGGCATATCAAAGGTTCATAAATCACCTTTGTTGTTATTGCTGGAAAGAGGAGGAGGGGTTGAATTAATGCTGCCTACCTGCCAAAGCACCTCCAAGTGAGAGCTCCATCAGGGTGCAGGAGAAAAAATGGGAGTTCTTTTTATATGCTCGCTTGTGATTTATTTATATTTATAATATATTCATATTTATTTGTGTAATGCTTATTTATTTTGAATAGGGCAGCCACTAGGTTTCAGATTTCGAAAGGTGTAAATATGGTGCCCATTGAAATGCCTCCCTTCCACCCAGCTCCTAAGTTCCCCAAAGCAACAAGTATTAGCAATTAATTTCTTCTTACAGAGAAGTATTTGTGCATATACTAGGAAAAGCCATTTTTGTCTTCTTTCCTGCCCAGAAGGTAGCAGGCTTTACACACTTCTATACCTTGTGTCTTTCATTTAACAATGTATCTTGTAGACTTTTGTATATGAGCCTCTGAAGAGTTCTCTGTTATTTTTTCTTGTGACTGCACAGAGTTCTTTTGTATAGGTGAATCATAATCCACTTTAAATGGATGCATTCCATCCCTTCCACGACTGCAGGTGGACTTGGGCAGAATGCAGGCTTTCTGCACCATTTGCAGTCCTGCTGCATTTGACCCCAGATAAGGAGAGGGTGTTCCGGAGAAGGAAATGACACCCACTCCAGTATTCTTACCTGGGAAATCCCATGGACAGGGGAGCCTGGTGGGCTACAGTCCATAGGGTCAAAAAAGAGTCGGACATGACTTAGCAACTAAACAACAAGGAGAAAGCTACCCACAGTCCCAAATGCCCCTTGGAGGGGCCAAGACAGAGGGCTTGACCCGCTTGCCGTGGAGTCTCTGAGCATCCGCGTGACCAAGGGAGCCCACAGAACCCTAGCCTGTTCTGCAGGCCTGGCTCCAGAGTCAGCCCTGCTCCTAACCACTTGGGTTTGGGGTCCGCCACTCAGCCTGTGGAGCCTCGACTTCCTCATTCGTCAAAGGGGCTGCAACTCCGTTCAGCCGTGAGCAAAACCAATTCAGTAAAAATCACAAGGTCAGATTTTTTTCGGTTTACTGTAAAGCACTTGGTACACTGCTTAGGGCATATCAAAGGTTCATAAATCACCTTTGTTGTTATTGCTGGAAAGAGGAGGAGGTTGAATTCATGCTGCCTACCTGCCAAAGCACCTCCAAGTGAGAGCTCCATCAGGGTGCAGGAGAAAAAATGGGAGTTCTTTTTATATGCTCGCTTGTGATTTATTTATATTTATAATATATTCATATTTATTTGTGTAATGCTTATTTATTTTGAATAGGGCAGCCACTAGGTTTCAGATTTCGAAAGGTGTAAATATGGTGCCCATTGAAATGCCTCCCTTCCACCCAGCTCCTAAGTTCCCCAAAGCAACAAGTATTAGCAATTAATTTCTTCTTACAGAGAAGTATTTGTGCATATACTAGGAAAAGCCATTTTTGTCTTCTTTCCTGCCCAGAAGGTAGCAGGCTTTACACACTTCTATACCTTGTGTCTTTCATTTAACAATGTATCTTGTAGACTTTTGTATATGAGCCTCTGAAGAGTTCTCTGTTATTTTTTCTTGTGACTGCACAGAGTTCTTTTGTATAGGTGAATCATAATCCACTTTAAATGGATGCATTCCATCCCTTCCACGACTGCAGGTGGACTTGGGCAGAATGCAGGCTTTCTGCACCATTTGCAGTCCTGCTGCATTTGACCCCAGATAAGGAGAGGGTGTTCCGGAGAAGGAAATGACACCCACTCCAGTATTCTTACCTGGGAAATCCCATGGACAGGGGAGCCTGGTGGGCTACAGTCCATAGGGTCAAAAAAGAGTCGGACATGACTTAGCAACTAAACAACAAGGAGAAAGCTACCCACAGTCCCAAATGCCCCTTGGAGGGGCCAAGACAGAGGGCTTGACCCGCTTGCCGTGGAGTCTCTGAGCATCCGCGTGACCAAGGGAGCCCACAGAACCCTAGCCTGTTCTGCAGGCCTGGCTCCAGAGTCAGCCCTGCTCCTAACCACTTGGGTTTGGGGTCCGCCACTCAGCCTGTGGAGCCTCGACTTCCTCATTCGTCAAAGGGGCTGCAACTCCGTTCAGCCGTGAGCAAAACCAATTCAGTAAAAATCACAAGGTCAGATTTTTTTTCTTTAATTAAAATAGTTTTACTGTGTCATGTGGTAAAACCACAGGATGACTCTTCTTAAAATTTAGATGATGAAATCATCCAGATCAGTGGCTCTCTAAGCATGATTTAAGACCCTGGGGGTTCCCAAGATACTCTGAGATCATCTATGGAACTAGCAATATTTTCAAGGTAGTCCTGTAGTGATATTTGCCTCTTTCACTGTTTTGATATTTGCACTGATGGTCCGGAGGCAGTGAGGAAGAACTGCTGACGGTTTCACGTGAAACACGGCCGAGGGGCGCAGACCTGTACTGGTAATCACTACTCACCACCAAGGACTTGTGGGGGAAAAGAAGCCAGTTTCCCTTAGGAATATCCTTGATGGGGCTTCCCTGGTGGTCCAGTGGCTGAAGAGTCTACCGTGCAGTGCAAGGGGTGCCAGTTCAATCCCTGGCTTGAGAAGATTCCGTGTGCCATGGGGCGGCTGGACCGCTGTGTCCAATTGCGAGTCAGCACTCTGGAGCGCATGTGCCCAGAACCAGTGCTCTGCAGCAGGAGAGGCCACTGCAGTGGGAGGCCCACACAGGCCAAAGAACAAAGATCCATGAAAACAGATAAATGAAAGACCAATAAAAGTGGCCAAAAAAAAAAGAATATCCTTGATGAAGCAATACAAATTAATTTCATCAATTTACAGCCTTTAATTACACTTCTTAATATTCTGTGTGGTGAAATGGAATGTACGCATAAAGCACTTAGGCTACAAACCAAAGTACAGTTGTTTTCTCAAGGCAAAGCTGATGAGAGATTGAGTTCCAGGCTGAATTAGCCAGTTTCATGAAACACCATTTTTACTTAAAAGAGTGAAAGACAGAAAAACCGTGGTAATTCAGACTTGGTTGTTTGGCAGACTTTTTCTTGAAAGTGAACCAAGTGAGTCTGTCACTTCAAAGAAAACAATTGACAGTATCTGTTGCCAGTGATAAAATGCAAGCTTTCAAGCAAAAATTAGAATTTTGGAAAACTTATATCCACCACGCCGAGATTGACGGTTTCACAATACTCTTAAGATTTTTCTGTTAAGATCGGCAGTGATATGAACAAACGTGTCTTTTGACAAAACGCACAATGGAAAGTGTCAACATTTCAAAGATCTGCATAACTTAGTGAACAAGATTTTCCACAGGATGAATATGAGATGTTACGAAATCGTGCATGGGTAAAAAAAAATCCATTCAAAGCACAAGACAGACCACTGGACTTTCATGTAACAGAGTATGACATTTATAGATATGGTTTCAAATCCCATATCACAACTTGCCTCTAAGAAGCTGTCACTTGTCAAGTTTTGGTGTAGTATCAAAGAATATCCACAGTTTTCTGAAAAGGGTATTAAGATATCCCTTCCTTCTCCAACTACGTATCTGAGACTGGGTTTTCTTCATATACTTCCACCAAGAAGCCATATTGTAATTCCCTGGTGGTCCTGGCTGAAGAGTCTACCGTGCAGTGCAAGGGGTGCCAGTTCAATCCCTGGCTTGAGAAGATTCCGTGTGCCATGGGGCGGCTGGACCGCTGTGTCCAATTGCGAGTCAGCACTCTGGAGCGCATGTGCCCAGAACCAGTGCTCTGCAGCAGGAGAGGCCACTGCAGTGGGAGGCCCACACAGGCCAAAGAACAAAGATCCATGAAAACAGATAAATGAAAGACCAATAAAAGTGGCCAAAAAAAAAAGAATATCCTTGATGAAGCAATACAAATTAATTTCATCAATTTACAGCCTTTAATTACACTTCTTAATATTCTGTGTGGTGAAATGGAATGTACGCATAAAGCACTTAGGCTACAAACCAAAGTACAGTTGTTTTCTCAAGGCAAAGCTGATGAGAGATTGAGTTCCAGGCTGAATTAGCCAGTTTCATGAAACACCTTTTTTACTTAAAAGAGTGAAAGACAGAAAACCGTGGTAATTCAGACTTGGTTGTTTGGCAGACTTTTTCTTGAAAGTGAACCAAGTGAGTCTGTCACTTCAAAGAAAACAATTGACAGTATCTGTTGCCAGTGATAAAATGCAAGCTTTCAAGCAAAAATTAGAATTTTGGAAAACTTATATCCACCACGCCGAGATTGACGGTTTCACAATACTCTTAAGATTTTTCTGTTAAGATCGGCAGTGATATGAACAAACGTGTCTTTTGACAAAACGCACAATGGAAAGTGTCAACATTTCAAAGATCTGCATAACTTAGTGAACAAGATTTTCCACAGGATGAATATGAGATGTTACGAAATCGTGCATGGGTAAAAAAAAATCCATTCAAAGCACAAGACAGACCACTGGACTTTCATGTAACAGAGTATGACATTTATAGATATGGTTTCAAATCCCATATCACAACTTGCCTCTAAGAAGCTGTCACTTGTCAAGTTTTGGTGTAGTATCAAAGAATATCCACAGTTTTCTGAAAAGGGTATTAAGATATCCCTTCCTTCTCCAACTACGTATCTGAGACTGGGTTTTCTTCATATACTTCCACCAAGAAGCCATATTGTAACAGATTGTGTGCAGAAGCAGATATAAGAACCCATCTGGATTCTCATAAGCCTAATATCAAAAGAGATTTGCAAAAAATGTAAAATAATGCCACATTTCTACTCTATTTTGGAAAAATGATTTTTTTCCGTAAAAACACATTGTTAATTTGCAGTGGGTTTATTTTTAAATGAATTCTTACAATTTTCAGTTTTTATTTCTAATAGAGTAAATATGGATAGTTCTAACCTGCATAAACAACAGCTCTTTGAGACCTTCAACAAATTTTAGGAATGTGGAAGGCATCTGAGACCATAAAATTTGAGAACTGAAAACCTAGCATTTCCACTAGGAAATAGCACCCTTTGACCACTAGTAATGGCAACAGCTGGGCCTGATGAGAAGCCACGATGAGAAGCAGCTTTCTGTCTTTCAGGGGAACACCCTAGAGTTCCCAGAACATGCCAACATGCTTCATCTCATTTCATCCTTAATACAACCTTCAGGGTTTCATTTCCTCATCCCTGCTTTTCAGATGCCAAAACAGCCTCAAGAAGGCAAAAATGATTGCCAGAGGTCACCCAGAAAGATGGCGCCATTATTGGAATCGTTCAACACAACTTGTTATTGAGACCCTCCTGGGTGGTGGCTCCTTGCTGCTTGACTCTGGGCACAGAGAGTCATGAGATTAGCGTCTCTGGCTGTCCCCAGCACTGCCATCCCAGTGGCGGCCCTCTCCCATGGTTCTCAGATCTGTTTGCTGGGGCAGAGCCTATGCTGTGCAGCCCCAAAGCTGTTCCTAAATCTGAGGCCCAAGGCCTGGCAGGATGACCAAGGAGATAGATACAGGTGCCACTGGGTTTGTGGAGCACCATCAGGAGATGAGCTTGGCAAAGAGCGTTTCTGAGGAGACGTGACTCCTGTGTCCCTTCCATCCTCATCCCCCACCTCCTCCTGGGGCTAAGCCCAGGATAGTGGTGACATTCAACAGCCACAGCACCCTGGGAGAGGCAAGCGGGCCAAACTGGGCACTAGGATTCTCTCTTCCCACCCACCTGGGCTGGAGAAACCCGCACATGCTGCCCCATTGTAAGGACCCCACGGGTGGAATTTTGTTGCGATTATTTTCCACGAGTCTCCACAGGCTGACCAGCAGGGCTCCCGTCCCGGTTCCTGAGCTACAGGTGTGGCCGCCTTTTCCTTGTGCACCTGGGTTAGAAAGGTCAGAAGGCCAGAGCAGGGCCAGCTTCTTCCGTGCTGGGTGGGGTTTGGAGGCGGCTGGCCCAGCTCAGGGACAGGACTGTGCTCCCGAAGTGGAATGTCTACCTCTGGCCTTCTAATCTCCACGGACTGTTCCAGACGCTGCCTGGCCGCTTGCCAGCTCTGCTGATAACTAAAGCGTTTCTTCCTCCCCTGGCACAAAGGGTAATTCTTTCTGTCATGACTAAAGACTTGAAACAGACGAAAGCTGTACCTCATTAAGTCTTTAGGGAGCCTGAAGTCTGGTAAGCAGGGGGAGTGGGACGGGAGAGAGAAGGGGAAAGAGGAAGAGAGAACAGAGGAGGATGGAGCCGCTCCGCTTCGGCGGAAGCCCCTTCCTGCTGACTTTTACTTTTACGACAGCAGCGCTAATGCCGTCACCTGAATGTCTGCTTTTACGACGGCAGTGCTAGCGCCGTCAGTCTTGTGAGCTCAGGGAGCCTCCTTGAGTAGAGGACCTGTCCCCACCTCCCAGGGCACTGCTGCATCTTGGCTCCGTAGCTCTGCTAAGCACTACGCTTGTGGTGGATGATGAGAAACCTGCTCTCAGGAAAGTTTGGGAGAGAAGGCAAGGAAGGCTTCCTTCAGCCTGTTCGCTGCATGGCCCACATGGGAGGAAGCCCGGAGCTCTCTGTGAGGTAGATGTCAGCGAGGGTTAAGACCCTGAGCAAAGAGGCCATTGTCAGGGTTGGACTTTGTCTAGATAAGTGGCATTCGGACTTTCCTGTGTTACAACCGCTTGCCCCTACATAAAATTCCCAGCTAACACATACATGGGCTCAGCCCACCCCATAGCTTCCAAGCCCTGTTAGTCCCTCTTCCCAGCAACCTGATGAGGTAGATACAACGAGCATCCCTGTTTTACAGAGGAGGCAGCTGAGGTGCACCGAAGTGCTGTGTGGAGGTGGTCCTGCGTGACTGAAGCCCAGGCCAAGGCCGCCAGAGGCCTTAGAGGCTACAGGGGGGCCTCACAGGTATGTGTGTACCAGACAAGAGCTTCACAGTATGATTAGCGCTTTTCTCACATGCAGGCATGCTGATGTTTTCTTTCCTAATCTTTTCAAATTTTCTGTTTAAAGAAATGCTGGTCACAGCCTCTAAACTGATTTTACAACCCACTGGTAGGCCAGAATTTATGTTTGAAAAATCATGATTTCAATTAAACATTCCTCCTCTGCCCTTTACCAAAAGGGTGAGTGCCAGCAGTCTTATGAGGAAAAGCCAGATCCAGAATCTCTACTGTTCACCTAATGGCACGTTTTCACTGGTGACCAGAAGGTAGGCCTCGGTCACTCACATGAGACGGATAGGCCAGGCCTGTTAGTCACCCACGCATCCCATCCCGCTCCCTTGGTGTGCAGGGGGACGCCCTTTGTCTCCCACTCACTCCCTCGGAACCTGCAATGGCAGAGTTCCTACACCTCCCCAAAGAGTGGGGAGGTACTCCTCAGGAAAAGCATGTGTGGTGTGGTTTAGGACTGCCAGGGGACAGGCCTGTGTGTGCTTCAGTGGGTCCGGAGACCCTTAAAACGCCCTGAAGATCTGGTCTGGTTAATGCTCAGCAGCACCAGAGAACCAGCCTCCTGCTCAAACGCAGACGTCATTTAGTCCTGCCTGCCTTATCCGTAATAGACTTTAGGATGGCTTCAAAAGCAGCCTACGGACTGTTTGTTTAAGAGAAAGAAAGCAGGAAAGGACAATGATGATACTCAAATCTGATCCTTAGAGCCTCTCGGTATCTGCCTTGGGATTTCTCAGACGATTTCATTGCATTAAGACCACAGTAATTCAGCTCTGAGGAGACCATGCCAGGAGCAGAGAAGGCAGTCCAAATGGGGCTCCCTTGGCAGTGTTTTGTCATGGGCTCAGCCCACCCCATAGCTTCAAGCCCTGTTAGTCCCTCTTCCCAGCAACCTGATGAGGTAGATACAACGAGCATCCCTGTTTTACAGAGGAGGCAGCTGAGGTGCACCGAAGTGCTGTGTGGAGGTGGTCCTGCGTGACTGAAGCCCAGGCCAAGGCCGCCAGAGGCCTTAGAGGCTACAGGGGGGCCTCACAGGTATGTGTGTACCAGACAAGAGCTTCACAGTATGATTAGCGCTTTTCTCACATGCAGGCATGCTGATGTTTTCTTTCCTAATCTTTTCAAATTTTCTGTTTAAAGAAATGCTGGTCACAGCCTCTAAACTGATTTTACAACCCACTGGTAGGCCAGAATTTATGTTTGAAAAATCATGATTTCAATTAAACATTCCTCCTCTGCCCTTTACCAAAAGGGTGAGTGCCAGCAGTCTTATGAGGAAAAGCCAGATCCAGAATCTCTACTGTTCACCTAATGGCACGTTTTCACTGGTGACCAGAAGGTAGGCCTCGGTCACTCACATGAGACGGATAGGCCAGGCCTGTTAGTCACCCACGCATCCCATCCCGCTCCCTTGGTGTGCAGGGGGACGCCCTTTGTCTCCCACTCACTCCCTCGGAACCTGCAATGGCAGAGTTCCTACACCTCCCCAAAGAGTGGGGAGGTACTCCTCAGGAAAAGCATGTGTGGTGTGGTTTAGGACTGCCAGGGGACAGGCCTGTGTGTGCTTCAGTGGGTCCGGAGACCCTTAAAACGCCCTGAAGATCTGGTCTGGTTAATGCTCAGCAGCACCAGAGAACCAGCCTCCTGCTCAAACGCAGACGTCATTTAGTCCTGCCTGCCTTATCCGTAATAGACTTTAGGATGGCTTCAAAAGCAGCCTACGGACTGTTTGTTTAAGAGAAAGAAAGCAGGAAAGGACAATGATGATACTCAAATCTGATCCTTAGAGCCTCTCGGTATCTGCCTTGGGATTTCTCAGACGATTTCATTGCATTAAGACCACAGTAATTCAGCTCTGAGGAGACCATGCCAGGAGCAGAGAAGGCAGTCCAAATGGGGCTCCCTTGGCAGTGTTTTGTCCATACTTCCTTTTCTGATGACGAATGACAAGTTCAGTTGTTTGAGCTCCTATAACCAGCTGGAATGTCTCACCTTTCATGATATTCCGTGACCCCTTACACAGCATAGTCCCCAGATGCTCAAAATAGGGACAGAGGACACTTCCCTGAAGGCTGTGTGACAGAAGGGATGCTCGTTGGCCTCTAATTTGCTCTGTGACCCTCAACCTGTCAGGAGGCTTCTCTGGGTCTCTGTTTCCCCAGCTCCCAGGGCAGCACACTGGACGTGATTATCTCCAGAGTTATGCAAGAGTGACTGAGGTTGCCTGGTGAGTTCTTCCGGAAAGGTCAGATAAGGACCCTGCGTGGACACGGGATGGACCCTGTGGGACTGATTACAGGCCACAAGTACAGCTCTGCAGCACCACAAGGAATGCTTTCCAAAAAGAAGGGACGAGGGCTTCCCTGGTGGTCCAGTGTGTAAAGAGTCCACCTTGCAGTGCAAGGGGCATTGGCTGGATCCCTGGCCAGGGAAGATACGGCATGCCGCGGCATTGGCTGGACCGATGTGTCCAATTACAACCCAGCGCTCTGGAGCTCATGCACCCAGGGCTGGTGCTCTGCTGCAGGAGAGGCCACTGCAATGGGAGGCCCGCACAGGCCAAAGAATAAAGATGGATGAAAATAAATAAATAAAAAACCAATAAAAGAGGCCAAAAGTTTAAAAAAAAGGAAAAGAGGGGATGAGACTGGCTCTGAGGGGCAGTGGTGGGAAACAGTATGCACTAAGCTGAAAGTTGCCAAGGAAGAGCAAGAAAGACAGAGAGGAAAAAGTCATGTCTCTGCCCTTTGGCTGGACCGTCCATCAACACCTCTTACAGCAAAAGTATAATAAGAAACATACGAGTGCATCTGGCTCGAAAATGCTACAGGAGCGTCCGTGGTTTTCCAGGGCATGACTGGACCCGCAGCATGTGGCCTGCAGGCAGAGCACACACCTCTCTGCTAGTGGAGTCTCAGCTTCCAAAATAACCTGAGGAGACCATGCCAGGAGCAGAGAAGGCAGTCCAAATGGGGCTCCTTGGCAGTGT
The DNA here is from genome assembly GCA_022376925.1 of Tragulus kanchil. Classification (NCBI taxonomy): domain Eukaryota; kingdom Metazoa; phylum Chordata; class Mammalia; order Artiodactyla; family Tragulidae; genus Tragulus; species Tragulus kanchil. Next base: position 51,005,030 of record JAIOJX010000005.1, read on the forward strand.
TTTGTCCATACTTCCTTTTCTGATGACGAATGACAAGTTCAGTTGTTTGAGCTCCTATAACCAGCTGGAATGTCTCACCTTTCATGATATTCCGTGACCCCTTACACAGCATAGTCCCCAGATGCTCAAAATAGGGACAGAGGACACTTCCCTGAAGGCTGTGTGACAGAAGGGATGCTCGTTGGCCTCTAATTTGCTCTGTGACCCTCAACCTGTCAGGAGGCTTCTCTGGGTCTCTGTTTCCCCAGCTCCCAGGGCAGCACACTGGACGTGATTATCTCCAGAGTTATGCAAGAGTGACTGAGGTTGCCTGGTGAGTTCTTCCGGAAAGGTCAGATAAGGACCCTGCGTGGACACGGGATGGACCCTGTGGGACTGATTACAGGCCACAAGTACAGCTCTGCAGCACCACAAGGAATGCTTTCCAAAAAGAAGGGACGAGGGCTTCCCTGGTGGTCCAGTGTGTAAAGAGTCCACCTTGCAGTGCAAGGGGCATTGGCTGGATCCCTGGCCAGGGAAGATACGGCATGCCGCGGCATTGGCTGGACCGATGTGTCCAATTACAACCCAGCGCTCTGGAGCTCATGCACCCAGGGCTGGTGCTCTGCTGCAGGAGAGGCCACTGCAATGGGAGGCCCGCACAGGCCAAAGAATAAAGATGGATGAAAATAAATAAATAAAAAACCAATAAAAGAGGCCAAAAGTTTAAAAAAAAGGAAAAGAGGGGATGAGACTGGCTCTGAGGGGCAGTGGTGGGAAACAGTATGCACTAAGCTGAAAGTTGCCAAGGAAGAGCAAGAAAGACAGAGAGGAAAAAGTCATGTCTCTGCCCTTTGGCTGGACCGTCCATCAACACCTCTTACAGCAAAAGTATAATAAGAAACATACGAGTGCATCTGGCTCGAAAATGCTACAGGAGCGTCCGTGGTTTTCCAGGGCATGACTGGACCCGCAGCATGTGGCCTGCAGGCAGAGCACACACCTCTCTGCTAGTGGAGTCTCTGATTCCAACTACTCAGGGCACAGGTTACAAAGTGACAGCCATTGGGTTTCTTTTGCATGGTCTTGGCAGCATTTTAAGAAATTTTCAACTTGTTTCCAATGCTTAACCTTTGAGCAAGTTTACCTTAAAATCCAGATTGGAGATGTTTCCTAGAAAGACAGATCTACCACATTAGCACCGATTCTCACAAGATAATCGCTGGCTGGGACTGAGTAGCAGCTGTCCCCTGGGGAGGGGATACGGGGCTCTTGGCTTAGCCACAAGCAATCCGTCCTCACACCCCATGGCCTCCCATGTAGGCAGAGTCATTCCATTTGCTTACGGCCTTTGCCTGATCCTGAAAGGCTGGTGTTTGAGCGCTCAGCTCGAGGAAGTCTTTAGATATGCAGATACAAAGGGCACAGAGAAGGGAGTCCGGCCTCCCAGCTGGCCACAGGTCCTGTCCTGCTTCCCACCCACAGCCAGATGGTCTAGGCCCACATTCCTCTGACCTGTGGATGTGCTTTTCCCTCTTGATGCTTTCTCGACTAGGCGCTTTCAACCCCCCGCCACCATCACCTGTCACAGTCCACAGCAATGCTCTGAGCTCTGCCCAGACCTAAGCACATGACCCCGTGGCCCATTCTTCCCTAATCTGGCAATGAGTGGGAGCAGACTCTAAAACGGTGTGCCAGGAACTGGGCAGGCTGTGCTATGCATGTATCAGGCCACTGAAGTTCAAAGTTGGAATGCTTTTCTTCCATTTTTTTTCGGTGGCGGGGGGGGCGGTTTTCCCCTTTGGGGATTGGAAACTATATTATGATGATATGCATGCGCTGATGTGGTTATGTGCTTCGTGGTGCACGACCTTTCTTTATCAAATACATCTGAGAGTCTGCTGCGTGCCAGGTTCTAGGCTAAGTGCTCTTTGTGGGTTACTGCTGATCCTCATTATAACCTTTCAAGGTAAATATTTTCATCACCGGATAGAGAAACCAAGGCCTTAGAAATCACGTTGTTAGTGAGTTGTGCAGCATAAATTTGAAAGCAGCTCTGTCTTCCCTGAAGCCTGCCAGGCCTCTTCCATTAAGGGGATGGTTGAGGATATAGTAACGGCAAGTCACATTAAACAGAATTGGAAGGATTGGGGTGGTTGGAGCTTTTTTTTTTTTCCATGTTGAATATGTTTTCAGTTAACTTCAAATGCTGTGAGGCGCATTTCACCTTATGGTGATGAGTCAGAGTCCAGTTGCTTTTTGATCCTGCTTGGAAACCCAGAATGTGCCTAACACACAAAGATGGTCCATAAATAGACTCATAAAAAGGATGACTTTGAAATGAGGCATCCCCTAAGACAAGCACTTCAGCTCCGTGGTTTTTTTTTTCCCCCTTCACTCTGACATTGCTTTCTGAACCAAAATAAAGACTGGGTCTAGACTCTCCAGTAGACGTGGTCCAGGCCCTGCTGTAGGTTGCAGTTTCTGAAGCAGGTAGTTGGTCAGTCAGTGAGCCTTTTAATCCCAACCACTTGTGGCAAGAAAGACGACTTGTCCTGAATTACAAGATGCCCTCATAAATGGATATGACCCATGGGGCTGAAGTCAGAGCACAGATCAGGGAGCTGAAGTCCCCCTGGCCTCTATGGAATGCCACTGGAATGAATCCTGTGGTCATCATGGCGTGTCCTCTCACCCAGACACATACCTACACTATGCCCTTCTCTCCAAAATAGCCCTGCAGTCTTTACCTGGATTAGGGCCTAAGAGCATTGCAGGGTACCTGTGACTCTAAAACGGTGTGCCAGGAACTGGGCAGGCTGTGCTATGCATGTATCAGGCCACTGAAGTTCAAAGTTGGAATGCTTTTCTTCCATTTTTTCGGTGGCGGCGGTTTTCCCTTTGGGGATTGGAAACTATATTATGATGATATGCATGCGCTGATGTGGTTATGTGCTTCGTGGTGCACGACCTTTCTTTATCAAATACATCTGAGAGTCTGCTGCGTGCCAGGTTCTAGGCTAAGTGCTCTTTGTGGGTTACTGCTGATCCTCATTATAACCTTTCAAGGTAAATATTTTCATCACCGGATAGAGAAACCAAGGCCTTAGAAATCACGTTGTTAGTGAGTTGTGCAGCATAAATTTGAAAGCAGCTCTGTCTTCCCTGAAGCCTGCCAGGCCTCTTCCATTAAGGGGATGGTTGAGGATATAGTAACGGCAAGTCACATTAAACAGAATTGGAAGGATTGGGGTGGTTGGAGCTTTTTTTTTTTTCCATGTTGAATATGTTTTCAGTTAACTTCAAATGCTGTGAGGCGCATTTCACCTTATGGTGATGAGTCAGAGTCCAGTTGCTTTTTGATCCTGCTTGGAAACCCAGAATGTGCCTAACACACAAAGATGGTCCATAAATAGACTCATAAAAAGGATGACTTTGAAATGAGGCATCCCCTAAGACAAGCACTTCAGCTCCGTGGTTTTTTTTTTCCCCCTTCACTCTGACATTGCTTTCTGAACCAAAATAAAGACTGGGTCTAGACTCTCCAGTAGACGTGGTCCAGGCCCTGCTGTAGGTTGCAGTTTCTGAAGCAGGTAGTTGGTCAGTCAGTGAGCCTTTTAATCCCAACCACTTGTGGCAAGAAAGACGACTTGTCCTGAATTACAAGATGCCCTCATAAATGGATATGACCCATGGGGCTGAAGTCAGAGCACAGATCAGGGAGCTGAAGTCCCCCTGGCCTCTATGGAATGCCACTGGAATGAATCCTGTGGTCATCATGGCGTGTCCTCTCACCCAGACACATACCTACACTATGCCCTTCTCTCCAAAATAGCCCTGCAGTCTTTACCTGGATTAGGGCAGCTAAGACTGCACTTTGAGCACAAGGGCTAGCTCTGTGATTTTTAAAGATGATTAATTAGCCTTGGAAGATTTGGACATTATAAGCGCACAACTCAGATTCTCAGATATAGTTTGCCACTTACAAAGAATAGGTTATCAGCTTTCTTTTTCTTTTTGAAAGACTCATTCCTTTTTTTTTTAATTGCAGTATAGTCAATTTACAATGCTTATTAATTTCTGCTGTATTGCAGAGTGATTCAGTTATACATGTATATAGTCTTATGTAAATATTCGTGTCCTTATGGTTTATCATAGGAGTCTAGTTCTCTGTGGTGTACAGTAGGACCTTGTTTATCCATTCTATATATAAAAGCTTACGTCAGCTAACCCCAACTTCACACTCCATCCCTCCCCCAACCCCCTCCCCCTTGCCAACCAGCAGTCTGTTCTCTAGATCCATGAGTCTATTTCATAGAAAGGTTCATTTCTGTCATATTTTAGATTCCACATGTAAGTAATAATATGGTATTTGTCTTTCTCTGTCTGAGGTGATCAGCTTTCCACAGGAGGGTTCACTAGACTGAGTATGACTAGGGTGGGAGGCTGGGGAAGGCGGGTAGGAGCTAGGCTGGAAAGCAGAATTTGAAGTCTCCCCTAGATTTCCACTCAGATCAGCTCCCTGAGGCTTTTCGAGTCTCGAGGCTCCTGGTTATTAGCCTGGTTTGGAACCAGCCAGTTAGCATCTTGGCAGCATCCCGGCTTTGAGGGTGCCCAATCACCCTGACGTTTGAAGGAAGGTGGCTGTGCTTAAGGAAGAGAGACTCGGGCCAAAGACCTCTCCTCTGAGCCCTCCTGATTAACGGTAGTGGCAGCCAGGGCCGAACCCCAACAACAGCACGCTCTGCGGGGCTCAGAGCCTCCGGGGGACCAGCATTTCCAGCGACCATGGCAGGGCGGGATTTGAGAGGGGAGCTTACTTCAGGTGTGCAGGGTGAGGGCAGGGCCGCGGGCGGGCCACAGGTCTCTTACTGTGATCATAGCGGAGCGCAGCATCAATGAAAGCAGCCGCTGGGTAGAAGAAGACACTGAGGTCAAAGGTGGGCAGGTCATCGGCCTCGACCCCGTGGTACTCTATGGCCATGTCGCGGTAGTAGCCGGGTCCCGTGTCCACGTTCCAGCGGCCATGGGCCGCATTCAGCACGTGAGTAAAGCCTGCCTTCTGTAGCCCATAGCGGTCCAGCGCTGTCGCCCTGGGGGAAAAGGAGAGGCTGGTCAGGGGAGCCTTGGCCAGGATCTGAGGGAAACCCGAGCGCAGCTCATGGGTTTCTGCCATCCATTCCAGCTTCCAAAATAGGCCTAGCCACTGACCTAGGCAGAGGAAGGATTGGAAGGAATACATTTTATCCAGGCAGAGGCAATAGAAAGTGCTTTGAACAGAAGGAAGACTGGTGTAGCTGTCCTTGCAAGGTGGTCGTGTGGTATCAGAAGGAGCTGAAAATCAGGGCTGGGTCCTGGGGGAGAGGCTGGATTTTTATTCTCCGTGTGGCAGAATGCCACCAGCAGTCTGTTCTCTAGATCCATGAGTCAATAGAAAGGTTCATTTCTGTCATATTTTAGATTCCACATGTAAGTAATATGGTATTTGTCTTTCTCTGTCTGAGGTGATCAGCTTTCCACAGGAGGGTTCACTAGACTGAGTATGACTAGGGTGGGAGGCTGGGGAAGGCGGGTAGGAGCTAGGCTGGAAAGCAGAATTTGAAGTCTCCCCTAGATTTCCACTCAGATCAGCTCCCTGAGGCTTTTCGAGTCTCGAGGCTCCTGGTTATTAGCCTGGTTTGGAACCAGCCAGTTAGCATCTTGGCAGCATCCCGGCTTTGAGGGTGCCCAATCACCCTGACGTTTGAAGGAAGGTGGCTGTGCTTAAGGAAGAGAGACTCGGGCCAAAGACCTCTCCTCTGAGCCCTCCTGATTAACGGTAGTGGCAGCCAGGGCCGAACCCCAACAACAGCACGCTCTGCGGGGCTCAGAGCCTCCGGGGGACCAGCATTTCCAGCGACCATGGCAGGGCGGGATTTGAGAGGGGAGCTTACTTCAGGTGTGCAGGGTGAGGGCAGGGCCGCGGGCGGGCCACAGGTCTCTTACTGTGATCATAGCGGAGCGCAGCATCAATGAAAGCAGCCGCTGGGTAGAAGAAGACACTGAGGTCAAAGGTGGGCAGGTCATCGGCCTCGACCCCGTGGTACTCTATGGCCATGTCGCGGTAGTAGCCGGGTCCCGTGTCCACGTTCCAGCGGCCATGGGCCGCATTCAGCACGTGAGTAAAGCCTGCCTTCTGTAGCCCATAGCGGTCCAGCGCTGTCGCCCTGGGGGAAAAGGAGAGGCTGGTCAGGGGAGCCTTGGCCAGGATCTGAGGGAAACCCGAGCGCAGCTCATGGGTTTCTGCCATCCATTCCAGCTTCCAAAATAGGCCTAGCCACTGACCTAGGCAGAGGAAGGATTGGAAGGAATACATTTTATCCAGGCAGAGGCAATAGAAAGTGCTTTGAACAGAAGGAAGACTGGTGTAGCTGTCCTTGCAAGGTGGTCGTGTGGTATCAGAAGGAGCTGAAAATCAGGGCTGGGTCCTGGGGGAGAGGCTGGATTTTTATTCTCAGTGTGGCAGAATGCCCCACCCCACAGAGGAGTTTAAGGAAGGGTTGAGTGTTGCTTACTTCTTAAAAGCTCAGTCTTGACCGATACATGGAGATGGGTTGGAGGGGAGCAAAAAATAGAAGTGGGAATCTCTACTGGGTGCTGTCCGGTCACCTGGCCAAGAGAAGAGGGTGGACGAGTCACTGCAGACCTGCTGATGGACTGGGAGTGAGGGCAGGGAGGAGGGGACTGGTTTGGCCAGAGCACATGGTGGGAGAAGAGAGGTAAGGCGAGGAGAGGAGGGAGGTCTGGAGAGGGAGAGCAGGGACTGACCGTGGAGTGCTTGGATGTCAGGGTGTGCATTTGGGGGCCGAGTGGAGCTTTCAGTAGGGTTTGCGGCAGGTGGTCCCCTCTGAGCTTTAGATGACCTCTTCCTCATCAGCACATAGTCCAGTTCTGCAACTCAAGGAAGAGGTGACGAGGTCTAGAGCCGTGAGAGTACGAGGCTCAAAGTGGCAGTGTGCTCCAGCTGAGGGCTCACCTCAAGGCCACGGGCAGGAGGACGTGGGCAGAAGTGAGCACAGTGGATGCCAGCATGGGTCGATACGCTGCACCTCCATGCGGCAGAAACACATACATGCCAGGGGGCCTGCGTCTATCGCTGGTTTCCTGGGGCTTGTTTTGGTCAAGAGAGGAACCGCAATGAGCTTTTAGAAGCATGTGCAAACAGCCCATGGGAGCTGAGGCCTAGGGAGGTGGGGAGTTCCACTGAGCCCCCCAGCTGGCTTTCAAGGCTACCATAGTGACTACGAAACACATTCTGCTTTCAATTTTCCTCAAAAAGGTCTGTTTTCCATTTTTCTCCTCGCCTCAAAGTATGTATACAACAAACATTATGCTTTTGGGACATAGATCTGTGCTCAATTAAAGCCTCCACTAATGCAGTCCATCTTGCGGAGTAGCAATCAAACTCACTTTGAGGTTGAGCTCAGTGGAAAAATTAAAATTAACTGTCCTTGACAGGAAGTTCCTACCCACCATAAAGACTGGTCTCTCTGGGTTCTGCAGCTGGGGTTTCAACGTAATCGAATGGCAGTTTGAATAAGTAACAGTTTGCACTTTGCTGCTTTGGGGGTCAAGGATCAAGGTAGATACACAACAAGACTCATTGCACGACACGTCCATTCCCCCTCCCTCCCAGAGCCGGTTTTTGACTGTGTCTGAGAAAGAGAAAGGGGTTCGTGGGGAGGATTACACCTGGTGGGTGTCCTGAGGCCTGTTGCAGGTTTTCAGGCTCTGTGGCTCCCTGGGGAGGAAGTAGGGTGGTTAGTGTCTGCACACACCCCTCTGAGGACTTCCCCCAGGTTGGCTTACTCAGAGTCCAGGAAGGGAATTTGGAAATACACAGAGTGACTCTTAGTAACCGGTGGCTGTTGAGGTGGCAGGTCCCCAGTTGGCCCATACACCCAGCTCATCTATCACTGGGAGTGGGGTGGGGTCGGAAGGTGCTGCCTGACGCTGCGTTGTTTCATTTCCTTAACTTTCAGGGCCATCTGCTTAAGCATGTGAGAAAGACTAAGAGATGTACCTGTGTTGAAGGAGAAAAGCTCAAAAGAAAAACAAGGTCATCTAGAATCTAGATGATGCAGGAGCCTTGACTGTTTAAAGAAAAATCGTAAATGTTGATAATCTGTTCATGTTGAAAGTGTCAGCTAATTACAAAAATAACACATGCTCACTGCAGAATATGGAAAACAGATATGCTCCCCCTAAACACAGAAACACATATATTTCTACTCCTTAAACACTATTTGCCTTCTGGTATAAGATCTTCCAGTTGTTTTTCCATGAATAGACTTGTATATTTTATATAATGGTGAGCTGTTACTATACCATACATACAATTTAAAAACTTTGCACGGTGATACATTGTAAACGTCTTCTTATGTCAATAGGCAGCGGTCAGTAGCTGCATACTGTCCGCTTCCATAGGTGAATCTCGGTTTTACCTCCCAAGTCCCTGGTGTGGTACATTTGTGTTCTGCCTCTCTTATCTGTGTCTCTCCTAAAGAGAAAGTAGCAATCATTACAATAAAAAACAGTATAAACAAGAGATTTGGGGCACATCTCTGTGTCCTTAGGAGAGACATTTTTGAAGTGGAATTGCTAGGTTGATAGACATGAGCATTTTAAACACAATTGGTACTTGTTACTAAATTATCTTCCAGAAAGCATGTTCAACTTTCCATTCTGATTTTTGCTGATTGCTAATTTCATAGGCCCAAAAAAAGGCGTCTTGTTTTTATTAATCTATTTTAGCAATGTGGTTGGACTTTTTCTCTCACATTTATTGGACTTGTACTTTTTTTGAAATTTTTTTTGTACAGTTTTCCTTGAAAAAAAATTTTTTTGATGATGCCATGTGGAATTTTAATCTCCCTGTCAGGGATCAAATCTGTATCCTCTGCACTGGAAGTACACAGTTTTAACCACTGGATCACCAAGGAAGGCCCCTGTACACTATTGCTTTTGAAGAGCATTGATATGTACCTGTTTCTGCCCCACTGCTTTTCAGCACTTCTCCCCCCCCATGAACCTCTGGCCTCGCTATGGATTCTGAATTTGGTTTGGAGGGCCAAGCAAGGGGCTCTCTTCTCCTAAGGCCCAGGTTTCTCAGAGACCTTCCCTCCCTTCCTCCTTCCAGCCCCTCGAAGTTCCTCCAGTAAACTCACTTTAACCAGCATCCCCTTCAACCCGGAGGAGGGATGAGAGCAGTCTCCTTGGCCAGAGCTTCCAGCATTCCACTTTTCCAACTCTTGGGGCCCTCCTGATTCCCACCCATGTACCCCAGCCCCTGCCTGGAAGCCCATTTCCCCCAGGCATGTGCTCTCACAGAGGGTAGGAGCGACGTGCAAGCACCAGTCATCTGCCAGCTTCTCCCACGTTGCCAGGACCCTTTGCTGGGCGTTGGTGAGAGTCTACTACTGACTGGGCTGTTCTGCACAGCCTCACCTCTGCGAGGACCTGCTGATTTCCCGTGTGTAACCATGGACTCCTGTCACCCACAACCAGCATCCTGTCATCGGGCGCTCTATTTATTAATGCCTGTGACACACTCAGCTGAGTGTGACGCTGTTGTGGGGGCACAGCATTTTGTGGACATGACCCTGAGCGTGACCTTCTTCTCTATAGCCTTGACCACACCTACTCCTTGCAGGTGAGTTTTAAAACAGCAGGCACATTTCTAGTTTTTGAGCTCCTTCAGTTCACCTGATACGAAAGCAAAATTCACTAGCTGTCTGGTTTTCTGGGTGTTCCTATTACTTGTCAATGATGAAGCTGTTCAGCCCTGAGGCCCCGCAGAAAACTCAGAGTACACAGGTGTAGTCTGTGTTAAACTGCGTGTCCAAAACCTGGCTTTTTTTTCTATTTTAGCAATGTGGTTGGACTTTTCTCTCACATTTATTGGACTTGTACTTTTTGAAATTTTTTGTACAGTTTTCCTTAAAAAAATTTTTGATGATGCCATGTGGAATTTTAATCTCCCTGTCAGGGATCAAATCTGTATCCTCTGCACTGGAAGTACACAGTTTTAACCACTGGATCACCAAGGAAGGCCCCTGTACACTATTGCTTTTGAAGAGCATTGATATGTACCTGTTTCTGCCCCACTGCTTTTCAGCACTTCTCCCCCCCCATGAACCTCTGGCCTCGCTATGGATTCTGAATTTGGTTTGGAGGGCCAAGCAAGGGGCTCTCTTCTCCTAAGGCCCAGGTTTCTCAGAGACCTTCCCTCCCTTCCTCCTTCCAGCCCCTCGAAGTTCCTCCAGTAAACTCACTTTAACCAGCATCCCCTTCAACCCGGAGGAGGGATGAGAGCAGTCTCCTTGGCCAGAGCTTCCAGCATTCCACTTTTCCAACTCTTGGGGCCCTCCTGATTCCCACCCATGTACCCCAGCCCCTGCCTGGAAGCCCATTTCCCCCAGGCATGTGCTCTCACAGAGGGTAGGAGCGACGTGCAAGCACCAGTCATCTGCCAGCTTCTCCCACGTTGCCAGGACCCTTTGCTGGGCGTTGGTGAGAGTCTACTACTGACTGGGCTGTTCTGCACAGCCTCACCTCTGCGAGGACCTGCTGATTTCCCGTGTGTAACCATGGACTCCTGTCACCCACAACCAGCATCCTGTCATCGGGCGCTCTATTTATTAATGCCTGTGACACACTCAGCTGAGTGTGACGCTGTTGTGGGGGCACAGCATTTTGTGGACATGACCCTGAGCGTGACCTTCTTCTCTATAGCCTTGACCACACCTACTCCTTGCAGGTGAGTTTTAAAACAGCAGGCACATTTCTAGTTTTTGAGCTCCTTCAGTTCACCTGATACGAAAGCAAAATTCACTAGCTGTCTGGTTTTCTGGGTGTTCCTATTACTTGTCAATGATGAAGCTGTTCAGCCCTGAGGCCCCGCAGAAAACTCAGAGTACACAGGTGTAGTCTGTAAGCTTAAACTGCTGTGTGAACCAGAACAAGGAACCTCTGAGACCCTCCATTTTTTTATTTGTTAAAGAAAACCAATCACTTTGGCAGTACTTTCCTTACAAGATTCTTATGAAGTTTGAGTAATGTGATATTCAAGTTTCTTTGAAAGGTTAAAGGTAAATTCTGCGCAAGGAGGAGGTGGCAAGCAGCAGGATGTACAACACAATTTATCGGTGGTTATCTCTGGGTAATGGGGTTATAGGGAATTTTAATGCTCTTCTTTTATCTATGTTGTGTACATTTTCAGTAATGAACGTGTCATGTATTCACATAGTGTTCAAATATATACCATCATTTTTTATTGATGTTCTATCCTTAATTGTCAGGAGAGTCTGACTGTTGCAATGCCATAAGGTGGTCTCAGTGTTTTTAAGTTCTTAGGAATCTGTCATCGCCCTCACTCTGCTAGACTCTAGGCCTCAAAGATGGCGGCTAAGAGGGGAAAGACAATGTGCAGGAGGCCTGGTTTCAAAAAATGGTTTTGTAGTAATGATTGGACTAGGCATTCAGCTAGCACTGTGAGGAAATGGCTGGCATTGCTGAGGGCCTTTGCTGAAAAGCGGCCACCCAGCATGAGAAGGCCCAGCGGGGCCAGGGCCACCCGCACCTCTCCGCGGGCACCTTGCCTATGACTGGTGCCCAGTTGTACCTTAGTTGCCTTCGCTACTTGGCAGCTCAGGGTCCAGGTTTTCTAGATCTTTCAGGTAACATTCAGCATGTTAAAGTGTCAACCTTGGCTGTGTTTTCTCTATATCCTAGTCTAGCCATGGACAAGCTGAAGAAGCTGGTCAAGTTTTAGCTCTACTTGGTGCCTCAACGCTGAATTCATTCTTTTTTGGTGGGGCAATAGGTTCTGGCTGTTTGGGTGCACCAGTGAGAGATCCCCTCTTGAGTCGAGGACTGTCCCAGCCGTTGCTTTGCCTTCACCTCACTCTCCAGCCTCCTTGGCCATCTCCTTGGAGATGCCGCTGGCTTCCAAGGCTGATGGTCTGGTTGGGAGTAAAAAGGAGGAGACAGAGAGACCCCCAGCAAACAAACTCAGACTGAATGGGACTGGTGCAGGCAATTGAAGAGTCAGGCTTGACAGGGAAGGGCTGCTGACTGTCAGTGGCCCCAAAAGGCAGACCTTAGAGGTGACTATAGTTTCAATAAAAAAAAGGCGCCCATCATTCAAGGGGCAAAGCGGCTTCGCAGAGCCCTGGCGTTGGCTCATAGGGCTGCCTCTGTCATGAAAAGGAGGAGATTTCTCGATGATCCCATTGCTGCCAAGCCTCACTATGAGAAGCCTGTCCTGCCCAGGGAGTTTATAGTCACTTTGACCGTAGCCAGGATACTTCCCCTCTTGCTGACTATCAGGGAGAAAAAAGAAAGAAAGAAAAAAGATTTTTCTAAGCAAATGAAAGATGTGAATGAGATTAAAGTGAGAATATTTAAATTACAGAGATTTAATGCTTTCAAGAATCCTCAAGCACTTCTGAAGCACCCATTTAGGGACTACTGATTGATAAGAGGTGATGAATTATTCTTATCTCATCATTGATGCCAGTCCCTGGCTCTCTGGAGGGCAACACTTGGTTAACCTAATTTGAATCTAATTTGAATGACTTAAAAGTAATAAAGCAAGTATGTGCTTGAGCCTAATAAAACCTAATTTATTTAATAAGACATTTCTTAAAGAATTTTACTTCAGAGCTGGAAGGGACCTTTGAAATAATCCCTTTATTTTACAAATAAAGAAACTGAGTCCCAGAACAATGAGATGTTTTGCCGAAGGCCACACAGAGTGGCCACCCACACTGGGGGCTTGAACTCTCTGCCCCAGTCCCCGCTGGAGGGTGATCCCTCTACTCCACCCTGTCCCTTCAGTTCCCACTTGCAGATTCAGACCACCTACCAAGGCGTGGGAAATGAGTGGGAGAGGGCGGCTGTGCCTTGAGCCCTCGAGCAAGGAAGACTTCCCCACGAGGACAGCCAAAAGGTGGCTGCCTGCAGGGAGAGGGTGGGTTGCCGACCCCCACCACTGAGCCAGTACACTTCACATCAATCACATCCCTGTCCCATCAGTGGCCTCTTCTCCCCGGGCTGGTAAGCAATGAGAACTTGGAGTCACTAGGCATCCCATTTGATTATCTCCTTGGGATAAACTGGGCTTAAGAAAATGCTTCAGAAATTCTAAAAAACCCACAGGCACGGAGGCCTTTAATGTGGCACTGCCCCCTCAGGCCTTCAGCCACCCAGGTCCCTGGAAGGCCAGGCCGATGTCTGTGGAGGGGTTGTAAAAGGCGCCCATCATTCAAGGGGCAAAGCGGCTTCGCAGAGCCCTGGCGTTGGCTCATAGGGCTGCCTCTGTCATGAAAAGGAGGAGATTTCTCGATGATCCCATTGCTGCCAAGCCTCACTATGAGAAGCCTGTCCTGCCCAGGGAGTTTATAGTCACTTTGACCGTAGCCAGGATACTTCCCCTCTTGCTGACTATCAGGGAGAAAAAAGAAAGAAAGAAAAAAGATTTTTCTAAGCAAATGAAAGATGTGAATGAGATTAAAGTGAGAATATTTAAATTACAGAGATTTAATGCTTTCAAGAATCCTCAAGCACTTCTGAAGCACCCATTTAGGGACTACTGATTGATAAGAGGTGATGAATTATTCTTATCTCATCATTGATGCCAGTCCCTGGCTCTCTGGAGGGCAACACTTGGTTAACCTAATTTGAATCTAATTTGAATGACTTAAAAGTAATAAAGCAAGTATGTGCTTGAGCCTAATAAAACCTAATTTATTTAATAAGACATTTCTTAAAGAATTTTACTTCAGAGCTGGAAGGGACCTTTGAAATAATCCCTTTATTTTACAAATAAAGAAACTGAGTCCCAGAACAATGAGATGTTTTGCCGAAGGCCACACAGAGTGGCCACCCACACTGGGGGCTTGAACTCTCTGCCCCAGTCCCCGCTGGAGGGTGATCCCTCTACTCCACCCTGTCCCTTCAGTTCCCACTTGCAGATTCAGACCACCTACCAAGGCGTGGGAAATGAGTGGGAGAGGGCGGCTGTGCCTTGAGCCCTCGAGCAAGGAAGACTTCCCCACGAGGACAGCCAAAAGGTGGCTGCCTGCAGGGAGAGGGTGGGTTGCCGACCCCCACCACTGAGCCAGTACACTTCACATCAATCACATCCCTGTCCCATCAGTGGCCTCTTCTCCCCGGGCTGGTAAGCAATGAGAACTTGGAGTCACTAGGCATCCCATTTGATTATCTCCTTGGGATAAACTGGGCTTAAGAAAATGCTTCAGAAATTCTAAAAAACCCACAGGCACGGAGGCCTTTAATGTGGCACTGCCCCCTCAGGCCTTCAGCCACCCAGGTCCCTGGAAGGCCAGGCCGATGTCTGTGGAGGGGGTTGTCTGGAGAAGGCCCACTGGGAGGGACCTTCCTTCCAACCTGGCCTTGATTTCATGATAGCATCTCAGGGCAGAAATTTGACAGGGAGTGTCTTCTGTCTCAGGCTGTCCCTACCACAGAGGGACCCTTCGTGGCAAAGTGTGGTAACTGTCCTTTACCTTCTTTTCACACTGTGAGTCGAGTTTCCAGAACCTGCCTGATCTCCAGTAGTTCACACTCAGTGCTGGAAACTGTGCTGAGCATCCAGTGTATTAAACCATTGAATCCTCATCTTATAGATGAAGAAACCAAAGCTTAGACAGCTGGGTGACATGCCCAAGGCCACCCAGGAGCCAGTATTGGACCCAAACCTCGTGGCTCCTGAGCAGATGCCCAGCCATTCTGTTCTTGAGGTGAGAGTAGGACAGTAGAATGAGCTGCTGCTTGGGGATCTGTCTGGTTCGTCCCCCATTTATACCATTTTTAGGGTCAGATCTAAGAAAATAATCCTACATATTAAAAATACCTTTATACATAAAGATGACCACTGCAGCATTATTTCTAAAAGCAAGATCATGGAAATGACTGATGTGCCCAACAGTAGGAAAGTGGCTAAGTAAATGATCATATGTCTATCTGATACATGTAATTATAGTTATCATAAGTATATGCAAAGTATATAATAAGGGAAAAGTTTATGAATGATGCTGTGTGAAATAAAGACAAGATAAAATGAATAATCAATATGGTTGCAACTATTTTAAACTAAAAGTAGCATAAAGAAAGTACTAAGAGGATACTGAGACACTTGCCTGCAGGAGAGGTGGGTTGCCGACCCCACAACTGAGCCAGTACACTTCACATCAATCACATCCCTGTCCCATCAGTGGCCTCTTCTCCCCGGGCTGGTAAGCAATGAGAACTTGGAGTCACTAGGCATCCCATTTGATTATCTCCTTGGGATAAACTGGGCTTAAGAAAATGCTTCAGAAATTCTAAAACCCACAGGCACGGAGGCCTTTAATGTGGCACTGCCCCCTCAGGCCTTCAGCCACCCCGGTCCCTGGAAGGCCAGGCCGATGTCTGTGGAGGGGGTTGTCTGGAGAAGGCCCACTGGGAGGGACCTTCCTTCCAACCTGGCCTTGATTTCATGATAGCATCTCAGGGCAGAAATTTGACAGGGAGTGTCTTCTGTCTCAGGCTGTCCCTACCACAGAGGGACCCTTCGTGGCAAAGTGTGGTAACTGTCCTTTACCTTCTTTTCACACTGTGAGTCGAGTTTCCAGAACCTGCCTGATCTCCAGTAGTTCACACTCAGTGCTGGAAACTGTGCTGAGCATCCAGTGTATTAAACCATTGAATCCTCATCTTATAGATGAAGAAACCAAAGCTTAGACAGCTGGGTGACATGCCCAAGGCCACCCAGGAGCCAGTATTGGACCCAAACCTCGTGGCTCCTGAGCAGATGCCCAGCCATTCTGTTCTTGAGGTGAGAGTAGGACAGTAGAATGAGCTGCTGCTTGGGGATCTGTCTGGTTCGTCCCCCATTTATACCATTTTTAGGGTCAGATCTAAGAAAATAATCCTACATATTAAAAATACCTTTATACATAAAGATGACCACTGCAGCATTATTTCTAAAAGCAAGATCATGGAAATGACTGATGTGCCCAACAGTAGGGAAAGTGGCTAAGTAAATGATCATATGTCTATCTGATACATGTAATTATAGTTATCATAAGTATATGCAAAGTATATAATAAGGGAAAAGTTTATGAATGATGCTGTGTGAAATAAAGACAAGATAAAATGAATAATCAATATGGTTGCAACTATTTTAAACTAAAAGTAGCATAAAGAAAGTCTAAGAGGAAATTCCTACAGTGTTAGCAGGCATGGCTCTAGGTTGATGGATGCTGGATACTGAGAAATCTTCTTTTACACTCATCACACTCTTATTATTATAGCCAGGCTTTCTGAGTGCTTCCTCTGTACGCGACGCCACACTAGTATTTGACATACATGTTACCTCAATCCATACAGCCCTATGAAGAAGGTTCACTTGTCAGCCTATTACACCTAGGGAAATAAAGGCATCTTTATTTATACAATGAGTTTATATTACTTTTAAAATAGGAAACAATCTGTTTACTATACTTATTTAACATCTTATTGTTAGAAGAGATGCAGATCCTCCCCCTCAACACACGCTTTTTATTGCTACTTCTGTGTTAAACACTGTTGTACATATATCCTTATATATTGGTACTCATGTCTATACGTTCCCTTTCTTAAAGTGCTATCTGGGGTCAAAGTAAATGTGTACCTTTTTTATTTTGAACTAATTCTAGACTCACATAAAAGTTGCAAAAATAAGGACTTCCCTGATGGTCCAGTGGTCAGGGTTCTACGCTCTCACTGCCGAGCACCCAGATTCAATCCCTGATTGGAGAACAAAGATCCCACAAGCTGTGCAGTGGGGGAAAAGCTGCAAAAATAGTACAGAGATTATTTGGCAATAAAAAAGGATAATATACTAATACGTGGTGCATCTTGGATGAACCTTGAAGACATGCTAAGTGTAAGAAGCCAGTCAGGAAAGGCCATTTATATGAAATTCCAGGTTAGGTAAATTAACTGAAAGGGAGAACAGATCGGTGGTTCTCAGGCTGGGGGTCTATGGGGAATGGAGTAGGATTACTTAATGGGTTTGGGGTTTCCTTTTGAGGTGGTAAAAATGCTTTGAAATTAGGTAGTGGTTGCACAACTCTGTGAATATAATAAAACCACTAAATTGTACACTTTAGAAGGAGGAGTTTTATGGATTGCAAGTTATATGTCAATAATGCTATTAGTTTTAAAATAATAGGCAGTTGAATTCCTGTTTAGGACAACCCAGGTTCCCCTAATGTTCACAACTGAGAAATGATTGGGTAAATTATGGTACAACTATACTAAGGAATATCAAAAGTACAGAACCATATAGTTCCTTTTGTTTCTGCTAAAAGTATTTAAAAGAAATAAAATACTTTAAATGTATGCATATGTTTCCTTATGTTTGCAACGGTATAATAACGTAAGTTTAATACTGGTTACTCAGAGCAGAATTAAGAGAGGCCAAAAGGAGATATTTTTTTCCTCAGTTTTTTTGTTTGCAACTTAAAAAAGTTAGATAAGGGACTTGTCAGCCTATTACACCTAGGGAAATAAAGGCATCTTTATTTATACAATGAGTTTATATTACTTTTAAAATAGGAAACAATCTGTTTACTATACTTATTTAACATCTTATTGTTAGAAGAGATGCAGATCCTCCCCCTCAACACACGCTTTTTATTGCTACTTCTGTGTTAAACACTGTTGTACATATATCCTTATATATTGGTACTCATGTCTATACGTTCCCTTTCTTAAAGTGCTATCTGGGGTCAAAGTAAATGTGTACCTTTTTTATTTTGAACTAATTCTAGACTCACATAAAAGTTGCAAAAATAAGGACTTCCCTGATGGTCCAGTGGTCAGGGTTCTACGCTCTCACTGCCGAGCACCCAGATTCAATCCCTGATTGGAGAACAAAGATCCCACAAGCTGTGCAGTGGGGGAAAAGCTGCAAAAATAGTACAGAGATTATTTGGCAATAAAAAAGGATAATATACTAATACGTGGTGCATCTTGGATGAACCTTGAAGACATGCTAAGTGTAAGAAGCCAGTCAGGAAAGGCCATTTATATGAAATTCCAGGTTAGGTAAATTAACTGAAAGGGAGAACAGATCGGTGGTTCTCAGGCTGGGGGTCTATGGGGAATGGAGTAGGATTACTTAATGGGTTTGGGGTTTCCTTTTGAGGTGGTAAAAATGCTTTGAAATTAGGTAGTGGTTGCACAACTCTGTGAATATAATAAAACCACTAAATTGTACACTTTAGAAGGAGGAGTTTTATGGATTGCAAGTTATATGTCAATAATGCTATTAGTTTTAAAATAATAGGCAGTTGAATTCCTGTTTAGGACAACCCAGGTTCCCCTAATGTTCACAACTGAGAAATGATTGGGTAAATTATGGTACAACTATACTAAGGAATATCAAAAGTACAGAACCATATAGTTCCTTTTGTTTCTGCTAAAAGTATTTAAAAGAAATAAAAATACTTTAAATGTATGCATATGTTTCCTTATGTTTGCAACGGTATAATAACGTAAGTTTAATACTGGTTACTCAGAGCAGAATTAAGAGAGGACAAAAGGAGATTAGGCTTTTGGTTTTTATAACCCTCTATTTAGTTTAATTTAGTGTTAAAGGACATATCATGTTTATAACTTTTTCCTTTTAAAAATATTAAGAACAAAGAAAAGAGATGCTGCCTCTGGATTTCCCATGACTAGACAGTTATCTCTAGGTTTTTAAGCAGCGATTATTAAGAATCACACAGGCATGGGCCCTGTACCATCTACTCCTTGGAGAGATGATCTGTAAGTTGGAATCCTGGGGGAAGAAGAGGGAAGCAGGAGTGCTGGTCAGGACAGAAGTCTCTGAGTTAGGCAAAACTGCATTTGAATCCCAGCTCTCAGCCACTTTCCAAGCGGTGGACCTTGGTCCAGTTATTTAACTGCTCTGTGCCTCGGTTTTCTTATTTTTAAAATGGGACTAATGAGAACTGACTATTCTTGCTGGTCTTATCCCCAGCTGAAACAGAAGTCCATATTTCCCAGCCTGTCTTGCAGCAAGGGGCAGGGCAAGTCTTGGGTCTGACTTCCCTTTAGGAAGATGTCTGTTTCCTCTACCTTCCCATGATCTGGATCCTACAGTTGGTGACAGGAGCCCTACTGGCAATGTTAGACCACGAAGCAACCTTGAAAAGGAAACCACACCAGGGGAATGGTGGAGCCCCAGCACAGGAGCCCAAGCCCCTGGGTCCCTAGAGTCGCCACACTAGCCCCAGCTCGCCTTCTCCGTACATCTTTTATGTGAGACAAAAAACAACCTCTTATCTTGCTTAAGCCCCTCTTCTGTAAGAGGAAAATAAGCCTAGCCCTGACTGAGAGAGTTCTCTCATGAACAGCCTGGAAAGCAAGAGCTCATGGCAGGAAGGTGGTGAGGGCTGTGCCCTGGGAAGGGCTGCCTCCCAAACGTGAGTCTGGAACTGGGCACTTACTCGTCGCCGATGTACAGCTTGGGCCAGACCTCATTGACGTGGGTGTACTGGGGACTGCCTTTCCAGAAGAGACGCTCCAGCTCAAAGGCTCCAGGGGTACAGTAGTCCTCAGCCTCCCCCTCCTCCTCCACCTTGGGCAGTAGCTTCTTGGCAGAAGGGTAGGCATTCTTGAGGCTTGTCTTCGGTTCTCCAGATGTCATTTTGGAGCCAAGGAATTTTCTTTCCTTTGAAAATGAAAGAGGGTCAGGGTTGGGGTTAGCAGGAACAGAAGTAGGTATAAGCTGATTGAAGCTCTGGCAGGCATTTCTCCAGCCTGTTATGATCCCGCTTCCTCTTCCCAGGCCACAGATAGCATGGAACGGAAGGCCATGATGGCAGTGAAACCTCCCTTCCCTAGAATTCCGGTCCCCTGCAGAGCAAGCATGCTGAATGCCCTCTGATATGGGCACTGGGCCTGAGGAATCTCTGCAGGTGGCCTGTCCTTTGCTGTCCTTTAGATTTTGATTCCTTGGTTGGTGCCTACTCTTTCCTTTATGTGACTGGAGTCTGCAGGCTCAGGCCATTTTGAACATGAACAAGAAGGCCCAGAAGGTCGCTGCCCTGCCAGGTCCATGGTATTTAGTGTTTGCAGAGAGCTGCCGTCCAGTGGAAAGGGCACACCTGGAAATCCGAAGCCCATGCGGTCCAGGCAGCCGAGCATCCCTAGGGCTTCTGAAGTCTTGGGGTGGGAGGAAATTTGCTGCGTGAGGGTTCGTCAGCTTGTTAGGAAGTTGAAGTCAACGTGGGCTGCTCTCACTAGAAGGCTGGCAGTTGTGCTGACTTTCTGGACATTCAGAAGAGACATTCTAGGCTGGAATGCTATGTCTGCAGTTCGGGACGTGTATTTGCAAAGCTTATCAGGCTCTGTGAATGGAATGTGGGTGAAGAGTTTTCACTGTCCCCAAGGAAATGAACTCACTGTGGAATTACACACCATGTGTCCTGTGAGCTGAGTAACCAATACACTCAGCCAGCCTGGGAAGAGAGTGCTGGGAGGCTGGAGGGGAGGAGGAAAAGGGTGGAGTGACTGAGAAACTCACAAGTGAGAGATGTGGAGGGAGTGCTATTCATTTATTTAATAGATGGGGGCTTCCCTTGTGGCTCAAGGGAGTGGTAAAGAATCTGCCTGCACCACGGGAGACCTGGCTTCAGTCTCTGGGCCAGGAAGATCCCCTGGGGAAGGGAATGGCAACGCACTCCAGTATATTCTTACTTGGGGAATCCTGTGGACAGAGGAGCCTGGTAGGCTTCAGTCCTTGGGGTCACAAAGAGTTGGAGATGACTAAGCGACTAGCACTTTCTTTTCTTATGTAACACTTCATGTGTGCCAGGCACTGTTCCAAGCACTTTACAGTGATTAGCTCATTTAATCTTAACAGCCCTAAGAAATAGGTGTCACAATTATCTCCATTTTGGAAATGAGGAACACTGTAAATTGAGGATGTGTGAAACACGTGATCTTTGCTTTCTGAGAAAAAGATAATTGCCCTGGGCTTACCTGGTGACCTAGTGGTTAAGAATCTGCCTGCCAATTTCGGGGACACTGTTTCGATCCCTGGTCCTGGAAGATTCCACATGCCACAGAGCAATAGCTCTGGAGCCCGCAAGCCACAGCTACTGAAGCCCGAGTCCCCTACAGCCCATGCTCCGCCACAACAGAGAAACGCCGGCGCTGGAACAAAGAGTAGACTCGCCACGACTAGAGAAAGTCCTCACACAGCAGTGAAGACAGCACAGCCAAAAATGAAAAAATGAAAAAATGAATAAATAAGTAAATACATACATATTTTAAAAAATTGCTGAGATGGCAGGGACCAGAGTGGAGCATACAGCATGAGGAGGGGCGGATCAGGGACTTGAAGAGTGTAAAAAAGCCCCGGGAGCTACAAAGACCAGGAGGATCCTATCGAAAGGACCCAGAGCTCAGCTCCAAGAGGCTCCCACTTATCAACAATGGGACAATTTGAATATGACTAATACATATAACAACTGCAGCTGATAGAAACACATCAAGCACTTAAATCGTGATGATACTTAAAACAATTCTTCACTGTTGGGAAGGTGCCAGGGAACCAGCTCATAAATTCTAGCATTGGTTGCTCCTTTCTGATGCAAACTGCGCTCCTGGGTAGATGATGAGAATTTTCCTTTATGAAAGAACTTTAACAGAGAAGGAAGAAAGCACCATTTTACATCACCTGAAGAGCTAATGGATGTAGGCACTGAGCACTGACTGCTGGCAACTTAGGAGACGATCAGACAGTGCCGGCCTTCTGATGGAGGAACGCGCCACCTCTAACACGGAAGGCACCTCACCAAAGGAAGAGCCGGATCTTTGATCAGAATCCTCAGAGTCTAGATCTAGTGACTGCTTTGCGGGAGATTCAGAAGACAGTTAAATTATACCTCGGAGCTTTATCTCTTAGAAATATGTCGTAAAGTGTTCATGGATGAAATGATATAATGTCTGGGATTTGCTTCAAAAATATCATTGGAAAATGTAATAATATACTGTGTATAGGGTGTGGGGGAATGGGTGGAGGTGTGACGAGGCAGGATTTGCCAAGGATGAGGGCTGCAGGTAGTCACTGTTACTGTTTGTGTGTGTGTTTGAAATTTTCCATTATTTTTTTTTTTTTAAAGAAAAGGAAAGGACTGAAACCTCTGCTCTAGGAAGTTTGATTCTGCCAAGTTCACAGTAGATGAGTAAAAGGCTCACAGGCTAGTAGTGTCTTTGGGGATGACAGGAAGCCAGAATCTGTGACTTCCTCCTGCGGAATCCTCAGTGGAGGAGCAGGGCCATGGCCTGTAGAGGCCTCTCTTTGGAGTCTGTGGAAGTGCGATCTAAAGACCATCTCCCTCAGAATCATCTGGCACATGCAGATTCCTGGGGTGCACCCTATACAGGGGTGGGCCTAGGGGGGTCTGTATTTTTATATATATATATAAATATATATATATATATATATATATATATATAATTTATTTATTTGGCTGCATTGAGTCTTTGAGACATGCAAGCTTAGTCACTTTATGGTATGTGGGATCTTAGTTCCCTGACCAGGGATCGAACCTGCATCCCCTGCATTGGAAGGCAGATTCTTAACCACTGGACCACCGGGGAAATCCCCAGGAGTCTGTATTTTAACAGGCTCCCAAATGAGTCTGATGCTAACTGAAGTTTGATAATAATTGCCCAAATGTGTGGTTTAAGAGTCAAGGAAATGTTGAGTCAAGAGAAGGGTAGGAAGGGTGCTCAGGATGTTCTTCATCTTCTCACTGAAGTGTAGACCCAAGTCTTTAGCCCTGAATAAGGGCATGAGACTGGGACAAGAAGAGGGCTGGACAGCTTTACTCCAAGGCTCCTTAAAGACGCCCCTTTGTGTTGTTTGCAGCGTCAGTGTCTGACACGTGAGCGGCCACCAGAAGTGTTTGTTGAATGAGGGAGTGGCTGAGAGAATGAACAGAAGGAGTGAATGAACAACAGAGGGATGAATAAGCCTGGGGGCCTGTGCTGGGGCTCAGTGGAGCTGAGGAGGCAGGAAGGAGCCTTGGGTTAGCCTGGAGGAGGGGAGAAGGTGAGCAAGGAGCAGAAGAGAGGACAGAATAGAGCACAGTCCCCTGCAGCAGGGAGCTGCTCAGACCCGAACTCTGCCCTGGGGCCTGGCTGCTGGCATTTGCAGTCACCAAGGGAAGTGTTACTTCAAGGGATAGATGGAAATGTCTGCAGAGGAACTAGCACAGGCCCCCAGTCTCCTGAGAGTGTCAGCACGCCCTCCCCGCTGCAGGCCTGAGGGGCTTTAATTTTGAGAAGTCTGGAGCTCAGCCCTTCCACGGCACCGGCTCTTCCTGTTTCTCAGTGAGGCAGAGCTGAGCACTGAAATTTAAAGGTTTGAGCCATTTTGAATCCTGACTGCCACCAAAGGAGGCTTCAGAAGAAGGGATTTTAGGGAGACACTGGCGTAACTGCATTCCGAGCCCTCTGCCTGACTGACTCTTTTGATCCCTGAAGCTGACCTCACCCTTCCTCCTTCATTATAGTGTGGAGGGAGCCATCCCCATCCCCGTGCTGAAAGCCTCGGCTGGATTTCCAGACAGAAGCGGAAGTGGTGTGGTCTCCCCAGAGCGGCTTGGCACGCAGAGGGAGCTCTGGGATCTATTATCCTCCAGCATGCAGATTGGATGGGGGATGAGAACAAAGCGCGGAGCCGTCCAGAAACCACAGACCTGTAATCTTTCCAAATCCTGACGGCGGCTTGTGTGCATCCCTCTGCATGGCTCCCAAATCTCTGAATCTCAGAGAGGCCAGGAGCGTCTGTTTCCCAGATCACAGCCAATGTGGAAGGGGAAGACAAATCTGCTCTGTTTGGTTTCCATAGATTCGACCCAGAGATTAACTGCCAAGGTCTCGATGACACGTACAATATCAATCACAGGCTAAATGTCATAATGAGAGCTGGGCAGGTTGTTGAGAGGGGCCTTCCAGGTTCCTGAGACAGCTTCATATTGAAAGTTTGGTCCCAGAAAATCAAATGTCAACACGAAGGTCACTTGGCCTCTATTTGCATCATTGGCGTACTTCTTCTTCAAAGGTAGACCCAGGCTCCTTCCTGGAGGGGCTTGGCAGGTAACAGAGAAGTTAAGTGCACTAGTTGTTAGAAAATAAAACAAACAAGCAAAAGCCTAGCTACTGGCCTTCGGTGGAAGATGGTAGGGAGTGGTGGGGGTTGTGGCGCAGTGGAGTGCAAACGCTCCCACTGAAGTGGGCGGCGGCTTGCCATTCCATGTGGGCATGCAAGCCCACATTGTCGAGTATTTTTGTAAAAAGTCAGAAGGCCAGAGTTTTGTGGGAAATCAGCTGATTTAGAAATTTTAAGTCCAGAGGCAGCTGGCCTAGAGGCGAGCCTTGTCCTGTCCCGTCCCTCAGCTCGGATCACTGCAGCGTCAGTGGAGAGCTCCCTTAGGCACCAGCGGCTTCCTCCCTCAAGAACCTGCGTTTCTCTGACTGAAATTTAAAGGTTTGAGCCATTTTGAATCCTGACTGCCACCAAAGGAGGCTTCAGAAGAAGGGATTTTAGGAGACACTGGCGTAACTGCATTCCGAGCCCTCTGCCTGACTGACTCTTTTGATCCCTGAAGCTGACCTCACCCTTCCTCCTTCATTATAGTGTGGAGGGAGCCATCCCCATCCCCGTGCTGAAAGCCTCGGCTGGATTTCCAGACAGAAGCGGAAGTGGTGTGGTCTCCCCAGAGCGGCTTGGCACGCAGAGGGAGCTCTGGGATCTATTATCCTCCAGCATGCAGATTGGATGGGGGATGAGAACAAAGCGCGGAGCCGTCCAGAAACCACAGACCTGTAATCTTTCCAAATCCTGACGGCGGCTTGTGTGCATCCCTCTGCATGGCTCCCAAATCTCTGAATCTCAGAGAGGCCAGGAGCGTCTGTTTCCCAGATCACAGCCAATGTGGAAGGGGAAGACAAATCTGCTCTGTTTGGTTTCCATAGATTCGACCCAGAGATTAACTGCCAAGGTCTCGATGACACGCATAATATCAATCACAGGCTAAATGTCATAATGAGAGCTGGGCAGGTTGTTGAGAGGGGCCTTCCAGGTTCCTGAGACAGCTTCATATTGAAAGTTTGGTCCCAGAAAATCAAATGTCAACACGAAGGTCACTTGGCCTCTATTTGCATCATTGGCGTACTTCTTCTTCAAAGGTAGACCCAGGCTCCTTCCTGGAGGGGCTTGGCAGGTAACAGAGAAGTTAAGTGCACTAGTTGTTAGAAAATAAAACAAACAAGCAAAAGCCTAGCTACTGGCCTTCGGTGGAAGATGGTAGGGAGTGGTGGGGGTTGTGGCGCAGTGGAGTGCAAACGCTCCCACTGAAGTGGGCGGCGGCTTGCCATTCCATGTGGGCATGCAAGCCCACATTGTCGAGTATTTTTGTAAAAAGTCAGAAGGCCAGAGTTTTGTGGGAAATCAGCTGATTTAGAAATTTTAAGTCCAGAGGCAGCTGGCCTAGAGGCGAGCCTTGTCCTGTCCCGTCCCTCAGCTCGGATCACTGCAGCGTCAGTGGAGAGCTCCCTTAGGCACCAGCGGCTTCCTCCCTCAAGAACCTGCGTTTCTCTGACTGAGGGCATTTTTCCAGTCTTTACAGTCTTTCCTGATCAGGGAGTTACCCATTTGCTGGAGTTACCTGGTTTGCTCACAAACAACTTGTTCCCAAACCCTCGTTTCAGGGTTCACCTTGGAGGGAACCCTAGCTAAGATGCTGCTGATCTTAAAACATTTAAAGACCCTGTGTTAACAGAGTGCAGAGGCCAAGTGGTGCTTGACTCATAAGGCCTGAGCGCCTTTCGCTCTGTGAAACAGTGGCCTTGCCTGTGAGAAGCTATTTCCAGGAATAATCAAAACGGGATCCCTGGGTTTCCCTGGTAGCTCAGTGGTGGAGAGTTCTCCTGCCAAAGCAGGAGACACGAGTTCGATCCCTAATCCAGGAAGATCCCCCGTGCTGTGGAGCAGCTAAGCCCATGAGCCACAACTATTAAGTCTGTGCTCTAGAGCCTCAGAGCTGCAGCTATTGAGCCCATGTGCCGCAACTACTGAAGCCTGTGAGCCCTAGAGCCCGAGTTCCACAACAAGAGAAGTCACTACAACAAGAAGCCTGCTCACCTCAACTAGAGAGTAGCCCCCAGTCCCAGTCCTTGCAACTAGAGAAGAGCCTGCAGCAGCAGTGAAAACCCAGAATAGCCAAAAAAAAAAAAAAAAAAAAACGGGATCCCTCACTAATCCTGACTTCATATCAGACTTTTCAGTGGTACAGCTTATGTTTGATCAAAGATTTTCCTTGACCAGTGAAGAAAGGTTAAAGTTGAATTCAGAAATGTAATTTTGACGCCCTGATTTGACTTTATGTGGAAAAAAAGGAACCATAATGAATCTGGGATTAACATAAATGCGCACGACTCTATATAGAGGAGATAACCAGAGGCCTACTATATGCCACAGGGAGCTATATATCTTGGAATAATCTATAAGGGAAAAGAATCAAAAAAAGAACATATATATATATATGTGTGTAATGTATAGCTGAGTCACTGTTCTATATGTCTCAAACTAATACAACATCATAAATCAACTATACCTCAAATTTAAAAAACCTTGTATATTATATACATATATATATATACACACACATATATATTTTTTAACTAGAAAAGAACACTAAATACTGTGAGCAAGTGGTGGGACTCAAAGAGTTTTTTTCTGTCTTCTATTTTGGGATTCTTTATAACTGATCATATTTTATAATAAGTAGCCATGTCTGTATTTTTTCCACTATGCTGGTCAAAAAGAAGAGTGGGCTAGAAGCCGCTTGTGCCTTCTGATTTGTGATTTCCGCTCCATCTGACTTGCTCCCAGGACCTGGTCATCTCCCGGGACTGCTCTGCCCCTCTCCTCCCACGTTCCCTGGCCGGCGGCCCTTCCCTATCCTCACGGCCTCAGCAGTCACTGAGACTCAGATCCACCCTCTCATCCCCCAGAGCTTTGCTTTCTTCTTTGATAAAATGGAGTTGTAACAAGAGGGGTGAAGACACTTTTGAAAGAAACGCTCAACCTGAATCCTTTTGCTTTCTAAGGTGGAAGATGGAGGAAGCCCAGGGGAAGGACACATCATTCATTTCAGTGGGAAACTTAAATCTCTCAGTGGACCCCTTGAGCCTGCAGAGACTGGGCAGGCAGCCACGCTCGGGAGTGTGAGGCACAAAACAGGCCTCCTGATTAACAGAAGAGCACCATTTAAGGATCCTTTCGATGGGGAAAAGGTAAGTCCTAAAGCATGATTCAGAACGTGATGGATTGAACCAGGAGAGCTAAATTATTCTGTACGAGAAGGCAAGGGGAGCTCTGAGCCTCTAGGACATCCCCCAGAGCGGGTAGGAGAGGCTCTGCTGCGAGCTGGGAGAGGCGGGGCCTGGGGCCAGGACAGCCACATGAGGCACACCCAGGGCTCACAGCCACAGGACTCCTGAGAGCAGCGATCCCTGCTCACCTCTGCGGTGCCCCTGGCTGGGCTGAGCTTCCTTGGAGGCTCAGCAGTAAAGAGTCTGCCTGCCAATGCAGGAGACAGCTAGATTCTACCCCTGGGTCAGGAAGATCCGCTGGAGGAGGAAATGGCGACCCACCCCAGTGTCCTTGCCTGGAAGGCCCCATGGACAGAGCAGCCTGGCGGGCTGCAGTCCGTGGGATCACCAAAGAGGAGCACATGGCTTGGCGACTAAATGACCGTAACTGGCTGTGTCAGCCCTGTCGTCGCCCTAAACCTCCAGTGAGAGTTCCACACAGGACAGACCACCGTGCTTGCCGTGGCTTTGAGCCATCAAAGCGTAAGAGGCTTGTGCTGGTGGAGAGAAGAGACCAGAGGTCTGTGAAGCAGCATGGACGGTCTGATTCTGCTCCTGTACCAAAAAAACCCACATTTCGCCAAAATATGAACACTGGGCATATGCTTATTTTAGAATGATGAAATTCTATGCGATTCTTCTTTTTTCTAAGGAACCGTCTTTTCTAAAATCTCTGTGATGCACATGTAAATACTTGAGTGGATGGCAGGGAAGGGGAAAGCTTGTGAGCTTCTGTTTGAGAATTCCACTGGATGTTGTAGAGGCGCATTCTAAACCCACCGCGCTGAAGGCACAGGAAGGTAGCCATCAGGACAAGGCCTAACCAGGTGTTCCTTACTGACATGGCACTGAGCATCCTTCCAGTCAGTGTGAACTCCCAAAAGGCAGGCTTTGTCCTCCTTGAGCCCTCTGGTGGCAGAGCCAGGCCTAGGTTCTGTCACCGAGTCACTCTGGTCCCTCAGTGCTTCCTGGGGAAACCAGAAGTGCATCAGGTTCTATTGGTCCTGATGTTCATACAGTTTCTTTAAGAAAAAGAAAACCCAGTAGGTGCAGGGCCTTCAAAGAGGCCAGTGCAGGTGCGGGGTGCTGACGCTTTGAGGTAAATCCACCTGTGAAGCAAGCTTGCTTTCCTGTGGGCCGGAGACAGACCTCAGGTGGAGAGGGCAGCGTCCCTGCCCGTCCCCCGGGGCTCTCTGGCTTGCCTGAGCCTGGTCTTGGCTGAGGCTGAGTCAGCCACTATCGGGGCTGCCTTTGACTTCACCTCAGAAGGTAGGGCTGGTCCCGCTCACCCCCACGGTCCACCACACCCTTCTGTTAAACGGCAGGGCTGGACTGGGCCAGAGAAGTCTGTCTTCTGCAAGTTTCTGGTCTCGTAAGGCAGTTTATAGTTTAATCTTCTAAAAGTGTTATCCTCTTCCTTTGAAGGTGTTCTCTATCTGTGAACATGAATATTTACGTCCCTAAATGCACTAGGCTCTTGCGGGAAGTTAGTCTGTGCTGCCTGCGTACACATTTCTTCCGTGACACCACCCAATTTGGGCTTGGAATGTGCCTTGAAAGAAGGAGGAAAGTAAAAACGTTATTGTGGTTAGGAAAATCACTCTATTGGGAGAGTAATACCTACCGCCAGGGTATGTGGAGGGGCAGAATTTGGCAGCTGTCTACGTATATGAATATACATGTTTTTAATTTACCACAAGTCATGCCTGTCTTTATGCATCTTAAATCTACGAAAATGATCCCAACTAGGAAATAAAAGTTGTGGGCTTTTTAAAAAATTAAAACCTGGACGTGAAAACCCTAGGAATTTTTTCTGTTGCCTATAATTTAATTCCTGGTGTATCAGACACAATCCAAGTTTAACAGATTTTTTTTTTTTCTTTTCCTTTTGGATTCTGGCAAATATGTTAATAGGAGGCAATTATGTGAATTAATACGAAATCCTTCTATTAAAAAAAAAAGAGACGCCCTCATTTAAAGAGGTAATTTAATATTCCTTCTAAGATGGTGTTGATGTCATTAACTTGTTTGATTAACTCTTCAAATGGTTTCAAAGCGCTTCAGGGTGGTAGTTTATGAACTCCTAATTGATTTTTTCAGTCTTGGTTTGGCAGCGTTGGGCCTCCCGGAAGCCCTGAGGAGGCTGGAGGCCCACATGCGGCCTCCTTCCAGACAAGGGAGCCGGCTGGGATGGACTTGACCTCCACAGCCAGCCCCCGGGGGGAGAGGAGGCTCTGGACAGGAGGCAAGAGGCCAGACCTCTGAGCAGGCCCGCGGTGGTAGAAACGCTGCAGGCAGTTACACAGCTCATGAACTCAGGAAGAGATGGCCTTTTCACCCCGCTCTTTCAACGATCACTTCCCACTGTGTGTCACCTCAGAACTCGAGGCTTCCTCATGTTGGGGGAAAGATGTCAGGGTGGACTTGGGGTGCAGCCCTCACCATGGTCTCACCCCTCCCTCACTTTCCTCCCCTACCACTGTCACT
This sequence comes from Tragulus kanchil, assembly GCA_022376925.1. NCBI lineage: Eukaryota > Metazoa > Chordata > Mammalia > Artiodactyla > Tragulidae > Tragulus > Tragulus kanchil. The sequence goes on from JAIOJX010000005.1 coordinate 51,034,985, forward strand.
CACTAGGCCTGTCCCTTGGCCCTGCGCGGAGGGGGCTCCGGGCCCTGAGAAGGCTGGAGGCCAAGCTCCCGCCTCTGAAAGCTGCCATGAAGCCCAGTGAGAACCCCCAGGCCTGGCAGGACCCACGGAAACGAGCGTACCATAGGGAACGCTGAACATGCCCCTGGTGATTAACTACTCTCAGCGCCTCCTAGGCAGGGGTTAGCTGCGCCCACTTTACAGATGAGAATAGGGAGGCTCAGAGAGGTCGGGCTCAGAGGTCACCAAGCTAGTAAGGGGTATGACTGGGGCTCAGCCCAGGCAGCCAAGCACCCCGATCCAAGCCGCTAGATAAGTCACTGTATTCTTAGTCCTGAGAGCGGGCCTAGGCCTTCCTCCCCACCTGAAGTCAGAGTGAGATGCGTCCCCTTCCACCCTCACCTCACCAAGGGGCATCCAAGCACAGTTGGGCCGTGTGACGCCGGGGATGCCACTGTTCCGCGTCTCAGTGTGCTCACTCCTCCCCAGGCTGCTGCAGTTTCGAGGAGTAAGTATGTGAGTGACTGCTTAGAAGACAAGCTCTCACTGGCACATGGTCAGCCAGGACCCTTTACCGATTCTTGGGGTTGCACAGGGTCTGGGGAAGGCCAACCCTGGCTCCAGGGAGGGCAGGCTGCCCCCTTCTCCAGGTGGATTCAGCTGAGCATTGCCAGGGTGGTAGGAAACACTAACAGTCAAGCCCCTGGCCTCAGGGCCCCCTTCTGCCCCTCATTCCCTGTAAGGTTGTCAGCAGCTGCAGGAACTCCACCTTCAGCCAGGACTTGGGTCCCCGCTGCGCGGTGCCATCCCAGGACCGACATGCCCCCAGCGAGGGCTTCTAGCCTATCATACATTGGAGGGCCATCACCCCAACCCCCCGGCACGGATCTGTTTTTGCCTCTAAAGAGCCCTGACCTCCCCCCCTCACTCTTCAGACCCTCTCTCACGTCTCCCACTCCACCCCCAAGCCCAGGGCTCTTCCCTTGTATAGGACTCAGCTCAGACGCCCTTCAAGTGCTGTTTGCAAATGTCATTTGGTGGGAAAAAGTGCTTTTATTGTGACGGGAACAAGACGGAGATCATGACGGAAGGTTAAGGGCAACAGGACAAACCCTGAGCATAGAGCCCCTCAGATGCTGAGCCTTGAGTGGGGAGGCCCCTCCACACGTACACCTTATGCCTTCTTCCATCTTACTTGGGAGGTTCCCCCTTGGATTGTTCTCAGCTTTCCTCAGCACTTAGAGCCCCTGACTCCCAACTCTTGGGTCCAGGCTCATGAGGGGCCACTGGGGCCACAGGACAAGGGCCCAGGGTCTAACAGGACAGCCCTGGTCTGAGACACAGAGCGTCTTCCCCTCTTCCTGCCCACAAGCGCTGCCATCTTGGTCCAGAGGCCAAGTCCTTTGGTGACCCAGTCTCTCCATTTCTACCAGAGCAATCATCCCCAACCCCTCCCTCACACCAGGACGGGAAGAAGCTTCAGAAATAGCCACTCCGTCTAAATGATGCTTAGGGTTACCCAGGACACAGGAAGTGTTCCCATCCCCAGAGTTTTGAGGAGTCAATTGTAATTTGCACTCCCCCACGCCTGATGTGAGTCACCATGGGTGTCTCCATTCGGCCCCCACCTCCTGCTGAGACTTTTTTCTCCTTTACTGGCTAAAGGGATAAATGCAGAACCTTGCTAGAATGTGATATGTGGTGCAATGCATCCAGTGCCTCAGAAGGGCCCAGTGAGCTTTAACCCACCCTTTTATCCTTTAGAAATGGTTGCTGAACTGGAAGCTTAGATTTAGAGGAAAGAAGTAGAGAAACGGGAATAGTCCATAAAAAATCCCTGGCCTCAGGGCCCCCTTCTGCCCCTCATTCCCTGTAAGGTTGTCAGCAGCTGCAGGAACTCCACCTTCAGCCAGGACTTGGGTCCCCGCTGCGCGGTGCCATCCCAGGACCGACATGCCCCCAGCGAGGGCTTCTAGCCTATCATACATTGGAGGGCCATCACCCCAACCCCCCGGCACGGATCTGTTTTTGCCTCTAAAGAGCCCTGACCTCCCCCCCTCACTCTTCAGACCCTCTCTCACGTCTCCCACTCCACCCCCAAGCCCAGGGCTCTTCCCTTGTATAGGACTCAGCTCAGACGCCCTTCAAGTGCTGTTTGCAAATGTCATTTGGTGGGAAAAAGTGCTTTTATTGTGACGGGAACAAGACGGAGATCATGACGGAAGGTTAAGGGCAACAGGACAAACCCTGAGCATAGAGCCCCTCAGATGCTGAGCCTTGAGGGGGGAGGCCCCTCCACACGTACACCTTATGCCTTCTTCCATCTTACTTGGGAGGTTCCCCCTTGGATTGTTCTCAGCTTTCCTCAGCACTTAGAGCCCCTGACTCCCAACTCTTGGGTCCAGGCTCATGAGGGGCCACTGGGGCCACAGGACAAGGGCCCAGGGTCTAACAGGACAGCCCTGGTCTGAGACACAGAGCGTCTTCCCCTCTTCCTGCCCACAAGCGCTGCCATCTTGGTCCAGAGGCCAAGTCCTTTGGTGACCCAGTCTCTCCATTTCTACCAGAGCAATCATCCCCAACCCCTCCCTCACACCAGGACGGGAAGAAGCTTCAGAAATAGCCACTCCGTCTAAATGATGCTTAGGGTTACCCAGGACACAGGAAGTGTTCCCATCCCCAGAGTTTTGAGGAGTCAATTGTAATTTGCACTCCCCCACGCCTGATGTGAGTCACCATGGGTGTCTCCATTCGGCCCCCACCTCCTGCTGAGACTTTTTTCTCCTTTACTGGCTAAAGGGATAAATGCAGAACCTTGCTAGAATGTGATATGTGGTGCAATGCATCCAGTGCCTCAGAAGGGCCCAGTGAGCTTTAACCCACCCTTTTATCCTTTAGAAATGGTTGCTGAACTGGAAGCTTAGATTTAGAGGAAAAGAAGTAGAGAAAATTTCTCGGGGAATCTCTAGGGAAAGACGGGGCAAGAAGAAACCTGTCAAAACAAGAGGATGTCAGCTGTTCTCTGCCGCTCCAGAGACTGGGTAGAAAGGGGTCCTCTAATCCCTATCCCCAGGCCCCCAAAGAACACTTGACTGGACCCAAGAGGTGCCAGCCTCCCCACCAGGGAGCCTTACCTGTGCGCACCGAGTCCTGGCCGGGTCAGGAGGGGCTCGTCCGTGGGGCGTGTGGCAGCCGCACACCCAACCACCCCGACTGGTATCCAAGAGCCTATTTTTAGGGTCGGATCTGCTGACACTGACCTTGTGTGCTGCCCAGTCTGAGAGGAGACCTGTGGCATCTGCTTGCAAAATGATTCGCCAGCATGACCTGAAACCCTTGACTTTGGGAGCCCCTGTACCTGGAGTCTGCATGCTTGTCCCTGGCCCAGCCACAGGGGGAGGACACACAGCCACCGAAGCGGGGACAGGCAGGGGCATTTCTTGGGATGGATGAGGCCAAGTGCCTGTGGGGCCCTGCCTGGGGCTCTGTCCTGAAACAGCGGGAACAGGGGAGGTTTGCCCATTGGCCCAGCACCTGTAGGAGGGTGGGGGCACTCAGCCTGGAGAGCTCTCCACTCCAGTCTATTTTCTGGAAGTTTGTGGAGCTCGTCTGTGGGGAGTGGATGGACTGAATGCCACGTCATGCAGGGTGGTCAGTGAACCTCATCTGCCTTCCAGAGAAACTGGAAGCCTGGGTTCATTTGCATTGTGTTGCTCTCTGTGACACGTCCGGCGGGTGTCCACCTATCTGGGCTTCATTGGGGAAAATGATCATAATGCCACCCTCTTAGGTTGCTAGGAAGGTTACATGAAATACAGTATGGAAAGTAAATAGCGCCAGTGCCTGATATGTGCTAAACATTGTTAAAATGTTGGATGGTATTAGCATGCCCAAAGATTCCTGGTCATTCCCAGGTCTCTCTGCTTGATGATTCCTTCTCTCAACCTCCCACCTCTTTGGCCCCAGACTTCTTTGCTCCAGAGTCCCCACCCGCCAGCCTTACTACTATGGTTTTCTTCTTTGGGGCTGAGGGAGCAGAGTAGTCCTCTCCAGGCTCCTGTGTTTTTCTAGTAAAGTCTTTCCAAGACTTCCTGTAATTCCTTTTAATGAGTGACTTGGTTTTCCATCCTTCCCCGTCCTGTCACCCGCTTTGGGCATCCTTCAGTATCTGAAGTAGATTAGGGGGAAAGGGAAGAGGATCCCTAGTCTCTCTATATCCTTGACCTAGTAGGGTCTTCATATGTTGGACCTGCCCCGACCCCAGGGCCGTGGACATCCATTTACCCATGCAAGTAGACACTGCTGTGGATCAGAATTCCACTTAGGCCCAGTGGCAAGGTTTAGTAGGCAAAATACACGCTCCTACCCTTAGGTGTCCACATCCTAATGCCTGGACCTGTGAGTGTGCTATGTTACAAGGCAGAGGCGTGAAGGTTGAGGCCCATAGGGGGCACTGTAAAAGGGCCCTGAAACCCTTGACTTTGGGAGCCCCTGTACCTGGAGTCTGCATGCTTGTCCCTGGCCCAGCCACAGGAGGACACACAGCCACGCGGGACAGGCAGGGGCATTTCTTGGGATGGATGAGGCCAAGTGCCTGTGGGGCCCTGCCTGGGGCTCTGTCCTGAAACAGCGGGAACAGGGAGGTTTGCCCATTGGCCCAGCACCTGTAGGAGGGGGGGGGCACTCAGCCTGGAGAGCTCTCCACTCCAGTCTATTTTCTGGAAGTTTGTGGAGCTCGTCTGTGGGGAGTGGATGGACTGAATGCCACGTCATGCAGGGTGGTCAGTGAACCTCATCTGCCTTCCAGAGAAACTGGAAGCCTGGGTTCATTTGCATTGTGTTGCTCTCTGTGACACGTCCGGCGGTGTCCACCTATCTGGGCTTCATTGGGGAAAATGATCATAATGCCACCCTCTTAGGTTGCTAGGAAGGTTACATGAAATACAGTATGGAAAGTAAATAGCGCCAGTGCCTGATATGTGCTAAACATTGTTAAAATGTTGGATGGTATTAGCATGCCCAAAGATTCCTGGTCATTCCCAGGTCTCTCTGCTTGATGATTCCTTCTCTCAACCTCCCACCTCTTTGGCCCCAGACTTCTTTGCTCCAGAGTCCCCACCCGCCAGCCTTACTACTATGGTTTTCTTCTTTGGGGCTGAGGGAGCAGAGTAGTCCTCTCCAGGCTCCTGTGTTTTTCTAGTAAAGTCTTTCCAAGACTTCCTGTAATTCCTTTTAATGAGTGACTTGGTTTTCCATCCTTCCCCGTCCTGTCACCCGCTTTGGGCATCCTTCAGTATCTGAAGTAGATTAGGGGGAAAGGGAAGAGGATCCCTAGTCTCTCTATATCCTTGACCTAGTAGGGTCTTCATATGTTGGACCTGCCCCGACCCCAGGGCCGTGGACATCCATTTACCCATGCAAGTAGACACTGCTGTGGATCAGAATTCCACTTAGGCCCAGTGGCAAGGTTTAGTAGGCAAAATACACGCTCCTACCCTTAGGTGTCCACATCCTAATGCCTGGACCTGTGAGTGTGCTATGTTACAAGGCAGAGGGGCGTGAAGGTTGCAGGTGAAATGAAGAGTGCCAGTCACTAGATCTCAAAATAGACACAGTAGCCTAGATGACCCAGTATAGTCAGAATGGCTCTTGAAAGTGGGAAAGAGAGGCTAAAGGAAAGGGTGAGTCTTTGTGGGAAAGAATCAGCTCCCTGTTACTGGCTTTGGAGATGGAGGAAGGGGCCACAAGCCAAAGAACAGCCTCTGGAAGCCGGAAAAGGCAAGGCAACAAACCTTAGAACCTTAGAGTCTTAGAACCTGATGAAGGAATGCAGTTCTGCCCATGCCTTGATGCAGCCAGTGAGACCCACGTCAGGCTCCTGACTACAGAACTGTATGAAGGATAAGTGCTGTGTGAGCCACTCGCTTTGAGGTGATTTGCTATTGCAGCAGCAGGAAACCAATATGTGAGATTTGACTAATACATGACTCTTTTGGGTTGAAAAGACCCAGAGGCTTCTGGTTCTCTGTGAACGCTGGAATCAGCTAGAGCCCAGGGAGAGGGTGCTCTCCCAGATGGAGCCCAGCAGACTAGGGCCACATCTCCGCAGCAGACATGTGCAGTCTGATGGCTGGAGATCCTGTGCTCTCCACAAAGAGCCTTTCTTCTTTCACATTAAGAAGAAGAGCAGGGCTTTCCTGGTGGTCCAGTGGATAAAGACACTGCCTTGCAGTGCAAGGGGTGCCAGTTCGACCCCTGGCCTGGGAGGATCCCACGTGCCACAGAGCTGCTAGACCAGCCCCCGCAATGTGTCCAATTACCGAGCCAGCGCTCTGCAGCGACAGAGGCCACCGCAATGGGAGGCCTACACAGGCCAAAGAACAAAAATGGAAATGAGGGCTTCCCTGGTGGTCCAGTGGGTAAGGACACCGCCTTGCAGTGCAAGGGGCGCCAGTTCCATCCCTGGCCTGGGAAGATCCCACGTGCCGCGGAGCGGCTGGACCGATGTGTCCAACTACCGAGCCGGAGCTCTGGAGCGCATGCGACAACAGATGCCACCGCGATGGGAGGCCCACAGGAACCAAAGAACAAAGATGGATGAAAAATAGAGAAATAAAAGACCAATAGAAGTGGCCTGCCCATCCTCCTCCCTCCCCACCCCACCCCCCAAAAGATAAATAAAAAAAATAAATGTTTTTTTTAAAAAATGGAAATGAAAGACCTATAGAAGTGGCAAAAAAAAAAAAAAAAAAAGAAGAAGAAGAAAACAAGCAAACAGATGGAGACGTGTGTTCTGCAGGCTGCTCACAGCCCTCCACAGTGTCCCCAAGAACTGTCTCTTCTGGGAGGAGTCCGGGTGGGACAGCGCTCGTTTCTCCTGAGTCAGGTTCCCTGCAGCTTTCTTGCCTTTCCACCTCGCTGGCACCTGCTGGCCTCCCCCTCCTCCAGCCTCACGCCAAGCTCCACACCACCCTCTTCTGTTCTTCCTTCAAAGCACCACCCACCCAGCACCATGATGTGTGGCAGAGGGGACCGCCGCACAGAGCAGGAGACAACTCCAAACTCAACAGCTGAGCTCCTCATTTTAGGAAATTGTTGGCTGGGCCCCACCCCAGGAAATTTCTCCCTCTTGTGACATCTGGCCCCGTGTCTGCCATGTCCGTGAGGCTCTTCTCTGCACGTGCAGTCATCGCAGCTTTCCTTTCCCTCCATTCTGGGTCTCTCTCCCTCTCTTCAGAGCGCCCTTGAGAGGCTCCAGATTCCTGCTCTCTGATGATAATGCAGACCAAGTCAGCTCTTTCTTAGTCTCAGCCTCGCAAGCAGATTAAGCTAGAGGCCTCTTCTTTCTTATCCAAAAGCTACCATGGCGTTTTCAGGATAAGTCACTATCACTCATCCAAGCGGGGAATCTTTTTGACTCCCCTAGAGAGTATCATCCACAGACCCTAGAAGAAGGAGCCCTCCCTGAGCTTCTTTTGTAGAAATCCCCACATATCTCTCTCTCTGTGTCTCTGTGTCTCTCTCTCTCTGTCTCTCACACACACACACAGAGATGCTGTTGAGAACTCATTGGCTAAAAGCAAGCAAGAACCTGACAGTACCAAACCTGGGTAAGAATGCTGGGGATTGCTGCGTTGGTCATAGTGATGGTCACGCAACTATATGAATTTGTGTAAAACTAAGAAGACGCAACTTTGCTTCCTCTAAGTTTAAAAATATAAAGGATGCGTGCCTCTTTCACCTGGGATCTGGCTCTCAGCACAGACCACTAGCAAGTGACCCCTGCTACTTTTGTGACTAACGCCATTCAGACTACAGAGCATGTAGCTTGTCCTTCCCTTACGTGGCGTCCTCAAAACAAAAAGTGTCTGGGTCTGAACTCCGTGAAGGTTGGTTGGTTGTGTTGCTTCTCACCTGGGGGTCCAGGGAGGACTGGCGCTGGCCAGTGCGTGGCTGAGAGAACAGGCAGCTTACCCCGCTGAGGCAGTGTCTGCGATGGCTCAGAGCGGAAACCCGGTAATGCTGGGCACCTGTTGTGTCTGTGTTCCGCTGCATGGCTCTGGAGGTGACCTGGCCTTAGTGAGGTATTCACAGACAGTCACACAGCAGCTGAGGGATATTTTGGTGTGTTAAACAATTCATAGGCTTCTTTATAGCAGGTGTATTGTATGAAGATCTAGATGTAAGAAATGGGACGCAAAGGGCCACCACTTCCTTGCGTTGACTACTAGAATTGTACATCATTTAGTTCTTGTAACAATCGTTGATAAGAGTTAACAGAGCTCTCTGAGAAGTGAGTTAGACAGATTTGGGAGTTTATTTAGATTGTTTTGATTTAAAACTTTGATATTCACCAATTACATATTCCTTTTTACTTTCCACGGAAACTTGAGTGTTTTAGAAAAAGAGCTCTTTTGAAAACGTATACGGAGATGTTTTTTCTGTTTTATTCCCATTTAATTTGCGTTTTGATAGAAATTTACCTTTGTTCTCTTTGAATTTGTTACATTTTTCTTTTTTGGATTGGCACGGTCCAAAAGATATATAATGCAAGCCATGTATACAACTTAAAATTTTCTAGGGGGAGTTCCCAAGTGGTCCAGTGATTAGCACTTGGTGTTTTTATTGCCCTGGCCCTGGGTTCAAACCCTAGCGATGGCTCAGTTCCCCCCAAAATTATTTTTTCTAGTAACAAAGAAACAGCTGAAATTAATTTTAACAATGTACTTTATTTAACCACACCCCAAATATTACAGTGTCAGTGTATATGAAAATTATTGAGATATGTGACCTGCTTTTTCCCACAAGAAATCTTTGAAATCTGAGTATCTTACACGTACAGTATCTCAAACGCTCAAGAGTCCAGGGGACTGGGGGCTGCCTTGCTGGTCAGCCGAGGTCTGGATCACACAGACTGAGACACGACCTTGCGCTGAAGAGAATTGGAATGGGGTTTCCGTTTGTCTTTCTGCCCAGGCCTGACCTGCCTCCTTGGGTTGGTTGTGGCTTTCTAAGGAGCTTGTGGCAGCCAGCAGGGGCATGTCTGTGGGGGAGCTGTCACTCTTGACTCTGACGGCCTAGCGATGTGAGGACTTCGTGTTTGGAGAGAAGGCCTAAGGGCTGAGGATGTTTTTCTGAAATTGATACCTCTGTTTATCTGCCTGGCTGTCAAAACACTGGGAATGCCTGCTGCCAACCACCTCCTGGGGGGCTCTGGAGCCCTTAGGACCCAGGGCATGAGCTGCAGGCCAGGGTTCCCCCAAGCTCCCCACCCCCTCCCGTTTCCCAGGAGACTGCTCTTTGAGACCTGCTCGAGTCTGTCAGTGATCTCAGCAAATGGGTAAATTGCATCTCTATTAGCACCTCTGTCTGCATGCCAGGACTTGTTTATTTTACAGATAGATGGCTGTTTCCTCTTCACGGCCTGTTAGTGCGTCAAAGTGACATATTCCTTTTTACTTTCCACGGAAACTTGAGTGTTTTAGAAAAAGAGCTCTTTTGAAAACGTATACGGAGATGTTTTTTCTGTTTTATTCCCATTTAATTTGCGTTTTGATAGAAATTTACCTTTGTTCTCTTTGAATTTGTTACATTTTTCTTTTTTGGATTGGCACGGTCCAAAAGATATATAATGCAAGCCATGTATACAACTTAAAATTTTCTAGGGGGAGTTCCCAAGTGGTCCAGTGATTAGCACTTGGTGTTTTTATTGCCCTGGCCCTGGGTTCAAACCCTAGCGATGGCTCAGTTCCCCCCAAAATTATTTTTTCTAGTAACAAAGAAACAGCTGAAATTAATTTTAACAATGTACTTTATTTAACCACACCCCAAATATTACAGTGTCAGTGTATATGAAAATTATTGAGATATGTGACCTGCTTTTTCCCACAAGAAATCTTTGAAATCTGAGTATCTTACACGTACAGTATCTCAAACGCTCAAGAGTCCAGGGGACTGGGGGCTGCCTTGCTGGTCAGCCGAGGTCTGGATCACACAGACTGAGACACGACCTTGCGCTGAAGAGAATTGGAATGGGGTTTCCGTTTGTCTTTCTGCCCAGGCCTGACCTGCCTCCTTGGGTTGGTTGTGGCTTTCTAAGGAGCTTGTGGCAGCCAGCAGGGGCATGTCTGTGGGGGAGCTGTCACTCTTGACTCTGACGGCCTAGCGATGTGAGGACTTCGTGTTTGGAGAGAAGGCCTAAGGGCTGAGGATGTTTTTCTGAAATTGATACCTCTGTTTATCTGCCTGGCTGTCAAAACACTGGGAATGCCTGCTGCCAACCACCTCCTGGGGGGCTCTGGAGCCCTTAGGACCCAGGGCATGAGCTGCAGGCCAGGGTTCCCCCAAGCTCCCCACCCCCTCCCGTTTCCCAGGAGACTGCTCTTTGAGACCTGCTCGAGTCTGTCAGTGATCTCAGCAAATGGGTAAATTGCATCTCTATTAGCACCTCTGTCTGCATGCCAGGACTTGTTTATTTTACAGATAGATGGCTGTTTCCTCTTCACGGCCTGTTAGTGCGTCAAAGTGACATTGATGAGGCTTGACAGTGTGATTATTCGTGTGGGGGAGGCGGGAGAGCGGAGGAGGGAAGAGCATGTGCTTGCAAAACCTAAGGACTTGGGTTCAGATCCTGCCTCTGCCACTTAACTCTCAGCTGGTGCAAGCCCCTTAACTTCCCCGAGCCAGTGCCTTGGGTCTAAGAACAGGAGCTACCTATGGGGTTGCCGTTCAGACTACACGAGATGATGCTTATGAAGCCCTGGGCTTGGAAGAAGCCGCCATTGCACACTAGCCATTGCTGGTCTCATGCTCCCTCAACTCTGGTTAATTTGTTTCCCAATTGGATGGACTAAGAAGCCCCTGAAGAGGATTAAATGAACAAACCATTAGGTTGGGAGTTGAAACCGCCTTGTGGGTTTCGTTTCTTTATGCCCTACTCTGTATGTGGGCCCTGGCTTGGAGTAGGACACCATGGCCTGCCCTGGGTGAGGTCACCGCCCAGCAGAGAAACAGACCCCTGAGCACACGGGAGGCATGGTGGACGAGGGCTGTGATGGGGGTGCATGAGGGGACAGGGTTGCCCAGAAGAGCCAGGAAACTCGATACCAATGCTTAGAGAGGGCCAGCTCTGGCGTGGGGGAAGAAGGGTGGATGGGAGCCTCTCTGGCAGTGTACTGGTCACCCGTAAACCCAGTGGGCACTCAGCACACACTAGCTGCCCTGAGGCGCTGTTGCTTCAAACCACCATGCTTGACACCTCTGGTATTGAGGACTTCGTGTTTGGAGAGAAGGCCTAAGGGCTGAGGATGTTTTTCTGAAATTGATACCTCTGTTTATCTGCCTGGCTGTCAAAACACTGGGAATGCCTGCTGCCAACCACCTCCTGGGGGGCTCTGGAGCCCTTAGGACCCAGGGCATGAGCTGCAGGCCAGGGTTCCCCCAAGCTCCCCACCCCCTCCCGTTTCCCAGGAGACTGCTCTTTGAGACCTGCTCGAGTCTGTCAGTGATCTCAGCAAATGGGTAAATTGCATCTCTATTAGCACCTCTGTCTGCATGCCAGGACTTGTTTATTTTACAGATAGATGGCTGTTTCCTCTTCACGGCCTGTTAGTGCGTCAAAGTGACATTGATGAGGCTTGACAGTGTGATTATTCGTGTGGGGGAGGCGGGAGAGCGGAGGAGGGAAGAGCATGTGCTTGCAAAACCTAAGGACTTGGGTTCAGATCCTGCCTCTGCCACTTAACTCTCAGCTGGTGCAAGCCCCTTAACTTCCCCGAGCCAGTGCCTTGGGTCTAAGAACAGGAGCTACCTATGGGGTTGCCGTTCAGACTACACGAGATGATGCTTATGAAGCCCTGGGCTTGGAAGAAGCCGCCATTGCACACTAGCCATTGCTGGTCTCATGCTCCCTCAACTCTGGTTAATTTGTTTCCCAATTGGATGGACTAAGAAGCCCCTGAAGAGGATTAAATGAACAAACCATTAGGTTGGGAGTTGAAACCGCCTTGTGGGTTTCGTTTCTTTATGCCCTACTCTGTATGTGGGCCCTGGCTTGGAGTAGGACACCATGGCCTGCCCTGGGTGAGGTCACCGCCCAGCAGAGAAACAGACCCCTGAGCACACGGGAGGCATGGTGGACGAGGGCTGTGATGGGGGTGCATGAGGGGACAGGGTTGCCCAGAAGAGCCAGGAAACTCGATACCAATGCTTAGAGAGGGCCAGCTCTGGCGTGGGGGAAGAAGGGTGGATGGGAGCCTCTCTGGCAGTGTACTGGTCACCCGTAAACCCAGTGGGCACTCAGCAGACACTTGCTGCCCTGAGGGCGCTGTTGCTTCAAACCACCATGGACATTTGCCACCTTGTGATAGTGTACATACGACAAGTACCTTGAGCCAGTTCCAGTTAGATTTGGAGGGCATTGTCTGGGATGGGGAAACACACACAAACGCACACCTATGTATGAATGTATACACACACCCATATATACACAAATATAAATACACTTACCTGTATGCATGCACACCCCCATATATGTATAAGTATGTGCAGATGTGCACATATAGTAATATGCAGGGCTTCTCCACGGGCTCAGTGGGTGAAGAATCCACCTGCAGTGCAGGAGACACGGGAAACATAGGTTCAGTCCCTGGGTCGGGAAGATCCCCTGCAGAAGTAAATGGCACCCCACTCCAGTGTTCCTGCTTGGGAAATCCCATGGGCGGAGGAGCCTGGTGGGCTTACAAAGTCCATGGAGTTGCAAAGATCCGGACACAATTTAGCAACTAAAACACTGCCACCACTACCACATATGCGTATAAGCTGAACTGAGCTCCATTTTAGGAAGAGGTGGACTTTGCCACATTGTGTGCAGTGGACCCACTGGTTGAAAAGGGACAGAATTCACCAGGGATGGTTTGAAGGAAGAGGTATGATGAAGGGACTACTTACAGAGTGTGAGCGAGGTTAAGAGAACAAACCAGGGACATAGCACCCAGGAGGTAGCCACAGTGGAAAGTCACGGGCTACAGATGTGGCCATGACCTGGCTTCAGCCAGGGAGATAAGGACAACACTCCAGGACTTGCAGAGCAGCGAGGTGGAAGGCACAAGGGTCCCTGCGTGACTCCTGGGAGCTGAGTCCCCTCACCAGTCTGGACTGCCCACCCACCTCTGAGCAGTGATATGAGACAGAAATGAACAACTGTTTAAGCCACTGTGTTTTGGAGTTTCTTGCAGTAACCTAGCCTGGCCCCTAATGGTTTGAAAGGCTAGTATGCTTGCAGCAGAGTGAAGGAGGGTGAGACTGTTGGCAGATGAGAGCCTATAACCATAGGGCCTTGTGGCCATGGTAAGGCATTTGCATGTTATGCTAGGGAAGATGCTTGCATGGTTTGATGTGTATTTTAAGAAGAACATTTATGTAGGTATGTAGGGAATGGAATGCAGGCTGCAAAAAGTGAACCAGGGAGGGGGCTGCTCTTATTGCCCTGGGAAGAGACGCCGGTGCCTTGCTCAAGGATAGTAAATAGCATCTGGGCTTGTGAGAAGCTAGCCAGATTCCAGATATTTTTTTTTTTAAAGATTTATTTATTTATTTATTTATTTGAGAGGGGATCGGGTTGGGGAGGGAGGGGAGTGGGCGGGCCACTTCTATTGGTCTTTCATTTCTCTGTTTTCATCTGTTTTTGTTCCGTGGCTCCTGTGGGCCTCCCATCGCGGTGGCGTCTGTTGTCGCAGAGCGCCGGCTCTGGGCGCATGCGCTCCAGAGCTCCGGCTCGGTGATTGGACACAGTCCAGCCGCTCCTTGGCACGTGGGATCTTCTCAGGCCAGGGATCGAACTGGCGCCCCTTGCACTGCAAGGCAGTGTCCTTACCCACTGGACGACCAGGGGAAGCCCGGTTCCAGATATGTTTTGATTATAAAGTATTACCTGGTGAATTTCACTTTGAGGTAATTGTTGTATGTTCAAGGTAAAAATGAAATAATATGGAGTGTTTAACACAGGCCTTAGCACACAGTATTGTTGTTTTAATAAAGGTTCTATGACTTGGATGATGTAGCTGTTCTCTGCACAAGTTGCTGATGGATCTTAGGAAAGAAGTTCATGTTCTGTTAAGCGATTCATACTTCGGTGCTTGTGCACATGGTCTCAGACTGTCCCTGAGGCCAGTTCTCAGGGAGAGGGATCAGGTGTGCCCAGGACCCAGGGAGACCCTCACTGCTGTGGCCATGTACTAGGCAAGGTTCTAGAAGCTGAAGGAAAGGAACTACAAGAAATGCTATGTCCTCATGTTGCTGTTCTTTTTGCTAGGATGTACAAGGGAAGTGAGCGATCTATTTTCTTTAGTTCTCTTAACCTTCCCCGCAAGCCCTTCCCCACCTGCTGGGAACTGTAGACACTTATATTTGGTAAGTATTAACATCCCAGCTTCTTCCCAGTTAAAAGCTCAAACTCAGAATCCTCTTCTGTTGCACAAGATGGACCGTGGATACATTGTCATATGGATTGTGAATGTAATACATCAGGGTTTCCTGCAAGAGCGGTAAAGGTGAGGAGGGCACATTGATGCCATGGGGCCCCTTGGGCCTGGCTACTGCTCATGTTGAACAAAATGTCGTCCTTCCAGAAGTAGGTAAAGAGCGAGGCACTGCCTCTACCTCTCCCTTCATCCCTGGGACCGTGTCTTAGAGAATGCCTCACGGCCCCCACCCCTCCTCACTTCCTTCTGTTTTCTCACCTGAATGTCCTCTGGGCCTCCTCTTCGTGGACTGTGGCCTCTTTATCAGGGGCTGTAATGGTGAAGTGACTTCCAGGTAGGATTGACTGATTTGCAAATACATTTTTAGTATAAGTATCTCCTCTTTGGGCTTCCCTAGTGGCTCAGTGGTGAAGAATCTGCTTGCCAATGCAGGAGACTTGGATTAGATTCCTGGATTGGAAAGCCCCCCTGGAGAAGGAAATGGAAACTCACTCCAGTATTCTTGCTGGGAAAATCCCATAGACAGAGGAACTTTGCGGGCTATGGTCCATGGGGTCACAGAAGAGTTGGACACAATTTAAGAGACTAAACAACAACAACAAATGTCCTCTGCAATACTGGGGACACAGTTATACTAAAAAATTATTTGTTATTTAACTGAAATTCAAATTTAACTATTGCTCTATATTTTATCTAGCAATGCTACTTCTAGGGAACTTGATTACGGGTGAGGTGAAGCAAAAACAGCCTTTGAGTATGTTCAAAATATTATGCTTGATCGAAGGCTTCGCTCCTGCTGGCCTCTTGGCCAGACAGACTTGGCCTTCAGAAAGAAGGAGGCTGCCCCCCACCTCCTCTAGAGCATGGGCTGTTCACAATTCCTCAGAGGAGCCCATTGTGTGTGTGTGTGTGTGTGTGTGTGTGTGTGCGTGTGTTTGTGTTGTACAGAGAAGGCAGGGGAGACCATAAAGCAGCCAACTTTGACTTCCTGTTCCCAGCCCCCCGCCCATCACGCCAGGCAGGCCTCCCTGGGATGTGGGTAGCCCCATCCTGCTGGCAAAGCTGTTGCTTACCTAGAACTTTTATGAGCACAGTTTTATTGAGTTGTAATTGAAAAGAAAAGAAAAATCCCTCCAAGACATTCCAGATTTTTCTCATAAGCCTGCTTCAGGCATGTGTGTGTGTCTGTGTGTGAGTATGTGAGGCATTTAACTTTTCTCAGTTCTTTCCTAAGGACCAGAATAATGATGAACTGGGAGTCTGGAGAGCCTGTAAAACCCTTCTTACTAAGCAGATACTCTAGTGTTTGGAGAATGAGGGCTTTAGGTAAGAAGACTGCATTTATCATAACAGTCTAATATCCTAATGTAAGTTTACAACCTTATCTAAGAAACCTGTATGTAATAGAATGCAGAGCCTCTTCTACGTATAAAACTGCTTGACCAAAGTTTATAGATTGTATACATCTATTTAAAAGACTGTGAAAGTAAATCCAGATGATGGCCTCTCAGAAACAAGCTGGTGGTGACCACCTCACCGGGCCCCGTTGCTGTTCTGAGACGCTGCCAGCAACAGCTGCATCTCTCTTGGGATCTGTGTGACCAGCCCTCCCCTCCCCAGCTGGGAAGGACGGAGGTCCAGGTCTTCCTTCCCAAGGGCCTGGCTTTCTCAGCAAGAAGGAAAGAAAAGCAAGCTCTTGTCGAGGACCGATTGTGTGCCAGGCACTGGGCTGCTTCTCTGTTTCCCTCCTCACAAGAGCCCCGTGCAGTGCTGGCATCTAGCCTGCTTTTACCCTTGAGGGATGCGAGGTTCCCAGGAGTTGACCGTCGGTCCAGGCTCAGGTAGCTGGCTGAAGGACGGCGTCTGAGTGGACACCTGTGTCCAAGGCTCCTGCTCTTCCTGCCGCCCTGTTCCCACTCCTGGCATTCAGCTCCGCGGTGGTGGCACCTCTTGTGATCTCCTTGTTTAGAGAGAGCTGTACTGCTGCTTCTCGGGAGGCCAAAGCTGGACTCAGAGTGCGAGGGGTAAGGTCAGATCCTCTGTGTGGTCGCTGTTTCTGGAACAGGCCTGCCTCCACTGACCCTTCATCCTGCCCAAGGGACCCATTCTTGTCAGGCGGTGCCAGTGGCCTAATGGAAATTCAGGAAGGTAATAGATGAGTTTCTTTGGGGGACCAAAAAAATGGCACCTCACTCTCTGTGACCTCACGGGTTCATTGTAAGAACACACTGGAAAACAGGCAGCCTCCTGGAGAATGCGAGTGTCTCCCCTAGCAGACGCCATGACTCCTGTGTGGGGCCTCAGCAGGTAAGGGCTGCTCTTCCCTCCGGAGCTCTGGCGACTCCCTCTGCTTCTCCACTAGGATTTCTGCTGCCCAGGGCTCCTGCTTCCTGATTTCTCTCCAGGTACCCACCACCCACTCTGCTATCTCTGGTTTCTCTCCTACTCAAATTCTGCAAGGGAGCACCTCACTGGGTCAGCAGCCTCACCCAGAACGGCACACTCATGGGTGGTAGCCGCTTACATCAGACCAGCCCACAGACCTCTGACCTCACCTGCGGGTCCAGAGAGTAACCGTGAAGACCAGTTGGGCTGCAGTTAACAGAGCCTTGAAAGACAGGGGCTTCACTAAGACAGACGTCTCTTTCTCATGTAAAGGGAGTGTGGAGGCCGTGCAATCTGGGACTAGGGAGGATCCCGGCCTGTGCCATTCTCACCCTTAAGTGGCACTGTGAGGGTGCAAGGGAACGCATGTTGCCCTTCAAGGAGACTTACCAGAAGTTCCACCAATAAGTCCACCCCATCTCATTCACTGGAACATAGTCACCTGGCCAAAGTTACCTACTAGGAAGGCTGAGAAAGGTTCTACTTTGGCCGGGTGCATTGCCACCCAGATAACAACTGCAGTTCTTCACCAAAGTAAAAGGGAAGGGTGGACGTGGGGAACAGATAGACGTCCGTGCTCACGTGCCCATCCTGGTAGAGCCATCTGCGGCTAGGACGGCAGAGCAGCAGGCCATCTGGTAGAGTGTGTGTGACACCAGGAATCCCTCGGAAAGGGGCACTGATGGGACGGGGGCGGGGTGGGGGTGTCTTGCGTGGGCTGTGCAGAGCACTGTGTAGGCTGGTCTATGAGGGATCATGAGAGCCCTTTCACCGCGCCCCCAAGTTTCCCCTTTGTAGTCCTGCCTGCAAGCTCAGCAGTCAAGTGAGGCAGTGCCTTCCTAGCACCCTTGTGATCCTGGGGAAACTAACCTGCCCTCAGCTCTTTATACTCGTGTATTTTCTCATGTCGGCCTAACGGGCAACCCTCTGCCCTAGTTGCTCCCAGAATCAGGAGGCCCTAGCCGTCAACAGCACTAAGCTGGAGCCCTGGGAGACTTGAAAACTAGTCTGATGGGGTCCCAGTTATGAGTCCCAGGAGCCGCAGTGTGGGCCCAGAGGGTGCGGCAGACAGAGTCAGAATACCTGCACGGGGCTGTGAAAGACAACGTGTTTCAAGGGATGAGTTGGGGGAAGGCTCTGAAGTAGTGGCTGGGGTGCAGGAAATCTCAGAAGAGGGGAGATTCTAGCAGCTTCCAAGGAGAGAGGCCGGGCTGACCGGACATCAGATGGCCCAGGGAGCATGGTTGAAGAATTAGTGCAGAAACCTGAGAAGAGCTGAGTGATCTGGGGAAAGGGGAGAACCAGTAGCCCTTCCCTCGTGCCTGACAAGAGGAGGCTTCACTAAGACAGACGTCTCTTTCTCATGTAAAGGGATGTGGAGGCCGTGCAATCTGGGACTAGGGAGGATCCCGGCCGTGCCATTCTCACCCTTAAGTGGCACTGTGAGGGTGCAAGGGAACGCATGTTGCCCTTCAAGGAGACTTACCAGAAGTTCCACCAATAAGTCCACCCCATCTCATTCACTGGAACATAGTCACCTGGCCAAAGTTACCTACTAGGAAGGCTGAGAAAGGTTCTACTTTGGCCGGGTGCATTGCCACCCAGATAACAACTGCAGTTCTTCACCAAAGTAAAAGGGAAGGGTGGACGTGGGGAACAGATAGACGTCCGTGCTCACGTGCCCATCCTGGTAGAGCCATCTGCGGCTAGGACGGCAGAGCAGCAGGCCATCTGGTAGAGTGTGTGTGACACCAGGAATCCCTCGGAAAGGGGCACTGATGGGACGGGGGCGGGGTGGGGTGTCTTGTGGGCTGTGCAGAGCACTGTGTAGGCTGGTCTATGAGGGATCATGAGAGCCCTTTCACCACGCCCCCAAGTTTCCCCTTTGTAGTCCTGCCTGCAAGCTCAGCAGTCAAGTGAGGCAGTGCCTTCCTAGCACCCTTGTGATCCTGGGGAAACTAACCTGCCCTCAGCTCTTTATACTCGTGTATTTTCTCATGTCGGCCTAACGGGCAACCCTCTGCCCTAGTTGCTCCCAGAATCAGGAGGCCCTAGCCGTCAACAGCACTAAGCTGGAGCCCTGGGAGACTTGAAAACTAGTCTGATGGGGTCCCAGTTATGAGTCCCAGGAGCCGCAGTGTGGGCCCAGAGGGTGCGGCAGACAGAGTCAGAATACCTGCACGGGGCTGTGAAAGACAACGTGTTTCAAGGGATGAGTTGGGGGAAGGCTCTGAAGTAGTGGCTGGGGTGCAGGAAATCTCAGAAGAGGGGAGATTCTAGCAGCTTCCAAGGAGAGAGGGCCGGGCTGACCGGACATCAGATGGCCCAGGGAGCATGGTTGAAGAATTAGTGCAGAAACCTGAGAAGAGCTGAGTGATCTGGGGAAAGGGGGAGAACACCAGTAGCCCTTCCCTCGTGCCTGACAAGGACGGGACTGGAGTAACTGGCGGTGGGTTGGGTATTTCCCTTTGAGTTTTCCTGGTTTTGCCAGGTTTCCCCAAGCCCTCAGTGGCTGCAGAATTCATACTGTAGATGCCCTCCCCAACCCTGGTGAGGGAGGAAATGGAGGAGGCAGCTGTTAAGTCCAGGCTATGAACCAGAGTCAGCAAGAGTCTGTTGGCCTAGAAAGTAGATGGCTGGAACTTAGGACAGACCTTGGGAAAGGAAGGGATGTTCCATTCCTGGCAACCTCCCCATCTTGCCCACCTCAAAATCTTTGCCACCAGCATTCCCCTTGGGCCTGTAACCATCTCCTGGTTTCCAAAGGGGCTCTAGGCAGAGAGAAGCCAGGACTTGATTGACACCTGTCCTCCTCTGTATAGTGACGTTGCCTTCACGCACTCAGTACCCAGATGGGTTGATGTGGCTGCTCTGCCCTTTTCTCATTCACCTGTTCCACCAGAGGCTGATTTAGTGGTTGGTTAATAACTGGGACTTCTGATCAGATCCAGCTCTGCAGCTGTTACCCTCTTGGTGCATAACAAACCACCCCAAATGTTCATGACTTGAGAGCATATTATCTCGTGATTTTGTGGATCCTTAATTCAGGCAGGTTCAAGTGGACAGTTCCGTTCTATGTGGAATTGACACCTATTCCAAGTGGTATTCAACTAGCAGGTGCGCTGATCTGAAGGGTCCAAGAGGAGGTCACTCTGTTGTCTAGGATCTTGGGACTGAATTCAACAGGGCCAGTTGACCAGTTCACCTATACACAGCTGCTCCAGTCTTGTGGCCTTGGAGGAGGCAGACTTCTTGTGGGTTGACTCAGGGCTCCCAAAGAGAGTATTCAAGAGCTCCAGGCAGGAGTTCATGAGGCACCTGATGATCCAGACTTCAAAGTCCCAGGATGTCACTTCTACCCCAAATGCCATTGGCAAGCAAGTCACTAAAGACCCATCCAGAATAAAGGCTCAGGAAATGTTTAAGAAAATAGGCTTGCTGACTGAGTTTGCAGTATGGTTCTACCATTACTAGTTAAGTGACCTTGAGAAAGCATAAACTTTCTTTGAACCTCAGTTTTCATGTCTGTAAGATGAGACTATTAATATTAGTATCTACTGCTATGGTTTATGAGAACTAACTGATTACATATATCGCATATCAGTGCCTGCTTTGGGAACACCTATTCATGATCACTAGTATCTGCTTCTTCCCCTTCTTCCTGGGCACCCCTGCAGTTAGGTGTGACCACACAACTGCATTCTGGCCCTGGGAACTAGAGGGGAAGTGATCTGGCTTCTGCATCCTCCCCACTTACTCCTGCTTCCACCCATCAACTTGTGAGAGATAAATAAAGCTTTATTTGTCAGAGCCACAAGCCTGACTCATGCTCTGGTACATAAACTCTCAAATTAGTTACTCTAACTTCTCTGCATCTGTACTTTTAAACGGCCTGTAACCAGCTACTGGTTTCCAAAGGGGCTCTAGGCAGAGAGAAGCCAGGACTTGATTGACACCTGTCCTCCTCTGTATAGTGACGTTGCCTTCACGCACTCAGTACCCAGATGGGTTGATGTGGCTGCTCTGCCCTTTTCTCATTCACCTGTTCCACCAGAGGCTGATTTAGTGGTTGGTTAATAACTGGGACTTCTGATCAGATCCAGCTCTGCAGCTGTTACCCTCTTGGTGCATAACAAACCACCCCAAATGTTCATGACTTGAGAGCATATTATCTCGTGATTTTGTGGATCCTTAATTCAGGCAGGTTCAAGTGGACAGTTCCGTTCTATGTGGAATTGACACCTATTCCAAGTGGTATTCAACTAGCAGGTGCGCTGATCTGAAGGGTCCAAGAGGAGGTCACTCTGTTGTCTAGGATCTTGAGACTGAATTCAACAGGGCCAGTTGACCAGTTCACCTATACACAGCTGCTCCAGTCTTGTGGCCTTGGAGGAGGCAGACTTCTTGTGGGTTGACTCAGGGCTCCCAAAGAGAGTATTCAAGAGCTCCAGGCAGGAGTTCATGAGGCACCTGATGATCCAGACTTCAAAGTCCCAGGATGTCACTTCTACCCCAAATGCCATTGGCAAGCAAGTCACTAAAGACCCATCCAGAATAAAGGCTCAGGAAATGTTTAAGAAAATAGGCTTGCTGACTGAGTTTGCAGTATGGTTCTACCATTACTAGTTAAGTGACCTTGAGAAAGCATAAACTTTCTTTGAACCTCAGTTTTCATGTCTGTAAGATGAGACTATTAATATTAGTATCTACTGCTATGGTTTATGAGAACTAACTGATTACATATATCGCATATCAGTGCCTGCTTTGGGAACACCTATTCATGATCACTAGTATCTGCTTCTTCCCCTTCTTCCTGGGCACCCCTGCAGTTAGGTGTGACCACACAACTGCATTCTGGCCCTGGGAACTAGAGGGGAAGTGATCTGGCTTCTGCATCCTCCCCACTTACTCCTGCTTCCACCCATCAACTTGTGAGAGATAAATAAAGCTTTATTTGTCAGAGCCACAAGCCTGACTCATGCTCTGGTACATAAACTCTCAAAGTTAGTTACTCTCTGGCTTAACTTCTCTGCATCTGTATTCTTGTCTGTAAAATTGTGTGATCATGGGACTTACCCTAAAGGGTTGTGAGGATTAAATGAAATGTACGGTTGACCTTTGAACAGCGAGGGGGTTAGGGGCACAGACCCTCCCACGGAGTTGAAAATGTATGTGTGTAACTTGTAGTCTGCTCTCCTAAGACAGAGTTCCTCTGTATCCATGGTTCCTCCAGATCTGTATCACTGATTCATGTTGGTGGACTCAACCAACCATATATCGTGCAGTACCAAGTCCTTACTGCTGGAAACTGTCAGTGGACCCATGCAGTTTAAACCTGAGTTCCCCAAGAGCCAGCTGTATAGTTTGATTGGTGCAGCTTCCCTCCGATCAGTTATTCCACCTAAACTCTGTAAACTGGCCATCATTACCTTTTTCTTGGATGCGAGGTTTTCCATAATCAAGCTTCTTGAAGGTTTTCAAAGGATAACATGAATTTGCAATATTTTAGGCCTAAAACCAATAATAATGGCACCCTTTAAATTCAGAGTATTTCCTAAAACTCATTTGCTGATGGATTTCAAAGCCTAAATACAGAGAATAGGACATCTCTAACTTTAAAAGTTTAGTCAATTTATTTGTTATTTAGGAAATAGTTTAATAATACATAAAAATGAAAACTTCACCTATATTCACACAACTCAGTATGGTCAAATTTTAACATTTTGCCATATTTGATTTCTGGGTTTTTTTCCTAAAGAAATAAAACATTATGATGAAACTGAAAAAAATGATATGTAATATATCTAAAACACTTAGCATAGTACCTGGCATACAAAAAGCCATCAGCAATTGTCAACAAATTTTAAAGACTTTCTATTTTGTTTTACCAAGATAAGTCAAAGATACTTGCTAAACTACTAGGTAGTAGGTATTACAATTATGAAAGGGGAGATACATACTCAAATATATTTACCTGATGGGTATTGAAAGGGAAAATATGCCCGTTTTAAAATATTTCGTTAAAACATTATTAAAACAAGTTATATACTATACATATGTCATTCCAAATATATGTTATTCCATGCAATAGATTCAGTTTTGAGCATATGAACCAAAAATACTAAAAAAAGAAAAAATTATTTTGAAATAATTTTAGATTTACAGAGGAGTTATAAGATGGCAGAGACATTTCCTAGCTACCCTTTACCCAGCTTCCTCTAACGTTAACTTCTTATATAATCATGGTCTAAATCCATGGTCTTAATGATGCCTCCCTCCTTCCACAAGTCGGCTCCACAGAACAGGAGCCGGTGCGTCATCACAGACTTCCTGGGCCAAGTGTGGCAGGCAGGAAGGCTTCCTGGTGGAGATGCCAGTCTGGAGCTCAGCTCTGTTTCCTCGGGTGCTCTGGCAAATGGCTGGCTCTCCCTCTCTTCTTGTCTGCCCTCCCCTGCCTCCATAGCCCCAGAATCTGAGGCCAACCCTCAGAGCCCTGAGAAGTTAGCCTGCTGAAACAAACGCCCCAGCCGGGGGTATGGCTCTGTCCCAGATTCAAGGTGCTCCACCCCAGCCAGCAAGGGCCAGCTGCCCAGTTACAGACCCGGATGTTGATTTAGAGACTGGCTTCTGGAGCCACTATTTTGGATCCTGCTGACCATGCATGACAGGAAATAGCAACAAGGGCTGAGCTGTCAGGCAGAGCAAGGGGATCCAAGAGAACTGAGGGTAGGCAGGCTGGGCTACTGAGCAGGGACTAGCCTTGTCTGCTCTGGAGATTTATAGGCCCCACCAACTCGAGGGATGAACTGAGGTGTTTTCCATCCTGCCTGGGTGGGCACAGACTTCTGCTGAGACACGTGGTTACCCTTTGGAAGAGGCCCAGAGAGCACCCGAGGCAGCCAGCAGCCAGCTGGGACTCAGAACAAGTGCTGCAGGGAGGAGAGCAGGGAGCTGCTGGGCAGCACCTGTCCTCTGAGGCCTGAACCCAAAGATCCAGGGGGCAACATCCAGCTTCATTTTAGTTTCTCTGAGCCTCAGTTTGTTCATCTGTAAAATGGGGATATTAAGCCCTATGGCCCAGAGAGGGCTGTATATGTTTGTGCAGTTTATAATCTGTAGAAGGAGTGAATGGCGCCTACAACTCAGCCTGTGTTCAGCTCACTGAGTTGAGCACTTGACTTCAAACTATGTCTCCTCGGAAGGAAGGGAAATCTTTTTCTTGACCATACTGTTTGCCCAGGAGTGCTTTGGCCTAAAAGGCAGGTTTGCTCAGCTTCTTTAGATTTGCACAAAGGAAAAACACTTGCCCTCTGGAAATAGAGCAGTTGGTGGAGAAGGACACAGGCCCCATAAGCCCGCAGAAGGCATGGCTATTCCCAGACAGCCTTGGCCAGGGAGCAAACAGGGAAGTCAAAGGTGGCCCAAGGGGACAAGATGAGCTGGGAAGAGAGTGTCAGGGTGACCAAATGCTGAAATGCCGTGTGCAGGTGGAGCTGAGGGGAGAGGAGGTCCCCTCTGGAGGGGGACCCAGGCCCTTTAACTATAGAGAGAGCACAGTAACACAGAACTCTCCCTGAGGGCAGGGTCATAGCCAGAGAGGGCGGGAGTCCTGGGGACCCTGAGGCCAGAGAAAGCCTGGTGAGAGACAGCCATCTGGAAGAGAAGGACAGAGCACCAGGCATGTGTACTTGAGTGACAGGTGATACTGCAAGGGGTGGATGGACATTTTGGTAGCTTGAGGAAGAACACTTCACTCAGGCTTGCAGGGTCCAGGAGGGGGTTCCTCAGAAGCAATGTCTAAACTGAGATCTCAAAAAGACCCCAGTGAAAATGAGTGGGGATGTGTATTCAGGCGCTGAAGCCTGAAGCACCAAGAGGTAAGAGAGTGGAACATTCTGGAAACTGCAGGTGGATTTAGTGTTTCTTAATTACATGGCATCAATGGGAACAGAATTAGAAGGTATGTGTCTGGAGACATGCGAAGGTCTCAGAAATAAAGACTGTTTATGCTCTGTCAAGCTGTTTGTCCTTCATGGGCTGGAAGTGTTTGCAGTGATGTGATTTTAGTGAGATGCCAGGGATCTGCATGGAGATTGGCAGGGGCAACGCTAGAGGCAAAGAGAGCATCATCGGTGGCCTGAGGAGGAAGCCTAGTGAGAGGTGAGGTGGCTTGAACTTGGGTAGCCAGCAAAGATGAAGATTAATGAGCAGATCCGAACTCACTTTAGGGCGTAGAATTGGAAGGCCAATTGGAAGAAAGGCAGGAGTCCAGGGTGACACCCACCACTTGCTTAGGTGCCATGGCTGTTAGTCCCCTTCACAAAAAGGAGAACTAGCAAGAGGAGTGGGTCTGTGTGGGAGGTGGTGAAAAGTTCAGTTTGAAATTCAAGTGCAATATTCAAGTGTGGCCCACAGTATACTGAGGCTTTGTACTCAGAAGAGAGAACTGGGCCACCAGAGAATTGGGTCTGCGAGTCATCAGCCTAGAGATGTGACCTGAGACTGTAGAAGCAAGAAGACTCCCCCATCCATGAGTGAGAACCCCAAAGGAGAGAAGAGGCAGAGGCCAGGACTCTCAGAGACCCTGGTATTCAAGGGTCAGCTGGAGGAGGCGAGGACAACATAGGAAATGGCAGAGAGGTAGACGGAAAGCCAGCCCATTTAATCCTCACAAATACCTCATGTACAGGTGAGGAACCTGTGGGATTTTAGCAGATGGCTCAGAAGGTAAAGAATCTGCCTGCCATGCGGGAGACCTAGCTTCGATCCCTGGTTGGGAAGATCCCCTGGAAAAGGGAATGGCTGCCCACTCCAGTATTCTGGCCTGGAGAATTCCATGGCTCATCCACGGGGTAGCAAAGAGTTGGACACAACTAAGCGACTTTCCCTATCTTCACTATCACTATTTTATCAATTCACAAGAAGTAAGAAACCCAGAGCGAAATGTTGCCCTGTCTCATACTGTCTTTCACAGAATTCTGGCATGAAGTAAGAACATTCTGGAAACTGCAGGTGGATTTAGTGTTTCTTAATTACATGGCATCAATGGGAACAGAATTAGAAGGTATGTGTCTGGAGACATGCGAAGGTCTCAGAAATAAAGACTGTTTATGCTCTGTCAAGCTGTTTGTCCTTCATGGGCTGGAAGTGTTTGCAGTGATGTGATTTTAGTGAGATGCCAGGGATCTGCATGGAGATTGGCAGGGGCAACGCTAGAGGCAAAGAGAGCATCATCGGTGGCCTGAGGAGGAAGCCTAGTGAGAGGTGAGGTGGCTTGAACTTGGGTAGCCAGCAAAGATGAAGATTAATGAGCAGATCCGAACTCACTTTAGGGCGTAGAATTGGAAGGCCAATTGGAAGAAAGGCAGGAGTCCAGGGTGACACCCACCACTTGCTTAGGTGCCATGGCTGTTAGTCCCCTTCACAAAAAGGAGAACTAGCAAGAGGAGTGGGTCTGTGTGGGAGGTGGTGAAAAGTTCAGTTTGAAATTCAAGTGCAATATTCAAGTGTGGCCCACAGTATACTGAGGCTTTGTACTCAGAAGAGAGAACTGGGCCACCAGAGAATTGGGTCTGCGAGTCATCAGCCTAGAGATGTGACCTGAGACTGTAGAAGCAAGAAGACTCCCCCATCCATGAGTGAGAACCCCAAAGGAGAGAAGAGGCAGAGGCCAGGACTCTCAGAGACCCTGGTATTCAAGGGTCAGCTGGAGGAGGCGAGGACGACATAGGAAATGGCAGAGAGGTAGACGGAAAGCCCGCCCATTTAATCCTCACAAATACCTCAT
The DNA here is from genome assembly GCA_022376925.1 of Tragulus kanchil. Taxonomy (NCBI): domain Eukaryota; kingdom Metazoa; phylum Chordata; class Mammalia; order Artiodactyla; family Tragulidae; genus Tragulus; species Tragulus kanchil. Next base: position 51,061,655 of record JAIOJX010000005.1, read on the forward strand.
GTACAGGTGAGGAACCTGTGGGATTTTAGCAGGTGGCTCAGAAGGTAAAGAATCTGCCTGCCATGCGGGAGACCTAGCTTCGATCCCTGGTTGGGAAGATCCCCTGGAAAAGGGAATGGCTGCCCACTCCAGTATTCTGGCCTGGAGAATTCCATGGCTCATCCACGGGGTAGCAAAGAGTTGGACACAACTAAGCGACTTTCCCTATCTTCACTATCACTATTTTATCAATTCACAAGAAGTAAGAAACCCAGAGCGAAATGTTGCCCTGTCTCATACTGTCTTTCACAGAATTCTGGCATGTCTCCTCCCAACGCCTGCCCCCTTATTCAATGCCTCTGTTAGGTTTCTGTGATTTCCGTCAGTGCTCGTCAGTAGAATGAGACTAAAGAGACTGACTGGATTCAGGAGATGCTGTTTGTGCACAGTGCGTTTGGATAGTTTTTGGTACAGGGAAGGCCTGGAAAGGACAGTGATGCATTGAGATGTGGCCTTTACTCAGAGTGGACTCAGACTCTCTCTCCAGGCTGCAAGCCTTTGGGACCCTCACGGCCACCCTAGGAGTGACTGCACCACAAACCACCGGAAGGTCTCCTGCCTTTATCATGATGAACCTTTTTATTATAGAGACAGACTGAACTCTTTTGCATAAAGAATCTTTGGATTAGGTCAGGGAAATCCACCTGCTAAAGGTCACCACCCAGCCCTCCCTGCCTCTGCCTCAGCTAAGCCCCCACTAGCTCTTTCCATCTCAAGGTCACTGGAAACAAGGCCCCCAGGGCCAGGCTGGTTTGGTGGGCCATGCCAGCCAGAGGGTCAGGGTTCCTGACCCCTGACCCTCCACCAGGTCAGAGCCGCCCCGTCTCCCGCTGCAGCCGGTTGTCCAGGACCTGGAGCTGCCGGAGGAAGCCCGAGTTGGGACAGATATCACGGCGGGCCTGCACTGTCTGGATGGCCTCCACCAGCGTCAAATTCTCGCAGATCATGAGGAAGGCCAGGACAACCGTGGCAGAGCGGCTCACCCCCATGGCACAGTGGACCAGCACGCGGCCTGCGGGGAGACCCAGCCTAGTGTCAGGTGCCCGTCCTCACATCGCCTGCCGGGTCGAGGCTTGCATACCCATGTACAGGTGAGGAACCTGTGGGATTTTAGCAGTGGCCCTGCCTGCCATGGGAGACCTAGCTTCGATCCCTGGTTGGGAAGATCCCTGGAAAGGGAATGGCTGCCCACTCCAGTATTCTGGCCTGGAGAATTCCATGGCTCATCCACGGGGTAGCAAAGAGTTGGACACAACTAAGCGACTTTCCCTATCTTCACTATCACTATTTTATCAATTCACAAGAAGTAAGAAACCCAGAGCGAAATGTTGCCCTGTCTCATACTGTCTTTCACAGAATTCTGGCATGTCTCCTCCCAACGCCTGCCCCCTTATTCAATGCCTCTGTTAGGTTTCTGTGATTTCCGTCAGTGCTCGTCAGTAGAATGAGACTAAAGAGACTGACTGGATTCAGGAGATGCTGTTTGTGCACAGTGCGTTTGGATAGTTTTTGGTACAGGGAAGGCCTGGAAAGGACAGTGATGCATTGAGATGTGGCCTTTACTCAGAGTGGACTCAGACTCTCTCCAGGCTGCAAGCCTTTGGGACCCTCACGGCCACCCTAGGAGTGACTGCACCACAAACCACCGGAAGGTCTCCTGCCTTTATCATGATGAACCTTTTTATTATAGAGACAGACTGAACTCTTTTGCATAAAGAATCTTTGGATTAGGTCAGGGAAATCCACCTGCTAAAGGTCACCACCCAGCCCTCCCTGCCTCTGCCTCAGCTAAGCCCCCACTAGCTCTTTCCATCTCAAGGTCACTGGAAACAAGGCCCCCAGGGCCAGGCTGGTTTGGTGGGCCATGCCAGCCAGAGGGTCAGGGTTCCTGACCCCTGACCCTCCACCAGGTCAGAGCCGCCCCGTCTCCCGCTGCAGCCGGTTGTCCAGGACCTGGAGCTGCCGGAGGAAGCCCGAGTTGGGACAGATATCACGGCGGGCCTGCACTGTCTGGATGGCCTCCACCAGCGTCAAATTCTCGCAGATCATGAGGAAGGCCAGGACAACCGTGGCAGAGCGGCTCACCCCCATGGCACAGTGGACCAGCACGCGGCCTGCGGGGAGACCCAGCCTAGTGTCAGGTGCCCGTCCTCACATCGCCTGCCCCGAGGGAATCGAGGTGCTTCTGCCTGCCTATTACAGCATCCTGGAATACTGACACTGTCCTCAATGTCGTGTGGCCCAACTGAGGCCCAGAGAGGAAACGGACTCGCTCAAGGCCACATAGTGAGTTAGTGGCAGGGCTAAGGTTAGCAGCTGCAATTCCCTTCTTCTGGTCCAAGGTGCTTTCTCTGGCATCCTTTGCAACTCTAGCATGGTGGGGGTCTGTATTCCTGGAGTGCCCAGGGTTTGCATCAGATTACAGGGGTGTCCACATGCCTCCCTGTCCCCTCAGTCCTGCCCTCCCCTTTGCCCCTGCAGCTCTACACCAAGGCCTCATCTTAGAAGAACCCACTCAAGGGCCTCTGCTAGGTCCTGGACCCTCTGCCCAAGCCCTGACCTCTTTCTGAGAATACGGTTACCCTGACGACCACACTGGACCTTCGTCATATGTATGGCCGTTGGTGTGTTTCCAGGGTGAGGTTTCCCTCCTGAAGGGGATGCTCAGTAAGTGCTAATAGTGAGCTCCATGGGGTGGGAGGATTGCTGAAGGAGACCACCATCCTTGTTCCGGAGAAGAGGATAACCCCGGATCCCACCTGTACCCTCCTCCACCCTTGTGCCTTCCACAGCAGCTGACCTTGGGGAACGCTGAGGGCACTGCGAATGTATCGAGCAACAGGCAGAAAGTAGACACTGAGGTCGAAGAAGGGGTTGTCATCAGCTTCGATGCCATAGTACTCCAAGGGCATCCCGCAGTAGAACTTGGCACCGGTGTCCACTTGAAACTTGCCTGCAGCGACATTCACAACATGGGTGATGCCCAGCTGGGTCAGCTTGTTCTTGTCCCTGGCTGCGTACCTGTAGGGGCACAGGGGAAGGTAGGGGTAGAGCTTACCGGGTCAGCTCCGGCTGGGCTGGACATCGCATCCCCTACCCCTGCCTACTCAGCCGTCCTCCTCCAAAGGGCAGCTGGAACCAGCGAACCAGCCTGGGTGAAGGAGCTCCGTTTCACCTGGACCAACTTTTCTGGAGGGCAGTTTGGCCACATGCATCAGAAGCCTCAAAAATGGGACTTCCCTGGTGGTCCAGCGGGTAAATAGTCTGCCTTGCAACGCAAGAGGCACCAGTTTGATCCCTGGCCCAGGAAGATCCCACGTGCCGCAGAGTGGCTAGACCGGTGTGTCCAGTTACAAGCCAGCGCTCTGGAGCTCATGCGCCCAGAGCCGGTGCTCTGCAACAGGAGAGGCCACTGCGATGGGAGGCCCACACAGGCCAAAGAATAAAGATGAATGAAAATAAATAGATAAATAAAAAACAGTAAAAGAGGCCAAAATTTAAAAATAAAATAAAAATTAAAAATTTTTTCTTAAAAAAAAAAAAGCCTCAAAAATGTACACAGAGCTCCTGCGAGTCTCCTGGGGACTTAAAGAATTTCAAATGTGCTCACAGACAAATGTAAACTGGATCTAGTGGTATTTAAGATAGTGAAAAAGACCGTGGGTGAGGGGCGGGAATCACCAAATAGTGTTTATTTATTTATTTATTTACTTACTTATTTTGGTGGTGGGGGTGTGGGGAGGGAGGGGAGCAGGCGGACCACTTCTATTGGTCTTTCATTTGTCCATTTCCATCCATCTTTTTTCTTTGGCCCGTGTGGGCCTCCCATCGCGGTGGCCTCTGTCGTCGCAGAGCACCGGCTCTGAGCGCATGCGCTCCAGAGCTCCAGCTCAGTAGTTGGACACACCGGTCTAGCCGCTCCGCGGCACGTGGGATCTTCCCAGGCAAGGGCTCGAACCGGCGCCCCTTGCACTGCAAGGCGGTGTCCTTACCCACTGGACCACCAGGGAAGCCCCCAAATAGTGTTTTAGACGAGACTGACTATTGCTATAGCTGAATGAATACTGCACAACCACTCAGATGTGGCAGATGGAGGCAGGTGAACAAGGAGAGGTGTTGATGCTGTACTGAGATGCTGTGAAAAGTGCAGGATGACAGAACAAAACAGTGTTTAAAAGGGTTTCTAAAAGATGTGCAATTCCACTGAAAACACTTCCTGGATAAAGCAGATAATAAAATGGGATTACAAGGTGATACCATTTTTGTTAAAAAAAAAAAAAAAAAAAGCTCCAAAAGAGCATTTAGGTATGTACGTGTGTACGTATTTTTTAAAAAGTCAATAAGGATTTTATTACTGGTTATCTGTGTGTGTGGAGGGGAGACACGTATTTGCCATGTTGTTAATAAGATATTGATTTATATGTTCTGAACATTAAGGAAAACTTACAATATCCACAGATATTCATCCGTGTGTTCTAAGTTTTAAGACAACTTTTAGGGAAAATGACTCCCATTGCACTCTCTCTATGTGTACATCCTAGAGAAACGTGTGTGGTTCCCTGGGTCCACCTACTAGAATGCTTGTAGAATCTCTACAATAGCCCCAAAGTGGAAACAACTCAGAATGGATAAAGTATGGTATATTCATACAAATGAACAATATACAGCAATGAAAAAGGAATGAACTGTAGCTACAGATAAGGCTAGCAAACCTCCCAGTTCTGAGCAAGTGACGCCAAGCACAAAATTCATGACATGACTCTACTCTTGTCGCTTTAAAAGAGAGGCAAGGGCTTCCCCTCGACCCCCGCCCAAAAAATAAATAAATAAATCTTTAAAAAAAAAAAAAAAAGATAGGCAACACTAACACAAGTGTTGAAACTAAAGAAAAGTAAGGGAAGAACTGTTTCAGTACTCAGTGGTTATCCACAGGAAAAGAGATGCTGAGGAGGGTTCAGTACAGGCTTCCGGGGTACTAAAAACATCTTATTTCTTGACCTGAGGGGTGAAACTAATCTTTAGGGACTTTCCTTAAATATGTCCTATTTCCACAAAGAAATAACTGTAAAAGGAAATAAATAGGTGAAAACAAAATGGTTAGAAGAAAGAGGGCACCAACTCTGCCCCTTATAGGGCTCCGGGAGAGGCTCCCCTTCTGCTCCCCCGCACCCCCAACTCTGTGGATGTACTTACGCATCTCCCAGGAAGAGGTTGGGCCAGACCTCGTTGATGTGGCTCAGCATGGCAGCCCGACGGACCCACACTAAGCGCTGCAGCGAGGCCAGCGTGGGTGGCTGGTAGTGGGGCACCTGCACTGACCTGTGGATCTTGGGCCTCCGGAGGTCCTGCTTCTGCAGCGAGTCCATCCTGGAACAGAGTAGACACTGTGGTGGCATGGGGCAAGCTCCCCACAGGTGGTCCAGCTGACAGGGAGGCCGAACGCCCAGGTGCCACTGGGATGCTTCAGAACGACCTCCGTTACTTCCAGTGAGGTTATTAACCAGCTCGGCTGGGGCTAAGGCCTTTTCCCCTGGAAGCAAGGGAATTAACCCCTTGTCACTGCCGAGGAGGTGGGAAGCCCTCTTTCCTGCCCTCTGCAGAGGCCTCTCCTGTTGGAAACTTTGTTCAAGAGGCCCTCGGAGCTCCCCGTTTAGTCAACCCAGACCCCACCTGTTAAGTTTCTGGTTAGTTTGGAGTTTGTAGGGATGGGGACTCCAGATGGCTGTGGCCCACAGAAGGCACTTAGGAAGCCCCCCCGCCCACCACCAACCAGGCAGCTCATCTCAAGCCCCCTTCTCTGCTGCTTCTAGGGCTGATCCTCAGGCTCCCATCCCTTCCCACTTTCAGGAGCTTGAACATCAGAGCCCATCTCTGGAGTGAGGAGCCTGGGCTCTGAACTGACCCTTGTTGGCCTCACTCATGGAAGGTCCCCATTTCACACAGGAGGTAGCTGAAGGTCAGAGAGACTTATATTTAAGATGCTCAACTGGGCTGCTAAGGAGCAAGGGTTTCCACAGGAAAAGAGATGCTGAGGAGGGTCCAGTACAGGCTTCCGGGGTACTAACAACATCTTATTTCTTGACCTGAGGGGTGAAACTAATCTTTAGGGACTTTCCTTAAATATGTCCTATTTCCACAAAGAAATAACTGTAAAAGGAAATAAATAGGTGAAAACAAAATGGTTGGAAGAAAGAGGGCACCAACTCTGCCCCTTATAGGGCTCCGGGAGAGGCTCCCCTTCTGCTCCCCCGCACCCCCAACCCTGTGGATGTACTTACGCATCTCCCAGGAAGAGGTTGGGCCAGACCTCGTTGATGTGGCTCAGCATGGCAGCCCGACGGACCCACACTAAGCGCTGCAGCGAGGCCAGCGTGGGTGGCTGGTAGTGGAGCACCTGCACTGACCTGTGGATCTTGGGCCTCCGGAGGTCCTGCTTCTGCAGCGAGTCCATCCTGGAACAGAGTAGACACTGTGGTGGCGTGGGGCAAGCTCCCCACAGGTGGTCCAGCTGACAGGGAGGCCGAACGCCCAGGTGCCACTGGGATGCTTCAGAACGACCTCCGTTACTTCCAGTGAGGTTATTAACCAGCTCGGCTGGGGCTAAGGCCTTTTCCCCTGGAAGCAAGGGAATTAACCCCTTGTCACTGCCGAGGAGGTGGGAAGCCCTCTTTCCTGCCCTCTGCAGAGGCCTCTCCTGTTGGAAACTTTGTTCAAGAGGCCCTCGGAGCTCCCCGTTTAGTCAACCCAGACCCCACCTGTTAAGTTTCTGGTTAGTTTGGAGTTTGTAGGGATGGGGACTCCAGATGGCTATGGCCCACAGAGGGCACTTAGGAAGCCCCCCCGCCCACCACCAACCAGGCAGCTCATCTCAAGCCCCCTTCTCTGCTGCTTCTAGGGCTGATCCTCAGGCTCCCATCCCTTCCCACTTTCAGTAGCTTGAACATCAGAGCCCATCTCTGGAGCGAGGAGCCTGGGCTCTGAACTGACCCTTGTTGGCCTCACTCATGGAAGGTCCCCATTTCACACAGGAGGTAGCTGAAGGTCAGAGAGACTTATATTTAAGTGATGCTCAAAGTCGTGTGGCTGCTAAGGAGCAAGGGTTTCCATCCAATTCTGTGCGCCTTCATCTCCACCCTTCAGCCTTTGCGTTCGTGTGATTCCAGAGTGGTCGCTAACCCGTCTTTCTCTAGAGGGCAGCCTGCTGTAGCTGTTACACGTCTGCCTGTCGGCCCTGGGATTTTCCTCCTTACCCCCACGACTCAGGCCAGGGCTGCAGGTCCGGCCCCACCCGGGTGGAGTGGCTCCTGTCTGGAGTCAGTTGGCTGAGGGAGTCCGAGACTCTGCAGTGCTGGGGTGTCAGTGGCACCAGAACCTGGGTCTGGAGCTGGGCTGGGAAGGAGTGCCTCTCTTGGCTAACTGACCTTGCTCCCTTCAACCAGTAACTAGGGAAGGTACAAACTGGGAAGAACTTCTCTGCTCTGTGGTAGGTGGGGCCAGGACCAGGAAGAGAAATGGGCACCCAGGAGGCCACCGGCTTGGCCAGGCTCACCCAGCGGGCAGTGGGCGGGCAGGGGGGAAGCGAAGACCCGGCTTTCCCTTTCATCTGCCACTGTGACCTCTCGTGGGCAGGCTGAGCGGCCTGCCACCTACCTAGGGCATAGTCTGGGACCAGGAGTTGGGGAGCGGGCGCTGGGACAGGACCTATCAGTGAGCAGAACGGAGCTGGGGAAGATTCCGCCTAGAACACAAATGCTGTGAAGCGGCTAGAATTCCAGGTCCTCCTCTTGGAGCCCGTGGGGGTGGGGCCTGAGAGCAGACCCAGGCCCCTGTGGCCCGAGGGCCTGCTTCAGCCCCAGGCCCGGCTTAGCCCTGTATTGGAGTTTAACTCCAGATGGCTGTGGCCCACAGAAGGCACTTAGGAAGCCCCCCCGCCCACCACCAACCAGGCAGCTCATCTCAAGCCCCCTTCTCTGCTGCTTCTAGGGCTGATCCTCAGGCTCCCATCCCTTCCCACTTTCAGTAGCTTGAACATCAGAGCCCATCTCTGGAGCGAGGAGCCTGGGCTCTGAACTGACCCTTGTTGGCCTCACTCATGGAAGGTCCCCATTTCACACAGGAGGTAGCTGAAGGTCAGAGAGACTTATATTTAAGTGATGCTCAAAGTCGTGTGGCTGCTAAGGAGCAAGGGTTTCCATCCAATTCTGTGCGCCTTCATCTCCACCCTTCAGCCTTTGCGTTCGTGTGATTCCAGAGTGGTCGCTAACCCGTCTTTCTCTAGAGGGCAGCCTGCTGTAGCTGTTACACGTCTGCCTGTCGGCCCTGGGATTTTCCTCCTTACCCCCACGACTCAGGCCAGGGCTGCAGGTCCGGCCCCACCCGGGTGGAGTGGCTCCTGTCTGGAGTCAGTTGGCTGAGGGAGTCCGAGACTCTGCAGTGCTGGGGTGTCAGTGGCACCAGAACCTGGGTCTGGAGCTGGGCTGGGAAGGAGTGCCTCTCTTGGCTAACTGACCTTGCTCCCTTCAACCAGTAACTAGGGAAGGTACAAACTGGGAAGAACTTCTCTGCTCTGTGGTAGGTGGGGCCAGGACCAGGAAGAGAAATGGGCACCCAGGAGGCCACCGGCTTGGCCAGGCTCACCCAGCGGGCAGTGGGCGGGCAGGGGGGAAGCGAAGACCCGGCTTTCCCTTTCATCTGCCACTGTGACCTCTCGTGGGCAGGCTGAGCGGCCTGCCACCTACCTAGGGCATAGTCTGGGACCAGGAGTTGGGGAGCGGGCGCTGGGACAGGACCTATCAGTGAGCAGAACGGAGCTGGGGAAGATTCCGCCTAGAACACAAATGCTGTGAAGCGGCTAGAATTCCAGGTCCTCCTCTTGGAGCCCGTGGGGGTGGGGCCTGAGAGCAGACCCAGGCCCCTGTGGCCCGAGGGCCTGCTTCCGCAGCCCCAGGCCCCTCTTGGTGCCTCTTTGGGATAAAAGGCTCTTGGCCCTGGAACTCCCCAGGGAGATGGGAGGCCGCATGAAGCGGTGGGAAAAGAATTTCAGAAGGAGGGCAGGAAGCCTGGCCACAGTTCATTCTGAGGTCAAGAGTAAGCCTTTGGTCCTGTCTGGCTACCATTTCTCTTATCTTCAAGATATGCTGCTTTGCCAGCTTTAAGGAACCTCTGGAGGGCCTCATCTGAGAACGAGAGAGAAGCAGCTGAGTCTGCAGAAACTACAGGGTAGAGCACAGCAGTGTAGTGTTGGGGTGGGGTGAGGTCAGTAGCCACACCTCTGGAGCTACTAGCTGGGGCTGCAGGAGTCCCAGGTTGGGTGAGTTGGGGCTTGGGGAAATCTGGTGGGCGCAGCTGTAGGCCTCTGAACGTGGTGTGGGGTGAGGCTGCCACCCAGTGGTCAGTGGATGTCTTGCAGCTCAGCCCAGCCTGGGATCCAACAAACGCCCACTGAGGCAGAACTTGTCCATGCTCCTCCTGGAGGCTCCTGGGAGGAAGAGGAGCCAGCAGAGGGGTCGGGGATGAGAGCTGCTAGGCCACCACCCAGCCTCAGCCTCCTGGGATCTAGGCTCAGGTCTGGAGAAAGGGTCCTTTTCCTTGAACTTAAGGGTACTTCTTGTTAGGCCTCACCCTGGACCTCACACCTGATGCTCATGGATGCACCCGTGAGGGCCCAGCCCCCACCCAGAGGCTCAACCTCAGCGCGCATGGCACACCCACAGAAGGAGAGCTGGTGGCTGCAGCAGCCCCTGGTTTCTGCCATCCCCAGACGGAGGAGGATCCTGCCTGACACCTCCTCCAGCATCTCCTTGGCCATGGCAGGATGAAGCCTGGGCCCAATGTCCAGACAAGACCGGGCGCGTTCAGGGTGGTGTGCCCGTAGGCATGAGCCAACATCCAGCAGGGACAGGCCCCGCCTGCCTCTTCACCCCAGCCCCGCTGGTGCCCCTTCTGCCTCCTCCTATGTCTCCCCACTAAGCTGAGCAGCTGCCTCTGTGGGCAGTGCTCTGCCTGCTCCTGAGTTGCTGCTGTTTACAAGTTCAGACGCCTGTTTTCTGTCTTTGCCTCTCCTCCCCTCTATGTTGCCCTGCCTGTGCTTCTGTCTCCTCCCCTCTTAACGGGAGTTTAGAGTTTATGCTCCCCTAAAGCCTCCCAGCACTCCATCCCACATGCAGCCTCGGGTCAGCTGTCTGTCATCCACCTCCTCCTGGTCTTCCCTCCTGCTCACTCTCCTCCTTCTCCCCAGGCTGACTGCACAAGACTGCGGCCACAGGACAGGCGGGACCGGAGCGCTCAGGGCAGGACAAGGGAAGAGTCTGGTGAAGGAAGCCTTAGGGAGGGTGGTAGGCAGGCAGCCAGGGTTGAGCTGCTTGCAACCCTGTACTCTGCGTGCTGGCTTTGGAGGAGGGCAGACCTGGGCCAGGTTTTCAGATCTGGAGCTTGGATCTGTGTGGGTTTCTCTGAGCCAGTTTTCTCAGTGGGGCTGCTATGAGAATGCCATGAGACAAGGCGTGCTTAGGGCACCTCCCACAGCGTCTGCCTCCTAGTAGATGCCCAGTGAATGGTGCATCTTACTCTTCAACACCATTATTACTCTTAGCCTTTCAAGCCTCAGCCATAACCCATGGGCTTGGTCTCTTTGTGTTCCTTGATTTTGCTTTCCTGTCCAACAATAATTAATATATTTACCATGAACTAACTGGGCTTCCCAGGTGGTGCTAGTGGTAAAGAACCTGCCTGCCAATGCAGGAGATGTAACGGACGGGTTTGATCCTTGGGTTGGGAAGATCCCCTGGAGGCAGGCATGGCAACCCACTGCAGTATTCTTGCCAGAAGAATCGCATGAACAGAGGAGCCTGGAGGGGTGCAGCCCAAAGGGTTGTATAGAGTCGGACACGACTGAAGTGACTTAGCACAAGGATATTACTATGCATTAGAGCTAAAAGCTTATATTTTTCTCACTGACTCCTCACAGTTCCTTATGAGGCATTTCTACAGATGAGGAAACTGAGGCTCAGAAAGAGTAAGCTACCCTCAGCAGCCAGTAAGCTCCAGGATGCCCTTCTGCCTCCTCCTATGTCTCCCCACTAAGCTGAGCAGCTGCCTCTGTGGGCAGTGCTCTGCCTGCTCCTGAGTTGCTGCTGTTTACAAGTTCAGACGCCTGTTTTCTGTCTTTGCCTCTCCTCCCCTCTATGTTGCCCTGCCTGTGCTTCTGTCTCCTCCCCTCTTAACGGGAGTTTAGAGTTTATGCTCCCCTAAAGCCTCCCAGCACTCCATCCCACATGCAGCCTCGGGTCAGCTGTCTGTCATCCACCTCCTCCTGGTCTTCCCTCCTGCTCACTCTCCTCCTTCTCCCCAGGCTGACTGCACAAGACTGCGGCCACAGGACAGGCGGGACCGGAGCGCTCAGGGCAGGACAAGGGAAGAGTCTGGTGAAGGAAGCCTTAGGGAGGGTGGTAGGCAGGCAGCCAGGGTTGAGCTGCTTGCAACCCTGTACTCTGCGTGCTGGCTTTGGAGGAGGGCAGACCTGGGCCAGGTTTTCAGATCTGGAGCTTGGATCTGTGTGGGTTTTCTCTGAGCCAGTTTTCTCAGTGGGGCTGCTATGAGAATGCCATGAGACAAGGCGTGCTTAGGGCACCTCCCACAGCGTCTGCCTCCTAGTAGATGCCCAGTGAATGGTGCATCTTACTCTTCAACACCATTATTACTCTTAGCCTTTCAAGCCTCAGCCATAACCCATGGGCTTGGTCTCTTTGTGTTCCTTGATTTTGCTTTCCTGTCCAACAATAATTAATATATTTACCATGAACTAACTGGGCTTCCCAGGTGGTGCTAGTGGTAAAGAACCTGCCTGCCAATGCAGGAGATGTAACGGACGGGTTTGATCCTTGGGTTGGGAAGATCCCCTGGAGGCAGGCATGGCAACCCACTGCAGTATTCTTGCCAGAAGAATCGCATGAACAGAGGAGCCTGGAGGGGTGCAGCCCAAAGGGTTGTATAGAGTCGGACACGACTGAAGTGACTTAGCACAAGGATATTACTATGCATTAGAGCTAAAAGCTTATATTTTTCTCACTGACTCCTCACAGTTCCTTATGAGGCATTTCTACAGATGAGGAAACTGAGGCTCAGAAAGAGTAAGCTATCTGCCCAAGGTCACGCAGCCAGTAAGCTCCAGGATCCTGGCCCAGGTCAACCTGATTACTATGCTCCCTCTGTGCCTCTGCCTCGGCCAGTCTCTCCCCTAATCTAACCCTCCACCCCCACGTCACACACAGGCACAGGTGTCCTGGCCCTCGTTACCCAGCATGCTCTGCAGGCCCCGGAAGAGGGGCACTCACCCACCTGTGGGGGTATCTGACCCAGGCTGCAGTCTTCTCTGACGGGCACTTTTTGCTTCCAGCTTCCAGTCGCCTGTCTCTGCACACTTGATGCTGTTTCTATTTTTTGATTGGAGTTTAATTATAAAGCATGATGTGGTGCTCCCCTCCTCTGGCCTCCCCCTGCCACTCCCAACTCACCCACGGGTCCCCTGGCATGGTCAGTGCCAAGCCCATGGAGCTTGGCATCTGTGTGATTTTCTCTGAGCCCTGGCCCTGTTGGGAGCAGAGGCCATCTGGCAAGGGTCTGCCTGTGGTGTGTGTAGACGTGGATGTGGATCATGGGGCAGGGAGAAGGGAGATTGAACAAGCCATTTGGGAAGGTCTATTGGTCTTCACCTACAGCTTGTGGAGTGTGGACAGAAAAGTTAGAGCTAGAAGGGTTTTCCACGGGGGAGAACAGGGAAGAGAATAACCAGATCCCATGCAAACTGTCAGCGCCGCCAACATCAGAACACAGGCCCAGGGGCTGCTAAAAACTCAGTTAGGGGCTAAGGATTACAGGACTGGCCCAGAATTAAGATCCAGAATAAGTTAGGCTGAGTGACGTGTGGACAGAAAGACAGAAATACAAGTGGAACTCAGAGTAGGTCTTTGGAGCAGGCCTGGCCTGCAGTCAGAAACCACTCTGCCCTCTGCCGAGATCTTCCCTCCCCCAGAAGACACTCCTGGAGCAGACCGCACCATCCCTTGAGGCCAGTGAGATGGTCTTAGAGTCCCTTCCAAGGCTGATGGCTCAGAGACCTTGGATTTGGGCCTATTGCGAACACTACTTCCTCTCCGGAGACCCAGACCCAGACCCGTACTCCGGTGCTCTTCCTCACTGACACTCCCACACGACTGACACACACACAGACAGCTGCCTCCACTGGGTCTCTGAAGCCTGAGCTCCAGGGAGCTGAGCTCAGCCCCTACTGCAGCTCCCTGAGCCCCTGGGAAAGCTGATGGAGGCAGCTGCGACCAAGGGCGATCAGCAACACTTAGAAGCCCTCCACTCCCAGGTCCCCTCACTCCTAGGGAAACCTGGAGCCCCTAGAAGAGGAGTCTTAGGGCCTGGCTGAGAGGGCAGCCCCTTCCCACCTGTGAGAACTGGAGGCAGTGGCTGAGAGGGCGTGCAGGCAGCAAGAGGAAGTGGATGGAGTCACAGGCTTTGGGGCGGACCCCACACTGGGCTCTCACCATCTTCTGGGTATCCACCTGGGCCAGAACTTCCAGCAACACCAGCAGGGCCAGGGTAAAGTGGCAGAGCCCCATGGCAGGGAGTAAGGACCAGCTCTGGGGGAAAAATGAACTCCATGTTACAGGCAGGTAAACTGAGGCTCAGACTGGCTGGGACTCACCAGGGCAGGACAAGTGCTGCCAGCTAAATTTGCTTCTGTCTTGAGCCTGTCTGTAAGGTCCAGTGGGTCAAGTACAGAGAGATGAGGAGGCAGGTTTGGGGCTCAAGGCTCATGGAGACAAACGATCTCTCCCCAAAGCTCCCTCGCCTCTCAAAGTCCTCAGCCCTAGGGCTGCTCTGTACGGTCACACAGTTGCTCACTGCACAAGTCCTGGGGCTTCAGCTCCACAGACTATTTGGTGGACGCACTCATAGGAATTGTGCAAGGCTATAGCCCAACTGACTCCCCCAAAGCCAGCTGCCTGAAGGGAAAGACGCAGAGGTCTGAGGTCAGAGGATTTAAGGGCCCCAGGCTGATAAAGTGGGGTGATTGGGCATGATCAGAGATCTGCTGTTCCCCCAGTTCCCAAAACCTGTCTAGAGGAATGAGCAGGAGGGGGAGATGCCATTCCTGCCCCCTGTCAGCTCCCACACCTGAGGAACTCCCCAGAACAGTTTCCCACCCAGCTTTGTGGTAGGCCTAATCCCAACCCCAGCTATAACCTTCATATTCTTCCATGACATTCACCCTCAAACTCTAATCCAGCCCTCCATCCCACCCCAGTTCCCAACCCCAAGATGTTTATTCTCCTAACAGCACATGGAAACGGGTTGAGCCTGCTCATGTGCTCCCCCATGGCTGGGTTGGCAATGCATTCAGAGACAAATGCAGTTCTTATGGGTAGTAGGCAGGCAGATTCAGTTCATGGTCCAGGGCAGCTCTTGGCAGGAAGAGAAAGCTGCCACTCTTCTAACTCCCAGGAGAGTCCAGGCCAGTGCCCCTCTGCAAGCTGGCAGCTCCTGAGCCAGTGGGTGGCGGGGCACAGCCAAAGTCAGGGTTGAGGAGAGATGAAGGAAGGTGCAGTATGGGCAGCAGGACTGGAGGCGGGATGAGGGAGTGGAGAGTGGCTCTGGAGACTTAACCTTCCCTCCGATGGCCTTCAGTGGCCATGTGAATGTGAGGGAAATGAGCTGTTGGAGCCAGACAGGGACAGCCCAACCTGGGCACAGTGGGAGAAGCAGGGCAGTGGGCTTTCTCATGGTCTAGGGCCCCTCAGCCCCCTCCACCAGGAATAGACACCCCTGTCTCCTTTCTTATGCCTCCTCTCAGTTGAGCTGGAAGAAAACAGAGCTAATGCCAAAGAAATTGCAGCATTTCCTTGGCAGCCATTTGTGGGTTGGGAGCCTGAGCTGCATCATTGCTGCTGGGGGCACCCAGCTCCTTCTGCTGGGCTGCTGGGGACACTAGAAGGAAGGGGGTGACTTGGGCAGAGGAGGTATTGGGGATCTGTGGAACGGGGGGCTTTTTGCTCCAGGTGTACTGAACATGGAACAGAAGAAAGGCAGAAGGTAAATGGATAGACTTCAGGAAACCTTTATGTCCTAGGAGATTCCCAGAACCAATGAGGGAGTGTCCTTCTGTAGATCTCTGAGATTACATTGGGTGGGGGTGAAGGTAGAGAGTGGGGTACTGGGTCCAAGGCAAGGAATTGAAGGGCGCGGAGACAGGAGAACTTTGTGTCAGGCAGGGCTTGTGGGAGGAGGTCGTGGCCAGTGGCAGGAGCACCTGTTCTTCTTCATTGTGGGAATGGATGCTCGGGACTGGCATGAGAATTGACTAAACCTGGAGCAAAAGCTGAAGCCACGCTTTTCCTTAGGGGCTGAAGTCCAGACCTGAGGGAGGTGTGTCTTTCTTACACTTTTGGTCAAGAAAGTAGGGCAGGGCATCGGGATCAGCTTGGAAGACCCCACCTCTTCAATGCATTCAGAGACAAATGCAGTTCTTATGGGTAGTAGGCAGGCAGATTCAGTTCATGGTCCAGGGCAGCTCTTGGCAGGAAGAGAAAGCTGCCACTCTTCTAACTCCCAGGAGAGTCCAGGCCAGTGCCCCTCTGCAAGCTGGCAGCTCCTGAGCCAGTGGGTGGCGGGGCACAGCCAAAGTCAGGGTTGAGGAGAGATGAAGGAAGGTGCAGTATGGGCAGCAGGACTGGAGGCGGGATGAGGGAGTGGAGAGTGGCTCTGGAGACTTAACCTTCCCTCCGATGGCCTTCAGTGGCCATGTGAATGTGAGGGAAATGAGCTGTTGGAGCCAGACAGGGACAGCCCAACCTGGGCACAGTGGGAGAAGCAGGGCAGTGGGCTTTCTCATGGTCTAGGGCCCCTCAGCCCCCTCCACCAGGAATAGACACCCCTGTCTCCTTTCTTATGTCTCCTCTCAGTTGAGCTGGAAGAAAACAGAGCTAATGCCAAAGAAATTGCAGCATTTCCTTGGCAGCCATTTGTGGGTTGGGAGCCTGAGCTGCATCATTGCTGCTGGGGGCACCCAGCTCCTTCTGCTGGGCTGCTGGGGACACTAGAAGGAAGGGGGTGACTTGGGCAGAGGAGGTATTGGGGATCTGTGGAACGGGGGGCTTTTTGCTCCAGGTGTACTGAACATGGAACAGAAGAAAGGCAGAAGGTAAATGGATAGACTTCAGGAAACCTTTATGTCCTAGGAGATTCCCAGAACCAATGAGGGAGTGTCCTTCTGTAGATCTCTGAGATTACATTGGGTGGGGGTGAAGGTAGAGAGTGGGGTACTGGGTCCAAGGCAAGGAATTGAAGGGCGCGGAGACAGGAGAACTTTGTGTCAGGCAGGGCTTGTGGGAGGAGGTCGTGGCCAGTGGCAGGAGCACCTGTTCTTCTTCATTGTGGGAATGGATGCTCGGGACTGGCATGAGAATTGACTAAACCTGGAGCAAAAGCTGAAGCCACGCTTTTCCTTAGGGGCTGAAGTCCAGACCTGAGGGAGGTGTGCATGGCGGGGTTTGGGGGTTCAGGTGAGTCCCACAGGCTTTTGGTCAAGAAAGTAGGGCAGGTCATCAGCATCGGGATCAGCTTGGAAGACCCCACCTCTTCCATTTTAGGCTTCCCACCCCTTTCTTTCCCAGCTTTTCCATCATCTCTGAGTCTGAAGAATCTAGGTGGGCTGGGGGAGGCGGTCTGGCCACTGAGTTGCCTCAGCCAGGCCCAGGCTTGGTGAAGGGAGCCCAGCGGCCTGGGGAATGGGCCAGGCACCCTTTCAGCCCCACCCAGCCCTGATATCCAGCCTCTGAACTGGTCTCATCCATGTCGCCCACCAGGCCTCACCCAATCCCTTATTCTAGTTGTACCCTGGCCCTCTGCCCAGCCCTTACCTGACCTCTCACTTCTCAGTGCACCCAGCCTTAGCCCCTCACACCCTGCCCGACCCTCACCTGGCCCCTCAGCTCCGGCCTGCACCCCGTAGCTGCTGGTCCAGCCGGCAGAGCTGGTGGAGGAAGCCTCGGTTGGGGAAGACCCATCGGCGCTCCCTCACGGTGATCACCGCCTGGCGCAGGGAGAGCTGCTGGCGCAGCATGAGGTAGGCCAGCACCAGTGTGGCGGAGCGGCTCACCCCTACCACGCAGTGCACCAGGACCTTGGCTGAGGAAGACATCCTGCTGAGAGACCCTCTCCCACCCGCCGGCCCACCCAGAGGAGAGGCTGAGGTGGGGACTCAAGTTCCGTCCCTTGCTCTGCCTTGGGTGTATTCTGTGAGCCTGGGCAGGTCATTCGGCTTGTATGGACCTCCTTTTCCTGCTCTGTTAAGCGGGTGTGCCAACACACCTTATGCCCACCCTTGGGGTGGGGTACACACCCACCAACATGGCTTCCAGGACCCTCTGTGGGCTGATTCTGCTGACCCTGCAGCCTCATCTCAGGCTGTCTCGCCCCAGCCCTCCGCTCTGAAACACTGGATTCCTTGAAGTCGTCATGGTCCCTGGCCTCCAGCCTTCCCACATGCTACTTCAACTACCTGTAAAAGTGTTCTCCTTCTCTGGTCTGACTAACAGCTACTACTCATCCATCAGGCTTCAGCTGAGACACGGCTTCCTGATACTCACGTATCACCTGAATCACAGAGCAGCTCATCCTTTCTGTATGCGGCCAGGTGAATCCTGCTGTGGAGGGACGTCCCCCCACGGCCTGATCCTCTGGACTGAGAGTGTGCTGTGCTCCCACCGCTCATCACTTCTGCCCACTCGTCTGAGTAGCACTCGTAATACACATTTTGACTGTTTTTCCACCAGGGGCCCTGCCTTGCCGAAGGCAGGTATCTAGCATCCCTGTATGGAGCTCAGTGCCTGACACAGAGAAGATATTCAAGAGCTGATAAATGAATGGGTGAAGACAAATGAATGTCAGGGTGCTTTGGATTAAAAGAGCTATGAGCTGCATTCTCGTCTTTCCCATGACACAGGGGAACAGCAGAGGCACAGACGGGGACCCTGGCTCACCTGGGGGTAGACCTCTCACCCAGGATGAACAGGAAGCAGCTTCCCCAGGCTCCTTTGTTGTACCCCAGGTGTTAGAAGACTTTTTCCATTTGAAAGTACTTTGGGCAGAAGTCGGACATCTAGATACCAAATGTCAATCTCCCAAGGCTGAGTGATGCAGAAAAAGAACTGCTTTGTTGTTTGGGAGACCTGGCTTCCATCTCAAAGCTGCTCCTAACTGGTGGTTTGACCTTGTACTCCAGGCCTCCATTTC
This sequence comes from Tragulus kanchil, assembly GCA_022376925.1. Taxonomy (NCBI): domain Eukaryota; kingdom Metazoa; phylum Chordata; class Mammalia; order Artiodactyla; family Tragulidae; genus Tragulus; species Tragulus kanchil. Next base: position 51,079,994 of record JAIOJX010000005.1, read on the forward strand.
CTCATCTCTGGAGCAATGCTACTGGATAAAGTGCTGGGACACTGAGCAGAGGATTTTAAAAATCTGCTGACTTTTTAAAAACTAGGGGTGGGAGGGCATGGATATTTAAGGGGAAATTGGACATCCCCCCATGACTGAGCCAAGTGGGACACGGGTTCAGATGCCAAGTCCTACCCCCAGGTGTGCTAAGGGCACGGTGGATGAAGTCAGCTGCTGAGGAGAAGTAGGCGCTGATGTCGAACTCAGGAAGGTCGTGGGCTGGCACGCCCAGGTAGCTCACACTGCTGCCATAGAAGTCAGGGCTGCCCTGGCAGAAGAGACCCCCATGGGCGGCATTCAGCACATGGGTGATGCCCAACTTCCATAGCCTCTGGCCAAAAAAGAGGACCATTCATCCCTATCAGCTACTACTCATCCATCAGGCTTCAGCTGAGACACGGCTTCCTGATACTCACGTATCACCTGAATCACAGAGCAGCTCATCCTTTCTGTATGCGGCCAGGTGAATCCTGCTGTGGAGGCGTCCCCACGGCCTGATCCTCTGGACTGAGAGTGTGCTGTGCTCCCACCGCTCATCACTTCTGCCCACTCGTCTGAGTAGCACTCGTAATACACATTTTGACTGTTTTTCCACCAGGGGCCCTGCCTTGCCGAAGGCAGGTATCTAGCATCCCTGTATGGAGCTCAGTGCCTGACACAGAGAAGATATTCAAGAGCTGATAAATGAATGGGTGAAGACAAATGAATGTCAGGGTGCTTTGGATTAAAAGAGCTATGAGCTGCATTCTCGTCTTTCCCATGACACAGGGGAACAGCAGAGGCACAGACGGGGACCCTGGCTCACCTGGGGGTAGACCTCTCACCCAGGATGAACAGGAAGCAGCTTCCCCAGGCTCCTTTGTTGTACCCCAGGTGTTAGAAGACTTTTTCCATTTGAAAGTACTTTGGGCAGAAGTCGGACATCTAGATACCAAATGTCAATCTCCCAAGGCTGAGTGATGCAGAAAAAGAACTGCTTTGTTGTTTGGGAGACCTGGCTTCCATCTCAAAGCTGCTCCTAACTGGTGGTTTGACCTTGTACTCCAGGCCTCCATTTCCTCATCTCTGGAGCAATGCTACTGGATAAAGTGCTGGGACACTGAGCAGAGGATTTTAAAAATCTGCTGACTTTTTAAAAACTAGGGGTGGGAGGGCATGGATATTTAAGGGGAAATTGGACATCCCCCCATGACTGAGCCAAGTGGGACACGGGTTCAGATGCCAAGTCCTACCCCCAGGTGTGCTAAGGGCACGGTGGATGAAGTCAGCTGCTGAGGAGAAGTAGGCGCTGATGTCGAACTCAGGAAGGTCGTGGGCTGGCACGCCCAGGTAGCTCACACTGCTGCCATAGAAGTCAGGGCTGCCCTGGCAGAAGAGACCCCCATGGGCGGCATTCAGCACATGGGTGATGCCCAACTTCCATAGTTCAAAGCGGTTATTTGCTGTGGCCCTAGGGAGAGGAGGAAGAGGAGCCATGAGGTCCAGGAAGGAGGCTTTGCCTGGTCCCCTGCTTCAGAGGGATAAATTCATCAGGGTCCAGAAGGAACCTGCGGGGTCCATGGCTAAGAGCCCCACCCAGGAGCTTTCTGGTAGGGGAACTGGTGGTACAGGGATATAGCTTTGGCCTCTGTTTGCTTCCTGAAGCAATCCACCCCTGACTTGGCCAGTACAGGAAGGAAAGGATTGCTTCAGCCCTGGGACCCAGCGGCACCTCCTTTCTTGCCCCATGCCTTTGCCCCGCATATCCGGCCCTTCCTGGCCACTACCTCATACCTGCTTCTAGTCTGCAAAGATTTAAAGGTGACACCTTCTCTGATTCACCTCCAGCCAGCCTTCCTCACTCATGCTGTGTCCAGAGAAGGAAGGCTGGAACCGGAAAGGGAAGCTCTCTGTCCACCCCGTCTCTTTCCCAAATCACCATTCCCAAGTCCTTTGTGCCCCTGGACCCCACCAGTTGTTCAGGATATGCCAGAAGATCCTGGGAACCTCTGGGAGCTCCCTTTTTTCAGACAAGCAAAGTCCTTGCTCCCCCTGGTGGCTGCACCTGATCACTGCACTGTTCCTAGCACAAAGGGGTCCTGGGGAAAGTCCCTGGCTTGGGAAGCTCAGAGCAGAGCTACTTGCCCTACTGTGACCCCACCCCCATCTCTGGTAAGGATCCCAAGAACTGTCTCTCCTCCTCACCCCCACATCCCTCCAGCCAGCTACCACTCACGCATCTCCTATGTAAAGATTGGGCCAAACTTCATCCACGTGGCTGGAAGAAACCTTCCCTGCCCTCAGGAGCTCCTCCAGTTCCAGGACGCTGGGGCAAGGCATGGCCTCGGCATCTTCCCTCCGCTGTGGGAGCGAGGCCTCCGCCATGGGCCCGCCGGCCCACCCCTCTGTCTCTGTGGTCACTCCTCTCTGTCTTTCCAGTGTCATTCCCCCCTCCTGGAGATTGGCAGGGGCAGGTGAGACAGCCGCAAGTGACTCAGCAAATTACAGGGGCCTCTAGAGAGATCAGGACCTTTCCCTCCCCAAGTCACACCCTAGTCCCAAATTCTGTGTCAACAGAGAATGAGATATACTTCTGCAAGTCACTTTACCCCTCAGCCTCAGTTTCTTCATCTCTCAAGCAAGGAGAATTGTGAGGATTAAATGAAACAAAAGATACATCTGTCTAACACAGATGTTGATAGATTTAGATTAGATTTTATCTAGAAGGTTTTTTTTTTTTAGTATCACGCTGTCGACTAAAAAGATGAACAACTTGAGAGTTGTGGGTTAAGTTTTATTTGAGGCATAATTAGGACTGCAGCCCGGGAGACAGCAGCCCAGATAGTTCTGAAAAACTGCTCCAAAGAGGCAGCAGGAGGAGGGCCAATATTTAAGGATTTTGGTGAGGGGGGAGTTTAATATCATTAAACAGTCATTTTACAAAGAGTCCCCAGTCACGAGGATCTGATGTCACTGTGAAGAGATTTAGTGCTTTTTGAAATATGAGGAGATGTAAAGATTGAGATAATAAAAGCTGTTCCTAAAAGCATCCACCTATCTAAAGACCTGCCCCACCAGATTCCCTGGAGCACAGAGTGCCTCTATCCAACCCTGATCTCCATCAGGGGGTATTGAGGGTCAGCAGCTCTCAACAGCACAGGGTCTCAACCTCACCCTGATCTCCTTCAGAGGGTACTGAAGGTCAGCGGTTCTCAACAGCATAGGGTCTGGTCTCTGCAGAGGCAGATGGCAAATGTCCTTGTTGTCTAGACATTGGCAATGTAATTAGTAAATGCCAGTTTGTCGTTGACAAAGCTTTGATTCTGAGGAATGAGTTAAAGTAGATATGCAGGGTGCAGAAGAGGTGGTAGGCACCAAGGAGAAATGACAGGAAAAGTTCTTCAGATCTGGGTGGGTCACATACCAAGTCGAAACGGTATGATTGTTGGATGAGCTTCTGGATTATGGGGCTGAGGAGAAGTTTCCTGACTTAGTCTGAGAAACGTGGAGAGGAGGTCTGCAGGACCTCATCTAAAGGATTTGTGGGGGAAGGTTTGAACAATGGTTCTGTTACAAAGATGACTAGTTTCTCAAAAGAGAAGGTTAAAATGGGTCATGTTGGTCAGAGAGGGAGAAGGGAGAGATGAATGTTGCCCTCCACCTTCTGAAGAGCCCAAGAGCTGTCATCAGAAATATTTTTGGGTGGGAGGGAGATTCCTCTGCCTGTAAGGGCTTTTGTCCCCACAAGAAACACAGAGAAAGGTCTGTCTTTGTCCTGCCAGAGCTCGTTGCGGGCTGAAGTGAGCTGTCTTGCCCACTCGCAGATGACTTCATGATGGCTTAGCCCAGGGCATGAGCAGCAGTGGGGAGAGGGTCTCAGTTGCACCTGGCTTTGGGTCTAACTTGAAGGTAAAGGCCAAACCAGGGCATTCCGTGGAAGCAGTTTACACTCATGTCTACCCCAGAACCTAACACCAGCCCCATCAGAGCCACTGAAGTCTGCCTTGCACCGCCTGGGGGAAGCAAGGCGAGTAAGAGGCTGGAGCCCAGGTCGAAAGTGGTTTTGGACTTGGTTTATGCCACTGCTAGGCCTGAGTTGGGGGCTTCCCTCAGGGTGAGGTAATACAGTGAAGCGAGAAGTGCACAGGTTCTGAAGTCGGACAGATTTTGAGTAGGAATACTGGCTTTGGCACATATTAACGGCCTAACCTCAGGCGAGTTTCTTGGCCCTTCTCTATTGTGATACCCTATAGAACTGGCACAACGATTAAGTGAGATATTTATATGGCATTTGGCATAGGGACTGTCAGTAAAAGGGCAAGAAATGGTAATAATGATGACTGGAGGTTGGCTCCTGAGAGGAGCTGGCTCCCGCCAAAGGAATTAAGAAAGCCTTCTCTTGCCCCATAACACGATTTACTAATCCCACAAGCCCGCGCCCCACCTGTACAGGTTCCTCATCTCCCACTGATGCACGCTCTCGGTTTCCCGGCAGCGGTCTTTCCTCCCCGCCAAAGTTCTTCAGATCTGGGTGGGTCACATACCAAGTCGAACGGTATGATTGTTGGATGAGCTTCTGGATTATGGGGCTGAGGAGAAGTTTCCTGACTTCGTATGAGAAACGTGGAGAGGAGGTCTGCAGGACCGCATCTAAAGGATTTGTGTGGGAAGGTTTGAACAATGGTTCTGTTACAAAGATGACTAGTTTCTCAAAGAGAAGGTTAAAATGGGTCATGTTGGTCAGAGAGGGAGAAGGGAGAGATGAATGTTGCCCTCCACCTTCTGAAGAGCCCAAGAGCTGTCATCAGAAATATTTTTGGGTGGGAGGGAGATTCCTCTGCCTGTAAGGGCTTTTGTCCCCACAAGAAACACAGAGAAAGGTCTGTCTTTGTCCTGCCAGAGCTCGTTGCGGGCTGAAGTGAGCTGTCTTGCCCACTCGCAGATGACTTCATGATGGCTTAGCCCAGGGCATGAGCAGCAGTGGGGAGAGGGTCTCAGTTGCACCTGGCTTTGGGTCTAACTTGAAGGTAAAGGCCAAACCAGGGCATTCCGTGGAAGCAGTTTACACTCATGTCTACCCCAGAACCTAACACCAGCCCCATCAGAGCCACTGAAGTCTGCCTTGCACCGCCTGGGGGAAGCAAGGCGAGTAAGAGGCTGGAGCCCAGGTCGAAAGTGGTTTTGGACTTGGTTTATGCCACTGCTAGGCCTGAGTTGGGGGCTTCCCTCAGGGTGAGGTAATACAGTGAAGCGAGAAGTGCACAGGTTCTGAAGTCGGACAGATTTTGAGTAGGAATACTGGCTTTGGCACATATTAACGGCCTAACCTCAGGCGAGTTTCTTGGCCCTTCTCTATTGTGATACCCTATAGAACTGGCACAACGATTAAGTGAGATATTTATATGGCATTTGGCATAGGGACTGTCAGTAAAAGGGCAAGAAATGGTAATAATGATGACTGGAGGTTGGCTCCTGGAGAGGAGCTGGCTCCCGCCAAAGGAATTAAGAAAGCCTTCTCTTGCCCCATAACACGATTTACTAATCCCACAAGCCCGCGCCCCACCTGTACAGGTTCCTCATCTCCCACTGATGCACGCTCTCTCGGGTTTCCCGGCAGCGGTCTCAGGTCTCCCTCCGCCCCCAGCGCACGCCCATCTTGAGCCCCGAGCCCTTCCGGGTTTGGCCCCGCCCCCGCCCCGGGGCTCCGCCTCCCGCCGATAGGGCCCTCGCCTTGCGAAGCAGTTCCGGTTCGGATTCGAGCGGCTGCCGGCGCCGAGGAGTCCGGGGCTGGAGCGGGGCCGGAGCGATGCCTGCGCGCAGCCGCCACCGCCCCAGTCTCCACTCCGGCTCCCCTACCCGGGCTCCGCCCCCGCCGCTGGAGGCGTCTCACGCCGGCGAGGCCCGGAGGGCACCGGACTCCGACAGCAGCTCGGACGCCGGCTCGGAGGTGGGTGCCAGGAGTCGGATTCGGACCAAGGAGGTGAGCGGCAGCTGAGGTGGAGGAGAGGGGCGCTGGGGGTGGGTGCCTGCAGCCGGGTTCAGTGGGGGAGTCGGGGATGGAGCCGGGGGCCCCCACGGGCAGGATCCGGAGGGGCCCGGGGAGGCGGTTGAGGGAGCGTGGAGAGCCTCCTTGAGAATGGAATCTGAGGGAAATGGAGGTTGTTGAGGGGACGGCCGGAGACGATGGCCCCTGCGGGGTAAGTAGAGGCCGAGGGACGAGCGAGAGAGGGTGGGTGACTGAGGGAGATGTGGCCTTGACCAGGCAGGGGCTTGGAGGCGTTGGGAAGCCGGGTCAGAGTGAGGGGGAAAGACCGAAGGGCCCCTCGGGGATGTGGGACCCGAGGGGGCGATGCTCTGAGGGTTGGCAGTGGGGCGAGGGACCAGATCAGACCCCGCCCAGGGTCGACGCTAGCACCTGGCGAGAGCGAAGGGGCCGCGGTGACTGCGGCGGGGGCGGCCCGAAGGGGGTGGTACGAATGAGGAGAGGGATACAGGTTTGAAGGGGAAGGGACTGTCGGGTGGCAAGTCGTCTGGCCTTCAGGGCCAGAAAAAGAGAAATGGGGTCAAGACGGAAAAGGAGCCCTTGGGGGCTCTAAATTAAGGCTTTGGCATTTTCACAGGTGTCTTTCAAAGCATGGAGGATCGCTAGGGTAATATACTTGAATAGTGGAGCTTTCTCGTTTGTGGATCGTGAATCCTTTAAGCAATCTGGGGTGGGAAGGGTGGTGTGAAACACTGATTTGCCCAAGGGACCGGGAGAAGTAGTGAAAAGGAAATGATATTTGGAAAAGATTGTGCAAGGAGTGATTCTGAAAATAAAGATAATCGTTTGGATTTCTTCTAACAGTAATAGCGTGTTTCTCCTTTTTTCCTTGTACTTTCCTTAAATTTAAGTATGTCTTAAATACCTTTAAGACAACTAAAAAGTCGAAACAAGAGTTGGAACACTTAGATTTTACAGATAACGCAGTACTGACTGATTTCATTCTGATAGCTTGAACTGAAACGTATTGGTCACCGGGAAAAAATGTGGTCAGTACAAGTGTCTGAGTACGAAAAGTAGATGAAACTGTGTGTGAAATCACCGCAGTACAGAGGGCTACCAGTCTGTCCTTTCTCCCTTGACTCTGGAATTGGAGTTATCTCTTGAAAGTTTTTGACAGATTTGCAGGACCAATACTTTGCAGATACTGTATGAAAAATATTTGTGGTAAAGTTATCTAGATAAGAACAGAGGATGCTTGTAGCTGGCAGTTAACAAAACTGGAAGAAAGGGGTACTCAGATGCCGTTTACTGTATAGAAGACAAGATCAAAACCATGATCTTGCCAGAAAAATAATGCTGTTGCTGTATCTATGTTTAGTTGAAATAGATTTTCTCTTATAATTGTCACATTGTAACAATACTTCACAGTGTTGTTTGACATTAGTCTGGTCTCATGTTGTTTTACTTATACAACTTTTTTTTAATATTTACTTTTGTTAATTTGGCTGCACCGGGTCTTAGTTGTGGCATGTGGGATCTAGTTCTCTGACTAGGGATCGAACCTGCATCCCTTGAATTGGGAGTGCAGAGTCTTAGCCACTGGACCACCAGGGAAGTCTCTACTTTTACAAGTTTCTATCCAGTTAGAGGTTTGCAAAATTGTTGAAATTTCAAAACAAAGCTTTAATCAAGTATTTCTAGTCTAAATAGGTATCTAACAGTTTAATCTTTTTTTTTTTTTTTTAAGATTTATTTATTTATTTATTTTGGAGGGGTGGGGTGGGGAGGGAGGGGAGCAGGTTGGGCTACTTCTATTGGTCTTTCATTTGTCTGTTTTCATCCATCTTTTTTCTTTGGCCCTTGTGGGCCTCCCATCAGGTGGCCTCTGCTATCACAGAGCACCAGCTCTGGGCGCATGCGCTCCAGAGCTCCAGCTCTGTAATTGGACACATGGGTCCAGCCACTCCGAGGCACGTGGGATCTTCCCAGGCCAGGGATCAAACTGGCGCCCCTTGCTCTGCAAGGCGGTGTCCTTACCCACTGGACCACCAGGGAAGCCCTAACAGTTTAATCTTAATGAGATGATCATTTACTGATTGCAGCAAGTTATTAAATTAGTTTATGTGAATAGAGTGCTAAGTCAATTCAGTCGTGTCTGACTCTTTGTGACCGTATGGACTGTAGCTTGCCAGGCTCCTCTGTCCATGAAATTTTCCAGGCAAGAATACTGGAGTGGGTTGCCATTTCCTTCTCAAGGGGATCTTCCCAACCCAGCGATTGAAACCGCGTGTCTTATGTCTCCTGCACCACTAACCCCACCTGGGAAGACTGTATGTTGTATTTTTAAATGCTCAGTGACTAGTAATTTTTTTTTCAAAGGAGAGATGAATTCTTACAATTGCTTTTAGCTATTGTTAAAAGATTGGTTCCTCTTTCCTTAATACAGTCTCCAGTTGAAGAAGTGTACATGCTCTTGTTTATTTACCCTCACCAAACTGAAATTCTCTAGATATTCTTGTCTTTTAAATAAAAGTCTTGGCACATAAAAATTTGCTTCTCTGAATTGAAGTATAAGAACTCTGTTATGAATACATCTTAATGTTAGTGCAGAATTAAAGTTGTACAACTAATTTATTAGCATGCCTATTAGTTATTTGTTATCTTTGTTTAGCCTTGACAGTTTTCACAGCCACTCAGTTGTAATTAAAATCAGTTTTATGATAGAGCAGTTTTTCTAAGGCAAGAAAATCTGTATTACTCCCAAAGAAGTCATTATGACTGCAATAGCAGAACATGCAGATATATTTAGATAATCAGTTTTGATTTCAGTAGTCATCCTCGCCATTCTGCAAAGACTCTTCACATTGTGCAGCTCCTCATAAACAAGCATTTTATTTTATTCATCACTAGGTCTTCAGTGCTTTTTCATGACTTTGCCATAGCTGATTCAGAGACATTTTCATGACTTTTCTGAGAATTGAAATTTGAACATTGTTTTTGGTAAACTGTTGAATCACAAATGTTCTAATTAACATTATTTTATAAGAGTGATCATATTAACTAGTTATTCTTTTGAAATTCATACCTCCAGGCCTGATGTAATACTATGATGTAGCTAGGATGACCATTATTCATGACAGTGATTCTTACTTTAGGTCTTTGTCATTCTCTTGGCTTGGAGAAATCAGGAGGTTAACTGAAAATTAGAACAGAGTGGGCCAGACACCTTTTGAGAACATTTCAGTGTTTACGTGCTGCCTTTGTCATTGTCTTGGTAATTTACCATCTGCATATGTGGATATGGATCTGTAATAGATCTCCCTGAGTCTAGACTTTAGGCTTCTCTTATTTGAAATGTTGTGTTACTTGACTAAATGCTGTATCCTGCTAGTAATAAAATAACCTCACTGAAGAATGTAACATAATATGAGTGTATCTTGGCTTTTGCTTAGGATGGTAGAAACTAGGACAGCTTTTCACCATTAAATAGTGCTTTATGATATGTACCTTCAAAGAGTATTGTGGAGGCAGAGACCTATATTTGTATTTGTGTTGAATATTTATTGTGGGTTTAGTATAGCTTTTGAATTATGGATGAGTAGGTAATATGGTAATATGTCTATTATCTTGACCCTTTTTCTGTTCTCTTAAATTTCTTGATAGATAAGAAATTCTAGTAGGGAGTGAGAACCCTGAATTCTCCTAATTCCTGTAAGCTAAACTGTGCTACTGATTTCTGGAAATGCCTGCAGACTGGTTTTAGTGTGGAACTTTGAGACTAAATAAAATTGATGTCAGTTTCATCAATATAATATTGATATGAAAGTGAAAGATTCCCAGAATCATACATTAAATTTTGAAGCCAAATCCATTGTATTTGCACAATATTGTAATGGAACTTGAACTCTTGAGCCAGTTTCTCATTTTCCATTATGCTGACTTTATTTAAAGGTGTAGCATATTTAAAAGTAAAGATCATTAAAAAAAAAAAGATCGTAACTAGTCGGTCAAACCACTAATAGTCTGCCCAAATATTATTTTAGTGATTAGAATAAGAATTTGACTTTTGTATACTTCTTTACTGCTGAACTCAGGCATGCAAGCAGATTAAGATTTCATCCTCAAATTTACCGCTAAATTTTGACCATTGTGTAAAAACTTTTTCAGTGAGAATGTAACCTACACAGTGTTGTCTATATAAGATTCTTAATTATTGACCTGAGACAGTTCTGACTGTGATAAAGAATTAGGTGGAACCTAATAGTGGAAGTCTTAGTTTAGAGGCCGATTGGGAGTCAGAAAAAATTTGTGTTCTTTGGTATATACAGGACAACCTTTTTAATAACGGTGTATAAGAGGTGCATTTCAGTGTTTACGTGCTGCCTTTGTCATTGTCTTGGTAATTTACCATCTGCATATGTGGATATGGATCTGTAATAGATCTCCCTGAGTCTAGACTTTAGGCTTCTCTTATTTGAAATGTTGTGTTACTTGACTAAATGCTGTATCCTGCTAGTAATAAAATAACCTCACTGAAGAATGTAACATAATATGAGTGTATCTTGGCTTTTGCTTAGGATGGTAGAAACTAGGACAGCTTTTCACCATTAAATAGTGCTTTATGATATGTATCTTCAAAGAGTATTGTGGAGGCAGAGACCTATATTTGTATTTGTGTTGAATATTTATTGTGGGTTTAGTATAGCTTTTGAATTATGGATGAGTAGGTAATATGGTAATATGTCTATTATCTTGACCCTTTTTCTGTTCTCTTAAATTTCTTGATAGATAAGAAATTCTAGTAGGGAGTGAGAACCCTGAATTCTCCTAATTCCTGTAAGCTAAACTGTGCTACTGATTTCTGGAAATGCCTGCAGACTGGTTTTAGTGTGGAACTTTGAGACTAAATAAAATTGATGTCAGTTTCATCAATATAATATTGATATGAAAGTGAAAGATTCCCAGAATCATACATTAAATTTTGAAGCCAAATCCATTGTATTTGCACAATATTGTAATGGAACTTGAACTCTTGAGCCAGTTTCTCATTTTCCATTATGCTGACTTTATTTAAAGGTGTAGCATATTTAAAAGTAAAGATCATTAAAAAAAAAAAAAAGATCGTAACTAGTCGGTCAAACCACTAATAGTCTGCCCAAATATTATTTTAGTGATTAGAATAAGAATTTGACTTTTGTATACTTCTTTACTGCTGAGCTCAGGCATGCAAGCAGATTAAGATTTCATCCTCAAATTTACCGCTAAATTTTGACCATTGTGTAAAAACTTTTTCAGTGAGAATGTAACCTACACAGTGTTGTCTATATAAGATTCTTAATTATTGACCTGAGACAGTTCTGACTGTGATAAAGAATTAGGTGGAACCTAATAGTGGAAGTCTTAGTTTAGAGGCCGATTGGGAGTCAGAAAAAATTTGTGTTCTTTGGTATATACAGGACAACCTTTTTAATAACGGTGTATAAGAGGTGCATGGGCTGTGCAGCAGAAAAAATGTCCTAGGGGCTGAAATGCAGTCAAGAGAATGATAATGGAACTGAAGAGAGAATTTAGTGTATTTCAAATGCACTCCCCCAGAGTCCACTGCTCAGAAGTGGTACGTAAGGAAAGGGTTATGAAATCACTGCTAGGCTGGGATGGGCGGGACTGGGATGGGGGAGGGGGACAGGGGTATGCATATGACTGATCTGGGAACATACACGTCTGTGAACAAGAAAACTGTAAAAATATAAAAAAATTTAAAAATTAATGAAAAAAATAAATACAAGCTCAAAAAAAAAAAAAGAGAAATCACTGCTAGTACAGAGTGAAGTCAGTCCATAAGGGGAAAACAGATATCTTAAGTTAATGCGTATATATGGAATCTGAAAAGATGACGCTGGTGAACCTATATGCAGGGCAGCAGTAGGAATGTAGATGTAGTGAACAGACTTGTGGACCCAGTAGAGGAAGGAGAGGATGGGACGAATTGGGAGAATATCATTGAAGCATATATATTACCTTATGTAAAATAGACAGCCAGTAGGAATTTGCTGTATGATGCAGGGTAAGCCCTGTGCTCTGTGACAGCATAGAGGGGTGGGGTGGGGAGGGAGGTTTAAGAGGGAGGGGTTATCAGTGTATCTATGGCTGATTCATGTTGATGTGTGGCAGAAACCAACACAACATTGTAAGGCAATTGTCCTCCAGTTAAAAATAAATCAATTTTTATAAATCACTGCTAGTGTTTAAAAAACGGCAGTAAGTGGTTCTGGGTCTTTGAAACTGTTTTGTAATTATAGCAGTTTCGTGGGTACTTGGAAATAGCACTTACTAAGAAAACAAACTATCTTTTGAAAACTATAAAGAGAAAAATAATAAATTTTTGTTTGCTTAATGAAAAGATTTTAATTTAGGATTAAAACATTTTAATGGAAAATTTAAAAATCTGTATAGGGGCTTCCCTGGTGGTCAAGTGGGTAAGGACACCGCCTTGCAGTGCAAGGGGCGCCAGTTCAATCCCTGGCCTGGGAAGATCCCACGTGCCGCGGAGCAGCTGGACCTATGTGTCCAATTACGGAGCTGGAGCTCTGGAGCGCATGCGCCCAGAGCTGGTGCTCTGCGACAACAGAGGCCACTGCGATGGGAGGCCCACACGGGCCAAAGAACAAAGATGGATGAAAATGGACAAACGAAAGACCAATAGAAGTGGCCCGCCTGCTCCGCTCCCTCCCCACCCCACCCCGCTAAATAAATAAATAAATAAACCAAAAAAAAAGCTGTATAGTCCCAAATACTATAAACTGAGAATTAAGTGCCCAAAGTAAATCTTGTCCTCTTACAGTTTGGTTTGCTTTCATAAAAATTATTTTATGCTGTAGTTTATGGGTCTGCACAGTAGTATAATTTGTCTCTATTATGTGTACTACATGAACTTTATTAGATAAAGTTGGATTTAAGCTTATTTTAGTGTGAGTACAACTGTAATGTATAATTACCAGAAGGAGAAGAGACTAACTTAATAAAATAAAATAAAAAATCTCTTCCCCATTTTTTGTCTTGGGATATGAATATTATTTTTTAGATTTTATACATCACTTGGAAATGGTAGTTTTTTAAAAAAAAATTACTGTATTAAACATTAATAACTTTCCAAAATAGCACATTTATATTTATGAACCAGAGTTCGTCAATTCTTCTAAATTTTTTTAGGGACATTTGAATGTCTGATTTTTGAAAATGGTGTATGCTGTTTAAAATGGACAATTGTTTCAGACAGCTGTACTCCAGTATTTTAGAATATTTTGTTCACACACACATGCATGCACACACACAATGTCCAGTGAAACCATTAAGAAAAATTTAGCCTATTTATTTACATATATTTATATGTTCCATTATGATTTATTGCAGGGTATTGAATATAGTTTTCTATGCTATACAATAGAACCTTTCTGTTTATCCATTTCGTGGGTATGGAAATAGCACTTACTAAGAAAACAAACTATCTTTTGAAAACTATAAAGAGAAAAATAATAAATTTTTGTTTGCTTAATGAAAAGATTTTAATTTAGGATTAAAACATTTTAATGGAAAATTTAAAAAGCTGTATAGGGGCTTCCCTGGTGGTCAAGTGGGTAAGGACACCGCCTTGCAGTGCAAGGGGCGCCAGTTCAATCCCTGGCCTGGGAAGATCCCACGTGCCGCGGAGCAGCTGGACCTATGTGTCCAATTACGGAGCTGGAGCTCTGGAGCGCATGCGCCCAGAGCTGGTGCTCTGCGACAACAGAGGCCACTGCGATGGGAGGCCCACACGGGCCAAAGAACAAAGATGGATGAAAATGGACAAACGAAAGACCAATAGAAGTGGCCCGCCTGCTCCGCTCCCTCCCCAACCCGACCCCTAAATAAATAAATAAATAAACCAAAAAAAAAGCTGTATAGTCCCAAATACTATAAACTGAGAATTAAGTGCCCAAAGTAAATCTTGTCCTCTTACAGTTTGGTTTGCTTTCATAAAAATTATTTTATGCTGTAGTTTATGGGTCTGCACAGTAGTATAATTTGTCTCTATTATGTGTACTACATGAACTTTATTAGATAAAGTTGGATTTAAGCTTATTTTAGTGTGAGTACAACTGTAATGTATAATTACCAGAAGGAGAAGAGACTAACTTAATAAAATAAAATAAAAAATCTCTTCCCCATTTTTTGTCTTGGGATATGAATATTATTTTTTAGATTTTATACATCACTTGGAAATGGTAGTTTTTTAAAAAAAAATTACTGTATTAAACATTAATAACTTTCCAAAATAGCACATTTATATTTATGAACCAGAGTTCGTCAATTCTTCTAAATTTTTTTAGGGACATTTGAATGTCTGATTTTTGAAAATGGTGTATGCTGTTTAAAATGGACAATTGTTTCAGACAGCTGTACTCCAGTATTTTAGAATATTTTGTTCACACACACATGCATGCACACACACAATGTCCAGTGAAACCATTAAGAAAAATTTAGCCTATTTATTTACATATATTTATATGTTCCATTATGATTTATTGCAGGGTATTGAATATAGTTTTCTATGCTATACAATAGAACCTTTCTGTTTATCCATTCTATATATAATTGTCTGCTAATTCCAAACTCCCAGTCCATTTCCTCCCTGCTCCACCTTGGCAACCACAAGATAGTTCTCTGTGAGTCTCTTTCTGTTTTGTAGTTAAGTTCCCTTGTGTCATATTTTACATTACATATGTAAGTAATATCATATGACATTTATTTTTCTCTTTTTGACTTACTTTATTTGGTATAATAATCTCAAGATCTACCCATGTAAGATCAGATGGCATTATTTCATTCTGCAAGAGAAATTCAATATATTTAAATCATTACTATCACCATCTGAACAAAGACTTTGGTTCTATAAAACACATAACAGGGAAAGGTTTTAGTTTGTGGGTGTGTTTTCATTATATGTAAAAACTGCAAAATGATAAATTAGGGACTATTTAGATCTATCGTGTTTGCGTAATTAAGACCAGTGGAATGGTTTGTGTCTTTTCACCAGCAATGTGCCAGAGATCCAGTTTCTCTGCATTCTAGCCAGCATTTCCTATTGTTGCAATTTATTTTAGCTGTTCTAATAGGTATGTAGTGATATTTCATCATAGTCTTAATTTGCATTTCCCCAATGGCTGATGATACTGAACATTGTTTCATGTGCATATCTGCCACTATTTGTATATCCTCTTTAATAACGTGCCTCTTCATGTCTCTTGTCCATTGTTTCTTTTCATTCTAACTTCAACCCTTACAGTCATTTTACAATCTTCTGATAAGTATTTTTTCTAAAGCACACTCTGATCATCTTGTTCACAATCTCTGGTGGCTCTCCATTATCTGTAGAATATCCTCAACCTGACTGAAGTCTCCATTATCTGGGCCGCAGTATATATTTTTCAGCTTACTATACTGCTACTCCTTGGGCCCTCAGAATAGTAACAGTTCTGCATTGCTTTCTGTCTTCATACTTTAGTTCTTGCAGTTTTCTCTGCTGGTGCTTTTATTTCTTCATCTCTGCCCAGATTTACCTCTTTTTTTCAAGTCTCAGCTCAAATGTTACTTCCAAGAACTCTTCTGTGATCTCAGGAAATAACCTCCCTTTCCAAGTCTCTAACTTTTTAGCAAGTTACTCAAGTAACCACTTTATCAGCATTCTTTTGAGGATTAAGTGAACTAATAGATATAAAGAACTAGCAACTGTAATTCCTTTTATTTTTTTAAGAAATTACTTTCTTTGGTACCCCCTGTCAAATCATTTTGGGTAGGATCTGCTTCAGATTCATCTAAGTAAATGCCACATTGCCTAGTTTCCCTTCACATAGTGTATGCACAGTGAATATCTAATTGGTGAACAAATGTTACAAGATGGCATCTTTTTTTCTTTTTTACAAGATGGCATCTTAAGACTGTGTCCCCACTCCCTACTGTATGCCATCTATATACAGCAGTCAGTAAATGTTTGAGAGTGACCAGTGTGTTCTATAAAACACATACAGGGAAAGGTTTTAGTTTGTGGGTGTGTTTTCTTTTCAAATGATAAATTAGGGACTATTTAGATCTATCGTGTTTGCGTAATTAAGACCAGTGGAATGGTTTGTGTCTTTTCACCAGCAATGTGCCAGAGATCCAGTTTCTCTGCATTCTAGCCAGCATTTCCTATTGTTGCAATTTATTTTAGCTGTTCTAATAGGTATGTAGTGATATTTCATCATAGTCTTAATTTGCATTTCCCCAATGGCTGATGATACTGAACATTGTTTCATGTGCATATCTGCCACTATTTGTATATCCTCTTTAATAACGTGCCTCTTCATGTCTCTTGTCCATTGTTTCTTTTCATTCTAACTTCAACCCTTACAGTCATTTTACAATCTTCTGATAAGTATTTTTTCTAAAGCACACTCTGATCATCTTGTTCACAATCTCTGGTGGCTCTCCATTATCTGTAGAATATCCTCAACCTGACTGAAGTCTCCATTATCTGGGCCGCAGTATATATTTTTCAGCTTACTATACTGCTACTCCTTGGGCCCTCAGAATAGTAACAGTTCTGCATTGCTTTCTGTCTTCATACTTTAGTTCTTGCAGTTTTCTCTGCTGGTGCTTTTATTTCTTCATCTCTGCCCAGATTTACCTCTTTTTTTCAAGTCTCAGCTCAAATGTTACTTCCAAGAACTCTTCTGTGATCTCAGGAAATAACCTCCCTTTCCAAGTCTCTAACTTTTTAGCAAGTTACTCAAGTAACCACTTTATCAGCATTCTTTTGAGGATTAAGTGAACTAATAGATATAAAGAACTAGCAACTGTAATTCCTTTTATTTTTTTAAGAAATTACTTTCTTTGGTACCCCCTGTCAAATCATTTTGGGTAGGATCTGCTTCAGATTCATCTAAGTAAATGCCACATTGCCTAGTTTCCCTTCACATAGTGTATGCACAGTGAATATCTAATTGGTGAACAAATGTTACAAGATGGCATCTTTTTTTCTTTTTTACAAGATGGCATCTTAAGACTGTGTCCCCACTCCCTACTGTATGCCATCTATATACAGCAGTCAGTAAATGTTTGAGAGTGAACAGTGTGAAATTTGTGATTCAAAAAGCCTTCATCATTAGGCAGTATAATTACTGTAACTGGTTTTTTTGGTTGTTTTTGATGTGGGCCATTTTTAGTCTTTTTTTTTTTTTTTAGATTTATTTATTTATTTATTTTGGGCGGGGGTTGGGTTGGGGAGGGAGGGGAGCGGGCGGGCCACTTCTATTGGTCTTTCATTTCTCTATTTACATCCATCTTTGTTCTTTGGCTCCTGTGGGCCTCCCTTCGCAGTGGCCTCTGTTGTCACAGAGCACCGGCTCTGGGCGCATGCGCTCCAGAGCTCTGGCTCGGTGATTGGACACATCGGTCCAGCCGCTCCGCTGCACGTGGGATCTTCCCAGGCCAGGGATTGAACTGGCGTCCCTTGCACTGCAAGGCGGTGTCCTTACCCACTGGACCACCAGGGGAAGCCCCATTTTTAGTCTTTATTGAGTGTGTTGCATTGTTGCTTCTGTTTATGTTTCGGTTTTTTGTCCATGAGGCATGCGGGATCTTAGCTCCCCAACCAGGTATCCAACCTGCACCCTCTGAGTTGGAAGGCAAAGTCTTAACCACTGGACCTCCAGGGAAGTGCCTCACTAACGTAATCTTTAGTGTAACTGAAGACCTTTGATAAATTCCTCTGCTGATAACTAGAAAATACTTAATATTTATGAAAGTCAAGCTCTACAAAAGTACATGCACCCCTAGCTCATTTGAAACGGTGTGTGTAGTGAATAAGAAGATGGACTTTGAAATGAGATTGTCTAGGTTGAAATCTTGTTTGTACTAGTTACAAGTTTATCTGTTCCAGTTATCTATAAAATGAGGAAAATAATAATATTTATTTGGTTGTTGAGAGGATTATTTGAGTATGTAAATACAGCATTTCAAACATGCTGGCACTTTAACTGTCTTAAATGTTAGCTGATCTAATTATTATTGCTATTATTTTAAAATTTTGGCCTCTTTATTGATATTCTACTTATTTGCTTTTCATCCATCTTTATTCTTCAGCCTGTGTGGGCCTTCCGTTGCAGTGGCTCTCATTGCAGAGCGCTGGCTCCGGGCACATGCCTACAGAGTGCTGGCTTGGTCCAGCAACTCCACGGCATATGGGATCTTGCGGGCCCAGGGATCAAACTGGTGCCCCTTGCACTGCAAGGCGGACTGTCTTTCCACTGGGCCACCAGGGAAGCCCTGATCTAATTATTAGTTATTACCTGTTGTTACTTCCTGAAAATGCACTGAACAGAGTTTGGAATTAAAGTGTGTGAATTAGGCTATGCGATTGACCCTTCAAAAGCAGGGTTTTGATTTGTGGGGCCGCTTATTTGTGGTTTTTTTCAGTAGCAAATACTGGGGAACCACATGATCTGCAGTTAGTGAAATCCCTGGATGCAGAGCCATGGGTGTGATTGGAGTTGCCCATATGAAGGCCTGATTAGAGGTTATGTGAGGATTGACAGAGCAAAGGGTGAGCAGACATCATAGATCTGGTTCCTGAATATCCAGCCCATGTCCCTAGGCCGCTGATTGGATGCCTGTTGTGCTCATCATATACGGGTTAAACAAACAGTCCTGCTGGAACTTTTTAGCTGAGAAAGGACAAATCAGTTCATACTAAGCAACAGTGTGTACTTTATTGTCTTCATTTGAAGGATATGATAAAAGACTTTATTAGTTATAGTTGAATGTGCTTTCCTGTTTTGTGCAGTTAATTCTTCCTAAGTGATATGCCTTTGTTTTGTCTTCATGGACGAATTAAAATGATTGTTTAACATTCCCTATATTATTTTGGATCTTAGGTCTGTTTTTTAAATCAATGTAACAGTCCTTTGAATTTTTTCTAAGAGTAATTCAGCTTTAAAAAAAATGCTGGTTGGATTCTGCAGTCTACTTTTACAATATATATGGTTAGATACCACTCACATAAAATACAAACGTGGTGAAGCTATATTGTTTACGATATATGCTTAGGCAGTAAAACTGTAAAGAAAAACTAAAGATTCAAAGATGGGTTTGTTTTGTGGTTGCTGGGAAGGGAAGGAAGAGGGTTTATTGATTAGGAGTGTACACAGGCATTTTGAACTAGTGACCTGGTGGTGGTTGCACAGTTTAAGAGAAATGAATAACTGTAAAGCTGAAATGGAAATACTTGCTTTTTATCTAGTCACTTATATTATTTATATGTGCATTTACCTGGTTTGGTGCCTAAATGGTGCATATTTCCAGACAGACATTGAGGAAAATGTATTATTTGCAAAAGAATCTTTTAAAAAAATTAACACTTTCATAATAAAAAAGCCATGCCTTCTTCCATGATTCTTTTCTGTGTTATAAATCACCTAAAAGTTATCTGGATTTTCTTTCCAATGTGTTTTCCTTACTCTGAAGATACTTGTTTTATATCTTTTGAAATTTTTTAAAAAGTGAAAATGATGAGGTAGCCTAAGTCTTGGCATATAGCAGTTAAAGGCTAATGTTTTAAGAAACACCCTTAGTGTCATCTGAATTGTTAAATGAATCTTTGTTGTTAGAGATCTGTGCTAATTTTAGCTGTGATCTTAACCTCTGGCATCATAGTATTATGGTTAAGGCTAGAGAAAGTAAACGAGGCGAATTCAGAATGTGCATTAGTATACAAAAGAACTGCTCTGAATTCAGCCCTTCTGTCCCCAAAAGATAGGGTAGTGTTCTGGACTGAAAGAGACTGCAGAGAAGTGATGACCAAAGGTAATACATGAACCTAAATTGAATCCTGGTGATCTTGGAAGAAAAACAGATAAAAGTACATTCTTGGGACGACTGATATTATGGTTAGTTTTCTTAGGCATGGTAAGTAGTATTGTATAGAAAGTTGTGATTATTACAAAATGCAAGCTAAAATATTTGATAAATATCATTCATTATTAAATGGTTTAGCAATGTGTGTCTTACGTGTAAAGCAAACGTTTTGAAATGTTAGAATCCTGAATTTGAATCCTGCCAGTTTCAAGTTGTAGCACCTTGGTTATTTTACTTAAATTTTCTCTCTTTGCTGTCTCGTCATTAAAATAAAGATTCAAAGATGGGTTTGTTTTGTGGTTGCTGGGAAGGGAAGGAAGAGGGTTTATTGATTAGGAGTGTACACAGGCATTTTGAACTAGTGACCTGGTGGTGGTTGCACAGTTTAAGAGAAATGAATAACTGTAAAGCTGAAATGGAAATACTTGCTTTTTATCTAGTCACTTATATTATTTATATGTGCATTTACCTGGTTTGGTGCCTAAATGGTGCATATTTCCAGACAGACATTGAGGAAAATGTATTATTTGCAAAAGAATCTTTTAAAAAAATTAACACTTTCATAATAAAAAAGCCATGCCTTCTTCCATGATTCTTTTCTGTGTTATAAATCACCTAAAAGTTATCTGGATTTTCTTTCCAATGTGTTTTCCTTACTCTGAAGATACTTGTTTTATATCTTTTAAAATTTTTTAAAGAGTGAAAATGATGAGGTAGCCTAAGTCTTGGCATATAGCAGTTAAAGGCTAATGTTTTAAGAAACACCCTTAGTGTCATCTGAATTGTTAAATGAATCTTTGTTGTTAGAGATCTGTGCTAATTTTAGCTGTGATCTTAACCTCTGGCATCATAGTATTATGGTTAAGGCTAGAGAAAGTAAACGAGGCGAATTCAGAATGTGCATTAGTATACAAAAGAACTGCTCTGAATTCAGCCCTTCTGTCCCCAAAAGATAGGGTAGTGTTCTGGACTGAAAGAGACTGCAGAGAAGTGATGACCAAAGGTAATACATGAACCTAAATTGAATCCTGGTGATCTTGGAAGAAAAACAGATAAAAGTACATTCTTGGGACGACTGATATTATGGTTAGTTTTCTTAGGCATGGTAAGTAGTATTGTATAGAAAGTTGTGATTATTACAAAATGCAAGCTAAAATATTTGATAAATATCATTCATTATTAAATGGTTTAGCAATGTGTGTCTTACGTGTAAAGCAAACGTTTTGAAATGTTAGAATCCTGAATTTGAATCCTGCCAGTTTCAAGTTGTAGCACCTTGGTTATTTTACTTAAATTTTCTCTCTTTGCTGTCTCGTCATTAAAATAAAGATAATAATAATATCTACTGTTAGTTTTCTAGTTTTCTTCTGTTAGCGCTTTCTTTGCTTCAGCATTTTACAGATAATAGTACTGAGGTGCCAAGAAGTTTAGATTATTTCATATCACCTTTAAAGAGTTAATATGGATGTTGAAAATAACTCTTAAGAATTTTGACAGGACTTCCCTGGTGGTCCAGTGGGTAGGGACACCACCTTGCAGTGCAAGGGGTGCCGGTTTGGTCCCTGGCCTGGGAAGATCCCACGTGCCGTGGAGCGGCTGGACCGATGTGTCTAATTACCCAGCTGGAGCTCTGGAGCACATGCGCCCAGAGCCGGTGCTCTGCGACAACAGAGGCCACTGCGATGGAAGGCCCACACGGGCCAAAGAACAAAGATGGATGAAAACAGATAAATGAAAGACCAATAGACGTGGCCCGCCCGCCCCCCCAAAAAAGAATTTTGATAAGTAATTCTATTTCCCACCACATTCTGCTGCTTTTCCTTGGAACTAAAGGACAGAGTGAAAGTAAAGCTATTAAATCTTACCATGGATTTGTAGATTTTAAAATGTTTACTATAGACATTTTAGCATTCTTACCATATTTTGAAAATCTGTTTATTTCCTTATTATAATTATCAGAAATATATAAATTGTGGGTAATTTATGATCATCAAAATTCTCTGTTTTCTGGATATTAGATTTTGGTATTATACACAGACTATTATTTTTAATATTATATATCAGCATTCAGCCCTAGAGTACTATATTTCTTTTCCAGAAGTTCTGTGTGTATGTTTTAACTACATTTTATTCAGTTGTGTCATGTAGATTATAAGAGAGACAACAACTCAGCATACGACCAGCCAGCATATAATAGATGAAATAAGATGTGTGCAAGATCTCTCAAAGATTAAATGTTATCCAAGCCAGAAGTAGAAGGACAAGCAGAATTACATTGGGTGATGTAACTAGTGCTTTGAAACTCTTGATATATATATATCAGAATCACTTGGAAAGATTTTAAAAATGTATAGCTCTATCCTGAGAGGTTCCAACTTAGTTGTCCTATGGTGGGGTATGGACATCGGCACAGGCATATTTTTAAATTTTAGATTATTCTGATATATAGCCAGGGTTGAAAGCTATTGTATGTATACTTTCCTTCGAGCCTAGGCAAAGGAAGTGTCAGAGAGAATTGATTTTTTATATCCTGCACTATGTGGAAGAGAGACAGACTGGGAGATATAAACAGCCTTTTCTAGTTAGGTATTCTCTGTGTGGCACAGATTGTATATTAGGTCTCATAAGAGTTTGAATTCAGTTTTGCTTCAGATCATGTTTGTTTTTCCTTGCTCTTATTACTTACTCTACAAGTAACAGTCTCCTTACTAAATTATCCTAGATACATCCAAATTATTAAAGGTTGTACCTGAGACAAGGTGTTTGAGCATTCTCTCTAGACATTTGTCAGTGTTGGTATTCTGATCTGTCTGTAAGTACCTTGTGAGTTTGCTGTTATCTCCCTTATTTTGATCCACTTTAGAGGTACTGACAAGGTCAAGTTCTGAAGTTTCAAAACTTCAAAAACCCACTAAGCTTTCTTGCTGCCCTAGGTATTAGATACTTCTTTGTTTACTAAATACATTCTTATCTTCCCTTTTCCCCCCCTTTCTTGAATTTGTACTGTGGTATTTGTGTATTTTCTTATTCTTGATATTGTTGAATCTAACTAATAGATGAAATGGCCAGATCAGAATCTTTGTTTTGTTTAATTTTTCAATGGGACATTTTATTACTCTAGTTCTTTTCTACTGACACAATGTGCTTAGTTGAGGAAAAAAATAGTTGAGCAGCCTATTGTAGTAAAACATGTCATTTATTCCAAAGATAATGCAGGAGTATGTACATTTAATAAGAATAGCAGATAAAACCATGTCCTGCATAATTAATCTACCAAGAAATTAAAGCAAACAACATGAAGTAATTTGCTTTACCTAGAATTTTACCCAATTGTGGATTTTACATGTTAGGTCGAAACCTTTAATTTTGGATATTCTACCTGCTTTGAAAGATGACAACTTGAAAGACTGGAGGACTTTTATACTGGTTATATTCACTCAAAGTTCTGATACAAGAGACAAACTACTGGACTGGGCTGTTAAGAATGACTTCTGTTGTTGTTTGTTCATTTTGGCTGTGCTGGATCTTGTGGCATGTAGGATCTTTTAGTTGTGACTTGCAAGCTCTTTAGTTGCAGCATGTGAAATCTAGTTCCCTGACCAGGGATCAAACCCCAACCCCTTACATTGGGAGTGCAGAGTCTTAGCCACTGGACCATCAGGAAAGCCCAGGAATGACTTTTGAACAAAATTTGAACAAGCCTGCTAAAAGAGTACTACCTTTGTTGCAGCTAACAAAGGTAAATATTAGGGTATCAGAAAGCCAGTACGGAACTGTTAGTTTAAGAACACGCCATCTGAACAACAACTATAACAGACCAATTCAAAAATGAGCAAAGGGCTTCCCTGGTGGCTCAGTGTTGGAGTGTTCTCCTGCCAATGCAGGAGACACAGTTTCGATCCCTAATCCGGGATGATCCCACATGCTGAGGAGCAACTGAGCCCGACGGCTACTGAATCTGTGCTCTAGAGCCTCAGAGCCGCAGCTGTTGAGACCATGTGCCACAACTACTGAAGCTTGTGTGCCCTGGAGCCTGAGTTCTGCACCAGGAGAGGTAACTGCATCTATAAACCTGCTCACCTCAACTAGAGAGTATCCCCCACTCCCTACAACTAAAGAAGAGCCTGTGGCAGCAGTGAAAACCCAGAATAGCCAAAAATAAATAAATAAAATTAAAAAAAAAAAAAAAAAGTAACAGGAAACTGCTACTTGAAAAAAAAATGAACAAGGAACTTGAATAGACACTTCTCTAAAGAAGATACACAAGATGGATGAATCTAGAACCTATTATACGCAGTGAAGTAAGTCAAAAAGAGAAGGACAAATACAGTATACTAACAGGCATATATACATGGAATCTAGTAAGTTTGTACTGTTAAATACACATGCAGAGCACTGATGGAAAAAGAGTCATAGAGAACAGGCTTATGGACATTGGGAAGAGGGAAAAGTGAGTGAGAGAGATGGAAAGAGCAACATGGAACCCTATACTATCTTACGTAAAAGGGATAACTGTTGCCAATGTGCTGTGGATCTAAGGGATTGTACATGGGGACTGTGCAACAACCTGGAGGGGTGGGATGGGGGAAATGGGATATACATATGTCTAATCTGTAATTATACATATCTGTAGACAACAAAAGTCTGTAAAATCAAAACAAAATAAAAAAACTTGTGATTGTGGGAAAAAAAGATACAGAAATGCCCAGGAAGTACATAGAAAGAAGCTTAACATCACTTTTCACTGTGGGAATGAAATCAAAATCACAATGAGATACCACTTCATACCCATTAGGACTACTACTAAAAACAAAAATCAAAAAATAGCAAGTGTTAGTAAGGGATGTGAAAAATTAAAACACTTATGTGTTGCTTGTGGGAATGTTAAATGATGCACCTGCTTTGAAAATGGTATGACAGTTCCTGAAAAAATTAAACCAAATTACTGAATGACCCAGCAATTCCATGTCTAGAGATACTCAAAAGAAGTGAAAACAGGACTTGAACAGATATTTGTATACACTCATGTTCACAGCAGCATTATTCACAATAACCAAGAATTAGAAGCAACTCAGGTGCCCATTGATGAATGAATGAACAAATGAACAAGATGTGATATATACGTACAATGGCATATTATTTAGCCTTAAAAATGAGGGAAGTTCTGATATATGCTGCAACATGCATGAACCTTGAAGATGCTATGTAAGGAAAAATAAAGCAGACACGAAAGGACTAATATTGTGGGATTCCACCATTATATCTAGAATAGTCAAATTCACGGAGGCAGAAAGTTGGAGGTTGACTGGAGCATGCGGGAGGAAACAGTGGGAGTTATTGTTTCAATATGTAGTGTTCATTTGGCATGATAAAAAATTTTAAAGATAGATGGTGGTAATGATTGCACAACAATGTAAATATATTTAATTCCACTGAAGAATTGAAGTGCTATACACTTAAAAATGGGTGAAACAGTATATGTATGGTTAACACACATTCAGAGAACATATCATATATGTGATGCAGGCATTAGAAAGCCAACACTGCCATTCTACACCTGCAGCTACCTCCTGACACAGAGGTAGTGATTGGAAACTGGAGAATTACATGCATGCATACTCGCAATACAACCAACATTTCCATATTCTTTATTATGGATACCAAATTTTAGGAAAATTTAGGCCCTAATTCACTTTCTGCTATTGATACTGTAAGGGGCCATATGGGGCTCCTGAGCACAAAGCCCTTCTGTGTCCCCCATTTCTTTGATTATAGGAAACAGCCTTCATTCATCTTTCGTGACCTTCCCTGAGTTCCAATGGGCAGATTCAAGCAGTTGTTAATTAGGAAGGGAGGGGAGTGGGAGTCCAGGGAGAAACAAACCGTCCAGAGCAGCCTTGGGGCAAGGTCTTCTTTCCCTATCAGAGGATACCTGTAGCATCATCTTTGAGCTATTTGCCAGATACTGAAACCCCCTCCACGTGGGAGAAGTTAATGATTAACAATATGCTGCCCACAAGCGTGTAGACAGACCCCAGACCAGTTGGACCTGAAGGTTAATGATGCTGACTCTTGCTTACCTCATCACCCATCAGAAGAATGTCCAGGAGCTGATCACCCCCTGTTTGAACAATTACTATAAAACTACTCACTGTCTTCCCCAACTTGGGACACATGGTTTTGAGGACATTAGCCTGCTGTGATCCTCTTTGCCTGGCAAAGCAATGAAGCTGTTCTTTTCTACTTTACCTAAAACTCTGAGATTTGATTCAGCACTGGTATAGAGAAGTACACTGAGCTTTTGGTATCACTTTCCACATCTCATGTGAGAGCACGTAAGTCAGCCAACTTAATTCACTTTTAGAGGCCTAGTGGCAAAGGATCCGGGAAATAATTTTTAGCCTTTTAACCTCTGTACAGAAAACAACTAGAGGGAAGTTGGAGAGAATGCTGAGTGCAAGTTCATCATATTTGTCACAGACACTGAGTCAGTGGTGATTCATAGATGGTAATATCCTTGTGTCAAGTCATCATTTTCAGTACCATGAAGAATTGAAGTGCTATTAGGGAAAGGGCACACATTCAGAGAACATATCATATATGTGATGCAGGCATTAGAAAGCCAACACTGCCATTCTACACCTGCAGCTACCTCCTGACACAGAGGTAGTGATTGGAAACTGGAGAATTACATGCATGCATACTCGCAATACAACCAACATTTCCATATTCTTTATTATGGATACCAAATTTTAGGAAAATTTAGGCCCTAATTCACTTTCTGCTATTGATACTGTAAGGGGCCATATGGGGCTCCTGAGCACAAAGCCCTTCTGTGTCCCCCATTTCTTTGATTATAGGAAACAGCCTTCATTCATCTTTCGTGACCTTCCCTGAGTTCCAATGGGCAGATTCAAGCAGTTGTTAATTAGGAAGGGAGGGGAGTGGGAGTCCAGGGAGAAACAAACCGTCCAGAGCAGCCTTGGGGCAAGGTCTTCTTTCCCTATCAGAGGATACCTGTAGCATCATCTTTGAGCTATTTGCCAGATACTGAAACCCCCTCCACGTGGGAGAAGTTAATGATTAACAATATGCTGCCCACAAGCGTGTAGACAGACCCCAGACCAGTTGGACCTGAAGGTTAATGATGCTGACTCTTGCTTACCTCATCACCCATCAGAAGAATGTCCAGGAGCTGATCACCCCCTGTTTGAACAATTACTATAAAACTACTCACTGTCTTCCCCAACTTGGGACACATGGTTTTGAGGACATTAGCCTGCTGTGATCCTCTTTGCCTGGCAAAGCAATGAAGCTGTTCTTTTCTACTTTACCTAAAACTCTGAGATTTGATTCAGCACTGGTATAGAGAAGTACACTGAGCTTTTGGTATCACTTTCCACATCTCATGTGAGAGCACGTAAGTCAGCCAACTTAATTCACTTTTAGAGGCCTAGTGGCAAAGGATCCTGGGAAATAATTTTTAGCCTTTTAACCTCTGTACAGAAAACAACTAGAGGGAAGTTGGAGAGAATGCTGAGTGCAAGTTCATCATATTTGTCACAGACACTGAGTCAGTGGTGATTCATAGATGGTAATACTCCTTGTGTCAAGTCATCATTTTCAGTAGTGACCCAATTGTTCTGTAGCTGGTCAGTCACAGAGATAGGGTAGGGCAAAACAAATAGCTTTAGTGAGGCAGAATAGGGAAAGAGTCTGATAGTCATTATCTCTTGCAGTTTTAATATAGTGTGCATAACTGAGTTATTTATATTATTGTGAAGATAATAACTTAATGCCTATCACTCCAGTGGAAGGCATTAAAGACTTATTGAGAAATGGATACCAATGCTGTTGTTAAGAAATATCAGACATAAAGTTCTTGTGTTTTATAATAAGTTGTTTTCATGGTATTAAGTATGAAGATCATAGGAAATACACTGAGCTCTTTTGCTATCAGGCTGTTGAAATCTCTAATTAGTGCAAACTAAATTTGGAGAGAAAAATAAATTTGCTAGTAAATGAACCAGTTGATATGCTGAAAGTTGCATTTTTGAATAGTGTTCAAAAATTTCTTATAGTCCATCTGTAAGATAACTTTTGTTCTACTCTGAACAGAACAGTCAGCTCTATGTGTTATCTATGAGTTGGAAGTAAGTTTGAGTAATGCCTGTTAATAGTGTGATTCTGCAAGAGTGGCCTGTTCTCCCAGTGCCTTGTAGAGTATTGACCTCTGATAACTAATTTATTTATTTATTTTTTAAGCTTTATTTACTTATTACTTATTTATTTATTTATTTATTTATTTATTTATTTATTTATTTCTTCTGGCTGTTGTGGGTCATAATTGCTGCACTTGGGCTTTCTCTAGTTGTGTTGAGCGGGACTTCTCATTGCAGTGGCTTCTCTTGTTGCAGAGCACAGGCTCCAGGTGCACAGGCTTCACTGGTTGTAGCTCCTAGGCTCTAGAACACTGGCTCAGTAGGTGTGGCCCACGGATTATGCTCCATGGCATGTGGGATCCTCCACTTAGTTGGAAAGAGACACGTAAGTCAGCCAACTTAATTCACTTTTAGAGGCCTAGTGGCAAAGGATCCGGGAAATAATTTTTAGCCTTTTAACCTCTGTACAGAAAACAACTAGAGGAAGTTGGAGAGAATGCTGAGTGCAAGTTCATCATATTTGTCACAGACACTGAGTCAGTGGTGATTCATAGATGGTAATACTCCTTGTGTCAAGTCATCATTTTCAGTAGTGACCCAATTGTTCTGTAGCTGGTCAGTCACAGAGATAGGGTAGGGCAAAACAAATAGCTTTAGTGAGGCAGAATAGGGAAAGAGTCTGATAGTCATTATCTCTTGCAGTTTTAATATAGTGTGCATAACTGAGTTATTTATATTATTGTGAAGATAATAACTTAATGCCTATCACTCCAGTGGAAGGCATTAAAGACTTATTGAGAAATGGATACCAATGCTGTTGTTAAGAAATATCAGACATAAAGTTCTTGTGTTTTATAATAAGTTGTTTTCATGGTATTAAGTATGAAGATCATAGGAAATACACTGAGCTCTTTTGCTATCAGGCTGTTGAAATCTCTAATTAGTGCAAACTAAATTTGGAGAGAAAAATAAATTTGCTAGTAAATGAACCAGTTGATATGCTGAAAGTTGCATTTTTGAATAGTGTTCAAAAATTTCTTATAGTCCATCTGTAAGATAACTTTTGTTCTACTCTGAACAGAACAGTCAGCTCTATGTGTTATCTATGAGTTGGAAGTAAGTTTGAGTAATGCCTGTTAATAGTGTGATTCTGCAAGAGTGGCCTGTTCTCCCAGTGCCTTGTAGAGTATTGACCTCTGATAACTAATTTATTTATTTATTTTTTAAGCTTTATTTACTTATTACTTATTTATTTATTTATTTATTTATTTATTTATTTATTTATTTATTTCTTCTGGCTGTTGTGGGTCATAATTGCTGCACTTGGGCTTTCTCTAGTTGTGTTGAGCGGGACTTCTCATTGCAGTGGCTTCTCTTGTTGCAGAGCACAGGCTCCAGGTGCACAGGCTTCACTGGTTGTAGCTCCTAGGCTCTAGAACACTGGCTCAGTAGGTGTGGCCCACGGATTATGCTCCATGGCATGTGGGATCCTCCTAGACCCTACACTGGTAGGCAGACTTCTAACCACTAGACCACCAGGGAAGCCTGATAAATGATTTCTTAATTGCTCATGATTTCAGAATAAGCTTCTTTTAAATTTTATCTCAAGTTGAAATCTTTCCTTTGTGTACTAATTAACATTTTGGACAGGTACCATGCTTTGCTTGCAGTACTTTTTGATGTAGATCAAGCTGTTTGATGTGAATCAAGTTTTAATGACTACCTAGGAGTGGGTGTCTAAATAACATGTCAGATTTTTTTGATTCTGTTATTCTATTTATCTAACCTAAGGCACTGCAGTACTATTTGTAACAGTAATACAGTTGTGAACAGTTGCCAACAGTGGGGGAAATGGGTAAATTATTATATAAACATACAATGGAATGTCCTTTTCAAAGGATAGTTTGATGATATTAAATAGGACTCATGCGATAATGTTAAGTAAAAATGAAATAGAATTACCTGTGCAATGATTTTTCTGTAGAACTTTCTCTGTAGAAAATACTGTGTGTGAAAGATAAATTTAAAAACTTACAAGCAGTAGTTCTCTGGAGGAGGTAATGTTGAAATTATAATCTCAGTGTTCTTCAACAAATACATTGTTCTTCTATATACTTTTCTGTCTTTATTATAGAAGTACGTTGCTTTAAAAGATCCGAACAGTGCAAAAATTTGTAGACTAAAAACCGTAAAAGTCTTTAAGTCATCTTTGTAGGCAAATGAAATACAATTTATCAACGGTGTTGTCTTATAGATTTTGTTTTTGTTGCCATAGCTAAGAAATCTTTACCTAACCTAAGGTTAAGAAGATTTTCTCCTATGTTTTCTTTTAGAAGTGTTCTAGTTTTAGATTTTACTGTGTTAGGTCTGTGGTTCATTCAAGTTAATGTTTATATGTGGTGAGAAGTATAGATTAGGGGTTTTTTGATAAAATACAATTATTTTGTTTATATGATCAAAGTCAAGACCTGAAAATAAGTTTTTTTTTTTTTGAGGTTTAATAATTTATTAAGCAAATTCACCCAGATACTAAGGATTAAATTTGGAAATCTAGACCTATCATTTTTTTTTAACTTTTTACTTTTATGGAGTTTTGTTGTTTACAGATATGTATAATCCCAGATTAGTCATATGTATATTCCTGGCCCCTCCCTCCTCCACCCTAGGTTAATGTTTTTGCGTATGGATATTCATTTGATCTAATACCATGTGATGAAAAGATTATCCTTTCTCCATTGAATTGCCTGTGCATGCTGTAGAAAATTGGATATCCATAAATATGTAGGTGTATTTCTGGATTCTCTGTTTTGTTCCATTGATTTATTTTTATGCCAGTACTACGTTGTCTTGATTAGGGTAGTATGATAGAATTCTAAAATGACCTCCAGTGATCTTTGTATAGTAGGAAGGACCTATGAGTATGCTTATCACTCTTTGATTATATTTATATGGCACAGTTGACTAAGAAGGGAAGACTATCTTCAGTGGACCTGACCTAATCAGGCAGCTCTTAAAAAGGACTGGGCTTTTCCTGAAGAAGAAGATTCTAAATATACCAGGGCAATTCAACACAGAAGAAGCTGCTGGTTTTCAGAAAACGAGGAGGCCCTGAATTTATGGTAATTTGTTACATAGCAGTAGAAACAAACACTGTATGAAAAGTCTTCTAATTAGTTATCTAATCTTACTCTTTTTTTCCAAGGTTATTTTGGCTGTTCTATGTTCTTTGCATTTCTGTACAACTTTTGAAATAAGTTATATCAGTATCTACAAAAAATCTGTTGGGATTTTGATTGGGATTACATAGAGTATATAGATCAAATTTGGAAAGTATTGATGCATGTCAATGAAAATTAGTTGGTCTAAGAAGGAAATGGAAAATTTTATTTGAGCCAAACTGGAGACTGTAACTCAAGAACAGCATGTCAGAAACCTCTCAGAGCTGTTCTACCAGTTACAAGTGTCGCATAGGAAAGTTTTTTTGAGACAGAGAGAGGGCTGTATGTATGTTAATGACAGATTATTGACAGTTTAACATTCCAAAGCTAAAAGTCATGTGACCCCTTTAGTAGATCAAGAAGGAATGTTATCTTTTAAGGAGATAACATATCTTAATGTGTGCTATAAGAATGTTGCGCTCTATGGCTAACCAGGTATTTCGGCCAATGGAGGAGGTTTGTTTGATGCATGATGCAGATACACAGTTTTGGTGGAGAGAGAAGAGGCCAAAGGGCAGAGAAAAATTTTTATGTTTAAATTTTTCTTGTCTTGCTGTAAAATATGAGTTTTATTTTACATGTTTTAAAAATTTGAGTCTTCTGGGGCTTCCCCTGGTGGTCCAGTGGGTAAGGACACCGCCTTGCAGTGTAAGGGACGCCGGTTCGAGCCCTGGCCTGGGAAGATCCCACGTGCCGTGGAGCCGCTGGACTGGTGTGTCCAATTACCGAGCCGGAGCTCTGGAGCGCATGCACCCAGAGCCGGTGCTCTGCGATGACAGACGCCACCCGATGGGAGGCCCACAGGAGTCAAAGAACAAAGACGGATGAAAATAGAGAAATGAAAGACCAATAGAAGTGGCCCGCCCGCTCCCTTCCCTCCCCAACCCAACCCCCGCCCAAAATAAATAAATAAATAAATCTTTTTAAAAAAAAAAAAAAATTGAGTCTTCTGACCCACCCATGTCTCACCATTTATTTAGATCTTTAATTTTTCTTGGTAGTGTTTTATAGTTTTTTTGTGTACAGATCTTTCCCATATTAGATCATATTTATCCTTGGGTGTTTTATATTATTTGGTGTTATTATAAATGGTAGTGTCTTGTAAATTTCAGTTTCTGATCATTTATTGCTCATATACAGAAATGCAGTTGATTTTTGTATGTTGATATTCAGCAATTATGCTCAATTCCATTGAATTTTTCTATATAGATTATCATATTATCTGCAAGTATAGTTGTGTTCCTTTCTAATCTGCCTACCCTTTATTTCTTTTTCTTACCTTATTCTACTGGCTACATTGCTCAGTGTTTTACTGAAATGGTGAGAGTAGACAGTCTTGCCTTGTTCCTGAAATTAAGAGGAAAACAGTCTGTCTTCATTTAGTATAATATTAACTGTAGGTTTTTCAGTGATGCACTTTATCAACTTGAAGTTTGTCTATTCCTAGTTTACTAATCAGGAATGAATGTTGAATTTTGACAAATAGTTTTTTGTGTCTTTTGAGTGAATTCTTTCAATCTCAAGGATTTAACTTGCACTCCTAGGATAAATGTCACTTGGTTATATTGTATCATCCTTTTAAAGTATTACTGGTTTTGATTTGCTAAGATATGTTTAACATTTTTGCTTCTGTGTTCTTAAGGCCTATCAGACTGTAGTTTTATTTTCTTGTGATGTCATGTCTGGTTTTGGTATCAGGGTAATACTAGCCTCATGGAATGAATTCAGAAATATTCCTTCCTTTTCTGGAAGAGTTTTATTTTAGTAGTTTGTGCTGTTGTTGACATATATTTTATGACATGTGTTTACCCAGTATCGACCATTTCTGATATTCTTCTGTGCTTTGCTCATATTTTCATGTAATGGCATGTTTATACTGTGTAAAAGACTTCTTTTTTTTTTTTTTTTCTTAAAAATTTTTGTTGGGGTATAGCCAATTAACAATTTTGTGATAGTCTCAGGTGAACAGTGAAGGAGCTCAGCCATACATATACATGTATCCATTCTCCCCCAAACCTCCCTCCCATCCAGGCTTGTACATAACATTGAGCAGTTTCATGTGCTTTACCATAGATTTTTGTTAGTTATCCATTGCAAACATGGCAGTACGTACATGTCTTTTCCAAAGCCCCCAGCCATCCCCTCTCCCCGTGTGAAGGACTTCTTTTTCACATTTCTGGTAGTTCAGGTCTGTTGGAGATGAAATTTTATGTGATTGAAAAAGTATTTCACCTTTGTTTTTTAACATTTTACTGGTCATAGGTTGATCTTTTTTTCTTTTTTGATGTCTTTAAAGATATTATTTCACTGTCTTCTAACTTTCACTGTTTCCAGAGAAGAATCTGCAGTTATTCTTATGTCTGTTCCTATGTATATTATGTGTATATCTTTTCTTTTCTTTTTATTTTCTTTTCTAATCTTTTTGCTTTTTACTTTTAAGATTTTGTCTCTGGTTTTGAGTAGTGTGATTATGTTATGGTGTGGTTTAGTTCTTTGTGTGGTTCTAATGTTTGTAGTTTATTGAGCTTTTTGAATGTGAGTTTATAGTTTTCACCAAATTTTGAAAAATGTTGGACATTAGTACTTCAAAAAATGTTTTTTCTTCTCCTCTCTCTCTTCTCCTTTGAGGACTACAAATTTGCATCTGTTAGGCTGTTTGAAGTTGTCCACCTCTCACTGATGTTCTTTTCATTTTGTTTCTCATAGTAAAATATACATAACAGACTTATATTTTATTCATTTTAAAGTCCACAGTTCAGTGGCATCAAGTACATTTGCATTGTTGTGCACTCATTACCTCCATCCATTTCCAGAACTTTTTCGTCATCCCAAATGAAAACTTTAAATCATTAAACAGTGATTCCTCTTTGTCTCCTACTGCTCAGTCCCTGGAAACCAACATCTTCTTTCTGTCTCTGTGAATTTGAATACTCTAGGTACCTTATCTAAAGTGAATCATACAATATTTGTCCTTTCATGTCTGACTTACTTCACTAAGCACAAAGTCTTCAAAAGATTCCTTTGATAGACTGAATAATGTTCTCTTCATTTTTAAAATCTCTCTTTTTCCTATGTTTCATTTTGAATAATTCATATTGTTATGTCTTCAAACTTACTATACTGCAGTAGTATCTAGTCAGCTATTAATCCCATCCAGTTTATATTTTAATTATTGCATATGTTTTAAATTTCATCTCAGAAAGTTTGAGTTGCATTTTTTTTATATGTCCATATCTCTATTTAACTTTTTAAACATATGTAATACCAGTTATCATATCCGTGTTAACTTTCTTATATGATAATTTTATTATCTGTGTCAGTTCTGGGTCAATTTCAGTTGATTCTCTGCATATTATAGGTGAATTTTCCTACTTCTGGGCATGCCTGGTTGCTTTGGTTGCCAGACATAGTGATTTTACCTGTTGGGTGCTGAATACTTTTGTGTTCCTATTAATGTTCTACTTTGCTGTGAAATGTAGTTAAATTGCTTGAAAACAGTTTGATCCTTTTGGTTCTGCTTTTCAGATTTGTTTGGCTGAACCAGAGACTGTTTAGGTTTAGGGCAGGAATTCTCAGTATCAGCGCTGTAACATTTTGGGGCAGCTGATTGTTGTTAGGGGCCGTCCTGTGCATTTCAGAGTGTGTTTAACAGTATCGCTAGCTTCTGATCTTCAGATGATTCCCTAGTCGTGGCAACCAAAAATATTTCTAGAAAATGCTAAATGTTTCCGGGAGCTGATTGCCTCCAGTGGAGAACTCCTGTTTTAGGATTAGTTTGGCCTTGCTGCTATGGAAAGATCTTACTGTGTACTCTGTCCAGTACCCCATGAATCATGAGATTTTTTTTTCCAGCCTGGTTGTTTGCAGTAGGCGCTTTTAGTGATTTTGTGTGAATACTAGGCATTATTGCGTCTGCTCTTTCTGAGTGGTTCTTTTTTCAGTCTTGTTTGGTTTCCTCACATAAATGTGTTGATCGGCAACACATTTATAGGTAGCAATCAGCTACCTATTCAAGGGAGATCTTTTGTGAATCTCTGGAGTTAAATCTTAGTCTTCTTACACTGCTGTAACAAAATACTGTAAGCTGGGTGTCTTAAACA
The DNA here is from genome assembly GCA_022376925.1 of Tragulus kanchil. Taxonomy (NCBI): domain Eukaryota; kingdom Metazoa; phylum Chordata; class Mammalia; order Artiodactyla; family Tragulidae; genus Tragulus; species Tragulus kanchil. Next base: position 51,115,407 of record JAIOJX010000005.1, read on the forward strand.
ACACAGCTGTTTCTTATGGTTCTGGAGGCTGAGGAGTCCAAGATCAAAGTGCCGGCATTTTGGTGTCTTGGAGGTCTGCTTTATAGATGGTCTTCTTCTAGCTATGTCTTTACATGGGGAGAAGGGCTGAGAGAACTCCCTTGGGTGTCTCTTATAAAGGTATTAATTCCATTCAGTAGGGTTCTACCTTTGTGACCTGATCACCTCCTAATACTGTCCCATCAGGGGTGAGAATTTCAGCGTATGCATATAAGCATTCAATCTGTAACAAGTTCTCTGTCCCCCTCTTCCGTATTCTATCCTATGTGCACTAGCCACCTTAATTTTCCTGGACTCTCAGTTCCATTGCGACTCGCCAAGTCTGCTGGGTCTCACCCAGTTTATATCCTGCATCACTCATGACAGGGGCAGTAGGGCTCACCTTGTTTTCTACTCTCCAGGATCTCCTTTGTTGTCTTGTGCCCACTGTTTTGAAACTGATTTTCTCAGTTTCAAATATATTTTGTCAATATATTTTGTCAATTTTTTTTGTCTGTCTTCCAGTGGAAAAGTAAATCTGGTTTCTCTTATTGCATCTTGGTCAGAAGCAGAAGTCCCTTTAACTGATAGTTTATTCATGTTAATTATTGATTAAAGCTGAAAGTATTCTGAAATGTTTACTAATTTCTTCTTCATTATATATATATTTACAAAACCTATAGCTTTCATGTTCTTCATTAAAAGTCTCCTATTCCCTGTAGTTCCTGTTGTACAACCTAAATATTAAGTTGTCTTGAAGCCTTTTATCATCTTTTAATATACCTCTTTAATGCAAGTTTTCATAGTGTTAACTAACTATGGGCCTCTTATTGTGTGTAGTAGCATGTATTTAAAGGGCATGCCCTGACGTGATGAAGTACGACAGTACAATGTGTCTTGCTTTTAGGGCATTGCCGCAGCAGGCTCAAAGACTTCTGGGAGGCTTTCTTGTGTGATAACTTGTGTTTTCTAGCAGCTGAAACACCAGCATCAAAGCCTGTTTGTTAGATTGAGGGTATAAAGAACAGATTGTTCGTCAGATTGAAGATGATACAAGACAGAAAAAACAAAACCATGAAAGAGATCGTTTTGAGCCGTGTATGAAATGAAACTGAAGGATAAGGCTAAAAGGATGGGAGTGACTTGGAACCCACTGGTGGTAAGCTGTTAGAAAAATGAGAAAGACAGTAAAATAGAAATAAAACGACAGAAGGAATCTGGCCTTGTTTTGTAAGGGGTGAACTTCTCATACTTCTTACATTGTAAGTGTTACAGAGTTTGTAACATGTGGTTATTGGATATTCAGTGTTGAAATAATTTACCCAGAGAATACCTTGGGTAAAAGATAGGTATGTAGGATAAAATCATCTGGCTATCTATATGGATTAAAACATGGCAAAATCACTTGCACTGAAGCTATATATATATATATGTAATAAGTGATATAAAATTATATACATCAATATATATAATGTATAAATTACATGAGTTGAAGTGAATAAATTAATTCCCTGCCCTTTTGGTTGGTGATGCTATGTTGTAAGTGAAAGGATTTAAGACTGAAAAGCTATTGTGGATTAATACTATTGAAGCTTTGTTTGGAAACACTGTGATTTAAGGTTTCCAAAAACTAGGGTTGCCTTGTAGTAATCAAGAAATACACATTTAACGAGCATATTTCTTATTGACTGAATATTTTTGATGGTGTAAGAAGTACTTATGTAGTTGAGTATGTTTTTCATGTGGTTATAAGCATTCATGGCAAGAGTGTGTTGGATAGAGCAAGAATGCAGAAGTAGCAGCTTTTTCCTCAGTGTAAGGAAGCATAGAAAGTTCATAGCCCCACATGCTTATTATAAGGGAATGATAAACACTAAAATCAGAAAGTTACTACATCTGGAAGGAGAGAAGGGTATTGATGTTTTGTTTTACCTTTGAAAACTTTTTTTTTTTTAATTGTTTTTTTTTTTTTTTTTTTTAAGATTTATTTATTTATTTATTTTGGGCGGGGGTCGGGTTGGGGAGGGAGGGGAGTGGGCGGGCCACTTCTATTGGTCTTTCATTTCTCTATTTTCATTCATCTTCGTTCTTTGGCTCCTGTGAGCTTCCCATCGCGGTGGCCTCTGTTGACGGCTCTGGGCGCATGCGCTCCAGAGCTCTGGCTCGGTAACTGGACACATCAGTCCAGCCGCTCCGCGGCACGTGGGATCTTCCCAGGCCAGGGCTCGAACCAGCGCCCCTTGCACTGCAAGGCGGTGTCCTTACCCACTGGACCACCAGGGGAAGCCCGAAAACTTTTAAAATAAAATTTAACATACGGAAAGTGTAGCTCGTAAGTTTACAAATTGATGCATTCTCAGTGTATAACTACTATTCAAATTAAGAAACAGAACATATATATTGGAGCTGTTTGATTTTTCTTGTTTTTTTTCCAAGCTGGGTTGTGGGCATATGGGGATTTTTTGTATCATTCTTTCTTCTTCTTTTTTAATGCTTTAAAGTTGTTTTTAAAAAACCATCTCAGAAGGAAATACAGACTTTAGCTATCTGGAGAATGTCAGAAAACTCACTGGCTTTAGTTGTTGAGAGTACGTTAGAACTGGTTTCCATGTAAGCCTTTGTCTCCCATGTATCTAATAAAGTTTAAAAGCTTGTTACAGGCCCAAGCGGTTATGTGGGATCAACTGGTTTTTTTACGAGTTGAAGTGAATAAATTAATTCCCTGCCCTTTTGGTTGGTGATGCTATGTTGTAAGTGAAAGGATTTAAGACTGAAAAGCTATTGTGGATTAATACTATTGAAGCTTTGTTTGGAAACACTGTGATTTAAGGTTTCCAAAAACTAGGGTTGCCTTGTAGTAATCAAGAAATACACATTTAACGAGCATATTTCTTATTGACTGAATATTTTTGATGGTGTAAGAAGTACTTATGTAGTTGAGTATGTTTTTCATGTGGTTATAAGCATTCATGGCAAGAGTGTGTTGGATAGAGCAAGAATGCAGAAGTAGCAGCTTTTTCCTCAGTGTAAGGAAGCATAGAAAGTTCATAGCCCCACATGCTTATTATAAGGGAATGATAAACACTAAAATCAGAAAGTTACTACATCTGGAAGGAGAGAAGGGTATTGATGTTTTGTTTTACCTTTGAAAACTTTTTTTTTTTTTAATTTTTTTTTTTTTTAAGATTTATTTATTTATTTATTTTGGGCGGGGGTCGGGTTGGGGAGGGAGGGGAGTGGGCGGGCCACTTCTATTGGTCTTTCATTTCTCTATTTTCATTCATCTTCGTTCTTTGGCTCCTGTGAACTTCCCATCGCGGTGGCCTCTGTTGACGGCTCTGGGCGCATGCGCTCCAGAGCTCTGGCTCGGTAACTGGACACATCAGTCCAGCCGCTCCGCGGCACGTGGGATCTTCCCAGGCCAGGGCTCGAACCAGCGCCCCTTGCACTGCAAGGCGGTGTCCTTACCCACTGGACCACCAGGGGAAGCCCGAAAACTTTTAAAATAAAATTTAACATACGGAAAGTGTAGCTCGTAAGTTTACAAATTGATGCATTCTCAGTGTATAACTACTATTCAAATTAAGAAACAGAACATATATATTGGAGCTGTTTGATTTTTCTTGTTTTTTTCCAAGCTGGGTTGTGGGCATATGGGGATTTTTTGTATCATTCTTTCTTCTTCTTTTTTAATGCTTTAAAGTTGTTTTTAAAAAACCATCTCAGAAGGAAATACAGACTTTAGCTATCTGGAGAATGTCAGAAAACTCACAGCCTTTAGTTGTTGAGAGAGTACGTTAGGGAACTGGTTTTTCCATGTAAGCCTTTGTCTCCCATGTATCTAATAAAGTTTAAAAGCTTGTTACAGGCCCAAGTTGCTAAATATTTTTAAATGGAAAAAGAAAATAAACAGAACTATGTGGGATCGAAGTACAAATTGTTAGTACTTTTAAAAAATATATTTTGTCCTCTTTTATTGGTCCTTCATTTATTTATTTTCATCCATCTTAATTCTTTAGCCTGTGTGGGTCTTGCATCTCAGCGGCCTCTCGCTGCAGAGCATAGGCTCTGGGCGCATGCGCTCCAGAGCTCCGGCTCGGTAGTTGGACACATCGGTCCAGCAGCTCCGCAGCACGTGGAATCTTGCACTATAGGGAATTCCTTGGGAGTCCCGTGGTTAGAACATAGCACTTTCACTGCTCAGGGCTCAGATTCAGTCCCTGGTCGACTAAGATCCCACAAGCCATGTTGTGGGACCACAAAAATAATAAAGAGAAAGAAATACTGTAATTGGAGTATAAAATTTTGCCCCTCAAATTTATGGTACATTAAAGTGTTTAATCACTAAATCTCAATGATAGTTTAAGAAGGAAATTCCTTATATGGTTCTATAATAGAATATTCAAGTTATAAAAAAATGAGCTATTAAGATGTTTATAGATATTTATAAATAACTAGTAATTTTATCTGTTGAAATTATTTGCATAGTAGATAGAAATATGTTTAAAGGGTTCCCTGAAATTACTTTCCTATCTACCTTTGTGGGTTTTTTGTTTTTGTTTTGTTGGTTTTGGAGGCAGTTATTGTTCAGTTGCCAAGTCGTGTCTGACTCTTTGCTACCCCGTGGACTGCAGCTCGCCAGGCTTCCCTGTCCTTCACCATCTCCCAGAGCTTGCTCAAACTCATGTCCATTGAGTTGGTGATGCCATCCAACCGTCTCATCGTCTGTCGTCCCCTTCCCCTTCTGCTTCTGTTTTCCCCAGCATCAGGGTCTTTTCCAGCAGTCGTCTCTTCATATCAGGTGGCCAAAGTATTGGAGCTTCAGCTTGAGCATCAGTCCTTCCAGTGAATATTCAGGGTTGATTTCCTTTAAAGTTGATTGGGTTAATCTTCTTACCTGTAGGCTTTTTCTAATTAAGTTATGGCTTGCTATGATGTGGAAAGGATATTTGTAAAATATTACAGGCCCAAGTTGCTAAATATTTTTAAATGGAAAAGAAAATAAACAGAACTATGTGGGATCGAAGTACAAATTGTTAGTACTTTTAAAAAATATATTTTGTCCTCTTTTATTGGTCCTTCATTTATTTATTTTCATCCATCTTAATTCTTTAGCCTGTGTGGGTCTTGCATCTCAGCGGCCTCTCGCTGCAGAGCATAGGCTCTGGGCGCATGCGCTCCAGAGCTCCGGCTCGGTAGTTGGACACATCGGTCCAGCAGCTCCGCAGCACGTGGAATCTTGCACTATAGGGAATTCCTTGGGAGTCCCGTGGTTAGAACATAGCACTTTCACTGCTCAGGGCTCAGATTCAGTCCCTGGTCGACTAAGATCCCACAAGCCATGTTGTGGGACCACAAAAATAATAAAGAGAAAGAAATACTGTAATTGGAGTATAAAATTTTGCCCCTCAAATTTATGGTACATTAAAGTGTTTAATCACTAAATCTCAATGATAGTTTAAGAAGGAAATTCCTTATATGGTTCTATAATAGAATATTCAAGTTATAAAAAAATGAGCTATTAAGATGTTTATAGATATTTATAAATAACTAGTAATTTTATCTGTTGAAATTATTTGCATAGTAGATAGAAATATGTTTAAAGGGTTCCCTGAAATTACTTTCCTATCTACCTTTGTGGGTTTTTTGTTTTTGTTTTGTTGGTTTTGGAGGCAGTTATTGTTCAGTTGCCAAGTCGTGTCTGACTCTTTGCTACCCCGTGGACTGCAGCTCGCCAGGCTTCCCTGTCCTTCACCATCTCCCAGAGCTTGCTCAAACTCATGTCCATTGAGTTGGTGATGCCATCCAACCGTCTCATCGTCTGTCGTCCCCTTCCCTTCTGCTTCTGTTTTCCCCAGCATCAGGGTCTTTTCCAGCAGTCGTCTCTTCATATCAGGTGGCCAAAGTATTGGAGCTTCAGCTTGAGCATCAGTCCTTCCAGTGAATATTCAGGGTTGATTTCCTTTAAAGTTGATTGGGTTAATCTTCTTACCTGTAGGCTTTTTCTAATTAAGTTATGGCTTGCTATGATGTGGAAAGGATATTTGTAAAATATTACAAAAAAAATTTGTAAAACTGTTTAGTCATTAGCTTTTCCTCTGCTATTGTGTTTATCTGCATAAAATTAATAGAATGTTAATTTATTGAAAATTACTCATTAGCGAATAATTTTTGTTTCTTTTTTCTTATCCAGAAGCCAGTAGGCCAGTGTAGATGAATAACTGTTTCTGGTGTATTTCTGTACATTTGATCTTCAAAGAAGTTTGTGCACCTGAAGTTTTTGTTTTATTTTCCTGTTTTCCCTTGATAGGCAGTTGAAGAAGAAATGGCTGGTCCTAATCAACTCTGCATTCGACGCTGGACTACTAAGCATGTAGCTGTTTGGCTGAAGGATGAAGGCTTTTTTGAGTACGTGGACGTTTTATGTAACAAGCACCGACTTGATGGAATCACATTGCTTACACTGACTGAATATGATCTCCGGTCTCCTCCTCTGGAAATCAAAGTCTTAGGGGACATTAAAAGGTTAATGCTCTCAGTCAGAAAACTGCAGAAAATACATATTGATGTTTTAGAAGAGATGGGATACAACAGTGACAGTCCCATGAGTCCCATGACCCCATTCCTCAGTGCTCTTCAGAGCGCAGAGTGGCTCTGTAATGGGGAGCCTTCACATGACTGTGATGGACCCATCACTGATTTGAATTCTGATCAGTACCAGTATGTGAATGGTAAAAACAAACATTCTATTCGAAGACTGGACCCAGAGTATTGGAAGACCATACTGAGTTGTATATATGTTTTTATAGTATTCGGATTTACATCTTTCATAATGGTTATAGTCCACGGCGAGTGCCTGACATGCAGACCTATCCACCACTCCCAGATATATTCTTAGACAGGTAAGTTTTCTTTCTAGTTGTCAAGTTTGTAGAAGATAGTTGTAATACCAGTGATAATATATTCATGACAGTTAGGTTGTTTATTCTTGTTATGTTGGTTGATATATACTTTCCATTTACTTTACCTGAAAGTATATTGGGAGGGCTTCAGCTTGAGCATCAGTCCTTCCAGTGAATATTCAGGGTTGATTTCCTTTAAAGTTGATTGGGTTAATCTTCTTACCTGTAGGCTTTTTCTAATTAAGTTATGGCTTGCTATGATGTGGAAAGGATATTTGTAAAATATTACAAAAAAAATTTGTAAAACTGTTTAGTCATTAGCTTTTCCTCTGCTATTGTGTTTATCTGCATAAAATTAATAGAATGTTAATTTATTGAAAATTACTCATTAGCGAATAATTTTTGTTTCTTTTTTCTTATCCAGAAGCCAGTAGGCCAGTGTAGATGAATAACTGTTTCTGGTGTATTTCTGTACATTTGATCTTCAAAGAAGTTTGTGCACCTGAAGTTTTTGTTTTATTTTCCTGTTTTCCCTTGATAGGCAGTTGAAGAAGAAATGGCTGGTCCTAATCAACTCTGCATTCGACGCTGGACTACTAAGCATGTAGCTGTTTGGCTGAAGGATGAAGGCTTTTTTGAGTACGTGGACGTTTTATGTAACAAGCACCGACTTGATGGAATCACATTGCTTACACTGACTGAATATGATCTCCGGTCTCCTCCTCTGGAAATCAAAGTCTTAGGGGACATTAAAAGGTTAATGCTCTCAGTCAGAAAACTGCAGAAAATACATATTGATGTTTTAGAAGAGATGGGATACAACAGTGACAGTCCCATGAGTCCCATGACCCCATTCCTCAGTGCTCTTCAGAGCGCAGAGTGGCTCTGTAATGGGGAGCCTTCACATGACTGTGATGGACCCATCACTGATTTGAATTCTGATCAGTACCAGTATGTGAATGGTAAAAACAAACATTCTATTCGAAGACTGGACCCAGAGTATTGGAAGACCATACTGAGTTGTATATATGTTTTTATAGTATTCGGATTTACATCTTTCATAATGGTTATAGTCCACGAGCGAGTGCCTGACATGCAGACCTATCCACCACTCCCAGATATATTCTTAGACAGGTAAGTTTTCTTTCTAGTTGTCAAGTTTGTAGAAGATAGTTGTAATACCAGTGATAATATATTCATGACAGTTAGGTTGTTTATTCTTGTTATGTTGGTTGATATATACTTTCCATTTACTTTACCTGAAAGTATATAAAGATTTGCTTTAGAATTGCCTTTTCCCCCTAAAGTAAACTAGACCTTAAGTCTAGAGAAGGGGAAAGAACCACTTCTTACTTTATTTTTATAAAGGTATGGTAGAGCTCCATGGGTACTTCATATTTTAAAAGGGTTGTTTTAAAATATGGAATGTTATTTGTTATAAATGAAATTAGGTTCTTTTTAAAAAAAGGTGAACAGGGTTTTGCTTTTCTAAAATAGTGATGAAGTATTCTGTATCTTCAGATAAGTTAGAATTATCACAGATGGTGCAAACTGATTTGTTGATAGTATTCTGATGTTTTATAAGTACTGAATGTATAAAAAGGATATAGTATATTAAATGAAAAATTATAGAAAAAAGTTTAAATTAGTTTTTATATTTGTGATTTAAAAAAATCTTTTTAAAGTTTGTATTGCTATCTTATCACATTTATTTATTGTGCCCTTCTGAAAGTGCCTTATAGTATATGGGCTTTCTTTTCTTTTTTTAAATTTTGGCTTTTTTTATTGTTTATTTTCATCCATCTTTATTCTTTGGCCTGAGTGATTCACACACACACACACACTTAGCATGTTTAAGGAACAGCAAGTGAGAGATAGGGAGAACAGTTGGAGTTGAGATCTAAGAGGAGACAGGAATCCAGAGTCTGTAAGTACTTGTAGACAACTGTAAGGACTTTAGCTTTCATTCTAAGTGGAAAAGGAAGCCATTGGAAAGCATTTAGGATAAGAGCAGAGTGATCTAATGTCCATTTTAAAAGGTCCCGCTAATTGTTGTATTGAGTTTAGCCTGAGGATGGGGATGTGAAAGCAGAGGTTAAGCTACTGAAATTCATTTAGAAAAAGATGAGGTGAATTGGATGAAGAGCAGTAATGGAACACACACACACATATATATGTGTGTGTGTGTTTGCAGTAAGATTTGCTTATGGGTAAAAACAGAAAAAAAAAAGAATAATGAATAATAGCAAAGGGGTACATTAAAAATCTTAATAGTTTGTATTTTTCTAACCATAAGTTATAAGAACTTATGCCTATAGGTGAGAATAGGTAGATCACAATATGGTAAGGCTCATTCCTAGCAATGGTCACTCACCAAGAAATATTCATGCATCTTAAGGATGAGAGGAAATGATCTACTCCACTTCCTTTAGGTAAGAACAATTCCATTGGAAGAGTCTCCAGATTTCTTCTTGGATCAAGAAGTGTTAAACATCTGAATTGAAAAGCTTCAATTTTGGCTGTATCTCCAATCATGTGCATAGCTAGTGTTCTACTTTGTGTATGTCTTAGCATGCAATAAAAGCTCATTTTATATTAAGGAAAAAAAAAAAAAAAGATTTGCTTATGGGTTTGCATTTAAGGTATAGGAGAAAGAATTCAAGTATTATTCCAAAGTTTTTGATGAGCACCTGGAAGGATGAAGTTACGCTTTACAGAAGTGGAAGGACTATGAAAAGACCTGACTTGGAGAGAAAAGTTAGGGTTTGGTTTCAGGCATGGCATGTTTGAGGTATCTTTTACACCAAATCAGGTATTGAGGAAGAGATGAAGAGATGAGTTAGAATTCAGAGAAATCAAGGCTACCATTTGGGAGGTACAAGCATAAGTAAAGATGTGATATTAGTTAATGTCTCCTAGGTAATGAGCTTAGAATGGAAAGGAAGAAGATTGAAGATTGAGCCCAAGAACAAGTATAATATCTAAAGGTCAGAAAAGTAAGGCAAAACCAGTAAAGAAGAAGACTGAGGAGGTCAGAGGGTAAAAGAGAGTATCCTGGAAGCCAAGTTTGTTTGTTTTTTCTTTAGAAGACAGAAGTAATTTATAATTAGCCGTGTCAGATGCTGCCAAGGGGTCAAGTAAGATGAGGATAAATGACTGTTGACCTTGACAAGAGTTAACAAGGGCAAAAGCCTGATTGTAGTGGGTTCAAGAGAGAATGTGAGATTGGAAGGAATATACCCAGAAGTACATCTCCACACAAAATAAACAGCATGTGTACAAAGTTATTCATTGTGACATTACATGCAATAGTTACAAATATTGGAAATGCTATAAATGCTTATCCACGGAAAACTGGTTGAATATACTGTGGTATACCTACTCAATAGAGTGCTATCTAATCATAGAAAAGAATGAAGAAGATTTCTGTGAACTGATAATGAAATGGTTTGTAGGAAAAACTCAGTGGCAGTCAAGTACCATGATGCCAGATCATGGTTTCTAAATACCAATCTCTACTAAAGGAACAGACCAGGGCTCCTTAGAGAAATGGCTGATTTTAAGTTTGGGGCATGGTAAGCATAAAATGAGCCTGAAATAGATCTTATGCCATAAAGCAAGAAAGTGGAAACCAATGGAAACCTATCAAAATAACATAATGAGCTGGTTTTAAGGGGCTCCTACTGATCAAATTAGGATAGTCGGAACATCAAAAAGAATAATGATGGTGATGGGTTATAATACGCTGAGTAAGAAAGAATCTATGAATAGTGATAAACAAAACCAAGGAGGGGAAGTTCTTCAGGGGATGAGGGAAGTTGAAGAACCATAACCAAGCACAACACATGAACTTTAATTAGATTTCTTGATCAATTTAAAAAAAAAAAAGGACTGCCAAAAGATCACTTTTAGGGACAATTAGGAAAATTAGAATATGGATTGCGTATTAAATGATACAGTGTAGCACTAAATCAGTGTTACAGTTTCCTGGGTATAATAGTGTATTGGGTTATAAAGAGGGTGCTCTTATTCTTAGGAGATACATGTTGAAGTATTTAAAGAAGTGTCACAGTGTTTGCAACTTACTTTGGGAAAGGTTTAGTCTGTGTCTGTGTGTGTGTGTGTCTGTGTGTGTGTGTGTCTGTGTGTGTGTGTATGTATAGAAAGAGAAAAAGCAAATGTGGAAAAACGTTAATTGTTGTAAACAGTTGATAGATTTAAAGAATGTAAAGGGTTTATTCATTAAACTTTTGTTATGCTCAGAATTTTTCAAAGTTAAAAAAAAAGCAAAGAAATGATACTAGAGAGAGGAAGCAAATGGAAAGAGAGAAATTGGAAACAATCATCTTGTAAGTCCCTAAAAGTTTTTCTGTAAGGGCGGCAGAGAAATGGAGCTGTAGCTTGGAGAGAGGAGGAAAGGATACAGGGTCACCAGGATTGTATTTTAAATGGACTGTATAATATAGCATAATTGTTATATTGATGATGGGAATGACCCAGTCTAAGGGGAAGGATATGAGAGGGTATGCTTGATGGAGCAGTGTCCTTGAGTAGATAAAAAGGGGTGGCATCTTGTGAGCGGGAGAAACTGGTCTTAGTCACATAGTCTATTCATTCATAACAGGAGAGGGTAGAAAATATGGAATCAGATGTAAGATTGCCAGCCATGGTGGTTAAGCATGAAGAAATGCTGTGCTGATTGTCTTTATATTCTCTGAAAACAGATTTAGACAGGAGAGAGGGTCACAGTGAAGTGTAAAATGGTCGTCTATGAGTGAATAGGCTCGTATGATGTAGTAGCAGCACTAAAGGCCTCTTTGAAGTTAATAGTCATGTTGACATTGTGTATATTCACCAACCTCACTCAACTGCACAGATACAGTTAGAAAATAGGTAGATAATTGGATTTAAGTGGGGTCGAAGTTTAGCTAGACAGTACAGTAAAGGAAACAGAAGAAGGAGAGTAAGTATAAAGACTGACTGTGGACTTAGGTGGATAAGGAGGGACAGGAGGCTATGAAGTAGGTGAAGGACAGATGAAGTTTTATAAGATCTATAGATTTTGGGTCTCAGAATTAGTAAAGTTGGAGAACTAGGAGGAATAAGATGGAGAAACAAGAAATGTTGGTTAGTATAGGATTCTTGACCTTGAGATTATGAAGAGTAATCTTGGTGATGACAAGGTCCAGTTGATAACAGTGGGTGCAGGTGACTGAAGTAGAATAAAAGAGAAGAAGTACGCAAGAAAGTAAAATGAGGAGTGAGAAGAACAAATATCACATCAGAGGAAGTTTTGGAGAGAGTGACATTGAACCAAAAACTGAAATCTCAAATCAGAGAATGGGTACTGAGTTCCATAGATGACTATAATAAGGTGTAATGAGAAAAAAGAGGGGCAATGAGCATGAGGATTTTATTTTAAAGTGTGCAGTTGAGTGGTTTTAGTATATTTACAAAGTTGTGCAGCCACCACCACTACTTCCAAAACATTTTCAACACTCTAAATAAATTCATATTCATTATCAGTCACACCCCATTTCCCTCCTCCCTCCAGGCCCTGGCAACCAGGCCCTGCTTTCTGTTTCTATGGATTTGTCTGTTCTGGACATTTCATATCATGGCCATATAAAACACGTGGCCTTGTTTTGTGTCTGGCTTCTTTCATTTTGCATGCTGTTTCATTCAGCTGGCTTGTTTCATTTAGCATAAATGTTTCTAAGATTCATCGATATGAGCAGTATGCATCAGTACTTCATTCCTTTTTATTACAGAATAGTATTTCATTGTTATGGATATACTGCATTTAGCTTATCCGTTCACTAGTTGAATATTTGAGTTGGGTTCACTTTTTGCCTACTATTAATAATGCTGCTATGAATATTCATATACACAGTGTTGTATAGAGTTTTGCTTTCAGTTTGCAATGGGGATTTGAAACCAAATTTTGCCTAACATATTCCAGTGCCATCAGTTACACAGCCTCGTGCTCTTAAGCATCTAAACTTCATTCACAGGAGAAAGGTAGCAGGAGCTGCCAGCTTTCCTCCTCAGTCCCCTTGGTCTGCTTTTCCATTTCCTTGCACACATATACTCTCAGTATCCAGCAGTTGTGTGTCTTTGTTGGAGGACTGCTCTCAGGCTGCTGGGATATACTTTGCCTGCTTAAAAAGAGAGCCAGACATGCTTGGAACTTTACATCCTTCAGCAGCAGCCCTTAACCCGTGATTGATGAGGTGGGGTACATGTATTTCACTTCTCTTTGCCTGAATTAGGACAACATTTAGGTTGGACCTGCAGTGTCTTCCAGATCCCCCACGGGATTGAGCCTAAGTTACCCTTGCCCAAGTTTACCACAGAGGTTTGCTTGATGTCTCACCCTTGCGTGACTTCCTTTCATTCCTAATCTCATTTCCCCTCAACCCTATGATTTTTCCCTTGGGAACACTCCTAATCACTTTCACAGGGGTTTTTGTTTCAGAGTCTGCTTCCAAGGCTTACTTGACACAATTCCAAGAGCTTTAGCACACTGTAAATAAGAAATTAGGAAACAGAGATGCTTTTTAGAGGCAGGCCCACTTACATGTGAAGAGGGGATAGCTAATAATCCCAATAACAAGAGAAGAAACAGAAGCACTGTAAAAAGCACATGTACATAATGGAAAACCATATCAATCTGGGGCTTAACTTCCTTTTATTTCTCAGTGGTGCCTGAGGTTGTTACCTGTCCAGTGTAATCATCAGTGTTCACAGCAACGACTCTGAATTATGAATACAAATTAAAATCCAGAAAAAAAAGGGAATAACATGTATAATGCATTTTAAGAAGCATTGCATCAAAATAAGAGATATTGAAAACACATTTGACAATTTCCTTACAATGCTTCATTAAAAAAAAGACAGGAAAAAGTGGGGTTGGAGTCTCCAATAATTTGATGCAGGCAGAAACAGTGATGAGAATGAAAATTTGGAAAGTAGAAAACTAAGTGCCTATGTTCATTTGTACCGGAGTGCTCCAGGAGGCATCAAGCATCTCTCAAGACAGGGTATAGATTAGAGCTAAATATGAGAGAACTGGTTAAAAATCTGTTTAAGACCTTTTCTACTGCAACTAAAGACAGATAGGTGGTTTGTTCTCCAACATAGTTGATGTGAGAGTCTCTGGAATCAGGGACACCATGCCCAAATGAGAATAAAGGTGTACGTGTTCACTGCATTTTCAAGGTGATTAACTATAAATCTATGGACTGATCACAAGACTTCAAGCTCCCTTCCTTAAGTAGCCAGACTAACTTCCCATGCCTAGTCATAACAGCCCCAGTCCTCCAAGCAAGCAAACAGATTCCTCTCCCTGGAAAACCTGCAAAAGACAAAAGGATTTATAGAGTCTGTGGTAGGAGAAACATCCCTTTTTCATCAACTAGACCTCTGTTCTGTCACAGTGAAACCCATACTTGACAGAGGGAACACAATGGAAGTTTCTGGAGTGCTGAAAATGTTCAGTATCGGTAGTGGTGTTTACATGACTGAATGTCAAAACTCATGGAACTGTATAGCTAAAACTGGTGAATTTGTGTAAATTAAACCTCAGTAAATCTGACATTAAAATCAAGTTTATTCTCTAGTCCCTCCTCTGAGAAAATAATTTGAGGGTACACTATATCAAAACTGGCAAATAAACTGAGAAAGAAGAGGACTTGGGATTCAGGAAAGAGCATCCAGTGTAAAAAAGACTTCCCAAAATGAGGGTTACATTTCATTCTAAGAAATGCCATGCAGGAGGAGCAGAAAATTCAGGCCTAACAAAGGAGCTCTTAAATAGATTTCTCTGAAGGAAAAATTGAAATTGATTTAGTAGTCTGGAGATGAATTGGTGATAGGCCTACATGAAACAGAACAACTTTAAAAAGGAAATTACTAGCTCCAGAGAATTCTAAGAAGTTGTACAAGAAAGGGACTTAATCATTGTTTTCTGTTGTCTTAGCTATGAATTGTATACTTAAGCCAAAATTATTTTAAACAAAATTATAAAATAGTATTTAAAGCATAGAGAATGTTTGTGCTTTTGTGTGTGTGACTAGAAGATACATCAAGTAAAACGGAAGAATGAAAGCAGTTGCCTTTGGGGAGCAAGAATCATGTTTAGGCTGGGAGAGAGGCAGAAGACTTACTTTTACTATAAATACTGTGAAACTATTTTTAAAATAATGTATTAACAATAATAATAGTAATATATTAACACATACGTATATGCACAAATGTAGACATTTGTCTTTTTCTTCTTTGGCCTGTGTGGGCCTCCCATCGCAGTGGCCTCTCTCGTTGCAGAGCACCAGCTCTGGGCGCACATGCTCCAGAGCTCTGGCTCGGCAGTTGGACATGTCGGTCCAGCTGCTCCACAGCATGAGGGATCTTCCCAGGCCAGGGATCATTCAGGCTTTTTGTTGCGGTGACTCCTCTTGTTGTGGAATTTGGGCTCTAGGCACACAGTCTTCAGTAGTTGCGGCACATGGGCTCGATAGTTGCGGCCCTGAGGCTCTAGAGTACAGGCTCAGTAGTTGTGGCTTATAGGCTTAGTTGCTCCGCAGCATGTGGAATCTTCCTGGATCAAGGATCGAACTCGTGTCTCCTGCATTGGCAGGTGAACTCTACCACTGAGCTAACAGAGAAGCCCCATATGTATGGTGTTTTGGTTTTTTGTTTTAATTTTGGTCTATTTTATTGGTTTTATTTATTTTCTTTTTTAAAGATTTATTTATTTATTTATTTTGGGCGGGGGTTGGGTTGGGGAGGGAGGGGAGCAGGCGGGTCACTTCTATTGGTCTTTCTCTATGTTCATCCGTCTTTGTTCTTTGGATCCTGTGGGCCTCCCATCGCGGTGGCGTCTGTTGTTGTAGAGCACCGGCTCTGGGCGCATGTGCTCCAGAGCTCTGGCGCGGTAATTGGACACATCAGTCCAGCTGCTCTGCGGCACGTGGGATTCTCCCAGGCCAGGGCTCGAACCGGCGCCCCTTGCACTGCAAGGCGGTGTCCTTACCCACTGGACCACCAGGGGAAGCCTGGTTTTATTTATTTTCAAACATCTTTATTCTTTGGCCTGTGTGGGCCTCCCATTGTAGTGGCCTCTCTCGTTGCAGAGCACCAGCTTTGGGTGCGTGCATTCCAGAACGCTGGCTCTCAATTGGACACACCAGTCCAGCCTCTCCACGGCACGTGGGATCTTCCCAGGCTAGGGATCCAGCTGGTGCCCTTTTCACTGCAAGGCGGACTCCTTACCCACTGGACCACCAGCGAAACCCCCCTTCTTTCTTTTTAATTGAGAAACATGACATGTCTTTTACTAGTGGTAATCACGGGCGCTGTGGATTTGGTGAGGAAAGAGAGATCAATGGAGAAGACAGAGAAAACAGAAATATAAAACAAAGGAGGGCAGAGAGAGGGACAGAAAAGGAGTAAAACAAAACAAAAGCTCTGTTTACTTCCTTGAAAACTAAATGTACTAAACAAACAAAAAGAGTGGTTGAGTTCAAGTCCTGACAGTCTGGAAATGAGCACATCATTTAAGAAAGATTTCTGTTTCTGCCGGTCTTTGGGGGGCAGTCCTGTATTCTGTTCTGCCTTGCTATGGGGAAGGAGAAGAGTCATTACTTCTCCACAGAGAACCGTGACTGGGAATCACAGGCAACAAAGAGGTACTGGTAAATGAGGTGCTTTATGAAACAGTTTTTTTCTCGGCTTCTCCAGATACCATCTTCTAAAAGAGGCAAAAGTTAAAACATACTTAAGGACATTATTCGAAGAGTATCTTATTGAAAAGGGTAGTGCCATTTACATACGTGTACTTCTTGCTAGTCTAAAACGTAACGTTTTTCCCTTTCAGCGTTCCTAGAATTCCATGGGCCTTTGCCATGACAGAAGTATGTGGCATGATTCTGTGCTATATCTGGCTCCTGGTTCTTCTTCTTCACAAGCACAGGTACGTCTCTTATTTCATTAAAAGACTGCAAGTGTTTGACTGTCTTACGTGAAAGTCATCAAACCTTGTTCCCTCCTTTGCTATTTCCTTATTAATTTCCTTCTCTAGTTATTGTAACATTATAGTTACTGACTTAGGAAAATGTTCCAGTTTGATCAACAAAAGAGTCAGCCTGAGGTAGTACCTTCTTATTTAGTGATATTCTGAATATATTTTGCAGGAAAAGATGGTGATTTAGCCGTGGGCCAACTACTAACAATTTAGCCTTAGCTTTCTCTGGATGCAAATCGGAAATGTCACTGTGTATAGGAGGCTAGGAACTCCTCCAGAGGATAGTCTTTGGTCAGATATTTGGGTGGAAGAAACTATTCTCTGCTTGGAGGAAACCTATTAAAAAAGAGGTCACTCTGCACATTGTACACATCTAGCAAGTGTAGTTTAACTACAGGTGACAGGAAATTGCTGAATAGGAAAGGTGCTTCTTTAGTACTTTCACAAGAAATACAAAGGGAAGAATGTTTTCATTAGAAAGGAGAGAAGCATAAAAGGAGGCTCCTTTCCTGCTATAATTAAAAGGGGGAAATCATTTAAGTAAAAAATAAGGCATAGTATGAAGTCTAAAAAGCAATATAGGTGAATTTATTTACAACATAAAAACAGACTCACAGACAAAGAACACATGCTAATGATTACCACAGGGGAAATGTGTGTGTGGGAAAGGAAGAGTGGGGATAAATTAGGAGTATGGGATGAACAGATACAGAGTTCTCTATGTGAAATAGATAAGCAACAGGATTAAGGCACAGGGAAGAAGAAAGATCTGATAACGTTTGTGGATCTGCCGTCTGTTCTCTTTGGACACGGAAGAAGCCATAGGGACATTTGCTTGATTTTTTCTTTTTTTAATTCTTTCTCCTCACCAAGAAGTGTTTGAGGTAAACCTCAGCAATGGGCTTTCCATCCTAAGCTGCAGGTATTTCAGTGCCTGAAGGACATTATTCAAGAGTATCTTATTGAAAAGGGTAGTGCCATTTACATACGTGTACTTCTTGCTAGTCTAACGTAAGTTTTCCCTTTCAGCGTTCCTAGAATTCCATGGGCCTTTGCCATGACAGAAGTATGTGGCATGATTCTGTGCTATATCTGGCTCCTGGTTCTTCTTCTTCACAAGCACAGGTCGTCTCTTATTTCATTAAAGACTGCAAGTGTTTGACTGTCTTACGTGAAAGTCATCAAACCTTGTTCCCTCCTTTGCTATTTCCTTATTAATTTCCTTCTCTAGTTATTGTAACATTATAGTTACTGACTTAGGAAAATGTTCCAGTTTGATCAACAAAAGAGTCAGCCTGAGGTAGTACCTTCTTATTTAGTGATATTCTGAATATATTTTGCAGGAAAAGATGGTGATTTAGCCGTGGGCCAACTACTAACAATTTAGCCTTAGCTTTCTCTGGATGCAAATCGGAAATGTCACTGTGTATAGGAGGCTAGGAACTCCTCCAGAGGATAGTCTTTGGTCAGATATTTGGGTGGAAGAAACTATTTTCTGCTTGGAGGAAACCTATTAAAAAAGAGGTCACTCTGCACATTGTACACATCTAGCAAGTGTAGTTTAACTACAGGTGACAGGAAATTGCTGAATAGGAAAGGTGCTTCTTTAGTACTTTCACAAGAAATACAAAGGGAAGAATTTTTCATTAGAAAGGAGAGAAGCATAAAAGGAGGCTCCTTTCCTGCTATAATTAAAAGGGGGAAATCATTTAAGTAAAAAATAAGGCATAGTATGAAGTCTAAAAAGCAATATAGGTGAATTTATTTACAACATAAAAACAGACTCACAGACAAAGAACACATGCTAATGATTACCACAGGGGAAATGTGTGTGTGGGAAAGGAAGAGTGGGGATAAATTAGGAGTATGGGATGAACAGATACAGAGTTCTCTATGTGAAATAGATAAGCAACAGGATTAAGGCACAGGGAAGAAGAAAGATCTGATAACGTTTGTGGATCTGCTGTCTGTTCTCTTTGGACACGGAAGAAGCCATAGGGACATTTGCTTGATTTTTTCTTTTTTTAATTCTTTCTCCTCACCAAGAAGTGTTTGAGGTAAACCTCAGCAATGGGCTTTCCATCCTAAGCTGCAGGTATTTCAGTGCCTTGAAGGTGAAAGGAAAGGTTGATGATTGCTCTTCTTGTCGCACTCTCAGGCCATATTGTACTTCATTTTCCTTGACTTTGCAGAAACATTTAGAACTGGATTGCTTAAAACCAGAGGTGGTTTAAGATGACATGTATCACTGCTGCTTTCTGGTTTACCTTTGCCTCACAAGACCCTGTGGATTTGAATTTATCCACTCTTCAAACAAGAAAGAGTTGACCTTATATAGGAAACCTTGGTAATTTTGGCAGAGTGCAGCAGTGACCAGCTGAATGCAAGTTTTGATGTTTAATTAGTCAAAGAAAATGTTTCTCAAAAGTGTGGTTGTTGTCCTACTTTTATTAGAGTCACCTGGGCTCTTGTTAAAATGCAGGTTCCTTGTTATCTTCCTCAAAAAGCTCACAAAATGATAACTGGGAAAAAAGAAGACAGAGACTTTTGGTGGAAAGACTCTGGACTTTCCACCATATGATAAGAAAATTCTCCATAAATCCTGTGTTAAGAAACTTTTCTTGCATCACTGAGCTTTCAGGAAGAAAGGAAAACCCCCAAAAGCCCTAAACACACATGCACATGAAAAAGAAAGCAAGGAAAAAATAATGTATGATGTAAAATCAGACAAATGAAATAAGCATTTATGAAAAAAGCTTTGGTTGTAATGCCAGAGCTGAGATAAGGAGACTAAGTCTAAGTCCTAGATATGTAACAAAGTTGAGTGACTGATATGAAAACTCCCAAATTAAGCTGTGGATCTTGGAATGGGCTAGAGTGTTCTCAAGTCACTAGTGCTAACTGGGTCTCAAAAAATTTAATTCTTCTCTGGATGATAGTATATTCAGTATAGGCTCCCATGTTTTCCCAAAACATTGGAGAGCAGGACCTATTAAAAAAAGTAAGAAATGGTAGAATCATCCCACTTTGAGTTGGGACCCTTCTCCATTCAGTGTTACTTTTTTTCTTTCTTAGCATCTTTTCTTTGTTACAGTACCACAGCTACACTCTAGAAGTAGTAGTGAAGCAGAAATGAAGTAAACCCTGCAGGAACTGAAACCTAGTTTGAAATAATTTCAGTTTCCAAAATCGCATTACAGCGACCCCAGATTGTTAAAGCCCTTAACCACTTGCCAAAAGAGACATCAAATCTCTCTTTGGAAAGACAGTACAGACCTATTAATAAATTTATTCAAAAATTTTTATATACAGTATCTGACATGGAAGTAAATAATAAAAAAGCACAAAAATATGTAAGAGAATACAATCAAAATTTAAGAGAAACAATAAATAATGAAATAGACTCACAGTGGACCCCTAAAATGGAGGTACCAGATACAGATTTTAAAGTAACTCTGCTGACTAGTGTAAGTAGCTCAGTTGTGTCCAACTCTTTGTGACCCCATGGACTTTTGCCCACCAGGCTTCTCTGTCCATGGAATTTTCCCAGGCAAGAATCCTGGAGTGGTTGCCATTCCCTTCTCCAGGGGATCTTCCCAACCCAGGGATCGAACCTGGGTCTCCCACATTCCAGGCAGATTCTGTACCATCTGAACCATCAGGAAAACCCCTGGTGACTATGTTAAAGATAATTTTAACAGAATAAAATGCAAATTGTAGAAGCAAACATGTTTTTTAAAATCCCTGAGATTGAGAATTCAGTAATGAGTATGACATTTGGTTGAATCCAGGAGAAGAGAGCAGTAATGAATCAGAAGATAATTTGAAGAAAATATATTTTTTAAAGATAGAAAATAGATTAAATATTTGGAGATACTGAGAGGATAGCCTGAAAAACATTTAACTTCTGGATAGAATTCCTTGAGGTGAGGAGAAAGAAAATAAAGCAGAAATATATTTGGATTGAAAAATAAATAAAATAAATGCAGATTCCTGGGCTCCATCTCAGGTATACACACTGCAGTTTGAAATTTACTTAACCTTGTGTTTAGTACTCTTTTTTGAGGGTGGATGAGAGGAGCATTTCAAAAATGTAAGCAAAGTCTCTGTACTTAACAATCTTCTAGTCTGTTTTGACGTAGAACATTTAAAAAATTAACAGTAGGGCTTCCCTGGTGGTCCAGTGGGTAAGGACACCACCTTGCAGTGCAAGGGGCGCCGGTTCGATCCCTGGTCTGGGAAGATCCCACGTGCCGCGGAGCGGCTGGACTGATGTGTCCAATTACTGAGTCGGAGCTCTGAAGTGCATGCGCCCAGAGCGGGTGCTCTGCAACAACAGAGGCCACTGCGATGGGAGGCCCACACAGGCCAAAGAACAAAGATGGATGAAAATAGATACATGAAAGACCAATGGAAGTGGCCCGCTCACCCTCTCCCTCCCCAATCCGCGCTCCCCACCCCCCCCCGCAAAAAAAAAAAAAGATAGCAAAAAATTAACAGTAGAAGTGATTTCATGCAGTTTAAAGGTTTTTTTTAGAGATATGCTTAATGTAGAACAGTATTAAAGTATTTTATAGCTTAAATTTAAAAGAAATTAGAGAATATTTATTATATAATTAGTCATTAACCAGTTTACACTGTCATTAATGAGCAAAAAATTTCCCTGGAATCACATATTTAACTTTACTTTTCATTAAGTAAATAAGTTATGCCAATATATGAGTAATGGAACTAACACTAAGCTCAGTGTCAGATAAGGGATTATCTTACTTCTCTCTTGCATAACTCTTACTTTATCTGAATAAAATGCAATTGTAGAAGCAAACATGTTTTTTAAAATCCCTGAGATTGAGAATTCAGTAATGAGTATGACATTTGGTTGAATCCAGGAGAAGAGAGCAGTAATGAATCAGAAGATAATTTGAAGAAAATATATTTTTTAAAGATAGAAAATAGATTAAATATTTGGAGATACTGAGAGGATAGCCTGAAAAACATTTAACTTCTGGATAGAATTCCTTGAGGTGAGGAGAAAGAAAATAAAGCAGAAATATATTTGGATTGAAAAATAAATAAAATAAATGCAGATTCCTGGGCTCCATCTCAGGTATACACACTGCAGTTTGAAATTTACTTAACCTTGTGTTTAGTACTCTTTTTTGAGGGTGGATGAGAGGAGCATTTCAAAAATGTAAGCAAAGTCTCTGTACTTAACAATCTTCTAGTCTGTTTTGACGTAGAACATTTAAAAAATTAACAGTAGGGCTTCCCTGGTGGTCCAGTGGGTAAGGACACCACCTTGCAGTGCAAGGGGCGCCGGTTCGATCCCTGGTCTGGGAAGATCCCACGTGCCGCGGAGCGGCTGGACTGATGTGTCCAATTACTGAGTCGGAGCTCTGAAGCGCATGCGCCCAGAGCGGGTGCTCTGCAACAACAGAGGCCACTGCGATGGGAGGCCCACACAGGCCAAAGAACAAAGATGGATGAAAATAGATACATGAAAGACCAATGGAAGTGGCCCGCTCACCCTCATCTGCTCCCCCCCCCGCAAAAAAAAAAAAAGATAGCAAAAAATTAACAGTAGAAGTGATTTCATGCAGTTTAAAGGTTTTTTTAGAGATATGCTTAATGTAGAACAGTATTAAAGTATTTTATAGCTTAAATTTAAAAGAAATTAGAGAATATTTATTATATAATTAGTCATTAACCAGTTTACACTGTCATTAATGAGCAAAAAATTTCCCTGGAATCACATATTTAACTTTACTTTTCATTAAGTAAATAAGTTATGCCAATATATGAGTAATGGAACTAACACTAAGCTCAGTGTCAGATAAGGGATTATCTTACTTCTCTCTTGCATAACTCTTACTTTATCTTAGCCATATTTTCTTAACAATAAAATGATGCTTTTAGGTCTGTAGTGTCCAACATGTCAGGTGCTAGCCACATGTGCCTGTTCAAATTTAATTTAGTGAAAATGAAATAAAATTCAGTTCCTCACCTGTACATTTCGAATGCTCAAGAGCCCCATGTAGACGGTTTGTTGGACAGTGCAGGATAGTCCATTTCCATCATTGCCAAAGGTTCTGTGGACACTTCTGCTTTAAATGGTCTCTTCAGAGAATCTAATGGTTTTCCTACTTGTTCTCCCTGGAAGTAAACATTAGATGCCTGGATTATTTTGGTTTGTTCTCTGCTGAGCTCTCTCCCATTTTGGTCACTCTGTTTACAGGTCAATACTTCTGCGAAGGCTTTGTAGTCTGATGGGCACTGTCTTCTTGCTTCGCTGCTTTACCATGTTTGTGACCTCACTCTCCGTGCCAGGACAGCACCTGCAGTGTACTGGAAAGGTAGCCTGCTATCTTCTTTATCATTCTTTCCTCTTACTCTTGGTGTGTTGACAGCACCATGTATGAACTAAAGCTGAGTCTGGCTTTTAATATTATTCATAAAATGTGCTTTTTAGTATTTTCAATAGCAGTAATTAATCTCTAGATATAATGGTAAAAGTCTTAAGCCAGAATCTACCTATTACTTCTTTCCATGGATACTAACTAGCTTAGTGCTGCAGAGCTCTAGAAAAAGAGTAGCTTTCTATTAGCACTTCCCCTTTTCCACCATCCTCAAGATCTTCAGTTCCTCATATGATGTGACTCTGGTTTCTTCACTGTCTTCATCGCTCCTTTTTAAAAAGTATTGCAGGGGTTTCCCTGGTGGTCCAGTGTGTAGAGAGTTCGCCTTGATGTGCATGGGGCACCGGTTCGATCCCTGACCCAGGAGGATCTCGCGTGCCACGGAGCAGCTGGACCGCTTTGTCCAATTACCAGCGAGCGCTCTGGAGCGCATGCGCCCAGAACCAGTGCTCAGCAACGAAAGAGGCCCCTGTAGTGGGAGGCCCACACAGGCCAAAGAATAAAGATGGATGAAAATAAATAAAGAACCAATAGTCGCGCTTCTCTGGTGATCCAATGGGTAAGGACACCGCCTTGCAGTGCAGGGGGCAACGGTTCGATCCCTGGCCTGGGAAGGTCCCACGTGCAGCAGACTAGCTGGACCGATGTGTCCAACTACTGAGCCGGAGCTCTGGAGCGCATGCGCCCAGAGCCGGTGCTCTGTGATGAGATAGGCAACTACAATTGGAGGCCCACAGAGGTCAAAAGAAGAAAGATAAATAAATGAAAGATCAATAGAAGTGGCCAAAAAAAAAAAAGAGAGAACCAATAGTCTACAGCCTTACCAACCCTGAATGTGACTGATCTCGTCTGATCTCGGAAGCTAAGAAGAGTCAGGCCTGGTTAGTCCTTGGATGGGAGACCGCATGTGAATACTGGGTGCTGTAGGCTTAAAACAAAACAAAACAATAAAGAGGCCAAAATTAAGAAAAAAAGCACTACAGTTGGACCATACTCCATTTAAAACATAGTACCCACTGCTCTAAACTTTACTCTTTCAGAGATATATTTATACTTTGTAGGGTTTTTTCTTTATACTGTAAATATACCTTCTTTTCTGGTTAAATTGTGAGAGGATAGCTTATGCAGACGGGAACAGAAAAAAAAAAAAAAACAGGATAATAAATTGCTTAAAACTTTTTTAAAAAATCCTGAAAATCACCTGTGTTCTGTATACAAAATTGGCTTTTGTGACTCATTAAATTTGGACAAAAGGATTTGTTAGCCTATTTTCCTAAGCCTCCTGCTTTAGCTATGTGTTCCCAAATATTCAAGTAATGTATTTACACCTTTGTTGTTATTTTAATGTTGTTTGTAAAGTGTAAAAATTGTGTCATTTCTTCTACTGCTATATAAATAGCTGAGATAGGGAGGAGAGAAGATTAAGCAGCGAAAGGAGATGAAGAACTAAAAATAAACCCCTGAGCTGAAAGGTGTATAAACTTTCTCCAGGCATAAGGAAGACTGACCAGTAAGAAAGGGGAAAGAAGTAATGAGATTTAGGATTTAGTGTAAAGAAAACATTTTTTAATAAGTTCTCCATTTGTTTATTTATTTGTTTATTTATCTGACTCTGTTGGGTCTTAGTTTTGGTACTTGGGATCTAGAGCTCAGTTTCCGCAGTTGTGGCACACTGGCTTAGTTGTCCCGAAGCATGTGGGAATCTTAGTTCCCTGACGAGGGATTGAACCCACGTCATCTACACTGCAAGGCAGATTCTCAACCACTGGACCACCAATGAAGTCTCCATGAAAATTTTTTATTTTTAAGGTGGAAGTTGTTTTCGTTTTTTCTTTATTTTCTTCCCCAAATAGGGAAAGTACCTCTTTCTAGTTACAAAGTTATATACGCTTATTGTAGAATTTAAAATTTTATAGAAATATGTAAATTAAAAAGCAGCATCTCGCAGAATTCCTTCTTCTTTCACCCCACCCAAAAAATTTAATTATCATTTTAAAAAAGAGAACCAATAGTCTACAGCCTTACCAACCCTGAATGTGACTGATCTCGTCTGATCTCGGAAGCTAAGAAGAGTCAGGCCTGGTTAGTCCTTGGATGGGAGACCGCATGTGAATACTGGGTGCTGTAGGCTTAAAACAAAACAAAACAATAAAGAGGCCAAAATTAAGAAAAAAAGCACTACAGTTGGACCATACTCCATTTAAAACATAGTACCCACTGCTCTAAACTTTACTCTTTCAGAGATATATTTATACTTTGTAGGGTTTTTTCTTTATACTGTAAATATACCTTCTTTTCTGGTTAAATTGTGAGAGGATAGCTTATGCAGACGGGAACAGAAAAAAAAAAAAAAACAGGATAATAAATTGCTTAAAACTTTTTTAAAAAATCCTGAAAATCACCTGTGTTCTGTATACAAAATTGGCTTTTGTGACTCATTAAATTTGGACAAAAGGATTTGTTAGCCTATTTTCCTAAGCCTCCCTGCTTTAGCTATGTGTTCCCAAATATTCAAGTAATGTATTTACACCTTTGTTGTTATTTTAATGTTGTTTGTAAAGTGTAAAAATTGTGTCATTTCTTCTACTGCTATATAAATAGCTGAGATAGGGAGGAGAGAAGATTAAGCAGCGAAAGGAGATGAAGAACTAAAAATAAACCCCTGAGCTGAAAGGTGTATAAACTTTCTCCAGGCATAAGGAAGACTGACCAGTAAGAAAGGGGAAAGAAGTAATGAGATTTAGGATTTAGTGTAAAGAAAACATTTTTTAATAAGTTCTCCATTTGTTTATTTATTTGTTTATTTATCTGACTCTGTTGGGTCTTAGTTTTGGTACTTGGGATCTAGAGCTCAGTTTCCGCAGTTGTGGCACACTGGCTTAGTTGTCCCGAAGTGGGAATCTTAGTTCCCTGACGAGGGATTGAACCCACGTCATCTACACTGCAAGGCAGATTCTCAACCACTGGACCACCAATGAAGTCTCCATGAAAATTTTTTATTTTTAAGGTGGAAGTTGTTTTCGTTTTTTCTTTATTTTCTTCCCCAAATAGGGAAAGTACCTCTTTCTAGTTACAAAGTTACATACGCTTATTGTAGAATTTAAAATTTTATAGAAATATGTAAATTAAAAAGCAGCATCTCGCAGAATTCCTTCTTCTTTCACCCCACCCCATAAATAATACTGGTAAGAGTTGTGTTTATCACCACACAGACCATTTTTACCCATGCTTATACATTCACACAAGTTTGTATAGATGGATGCTTTTAAAACAAAAGATAGGATTATATTGCAGAATTTGTACTTCAGCTTATGTTTTACTTAACTGTGTTGTTTACTTTTTTCTGGAAAAATACATATAGCTCTACGTCATCTTTTTTTTTTTTTTTTTTTAAAGATTTATTTATTTATTTTTGGGCGGGGGTTGGGGAGGGAGGGGAGCTTGGTCTTTCGTTTTTCTCTGTTCATCCGTCTTTGTTCTTTGGCTCCTGTGGGCCTCCCATCATGGTGGCGTCTGTCGCTGCAGAGCACCGGCTCTGGGCGCATGCGCTCCAGAGCTCTGGCTCGGTAATTGGACACATCAGTCCAGCCGCTCCGCGGCACGTGGGATCTTCCCAGGCCAGGACTCGAACCGGCGCCCCTTGCACTGCAAGGCGGTGTCCTTACCCACTGGACCACCAGGGGAAGCCCTCTACGTCATCTTTTTAATAACTGCAGAGTGTTACATTGTACGACTTAGCACTTTACAAATGGCATACATTTAGGTTATTTTCAAATCTTACTCTTTACAAATAATGCTGTCATAAACATCCTTATACATTTATGCATTTTCACGTATTTAATAGTCTTAAGATGAATTTCTGGAAGTGGAGTTACAAACTTAAAGGACATACACACTGAAAATTGTGATGAATATTTATCACATTTTCACTATGAAAGGCTGGTTTTTCACCACTATCACTGTGCTAGTACTACTTATTATCAGCTTTTGGAGTCACTGCCATTCTGATTAATGAAAGATGATATCTGAGACTTTTATGGTCTTATGTTTTAAATTTAAATCTCTTGATTGAAATAAAAATACAGTATGAGAGCTTTGAGTTTGAGACAGCCTCTTAGGAGCTGTGCTGAAGAGGTAAGGGAAGCAGTTAGCATGTATATTCCTAAGAGGTAAGAGATGAGGGTTCGATCGCTGGATTGGGAAAATCCCCTGGAGAAGGAAATAGCACCCCATTCCAGTATTCTTCCCTGGAAAATTCCATGGACGGAGGAGCCTGGCAGACTACAGTCCATGGGGTTGCAAAGAGTCAAACCCTGCTGAGCATATATGCCATGCCAACAACAGCCTCTTAGGAACTATGCTGAAGAGGTAAGGGAAGCAATTAGTATATATGCTAATCTTGGAAAAAGGTAATCAAGCCACACATCTTGGTAGAAAGTTGCTGCTAGGCTTGAAGAACAGATGTCTCAGTTAATGATTTTAATGCTTCTCTGAGTATGGGAAGGTACAAGAAACTGGGTTCATAGAATTTTCTCCTATGGGGAAAAAGAAGCTATCCTGAAGGCCTATTCTGTCAGTTTTCCCAGAGGACAGAGTACCTCATTCCTGATCTCTGTCCTGATGTCCTTTCAGGGTATGTTGAAGGTCAGCGACTACAGTGGCTAGTGACTTAATTCTTGTAGAATTGGGTGACAAATGACTTTCTTTAATTAGCAGATCTGCAGAATTTCTGTGCATTGTGTGACATAGAGAACAGTTTCTCCCAAATTGATTAGAAGAGATTTAAAAGAAGAAATATGTAAGCAGAAAAATGAAAGGAGAATTCACTAAAGAATATATACACATAGGGCTGCAGCATGTGCTACAAAAATAAACTAGATACTATCCCTCTATAGTATGGACAGCCCTTTTTCTGCCTCTAATGACTATTTTTCATTATCAGTTTTATGTAGACACATCTATTCAGATCTGCCCTAAATACTGTTAATTGCTTTGAATTATAATATTGTTAATTGCTTTGAATTATAATATAACCTATTTATTGACCTGTATTTGCAGCAGTCATTAAAATTAGAAAGTTAAGATGATAATAACTGGCGATCAAATCCCTTACAATGATTTTCAGTGTAATAAAGTAGGGCTTTTTCATTGTAATAAAGTAATTGCTTGAAATCTCATTCCCAAAAGTAGTGGGTTTGGAGACAAAACCAAGTACATGCCTGTTTTTTTGAAATTTAGTGACGGAAAGAAAAGAAACAATTAAATCCAATGTCTTGTCAAAGTGGCTAAATCGATTCTGTTGTGTTTCCTTTTTCTTTTTTCCCCGTAAAGATATTTGGGACATTTTAAGACTGAAAGGTTGGCAAGACGAGTAATTGGGCTATTATTACTGTTTCCTTCACTGCTTGAGTTCTGATTTTCATGTGTGTAATATCTCTAACCTTGTTCTCATTAGAGGTCATGGAAATTACGAGACCATGGATGTTTTAGTGTGTCTCTTTCCTCTTCTCTAACAATACATTTCTTTCCTCGCCTGCCATCAACCGAGGTAGAAGGGGAAAGATGGGTAGTGTATAATCAGGTGATATTTCTAATGAAATGATGATTCTAATGAGATTGTTCCTTTTGTTCATTGGCCGTAGTAGAATCTTTAAGACATAGGGCTCTGGAATTGGACTCCCTGTGTTCACATCCTTAGGTTACTTACTAGTTGTGTGACTTCTCTAAAGCCAGTTTCCTCATCTGCACAACTGAGAAAGTTCTTAGGATTTTTTAAAAACTTATTTAATTTTATTATTTTTTAAAATTTTTACAGAGTTTTGTTGCTCACAGACATGTGTGTTCCCAGATCAGTCATATACATATCCCTGGGAACCTCCCCTCTCACAGTCCCCCTCTTCTCACCCTTCCAGGCCATCGCACCTTGGCCCTGCAGGATCTCCTATTCGCAGGGCAATGGCAATAGCTATCTTTTTCACATATGATAGTATAGGTTTCCATGTTAGGGCTGCAGCATGTGCTACAAAAATAAACTAGATACTATCCCTCTATAGTATGGACAGCCCTTTTTCTGCCTCTAATGACTATTTTTCATTATCAGTTTTATGTAGACACATCTATTCAGATCTGCCCTAAATACTGTTAATTGCTTTGAATTATAATATTGTTAATTGCTTTGAATTATAATATAACCTATTTATTGACCTGTATTTGCAGCAGTCATTAAAATTAGAAAGTTAAGATGATAATAACTGGCGATCAAATCCCTTACAATGATTTTCAGTGTAATAAAGTAGGGCTTTTTCATTGTAATAAAGTAATTGCTTGAAATCTCATTCCCAAAAGTAGTGGGTTTGGAGACAAAACCAAGTACATGCCTGTTTTTTTGAAATTTAGTGACGGAAAGAAAAGAAACAATTAAATCCAATGTCTTGTCAAAGTGGCTAAATCGATTCTGTTGTGTTTCCTTTTTCTTTTTTCCCCGTAAAGATATTTGGGACATTTTAAGACTGAAAGGTTGGCAAGACGAGTAATTGGGCTATTATTACTGTTTCCTTCACTGCTTGAGTTCTGATTTTCATGTGTGTAATATCTCTAACCTTGTTCTCATTAGAGGTCATGGAAATTACGAGACCATGGATGTTTTAGTGTGTCTCTTTCCTCTTCTCTAACAATACATTTCTTTCCCTCTCCTGCCATCAACCGAGGTAGAAGGGGAAAGATGGGTAGTGTATAATCAGGTGATATTTCTAATGAAATGATGATTCTAATGAGATTGTTCCTTTTGTTCATTGGCCGTAGTAGAATCTTTAAGACATAGGGCTCTGGAATTGGACTCCCTGTGTTCACATCCTTAGGTTACTTACTAGTTGTGTGACTTCTCTAAAGCCAGTTTCCTCATCTGCACAACTGAGAAAGTTCTTAGGATTTTTTAAAAACTTATTTAATTTTATTATTTTTTAAAATTTTTACAGAGTTTTGTTGCTCACAGACATGTGTGTTCCCAGATCAGTCATATACATATCCCTGGGAACCTCCCCTCTCACAGTCCCCCTCTTCTCACCCTTCCAGGCCATCGCACCTTGGCCCTGCAGGATCTCCTATTCCCGCAGGGCAATGGCAATAGCTATCTTTTTCACATATGATAGTATAGGTTTCCATGTTAGTCCCTCTGTACCTCCCACCCACTGTTCATACCCCACAATGTTCATATGTCTGTTCTGTATGTCTGTTTTTCCATCGCTTCACTGCGTGTGTTACCATTAGCATCTTACTAGATTCCATATATATGTGTTAGTATACTGTACTTGTCTCTCTCTTTTTGACTTACTTCACTTTTTCTGATAGGTTCTAGATCCATCCACCTCATTAGGGCTGATTCTTCTGCATTTCTTTTTACAGCAAGAAGTACTCCATTGTATATATGTACCAGAGGTTTTTTTATCCCTTCATTCGTCGATGGGCATCTAGGTTGCTTCCATGTTCTAGCTGCAATGAGAGAGCTGCAATGAACATTGGGGTATAGGTGCTTCTTTCAGTTTTGATTTCATCAGGGTATAAGCCTAAGTGTGGGATTGCTGGGTCCTATGGTGCTTCTATTTTTAGTTTTTTAAGGAATCTCCCTACTGTCTTCCATAGAGGCTGTATCAATTTACATTCCCACCAGCAATGCACGAGTGTTCCCTTTTCTCCACACCCTCTCCAGCATTTATTGTCTGTCGATTTCTTGATGATGGCCATTCTGACGGGTGTGAGGTGCTGTCTCATTGTAGTTTTAATTTGCATTTCTCTAATAATAAGCGAGGTTAAGCATCGTTTCATGTGCTTTTTGGCCATCTATATGTCCTCTTTGGTGAGATGTCTGTTTAGGTCCTTTTCCCATTTTTTGATTGGGTTGTTCATTTTTCTGGTGCTGAGTTGTCTGAGTTGCTTGTAGATTTTGGAGATGAAATCTTTGTCTGTTATTTCATTTGCAATAATTTTCTCCCATTCTGTGGGTTGTCTTTGTAATTTCGTTTGCTGTACAAAAGCTTTAGTTTCATTAGGTCCCACATGTTAATTTTTGTTTTTGGTTCTGCTATTCTAGTACGGATGGGGGAAAAGGGGGGGTGTTATTTTCATTTTTGTTGCTCACAGACATGTGTGTTCCCAGATCAGTCATATACATATCCCTGGGAACCTCCCCTCTCACAGTCCCCCTCTTCTCACCCTTCCAGGCCATCGCACCTTGGCCCTGCAGGATCTCCTATTCCCGCAGGGCAATGGCAATAGCTATCTTTTTCACATATGATAGTATAGGTTTCCATGTTAGTCCCTCTGTACCTCCCACCCACTGTTCATACCCCACAATGTTCATATGTCTGTTCTGTATGTCTGTTTTTCCATCGCTTCACTGCGTGTGTTACCATTAGCATCTTACTAGATTCCATATATATGTGTTAGTATACTGTACTTGTCTCTCTCTTTTTGACTTACTTCACTTTTTCTGATAGGTTCTAGATCCATCCACCTCATTAGGGCTGATTCTTCTGCATTTCTTTTTACAGCAAGAAGTACTCCATTGTATATATGTACCAGAGGTTTTTTTATCCCTTCATTCGTCGATGGGCATCTAGGTTGCTTCCATGTTCTAGCTGCAATGAGAGAGCTGCAATGAACATTGGGGTACAGGTGCTTCTTTCAGTTTTGATTTCATCAGGGTATAAGCCTAAGTGTGGGATTGCTGGGTCCTATGGTGCTTCTATTTTTAGTTT
Source organism: Tragulus kanchil (assembly GCA_022376925.1). NCBI lineage: Eukaryota > Metazoa > Chordata > Mammalia > Artiodactyla > Tragulidae > Tragulus > Tragulus kanchil. The sequence continues at coordinate 51,147,520 of JAIOJX010000005.1, forward strand.
TTTAAGGAATCTCCCTACTGTCTTCCATAGAGGCTGTATCAATTTACATTCCCACCAGCAATGCACGAGTGTTCCCTTTTCTCCACACCCTCTCCAGCATTTATTGTCTGTCGATTTCTTGATGATGGCCATTCTGACGGGTGTGAGGTGCTGTCTCATTGTAGTTTTAATTTGCATTTCTCTAATAATAAGCGAGGTTAAGCATCGTTTCATGTGCTTTTTGGCCATCTATATGTCCTCTTTGGTGAGATGTCTGTTTAGGTCCTTTTCCCATTTTTTGATTGGGTTGTTCATTTTTCTGGTGCTGAGTTGTCTGAGTTGCTTGTAGATTTTGGAGATGAAATCTTTGTCTGTTATTTCATTTGCAATAATTTTCTCCCATTCTGTGGGTTGTCTTTGTAATTTCGTTTGCTGTACAAAAGCTTTAGTTTCATTAGGTCCCACATGTTAATTTTTGTTTTTGGTTCTGCTATTCTAGTAGGCGGGTCATGGAAGATCTTGCTTTGGTTTATGTCCTTGAGTGTTTTGCCTGTGTTCTCCTTTAAGAGTTTTAGGGTTTCTGGTCTTACAGTTAGATCTTTAATCCATTTTGAGTTTATCTTTGTGTATGGTGTCAGGGAATGTTCCAACTTCATTTTTTTTTGCATGTAGCTGTCCAATTTTCCCAGCACCATTTGGAGAAGAGGCTGTCTTTGTCCCATTTTATATTTTCACCTCCTTTGTCCAAAATAAGGTATCCATAGGTGTGTGGGTTTAAAAGGAATCCATATTGGAAAAGAAGAAACAAAACTCTCTCTATTTGCAGACGACATGATATTATACATAGAAAACCCCAAAGACACTATTAGAAAACTACTAGAGCTAATCAGCGAATTCAGCAGAGTTGCAGAATACAAAATCAATACACAGAAATCACTGGCATTCCTATATACAAACAATGAAAAATCAGAAAACAAAGAGGCAATCCCCTTCGCCATTGCAACCAAGAGAATAAAATATCAAGGGATAAACCTACCCAAAGAAAGAAAAGAACTGTACACAGAAAATTATAAGACACTAATGAAAGAAATTAAAGAAGACCTACACAGATGGAGATATCCCATGTTCCTGGGTCGGAAGAGTCAATATTGTGAAAATGACCATACTACCAAATATCATCTACAGATTCAATGTGATCCCTATCAAACTACCAATGACATTCTTCACAGAACTAGACTAAAGAATAACACAGTTCATATGGAGACACAAAAGACCCCGAATAGCCAAAGCAATCCTAAGAAAGAAAAATGAAGCTGGAGGGATCAGCCTCTCTAACTTCAGACTATATTACAAAGCAACAGTCATCAAGACAGTATGGTGGGCTTCCCTGGTGGTGGGTAAGAACACCACCTTGCAGTACAAGGGGCGCCGGTTCGATCCCTGGCCTGGGAAGATACCACGTGCCACGGAGTGACTGGACCAATGTGTCCAATTACCGAGAAGGAGCTCTGGAGCACATGCACCCAGAGCCAGTGCTCTGTGAGCTCTGGAGCACATGTGCCCAGAGCCGGTGCTCTGCGACAACAGAGGCCACTGCGATGGGAGGCCCACGTGGGCCAAAGAACAAAGGTGGATGAAAATAGATACATGAAAGACCAATAGAAGTGGCCCGCCTGTCCCCCTCCCTCCCCAACCCGTCCCCCCGCCACCCCCCAAAAAAGACAGTATGATGCTGGCACAAAGACAGAAATATAGACCAATGGAACAAGATAGAGAACCTAGAGATAAAGCCACACACCTCATTTTTGACAAAGGAGGTGAAAATATAAAATAGGACAAAGTTCTTAGGATTTTTGTGGACATTAAATGCAATAACATAAAAGCATATAGCAGCATGCTGCACATAATAAATGCACATAAATAAATAAGTGCACATAAATTTAAAAGCAGTTTATGTTGTTATTATGTGTTAAATGCCTTTTTTTAAAATGACCGTTGCTCAAACTCAGTCTCAAAATGGATTGCTTTTTTTTTTTTAATGGATTGCCTTTTTAAGTTTATGTGTGGGAGTTGGGATTAGATTTGGCTACTTATAACAGGAACTTCACGGTAGCTATAGTTTAATAAACAAGCAATGATTTATTCTCTCTCACAGAGAAGTCTGAAAGTCGGTACTCCCGGTCAGGTGATGACTTTATGGAGTCATCAAAAATCCATATTATATCTACCTACCCTCCTGTCCTAACACTTGACTTGCATCCTCAGTGCAACTTTGTGGCCATGATGATTGTTAGAGCTTTAACTATCATGTCTGAGTTGTAGACTGGAAGAAGGAAAGGTAGAAAAGACTCTCACATTGTTGCCTCTTTCATTTATAAGTCTTTCTAGGAATCTTTTACACTTCCACTTTCTATCCAATTGAACAGAACTTAGTCACACCTAGCTGCAAGGAAGGATGTGAAATGCAGTATTTTAGTTGAGTTCATCACCTCTTCAAACAGATTTTAGATTCTATTACTAGTGAAAAAGGGAGAGTGAGTATTGAATGGTAGCCATTATCTCTGTCATAGCCTGTTTCTTATTGGCAAGAACAGGCAAGCAAATACCCCATATTATAGGGTATAAAACTTGGAAATATTTTTGTGTTATAGTAACCTTTTCATTGGAACTCTTGGAAGTTTGAATTGTGTTGATTTCATTGTGTGTGCTTAGTGGCTCAGTCATATCTGACTCTTCTGTGACCCCATGGACTGTAGCCCGCCAAGCTCCCCTGTCCATGGAATTTTCCTGGGAAGAATACTGGAGGAGTGGGTTTTATTTCCTACTCCAGGGAATGGATCAAACCTGCATCTCTTACATCTCCTGCATTGGCAGGTGGATTCTTCACTACTGCGCCACTAGGGAAGCCATTGATGTCTCTAAATTAACTTGTATCTGTCATTTAGCCTTTGAATTTCAGTGGGAGTCGTAAGAGCCTCTACTTCCCCAAGCATTTGAAACACTAATTTTCAACTTTCTATATAGGTATACGGCAGTGTATGGGAGAAATTACACCGGGCCTTTGCTATTTGGAGTGGCTTTGGTATGACCCTAACTGGCGTTCACACTTGTGGAGATTACATGTTCAGTGGCCACACAGTCGTCCTAACCATGCTGAATTTCTTTGTCACTGAATGTAAGTATCTCTTTAGTACTTCTCTGCGTATCAAATGACTAGCTGCACAGAAGGCTGTGGGAAGGGTGTCAAATTCTGTGAAGAATGGGAGAAACAGACTGATCTCAGAAATGTATGATTGAAAAATGTTGGAAGAAATGTGGTTTTAAAATAATCTTTCTGTCCTTTTCCCAGATACACCAAGAAGCTGGAATTTCTTGCACACTTTATCCTGGGTTCTCAACCTCTTTGGAATTTTCTTCATTTTGGCTGCCCATGAACATTATTCCATTGACGTGTTTATTGCCTTTTATATCACAACAAGACTCTTTTTGTACTACCACACTCTGGCCAATACCAGAGCTTATCAGCAGAGTAGGAGAGCAAGAATTTGGTTTCCCATGTTTTCGTTTTTTGAGTGCAACGTTAATGGTACAGTCCCAAATGAATATTGTTGGCCATTTTCAAAACCAACAATAATGAAAAGACTAATTGGATGAGGACTGTCTTTGTCATGGGTTCATGATTAAATGTAGTCATTGTTGAAAGAAACTTTGTTTTCTCCTTCTAGGTTGTTCCTGAATGTCTTGCTTTTTTGACTGTATGTTGATAAAGTTAACTGTTCGGAGCAAGACTGTGACTATAGCAAACAAGCAAACACAATCAAGAGTCCTTTACCTATTTGCTGAACAGAAGTTTAAGTAGGTGTCTTCTGCCCCTTCTCTTTTGGCAGACTTAATGTTATGATTAGGTTGGACTCGTAGCTTTACCTGTTGAGTATCTGCCTGTTGAACTTAAGCAAATCAACTTAAGCAGTTTGCTGGTTGAAAGATTACAAAAAAAAAAAAAAATTCCAGTAGGACTCTAGTCAAGAAATAAGAAGAATACTACTAATATTTTAAGCTCCCTATTTTCTTCAAAGGAAAAAACCACATCAAATGAGCAGTACTTGTTCTTTGAACTAATCTTTGTCTTCTAAAAAACCCAACTCTGAAAAGTGATCCGTTTTTACTAACTAATTAATTTTTGCCTTCTGAACCATCTTAAAGAAAAGTATTCTGAACACCCTGAAACAAGAAGAAAATGAAAGGGGCCATATATAAGGTGACAGAGTACCAATATAGTGCTGATATTTGTCACTGAATGTAAGTATCTCTTTAGTACTTCTCTGCGTATCAAATGACTAGCTGCACAGAAGGCTGTGGGAAGGGTGTCAAATTCTGTGAAGAATGGGAGAAACAGACTGATCTCAGAAATGTATGATTGAAAAATGTTGGAAGAAATGTGGTTTTAAAATAATCTTTCTGTCCTTTTCCCAGATACACCAAGAAGCTGGAATTTCTTGCACACTTTATCCTGGGTTCTCAACCTCTTTGGAATTTTCTTCATTTTGGCTGCCCATGAACATTATTCCATTGACGTGTTTATTGCCTTTTATATCACAACAAGACTCTTTTTGTACTACCACACTCTGGCCAATACCAGAGCTTATCAGCAGAGTAGGAGAGCAAGAATTTGGTTTCCCATGTTTTCGTTTTTTGAGTGCAACGTTAATGGTACAGTCCCAAATGAATATTGTTGGCCATTTTCAAAACCAACAATAATGAAAAGACTAATTGGATGAGGACTGTCTTTGTCATGGGTTCATGATTAAATGTAGTCATTGTTGAAAGAAACTTTGTTTTCTCCTTCTAGGTTGTTCCTGAATGTCTTGCTTTTTTGACTGTATGTTGATAAAGTTAACTGTTCGGAGCAAGACTGTGACTATAGCAAACAAGCAAACACAATCAAGAGTCCTTTACCTATTTGCTGAACAGAAGTTTAAGTAGGTGTCTTCTGCCCCTTCTCTTTTGGCAGACTTAATGTTATGATTAGGTTGGACTCGTAGCTTTACCTGTTGAGTATCTGCCTGTTGAACTTAAGCAAATCAACTTAAGCAGTTTGCTGGTTGAAAGATTACAAAAAAAAAAAAAAAATTCCAGTAGGACTCTAGTCAAGAAATAAGAAGAATACTACTAATATTTTAAGCTCCCTATTTTCTTCAAAGGAAAAAACCACATCAAATGAGCAGTACTTGTTCTTTGAACTAATCTTTGTCTTTCTAAAAAACACAACTCTGAAAAGTGATCCGTTTTTACTAACTAATTAATTTTTGCCTTCTGAACCATCTTAAAGAAAAGTATTCTGAACACCCTGAAACAAGAAGAAAATGAAAGGGGCCATATATAAGGTGACAGAGTACCAATATAGTGCTGATATTTTTCACCAAAGTCAACAAAAGATGCAGTTCTATTTTGTCCTAAGGGTTCAGTATGATCATCAGTAAGTATTCATGAGGGAAAAATGGCTGCATCCATGAAAATAAAATTGGCTTAATTTTAGTGATGAAAGTACCTGAAATAATTTTGTGCTGTGACTGTTAGCTAAATGGTTGACAAGCCAGTTTTGTGCTTTTTAATGAAATGTTATTTAATGAGCAAAATAATAGAGAGTTTTTTTAATCAGATGTTAGATAAAGTTCTTATATCCTAATATCGGGATGTATGCATGCAAATTTTTCTCTTTGTGAAATTTGTAACAGGTTGCAGGTAACTATTTGGGTTTTGAAATGTCTCATTCTTGGCCATCAGAACTAAGCAGCCTCAGACATATTTGGATATGAAACTTTTTTTTTTTTTATTCTTAAGTACAACTGTGTACATACATTCTTTCTATTTAGTTTTATTTTGGCAGCCAGGAGTGATATAACTTAGTTGCTATTTACAACACTAGAAATATAGTACCTTAAATAATTTGATCTCTGTGATAACATTTGTCACTTTAATTTTTAGTGACTTTATACAATAGTTCTGATAGTAGGATGGTTCTAGAATTCGAATTTGAACCCGAACTCATGAGCTTAGCCACTTAAAATATTAACTGTATAGTTTTTAAATTCAGTTTTAAAACAAGGAATTAGAAAAGGTGCTGGCATTTTGAGGTCTAGAATTAGGCCACTTAACAGAAACCTGCTCCTTATATAGTGAAATATTTTATTTTTGCACTTTGAGTCATAGTCCTACCCTGTATAAGCAACAGAGGGGCCTGAATGGATTGGGCAGGAAGCAAATATAATGCAAGCAATTTTCAGCTAGTGCTGAGTGACCCCATTTTCTTCAAAGGAAAAAACCACATCAAATGAGCAGTACTTGTTCTTTGAACTAATCTTTGTCTTCCTAAAAAACACAACTCTGAAAAGTGATCCGTTTTTACTAACTAATTAATTTTTGCCTTCTGAACCATCTTAAAGAAAAGTATTCTGAACACCCTGAAACAAGAAGAAAATGAAAGGGGCCATATATAAGGTGACAGAGTACCAATATAGTGCTGATATTTTTCACCAAAGTCAACAAAAGATGCAGTTCTATTTTGTCCTAAGGGTTCAGTATGATCATCAGTAAGTATTCATGAGGGAAAAATGGCTGCATCCATGAAAATAAAATTGGCTTAATTTTAGTGATGAAAGTACCTGAAATAATTTTGTGCTGTGACTGTTAGCTAAATGGTTGACAAGCCAGTTTTGTGCTTTTTAATGAAATGTTATTTAATGAGCAAAATAATAGAGAGTTTTTTTAATCAGATGTTAGATAAAGTTCTTATGTCCTTAAATGGGGATGTTTGCATGCAAATTTTTCTCTTTCTGAAATTTATAACAGGTTGCAGGCATAATATAACTATTTGGTTTTTGAAATTTCTCATCTTGACCATCAGAACTAAGCAGCCTCAGACATATTTGGATATGAAAAGGTTTTGTTGTTTTATATTTTTAAATATAATTGTGTACATACATTCTTTCTATTTAGTTTTATTTTGGCAGCCAGGAGTGATATAACTTAGTTGCTATTTACAACACTAGAAATATAGTACCTTAAATAATTTGATCTCTGTGATAACATTTGTCACTTTAATTTTTAGTGACTTTATACAATAGTTCTGATAGTAGGATGGTTCTAGAATTCGAATTTGAACCCGAACTCATGAGCTTAGCCACTTAAAATATTAACTGTATAGTTTTTAAATTCAGTTTTAAAACAAGGAATTAGAAAAGGTGCTGGCATTTTGAGGTCTAGAATTAGGCCACTTAACAGAAACCTGCTCCTTATATAGTGAAATATTTTATTTTTGCACTTTGAGTCATAGTCCTACCCTGTATAAGCAACAGAGGGGCCTGAATGGATTGGGCAGGAAGCAAATATAATGCAAGCAATTTTCAGCTAGTGCTGAGTGACCCCAGTTTGGGTCTAGTCTGAACATTGTTTTTTTATTTTTCACTTGAGAAAATGGCACAAGGCAATTTAAGTTTTATTATGCTTTTAAACATCATACTTTAGAATATGAGAATGTCTTAAATTGTTGATTCTGTTACATTCTGGGGATGAGAATGCCAACATTTCACCCAAGGAAAGTGCATAATCATGAAAGTTAAAGGATATTTCCAATGTAGTTAGAGTAGTTTGAAGTCAAAAGTTATGTAATGTCCACTTTTTCCAAATTACAGAAGATAACTGAATTTAGTTAGGAAGGGACTGGTGTTGGCTTTTGGGGAAATATTTGAAAAAAAATCCATGGCAACGTTAATTCAAGAATGTTGAATAACTACTTAATGATAAATTTCCTAACATCAGTCTTCTTCCCTTCATATGGATTTTTTTCTAGAACAAAATAGGAAAAAAAAAAAAATTGCAACTAACTTTGCAGAGCTATTGATATTGAGAGTGCCTAACAGCAGACTGAAATGAGGATTGTAAAATAACTTTCCAACCTTGCATTTATCATATCTGTTTTGATGAGAAGGTAAGCTAGATTTATAATTTATTGTTATAACTATTACAAGGCGGTGTTTACATATATTAATCATCTCCACATCTCTCCCTTGGAAAATTTTGAGATGAAATTCTTTTCCATTTCTTTTTTTAACAGAAACTTATATTTTTGTTACTTTTTTGTTTTGTTCAGAAATTTCCAGATTTTGTCTTTGTATCTTTTTTCTTGTTAAAATCTTGTTAAAACCATAGTAAAGGTAGAATTTACAGGTGAATTAAAAGTGAATGTGACTAGATAGAGAATGTGCATACTTTAGATCTACAGAGTTTTTTTATCCTGTGTGCAGTTTTCATATGTATGAGAGACTTGCATTATTAAACACTGAGACTTCAGTATAGAAGGAATCAAGATGCTTTTTTTGTTTGGGGATGCAAACTGGAGGTTATAACAGAAAGTCTTCCATGCAGTTTCTGCCTTCCTATAGGCAGCATTACTTTTTTTTTTTTTTTTTCTTTTAAGTTCCATGCAGGGCAGTGTTACTAAAGACTGATTGAAGTTTGTAGGGAATATCAGATTTAGAAGAAGACAAATTTGCTCTTATCACCAAGTAATTTGGGAGAAACCTTTTTTTGGCTCTGCTGCAGAATTCTCAACATGCCTGTCTCCTTCACTCCCCCGTAGTTCTCTAGGGCCAGAATTGCTAGGGTCAAAATACAACTTCCAGATGTTAGCTCTATTTACTAGTATCCCCTTGAATCAGAAAGCAGTGAGCTCAGCCATAGAACCAGTGAAATGTTCACAGGAAGACCCCGCGCTAGAGACCTGCTGATAATGTCACTGACACTGCACGTGGTGTTCTTCCCTACCCTGTTACTGCTTAAAATTCTTATTTAAAATTGTAAGGACTGACGTGCCAAATCCTTGTATAGCTAATATGAGACTGTGTGTTTTAAGGACACCTGTTTGGAAAGTGTTATTTATATATACAAAGTCATGTTTGTAACACTAACCTGCTTTGACTGTATTCAGTAAAAAAGCAATTTCATTGTTAGCTTCATAGTAAACTTTTTAAAAAAGGATTCTTGTTCCACACATTTGAAAACATTAACCATGTTCTTGTTTTCAAACTCTTTAATAAATTTAATTTTTTGATAGTCTTCGTAGTGCCTAACAGCAGACTGAAATGAGGATTGTAAAATAACTTTCCAACCTTGCATTTATCATATCTGTTTTGATGAGAAGGTAAGCTAGATTTATAATTTATTGTTATAACTATTACAAGGCGGTGTTTACATATATTAATCATCTCCACATCTCTCCCTTGGAAAATTTTGAGATGAAATTCTTTTCCATTTCTTTTTTTAACAGAAACTTATATTTTTGTTACTTTTTTGTTTTGTTCAGAAATTTCCAGATTTTGTCTTTGTATCTTTTTTCTTGTTAAAATCTTGTTAAAACCATAGTAAAGGTAGAATTTACAGGTGAATTAAAAGTGAATGTGACTAGATAGAGAATGTGCATACTTTAGATCTACAGAGTTTTTTTATCCTGTGTGCAGTTTTCATATGTATGAGAGACTTGCATTATTAAACACTGAGACTTCAGTATAGAAGGAATCAAGATGCTTTTTTTGTTTGGGGATGCAAACTGGAGGTTATAACAGAAAGTCTTCCATGCAGTTTCTGCCTTCCTATAGGCAGCATTACTTTTTTTTTTTTTTGCTTTTAAGTTCCATGCAGGGCAGTGTTACTAAAGACTGATTGAAGTTTGTAGGGAATATCAGATTTAGAAGACAAATTTGCTCTTATCACCAAGTAATTTGGGAGAAACCTTTTTTTGGCTCTGCTGCAGAATTCTCAACATGCCTGTCTCCTTCACTCCCCCGTAGTTCTCTAGGGCCAGAATTGCTAGGGTCAAAATACAACTTCCAGATGTTAGCTCTATTTACTAGTATCCCCTTGAATCAGAAAGCAGTGAGCTCAGCCATAGAACCAGTGAAATGTTCACAGGAAGACCCAGCTAGAGACCTGCTGATAATGTCACTGACACTGCACGTGGTGTTCTTCCCTACCCTGTTACTGCTTAAAATTCTTATTTAAAATTGTAAGGACTGACGTGCCAAATCCTTGTATAGCTAATATGAGACTGTGTGTTTTAAGGACACCTGTTTGGAAAGTGTTATTTATATATACAAAGTCATGTTTGTAACACTAACCTGCTTTGACTGTATTCAGTAAAAAAGCAATTTCATTGTTAGCTTCATAGTAAACTTTTTAAAAAAGGATTCTTGTTCCACACATTTGAAAACATTAACCATGTTCTTGTTTTCAAACTCTTTAATAAATTTAATTTTTTGATAGTCTTCTTGTAGACTAAAGTTATCCCTTACTAAAGGTGATTGTAGTTAATAGTCATTTGCCAATTCCTTAGAGGCATTTGAAATAGAAAAACTTTTTTAGAGTAGTTCCATGGCTTTCTTAAACAGTATTGATTTCATTTAGAGAGTTTCAAAGACAACAAAACATGTCAGCTTTAATACCATCTTTACTTGAAAGTTTGCAATTGTAAAATGTTTAATCTGAATTACCCTTATACTGCTGTAGAGGACAACTGTTAATAACATCAAAAGTCAGACTGTTGCTACAAGCAACCAGTGAGAAAGAAAAGATGTTGAGGTTTTTCCTTCTCTATCTTTTAGAGGTTTTGAATGACTGAAATTACTAAGGAAATAGGTTTTGGTTCTCCTCTCACCTTTCCATCACCCCCAGCAAAGACCACCAGTTTCAAGTAACTAAAATGTAGCCTATTGTTCTCTATCAAGTTCAGTTAAACATCTATGAAATGTATAAGCCATAATTCAGCTCCCCCACAAGTTGGGTTTTTTAAGACTATGTTCTACCCTGTATTAACCAAGGGACTTTTATTCTGTGTACTCCATGCTTATGTATAAGGAAGCTTTGTGCTTGAAAGCTTTGTGCCGGAAGGAGAGGGAATATGACGTTAATTTTGCTGTTATTTCAGGTCGTTTCAGTCTGAACTACTGGGTTGCCTGAACTAGCCAAGCATTGTTCCAGTTAGTAGTATCATCTTTAAAATGCTTGGAAGCTATTGTTGGATCTTGACAGGAACCACGTGAAATGTCACACTGACTGTGATATTCCTGCACTGCATGGTGTTCTTCCCTACCCTGTTACTGCTTAAAATTCTTATTTAAAATTGTAAGGACTGACGTGCCAAATCCTTGTATAGCTAATATGAGACTGTGTGTTTTAAGGACACCTGTTTGGAAAGTGTTATTTATATATACAAAGTCATGTTTGTAACACTAACCTGCTTTGACTGTATTCAGTAAAAAAGCAATTTCATTGTTAGCTTCATAGTAAACTTTTTAAAAAAGGATTCTTGTTCCACACATTTGAAAACATTAACCATGTTCTTGTTTTCAAACTCTTTAATAAATTTAATTTTTTGATAGTCTTCTTGTAGACTAAAGTTATCCCTTACTAAAGGTGATTGTAGTTAATAGTCATTTGCCAATTCCTTAGAGGCATTTGAAATAGAAAAACTTTTTTAGAGTAGTTCCATGGCTTTCTTAAACAGTATTGATTTCATTTAGAGAGTTTCAAAGACAACAAAACATGTCAGCTTTAATACCATCTTTACTTGAAAGTTTGCAATTGTAAAATGTTTAATCTGAATTACCCTTATACTGCTGTAGAGGACAACTGTTAATAACATCAAAAGTCAGACTGTTGCTACAAGCAACCAGTGAGAAAGAAAAGATGTTGAGGTTTTTCCTTCTCTATCTTTTAGAGGTTTTGAATGACTGAAATTACTAAGGAAATAGGTTTTGGTTCTCCTCTCACCTTTCCATCACCCCCAGCAAAGACCACCAGTTTCAAGTAACTAAAATGTAGCCTATTGTTCTCTATCAAGTTCAGTTAAACATCTATGAAATGTATAAGCCATAATTCAGCTCCCCCACAAGTTGGGTTTTTTAAGACTATGTTCTACCCTGTATTAACCAAGGGACTTTTATTCTGTGTACTCCATGCTTATGTATAAGGAAGCTTTGTGCTTGAAAGCTTTGTGCCGGAAGGAGAGGGAATATGACGTTAATTTTGCTGTTATTTCAGGTCGTTTCAGTCTGAACTACTGGGTTGCCTGAACTAGCCAAGCATTGTTCCAGTTAGTAGTATCATCTTTAAAATGCTTGACTTTAATAATTTTTTATTGAAAGAATCTGTGAATTGTTAGGACAACAGAAGTATTTCTGATATGAAACAAAGGCCATGGAAACTGGTACTTAATGAGGGAATCTCAAATAGCTTGGCTAGAGTGGGCATGTTTTGTTGTAAGAATTCTACCTAAATGTCACCTAATGTGCAGAGAAACTAGTATTACTTGAAGATGTGAAAGTTCCTGTGGTAGCCATACCTTGAAGCACAGTATTGTATATAAGTAAATATCTCGATTCTAAATTAAATCCAGATTTAACTAATATATATTATTTTATATCATTGTTGTATTAAAATGTTTAAAAACACTAAAAATAAAACATTTGAAAATTGGATTGCAGTCTCTTATTTAAATGCCTTTGTGTTATTAATGCAGCTGGATTAATTTTTATGAAGAGAGTTTTTATTTTTGCATATGATTGGATCCTGCAGCTTTAAATCCTAATGTATTATCTAGTCCCTGGCATTTACTATTTTTTAGATGTTGTCTATTAGGTAAGCCATTTGCCCTTTCTCCTTTCTTTTCTGTAAACTAGGAAAGGAAAAGTAATCTTCCTGATGGTACAAGAATAATTGCAGATTAAGTTGAGGAGAGAAGGGAAACAAATAGCTACTTTTTCTTGGGCACATTGAAGTTTTTGTTTTTTGGTTTGGAGTTTATTTTAATTTGTAGATTTTATAGGACGATACCATCCAGCTTTAATAGTAAAGTTACCACCCCCAAAAGGTTTCAAGTAACTAAAATGTAGCCTATTGTTCTCTATCAAGTTCAGTTAAACATCTATGAAATGTATAAGCCATAATTCAGCTCCCCCACAAGTTGGGTTTTTTAAGACTATGTTCTACCCTGTATTAACCAAGGGACTTTTATTCTGTGTACTCCATGCTTATGTATAAGGAAGCTTTGTGCTTGAAAGCTTTGTGCCGGAAGGAGAGGAATAGGGACGTTAATTTTGCTGTTATTTCAGGTCGTTTCAGTCTGAACTACTGGGTTGCCTGAACTAGCCAAGCATTGTTCCAGTTAGTAGTATCATCTTTAAAATGCTTGACTTTAATAATTTTTTATTGAAAGAATCTGTGAATTGTTAGGACAACAGAAGTATTTCTGATATGAAACAAAGGCCATGGAAACTGGTACTTAATGAGGGAATCTCAAATAGCTTGGCTAGAGTGGGCATGTTTTGTTGTAAGAATTCTACCTAAATGTCACCTAATGTGCAGAGAAACTAGTATTACTTGAAGATGTGAAAGTTCCTGTGGTAGCCATACCTTGAAGCACAGTATTGTATATAAGTAAATATCTCGATTCTAAATTAAATCCAGATTTAACTAATATATATTATTTTATATCATTGTTGTATTAAAATGTTTAAAAACACTAAAAATAAAACATTTGAAAATTGGATTGCAGTCTCTTATTTAAATGCCTTTGTGTTATTAATGCAGCTGGATTAATTTTTATGAAGAGAGTTTTTATTTTTGCATATGATTGGATCCTGCAGCTTTAAATCCTAATGTATTATCTAGTCCCTGGCATTTACTATTTTTTAGATGTTGTCTATTAGGTAAGCCATTTGCCCTTTCTCCTTTCTTTTCTGTAAACTAGGAAAGGAAAAGTAATCTTCCTGATGGTACAAGAATAATTGCAGATTAAGTTGAGGAGAGAAGGGAAACAAATAGCTACTTTTTCTTGGGCACATTGAAGTTTTTGTTTTTTGGTTTGGAGTTTATTTTAATTTGTAGATTTTATAGGACGATACCATCATTCTGTTGGCCAGCTTTAAAGATAATGATGAACAGAAAAAGAGGAGAAAACAGTTTTTAAGGGTAGCCCAGCAGCCCAGAGCCATGGACTAGTTGGAACACTGAGTATTGTCATAGGACCATGTGAGTTTATTAATTCATGACTAAATTTGTCTTCATGTCACTACTAATTGTAGCCTTTTGGCACTGGCACCAGCTGATCATTCTTGGGAACTCTGGGGAAAAATAGCCCAAAACAGACTGAGAGGCTGCTTAGTGGAACGGAAGATGCGGTGGATTTAGACACTGAGGCCCTACATTACAGGTTGCAGCTCTGCTGCCGATTAAATTGAGCCTTAACCTTATGTGTGAAATGTAGAGGGAAGTGCCTACCTCATAAGTTGTAAAGGGCCAGATTATGAAAGTCCTGTTGCCTTAATGGGCCAGTACCTGTTATACCATGCTGAACTATTGCTTGAATTTAGGTCAGTAACGCAAGGCCTCAGAGAGTTAATATATCTTAGGTTAAGATGACCCAAAAATGGAACTAACAACATTCATTGGCAGAATAGAGCAGTATTTTTCAAACTCCCTGAGTGAAATTCTGAGGTAGAGGAAGGGAGTTGAAGCTATACCATTTTCATCCAGAGTTGGTGTTCTATGTATTTGGCTTTACTAATAGGCTTTCTCTTGAAAAAAGGGTTGAGGATAGGGGAAGTAAATGTTGGAAACCACTGAGCTTGAGGCAGTAGATAGGTTTACTCTCTTCATTTAATTTGGAGCGAAGGACTCACTGGGGATTTTCATCCGAGGTGTATCTAGCAGTCTCTTATTTAAATGCCTTTGTGTTATTAATGCAGCTGGATTAATTTTTATGAAGAGAGTTTTTATTTTTGCATATGATTGGATCCTGCAGCTTTAAATCCTAATGTATTATCTAGTCCCTGGCATTTACTATTTTTTAGATGTTGTCTATTAGGTAAGCCATTTGCCCTTTCTCCTTTCTTTTCTGTAAACTAGGAAAGGAAAAGTAATCTTCCTGATGGTACAAGAATAATTGCAGATTAAGTTGAGGAGAGAAGGGAAACAAATAGCTACTTTTTCTTGGGCACATTGAAGTTTTTGTTTTTTGGTTTGGAGTTTATTTTAATTTGTAGATTTTATAGGACGATACCATCATTCTGTTGGCCAGCTTTAAAGATAATGATGAACAGAAAAAGAGGAGAAAACAGTTTTTAAGGGTAGCCCAGCAGCCCAGAGCCATGGACTAGTTGGAACACTGAGTATTGTCATAGGACCATGTGAGTTTATTAATTCATGACTAAATTTGTCTTCATGTCACTACTAATTGTAGCCTTTTGGCACTGGCACCAGCTGATCATTCTTGGGAACTCTGGGGAAAAATAGCCCAAAACAGACTGAGAGGCTGCTTAGTGGAACGGAAGATGCGGTGGATTTAGACACTGAGGCCCTACGTACAGGTTGCAGCTCTGCTGCCGATTAAATTGAGCCTTAACCTTATGTGTGAAATGTAGAGGGAAGTGCCTACCTCATAAGTTGTAAAGGGCCAGATTATGAAAGTCCTGTTGCCTTAATGGGCCAGTACCTGTTATACCATGCTGAACTATTGCTTGAATTTAGGTCAGTAACGCAAGGCCTCAGAGAGTTAATATATCTTAGGTTAAGATGACCCAAAAATGGAACTAACAACATTCATTGGCAGAATAGAGCAGTATTTTTCAAACTCCCTGAGTGAAATTCTGAGGTAGAGGAAGGGAGTTGAAGCTATACCATTTTCATCCAGAGTTGGTGTTCTATGTATTTGGCTTTACTAATAGGCTTTCTCTTGAAAAAAGGGTTGAGGATAGGGGAAGTAAATGTTGGAAACCACTGAGCTTGAGGCAGTAGATAGGTTTACTCTCTTCATTTATAGGAGCTTGGGAGACGAAGGACTCACTGGGGACTGGGGATCCAAGAAGTCACTAAACCTGTGAACCTCAAACTGAATCTTCCTTGAAGGGTAAATCAACTAGGGTGCGGTGAAAAGCTTAGAGGGCTCTAACTGTGATGCAAAAAAATTGGTTTTGAGTATGTTTGAAAACTGTTGACAGGGTATATAATTTTATTTTAAATGGAAGCATTAGGTATGCCTGTTGCCAGGGTCTAAATTGTGCGGACAGGTATAAGTAATTCCATGAAATGGGAGTTGGTAAAGGCCAGAAGTCTTAAGTGTAAAAAGAGGAAGGCTGATGGAAAGTACATAAGATCACTGGAGATGAGACTCCAAGGTAGGTCCCAAAACCAGGGCAGGGCATAAACAAGTGAGCTGGTATAATATAAATGTAGGATATGATATACCTTATATCCAAAATTGTCTGTCTTGTGCTCATGCACCTAACCTGTTGAAATGCTGAACTAACTGGCATTAAGTGCTGTGAGAGAGGACTGTATGAGGGATGGTGCTATGGTAAGAGAATGCCTTAGATAAAGAGCAGATGAGGGATTTCCCTGGTGGTCCAGTGGCTAAGACTCTGTGCTCTCAGTGCTGGGGACCTGGGTTCAATCCCTGGTCAGGAAACTAGGTCCCACATACCATAACTAAGGCCCAGTGCAACCAAATAAATACATTTAAAAAATTAAAAAAAAAAAAAAAAAGAGCAGATGATAGCTGGAAGGCTTCTATGGAATTGCATGATATTGCTCATATGTATAGAGTGCACAGAGCTCCCCACGAGAGGCAGAAATATAAAACTACCATGACGTACCTGTTCATATTCCAGCTGTAGGAGCCATGGATCCCACTCTAAAGGGAATGAAAGTGAAAGTGTTAGCTGCTCAGTCGTTTTAAAATTAGATTCCATATATTGAGTGATATCATATGATATTTGGCTTTTCTCTGACTTACTTCACTTAGTAAGACAATCTCTACAAATGACATTGTTTCATTCTTTTTTATGGCCAAGTAATATCTCACTACATGTATGTACCACATCATCTTTATCCATTCTTCTGTCAGTGACGTTTGGGTTGCATCCATGTCTTGGCTATTGTAAATGGTGCTGCAGTGAACACTGGGGTGCATGTATCTCTTTGAAGTACAGTTTTTCCAGATATATGCCCAAAAGTAGGATTGCAGGATTATATGATAGTTCCATTTTTAGTTTTTTTTTTTTTTTTTAAGAAATCTCCATACTGTTCTTCATGGTGGCTGTACCAATTTACATTCCCTACCAACAGTATAGGAGGGTTCCCTTTTCTCCAGACCCTCTCCAGCATTTATTGTTTGTGAACTTTTTGATGATGGCCATTCTGATCAGTGTGAGGTGGTATCTCATTGAAATTTTGTTTTGTATTTCTCTGATAATTAGTGATATTGAGCATCGTTGCATGTGTGTTTTGGCTATCTGTGTGTTTTCTTTGGAGAACTGTCTATATCTTCTGTCTATTTTTTGATTGGGTGGTTTGTATTTTTGACATCAAGCTGCATGAGCTGTTATATATTTTGAGAGTAAATCCTTGTCACTTTGTTTACAAATGAACTAACGGCAAAGTGCAGAGAGGATGTATATGCCTTAGATAAAGAGCAGATGAGGGATTTCCCTGGTGGTCCAGTGGCTAAGACTCTGTGCTCTCAGTGCTGGGGACCTGGGTTCAATCCCTGGTCAGGAAACTAGGTCCCACATACCATAACTAAGGCCCAGTGCAACCAAATAAATACATTTAAAAAATTAAAAAAAAAAAAAAAACAGATGATAGCTGGAAGGCTTCTATGGAATTGCATGATATTGCTCATATGTATAGAGTGCACAGAGCTCCCCACGAGAGGCAGAAATATAAAACTACCATGACGTACCTGTTCATATTCCAGCTGTAGGAGCCATGGATCCCACTCTAAAGGGAATGAAAGTGAAAGTGTTAGCTGCTCAGTCGTTTTAAAATTAGATTCCATATATTGAGTGATATCATATGATATTTGGCTTTTCTCTGACTTACTTCACTTAGTAAGACAATCTCTACAAATGACATTGTTTCATTCTTTTTTATGGCCAAGTAATATCTCACTACATGTATGTACCACATCATCTTTATCCATTCTTCTGTCAGTGACGTTTGGGTTGCATCCATGTCTTGGCTATTGTAAATGGTGCTGCAGTGAACACTGGGGTGCATGTATCTCTTTGAAGTACAGTTTTTCCAGATATATGCCCAAAAGTAGGATTGCAGGATTATATGATAGTTCCATTTTTAGTTTTTTTTTTTTTTTTTTAAGAAATCTCCATACTGTTCTTCATGGTGGCTGTACCAATTTACATTCCCTACCAACAGTATAGGAGGGTTCCCTTTTCTCCAGACCCTCTCCAGCATTTATTGTTTGTGAACTTTTTGATGATGGCCATTCTGATCAGTGTGAGGTGGTATCTCATTGAAATTTTGTTTTGTATTTCTCTGATAATTAGTGATATTGAGCATCGTTGCATGTGTGTTTTGGCTATCTGTGTGTTTTCTTTGGAGAACTGTCTATATCTTCTGTCTATTTTTTGATTGGGTGGTTTGTATTTTTGACATCAAGCTGCATGAGCTGTTATATATTTTGGAGAGTAAATCCTTATTGGTCACTTTGTTTACAAATGTTTTCTCCCATTCTGTGTGCTACCGTTTCATTTTGTTTATGGTTTCCTTTGCTGTGCAAAATATTTCAGGTTTAATTAGGTCTTGTTTGATTATTTTTGTTTTTATTTTCATTACTCTAGGAGGTGAATCCAAAAAGATACTCTTGTGATTTGTGTCAAAGAGTGTCGTGCCTGTATTTTCCTCTTAAGAGTTTTATAGTGTCCAGCCTTGCATTTAGGTCTTTGATCCATTTTGAATTGATTTTTGTGCATGTTGTTAGAGAAAGTTCTGTTTAATTTTTAAGTTTCTGTGGTTTTTAAAATTAATTATCTATTTATTGGCTACACAGGTTTCTTGTTGCAATGGGAGGGCTTTCTCTAGTTGCAGGGAGTTGGAGCAACTCTTCTTTGCAACGCATGGACTTAGCACTGTGGCTTCTCTTGTTGAGGAGCACAAGCTCTAGAGCATGAGCTCAGCTAGTTGTGGTGCCTGGCCTTAGTTGCCCAGAGGCATATGAAATCTTCCCAGACCAGGGATCAAACCTGTGTCCCTGGCAATGGCAGGCAGATACTTAACCATCAGTCCACCAGGGAAGTGTGGGTTTTTTTGTTGTTTCTTTTTGATAAACAGACTAATCAGCTGCCTTCATCAATAAGATGTCAGAGTACATGAAATTTGATCCTGTTTTTCCACAAAGACTAATTTTGGGGGCTTAGCTGGAGAGCATTTTGACAGTAAGGTTGCACTTGGAGGACTTCAACATGGTAGAAATCTTAGTTGGATGTGCTGAAATACAATACACCTAACTGTCCAGGCAGCGTACCAACTTACTTCACCATTGATTCCACGGTGTTGCATGCAATTTTTAGTCTACCCTTTAAAAAAAAAAAGGTTTTTTTTGGTTGTACAGTGTCTTCATTGCTGCATGGACTTATCATTGCAGTAGCTTCTCTTGTTGAGGAACACAGGCTCTAGGGCACATGGGCTTCAGTAGTTTCAGTTCCTGGACTCTATTTTTTTTTTTTTTTTTTAAAGATTTATTTATTTATTTATTTTGGGCGGGGGTCGGGTTGGAGAGGGAGGGGAGCAGGCGGGCCACTTCTATTGGTCTTTCGTTTCTCTATGTTCATCCGTCTTTGTTCTTTGGCTCCTGTGGGCCTCCCATCGCGGTTGGGTCTGTCGTTGCAGAAGCGCCGGCTCTCGGCGCATGCGCTCCAGAGCTCTGGCTCGGTCATTACTCTAGGAGGTGAATCCAAAAAGATACTCTTGTGATTTGTGTCAAAGAGTGTCGTGCCTGTATTTTCCTCTTAAGAGTTTTATAGTGTCCAGCCTTGCATTTAGGTCTTTGATCCATTTTGAATTGATTTTTGTGCATGTTGTTAGAGAAAGTTCTGTTTAATTTTTAAGTTTCTGTGGTTTTTAAAATTAATTATCTATTTATTGGCTACACAGGTTTCTTGTTGCAATGGGAGGGCTTTCTCTAGTTGCAGGGAGTTGGAGCAACTCTTCTTTGCAACGCATGGACTTAGCACTGTGGCTTCTCTTGTTGAGGAGCACAAGCTCTAGAGCATGAGCTCAGCTAGTTGTGGTGCCTGGCCTTAGTTGCCCAGAGGCATATGAAATCTTCCCAGACCAGGGATCAAACCTGTGTCCCTGGCAATGGCAGGCAGATACTTAACCATCAGTCCACCAGGGAAGTGTGGGATTTTTTGTTGTTTCTTTTTGATAAACAGACTAATCAGCTGCCTTCATCAATAAGATGTCAGAGTACATGAAATTTGATCCTGTTTTTCCACAAAGACTAATTTTGGGGGCTTAGCTGGAGAGCATTTTGACAGTAAGGTTGCACTTGGAGGACTTCAACATGGTAGAAATCTTAGTTGGATGTGCTGAAATACAATACACCTAACTGTCCAGGCAGCGTACCAACTTACTTCACCATTGATTCCACGGTGTTGCATGCAATTTTTAGTCTACCCTTTAAAAAAAAAATGGTTTTTCTTGGTTGTACAGTGTCTTCATTGCTGCATGGACTTATCATTGCAGTAGCTTCTCTTGTTGAGGAACACAGGCTCTAGGGCACATGGGCTTCAGTAGTTTCAGTTCCTGGACTCTATTTTTTTTTTTTTTTTTAAAGATTTATTTATTTGTTTATTTTGGGCGGGGGTCGGGTTGGAGAGGGAGGGGAGCAGGCGGGCCACTTCTATTGGTCTTTCGTTTCTCTATGTTCATCCGTCTTTGTTCTTTGGCTCCTGTGGGCCTCCCATCGCGGTTGGGTCTGTCGTTGCAGAAGCGCCGGCTCTCGGCGCATGCGCTCCAGAGCTCTGGCTCGGTCATTGGACACATCAGTCCAGCCGCTCCGCGGCACGTGGGATCTTCCCAGGCCAGGGATCGAACCGGCGCCCCTTGCACTGCAAGGCGGTGTCCTTACCCACTGGACCACCAGGGGAAGCCCAGTTCCTGGACTCTAGAGCAACAGACTCGATTATTGTGGTGCGTGGAATTAGTTGCCCCACGGCATAGAGGATCTTCCCAGACCAGGGATCGAGCCTGTGTTTCCTGCATTGGCAGGCAGATTCTTTACCAGGAAAGCTCTTACTCTCTTTTTTAAAAGGTACTAATTTCAAGTAAATAATTCATAAACATGGCAACAAACTATATACTGAAGACTTTCCCATCCCTGTGCCCCCAGCCTTTAGTTCTCCTTCCAAGAGATGACCATCTTTTAAAATATTTTTTCTTTTTCCCCATCATGCCTCTTTTTCTTAATTTATATTTATTTTCATCGATCTTTTTATTCCTTGGCATGTATGGGTCTCCCATTGCAGTGGCATCTCTCATTGCAGAGCACTAGCTCTGGGAGCATGCGCTCCAGAGTGCCCGCTCGTAATTGGACACAGTGGTCCAGCTGCTCTGTGCCACGTGGGATCTTCCCAGGCCAGGGACCGAACCCGCGCCCCTTGCACTGCAAGGCGGTGTCCCCACCCACTGGACCACCAGGGGAAGCCCAGTTCCTGGACTCTAAAGCAACAGACTCGATTATTGTGGTGCGTGGAATTAGTTGCCCCACGGCATAGAGGATCTTCCCAGACCAGGGATCGAGCCTGTGTTTCTTGCATTGGCAGGCAGATTCTTTACCAGGAAAGCTCTTACTCTCTTTTTTAAAAGGTACTAATTTCAAGTAAATAATTCATAAACATGGCAACAAACTATATACTGAAGACTTTCCCATCCCTGTGCCCCCAGCCTTTAGTTCTCCTTCCAAGAGATGACCATCTTTTAAAATATTTTTTCTTTTTCCCCATCATGCCTCTTTTTCTTAATTTATATTTATTTTCATCGATCTTTTTATTCCTTGGCATGTATGGGTCTCCCATTGCAGTGGCATCTCTCATTGCAGAGCACTAGCTCTGGGAGCATGCGCTCCAGAGTGCCCGCTCGTAATTGGACACAGTGGTCCAGCTGCTCTGTGCCACGTGGGATCTTCCCAGGCCAGGGACCGAACCCGCACCCCTTGCACTGCAAGGCGGTGTCCCCACCCACTGGACCACCAGGGAAGCCCCCACTCTGCTTTTATTTAGTGCTGAAGACTCCAGGTGTTTACAGGGAATGATATTATTTCAGGCTGGTTTCAGTCACAGCCCTATTCAATAATTATGCTATGGCATTGAGGATGGAAAGGACATGTTGCAGCTGGGGGGCAACTAAATCAGCAAGAAGTTTGAGGAGTCTATTCTGTGCGCGCATGCAGTGCTCTAACGTGCACTGACCTATGTCGACAGAAGATCTCTCGCCTGTTGCCAATAAGTATATCCCCAGCTAATAAGCCATGTGAATCAAATCACTTGTCTGTCTTAGATCTTTCTAGTATATTTCTCATTCCCAATTTACTTTTCTCCTGGCTCATCTAAAGCCACAAGTATCACCATTGTTTTTTTTTCCCCACAGTAGGGAACTATAGGGCATCTCAGTTGGGGTGTTTTGGAAAGAACTTAGATTGGGGTTTGGATTAGTTGGGTTTGTGGGAAAGTTTTAAGGAAACTCATATTTGCTATGGATTAGATGCGTTCAGGATGCTGGAGCAATTCTTTGATGGCGTATTTTAAAATAAATCCTAACAGGCAGGGAGAATGAATTGAGGCTAGCATTATAGAAGCGGCAGTCACTCATATCAACCAGGATAGAGGAATGTTTGGTCATGTTTGTAGTTACAATAATGTTCATGTTTTTATGTGTTCAGACATCATTGCTAAATAGTCTTGTTTTTATTTTGATTTGTCATGGTCCCAAATCTTGTTGTCCAGTGTTGGTGTTCTGAGAAACTTTTTGTCTTCAGCAGGAAAATGATAAAGCCTAGCTGTGAGTGGCGGACCAGTTTCTAGCCACATGGAGTTCTCGCTGCAGGTTACCAGGCCACCTTCCCCAGTGTGAAGGGCAGCTCTTGTCTCAGCGTTCTCTCCATTACACAAATATTGTAATTTATTACTCATCCCCGGAGACTTAGATTGTTTACTATTGAAACAATGTTGCAGGGAATAACCTGCTACTCTATACAAGTTTATCTATAGACTAAATTGCTAAAAGGAAGGCTGTTGGGTCAGAGGTTTTGTGCATTTAAAATCTTGTTAGAGAGGCCACTGCGATGGGAGACCCACACGGGCCAAAGAACAAAGATGGATGAAAGTAGACAAATGAAAGACCAATAGAAGTAGCCCGCCTGCTCCCCTCCCTCCCACCCCACCCCCCAAAAATAAATAAATAAATAAATCTTTAAAAAAAAAAAAAAATTTTGTTAGATATTGCCAGATTGACCTCAGTAGAAGTTGTACCGGTTTATTTTTCCATTAGCTAGCTATTGAGTTTGCCTATCGATCCACACAAAATAAGATATTATTGAACTTTTGTTATATTTGCCAACTTGATTGGTTTAAAAATGAAACCTCATTCCTTTTTTTTGTAAGCAAGCTGCAAAATTATTTTTAGATTGTAGTATAATAAAGGAATGGTGGAATAGTGACAACTTTATTAGCATGCAGATCTTTCTGGAAGACTAAATCACAGATTATACCCTATATTTTGTTTAAAAAATATGGCTATAAGGTGTTGGATGGGAAAAGAAGATGATCATTAGGTTGAGGAATGTTTCTCTCATTTTACCTGAGCGTAGTCTTCAACTTGGCCTTATTTTATCATTGAGTAGTGTTTTTCATTATAATTATCATTAGATGGGATTTATTAGGTTGAGGAGAATGAATTGAGGCTAGCATTATAGAAGCGGCAGTCACTCATATCAACCAGGATAGAGGAATGTTTGGTCATGTTTGTAGTTACAATAATGTTCATGTTTTTATGTGTTCAGACATCATTGCTAAATAGTCTTGTTTTTATTTTGATTTGTCATGGTCCCAAATCTTGTTGTCCAGTGTTGGTGTTCTGAGAAACTTTTTGTCTTCAGCAGGAAAATGATAAAGCCTAGCTGTGAGTGGCGGACCAGTTTCTAGCCACATGGAGTTCTCGCTGCAGGTTACCAGGCCACCTTCCCCAGTGTGAAGGGCAGCTCTTGTCTCAGCGTTCTCTCCATTACACAAATATTGTAATTTATTACTCATCCCCGGAGACTTAGATTGTTTACTATTGAAACAATGTTGCAGGGAATAACCTGCTACTCTATACAAGTTTATCTATAGACTAAATTGCTAAAAGGAAGGCTGTTGGGTCAGAGGTTTTGTGCATTTAAAATCTTGTTAGAGAGGCCACTGCGATGGGAGACCCACACGGGCCAAAGAACAAAGATGGATGAAAGTAGACAAATGAAAGACCAATAGAAGTAGCCCGCCTGCTCCCCTCCCTCCCCACCCCACCCCCCAAAAATAAATAAATAAATAAATCTTTAAAAAAAAAAAAAAATCTTGTTAGATATTGCCAGATTGACCTCAGTAGAAGTTGTACCGGTTTATTTTTCCATT
This sequence comes from Tragulus kanchil, assembly GCA_022376925.1. Classification (NCBI taxonomy): domain Eukaryota; kingdom Metazoa; phylum Chordata; class Mammalia; order Artiodactyla; family Tragulidae; genus Tragulus; species Tragulus kanchil. Next base: position 51,172,014 of record JAIOJX010000005.1, read on the forward strand.
AGCTAGCTATTGAGTTTGCCTATCGATCCACACAAAATAAGATATTATTGAACTTTTGTTATATTTGCCAACTTGATTGGTTTAAAAATGAAACCTCATTCCTTTTTTTTGTAAGCAAGCTGCAAAATTATTTTTAGATTGTAGTATAATAAAGGAATGGTGGAATAGTGACAACTTTATTAGCATGCAGATCTTTCTGGAAGACTAAATCACAGATTATACCCTATATTTTGTTTAAAAAATATGGCTATAAGGTGTTGGATGGGAAAAGAAGATGATCATTAGGTTGAGGAATGTTTCTCTCATTTTACCTGTAGCGTAGTCTTCAACTTGGCCTTATTTTATCATTGGAGAGTAGTGTTTTTTCATTATAATTATCTTATTTGAGCACTGAGGAAAGCTAAGTCCTGTCTAGTCTAAGGGAGTCCTGAGGACCTAGTTACTCTTGTTGTTTAAAATTTCTGTAGGGCTTCCCTGGTGGTCCAGTGGGTATGGACACCGCCTTGCAGTGCAAGGGGCACCAGTTCGATCCCTGGCCTGGGAAGATCCCACGTGCCGCGGAGCAGCTGGACCGATGTGTCCAATAACCAAGCCGGAGCTCTGGAGCGCATGTGCCCAGAGCCAGTGCTCTTAGACAACAGAGGCCACTGCGATGGAAGGCCCACATGGGCCAAAGAACAAAGATGGCTGAAAATAGATAAGTGAAAGACCAATAGAAGTAGCCCGCCCGCACCCCTCCCTCCCCAACCCACCCTGCCCCCTCCAAAAATAAATAAATAAATAAAAATTTAAAAAATAAATTTCTGTAAAATATAACTGTTAATACTTACCTGCCCACCAGAACAGGCTTGGCCTGTTCTCCAGACAGTTATGAGGCCAGTTAGACTCAAGAGTAAGAAGGGAACGGGTGATTGGAAATGAAAGTAGAAAAGTAGCTAGGGCTCTAATCTTGCAGGCTTCAAAGGTCCTGGTACAGACTAGATACAGATAGCTATTGAGAGATTTTGATTTTGTGTAGGGGAGTGACACATCTCCCTCCCACTCAGCAACTGTAGTGAAAGCAACACTGCCCTGGGCTAAGGCAGAGAAGATCATCCACCCACCTCTTTCTGTATGAGGCAACTTACATGGCCTTGAGGACAGTTTCATCAGGCTCTTCTGGGTTCGTTTATCAGGAGAGCAAAGAAGAATGAAGGATGCACAAGGAAATAAAAACTGCAGCAGAGCTGTAGGAGATTGCATCTTGAGCTCACAAATGCTACGGTGGATTGAAACCACAGTGGGTGTAATAGGAAACAGGATTTTTCTTTTCTTCACTTGAATAAAAAAATTCACCTTTTTAGTTCAGAGGTTGGCCTTTGCAGATGCCACCGGCAGAGGGCGCTACAAACTTCAGCAGCCTGTGTGCCTTTGTCACTTAGTCATGGGAGGAACTGCGGAAGTTGCTGTTTGGAACAAAGTACAATGGGTTGCTAAAATGCATTAGATCCTACCTCCTGAGTTTGATTCCACTGATGGGAGGAATTTAATAACAGGTTCCCAGGCAATGCAAATGCTTCTGAATTGATTCTCTATCAACTGGCCTGAAGAGCCTTTCTTCAAGGCTGGGTGCCCTTCCCTAAGGGCATTTCACATTAGGGTGGAGTAAGAATACAGCTATTAACAAACTCCCTCATTTCCTGTTAGGTGGATATGAAAGTTCACTGAAGCTTGATCATGTTTCTGCTTAGTTGGTCATGTGTTCGACTCTTTGCAACCCCATGGAATGTAGCCTGCCAAGCTCCTCTGTCCATGGGATTTTTCAGGCAGGAATACTGGAGTGAGTTGCCATTTCTTCCTCCAGGGGATCTTCCCCACCCGGGAATCAAACCCTAATCTCTTGTTTCCTGCCCTGAAGGCAGATTCTTTACCTGCTGAGCCATTGGGTAAACCCGGGTTTTATTTCCCCATTTCACTATTTAATTTTGGTTTCCATTTATACATTGCTAATATATAAAAATACATTTAATTGGGGGGTGTTGATCTTTTATCTTGTGACTTTGACAAGCTCACATATTAAATCTAGAAGTTCTGTAGACTGTGTAGAATTTTTACATGGGCAGGGTTTTGTAAAAACCTTTTTGTTTTTGTGGCAGTTTTGTCCCCTTGTCACGAGACAGATATCCTCCCTTTCCATCTTGAACTCTTGTTTTTCTTTTCTTGTTTTTCTGGTGGCAGAAATAGTTTGCTAACCCCATTGTGTCATCGTATTCAGGAGCAGATAACGCACCAGTTCACAAAGCAATTGACAGTGTTCTGAATCCTAAGTGACCGTGGAGGGACACTTAGGGAAAACATCTTGAGCTCACAAATGCTACGGTGGATTGAAACCACAGTGGGTGTAATAGGAAACAGGATTTTTCTTTTCTTCACTTGAATAAAAAAATTCACCTTTTTAGTTCAGAGGTTGGCCTTTGCAGATGCCACCGGCAGAGGGCGCTACAAACTTCAGCAGCCTGTGTGCCTTTGTCACTTAGTCATGGGAGGAACTGCGGAAGTTGCTGTTTGGAACAAAGTACAATGGGTTGCTAAAATGCATTAGATCCTACCTCCTGAGTTTGATTCCACTGATGGGAGGAATTTAATAACAGGTTCCCAGGCAATGCAAATGCTTCTGAATTGGTTCTCTATCAACTGGCCTGAAGAGCCTTTCTTCAAGGCTGGGTGCCCTTCCCTAAGGGCATTTCACATTAGGGTGGAGTAAGAATACAGCTATTAACAAACTCCCTCATTTCCTGTTAGGTGGATATGAAAGTTCACTGAAGCTTGATCATGTTTCTGCTTAGTTGGTCATGTGTTCGACTCTTTGCAACCCCATGGAATGTAGCCTGCCAAGCTCCTCTGTCCATGGGATTTTTCAGGCAGGAATACTGGAGTGAGTTGCCATTTCTTCCTCCAGGGGATCTTCCCCACCCGGGAATCAAACCCTAATCTCTTGTCTCCTGCCCTGAAGGCAGATTCTTTACCTGCTGAGCCATTGGGTAAACCCGGGTTTTATTTCCCCATTTCACTATTTAATTTTGGTTTCCATTTATACATTGCTAATATATAAAAATACATTTAATTGGGGGGTGTTGATCTTTTATCTTGTGACTTTGACAAGCTCACATATTAAATCTAGAAGTTCTGTAGACTGTGTAGAATTTTTTTACATGGGCAGTCTTGTCATCTGTGCACAGAGACAGTATATCCTTCTCCCTTTCCATCTTGAACTCTTGTTTTTCTTTTCTTGTTTTTCTGGTGGCAGAAATAGTTTGCTAACCCCATTGTGTCATCGTATTCAGGAGCAGATAACGCACCAGTTCACAAAGCAATTGACAGTGTTCTGAATCCTAAGTGACCGTGGAGGGACACTTAGGGGGAAAACATCTGAAATGATAAAAAGACTTTGAGATGAGAGAGACCTAGCCTTGATGAAATAACTTGTTCTCATTGGCCAGAGTCTAGCCTTTAGCACAAGCCTGCCACTCTTAACCCAGGAGGTTCTGAGTTGTAGCATCGCGGAGGGGCTTGGGTTAAGCCTTGACGGTGAACCAGGCTTAGTCGAGTTGAAGGTAGCCCATTCGATACTTCCTGGGCATTGCTACTGCATTCTCATGGAGGACTTCAAAGGGAAAGCAATAGATTGGGCTTCTAGTCTAGGCAGTGGGGGTAGAGGAAGTTTGCCTTTTCTGGGGCAGTAGTTCAGTGGAGATGAATAACATCCGGGGGCAAAGCGGTGTGCTGTTGTCCTCACTTCCTGCACACTCCCCACTGTCTTCATACATTGGCACTGAGAGCATAACCTCCCTTGGCCTTCCCTTTGCCAAACCTTGTGGGACTAGCTTCTGGGGCCCGTTTTCTAAGAGTTGCCATTTTCACAGCTTCATCCTTTCCTTGTGTACTTAAGGGTGGCCATTGTTTTTTCAAGGGAAATATCAACATATATAAAATGCATTATGCTCTCATTTCCCTAGCTATAGTGTAGATTCAAAATTGGTACTGCCTTTGGCTTCCCACTCTGGGCTCCACCTCTCATCCTTTATAATTCTTCCTGTTAGGAAAATTACTTAAAATAGAAATGCCTGATAAGCTCAGCTGTCACACTGTAATAGGTCTTGGCTTAGAGGGGAAAGACCTTGGTTCTCTCTCCTAGTTTTGATGTTGTGGGACTGTGGGTAAATTCAGGCAGGTCACCAAATCGCTCTGTCTCAGTTTCCTCCTTTGATACAATGTGGAAGGTGGAACAGTACAGTGATTTAAGGGCCTGGGCTGTGAAACCAAGTGCCTGGACTCAGTTCTTGGCTCCTCTAATTATTAGCCATGTTAACCTTAGGACGATCCTAAGCCTCTTTGTGTCTCAGTTTTCAGCTGGTGACAGTACTTACCCTCTAGGGTTTTTATGAGTATTTATGAGCTAATACATGCAAAGGATATAAAACAGTGCTCGGATACAGTAAGTGTAAGATAACATCATGATTATAAGGATCCATTGAGTTCATATTGTAAAAATACTTTGAAACTGGAAAGTGATACCCACCTTTGACTCTTACCCTATCAAAGATATTTAATAAAGGGGTTAGTTATGCTTACTCTGCAGGCTGGGGGGCTGTTTTGAACCTCGCCTTCTCAAACTCAGAAAAGCTGTCTTCTGAACCAGGCTTAGTCGAGTTGAAGGTAGCCCATTTGATACTTCCTGGGCATTGCTACTGCATTCTCATGGAGGACTTCAAAGGGAAAGCAATAGATTGGGCTTCTAGTCTAGGCAGTGGGGGTAGAGGAAGTTTGCCTTTTCTGGGGCAGTAGTTCAGTGGAGATGAATAACATCCGGGGGCAAAGCGGTGTGCTGTTGTCCTCACTTCCTGCACACTCCCCACTGTCTTCATACATTGGCACTGAGAGCATAACCTCCCTTGGCCTTCCCTTTGCCAAACCTTGTGGGACTAGCTTCTGGGGCCCGTTTTCTAAGAGTTGCCATTTTCACAGCTTCATCCTTTCCTTGTGTACTTAAGGGTGGCCATTGTTTTTTCAAGGGAAATATCAACATATATAAAATGCATTATGCTCTCATTTCCCTAGCTATAGTGTAGATTCAAAATTGGTACTGCCTTTGGCTTCCCACTCTGGGCTCCACCTCTCATCCTTTATAATTCTTCCTGTTAGGAAAATTACTTAAAATAGAAATGCCTGATAAGCTCAGCTGTCACACTGTAATAGGTCTTGGCTTAGAGGGGAAAGACCTTGGTTCTCTCTCCTAGTTGTGGGACTGTGGGTAAATTCAGGCAGGTCACCAAATCGCTCTGTCTCAGTTTCCTCCTTTGATACAATGTGGAAGGTGGAACAGTACAGTGATTTAAGGGCCTGGGCTGTGAAACCAAGTGCCTGGACTCAGTTCTTGGCTCCTCTAATTATTAGCCATGTTAACCTTAGGACGATCCTAAGCCTCTTTGTGTCTCAGTTTTCAGCTGGTGACAGTACTTACCCTCTAGGGTTTTTATGAGTATTTATGAGCTAATACATGCAAAGGATATAAAACAGTGCTCGGATACAGTAAGTGTAAGATAACATCATGATTATAAGGATCCATTGAGTTCATATTGTAAAAATACTTTGAAACTGGAAAGTGATACCCACCTTTGACTATTACCTTATCAAAGATATTTAATAAAGGGGTTAGTTATGCTTACTCTGCAGGCTGAGGAGGGCTGTTTTGAACCTCGCCTTCTCAAACTCAGAAAAGCTGCTCTTGCCTGGATGGTTCCTCTTCCCACATGCTGGCATGGATGATCCATTATTTATACAGAGCCTTAGGTGCTGGTGAATTAAGAACTGATGACATCATTCCCTCAGGGAGTGACCAAATCACCTCTGCAGGAGGGAGTTGAAGAGAGAGATCTCAGTAAGTGACAAGAACAAGGACAATGCCTTGCATGGGACAGAGTCCTGAAAGGAAGTTGTGAGATACCTGGCTCTTGTGCCAAACTTCTGGAGGACTGGAAGTTCCCCAAACTTCAGGCCCTCGTTTCCTTATCTCTCAAAGAGGAACAAGAATCCCCGTTCCCAGGCTTCCCTGGTGGTCCAGTGGGTAAGGACACCTGTTTGATCCCTGGCCTGGGAAGACCCCACGTGCCACTGAGCGGCTGGACCAATGTGTCCAGTTACCAAGCCAGAGCTCTGGAGTGCATACGCCCAGAGCGGGTACTCTGCAGCAAGAGGGGCCACTGCGATGGGAGGCCCACACAGGCCAAAGAACAAAGATGGATGAAAATAAATAAATGAAAGAGCAATAAAAGTGGCCCCCAAAAAATTTCAAGAAAAAAAAATAAAAAGAACCCTTGTTCTTACTTCATAAGGGGTTTGAAAGAAGACAGTGAGTTAATAAGTTTCAGATATAAAAAAGAAAAGCTATTATTGGAGTGTAAGTTTATACCATTTTTGTTTTTATTTTATTTTAGTTTGTGCTGGCTCTTCATTGCCTGCACACAGGCTTTTCTAGTTGGGGTTACTTTATTTGCAGCTGGTGACAGTACTTACCCTCTAGGGTTTATGAGTATTTATGAGCTAATACATGCAAAGGATATAAAACAGTGCTCGGATACAGTAAGTGTAAGATAACATCATGATTATAAGGATCCATTGAGTTCATATTGTAAAAATACTTTGAAACTGGAAAGTGATACCCACCTTTGACTATTACCTTATCAAAGATATTTAATAAAGGGGTTAGTTATGCTTACTCTGCAGGCTGAGGAGGGCTGTTTTGAACCTCGCCTTCTCAAACTCAGAAAAGCTGCTCTTGCCTGGATGGTTCCTCTTCCCACATGCTGGCATGGATGATCCATTATTTATACAGAGCCTTAGGTGCTGGTGAATTAAGAACTGATGACATCATTCCCTCAGGGAGTGACCAAATCACCTCTGCAGGAGGGAGTTGAAGAGAGAGATCTCAGTAAGTGACAAGAACAAGGACAATGCCTTGCATGGGACAGAGTCCTGAAAGGAAGTTGTGAGATACCTGGCTCTTGTGCCAAACTTCTGGAGGACTGGAAGTTCCCCAAACTTCAGGCCCTCGTTTCCTTATCTCTCAAAGAGGAACAAGAATCCCCGTTCCCAGGCTTCCCTGGTGGTCCAGTGGGTAAGGACACCTGTTTGATCCCTGGCCTGGGAAGACCCCACGTGCCACTGAGCGGCTGGACCAATGTGTCCAGTTACCAAGCCAGAGCTCTGGAGTGCATACGCCCAGAGCGGGTACTCTGCAGCAAGAGGGGCCACTGCGATGGGAGGCCCACACAGGCCAAAGAACAAAGATGGATGAAAATAAATAAATGAAAGAGCAATAAAAGTGGCCCCCAAAAAATTTCAAGAAAAAAAAAATAAAAAGAACCCTTGTTCTCACTTCATAAGGGGTTTGAAAGAAGACAGTGAGTTAATAAGTTCCAGATATAAAAAAGAAAAGCTATTATTGGAGTGTAAGTTTATACCATTTTTGTTTTTATTTTATTTTAGTTTGTGCTGGCTCTTCATTGCCTGCACACAGGCTTTTCTAGTTGGGGTGAGCAGGAGCTACTCTTGGTTGCAGTGTCTGGGCTTCTCACTGCAGTGGCTTCTCTTGCTGCAAGGCAGTCTCTAGGCATGTGGGCTTCAGTAGTTGCAGCTCACAGGCTCAGCAGTGGCAGCTTGTGGGCCTTAGAGTACACAGGCTCAGTAGTTGCAGCTCGTGGCTCTTAGCGTGTGGGTTCAATGGTTGTGGTGCACAGGCTTAGTTGCCCTTGGGCATGGGGAATCTTCCCAGATTAGGGATTGAACCTATGTCTCCTCTATTGGCAGGATTCTTATCTACTCCGCCATCAAGGAAGTCTCAAGCTTATACTGTTATAACTAGGTGTATTACCATTCTTGAACCAAACCTCCCTAAAAGTGAGTTCTGTTGGAGTTAGGATGTGTGGATGAGCAGTCAGCCCTCTGGATCCAGGGCTCTCTTGCCGGCCCCTGTCTAGCCTTTCAGTTCAAAGATACTCTCAGTTGCACTCTCAAGCCTTTGGTAGAACCTACAGAGTTTGGCCACTCTGCCACTCAGTTTTTCCAGTGATCTGTCTCTGCGTGGTCGGGAGCTTGGGAAAGGTTTTCTTTGCTTTTAAGCCCTTCTGCACTCACTCCACATCATACAGATGTTTTTGCCATGGCACCAAATCCTTTGGTAGTGCATACGCTTTGTTCTGACTTCACTGTTCTGTTCTTCAAAACATAAAGTCTGTTTCCCCAGGCCTAGTAGGTGCTCTCTCTCTGGCTTGCTTTAACTAATAAAATATGGTGGAATTGCTGTTATGTGACTGTGGAGGCTACGCCTCACTCTCTTGGGATGCTGGCTTTAAACTGTCATGCCACAAAGGATCCAGGGATGAAAGATACTGTAAGTAGAGAGGCTCAGCTGACCAAGATGTCCCAGCTGGGCCAGTCCTCAGCTGACCAGCTATTGCACAGGGTCATAAACATAAACAGTTTTAAGCCACTTAAGTTTTGGTATGGTTTGTTCTATGGCAATAGATAATCCATATACCTTACATTTTATTTTAGTTTGTGCTGGCTCTTCATTGCCTGCACACAGGCTTTTCTAGTTGGGGTGAGCAGGAGCTACTCTTGGTTGCAGTGTCTGGGCTTCTCACTGCAGTGGCTTCTCTTGCTGCAAGGCAGTCTCTAGGCATGTGGGCTTCAGTAGTTGCAGCTCACAGGCTCAGCAGTGGCAGCTTGTGGGCCTTAGAGTACACAGGCTCAGTAGTTGCAGCTCGTGGCTCTTAGCGTGTGGGTTCAATGGTTGTGGTGCACAGGCTTAGTTGCCCTTGGGCATGGGGAATCTTCCCAGATTAGGGATTGAACCTATGTCTCCTCTATTGGCAGGATTCTTATCTACTCCGCCATCAAGGAAGTCTCAAGCTTATACTGTTATAACTAGGTGTATTACCATTCTTGAACCAAACCTCCCTAAAAGTGAGTTCTGTTGGAGTTAGGATGTGTGGATGAGCAGTCAGCCCTCTGGATCCAGGGCTCTCTTGCCGGCCCCTGTCTAGCCTTTCAGTTCAAAGATACTCTCAGTTGCACTCTCAAGCCTTTGGTAGAACCTACAGAGTTTGGCCACTCTGCCACTCAGTTTTTCCAGTGATCTGTCTCTGCGTGGTCGGGAGCTTGGGAAAGGTTTTCTTTGCTTTTAAGCCCTTCTGCACTCACTCCACATCATACAGATGTTTTTGCCATGGCACCAAATCCTTTGGTAGTGCATACGCTTTGTTCTGACTTCACTGTTCTGTTCTTCAAAACATAAAGTCTGTTTCCCCAGGCCTAGTAGGTGCTCTCTCTCTGGCTTGCTTTAACTAATAAAATATGGTGGAATTGCTGTTATGTGACTGTGGAGGCTACGCCTCACTCTCTTGGGATGCTGGCTTTAAACTGTCATGCCACAAAGGATCCAGGGATGAAAGATACTGTAAGTAGAGAGAGGCTCAGCTGACCAAGATGTCCCAGCTGGGCCAGTCCTCAGCTGACCAGCTATTGCACAGGGTCATAAACATAAACAGTTTTAAGCCACTTAAGTTTTGGTATGGTTTGTTCTATGGCAATAGATAATCCATATACCTTACATTTTATTTCTAAAGCCCCTTCCTGTCGGTCTTCTATGTCTTAAAAGCCCTGGCTCTACGTCTTTAACAGTTCAGAGCGTGTTTTTCCAGGCTTCTTGGCCAGTACCCAGTTCCATACTGTCTGTTTTCATGAGGCTGGTATTGGCTCTGAAGCTGTTGTATTTTAAGTGCAGTCTCACTGGTGAGTCACTGGTGCATTGTTTCTTGGTTTTGCCTAATGTTAAAAGGACCAACATAAAAAAAAAAAAAAAAAAAGGACCAACATATATGCTGTCAGAGTTTTAAAATTAAGAAATCACAAGTTTAGATTTCTGCCTGTGACCAGAGTGAAGCAACAGGTCCAGATTTACCCTTCCATGTCACTGATGCCCCCCATCATCCTAAATATGATACCCAGTTGTGATACAGGCCTAATCCTGAGGACAGTCAGCCCATGCCGCCCCACCGCCCCCCCCCCCCACCTCCGATCTGCATATCTGGACTCTCTATCACTTTACGCTTTTATTTCCACGGAGGAGGTTGAGCTTGAGCAGGCAGTGTCCGATAGCTTGCGATCTGGCCTCAGCTGACCTCTCCAGCCTGGCCTTGCTAGAAAACCCCTCTTCCTGCTGCCTCCTCCCCTAACATTCCATCTGTGGTAATTTCCATTCTTGTCATATTATTTGCAGTTTGTTGCACATGCCATGCTGCCATGTTCGTGCCTAGGCATTTGTCTACCTCACAAACACACCCTCCACTGTTAAGAATCCATTGAATCCTGAGGCCCTCCTGATGCCCCCAGGAAGGTCCCTTCATAGCCCCGCCATTTGCCTGTTCCTAGAGCAGTTCTTGCTCAGGCAGCACTTCACAGTACTTGTTCATGTTGTCTACCTTTCTAGACTGTGAGACTGTTGATTTTTAATTAGTCTCTGGCACAGTGTCTCACAGGTCCTACTTGCTTCAAAAAAAATCAAACTGAAATAGGGATCCTGCCATCCACCAGCGGAAGAATAACCCATGCAAAGCTGAGTGTTCCTTCTGAGTGATGAGTACAGTCACTTCATTTCATTGTTGCGTTAATTGGGATTGCACAAATTGTGAAAGAATATCAAGTTGGATAGTTCATATACCTTACATTTTATTTCTAAAGCCCCTTCCTGTCGGTCTTCTATGTCTTAAAAGCCCTGGCTCTACGTCTTTAACAGTTCAGAGCGTGTTTTTCCAGGCTTCTTGGCCAGTACCCAGTTCCATACTGTCTGTTTTCATGAGGCTGGTATTGGCTCTGAAGCTGTTGTATTTTAAGTGCAGTCTCACTGGTGAGTCACTGGTGCATTGTTTCTTGGTTTTGCCTAATGTTAAAAGGACCAACATAAAAAAAAAAAAAAAAAAAAGGACCAACATATATGCTGTCAGAGTTTTAAAATTAAGAAATCACAAGTTTAGATTTCTGCCTGTGACCAGAGTGAAGCAACAGGTCCAGATTTACCCTTCCATGTCACTGATGCCCCCCATCATCCTAAATATGATACCCAGTTGTGATACAGGCCTAATCCTGAGGACAGTCAGCCCATGCCGCCCCACCGCCCCCACCTCCGATCTGCATATCTGGACTCTCTATCACTTTACGCTTTTATTTCCACGGAGGAGGTTGAGCAGGCAGTGTCCGATAGCTTGCGATCTGGCCTCAGCTGACCTCTCCAGCCTGGCCTTGCTAGAAAACCCCTCTTCCTGCTGCCTCCTCCCCTAACATTCCATCTGTGGTAATTTCCATTCTTGTCATATTATTTGCAGTTTGTTGCACATGCCATGCTGCCATGTTCGTGCCTAGGCATTTGTCTACCTCACAAACACACCCTCCACTGTTAAGAATCCATTGAATCCTGAGGCCCTCCTGATGCCCCCAGGAAGGTCCCTTCATAGCCCCGCCATTTGCCTGTTCCTAGAGCAGTTCTTGCTCAGGCAGCACTTCACAGTACTTGTTCATGTTGTCTACCTTTCTAGACTGTGAGACTGTTGATTTTTAATTAGTCTCTGGCACAGTGTCTCACAGGTCCTACTTGCTTCATAAACATTTGAGGAAGGAAAGGAGAGAAGAAGGAATGTGTGTTACAAAGTCTGAAAGAATAGGGATCCCCTGCCATCCACCAGCGGAAGAATAACCCATGCGAAAGCTGAGTGTTCCTTCTGAGTGATGAGTACAGTCACTTCATTTCATTGTTGCGTTAATTGGGATTGCACAAATTGTGAAAGAATATCAAGTTGGATAGTTCATTTTATACCATTTATAAACACAGAATTCGTTCAACTGAAATCCTGCCATAGAAATAAAAACAATCTTTTCAATTTGCCTTAACATCTGAAAAGTAAAAAAAAAAAAGAAAAAATCTGAAAAGTAATTGTTTCCATATATACAATTCATGGACTGAATTAGAGAATATTCTTATTTGTTCATTAAAACAGATTTCCCTTAAGACCTATACTGAGGAGCAGTTTATTAACATAGTTCCACTAGGCTCCTAAAGGTAATAAAACTGAATTTCTTTTAATATGGTTTCTGAGTCAGTCAAACTAACTCTTGTCAGCTGGACCTAGTTAATCTGAATTAGCTATACGTGATGTTCTTGGCACTGCAGAGGGCAGAGTGATTCAAATGGTGTTTGGTTAAAAAAAAAAAAAAAAAAAAAGGTGTGTCATTGTAGTTTGTCTCATAAAATTGCTGGAAGCTCAAAGAAAATGGATGCTGTTTTGAAGGCAGTAAAGGAGATGGCCCTGGCGCACTTCGGCTTTCAGATTTGAAATTCAGGAGCTTGATGCCTTTCTGCTTGTAAGGGAGCTATAGCAGCAGCCCTGACTCTTAACAGGCCCCCCTCCCTGTGATACCCCTCCTCCCCAAATGCCTACTTTTCTAATTATATGGTGTCACCGCCAGCATTTGTCACCTCACAAACACACCCTCCACTGTTAAGAATCCATTGAATCCTGAGGCCCTCCTGATGCCCCAGGAAGGTCCTTCATAGCCCCGCCATTTGCCTGTTCCTAGAGCAGTTCTTGCTCAGGCAGCACTTCACAGTACTTGTTCATGTTGTCTACCTTTCTAGACTGTGAGACTGTTGATTTTTAATTAGTCTCTGGCACAGTGTCTCACAGGTCCTACTTGCTTCATAAACATTTGAGGAAGGAAAGGAGAGAAGAAGGAATGTGTGTTACAAAGTCTGAAAGAATAGGGATCCCCTGCCATCCACCAGCGGAAGAATAACCCATGCAAAGCTGAGTGTTCCTTCTGAGTGATGAGTACAGTCACTTCATTTCATTGTTGCGTTAATTGGGATTGCACAAATTGTGAAAGAATATCAAGTTGGATAGTTCATTTTATACCATTTATAAACACAGAATTCGTTCAACTGAAATCCTGCCATAGAAATAAAAACAATCTTTTCAATTTGCCTTAACATCTGAAAAGTAAAAAAAAAAAAGAAAAAATCTGAAAAGTAATTGTTTCCATATATACAATTCATGGACTGAATTAGAGAATATTCTTATTTGTTCATTAAAACAGATTTCCCTTAAGACCTATACTGAGGAGCAGTTTATTAACATAGTTCCACTAGGCTCCTAAAGGTAATAAAACTGAATTTCTTTTAATATGGTTTCTGAGTCAGTCAAACTAACTCTTGTCAGCTGGACCTAGTTAATCTGAATTAGCTATACGTGATGTTCTTGGCACTGCAGAGGGCAGAGTGATTCAAATGGTGTTTGGTTAAAAAAAAAAAAAAAAAAAAGGTGTGTCATTGTAGTTTGTCTCATAAAATTGCTGGAAGCTCAAAGAAAATGGATGCTGTTTTGAAGGCAGTAAAGGAGATGGCCCTGGCGCACTTCGGCTTTCAGATTTGAAATTCAGGAGCTTGATGCCTTTCTGCTTGTAAGGGAGCTATAGCAGCAGCCCTGACTCTTAACAGGCCCCCCTCCCTGTGATACCCCTCCTCCCCAAATGCCTACTTCTATATATGTGTCGTACCTATAGAACTTTGATGGGACATCAGGGCCTTAAGTGAAGAAAAACACCGATGTGTCATCGGGGTTGCCCTGTTGGAAGAAAGAAACCTTGCTACACAGGAACACACTTGCCTACTGGGGGAGCAAAGAGGCCACTAGACTGGCCTGTAGCCGCCTTAGACATTTGTTCTACCCACAGCTTCTCTACTGTTGGCTCAAATATCCTCAAGTAGGGGTTCAAGGAACTAATGAGGTTTTTTTTTTTTTTAATTTTTTTTTTTTTAATCTTTTTGGAGGGTGGGGTGTGGAGGGAGGGGAATGGGCGGGCCACTTCCACTGGTCTTTCATTTCTCCATTTTCATCTGTCTTTGTTCTTTGGCTCCTGAGGGCCTCCCATCGTGGTGGCCACTGTCGTCGCAGAGCACCGGCTCTGGGCGCATGCGCCCCAGAGCTCCCGCTCGGTAATTGGACACATGGGTTCAGCCGCTCCGCGGCACGTGGGATCTTCCCAGGCCAGGGATCGAACGGGCACCCCTTGCACTGCAAGGCGGTGTCTTTACCCACTGGACCACCAGGGGAAGCCCACTAATGAGGTTTTAGGACGAGCTGAGGTGAGTGTGAAGGCCTCCGCTCCCATCAGAGAGCAATGTTGGGCTCATGGGACAGGACTCCACCCTTTTCTGAGCCTCCCCAGTTGCAGAGCCACAGCTGGGCATACAGGCAGAAGATCTAGGAATTCCAGTAGCTTCCTCCCACACTGACCCACAACGGAGGAGGGGAGTACCACTACTGTGCTGTGGCCCTACTTTAGGGGTCAATCACTGATGTGCTGTGGTTCCCCCACCAAGTCAGAGTACACGGGAAAAACCCTACCACCAACATGACCGGGCACCATGTGCTGAATGAGAAGGCAGTACTGTGAACGAGGCAGGGACGCCCTGGTTTTATATGTTCTATTTGTGCCCATGCACTGACACATTGTTTATTATTCCCAATCTCTGCAATTTCCTTGTTCTCACTTTTCTTCCATTTCTTCCTGATTGCACTAAGCTTGGATATGAGGCTTTTACTGATCAAATCACTCCTCTTGGATGTGTTTACAGGGCTCTGAGTGCCAACTTCTGCCAAGGGGCCAGGGACCACACCTCTAGACTTCCTGGCTGCCTTCTAGGCTGTTGTTTCTGAAATCATGATCTTTTATATATTTGAATATTATATATAATATATATTCATATATAATCTTTTCCTATATTATATGTGTATTATGTATTTTGAATAGTTATATTTCCTGTACCATTGGTTGACTCTCAACTGGTTCTTCTGCCCTTTTTCCCTTAGATGCCCCTTTCCTTCTGCAAGAAATCATTTTTTTCCACTCAATTTAATAGCTACTTGTTAGCACACTATGAATAAGACTCTTAAGGGAAGTTAAAGATTACACTGTCTACCCTCAAGACTTCATAAACCTGATAATAAAAGTATAAAAAACACAAATGATGGTAAACCATCATTATCATTATCATTCTTTCTATTGAGTACCTGCTATGTGCTCAGTGGTTTAAGTGTAATTTCTCATTTAATCCTTATAAGCCTTGCAAAATAGTGGTAGAACTCCCCATTCTACAGCTTGTTGTGGGAAATTCCTCAAGGCTGTACTGCTATGCTAGCAGTGTACATGAGGTTTTAGGACGAGCTGAGGTGAGTGTAAAGGCCTCCGCTCCCATCAGAGAGCAATGTTGGGCTCATGGGACAGGACTCCACCCTTTTCTGAGCCTCCCCAGTTGCAGAGCCACAGCTGGGCATACAGGCAGAAGATCTAGGAATTCCAGTAGCTTCCTCCCACACTGACCCACAACGGAGGAGGGGAGTACCACTACTGTGCTGTGGCCCTACTTTAGGGGTCAATCACTGATGTGCTGTGGTTCCCCCACCAAGTCAGAGTACACGGGAAAAACCCTACCACCAACATGACCGGGCACCATGTGCTGAATGAGAAGGCAGTACTGTGAACGAGGCAGGGACGCCCTGGTTTTATATGTTCTATTTGTGTCCATGCACTGACACATTGTTTATTATTCCCAATCTCTGCAATTTCCTTGTTCTCACTTTTCTTCCATTTCTTCCTGATTGCACTAAGCTTGGATATGAGGCTTTTACTGATCAAATCACTCCTCTTGGATGTGTTTACAGGGCTCTGAGTGCCAACTTCTGCCAAGGGGCCAGGGACCACACCTCTAGACTTCCTGGCTGCCTTCTAGGCTGTTGTTTCTGAAATCATGATCTTTTATATATTTGAATATTATATATAATATATATTCATATATAATCTTTTCCTATATTATATGTGTATTATGTATTTTGAATAGTTATATTTCCTGTACCATTGGTTGACTCTCAACTGGTTCTTCTGCCCTTTTTCCCTTAGATGCCCCTTTCCTTCTGCAAGAAATCATTTTTTTCCACTCAATTTAATAGCTACTTGTTAGCACACTATGAATAAGACTCTTAAGGGAAGTTAAAGATTACACTGTCTACCCTCAAGACTTCATAAACCTGATAATAAAAGTATAAAAAACACAAATGATGGTAAACCATCATTATCATTATCATTCTTTCTATTGAGTACCTGCTATGTGCTCAGTGGTTTAAGTGTAATTTCTCATTTAATCCTTATAAGCCTTGCAAAATAGTGGTAGAACTCCCCATTCTACAGCTTGTTGTGGGAAATTCCTCAAGGCTGTACTGCTATGCTAGCAAGTGACAAGAGCTGGGATTCGAATCTGGGACCCTGTCTTCTAGAGGCTGTAAGCTTCTCTTCTGTATCAGGAGGCATCTCCATGCAAACCATAAAAAGCAGATGTCATGAGAGTGATGTGAGGTTCCAGGGAGGAGCCAAGTCTGGAAAGGCTTTAGAAATACATTTGAGATAGGTAGGCCAGTTTCCATCCCCTGAGCAACAGATGCCAAGATGGAATTAAATGTGCAAGAAGGATATTCTGGAGACAGAAAAGAAGAAAAAGCAGAAGCAGCTTCAGATTTTGATCCAGGAAGAAGACTAGGTAGGAAGAGTTCCAGGTGGCAATAGAGCTCTAAGAAAGTTTCATCCAGGTCAAAAGGGCCTCCTGTCAGAGTAGTCCCGTGTTTTGCAGCAATGGACCTGTATGAATATCCCCATCATGCCAAGTCTTAGTAGCAGCGTATGTGGTTTCCCTGAAGCCAGAGGGGCAGCAGCCAGAGCAGTGAATCTGCCTTGCTTCCTCACAGCAGCAGATGTGAACAGTTGCATTTCTGTGGCTGCCTTGATAGACTTAGGGGGAAATAAAAAACCTGCTTAAATTTCAGGGGTGGCTACCTTAAAAATGACCTTTGAGACAGCACACTTTCTATGGAGTACTAGGCCCTCAAGACCCTTCTTTAAAAAACTTGAACATGTTCTTTTCTCTGTTGAGAGAGACGCCATGCACAGTAATTCAAAGATCTGTCAAGTTCCACTGAAAGAAAGGGGTTAACCTTGGTTTAACACAGCAGTTCCCAAACCTATTTGATTACAGAGCTCTTCCTATGTATGTAAGTTCTGTGAATGCCCCGTGTAATTAGTATTGAGCAAAAGTCTGTGCTTACTTAGAAAGTTGGGTATCGGCCATAGGGTGAAGGGCTCTAACCTATATTTAACCTGGGTTGCTTTAGAGAGGGGTCCGAAGAGGGGAAGGATGCACTCAGAGTTGTATTATCTGGCAATGTGACCGAAGCAAGAGAGTTCATCCCTGAGTACTTACAGCCATCACCGGTTTTGGGTTTGCCCCCAGTCTCCAGAAATAGCGTGTGAATCATTTGCCATCCAATTGCTTTACTTCTAATCAAAGGTCTAGGAGAATTCACATTGGTGGGGAGGGTGGTACTTCACCCAGTATCAAACTGACCAGCCTCCTACAGCCAGATATAATGGCCCATTGTCCTGTCTTCCTCATCAGTTTCCCTCTGTACTGTGTGTCCAGTCCAAGCTGCACTTGTGATTTTCCTAGGCCTCTGAACTCTGCCTCTCCCTCCTTCCACTGCCTCCCACACCAGCCCTAGCGACACAGGGTAGCCACAGAGTAGACATAGGCAGCTGTGGATTGTGTCACGAAACATTCTTGGTGGCCCAGGGACAAGACTGTGAACAAGCTAGCTTCCCTCTCCCCCTTTAACCTTTGTTGTGGAGGTTCATGTCAGGGGAAATTTTTGAAGGCAGCTGTCCCTGTGAATGGGCCATGACAAGGCTGGTCCAAAGCAGTGGACTCTGAACATTCCATGCCTGTGGTTGGTCTCCTGCAAGGGGTAAGCTTTTGACAATGAGGAGGCAATGTGAATGGTTAAGAGTGTCTGCCTTCACACAGCACCCTTGAAGGATCCCCTTTTCTCACAGAGCAATGACTATAGCTATTTTCTTCACTTATGATAGTACAGGCCTTCATGCTACTTCCTTTACGCCTCCCACCCACTGTTCCTTCCCCACAATGTCCATATGTCCACTGTCCATGTCTGTCTTTCCATCGCTTCACTGCATGTGCCATCATCACCATCCTACTAGATTCCATATATATGTGTTAATATACTGTATTTGTCCTTCTCTTTCTGACTGACTTCACTTTTTATGATATGTTCTAGATTCAGCCACCTCATTAGGGCTGATTCTTCTGCATTTCTCTTTACAGCTGTGTAGTATTCCATTGTATATATGTACCAGAGGTTTTTTTATCCATTCATTTGTCGATGGGCATCTAGGTTGCTTCCATGTTCTAGCTGCAATGAGAGAGCTGCAATGAACATTGGGGTACAGGTGCTTCTTTCAGATTTGATTCATCAGGGTATAAGCCTAAGAGTCGGATTGCTGGGTCGTATGGTGCTTCTATTTTTAGTTTTTTAAGAAATCTCCAGACTGTCTTCCATAGAGGCTGTATCAATTTACATTCCCACCAGCATACATATGACTAATCTGGTAACATACATATCTGTAAACAACAAAACTCTGTAAAAGTAAAAGCAAAATAAAGGTTTTTTTTTTTTTTTTTTAAAGAGTGTTTGCCTTCATTCATAGCTGGGCTTAAATAAGTATTGAACAAGTAGTTATATGTATGCTGAAGTATTTAGGAGTGAAGTATACTGATGTCTGCAATTGACTCGGAAATGCATCAAAAAGGTAAGATAAATTGGTGAATGGGTAGATGGAAAGATACAGGATAAAGCAAATGTATTGCACAGTGGTAATTGTAGAAGCTAGATGGTGGATACATGGGGGTTCACCACACAATCCTCTGAACTTTCCTGCCTGTTTTACAATTTCATAACAAAATACTGGGGAAATATGTAATGCCTTATGCCATAATATAAACAATACCACAGCATTTCAGAGGGAGTAAAATGAACATGTAACTGGTAGGTCAGGAAAAACTGGTGGGAGTACACTTGAGTTAGACTTTAGAAGGATTCAGAGGGTTTAACGCAAAATGGTGGGGACAGGGAAGCATTCCAGGTGGGTGAGGAGCAAAGGCCGTGAGACTGGAAGCACTGTGGTTTGGAAACATGTCCGCTGAGTACCCAGTGAGCTGAGTGTGAGGCGGAAGGAGGGAAACACAACTGTGATGGCAGGGGAGTGGGATCGTGGCCCCTCTTCATTACACCGGGGCCTTAGCCTACGGCTAAAGTGGGAGCCACGCACGTTTCTTGAGCAGAAGTCTGCAGTTTTTCCTTTCCCTTTCAACTAGGCTTTCTAGGTG
Source organism: Tragulus kanchil (assembly GCA_022376925.1). NCBI lineage: Eukaryota > Metazoa > Chordata > Mammalia > Artiodactyla > Tragulidae > Tragulus > Tragulus kanchil. The sequence goes on from JAIOJX010000005.1 coordinate 51,191,392, forward strand.
TGAACTTTTTCAAGGAACTAAACAATGTTTCATCAGTGTTCAGAACTCTGATCAGGACCACAGGTTGCTGACTGGATGCCGCACCTCTTTTCCCCTTGGCAGTTCCCTGGTGGCTCAGATGGTAAAGAATCTGCCTGCAGAGCAAGAGACTGGGTCCCATCTCTGGGTTGAGAAGATCCCCTGGAGCAGGGAATGACTACCCACTCCAGTACTCTTGCCTGGAGAATCCCATGGACAGAGGAGCTGGTAAGCTATATTCCCTGGGATCTGAAAGAGCTGGATATGACTGAGCGGCTAACACTTTTTTTCCCCTAGGGACTTCTGGGACTTGATGGGCAGTCAAGGTAAATGATTATCATGCCTAAGAATGACAGCCCCAGTGTTGTAGGCACAAAAGCTGACACACTGTCCTTTATGTGCAACAGGTACTGGCTTGACTTTTTTTTTCTTTTTTTAAAGTTTGGCTTCTTTTATTGCTCCTTCACTTACCCATTTTCATCCATCTTAACTCTTCAGCCTGTGTGGGCCTCCCATCGCAGCAGCCTCTACCCGTTGCAGAGCGCTGGCTCATAATTGGACACACCGGCCGTGCCGCTCCGTGGCACGTGAGATCTTCCCAGGCCAGGGACCGAACCGGCGCCCCTTGCACTGCAAGGCAGTGTCCTTACCCACTGGACCACCAGGGAAGCCCACCCTGGCTTGACTTTTTTGGGGGGGGCGTGGGGGAGGAGGGGAGCAGGCGGGCCACTTCTATTGGTCTTTCATTTCTCTATTTTCATCCGTCTTTGTTCTTTGGCCCGTGTGGGCCTCCCATCACGGTGGCCCCTGTCGTCGCAAAGCGCCGGCTCTGGGCACATGCGCCCCAGAGCTCCGGCTCGGTAATTGGACACATCAGTCCAGCCGCTCCGTGGCACGTGGGATCTTCCCAGGCCAGGGATCGAACCGGCGCCCCGTGCACTGCAAGGTGGTGTCCTTACCCACTGGACCACCAGGGAAGCCCCTGGCTTGATTTAAGACAGATTAATCCTAAAATGACCCTCGCCCCCAGCTCTGGGTCCTCCAGCCGTTTGAAGTCTCTCTGTTCATCTGTGCTTTCCGTAGTTTCCACCTCAGCCCTGTCTGTGCTTCCCTGTCTGATGTGTCCTCCCACTGCTGCCCTGCCTGTCTCCCGGTCCCTGAGGGTCCTTTAGAACCTTGTTCCATTGTAGACAATCTACTCTAAGTCCCCCCATCACATGGAGCCCTCTACAACCTGTCCACTGTAAACAATCTACCCTAAATCCTCAGTTTCACCCTGATCACCATAGTAAAAAACTATGCTTTCCCACTGACATACTGGGTCTCAGGAAAGACTACTCACTGCCCATGCTGTCCCACATGGGGCTGCATGTGGGGATAGGAAGGGTGACCACATTCTGAATTCCTCCACCCTCCTATAAAATCATCTCCTCTGAGGTTCGTGCCATCAGTTTTACCATCTTGTGCTATAATCATCCTTTATGACCAGCTTCCTGTGGTCCACAAGGACGTTGGTACCTGACTCAGTTTTCCTCTCTATTGCTTATCCTGGCAACATCCTGGTAACTTCCATATTCCTGCCAGCACCCTGTGCCTTATTCCATTGGAATATATTGGATGTGTGGGGAGCAGGCAGCTCCAATAACCAAGCCTCACCTGTCATCCTTGACCACTTTCAACTCCAGAGACCTTTGCTTCCACTTTATCCTTCCATGGCTGCTCACCACCCAGAATGTTCCACTGCTAAATCTTACATTCCAACGTCCTACATTCTAACCATAACCACAGCTTAGGTTTTTTTCTGTCTCTTTCTCTTGTCTCACCTCAATAAATGTGTGTTTCAGTCACATAAAGATTCCCAGTGCCTATCTTCTAGACCTGGGCAAGGGGAGCCCCCAGCTTGAGCCTTAAATTTTAGGGAGTGCCACTGTAACTCAAACCAGTCAATCCTAAAGGAAATCAACCTTAAATATTCATTGGAAGAACCGATGCTAAAGCTGAAGTTCCAATACTCTGGCCAGCAGATGTGAAAAGAGATGACTCATTGGAAAAGACCCTGATGCTGGGAATGATTGAAGGCAAAAGGAGAAGAGGGCAGCAGAGGATGAGATGGTTAGATGACATCACTGATTCAGTGGACATGAGTTTGTGCAAATTCCGGGAGATAGCAGAGGATAGGGAAGCCTGGCATGCTGCAGTCCATGGGGTCACAAAGAGATGGACACGACTTAGGGACTAAACAAAAACAGTCTGAGGAGGATTAGGGACTAATCCTCAAACTGTGCCTATTCCTCCAGGGTGAGGAGCCTGCAGGACTGAGGAAACATGCCCATCAAAGCCATGCTCACCCTTTCCACGTGTGGACCAAATTCTGGATACAGAAGATCTCAATTTTCCCTGTTGAAAGAGTCTTGAACTGGCTTCTGGGGCCTGCATAGACTTTGTTGTCAGACTCCTTTCCTGAGCATGGCTTGAACTGCTAGTGACACAGTGCTAAGCCCATGGGGTGGGCAAGGAGTGAGCTGTGTGCAAGATGATGGAACTTGCATCTGTAGGCCAGGGTGTATCCTCACGTGGGGCAGAGCCTGGGGCAACAAGAGAAAGTGTATCTAGGGTTGACTCTTCCCATATGACTTCATTTGGCATGGTCAAGAGTAGGACTGAGTCCTGATAAAGGAGCCTTGAAGATTGGCCAGGGGACTTTCAGAACTGCTGTTGACTCCACTTCTGTCCTCCTTGGACCAGGGGTTTCTTTGGCAGTCATTGTGTGCCTATCCTGCTCTGTGTGTGCTGGCTATGTGTGTGTTCCCACATGCATGGATGCTCCACCTAAAGAGAAGCATCTCCTCTTCAGATCATTGGTCGTCAGATAAAAAGGAGCTGTGCTGGAACTGCTGTACTTAAAGGAACTGCACCCGAGAAGCCTCTTGCTGATACTATGAATGTGGAGACTTGGGGGAAGTTTTAGGAGGGAGTTAGTGTATTTTGTAGGAGAAATGTGTAGGAGAAATGTAAATAATGTGACCACAGTGTTAACTATCATGGTTTAAAGTATGTCCACAAGTTCTTTGATACTCCTTTCCAAAGGAGAAGATTAATTTCTTTTGCCTTGAGGGTGGCCAGGTCTTATTTAACTTGCTCCTAACAAACAAAATAAGGCAGAAATGGCAGTGTGATGTCTGAGGTGGCATCATGTGGCTTTTTTTTTTTTTAAACATTTATTTATGTATTTATTTTGGCGGGGGTGGGGAGGGAAGGGGGGTAGGCGGGCCACTTCTATTTGTCTTTCATTTGTCTAGTTTCATCCATCTTTGTTCTTTGGCCCGTGTAGGCCTCCCATCACGGTGGCATCTGTTGTTGCAGAGCGCCGGCTCTGGGCGCACGCGCTCCAGAGCTCCGGCTCAGTAATTGGACACATTGGTCCAGCCACTCTGTGGCACATTGGATCTTCCCAGGCCAAGGATCAAACTGGCGCCCCTTGCACTGCAAGGTGGTGTCCCTACCCACTGGACCACCAGGGAAGCCCATCATGTGGTTTTTGTGTCTCTCTGGGATCGCCTGCTCTGATAGGAGCCAGAGGCATGTCGTGAGGACACTCAAGCAACTGCCCTGTGGAAACAGCCACATGGTGAGGAACGGGGCCTCTTGCCAAGAGCCACACAAGGGAGCCACCTTGGATGCCTATGCGTTAGCACAGTCAACCCTTCAGATGACTGTGGGCCCAGCTACAGCCTCACCAGAGGCCCTGAGCCAGAACTACCCAGCAAAGCTTAATTTTTGACCCACAGGAAGTTTTAGATACTAAAATGCTTGTTGTTTTAAGCTATTAACTTTCGGGGTGATTGGTTATACAGTAGTAGTAATTAACTGTCTTGACCTCACCTGACCACTCCTTGGGAGGTGACACTGCCCGGCACGCCCTCTTCCACCCACTGCTCTCCCAACTTTGGCTTCTAGGAAAGTACTTTCTCTTGAGTTTTCTTTAGACCTGGCCAGTCTTTTGTCAGTTTTCTTCATTGTCCTTGAAACAACCAATTCTCCTAAGATTTCTACTAGCTTTATTCCTATCACGTTGCTTATGGATTTGAATCACACCCATGTGAAAGTGTTAGTTGCTCAGTCATGTCTGACTCTTGGTGATGCCCGCCAGGCTCCTCGGTTCATGGGATTTCCCAGGCAAGAATACTGGAAGTGAGTTGCCATTTCCTCCTCCAGGGGATCTTCCTGACCTGGGGATTGAACCCATGTCTCCTGCACTGCAGCAGGCAGATTCCTTACCACCTGAGTCACCAGGGAAGAAGCCCTAATCACACCAATAGTCGTAATTAAAACTTAAATCTTCATGCCAATTTCTCCTACCCAGATCTTTCTCCTAGGCTTCATAACTGCTTATAGGACAACTCTATTTAGAGTTGGTGGTCTCTGGCTCCTCATACTTACTTGAAATGGAATCATTCTCTTTATCTTCACACCTGTACCTCTTTCCCATCATCCTTCCAACAGTGCATGGCACCGCTCTCTTCCCAGCTTCTCAAGTCAAAGTTGTTGCTCCCAGGCATCCTAGACTCCTCAATTGCTGCTTTTAGGACCTGAGGCATTCAGCTCCAGCCAATATCTTTACACCAGTCTCACAGCTTTTTATACAGGTTTTTCCAGCTTTACTTAATTACTTGTAGTTTCCAAACAGTTCTTGCCACTTCAAGCCCCTATATGGCTTTGTATATGCCTCTTTCTAGAGTTTTGCTTTTCCCTCCTTGATCTGTTGGCTCTCCAATTTTGGAAAGTCCTATTTTCAAGCTTTAATGCAAATGTCTCTTCAGCCTAATTGTGCCCATACTTCTCTTTGCTTATGTTTAGCATCATTCTTTCAACTCTTGAATTCTGCACCCTATTTTGTAGGACAATTCTGTGTGGTTTTTCTATATGTCTTATGACAGTGACAGCTTTTGTCTCAAATTATCGTCTCAGGAATATTTGCATAGTAATAGTCTTGAGAGAGCTGGGTAGTAACTCCTTGTGGGACAAGAGGCAGATTTTATGTCCATTTTGAAGTATAATAATGTATGTCTGTGGGGCAAAGGTTGGGCAGATTAGCAGCTCCTACTGTGACACAAACACACGGTTGCAGTTTTTACCTAGGGTGCTTTGCATTACCTCTGTGGAACACAGGGGTCAAGGGGAACTGGTGTGAACACAGACCTTATGCTGCCTGCTGAGCCATAGGTAACAAAGTCTTTTGACCTTCAAGTTTCATGTTTTCTACTAGCATCTACGAACTTATGGAACTGTGGCAGGCTAACTTGTGAGCTTGCACATGGGGAAAATCTTGAACTCTTCCCAGTTCTTGACACCTCGTCACACACTTGACTGTATCTTGACAACAGGAAGCTGTGGCTGAATGGACGTTGTTTCTTTTGTGTCACAAGGTCGTCACTTTATAAGTGGTGGCTGCTGCTAATGATGCTTTGGTCTAAACTTTGGATGTAAGCACTGATATACTTACTGAATGCAACCTGAAATAAATTGTCATGATTCTGCTCCTGGTTATTAGGTACTATTATGTGCACTCCTTGGGGTTATAGATCTGTGTTTTGTGGCACAGTGAAATTCTCTTGGGATTAAAAATGCTAGAGTTCAGAGTGAATAAGCCCTGCTGCAAGAATGAAGGTGCCTGAGCAGAGTCTAGGTTTTTCTGAGAGGTCGTATATTATGCTGCAGTTGATGGGATGGCTTCATCAAACCCTTTACAATGAGTAATCCCAACCACGAGGAGGCAAGATTGCTGGTCGGACTTGCTCATGAGAGGGAAACCCACCAGGCTGCAAATTTCTTAGGGACAAATGGATGATACTGGCGATAGATTCTGGAGCCTAAACTGACTCCATTTCCGTCTCATGGGATTTTGGAAAGTCCTTTGGCGTCTTCAGCCTAATTGTGCCCATACTTCTCTTTGCTTATGTTTAGCATCATTCTTTCAACTCTTGAATTCTGCACCCTATTTTGTAGGACAATTCTGTGTGGTTTTTCTATATGTCTTATGACAGTGACAGCTTTTGTCTCAAATTATCGTCTCAGGAATATTTGCATAGTAATAGTCTTGAGAGAGCTGGGTAGTAACTCCTTGTGGGACAAGAGGCAGATTTTATGTTCATTTTGAAGTATAATAATGTATGTCTGTGGGGCAAAGGTTGGGCAGATTAGCAGCTCCTACTGTGACACAAACGCACGGTATGCAGTTTTTACCTAGGGTGCTTTGCATTACCTCTGTGGAACACAGGGGTCAAGGGGAACTGGTGTGAACACAGACCTTATGCTGCCTGCTGAGCCATAGGTAACAAAGTCTTTTGACCTTCAAGTTTCATGTTTTCTACTAGCATCTACGAACTTATGGAACTGTGGCAGGCTAACTTGTGAGCTTGCACATGGGGAAAATCTTGAACTCTTCCCAGTTCTTGACACCTCATCACACACTTGACTGTATCTTGACAACAGGAAGCTGTGGCTGAATGGACGTTGTTTCTTTTGTGTCACAAGGTCGTCACTTTATAAGTGGTGGCTGCTGCTAATGATGCTTTGGTCTAAACTTTGGATGTAAGCACTGATATACTTACTGAATGCAACCTGAAATAAATTGTCATGATTCTGCTCCTGGTTATTAGGTACTATTATGTGCACTCCTTGGGGTTATAGATCTGTGTTTTGTGGCACAGTGAAATTCTCTTGGGATTAAAAATGCTAGAGTTCAGAGTGAATAAGCCCTGCTGCAAGAATGAAGGTGCCTGAGCAGAGTCTAGGTTTTTCTGAGAGGTCGTATATTATGCTGCAGTTGATGGGATGGCTTCATCAAACCCTTTACAATGAGTAATCCCAACCACGAGGAGGCAAGATTGCTGGTCGGACTTGCTCATGAGAGGGAAACCCACCAGGCTGCAAATTTCTTAGGGGACAAATGGATGATACTGGCGATAGATTCTGGAGCCTAAACTGACTCCATTTCCGTCTCATTAGGTGACTTATTTTTTCCTAGCCCCTTGGCTCCTCCACTCCTCCTGCAAGTCCAGTGAACTTGAGTGCAGCGTTCTTGGTCAGCATGTTTCCCTAAATTTTCCATCAGGATTGGCTCACTAAACAGCTCCAGTTCCCTTAGTGTGTAAAGCAGGCCCACCACTATGCGGGCCGGAGGCTGCAGAAGAGGAACCCTTGGGCCTGAGCCGGGATGGGGGTTGGGGATCGAGACAGGGCGGGTCACCCCGAGACTTGCTCAAGTTTGTTAAGGGAGGGGCAACCTAAGAGACCTCGTCTCAGGTCGAGTCCCCGCCCTGCGGGAAATTACACCGTGGTGGGAAGCGGACAAAGAAAGGGCGTGCTCGAGGGGCTGGGGGTTCGCCCCAGTGCTCCACGCCCTTCTCCTTGGGCAGGAAGAGATAGAGGGTTTTTCAGACGCGCACGCTGCACACGCTCCGTGTTAAAAGAGCTGACTCCTTCCTAGACTGCGGATTGGCTCTGCAGGCTCTGCGAACCACAGGGGAGAAGGGGAGTTAGAGCGATGTACGTGACCGACGGTGCGCGGCCGCGCCCAGTGGCGTCGGGCCCCGCGCACGCACGCGCATGACGCCCCTCCCCGCCCGTGACGAGCGCGCGCGGCCTCCACCCCATCCCCCCGCGCGCTACCCCCCGCGCTGCCTCCGCTGTTCCCCGCCCCGTCGCCGCTGGGGCTGCCCTCGTCGCCGCCTGACCCGAGGTCTGGCAGCTTCTGCTCCTCCGGCCCCCGCCGAGGGACCGAGGCGGCTCACCCCAGGGTCACGGGTACCCTCGGAACACGCGGTCTTTTCGGAGCAGGCTGGAGTGAGCAGCGGGCGGCGCGGCGGGGACAGGCGCGGCGGGCAGCCCCGGGGGCAGCGGCAGGGTCCTGGCGAGGGGAGGACAGGGTTGCGGCGGGCGGAACGGTGTCTCCTTCACTTCGCCCTCCAGCCGCGGCCGCTGTAGCCGTGCCTCGAGCGAGCCGAGCTGCCTCAGCTGCTAGCGGAACGGCGGCGGCGCCACCCCTTCCCCCCGGGAGACCACCAGGTACTACCGCGCCCGCCTCCCTCGGACTCTGGGGCCTAGGCCGCGGCGGCCAAGCAGGACGCCCGAGCTGGACTCGGGGTCAGCCCCGGCTCCCTAAGATGGCCGCGCTGCCCCGCGGCCCCTCTCCCCGGTGTCTGAGACCCCCTCTGGGCCCTCGGTTCGCTTTTGACCCCCGTTGACCGCACTTCTTGTCCCTCCTCAGATCGCCTCTTCTCTCGGCCTCGCCATGGCAACCTACGGACAGAACTGCGCGCGGCGTAAGTAGAGCGGGGGTCTCTGCGGGGCAGGGCGGCCGTGCCGGGGCAGCTGAAGCCTGTTGACCGGAAACCCGCCCTGCGGGAAATTACACCGTGGTGGGAAGCGGACAAAGAAAGGGCGTGCTCGAGGGGCTGGGGGTTCGCCCCAGTGCTCCACGCCCTTCTCCTTGGGCAGGAAGAGATAGAGGGTTTTTCAGACGCGCACGCTGCACACGCTCCGTGTTAAAAGAGCTGACTCCTTCCTAGACTGCGGATTGGCTCTGCAGGCTCTGCGAACCACAGGGGAGAAGGGGAGTTAGAGCGATGTACGTGACCGACGGTGCGCGGCCGCGCCCAGTGGCGTCGGGCCCCGCGCACGCACGCGCATGACGCCCCTCCCCGCCCGTGACGAGCGCGCGCGGCCTCCACCCCATCCCCCCGCGCGCTACCCCCCGCGCTGCCTCCGCTGTTCCCCGCCCCGTCGCCGCTGGGGCTGCCCTCGTCGCCGCCTGACCCGAGGTCTGGCAGCTTCTGCTCCTCCGGCCCCCGCCGAGGGACCGAGGCGGCTCACCCCAGGGTCACGGGTACCCTCGGAACACGCGGTCTTTTCGGAGCAGGCTGGAGTGAGCAGCGGGCGGCGCGGCGGGGACAGGCGCGGCGGGCAGCCCCGGGGGCAGCGGCAGGGTCCTGGCGAGGGGAGGACAGGGTTGCGGCGGGCGGAACGGTGTCTCCTTCACTTCGCCCTCCAGCCGCGGCCGCTGTAGCCGTGCCTCGAGCGAGCCGAGCTGCCTCAGCTGCTAGCGGAACGGCGGCGGCGCCACCCCTTCCCCCCGGGAGACCACCAGGTACTACCGCGCCCGCCTCCCTCGGACTCTGGGGCCTAGGCCGCGGCGGCCAAGCAGGACGCCCGAGCTGGACTCGGGGTCAGCCCCGGCTCCCTAAGATGGCCGCGCTGCCCCGCGGCCCCTCTCCCCGGTGTCTGAGACCCCCTCTGGGCCCTCGGTTCGCTTTTGACCCCCGTTGACCGCACTTCTTGTCCCTCCTCAGATCGCCTCTTCTCTCGGCCTCGCCATGGCAACCTACGGACAGAACTGCGCGCGGCGTAAGTAGAGCGGGGGTCTCTGCGGGGCAGGGCGGCCGTGCCGGGGCAGCTGAAGCCTGTTGACCGGAAACCCGCGGCTGCTCTTCCCCAGTCCTGCCGAGGGCGTGGAAATTCAGCCCTTTCGGTGGCCACTCCGCCGTTCGGCTTTCCCCGGCTCTGCGGAGGAGGGGCCGAGTGGCAAGGATTTCGGAAAGGGGGACTAGGCCTGGGGAGTTGCTCTGTGGCCGCGTTCTCCTCCAGGTTTTGGACGTGCCTTTGATGAATTCAGGAACAGAAAAAGTTATTCCTTGTCGGAGTCGGCCTTTGGAGGATTGGGTCGGTCACATTTTTAGAGGAAGTAGTAACCCCCCTGTGAGAGCGCAAGGTCATTACATGTGCTCCTAAGGGCGTGGACGTGCCGGTTTGAATGAATGAGCTGGTGTACCGAGCTCAGATTGCTTGCCCTTAATTAAGCCGCGGTAGCATTGACCGAGGACTTGAGCGTCATATTCGTATGTTTAAAGTGCATTTGTTATTTACTTGATGTAGACGCTTGAGTGAAATGAAAATGGCTGCATTTTTTAAATTCTACTACTTAAGTTTCCCGAGTATGAATTGCCTTTCTCTTTCCAATCCAGAATATTGGTTTTGACCTCAGTGCCGATACTAAAGGATGAATTTGGGGGTGCGAAAGGAGGACTTGTCTTAGGTTTTTAAAATCTCATTTGGTTAAATCAGCCCATTCTAGTGGATTTTGGCAGATACGTCCCTTTGTATAGATATTTATGTGTATATGTGTGTGATTCTTTGTACTAGTTCCTAGGAAGTGAGGCTATAAGCACCGTATAAATTTAGGAATAGAAAAGCCTTTTTATATTTTAAAGGGAATTAATTTATGGTTACTTAATTGTGATTATCCGTTTTAGAAATAAGCCCTTGTTGCTGATACCTCTCTCATGGCGTTTTACTGTAGCTTCTTGTGGTATCAAAACCAAGTTGGACTGCTTGGATTTAAAGGTAGCAATGGGTCTTAAGCTAGTCCCTGGACAGACTGTGGGAGAACAAGGACATTAACACTAGAATGTTTCTTCCCACCAGCAATGTGTGTTCCTCCATCATATGCTGACCTTGGCAAAGCTGCCAGAGATATTTTCAACAAAGGATTTGGTAAGAACTGTTTTAAAAACATTTTAGATTTGAAGTGAAAGTGTGTGAAGTTTGGATTGCTTAGTGAAGTTAGTAATTTCTTCAAATTGTGAATACCTGGTTGCATTAATTCTTCTGTTAGCTACATTTAAGATAACGTTTCTACTAAGAGAGTATTGTAACAATCCACGTTTCCTTTCATCCCACATTCCCCTCCCTCCACCCCAGTCTTCTCCATTTTTTTCGTACTTTAGTTCAAGGAATTTACCTTTAAGAAAAAGTAAAGTGTACGTTGATTTTCTTTGGATATACTTTAGGCCTTTGGAGGATTGGGCCGGTCACTTTTTTAGAGGAAGTAGTAACCCCCCGTCTGAGAGCGCAAGGTCATTACATGTGCTCCTAAGGGCGTGGACGTGCCGGTTTGAATGAATGAGCTGGTGTACCGAGCTCAGATTGCTTGCCCTTAATTAAGCCGCGGTAGCATTGACCGAGGACTTGAGCGTCATATTCGTATGTTTAAAGTGCATTTGTTATTTACTTGATGTAGACGCTTGAGTGAAATGAAAATGGCTGCATTTTTTAAATTCTACTACTTAAGTTTCCCGAGTATGAATTGCCTTTCTCTTTCCAATCCAGAATATTGGTTTTGACCTCAGTGCCGATACTAAAGGATGAATTTGGGGGTGCGAAAGGAGGACTTGTCTTAGGTTTTTAAAATCTCATTTGGTTAAATCAGCCCATTCTAGTGGATTTTGGCAGATACGTCCCTTTGTATAGATATTTATGTGTATATGTGTGTGATTCTTTGTACTAGTTCCTAGGAAGTGAGGCTATAAGCACCGTATAAATTTAGGAATAGAAAAGCCTTTTTATATTTTAAAGGGAATTAATTTATGGTTACTTAATTGTGATTATCCGTTTTAGAAATAAGCCCTTGTTGCTGATACCTCTCTCATGGCGTTTTACTGTAGCTTCTTGTGGTATCAAAACCAAGTTGGACTGCTTGGATTTAAAGGTAGCAATGGGTCTTAAGCTAGTCCCTGGACAGACTGTGGGAGAACAAGGACATTAACACTAGAATGTTTCTTCCCACCAGCAATGTGTGTTCCTCCATCATATGCTGACCTTGGCAAAGCTGCCAGAGATATTTTCAACAAAGGATTTGGTAAGAACTGTTTTAAAAACATTTTAGATTTGAAGTGAAAGTGTGTGAAGTTTGGATTGCTTAGTGAAGTTAGTAATTTCTTCAAATTGTGAATACCTGGTTGCATTAATTCTTCTGTTAGCTACATTTAAGATAACGTTTCTACTAAGAGAGTATTGTAACAATCCACGTTTCCTTTCATCCCACATTCCCCTCCCTCCACCCCAGTCTTCTCCATTTTTTTCGTACTTTAGTTCAAGGAATTTACCTTTAAGAAAAAGTAAAGTGTACGTTGATTTTCTTTGGATATACTTTAGGCCTTGATTGACTAGAATTGTGATGTTTTACTGTGCGGTGGTGATGCCTAAAGAGTTATGGGTTTTTTCAGATATATTTGGGGTTTTTTTGAAGATTTTGTTCCACACCCCCTGTCTTTTGGCATATTTCCCAGCTGTTTAGATTATTAATCTCAAATTGAGGTATGCCTTAGGGACAAATGTTCTAAATGCCTATGTTATAATAAGCTGTTGATTATTCTCATATTTAAGTTGAATCAGCTTTCTAAACTGATACTTAGGTTTGAAAGGCATTTTTTAATGAATGTTTTGATAAAAATGATTTGAAAGCCTTCTTGACAGAGGGTGCCAAATACACATCAACACACTAGGCAAAGCTTCTAGAGGTGGTCTGACTTTGACATGTTAGTTTACATAGAATAGTTAATATTGTTTTTGTTTAAATACTGTGTATCAATATACATGTTTATCCCCCTCTGAGTATGTGAAATTTTTTCTTTTTTTTAAATATAGAGTCAGCCATTGGTATGCATCTTTTATACAAAAGAATCATTTTGTTCTTTTTTGCTCCCTACTTGAAGGTTTTGGGTTGGTGAAACTGGATGTGAAAACAAAATCTTGCAGTGGTGTGGTGAGTGTTAAGGCATTTGATAAATTCTGACAAACCTTTACATAATTTTTCAAAACAAACTAGCCATAGCTGAAAGATGTCTACTCATTTTATTTTAAAGAAGAGGCAGACTGTGGAAACAAGGACATTAACACTAGAATGTTTCTTCCCACCAGCAATGTGTGTTCCTCCATCATATGCTGACCTTGGCAAAGCTGCCAGAGATATTTTCAACAAAGGATTTGGTAAGAACTGTTTTAAAAACATTTTAGATTTGAAGTGAAAGTGTGTGAAGTTTGGATTGCTTAGTGAAGTTAGTAATTTCTTCAAATTGTGAATACCTGGTTGCATTAATTCTTCTGTTAGCTACATTTAAGATAACGTTTCTACTAAGAGAGTATTGTAACAATCCACGTTTCCTTTCATCCCACATTCCCCTCCCTCCACCCCAGTCTTCTCCATTTTTTTCGTACTTTAGTTCAAGGAATTTACCTTTAAGAAAAAGTAAAGTGTACGTTGATTTTCTTTGGATATACTTTAGGCCTTGATTGACTAGAATTGTGATGTTTTACTGTGCGGTGGTGATGCCTAAAGAGTTATGGGTTTTTTCAGATATATTTGGGGTTTTTTTGAAGATTTTGTTCCACACCCCCTGTCTTTTGGCATATTTCCCAGCTGTTTAGATTATTAATCTCAAATTGAGGTATGCCTTAGGGACAAATGTTCTAAATGCCTATGTTATAATAAGCTGTTGATTATTCTCATATTTAAGTTGAATCAGCTTTCTAAACTGATACTTAGGTTTGAAAGGCATTTTTTAATGAATGTTTTGATAAAAATGATTTGAAAGCCTTCTTGACAGAGGGTGCCAAATACACATCAACACACTAGGCAAAGCTTCTAGAGGTGGTCTGACTTTGACATGTTAGTTTACATAGAATAGTTAAAATTGTTTTTGTTTAAATACTGTGTATCAATATACATGTTTATCCCCCTCTGAGTATGTGAAATTTTTTCTTTTTTTTAAATATAGAGTCAGCCATTGGTATGCATCTTTTATACAAAAGAATCATTTTGTTCTTTTTTGCTCCCTACTTGAAGGTTTTGGGTTGGTGAAACTGGATGTGAAAACAAAATCTTGCAGTGGTGTGGTGAGTGTTAAGGCATTTGATAAATTCTGACAAACCTTTACATAATTTTTCAAAACAAACTAGCCATAGCTGAAAGATGTCTACTCATTTTATTTTAAAGAAGAGGCAGAATTTCATTTTAGAATTTTTTCTTGATATATTTTGGCTTTGGATATGATTTCTGACTTTCATGTGGCCTTTTGCCATATTATTTTGTGTGCACAAGGAATTCAGAAGACACTTGGTCATGTGGTATTCTGTTTAGTCAGTAAGATTGCAAGCTTGAAGGTAGGAAGCTATACTTTTGTGTAACCTTTTTTTTTAATACCTTTGAAAAGCATTAAGAGGGACTTCCTGCTGATCCAGTGGGTGAAACTTCACGCTCCCAAGGTGGTGGGCCTGGGTTCAATCCCTGGTCAGGGGACTGGATCCCACATGCCACAATGAAAGAATTCCATATGCTACAGCTAAGACCCAGCATAGGCAAATGAATACATATATAAATACCTTTTGAAAAAAAGAGAAGCACTAAGAGTCCTGGGCATATAAATATTTAGTAACTCTTAATATGAGTGTACTGATTATTTATGTAATGGTCATATTCTAGCAGCCCTCTTTGAGGAAAGATTTTCACTTGTATGAGGAAAGATTTTCACTTGTATTTTGTGAATTTAGAGAGGCCTAAATTTGAGTATTTTTTAAGAGGTTAATATTTTGATATATGGATGTCTTGATTCTGCCTAATAAACTCCCTCAAGGATAGTAAAATAAAATTTAATTTTTTATAAATTATTCTTCTAAAATTTTTTGTTTTGAGACTGGGGGATGGGTAAAGTGTGTGCATATGGAATTTTATTGATAAGTTTTCCTATAGTTAGCTCCCTTAGTATATATAACTGGTATTACTTAATCATTTTATAGTTTACTGTGGAATTTCGATGGGTAATTTACGTTTTTTAAGTATAGAGTCAGCCATTGGTATGCATCTTTTATACAAAAGAATCATTTTGTTCTTTTTTGCTCCCTACTTGAAGGTTTTGGGTTGGTGAAACTGGATGTGAAAACAAAATCTTGCAGTGGTGTGGTGAGTGTTAAGGCATTTGATAAATTCTGACAAACCTTTACATAATTTTTCAAAACAAACTAGCCATAGCTGAAAGATGTCTACTCATTTTATTTTAAAGAAGAGGCAGAATTTCATTTTAGAATTTTTTCTTGATATATTTTGGCTTTGGATATGATTTCTGACTTTCATGTGGCCTTTTGCCATATTATTTTGTGTGCACAAGGAATTCAGAAGACACTTGGTCATGTGGTATTCTGTTTAGTCAGTAAGATTGCAAGCTTGAAGGTAGGAAGCTATACTTTTGTGTAACCTTTTTTTTTAATACCTTTGAAAAGCATTAAGAGGGACTTCCTGCTGATCCAGTGGGTGAAACTTCACGCTCCCAAGGTGGTGGGCCTGGGTTCAATCCCTGGTCAGGGGACTGGATCCCACATGCCACAATGAAAGAATTCCATATGCTACAGCTAAGACCCAGCATAGGCAAATGAATACATATATAAATACCTTTTGAAAAAAAGAGAAGCACTAAGAGTCCTGGGCATATAAATATTTAGTAACTCTTAATATGAGTGTACTGATTATTTATGTAATGGTCATATTCTAGCAGCCCTCTTTGAGGAAAGATTTTCACTTGTATGAGGAAAGATTTTCACTTGTATTTTGTGAATTTAGAGAGGCCTAAATTTGAGTATTTTTTAAGAGGTTAATATTTTGATATATGGATGTCTTGATTCTGCCTAATAAACTCCCTCAAGGATAGTAAAATAAAATTTAATTTTTTATAAATTATTCTTCTAAAATTTTTTGTTTTGAGACTGGGGGATGGGTAAAGTGTGTGCATATGGAATTTTATTGATAAGTTTTCCTATAGTTAGCTCCCTTAGTATATATAACTGGTATTTACTTAATCATTTTATAGTTTCTTAATGCCTAGATTGGAATTTCTGAGTTTTTGTATTGGTCACATCATTGTGACTTGGTTTCTTTGGTCAGAAAGTAAGCCGGAATGAGTATTCAGGGCAGGCGAATGACTTAACTTGCTTAAGTGACAGGTTACAGTGACTTGGTGTTTGTTTTGTGTTCTCTCTTAACCGGTTGGCCCCTTTTAAACTACTTGCTGGGGCTTCCCTGGTGGTCCAGTGGGTAAGGACACCGCCCTGCAGTGCAAGGGCCGCCGGTTCGATCCCTGGCCTAGGAAGATCCCACGTGCCGCGGAGCGGCTGGACCAATGTGTCCAATTACCGAGCCGGAGCTCTGGAGCGCATGTGCCCAGAGCTGGTGCTCTGCGACAGGAGGCCACCGTGATGGGAGGCCCACACACATGGGCCAAAGAACAAAAAGATGGATGAAAATAGATACATGAGAGACCAATAGAAGTAGCCTGCCTGCTCCCTCCCTCCCCACCCAACTCCCCCCAAAATAAATAAATAAAAATAAACTACTTGCTGTGTATTTGCTGAAACACAGGAGACGTTCTTTAAAAAGTAGAAGATTGGGGACTTCCTTGGTGGTCCAGTGGGTAAGGACACCGCCTTGCAGTGCAAGGGGCGCCGGTTCGGTCCCTGGCCTGGGAAGATCCCACGTGCCTTGGAGTGGCTGGACCGATGTGTCTTAATTACTGAGCTGGAGCTCTGGAATGCTTGCGCCCAGAGCCCAGAGCCGGTGCTCTGCGACAACGGAGGCCACCGCAATGGGAGGCCCACACGGGCCAAAGACAAAGATGGATGAAAATAGAGAAATGAAAGACCAATAGAAGTGGCCCATCCAACCCCTCCCTCCCCACCCAACTCCCCCCAAAATAAATAAATAAAAATAAACTACTTGCTGTGTATTTGCTGAAACACAGGAGACGTTCTTTAAAAAGTAGAAGATTGGGGACTTCCTTGGTGGTCCAGTGGGTAAGGACACCGCCTTGCAGTGCAAGGGGCGCCGGTTCGGTCCCTGGCCTGGGAAGATCCCACGTGCCTTGGAGTGGCTGGACCGATGTGTCTTAATTACTGAGCTGGAGCTCTGGAATGCTTGCGCCCAGAGCCCAGAGCCGGTGCTCTGCGACAACGGAGGCCACCGCAATGGGAGGCCCACACGGGCCAAAGACAAAGATGGATGAAAATAGAGAAATGAAAGACCAATAGAAGTGGCCCACCCGCCCCCCTCCCTCTCCAACCCGCCCCGTCCCCCCAAAAAAGTAGATTGGGCTTTCCCTGGTGGTCCAGTGGGTAGAGAGTCTGCCTTGCAGTGCGGGGGGCACTGGTTCAATCCCTGGCCCAGGAAGATCCCTCGTGCTGCAGAGCATCTGGGCTCATGTGACCAGCTAGCGCTCTGGAGCACATGTGCCCGGGGCCAGTACTCTGCAACGAGAGGGACTGCTGCAATGGGAGGCCCACACAGGCCAAAGAATAACGATGGATGAAAATGAATGGATAAAAAAGATGAATAAAAGAGACAAAAAATTTAAAAAAAAGGGTAGAAGATTCATTTCTAGTGTTTAAAAAGCTTGCTTTCTGGCTAGAGAGACAAAATCAGCTTTAAAGTGGGGAACAGTCAGAGCAGTATATGCAGGACTAAGATTGTTCGATAAATCAAAATCTTTATTGGAAAGGAAAAGCTTATTGTGGACAGGTATTTTATGAAATTAGGCTGAAGAACATGAAAGATATATAGGAGCTTGATTAAATACAGTATATATTTTTTTCTGTTCTTTTTTTTTTTTTGGAGGGGGAGCGGGTTGAGGAGGGAGGAGGACAGGCAGGCCACTTCTATTGGTCTTTCATTTATCTATTTTCATCCATCTTTGTTCTTTGGCCCGTGTGGGCGTCCCATCGCAGTGGCCTCTGTTGTCGCAGAGCGCTGGCTCTGGGCACATGCGCTCCAGAGCTCCTGCTCGGTAATTGGACACATCAGTGTAGCTGCTTCACGGCACGTGGGATCTTCCCAGGCCAGAGATCGAACCGGCGCCCCTTGCACTGCAAGGCTGTGTCCTTACCCACTGGACCACCAGGGAAGCCCCTAAATATAGTATATTTTAATTTATATTTAGTACATATAATTTAGAGACATGGTACTGATCTTGTAATATTCACCTGACCCCAAGTCATCCCACTAATGCTTGGTTCAGTTTTCTTATCTAAACTGCAGAGATGTTTAGGTCACCCCAGAATGTAGAAGCTTGAGTGTCTTCATGAGGAATGAAAGGTGTGAGCTCCCCCAGTGGTGTCATCTGACCCAGTTCTGGTCGCAGATCATAGTGTCTTGAGGACTGCCTGGCCTGTACTTGGCATGTGTACGGTGGCTTAGTCTGTGGGCTGATGATGGGTGGCCATGACTGGAGCCTCGAGCATCATTAATCATTGTTACTCAGGATTGAAATAGCTACTCCTACATATCTGCATTTCAAGTATGTGTTAGCGCACAGCTCATCCGCTTTATCTTGTTTCAGTAGTGCATTTCAGGGGGCGTGACTTGAGAGGCAGGGGCCCATTAAGTAAGTTGAGACAAAAGGGCCCTGCAACGAGAGGGACTGCTGCAATGGAGGCCCATACAGGCCAAAGAATAACGATGGATGAAAATGAATGGATAAAAAAGATGAATAAAAGAGACAAAAAATTTAAAAAAAAGGGTAGAAGATTCATTTCTAGTGTTTAAAAAGCTTGCTTTCTGGCTAGAGAGACAAAATCAGCTTTAAAGTGGGGAACAGTCAGAGCAGTATATGCAGGACTAAGATTGTTCGATAAATCAAAATCTTTATTGGAAAGGAAAAGCTTATTGTGGACAGGTATTTTATGAAATTAGGCTGAAGAACATGAAAGATATATAGGAGCTTGATTAAATACAGTATATATTTTTTTCTGTTCTTTTTTTTTTTTTGGAGGGGGAGCGGGTTGAGGAGGGAGGAGGACAGACAGGCCACTTCTATTGGTCTTTCATTTATCTATTTTCATCCATCTTTGTTCTTTGGCCCGTGTGGGCGTCCCATCGCAGTGGCCTCTGTTGTCGCAGAGCGCTGGCTCTGGGCACATGCGCTCCAGAGCTCCTGCTCGGTAATTGGACACATCAGTGTAGCTGCTTCACGGCACGTGGGATCTTCCCAGGCCAGAGATCGAACCGGCGCCCCTTGCACTGCAAGGCTGTGTCCTTACCCACTGGACCACCAGGGAAGCCCCTAAATATAGTATATTTTAATTTATATTTAGTACATATAATTTAGAGACATGGTACTGATCTTGTAATATTCACCTGACCCCAAGTCATCCCACTAATGCTTGGTTCAGTTTTCTTATCTAAACTGCAGAGATGTTTAGGTCACCCCAGAATGTAGAAGCTTGAGTGTCTTCATGAGGAATGAAAGGTGTGAGCTCCCCCAGTGGTGTCATCTGACCCAGTTCTGGTCCCAGATCATAGTGTCTTGAGGACTCCCTGGCCTGTACTTGGCATGTGTGTACGGTGGCTTAGTCTGTGGGCTGATGATGGGTGGCCATGACTGGAGCCTCGAGAATCATTAATCATTGTTACTCAGGATTGAAATAGCTACTCATACATATCTGCATTTCAAGTATGTGTTAGAGCACAGCTCATATGTTTTATATTGTTTCAGTAGTGCATTTCATGTGTGTTTTGTGTAGAGCACGTGCAAAACTTTCAGAGAGGCAGTCCCAGTTTAATCCTCTAGAGGTAGGAGGGTTAAACTTTATTAAAGTTGAAGTAACTGAGACCTGGAAAAGTGTCTTCCTCAAGGTTACTCATTTAGTAGATGCCACCCAGAACTAGATGTCAAGACTCAATTTTATATCCAGTGTTGTTTGCTAACACTATCTGGTGCTTATTAGTGTGGGCATTGAGTGCCAACTTTTGACTCAGTTTCTGTTAATGAAAACATCTAATTCCAAGAGTCTGTGTTACTGCAGAGCAGTCATTACCCAAATGCTGTTTTCTAAGTGAGGATGATTGGTCTTTTCTCTTATTTCCTTATTCTGTAAGTATCAGGATTTCAGATTGAAATTCTCTTCGTTATTAGTTTAGGTCAGCCAATTTAAACTTGGCTTCCGGGCTTTCCTGGTGGTCCAGTGGGTAAAGAATCTGCCTTGCCACGTGGGGGTGGGCACCAGTTCGATCCCTGGCCCGGGAAGATCCCACGTGCCACAGAGCGGCTGGACTGGTGTGTCCAATTATGAGCTGGCACTCTGCAATGAGAGAAGCCACTGCAATAGGAGGCCAACACAGGTCAAAGAATAAAGACGGATGAAAATAAATAAATAAATAAAAGAGGCCCCCCAAAAAAGAAAAACCTGTACATGTAAACCGTATAGAGTAGTAGTAGTCAAATCAGAACCCTCAGGGCATTTTAATATTTTACCTTGGAAGATTTCAACTACGTGGCTATATACTAAGCTCTGGAAGATTAGATTTCTGGATTATCCATAGCAGATTTTAGATTTCAGATGAGCTGTCTCCATATTACGCCTTTTCAGTTGGTGTGTAGCTAGGGATTGGCAAGTTATTTGTATTTGGTACAAACATGAGATTGTATAATGTACTTCAAATTCATCACTGCATATATTTTTTCTACTGATCATCTGTTGTACAGAGTATACTTTATAGTATGCATGATGTAAACCAGTCATAGGGTGAATCTCCTGTAATTTCCCTCCTATCTTTTTTTTTTAATGAATGTGAAACATGTTGGGAAGGGCATAGAACTTGATAAAGGCTCTCTGTCCGTAAAACAGAATACTGAGGTTACCAAAGAATTAAAAATATTTTGTTTGTGGCATAGATTCTTACAGAGGAGTGCTTTCCTTTTAGGGATTTTCGGGAACCATACACTGATTTTAATGAAGGGAGTCTGTGATTAGCCAGACTGACCTATTTAGTGTTTTATTCAATATCAGGTAGATTGAAAGCAGTACTAAAACATCCATCCCAGCTGCCCCTCAGTGGTCTTTTTAAATTTTTTTTTGAAAGTCAGAATCACTTCAGCATATATTCCCTTAAAAACTTTATAGTTTGTTCACTTGAGAATCAGATACAGGTAACTTTTGATCCATTGGTTGAAAATGTCAGCAGTGATAAGATGGTAGTCAGTAACTTACAGGCCAATTTGTCACGCTTGTATGTATCAGTAGCAGAGGGTTGGGAGTGTTCGGAAGCTTGAAGAAGGGATTAGTGAAAGTACTGAGTGTTTCAGTGGGATTTGTTTGCTTGTGTAAGTTAGAAGGTGGGGTCCTCTATGCTTTGAGAAAGTTTCTGAAGTTTTTTATTGTCTTGTTAGGAATTCTCAACATCTGGTTCATCTAATACAGACACGGGTAAAGTTACTGGGACCTTGGAGACCAAATATAAATGGTGTGAGTATGGTCTGACTTTCACAGAAAAGTGGAACACTGATAACACTCTGGGAACAGAAATTGCTATTGAAGACCAGGTAACATTTTGAAAATGTGGTTTAATATTAATTATTTTATTTTTGTATTTCAGATAGGAAATAAACTGAAAGCATAAATAGATTTCAGATGAGCTGTCTCCATATTACGCCTTTTCAGTTGGTGTGTAGCTAGGGATTGGCAAGTTATTTGTATTTGGTACAAACATGAGATTGTATAATGTACTTCAAATTCATCACTGCATATATTTTTTCTACTGATCATCTGTTGTACAGAGTATACTTTATAGTATGCATGATGTAAACCAGTCATAGGGTGAATCTCCTGTAATTTCCCTCCTATCTTTTTTTTTTAATGAATGTGAAACATGTTGGGAAGGGCATAGAACTTGATAAAGGCTCTCTGTCCGTAAAACAGAATACTGAGGTTACCAAAGAATTAAAAATATTTTGTTTGTGGCATAGATTCTTACAGAGGAGTGCTTTCCTTTTAGGGATTTTCGGGAACCATACACTGATTTTAATGAAGGGAGTCTGTGATTAGCCAGACTGACCTATTTAGTGTTTTATTCAATATCAGGTAGATTGAAAGCAGTACTAAAACATCCATCCCAGCTGCCCCTCAGTGGTCTTTTTAAATTTTTTTTTGAAAGTCAGAATCACTTCAGCATATATTCCCTTAAAAACTTTATAGTTTGTTCACTTGAGAATCAGATACAGGTAACTTTTGATCCATTGGTTGAAAATGTCAGCAGTGATAAGATGGTAGTCAGTAACTTACAGGCCAATTTGTCACGCTTGTATGTATCAGTAGCAGAGGGTTGGGAGTGTTCGGAAGCTTGAAGAAGGGATTAGTGAAAGTACTGAGTGTTTCAGTGGGATTTGTTTGCTTGTGTAAGTTAGAAGGTGGGGTCCTCTATGCTTTGAGAAAGTTTCTGAAGTTTTTTATTGTCTTGTTAGGAATTCTCAACATCTGGTTCATCTAATACAGACACGGGTAAAGTTACTGGGACCTTGGAGACCAAATATAAATGGTGTGAGTATGGTCTGACTTTCACAGAAAAGTGGAACACTGATAACACTCTGGGAACAGAAATTGCTATTGAAGACCAGGTAACATTTTGAAAATGTGGTTTAATATTAATTATTTTATTTTTGTATTTCAGATAGGAAATAAACTGAAAGCATTCTTTTTCTCTTGAAATAGATTTGTCAAGGCTTGAAACTGACATTTGATACCACCTTTTCACCAAACACAGGGTAAGCATGGGCATTTTTATCTGCTTTAAGTTGGAAAGCATTCTTCAATCTATTTAACAAAGGTGCACGTTGAGATGCTGTGTGTTGGCTTGCCTTCACATATTTGCCTCTTATATTGTGGCACTAACATGGAACAAACATGGTTTTTTCGTAGGCTTTTGTGATTGATAAGCAGTTCTGCAAAGCAGTCTTCCTATGGTGGCAGCAGTCTGGTTGCCTTATGGGCCCTTGTCTTTTTGTTTTTTTGGGGTTGGGGGGTGGCTGGGGTGGGGAGGGAGGGGGACGGGCGGGCCACTTCCATTGGTCTTTTCTCTATTTTCATCCGTCTTTTGTTCTTTGGCCCGTGTGGGCCTCCCATCGCAGTGGCCTCTGTTGTCGCAGAGCACTGGCTCTGGGCGCATGCGCTCCAGAGCTCCGGCTCGGTAATTGGACACATCGGTCCAGCTGCTCCGTGGCACGTGGGATCTTCCCAGGCCAGGGATCGAACCGGCGTCCCTTGCCCTGCAAGGTGGTGTCCCTACCCACTGGACCACCAGGGGAAGCCCCCTTGTCTTTATTTATTTAATTATTTATTTATGTATCTTTTTGGGGGGGGGCGTGGGGGAGGAGGGGAGCAGGCGGGCCACTTCTATTGGTCTTTCATTTCTCTATTTTCATCTGTCTTTGTTCTTTGGCTCCTGTGGGCCTCCCATCATGGTGGCCTCTGTCGTCACAGAGCTCCGGCTCAGTAATTGGACGCATCAGTCCAGCTGCTCCACGGCATGTGGGATCTTCCCAGGCCAGGAATCGAACCGGCGCCCCTTGCACTGCAAGGCGGTGTCCTTACCCACTGGACCACCAGGGGAAGCCCGGGCCCTTGTCTTTTAATTCATTGGAGGAGGAATGTGGTGTGTGTGTGTGTTAACCTCTTACGATTATCAGTTATCTTGCTAGCTGTTTTAGAGGCAAACCTCAGACGGAGGTGATTCTATCCAAATCACTGCAATAAACTGAATATTGTGAAAAAGGAAGTCTTGTGGATTTTTTAGTTTCCGAGTGCATGTAAGAGTTATGTTTACGGTACATTGTTGACTGTTAGATGTAAAATAGCATTATGTTGGGGAAGAAAATACATAATTAAAAAATATGTGAAATGCCAACCTTCATCTGAGCCTGCAGTGAATCATAGTAATAACATCAAAAGATCAGTGGCGGGCTTCCCTGATGGTCCAGTGGGTAAGGACACTGCCTTGCAGTGCAAGGGGCGCCAGTTCGATCCCTGGCCTGGGAAGATCCCATGTGCCGCGGAGCGGCTGGACTGATGTGTCCGATTACCGAGCCGGAGCTCTGGAGCGCATGCTCCCAGAGCCGTTGCTCTGCGACAACAGAGGCCACCATGATGGGAGGCTCACATGGGCCAAAGAACAAAGATGGATGAAAATGCACAAATGAAAGACCAATAGAAGTGGCCTGCCTGCTCCCCTCCCTCCCCACCCCACCCTCCTCAAATAAATAAATAAATCTAAAAAAAAAAAAAAAAAGATCAGTGGCCACAGATCACTGCAACATAGTTATAATAAAAATGTTTAAAATGTGAGAATTACCAAAATGTGACACAGAGGCATATAGTGAACAAATGCTGTTGGAAAAAAACACCAACAGATTTGCTTTATGGAGGATTGCTGTAAACCCTTAATTTATGTGGGGGTGGGGGTGGGGGTGGGGAAAGCACTATCAAGTGAAAAGAAATAAAATAATGAACTATGCCTGTACTCCCCATTATAGTGAGATTCATTTAAATCTGTTTTGTACCCTCTGTGCAGAAGTTAACGTCTGTAAGTCTTTCTCACTAGCATGTTTTAAGTCAGTTTGTTCTTTTTTTTCCAGAAAGAAAAGTGGTAAAATCAAGTCTTCTTACAAGAGGGAGTGTATAAACCTTGGCTGTGATGTTGACTTTGATTTTGCTGGACCTGCAATCCATGGTTCAGCCGTCTTTGGTTATGAGGGCTGGCTTGCAGGCTACCAGATGACCTTTGACAGTGCCAAGTCGAAGCTGACAAGGAATAACTTTGCAGTGGGCTACAGGACTGGGGACTTCCAGCTACACACTAATGTGTGAGTGTTTCTCTTATGAATATGATGATGTAGGGCCTCAGAGTGGTGTTGATGTCTCCTGTCATCTCCTCTGAATCTTGGTACAAGACCTAAAGGTGTTCTCTTTGGTCATTTCTAGAGGGGTAAAAACCATTACTTGTGAGTTTCGGTCTGAGAGAGTAAATGTTCATTTTACATGAGGCTAGATGTGCTTGAGATTTTTGGAAAAGGCTAATGTGGAAGTTTTGGTCACGTGGTTAGGATTTGGCGCTTTCGACTGCGGTGGCCTGAGTTCACCTGCGGTCGGGGGAACTGACAACTGCGTGCCGCGGAGCGGCTGGCGATGTGTCCGAACGAGCCGGAGCTCTGGGCGCATGCTCCCAGAGCCGTTGCTCTCGACAACAGAGGCCACCATGATGGGAGGCTCACATGGGCCAAAGAACAAAGATGGATGAAAATGCACAAATGAAAGACCAATAGAAGTGGCCTGCCTGCTCCCCTCCCTCCCACCCCACCCTCCTCAAATAAATAAATAAATCTAAAAAAAAAAAAAAAGATCAGTGGCCACAGATCACTGCAACATAGTTATAATAAAAATGTTTAAAATGTGAGAATTACCAAAATGTGACACAGAGGCATATAGTGAACAAATGCTGTTGGAAAAAAACACCAACAGATTTGCTTTATGGAGGATTGCTGTAAACCCTTAATTTATGTGGGGTGGGGTGGGGTGGGAAAGCACTATCAAGTGAAAAGAAATAAAATAATGAACTATGCCTGTACTCCCCATTATAGTGAGATTCATTTAAATCTGTTTTGTACCCTCTGTGCAGAAGTTAACGTCTGTAAGTCTTTCTCACTAGCATGTTTTAAGTCAGTTTGTTCTTTTTTTTCCAGAAAGAAAAGTGGTAAAATCAAGTCTTCTTACAAGAGGGAGTGTATAAACCTTGGCTGTGATGTTGACTTTGATTTTGCTGGACCTGCAATCCATGGTTCAGCCGTCTTTGGTTATGAGGGCTGGCTTGCAGGCTACCAGATGACCTTTGACAGTGCCAAGTCGAAGCTGACAAGGAATAACTTTGCAGTGGGCTACAGGACTGGGGACTTCCAGCTACACACTAATGTGTGAGTGTTTCTCTTATGAATATGATGATGTAGGGCCTCAGAGTGGTGTTGATGTCTCCTGTCATCTCCTCTGAATCTTGGTACAAGACCTAAAGGTGTTCTCTTTGGTCATTTCTAGAGGGGTAAAAACCATTACTTGTGAGTTTCGGTCTGAGAGAGTAAATGTTCATTTTACATGAGGCTAGATGTGCTTGAGATTTTTGGAAAAGGCTAATGTGGAAGTTTTGGTCACGTGGTTAGGATTTGGCGCTTTCGACTGCGGTGGCCTGAGTTCACCTGCGGTCGGGGGAACTGACAACTGCGTGGGAACAAGCTGTGTGGTGCGGCCTAGGGGCAGGGGGCTGAGACACTGCCAGGTTCTCCTAGTGCTTTCATTGGACCTACTTGTGATGGGTGAAGTGCTCACTTGACAGGACTGCCTAAATATATAGAGTCTTTAGTTAACTCAGATTAAATGTATATGTGGAAAGGACTTAAAAAAATTCTTTTCCCTTATAAAAATGGTACATTGGTATATAACAAGTACAAAGAAGAAAACCAAGATTTTCCATAATACCACCACTTCGATGTGTGTAATATTTGTTAACTGTTAATACTTTGGTTTTTCACCTTTTTATATGTGTATATATAAGATACATGCCCAGAAGACTGTTTTATAACCTTCTCCAGCACATAAATATATTTGTCATTTTCCTATAGCATTATGTATTTTTAGTGATTGTTAGTGGCTGCGTGGTAATTCTGCTGGATGGATATGCCGTGATTTATTTAACAAGTTCGTGTTTTTTAAAACTAGAGATCCATGAAAGCAATGGTTTTTACTTAAATGTAAGCCTTGTGCCTTAGACATTATTATTACATTGTGTCTAGTTTGGATTGACTAATTTAAAATATCTTATAGCAATGATGGGACAGAATTTGGAGGATCAATTTATCAGAAAGTCTGTGAAGATCTTGATACTTCAGTAAACCTTGCTTGGACATCAGGAACCAACTGCACTCGCTTTGGCATTGCAGCTAAGTATCAGTTGGATCCCACTGCTTCGATTTCTGTGAGTACTCTTGTGGGCTTAGAATGGGATTTTCACTGTGGGAGTTAATCTGGGTATATTGGATTGTGTTGAAAATTGAAACTATGGTTCACACAATTCCTAGTTTACACACAGATTAGGATTTACTTTGGAATGCTGGTTTTTCTGTGGAAACAGTGTTAGACATTTGATACCCAGGCCACAAGAGTTTGTTAAACCTCAGAACTTACTGAAGTGGTATGAAAAGTGAAAGTGTTCAGTCACTCAGTCGTGTCCAACTTTTTGGACTGTAGCCTGCCAGGCTCCTTTCTCCATGGGATTCTCCAGGCAAGAATACTGGAGTTGGTTGCCCTGCTCTCTTCATGGGATCTTCCTGACTCCGGGATTGAACCCAGGTCTCCTGCATTGCAGGCAGATTCTTCATGGTCTCCCAGCTGGGAAACCCATGAAGGTAGTATAGATTATAACCACGAGCCCCAAGCCTGTCAGGCCCAAGGAAGCCAATGTTTTGGGCCCTGGGTGGTTCTTACTCTTCTTGGGAAGTAATAGTACTTTGTAACTTGGTGTTCGCCTTTAATGGTTTACAAAGTATCTCCAGATTTGATCTCAGCAGCCAGTGGTGCACATGCTCTTTTGTAGGTGAAGAAACTAAAGCTTGGAGAGAAGGACTTGCCCCACTGCTAGGGAGGGAAGAGTGGAAAGGGTAGGCCAGGCCAGGACTTGCGTGTCTTTTTATTTCCCTCCTGTCTAGGGTGACCAGGTAGCTCATCCTGCTTTGCGTGGGACTCTCCTGGCTTAGCACTGAAAGTCCTGCATCCTAGGAACTCCCTCCTGGTTAGTTGAGTTGCATGGCCACCCTGGTACCATCCTTGGACTCTTTCTGCTGTGTCTTCGGTCCTGGTGGATTGTGGTAGGAGGGAGTGCAGTGTCTGAGGGTGTAGAGCACAGGCTCCAGTTTCAGGCAGATCAGCTGTTCAGTGTGTTGGTTGCTTACAGGTCAGGTACTCTTTGTACTGGAATGAGAGTTATTTCTGTTATATAAAGTTAGCTTCATTCCTGGGTACAATATGTTTTGATAATTCAGGCTGTGAAGTTTTAGCCTCATTCTTGTTTTATCTTAGCAGAGTTGTAATCAGAGAGAATGAGAAGCATCCGAAATGCTTTTCCCATTGGCAAGACAGTGATTCACTTATTTTTGCCTTCTCTATTTCTAACTACACCCTAACAATAAAATCCTGAGGATCTACACAGCACACTGTGCTGTGGTAGCTGCATTGCGTCCTCAAATGTATGTCTGTGGCACCCTCATAGGTTTAATACCAGCAGAAGCTGCAATTCTCTTACAGTCTTAAATGGGAAGGTTGCTTGGAATCTGTGAATGACTTTGGGGGATTAATTTGGAAATGTATTTAGCATATCCCACCTAAGTAGTGCTGCAGTGCTGTCATCAAGCATCATCTTTGAAGTGTTTCATAATGCTCCATTAGTTTCATGGTTGACTTGTAAAATAGTGGGAGCTGTTTCATTGCCTAGGGCTCTTGATTTGTTTGGCAGGCTTCCCTAGAGGCGTGGTGGTAAAGAATCTGCCTGTCAGTGCAGGAGATACAGGTTTGATCCCTAGGTTTGGAAGATCCCCTGGATAGGAAATGGCAACCCACTCTTAGTACTCTTACCTAGAAAAAATTCATGGATAGAGGAACCTGGCGAACTACAGCCTGTGGGGTCACAAAGAATCAGACACGACTCAACATGTGTACAGTTTAAATTTGTCACAGTCACAAATTTAAACTGTACACATGCCATACTTGGAAGGTGGTGTGATGTCATGTCACGCAGTTAGTGAGTCTGATTACCTTCCAGTACCCACATTCTGGTGGTTTTGTTGAGTTAGATTAAACTCAACAAGAATGAGTTTTATGGGAATGCTTAGGCTTTTGTGCTGTATGGACAATTTAGGGTCCTTAGAAACATTCTCAGAGATAGCAAGAGTTTTGTGTCCTGCCGACAATTTGAGTTTAGTAGGTAAGAATTA
The DNA here is from genome assembly GCA_022376925.1 of Tragulus kanchil. Lineage (NCBI taxonomy): Eukaryota > Metazoa > Chordata > Mammalia > Artiodactyla > Tragulidae > Tragulus > Tragulus kanchil. The sequence continues at coordinate 51,220,083 of JAIOJX010000005.1, forward strand.
AGTGGTGCCTGGTTTTTGCTTAGCTTAATATAATATAAAATTCTATTACCTCATGTGGGAAAGTGAACAAGTCATGATTGTATGATAGGGAAATAGCAGAGGGCTGTGTTTCTCCATTCAAAAGTTTGTCTTACATTTGTTTTTGCATTTTATCTTAGGCAAAAGTCAACAACTCTAGTTTAATTGGAGTGGGCTACACTCAGACTCTGAGGCCTGGTAAGTATTAAGGATTGTTCTGATAGCATAATCTTTCCCATTGGCAAGACAGTGATTCACTTATTTTGCCTTCTCTGTTTCTAACTACACCTAACAATAAAATCCTGAGGATCTACACAGCACACTGTGCTGTGGTAGCTGCATTCGTCCTCAAATGTATGTCTGTGGCACCCTCATAGGTTTAATACCAGCAGAAGCTGCAATTCTCTTACAGTCTTAAATGGGAAGGTTGCTTGGAATCTGTGAATGACTTTGGGGGATTAATTTGGAAATGTATTTAGCATATCCCACCTAAGTAGTGCTGCAGTGCTGTCATCAAGCATCATCTTTGAAGTGTTTCATAATGCTCCATTAGTTTCATGGTTGACTTGTAAAATAGTGGGAGCTGTTTCATTGCCTAGGGCTCTTGATTTGTTTGGCAGGCTTCCCTAGAGGCGTGGTGGTAAAGAATCTGCCTGTCAGTGCAGGAGATACAGGTTTGATCCCTAGGTTTGGAAGATCCCCTGGAATAGGAAATGGCAACCCACTCTTAGTACTCTTACCTAGAAAAAATTCATGGATAGAGGAACCTGGCGAACTACAGCCTGTGGGGTCACAAAGAATCAGACACGACTCAACATGTGTACAGTTTAAATTTGTCACAGTCACAAATTTAAACTGTACACATGCCATACTTGGAAGGTGGTGTGATGTCATGTCACGCAGTTAGTGAGTCTGATTACCTTCCAGTACCCACATTCTGGTGGTTTTGTTGAGTTAGATTAAACTCAACAAGAATGAGTTTTATGGGAATGCTTAGGCTTTTGTGCTGTATGGACAATTTAGGGTCCTTAGAAACATTCTCAGAGATAGCAAGAGTTTTGTGTCCTGCCGACAATTTGAGTTTAGTAGGTAAGAATTAAGTGGTGCCTGGTTTTTGCTTAGCTTAATATAATATAAAATTCTATTACCTCATGTGGGAAAGTGAACAAGTCATGATTGTATGATAGGGAAATAGCAGAGGGCTGTGTTTCTCCATTCAAAAGTTTGTCTTACATTTGTTTTTGCATTTTATCTTAGGCAAAAGTCAACAACTCTAGTTTAATTGGAGTGGGCTACACTCAGACTCTGAGGCCTGGTAAGTATTAAGGATTGTTCTGATAGTATTTTCAGTAGTGTTTTCAAAATCAGTGTTGTCTTTTTTTTTTTTTTCCCTAGGGGAGAGGGTAGGGTCCAAAAACCCTGACTCAGGACCTAAAGAAATAACTTGGAACTTTCTTTTAATAGACCTAATGTGTCACTCAGTGTCCTTTATTATTATTATTATTATTATTTAAAACATTTATTTATTTATCTTTTGGGGGGGTGGGGTGGGGAGGCAGGGGGATGGGCGGGCCATTTATATTGGTCTTTCTTTTCTCTATTTTCATCCGTCTTTGTTCTTTGGCCCGTGTGGGCCTCCCATCGCAGTGGCCTCTGTTGTCGCAGAGCACCAGCTCTGGGCACATGTACTCCAGAGCTCTGGCTCGGTAATTGGACACATCAGTCCAGCCGCTCCGCGGCACGTGGGATCTTCCCAGGCCAGGGATCGAACTGGCGCCCCTTGCACCACAAGGCGGTGTCCTTACCCACTGGACCACCAGGGAAGCCCTAGCCATGTTTTTTTTTCTTTTGAGACTTCTTAAAAAAATTTTGACCTCTTTTATTGGTTATTTATTTGTTTTCATCCATCTTTATTTTTTGGCCTTTGTGGGCCTCCTCATTGCAGTGGCCTCTCTCCTTGCAGAGCGCTGGCTCTGGGCACACTTGTTCCAGAGCGCTGCCTCATAATTGGACACACTGGTCCAGCCGCTCCGCGGCATGTGGGATCTTCCCGGGATTGAACCGGTGCCCCTTGCACTTCAATGCAGACTCCTTACCCACTGGACCACCAGGGAAGCCCCTCACTAGCCATATGTTAATTCTCAAGAGCACCACCTCAGTGTGTGTGTGCTTGGTTGTGTCCAACTTTTTGGGATTGGGACCCCATGGACTGTAGTCTGCTAGGCTCCTCTGTCCATGGGATATTCCTGACACAAACATGGGAGTGGGTTGCCATTTCCTTCTCCTAAAATTTTTTAGTTTTTCTTGTCATACACGTTTACCTTTGTTATAATTTTTTCTTAGGCAAAAGTCAACAACTCTAGTTTAATTGGAGTGGGCTACACTCAGACTCTGAGGCCTGGTAAGTATTAAGGATTGTTCTGATAGTATTTTCAGTAGTGTTTTCAAAATCAGTGTTGTCTTTTTTTTTTTTTTCCCTAGGGGAGAGGGTAGGGTCCAAAAACCCTGACTCAGGACCTAAAGAAATAACTTGGAACTTTCTTTTAATAGACCTAATGTGTCACTCAGTGTCCTTTATTATTATTATTATTATTATTTAAAACATTTATTTATTTATCTTTTGGGGGGGTGGGGTGGGGAGGCAGGGGGATGGGCGGGCCATTTATATTGGTCTTTCTTTTCTCTATTTTCATCCGTCTTTGTTCTTTGGCCCGTGTGGGCCTCCCATCGCAGTGGCCTCTGTTGTCGCAGAGCACCAGCTCTGGGCACATGTACTCCAGAGCTCTGGCTCGGTAATTGGACACATCAGTCCAGCCGCTCCGCGGCACGTGGGATCTTCCCAGGCCAGGGATCGAACTGGCGCCCCTTGCACCACAAGGCGGTGTCCTTACCCACTGGACCACCAGGGAAGCCCTAGCCATGTTTTTTTTTCTTTTGAGACTTCTTAAAAAAATTTTGACCTCTTTTATTGGTTATTTATTTGTTTTCATCCATCTTTATTTTTTGGCCTTTGTGGGCCTCCTCATTGCAGTGGCCTCTCTCCTTGCAGAGCGCTGGCTCTGGGCACACTTGTTCCAGAGCGCTGCCTCATAATTGGACACACTGGTCCAGCCGCTCCGCGGCATGTGGGATCTTCCCGGGATTGAACCGGTGCCCCTTGCACTTCAATGCAGACTCCTTACCCACTGGACCACCAGGGAAGCCCCTCACTAGCCATATGTTAATTCTCAAGAGCACCACCTCAGTGTGTGTGTGCTTGGTTGTGTCCAACTTTTTGGGATTGGGACCCCATGGACTGTAGTCTGCTAGGCTCCTCTGTCCATGGGATATTCCTGACACAAACATGGGAGTGGGTTGCCATTTCCTTCTCCTAAAATAAGTTTTCATTTCTCAGCTTCTTTTATAAAACCTTTCAAGCGTACAGAAAAATTGACAAAAGTTCAGTGAACACGTGTTTACCTTTTGTTATAATTTTTTATCCTCCCCTCCCCTTTTTTATGCCGGGCGGTTTGGAAGTTGGAGCTATTGTGACATTTCCCTGAATGTGTCAGGATGTGAATATTCTGCATAACCACAAGACTGTTACTACCACACCTGAGCAACTTAACAGATTCTATACTGTTAATTAACATCCATTTACTTACGTACTTTCTTCAATTATATCTGAAATGTCTTCTTGTAATTTTTATTTTCCAGTTATAGTTAACTCATTACATTGGTTGTTTCATCTCTATAGTCTCATGTACTTACGTAGCATTTTGAACCTTGCTTATTTTCCAGAGCATTACTTCTCAAGTATCAGCGTGTGTGTGTGAATCACTTGGGAATCTCACTAGAACACGCAGGTCTAGGTCATGGTGTTCTGTCTTTCTAACAAGCTCTGGTTCTTGAACCACCATTTGAATAGCAAGGTTCTGAAACACTTGGAACTTTCCCCCTTACTTCTTGACTATTTTGAAACATAAAGGAATGGTACCACGGACACCTTCCCCCCATTTATTTTTTTTAAATATTTATTTTATTTATTTATCTTTTGGGGGGTGGGGTGGGGAGGGAGGGGCACGGGCGGGCCCCTTATTGGTCTTTCATTTCTCTGTTTTCATCTGTCTTTGTTCTTTGGCTCCTGTGGGCCTCCCATTGCGGTGGCTTCTGTCTGCAGAGTGCGGCTCCGGGCACATGTGCCCCAGAGCTCCAGCTTGGTAATTGGACACATCAGTCCAGACGCTCCGCGGCACGTGGGATCTTCCCAGGCCAGGGATCGAACCGGTGCCCCTTGCGCTGCAAGGCGGTGTCCTTACCCACTGGACCACCAGGGAAGCCCACCTTCCCCCCATTGACCAGTTACTGACATTTACCATGTTTGTTTTCTGTCTTCCTGTCTGTATGTGTAATCCTTTTTTTTTTTTTACTCACATTCTTTTGAATTAATTAATATTTTGGAAACATATAAACACATCAGCCCTAGCATACATATCATGAAAGTAAGACATTTTTAACTGCGTAACTGTAAAAAAATCGTAACTACAGTACCATTTCCATAGCTAAAGAAATGAACAATTGAAAAGACTACCTCAGACATAGTCTTTATTTCAGATTTCCCCACTTGTCCCCAAAATGTCTCTTTAATTGTAGCTTTTCCTTTTTCGGGGTCCAGATTGCCTTTTAGTCTGAATAACATGTTGAACATAATTGTTTTAACAGATTCTATACTGTTAATTAACATCCATTTACTTACTTTCTTCAATTATATCTGAAATGTCTTCTTGTAATTTTTATTTTCCAGTTATAGTTAACTCATTACATTGGTTGTTTCATCTCTATAGTCTCATGTACTTACGTAGCATTTTGAACCTTGCTTATTTTCCAGAGCATTACTTCTCAAGTATCAGCGTGTGTGTGTGAATCACTTGGGAATCTCACTAGAACACGCAGGTCTAGGTCATGGTGTTCTGTCTTTCTAACAAGCTCTGGTTCTTGAACCACCATTTGAATAGCAAGGTTCTGAAACACTTGGAACTTTCCCCCTTACTTCTTGACTATTTTGAAACATAAAGGAATGGTACCACGGACACCTTCCCCCCATTTATTTTTTTTAAATATTTATTTTATTTATTTATCTTTTGGGGGGTGGGGTGGGGAGGGAGGGGCACGGGCGGGCCCCTTATTGGTCTTTCATTTCTCTGTTTTCATCTGTCTTTGTTCTTTGGCTCCTGTGGGCCTCCCATTGCGGTGGCTTCTGTCGTCGCAGAGTGCCGGCTCCGGGCACATGTGCCCCAGAGCTCCAGCTTGGTAATTGGACACATCAGTCCAGACGCTCCGCGGCACGTGGGATCTTCCCAGGCCAGGGATCGAACCGGTGCCCCTTGCGCTGCAAGGCGGTGTCCTTACCCACTGGACCACCAGGGAAGCCCACCTTCCCCCCATTGACCAGTTACTGACATTTACCATGTTTGTTTTCTGTCTTCCTGTCTGTATGTGTAATCCTTTTTTTTTTTTTACTCACATTCTTTTGAATTAATTAATATTTTGGAAACATATAAACACATCAGCCCTAGCATACATATCATGAAAGTAAGACATTTTTAACTGCGTAACTGTAAAAAAATCGTAACTACAGTACCATTTCCATAGCTAAAGAAATGAACAATTGAAAAGACTACCTCAGACATAGTCTTTATTTCAGATTTCCCCACTTGTCCCCAAAATGTCTCTTTAATTGTAGCTTTTCCTTTTTCGGGGTCCAGATTGCCTTTTAGTCTGAATAACATGTTGAACATAATTGTTTTTAATGCTGTATGAGTTTTTTTTTTTTTTTTTCCTTTTTGAGATATAATGGTATTTTTATGATCCGAGTCTTGATGCTTCCCTTGCTCAGGGTGGTGCCAAATGAATTATCTGGTATCTCAGGTACTCCCCAGTGCCCTCTGGTGGCCGGCAGTAGTAGGTCATCTGACAAGCTGAAGAAAAGTGACAGGCTGTGAGGCGACTGCAGACTCCCGTGAGGTGTTTCCAGGTACATGATGGTATTCTGCTTTTGTTACAGGTGTGAAGCTCACACTGTCTGCTCTGGTAGACGGGAAGAGCATTAATGCTGGAGGCCACAAACTTGGGCTTGCCCTGGAGTTGGAGGCTTAATCCAGCAGCAAGAAGCCTCTGAGAATGGATATTAGAAGATTTGGCCTTAATATATTTCCAGTGTGACCAGCAGGCTTCCCCCCACCCCACCAAGAAGGTGATCAAAGCAAAGGATGATCTGAACAAGAGCTGTATTTTAAATATTTAGACAGTTACTTGTTAGCTGGTTTCTAGTTGAATTGGTTGTCTATCTAGTTACCAATACTGCGGTCATGCAGTCACCTCTACATTATTTAAATGTATTTAACTGTTAAATGCGCTACCCACCAATAATGAAATAGACATTTATGAAAACTGTGCAGTGGTGTGCATGTTTGTTTTTATGTTCCTTTTAACATTGACTATTGCCATTGATGAGATGGATCAGTGGATGTATTAAGATAAGGTTAAAATTTTTGTTAAATTTAGCCACCATTAGAAATTACTTTTGGTATTCTGAAACATTACAAATTATGAATAAAACAAGTATACATTATTAATGACTCCAAGTATTTGCAGAGGTAAAACTTGGCACCTAGGGTCAAATCTTCCTGGTAGTGTATCAAGCCTAGTACTCTCTTTTTCCAGGGAGCATTTATTTTGCCCTTTATAAATCTGTGCCACAGAATCCTCTGACCTGATAGTAACTCTGTGAAATTTTTAGGCTACAGTAACCTAAAATACATGATTTTATATCTTCAGTTTGTAAACGTGTGTAGAATTAACAGTGGATCATCATCAACTCCAGGAAGGGTTAGCACATAAGTGATGAAGAAAGAAATGAAGCGCTGGCGCTGAAGGTTGTGTGCGCACACCACACCCTTCTGGGCTGTTGCTCTGGAAATGGCCCAGGCCCTAGTTAGGTGGGATGGGACTAGGCGCAGGGAGGTGGACTAAGGCATAGTTAGAGGTGTCAGTACCCCAGAGGGCCCCACTGAGAGGTCATTAACTCATTTCTTTCCAGGTAGACACGAAAAGCTTGGACCTAAATTTGTGACCAGAGTATCTTCTTATGTGGCCACTGGCCTTAATCTGAATGATGATTAAGCTGAATTAATAGATGATTCTGGTTGGAAAAGTAGGAAGGAGAAGTTTGATGGGAGGACAGTTGGAACAATATCATTGAGGAGTTTTGCTCAAGAAATTCATAATACTAGATCTGTGGGATAGTTTGCAGTCAGAACAGATAAGAAAATGTAATATTAGATTGACTACCCAGAAAGTGATTCATGCTTAAAATTTCCAGGTCAAGAATTGGATGACAGATTCGAAACCTAGGCAAGCTTTCCACACTGGTGGAATTGGGAGCACAAAGATCCCCTCTGATGGCACTGTTGGTCCTAAAGGATTGGCTGGAATGGCCCATTTGAATAAGACACATGACTTAATGGTGGTAAATTGGGATTTTAACCAGTTTGAGTTAGGCAGGACCTATTGCTAGGCAAGAAGAAAAATAGGAAGAGATGTCTGCAAGCTAGACGTAATCATAGTGCCATGCATTTTCAGGATACTTAAGAGTAAAATGGACCTACTCACCCATATGCATCCTAGTATGCTTTTATGAGTGGGAGAGAGGAAGATAGGTTTTCACCCAGGTTCCTGAGGGTTGTCTTGAAAGGTGACATAGTACTCTCCTTTTCCTGGTAGTGTATCATGCCTAGTACTCTCTTTTTCCAGGGAGCATTTATTTTGCCCTTTATAAATCTGTGCCACAGAATCCTCTGACCTGATAGTAACTCTGTGAAATTTTTAGGCTACAGTAACCTAAAATACATGATTTTATATCTTCAGTTTGTAAACGTGTGTAGAATTAACAGTGGATCATCATCAACTCCAGGAAGGGTTAGCACATAAGTGATGAAGAAAGAAATGAAGCGCTGGCGCTGAAGGTTGTGTGCGCACACCACACCCTTCTGGGCTGTTGCTCTGGAAATGGCCCAGGCCCTAGTTAGGTGGGATGGGACTAGGCGCAGGGAGGTGGACTAAGGCATAGTTAGAGGTGTCAGTACCCCAGAGGGCCCCACTGAGAGGTCATTAACTCATTTCTTTCCAGGTAGACACGAAAAGCTTGGACCTAAATTTGTGACCAGAGTATCTTCTTATGTGGCCACTGGCCTTAATCTGAATGATGATTAAGCTGAATTAATAGATGATTCTGGTTGGAAAAGTAGGAAGGAGAAGTTTGATGGGAGGACAGTTGGAACAATATCATTGAGGAGTTTTGCTCAAGAAATTCATAATACTAGATCTGTGGGATAGTTTGCAGTCAGAACAGATAAGAAAATGTAATATTAGATTGACTACCCAGAAAGTGATTCATGCTTAAAATTTCCAGGTCAAGAATTGGATGACAGATTCGAAACCTAGGCAAGCTTTCCACACTGGTGGAATTGGGAGCACAAAGATCCCCTCTGATGGCACTGTTGGTCCTAAAGGATTGGCTGGAATGGCCCATTTGAATAAGACACATGACTTAATGGTGGTAAATTGGGATTTTAACCAGTTTGAGTTAGGCAGGACCTATTGCTAGGCAAGAAGAAAAATAGGAAGAGATGTCTGCAAGCTAGACGTAATCATAGTGCCATGCATTTTCAGGATACTTAAGAGTAAAATGGACCTACTCACCCATATGCATCCTAGTATGCTTTTATGAGTGGGAGAGAGGAAGATAGGTTTTCACCCAGGTTCCTGAGGGTTGTCTGAAATGCAAGGTGTATCCTAGATGCCAACCGATTATGAAGGCTGTCAGCTGTGGGCACCTGTGGCCCAGGTTCTAGCAGCCTTCAGCTCTACTTCCACCACTCAGGCCTAACATGATGGCAAAGCCTAATTGTGTTCTAGGCTGATGAACCATTTCTGCCTGAGGCCTGAGGCAGTGTTAGTGGAAAGAACACTTCCTGTCTGTGCCTGATCTCCATTTGTGGTGTCGAGGTAAGATGTTCCTACGGATTGGGGAGGTATAAACAGGTTTAAACCAGAAGAGTGAAATGCCTGGCTGCTCTCCTCAGCGTCATTACATAGGCTCATACACGTTTGTGTTGGAGGCCTGACTTTCTCTGGGGAACTTGTTAAAAATTGCCTACCTATTGGTGTGTCTGCTTCACACCTCTGGCCAGTGATCCCATGTCTCGTGTTTCTCCAGGGACTTCAAGGGGAGGACAGGATGTGTATATGCCAGTCACCTTTGAGGTCCTTGGGTCTAAGTCAAGTGGCCTGGCTTTGGATGTTGACCAGGGCCTCCACTGCTGAGGTGAAGCCAGGTTGACAGTTCTGTGAACACACAGGCATGTGGCCAGCAGAGTTGGTATATACAACAGTACACAGTGTAGGGCCCCTTTCCGGCCACCAGATCCCGGCTTGGTCTTTACCAGTGTCCCAGCTGCATTGAGCAGGAGCTTCATTCACTGGCCCCTCTTAGGAACTGAGATGTAGGAGGGAGACCAAGGGGCCTCTACCAAGCTTCCAGCCCTTAGGTCCTCTGGAGGCCTGTCTGCACGTTTGAGCTGGAGTTTGACCATTCCTGTGTGGGTAGGTGAGTAAACTTGGTATCCTGTCTCCAGTCAGCTGGAAGCTCCTGTGGTTAGGCCCACAGCCCCCATGGCGCCAGAGACCTCAGGAGTGTGCCACGGAGGCGATGGACATCTGCGACTACAAGGCTCTCCTTTGGCGAGAAAGTGGCCTTCCCTCCCTACCCCACTTCAGCACAAGAAGGTTGTGTCCCAGGCCTCACTTTATTGTCAGATTGAAAAGCAGGCTGGCTTCCCAGGCTGCCCCCCTCCCCGCCCCTGAGGCCTAGATCTTGAAGGCTAAGGTGAGGCCGTCGCCCAGGGGCAGGAGGCTGATGTGGACCCTGGCGTCCCGCAGGATGCGCTCGTTCAGGTTTCTCACGCACTGGGCAGCCTTGTCCTGTGGTTTAGGCTGCAGCACCTCTCCACGCCACAGGACCTGCGGAGGGGCGGGGCACCGTGGGGCGGGGCCTGGGGAGCCCGGGCAGGGGGCGGGGCCGGAGCTGGAGTCCCCGGACCTGAGTGGGGCAGACTGGCTCCCTGGGGGAGGAGCTTACGTGGCCGTGCTGGGCGGGGCTCTGGGCACGGGGCGAGGGGAAGTCAGAGGAGAAGGCGCACCCAGCTGGAGAGGGTTTTCTGCCCCTGGGCTACCCCTTACACTGAGCACAGCGAGGACGCCTCCGGGTCGTAGCAGCTGCAGGCACCGCTCGTAGTAGGCCGTGCAGTTCTCCTTATCCGCGTCCACCACTGCCACGTCGAAGGTGCCGGCCTCGCCCGCGGCCAGGAGCTCATCTTGCGGGGGAGGAGGGGCACAGGCAGCTGAGTCCGCAGGCCCCAGCAGCCAGAAGCCCCCGCCCAGGCCGGCCCAGGCACTGTGGCCATTCAGGTACTCGAGGGCGCCGGCCTGCCCCGCTGCGTGTGGCCGCGGACCGGGTGGCGGGGGGCTGTCACTGCACAAGCCGCCCGGCGCACCGGGTCACTGACTCGTGCCGGGTGGTCCCATTAGGGAAATGGAGCCAAGGCCCTTTCCGCTCCGTTGCTCACCCAGGGTCTCGAGGGCGGGCTTCAACCGAAGGTCGATTTTGTGCTCCTCCTCAGCCTGCAGAACGAGTGGGGTCGGGGTCAGCACGTGCCTTCTCCCGGAGCTGGGGGTGGCCGGACTCCAGGGCCCTGACGAGGGCTCAGGTGTGTGGAACACTCACCTGCCTCCACAGGGGACGCCCCAGCTCGGGGGGCCCTGCGTCCACCTCGCAGGTCACCACGCGCCCAGTCGGGGGCAGCGCCAAGGCCAACGCTAGGGCTGAGTAGCCTGTGAAAGTGCCTGGAAACAGACGCGGACAGGCTCAAGCCAGAGTGGATGACAGCCAGGTGGCTCCAGTCCCAGTGATCCCGGCCGCGCGCCCTACCCAGGTCCAGCGCCTTCTTAGCCTTGATGAGGCGAGCCAGGTTGGCCAAGAGCTGGGCCTGCTCACGGGTCATCATGGAATCCCCCTGCGGCTGCTCCAGGGTCAGCTGCGTTCGGGGAGGAGAGAGTCGCACCAGCCCTGCGCCTGCGCCCCAGGTTTAGAGCCCCAGGGGCGTGGCTGTGGGCGTGGCCCAGGGGCGGGGCCTCCGAACGCCCGCCGTGCAGGCCTGGGGAGCCTGGAAGCCCAGAAAGGGGAACCGCCCAGCCCAAGGTCACACGGCCACGTGGGCCCCTCCCGGGCCGAGGTGGGCGCCCGTTCCCGCTCCTGGCCTCGCTGACCAGCCGCAGGCTCCGCAGGGCCGGGTGCTCCCGCATGGATCGGCTCAGCAGATACTGCCATAGGGGGTTGTCCTCAGGGGGCAACAGGCGCTTCTCTCGCCGGGATCGCCAAGAAGGGAACCATCTCCCTGCAGGGGACAGGTGTGCTGGATCAGGGCCCGGGGCTCCAGAGTGCCACGGTTAGGCTCAGGCGCAGCCAGCCTCTCTTCTGCGCCCGCCCACCCACCTGCCCGCATGGCCTTTGCCTAGGGTGCAGAAGGCCCGGCGCTACTCACCCAAAAAGAGCCCGCTAGCGAAGGCGGCGCCCAGTGCGGCCGAGCCCAGGGCCAGCACGGCTGACACAGAGAGCCGGGGCAAGGGCTGGGTCATGGTGCAGGTAAGAAGCAGCAGCGTCCAGGTCACTTGCGCAGGGACTACTGGGTCCTCCCCGGGACCCGCGGGCCCTCGCGGCTCCGCCTTGCCGGGGCAGTGCCCTCGGCGCCGCGGCCTCGACCACCATCTGGCGGCCATATGACCTTACTGCACACCCTGCCCGAAGGGGTCTGGCGCCATCTCGTGGCCACTTTAGGAACTGCACTCCGCGGGGAGGAAGGGCCACATCCGGGCGTGGGTCTCTCCCTCCCTGTGCCAGGACTAGGGACTTAAGTCCCAGGGGAAAATTTGCAGCCCCTCTGGCTATGCTTCTTCCTCATCTCTATCATTTTTTGTTGAGAACCCCTTGGGGCATATGTGAGTGGGTAAGTAGACTGTCGGTATAACAGGATAGTAACAGGTACAAAGTGATAAGAATTAAAAGACCCCCGGGAGGGACTGAGAGAAATCACAGGAGGCTTCCTGGGAGAAGTCACCAAGAATGTCAGGCTGAAGGAGTGTACGTCTGGGGGGACACAACCACAGGAGGATCAGGAGCCCTGGGACATGTCTGGTTGATGGGTTGCTGAGACAGTATCCTTCGCTGGAATCCTGCTGTTTGGTGCCAGCTAGACTTGGGTGCGAGATCTTGGGCACATCAGTCTCCCTGAGCCTCAGTTTCCTTTCTGTAAAACTGGGACCACCGTCTTACTGTTAAAGACGCCAAATCCCACAGCTTGGCCCACAGTAGATGCTGCAGGGCAGCTGTGATTATGATCACAGGTGGGAGGGAAGATGTCTTGCGGAGAGAAGATCAGAGGGCAGGTGAGGCCCCTGCAGGGCTGTACCGCTGGGACGCTATCCACCGAACAGTGGTGGAAACAATTTCCTCTTCTGTAAAATGGGGTTCTTAATAGTCCTCACCTCCCAGGGGCCGAGGTGAGAAAACCCAGGTGCAGGATTCACACAAGGCTTCTTGGCACTTAACTTGTAAATTTAAAAGGAGTCAAAGTCCGTCAGCTGCTGCTCCGCGGCTGTCCCCTGACACCAGCCCTTCAGCTACCACACTGGGGCTCCACCGGGGGCTTTCCAGGCAGCAAGGCCCAGACACAGGCTTGTTGCGGAGCTGGTGACGGGGCGGCCTGGCTGAGGCTGAAGACCCGGGCGAACAGAAGAAACCCGGAGCCCGGGACCCCGGGAAGACCAGGCAGAGGGCGGAGGACGGGACCTCCTAGCAACCCCAGGGGTGGGACTGATCCTTCGACCAATCAGGCTGCCGCCCCAGGAGGGGTTCAAAGGAGGAGGAGCCTGTTGTCTTGGTGCTGGGTGGGTCTGAGTCAGCCCTGCCTGCTGCTCCCAGTTCCCAGTCGCCAAGCAGGTGGCCTGCTGGGAAGAGAAGCGCTTTTCTCCTTGCCTTTTGATCTTTTGCATCCTACTTGGCCCCGTAAAAGTTTCTCTGACCCAACTGTTCCCTAGGGTAAGGACTGGGGCGGTGCTTCCCCCTCCTCCCGAGCTGAGCAATTAGCAAGAGGTAAATGCTCTCTGAGTAGCTAGCTAGGGATGCCTTGGGCTCCTGGCTGCCTGAGCCGCCGGTATGGGCATTTTACCTAGCTCCAGGCACTGTCGTCCAGTCTCCCTGTGAGACTGCGACGTAATTCCCATTTTCCAGAGGAGTAGACCGAAGTTCGGAGAGACCCTATCTCCACGCATCCTCCCTGGACCCTGCTTTCTTAAACCCTCTGGCCACAGAGGTGGCCACACAGTGAGCTCTTTTGACCCAGAGGAAACCAGACTCCCAAGAAGTGCTTTCCTGGCACCTGCGCTGAGACCCCTCCAACCTGGCCAGGTGGTACTGGGGCCCTGGGCTCAGCCTGGCTGCAAACCTGCGCTCTCCTTTCTATCTGGGGGTCTGGGTTTGGGCAACCCCCCAGCTCACGCCAGAGCCTCCCTCCCGCAGCCTGGTTTCAGGCGGGAGCCAGTGGAGGTGGGGGGCAGCCGGGGAGGGGAGGCATGTCACCATATATCCCCGTCAGATTAAAAAACTAATTTGAAAAGATTAATGTATTCCATTCTTGTTACGCTGGCTCTGATACCTCTGGGCCTGCGGCTGCTCTGCCTCCTGATTATTGAATTTTTATGGCCTGGTAATTAATTGCAGATTCCCTGTTTTGTTCTATTTCTTTTTCTCTGACATTTTAATTTCAACAAAAAGCAGTGGTCTCCATGCAGGTTCTCTCTGGAGATCCTAATGGTCTATAAAACAGAATGACTTATAGACGTGGCACCCACTTCAGTTGGCGAGCGATTGTTTGAAACCTTGCTGATCACGCAAAATTTAATTTTTCCACCTCCCTCCCCCAATCGCTACTCATTTCTTGTCTCTTCCATTACAGCGCCTGTATCTCGGCTCACGGGGAAAGGAGCAAAGTGTCGCCTCTGAATCTGCTACGGGGCCTTTTCCTCGAAGACCCGGGGGCTAAAGACAAAGGAGGCTTTGGTTCCTTTCCCTGGAGGTGGCCCCAGTGGCGGTGGTGGGAGCTGGACCTTCCCCGAGGGCCTTGTGGGGGGCAGCCGCCCCGAGCGGGGGGTAACGGGAGGGTCTTTACTGCCTCTCTCAGTAGCCCTTTTGGCCAAGTGCAACAACCACGTCAGGCACCAAGGTGCCCACAGGCTGGCGAGGGCAGGGAGGATGGGTGTCTGTACGTGCTGTTAGAGCTACACCAGGAAGTCGAGAGCTTTGACCCTTAGCCAGACTGGGTCCCTGCAAACAGCTGTTCACAAAAACTGATCTGGAGGAGGTCCCTGAGTTACTAACCCAGTGCCCCCAACTCCTACTTCTCCCAGCCCTGCAGACACCACACAGGCAAGGCACCTTTCCCGGGGGCCCCAGGACTGGGCGGGGCAGGGGCAGAAGAGTAAGCCCACGGAATCAAGTCGGACCTAAAGGACTGAGTTCAGGTGCGCTCAGGGGCCAGGCCTGCAGGGGAGGGGAGGACAGTAGGGGGCAGTGGGGACTGTGGCTCTCCAGACCACGCCATCCGAAGGTGTGGCCATGCAGCTCCAGCCCACAAGGCCAGGTGGGAAGAAGGGCACGTTGTGGCCAGAGTTTCTGTCACCATATATCCCGTCAGATTAAAAACTAATTTGAAAAGATTAATGTATTCCATTCTTGTTACGCTGGCTCTGATACCTCTGGGCCTCGGCTGCTCTGCCTCCTGATTATTGAATTTTTATGGCCTGGTAATTAATTGCAGATTCCCTGTTTTGTTCTATTTCTTTTCTCTGACATTTTAATTTCAACAAAAAGCAGTGGTCTCCATGCAGGTTCTCTCTGGAGATCCTAATGGTCTATAAAACAGAATGACTTATAGACGTGGCACCCACTTCAGTTGGCGAGCGATTGTTTGAAACCTTGCTGATCACGCAAAATTTAATTTTTCCACCTCCCTCCCCCAATCGCTACTCATTTCTTGTCTCTTCCATTACAGCGCCTGTATCTCGGCTCACGGGGAAAGGAGCAAAGTGTCGCCTCTGAATCTGCTACGGGGCCTTTTCCTCGAAGACCCGGGGGCTAAAGACAAAGGAGGCTTTGGTTCCTTTCCCTGGAGGTGGCCCCAGTGGCGGTGGTGGGAGCTGGACCTTCCCCGAGGGCCTTGTGGGGGGCAGCCGCCCCGAGCGGGGGGTAACGGGAGGGTCTTTACTGCCTCTCTCAGTAGCCCTTTTGGCCAAGTGCAACAACCACGTCAGGCACCAAGGTGCCCACAGGCTGGCGAGGGCAGGGAGGATGGGTGTCTGTACGTGCTGTTAGAGCTACACCAGGAAGTCGAGAGCTTTGACCCTTAGCCAGACTGGGTCCCTGCAAACAGCTGTTCACAAAAACTGATCTGGAGGAGGTCCCTGAGTTACTAACCCAGTGCCCCCAACTCCTACTTCTCCCAGCCCTGCGAACACCACACAGGCAAGGCACCTTTCCCGGGGGCCCCAGGACTGGGCGGGGCAGGGGCAGAAGAGTAAGCCCACGGAATCAAGTCGGACCTAAAGGACTGAGTTCAGGTGCGCTCAGGGGCCAGGCCTGCAGGGGAGGGGAGGACAGTAGGGGGCAGTGGGGACTGTGGCTCTCCAGACCACGCCCCATCCGAAGGTGTGGCCATGCAGCTCCAGCCCACAAGGCCAGGTGGGAAGAAGGGCACGTTGTGGCCAGAGTTTCTGATTTTTCCTAAGAGGCTGGAAATCTGGCTTTTAACGTGAAACCTCACAGTTTAAAACATTTGGGTTAGATTTTTTTTTAAGAAAAAGCTCCACGTCAGCCAAGCTGAGTACATCTTTGATCTTCATGTCTGATTTGGCCCACAGGACAAGTGTTTCCTCTGCTTTGGAGCATGGATCAGAGACATTAGGACACAGAAGTGGGTTCTGTGGGGGCCGCGAAGGCCTCCCGGGCTTGCTGATCGACCCAGACCCCGGCCCTGCCCCAGGAAGCCTCCTCCCGGCTTGGGGCTCTCCAGTAGCCCCCTCCCTGCCCTTGTGGGCTCGTCCCCAGCAGCTGTCGTCTCCCAGAGGTGGTGCTGGGGCCCCTATCCTGGGTTTGCCGTCTTTAGGCCTTGTCTCCACAGAGCAGCATGTGGCCTGGGGTCCAGCCACAGCTTGGTGAGTGAGCTGAGCTTTCCACCTGACGCTGGGGGCCAGTGCTGTGGCTCCATGGATCGGGGGGCGATGGTGGGCCCACGGGGCTGATGCAGAGACAGCATGAGGCAGGTGCTTCTGGGACCCCTCAGAGGAGCTGGGGAGGACGGGGGCCCATGGGCCCCTCCTGCCCCGCCCCCGTGCTGAGATGCTGTGCAGCCGGCGCTGGGAGCGCCTTGGCCGCTTGTGCCTCAGTTTCCTCACGGGACAGGCCGGATGGGAAGTGGCAGTATGCGCCCCGGGACTTTTGGAGTGCACGGGGACATGGTCCCTGCAAACAGCTGTTCACAAAACTGATCTGGAGGAGGTCCCTGAGTTACTAACCCAGTGCCCCAACTCCTACTTCTCCCAGCCCTCGACACCACACAGGCAAGGCACCTTTCCCGGGGGCCCCAGGACTGGGCGGGGCAGGGGCAGAAGAGTAAGCCCACGGAATCAAGTCGGACCTAAAGGACTGAGTTCAGGTGCGCTCAGGGGCCAGGCCTGCAGGGGAGGGGAGGACAGTAGGGGGCAGTGGGGACTGTGGCTCTCCAGACCACGCCCCATCCGAAGGTGTGGCCATGCAGCTCCAGCCCACAAGGCCAGGTGGGAAGAAGGGCACGTTGTGGCCAGAGTTTCTGATTTTTCCTAAGAGGCTGGAAATCTGGCTTTTAACGTGAAACCTCACAGTTTAAAACATTTGGGTTAGATTTTTTTTTAAGAAAAAGCTCCACGTCAGCCAAGCTGAGTACATCTTTGATCTTCATGTCTGATTTGGCCCACAGGACAAGTGTTTCCTCTGCTTTGGAGCATGGATCAGAGACATTAGGACACAGAAGTGGGTTCTGTGGGGGCCGCGAAGGCCTCCCGGGCTTGCTGATCGACCCAGACCCCGGCCCTGCCCCAGGAAGCCTCCTCCCGGCTTGGGGCTCTCCAGTAGCCCCCTCCCTGCCCTTGTGGGCTCGTCCCCAGCAGCTGTCGTCTCCCAGAGGTGGTGCTGGGGCCCCTATCCTGGGTTTGCCGTCTTTAGGCCTTGTCTCCACAGAGCAGCATGTGGCCTGGGGTCCAGCCACAGCTTGGTGAGTGAGCTGAGCTTTCCACCTGACGCTGGGGGCCAGTGCTGTGGCTCCATGGATCGGGGGGCGATGGTGGGCCCACGGGGCTGATGCAGAGACAGCATGAGGCAGGTGCTTCTGGGACCCCTCAGAGGAGCTGGGGAGGACGGGGGCCCATGGGCCCCTCCTGCCCCGCCCCCGTGCTGAGATGCTGTGCAGCCGGCGCTGGGAGCGCCTTGGCCGCTTGTGCCTCAGTTTCCTCACCGGGACAGGCCGGATGGGAAGTGGCAGTATGCGCTCCTGAGTCAGGGACTGTGGTTCAAACTCTGACTGGTCCACCACGCGCGGTGTGTGTGCGAGCTCAGAGTTTCTCAGGTGGAAAAATGGGCAGGATCCTTCTGTCCTAGTGTCCTGTGCTGTGTGATGAACCACCTAAATATGCCATTGTTTATCTCGGGGTTCTGTCGGTCAGCCGTCAGGCCAGGCCGGGCTCATCCTCCGCTCAGGGTCTCACCAGGTGGAAGGCACGGCAGGGTCTGTGGGGCAGCCCTGCCTGGGCTCCAGGCCCCCTTCTGAGTTCTTGGCTGAATTAGTTCCTTCTCAGGAAGCCCCTCCACCTGCAAGGCCGGCAGAGGCCCCTCAAATACTTCAAATACTTCTGGTGCTTCAGCTCAGTCAGCCTTCCCTTTCTACTTTTCATATGATTCCAGGGGACCCACCCGACTCCTCCAGGAAAATGTATCCATTTCTGGGTGAGCTGGTTCGTGACCCTAGTTCCATCTGCAAAGGCCCCCCTAGCCACCCAAGATGAGGACCATGAGAGCACCAGTGCTGGTGGAGATGATGAGAGGGAGGTGGAATTCTGCACAACCTCCAGCCTCTGAGAGTTGTTGTAAGGATAAGAATACCCTTATCTAAAAAAAAAAAAAAAAAAAAGAATACCCTTATCTAGTTCCCGTCCCCTCTGCTCGAGAACCATGGTGTTAGGTATTGAAGTGCACAGGATTCCCTGCTGCTGTGAGGAGAGAATGGGCAGGCAGCAGGGGCATGTGAGCCACAGCCACCCTCGCAAGTGGTTAGTATTGTGTCCATTTTCCAGATGTGCAAACTGAGGTTCCCAAATGTCAGGTGACGTATAAGTGGCAGAGCCAGGATGGGAACCCATGCCTGTCTCAGCCGCAGGGAAGGGTCTGTCATCTCACCGCCAAGTCCAGGGAAGGGTCCCAGAGGCCTCCATCATGTGCTGGGACCCCTCAGAGGAGCTGGGGAGGACGGGGGCCCATGGGCCCCTCCTGCCCCGCCCCCGTGCTGAGATGCTGTGCAGCCGGCGCTGGGAGCGCCTTGGCCGCTTGTGCCTCAGTTTCCTCACCGGGACAGGCCGGATGGGAAGTGGCAGTATGCGCTCCTGAGTCAGGGACTGTGGTTCAAACTCTGACTGGTCCACCACGCGCGGTGTGTGTGCGAGCTCAGAGTTTCTCAGGTGGAAAAATGGGCAGGATCCTTCTGTCCTAGTGTCCTGTGCTGTGTGATGAACCACCTAAATATGCCATTGTTTATCTCGGGGTTCTGTCGGTCAGCCGTCAGGCCAGGCCGGGCTCATCCTCCGCTCAGGGTCTCACCAGGTGGAAGGCACGGCAGGGTCTGTGGGGCAGCCCTGCCTGGGCTCCAGGCCCCCTTCTGAGTTCTTGGCTGAATTAGTTCCTTCTCAGGAAGCCCCTCCACCTGCAAGGCCGGCAGAGGCCCCTCAAATACTTCAAATACTTCTGGTGCTTCAGCTCAGTCAGCCTTCCCTTTCTACTTTTCATATGATTCCAGGGGACCCACCCGACTCCTCCAGGAAAATGTATCCATTTCTGGGTGAGCTGGTTCGTGACCCTAGTTCCATCTGCAAAGGCCCCCCTAGCCACCCAAGATGAGGACCATGAGAGCACCAGTGCTGGTGGAGATGATGAGAGGGAGGTGGAATTCTGCACAACCTCCAGCCTCTGAGAGTTGTTGTAAGGATAAGAATACCCTTATCTAAAAAAAAAAAAAAAAAAAAGAATACCCTTATCTAGTTCCCGTCCCCTCTGCTCGAGAACCATGGTGTTAGGTATTGAAGTGCACAGGATTCCCTGCTGCTGTGAGGAGAGAATGGGCAGGCAGCAGGGGCATGTGAGCCACAGCCACCCTCGCAAGTGGTTAGTATTGTGTCCATTTTCCAGATGTGCAAACTGAGGTTCCCAAATGTCAGGTGACGTATAAGTGGCAGAGCCAGGATGGGAACCCATGCCTGTCTCAGCCGCAGGGAAGGGTCTGTCATCTCACCCCTGGCCCAAGTCCAGAGCTTCACCATCCCTGAGAAGTTCACTGAGCTCCCTAGAGAGGCCTCCATCATGTGCCAGAGGTTTGCCTGTGACCCAATTTCCCCAGTTCAGCTCAGGTCCTGGCATGTGGGTGTCTCTGGGCGTCCCCAGTGGATGCCTTATTTGTGTTTCATGGCGTCACCCGCTCCTTTCTTCTTGAGGGATGACTGGGGTGTCAGCCTCCTGGGCATCGCTACTCTCGCCGGACACCTCAGCCCCTCCTCAGGAGCCATCCAGGGGCAAGACTTCATGGGGTCCTTTTGAGAAAATCGCAAAGAAAGTCTCCCGTTAGCTCTTCTCGCCCCACCTTGAAACGCTGGCCTAGGTCGCCAGTCTTCCTTCCCTAAATGAAGACATGCGCACGTCCCAGCCTCCCCTGCAGGCACGGACGCGGTGCCCACGGTCAAACGCGCTGCACAGGACTCGCCTGCAGACGCGGCCTATGAGCTTGCGGCTGGAAGGAGAGTGTCTGTGACAGGAGAGCCAGCGTGACAGAGGCGGAGGTGCCGCTTCCTGCCCCGGTGGCTGTGCTGGAGCCTCCGCTCCGAGGGCTCTTCATGAGAAGCGTCCGCTGCTGTGTCGAGATGAAATGCGTGAAACTGTAGCAGCCATCTTGTGCCGCGAGGCAACAAGGTTAAAGATGAAAAAAACACAGTGAGGGGGGTGGATGTCCTTGAAGACACTGTCTGGACACTGTCCACCAACGGCAGCCGCTTACCTCCCGCCTCCTGGTTCTGCGAGGAAATGGAGCCCCGGGGCCAGCGCGGGTGCAAGAGGCCGACCACACTGGAGCCTGGAGAGCTTCTGCCGCAGTCAGGTGTGCTGACTCTCCCACGGCCCCAGCAAGCCACGTGGCCATGCTCCGCCCAGGGGCAAATGTGTGTCCTCCACCCCCTCCACGGGGTGGCCCTGCGAGGTCGCGGGTGTGGTTGTTGTGGGTCAGAGATAGAAGAGTCAGGGTCAGCAGTTCAACCTACACACATCCCAAGGACCCCAGGTGCCCCAAAGCCGTGGGTGCAGAGACCCCCCATGCCTGTCTCAGCCGCAGGGAAGGGTCTGTCATCTCACCCCTGGCCCAAGTCCAGAGCTTCACCATCCCTGAGAAGTTCACTGAGCTCCCTAGAGAGGCCTCCATCATGTGCCAGAGGTTTGCCTGTGACCCAATTTCCCCAGTTCAGCTCAGGTCCTGGCATGTGGGTGTCTCTGGGCGTCCCCAGTGGATGCCTTATTTGTGTTTCATGGCGTCACCCGCTCCTTTCTTCTTGAGGGATGACTGGGGTGTCAGCCTCCTGGGCATCGCTACTCTCGCCGGACACCTCAGCCCCTCCTCAGGAGCCATCCAGGGGCAAGACTTCATGGGGTCCTTTTGAGAAAATCGCAAAGAAAGTCTCCCGTTAGCTCTTCTCGCCCCACCTTGAAACGCTGGCCTAGGTCGCCAGTCTTCCTTCCCTAAATGAAGACATGCGCACGTCCCAGCCTCCCCTGCAGGCACGGACGCGGTGCCCACGGTCAAACGCGCTGCACAGGACTCGCCTGCAGACGCGGCCTATGAGCTTGCGGCTGGAAGGAGAGTGTCTGTGACAGGAGAGCCAGCGTGACAGAGGCGGAGGTGCCGCTTCCTGCCCCGGTGGCTGTGCTGGAGCCTCCGCTCCGAGGGCTCTTCATGAGAAGCGTCCGCTGCTGTGTCGAGATGAAATGCGTGAAACTGTAGCAGCCATCTTGTGCCGCGAGGCAACAAGGTTAAAGATGAAAAAAACACAGTGAGGGGGGTGGATGTCCTTGAAGACACTGTCTGGACACTGTCCACCAACGGCAGCCGCTTACCTCCCGCCTCCTGGTTCTGCGAGGAAATGGAGCCCCGGGGCCAGCGCGGGTGCAAGAGGCCGACCACACTGGAGCCTGGAGAGCTTCTGCCGCAGTCAGGTGTGCTGACTCTCCCACGGCCCCAGCAAGCCACGTGGCCATGCTCCGCCCAGGGGCAAATGTGTGTCCTCCACCCCCTCCACGGGGTGGCCCTGCGAGGTCGCGGGTGTGGTTGTTGTGGGTCAGAGATAGAAGAGTCAGGGTCAGCAGTTCAACCTACACACACATCCCAAGGACCCCAGGTGCCCCCAAAGCCGTGGGTGCAGAGACCCCCATGGGGCAGGGCCTCGGCAGGGGCAGGCGGGCCAAGGTCACTGCCTGGAGCCTGAGCTGCAGACTCCCCGGCCTGTCTCTCAGAGGAGGGACCGGGCGCTCTGGGAGTCCGGGTGTCAGCTCCTGCCTCTGCCCAGCCTCACTGCCATCCTGGACCTAGGCAAGGAGGGAGCACAGGGTCAGGCTTGCCTTCCCTGGGTCCAGCCCGGGACACTTGACTCCCTGGGGAGGACGAGCCTCTATCTTCTGCCCCCAGGCTCAGCATGTACCTAACCCCCCTGAGACACCAGGACGCAGAGCCTGGGACTCAAGGATTCCAACTGCAATTGCATGGAGAGCCCTCAGTGTTTGTCAACTTCTGGTGGCCCCTGAGCTGGCCTGGAGGCGTATTTTGTTTGTCTTGATCAGTGTTTTGTTTCTTTGAGTGGAGCCAACAGGAAACAATCAGAAAATTTCACAAAGAATTCAGATTTCTTTTGAAAGAGCAGCCGATTTGACACCACTGGGCCGGTTTTGTCACAGGGCTGGTTGGCGGGTGTTGGGTGACCCGCCCCCACCCCACAGGTCATGTACCCTGGCCCTAGTCCCCACCACTCCTTGCTGCCTCAGAACCAGAGAGGCTCCGGAAGATTCCACATTGGTCTTTGGCATGTAAGCTGTGGCCTCAGGCTTAATCCACTTCCCAGAGGCCCAGAGAGCAGAGATATCTGTCCAGGGAACATAGCCCATAATGGGCTTTTTTATTTATTTATTTATTTTCATAATGGGCTTTTGTTTCTCTTTCTCTTTTCCTGAATAAGAATTTCACCTGGAGTTCAAAGAGCAATGCCTTTTCTTGTGGCTCCAAACCAGGACCTCAGACACAGCCTCCCAGCCCAAGGCCAACTGTTCAGGTTGTGGTTGAATCTCAGAACACTTTTGGCACTGCTGCCCTGAGAGCACAGCCACCTATACCAGAAAAGCCAGACAAAGATGAAGCTTTGGGAGTTGTTACAGGGACCCAGGTCCCTGAGCTACACAGAGAATCCCCTTAGATATATATAAAAAAGATACTAACTGCTGATATTACGTAGCAATTACTGTGCACCAGTTGCTTCTCCAAACTTCATATTAACTTGCTTAATCCTCACATAAACCTACTAAGGAGGAAGGTACCATTTTTGTTCCCATCTTACAGAGGAGAAAGCTGAAGTACAGAGAGGTTAAGTGACAGTCCCAAGTTTGCACAGCTCGAGAGTAGCAGAGTTGAGATTTGAACCCATATTCTCTGGTTTCGGGGCTTATAGTTCTTAACCGCCGAAGTGCCCTAGAGGAAAATACCTATGGAGGTACACCTACTTTTCCTGTAATATCTCATTTCACGCTTGGGCTTGCCCAACAAGGGAGGGTTGGGTTTGGCTGTGAGAGACAGAAAAATCCAAAAGAGAGGTTAGTTTCTGATTTCTATAGATGTACCTTGGAGGTGGTAAGGAGGCTCCAGGGTTAGTCAGGACTCAGGCTTCTCTGCTGGGTGGCCTGTGGCGTCTTCTCATTGAACAGGATGACTGCTTGAGCTCCAGCCATCACACCTTCAAACCCTTTTTCAGGAGAAAGGAGGGGACAAAATAGAACTCACCTCCTCCTTTTAAGGACACTTCTTGCAACTTTCACAGGATAGTCCACTTACATCTCTTTGATCAGCACTTAGTCACAGGACCGCACTTGAGTCTGGAAATAGTCTTTATTCTAGACGGTTGTATGTTCGATGAAAAATTGATCATTAAACTTAAAAGGGATGTTGACTCAGCACTATCACTGTGTTTACAGATAAAGAAACTAAAGCTCAGAGAGGTGAAGGACCTGCTGGGGGGTCACACAGCTGGGAAGAGGGGAAGCCTGGATCTTCTGCCCATGTGTCCTTTGGAGCATGTGGGGCTACAAAGATACACTCTGCTGA
Source organism: Tragulus kanchil (assembly GCA_022376925.1). Lineage (NCBI taxonomy): Eukaryota > Metazoa > Chordata > Mammalia > Artiodactyla > Tragulidae > Tragulus > Tragulus kanchil. The sequence goes on from JAIOJX010000005.1 coordinate 51,243,950, forward strand.
CTTCCTAGGGGGTGAGGAGGACTGTGGGTATGTGCACCTTTTGAGCCCTGAGACACCCAGCGCCCAGGTCCTGCCAGCCAGGCAGCCTTGTGCCTACAGGTCCTAGCAGCCTCCAGGCACAGGCATGCCATCATTTGGTTGAATCTCAGAACACTTTTGGCACTGCTGCCCTGAGAGCACAGCCACCTATACCAGAAAAGCCAGACAAAGATGAAGCTTTGGGAGTTGTTACAGGGACCCAGGTCCCTGAGCTACACAGAGAATCCCCTTAGATATATATAAAAAAGATACTAACTGCTGATATTACGTAGCAATTACTGTGCACCAGTTGCTTCTCCAAACTTCATATTAACTTGCTTAATCCTCACATAAACCTACTAAGGAGGAAGGTACCATTTTTGTTCCCATCTTACAGAGGAGAAAGCTGAAGTACAGAGAGGTTAAGTGACAGTCCCAAGTTTGCACAGCTCGAGAGTAGCAGAGTTGAGATTTGAACCCATATTCTCTGGTTTCGGGGCTTATAGTTCTTAACCGCCGAAGTGCCCTAGAGGAAAATACCTATGGAGGTACACCTACTTTTCCTGTAATATCTCATTTCACGCTTGGGCTTGCCCAACAAGGGAGGGTTGGGTTTGGCTGTGAGAGACAGAAAAATCCAAAAGAGAGGTTAGTTTCTGATTTCTATAGATGTACCTTGGAGGTGGTAAGGAGGCTCCAGGGTTAGTCAGGACTCAGGCTTCTCTGCTGGGTGGCCTGTGGCGTCTTCTCATTGAACAGGATGACTGCTTGAGCTCCAGCCATCACACCTTCAAACCCTTTTTCAGGAGAAAGGAGGGGACAAAATAGAACTCACCTCCTCCTTTTAAGGACACTTCTTGCAACTTTCACAGGATAGTCCACTTACATCTCTTTGATCAGCACTTAGTCACAGGACCGCACTTGAGTCTGGAAATAGTCTTTATTCTAGACGGTTGTATGTTCGATGAAAAATTGATCATTAAACTTAAAAGGGATGTTGACTCAGCACTATCACTGTGTTTACAGATAAAGAAACTAAAGCTCAGAGAGGTGAAGGACCTGCTGGGGGGTCACACAGCTGGGAAGAGGGGAAGCCTGGATCTTCTGCCCATGTGTCCTTTGGAGCATGTGGGGCTACAAAGATACACTCTGCTGACTTCCTAGGGGGTGAGGAGGACTGTGGGTATGTGCACCCCTTTTCGAAGCCCTGGAGACACCCAGCGCCCAGGTCCTGCCAGCCAGGCAGCCTTGTGCCTACAGGTCCTAGCAGCCTCTCCAGGCGCAGATCCATCACCCCAACAGCAACCATGTCCTGGGCCTGACTCCATCCATCCCGCTAATCCCGCATCGACTGCGCTCCAGCACGTTCCTCAGGCGGCCTCGAGAGCACTGAATAATTCAAGTCTGCGTAATGGGATAATGAATTCACTGACAACCCAGTGTGGTCTCGGTACTTACATTTCAAGAAATACTGACTCCTCAGGCTCGCTCCGCGTGCTGGAGGCTGCACACTTCAAGAAAGTGTTGCCTTTACCAGCCTCGTGGGGTTCAGGCCTGATTGAGTGGACGCCCTACTTTGGTCTCACTGATTGTTCAACTGCTTGGGTGAGCAGCGCGGCTGGCGGCGGGGGCCTGTCTGGTTGGAACTGTGGGGTGCGTAGGAAGTAGAGTCACCGAAGCTTGGGCATGCAGAGTTGGGAAGGACACCTTGGTCCTGCACACTCATTTAATGAACCGAGAAGGTCAGGTTATGACCAGGATGGCCCTCAGTGCCTGCACACTGTGCTCTGTGGCCGGGAATGCCTGGAATGGCTCAGGAATCTGAGGAGGAGACCTGCGCGTTTTCCTCCAAACGCTCTGGTTTCCTCCAAACGCTGTGGTTTCCTCTCCTCTCGCAGCTGTGAAGGGTTGTTGCTAATGACTCCCAGCAGCCCCTTCACCGAAAATGAGCTCTCACTCGGCAGAAGGCGGAAGGCGAGCGGCGAGCCGGTCTGCGGAGGCCTGCACTTTCCGCACGACCTGGGCACTGCGGCCGTGACCGATGTGGAACCAACGGCCACTCCAAACCTCAAGGTAGGACGAACTACTTGATGCTTTTAGGGTTTCAGAACCCTCCGCGGGACAGGCCTGCAGCTCAACCCTGGCTAAGACCGCGTTCTGGCCTAGCCTTTTCTTCCCGCTTCCTGGCCTAGCCTTTGTTTTTTTACCGCTTCCTGGCCTAGCCTTTCCCGTTTCCTGGCCTAGCTTTTCCTGCTTCCGGGCCCAACCTTTCCCGCTTCCTGGCTTAGCCTTTCCCTTCTCCTGGCCTAGCGTTTCCTGGCCTAGCCTTTCCCGCTTCCTGGCCTAGCCTTTTCTTCCCGCTTCCTGGCCTAGCCTAGCCTTTGTTTTTTTACTGCTTCTTAGTCTAGCCTTTCCCGCTTCCCGGCTGAGCCTTTCCCTCTTACCTGTCCTGCTTCCCCCGTCCCTGTTCCTCAGAGCTTCCGCCACTCCCGCGCCCCCCACCCACCCCCAGCCCCCAAGCGCTGTCAGTCATCCAGGCTCAGCGCCTGGGGAATCCTGAAACAGCTGCGTTTTGGGGTCTGAACTCTCCTTTCCTTTTAAAAATCTTACTGGCCTATAGTTGCTTTACAATGCTGTGTTAGTTTCCATTGTTCAGCAAACCGAATCAGCTATATGTATACATATATATATATTTTGTTGTTGTTGTTGTTGTTTGTTTGTTTTCCAGAGTTTTATATGTATACCTATAGATCTTTTTTTTTTTGAATTTCCTTCCCATTTAGGTCACCACAGAGCACTGACTAGAGTTTCCTAAGCTATATGGTAGGTTCTTATTAGTTTTCTATTTTATACTTATCAATAGTGTATAGATGTCAATGCCAACTTCCCAATTCATCCCACCCCGTCTTTCCCCCTTGGTATCCATATGTTCTTTCCCTCTGTGTGTCTATTTCTGCTTTATAAGTAAGACCATCTGTACCAGTTTTTTCAGTTTCCACATATATGCGTTAATATATGATATTTGTTTTTCTTTTTCTGGCTTACTAACTCAGTATGATGGTTAGGTCTGTCCAGATTTCTACAACTGACCCAGTTTTGTTTCTGTTTGTAGCTGAGTAGTATTCCATTCTATCCATATATCACATCTTCATTATCCATTTCTCTGTTGATGGCTATTTATGTTGTTTCCATGTCCTGGCTATTGTAAGTAGCATTCCTGTGATCATTGAGGTATATGTATCTTTTTGAATTATGGTTCTCTGGGTATATGTCTAGTTGTGGAATTGCTGGGTCACATGGTAGTTTGATTTTTTGAGGGGGTGGGTTGGGGAAGGAGGGGGGCAGGCAGGCCACTTCTATTGGTCTTTTATTTATCTATTTTCATCCATCTTTGTTCTTTGGCCTGTGTGGGCCTCCCATCGCAGTGGTCTCTGTTGTCACAGACCACCGGCTCTCGGCGCATGCGCTCCAGAGCTCCGGCTCGGTAATTGGACACATGGGTCCAGCCGCTCCGCGGCACATGGAATCTTCCCAGGCCAGGGGTCGGTGCCCCTTGCACTGCAAGGCAGTGTCCTTACCCACTGGACCACCGGGGAAGCCTAGTTTGATTTTTAGTGTTTTGAGAAACCTCCATACTGTTCTCCATAGTGACTGTTTGAATTTGCATTACCATCAACAATGCAAGAGGGTTCTCTTTTTTTCTACACCATCTCCAGTAGTTATTGTTTGTAGATTTTGTGATGATGACCATTCTGACCGGTGTGAGGTGGTATCTCATTTTAGCTTCAATTTGCATTTCTCAAATAGTCATGTTGAGCATCTTTTCGTGTGTTTTTTTGGCCATCTGTGTTTTCTTTGGAGAAATATCTATTTAGGTCTATCTTTACCCTATCTTTATAAAAATTTTTTTATTTGAAGGATAACTGCTTTACAGAATTTTGTTGTTTTCTGTCAAATACCAACATAGAATCTGCCGTAGGGATACATATATCCCTTCCCTCTTGAACCTTCCTCCCGTCTCCCTCCCCATCCCATCCCTTCTGCCCATTGTTTGATTGGGTTGTTTGTTTCTTGATATTGAACTGCATGAGCTGTCTGTATGTTTTAGAGATTAATCCTTCCTCAGTCACTTAGTTTGCAAATAATTTCTCCCATTCTGAGGGTTGTCTTTTCGTCTTGTTTATGGTTTCCTGTGCTATGCAAAAGCTTTTAAGTTTAATTAGGCCCCATTTATTTATTTATTTATTTTCTCGTTATTTTAGGAGGTGAATCAGAAAAAGATCTTACTGCGATTTATGTCAAAGAGTGTCCTGCCTGCGTTTTCTTCTAAGAGTTTTATAGCGCCTGGCCTTAACATTTAGATCTTTAATCTATTTTGAGGTTAAGGTTAGGGTAAGAGAATGAAACTAGAACACTCTCACACCATACACAGAAATGAACCCTCCTTTCTGGGGACTTCTCCCGGAGCACTGAGAGGCCAAGAGTCCTTGGCTCCGGCTCTGGTGTGCGACGGTGAGGACGTCACTTCTCCACCCCGGGCCTCAGTTTCCCTATTAGTATGGCTGGTGTTGGGGGAGCCTCCCTCATGTCCCTTCCAGCGTTGAAGGTCTGTAGTATGACCTGAGGTGCCCGGAAGCCTCCTCCTTTCCTGCCTGGTGCCGCATGTGTGTGGAGTCCTACCCTTGGGGACTTTTCTCTGACAACTTCTTTAAAGTACAGAAGCATCAGCAATGAGAATAAGCTTCTTTATCTTTATTTATTTATTTTTAAATTTTGGCATCTTCTGTTGGTCCTTCATCCATTTATTTTCATTCATCCTTGTTCTTTTGGCCTGTGTGGGCCTCCCATCACAGCGGCCTCTCCCGCTGCCGAGCACTGGCTCTGGGCACGTGCACCCCATAGCGCTGACTCGCAATTGCACACACTGGTCCAGTTGCTCTGTGGCATGTGGAATTCTCCCAGGCCAGAGGTCAAACTGGCGCCCCTCACACTGCAAGGCAGACTCTTCACCCACTGGACCACCAGGGAAGCCCCATCTTTATTTTTTTAATTTGTGTTTGTTTCCTGGCTGTGCTGAGTTTTCGTTGCTTGAGGGCTTTCTCTGGTTGTGGTGCATGAGGGCTCCTCTGCAGTTGCAGCACATAGACTTTTCCTTGAGGTGGCTTCTCTTGTTGTGCAGCGTGGGCTCAGTAGTCATTACACACGTGCTTAGTATGGGATGCTCCTGGACCAGGGTTCAAACCTGTTTCCTCTGCACTGGCAGGCAGATTCTTAACCACTGGATCACCAGGGAAACCCCAAGAATGAGTTTCGTATGAGTGACCATGCTGCAGACAGATTCTCTCAAGGTAAGATCCTCTGGTCACCAGAATCTTTCACTGGAAGGGGACTGCCTGATTGATGGTCCTGTGGTTAAGAGTCTTCCTTCCAATTTATGGAACACAGGTTTGATCCCTAGTCAGGGAATTAAGATCCCACATGCTGTAGGCAACTAAGCCTGTGAGCCCCAATGAAGATCCCACTCTCACACCATACACAGAAATGAACCCTCCTTTCTGGGGACTTCTCCCGAGCACTGAGAGGCCAAGAGTCCTTGGCTCCGGCTCTGGTGTCTGACGTGAGGCGTCACTTCTCCACCCCGGGCCTCAGTTTCCCTATTAGTATGGCTGGTGTTGGGGGAGCCTCCCTCATGTCCCTTCCAGCGTTGAAGGTCTGTAGTATGACCTGAGGTGCCCGGAAGCCTCCTCCTTTCCTGCCTGGTGCCGCATGTGTGTGGAGTCCTACCCTTGGGGACTTTTCTCTGACAACTTCTTTAAAGTACAGAAGCATCAGCAATGAGAATAAGCTTCTTTATCTTTATTTATTTATTTTTAAATTTTGGCATCTTCTGTTGGTCCTTCATCCATTTATTTTCATTCATCCTTGTTCTTTTGGCCTGTGTGGGCCTCCCATCACAGCGGCCTCTCCGCTGCCGAGCACTGGCTCTGGGCACGTGCACCCCATAGCGCTGACTCGCAATTGCACACACTGGTCCAGTTGCTCTGTGGCATGTGGAATTCTCCCAGGCCAGAGGTCAAACTGGCGCCCCTCACACTGCAAGGCAGACTCTTCACCCACTGGACCACCAGGGAAGCCCCATCTTTATTTTTTTAATTTGTGTTTGTTTCCTGGCTGTGCTGAGTTTTCGTTGCTTGAGGGCTTTCTCTGGTTGTGGTGCATGAGGGCTCCTCTGCAGTTGCAGCACATAGACTTTTCCTTGAGGTGGCTTCTCTTGTTGTGCAGCGTGGGCTCAGTAGTCATTACACACGTGCTTAGTATGGGATGCTCCTGGACCAGGGTTCAAACCTGTTTCCTCTGCACTGGCAGGCAGATTCTTAACCACTGGATCACCAGGGAAACCCCAAGAATGAGTTTCGTATGAGTGACCATGCTGCAGACAGATTCTCTCAAGGTAAGATCCTCTGGTCACCAGAATCTTTCACTGGAAGGGGACTGCCTGATTGATGGTCCTGTGGTTAAGAGTCTTCCTTCCAATTTATGGAACACAGGTTTGATCCCTAGTCAGGGAATTAAGATCCCACATGCTGTAGGCAACTAAGCCTGTGAGCCACAATGAAGATCCCACCTATTGCAACTAAGACCCAAATAAATAATACTTTTTTTTTTTTTTTTAAAGGTAAGGATAGTGAAGCCAAAATATAGAAAGAAAATAATTTTCAATGGAATTTCTGAATCACTGCACAAAACCTGAAAGCTACCTTTAGAATCTCAGTATGTGAAATAAGTATCTTTATTGCTCAAGCAAGTCCTAGTTGAATTTTCTGTTATTTGCAGCCTGAAGTATTCCAGACAAACCAACAGTCTTTATCTCACTGAATCATAGCAACAGTCTTTTAAAGCAGTGATTATTATTATTGGCTCAGATAAGCTAAGTAGCATAGCAAGGGTAACACCTCTGGCAAGGGGCAGCTGGAGCTGTCAGATCAGGAGGAATTTTGATTACTTATGAAAATGTAATTCCTGTCTCTGCTCTGTTGTGTTGTAGTCTGACCACTGGGAATGGTCTCTTGTCATTCTGGTCTTTGGTCATTCTCTCCCTAGGCATCCACCCAGGGAAAGGTCCCTTGTGGGGTGAGGGAAGGAGGTGGCAGGTAGCTGCTGTCCTTTCCTTCATGCATTTTCAGTTGAGCGTGGCCAAATTCTGATGCCAGAGACGAGGAGAAGACTGAGCCCACTTTGGAGGTGATTCTGGCTTCTAAACAGCCCTAGACCCTACACCGAAAGAGAGGGCTCAGACACAGAAACGGATGGAAGGAGAGGGAGAGAGAGAGAGGCAGTTGAGAAGGAGGGCAAGAGGAAGGGAGAAGAGAAGGAAGACAGTTTTTTTTTTTTTTAATATTTATTATTTATTTATTGGGGGGGCGGGTTGGGGAGGGAGGTAGTGGGCGGGCCACTTCTATTGGTCTTTCATTTATCTATTTTCATCCATCTTCCTTCTTCAGCCCGTGTGGGCCTCCCATCGCGGTGGCCTCTGTTGCCGCAGAGCACCGGCTCTGGGCGCATGCGCTCCAGAGCTCCGGCTCGGTAATTGGACACATGGGTCCAGCCACTTCGCTGCACATGGGATCTTCCCAGGCCAGGGATCGAACCGGCACCCCTTGCACTGCAAGGTGGTGTCCTTACCCACTGGACCACCAGGGAAGCCCGGAAGACAGGTTTTGAAGAGAAACATAGAGACAAAGATGACAGTGATCCTCAGCTCAGACAAACTAGTCCATCCCTGTGCCCCCACCCCGCCCTCCTCACAGGGAGGTCAGCAGGGAGAAATGGCTCCGCACTGACCTGGAGTGGACGCTCAGCCAGTGAGCGCTTCTGCCCCTATATGGGAGCAGTCTCATGGTCTGGAGGGTGCTCTGATGGTGGAGGCAGGACTGGAGGGAGGCTGATGAGACCTTGGGTAAACCTTTGTTTCACTTTTTCTGGGAAGCAGAGGCCTCTTGGAGAAAGGTGAGCAGCATTTACAGGCATGTGTATATGTGTGTGTATAGGCGTGTCTCAGACTAAGTACTTCCGAGTGATCAGAAAGCTGGGTATTTCTCTTGACAGAAGAGTAGCCTCCTTGATTAACAGCAATACTAGAAATGCCTTTGTCTCCTGAATAAGAGGGTAGGATGGGGATAGGCATATTCTTGACCACTGGACAACCAGGGAAGTCCAAACCCACTGTTTTGAAGTGATTCATTATGTAGCAGTACTTACTCAGAACATGAGAATGAAGGGATGGCTAGGAAAGCAACTAAAATGTCAGTGGAAATGTAATTTACCAGAACATCCCTGTAGGAGGCTACTGTGTGTGGCTGAAATAATTGATTTTCTAATTATCTTGGAGTGAGGGCTGGATTCCAGCGACAGGATGTGTTTGAATAATAACAGACAGCTTCCCTAATGTCTTTTTTTTTTTTTTAAGTTGTGGATTTTTGTCTTCCTTTTAATATTATTTGGCTGTGCTGCATCTTAATTGCAGCTTGTCAGGTCTTTATTCCTTACGGCAACCTGCAGAATCTTTTTTAGTTGTAGCATGCAAACTCTTTGTTGTGACATGTGGGATCTAATTCCCCGAACAGAGATTGAACCCCTTTTTTGCAGTGGACACATGGGTCCAGCCACTTCGCTGCACATGGGATCTCCAGGCCAGGATCGAACCGGCACCTTGCACTGCAAGGTGGTGTCCTACCCACTGGACCACCAGGAAGCCCGGAAGACAGGTTTTGAAGAGAAACATAGAGACAAAGATGACAGTGATCCTCAGCTCAGACAAACTAGTCCATCCCTGTGCCCCACCCGCCCTCCTCACAGGGAGGTCAGCAGGGAGAAATGGCTCCGCACTGACCTGGAGTGGACGCTCAGCCAGTGAGCGCTTCTGCCCCTATATGGGAGCAGTCTCATGGTCTGGAGGGTGCTCTGATGGTGGAGGCAGGACTGGAGGGAGGCTGATGAGACCTTGGGTAAACCTTTGTTTCACTTTTTCTGGGAAGCAGAGGCCTCTTGGAGAAAGGTGAGCAGCATTTACAGGCATGTGTATATGTGTGTGTATAGGCGTGTCTCAGACTAAGTACTTCCGAGTGATCAGAAAGCTGGGTATTTCTCTTGACAGAAGAGTAGCCTCCTTGATTAACAGCAATACTAGAAATGCCTTTGTCTCCTGAATAAGAGGGTAGGATGGGGATAGGCATATTCTTGACCACTGGACAACCAGGGAAGTCCAAACCCACTGTTTTGAAGTGATTCATTATGTAGCAGTACTTACTCAGAACATGAGAATGAAGGGATGGCTAGGAAAGCAACTAAAATGTCAGTGGAAATGTAATTTACCAGAACATCCCTGTAGGAGGCTACTGTGTGTGGCTGAAATAATTGATTTTCTAATTATCTTGGAGTGAGGGCTGGATTCCAGCGACAGGATGTGTTTGAATAATAACAGACAGCTTCCCTAATGTCTTTTTTTTTTTTTTAAGTTGTGGATTTTTGTCTTCCTTTTAATATTATTTGGCTGTGCTGCATCTTAATTGCAGCTTGTCAGGTCTTTATTCCTTACGGCAACCTGCAGAATCTTTTTTAGTTGTAGCATGCAAACTCTTTGTTGTGACATGTGGGATCTAATTCCCCGAACAGAGATTGAATCTGGGCCCCCTGCATTGGAATCATGAAGTCTTAGCCAGTGGACCATCAGGGAAGTCGCCCTACTGTTTTCTAATGTAGGGGAAGAGCTTAAGTTTTGCCTTGTAAGGTATTCCTCGCCCTTAAATAAATGTTGTATATTTATTTAAAGAATCAGTGTGATTATCCAAGTGTTCCTGGCCTCCATATGTCTCAGTATGGCCTTGTTTACTAACACCTACCCCATCAGAGCTGTGATTAGCTGTGGGCTACAGTTGCCTGCTTAAGTGTCTGGTTTCTCCATAGACCAGAAGCAACCCTGAGAGCAGGGTAGGGCTCTGTCTTGTTCTCTCCTGAATCTCCAGCACTGTTCTTGGTACATAGTAGGTGCTTAATAGTCTCTAAAAGCATGGATATTGGAAAAGGAACAAAGGGACTTAAAATATATGTGATGATGAAAAGTATACAGATACAGAAAATATATATACAAAGGTATGCCTGTGTATACAAAGGTGTACAAATATATATACAAAATATCTGAGAACGCTAGAAAAACATATTTTTGAAATTCAAAATTCTTTTCTGTTCCTGGAAGAGCCTATGAGAAAATAAAGGAATTCGGAGAGGTCAGGAACAAATCAGAAACATCAGTCCAGGGAAGTAAAGGCTACTGACCTCTTGAGAACTTCTGCCTTGTTGGCGGTCTACAGCTCCCACCTTGAGCTTCTGTGCCATGAGAAAGACAAAAAAGAGCAAAGAATGATAAACATGGGAAGGAAGATTTGATAAAGAATCAGAGGTTCTGGGAATTTAAATATATCACATATAAAATTAAAAACTCAATGAAACAGCTAAATAGAATAGATACAGCTAGAGAGGGAATTAGTAAACTGGAAGGTACATCTGAAAAAAATATGTATAACTCAGCACAGAAAGAAAAATGAAAATATGAAGAGGTTAAGAAGGATAAGCAGGGACGGAATGGAAAGGTCTAATAGATGTCTAATCACGTTTTTGGAAAGTGATTATAGGAATAGTGGGGGAGAGTTGATACTCAGATAGTAGCTGAGAATTTTCTGTGAACACAGATACATTGTAATCTAATTAAAGAATATCAGAAGTGAGTAGAGATTTTATCCAGTGTTCCTGGAATCATGAAGTCTTAGCCAGTATGGGCCCCTTTTTAGAAAATGTTTTGCCTTGTAAGGTATTCCTCGCCTTAAATAAATGTTGTATATTGATTTAAAGAATCAGTGTGATTATCCAAGTGTTCCTGGCCTCCATATGTCTCAGTATGGCCTTGTTTACTAACACCTACCCCATCAGAGCTGTGATTAGCTGTGGGCTACAGTTGCCTGCTTAAGTGTCTGGTTTCTCCATAGACCAGAAGCAACCCTGAGAGCAGGGTAGGGCTCTGTCTTGTTCTCTCCTGAATCTCCAGCACTGTTCTTGGTACATAGTAGGTGCTTAATAGTCTCTAAAAGCATGGATATTGGAAAAGGAACAAAGGGACTTAAAATATATGTGATGATGAAAAGTATACAGATACAGAAAATATATATACAAAGGTATGCCTGTGTATACAAAGGTGTACAAATATATATACAAAATATCTGAGAACGCTAGAAAAACATATTTTTGAAATTCAAAATTCTTTTCTGTTCCTGGAAGAGCCTATGAGAAAATAAAGGAATTCGGAGAGGTCAGGAACAAATCAGAAACATCAGTCCAGGGAAAGTAAAGGCTACTGACCTCTTGAGAACTTCTGCCTTGTTGGCGGTCTACAGCTCCCACCTTGAGCTTCTGTGCCATGAGAAAGACAAAAAAGAGCAAAGAATGATAAACATGGGAAGGAAGATTTGATAAAGAATCAGAGGTTCTGGGAATTTAAATATATCACATATAAAATTAAAAACTCAATGAAACAGCTAAATAGAATAGATACAGCTAGAGAGGGAATTAGTAAACTGGAAGGTACATCTGAAAAAAATATGTATAACTCAGCACAGAAAGAAAAATGAAAATATGAAGAGGTTAAGAAGGATAAGCAGGGACGGAATGGAAAGGTCTAATAGATGTCTAATCACGTTTTTGGAAAGTGATTATAGGAATAGTGGGGGAGAGTTGATACTCAGATAGTAGCTGAGAATTTTCTGTGAACACAGATACATTGTAATCTAATTAAAGAATATCAGAAGTGAGTAGAGACCCTAAAAATACCCAAAAGGGAAAAAAAAAACTGTACTGTAAGGAGAGTGGCACAGTGTGGGTGCGCTGGGCCGTAACCCAGGGGTCGATGGATCAAAAAAAGTGTGGTCGTTCACAACTTCTATAATTAAAAGAAATTAGACTGAAAGGCTATTGATTATAATAGTGTGAATAGTAACAATGAAAGACTAATAAAGGACTTTGAAAATTCATACCAACTAAGGACTGTATACCTCAGTTCCTAATGAGACTGAAATAATTTCTTAAAAGATAACTTATCTTTTAAGAATAAACGTAGACCCTAGGTTTGTACTAAAGAGAATTGAAATATACGTCTGTACAAAAACATCTACACAAATGTTCACAGCAGCGTTGTTTATAATAGTGGGAAAGTGGAAACCGCATAAATATATACCAGCTTATGAGTGGATAAGGTCTTCCCTGATGACTCAGATAGCAAAGAATCTGTCTGCAATGCAGGAGACTGGGTTTAATCCCTGGGTTGGGAAGATTCACTCAAAAAGGGAATGGCTACCCTCTCCTGTATTTTCTTTTTTTGGCCACTTCTATTGGTCTTTCATCCATTTCCATCTTTGTTCTTTGGCCCGTGTGGGCCTCCCATCGCAACGGCCTTTCTTGTCGCAGAGTGCCAGCTCTGGGTGCATGCGCTCCAGAGCTCCGGCTTGGTAATTGGACACATTGGTCCAGCTGCTTTGCGTCACGTGGGATCCTCCCAGGCCAGGGATTGAACTGGCACCCCTTGCACTGCAAGGTGGTGTCCTTACCCACTGGACCACCAGGGGAGCCCCTCTCCTGTATTCTTGCCTAGAGAATTCCATAGACAGGGGAGACTGGTGGGCTACAGTCCATGGGGTCACAAAAAGTTGGACATGACTGAGCAACTAACCCTTTCACCTTTTCATGAATGGATAAGCAGAAAGTGGTGTATGCCAGTAGAGTATTACTTGCCATAAAAGGAATGAAATTCTGATCCATGCAGCAATATGGATGAAGCTCGAAAACATTATTGGAGGGAGAATAGTGATAGTTCTTTTCTCCTAGAATTTTGATGTCTGTAAGTAAAGAAGTGGGGGCTACAGTGTGGAATTTTTGTGGGGGCTAAATACCCAAAAGGGAAAAAAAAAACTGTACTGTAAGGAGAGTGGCACAGTGTGGGTGCGCTGGGCCGTAACCCAGGGGTCGATGGATCAAAAAAAGTGTGGTCGTTCACAACTTCTATAATTAAAAGAAATTAGACTGAAAGGCTATTGATTATAATAGTGTGAATAGTAACAATGAAAGACTAATAAAGGACTTTGAAAATTCATACCAACTAAGGACTGTATACCTCAGTTCCTAATGAGACTGAAATAATTTCTTAAAAGATAACTTATCTTTTAAGAATAAACGTAGACCCTAGGTTTGTACTAAAGAGAATTGAAATATACGTCTGTACAAAAACATCTACACAAATGTTCACAGCAGCGTTGTTTATAATAGTGGGAAAGTGGAAACCGCATAAATATATACCAGCTTATGAGTGGATAAGGTCTTCCCTGATGACTCAGATAGCAAAGAATCTGTCTGCAATGCAGGAGACTGGGTTTAATCCCTGGGTTGGGAAGATTCACTCAAAAAGGGAATGGCTACCCTCTCCTGTATTTTCTTTTTTTGGCCACTTCTATTGGTCTTTCATCCATTTCCATCTTTGTTCTTTGGCCCGTGTGGGCCTCCCATCGCAACGGCCTTTCTTGTCGCAGAGTGCCAGCTCTGGGTGCATGCGCTCCAGAGCTCCGGCTTGGTAATTGGACACATTGGTCCAGCTGCTTTGCGTCACGTGGGATCCTCCCAGGCCAGGGATTGAACTGGCACCCCTTGCACTGCAAGGTGGTGTCCTTACCCACTGGACCACCAGGGGAGCCCCTCTCCTGTATTCTTGCCTAGAGAATTCCATAGACAGGGGAGACTGGTGGGCTACAGTCCATGGGGTCACAAAAAGTTGGACATGACTGAGCAACTAACCCTTTCACCTTTTCATGAATGGATAAGCAGAAAGTGGTGTATGCATACAGTAGAGTATTACTTGCCATAAAAAGGAATGAAATTCTGATCCATGCAGCAATATGGATGAAGCTCGAAAACATTATTGGAGGGAGAATAGTGATAGTTCTTTTCTCCTAGAATTTTTTTTGAGGATTAAATGATGAAATGAGCATCTAACCAGCTGTGGAACTCAGGGATCCTGCTTTAAACTTTGGAGTGGAAAAGGAAGCCAGACATAAAAGGTTCAGAATAGGCAAATTCATAGAGAACAGAAGGTAGATCTGTGGTTGCCAGAGGCTGGAGGGGAATGTGGAGTGATAGCTGGTAGGCATGGGCTTTCTTTTTGAAGGATGACTTGTTCTGGAATTAGATAGTGGTGACTTTTTATTTTTATTTTTATTTTTTTGTCTTGTTTTGTATTTTGACTCTTCAGTGCGATGCAGGGGCTTCTCTAACTCTGGCACTCTGGTTTAGTTGCTCCATGGCATGTGTGATCTTGGTTCCCTGTCTAGGGGTTGAACCTGAATCCCCAGCATTGGAAGTTATATTCCTAACCACAGGGCCACCAGGGAAGTCCCAGTGGTGATGTCTGTTAAACCTTATGAATGCACTAAACCCACTAAATTGTGTACTTTCAATGGGTGAATTTGACAGTGTGTGAATCAACAAAAATGCAAATAATAATAATAAGGGTAGAAATAAGGAGATTTTTCACTTACAGACAGACACACCTTAGAGATGTTACAGGTTCAGTTTCAGACCACTACAATAAAGCAAATATCACAATAAACTAAGTCACACAGACTTTTTGTTCTCCTAGTGCATATGAAAGTTATGTTTTGGGACATCCCTGATGGTCCAGGGCTTAGCAGTTTTACTGCTGAAGGCCCGAGTTCCACCCCTGGTCAGGGAGCTAAGGTTCCACATACAGCACAACATGGCCCAAAATTTTTGTTGTTGTTTATACTGTAGTTTGTTAAGTATGTAATAGCATTATGTCAAAAAATGTACATACCTTAATTAAAAAACGTTTATTGCTAAAATATGCCAACCCTCTTCTCTACCTTCAGTAAGTTGTAGTAATGACATCAAAGGAATGAAATTCTGATCCATGCAGCAATATGGATGAAGCTCGAAAACATTATTGGAGGGAGAATAGTGATAGTTCTTTTCTCCTAGAATTTTTTTTGAGGATTAAATGATGAAATGAGCATCTAACCAGCTGTGGAACTCAGGGATCCTGCTTTAAACTTTGGAGTGGAAAAGGAAGCCAGACATAAAAGGTTCAGAATAGGCAAATTCATAGAGAACAGAAGGTAGATCTGTGGTTGCCAGAGGCTGGAGGGGAATGTGGAGTGATAGCTGGTAGGCATGGGCTTTCTTTTTGAAGGATGACTTGTTCTGGAATTAGATAGTGGTGACTTTTTATTTTTATTTTTATTTTTTTGTCTTGTTTTGTATTTTGACTCTTCAGTGCGATGCAGGGGCTTCTCTAACTCTGGCACTCTGGTTTAGTTGCTCCATGGCATGTGTGATCTTGGTTCCCTGTCTAGGGGTTGAACCTGAATCCCCAGCATTGGAAGTTATATTCCTAACCACAGGGCCACCAGGGAAGTCCCAGTGGTGATGTCTGTTAAACCTTATGAATGCACTAAACCCACTAAATTGTGTACTTTCAATGGGTGAATTTGACAGTGTGTGAATCAACAAAAATGCAAATAATAATAATAAGGGTAGAAATAAGGAGATTTTTCACTTACAGACAGACACACCTTAGAGATGTTACAGGTTCAGTTTCAGACCACTACAATAAAGCAAATATCACAATAAACTAAGTCACACAGACTTTTTGTTCTCCTAGTGCATATGAAAGTTATGTTTTGGGACATCCCTGATGGTCCAGGGCTTAGCAGTTTTACTGCTGAAGGCCCGAGTTCCACCCCTGGTCAGGGAGCTAAGGTTCCACATACAGCACAACATGGCCCAAAATTTTTGTTGTTGTTTATACTGTAGTTTGTTAAGTATGTAATAGCATTATGTCAAAAAATGTACATACCTTAATTAAAAAACGTTTATTGCTAAAATATGCCAACCCTCTTCTCTACCTTCAGTAAGTTGTAGTAATGACATCAAAGATCACTGATCACAGATCAGTACAGCAAATGTAATAGTGAAAAACTGAAAATATTGTGAAAACTACCAAAATGTGACAGAGATGGACTGAGCAAATGCTGTTGGAAAGAACAGTGCTGATGAACTTGCTCTACGCAGAGTTGCCACAAACCTTCCAAATGTGTGTGTGCGCACTCGTGCTATCGCTGAGTTGTATCTAAAAGGCTCCAGGCTTCTCTGTCCATGGAGTTTTCCAGGAAAGAATATTGGAGTGTTGCCGTTCCCTCCTCCAGAGACCTTCCCGCCCCAAGGATCAAACCCCCGTCTCTTGCATCTCCTGTACTGGCAGGTGGATTCTTTACCACTGCACCACCTGGGAAACCCTGTGACACACACAGAAGAAACACGGTGATGAAGCACAACAAAGTGAAGCTGAATGAAAAGTATACCTGTTTACTAAAACTGAGAGAATTTACAAGCAACAGATCCCCATTCAAGGAGTATCTGAAGGATGAACTTGAGAAGAAAAATGATCTGGGGGAAGAGGTCTCAGGTACTAGAAGTAAGGATGAATTGAGAACATAATAAAAGTGGAATAAATCTAAACAGACACACTGTCCAAAACATTGTCTATTCTGTGGGGTTAAACAGGAGATGGAGCTAAAAGCCTGGACCTTAAGTAAATGGAATTAAAGTTTTAAAAGCACTTTGTATTGTTCTAGAGAAGAGAAAGCTAAAGATTAACTTTACACTAAGTTAAGTTAGGTAATAACTTCAAAATGTTGAGTCACCAATAAGAAGATAATAGAATGCCCATCCTCTCCTCAGTAGAAGGGGGAAACAATGGAATGAGTTAAAAAAAAAAAACCTCAATTAATTCAAAACAATGCAACAGAGAATATGAAAGAAAATTAATTCTTAGGAAGCAAGACAAAAACAAAACAAGATCCTAGAAATAAAGTCAAATATATATGTAAGCTCTGTGAATATAGATGGACTGAACTCTCCAGTTAAAATTCATGTACTATCAGATTGGATTAAAAAGAGTCAAACGCTGCTTGCATGAGATATGTCCAAAACATGAGGACAGATGGTAAAATTGTAAGTAAAACAGTGAAAAGATAACAGAAAAATACTAACCAAAAGGAAATTGGCATAGTTATATTACCATCGGAAAAAATATTAATAGACTTTGAGTCAAAAAGGCATTGTTACAGATATAGAAGGTCAATGTATTAGATTTAAATTTACCAGGAGAAAATACTAGTTCTAAATTTATGGATACCAAATAATCTAAGTCCCTTCCCAGATATATTATTTGAAAACATTTTTCCCATTCTGTGGTTTGTTTTTTTCACTTTATTGATAGTGTCCATAGAAGCACAAAGTTTTAAATTTCATTGATGAGTTCAATTTATCATTTTTTTCTTTTTTTGCTTATGCTTTTGGGGTTATGTCTAAGATTGCTCTGCCAAGACCAGTATCAGGAAGATTCACAAACCCCTGTGTAAGAGTTTTAAAGTTTTACCTCTTACGTTCAGGTCTTTGATCCATTTTGGGTCAATTTTTCTATATGGTGTGAGGGATCATCTTCATTCTTTTGCATGTGGATATCCAGTTGTCCTGGCATCATTGGTTGAAAAGACTGCTTTCTCCATTGAATGGTCTTTACACTCGTGTCAAAAGCCAATTGACCATAGATTATGGGTGAATCTGTACTTTCAATTTTAGGTCCTTGCTCCAGATATCTCACATTGAGCAGTAACACTAGATTACTGCTGATTTGTATCAAGTTTTGAAATCAGGAAGTGTGCGTCCTCCTTTTGTTGATCTTTTTCACCGTTGTTTTGGCTATTCTTGGTCCCTTATAGTTCCACTGGAATTTTAGAATCAACTTGCCAATTTCAACAAAGAAGTTGGGTGGGATTCTGACAGAGATTACACTAAAGCAGTATTCAAGTCTTACATGTCTATACAAGGTGAGCATATTTCCAATCAGCTGGTCCATGAGAAGAGGACCAAAGGACATTCCTGACCAGTCTGGTCTGGTGTGCCTCCATGTTTGTGTCTTCAAGAAGCCATATTCATTGTCACTGGGGCTGGATGTGCTGAGAGTGTAAATTTCCAATCAGCTGGTCCCAAGATTTCAGAATGGATTAAAGAGTCAAACGCTGCTTGCATGAGATATGTCCAAAACATGAGGACAGATGGTAAAATTGTAAGTAAAACAGTGAAAAGATAACAGAAAAATACTAACCAAAAGGAAATTGGCATAGTTATATTACCATCGGAAAAAATATTAATAGACTTTGAGTCAAAAAGGCATTGTTACAGATATAGAAGGTCAATGTATTAGATTTAAATTTACCAGGAGAAAATACTAGTTCTAAATTTATGGATACCAAATAATCTAAGTCCCTTCCCAGATATATTATTTGAAAACATTTTTCCCATTCTGTGGTTTGTTTTTTTCACTTTATTGATAGTGTCCATAGAAGCACAAAGTTTTAAATTTCATTGATGAGTTCAATTTATCATTTTTTTCTTTTTTTGCTTATGCTTTTGGGGTTATGTCTAAGATTGCTCTGCCAAGACCAGTATCAGGAAGATTCACAAACCCCTGTGTAAGAGTTTTAAAGTTTTACCTCTTACGTTCAGGTCTTTGATCCATTTTGGGTCAATTTTTCTATATGGTGTGAGGGATCATCTTCATTCTTTTGCATGTGGATATCCAGTTGTCCTGGCATCATTGGTTGAAAAGACTGCTTTCTCCATTGAATGGTCTTTACACTCGTGTCAAAAGCCAATTGACCATAGATTATGGGTGAATCTGTACTTTCAATTTTAGGTCCTTGCTCCAGATATCTCACATTGAGCAGTAACACTAGATTACTGCTGATTTGTATCAAGTTTTGAAATCAGGAAGTGTGCGTCCTCCTTTTGTTGATCTTTTTCACCGTTGTTTTGGCTATTCTTGGTCCCTTATAGTTCCACTGGAATTTTAGAATCAACTTGCCAATTTCAACAAAGAAGTTGGGTGGGATTCTGACAGAGATTACACTAAAGCAGTATTCAAGTCTTACATGTCTATACAAGGTGAGCATATTTCCAATCAGCTGGTCCATGAGAAGAGGACCAAAGGACATTCCTGACCAGTCTGGTCTGGTGTGCCTCCATGTTTGTGTCTTCAAGAAGCCATATTCATTGTCACTGGGGCTGGATGTGCTGAGAGTGTAAATTGCTGAAGTAGGACCGCAAGTCTTCAAGACCCTTCCCAGGTCGTCCTCAGGACCGTAGTAATGGATGATCCTAGATTGGGTCCCCCAAGAAGCAGACCTTGAGGTGAAGATTTGAGTGAAAATAGTTATATGGGAGGTGGTCTCAGAAAGTCCTGGAAGAGAGGTGGGGAAAGGGTCCAGGGAGGGGAGAGGTGTCTTTCAAGTGTGTCTAAATGAACAGGTCCTTGCTGTGGGCATCTAGGACTCAGTTCCACAGGGGACCTTTGTGAGAGGGTAGAGAACAGGGCTTCTCAGCCTCAGCTGATTGACATTTTGGGCTGAATAAGTGTTGATGATAGGGAGCTGTCTTAGGCATTATTGGATGCTTGGCAGCATCCTGACCTCTACCTGTTAGATGTCACTGGCAGCCATCCAACTGAAATGTCTCCAGAGGTTGCCAAATGTCCCCTGGGAGGCAAAGTTGTACCCGGTTGAGAATCACTGGTATAGACGTTTCAGAATTGTCAGAACCAAGAGGGGAGGAAGCTGGGATATATGTACCCATTCATCATAACAATGACGGATTGGTGTATGTGTGTATATATGTGTGTGTGTATATATGTATATATGTCATGATGAACTCTGATTCATCATTGTTAAGGCTACTGTGAAAAAGGGGTCAAATTCCAGCATCTCTGTCCTGTCCTAGGGATCTATTGACTGTGATTCCAGGCTGGAGAAAGTGTTGGAGGTACCCAGAGTAAGAAACCACCAGCATGTGTGGAAATAATGAGGCTTGCAGGGACGTGGGCACCCATAGTCCAGCTACTCGGATTGTACCCCATAAGGCTGTAGAGAGCCCAGGTCTGCAGCTTGACCTGAATGTCCATGTTCCTGGGGCTTTGTGGGTTCCACTGCATCACTGTGTTGAAACCAACCACCCCACAACCCCTAGCAAGACTTTGGCCCATCAGCTCACTTTCTGGTCTCCCCATCTGTTACCACAGGCCTGGCCCAGCTCCTGCAGGTTGAGGAAAGATGACTTGCGAAGACATATAGACAGAAAAGACTCTTAAGTGATGTTGTTTCCCCAGGTGGAAAGCGCTGGTAGAAAAGGTGCTCACAGAATTCCCAATCTCCCGGTCTTAGCTCCCTGCACCCACTAGAGCCTCTAAGGATATTTTCCTTGTTCAGTATGCTGTGTGACTTTGGTCACACCTCCTCTCTGGGCCTCAGTCTTCCTTCTATGAAAAACATGGGCCTGGTCGGGGTGGACCAGATGACCTTGAAATGTCCTTCCATCTGAAGTGGCCGCTGAGAGGTCTGGGAGGCAGTGGGGAGACACCAGGCAACCGGAGCCCAGGGACCAGCCGGAAGACATGACAGCTTGGCCCCCAGAGGTGTCGCTGGCCTCTGATCTCCACTGTGTGCACAGCACTCTGGGCCTGGTCACAGCCCAGCATGGCCCCTCACTCACTCAGGAACATCTGCTACAGCATTTACCACGTTAATAGATTAGCTTTGAGAATCGGGCAGGTGTTTTCCACCCAAGCCAGAAAACATCAAAATCAGATTGCTCTCCAAGCCTTTCTGCACAAGCAATCGAGTTAGAATGACTCATACGGTCTAACAGATAATAAAACACACATAACATTTGCTTTAAGGTACAGGCGGGGGTATTTTGTCCCGCACTTAGGAGAAACAAAAACTCTCTCTATTTGGGAATAGGGTAATTGAATACAGATGGGAGGAGGTAAATGAAAGAATTTAGCAAATATCTCAGTGGAATAGCTAATGGGAATGAGACAGAATAGGAAATTAAAAATTATTTGAAGCAGATGGACCATTCTTTGAGTTTTTAAAAATTTATTAGGGCCGCGAAAAAATGTGTCTGTTTATTTTCTATGGCCATGAAATTAATGACTTGGTGAGTTTTGCTTGTGCAATTTTATGACTGCCATGTCATCTGTCATAATTTGGGGGCTGTTTGATATGGATTTATGAATGTCCCTACCACCCCACCCTTCCCTGATTTATTGGTGTGGGTCAAATGTGAATTAGGTTGTCCCCTATCAAGGGAGCCACGCCAATGGAAGTATAACCCCACGGGCCCTGGGTGGGGGCCTTGGGGGTTTCTCGGCCCAGAGGTGAGTGGAAATGGAGGGTGACTCGGGTTGTGGGAAAGGGGCAGGCCTGACTGGGCTGAACTTCCGCTGCAGGGATGACCCCAGCCTGCCTAGGGTTTCCTGCAGCCTATGGGAAGCAGGAAGCCAATCGGGATGCTTGTGCTTGGCTTGGAGTGAGGTGGGGCCTGTAGCTACTGCTTCGGCTCAGCCTAAGGGCCACCTGGCTTCCTGTCCCTTCAGCCCCGCACAGCTGGGCTCACCTGCTTCCAGATCAGAAGCTCAAGGAAGAAAATTCACACTGATGGGGAATCTCTGTGCCTGACCATGTGCTGGGGGCTTAAGTGCATCCTCTAGATCAGTGGTCCCCAAGGTTTTCAGCACCAGGAACTGGTTTTGTGGAAGATACTTTTCATAGGTAGGGGTGGAGGGATGGTTTTGGGAAGATTCAAGTGCAGTACGTTTATTGTGCACTTTATTTCTGTTATTATCACATCAGCTCCACCTCAGATCATCAGGCGTGAGATCTTGGAGACTTCAGACACCTGCCGTAGGTGGTAGTTAAAACAGGGCTTTACAACCAGTAGATTTGGGTCCAGTATTGTTCTGGTTCTTCCCGGGTATGTGCCTTTGAGTTGGTTACCTCCCTCTCTGAATTTCGGTTTCCTCTTCTGTAAAGTAGGCATAGAAATGCCTAACAAAAGGGATGTTTTGAGGCTCGAAGGAGATAACGTAACACATAGCAAAGTGCTAGCAGATGGTAACTATTATTAGTAATAAGCATCTTGGGGTGGATATTATTGTTTCTACTTGACAGGTGGGGACACTGAGGCTAAGAGAGGTTAAGTGACTCATCTGAGGTCACACGGTTGAAGGTATGGAGCTGGGCTTTCCTTGTAGATCTTTCTTTCTTTCTTTTAAAGCCGTGCATATTGTTTTTTTAATTATTTAATGTATTTATTCGACTGAGGTCTTAGTTGCAATGATCATGGGCTCTGTAGCAGTGGCGTTCAGGCATGTGGGATCGTAGTTTCCTGACCAGGGATTAAACCAACGTCCTCTGCGTTGCAGGGCAGATTCTTTACCGCTGGACCACCAGGGAAGTCCCAGATCTGCTCTTTCTTGCATGACTCTGAGACCCAGACTGTTCTGAACTGGGAAACTCTAGACCCTGGGGGCACAGTTCAGCGCTACAGACTCACGACTCTCTTCTCTGCTTCCTCTACCTGGGCCCAGCTTAGTGCTTACCTGACCTGGGCTGGGTGTCCACCATCCACTCAGTCCTGGTGACTAGTCCCGTCTGCTGCTCACGCTGCCTGTGGGGACAGAGAGCCTCATCTCTACCCCATCCATGTGTGGGTGCAGAGGCTGTCCATCCTCAGGACCTATCCTAACCCCCTGCCTCCGCCTGCCCCAGCTCCCAGAGGAGAATGGAGGCAGCAGGTGGGGCTTGGAAGCCTCTCAGGCCAGGGAGTTCTTTAGTGTGTGGAATGTGGCCTTTGGACAGGCTGCGGGCTTTGAGTCCTCTCTGAGCTTTCTTTTCTTTAGCCCTCCTCTTCCCTAAAGTCCAGGCCACTGTGCCTCTCTCAGCACCTCCAAATTAATAACAGTAAAACCTCTGTTTCTGAAGCATCTGTGATGATCACTGGTTCGTGCACTCAGCCACTGATTCCTCCATTGGTTCAATGTTTTTTGAGTGATTTCTATGTGCTTGGCCCTGTCCCAGCACTGGGGATACAGCAAGAATAAAACAAAAATGGTCCCTGCCCTCACTGAAGTTACATTGCAGCGGGGAGGAGAGGCAGTCCGTAAACACATTACTCTCTGATATGCTAGGTAGACTTAAGGGCTTTGAAGAAAATTAGAGCAGGCTTCCCAGGTTGCGCTAGTGGTAAAGAATCTGCCTGCCAATGCAGGAGGTGTTAAGAGACACAGGGTTCAATTCCTGGGTCGAGAAGATCCCTTGGAGGAGGACATGGCAACCCATTCCAGCATTCTTCCCTGGAGAATCCTGTGGACAGAGGAACCTGATGGGCTACAGTCCATAGGGTCACAGAGAGTCAGACACGACTGAAGTGACTTGGCAGACAAAGCAGGGCAAAAGATAGGACAGGGGGCTGGGGGGTAGGTGGGGAACAAGTGATGGGTAGTGGTGGCTGTTTTAGATTGGTTGCTCTAGGAAGGCCTCTCTGGCAGGATAAGATTTTGAACTGAGACCTGAAGGAGGTGAGCCGTGTGTATGTCTATTCAGGGAGGGAGTTTCCAGGTACAGGGAATAGTAAGTGCAAAGGCCCTGAGGTTGGAGGATAATTGGAGAGGTGGAGGAAGAGGAACAAGAAGACCAAAACAGAAAAAATGAGGAGGAGAGTAGTTTTAAAGTCTGTCATCTCATCTGATCCTTACCACAGTTTCCCAAGGTGGCTGTTAATAGCCATAATTTTAGCAGTGGGGATCCTGAGACCCAGAGAGGTCAGATCACTTGGTCGTGGTCACACAGCAGAGAAAGAAAGGTTCCAGCCCTGAGCCTCTCTGAATTCTCCTCATTATACCCCATTACTTCTCTGCACATTACAACTGGGTGACACAGCAGAGTGAGACCCAGGCTCCCTTGGGAGGGCGAGAGCTGGAGAAAACTGCAAGGTGGATTACGTTTCCAACATGTTTGGAAGGTGTGGTTCTTAGGGCAGGCGGGGCCTGCGCCTGTGGCCAGGAGGCCCGTGGTGACCCAGCTGTAAGGATTCTTTAGGGTCTGAGCGCTGGTCTCTGACAGGGCAAGATGGATGAGAGCACTGGCTTAGTACCCGCCTGAGTTTCCTGCGTAGTTTTCATCCAGATGGTCTCTGGGAGGATAAGGTTTAAGAAGATTGATGCCCTGGGAAGGGAGGACAGGAAGGAGAAAGGGCTCCTGGCCTGTCTGCCACAGTGGAAATGTCTCTTGTCTTCGAGTAAAGGAAACGACTGCTTTGAAAGGTGTGACTGGATGGGCTTGTGGCTCGTGTGATTTGCAGGCCTCAGGAGTAGGTCAGGAGGACAGGAGCGGGTGGTGACGGCTTTTCTTCCTGGGGGAGGTGCCCCTCCTTCTGGGCAGGGGCACCTGCAGTCCCTCTCAGGTCTGGCTTCTCAGCCCCGCCTGGACTTCTCGCTTCCTCTTTCACCTCGGATGACTTAAGGTTTCCTGTCGACGCCAGGTGCTCACAGTGTCATGCCTTGAGGTTTCTTCTTATGCTGAGCCTGGGCTTGGAAGATCCCCATTCTGTGGACAGTGAGGGAGAACTCTGTGTATAAATGGTGAATGATACAGGGAACTTGTATTATGGCGGAAGAACTGGCGTGAAAGTTACAGGAACCTGGGAGGGAAAGAACCAAGACCTGAAGGTGTCAAGAACTTTGGGAGAGTGTATGTGGAGTGCACTGAATGTTCTGAAATGAATACCTTCTGAAGTACTGAATACTTTCAGTGAGTGAATCATGGGATATGTGAATTTTGTCTCAATAAAGTAATGAGTAAAACAGCAACAAAAAGATGCATGTCAGGGAAGGCTCTTGAGACAGAGAAGACAGGAGAGACTGAAATCTGCCTCAATTCCAGGTTTGGTTGATACTCTGGGATTTGTGTGTGGCAAATTATTTTTTAAAATATGCTTTTACAAAATTTCAAACAGATAAAGATGCCAAAGGATTCTTTAAGAAATGTTTTAAAACATTTTAAATGCCTGAAAAGACAATAGTATAATGAACCGCCATAGACCCCTCATCCATGTTCAACGACTATTGACTCATGACTTTTTTTTTCATTCACATCCCCATTCCCTTCTGCCCTTTCCAGATTATAGTGAAGCAAGTCCCACATATCACATGATTTCACCAGAAAATAGCATCCTCATACTTAAAATAATTAACAGAGGGGAAACACTGAACCCCAGTTTCCTGCGTAGTTTTCATCCAGATGGTCTCTGGGAGGATAAGGTTTAAGAAGATTGATGCCCTGGGAAGGGAGGACAGGAAGGAGAAAGGGCTCCTGGCCTGTCTGCCACAGTGGAAATGTCTCTTGTCTTCGAGTAAAGGAAACGACTGCTTTGAAAGGTGTGACTGGATGGGCTTGTGGCTCGTGTGATTTGCAGGCCTCAGGAGTAGGTCAGGAGGACAGGAGCGGGTGGTGACGGCTTTTCTTCCTGGGGGAGGTGCCCCTCCTTCTGGGCAGGGGCACCTGCAGTCCCTCTCAGGTCTGGCTTCTCAGCCCCGCCTGGACTTCTCGCTTCCTCTTTCACCTCGGATGACTTAAGGTTTCCTGTCGACGCCAGGTGCTCACAGTGTCATGCCTTGAGGTTTCTTCTTATGCTGAGCCTGGGCTTGGAAGATCCCCATTCTGTGGACAGTGAGGGAGAACTCTGTGTATAAATGGTGAATGATACAGGGAACTTGTATTATGGCGGAAGAACTGGCGTGAAAGTTACAGGAACCTGGGAGGGAAAGAACCAAGACCTGAAGGTGTCAAGAACTTTGGGAGAGTGTATGTGGAGTGCACTGAATGTTCTGAAATGAATACCTTCTGAAGTACTGAATACTTTCAGTGAGTGAATCATGGGATATGTGAATTTTGTCTCAATAAAGTAATGAGTAAAACAGCAACAAAAAGATGCATGTCAGGGAAGGCTCTTGAGACAGAGAAGACAGGAGAGACTGAAATCTGCCTCAATTCCAGGTTTGGTTGATACTCTGGGATTTGTGTGTGGCAAATTATTTTTTAAAATATGCTTTTACAAAATTTCAAACAGATAAAGATGCCAAAGGATTCTTTAAGAAATGTTTTAAAACATTTTAAATGCCTGAAAAGACAATAGTATAATGAACCGCCATAGACCCCTCATCCATGTTCAACGACTATTGACTCATGACTTTTTTTTTCATTCACATCCCCATTCCCTTCTGCCCTTTCCAGATTATAGTGAAGCAAGTCCCACATATCACATGATTTCACCAGAAAATAGCATCCTCATACTTAAAATAATTAACAGTAATTAACAAGATCATAAAATATCCAGTCATTATCCAAATTTCCAAATGGTTCATTAATGTCCTGTATATGTGTGTGTGTGTGTGTGTGTGTATTTGTTTTTTTTAGTTTTTCTGAGTCAGAATCTAAATAAGCCTGCACATTGTGATGAGTTGATATATCTGAGTCTTTTTTAATCCATGAGTTTCTCCTCTTCTTTTTTTTTCTTGAAGCTGATTTGTTGAAGAAACTGAATTGTTGTTCAAGAGAGTCTCACAGCATGAATTTTGCAATTGTGTACTTAGTAAGCTCCTCTGGATCCTGATTTTTTTTGTAAATTGAAAGCTGAGTCTTGAGCTTTGATCAGATTCACGTTTTGTTTTTGGCAAGGCTAGTTTAGTTGTGGTAGTATATTATTCCATCAGGAGACACATAGTTGTCTGGTTGTCTTTCTTACTGTGATACTCAGTGTCTGGATTCATAAATTCATAACGGGCTGCAGAAACTATTGTTATTCCTTCTGCATTTGTTAACAAAGAGAAGCTTCTCATCTACTGTTTGGTTTCCCAGTGGTACAGCTCATCTAGGAAAGGCAGGATGAAGCTGGGTTTGTCCTCTTATATACTGGTCTTTAAAGGAACGAGTTAGTTTCCTATCCTCCTCTGAGTTTGTTTGTTTTTAGCATCATTGTGAACTCAGAGATTTAAACATATTTGGTGAATTTCGATTCATTGTAGTTATTTTGTTATTGTGCCTCATTGTCCCAGTTTAGGAGAAAAAAAATGAAATCTGCCTCAATTCCAGGTTTGGTTGATACTCTGGGATTTGTGTGTGGCAAATTATTTTTTAAAATATGCTTTTACAAAATTTCAAACAGATAAAGATGCCAAAGGATTCTTTAAGAAATGTTTTAAAACATTTTAAATGCCTGAAAAGACAATAGTATAATGAACCGCCATAGACCCCTCATCCATGTTCAACGACTATTGACTCATGACTTTTTTTTTCATTCACATCCCCATTCCCTTCTGCCCTTTCCAGATTATAGTGAAGCAAGTCCCACATATCACATGATTTCACCAGAAAATAGCATCCTCATACTTAAAATAATTAACAGTAATTAACAAGATCATAAAATATCCAGTCATTATCCAAATTTCCAAATGGTTCATTAATGTCCTGTATATGTGTGTGTGTGTGTGTGTGTGTGTGTGTGTATTTGTTTTTTTTAGTTTTTCTGAGTCAGAATCTAAATAAGCCTGCACATTGTGATGAGTTGATATATCTGAGTCTTTTTTAATCCATGAGTTTCTCCTCTTCTTTTTTTTTCTTGAAGCTGATTTGTTGAAGAAACTGAATTGTTGTTCAAGAGAGTCTCACAGCATGAATTTTGCAATTGTGTACTTAGTAAGCTCCTCTGGATCCTGATTTTTTTTGTAAATTGAAAGCTGAGTCTTGAGCTTTGATCAGATTCACGTTTTGTTTTTGGCAAGGCTAGTTTAGTTGTGGTAGTATATTATTCCATCAGGAGACACATAGTTGTCTGGTTGTCTTTCTTACTGTGATACTCAGTGTCTGGATTCATAAATTCATAACGGGCTGCAGAAACTATTGTTATTCCTTCTGCATTTGTTAACAAAGAGAAGCTTCTCATCTACTGTTTGGTTTCCCAGTGGTACAGCTCATCTAGGAAAGGCAGGATGAAGCTGGGTTTGTCCTCTTATATACTGGTCTTTAAAGGAACGAGTTAGTTTCCTATCCTCCTCTGAGTTTGTTTGTTTTTAGCATCATTGTGAACTCAGAGATTTAAACATATTTGGTGAATTTCGATTCATTGTAGTTAGTTTTGTTATTGATGCCTCACTTGTCCCATCTTTGTTCAGTGGGCACTTCATTTGGCTCCCAGGTCCTTCTGATTACCACCGTAGTGGTCTTTGAAGAGTCCTTGCCGACAGATATGGCTCCTCTTGTCTACTCCCTGCCTCAGGATTAGAAACAGCCATTTCCTGTGGCTGAATAACCCTAGTACGTTTGTGGGGCTCTTATATCCGGTGTGCTGTTTGGCTCGGGCACCACATGACTCAAAAGAGCTCAGCCTGGTCCCATTGCTGTGGACAGAGCGTATGATCAAGGTCTCAGTGTAAACAGCACTTCTTCGAGAAAGCCCTTGATGCTCCCCCAGACCACATCAACAACCCCTCTTTTGCATTGTAGTTTTATTTATTTATTTTTGCCTGTTCTAGGTCTTTGTTGCTGTGTGAGCTTTTCTTTAGTTGCAGCATGTGGGGGCTGGCTACTCTTTAGTTGCATTGTGTGGGCTTCTCATTGTGGTGGCTTCTCTTGTGGAGCATGGGCCCTAGGGCACAGGGGCATCAGTAGTTGTGACACATGGTCTCAGTAGTTGCGTCTCCTTGGCCCTAGAGCACGGGCTCAATATTCGTGGTGCATGGGCTCTATTGTTTTGTGGCATGTGGGATCTTCCTGGACCAGGGGTTGAAGCTGTGTTTCCTGCATTGGCAGGGTGATTCTTCACCCATGAGCCACCAGGGAAACCCCTCCATTTCTTACTTTACTCATTTTGGTAACAGTCATTCTTAGTTGTAAGCAACAGAAACCTCCTCTGCTAACTTAAATGGAAAAGTAGTTGTGTGTATTAGGATAGTGGGCTTCTCAGGTGGTGTCAGTGGTAAAGAACCAGTCTGCCAGTGGAGGAGACATAAGAGACGTGGGTTCAGTCCTAAGGTCAGGAAGATCCCCTGGAGGAGGGCATGGCAACCCACTCCAGTATTCTTGCCTGGAGAATCCTATGGAAAGAGGAACCTGACAGGTATAGTCCATAGGGTCGCGAAGAGTCAGACATGACTGAAGTGACTTAGCACGTTAGGTTATTGGTTTGGCTGTCGTGACAGATGAATGAAGACAGAGGATTTATTTCTCTTTTGTAAAAATAAGCAGGGGAGCAGGGAAGGCTGTAGGATGACTCTGCTCCTCGGAGTGGTCCAAGGACCCAGGTCCCTTCTGTCTTGTTGCTCTCTATCCTCCATGACAGCGTTGTTCAGTAGAATTTTTGGTGATGATGGAGATGTTCTCTACCTGTGCTGTCCCAATTCAGTAGCCCTGGCCACATTGATATGGTGACTGAGGAGCTGAGTCTTACATCCTGGTTAGCTGTTTTGGCTGTTTGGCTCGGGCACCACATGACTCAAAAGAGCTCAGCCTGGTCCCATTGCTGTGGACAGAGCGTATGATCAAGGTCTCAGTGTAAACAGCACTTCTTCGAGAAAGCCCTTGATGCTCCCCCAGACCACATCAACAACCCCTCTTTTGCATTGTAGTTTTATTTATTTATTTTTGCCTGTTCTAGGTCTTTGTTGCTGTGTGAGCTTTTCTTTAGTTGCAGCATGTGGGGGCTGGCTACTCTTTAGTTGCATTGTGTGGGCTTCTCATTGTGGTGGCTTCTCTTGTGGAGCATGGGCCCTAGGGCACAGGGGCATCAGTAGTTGTGACACATGGTCTCAGTAGTTGCGTCTCCTTGGCCCTAGAGCACGGGCTCAATATTCGTGGTGCATGGGCTCTATTGTTTTGTGGCATGTGGGATCTTCCTGGACCAGGGATTGAAGCTGTGTTTCCTGCATTGGCAGGGTGATTCTTCACCCATGAGCCACCAGGGAAACCCCTCCATTTCTTACTTTACTCATTTTGGTAACAGTCATTCTTAGTTGTAAGCAACAGAAACCTCCTCTGCTAACTTAAATGGAAAAGTAGTTGTGTGTATTAGGATAGTGGGCTTCTCAGGTGGTGTCAGTGGTAAAGAACCAGTCTGCCAGTGGAGGAGACATAAGAGACGTGGGTTCAGTCCTAAGGTCAGGAAGATCCCCTGGAGGAGGGCATGGCAACCCACTCCAGTATTCTTGCCTGGAGAATCCTATGGAAAGAGGAACCTGACAGGTATAGTCCATAGGGTCGCGAAGAGTCAGACATGACTGAAGTGACTTAGCACGTTAGGTTATTGGTTTGGCTGTCGTGACAGATGAATGAAGACAGAGGATTTATTTCTCTTTTGTAAAAATAAGCAGGGGAGCAGGGAAGGCTGTAGGATGACTCTGCTCCTCGGAGTGGTCCAAGGACCCAGGTCCCTTCTGTCTTGTTGCTCTCTATCCTCCATGACAGCGTTGTTCAGTAGAATTTTTGGTGATGATGGAGATGTTCTCTACCTGTGCTGTCCCAATTCAGTAGCCCTGGCCACATGTGTCTATTATAGTTAGAGTGACTGAGGAGCTGAGTCTTACATTTTATTTCACTTTAATTAATTTAAATTAATTTAGGCTTATGTGACTGATGGCTCCAGTGTTGGACCGTGGACCTCTAGAAGTCGTCCCATTGGTTGGAACTTGAGTGTCAGGCCTCGCTGGAAGGGCGTCTAGGAAATGAAGTCTCTAGCTGGAGAGCTGTGTGTCCAGCTGACACTCAGCAGCTGCTCTTGCTAAAAGGAAGGAGGAAGGTTGGGAAATAGAAATTGGTGGACAATGAGAGACGAGGACACTGTGTAGCTTTAAACTGTTGCCAAGAGTCAGGAGGTGAGGAAGGCAAAGACCATGACTTTGAGGCCTTCAAGGCAGACATAAAGCTCAGAATTCTGTGATGTGGATCCTGTATCCTGCTCACTCTGTGTCTCTTGGGGCACGACTGAGGGGTCCATATTGCCACCCCAAAGCTCACAGCAGGATCCCTGAATTCCACAGCTGGCTGTATGCTCATTTCATCATTTAATCCTCAACAAAAATTCTAGGAGCAAAGAACTGTCGCTGTTCTCTCTCCAGTCTCAGCTTCGGTCTTCACTTCACCTTTCTCTTCATATCTGTCTTGGACCTCTCTCTCCTTCTCTCTCATAAGGACACTTGGTCTTGGATTTAGGGCCCACCCAAATAGTACAGGCTGTGTTCCCCTTCTAATGACGCTTATTCACATCTTTTGCCATATAAGGAAATACTGGTGCTTAGAAAGGACGTAAACATTTCCTTTGAGGGTCACCTTTCATCTCATTCCAGCCAAACTCACAAACCTGGTAAGTAGGTCCCTGGGCTGCACAGTTCCAGGGACAAGGTGTTTAACCTGGTGGCTTCCTAGGTGGCGCATTGATACATTATTTGCCTGCCAAGGCAGGAGATGCAAGTGATGTAGGCTGGGAAGATCCCCTGGAGAAGAAAATGGCAACCCACTCCAGTGTCCTTGCCTGGAGAATCCCATGGATAGAGGAGCCTGGCTACAGTCCATGGGGTTGCAGAGTTGGGCATGACTGAGTGTGCGCGCGCGCACACACACACACACATACACACACACACACACACACACACACACACACACAGTTAAGCCTGTTGGTGACAGCAGAGCTAGAATTTGAATCCAGGCTAGCCTGATTCCAAAAGCCCACTGTTTCCACCTAGAATTTATCCTCTCAAGGTTTGAAAGCTAGAAGTTTGGAAGCAGAGAGCTGTGGTTAGCCCAACACTGGTCAGCTCCAGCGAAAGTGTCTTCCCTGTCTCTCTTCCTTCTCTCTTTTTTTTTTTTTTAAGATTTTTTTATTTATTTATTTACTCTGGGCGGGGGTCGGGTTGGGGAGGGAGGGGAGTGGGCGGGCCACTTCTATTGGTCTTTCATTTTCTCTATTTTCATCCGTCTTCGTTCCTTGGCTCCTGCGGGCCTCCCATTGCGGTGGCGTCTGTCGTTGCAGAGCACCGGCTCTGGGCGCATGCGCTCCAGAGCTCCGGCTCGGTGATTGGACACATCAGTCCAGCCGCTCCGCGGCACGTGGGGTCTTCCCAGGCCAGGGATCGAACCGGCGCCCCTTGCACTGCAAGGCGGTGTCCTTACCCACTGGACCACCAGGGGAAGCCCTCTTCCTCCTCTTACTAGTCCCTCCCCAGCACTGGTCGGGTGCACTGAACCTCTAGAAGAGAAGTCTTCACATCCGTGAAGGGCTTTACCCATTATAAAGCAATTTCATTTAATATAAAGTTGAGGACCTTTTTTTTTTTTTAGAATTGGCACCGCTTACTGTTCTTGATTTGAAAAGCAGAAGAGTTGAGATCCTTTGTTTTTTTTCAAGGAAAAAACAGCCCCCAGATTAAGTTGATTTTGTAGCTGGCTGACTCATGCTTTATTTCTTCTTGGTGTCAGTGGCCTTTGATAGAAAAAAAAAGTCCTACTCCTGCAGCCTGAAGAAATGGACAGACAAGGTGGGCATGAATAACCCAAGGTAGGAGGAAGGCCGCCCAGTGTGGGGGTGCTGCCAAGAAGGGAGCTGCCCAAAGGCCTTGCTTGCGTCTATGGGGAGGCTGGTTCTGGGCTCTTCAGGGTTGGTTGCCAGGCGGGAAAGTGGTCCTCAAGGCACCAGTCTCTGACTGGTTGTGGCTGCTCTTCCCCACATCCTGGCCTGTGCACCCTTGAGAGTACTCATGCTCGCTCCCTGCAAACCATTTCACACTCCCACACTCAGAACCTACATCGACACACACTGCTCTATTTTTGAATAATGCTTGCTGGTGCTTTCAGGCACTTACTGTATCCTGGGCTTCCCAGGTGGCTCAGTGGGTAAAGAATCCTGAAATACAAGAGACTCAGGAGACACGGGTTTGATTCCTGGGTAAGGAAGATCCCTGGAGAAGGGCGTGGCAACCCACTCTAGTATTCTTGCCTTGAGAATCCTGTGGACAGAGGAGCCTGGTGGGCTACAGGCCAACAGGGTCACAAAGAGTCAGACACAACTGTAGCAACTGAGCACACACCTTACTTTGTACTGGCACCATTTGATCAAGCGCTTTTCATTTGTGAATTTGTTTCCGTCATTTCCCCAGCCTTGTAAAATAGGTAATATTATTTTCCTCATTTAGCAGATATAGAAACTGAGGCACAAAGAGGCTCAGTCACTAGTGTGAGTTGGATTTGAACCCAGCCCATGTGGGCCTAGGGCTTCCAGCTGGTACTGGTGGTAAAGAACCCACCTGCCAATGAAGGAGACACAAGAGATGTGAATTTGATCCCCGGATTGGGAAGCCCCCCTGGAGAAGAAAATGGCAGCCCACTCCAGTAGTCTTGCCTGGGAAATTCCACAGACAGAGGAGATTGGCGGGCTACTGTCCACTGGATTTCAGAGAGACAGAACTGAGCACATGTATACAGCCACACACCCACACCCACACACCGCTCCTTGATTTGAAAAGCAGAAGAGTTGAGATCCTTTGTTTTTTTTCAAGGAAAAAACAGCCCCCAGATTAAGTTGATTTTGTAGCTGGCTGACTCATGCTTTATTTCTTCTTGGTGTCAGTGGCCTTTGATAGAAAAAAAAAGTCCTACTCCTGCAGCCTGAAGAAATGGACAGACAAGGTGGGCATGAATAACCCAAGGTAGGAGGAAGGCCGCCCAGTGTGGGGGTGCTGCCAAGAAGGGAGCTGCCCAAAGGCCTTGCTTGCGTCTATGGGGAGGCTGGTTCTGGGCTCTTCAGGGTTGGTTGCCAGGCGGGAAAGTGGTCCTCAAGGCACCAGTCTCTGACTGGTTGTGGCTGCTCTTCCCCACATCCTGGCCTGTGCACCCTTGAGAGTACTCATGCTCGCTCCCTGCAAACCATTTCACACTCCCACACTCAGAACCTACATCGACACACACTGCTCTATTTTTGAATAATGCTTGCTGGTGCTTTCAGGCACTTACTGTATCCTGGGCTTCCCAGGTGGCTCAGTGGGTAAAGAATCCTGAAATACAAGAGACTCAGGAGACACTGGTTTGATTCCTGGGTAAGGAAGATCCCTGGAGAAGGCGTGGCAACCCACTCTAGTATTCTTGCCTTGAGAATCCTGTGGACAGAGGAGCCTGGTGGGCTACAGGCCAACAGGGTCACAAAGAGTCAGACACAACTGTAGCAACTGAGCACACACCTTACTTTGTACTGGCACCATTTGATCAAGCGCTTTTCATTTGTGAATTTGTTTCCGTCATTTCCCCAGCCTTGTAAAATAGGTAATATTATTTTCCTCATTTAGCAGATATAGAAACTGAGGCACAAAGAGGCTCAGTCACTAGTGTGAGTTGGATTTGAACCCAGCCCATGTGGGCCTAGGGCTTCCAGCTGGTACTGGTGGTAAAGAACCCACCTGCCAATGAAGGAGACACAAGAGATGTGAATTTGATCCCCGGATTGGGAAGCCCCCCTGGAGAAGAAAATGGCAGCCCACTCCAGTAGTCTTGCCTGGGAAATTCCACAGACAGAGGAGATTGGCGGGCTACTGTCCACTGGATTTCAGAGAGACAGAACTGAGCACATGTATACAGCCACACACCCACACCCACACACACACACTGCTGCTCCTAGGCCCTCATCTGTTCTGGTGTGACACACATGCATACACACACATGCGCGTGCACACATATACACATTGCACCCCTCACAGTGCTACCAGGTCCTGGCGAATGCACTCTGACACACACACATACACACACTCTGCTGACCCTACATGTGTACTCCTGCTGCCCCTCTGGCCTTCTTTCCTCTCCCAGGGACTAGTTTTCTTTTGAGCCAGTGACTGAGGCCAGGCCAGCTGGGCGGTAGGGTCAGGATGGGGGTAGTGTGGACGCTGACAGGGTGATGGAAAGCAGGAAAGTCACAAATAAGCAAACAGCCTTGCCTGGACACAGCCTCGAAGAGCGTTTCCTGAATGTCCAGGGACATGTTTATTTTTCGACGACTGTCCAGAGCCGACCCCACATCTTTTCCTTCCGAGTGGCCGTCTTGTTGGAGCCATGGTGCTGTTGGTCTGGCTTGCTCAGAGCTGTTGTTTACAAATGTCTCTCTTCTCTAACAGAGGCTGGGAGGCCCTCGTGGGGTGGGGTCCTGTCTTGCTTTCAACCTCGTCCCTCCAGCCTGGGGTTCCGGCTACTGGCTGGCTTTGTGATCCCACCTCTTTAGCCCGCTCCAGCCCCCTGGCCTTTGTCTGAGCTGTCCTCTGTCTGAGGTGGCCAATTCCTGTTCTCTTGGTTAAGTCCTACTCTCCTTCTTGGAGCTGACTCAAATGACACTTCCTCCAGGAAGCTGTCTGGAATTCTTTCAAGGCATAAGGAATCTCTTTGTTTTTCTGGCACTTAAGAAAAGTTAAACTTTAATCATGGTAAAATATACATAACATGAAATTTGCCATCTTAATCATCTCTGAGTGATAAGTACGTGCACACTGTTGTGCAGCCATCACCACCATGCCTGACAGAGCTCTTTATACTGCAGACCTGAAACTTAGTCCCCATTAAATAGTAATGTTCCATTCACTCCTCTCCACAGCTCCCGAAACCACCATCGGACACTCCGTCTCTCTGAATTTGACACCTCTTAGTACCTTATAGCAATGAAACCACACAGTATTTCTTTTAATGTGACTGGTTATTTTACTGAGCGTAATGTCCTCTGTGTTTGTCTCTGTTGTAGCATACGTTACTTTCTTTCATTTTTAAAGGCCAAATAATATTCCATTACATGTACATACTGCATTTTTTTTGCCTCTAAGTCATCATTTATTTTTCATCCATCTTCACTCTTTGGCATGTGTGGGCCTCCCATCGCAGCGGCCCCTCCCGTTGCAGAGGACTGGCTCTGGGAACACTCGCTCCAGAGCGCTGGCTTGCGGTTGGACACTGACCCAGCCACTCCTCCACATGTGGGATCCTCCCAGGCCAGGGATCAAACTGCCCCTTGCACTGCAAGGTGGACTCTCCACCCACTGGACCACCAGGGAAGCCCTTTTTTTTTTAATATTTATTTTTATTTATAGATTGTTTGTTTGGCTGTGCTGGGTCTTAGTTGTGGGACTCAGGATCTTTAGTTGCAGCATGTGAACTGTTAGCTGTGGCACGTGGGATCTATTTCCCCGACCAGGAATCAAAGGTCTCCTGCACATGAGTGGCTAACATGGAATGTTAGCCACTTAGTCACCGGGGAAGTTCCTGTACCACGTTTTCTTTGTTCATTCTTCAATCGGTGGGCATGTGGGTTGCTTTGACCATTTTGCTGTTGTGAGTAATGCTGCTGTGGACATGGGTACATCTCTCTGTGGTACTTTGTTCTTTTAACACAGTGCTTGTTTGTCTCTTCAGTTGTTGATGGACATCTGACTATTTGACAGGTTTTGACTATTACAAATAAAACTCCCATTAATATTTGTCCGCAAGTTCTTTTTGTAGAAGTAGGCTTTTATTTCTTTTGGGTGGATATCTGCGAGTGGGCTGGATATGGTAGGTGTATATTTAACTTTCTTGTTTCCCAGGTGGCACAGTGGCAAAGAATCTGCCTGCTAATATTACAGGAGATGCAAGAGACATGGGTTCTAATCCTGGGTCTGGAAGATCCCCTGGAGGAGGAAATGCCAACCACTGTAGTATTCTTGCCTGGGAAACTCCATGGAATGGACAGAATGCTAGGTGTATATTTAACTTTCACAAGGGACTGTCAAACTGTTTTTCAAAGTGGTCAAACCATTTTACATTCCTAGTAGCAATGTGTGAGTTCCTTTTCCTTCATATCCTCACTGACACTTGATAAATCTCTTTAATTTGAACTAGTCTAATAGGTGTGTAGTGGTGTCTCATTGTGATTTTGATTTGCATTTCCCTATTGACCACTATTTCTCATGTACTGCAGTAGTCATCATTTATTTTTCATCCATCTTCACTCTTTGGCATGTGTGGCCTCCCATCGCAGCGGCCCCTCCCGTTGCAGAGGACTGGCTCTGGGAACACTCGCTCCAGAGCGCTGGCTTGCGGTTGGACACTGACCCAGCCACTCCTCCACATGTGGGATCCTCCCAGGCCAGGGATCAAACTGCCCCTTGCACTGCAAGGTGGACTCTCCACCCACTGGACCACCAGGGAAGCCCTTTTTTTTTTAATATTTATTTTTATTTATAGATTGTTTGTTTGGCTGTGCTGGGTCTTAGTTGTGGGACTCAGGATCTTTAGTTGCAGCATGTGAACTGTTAGCTGTGGCACGTGGGATCTATTTCCCCGACCAGGAATCAAAGGTCTCCTGCACATGAGTGGCTAACATGGAATGTTAGCCACTTAGTCACCGGGGAAGTTCCTGTACCACGTTTTCTTTGTTCATTCTTCAATCGGTGGGCATGTGGGTTGCTTTGACCATTTTGCTGTTGTGAGTAATGCTGCTGTGGACATGGGTACATCTCTCTGTGGTACTTTGTTCTTTTAACACAGTGCTTGTTTGTCTCTTCAGTTGTTGATGGACATCTGACTATTTGACAGGTTTTGACTATTACAAATAAAACTCCCATTAATATTTGTCCGCAAGTTCTTTTTGTAGAAGTAGGCTTTTATTTCTTTTGGGTGGATATCTGCGAGTGGGCTGGATATGGTAGGTGTATATTTAACTTTCTTGTTTCCCAGGTGGCACAGTGGCAAAGAATCTGCCTGCTAATATTACAGGAGATGCAAGAGACATGGGTTCTAATCCTGGGTCTGGAAGATCCCCTGGAGGAGGAAATGCCAACCACTGTAGTATTCTTGCCTGGGAAACTCCATGGAATGGACAGAATGCTAGGTGTATATTTAACTTTCACAAGGGACTGTCAAACTGTTTTTCAAAGTGGTCAAACCATTTTACATTCCTAGTAGCAATGTGTGAGTTCCTTTTCCTTCATATCCTCACTGACACTTGATAAATCTCTTTAATTTGAACTAGTCTAATAGGTGTGTAGTGGTGTCTCATTGTGATTTTGATTTGCATTTCCCTATTGACCACTATTTCTCATTTGTACATATTTTTTTTCTTTGAGAAACTGTTCACATCTTTTGCTGATTTTTTAAAAAATTTTTAATTATTTATTTATCTGGCTGCACTGGGTCTTAGTTGTGGCATGTGGAATCTAGTTCCCTGACCAGGGATCGAACCCGGGCCCCCTGCATTGAGAACACAGAGTCTTAACCACTGGACCACCAGGGAAGTCCATTGCTGATTATTTTTATATTGGGTTGTTTGTTTTCTTATTACTGAGTTTTGAGAGTTCTTTATATATTCTGGGTATAAGACCTCTATTAGATATGTGGTTTTCAAACATTTTTCACAATCTGTAACTTGTCTTTGTATTATCTTAACAATGTCTTTGAAGAATAGAAAAATTTAACTTTGATCAATGTATAACCAATAATTGATAACCAATTTATCATTGTTTGTTTTATATATTATGCTTTCAATGTCATATCTAATACATTTTTGCCTAACTTAAGGTTACAAAGCTTTCTGAAATTTTTATAGTTTTAGATTTTTATATGCACGTCCTGATCTATTTTGATCTAAGTTTTTACATATACATATATATATTCTTTTTTAATGTCCTCTTCTGTTATAGATTATTAGAAGATAGTATAGTTCCCTGTGCTATACAGTAGGTCCTTGTTGGTTATTTATTATGCATTTAAGTGTGTATTATGGGGCTTCCCAGGTGGTGCTGTTGGTGAAGAACCTGCCTGCCAGTGCAGATAGACATAAGAGTCATCGGTTCAATCCCTGGGTTGGGAAGATCCCCTGGAGGAGGAAATGGCAGCCCACTCCAGTATTCTTGCCTAGAGAATCCTATAGACAGAGGAGCCTAGCAGGCTGTGGTCCATGGGGTCAAAAAGAGTCAGGCAGGACTAAAGTGACTTAGCACAGCACATCTCAGTATGTGTTTTAATCCCAAACTCCTATTGTATCCCTCTTGCCCCTTCCTTTTTTGGTGACTGTACGTTCCTGTCTCTCTCTCTCTCTCTTTTTTTTTTTTTTGTACTTTCAATTTCTTTTTAGTTTCTTTTTAATTGGAGGATAACTGCTTGACAGTGTGGTATTGGTTTCTGCCACACACGTGTGACTCAGCCACAAGTATACATATGTCCCCTCCCTCCCACTGCCACCCCCTTAAGTTTGTTTTTGTGTCTGAGAGTCTGTTTTGTAAATAAGCTTATTTATATATATGTATTTTTTTTTTAAAGAAATGCATTTCATTTATTTATTTATTTTGGGCTATTCTGGGTTTTCACTGCTGCCACATACTCTTCTCTAGTGGCAGGGAGTGATGGCTGCTCTCTAGTTGAGGTGAGCAGGCTTCTTCTTGTGATGACTTCTCTTGTTGTGGAACTTGGGCTCTGGGGCACACGGGCTTCAGTAGTTCCTGCACATGGCTCAATAGCTGTGGCTCCAAGACTCCAGAGCACAGGCCTACTGGTTGTGGCTCACGGGCCTAGTTGCTCCGCAGCATGTGGGATCTTCCTGGATCAGGGATTAAACCCATGTCTCCTGTATTGGCAGGTAAACTGCTTACCACTGAGCCACCAGGGAATCCGTATTTGTATCCTTTTTTAAAGATTCTGTGTGTAAGCAATATCATACGATATGTTTTTTTTCTGACTTAGTATGATAATATGTAGGTCCACCCATGTTGCTGCAAATGGCATTATTTCATTTTCTTTTTGTAACTGAGTAATGTTCCAGTGTGTGTATGTGCCACATTTTCTTTATCCATTTATCTGTTGACGGACACTTAGGTTGCTTTCATTCTTGGTTATTATAAATAGTGTTGCAACAGCCATTGGGGTGCATCTTTTGGAATTATGTTTCTCTCCAGATATAAGCCCAGAAGTGGGATTGCTGGCTCATATGGTAACTCTATAGTTTAAGGAACCTCCATACTGTTCTCTATAGTGGCTGCAATTAGTATTCCCACCAACAGAGTTCCCTTTTTTTTTCCTGTCGAGCATTTATCATTTGTAGACTTCCTAATGATGACCGTTCTTTTTCTTTTTTTTAAAACATTTATTTTATTTATTTATCTTTTGGGGGGTGGAGTAGGGAGGGAGGGGGACGGGCAGGCCATTTCTGTTGGTCTTTCATTTCTCTATTTTCATCCGTCTTCGTTCCTTGGCTCCTGTGGGCCTCCCATCGCCGTGGCGTCTGTCATTGCAGAGCACTGGCTCTGGGTGCGTGCGCTCCAGTGCTCCGACTTGG
Source organism: Tragulus kanchil (assembly GCA_022376925.1). Classification (NCBI taxonomy): domain Eukaryota; kingdom Metazoa; phylum Chordata; class Mammalia; order Artiodactyla; family Tragulidae; genus Tragulus; species Tragulus kanchil. The sequence continues at coordinate 51,284,351 of JAIOJX010000005.1, forward strand.
TAGTTGGACACATCAGTCCAGCTGCTCCGCGGCACGTGGGATCTTCCCAGGCTAGGGATCAAACCGGCGCCCCTTGCACTGCAAGGCGGTGTCCTTACCCACTGGACCACCAGGGGAAGCCCCTGATGATGACCATTCTGAGCTATATGGTGGCATCTCATTGTTGTTTTGATTAGCATTTCTCTATAATTAGTGACGTTGAGCATTTTTTCATTTCCTCTGCCTTTTGGCCATGTATATGTCTTTGGAGAAATGTCTTTAGATCTTCTGCCCATTTTTTGATTTTTTAACATGGAGTTGTATGAGTTGTTTGTGTATTTTGGAGACTAATTCCTTATCAGTTGCATTGTTTACAAATATTTTGTCCCATTCTGTGGTTGTCTTCATTTTGTTTATGGTTTTCTTTGCTCTGCAAAAGCTTTTAAATTTAATAGGTCTTGTTTATTTTTGTTTTCATTTCTACTACTCTAGGAGGTGAATTAAAAACAATCTTGCTAAAATTTATGTCAAAGAGTGTTCTGCCTTTATTTTCCTCTAGGCATTTTATAGTGTGCAGTCTTACATTTAGATCTTTAATCCATTTGAATTTATTTTTGTGTATAGTGTCAGAGAATGTCCTAATTTCATTATTTTATGTAACTGTCCAGTTTTCCCAGTGTGATTTATTGAAGAGAGTCTTTTCTTCATTGCGTATATTTGCTTCCTTTGTTGCAGATTAATTGACCATATGTGCATGTTTGTTTTTTTTCTTCTGGGCTTTCTATCCTGTTCCGTTGAGCTATATTTCTGTTCTTGTGCCAGTACTATACTGTTTTGATGACTGTAGCTTTGTAGTATAGTCTGAAGTCAGGGAACCTGATTCATCCATTTCTGTCTTTTTTTTTTTTTTTAAGAAGTGCACTTCTTTTAAAAAAAATTTATTTTATTTGATTGCTCCAGGTCTTAGTTAGAACATGTGGGAGCTAGTTTCGTGATCAGGGATTGAACCTGGGCCCCCTGCATTGGGAGTGCAGAGTCTTAGCCCCTGGACCACCAGGGGAGTCCCCCATCTTTGTCTTTCTCAGTATTTCTTTGGCTGTTCACAATCTTTTTTGTTTCCATATAGGTTTAAACTTCTTTGTTCTAGTTCTATGAAAAATGTAGTTGGCAATTTGATTGGAATTGGACTGAATCTTTAGATTGCCTTGATTAATATAATCATTTTGACGCTGTTGATTCTCTCAGTCTGAGAACATGGTATCTCCATTTGTGTCACTTTTAATTTCTTTCATCAGCCTCTAATAGTTTTTGGAGCACAGGCCTTTTACCTCCTTAGGTGGATTTTTTTTTTTTTTTTTTATCTTTTTCTTTTTTATTTATTTATTTATTTATTTATTTATTTTTGTACATGTATGTTCCCAGATCAATCAGATGCATATCCCTCGGCCCTCCCCCCACCCAGGTTCCTCCCCCCCATCCCTCCAGACCATTGCTCCAAGTGGTTGTAGGTACTCATTAGGTGGATTTATTCCTAAGTATTTTATTCTTTTTGATGTAATGGTAAATGGGCTTGTTCCCTTAATTTCTCTTTCTGACCTTTCATTGTTAGTGTATAGAGATACAACAGATTTCTGTATATTAATTTTGCATCCTACAAGTTTACCAAATTCATTGATGAGTAACATGTTTAGCCATTTTTATGTATAGTATTCTGGTAACATGTTTAGGAACATATTTAGTAACGTGTTTAGAATTTTTTATGTATAGTATTCCAGTAACATGTTTATTTTTTATGTATACTATTATGTCATCTGCAAACAGTGACTGTTCTACTTCTTTTTCAATTTGGATTCCTTTTATTTCTTCCTTTTCTCTAGGACTTCCAAAACTATGTTGAATAATAGTGGTAAGAATGAACATCCTTGTCTTGTTCCTGAACTTAAGAGGAAATGCTTTCAGATTTTAACTATTGAGTATGATCTTAGTTGGGGCTTCCCTGGTTGTTCTGATGGTAAAGAATCTGCCTGCAATGCAGGAGACCCAGGTAGGTTTGATCCCTGGGTCAGGAAGATGCCCTGGAGAAGGGAATGGCTGTACTCCAGTATTCTTGCCTGGAGAATTCCATGGACAGAGGAGCCTGGCAGACTAGTTCATGGGGTCGCAAATATCATGTCTGAAGTGACTTAGCACACATGATCTTAGCTATGAGTTTGTCATATGTAGCCTTTTTTATGTTGAGGTAGGTTCCTAATGCCCACTTTCTGGAAAGGTTTTTTGTTGTTATAAATGGATGTTGAATTTTATTAAAAGCCTTTTCTGGATCTATTGAGATGATCATATGGTTTTCTAATTTTTAAAGATTTTTTGACCTCTTTTATTGATTTTTTGTTTATTTATTTTCATCCATCTTTATTCTTTGGCCTGTGTCAGCTTCCCATTGCAGTGGCCTCTGTTGTTGCAGAGCACTGGCTCTGGGTGCATGCACTCCAGAGTGCTGGCTTGTAATTGGACATACTGGTCCAGCTGCTCCATGGCACGTGGGATCTTCCTGGGCCAGGGATTGAACTGGTTCCCTTTGCACTGTAAGGTGGACTCATTACCCACTGAACCACCAGGGAAGCCCAATCACATGGTTTTTATCCTTCAGTTTGTTAATGTGGTGTATCACCCTAATTGATTTGCAGATATAGGAAAATCCTTGTATTCCTGGGATAAATCCCACTTGTTCATGGTGTATGATCCTTTTATTGTTGGATTCAGTTTGCTGTTATTTTAATAAGGATTTTTGTGTCTGTGTTCATCAATGATATTGTCCTGTGATTTTCTTTTTTGTGTGTGTATGTGATATCTTTGTCTGATTTTGGTATCAGGGTGACGGTGACTTCATGGAATGGCTTTGGAGTGTTCCTTCCTCTGTGACTTTTTGGACTAGTTTCAGAAGGATAGGTGTTAATTAACCCGTTTTTTTGATATGGTATGAAGTATAGGTTGAATGTCCTCTGTGTATCCAGTTCTATTTTCAATTTGGATTCCTTTTATTTCTTCCTTTTCTCTAGGACTTCCAAAACTATGTTGAATAATAGTGGTAAGAATGAACATCCTTGTCTTGTTCCTGAACTTAAGAGGAAATGCTTTCAGATTTTAACTATTGAGTATGATCTTAGTTGGGGCTTCCCTGGTTGTTCTGATGGTAAAGAATCTGCCTGCAATGCAGGAGACCCAGGTAGGTTTGATCCCTGGGTCAGGAAGATGCCCTGGAGAAGGGAATGGCTGTACTCCAGTATTCTTGCCTGGAGAATTCCATGGACAGAGGAGCCTGGCAGACTAGTTCATGGGGTCGCAAATATCATGTCTGAAGTGACTTAGCACACATGATCTTAGCTATGAGTTTGTCATATGTAGCCTTTTTTATGTTGAGGTAGGTTCCTAATGCCCACTTTCTGGAAAGGTTTTTTTTTTTTTTTTGTTATAAATGGATGTTGAATTTTATTAAAAGCCTTTTCTGGATCTATTGAGATGATCATATGGTTTTCTAATTTTTAAAGATTTTTTGACCTCTTTTATTGATTTTTTGTTTATTTATTTTCATCCATCTTTATTCTTTGGCCTGTGTCAGCTTCCCATTGCAGTGGCCTCTGTTGTTGCAGAGCACTGGCTCTGGGTGCATGCACTCCAGAGTGCTGGCTTGTAATTGGACATACTGGTCCAGCTGCTCCATGGCACGTGGGATCTTCCTGGGCCAGGGATTGAACTGGTTCCCTTTGCACTGTAAGGTGGACTCATTACCCACTGAACCACCAGGGAAGCCCAATCACATGGTTTTTATCCTTCAGTTTGTTAATGTGGTGTATCACCCTAATTGATTTGCAGATATAGGAAAATCCTTGTATTCCTGGGATAAATCCCACTTGTTCATGGTGTATGATCCTTTTATTGTTGGATTCAGTTTGCTATTATTTTAATAAGGATTTTTGTGTCTGTGTTCATCAATGATATTGTCCTGTGATTTTCTTTTTTGTGTGTGTATGTGATATCTTTGTCTGATTTTGGTATCAGGGTGACGGTGACTTCATGGAATGGCTTTGGAGTGTTCCTTCCTCTGTGACTTTTTGGACTAGTTTCAGAAGGATAGGTGTTAATTAACCCGTTTTTTTGATATGGTATGAAGTATAGGTTGAATGTCCTCTGTGTATCCAGTTCTTTCAGCATCATTTGTTGAAAAGACTATTTTTAGTCACTAAATTGCCTTTACATCATTGTTGAAAATTAATTAATATCTATTTATGTATGGATCTTTTTTTGCTTCACTGATCTGTTTGTCTGTCTAGATGCCTGTTGATCACTGTGACTTTATAATACGTCTGGAAATCAGATAGTGTTAGACTTCCAACTTTATTATTTTTCAAAGTTGTCTGGGTTACTCTAAGTCTTTCATATTTCCATATGGGTTTTAGAATCAACTTGTCAATTTTTTTTAAGCCTGCTAAGGTTTTGACTGGGATGGCTTTGATCCTCTACATCAATTTTTGGAGAAGTGATATCCTAACCGTATCCTGACCTACGAATATGATATATCTTTCTCTTGAGGTCTTATTTTCCCCTAAATAATGGTTTGTCATTTATACTACACAAGACTGACAGATCTTTTGTTAGATTTATCCCTAGGTAGTTCATATTTTTGCTGCTATTGTGAACGATACATAAATTTTTTCATTTTAATTTCCAATTGCTCATTGCTAGCATATAGAAACATAATTTATTTGGAAATTAATCTGTATCCTGTAATATTGCTAAACTCAGGTATTAGTTTTATTAAGGTTTTGTATACTCCAATGAATATTCTATATAGATGATCATATCATATACAAGTAAACACATTTTTCTTTCCCAGCCTTTTCTAAGATGCCTTCTTGGAAATCTTTCCTTGCCTTGTTGGATTGTCTAGAACCTCTAGTACAATGTTGAATTGAATGGTTGTACTTTCCTACGTTTTTGCATGTGTGGTGACTTTTTTTTTTCTTTTTTTTTCAAGATTTATTTATTTATTTATTTTGGGTGGGGGTTGAGTTGGGGAGGGAGGGGAGCGGGTGGGCCACTTCTATTGGTTTTTCATTTGTCTGTTTTCATCCATCTTTGTTCTTTGGCCCGTGTGGGCCTCCCATCGCAGTGGCCTTTCTTGTCGCGGAGCGCCGGCTCTGGGATCATGTGCTCCAGAGCTCAGGCTCGGTAATTGGACACATGGGTCCAGCCGCTCTGCGGCACATGGGATCTTCCCAGGCCAGGGATCGAACCGGTGCCCCTTGCACTGCAAGGCGGTGTCCCTACCCACTGGACCACCAGGAGGAAGCCCTGTGGTGACTCTTTGACTGTTACTTTGTTGGTCCTTTCTGTTCATGTAAGTCTTCTTGAGCTTTGTTCTGATGCTGTTTTGTTATTTGGCAACAGTTTAATCCTTTTGTGTCTTGCTTTTAAGATTTGTTAGACAGAACCAGAGTAGTGTTAATTTAGGACTGACCTTGTCTCACTACTGAGGCAAGACCCTTCTAAGTACTTGACCTGGTGCCCATTGGAAACAGAAAATTTTCTTGGTCTTCTCATCTTTTCTGGTAGTCCTTTGGCTTCAGGTAGCATCTTTATTCACCATTCACTGTGTGGTGCTCTGCTGAGAACTAAAGGGGGAGCTGCCCATCTCTGGGATTGTCTCCCTGTGCAACCCTCTCCTCTCCAGGACTCTGTGCTGCAAATGCCAGATGCCCTGGTTTCCTCAGAGACTGTCTTAGCTCCATCTCCTAACTTGTTACCTAACCTCTGCCCGGAACTCCTCCTCCCTTTGTGGCATCCTGGAAAGTCTCTCCAGGCAGTGGTTGGGCAGAGTGCATGGCTCATCTCATTGATTTCCCATGTCTGTTGCTGGATGTTCAGTGGCTTGAAAACTGTCTTGTATACTTTGTACTATGCTAGTTGTTTCAGGTGGGAGGGTCAATCCAGTCCCTGTTACTCTATCGTGGCTGCAAGTGGAGGGTGCTCAGTGCCCTTTGGCTTTTAGCAATAATGCCATCAAACTGGGAGGCTGGCAGTTCTGGGGGAGACTGAGGTGTGGGGCTGCCCGGAAGAAGAAGGGTCAGTTTATAGAGAGAGTGAGCATCTTTGAGCCTGTAGCTGTGTCTGTTAGCCCTAGCAGCACATCCATCTGTATGTCTGTCTGCATATCTGCAATGCATTCTGTTGGAGTCTGGGAAATTGTCTATGGCTGGCCCCCTGGAATAGGGTACCTCCTTTTGTCTGCTCAGCTGAACCTCCAGGCTGCTCGTACAACCACTCTGCCAAATTTCTGGATGTCCTCTGCCAGAGTCCATGAGGCCTGTCCTGAGGACAGGCTAGAGATGAGGCAAGCAGACATTGCCTTTTGTAGTATGGGTGGGAAGCAAGCGGGGGGCAGAGTGGTTTTCATATTTTGCGTCAGCTGGGGTTGATCTAGGGCCCTGTCTCTCCTTTTCCTTCTGCATTAACCATGTTAGGCCCCAGCCTGACCCTTCTGTGGGTCCTGGCTTGCGTGTTGGACTCTCTGGGCAAAGGATGGGTTTGGCTGTTAGTATCAGCTCAGTTCAGGCCCTGGAGGGGCACGACCTGATGTGTCACTCTATGTTTTTTTCCGTGGGCCTCAGGAGAGCCTGCACCACCACACTTCCAGGAGATCCGGCCTTTCCCAGGACTCTGTCCTAGTCCTCTCTTGCTATTGTTACCTATGCCAGGAGGTAAGCAAGGGCTGACATTGCCCAGGCTGCCTCCACACCATGCAGCGCATTCTGAGGCCTTTTTCTAGGGATGGACAGTAGTACATAAAGCTGTGTCTATAGCTGGTATCAAAGTTCCTGTGATACTTGGAACAGAAGTACATTTTTTAAATCAAATTAAAATTGGTTCAAAGCCCCACTTATCAAGATGGATAATCAGCCCTAAAGTTCTAGAACTTGTGCAAACCAAAAGAAGGGGAAGGAATTTAATCTGATTAAATATATTAGGTGTATATATCCCTAATGACTTGAGAAATACATATTCCTAAACTGTCTTGTATACTTTGTACTATGCTAGTTGTTTCAGGTGGGAGGGTCAATCCAGTCCCTGTTACTCTATCGTGGCTGCAAGTGGAGGGTGCTCAGTGCCCTTTGGCTTTTAGCAATAATGCCATCAAACTGGGAGGCTGGCAGTTCTGGGGGAGACTGAGGTGTGGGGCTGCCCGGAAGAAGAAGGGTCAGTTTATAGAGAGAGTGAGCATCTTTGAGCCTGTAGCTGTGTCTGTTAGCCCTAGCAGCACATCCATCTGTATGTCTGTCTGCATATCTGCAATGCATTCTGTTGGAGTCTGGGAAATTGTCTATGGCTGGCCCCCTGGAATAGGGTACCTCCTTTTGTCTGCTCAGCTGAACCTCCAGGCTGCTCGTACAACCACTCTGCCAAATTTCTGGATGTCCTCTGCCAGAGTCCATGAGGCCTGTCCTGAGGACAGGCTAGAGATGAGGCAAGCAGACATTGCCTTTTGTAGTATGGTTGGGAAGCAAGCGGGGAGCAGAGTGGTTTTCATATTTTGCGTCAGCTGGGGTTGATCTAGGGCCCTGTCTCTCCTTTTCCTTCTGCATTAACCATGTTAGGCCCCAGCCTGACCCTTCTGTGGGTCCTGGCTTGCGTGTTGGACTCTCTGGGCAAAGGATGGGTTTGGCTGTTAGTATCAGCTCAGTTCAGGCCCTGGAGGGGCACGACCTGATGTGTCACTCTATGTTTTTTTCCGTGGGCCTCAGGAGAGCCTGCACCACCACACTTCCAGGAGATCCGGCCTTTCCCAGGACTCTGTCCTAGTCCTCTCTTGCTATTGTTACCTATGCCAGGAGGTAAGCAAGGGCTGACATTGCCCAGGCTGCCTCCACACCATGCAGCGCATTCTGAGGCCTTTTTCTAGGGATGGACAGTAGTACATAAAGCTGTGTCTATAGCTGGTATCAAAGTTCCTGTGATACTTGGAACAGAAGTACATTTTTTAAATCAAATTAAAATTGGTTCAAAGCCCCACTTATCAAGATGGATAATCAGCCCTAAAGTTCTAGAACTTGTGCAAACCAAAAGAAGGGGAAGGAATTTAATCTGATTAAATATATTAGGTGTATATATCCCTAATGACTTGAGAAATACATATTCCTGGGAAATTTTCTCACGGGTCCATAGGGCACACCGTCATGTTCACAGAAGCATTGCAGGTAGTGGTGTGAGGCTGGTGGCTGTCTGGCTGATGTCTTGCCCGAGGTGTGGTACCAAGTTCAGAGACTGCAGTCTCTCTCACTCTGCGATGGCCTTTGTCTGAATTCCTCCCATGATGGGCAGCTCAGAGCAATGTGTTACATGTCTGGGACGCTTGCATTGTGCAGGAGTCACATCTCACTGCAGGTCATGGCAGTGAACCTGCTGGAGGCAGGCTTTTGGAAGAAGCATCATGTATTCATTCATTCATTCATTTGACAATGGTAACTAGGTTTGGGAGATGCAGGCGTCTCCGCTTACAATCTAGTGGGGAACCAGATATGAAACAAACATAGTGTCACATGATGATTCGAACAACAGAGAAAAATAACAGCATTGGTATGGTAGAATTAAAGTCCCTGGGGGGATGGATAAAGGAAGATCCCTTTGAAAAAGGACCACTGAAATGAGACCCGAGAGCTGAGTAGAACTAGGAGGGAGCGAGAACTGAGTGGTGTGTTCACCGTGAGGTCTTTAGGCGTTGGCCCCATCAAGGAACCCTCTGCCTGGCTGGAGGGAGGTGTGTGAACCAGAGGGAGCAGAGGAGAGAAGCCTGGGGACAGAGACAGGGAACACGCAGAGCCTGCTGCTTGATAAGGTGACCACGTCATTTATCATCCAGACTAGGACACATGTGAGACCCAAAGGGGTGCTGCTACTAATACTAATGTTGGGATAACAGGTCACCCTACTGGCAGGTCAAGGTAAAGAGTCTGAGTTTTATTCTCAAGGATATGAGAAGCCACCGGAGTCTGGAGGAAAGGGAGATGTGACTTGATTTGCACCCAGAGGGTCTGAGGTGGGACCGCAGTGCTCAGAAACCTCCCACCATCTTTCCCCTCCACACGGAGGAGCCTCTTGAGAAAGTTTTGGGAGAGATCATAAATCTTCAAGTGACAGCAACAGCCAGGAACCCAGAAATGCCCTGTGGAGTCCAGTGAGATGAGCAGTGAGCTGGTTACTGTTAGTGTATAGCCCCCTCACCCCAGTGACCCTGGTTTAGATGCTACCTGTTTCCTGCCTGCTTCCTGGCAGAGGCATCTCCCAGCAAGTAAATCTTTTCCTAGTTGGTTAAGGAGACAGTGATGAGTGCCACAGACTTGGGGCAGTGGGGGTGATGCCCTGTCCTGTCCAAGCTGCAGGTGAAAGTTGAAAGGGAACACTCCCGCTCGAGCCTTTGTCTGAATTCCTCCCATGATGGGCAGCTCAGAGCAATGTGTTACATGTCTGGGACGCTTGCATTGTGCAGGAGTCACATCTCACTGCAGGTCATGGCAGTGAACCTGCTGGAGGCAGGCTTTTGGAAGAAGCATCATGTATTCATTCATTCATTCATTTGACAATGGTAACTAGGTTTGGGAGATGCAGGCGTCTCCGCTTACAATCTAGTGGGGAACCAGATATGAAACAAACATAGTGTCACATGATGATTCGAACAACAGAGAAAAATAACAGCATTGGTATGGTAGAATTAAAGTCCCTGGGGGGATGGATAAAGGAAGATCCCTTTGAAAAAGGACCACTGAAATGAGACCCGAGAGCTGAGTAGAACTAGGAGGGAGCGAGAACTGAGTGGTGTGTTCACCGTGAGGTCTTTAGGCGTTGGCCCCATCAAGGAACCCTCTGCCTGGCTGGAGGGAGGTGTGTGAACCAGAGGGAGCAGAGGAGAGAAGCCTGGGGACAGAGACAGGGAACACGCAGAGCCTGCTGCTTGATAAGGTGACCACGTCATTTATCATCCAGACTAGGACACATGTGAGACCCAAAGGGGTGCTGCTACTAATACTAATGTTGGGATAACAGGTCACCCTACTGGCAGGTCAAGGTAAAGAGTCTGAGTTTTATTCTCAAGGATATGAGAAGCCACCGGAGTCTGGAGGAAAGGGAGATGTGACTTGATTTGCACCCAGAGGGTCTGAGGTGGGACCGCAGTGCTCAGAAACCTCCCACCATCTTTCCCCTCCACACGGAGGAGCCTCTTGAGAAAGTTTTGGGAGAGATCATAAATCTTCAAGTGACAGCAACAGCCAGGAACCCAGAAATGCCCTGTGGAGTCCAGTGAGATGAGCAGTGAGCTGGTTACTGTTAGTGTATAGCCCCCTCACCCCAGTGACCCTGGTTTAGATGCTACCTGTTTCCTGCCTGCTTCCTGGCAGAGGCATCTCCCAGCAAGTAAATCTTTTCCTAGTTGGTTAAGGAGACAGTGATGAGTGCCACAGACTTGGGGCAGTGGGGGTGATGCCCTGTCCTGTCCAAGCTGCAGGTGAAAGTTGAAAGGGAACACTCCCCGCACCGCCCCCCCCCCATATAATAGCCTAAGTCAATTTGATTGTTAAAGATGTTATCAAGCAGGAATGTGAGATGTATGAATAAGATGATGTAGCTCCCATTTTGGTGCCCCTGGTCTCCAGGGTACTGGTCTCCACCTTCCTGTGGGGAAGGGCTAGGAAGGGCTCTCCTGCCCGAATTAACGGACAAAGGCTTGACTGGAGAATTCCTTTTCTCTATCTATGTATCCCCCTTTTACCTCCCTGAACTGAAGACATGATGCTTGGTGGTGCAGCAGTCACTTCGTAACCAGAAAGTGAGAAGCAATCAGTAGAATGTAGGAGTGATAGAACAGGGAGACATGAAGAGCCTCTGGGTTCCTGAAGTCATTGTTGAGCTGCACCAGTCCTGGGCAACCTGCCTTGACCTTCTTATTGTAGGAGACAAGTAACCCGTATTTGTCTAAGCTGCTATAGCTCAGCCTTCAGTGTTATGCCTCCAAAGTCTGGCCTTGACTTCCACCTCTGTGAAGCAGCTGAGGCTTTCAGTTTTGGGAAACCCTGTTTGGACTTTCCAGGTGGCATTGATGGTAGAGAACCTGCCTGCCAGTTTAGGAGACATAAGAGATGTGGATTTGATCCCTGGGTCAGGAAAATTTTCTGGAGGATGGCATGGCAACCTACTCCAGTCTTCTTGCCTGGAAAATCCTCCGGGCAGAGGAGCCTCATGGGCTGCAGTCCATGGGGTCACAAAGAACTAACACATCCTTAAAGAAGCAAATGAATGGCACAGAGAACTGAAAGCTTCCTAAGATCGTGACCCCAGCCTGCCTTTCTTGTAACAGGACAACCTCGGGTGAATTAACCTTGCTGAATCTTGGTTTCCTTGTCTGCACTTTGGAGGTGATAAGTAGCACTTACCTTATAGGGTTGCTGTGAAAAGAATTAGGAAATGAATGGAGTAATGAGAAAGAAAGAAATCCTGGAATCCCTGATTGTAAAATAGCTCTTCAGTTAAAAGTCAGCCCCTCTCCCTCTGTGAGTTACACAGAACCACCCCTCCAACCCTGGCTGTCAAGTCATGCACACACTCACTGGGCATGTCACCCTTCCTGCAGGAGAGAATTCTGCATTATGGAACCCTGAGTTTTAAATTAAGTGTCAAATATAGTTTGGCCACACTAAGAATTAATTATGTGACTGCTCTAGAAAAGCCAGGGAACTCAACTCTGACTGTGAAATTGGTGTCTGCCCACAAGGGAAGGACCCTCTCCCTCTTCCCCCAGGGAAGTGAATGGAAGGGACAGGCCTTGTGCTTTGCCCTGTCAGCATCTCTTAGCTGGACCCTGAGCAGCAGGGCCCCTTGAGGGGTGACCAAGAGGGTGGGACGGAGGGTTGGAGGAGAGAATACTTCAGGAGGTGCTTCTCCACTCCCCACCTTGACTAGCTCCGCCCTCCATGGCTTGTGCACATCTGTCAGCTGCAGAGGCACATGTGGTTGGTGTCAGTCCTTCTCCTTTAAGGGAAGGGAAGCATTTCCTGAAAGGGTAGTAGGGGAGAGGGAGACCTGCGACCAGAAGGGAGGCCACATTTGTCTAAATGACAAACCAAGGACAAAAGCTCAGTCTGGAGCATTTCAGGAGGAGCCTACCCCCTCCGGAGGATAGAGAGAGCCATCCTTCCCTGGCCTGGGGTCCAGGGCCTATTGGGAGGAGGGAGAGACAGTGCACAGGGAGTGAGCAGCTGGGCCCAGGCATCCAGAACCCAAACCAAGTCAGCAGCCCCAGCCCCCAGCTCAGGCCTCCCCTTGCTGAGGAGTCTGGGTTTAATTTTCTGGTCAGGGCAGAGAGGAGGAGGAAGAGGACGAGAAGGAGAAGAAAGGAACGAGCTGAAGTTCTAATGCAGTCGGCTGGGATCTGTCACTCAGCACAGAGCCTGCTGACGACGCGGGGCAGCCCCAGCTGTAAGCAGCCCGTGATTTATGGACACCGCGTGAACTCCTGAGGCAGAAACCAGCCTTGAGATCAGAGCAGCCATAGGGCCCTTTTTTTGGCAGGAGACAGGGCCTGCATTTTTCTCATTCATGCCAAACTGCTTTGCACGGCAATTAGCTCTGTCCTCATTTAGTCTCCAGTCCCAAAGGGTAATGAAAGTCATATATCATCTTCAAGACTGCTAATTATTGAGCTCGCTTACAGGTAGGCTTTGTAACTGTGAGAAGGGCCTGTCGGCCCAGTATTTATTACTCTTCCAATAAGTAAGCAAAGAGGGGAGGGAGCTGGGGGAGAGGGGGGAGGGAGGAAAGAAGAGGGGAAAAACAACTTTCTTGAGAGGCCACCCAACCCCAGCCCCAGGATCTCAGACATACCTTCTGCAAACGTGCTCGTCAGAGGGGAAACATCTTTATTCCGCGGAGCCATTTTTCATGTCCTAACAAACCAGCCCGCGCGAGAGAGCCGAGAGTGGTGAGGAGAGAAGCCTGTGGAGGGGTGGCTGGGGTCTGCTCAGGAGGGTGGGGAAGCGGGCTGAGGTGGGCATTGAGGAGGAGAGCACAGGGAGAAAGCAGAGTAGAAGTGGACAGTGGAATCCATCCAGCCCCCACCCAGGTCCAGAACATTCCCCTGTCGTCCTTGGACCTGCCAGGTGGATGGTGGGGGCGAGAGTCAGGACCCGGGCTAGGATTAGCTGTCTGTGTCTGTCACTTCAGGACCTGGCAGGTGGAAGGCTGATGCTGGAAAGGGTTTCCTCTGAGCCCTCTGCCTTTATTTAGATGTCCTGCAACCAAGTGGATATGCTGTCTGGATGGTAAACCAAACCAACAGAGTTCTGTGGGTGTGGTTAACAGAGGGGAAGGTGGGCCCTTATGTCTACTCTTAAATAATAATGACTTTTTAGAAAAACTAAGCATAAACATTAACTGGGTTACTGGTTATTTTAAATGGTTGTTTTAAATCAGAGAGTGCCATTAAAGCAAGAGCTAAAGAAACCCAAATATTTAAAGACTGCTAGATGCTGTGTCAACATTCTATGAATATTAAGTGCGTCTTCAGTAAACATGTCAAATGTTGTTCTGTTTATGAGGTTACAGCAGAGATCATGATGGACTAGGTCTTTTGCCCTCATGGAGCTTCTCGTCCAGTGATCAGTTCCTCCTCATTGACCATGGTTTGTTTCCTACCAGACTTAAATGGTGATAGCAACTGACCAGAGTTATAAACATAGCTAACATCTGTTATATACCATGCACTGCAGAGAGGTTTGTGTTCACATTTCTCATTGAATCCTCACAACTCTATGTGGTTGGTGCTGGTGCGATCCCCATTTTACAAATAGGTTAAGTTGCATATCCAAAGTCATATAGCTAGTTAGGACTGAACACATACTATCTGGTTCCAGATTTCATTCCCTAAACCATTGCATCGTATTTTCCTTAATTCATTCTGGACAACTTACATTTCTAGTTAATGACTGTGGTGCATTGGTCTGTTTGGGTATCCAAAGTCCTTATGGACAGATTTTCCTCTTCTGTCATCAGCAGCCCTTTCACTTTGAGCCTTTGTGGATGGCGGACACATTGATTTCAGGCTAAATCTGAGGAAGACTGTCAGGTTGACAGGGAAGTCCTTGCAGTTTGCACCAGCTGGAGTCCTCCCAGGGCCATTCAGGGACATCATGTGGGAACCTTGAAACCAGCCAGGGTAGGAGTGTTTATGCTATGGAAAATGGCAGTTGCTACAAGTCAGGTTTTTGGTTGGTTCTTTGCCTTCTGAGAAGATGGTTTACCAGCACACCACTAGGGAGGATCTAGGGAAAAGGGGAGAATGTGATGCTGCAGCTCATGGCAACCTCTTGGTAATTTCTCTGCATCTGAGAAGTGCAGAGAGCACTAGAGAGGAGTCTAGTGATCTGAGTTCTAGACTTGATTTTTACCTCAGATGACTTGGGTGCTACCATAGTCATTTGTCCTGCAACCAAGTGGATATGCTGTCTGGATGGTAAACCAAACCAACAGAGTTCTGTGGGTGTGGTTAACAGAGGGGAAGGTGGGCCCTTATGTCTACTCTTAAATAATAATGACTTTTTAGAAAAACTAAGCATAAACATTAACTGGGTTACTGGTTATTTTAAATGGTTGTTTTAAATCAGAGAGTGCCATTAAAGCAAGAGCTAAAGAAACCCAAATATTTAAAGACTGCTAGATGCTGTGTCAACATTCTATGAATATTAAGTGCGTCTTCAGTAAACATGTCAAATGTTGTTCTGTTTATGAGGTTACAGCAGAGATCATGATGGACTAGGTCTTTTGCCCTCATGGAGCTTCTCGTCCAGTGATCAGTTCCTCCTCATTGACCATGGTTTGTTTCCTACCAGACTTAAATGGTGATAGCAACTGACCAGAGTTATAAACATAGCTAACATCTGTTATATACCATGCACTGCAGAGAGGTTTGTGTTCACATTTCTCATTGAATCCTCACAACTCTATGTGGTTGGTGCTGGTGCGATCCCCATTTTACAAATAGGTTAAGTTGCATATCCAAAGTCATATAGCTAGTTAGGACTGAACACATACTATCTGGTTCCAGATTTCATTCCCTAAACCATTGCATCGTATTTTCCTTAATTCATTCTGGACAACTTACATTTCTAGTTAATGACTGTGGTGCATTGGTCTGTTTGGGTATCCAAAGTCCTTATGGACAGATTTTCCTCTTCTGTCATCAGCAGCCCTTTCACTTTGAGCCTTTGTGGATGGCGGACACATTGATTTCAGGCTAAATCTGAGGAAGACTGTCAGGTTGACAGGGAAGTCCTTGCAGTTTGCACCAGCTGGAGTCCTCCCAGGGCCATTCAGGGACATCATGTGGGAACCTTGAAACCAGCCAGGGTAGGAGTGTTTATGCTATGGAAAATGGCAGTTGCTACAAGTCAGGTTTTTGGTTGGTTCTTTGCCTTCTGAGAAGATGGTTTACCAGCACACCACTAGGGAGGATCTAGGGAAAAGGGGAGAATGTGATGCTGCAGCTCATGGCAACCTCTTGGTAATTTCTCTGCATCTGAGGGAAGTGCAGAGAGCACTAGAGAGGGAGTCTAGTGATCTGAGTTCTAGACTTGATTTTTACCTCAGATGAGCTCTTTGTCCTCATTTGTATCAGGTGGCCTCTTGGGTGCTACCATAGTCATGTGAAAGTGTTAGTCACTCAGTCATGTTGGACTCTAATCACATGGACTGTAGCCTGCCAGGCTTCTCTGTCCATGGGGATTCTCCAGGCAAGAATACTGGAGTGGGTTGCCATTCCCTTCTCTTGGTATAAAAATACTTTCATAAAGAGCCTAGAGCTACAAAATTAAACCTAAGCTTTTGCTCATAAATATAAGGTGGTCCCCATCAATTATATACAGTGGGGTGGGGCTGTAGGTTCATGTGCAAAACACACTTTGCTTTATGAACTATACAGGGTATGGAGGACTTTTCTTCTGTTTCTTCTGTCTTCACCATTTCTGGAGCTAGATAGATCAGAGCCAGAAAGCTACCTCTTCCCACCTCTGCAGCCCCAGACAAGTTGTTTAGCTTCTGTATGCCTTGGTTTTCTCTTGTTTGAAAAGAGGGTTCTCAGTGGTATCCTTCACTGGGTGCATGAGGACTGAAAGGGATACTGCACATTGGATGCTGGGCACTGACTTGACACAGAAAGTACCAATACCTCCTCAGTGTTGGTGCCATCTTTCCCCTGCATTGTCTCTTTCTCTTCGGGAGAAGAGTGCCCTCTGCCCACCTACCAGCTTCCAGGGCCCCTGTAGAGGGGGCCAGGGCTGAGACGGAGGGGCTGCCCTCACCTCCGTAGGAGGTGGCCTCCCCAGCTAGAGCCTCCCAGCCCCTGGCAGCTGTGTAGACCTTGCTTGGCATTCCTTAAACTCCCACCACTGGGAGTGAGGTATGGTTGTGGAATCTCCTGTTCTCTGGTGTGGAGGCTCCTGCTGAAGGGACGTGGCCTGGACTCTGCAGGTGAGTCAGCTGGGAGGCCGTGGAGTTCTTCAGTTCAAGCACCCTTGAGGCAGTCTGCCTTCTGTACAAGTGGTTCAGAAAGGCTCTTTTGCACGCTGGCTTCTAGTCCTTGAGGGAGGGGCTCATGGTCCTTTTCATGGGTGGTGACGCTCAGTGGGGTAGCTGCCCCCTACCTGCTGCTTCCCATGCCACTGCTCCCCGGCCCTGCCACTGGGAGATTCCAGTTCTCTGCTGTTACACCTCTCCCTACTCCAGGTGACATCCCTGCAGTTTCTGAACGTGTAAACAGGATGTTCTTTTTTTCCATCTTGCCCCTCCCCCGTCCCCTGATCCTAGGGGACAGATGGATCCACCAGCTTGGCTGCATGTCCCGCCTCTCCCGCCCTCACTCCTGACTCTGTCCGGCCTTCTCTCCAGACCACCCTGCCACCCATCCTGCACTCCTCCCCATCTTGGGTCTGTTTTCATTTCCTTTCTCAGTCTCTCATTCCTGTTTGCTACCATCCCATTGCCACCTACCAGGGTCTGGCTTTGTGATACATTCTGGGCCTTTGACTTGAGGCTTCCTGAGAGCAGGTTGAACTCACTGAATCTGGAGCAAGGCAGCGATGACGGGAGCTGGGGCTCCAGCCAGGAGCCCTGGTTCTCCCCGCTTTCCGTGGTGATGTCATCCTTTGTACTTAGCTGCTTCTCGCAGCGGAGGTGTGGCTGCCAACCAGTGATCTCATCTTAGTGCCCACCCAGGGAAGGATTCTGTTGCCCAGGCTTGGGACCTGGCTCAGCTTTGTAGCCATCACCATGCTGGGTGGATGGGGTTTTAGGATGGGCCTTGCCCACTCTTGTTCAGGGTCAGATGAAGTGTTGTCCAGTACAAAGTGGAATTTATGCCAGAGTGGAGGCATGCCTCGCCTGCAGGTGAACATGGGCTGCCCAGCATTTCAGTGCTAGGGCAGGGCCATTCCTGATGGGCTCAGAAGTGCAGGTTGCTTGAGCCTGGCTTGAAAATAAGCTAGCCGCCTGGCATGAGGGCCAAGGTCACAGGGAGGGGACTGCAAGGGAGGGAAAACTCAAAAGAGGCTCACTGCGGCCCTCCTTGTTCTGGGCCTCAGCACACTCTTATTCATGGATATATATATATTTTAAAAAAGAGTAGGAGCATTTATTGATTTTAGGTGAATCTTCCTGCATCGATACATCCCCTAAACAACAGTATGAGGACTCTGGGTTGCAAGTGACAAAAACAAACCTAAACCTAGTAAGAGCAAGAAAGGGAGTGTGTTGGCTCACCTGCTAGGACTGGTCAAGGGTAGAGTGGGCTTCAGGCTCAACGAGGTCCAGGGACCTGAAGAAGTCATCAGACTGTCTTCAGTGGGCCCCACTGCTCTGGTTTGCTCCTGCGGTCAGCTGGCTTCCTCCAGGCAGTGGCCGCCCTGGTGCTGGCAGCTCTGGGATCCTCACCTCGCCATTCTCATTCCAGAGGAATGAAGAACATCTCTCTTTCAGAATACATAAATGAAACCCCAGGGACTCTGATTGGCCTAACAGGCCCCATGCTTATGCCTGGGTTGATATTTATAGGCAGAACGATAGGATAGAAAGACTGCCAGGCCTGGGCCACGTGTCTTTCCCAGGGGTGATGCCCTCTCTCATAGGCGTCCAAGGGCAGGAAGCAGTGCGACCAGGCCTCAGACAGTCAAGAATTGAAGCTGTGCCATCTTCTGGATCTGACTGGGATTTTTTCATCATTTTTGCCCAACTCCTCATTCTCCTACTTCATCAGCATTTT
The DNA here is from genome assembly GCA_022376925.1 of Tragulus kanchil. Lineage (NCBI taxonomy): Eukaryota > Metazoa > Chordata > Mammalia > Artiodactyla > Tragulidae > Tragulus > Tragulus kanchil. The sequence goes on from JAIOJX010000005.1 coordinate 51,302,679, forward strand.
ATTCTCCTTTTCCCAGCATGTGCGTGACTCATCATGGTTGCTCCAGCCCTGAATGCTACCTGAAATCATATTTTCAAGGAAAAGAGAATCTGATTGGTTGTAAGGATGGGCATTCACTCCTGGAATGATCAGTTGTGGCAAGTGGTAGGGTTATGTAGTGCAGACATACCTTCGAGGTCTTCCCCTTGAGCAGATCTAGTAAGAGCTGTACCTTAGAGAAGGGGGCTATGGGTGGCGAAGGCATTTCAGAACAGGACCTCATCCTGGTCCCAGGTGACCCAGAAACGAGCAGAGCATGACACTGTCTCAGCCCTCAAGCAGCTTCAAGTCTCGTTGGGCAGATAAGATGCTTCTTTGAGCTTGGATGTTGAGGAGGGCAAGGTCATTGTAGCCAGGTGCACAGAGCAAGCAGAACAGGTGGTGGGAACAGAGCTGGCCTTTCCAGTTGGACAGAAAGAAAAGGACAAGGTAGAGTGTGGAGCAGGTGTCCCCTCAATAGATGTTCTCTTCTTCACACCTGAACTGACTCACCTGAACCAATATGCAGGTGCATTTAAATTATTACAGGCCTTCCTACCTCCACCTCCAGGTCCTGGCCAGATGTCTCATAACCCCCTGTGTCCCTGGCTGACTATAAAGGGACCCAGCCTCTCTGTTGCTCACTGTCTCTGGGTATGTGTGTGGAGGTTGTAGGGAGTTTTTCATGACCGTTTGAAAAGTCAAGGAGTGTCTTCTCTCCCCAAAAGCCAAAAGTAAAAACAAAGCCCCCCATGAATAAAAGGGGGAAAATAACCCTTTGCATCTGGAGAAGGTAAAGAGACCTGTAAGCACCCTGAAACAGAGATTTCTCCTCCCATGTTTGGATGAATTGCCCAAGCTTTCATGGTGGGCCTGGAACCCTGGCTTCTCACTATGGGCCCTGCTGGCCCTTGGGGAGTGGGCCTGGCGGGGGTTATCTGTGTGCAGGGGGGCTGAGGGGAGGCCTCACCTTCACACAGAGGGAGCAGAGGCTCTGCCTGGGAAATGTGACCCAAGCCAAGTCCTTTTGGGAGCCCTGGAGGGTCCAAAGAATGGCTGAGAGGTTGGGCAGCTCGTCAGGCAGCGGGGTGAAGGTCCATCCAATATGCTTTATCGGGGTAGATTTTATTTCCCGTTGGAGGAAAAGGAAGAGATCTTTGTGTTTCTCTGCTGTTTTTTTTTTTCCCCCCTTTTCAGACAGATCAGAAGTCAGATCCTGTCAGATAAGCCCAGTTGAAAAGAAAGAGGCAGAGGCCAGGGCAGAGAGAAGGTTCCTTGGCCAGAGTCCCACAGGAAGAACCCAGAGAGACCCTCACCTGCACAGGAGGGAGAAAGGGCTTCGTGTGGGCCTCACACCCTGCTTGCCTCTAGGGCCTTGCTTTAGACTTTTACTCATATTTCCAAATGAGGTTTTGTATACAGCGATTTTGCTTTATTTTCACATCTGGTTAAAAGCAACACATGGTTAAATATCAGCTTGAAGATTTCACACTTCTCACCAGGCTGTGGCGTCCCTGTCTGCTTTCAGGCAGGGGTGACCTAACCAAAGGGAAGTGGCTCAAACCTCACTTGACCTCTGAGAGGCCCAGAAGGCGGCCAGTCACGGAGGGCAGAGGACTGGGAGGAGGAGGAGCAGAGGGAGGGCAGAGGGGCCCTTGAGAGAGCCTGGAGGAGAGGGTGGAAGAGGAAAACCGGAGGGGGACGAGGGGAGAGGGCAAGGTGACCGCGGGTATCAGTGAGGGGCCAGCTGTCAAGGTTCTATCTGCGCGATGATTGATGGGAGCCTGGGTTTTTCTGTCAGCCTGTCACGGCGCAGGAATGTTTAATGTTCTCATTATTGGTTACGCTGTTGTGTATATTTCTCTGTCAGCACCGCGGACCCAGCTGAACTGGCAGAGCACTTCAAAGGCCTGCGGGTCATTCATCATCCCCATGACGCTCCGGCAAATGCTCAGCTTCAGCTCCGCGCCAGGGATTTGTTATGACTTGCGAGCCGGCTGACAGACAGGGCCGTGGCGGCCGCGGGAGGGAGGTGGGCGCGCAGCCCTTTTTGTCACTCGGGGCCCTTGGCGGCGCCCCGCGCCCGGACTCCGCGGCTCCTGGGGCGGTGGGCGCGGACCCGCCCCTCCGGATGGTCCCCCGGGCAGGGAGCGCCCGGCTGTGGCCAGCCGTCCCGTCCCGGCTCGCCCTCCCGGCCGGCGCCCTCCCTGCGGCCCCGCCCTCCTCCCTCCACGGCGGAGGCGGTGGCTTCTCCAAAAGTTGTGCTGAAAACCGGGGACGGGGGCAAAAAAAGGGAGACCTGCAACCGTCCGGGGGCCCGGGGAGGGGCCGGTGGGGAGGGGTGAGAGGAGAGCAGAATATCGGAGCTTTGTTTCCTTTCCCAGGCCGTGACATGATTAATCGTTTTCTTCTGATCTAATTTTGGAACATGAAAAACAGCACATTTGTCTTGAAGAAAAATGATGTGCCGAACTGCGCAGATGGAAATTTCGAGCAATGAGAAAGATTAAAGTGAAACCCCACTCCTTAGACCTAATCATGAGTTGTAGATTATTCTGTCGGCCCAGCCAGATGGTAGCTCTGATTCCACAGCCCCTTCTTATATTAATGAATACTAGACTGTTATATTTGACTTAGGTAAGTGAAATGTCTATCAGAGCTAATGGACTGCCAGCCAGCATAACACATGTTGTACCGCTAAGGGTCCTTGCTGCATTTTTCATGTTTTATACTAATGTAGAACATTTTGTTTCCTACTGTTTTTCATCATTGTCACTGTTTGCTAAATATTTTCACATGGAAGTGGGGAGAGGGAGACAAAGTCAGGAGGAAAAAGAACCCCCTCCAAACTTGTGTCCAAAGCTAATTTCCTCCCGTTGGGCTTGGCTATAACTCTACAAGTAAAACAGTCACCCGGAGCCATGCGAACAGGAACTCAATAGTAACGTGATTAAGTTCCTAGTCAACAAGACTACACTCCACTGTATGTTAACAAACCTAATTATAGCCCTGTGGTGATAAATTGGGCCTGGGCCCTTGCTGCACATCTGTGAGGTCATGTCTCCAAGAGCAGCTTGACCCTCTAGTCCCAGGGGCGAGGACTGTCCAGGAGAGGAGTCCCAGGCTCAGTTTGGGGGGAGGAGCTATTCCTCCCTGACCCTGTGGTCCAGCCCCTCTGGGAAGGTGGGCAGATGCCAGGAAGCAGTGCAGAGCAAAAGGTCAGAGGTCTGAGCATCTGGACAGTAGGCTTTCCTGACAGAGGCTGGTAGGGCATTGGGAGCTGTTGGCCCTATCCCTGAAGTGTGCAGTATCAGGATGTTTGAGAGGAGAGTATCGTGCTCCCAGCCCGTGGATTCCATGCAGGCCTGGGGACTCGCCCACTCTGAGCCCAGTAGACGGTGGCTCAGGCCCTTCTCCTTCCTCCAGATGCCTTGCCTCTACACTGGAAAGGCCCTGAGGAGCTAGCCGTCCAAAAGGCAGACCTCTTACTTGTTTGTGAAGGACTCCAGCCTGGGTAGGGATATGTCCAGGAGAAGATGAGTCCTGCAGATGGAATCTAGTGTTGTGACAGATAAGTGGTAGGCAAGGGGGTGAGGTCTTGAAGAAAAATGATGTGCCGAACTGCGCAGATGGAAATTTCGAGCAATGAGAAAGATTAAAGTGAAACCCCACTCCTTAGACCTAATCATGAGTTGTAGATTATTCTGTCGGCCCAGCCAGATGGTAGCTCTGATTCCACAGCCCCTTCTTATATTAATGAATACTAGACTGTTATATTTGACTTAGGTAAGTGAAATGTCTATCAGAGCTAATGGACTGCCAGCCAGCATAACACATGTTGTACCGCTAAGGGTCCTTGCTGCATTTTTCATGTTTTATACTAATGTAGAACATTTTGTTTCCTACTGTTTTTCATCATTGTCACTGTTTGCTAAATATTTTCACATGGAAGTGGGGAGAGGGAGACAAAGTCAGGAGGAAAAAGAACCCCCTCCAAACTTGTGTCCAAAGCTAATTTCCTCCCGTTGGGCTTGGCTATAACTCTACAAGTAAAACAGTCACCCGGAGCCATGCGAACAGGAACTCAATAGTAACGTGATTAAGTTCCTAGTCAACAAGACTACACTCCACTGTATGTTAACAAACCTAATTATAGCCCTGTGGTGATAAATTGGGCCTGGGCCCTTGCTGCACATCTGTGAGGTCATGTCTCCAAGAGCAGCTTGACCCTCTAGTCCCAGGGGCGAGGACTGTCCAGGAGAGGAGTCCCAGGCTCAGTTTGGGGGGAGGAGCTATTCCTCCCTGACCCTGTGGTCCAGCCCCTCTGGGAAGGTGGGCAGATGCCAGGAAGCAGTGCAGAGCAAAAGGTCAGAGGTCTGAGCATCTGGACAGTAGGCTTTCCTGACAGAGGCTGGTAGGGCATTGGGAGCTGTTGGCCCTATCCCTGAAGTGTGCAGTATCAGGATGTTTGAGAGGAGAGTATCGTGCTCCCAGCCCGTGGATTCCATGCAGGCCTGGGGACTCGCCCACTCTGAGCCCAGTAGACGGTGGCTCAGGCCCTTCTCCTTCCTCCAGATGCCTTGCCTCTACACTGGAAAGGCCCTGAGGAGCTAGCCGTCCAAAAGGCAGACCTCTTACTTGTTTGTGAAGGACTCCAGCCTGGGTAGGGATATGTCCAGGAGAAGATGAGTCCTGCAGATGGAATCTGAAAGGTGTCTGTGGACAGATAAGATGTAGGCAGTTGAGGGACATCCTCAAGGGGTGGTGTGTTGAGAAAAAATGGAAACAGATACACAGAGGAGAGACCTAGACACGAAAACACCTGGAGAGAGAGAGAAGAATGCAGAGAGGCATAGTCACAAGTAGGTAAAGAAATGTAGATGCCAACAGAATAGATGACTCTTGAACTCCGAGGAACTCTTCTTGCTCCAAGCAAAATGAGGACCCTGAAAGGCAAATCTGACCCCTGTTTAGAATTCTCTCTTGGTTCTGACTCCCTGTGACAGGAATTATTTCAAGTGTCTTGTCTGGGAATAGATGACCCTTTTCCATCTGCCGCTAGTTTACCTCTCTGGCCTCTTCTCTTGCCAGTCCTCAACTATGAGCCCTGTGCTTCTGGGGATGCAACTGCACATGCGCCTTCTCGGGGTCCCCAAGAATGCCACACTCTTTTCAGGGCAATGTGCTTTTGTCCATGTTTATCTCTGTCTATGCCATCTCCTTGCATTCTTTCTCTGGCAAACTCCTACTCATCCTTCAAGACCCAGCTCCATGTGTCCTCCCCTCTGCCACATTTTCCTGACTTTCCCCAGGAGGCAGAAGCTCATTTAGGCTAGCTCTAGTAGTGCAGGTTATTGTGAGATGGTGACAGTAAGGAGACAGTGTCTTCTGGGGCTCAAGATCAGCAGTATAGCTGAACCTCTCAACTTTTCTAATTCATAACTGGCTCATTCATTACTTCTCACATTTTAAAAATCTTTTCATTATGGTTTAATATACACACAGAAAAGTGCACATATCATTGGACTATAGTTGCATGAGTTTTTACAAACTGTAACCCACAGTGAGCTCAGAACACAGAGCATTTGGTATGTAGTTCCCACTTCCCTGCCCTGTCACTGGTTCCCCTTCTTTAATTTTTAAGTGAAATTCTCATGCTGGCTTTTGCCCACCATTTACTATGACCCATTCAGTGGGTAGGGGGGCTAGCCGTCAAAAGGCAATCTTACTTGTTTGTGAAGGATGAAGAAATGAGTCCTGCAGATGGAATCTGAAAGGTGTCTGTGGACAGATAAGATGTAGGCAGTTGAGGGACATCCTCAAGGGGTGGTGTGTTGAGAAAAAATGGAAACAGATACACAGAGGAGAGACCTAGACACGAAAACACCTGGAGAGAGAGAGAAGAATGCAGAGAGGCATAGTCACAAGTAGGTAAAGAAATGTAGATGCCAACAGAATAGATGACTCTTGAACTCCGAGGAACTCTTCTTGCTCCAAGCAAAATGAGGACCCTGAAAGGCAAATCTGACCCCTGTTTAGAATTCTCTCTTGGTTCTGACTCCCTGTGACAGGAATTATTTCAAGTGTCTTGTCTGGGAATAGATGACCCTTTTCCATCTGCCGCTAGTTTACCTCTCTGGCCTCTTCTCTTGCCAGTCCTCAACTATGAGCCCTGTGCTTCTGGGGATGCAACTGCACATGCGCCTTCTCGGGGTCCCCAAGAATGCCACACTCTTTTCAGGGCAATGTGCTTTTGTCCATGTTTATCTCTGTCTATGCCATCTCCTTGCATTCTTTCTCTGGCAAACTCCTACTCATCCTTCAAGACCCAGCTCCATGTGTCCTCCCCTCTGCCACATTTTCCTGACTTTCCCCAGGAGGCAGAAGCTCATTTAGGCTAGCTCTAGTAGTGCAGGTTATTGTGAGATGGTGACAGTAAGGAGACAGTGTCTTCTGGGGCTCAAGATCAGCAGTATAGCTGAACCTCTCAACTTTTCTAATTCATAACTGGCTCATTCATTACTTCTCACATTTTAAAAATCTTTTCATTATGGTTTAATATACACACAGAAAAGTGCACATATCATTGGACTATAGTTGCATGAGTTTTTACAAACTGTAACCCACAGTGAGCTCAGAACACAGAGCATTTGGTATGTAGTTCCCACTTCCCTGCCCTGTCACTGGTTCCCCTTCTTTAATTTTTAAGTGAAATTCTCATGCTGGCTTTTGCCCACCATTTACTATGACCCATTCAGTGGGTTTTTTTTTTTTTTTTGACCAGCTTTATTGAGGTACAGTTTACATATTGTAAAATTAGTGAACAATCTGATGATTTTTAGTAAACTTATAATAGAGTTGTGCAGCTATGGTCACAATCCAGTTTTAGAATATTTCCATCCTCCTCCCCCCTCACCCCATCCTCTTGGGCCATTTTCAGTCAATACTGGGTTCCAGCCCTAGGCCTCGGCAACCAGGCTTTAGATTTAGGTTCGTAATCCCATTTAAAAAATATATTATGAGTCTTTTGAGACATAACTCACATGCCATACATTTCATCCTTTAAAAAGGTATTGGTGTTTTTAAATATATTATCAAATTCGTGTAAATATTACTACTGCCTAATATTTCAGAATGTCTCATCACCTGGGGGGAAAAAAAAACCCATACCCATTAGCAGTCATTCCCCATTCCTACCTCCCCCTAGTCTCTGAAAATCACTAATCTACATTTTGTATCTATGGATTTGCCTACTATAGACATTCAAAATAAATGGAATCATATGATATGAGGCCTTTTATATCTGGTTTCTTTCACTCAGGATAATATTTTTAAAGATTCATCCATGTCCCAGCATGTATGAAAACTTCATTCCTTTTTATGACCAAACAGTATTCCCTTTATGTAGATTTACAACATTTTGTTTTTCCATTTCCCCACCAGTGGACATTTGGATTTTTTCCACTTTTTGGCAGTACGAATAGTGCTGCTCTGAACGTTTATGTACTTGTTTTTGTGTGCACATATGTTTTCAGTTTTCTTGGTTGTGTATCATAAGGAGAATTGCTAGGTTATATGCTAACACTGTGTTTAACTTTTCGACTGTGATTCATTTGAAGCTAACTTTTCTATATGGTATGAGGTAAGAGTCCAAGTCTATTTCTTTTGCATATGGATAGTCAGTTGTCTCAGCGTAACTTAAAAAAATCTTGAACTGGTCCTAAATTTTGTCAGATGCTTTTTCTACATTGACTGAGTATTGTAGTTACCAGTTATTATTGTTAGATTGTTTATTTCTCCTTGAAATTATCATATGAGTTTTGTCCTTTTTTCTTTTAATATGATATACTGTATTAATCTGTAAATATTAAACCAATCTTACATTCCTGGATAAATACCACTTAGTAATGGTGTTTAATTCTTTTTATATGTTGCTGAATTTCATTTGCTAGTATTTTGTTAAGGATTCTTCCATCTGTGTCCGTGAAGGATATTGATATTCTTTTTTGTGTTATCTTTAGCTTTGTTTCTGGGTAAATGTAGCCTCCTGGAATGATCTGGGAAGTAATATTTCCTCCTCCACTGTTTCCTAAATTTGTAAAGGACTGGTTTTATTTCTTCTTGAAATATTTAATATTTGATTTCCAGTAACTTCATATGGTTATAGACTTTTGTTTGTGGTAAGATTTTTAATTACGCTTTCAATTTCATTTTAATCATAACTTTATTCAGATTTTCAGTTCTTTTTGAGTCATTTGGTAATTTGTGTCCTTTTAGAAATTTGTCTGTTTTGTCTTAGTTGTCTAATCTAATGACATACTGTTGTTCATGTTTTCTCTTATAATCCTTTTAATTTTTGTGGTATCAGTAAGGATTTTCTTCTTTATTCTTGATTTGAGTAGTTTCTGTTTTCTCTCTCACTTTCTTGGTAATCTGGCTAAGGGTTTGCCAATTTAGTTTACTTTTTCAAAGAACCAGTTTTTGGTTTCATTGATTTTCTCTACTTTTTCTTTCACTGATTTTTGCTCTAAGGATGTTGTTTAATGTACTTTTTTGGATTTCTCCATATTTCTTTCTGTTATGGGTCTCTAATTTAGTCTTGTGACCAGAGAACATACTTTATATGATTGCAGTCTTTAAAAATTTATATAAAACTGTTTTGTGGCATATGGTTGATGCTGAAGAATATTCCATATGCTCTTGAAAAGAATGTTTATTCTGCGGTCTTTGGGTGGGGTGTTGTATAAAATGCCAGTAAGGTCAAGTTGATTGATAGTGTTACTCAATTCTTATATGTCCTTTCTGACGTTCAGGTCAGTCTAAGTGATCTGGTTGAAGTATTTTTTTGTTAAGTTACCAGTTATTATTGTTAGATTGTTTATTTCTCCTTGAAATTATCATATGAGTTTTGTCCTTTTTTCTTTTAATATGATATACTGTATTAATCTGTAAATATTAAACCAATCTTACATTCCTGGATAAATACCACTTAGTAATGGTGTTTAATTCTTTTTATATGTTGCTGAATTTCATTTGCTAGTATTTTGTTAAGGATTCTTCCATCTGTGTCCGTGAAGGATATTGATATTCTTTTTTGTGTTATCTTTAGCTTTGTTTCTGGGTAAATGTAGCCTCCTGGAATGATCTGGGAAGTAATATTTCCTCCTCCACTGTTTCCTAAATTTGTAAAGGACTGGTTTTATTTCTTCTTGAAATATTTAATATTTGATTTCCAGTAACTTCATATGGTTATAGACTTTTGTTTGTGGTAAGATTTTTAATTACGCTTTCAATTTCATTTTTAATCATAACTTTATTCAGATTTTCAGTTCTTTTTGAGTCATTTGGTAATTTGTGTCCTTTTAGAAATTTGTCTGTTTTGTCTTAGTTGTCTAATCTAATGACATACTGTTGTTCATGTTTTCTCTTATAATCCTTTTAATTTTTGTGGTATCAGTAAGGATTTTCTTCTTTATTCTTGATTTGAGTAGTTTCTGTTTTCTCTCTCACTTTCTTGGTAATCTGGCTAAGGGTTTGCCAATTTAGTTTACTTTTTCAAAGAACCAGTTTTTGGTTTCATTGATTTTCTCTACTTTTTCTTTCACTGATTTTTGCTCTAAGGATGTTGTTTAATGTACTTTTTTGGATTTCTCCATATTTCTTTCTGTTATGGGTCTCTAATTTAGTCTTGTGACCAGAGAACATACTTTATATGATTGCAGTCTTTAAAAATTTATATAAAACTGTTTTGTGGCATATGGTTGATGCTGAAGAATATTCCATATGCTCTTGAAAAGAATGTTTATTCTGCGGTCTTTGGGTGGGGTGTTGTATAAAATGCCAGTAAGGTCAAGTTGATTGATAGTGTTACTCAATTCTTATATGTCCTTTCTGACGTTCATTCTGGTTGTTCTATCAGTTACTGAGAGTGAGATGTTGAAATCTCTGTTATTGTTGAATGGTCTCTTTCTCCTTTCAATTCCATCAGTTTTTTGATTTTGTATTTTGGAGCTCTCTTGTTCGGGGCACATATATTTATAATCACTGCTTCCTGTTGTATTAACTCATCATAATAAATTTCCCCACTTTATCTCTAGTGATAGTTCTCAAAATCCGTTTTGTGTAATACTAATATAGCCACTTGAGTTCTTTTGTGATTATTACTTGCCTGAAATATCATTTCCCACCTTCTTATTTCAGCCTACTTATGTCTTTGGACCTATAGTCTTATTGACTACATTTAGTTTGGCCTGGCTTTTTTTAATCCAGTCTGATAATTTCTACCTTTGAGTGGGGTTCCTAGTTCATACCCTTTTTAATGTAATAGTTAATATGGCTGGATTTATACCTCACATTTTTATGTTTGTTTTATGGTTTTTTGTTTTTGCTGTTCCTCCTTTGCTGACCCATTTTATGTTAAAAAATTATATATTTAAACAATATATAAGTTATGCAATAAATTAAGTTAAACAAATATTTTAATTTTTATCTTGTTTTCTTACTGTATTCAAGTTATTTCCTGTAGTTGCTCTAGAGATTACAATATGCATTTTAACTTACTACAAGTCATTTCAGAATATTACTATTTTAATTCTGATAAAATATTGAAATCTTTTTCCAATACACCTTTCATTCTCCTCTTCTTTGTGCTATGATTGTTATATATATTACATCTGTGTGTGTTATAAACTAAACAGTACTCAGCTATTATTTATTATTACAATCTTGTGTTTTGTTAAAGTTAAGAAAAAGTGAGAAATATACATTCAGAGTTTTTCTTTCTTTTTTTTTTTAATGGAGATTTGCTGTTTAACCTAATATGTGCATTTTTTTTTTTAAAGATTTATTTATTTATTTATTTGGGTGGGGTCGGGTTGGGGAGGGAGGGGAGCAGGCGGGCCACTTCTATTGGTCTTTCGTTTCTCTATGTTCATTCGTCTTTGTTCTTTGGCTCCTGTGGGCCTCCCATCACGGTGGCGTCTGTCGTTCATTCTGGTTGTTCTATCAGTTACTGAGAGTGAGATGTTGAAATCTCTGTTATTGTTGAATGGTCTCTTTCTCCTTTCAATTCCATCAGTTTTTTGATTTTGTATTTTGGAGCTCTCTTGTTCGGGGCACATATATTTATAATCACTGCTTCCTGTTGTATTAACTCATCATAATAAATTTCCCCACTTTATCTCTAGTGATAGTTCTCAAAATCCGTTTTGTGTAATACTAATATAGCCACTTGAGTTCTTTTGTGATTATTACTTGCCTGAAATATCATTTCCCACCTTCTTATTTCAGCCTACTTATGTCTTTGGACCTATAGTCTTATTGACTACATTTAGTTTGGCCTGGCTTTTTTTAATCCAGTCTGATAATTTCTACCTTTGAGTGGGGTTCCTAGTTCATACCCTTTTTAATGTAATAGTTAATATGGCTGGATTTATACCTCACATTTTTATGTTTGTTTTATGGTTTTTTGTTTTTGCTGTTCCTCCTTTGCTGACCCATTTTATGTTAAAAAATTATATATTTAAACAATATATAAGTTATGCAATAAATTAAGTTAAACAAATATTTTAATTTTTATCTTGTTTTCTTACTGTATTCAAGTTATTTCCTGTAGTTGCTCTAGAGATTACAATATGCATTTTAACTTACTACAAGTCATTTCAGAATATTACTATTTTAATTCTGATAAAATATTGAAATCTTTTTCCAATACACCTTTCATTCTCCTCTTCTTTGTGCTATGATTGTTATATATATTACATCTGTGTGTGTTATAAACTAAACAGTACTCAGCTATTATTTATTATTACAATCTTGTGTTTTGTTAAAGTTAAGAAAAAGTGAGAAATATACATTCAGAGTTTTTCTTTCTTTTTTTTTTTAATGGAGATTTGCTGTTTAACCTAATATGTGCATTTTTTTTTTTAAAGATTTATTTATTTATTTATTTGGGTGGGGTCGGGTTGGGGAGGGAGGGGAGCAGGCGGGCCACTTCTATTGGTCTTTCGTTTCTCTATGTTCATTCGTCTTTGTTCTTTGGCTCCTGTGGGCCTCCCATCACGGTGGCGTCTGTCGTTGCAGAGCACTGGCTCTGGGCGCATGCACTCCAGAGCTCTGGCTCTGTAATTGGACACATGGGTCCAGCCGCTCCGCGGCACATGGGATCTTCCCAGGCCAGGGCTTGAACCGGCGCCCCTTTCACTGCAAGGCGGCGTCCTTACCCACTGGACCACCAGGGGAAGCCCCAGAGTTTTTCTTATATATGCTCATGCTTTATCATTTTTGGCACTGTTTCTTCTTGTGAATTTAAGTTGTTAATTGGGGTCACCTTCATTTATCTTGAAGAAGTTTACTTTGTATTTCTTACAAACAGGCATGGTATCAACAAACATTCTAAGTATGTTTCTCTGAAAAAAATTTGTTTAAATTTTTATTTATTTATTTATTTATTGGCTATTCTGGGTTTCCACTGCTGCCACAGGCTCTCCTGTAGTTGCAGGGACTGGGGGCTACTTTCTAGTTAAGGTGAGCAGGATTCTTATGGTGGTGACTTCTTGTGGAACTCGGGCTCTAGGGCACACGGGCTTCAGTAGTTGCGGCTCTGAGGCTCTAGAACGCAGACTCCATAGTTGTGGCTCATGGACTTAGTTGCTCCACAGCATGTGGGATCTTCCTGGATCAGGGATCGAACTTGTGTCTCCTGCATTGGCAGGTGAACTTTTTTTTAAAACCACTTTTATTTTACTTTTAACTTTTACAGAGTTTTGTTGTTTACAGATATGTATGTTCTCTGATTAGTCATATGTATATCCCCCCCCAATCCCACCCTCCAGACCATCATACAGCACCAACTGTTTTGAAGAACTGTTTTTCACTAGTAGTCAGGCCTTATGTTTCCTTTTGAAATGCTAGATTTTTTTGGCTGTATTATAAAACAATCTTGTGTTTTGTTAAAGTTAAGAAAAAGTGAGAAATATACATTCAGAGTTTTTCTTTCTTTTTTTTTTTAATGGAGATTTGCTGTTTAACCTAATATGTGCATTTTTTTTTTTAAAGATTTATTTATTTATTTATTTGGGTGGGGTCGGGTTGGGGAGGGAGGGGAGCAGGCGGGCCACTTCTATTGGTCTTTCGTTTCTCTATGTTCATTCGTCTTTGTTCTTTGGCTCCTGTGGGCCTCCCATCACGGTGGCGTCTGTCGTTGCAGAGCACTGGCTCTGGGCGCATGCACTCCAGAGCTCTGGCTCTGTAATTGGACACATGGGTCCAGCCGCTCCGCGGCACATGGGATCTTCCCAGGCCAGGGCTTGAACCGGCGCCCCTTTCACTGCAAGGCGGCGTCCTTACCCACTGGACCACCAGGGGAAGCCCCAGAGTTTTTCTTATATATGCTCATGCTTTATCATTTTGGCACTGTTTCTTCTTGTGAATTTAAGTTGTTAATTGGGGTCACCTTCATTTATCTTGAAGAAGTTTACTTTGTATTTCTTACAAACAGGCATGGTATCAACAAACATTCTAAGTATGTTTCTCTGAAAAAAATTTGTTTAAATTTTTATTTATTTATTTATTTATTGGCTATTCTGGGTTTCCACTGCTGCCACAGGCTCTCCTGTAGTTGCAGGGACTGGGGGCTACTTTCTAGTTAAGGTGAGCAGGATTCTTATGGTGGTGACTTCTTGTGGAACTCGGGCTCTAGGGCACACGGGCTTCAGTAGTTGCGGCTCTGAGGCTCTAGAACGCAGACTCCATAGTTGTGGCTCATGGACTTAGTTGCTCCACAGCATGTGGGATCTTCCTGGATCAGGGATCGAACTTGTGTCTCCTGCATTGGCAGGTGAACTTTTTTTTAAAACCACTTTTATTTTACTTTTAACTTTTACAGAGTTTTGTTGTTTACAGATATGTATGTTCTCTGATTAGTCATATGTATATCCCCCCCCAATCCCACCCCTCCAGACCATCATACAGCACCCGTGAAGAATCTGCTTTTCTCACAGAGCAATGACTATAGCTGTTTTTTTCACTTATGATAGTACAGGCCTTCATGCTACTTCCTTTATGCCTCTCACCCACTGTTCCTTCCCCACAGTGTCCCTATGTCCACTGTCCATGTCTGTCTTTCTGTCGCTTCAGGCAGGTGAACTCTTTACCACTGAGCTACCAGGGAGGCCCTGGAAATGTTTTTGTTTTGCCTTTATGTTTGAAGAATTGTTTTAGCAGTATATAGAATTCTTTTTATTTATTTATTTTCATCCATCTTTATTCTTTGGCCTGTGTGGGCCTCCCATTGTGGTGGCCTCTCTCATTGCAGAGCACTGGCTCTGAGCGCATGTGTTCCAAAGTACTGGCTCATAATTGGACACACCAGTCCAGCTGTTCCATGGCATGTGAGCCAGGGATTGAACCAGTGCCCCTTGCACTGCAAGGCAGACTCTATCTGCTGGACCACCAGGGAACGCCCCTATACAGATTTCCTGATTGAATGTTTTCCTTTTCTTCTAGTATTTTGAGTATGTTGATCCACTGCTTTCTAACCTTCATTGTTTTTGATGAGAAATCAGCTGTTACTTATACTATTTTTCTCTTGAATGTGATGAGTTGTTTTTTGGCTGCTGCTTTCAAGCTTTTCTCTTTGTCTTAGGCTTTTAACAATTTGACTATGTGGATACAGCCATGAACCTTTTTATATTGATCCTAGTTAGGATTTATTGAGCTTCTTGTATATGCAGATTAATATTTTTAATACATTTATATCTTTAAATACTTTTTATACCCCTTTCACTTTCTACTTTCTTTCTAAGATAACCATTCCACAAGTTTTGGTGCCCTTAATATTGCCTCACATCTCTGCCTGTGTGCACAGGCTCTGTTGACCATCGATGCATGGGTATCTTTGGCCCTCTTTGGTCTCTGCAGTACATGTACATAGTCTGTGGTCAACCCAGGGTATGTGGAAAGTTTATCAAGCCCCTTATGTCTATCTTAACTCTGGAAACTTCTTGGTAAATTGCTGGTTAGCTCACCAGGCCTTTGTTTGTCTTCACCAAGCCTAAAACCTCAGGTTCATGGAGAGGATGGTCCTCCCTGTTTAATGGTCACTGAGATTATCTACTCAACTAACTAACTATAAATAAGATGTGCCCCCACCAGTGCCAGTTGTAAAGCTACTCATCGTTATATTACTGATAGAACTGAGAGAAGGGGAGTGGGATGTGAGCAGCCATAGGTTCATGGTGTTGTTATGCATGGCTTGATAGTGTTAGTAAATAAGTTTTCTTTAGTTGTTATATTCTTTTGGTAGAATTCCAAAGTGTGAAATATTTTTGTTTGCTTTGCTTGTTTGGCTTGGTTTGTTTTTTGTTTTTACTGATTGACCTCCATTTAAATATTTCTGTTTTCTCTGCAACAAGAAAAGGAAATAAATGGTTGCTGATTAGAAAACAGTTCATTAACAATGATCAATGAAAAGTTATGTGTACACAGAAATATTTATGTGAATGTTTTATAGCACTGTATGTACAATAGGTAGTTGTCGTTCAGGTGCTCAGTTGTGTCAGTGTGCAAAGTCATTCTTTGCAACATGGACTGCAGCACACCAGGCTTCTCTGTTCTTCACCATCTCCTGGGACTTTCTCAAACTCATGTCCATTGAGTTGGTGATGCCATCCAACCATCTCATCTCTGTCATCCCCTTCTCTTCCTTCCTTCAATCTTTCCCAGCATCAGGGTCTTTTCCAGTGAGTTGGCTTTTTATATCAGGTGGCCAAAGTACTGGAGCTTCAACTTTAGCATCAGTCCTTCCAGTGAATATTCAGGGTTGACTTCCTTTAGGATTGGCTGGTTTGATCCCCTTGCTGTCCAAGGGACTCTGAAGAGTCAGCTCCAGCACTACAGTTTGAAAGTGTCAGTTCTTTGGCATTTGGCCTTTTTAGTGGTCCAACTCTTACATTCATATACGACTACTGGAAAAACCATAGTTCTGACTAGATGGACCTTTTTGGCAAAGTGATACCTCTGCTTTTTAATAACAGTGTCTAAGTTTCTCATAGCTTTTCTTCCCAAACCATCCCTAAGGAAAAGAAATGCAAAAAGATAAAATGGTTGTCTGAGGAAACCTTACAAATAGCTGAGAAAAGAAGAGAAGTGAAAGGCAAAGGAGAAAAGGAAAGACATACCCATCTGAATGCAGAGTTCCAAAGAAGAGCAGAGAGAGACAAGAAAGCCTTCTTTAATTCAACAGTTCAGAGAAACAAAGGAAAGCAATAGAATGGGGAAGAGTAGAGATCCTTTTTCAAAAAAAAGGATTGGGGTATTAAGAACTGAGAGAAGGAGTGGGATGTGAGCAGCCATAGGTTCATGGTGTTGTTATGCATGGCTTGATAGTGTTAGTAAATAAGTTTTCTTTAGTTGTTATATTCTTTTGGTAGAATTCCAAAGTGTGAAATATTTTTGTTTGCTTTGCTTGTTTGGCTTGGTTTGTTTTTTGTCTTTACTGATTGACCTCCATTTAAATATTTCTGTTTTCTCTGCAACAAGAAAAGGAAATAAATGGTTGCTGATTAGAAAACAGTTCATTAACAATGATCAATGAAAAGTTATGTGTACACAGAAATATTTATGTGAATGTTTTATAGCACTGTATGTACAATAGGTAGTTGTCGTTCAGGTGCTCAGTTGTGTCAGTGTGCAAAGTCATTCTTTGCAACATGGACTGCAGCACACCAGGCTTCTCTGTTCTTCACCATCTCCTGGGACTTTCTCAAACTCATGTCCATTGAGTTGGTGATGCCATCCAACCATCTCATCTCTGTCATCCCCTTCTCTTCCTTCCTTCAATCTTTCCCAGCATCAGGGTCTTTTCCAGTGAGTTGGCTTTTTATATCAGGTGGCCAAAGTACTGGAGCTTCAACTTTAGCATCAGTCCTTCCAGTGAATATTCAGGGTTGACTTCCTTTAGGATTGGCTGGTTTGATCCCCTTGCTGTCCAAGGGACTCTGAAGAGTCAGCTCCAGCACTACAGTTTGAAAGTGTCAGTTCTTTGGCATTTGGCCTTTTTAGTGGTCCAACTCTTACATTCATATACGACTACTGGAAAAACCATAGTTCTGACTAGATGGACCTTTTTGGCAAAGTGATACCTCTGCTTTTTAATAACAGTGTCTAAGTTTCTCATAGCTTTTCTTCCCAAACCATCCCTAAGGAAAAGAAATGCAAAAAGATAAAATGGTTGTCTGAGGAAACCTTACAAATAGCTGAGAAAAGAAGAGAAGTGAAAGGCAAAGGAGAAAAGGAAAGACATACCCATCTGAATGCAGAGTTCCAAAGAAGAGCAGAGAGAGACAAGAAAGCCTTCTTTAATTCAACAGTTCAGAGAAACAAAGGAAAGCAATAGAATGGGGAAGAGTAGAGATCTCTTCAAGAAAATTGAAGATACCAGGGGAACATTTCGTGCAAAGATAGGCACAATTAAGGACAGAAAAGGTATAGACCTAACAGAAGCAGAAGATATTAAGAAGAGGTGGCAGTAATGCACTGAAGAACTGTACAAAAAAGATCTGAATGAGTTAGATAACCACAATGGTGTGACTACTCACCAAAAGCCAGACATCCTGGAGTGTGAAGTCAAGTGGGTTTTATCACTACAAACAAAACTAGTGGAGGTGATGGAATTTCAGCTGAGCTATTTCAAATCCTGAAAGATGATGCTGTCAAAGTGCTACACTCAGTATGCCAGAAAATTTGGAAAACTCAGCTGTGGCCACAGGACTGGAAAAGGTCCATTTTCATTCCAATTTCAAAGAAGGGCAACACCAAAGAATGTTCAAACTACTACACGATCACATGCATTTCATAATAGGCAATAAGGGGACACAACTCAGTCCTTCAGTGGGTAAAAGATTAAACTGTGAGGCATCCATAGTGTGGAATACTCCTCAGTGATTAGAAGGAACAAGTTATTGATACACATGACAACCTGAATGAATCTTCAGGTTGAGCATTGTGCTAAGTGGAAAAAAGCCAAGCCCAAAAGGTTCTATACTGAATAATTCCATATACACTATTCTTGACATGAGAAAATTATAGCATAGAGAACAGATTAGTGATTACAAGGGGCTAAGGTCAGGGTAAGGAGCATGAAGGAAGTGGATATGACTGTGCAAGGATAACATAGTGGATGAAAATGTTCTGTATCTTGACTGTATTTATATGAAAATCCTGTCGTGGTATTGTGGTACAGTTTTGCACAATGTTACTACTTAGACAAACTGGGTAAAAGAGTATTCAGGATCAGTCTATAGTATATAAATATAAGGAATTAAAAAACCTGGACTGTCTTAATCATATACATGTGTGTCAACTGTGATCCTTAGAGTAATTAAAAATATTCTTGGTTTTAAAATGTATATCATTTTTGACATATTTTATCAACTACTAAGGGAGGTATGTTAAAATAATCTATTATGATTGAGAAATGTCTGTTTTTTCCTATAGGTCTGTCAATTTCTGTTTTTACATATTTTGAGGCTTTGTTACTGCATGCATATACATTTAGAACTATTTACTCCTCTTGGATGATTATGCTTTTTTAATCACTATGAAATATAACTCTTAATATCTTATGATACTTTTTTTTTGTTTTAAAATCCATTTTGTTTGAGTTTAGTATAGTAACCATTGCATTTATTTCACGTTAGCAAAGTAATGCTCAAACTCCTCCAAGCTAGGTTTGAACAGGACCTGAGCCAAGAACCTCCATGATGTACAAGCTGGATTTAGAAAAGGCAGAGGAACCAGAGATCAAATTGCCAGCACCCATTGGATCACACAGAGAGCAAGGGAATTCCCAGAGAACATCTGCTTCTGTTTTATTGACTGCACTAAAGCCTTTGATTATATGGATCACAACAATCTGTGGAAAGTTCTGTAAGAGATGGGAATACCAGACCACCTGATATGCCTCCTGTGAACCCTTTATGCAGGACAAGAAGCAACAATTAGAACTGTGTCTGGGACCGCGGGGCGGCCCGGCCACATCCTATAGCCTCCCATACGTGAATGCTGCAATGTGACACTTAAGATGGCGCCTAGCGGAGCCTTTCACGCATGAGCCCTGGCCGCACTTTGCAGCCTCCAGTTTAGGAGCATCATCATGTTTGCACAAAGATGGCGCCTTGTGGATATAGGGGGGTGCGGTTTAAGGCGTGTGCATATTGCTCTGATAGGTTGTTCCTAGTTTCCGTGCTCGTGATCAGTGCATTCCTATGGGGTCGGAAGCACGTGTGCATCTGACCTTTTACATGATTGGCTTATGAGTAGCTCCTTCCTGTTTCTGTGTACTATAAATACCCCCTTGTTTCCGCAATAAAACGAGACTTGATCAGACTCCTGTCTTGTCTCCATTTCTCGTGTCTCTTGTCCTCTCAATTCCCACTCCCCCTCTATAGGGCCTGCGTTGACGAATCCTAGGTCTGCGCTGACGCAGCCCGCGGGTCGGGACAGAACTGCACATAGAACAATGGACTGGTTCCAAATTGGGAAAGAGTATGTCAAGGGTGTATATTGTTACCCTGCTTATTTAGCTTATATGCAGAGTACATCATGCAAAATACTGGGCTGGATGAAGCACAGGCTGGAATCAAGATTGCCAGGAGAAATATCAACAACCTAAGATATGCAGATGATACCACCCTTATGGCAGAAAGTGAAGAGGAACTAAAGAGCCTCTTGATGAAGGTGAAAGAGGATAAAAAGCTGACCTAAAACTCAACATTCAAAAAACTAAGATCATGGCATCTGGTCCTGTCACTTCAGGCAAATAGAGAGGTAAACAATGGAAACAGTGACAGACTTTATTTTCTTAGGCTGCAAAATCGCTGAGGATGGTGACTGCAGCCATGAAATTAAAAGATGCTTACTCTTTGGAAGAAAAGCTATAACAAACCTAGACACGGTATTAAGAAGCAGAGACATCACTTTTTCAACAAAAGTCTGTATAGTCAAAGCTATCATTTTCCCAGTAGTCACGTATGAATGTGAGAGTTGAACCGTAAAGACAGCTGAGTGCTGAAGAACTGATTCCTTCGAGTGGAAGTATTGGAGATGATCCTTGAGAGTCCCTTGGACAGCAAGGAGATCAAATCAGTCAATCTAAAGTAAGTCAGCCCTGACTATTCATTGGAAGGACTGATGCTAAAGCTGAAGCTCCAAGTACTTTCGCCACCTGATTCACTGGAAAAGACCCTGATGCTGGGGAAAATAGAAGGCAAAAGGAGAAGAGGATGACAAGAGGACAAGATGGTTGGATGGCATCCCTGAGTCAATGGACCTGAGTTTGAGCAAGCTCCAGGAGATGGTGAAAGACAGGGAAGCGTGGTGTGCCACAGTTCATGGAGTCTTAGAGAGTCAGCCACGACTGAGTGACAGAACTGAGTTTAGTGACACCATCTTTCTTTTTGTTAATATTTGCATAGCACTCCCTCCTATTCTTTTACTTAAATTCTTTTCTGTATCTTTATTTTTGTTCATGAACTAGCTTAAATTTGCTTCATTAATATGACATTAATTTTTTTGGAAATGATACATGTTTGCTATAGAAATATTATAAAATACTGATAATAGAATGAAGCTCAACATCCCAGAAATAACCATGAATAGTATCTGGATGAATTTCTTTCCAGAATTTTTTATATACATAATTTTACATGATTTATACCAATCAGTATTTTATTTTATTTTTATTTTATTTTTATTATTTTTTAAACCTTTATTTTACTTTTAACTTTTACAGAGTTTTGTTGTTTACAGATATGTATGTTCTCAGATTAGTCATATGTATATCCCCCTTCCCTCCCCTCCCGACCATCACACAGCACCCCTGAAGGATCCCCTTTTCTCACAGAGCAATGACTAGAGCTATTTTCTTCACTTATGATAGTACAGGCCTTCATGCTACTTCCTTTACGCCTCTCACCCACTGTTCCTTCCCCACAATGTCCATATGTCCACTGTCCATGTCTGTCTTTCTGTCGCTTCACTGCATGTGTCATCATCACCATCCTACTAGATTCCATATATATGTGTTAATATACTGTATTTGTCCTTCTCTTTCTGACTGACTTCACTTTTTATGATACGTTCTAGATCCAGCCACCTCATTAGGGCTGATTCTTCTGCATTTCTCTTTACAGCTGTGTAGTATTCCATTGTATATATGTACCAGAGCTTTTGGATCCATTCGTTCGTCGATGGGCATCTAGGTTCCTTCCATGTTCTAGCTATTGTATAGAGAGCTGCAATGAACACCAATCAGTATTTTAAAATAATTCATGTTATAATAGTTGTGAGAACATTTTCACACTGGCAGGTATTCATCTATAACATTTTAAATTACTAGAGAGTATTTTATAATATGGGTATTCTATGGCTTATGAGCAATATGCTATTAATAAAATGTATCTTTATATTTTTAAAAGATGTTTCATAAACAGGGGCTTTCCTGGTGGCTCAGTGGTAAAAAATCTGCAGTGCAGGAGATGTGACTTTGACCCCTGGTTTGGGAAGATCCCCTGGGGAAGGGAATGGCAACCCCCTCCAGTATTCTTTTTATTTATTTATTTTTGGCTATTCTGGGTTTTCACTGAGGCTGCAGGCTCTTCTCTCATTGCAGGAAGTGGAGGCTACTCTCTTGTTGAGGCCGAGCAGACTTCTTGTTGTGGTGACTTTTTCTTGCTGTGGAACTTGGGCTCTAGAGTACACAGGCTTCAGTAGTTGCGGCACATGGGCTCAACAGTTGTGGCTCTGAGGCGCTAGAGAGCATAGGCTCAGTTGTTGTGTTTCACGGGCTTAGTTGCTCTACAGCATGTGGCATCTTCCCGGATCAGGGGTCAAATTCATGTCTCTCCCGTTGGCAGGCAAACTCTTTACCAGTGAGCTACCAGGGAAGCCCCACATTCCAGTATTCTTGCCTGGGAAATCCTCTGGACAGAGGAGCCTGCTGGGGTACTGTCTGTGGTGTTGCAAAAGAGTAGACAAAAACCTAGCAACTAAACAACAACTGTTATGAATGATGCCTGCAATTGTTTTCATTTAATATAATATGAAAACTTTGCTTTTTAATTGGACTATCTTAGTCACATTTAATGCAACTGCAGATCTATTTGGATTTACATCTATCATTTTATTTTTGCAGTATTAATCCCACATATTCTGTATTTCTTTTTTCTCTCATTTGCTGCCTTCCTTTAGATTAAACAAATATTTTTATTATTCCATTTCTTCCCTCTATTTTCTTTCTTTTTTTTAAAGATTTATTTATTTATTTATTTTGGGGGTGGGGTGGGGAGGGAGCGGAGCGGGCGGGCCACTTCTGTGGATCTTTCATTTCTCTGTTTGCATCCATCTTTGTTCTTTGGCCCATGTGGGCCTCCCATTGCGGCTGTTGCAGAGCGCTGGCTCTGGGCGCCTGCGCTCCAGAGCTCTGGCTCGGTAATTGGACACATGGGTCCAGCCGCTCTGCGGCACGTGGGATCTTCCCAGTCCAGGGCTTGAACCGGCGCCCCTTGCACTGCAAGGCGGTGTCCTTATCCACTGGACCACCAGGGAAGCCCTATGTTCTTGTTAATTATAAATTCGTTTAGTTAATTTTTCTTTTTTTTGGCCATTTCTATTGATCTTTCATTTATCTGTTTCCATCCATCTTTGTTCTTTGGCCCATGTGGGCCTCCCATTGCGGCTGTTGCAGAGCGCTGGCTCTGGGCGCCTGCGCTCCAGAGCTCTGGCTCGGTAATTGGACACATGGGTCCAGCCGCTCTGCGGCACGTGGGATCTTCCCAGTCCAGGGCTTGAACCGGCGCCCCTTGCACTGCAAGGCGGTGTCCTTATCCACTGGACCACCAGGGAAGCCCTATGTTCTTGTTAATTATAAATTCGTTTAGTTAATTTTTCTTTTTTTTGGCCATTTCTATTGATCTTTCATTTATCTGTTTCCATCCATCTTTGTTCTTTGACCTGTGTGGGCCTCCCATTGCAGTGGTCTCCCTTACTGCAGAGCACCAGCTCTGGATGCATGCACTCCAGAGTGCTGGCTCCCAATTGGACACACAAGTCCAGCTGCTCCGCAGCACGTGGGATCTTCCCAGGCCAGGGAGTGAATTGGCGCCCCTTGCACTTCAAGGTGGTGTCCTTACCCACTGGACCACCAGGGAAGCCCTTACTAGTATTTTTAATAGTTACTTTAGAGCACTCAGCATATATCTTTGATTTCATAAGGTGTAATACAAAATAGTACTTTTAGGACTTTTCATATCATGTAAGGACTTTAGAAATCTTCACTTCCGTTTTCCACCTCCAACCTTTATGCTTTTATTTTCAGATGTTTTAATTTTATGTAAATTTTACACCTTATATGATATTATCATTTTTCTGTAGAAACAGTATTCATCTTTTCATTTGTTAAGGTTTGCATTTCACTTGGGGTTCTTTGCGTATCTTGGTTGATTTTTTAAAAGTTTGTACAAGGTAAACTTTATTTTCTGTATGTACTGTGTATGGGTTTTGTCAGATGCACAGAATCATTTAGTGACTCTCGGAATGACCCAGAGCTACCCTACAAAGCTTGTGGTATAGAAGAGTTTATCTCCCTTCAGTTTCCTTGTGCTGTCCCCTTGGGGTTGACTCTGTCCCAGTTCTAGCTCCTGGAGATACAGGTAGCTTTCTGGGTCTGACTTCCTTCACATAGCAATATACATTTAAGATTCATACATGTTATTGTGTCCATCAGTAAACTGTTTCCTTTTATTGCTGAGTAGTATTTTATTGTATTGTTGTCCTGTACTTTGTTTATCCATTTGCTAGCTCAAAGACATCTGGGTTGCTTCCAGTTTGGGGTAATTATGAACAAAGCTTATATAAACATTCATTTATCATAAGCATATGTTTTTATTTCTCTTGGATAAATATCTAGGAGTAGGATTGCTAGGTCTTATGGTATGTGTATATTTAATTTTTAAAGGAGCTACCAAATGTTCATATTTGGCTGCCAGATTATTAAAACAGCTTGTGTCTCCACCAGCCAGGTCTGAGGCTTCCAGTTACCCTGAGTCCTCATCATCACTTGGTGTTATCAGTCAGTCTTTTCAGTTTTAACCTTTCTAATAGGTGTGTAGTAGTATCTCATTGTAGCTTTAATTTGGTTATCCCTAATGATTAGTTATATGCTGAGCATCTTTTGATGTTCTTATTAGCCACCCATATATTTTCTTTGGTGAAGTGTGTGTTTGGAACTTTTGGCAAGTTAGCTATTGGCTTGCTTGGTTTTTGTTTTTGTTGTTTGTTGTTGTTGGATTTTTAGAGTTTTTTTTTTATATATTCTGCATATAAGTCTTTGTCAGAAATACGATTTGTGAATGTTTTCGTCTTGCCCTTTTATTTTCTTTTAATTGGAGGACAATTGCTTTACAATATTGTGTTGGCTTCTGCCATACAACAGTGAGAATCAGCCACAAGTACAATATATCACTTCCCTCCTGAGCCTGCCCCACTCTCCACCCTATCTCGCCCCTCTGGGTAGTCACAGAGCACCAGGTTGAGCTCCCTGTGCCCATGTACCAGCTTCCCCTTGGCGCTCTTTCTTCCACATGGTAGTGTGTATATGTTAGTGCTACTCAGTCCATCCCGCCCTCCCTTTCCCCATCTGCTTCTTGAGTCTGTTCTCCATGTCTGTCTCTTGATTCCTACCTTGAAAATAGGTTTATCAGTATCATTTTCTAGATTCTGTATATATGCATTAATGTACAATATTCATTTTTCTCTTACTTCAATATTTGTTCTTCTCTGACTTACTTCAATCTGTATAACAGACTAGGTTCATCTGCCTCGCTAGGATTGACTCGAGTACATTCCTTTTTCAGGCTAACATACTATGTATACATATGTCCATCAGTAAACTGTTTCCTTTTATTGCTGAGTAGTATTTTATTGTATTGTTGTCCTGTACTTTGTTTATCCATTTGCTAGCTCAAAGACATCTGGGTTGCTTCCAGTTTGGGGTAATTATGAACAAAGCTTATATAAACATTCATTTATCATAAGCATATGTTTTTATTTCTCTTGGATAAATATCTAGGAGTAGGATTGCTAGGTCTTATGGTATGTGTATATTTAATTTTTAAAGGAGCTACCAAATGTTCATATTTGGCTGCCAGATTATTAAAACAGCTTGTGTCTCCACCAGCCAGGTCTGAGGCTTCCAGTTACCCTGAGTCCTCATCATCACTTGGTGTTATCAGTCAGTCTTTTCAGTTTTAACCTTTCTAATAGGTGTGTAGTAGTATCTCATTGTAGCTTTAATTTGGTTATCCCTAATGATTAGTTATATGCTGAGCATCTTTTGATGTTCTTATTAGCCACCCATATATTTTCTTTGGTGAAGTGTGTGTTTGGAACTTTTGGCAAGTTAGCTATTGGCTTGCTTGGTTTTTGTTTTTGTTGTTTGTTGTTGTTGGATTTTTAGAGTTTTTTTTTTATATATTCTGCATATAAGTCTTTGTCAGAAATACGATTTGTGAATGTTTTCGTCTTGCCCTTTTATTTTCTTTTAATTGGAGGACAATTGCTTTACAATATTGTGTTGGCTTCTGCCATACAACAGTGAGAATCAGCCACAAGTACAATATATCACTTCCCTCCTGAGCCTGCCCCACTCTCCACCCTATCTCGCCCCTCTGGGTAGTCACAGAGCACCAGGTTGAGCTCCCTGTGCCCATGTACCAGCTTCCCCTTGGCGCTCTTTCTTCCACATGGTAGTGTGTATATGTTAGTGCTACTCAGTCCATCCCGCCCTCCCTTTCCCCATCTGCTTCTTGAGTCTGTTCTCCATGTCTGTCTCTTGATTCCTACCTTGAAAATAGGTTTATCAGTATCATTTTCTAGATTCTGTATATATGCATTAATGTACAATATTCATTTTTCTCTTACTTCAATATTTGTTCTTCTCTGACTTACTTCAATCTGTATAACAGACTAGGTTCATCTGCCTCGCTAGGATTGACTCGAGTACATTCCTTTTTCAGGCTAACATACTATGTATACATATACCACAACTTCTTTACCCATTCATCTGCCGATGGACATCTTGGTTGCTTCCATGTCCTAGCTTTGTAAATATTGCTGCGATGAACACTGGAGTACATTTGTCTTTTTCAGTTACAGTTTTCTCAGGGTATATGATCAGTAGCAGGATTGCCGAGTCATATGGTAGTTCTATTCCTAGATTTTTTAAGATTTATTTTTAATTGAAGAACAATTGATTTACAGTACTGTGTTGGTTTCTGCCAAACATCGGCCTGAATCAGCCACAGGTATACACATGTCCCCTCCCTCTTGAGCCGCCATCCCCATCCCACCCATCTAGGCTGTTACAGAGCCCCGATTTGAGTTCTTTGAGTCATATAGCAAATTCTCATTGGCTGTCCATTTAATTTTTTTCCCCATCATGCCTCTTTTAATTTTATATTTATTTTCATCCATCTTTATTCTTTGGCCTATGTGGGCCTCCCATTGCAGTGGCCTGTCTCTCGTTGTAAGGCACCAGCTCTGGGCGCATGCACTCCAGACCGGTAGCTCATAATTGGACACACTGGTCCAGCTGCTCTGTGGCACGTGGGATCTTCCCAGGTCAGGGGTTGAACTGGTGCCCCTGGCAAGGCAAGGTGGACTCGATACCCACTGGCCCACCAGGGAAGCCCTGGCTATCTTACATATGGTGATGTGTGTTTTCATGTTACTCTCTTCATATATCCCACCCTCTCCTATCCACCACCCTCCCACCACCATATCCATAAGTCTGTTATCTATGTCTGTTATCCCCATTGCTGTTCTGCAAATAATTTCATCAGTACCATTCTTCTAGATTCCATATATATACATTAGTATACAATATTTGTTTTTCTCTGACTTACTTTACTCTGTATAACAGACTCTCGTTTCATCTACCTCACTAGAATGGATTCAAGTGTATTCCTTTTCATGATTGAGTAATATTCCATTGTATATATGTACCACAACCACTTCATCCATTCATCTGATGGACATCAAGGTTGCTTCCACGTCCTAGCTGTTGTAAGTAGTGCTGCTATGAACATTGGGGTACATTTGTCTTTTTCATTTATGGTTTTCTCAGAGTATATGCCCACTAGCAGGATTGCTGGGCAATATGGTAGTTTTTTTTTTTTTTTTAGATTTATTTATTTATTTGAGGGGGGTGGGGTGGGGAGGGAGTGGAGCAGGCGGGCCACTTCTATTGGTCTTTCATTTGTCCATTTTCATCCATCTTTGTTCTTTGGCCCATGTGAGCCTCCCATCGTGGTGGCCTCTGTTGTCGCAGAGCGCCGGCTCTGGGCACATGCACTCCAGAGCTCCGGCTTGGTAATTGGACACATTGGTCCAGCTGCTCTGCGGCACATGGGATCTTCCAGGCCAGGGATCGAACTGGCGCCCCTTGCACTGCAAGGCGGTGTTCTTACCCACTGGACCACCAGGGAAGCCCCCATATGGTAGTTTTATTCCTAGTTTTTTTTTTTTTTTTATTCCTAGTTTTTAAAGAAGTCTCCATACTGTTCTTCTTAGTGACTGTATCAATCTACATTCCCACCAATAGTGCAAGAGGGTTCCCTTTTCTCCATACCCTTTCCGTTTTTGATGATGGCCATTCTAACCAGTGTGACATGATACCTTTTTTTTGGGTGGGGAGTGGGGTGGGGGGGGGGGGGGACGGGCGGGCCACTTCTATTGGTCTTCCATTTCTCTATTTTCATCTCTTTGTTCTTTGGCATGTGTGGGCCTCCCATCGTGGTGGCCTCTGTTGTCGCAGAGCGCCGGCTCTGGGCACATGCACTCCAGAGCTCCGGCTTGGTAATTGGACACATTGGTCCAGCTGCTCTGCGGCACATGGGATCTTCCAGGCCAGGGATCGAACTGGCGCCCCTTGCACTGCAAGGCGGTGTTCTTACCCACTGGACCACCAGGGAAGCCCCCATATGGTAGTTTTATTCCTAGTTTTTTTTTTTTTTTTATTCCTAGTTTTTAAAGAAGTCTCCATACTGTTCTTCTTAGTGACTGTATCAATCTACATTCCCACCAATAGTGCAAGAGGGTTCCCTTTTCTCCATACCCTTTCCGTTTTTGATGATGGCCATTCTAACCAGTGTGACATGATACCTTTTTTTTGGGTGGGGAGTGGGGTCGGGAGGGAGGGGGACGGGCGGGCCACTTCTATTGGTCTTCCATTTCTCTATTTTCATCTGTCTTTGTTCTTTGGCCCGTGTGGGCCTCCCATCGTTTTGACCTCTGTCATCGCTGAGCACTGGCTCTGGGCGCACGTGCCCCAGAGCTCCAGCTCGGTAATTGGACACATCGGTCCAACCGCTCCCCGGCATGTGGGATCTTCCCAGGCCAGGGCTTGAACCGGCACCCCTTGCACCGCAAGGCTGTGTCCTTACCCACTGGACCACCAGGGGAAGCTCAACATGATAGCTTTTTGTAGGTTTGATTTGGATTTTTTAATAATGAGCAGGGTTAAGCATCTTTTCATTTGTTTGTTGGCCATCTGTATGTCTTCTTTGCAAAAATGTCTGTTTAGGTCTTCCTCGGACTTTTTGATTGTGTTTTGTTTTTCTAGTATTGAGGTGCATCAGCTGCTTGTGTATTTTGGAGATCAATCCTTTGTCAGTTATTTCATTTGATATTATTTACTCCCATTCTGAGGGTTGTCTTTTCATCATTTTACAGTTTCCTTTGCTGTGCCAAAGCTTTTACATTTAATTAGGTCTCAAATATTTATTTTTGTTTTAATTTGTATTACTTTCAGAGGTGAGTCAGAGGGTATTTCTGTGACTTATGTTAAAGAACGTTTTGCCTATATTTTCCTGTAAGAGTTTTGTGGTTTCTGGCCTTGCATTTAGGTCTTTAATCCATCTTGAGTTTGTCTTTGTGTATGGTGTTAGGAAGTATTCTGATTTCATTCTGTCCAGTTTTCCTATCTTCACTTATTGAATAGGCTCTGTTTTCTCCATTGTATATTTTTGTCTCCTTTGTCAAAGATGAGTTGCCCACGTGGTACATGGATTTATCTCTGGGCTTTCTATTTGTTCCATTGACCAGTATTTCTGTTTCTGTGTCAGTACTTTACTGTCTGATTACTGTAACTTTGTAATATGGTCTAAAGTCAGGAAGGTTGATTCCTCCAGCTCCATTTTTCTTTCTCAGGAGTGTATAAAGGAATAGCTTTTAACTTTAATAAAGTTCAAGTTATTATTTTTTTCATGGATCATACTTTTGTAAATTGTGCCTTTAGTGCCTAATGTAGGGTCATGCAGATTTTCTCATGTATTTCTACTAGAAACTTTGTAGTTTCATGTTATACAGTTAGGTTTATGATCCATTTTGAGTTAGTTTTGAAAAGCATTATATTTTATTGAGATATAATTCACATACCATAAAATTCACCCTTTGAAAGCGTACCATTCAGTGGCTTTTTGTATATTCGCAAGGTTATGCAGCCATCACCACCATCTCATTCCAGAGCATTTCAACATCTGAAAAGAAACCCCAGCAGTCACTGCCCATTGCCCCTCCCCGAGCCTTAGGCAGCCACCACTCTACTTTTTGTCTTGTTTTGTAGGTTTGATTTGGATTTTTTAATAATGAGCAGGGTTAAGCATCTTTTCATTTGTTTGTTGGCCATCTGTATGTCTTCTTTGCAAAAATGTCTGTTTAGGTCTTCCTCGGACTTTTTGATTGTGTTTTGTTTTTCTAGTATTGAGGTGCATCAGCTGCTTGTGTATTTTGGAGATCAATCCTTTGTCAGTTATTTCATTTGATATTATTTACTCCCATTCTGAGGGTTGTCTTTTCATCATTTTACAGTTTCCTTTGCTGTGCCAAAGCTTTTACATTTAATTAGGTCTCAAATATTTATTTTTGTTTTAATTTGTATTACTTTCAGAGGTGAGTCAGAGGGTATTTCTGTGACTTATGTTAAAGAACGTTTTGCCTATATTTTCCTGTAAGAGTTTTGTGGTTTCTGGCCTTGCATTTAGGTCTTTAATCCATCTTGAGTTTGTCTTTGTGTATGGTGTTAGGAAGTATTCTGATTTCATTCTGTCCAGTTTTCCTATCTTCACTTATTGAATAGGCTCTGTTTTCTCCATTGTATATTTTTGTCTCCTTTGTCAAAGATGAGTTGCCCACGTGGTACATGGATTTATCTCTGGGCTTTCTATTTGTTCCATTGACCAGTATTTCTGTTTCTGTGTCAGTACTTTACTGTCTGATTACTGTAACTTTGTAATATGGTCTAAAGTCAGGAAGGTTGATTCCTCCAGCTCCATTTTTCTTTCTCAGGAGTGTATAAAGGAATAGCTTTTAACTTTAATAAAGTTCAAGTTATTATTTTTTTCATGGATCATACTTTTGTAAATTGTGCCTTTAGTGCCTAATGTAGGGTCATGCAGATTTTCTCATGTATTTCTACTAGAAACTTTGTAGTTTCATGTTATACAGTTAGGTTTATGATCCATTTTGAGTTAGTTTTGAAAAGCATTATATTTTATTGAGATATAATTCACATACCATAAAATTCACCCTTTGAAAGCGTACCATTCAGTGGCTTTTTGTATATTCGCAAGGTTATGCAGCCATCACCACCATCTCATTCCAGAGCATTTCAACATCTGAAAAGAAACCCCAGCAGTCACTGCCCATTGCCCCTCCCCGAGCCTTAGGCAGCCACCACTCTACTTTTTGTCTGTATAGATTCTCTCACTTAGGATATTGTTCTCAGGTCTATCCATTGTGTAGTAAGTATTGGTATGTCATTCCTTCTTATTGCTGAGTAATATTGCATTGTATGAGTATATACATGCTATGTATCTATCCTTCCATGAACATTTGGATTGCTTTTGACTATTATGAATAATGCTGCTGTGAACATTCATGTACAAGTTTTTTGTGAACATATACTTTCACTTATCTTGCGTATATACTTAAGAATGTTGGAGTTAATTTTTATATAAGATGTGAGGCATAGATTGAGATTTTTTTCTTTTTTCATAAGGGCATCTAATTATTCCAGCACCACTTTTGGAAATGACTATCCTTTCTCCATTGAAGTACCTTTGACGTTTGTCAAAAAACAGTTGAGTCTATTTTTTAGATTGTTTTGTTCCACTAATCTGTATATCTGCCTTTTTGCTAATATCACATTGTCTTTATTAGTATAGCTTTTTTAAGTATGGAAATTAAGTAGTTTAATTCCCTCAACAATGTTTTTCCTTTTAAAAATTGTTTTGGTTGTTCTAGAGCCTTTGCATTTGTCATGTACATTTTAGAGTCAACTGGTCAGTCATGATTCAAAAAAGTATACTGAGATTTTGATTGGGATTGCATTGAATCTATAGATCCATGGAAGGTATTATTCTTACCAGTTTGATTCTTCTACTCCAAGAACATAGATTATCATTTTATTTATTTAGATCTTTGCATTCTTTCATCAATATTTTGTAGTTTTCAACACAGAGATACTGCACATATTTGTTAGATTTATAACTGAGTCTTGCATTTTTGGGGTGGTATTGTAAATGGTTAAATTGTGATGCTGGAGAAGACTCTTGAAAGTGCCTTGGTCAACAAGGAGATCATACCAGTCACTGATGCTGAAGCTCAAGCTCCAGTACTTTGGCCACCTGATGCAAAGAGTCGACTCATTGGAAAAAAAACAAAACAAAAACAAAACCCTGATGCTATAAAAGATTGAGGGCAGGGTTTTATAGAGACTGAAGGGGTCGACAGAAGATAAGATGGTTGGGTGGCATCATGGACTCAATGGACAAGAGTTTGAGCAAGTTCCAGGAGATGGTGAAGGATAGGGGAAACCTAGTGTGCTACAGTCCATTGGACTGCAAAGAGTTGGACATGAGTGAGCAACTGAACAACAGCCTTCTCTATGGTCCAGCTCTTACATCCATACATGATTACTGGAAAAACCATGCTCTGACTATATGGACTCTTGTTGGCAAAGTGATGTCTCTGATTTTTATTTTAATATGTTGTCTACGTTTTTCATAGCTTTTCCTCCAAGGAGCAAGTGTTTTTTAATTTTGTGGCTGCAGTCACCATCCTTGGTGATTTTGGAACCCAAGAAAATAAACCCTGTCACTGTTTTCACTTTCTCCCCACCTGTTTGCCATGAAGTGATGGGATAGGATGCCATGATCTTATTAGTGTTTTGGATGTTGAGTTTTAAACCAGCTTTTTCACTTTCCTTTTTCATCTTCATCAAGAGGCTCTTTAGTTCCCCTTTACTTTCTGCCATTGGGTGGTATCATCTGTATATCTCATGCTGTTGATATTTCTCCTGACCATCTTGATTCCAGCTTGTGATTCATCCAGCCTGGTATTTCACATGATGTACTTTGCATAGAAGTTAAGTAAGCAGGGTGATAATATACAGCATTGCTATACTTTCTTCCTCATTTTGAGCCAGTCTGTTGTTCCATGTCCAGTTCTAATTGTTGCTTCTTGACCTGCATACAGGTTTCTTAGGAGACAGGGTAAGACGGTCTGTTACTCTCATCTCTTTAAGAATTTTCCACAGTTTGTGCTCCACACAGTCAAAGGCTTTAGCATAGTCAATGAAGTAGATGTTTTTTTCTGGAATTTCCACTAACTTTGTTTGTAGTAATTCTTCCTAAGGCCCACTTGTGGACTGTACTAGTTTAAATCTGAATTTCAACTTTTTTGATGGCTTATCTCTTTATGTATTCTTAAGAAGGTTAGCCTTTACTTTTTGGCTATAACTTGTCAGGTGTCCATACTGAAAGGTGAAGATGTTTTCTAACTTTTCTGTTTTTGGCATCCCATAATTCATGTCTCAAATTAGTCCCTGGAGACTGCTTAATATCTCCTTAGCTTCTGGGCCTCTCAGATGTTTGTTTACAAATATGCAAATGCCCATGCGGAGAGAATATGTGACCAGATATCAGGTTCATACAATGGACTTCTTTTATCTTGATCTTGGTCTTGGTCTCTCACGTCTTCAGTGTCCTGGTAACTTTTCCTTTTGTTCAAAGCTTGTCTTCATAGTTGTTTTTGGCAAAGAGGTTGGTCTGAATAAGCTAATCCCAGAATCATAACAAAGAGCCTGGACTTTGGAGCCAGACCTCCAGGATTCAAATCTCAGTTCCATCCTTGACTTGACCTGTGATCATGAACAAGGTATTAACTTTTTTTAAGCCTCACTTTTCTCATCACTTAAAATGGTGACCGTTTAGGGTGATTGTGGTGATTTAACAAGTGTATATAAAGTAGTTTATGTATATGTACACTTTCCTATTCACTTTCTTGTTATGGCCTCCACTGTTTCTATTAAGAAGTCAGTTATTGTTACTGTTATTACTACTTTAAAGGTAATATATTTTTTTACCCTCTCAGTGTTTTTTAAAGTTTTTCTTTGCCTTTATCTTTTGGTAGTTTTACTCTGATGTGCTAGAGATGTGAGTTTTTTTTTTTTTTTTTTTGTCCTGTTTGAGCTTCTTTGCATTTATTTTATTATATAAACTTTAAAAATATACAGTATAGTATATGTCTAAGAAAAGTGCCTGGAATGCAAAGCATGCTCTATTGTTCTTTACTCTTACTATTTTTACTTGATGTGGACTTCTTGCCAGCCATTGTTGTTTTCCACTGTGTTATGTGTTTTACAAATCCTTTTTTTTTTTTTTATCATTTATTTTATTTATTTATCTTTTTTGGGGGGTGGGGAGGGAGGGAGGGAGGGGGACGGGCGGGCCACTTCTATTGGTCTTTCATTTCTCTATTTTCATCCGTCTTTGTTCTTTGGCTCCTGTGGGCCTCCCATCGCAGTGGCCTCTGTTGTCGCAGAGCACCGGCTCTGGGCTCATGCGCCCCAGAGCTCTGGCTGGGTAATTGGACACATTGGTCCAGCTGCTCTGCGGCACGTGGGATCTTCCCAGGCCAGGGATTGAACTGGCGCCCCTTGCACTGTAAGGCAGTGTCCTTACCCACTGGACCACTAGGGGAAGCCTTTACAAATCCTTAATTGCCTCCAGTGGCTAGTAGATGAAGTTCAAACTCATCTTTGTTTGCCTTTAAGTCTTTATTGAATTTTTTACAATATTGTTTCTGTTTTATATTTTGGTTTCTTTTTTGGCCATGAGGCACGTAGGCCTTAGCTTGCTACCAGGGATTGAACTTACACCCCCTGCACTGGGAGGTGAAGTCTTAAACCACTAGACCACCAGGGAAGCCCCAACGTGTGATATTTTTAAAACACTGGGGTATATCCAGGCCAATTGCATCAGAACTTTTAAGGTGGGATACAAATATTAATCAGTATTTTTTAGAGAGCCCTGGGTGATTCCAGTGTTAAGCCAGTGCTGGGGGCTCTTAACACCCTTGCTTCCCTTCTGAGCAACTTCTGAGGGTCTGGAGAAGTGCTCTGAGACAAGGTATGTTCTAGGGAGAGAGAGGAAGTGAATGCAAAAAAGAAGACTCATGGTGACACGATGGGAATGTGCCTGTGGAAATTCTCCATTCTTTGGAGAAACAGCAAACACCAGTTGTGCGCTCCATTTGGTGG
Source organism: Tragulus kanchil (assembly GCA_022376925.1). NCBI lineage: Eukaryota > Metazoa > Chordata > Mammalia > Artiodactyla > Tragulidae > Tragulus > Tragulus kanchil. Next base: position 51,337,354 of record JAIOJX010000005.1, read on the forward strand.
TTTTCTTTTGGGAGAGGGCAATATTGATGACCCCCCTACTATCTCTGTATCAATTCTTTTCTCAATTTACTCTCACCTTTCCCTCCCAAATTTCCTTCCCTCCAGAAGAAAGCTTCAGGGTTTGAAGGAGGATGAGTCTCAGACGTACTAAAACATTTTTCAGGGTGGTCCTGCTGAGGACGGGGATGTGGGCTAAGGGCTCGGACTGTGACGGCCAGAGGCACCGTATAGTGTGTAGCAGGTGAGAGAGGAGCATTGGAAAGGAGACAGGAGAGCCTCTGGGGAACTTCCCAGATCATAAATGGTCACCCGGGCTAATCTCTGAATGTTTAGGAAGCTAGTTCACTCATGCCTCTGATGGTAAAAGTTTTAGGCACTGTGACTTTCTGGTGGGCAGATAATTTTTCAAGAGATAAAGGGGGAAGTCGTAGATGGGCGCCTGTTCTATGGCATCTGCCAGCAGGGAGGCAAGCCCTTTGTGCCGCACCTGCTGATGCCTTCTGGGAAGCAGAGTCCCGGGTGGAAAGGAGCAGTCTGGGAAGAGGGATGGTGTGGTAGGGAGTCACTGTAAACATCCTGGTGCTGCCTGAGTTATGTGACACAGCATACAGGTCTTCACGAGCCAGCCGACAGTGTTTCTCCTGAGCCAGTGGCATGGTGGGTTGTGAGGTTTGGTGATTCAGAATGCTTTCCTGGGCTACCGCTCTCTGCTTAGAGCAAGAAGAAGTGACATAAGATTTAAAGTAATAATAATTCCATATAGGGCAGGGAGACAGGTCTATCAGCTCTACTGGTGGGAGTATAAATTTGTTCAGTTTTTCTTGAGGCATGTGGTCAGCATGAATCAAAAATCTTAAAAAAGTTCCTGCAATTTGACCCAGCAATTCCACATCTAGGAATATGGTTCGAAAGAAATAGTTGACAAGTGCACAAAAACTATGTATATTGACATTCATTATAAAGTTAATAGTATTAAATTGAAAACAAGCAAAATGTCCAGCCATTAGGAATTCAGTGATAACTGGGAATGTGGAATACTGTGCAGCTAGTAAAAAGAACCTTGTTGCTCCTCCATAGTTGTTGAAATGGAAAGGTGTTTATTATATTTTAAGTGAGAAAAGCAGGTCCCAGAACTATACTTAACATGACCTGATTTCACTTATTTTGGTAATTTTTTTCTCCCAGACCATTATTTTATTGAAGATGACTTCTTCCTAAGATTGTATCATGTGGCAAACCCCGTTTAACACAGACTACTGCTCCAGAGTATTTTATTACTACCAATAATGTGTAAATTTATCTGCATAGTGTCTTTGATGTCTAGGAAAGTAGGTGAGGGGAAGGAGCATTGGAAAGGAGACAGGAGAGCCTCTGGGGAACTTCCCAGATCATAAATGGTCACCCGGGCTAATCTCTGAATGTTTAGGAAGCTAGTTCACTCATGCCTCTGATGGTAAAAGTTTTAGGCACTGTGACTTTCTGGTGGGCAGATAATTTTCAAGAGATAAAGGGGGAAGTCGTAGATGGGCGCCTGTTCTATGGCATCTGCCAGCAGGGAGGCAAGCCCTTTGTGCCGCACCTGCTGATGCCTTCTGGGAAGCAGAGTCCCGGGTGGAAAGGAGCAGTCTGGGAAGAGGGATGGTGTGGTAGGGAGTCACTGTAAACATCCTGGTGCTGCCTGAGTTATGTGACACAGCATACAGGTCTTCACGAGCCAGCCGACAGTGTTTCTCCTGAGCCAGTGGCATGGTGGGTTGTGAGGTTTGGTGATTCAGAATGCTTTCCTGGGCTACCTCTCTCTGCTTAGAGCAAGAAGAAGTGACATAAGATTTAAAGTAATAATAATTCCATATAGGGCAGGGAGACAGGTCTATCAGCTCTACTGGTGGGAGTATAAATTTGTTCAGTTTTTCTTGAGGCATGTGGTCAGCATGAATCAAAAATCTTAAAAAAGTTCCTGCAATTTGACCCAGCAATTCCACATCTAGGAATATGGTTCGAAAGAAATAGTTGACAAGTGCACAAAAACTATGTATATTGACATTCATTATAAAGTTAATAGTATTAAATTGAAAACAAGCAAAATGTCCAGCCATTAGGAATTCAGTGATAACTGGGAATGTGGAATACTGTGCAGCTAGTAAAAAGAACCTTGTTGCTCCTCCATAGTTGTTGAAATGGAAAGGTGTTTATTATATTTTAAGTGAGAAAAGCAGGTCCCAGAACTATACTTAACATGACCTGATTTCACTTATTTTGGTAATTTTTTTCTCCCAGACCATTATTTTATTGAAGATGACTTCTTCCTAAGATTGTATCATGTGGCAAACCCCGTTTAACACAGACTACTGCTCCAGAGTATTTTATTACTACCAATAATGTGTAAATTTCTCTGCATAGTGTCTGAGTTATAGTAGATGTGCATAGGTAGAAAAAATAAATATCACTTTCAGAAAGTCTCCTTAACTGGTAAAGACTCTTTAGAATGGCTCTTTAGAATGGCTTAGTACTTTAATAGACTAGAAAGTAGGATACAAAAATTGACAAAGTTTGGTAGCAAGAAATCATGTCATTAGTATGACCTCAGTTTTTTTTTTTTTTTTTTTTAAATATTTATTTATTTATTTTGAGGGGGCGGGTGGGGGGGGGGGGGGGGTGAGCGGGCCACTTCTCTTGGTCTTTCATTATCCATTTTCATCCATCTTTGTTCTTTGGCCCGTGTGGGCCTCCCATCGCAGTGGCCTCTGTTGTCGCAGAGCACCGGCTCTGGGCACATGCGCTCCAGAGCTCACAGAGCACTGGCTCTGGGTGCATGTCCTCCAGAGCTCCGGCTCGGTAATTGGACACATGGGTCCAGCCACTCTGCGGCACGTGGGATCTTCCCAGGCCAGGGATCGAACTGGCGCCCCTTGCACTGCAAGATGGTGTCCTTACCCACCACTGGACCACCAGGGAAACCCTGACCTCAGTTTTGAAAAACACAGACTGCGTGCCTGTAAGGAAAGTCTGCAAAGATATGTTTATCTTATTAGCGGTGTTTGAGTAATGTTGGATTATGAGTGATTTTTATGTACCCCCCCCACTTTTTTTAATATGGCCAACTGCCTTTGATAGAACAAACTGTATTTATTATCTTTCTCTTCACTCAAAGTCTTAAAAGAAATTCCAGACTTTAATTACTAATATAAAGTAAAACAATAACTTTTGGGTTGGCTGAGAATTGCTAGAAATTAATAAATAGTTTGGAAATTATTTAGTAAATTCTAATTACTTAGCAAAAGTAATTAAAATATTTATAAGCGAACACCCATAAAATACCGCCAAGCAAATACATTACTCAATAAATGGTTTAATTAGTATTTCATTACCAGAAATTAATCTCAGTAACCAAACATTACTACACATTACATGTAGGATGGACAACTTGTTTTACTGCTGTTAATGATTTCAATTATGAAGTTTGTGCATGTCAAATTCCTTCCCACTTCTCCCACCCTCCTCCCGCCCGCACCTGGGTGAGTTCCCACACACTGGGCCTGAGTTAGGATGCTTAGGGCTGGTCTGACACCTTCCACATTGTTGGAAATCCCAGATTAACAGTTTCCCTCATCTTATTTCCCAGCTGTCTTGCAGAAATACTAGCCCTGGGTGCCTCTTAATCAACTGGAATCAGACTCCAGGAGCTGGTGGGCTTCTTACCACAGATATACTCCCCCCCGGAGTTTTTTAAATCATTTGGCTGCAAGACCCGATTCCCTCCCCAGCCCTGTGCCAAAGGCCCTCCCAGCCTCTGGGTTCAGTTCTCAGGTGGGGACAGTGGGGCTGGGCCCTGCTGTTGCTAAGTCATCAAGGAGCATCTTTGTGCAGGTGAGAAAATGGAGCTGTTTCCTGCAGACACAGGTACATGTGAGGGTGGATGTTTGCCCCAACATGTTTCTTTCTCAGAGAACAGACCCTGAGAGTCAAGATTTTCATGCAGGCATCTTCCTGAGGTGTGCTCTCAGGAACAGCCCCTGAGTGAGAGGGGAGGGAAGTAAGATTGGGTAGGGGGTGTTTGGACCACAGCATAACTGGAAGCTCCTGCATGGAGGCAAGGAAGCGGGTAGGCCTTTGTTATTTCACACTCATGCCGATCAGATCTCTAGTCTGTCCATTAGATCAGACTTCACTCTGGAGAATGACATGCTTCTCTTTGGCTGAGGACAAGTCCTAGAGAGAGACTCAGTTGCCAGCCATTAGTGGGCAATGCTCCCAGCAGCTGGAGGAATGAGTGCCTTGTTTCTGAAGGAGGAATATGGGCGGCGTACCAGCATCGTCTACAGCTCCCTTATGTCATGGACAACCTGAGTAGCCACACATTATGGCCCTCATCAGAGTGGCCTGAGGTCACAAGTTGAATGGGCATGAGTTGTCGCATTGTCTTTCTTGGGTTGGGAGGAGTCTTAACTTCTGGAGTTAGGATCTCCACTTAGGTACCAGCTGAGACTTATGCCTAGACCATAAGCTCTGTGAGGGCAGCTCTTTGTCTACACATTACATGGAGCAACTTGTTTTACTGCTGTTAATGATTTCAATTATGAAGTTTGTGCATGTCAAATTCCTTCCCACTTCTCCCACCCTCCTCCCGCCCGCACCTGGGTGAGTTCCCACACACTGGGCCTGAGTTAGGATGCTTAGGGCTGGTCTGACACCTTCCACATTGTTGGAAATCCCAGATTAACAGTTTCCCTCATCTTATTTCCCAGCTGTCTTGCAGAAATACTAGCCCTGGGTGCCTCTTAATCAACTGGAATCAGACTCCAGGAGCTGGTGGGCTTCTTACCACAGATATACTCCCCCCCGGAGTTTTTTAAATCATTTGGCTGCAAGACCCGATTCCCTCCCCAGCCCTGTGCCAAAGGCCCTCCCAGCCTCTGGGTTCAGTTCTCAGGTGGGGACAGTGGGGCTGGGCCCTGCTGTTGCTAAGTCATCAAGGAGCATCTTTGTGCAGGTGAGAAAAATGGAGTTGTTTCCTGCAGACACAGGTACATGTGAGGGTGGATGTTTGCCCCAACATGTTTCTTTCTCAGAGAACAGACCCTGAGAGTCAAGATTTTCATGCAGGCATCTTCCTGAGGTGTGCTCTCAGGAACAGCCCCTGAGTGAGAGGGGAGGGAAGTAAGATTGGGTAGGGGGTGTTTGGACCACAGCATAACTGGAAGCTCCTGCATGGAGGTAAGGAAGCGGGTAGGCCTTTGTTATTTCACACTCATGCCGATCAGATCTCTAGTCTGTCCATTAGATCAGACTTCACTCTGGAGAATGACATGCTTCTCTTTGGCTGAGGACAAGTCCTAGAGAGAGACTCAGTTGCCAGCCATTAGTGGGCAATGCTCCCAGCAGCTGGAGGAATGAGTGCCTTGTTTCTGAAGGAGGAATATGGGCGGCGTACCAGCATCGTCTACAGCTCCCTTATGTCATGGACAACCTGAGTAGCCACACATTATGGCCCTCATCAGAGTGGCCTGAGGTCACAAGTTGAATGGGCATGAGTTGTCGCATTGTCTTTCTTGGGTTGGGAGGAGTCTTAACTTCTGGAGTTAGGATCTCCACTTAGGTACCAGCTGAGACTTATGCCTAGACCATAAGCTCTGTGAGGGCAGCTCTTTGTCTCATGGTATCCCCAGAACTTAGCACAGTTCATGGCTTGGTAAATATTTGCTGATTAAATCTATAATGCTAAAGACAGTCACCCAAATGCATTAATATGCTGTGTTATACTTGATGAAGAGAAATAAATAGAATCGGATCCTAGAGGGGAAGAAATGAACTTGAGTTGAGACTCAAAAATGGGTAAGAGTGAGCCAGCCAGGAAGGAGTGGGGTTCTTCCCAAGCCTCCAAAGACAGGTGCTTCCCTTGGCCACTTTTTGAGCCACTTCTCCAGGGAAAGCAGGAATTTGGAAATCACGCTCAGCAAATTTCTCTTGTTGCCAGTGGGTGAAATATATCCTTTGTCCTTATCCAAGCCTTATCTGGTAGAAGACTCCTGTGTCAGAGGGCTTTTCCACTGTGGTTTGGTAAGGGTTAGGAGGGAAAGGGTCAGGGCACAAGTTTTGAAAAGAATGACAGCCCAAGGACACAGCATAAACCCATTAGAATCAAATGGGTCCAAGATGGCAAACCAGACCTTGATCCTCAGTCAGCAAGCTAAATGACACACCCAGAGGCACCATGACAGTTCCACCCCTTCCCTAAAAGAGCTGGAATAATCCTCCCACTCATAAGCGTATGGAATTACCCAGCCTATGAAAGCTGAGTGCCATGCTTTTGGGGCCGCTGGATTCGCTCTGGGCACATGCCGATCAGATCTCTAGTCTGTCCATTAGATCAGACTTCACTCTGGAGAATGACATGCTTCTCTTTGGCTGAGGACAAGTCCTAGAGAGAGACTCAGTTGCCAGCCATTAGTGGGCAATGCTCCCAGCAGCTGGAGGAATGAGTGCCTTGTTTCTGAAGGAGGAATATGGGCGGCGTACCAGCATCGTCTACAGCTCCCTTATGTCATGGACAACCTGAGTAGCCACACATTATGGCCCTCATCAGAGTGGCCTGAGGTCACAAGTTGAATGGGCATGAGTTGTCGCATTGTCTTTCTTGGGTTGGGAGGAGTCTTAACTTCTGGAGTTAGGATCTCCACTTAGGTACCAGCTGAGACTTATGCCTAGACCATAAGCTCTGTGAGGGCAGCTCTTTGTCTCATGGTATCCCCAGAACTTAGCACAGTTCATGGCTTGGTAAATATTTGCTGATTAAATCTATAATGCTAAAGACAGTCACCCAAATGCATTAATATGCTGTGTTATACTTGATGAAGAGAAATAAATAGAATCGGATCCTAGAGGGGAAGAAATGAACTTGAGTTGAGACTCAAAAATGGGTAAGAGTGAGCCAGCCAGGAAGGAGTGGGGTTCTTCCCAAGCCTCCAAAGACAGGTGCTTCCCTTGGCCACTTTTTGAGCCACTTCTCCAGGGGAAACGGGAATTTGGAAATCACGCTCAGCAAATTTCTCTTGTTGCCAGTGGGTGAAATATATCCTTTGTCCTTATCCAAGCCTTATCTGGTAGAAGACTCCTGTGTCAGAGGGCTTTTCCACTGTGGTTTGGTAAGGGTTAGGAGGGAAAGGGTCAGGGCACAAGTTTTGAAAAGAATGACAGCCCAAGGACACAGCATAAACCCATTAGAATCAAATGGGTCCAAGATGGCAAACCAGACCTTGATCCTCAGTCAGCAAGCTAAATGACACACCCAGAGGCACCATGACAGTTCCACCCCTTCCCTAAAAGAGCTGGAATAATCCTCCCACTCATAAGCGTATGGAATTACCCAGCCTATGAAAGCTGAGTGCCATGCTTTTGGGGCCGCTGGATTCGCTCTGGGATGGCCCACACTCTGTCTGTGGAGTGTGCTTTCTCTGAATCTGAGTGAGTCCATTTCTTACCCATCACTTTGTCTCTTGCTGAATTCTTCTCTGCAAAGAGACATGAAGAACCTGAGCCTCAGTGGGTCCAGACATTGGGTGAGTGATTTTAATTACCAGGGTTTTGGGTGGGTTCGAGTCGTGTCTGCATGGGTTGGGGTCCCAGGCCGGGTTTTGGGTGGGTGCGAGTCGTGTCCGCGTGGGTTGGGGTCCCAGGCCAGATTTTGGGTGGGTTCGAGTCGTGGCTGCGTGGGTTGGGGTCCCAGGCCGGATTTTGGGTGGGTTCGAGTCGCATCCGCATGGGTTGGCGTCCCAGGCCGGATTTTGGGTGGGTTCGAGTCACGGCTGCGTGGGTTGAGATCCCAGGCCGGGTTTTGGGTGGGTTCGAGTTGCGGCCACGTGGATTGGGGTCCCAGGCCAGATTTTGGGTGGGTTCGCGTCGCAGCCAGGTGGGTTGGGGTCCCAGGCTGGGTTTTGGGTGGGTTTGAGTCGCGGCCGCGTGGGTTGGGTTCCCAGGCCGGGTTTTGGGTGGGTTCGAGTCGCAGCCACGTGGGTTGGGGTCCCAGGCCAGATTTTGGGTGGGTTCGCGTCGCAGCCACGTGGGTTGGGGTCCCAGGCCGGGTTTTGGGTGGGTTCGAGTCACGGCTGCGTGGGTTGAGATCCCAGGCCGGGTTTTGGGTGGGTTCGAGTTGCGGCCATGTGGGTTGGGGTCCCAGGCCAGATTTTGGGTGGGTTCGCGTCGCAGCCACGTGGGTTGGGGTCCCAGGCTGGGTTTTGGGTGGGTTTGAGTCGCGGCCGCGTGGGTTGGGTTCCCAGGCCGGGTTTTGGGTGGGTTCGAGTCGCAGCCACGTGGGTTGGGGTCCCAGGCCAGATTTTGGGTGGGTTCGCGTCGCAGCCACGTGGGTTGGGGTCCCAGGCCGGGTTTTGGGTGGGTTCGAGTCACGGCTGCGTGGGTTGAGATCCCAGGCCGGGTTTTGGGTGGGTTCGAGTTGCGGCCACGTGGGTTGGGGTCCCAGGCCAGATTTTGGGTGGGTTCGCGTCGCAGCCACGTGGGTTGGGGTCCCAGGCTGGGTTTTGGGTGGGTTTGAGTCGCGGCCGCGTGGGTTGGGTTCCCAGGCCGGGTTTTGGGTGGGTTCGAGTCGCAGCCACGTGGGTTGGGGTCCCAGGCCAGATTTTGGGTGGGTTCGCGTCGCAGCCACGTGGGTTGGGGTCCCAGGCCGGGTTTTGGGTGGGTTCGAGTCACGGCTGCGTGGGTTGAGATCCCAGGCCGGGTTTTGGGTGGGTTCGAGTTGCGGCCACGTGGGTTGGGGTCCCAGGCCAGATTTTGGGTGGGTTCGCATCGCAGCCAGGTGGGTTGGGGTCCCAGGCTGGGTTTTGGGTGGGTTCGAGTCACGGCTGCGTGGGTTGAGATCCCAGGCCGGGTTTTGGGTGGGCTCGAGTTGCGGCCACGTGGGTTGGGTTCCCAGGCCGGGTTTTGGGTGGGTTCGAGTTGCGGCCACGTGGGTTGGGGTCCCAGGCCGGGTTTTGGGTGGGTTCGAGTCACGTCCTCGTGGGTTGAGATCCCAGGCTGGGTTTTGGGTGGGTTCGAGTCACGGCCGCATGGGTTGGGGTCCCAGGCTGGGTTTTGGGTGGGTTTGAGTCGCAGCCGCGTGGGTTGCGGTCCCAGGCCGGGTTTTGGGTGGGTTCGAGTCGCGGCCACATGTGTCGGGGTCCCAGGCCGGATTTTGGCAGTGTTCGAGTCATGGCCGCGTGGGTTCCGGTCCAAGCAGGGTTTTGGGTGGGTTCGCGTCGCGGCTGCGTGAGTTTGGGTCCCAATCAGGTTTGATTGGGTCTGGGTCCTGGGTTTAAGTCTCAAATTGGGGTTGAACACTTTCAGTTTGAGGGTGCCACAGTGGCATAAAGGTAGCCTGCACCTGGTAGTTGCCTTCTGGCATGAGAGATACAGGCCAGGGTCACAGCAGGAAGTGGGGGTACAGATCCGCTGGTCCTCCCCACCTGGGGTGTCTGACATGTGGATTCCACATGTTGTGGAGGAACTAAGGCTGGACGAGCTAGGCTACACTGCATCTAAAACTGTTCCTTCCGCCTCGTCCTCCTCTCTGTCCTTCCCCTGGGGCCTGTCTCCAAATTCCTCACTGCCCCAGGAGGACATCAGCTCATTTCACCTCCACTCCTGTGCATGTGTCCTCCCCTTTCTCCAGGACCACTGCTCCACTCAGAAATCCCACCCAAAGCCCCTCCCTGGAGCCCTGACCCATGGCTCCAGGTCATAGTGACCTCACCCTTTCTGCCTTTCTGCAGGCCTCAGCCGTGGATTCTGTTGGGCAGAGGCTGGTTTAGAAATCCTCAACCTGGTACCATACCTGGTCAAGAGCAAGGAGAGGGGAGAGGCTGGAGGAGAGGAGGAGCCCTGAAGGAAGAGCCAGGGTTGCCCTGGTTGGCGCTGGGCGGTGTGAGCATTGGCCTAGACATCTACTGGCCTTCTAGCCAGGTGTATCACAAAGGGCTGCCGCAGGGCTGGCTTCCACTGTTAGTGGTGGTGGCAGCAATGGGAGGGAGGGAGGAGGGTGGAAAGTTCATGTTTATTACATCTTGGACTTTGCTCATCTTATTCTTAATCAGTCTTCAGCTAATTAGTTACCTCTCCCTTAGCTGGCAGAGCACCATTAATCACCAAGGAGAAGACTGAAATCAGCAGATCTCTCACTTGGGGAATTCCTAGCTCTTTGGGTGGGCCCTTCTTGCCTGGGGCCTTGAGAGGACCACAGGATGCAGGCACTCACTCCTGTGGGAGGCATCTGAGGCTGTTGGGAAGGTGCCCTGGGGCCCCATACCACCTAGGATGACTGTACATCTAGGCATCTAGTAAGGGTGTGGCATCTTCCTCTTTGCTGTGAGATTCCAGTTTTGCTTCTGGTGACAAGTGTCTGTAGTCCCAGACACATGGCTCCCTTTCCCAGATTCTCTTGTAGCCAGGAAAGGCATGGTTCCAGACCAGGTGGGCATTAAGCTCAGACAGAGCCTACAGCAATGGGGCATGAAGCTGAAACCTGGGTGCTTGGGAAGGCTTTTCCTTTCTTGGTAAAAGCATTGGATGCTGCTGATGTTGCCCCTTCTTGCCCCTTCTCTCTTTTTGCCTTGAATGCAGACTTAAAGGCTGGAGCTGCAGCAGACATCAGCCTCTCTGAGGGAAGAACCAAGAGAACCGTAATGACACCACCATGAGCTGATAACCAGTGCCAGTACCTAGCCTACCTCCACATTTCTGTCAGGGGAAAATTATCTGTATTTAGTCCACTGTTGGTTGGTATTCTGTTGCCTGCAGGTGAATACACTTCTAACACGGAGGGGAGCTCTGGATGGCGCCCATGGTACACAGAGTAATCCAGACATTCCTGACCTCACTAGTCAGTATGCGTGAGGGAGGTTATAGTACCTACATGCCACCAGCTCTGCCCTCCCCTCTTATCCTTCAGCCTTTGAAGTCTCATTCTCCAGCCCTTTTTAGCCACTTATGCTACTAAGAAAGTGTCTGGGTGTGACATTGACGTGCCATTCATGTTGAACTCTGTGTCATGGAGAGCCTAGAAAGGCAAAACTGAGTTTTCTGGCTAATGAGAAGTGCCTCTTCTTGTAGTTATGCAGTGCTCATGTTAAGTAGGCAAACACATTGCTCTGGGAAAAGGGTGTAGGATGGAATCATGTGATTCTGAGAAGGTTTTGCAGAGCTAATCACAGAGGCAGGACATTTGCATAGGGGAGGACTGAGGTTAAGACCCTGACTGACCTTTCCCTTTTGGGGTTTAAGTAACTGGAACTTTTCTGATGAGCTGAATTAGGCCTCTCTCAGGTTCTTTTGCAAGAAAATATAGAAGGTGTCTCAGGAGAGCCTCGGGATCAGGAAATGGGGACTCTGAATAGGTGAACCAATCTAATATCAGGCTCAGGTGCTCATTAGGGAGGCTGGTGCCCACCCAGCAGGGGGCAGGGCAGAGACTCCTAGGCACTCTGGTGGTGGTTGTGCTGTAGGAGCAGTGGCTGCACATATGAGTGTGAAATAAAAAAGCTGTAGCCTGAAGCCCAGGTGTGGGGCCCTGATGTGGCCAGGGTTGGATTAGCAAAGGGCATAGCGGTCAGCAAAGAGCTGTGGACATAGAGGTGGCAAGCTCTGCAGGGCCAGTTTTCAACAGCGACCCCTCAGAGCAGCAGGCTGGTTAGACTGTTCAGTTCTGTCTTCATCTGGCTTTTAGAGATTGGACAGATCCTGGGGCACTGGGCACATGGCTCCAGTTCTTGGAAAGCTTGGGGAAGATAAGGGGAGGAGGACCCTGAGGGCAGAAGATTAGTATATCACAGTGGTTAGGAGAATGAACTCTGGAGTCACACTGCTTGGGTTTGAGTTCCTGCTCTGTTTCTCCCCTGGGCTGACCCCATGGGCTGCAGACCTGTACAGTCTCACAAGGGCCTGCCTTAAACAGGCCCCATGCTGGGCTTATGCTTGCGGTCTTGAAAGACTTAGTATTTTTTTTTTTTTCACGATCCCAAGCTTTTTGTTTTGCTTTTTTGATTTTACAGAGTTTTGTCGTTTACAGGTTTGTGTAATTCCAGATTAGTCATATGTATATTCTGTCCCCCCCCATCCCACCCCTCCAGGCCATCACATAGCCCCCACGTATGATCCCTTAGACCCATAGTGCATCGACAGTAGTTATCTCTTTTACATAAGGTAGTATAGGCTTCTTTGTTGCTCTTTCCATATCTCTCACCCACTTTTCTCTCTCCCCAGTGTTGATAAGTTTGTTCTCTATGACTGTTTTTCCATTGATGCTCTGCATGTGTATTTATCAGTATGATCTTAAAAGATTCCATATATATGTGTTAGTGTACTGTATTTGTCCTTCTCTTTTTGACTTAACTTCACTTTTTATAATAGGTTCTGGATTCATCCACCTCAGTAGGACTGATTCTTCTGTATTTTTTTTTTTTAAGGTTTATTTATTTATTTATTTTGGGTGGGGGTTGGATTGAGGAGGGAGGGGAGCGGGCGGGCCACTTCTATTGGTCTTTCATTTCTCTATCTTCATCCGTCTTTGTTCTTTGGCTCCTGTGGGCCTCCCATCGCGGTGGCGTCTGTCTTGCAGAGCGCTGGCTCTGGGCACATGCGCTCCAGAGCTCCGGCTCGGTCATTGGACACATCGGTCCAGCTGCTCCGCAGCACGTGGGATCTTCCCAGGCCAGGGATCGAACCGGCGCCTTGCACTGCAAGGCGTCCTTACCCACTGCCCCACCCGCAAAGGGCATAGCGGTCAGCAAAGAGCTGTGGACATAGAGGTGGCAAGCTCTGCAGGCCGCCCCCCTCAGAGCAGCAGGCTGGTTAGACTGTTCAGTTCTGTCTTCATCTGGCTTTTAGAGATTGGACAGATCCTGGGGCACTGGGCACATGGCTCCAGTTCTTGGAAAGCTTGGGGAAGATAAGGGGAGGAGGACCCTGAGGGCAGAAGATTAGTATATCACAGTGGTTAGGAGAATGAACTCTGGAGTCACACTGCTTGGGTTTGAGTTCCTGCTCTGTTTCTCCCCTGGGCTGACCCCATGGGCTGCAGACCTGTACAGTCTCACAAGGGCCTGCCTTAAACAGGCCCCATGCTGGGCTTATGCTTGCGGTCTTGAAAGACTTAGTATTTTTTTTTTTTCACGATCCCAAGCTTTTTGTTTTGCTTTTTTGATTTTACAGAGTTTTGTCGTTTACAGGTTTGTGTAATTCCAGATTAGTCATATGTATATTCTGTCCCCCCCCCTCCCACCCCTCCAGGCCATCACATAGCCCCCACGTATGATCCCTTAGACCCATAGTGCATCGACAGTAGTTATCTCTTTTACATAAGGTAGTATAGGCTTCTTTGTTGCTCTTTCCATATCTCTCACCCACTTTTCTCTCTCCCCAGTGTTGATAAGTTTGTTCTCTATGACTGTTTTTCCATTGATGCTCTGCATGTGTATTTATCAGTATGATCTTAAAAGATTCCATATATATGTGTTAGTGTACTGTATTTGTCCTTCTCTTTTTGACTTAACTTCACTTTTTATAATAGGTTCTGGATTCATCCACCTCAGTAGGACTGATTCTTCTGTATTTTTTTTTTTTAAGGTTTATTTATTTATTTATTTTGGGTGGGGGTTGGATTGAGGAGGGAGGGGAGCGGGCGGGCCACTTCTATTGGTCTTTCATTTCTCTATCTTCATCCGTCTTTGTTCTTTGGCTCCTGTGGGCCTCCCATCGCGGTGGCGTCTGTCTTGCAGAGCGCTGGCTCTGGGCACATGCGCTCCAGAGCTCCGGCTCGGTCATTGGACACATCGGTCCAGCTGCTCCGCAGCACGTGGGATCTTCCCAGGCCAGGGATCGAACCGGCGCCCCTTGCACTGCAAGGCGGCGTCCTTACCCACTGGACCACCAGGGGAAGCCCTCTGTATTTCTTTTTGCGGCTGAGAAGTATTCCATTATACATATGTACCAGAGCTTCTTTATCCATTCATTTGTTGATAGACATCTAGGTTGTTTCCATGATCCAGCTATTGTGTAGAGTGTTGCAATGACCATTGAGGTACAGGTGTCTCTTTGAAAGACTTAATAATTAAAAAAAAAAAATCTATGAACCATATTTTGTTTTGGTTTCTTTTTTAAACTGAGGTATAATTGATTCACAGTGTTGTGTTTCAGGTGTACAACAAAGTGATTCAGTTGTTTTGTCATTTAGTGGATAAATTGTGTCCACCTCTTTGGAACCCTATGGACTGTTGTCCACCAAGTCCCTTTGTCCACCAGATTTCCCAGGCAAAAATACTGGAGTGAGTTGCCATTTCCTATGTATACACATTTGTTTTTAGATTATTTTTCCCTTATAGGTTATTATAAAATATTGATTGTAGTTTCCTATTCTATAGAGTCGGTCCTGTTACTTATCTATTTTATATATAGTGCTGTGTATATGTTAATCCAGACTTACCCCTATTTTGGTAACTGTAAGTTTGTTTTTGTGTGTGAATCTATTTAGGTTCTGTAAATCAGTTCATTTATTTTTACTTTTAAACCTTTATTTTACTTTTAACTTTTACAGAGTTTTGTTGTTTACAGATATACATGTTCCCAGATTAGTCATATGTATATCTCCCGCCTTTCCATCCCTCCCTACCATCACACAGCACCCCTGAACGGTTCCCTTTTCTCACAGAGCAATGACTATAGCTATTTTCTTCACTTATGATAGTACAGGCCTTCATGCTACTTCCTTTACGCCTCCCACCCTCTGTTCCTTCCCCACAATGTCCATATGTCCACTGTCCATGTCTTTCATTTCTCTATTTTCATCCGTCTTTGTTCTTTGGCTCCTGTGGGCCTCCCATCGCGGTGGCGTCTGTCTTGCAGAGCGCTGGCTCTGGGCACATGCGCTCCAGAGCTCCGGCTCGGTCATTGGACACATCGGTCCAGCTGCTCCGCAGCACGTGGGATCTTCCCAGGCCAGGGATCGAACCGGCGCCCCTTGCACTGCAAGGCGGCGTCCTTACCCACTGGACCACCAGGGGAAGCCCTCTGTATTTCTTTTTGCGGCTGAGAAGTATTCCATTATACATATGTACCAGAGCTTCTTTATCCATTCATTTGTTGATAGACATCTAGGTTGTTTCCATGATCCAGCTATTGTGTAGAGTGTTGCAATGACCATTGAGGTACAGGTGTCTCTTTGAAAGACTTAATAATTAAAAAAAAAAAATCTATGAACCATATTTTGTTTTGGTTTCTTTTTTAAACTGAGGTATAATTGATTCACAGTGTTGTGTTTCAGGTGTACAACAAAGTGATTCAGTTGTTTTGTCATTTAGTGGATAAATTGTGTCCACCTCTTTGGAACCCTATGGACTGTTGTCCACCAAGTCCCTTTGTCCACCAGATTTCCCAGGCAAAAATACTGGAGTGAGTTGCCATTTCCTATGTATACACATTTGTTTTTAGATTATTTTTCCCTTATAGGTTATTATAAAATATTGATTGTAGTTTCCTATTCTATAGAGTCGGTCCTGTTACTTATCTATTTTATATATAGTGCTGTGTATATGTTAATCCAGACTTACCCCTATTTTGGTAACTGTAAGTTTGTTTTTGTGTGTGAATCTATTTAGGTTCTGTAAATCAGTTCATTTATTTTTACATTTTTTTAACTTTTATTTTACTTTTAACTTTTACAGAGTTCTGTTGTTTACAAATATATATGTTCCCAGATTAGTCATATGTATATCTCCCCTTCCCATCCCTCCCGACCATCACACAGCACCCCTGAAGGATCCCCTTTTCTCACAGAGCAATGACTATAGCTGTTTTCTTCACTTATGATAGTACAGGCCTTCATGCTACCTCCTTTATGCCTCCCACCCTCTGTTCCTTCCCCACAATGTCCATATGTCCACTGTCCATGTCTGTCTTTCCATCGCTTTGCTACATGTGCCGTCATCACCATCCTACTAAATTCCATGTATATGTATTAATATACTGTATTTGTCCTCTTTCTGACTGACTTCACTTTTTATGATACGTTTTAGATCCAGCTACCTCATTAGGGCTGATTCTTCTGCATTTCTCTTTATAGTTGTGTAGTATTCCATTGTATGTATGTACCAGAGCTTTTGGATCCATTCGTTCATTGATGGGCATCTAGGTTGCTTCCATGTTCTAGCTATTGTATAGAGAGCTGCAATGAACATTGGGGTACAGGTGCTTCTTTCAGATTTGATTTCATCAGGGTATAAGCCTAAGAGTGGGATTGCTGGGTCATATGGTGCTTCCATTTTTAGTTTTTAAGGAATCTCCCTACTGTCTTCCATAGTGGCTGTATCAATTTACATTCCCACCAGCAATGCAGGAGTGTTCCCTTTTCTCCGCACCCTCTCCAGCATTTATTGTCTGTCGATTTCTTAATGATGGCCATTCTGACGGGTGTGAGGGGATATCTCATTGTAGTTTTGATTTGCATTTCTCTAATTATAAGTTTCCTATTCTTTGAAGTTGAGTATCGTTTCATGTGCTTTTGGGCCATCTGTATGTCCTCTTTGGAGAGGTGTCTGTTTAGGTCCTTTTCCCATTTTTTGATTGGGTTGTTCGTTTTTCCAGTGCTGAGTTGTCTGAGTTGCTTGTAGATTCTGGAGATGAAATCTCTGTCTGTTATTTCATTTGCAATGATTTTCTCCCATTCTGTGGGTTGTCTGTTCAGCTTTTTTGTAATTTCTTTTGCTGTACAAAAGCTTGTAAGTCTCATTAGGTCCCACGTGTTCATTTGTCTTTTTAGTTTGGCTATTCTAGTAGGTGGGTCAGAGAAGATCTTGCTTTGATTGATGTCCTTGAGGGTTTTGCCTATATTCTCTTCTAAGAGTTTGATGGTTTCTGGTCTTACATTTAGGTCTTTAATCCATTTTGAGTTGATCTTTGTGTATGGTGTCAGGGAATGTTCCAACTTCATTTTTTTGCATGTAGCTGTCCAATTTTCCCAGCACCATTTGTTGAAGAGGCTGTCTTTGTCCCATTTTAGATTTTCGCCTCCTTTGTTACAAATAAGGTACCCATAGGTGCGTGGGTTTTTCTCTGGGTTCTCGATCTTGTTCCATTGGTCTATATTTCTGTTTTTGTGCCAGTACCATACTGTCTTGATGACTGTTGCTTTGTCGTAGAGTCTGAAGTTGGGGAGGCTGATTCCTCCAGCTCTGTTTTTCTTCCTCAGGATTGCTTTGGCTAGTTGAGGTCTTTTGTGTTTCCATAGAAACTGTGTTATTCTTTGGTCTAGTTCTGTGAAGAATGTCATTGATAGTTTGATAGGGATCACATTGAATCTATAGATGACATTTGGTAGTATGATCATTTCCCCAGTATTGATTCTTCTGACCCAGGAACATGGAATATCTCTCCATCTGTTTCAGTCTTCTTTAATATCTCTCGTGAGTGTTTTGTAATTTTCAGTGTACAGTTCTTTTGTTTCTTTGGGTAGGTTTATTCCTAGATACTTGATTCTTTTGGTTGCAGTGGTGAAGGGAATTGTCTCTTTGATTTCGTTTTCTGATTTGTCATTGTGTGTGTATGGGAATGCCAGTGATTTCTGTATATTGATTTTGTATCCTGAGACTTTACTGAATTGCTGATTAACTCTAGTAGTTTCGTAATAGTGTCTTTGGGAAAAGGCCATCAGTCTTGGAGAGGTGTCTGTTTAGGTCCTTTTCCCATTTTTTGATTGGGTTGTTCGTTTTTCCAGTGCTGAGTTGTCTGAGTTGCTTGTAGATTCTGGAGATGAAATCTCTGTCTGTTATTTCATTTGCAATGATTTTCTCCCATTCTGTGGGTTGTCTGTTCAGCTTTTTTGTAATTTCTTTTGCTGTACAAAAGCTTGTAAGTCTCATTAGGTCCCACGTGTTCATTTGTCTTTTTAGTTTGGCTATTCTAGTAGGTGGGTCAGAGAAGATCTTGCTTTGATTGATGTCCTTGAGGGTTTTGCCTATATTCTCTTCTAAGAGTTTGATGGTTTCTGGTCTTACATTTAGGTCTTTAATCCATTTTGAGTTGATCTTTGTGTATGGTGTCAGGGAATGTTCCAACTTCATTTTTTTGCATGTAGCTGTCCAATTTTCCCAGCACCATTTGTTGAAGAGGCTGTCTTTGTCCCATTTTAGATTTTCGCCTCCTTTGTTACAAATAAGGTACCCATAGGTGCGTGGGTTTTTCTCTGGGTTCTCGATCTTGTTCCATTGGTCTATATTTCTGTTTTTGTGCCAGTACCATACTGTCTTGATGACTGTTGCTTTGTCGTAGAGTCTGAAGTTGGGGAGGCTGATTCCTCCAGCTCTGTTTTTCTTCCTCAGGATTGCTTTGGCTAGTTGAGGTCTTTTGTGTTTCCATAGAAACTGTGTTATTCTTTGGTCTAGTTCTGTGAAGAATGTCATTGATAGTTTGATAGGGATCACATTGAATCTATAGATGACATTTGGTAGTATGATCATTTCCCCAGTATTGATTCTTCTGACCCAGGAACATGGAATATCTCTCCATCTGTTTCAGTCTTCTTTAATATCTCTCGTGAGTGTTTTGTAATTTTCAGTGTACAGTTCTTTTGTTTCTTTGGGTAGGTTTATTCCTAGATACTTGATTCTTTTGGTTGCAGTGGTGAAGGGAATTGTCTCTTTGATTTCGTTTTCTGATTTTTCATTGTGTGTGTATGGGAATGCCAGTGATTTCTGTATATTGATTTTGTATCCTGAGACTTTACTGAATTCGCTGATTAACTCTAGTAGTTTCGTAATAGTGTCTTTGGGATTTTCTGTGTATAATATCATGTCATCTGCAAATAGAGAGAGTTTGACTTCTTCCTTTCCAATCTGGATTCCTTTGATTTCTTTCTCTTCTCTTATTGCTGTTGCTAGAACTTCCAGGATGATGTTGAATAAGAGTGGTGAAAGTGGACACCCTTGTCTTGTTCCTGATCTTAGAGGAAATGCTTTGAGTTTTTCACCATTGAGGATAATGTTCTCTGTGGGCTTCTCATATATGGCTTTCACTATGTTGAGATAGGTTCCTTCTATGCCCATTTTCTGAAGAGTTTTTTATCGTAAATGGATGTTGTACTTTGTCAAAGGCTTTTCCTGCATCTATTGAGATTATCATGTGATTTTTGTCTTGTCAGTTTGTTGATACGGTGTATCACATTGATTGATTTGTGGATATTGAAGAATCCTTGCATGCCTGGGATGAACTCAGCTTGATCATGATATATGAGCTTTTTGATGTGTTGTTGAATTCTGTTTGCTAGGATTTTGTTGAGGATCTTGGTTCATTTGTGTCATTTTGTTTTGCATTTTTATTTTATTTATTTTCATCCATCTTTATTCTTTGACATGTGTATGCCCCCCATTGCAGTGCCCTCTCTTGTTGCAGAGCACCAGCTCTGGGCGCATGCACTCCAGAGTGCTGGCTCGTGATTGGACACACTGGTCCAGTCGCTCCATGGCACATGGGATCTTCCTGGGCCACGGATTGAATCAGTGCCCTCTGCATTTCAAGGTGGACTCTTTACCCATTGGACCACCAGGGAAGCCCCTCATTTGTGTCATTTTTTAAGATCCCACATGAAAGCAATATTATATGATATTCGTCTGGTTTACTTCACTTGGTGTGATCATCTGTAGGTCCATCCATGTTGTACAAATGGCATTGTTTCATTCTGGTTTTGTAATAAGTAATTGTTGATTTTATATATGTATAGTATTTATAAAATTGTATATTTTGTATTATATATTAAAATAGATAAAATTTTATATATTATATAATTTTATATAATACACAAAATTTATAATAATTAATTTTTGAACAAGTACTGTGCTCCATTTTCATTTTATGCTTGACCCTGCCAATTAAGCAGTCAGTCTTTGTGGGGAAATGACTTCTCTAAGCCACAGTTTCCTCATTTGTAAAATGGATATAAAAACAACAATAGCCCGGCCTCCCAGAGAGTTGTTGTAAGATTAAACTGTGTACATGAAATACTTAGAACAGGATCTGGCTGCAGTGAGCTCTGTGTAAGTGTTAGATGTTGTTGTCATTGCTGTTAATTTCAGCTGATGAGGACTCTTGCAATTAATCTGCAAAGCACAGAGACATGACTCCCATTGTATCTCCAGCTAGTGAAGCGATCACGAGTTGAGGATAATGTTCTCTGTGGGCTTCTCATATATGGCTTTCACTATGTTGAGATAGGTTCCTTCTATGCCCATTTTCTGAAGAGTTTTTTATCGTAAATGGATGTTGTACTTTGTCAAAGGCTTTTCCTGCATCTATTGAGATTATCATGTGATTTTTGTCTTGTCAGTTTGTTGATACGGTGTATCACATTGATTGATTTGTGGATATTGAAGAATCCTTGCATGCCTGGGATGAACTCAGCTTGATCATGATATATGAGCTTTTTGATGTGTTGTTGAATTCTGTTTGCTAGGATTTTGTTGAGGATCTTGGTTCATTTGTGTCATTTTGTTTTGCATTTTTATTTTATTTATTTTCATCCATCTTTATTCTTTGACATGTGTATGCCCCCCATTGCAGTGCCCTCTCTTGTTGCAGAGCACCAGCTCTGGGCGCATGCACTCCAGAGTGCTGGCTCGTGATTGGACACACTGGTCCAGTCGCTCCATGGCACATGGGATCTTCCTGGGCCACGGATTGAATCAGTGCCCTCTGCATTTCAAGGTGGACTCTTTACCCATTGGACCACCAGGGAAGCCCCTCATTTGTGTCATGTTTTAAGATCCCACATGAAAGCAATATTATATGATATTCGTCTGGTTTACTTCACTTGGTGTGATCATCTGTAGGTCCATCCATGTTGTACAAATGGCATTGTTTCATTCTGGTTTTGTAATAAGTAATTGTTGATTTTATATATGTATAGTATTTATAAAATTGTATATTTTGTATTATATATTAAAATAGATAAAATTTTATATATTATATAATTTTATATAATACACAAAATTTATAATAATTAATTTTTGAACAAGTACTGTGCTCCATTTTCATTTTATGCTTGACCCTGCCAATTAAGCAGTCAGTCTTTGTGGGGAAATGACTTCTCTAAGCCACAGTTTCCTCATTTGTAAAATGGATATAAAAAACAACAATAGCCCGGCCTCCCAGAGAGTTGTTGTAAGATTAAACTGTGTACATGAAATACTTAGAACAGGATCTGGCTGCAGTGAGCTCTGTGTAAGTGTTAGATGTTGTTGTCATTGCTGTTAATTTCAGCTGATGAGGACTCTTGCAATTAATCTGCAAAGCACAGAGACATGACTCCCATTGTATCTCCAGCTAGTGAAGCAGGTCAGATCAAGCACATGGGGAAACAATGCAAGGAGAGGAACATGTGACCTCTGGACTTACTTCTCGCACAAGATGAGATGCCTCATTGAGCCCACATCCATCTGGGCCCATAGGGTTGACAAGAGAAGGAAACGTAGAGCCTGAGAAGTGTGAAGTCAAGGCCAACCTCCCGCTGAAGGGGCTGGCAGCAGATGTGGGGCGTTGAGGGGCAGGCTGGGGCACTTCCTGAAGCCACCTGCCTCCTCCCCACGGGGCCAGGCTGGAGGGCCGGCTGCTGTCAGACACAGGCCCTGCTGGCCTCCTGTCAGGGAAGGGCGACCCTGCCTTAGGCTTCCCTCCAGCCTGGACCCATCTTGCATTTATAGACCCAGATCAGAGGACAGGATGCTGGGAAAGATGCTTTATTATGATGGTAACTCTAAATAAACACTATCTATTGGCATGTGACCTACATACAAGAAGAGGCAAAACTGCGGGTGCCCAGCTCAATGAATCCTCCAAAAGTGAGCACACTCAGTTCAAGAAGTGGATGGTCCAGAAGTCAGAGGCTCCCGGACGTGCTCCCCTCCCAGCGCCTTCCTCCTTCCCCAGTCAGCCACTGGCCAGTGTCGTCTGCTAGAACCATTAGAGCTCACTTTTCCCAGTTTTTTATTTTGGAAAATATAAATCTACAAAGTAAATTGGAATAATAGAATAGGAAGATCCATGTACTCACCTAGATACACTGAATTGTTAATATTTTGCTACATATTCTCCCCTCTCTCTGTCTCCTTTTCTGTTTCTTGTTTTTCCTCCCCTGTACCTACAGACAAAATTTTCTAAAACTTTTGAGAGTGCAACACTTTATCCCTAAATATTTCAGCATATATCCTGAGAACAAGAGCATTTATATGGTGCAAGTATCACAATGGAGAAATTTAACTTTGCTACAGTATCATTATATAGTATACAGTTGATGTTCATATCTCCCAATTATTCCAATGATATTTTATACATATACATACATACATATATATATATATATATATATATATATATATATATATAAATCTATAACCCAAGCCTGGAACACAGGGTTTTTTTTAAAACATATATTCCTCTCTTTTTATTTTTATTTTGATCTCTTTTATTGGTTATTTACTTACTTATTTTCTTCTGTCTTTATTCTTTGGCCTGTGTGGGCCTCCCATCACAGCACCCTCTCTCTTTGCAGAGCACCGGCTCTGGTTGCATGTGCTCCAGAGCGCTGGCTTGTAATTGGACACATGGGCTCAGCTGTTCCTCGGCATGTGGGATCTTCCCGGGTCAGGAATCGAATCCTGGTGCAGCTTGCACTGCAAGGTGAGCTCTTTACCCACTGGACCACCAGAGAAGCCCTTGAAACACAGTTTGCATTTAGTTTATGTCTCCTTTGTTTTCTTTAATCTAGAACAGGTTCTCTCCCTCTTTTTTTTTTTCATGAGGCTGACATTTTTGGGGAGTATAGGGAAGTTTTCTAGAATATTTCTGAGTTCAGATTATCAGATTGTTTCCCCATAATTTAAACGTTATGGTCAAGAGTGGAATTTTATTATTATGTACATATTCTTTATGATTATTTTATTGTAATGATAGTATCTGCCACTTACTGAGTGCCCATCATGTGATTTGGGGATTTTGATGTCCATTTTATAGACCAGGTGACTGAGGCAGAGAGTAGCTAAGTACTTTTCCTGATGTCACATGGTCAGAAAGAGGAGGGGCCAGGACTGGGTTTGTCTGAGTCCACGTTCCATGCTCATAGTCAGTTCAACCCACTGTCGGAGATAACTGGTCTCACCGGAAGGAGGCCTGATACTGTGCCCTGGAGGGCCAGGACTGTGTTATGTTCTCTGCTGAAATCCCAGCTTAGCTAGGGCCAGACCCAGAGTGAGATTCCATGCTTGTTTATTGAATAAATGGATCAACAATTGTTTTATGAACAATGGTTAGCATGGAGTGCATGGACCACTGGCATCAAAGTCACCCAGAAAGTTTGTCAAATACACCTCCATGGTTGCCACTGTCAACCCATGGAAACGGGAACCTCTGTTGGTCGGACCTGAGGATCTGTATGATAGATTTTTCCCATTCTCCTGATAGAGTGAAAAAGGCAAGTTTCAGAACAGAGTGTGCTGCACAGTTTTGTATGTCTTTGGCTCTGTGTTTTAAGGTTGTATGTGTGAGCTCAGTTGTACATGACTGTTTGCAACCCCGTGGATTGTAGCCTGCCTAGCTCCTCTGTCCATTGGATTTTCCAGACAAGAATACTGGCGTGGTTTGCCATTTCCTCCTCTAGGGGATTTTCCTGACCCAGGAATGGAACTTGTGTGTCTTGAGTCTCCTGCATTGGTGGGCTGATGCTTTGCCACTGGCTCCCAAGGTTACATGGTTAAACATAGAGTTAAGAGTCTTGATAAGGATTTAGAACTGTTAACAGTGGTTACCTCTGAGGAGTGGCTAGAGAAGGCAACAAAGACCTGACCATCTCCTGAGCACTGTTAGAAAAGACACAAGTGATTACTTCATGCTTTTTTTTTTCATGAGGCTGACATTTTTGGGGAGTATAGGGAAGTTTTCTAGAATATTTCTGAGTTCAGATTATCAGATTGTTTCCCCATAATTTAAACGTTATGGTCAAGAGTGGAATTTTATTATTATGTACATATTCTTTATGATTATTTTATTGTAATGATAGTATCTGCCACTTACTGAGTGCCCATCATGTGATTTGGGGATTTTGATGTCCATTTTATAGACCAGGTGACTGAGGCAGAGAGTAGCTAAGTACTTTTCCTGATGTCACATGGTCAGAAAGAGGAGGGGCCAGGACTGGGTTTGTCTGAGTCCACGTTCCATGCTCATAGTCAGTTCAACCCACTGTCGGAGATAACTGGTCTCACCGGAAGGAGGCCTGATACTGTGCCCTGGAGGGCCAGGACTGTGTTATGTTCTCTGCTGAAATCCCAGCTTAGCTAGGGCCAGACCCAGAGTGAGATTCCATGCTTGTTTATTGAATAAATGGATCAACAATTGTTTTATGAACAATGGTTAGCATGGAGTGCATGGACCACTGGCATCAAAGTCACCCAGAAAGTTTGTCAAATACACCTCCATGGTTGCCACTGTCAACCCATGGAAACGGGAACCTCTGTTGGTCGGACCTGAGGATCTGTATGATAGATTTTTCCCATTCTCCTGATAGAGTGAAAAAGGCAAGTTTCAGAACAGAGTGTGCTGCACAGTTTTGTATGTCTTTGGCTCTGTGTTTTAAGGTTGTATGTGTGAGCTCAGTTGTACATGACTGTTTGCAACCCCGTGGATTGTAGCCTGCCTAGCTCCTCTGTCCATTGGATTTTCCAGACAAGAATACTGGCGTGGTTTGCCATTTCCTCCTCTAGGGGATTTTCCTGACCCAGGAATGGAACTTGTGTGTCTTGAGTCTCCTGCATTGGTGGGCTGATGCTTTGCCACTGGCTCCCAAGGTTACATGGTTAAACATAGAGTTAAGAGTCTTGATAAGGATTTAGAACTGTTAACAGTGGTTACCTCTGAGGAGTGGCTAGAGAAGGCAACAAAGACCTGACCATCTCCTGACGCACTGTTAGAAAAGACACAAGTGATTACTTCATGCTTTCTTTTTGTAAAAAATTAAACCCTGCAGATACCTAGGTTAATTAAGTAACTTATCACACACACCGAACACCTCTGAGAAGGAAAGGCAGTGCTATTATAGTTATATCAGCCCAGGCCAACGTTCCCTCTGATCACCTCCCCTTCTCATCAGGGGTAACCGCTGTCACCAGCCTGATGTATGTTGTACAGACCCTTCAGTGTAGCATGTAGCCCCTGAAAGCACCTTGTCTGAGACTTCTCTCTTTCCAGAAGTGACATCACACTAAATATATCAACATGTAAGTTGTTTGCTCTCACTCAACAATATGTCTTGGAGATATGGCCACGTCAATCCCGCATGAATCTGCTTCATTTCTGTTAACTGTTGTTGAACATTCCGCACGTGAAGTTTTCCTGTTCTTTTGTGGCTGGATGGTCAGGTGATCATGCTGAGTGTGCTGTCCCAACAGCAGAACCACCTTGCGTCCATCATAGGTCAGTCTAATGTGAAAACAGTCTCAGGAGATGGCATTGTTGAGGAATAACAGGATTTATGAGCACGGTTCCTCACCAGGCCTGCAGCTGCTTCACGAGCCCTCTTCAGGGAAGGTAGGGGACCCAGAGATGGGGCTGTCCCCCAGCTTCACTGTCAGAGAGTCTCTCAGTGGCTGTGGCTCTCTGGCCATTCCCACAGCTGAGGTCCAGCAGAAGCTCCCATCCCCAGGCCTGGCGCCTCCAGGCCCACTGCTCTCCCTCTTCACCTCTTGCCTCTGCTGCCGTGAGTCTCTTGCCCTCACCTGGGGTGACGCTGACTGTGGGGAAAAGCGCCAGGGTTTGATTCCCAGTTCTACCACTGATGGACTGTGAGATCTTGAACAGATCGCTTTCCCTCCTTGGCTCTTCAGTTCTTAATTTCCTGGATGGGAAAAACAGTCCCCACCTCCTGGGCTTGTAAGCTCTCATGTGGGAAAATAGAACAGGTCATGAACGTGCCCTGTCACCACCATGAGGGTGCTCTGTAAGCGGTCACTTCAGCCCTCTTCCTCCTGTCCCCCTGTTGATTTGCGTGGATTAGTGTCCACACAAACAGAAAGCTAGCGGGTGTTCCTGAGGACAGAGTATGCCATCTCTCACTTTAGCACCATCCCTGCCCCCTGAAGTCCTGGCATAGATTCAAGGTGCACTTTGGGGCCCGGGAAGGAGGGAGTGATGTAAGGAGGCTGTACTTTTCAAGATCCTGGGTGGCTGTCCAGAGAACCACAGAGATATAGCGGCCTCCCTTGGACAAATCCCTTGCTCGTGGGATTTTTTCAAATCTCTTGGGACAGTAGTTTCTAATTGAGGGTCTACAGTCTGATGGAAGGGGCCATCTCTGCCTGCGGGAGATCTCCTAGTCTGATGAGAGGGGCGTGGTCAGTATTCTCTGAATCGCCTTGTCTGATGGGGGAGACAATTTATCAGTTCCCAGGGAAGTTTCTAGACCTATGGAGAAGACATACCTCTGGGGCTCCTTCCTGATTTTCTCTGAAGATTTCCATTTTGTGTGAACCTTTCTTCCTGCACCCCTTCCTTAACATACACACATGCTGCTCTGTCTACAAGACTGTGAGTTTCATGAAGGCAGAACTGATATCTCACCTTTGAGATTTCCAGTCCCAGCTTGTTGCTGGGTGTCCTAAGGAATGCTTGAGGCTTGGCCACGTTCTCAGGGCCTCCTGAGAGTTAGGGTCCTCAGGCTACTCAAGGGCAGACAAAGCAGTTTAGAGGGTGAGAGTGAGTCCTCAGAAGGGGACAATGGCAAGGGGTACCGGGGGTCTGCCTTTGCAGCCTCTCTTCCCACCCTTCTGCAAACTGCTGCAGCTTCGTCTGTGGCATCTCACAGGAGCGCCCCCAGGGCCTCTCTCCCTGGGAGCTGGGCACTGAGGTGCACACCTCCTCTGGGTAGGAGAGGAGATGTTATCAGCCCCAGGGCTGATGGGCAAGTCAAAGCTGTTGGTTAAGTGGCTTTAAAGTAATGGCCATTTATGAATTAATGAAAGAGAAACTAGGCACATTATACATACAGATTTGTCCTTAATGAGAGAAAAAGGCATTGTTTACTGATGTTCAGTTCTAATTATCCACACACAGGGCTGGCTTTTCTCCAGCAGCGCCACCATGTGCCTCCATTCTCCTGTCTTCCAGCACACTCCTTTAACCCCTTCAGTGCCCAGCTAGGCAACCACTCATATCGCCAAGCATCAGTTCCTGTGCTGCCTGAGTAGCCAGTTCCTGAGTGAGTCTGCAGGACCTTTGATCCCGAAACTCCCGACCCTTGGGCAGCCCCTTGGAGGGAGGAGGCTGTACTTTTCAAGATCCTGGGTGGCTGTCCAGAGAACCACAGAGATATAGCGGCCTCCCTTGGACAAATCCCTTGCTCGTGGGATTTTTTCAAATCTCTTGGGACAGTAGTTTCTAATTGAGGGTCTACAGTCTGATGGAAGGGCCATCTCTGCCTGCGGGAGATCTCCTAGTCTGATGAGAGGGGCGTGGTCAGTATTCTCTGAATCGCCTTGTCTGATGGGGGAGACAATTTATCAGTTCCCAGGGAAGTTTCTAGACCTATGGAGAAGACATACCTCTGGGGCTCCTTCCTGATTTTCTCTGAAGATTTCCATTTTGTGTGAACCTTTCTTCCTGCACCCCTTCCTTAACATACACACATGCTGCTCTGTCTACAAGACTGTGAGTTTCATGAAGGCAGAACTGATATCTCACCTTTGAGATTTCCAGTCCCAGCTTGTTGCTGGGTGTCCTAAGGAATGCTTGAGGCTTGGCCACGTTCTCAGGGCCTCCTGAGAGTTAGGGTCCTCAGGCTACTCAAGGGCAGACAAAGCAGTTTAGAGGGTGAGAGTGAGTCCTCAGAAGGGGACAATGGCAAGGGGTACCGGGGGTCTGCCTTTGCAGCCTCTCTTCCCACCCTTCTGCAAACTGCTGCAGCTTCGTCTGTGGCATCTCACAGGGCGCCCCAGGGCCTCTCTCCCTGGGAGCTGGGCACTGAGGTGCACACCTCCTCTGGGTAGGAGAGGAGATGTTATCAGCCCCAGGGCTGATGGGCAAGTCAAAGCTGTTGGTTAAGTGGCTTTAAAGTAATGGCCATTTATGAATTAATGAAAGAGAAACTAGGCACATTATACATACAGATTTGTCCTTAATGAGAGAAAAAGGCATTGTTTACTGATGTTCAGTTCTAATTATCCACACACAGGGCTGGCTTTTCTCCAGCAGCGCCACCATGTGCCTCCATTCTCCTGTCTTCCAGCACACTCCTTTAACCCCTTCAGTGCCCAGCTAGGCAACCACTCATATCGCCAAGCATCAGTTCCCTGTGCTGCCTGAGTAGCCAGTTCCTGAGTGAGTCTGCAGGACCTTTGATCCCGAAACTCCCGACCCTTGGGGCAGCCCCCTTGGAGGGAGGCAGAGCTGAGGAATGGCTGCTTTCCAGAGGGAGAGGGCTGCAGGGTACCAAGAAGGACCCAGCAGAGAGGACAGATGGAGGGTGGGGATGGGGCTGCAAGCTGGGGACTCCCCAGGAGGCAAGGGCTCAGGAGCACCACCCAGTGGTCCCATCCTTTGTGGGTTCTCTGAAACTGTCGAGAGGGAAGGCGGCTCCACTGGGAAAGGTGAATAGCGGGCTGCATCCCAGCTGGACCCCTTCCTGAAGCCACTGCTGAGGCTATATCAGTCCATTTCCCACTTAAGCAGAAGCACACATGAGGTCACTCTGAGATAAACAGATAACTTCTTATTGCCCCGTAAGCTCCTCTTTCGTCCCTAGCTCCCAGCCCGTACCCCAGCCTGCTCCCTGTTGCTTGTCCTTTGTGGGGAAGTAACCAGTAACTGAGATGGGAGTGGGGCACGTGTGACTGTTGCCAAAGTGAGGTCACTGACGTCCCCAGCTCAGCGAGGACATCAGTGAGGAGAGAGGAGGCTGAAGGAGTGGCATGCTGGAAGGGGTGGGGGAAGTGGCTCGGTCCTCCCCAAACCCTTGTCTTCAGGGGCACACTTGAGTTCTCTTCTAGAACCTAGGCTGGAAGGGGATGTGGCTTTCCCTTGAATTTTCTGGGTGAGTTACAGGCAGGGGTTCTAACTTGGTAATGCTCAGAATGCCTTTACTGCTCTGGTAGCAGGGTATGGGGTGGGGGGAGGTCAGGGAGGTTGGGGAGGTGTGAGGAATCCAGGAAAGCGTGGCTCAAGTTTACTCACAGGCTGTTGTACTGGAGGCAAAAACACTACTTACGTGACCCCTGGACAAGAGTACATGCAGTGACCCTACAGCAGAATTCTGAGGGTTTGATAGAAGAGAGGACTTAGTGATTGGTTTAAATGAGCAGTTGAACAACTTTCGTTTGAAAATACATTTGAAAATTTGCGTAACATGGACAAAATCCTAGAATAACACAAATGACTAAAACTGACAATAGAAGGTCTACATTATCCAATACTATTAATGAATCTGAACTTTTTTTTTTTTTTTTTGACTATTCTGGGTTTTCACTGCTGCCACAGGCTCTTCTCTAGTTGCAGGAAGTGGGGGCTACTCTCTAGTTGAGGTGAGCAGGCTTCTGTAGCGACTTCTCTTGTTGTGGAACTTGGGCTCTAGGGCACATGGGCTCAATGCTTGTGCCTCCGAGGCTCTAGAGCACAGGCTCATAGTTGTGGCTCACAGGCTTCATTGCTCCGCAGCGTGTGGGATCTTCCCGGATCAGGGATCTAACCCATGTCTCCTGTATTGACAGGCGAACTCTTCACCACTGAGCTACCAGGGAAGCCCTGAACTCTTTTTTCAATTAAAATATAGTTGATTTATAATATCACAATGTGTTAGTTTCTGGTATACAGCAAAGTGATTCACTTATATAACATATTCTTTTTTATATGCTTTCCCATTACGTTCTATCACAGAATATTGAATATAGTTCCCTGGACTGTACAGTAGGACCTTGCTGTTTACCTACTTTACATATGTGTACTTTACATATGTGTATCTGTTAATCCTAAACTCCTACTTTATCCCTCCCTCACCTCCTCTCCTCTTTGGTAACCATGAGTTTGTTTTCTGTGTCTGTGAGTCTGTTTATTTTTCTTAAAAGAGTTCATTTGTGCCATATTTTAGATTCCATATATAAGTGATATCGTATGATAGTTGTTCTCTTTTTGACTTACTTCACTTAGTATGATACTCTCTTAGCTCCATTCATGTTGCTGCAAGTGTTATTATTTCATTCTTTTCTATAACTATATAATATTCCTTGTGTGTATATATATCACATCTTTTTTATCCATTCATCTGCTGGTGGACATTTAGTTGCTTCCATATCTTGACTGTCGTAGATATTGCGGCTCTGTAGAGTGGACTACATGTATCTTTTTGAATTATAGTTTTCTCTGGATATATGCCCATGAATGGGATTTCTGGATCATATGGCAACTCAGTTTTGAATTTTTAAAGGAACCCCCTTGTTGTTTTCCATAGTGGCCGCACCAGTTTACATTCCTATCAACAGTGTAGGAGAGTTCCTTTTTCTCTGCATCCTCTCCAGCATTCGTTTTTTGTAGATTTTCTTTTATTCTGACTGGTGGGAGGCAGTACCTCATTGTAGTTCTGAGTTGCATTTCTCTAATAATTAGTGATATTGAGCATCTTTTTATGTGCCTGTTGGTCATTTGTATGTCTTCTTTCAAGAAATGTCTATGAAAAATGTCTTGTCCGTTTTTCGATTGTTTTGTTATTGTTATTTGAGTTGTGTAAACTGCTTCCATATTTTGGGAATTAAACTCTTGGCAGCTGTATCATTTGCAAATATTTTTTCCTAGTCTGTAGCTTGTCTTTCTGTTTAGCTTGTGGTTTCCTTAAGTTCAAAGGCTTATAAGTTTGATTAGGTCCCATTTGTTTGTTTTTGCTTTTATTTATATTGCTTCGGGAGTTTCACCTAAGAAAATGTGGGTACGGTTTATATCAGAGAATGTTTTGCCTGTGTTTTCTTCTAGGAGCTTTATGGTGTCATCTCTTATATTTAAGTTTTAAAGCCATTTTGAGTTTTGGGTTTTTTTTTTTTTGTATAAAGTGAGGATGTGTTCTAACTTCATTGACTTACATGCAGCTGCCCACCTTTCCAAACACCAGATGCTAAAGAAACTGTCCTTTCTCCATTTATATTCTTGCCTCCTTTGTTGAAGATTGACTGTGTGTGTGCATGCTTAGTCATTTCAATTGTGTCTGATTCTTTGTGACCCTATGGACTGCAGCCCACCAGGCTCCCCTGTCCATGGGTTCTCCAGGCAAGAATACTGGAGTGGGTTACTGTGCCCTCCTCCATGGGATCTTCCTGACTCAGGGATAGAACCCAGTTCTTTTCTCTCTCCTGCGTTGGCAGGTGGGTTCTTTACCACTAGCACCACCTGGGAAGTCCAATTTAATTTTTAATTGACTTTAGGTCTTTATTTATTTTGGGGCTCTGTATTCTGATCCACTGATGCATGTGTGGTTTTTGTGTGTGTGTGTGCCAGTACCATGCTGGGTTTTTTTTTTTTTTTTATAGTTATTCTAAAAAATATATTTATTTGTCTTTTTGGCCATGCAGTGTGACTTGTAGGATCTTAGGTCGCTGAACAGGTATCAAACCTGGGCCTATACCATGTAAGCACCAAGTCCTAGACACTTGAGCTGCCAGGAATTGCTTACCACACTCTTTTAATTACTGTAGCTTTGTAGTATTATTTGAAACAGAGAGGGTTAAGCTTCCAGCTTTGTTCTTTTCCCTCAGGATTGATTGGGTAATTCTGGGTCTTTTATGGTTCCATATAAATTTTGGGATTATTTAACAGCAGACATTTCAAAATTGGGAAAGGAGTATACGTCATGGCTGTATATTGCCACTCTGCTTATTCAACTTAGATGCAGAGTACATCATTCAAAATACAGGGCTGGATGTAGCTCAAGCTGGAATCAAGATTTCAGGGAGAAATACCAATAACCTCAGATATGCAGATGATACCACCCTAATGGCAGAAAGCAAAGAGGAACTAAGAGCTTCTTGATGACGATGAAAGAGGGAAAAGGCTGGTTTAAAACGCAACATTCACAAAACTAAGACCATGGCATCTGGTCCCATCAGTTCATGGCAGATAGACTGGGGGTGGGGTGGGGGTGGGGTGGGAATGGAAACAGTGACTGATTTCAGTTTCTTGGGCTTCAAAATCACTGTGGATTGTGACTGCAGCCATGAAGTTAAAAGACTCTGCTCCTTGGAAGAAAAGCTACAACAAACTCTAGAGAGGCTATTAAAAAGCAGAGACATCACTTTGCTGACAAAGGTCTACATAGTTAAAGCTATGTTTTTCCAGTAGTCATGTATGGATGTGAGAGTTGGACCATAAAGAAGACTGAGCACTGAAGAATTGATGCTTTCAAATTGTGGAGAAGACTCTTGACAGTTCCTTAGACAGCAAGGAGACCAACCCACTCAATCCTAAGGAAATATACCCTGAATATTCATTGGAGGGACTGATGCTGTGAAGAACTGACTCAATGGAGAAGACCCTGATGCTGGGGAGGAATAAAGGCAGGAGGAGAAGGAGTCAACAGAGGATGAGATGATTGGATGGCATTACCAATTCAATGGACATGAGTTTGACTAAACTCCAGGAGATGGTGAAGGACAGAGAAGCCTGGTGTGCTGCAGCCCATGGGGTCACAAAGAGCCAGACATGATTGAAGAACTGAACACCAACAAATTATTATTTGTCCTAGTTCTGTGAAAAATGTCATGAGTAATTTTTTTTGGGCTTCTTTTATTGGTTTCTTATTTGTTCATTTTCATCCAGCTTTATTCTTTTGGCCTGTGTGGGCCTCTCATTGCAGTGGTCTCTCTCATTGCAGAGCACTGGCTCTAGGCACATGTGCCCCAGAGCACTGGCTTGTAATTGGACATGCTGGTTCAGCCAATCCATGGCACGTGGTATCTTCCTGGGCCAGGGATCAAACCGGTGCCCCTTGCACTGTAAGGCAGACTCTCTACCCAGTGGATCACCAGGAAGCCCTGTCATGAGTAATTTGATAGAGATCACAATAAATCTGTAGATTGCTTTGGGGTGTATCACCATTTTAACAATAATAATTCTTCTAATCCAAGAGCATGGAATATATTTTCATTTCTTTGAATCATCTTCAGTTTTCACTGTTCAGCCTTTCATTGTTGAGTATTATACTGACTGAGGGTTTGTCATAAAAGGCATTCATTTATGTTGAGATATGTTCCTTCTATATCCATTTTGGTAAGAATTTTTATCATGAATGGATGTTGGATTTTATCAAATGCTATTTCTGCTTTCATTGAGATGACCATTTTTTTTCTTTTCTCTGTTGATATGATGTATCACATTATTGATCTGCATATTTGAACCCTGTATGAAACCAATTTGATTATGGTGTATGCTATGTTTTTCCAGTAGTCATGTATGTGGAGAAAAAACTGAGCACTGAAGAATTGATGCTTTCAAATTGTGGAAGACTCTTGACAGTTCCTTAGACAGCAAGGAGACCAACCCACTCAATCCTAAGGAAATATACCCTGAATATTCATTGGAGGGACTGATGCTGTGAAGAACTGACTCAATGGAGAAGACCCTGATGCTGGGGAGGAATAAAGGCAGGAGGAGAAGGAGTCAACAGAGGATGAGATGATTGGATGGCATTACCAATTCAATGGACATGAGTTTGACTAAACTCCAGGAGATGGTGAAGGACAGAGAAGCCTGGTGTGCTGCAGCCCATGGGGTCACAAAGAGCCAGACATGATTGAAGAACTGAACACCAACAAATTATTATTTGTCCTAGTTCTGTGAAAAATGTCATGAGTAATTTTTTTTGGGCTTCTTTTATTGGTTTCTTATTTGTTCATTTTCATCCAGCTTTATTCTTTTGGCCTGTGTGGGCCTCTCATTGCAGTGGTCTCTCTCATTGCAGAGCACTGGCTCTAGGCACATGTGCCCCAGAGCACTGGCTTGTAATTGGACATGCTGGTTCAGCCAATCCATGGCACGTGGTATCTTCCTGGGCCAGGGATCAAACCGGTGCCCCTTGCACTGTAAGGCAGACTCTCTACCCAGTGGATCACCAGGGAAGCCCTGTCATGAGTAATTTGATAGAGATCACAATAAATCTGTAGATTGCTTTGGGGTGTATCACCATTTTAACAATAATAATTCTTCTAATCCAAGAGCATGGAATATATTTTCATTTCTTTGAATCATCTTCAGTTTTCACTGTTCAGCCTTTCATTGTTGAGTATTATACTGACTGAGGGTTTGTCATAAAAGGCATTCATTTATGTTGAGATATGTTCCTTCTATATCCATTTTGGTAAGAATTTTTATCATGAATGGATGTTGGATTTTATCAAATGCTATTTCTGCTTTCATTGAGATGACCATTTTTTTTCTTTTCTCTGTTGATATGATGTATCACATTATTGATCTGCATATTTGAACCATCCCTGTGACTCTGAGATGAAACCAATTTGATTATGGTGTATGCTCTTTTTTATGTGTTTTTAGGTTTGGTTTGCTAACATTTTGTTGAGAATTTTTGCATTTGAGTTCATCAGTTATTGTTTGTTTTGTGGTAGTGTCTCTGGTTTAGGTATCAGGGTGATGGTGGTTTCATAGAATGGCTTTGGGAGTATTCTCTCCTCTTCAGTCTTTTGGAGGAGTTTGAGAAGGATTTGTTTGCTTGGTAGAATTCCCCAGTGAAGTCATCTGGTCTTGGATTTTTGTTTGCAGAGAATCTGAATCCTTAATTAGAGATGTCCTCACAGAGAAAACTCTAGGCTCCAACTGTAACCTTTCCGATGACAGTTATTGGGCATTTGCTGTTATTATTAAAGCTGGAACTTCAATCCACATTCACTTTCTTCTACCTGTTTTCTGTTCATTAAAACCCTGAGAGAAGTGAGTTATGTGTTAATTCTCATTCAACCCAGAAGAGATGTCCTGCAGCATCTTCTCATAAGCACCTCCTATTTATCTGTGGGTTTGAGGGCAACGAAAGGGTCTTTCATGCGATGATTTATTAAGTGTCAGTGTATCAAGCAAGTCACCTCTATTGATCTTATTTGATCCCCACAAGCATGGTGGGAGAGAGACATTATTATCTTCATTTGAGGTTCAGAGAAGTGGACTTACTTGTCCAAGCCACTAAGTTAGTGAGAGACCACCTGACTCCAAAGATTCCTCCTTTCCTGCTGGACCATAGCGCTGCCAGAACATGTCTGCCCTTCCTGAGGGAAGGGAAGGTCATTACTGAATCTTCTCCCACCCCACATACCAGTCCCATCTCCAGCTTTCAACATCTAGGTTAGAATTCCAGGTCCCTCCTACTGTGACTACAGTGCATGGAAATTTCTTCAGTGGGTTTGTCATAAAAGGCATTCATTTATGTTGAGATATGTTCCTTCTATATCCATTTTGGTAAGAATTTTTATCATGAATGGATGTTGGATTTTATCAAATGCTATTTCTGCTTTCATTGAGATGACCATTTTTTTTCTTTTCTCTGTTGATATGATGTATCACATTATTGATCTGCATATTTGAACCATCCCTGTGACTCTGAGATGAAACCAATTTGATTATGGTGTATGCTCTTTTTTATGTGTTTTTAGGTTTGGTTTGCTAACATTTTGTTGAGAATTTTTGCATTTGAGTTCATCAGTTATTGTTTGTTTTGTGGTAGTGTCTCTGGTTTAGGTATCAGGGTGATGGTGGTTTCATAGAATGGCTTTGGGAGTATTCTCTCCTCTTCAGTCTTTTGGAGGAGTTTGAGAAGGATTTGTTTGCTTGGTAGAATTCCCCAGTGAAGTCATCTGGTCTTGGATTTTTGTTTGCAGAGAATCTGAATCCTTAATTAGAGATGTCCTCACAGAGAAAACTCTAGGCTCCAACTGTAACCTTTCCGATGACAGTTATTGGGCATTTGCTGTTATTATTAAAGCTGGAACTTCAATCCACATTCACTTTCTTCTACCTGTTTTCTGTTCATTAAAACCCTGAGAGAAGTGAGTTATGTGTTAATTCTCATTCAACCCAGAAGAGATGTCCTGCAGCATCTTCTCATAAGCACCTCCTATTTATCTGTGGGTTTGAGGGCAACGAAAGGGTCTTTCATGCGATGATTTATTAAGTGTCAGTGTATCAAGCAAGTCACCTCTATTGATCTTATTTGATCCCCACAAGCATGGTGGGAGAGAGACATTATTATCTTCATTTGAGGTTCAGAGAAGTGGACTTACTTGTCCAAGCCACTAAGTTAGTGAGAGACCACCTGACTCCAAAGATTCCTCCTTTCCTGCTGGACCATAGCGCTGCCAGAACATGTCTGCCCCTTCCTGAGGGAAGGGAAGGTCATTACTGAATCTTCTCCCCACCCCACATACCAGTCCCATCTCCAGCTTTCAACATCTAGGTTAGAATTCCAGGTCCCTCCTACTGTGACTACAGTGCATGGAAATTTCTTCAGTGGGTTAATGGCCCTCTCACATAGCAGCCCCCAGAACTGAACCGGACATCGAAAGGTATGGTTTGCTCTTCTGGTTATTTATTGCTAGGTTCAAAATTACTCCAAACTTAGTGATGCGAAACAGCACTCTGCTTTCAAACTCTGTGGGTCAGAGGTTCAGGTAGGATACAGCAGGGGCCCTTGACCTCTGCTCAGTGAGGTGGGAGCTCATTTGGGAGAGTCAGAGGCTGAAGGTGACTCGGCCACTGAGATTGGAATCATCTGAGGGCTTGTTCACGCATGTGTTGGAGGCTGGTGCTGGCTGTTGGCTGGGACCTTAGCTGGGACTCTTGGCCAGAATATCTACACACGGCCTCTCCAGATAGCTTTGGCTTCCTCCCATTCTGGTAGTTAGATTCTCATGAGAAAACCAAGTGAAAGCACATTGCCTTTCTTGAAGCACTCTGCTCGTTGTCCAGTATCATGCCTGCCACATTTTGTTGAGCTGCCTCGAAGCCTTGCCCAGTTTCAAGAGAAATAGACTCCACTGCTCGATAGGAGAGTATCAAGGTTCCCAGGGACTGGATCTTACTCTGACCATTTTGGGAAAGTACATTGTGCTTCATGGGCCCAGCTAGAGGCAGCTGTCCATACAGGAGGACCTGAGAGGTGCCCGTGATTTGCAGCTCCATTCAGTCAGTCCACACGTGGGGTTCACTAAATGCCAGGCGCTGCCTCCCCAACTGGTCCCCAGCTGCATAGCTGTTCAGCCCCAGCCTTACCCCCACCCAGGTGCTTCCCATGAGGCCCTGAGAGATTTGATCAAGATGAGGGAACTTTGGGCTTAATTCTCTCCAGCCTTCTGGGAAACATCGGACTGTGGGGTACCCACTTATTTTTTTGTCCAAGCCACTAAGTTAGTGAGAGACCACCTGACTCCAAAGATTCCTCCTTTCCTGCTGGACCATAGCGCTGCCAGAACATGTCTGCCCTTCCTGAGGGAAGGGAAGGTCATTACTGAATCTTCTCCCCCCCCCACATACCAGTCCCATCTCCAGCTTTCAACATCTAGGTTAGAATTCCAGGTCCCTCCTACTGTGACTACAGTGCATGGAAATTTCTTCAGTGGGTTAATGGCCCTCTCACATAGCAGCCCCCAGAACTGAACCGGACATCGAAAGGTATGGTTTGCTCTTCTGGTTATTTATTGCTAGGTTCAAAATTACTCCAAACTTAGTGATGCGAAACAGCACTCTGCTTTCAAACTCTGTGGGTCAGAGGTTCAGGTAGGATACAGCAGGGGCCCTTGACCTCTGCTCAGTGAGGTGGGAGCTCATTTGGGAGAGTCAGAGGCTGAAGGTGACTCGGCCACTGAGATTGGAATCATCTGAGGGCTTGTTCACGCATGTGTTGGAGGCTGGTGCTGGCTGTTGGCTGGGACCTTAGCTGGGACTCTTGGCCAGAATATCTACACACGGCCTCTCCAGATAGCTTTGGCTTCCTCCCATTCTGGTAGTTAGATTCTCATGAGAAAACCAAGTGAAAGCACATTGCCTTTCTTGAAGCACTCTGCTCGTTGTCCAGTATCATGCCTGCCACATTTTGTTGAGCTGCCTCGAAGCCTTGCCCAGTTTCAAGAGAAATAGACTCCACTGCTCGATAGGAGAGTATCAAGGTTCCCAGGGACTGGATCTTACTCTGACCATTTTGGGAAAGTACATTGTGCTTCATGGGCCCAGCTAGAGGCAGCTGTCCATACAGGAGGACCTGAGAGGTGCCCGTGATTTGCAGCTCCATTCAGTCAGTCCACACGTGGGGTTCACTAAATGCCAGGCGCTGCCTCCCCAACTGGTCCCCAGCTGCATAGCTGTTCAGCCCCAGCCTTACCCCCACCCAGGTGCTTCCCATGAGGCCCTGAGAGATTTGATCAAGATGAGGGAACTTTGGGCTTAATTCTCTCCAGCCTTCTGGGAAACATCACTGTGGGTCACTGTGGCTACAGTTCAGAGAATAATTTCTCCCTCTGGGGACTTCTGTTGAATTGAGATTTTATATTCCCATTTCTGAAAGAACAGACATCCTTTTAGAACAATTTCTATTTACTGAAAAAAATAATAAGCTGTTTTTTACTTATATATATATAGCTCTTATTTGTGGCCCCAGGGAAACAAGTGGTTTCTCAAATGGAGAGAGCTTCCTGCCCTTTAGTGAGACTCAAGTGGAGGAACCTGTTTGTGAATTAGGTCCCTGTGGTGTGAAAGAAGATGCTAAGAGGGCTCCTTTAACGCCTCCCTTTAGCACATGAGTGCGGCCAGTATCCCTGACTCACTAGCTGTCACCGTGGAAAATCTAATGAGCTGGTCAAGACAAGGTCAGTCATAGCTCATATAATGGTAGTCACAATAATAACCAATACGTGTCATACTCCAGGCTCTGGGTTGAGCATTTTATACACTGTTCATTTAATCTTTTTTAACAATGCTGTAAAGAAGGTACTCAGATTGTTTTCACAGGTGAGGAAGCTATTAAGGCTCAGAGAATTTAAGTGATTTGCCCAAGGACACACCACTAGGCAGTGGTGAGACTGAGATTTGAATCTAGATCCATGGACTCGTGACTGTCCCCTTAACACTGGGCCATGCTGTGCAGATAGTAGGCCTGGTAAATTAAGGGGAGAGTCAGGAATCAGAGTGCAATAGGCTGGGTGCTGGGTCTCTCTTGGGTACCAAGGAGTTACTCTGATGCCTCAGTCTGCTTATCTATAAATGGGAATACTACCTACCAGAGTGAGGTACATTCACTTCAGTTCAGTCACTCAGTTGTGTTCCAACTCTTTGCGACCCCACCGACAGTGGCATACCCAGGCTTTGCAGTCCTTCACCATCTCCCAGAACTTGCTTAAGCTTAAGTCCATTGAGTCAGTGATGCCATCCAACCATCAATCCTCTGTCGTCTCTTTCTCCTGCCTTCTGTTTTTCCCAACATCAGTGTCTTTTCCAATGAGTCGTTTGTTTGCATCAGGTGGCCAAAGTATTTAATGAGTTAGATTAAAGCACCAGCATTGTCCGCCAGACCCAGTGGACATTCATTGCCTAACTGGGGCGTCCCCTTCCCTTTCTCCTTTCTCCGTAATTTACTTGAACTGTCCCTTGGAGTGGGGCTCTCTGCCCACAAGTAGGGGGATGGACAAGGTGAGTTAACTGTGACTGTTCTGGAATCCCTGATTCCCTGAGCTCCTTCTGGATTTTGAGATTCCAGTCCCTTTCACCTTGCTTTTCATTGGGAGAACTTTAAATGATTTTATAAAAACTGCAAATGTACAAGGTAATTGAGTCTTCTGTTTTATTACCCTGAGCTGCCTGGACCTTGCCTGGCCTCCTCCTCACTCACCGAGCCGCTGGAATAAAGTTGGAAGTGTTTGCACTGGTAATATATAGGACTTAATTAACCTGGCCTTTTATAGCATTTCCAATGGAGGGTTGGAACGAACTTCGAGGCAGCTTGAGAAAAGGGAAGGGGGGCCGGGGGTGGGAGTGTGTATGTATGTACAACGCTCGATATTGTTTTTTTTCTTTTCTTTTCCTGTTCTTTTCTCCAGTACTTTAATCAGCATTTAATGGCCCGGTCAAAAATCTATCATTCAAACCCAGGCACGAGTGGGAAGGGCTGGAGGGAAACCTGCCTTCTTTCCTCCATTGTAAGCCCTGCAGCAGGCCGTGAGGTAGTCAGTCAGTGAGTCTTGCCACACCAGCCTCACTCCCAGAAATTTTCCAACAGTGGCCAACCCAGCTCATCTCAGACAGAAGATGATGAATGGACGTTAACACGTGGACTCTCTGGTTGGCCAGTACCACTTACCAACCTAAGAAGGCTCCATGGAGTTGTGTCCTCATTCCTGGGAGCCTGAATCAGTATCCTGTCCTGTCTACCCCTCTCTCCTGCTCTACTCCTTAACATTCCCTCTCCTTTCCCCTCCTAGCCTAAAGCCAGCCCTGAGCTGGATAACCTTTCTAAACCAGCCCAGGATAAAAGTGACGCAACTCAGGTCCACCCTGGCCACAGGGACACGGCTTTGTAACAGCAAAGGTAGCTTCATGCCTTCTGACCATTATTTTAGGGAGGTTTCCAAGAGAGGGCAGTCAGAGTAAGAGCCTCTCAGCAGCTGCCTGCTTGAACCATTGCTCCACAGACCATAGCTCATAAATCCTGCCCTGACGCTGCCGAGTGGTTACCTCATCCCAAACCTCATGCAACAATTCGATTTGGAAATAAAAAGACAGGTGTTAATTGACTCACTCCCTCTGCCCCTTGGCGGTGCCCCTGACCCTCGATAGCTTTTAACCTTGCAGTTAATAAGAGTTTGGGGCCCAGCCCCAGCCCAGTTCCTCATTCATTCTTTCATAACGTCAGCACATTCCTACTGAGTGACTGTAATGCACACGTCATTGACCAGTCCCTTCAGGGAGAGGGTTAGGTGGCGGAAGATGAGCTAGAAGCATTTCATGCCTAAAGAAAGCTTTCAGAGGACACTGACAAATAACACCAACTTGGGCAGCAGGGCCTGCAGAGAAGGCCAGTGCGGCCAGAGTTTTAGAAGGTCTCCAGCTCTTGAGTTGATTACTCTTGAGTTTGCCTGCTTAACATTCATCCTTCCTCTGAGAGCACCCAGATTCTTCTTTTGAGAACCCCTATCTCTTCTACTAAGTCTCCATGGTTTCAAATGTGATTGGATGTCTGGGCTTCTCTGGGCTCAGACCACAACTAGAACTAGCTCCTCAGAGCAGGTCATCCGGGGCCATCTTGTAAGCCCTGCAGCAGGCCGTGAGGTAGTCAGTCAGTGAGTCTTGCCACACCAGCCTCACTCCCAGAAATTTTCCAACAGTGGCCAACCCAGCTCATCTCAGACAGAAGATGATGAATGGACGTTAACACGTGGACTCTCTGGTTGGCCAGTACCACTTACCAACCTAAGAAGGCTCCATGGAGTTGTGTCCTCATTCCTGGGAGCCTGAATCAGTATCCTGTCCTGTCTACCCCTCTCTCCTGCTCTACTCCTTAACATTCCCTCTCCTTTCCCCTCCTAGCCTAAAGCCAGCCCTGAGCTGGATAACCTTTCTAAACCAGCCCAGGATAAAAGTGACGCAACTCAGGTCCACCCTGGCCACAGGGACACGGCTTTGTAACAGCAAAGGTAGCTTCATGCCTTCTGACCATTATTTTAGGGAGGTTTCCAAGAGAGGGCAGTCAGAGTAAGAGCCTCTCAGCAGCTGCCTGCTTGAACCATTGCTCCACAGACCATAGCTCATAAATCCTGCCCTGACGCTGCCGAGTGGTTACCTCATCCCAAACCTCATGCAACAATTCGATTTGGAAATAAAAAGACAGGTGTTAATTGACTCACTCCCTCTGCCCCTTGGCGGTGCCCCTGACCCTCGATAGCTTTTAACCTTGCAGTTAATAAGAGTTTGGGGCCCAGCCCCAGCCCAGTTCCTCATTCATTCTTTCATAACGTCAGCACATTCCTACTGAGTGACTGTAATGCACACGTCATTGACCAGTCCCTTCAGGGAGAGGGTTAGGTGGCGGAAGATGAGCTAGAAGCATTTCATGCCTAAAGAAAGCTTTCAGAGGACACTGACAAATAACACCAACTTGGGCAGCAGGGCCTGCAGAGAAGGCCAGTGCGGCCAGAGTTTTAGAAGGTCTCCAGCTCTTGAGTTGATTACTCTTGAGTTTGCCTGCTTAACATTCATCCTTCCTCTGAGAGCACCCAGATTCTTCTTTTGAGAACCCCTATCTCTTCTACTAAGTCTCCATGGTTTCAAATGTGATTGGATGTCTGGGCTTCTCTGGGCTCAGACCACAACTAGAACTAGCTCCTCAGAGCAGGTCAGCCTCCTGGCCACAGTGGTTAGTTCAGTTATGAGTGTGGGGCTGGAGCTATGCTAATGAAATCTCTTGGTGCAACTCCCAGGAAGAAGTTATTTTTTCCATTGGGCTGGTCAGGAGGGTGTCTGGTGCTACCAGCTGCCATCCCGGCCGCATACAGTCAGTGCTTCCTGAGCCTCGGAGTGGAGCCATCCCTCTACTCCTTCCTGCAGGAGCACATTTAGCTTCAGGTCATGCTGTCTCCTGTGCCACCACGGGCAGCTTCAGTTCTTATGTGTGTGTACTATCCTGGGCCCAAGTGACGCTCCATCTGCCTTCACCTAGGTTGAGCTCAGGAAGAATTTTGAGGAAAGCAGAGCTGAGAGATGGAAAGGCAAAGATTGGTGATGAGTAACTGGATCCAGCCTTGTCTGAGGCTTGACAACTCCTGACCTTTCAGTTAAGTGAGGTCTGTCTCTGCTTACATTTGTGTGAGTCATTTTTTTTTTAGAATTTCTGTTGCTGGTTCAGTCTGTAAGTCCCAGGATTTTGAGGTACTGGGAGTGATTGGACTCAGGTTTGATGCCTGTGTTGGGAAGATGCCCTGGAGAAGGGAATGGCAATGCACTCCAGTATTATTGCCTGGAGAATCC
Source organism: Tragulus kanchil (assembly GCA_022376925.1). NCBI lineage: Eukaryota > Metazoa > Chordata > Mammalia > Artiodactyla > Tragulidae > Tragulus > Tragulus kanchil. Next base: position 51,380,401 of record JAIOJX010000005.1, read on the forward strand.
CGTGGACAGAGAAGGCTGGTGGGCTACAACCCATGAGCTTCCAAGGAGTTGGACGCGATTGAGCAGGCATCATGTGCTCTAGCATGCACATCCACAAATCTCTTAAGAGGACAAAGAAGCTAGTGTTGGCTTATCTCCTTTCATGTGGTAGGCAGGTTACATGTTCCCAAACTCGGTGGTTAGGGGACATAGGTTCCTTTCTACTTCTGCATTTGTGACAGTCAGCAATGCAAGACCAAGCCCTGGCAATGGAGTAGTTGGAGCACATAGCCATAGGGCAGTTTTTTTTTTTTTTTAAAAAAAAAGGTCTGCACTTGGGAATTCCCTGGTGGACCAGTGGTTACAACTCTGTACTTTCATTGCTGAGGGCCTGGGTTTGATCCCTGGTCAAGGGAACTAAGATCCCACAAGCTGTGTGGCATGGCCAAAAAAAAAAAAAAAAAAAAGGCCTGCACTAGAGCTTCCTTGGTGGCTAAGCTGGTAAAGAATCCACCTGCAGTGTAGGAGACCCCAGTTTGATTCCTGCATCTGGAAGATCCCCTGGAGAAGGGATAGGCTACCCACTCCCATATTCTTGGGGCTCCCTTGGCTCACATGGTAAAGAATATGCCTACAGTGCGGGAAACCTGGGTTTGATCCCTAGGTTGGGAAGATCCCCTGCAGAAGGAAATGGCTACCCACTCCAGTATTCTTGCCTGGAGAATTCAGTGGACAGAGGAGCCCGGTGGGCTACAGTCCGTGGGACTGTAAAGCGTTGGACATAACTCAGAGACTTTCACTTTCAATGTGACTCTGAAAGTGAGTGCTTCCTTCAGTTTGTGCCCTAGACCCTTCTCAGTCCTGGCCCTGGTGAGGGTTTGCCTGAGAGAATCCCGATCTTGCCCCTGGGAAGGGGGAAACAGAGCTGGATGGGCTTAACAAGCCTTGTCTGAGGCTTGACAACTCCTGACCTTTCAGTTAAGTGAGGTCTGTCTCTGCTTATATTTGTGTGAGTCATTTTTTTTTTAGAATTTCTGTTGCTGGTTCAGTCTGTAAGTCCCAGGATTTTGAGGTACTGGGAGTGATTGGACTCAGGTTTGATGCCTGTGTTGGGAAGATGCCCTGGAGAAGGGAATGGCAATGCACTCCAGTATTATTGCCTGGAGAATCCCGTGGACAGAGAAGGCTGGTGGGCTACAACCCATGAGCTTCCAAGGAGTTGGACGCGATTGAGCAGGCATCATGTGCTCTAGCATGCACATCCACAAATCTCTTAAGAGGACAAAGAAGCTAGTGTTGGCTTATCTCCTTTCATGTGGTAGGCAGGTTACATGTTCCCAAACTCGGTGGTTAGGGGACATAGGTTCCTTTCTACTTCTGCATTTGTGACAGTCAGCAATGCAAGACCAAGCCCTGGCAATGGAGTAGTTGGAGCACATAGCCATAGGGCAGTTTTTTTTTTTTTTTAAAAAAAAAGGTCTGCACTTGGGAATTCCCTGGTGGACCAGTGGTTACAACTCTGTACTTTCATTGCTGAGGGCCTGGGTTTGATCCCTGGTCAAGGGAACTAAGATCCCACAAGCTGTGTGGCATGGCCAAAAAAAAAAAAAAAAAAAAAAGGCCTGCACTAGAGCTTCCTTGGTGGCTAAGCTGGTAAAGAATCCACCTGCAGTGTAGGAGACCCCAGTTTGATTCCTGCATCTGGAAGATCCCCTGGAGAAGGGATAGGCTACCCACTCCCATATTCTTGGGGCTCCCTTGGCTCACATGGTAAAGAATATGCCTACAGTGCGGGAAACCTGGGTTTGATCCCTAGGTTGGGAAGATCCCCTGCAGAAGGAAATGGCTACCCACTCCAGTATTCTTGCCTGGAGAATCCCATGGACAGAGGAGCCTGGTGAGCTACAGTCCGTGGGACTGTAAAGCGTTGGACATAACTCAGAGACTTTCACTTTCAATGTGACTCTGAAAGTGAGTGCTTCCTTCAGTTTGTGCCCTAGACCCTTCTCAGTCCTGGCCCTGGTGAGGTTGCTGAGTGTCCTAGACCCAGCCTGAAGGATTCAGAGCTGGATGCTACTGTCCTTCTCCTCTCAGAGGTGGGCATGGTCCATTTTCTGGACCTTGGAGGATAATTTTTCCATCAAAGCCTATTCCTGGGCTTTGGCAGGCCAAACCAGAGCAGAACCAAGAGCAGAACCTTGTCCCAGCCCAAGTATCCTACCAAAGGGCAGTTCACTCATAGCAATTCACTCATAGCATCCATGTCCGAGAAGAGATGCAGGCACAAAAAAATCAATGGAGAATCTTCAAGTTAGGGTGGATTAAGATCATCACAGACACCAGGTTTGCTGTTATCTTTTTTATCATTAGACATATCCTAGTCTGAGACAGTGTCCTTCCAGGACACAGACTGCTTGGAGGTACCCAGAGGGTTGGACAGTGGACCAGGGGAGACTTTTCCTGAGATAAACCACATTCGTGAAAACCAAGAGCTGCTCACTGGGCTTCAGAAGGCAGCATGGGCTGTAGCCAGAGGCCCTCCCTTGATCACACCAATTGCTGTGTGTCCTTCAGCAACAACTCCTCTGACTGTTCCCTCGATCTGGAGGGGCAGACTCCATAGGATAAGCTATGGAGGCAGAGAGATCTGACTGCATCCCAACTCTCACTCCCTTCGGCAAGTCCCAGTCTGAGACTCGCTTCATAAGGATACCTTGGGAATCATAAAGTTACTTCCCTGTTCAAGTCATTTTAAGATTCAATGAGATAATTAAGTGCTTAGCACAGGGCCTGATATAATTTCTCAATTTATTATTATTAGTGTTAATATTATTCTGTAAAGCAAAGGGCATATTAGAAGATCCAAAAGGACCTGCAAAGGATTGAAGAGCTAATTCTAGATCTCATCCTAACCCTCTGAGAACTGTTATAGATTTCAGGGCATTCAAAAGCCAATGGAATTGAGCATCCACCATGAGGAGCTCTTTGGGCTTCCTGGGTGGTACAGTGGAAAAGAATCCACCTGCCAAATGCAGGAGATGAAAGAGACTCAAGTTCAATTCCTGGGTCAAGAAGATACCCTGGAGGAGACAACCACTCCAGTATTCTTGCATGGACAATCCCAGAAGAGCCTGGTGGTTTTCTGTCCATGGTGTCGAAAAGGCACAACTGAGCTACTGAGCGCGTGTGTGTGCACACACACACACACACGCACACACATACACACACACACGAGCTCTTTAGGTAAGAGCCAGATCCTGCTTTTTGCACTTTGAGAGGCCTTTACCACCTCTAGCCCACAGCAGACCTCCATTAGAATTCCTCTTGGACAATGGTTTTCACTCCCCTTTGCTTCTTAATGGTGGCATCTTTTCTTTTTCCTGAGAAGTATAACAAGGGAACTCATATTCCTCACATACATCACTTAGGGGACTCTTAAACCATATCCCTTCTGATTGCTAATCTCTTTCCAGTTGTGTGTCCTTTTCCCTAGTTAGATCATCAGTGCATTGAGGGCAGGGACAGGTCTTAAACCTCTTGGTGTCCCCATAAATCTAGGTACAGAACAGGTCCTGGTCATCAGTCGTAGACTTATGAGCCCAGGTCCAGTCTGGTGCTGTGTGTCCAGCTTGGACCCAGACTGGCCAAGGGAGGGCATAAGGAGGTTCTTGGGAATGAAGAGGCCTTTTGACTGCAGAATGGATCCTATATTCTTTCTGGTCAGCGGGACTCTTCAGACGGTTCTTCCTGAAACAGCAGCAGTCACAAAGACTTGGGGGCCTCAGTTGCCTGAAGCCCTGCCCAAGGCCACAGCTGCCCTGGTAGCTAGCCTGGCCTCCCCACCAGCCCCAGGGCTGGAGCTGAACAGTGCTGGCCTCCTAATAAACACAGCACCAGTGCCAAGTCCTAACTTCACTGGAGAAATAGTCCCTGTGCCCCTCGATCCCATTAACATTTCACACCTTAATGCGGCCATATTTTTGGAAAGCCAATATGAGCTGTATAGCTTATTGGTATGCAGCTCCGGGTAGGGGCAGGGGCTCCAGGGAGGGGGGCACTCTGCAAAGGGGATGTAATTAAGCCTCAGAATATTCGATGTATGCCCCAAAAGGAGGGTGTTTGGGGGTGCAAGTGCAAGAGCAATGGGCTTGTCCAGGAGGATTGTGTGCATGAAAGCTTGATCATTGCTGAGAAGTCCCAGTGCAGCTCCCTCCCTCGTTCGGCCCAAGCCCCCACCCCAGGAGGGCCACCCACTCACCCTTTGGGTCGGTAACTTTGCATTTCCTAAGCAGACCCTATCAGCGGCTCTTCCCAGATAAAATACATCATCATTTGCTCCATTAGAAAATAAATGTATGGCTATATTATGGGATTTGCATTCCATTACCTTGGTTTGCATGCCATAAAACATTTATTACACCCTTGGGCTAAAGTCTTAATAATGACTGGGTGCAAGGCACTAATGTGGCACTGGTCCTGCTCGGGAACCAGAGATTAATGTCATTTGATGTCACCCAGCTAATAGTTGTGCTCACCAATTTGTCCCATCAGAAGACATTAGAGTCAGGCCTTGTGAGGGGGTTGGGGAACCACTGTTCAGCTTTAACTGGGAGTTGGGGCTCCCTTTTCCTGCCCCCCACCACCTGATCTTGTTCAAAATGACCAGAATAAAATCTCAGAGCCCTCCCTCTACAATCCAACCCCTCTCCTTTCCACCCCTGTGCCTTGGGTAAGTCCCCACTCCTGGGTGTGATGAAGCTATAATGAGGGGTCTGCTTTCCTGCCAGTTACAGCAGCAGTAGCAGGTAGTAAGAGTGCACGCACGCACACACGCAGGCCTATGCACACCTCTTCCTTACCCTAGATGCAGTGAACTCAAGCATTCCTCTAATTTCCTCTTCCACCCAGGAGACCACACCGTCATCCTTCCCCACTGTAATGGCAGCAGTCGCCCCTCTTTGCCCCAATACCGTTTGGCCCACCTCATCAGAGCAATGAAACCACTGTCAAGTCAGCCCCCACTGAGGAAGCCAACGGCCCTCAACACCTGTTGGTTAAATCAGTGTCACTCCTAGACTGGCCCTACCCTCCATCCAACCAACCTCCTGTACCATGAATCTCCAGTGCTGAGGTCCCAAGGGAAATGAGCCCATGCTATGGGGGAGATTCTAGTTGGGACAGAGGGAGAAAAACACTCTACAAGGGTGGTATGGTCTGCGAAAGTCACAGATGAAACACCAGGAGACCACGTTGCTTCGAACACTGCCCATCTGGGAAGGCTTGTGAATGCGTTGGCACTCGAGGGGGCGGCTGATACATTGAAGTCCCAGTGCAGCTCCCTCCCTCTCCAAGCCCCCACCCCAGGAGGGCCACCCACTCACCCTTTGGGTCGGTAACTTTGCATTTCCTAAGCAGACCCTATCAGCGGCTCTTCCCAGATAAAATACATCATCATTTGCTCCATTAGAAAATAAATGTATGGCTATATTATGGGATTTGCATTCCATTACCTTGGTTTGCATGCCATAAAACATTTATTACACCCTTGGGCTAAAGTCTTAATAATGACTGGGTGCAAGGCACTAATGTGGCACTGGTCCTGCTCGGGAACCAGAGATTAATGTCATTTGATGTCACCCAGCTAATAGTTGTGCTCACCAATTTGTCCCATCAGAAGACATTAGAGTCAGGCCTTGTGAGGGGGTTGGGGAACCACTGTTCAGCTTTAACTGGGAGTTGGGGCTCCCTTTTCCTGCCCCCCACCACCTGATCTTGTTCAAAATGACCAGAATAAAATCTCAGAGCCCTCCCTCTACAATCCAACCCCTCTCCTTTCCACCCCTGTGCCTTGGGTAAGTCCCCACTCCTGGGTGTGATGAAGCTATAATGAGGGGTCTGCTTTCCTGCCAGTTACAGCAGCAGTAGCAGGTAGTAAGAGTGCACGCACGCACACGCAGGCCTATGCACACCTCTTCCTTACCCTAGATGCAGTGAACTCAAGCATTCCTCTAATTTCCTCTTCCACCCAGGAGACCACACCGTCATCCTTCCCCACTGTAATGGCAGCAGTCGCCCCTCTTTGCCCCAATACCGTTTGGCCCACCTCATCAGAGCAATGAAACCACTGTCAAGTCAGCCCCCACTGAGGAAGCCAACGGCCCTCAACACCTGTTGGTTAAATCAGTGTCACTCCTAGACTGGCCCTACCCTCCATCCAACCAACCTCCTGTACCATGAATCTCCAGTGCTGAGGTCCCAAGGGAAATGAGCCCATGCTATGGGGGAGATTCTAGTTGGGACAGAGGGAGAAAAACACTCTACAAGGGTGGTATGGTCTGCGAAAGTCACAGATGAAACACCAGGAGACCACGTTGCTTCGAACACTGCCCATCTGGGAAGGCTTGTGAATGCGTTGGCACTCGAGAGCAGAGATGGGGTGGAAGTGGGATGGAGGATGGGATTGCCCGAGAGAGGGAATGGTGGGAGCAAAGGTATGAGGTATGGAGGTGGGGATGCATGGAGAAGGGGAGGGGCTGGAGGAAAGGTTACTGTGAAGAGATGGGATCGAGCAAGAAGCTGTTGGTGTGGGGCTGAACTCTGAGGGCAGGGGTGAGAGAAAGGTCTTTGTACTGCGGTGCCGGGCAGGTTCCCTGGCTGGACTGGAGTGGCTGAGGTCAGAAGCAGGGAGCCCAGGTAAATGTCTCTGCTGGCCCAGGAATGAGGCCATAAAGGCTGGACTGAGGCAGGAGTGGGAAAGATGAAGGAAGGTGCAGTAAAGAGCTGTCAGGATGAGGCTGAGGACCACCTGCAGGGGGAAAGCCTAGAGCTGCAGATGCCTCTGAGGCAGCAGTTCCTTGTGGGGCAGTGCTGCCCAGGGGCTAGTTCGGCCATTTGTGGGGGCAGTTCATTGTGGGTGCTGGCATTTAGTGTGTGGGGAGGGAACCAGGAATGCTTTCTGTATCCTGCAGTGTGCAGGCCAGTCACATGCAACGAAGATGTCCCCCTCACCCAACTAAGCTGCAAAAATTCCAAGCAAGTTCCTGCAGACCCTGCAACTCTAGGGTGTCCTGCAGCTAAGTTCCCAACATACAAACCTTCAAGGTTTGAACTTTCAAACACGGGAACCTATGTTCACACATCCAGTCCCGTTAGTTCACATAGTCAGTTCTGGCGTACATCGTCACGGGTGTGCATCCGCCTGTAAGTGGTTGTGCTTTTGTGTACTTTACGATACGGTGGCTGTGCAGCACCTGGAGCTTACTAGTGAAGGCCTGATGGAATGGAGGCCCAGAGATGAGACAAAGGGAGACAAGAGCAAGAAGAGCTAACTGAAGAACCAGAGAGGTTCATGATGCAGGAAGTGGCAAGGGGACTTTCTTTATCTGAGGAGGCACTGGTAGTTTTGAGGCTCAGGACCTAACAGAATGGCACAGGAAAGTTGCAGCAGGTGTTCAGAAGGCAATCCAGTGCTGCTGTGTCATCAATGAGGAGGGAAAAAAAGCTACTACCAGACAGGACTGGGTCTGTTTCTCAGGAGGGTTGGCATTATTGAGTCCAGCACGGAACCAGCAAGCACGCTCGTGCTATCAAGGTCGCTGCTCTCCGTCTCCTGGTGCTGACGATCCTTCAGCTCTACCGTGTCCCTCCTCCTCAGCCTCCTCCAGGCAGTATCTTCTTGCCTGTTCACTCAATGCCAGCCCCTGTGGCCAGCTGTTGTGTTATACCCCTGTACTTCTCAAGGTACTATACTGGAAGATTAAAAAGGTTTTCTTTATTTTTGCATTTACCTTTTATGTATTATTTGTGTGAAAAGTATCATAAACCTATTACAGTACAGTCTAGCCAGTTGTATTCATTAGGGTACGTAGGTTCATTGTGTTGGACATAGGGACAAGTTGGGCATGCATGTGCTCTTGGAATGGAACTTGTTCATATGTAGGGAACTAACAGTATTCACTTTGTGATGAAGACATCGGCCATTTGTGGGGGCAGTTCATTGTGGGTGCTGGCATTTAGTGTGTGGGGAGGGAACCAGGAATGCTTTCTGTATCCTGCAGTGTGCAGGCCAGTCACATGCAACGAAGATGTCCCCCTCACCCAACTAAGCTGCAAAAATTCCAAGCAAGTTCCTGCAGACCCTGCAACTCTAGGGTGTCCTGCAGCTAAGTTCCCAACATACAAACCTTCAAGGTTTGAACTTTCAAACACGGGAACCTATGTTCACACATCCAGTCCCGTTAGTTCACATAGTCAGTTCTGGCGTACATCGTCACGGGTGTGCATCCGCCTGTAAGTGGTTGTGCTTTTGTGTACTTTACGATACGGTGGCTGTGCAGCACCTGGAGCTTACTAGTGAAGGCCTGATGGAATGGAGGCCCAGAGATGAGACAAAGGGAGACAAGAGCAAGAAGAGCTAACTGAAGAACCAGAGAGGTTCATGATGCAGGAAGTGGCAAGGGGACTTTCTTTATCTGAGGAGGCACTGGTAGTTTTGAGGCTCAGGACCTAACAGAATGGCACAGGAAAGTTGCAGCAGGTGTTCAGAAGGCAATCCAGTGCTGCTGTGTCATCAATGAGGAGGGAAAAAAAGCTACTACCAGACAGGACTGGGTCTGTTTCTCAGGAGGGTTGGCATTATTGAGTCCAGCACGGAACCAGCAAGCACGCTCGTGCTATCAAGGTCGCTGCTCTCCGTCTCCTGGTGCTGACGATCCTTCAGCTCTACCGTGTCCCTCCTCCTCAGCCTCCTCCAGGCAGTATCTTCTTGCCTGTTCACTCAATGCCAGCCCCTGTGGCCAGCTGTTGTGTTATACCCCTGTACTTCTCAAGGTACTATACTGGAAGATTAAAAAGGTTTTCTTTATTTTTGCATTTACCTTTTATGTATTATTTGTGTGAAAAGTATCATAAACCTATTACAGTACAGTCTAGCCAGTTGTATTCATTAGGGTACGTAGGTTCATTGTGTTGGACATAGGGACAAGTTGGGCATGCATGTGCTCTTGGAATGGAACTTGTTCATATGTAGGGAACTAACAGTATTCACTTATGTGATGAAGTACATGATTGTGCAGTGCACAGCCTGTGCAACAGTGATTCTGATGGAAAAATTTGTTTACAATAACCTGAGTCGAAACCTAGCTTGGTTTTATATATACACAGGGACTATCTTTTCAGGGTTTTAATATACCCTGAATTTTCTAGAAATGGGACTCCTGGGAAAACTGAGGGGAAAATTGTCTTCTGTCCTAAATCTCTGTATGGAACCTTACCAAGAGTTGGTCACCATTTCAGAAACCGCTGTTCATGTGGGCACAATTCTCATAGCCTCTAAGTCACTAGCACACTGCCTCCATGACCAGAGGCGCTGACAGCCATCCCATCATGTGGTTTTGTGTTGAGGTGTCAGTACTTGCCTTCCTCATTGTTGCTGAGCATTTACATATTGAAATATGGATTCTTTTATTATAAGTTACTTTCCTCTGATTTCTCCTTTATATTATAGTTGGGTCAATATATTGATTTGGGGGAAATTATGTGGATAGGTTGGTTATAGTATCTCTGCTCTCCATCTTGGGATGGTAAATGGGGCATGACAAACCCGATAATAAAAGGAGGCTGTGGTCGAATGGGGAGCTATGGAGAGCAGAATTACAGGCTTGACAACTTCTCCAGGAAGCCTGTCTGGCCATTTCCATCCCACAGCCCCACTAAAGCCCGCATTTCTGCCTTCCTAAATGAAGCTCTTTGTTAGATCTATTTTCCACTTTTTTCCCATCATCTCCCAATCTTGTCAACTGTGTTCCTATAAACACATAAGCTCCCCAGAGACAGCTTTTTCTTCTTGCCTGTTCACTCAATGCCAGCCCCTGTGGCCAGCTGTTGTGTTATACCCCTGTACTTCTCAAGGTACTATACTGGAAGATTAAAAAGGTTTTCTTTATTTTTGCATTTACCTTTTATGTATTATTTGTGTGAAAAGTATCATAAACCTATTACAGTACAGTCTAGCCAGTTGTATTCATTAGGGTACGTAGGTTCATTGTGTTGGACATAGGGACAAGTTGGGCATGCATGTGCTCTTGGAATGGAACTTGTTCATATGTAGGGAACTAACAGTATTCACTTATGTGATGAAGTACATGATTGTGCAGTGCACAGCCTGTGCAACAGTGATTCTGATGGAAAAATTTGTTTACAATAACCTGAGTCGAAACCTAGCTTGGTTTTATATATACACAGGGACTATCTTTTCAGGGTTTTAATATACCCTGAATTTTCTAGAAATGGGACTCCTGGGAAAACTGAGGGGAAAATTGTCTTCTGTCCTAAATCTCTGTATGGAACCTTACCAAGAGTTGGTCACCATTTCAGAAACCGCTGTTCATGTGGGCACAATTCTCATAGCCTCTAAGTCACTAGCACACTGCCTCCATGACCAGAGGCGCTGACAGCCATCCCATCATGTGGTTTTGTGTTGAGGTGTCAGTACTTGCCTTCCTCATTGTTGCTGAGCATTTACATATTGAAATATGGATTCTTTTATTATAAGTTACTTTCCTCTGATTTCTCCTTTATATTATAGTTGGGTCAATATATTGATTTGGGGGAAATTATGTGGATAGGTTGGTTATAGTATCTCTGCTCTCCATCTTGGGATGGTAAATGGGGCATGACAAACCCGATAATAAAAGGAGGCTGTGGTCGAATGGGGAGCTATGGAGAGCAGAATTACAGGCTTGACAACTTCTCCAGGAAGCCTGTCTGGCCATTTCCATCCCACAGCCCCACTAAAGCCCGCATTTCTGCCTTCCTAAATGAAGCTCTTTGTTAGATCTATTTTCCACTTTTTTCCCATCATCTCCCAATCTTGTCAACTGTGTTCCTATAAACACATAAGCTCCCCAGAGACAGCCTTATAGGGATTGCTTTTTGGCCCTGACCAGGCTCTGAAGAACAGGGCACTCACGTGGCTTGTTGATTGAAGTGCATCAGTCAGGTGGTGACGTGGCTCCTGTGGGGCAACACAAGGAATTGGCGTCCACAGCAAAGTAATGCGAAATCCAGAAAACCCCATCACTCAGACTCTCAGCTCTAGAACAGACATTTCACAAGGCTTGTCACTGTAAACATTGAAGAAGATCAGTGAGAAATCACTGAAAAAGCAAATAAGCCATCCCACTTTGTTGTTATTGTTCAGTGACTAAGTCGTGACTTCAAGACCCTGTGGACTGCAGCATGCCAGGCTTCCTTGTCCTTCACCATCTCCCGGAGTGAGAGAGAGTGCTCATGCTCATGTCTACTGAGTTGGTGATGCCATCCCACCACCTCGTTCTCTGTTGCCCTCTTCTCCTCCTGCCCTCAATCTTTCCTAGCATAGGGTCTTTTCCAATAAGGCAACTCTTCACATCAGGTGGCCAAGGTGTTGGAGCTTCAGTATCAGTCCTTCCAATAAATATTCAGAGTTGGTTTCCTCTAGGATTGACTAGTTTGACTTCCTTGCTGTCCAAGGGACTCTCAGGAGTGTTCTCCAGCACATAGTTCAAAGGCATCAGTTCTTCAGTGCTCAGCCATCTTTATGGTCTAACTCTCAAATCCGTACATGAGCTTTTTTGCCTTCCTCATTGTTGCTGAGCATTTACATATTGAAATATGGATTCTTTTATTATAAGTTACTTTCCTCTGATTTCTCCTTTATATTATAGTTGGGTCAATATATTGATTTGGGGGAAATTATGTGGATAGGTTGGTTATAGTATCTCTGCTCTCCATCTTGGGATGGTAAATGGGGCATGACAAACCCGATAATAAAAGGAGGCTGTGGTCGAATGGGGAGCTATGGAGAGCAGAATTACAGGCTTGACAACTTCTCCAGGAAGCCTGTCTGGCCATTTCCATCCCACAGCCCCACTAAAGCCCGCATTTCTGCCTTCCTAAATGAAGCTCTTTGTTAGATCTATTTTCCACTTTTTTCCCATCATCTCCCAATCTTGTCAACTGTGTTCCTATAAACACATAAGCTCCCCAGAGACAGCCTTATAGGGATTGCTTTTTGGCCCTGACCAGGCTCTGAAGAACAGGGCACTCACGTGGCTTGTTGATTGAAGTGCATCAGTCAGGTGGTGACGTGGCTCCTGTGGGGCAACACAAGGAATTGGCGTCCACAGCAAAGTAATGCGAAATCCAGAAAACCCCATCACTCAGACTCTCAGCTCTAGAACAGACATTTCACAAGGCTTGTCACTGTAAACATTGAAGAAGATCAGTGAGAAATCACTGAAAAAGCAAATAAGCCATCCCACTTTGTTGTTATTGTTCAGTGACTAAGTCGTGACTTCAAGACCCTGTGGACTGCAGCATGCCAGGCTTCCTTGTCCTTCACCATCTCCCGGAGTGAGAGAGAGTGCTCATGCTCATGTCTACTGAGTTGGTGATACCATCCCACCACCTCGTTCTCTGTTGCCCTCTTCTCCTCCTGCCCTCAATCTTTCCTAGCATAGGGTCTTTTCCAATAAGGCAACTCTTCACATCAGGTGGCCAAGGTGTTGGAGCTTCAGTATCAGTCCTTCCAATAAATATTCAGAGTTGGTTTCCTCTAGGATTGACTAGTTTGACTTCCTTGCTGTCCAAGGGACTCTCAGGAGTGTTCTCCAGCACATAGTTCAAAGGCATCAGTTCTTCAGTGCTCAGCCATCTTTATGGTCTAACTCTCAAATCCGTACATGACTACCGGAAAAACCATAGCTTTGGTCAAAGCTATGTAGGTCTTTGTAGGTCTTTGTCAGCAAAGCGGGCAGCACTGGAACACAATGTATTGGAAGTTCAAAGATTGGACATGTTGAGGATTGAAAAAAAAAAGTCTGATGTGGTGAGATGGTGGCTTTAAAGTTATTTGTGTAGGCAAGAGGGTTGCTTTGTAGATGGGAAGATTGGTCAAGCACAGGACAGGGTTCAGATAAGTTGATGGGCAGTCGGACTGTCAAGGGTGATTAAGAAGAACTTGGCTCCTCTGGAGGTAAGCAGTGCCCTTGCAGTATCTAGAGGATGATCACATATTCCTGATGTGAGGCCTTGTGTCCTCACCTGAAGTGGACAATGGACCCAGGCCCTGGAAAGAAGCACTAGGGTCTCCAGTTATTTCTAGGGGTCCCCCAAATAGATGAAATAATTCACTTCCAGTTTTTAAAGAGAGAAGAAGAAAGGAGAAGTGGTTAAGTTAGACAGTCTGAGTCTCTAGAAAGAGTTTTTTTTTTTTTTTTAGTAGGCGTGTATTTCAGTTCAAGAGAAGCATGAGACAAAACTCAGTGAGGGTGCTGAGGGTGTCCAGAATTCCTAACACAGTTGATGTCATCACTGGGTTCTAGGACTCAGACTGTCCGAGTTCACATCCTGGTTTCATCATTGAGTAGCTAGGTGACCTTAGGCAAGTTTCCTAACCTCTCTTTGCCTTATCCCTCAGTTTTATCTCCCATAAAATGGGCACAGTGATATTGTTACTGAACTCAACTGCTCGAAAGCCAACAATTGAAAGAAGACTAGGGTTTGTAGGAAAGGAAAGGCGGCGTTATTCAGGAGGCTGGCAAACTGGGGATCCCGACAGTGGACTTGTTTCCAAAGGCCAATTCCCTAGTACTAATCAGGGGTCAGTAACTTTTAAAAAGGAGTAAGTGTATAGCAAAGTGAATTACTTACACACATATGAATATCCACTCTTTTTAAGATTCCTTTCCCATGCAGGCCACTACAGAGTACTCAGTAGAGGTTCCTGTGGTCTACAGTAGGTCCTTATTATGTATGTCAAACCCAGTCTCCTAATTTATCCTTCCCTCCACCCTTCACCTCTAATAACCATGCTAGTTTTCTACATCTGGGACCCTATTTCTGCTTTGTAGGTAAGTTCATTTGTACCCTTTTTTTTTTTTTTTTTAAGATTCCACATGTTTGCCTTTCTCTGTCTGACTTACTTCAGACTGACATTGTAAATCAACTATACTCCAAGAAAAATTTTTTAAAAATCCATCAATGTAGTTAACCATCTTAGCAAACTGAAAAATAAAACACAAACCATGGTGTTAAAAAAAAAATTTCAGGAATGCAGAATGACATAGTTCTGACAGTCATCTTGAAACTGGCCATGCGGTAGTCTGATCAGCGTTATCTTGATTGCTTTTGGTACAGTTAATCTCCGGTTCCAGGGTCAGGTTCTTTCCATTTCCTTGAGGCCACTTCTTGGAATTGTGTACCATGGAGCAGCTTATGTCATGGCTGCAGTCTGGTCATCATGTAGTTAACTTCTTCCACCTGGTGGGGATTTCAGTATCAGCAAAACACCTTAAAGGATATGGCTCAGAATATTACCTACAACCCTTGAGAAGAAATGAAGAGTCTTTGACTCTGTTTAACGGTACACTATTATTTTGTCTTGTTTGACTGTTTGGCTTTCTTTCTGCGTTTTGTCACTTCTCTGATTAAATTCATTCTTCGGCTTAAGTTTCTCTGCAGACAAGAGGCAGAGGGGCATCTGTCCCTGGAAGGCCCCTTAGGGTCCTGCTCCATTACAGGATTACTTCACTGAGTTGTGAAGATAAACATAGTTCACATGATAGATGAAAGGTTTAGAACAGCACATGGTATATGCATTTACAAGGAAAGGGCGGGGGGCGTTATTCAGGAGGCTGGCAAACTGGGGATCCCGACAGTGGACTTGTTTCCAAAGGCCAATTCCCTAGTACTAATCAGGGGTCAGTAACTTTTAAAAAGGAGTAAGTGTATAGCAAAGTGAATTACTTACACACATATGAATATCCACTCTTTTTAAGATTCCTTTCCCATGCAGGCCACTACAGAGTACTCAGTAGAGGTTCCTGTGGTCTACAGTAGGTCCTTATTATGTATGTCAAACCCAGTCTCCTAATTTATCCTTCCCTCCACCCTTCACCTCTAATAACCATGCTAGTTTTCTACATCTGGGACCCTATTTCTGCTTTGTAGGTAAGTTCATTTGTACCCTTTTTTTTTTTTTTTTTAAGATTCCACATGTTTGCCTTTCTCTGTCTGACTTACTTCAGACTGACATTGTAAATCAACTATACTCCAAGAAAAATTTTTTAAAAATCCATCAATGTAGTTAACCATCTTAGCAAACTGAAAAATAAAACACAAACCATGGTGTTAAAAAAAAAATTTCAGGAATGCAGAATGACATAGTTCTGACAGTCATCTTGAAACTGGCCATGCGGTAGTCTGATCAGCGTTATCTTGATTGCTTTTGGTACAGTTAATCTCCGGTTCCAGGGTCAGGTTCTTTCCATTTCCTTGAGGCCACTTCTTGGAATTGTGTACCATGGAGCAGCTTATGTCATGGCTGCAGTCTGGTCATCATGTAGTTAACTTCTTCCACCTGGTGGGGATTTCAGTATCAGCAAAACACCTTAAAGGATATGGCTCAGAATATTACCTACAACCCTTGAGAAGAAATGAAGAGTCTTTGACTCTGTTTAACGGTACACTATTATTTTGTCTTGTTTGACTGTTTGGCTTTCTTTCTGCGTTTTGTCACTTCTCTGATTAAATTCATTCTTCGGCTTAAGTTTCTCTGCAGACAAGAGGCAGAGGGGCATCTGTCCCTGGAAGGCCCCTTAGGGTCCTGCTCCATTACAGGATTACTTCACTGAGTTGTGAAGATAAACATAGTTCACATGATAGATGAAAGGTTTAGAACAGCACATGGTATATGCAAGTGTTTAATACATGTGTGTGATAGTTGTCCTTATTCCTCCTGAGAACAGGGCCAAGTGTCATTACCTCCCCCTCCCTCTCTACTGATGAACCAATGAAGGATGGTTCTGAGGAACTAAGGGAGCAGCTGGGAGCCAGAGAAGTCAAGGCATGGAGGTCAGAATACTTGCTCCTGGTCCTGAATCCACTGACTAGAGTAGTAAATGCATTAAAAGTGGAGGTTATCCCCTTGACCCCAAATGTTCAGCTCAGATAGTAAGGGACAAAGAATGACTGGATGCCCCCAAAACATTGGGTTGGAGAATGTGGTGCTCAAGAGGGATACTGTCTCTGGTTTTATCTCTTTATGTATGAACCATTGATTAGTAGCAATCCCGTTGAGAAAAGTTGCTGAATTCTGGATGTAGGGGAGCGAGTGTGAAGATGGCTGGAGGGAATGAAGCCCAGTTAGCTCACAGGAGTCTGGGTCCCTGGCTGCCTCAGAATGGGGAGAGGCAGGCATCCTGACTTCTCGGCTCTCCTCTGCCAGGCTCGCTGGCCCCAAGTGTGTCACCCAACTTACCCTTTCGGCCTGCTTCACCCTGGATAAATGCCTTAGCGGGAAATCGAGGGCTACTAGGGAACAGTAGGACTTTCGACCTGCAAGGGGCCCTAGAGGGTACAGCACACACTGCCTGTGCCCACCTCACCCCTTGGCCTTACAATATGGGTGCTCTGAGCCTGACCTCTGGCTCCAGCATCTGCAGGGTGTTTTTTTTTTTCTTTTTTTTTTTCCGATTTATCTTCCTTGTCTGACATTAAATTTTTTTTTTTTTTTAGTTGAAGGATAATAGTTTTACGAGTTTTGTTGTTTACTGCCATATATCAACATGAATCAGCCATGGGTATACCTATGTCCCCCTGCAGTTCTTTGCCTGAGAGGTTTCTCCGGCCACTGAGGCACCCTCTTGATACAGCAGCTCAGAAGCAGTCCTCCACCAGCAACCAATAGGATCATTACATAAGTGTCCTAGCTCCTCCCTCCCCAGGATGGGGCCGCTCTCAGACGCTGGTTCTAGGTTGTCCCCAGAGTCCCCAGTGGGAGGGAGCTTCAGGTGCCCACAGGACTACCTTGCTTCATAACACACCCCGTATCCTTTTCTTCCCTTTCCTGATTTACTTCCCCACTCCTGGGGGTCGCCCCCCAAATACACTACCTGCCCAGAGCTTCATCATAGGGTCTGCTCCTGTGGCACTAAAGCAGAAATTATCCGGCTGAACGATTTGGGGTTGCCGAAGCGAGATAATTGCCAGAACACACTTGTCCGTGTGTGCAGGGCGAAATAAGCGCCCACCTAGCAGGGCCTGCACATGGCCCGGAAAGCCTCAGAACATTTGCGTGGTTGGGAAGACGGCGCCTCCCCCAGATCGGGAAGTGATCATCCCTCCACCCCCCGACCCGGGCAGTCATGTTGGAGGTAAAACCCTGTAGTGAGACCTCCCTCTGCTTCCCTCTCACCAGCCGTCTGTTCCTAATAACCCCACCCACGCACCGGAGCCTCTCTGACTTGATAGTGCAGGACGCTGTCACTTGAAATTAATTGCAACTAATTAAAAATGATCCGGTTAGGACAATTGCACAATGGCGCTCCAGAGACTGCTTCATTCCCAGAGGTTCGGCGGCGGTTGCGGCTGTGGCAGCCCCAGTGGGCCAGACAGGGCCATACATCATCGTGTCGTTTTACATTGTTATTTCTCTGAAAGCAGCAATTTAAAAGAGTCTCAGATGAACCTTGAGCAACTTCACACTAAAAAGAAAAATGTTACTGTCCGAGATCTGTGAAATATAACATATAGGCTCAAAGAAGCCACTTGACATGAAAAGCGGGCCTTAAGTTTGTGCTGCGATTTGCATATAATATATAATGTTGTAGTAAAGGCCCACAAAGCATTTGGAGGCTGTGGAGCATCGATCTTTGGCCCCTTTGTTCCAACTGGGTCACCTACTGTTCCAGTTATTATTTTATCACAGCCATTCCTTGTGTGAGGAGATGGGAGGGCATCTAACCCACTGGGCTCTAGGCTCTGCCATCCCTCCGCCTAGTTTTCCTGGACTCAGACTCTCCAGCAACCAATAGGATCATTACATAAGTGTCCTAGCTCCTCCCTCCCCAGGATGGGGCCGCTCTCAGACGCTGGTTCTAGGTTGTCCCCAGAGTCCCCAGTGGGAGGGAGCTTCAGGTGCCCACAGGACTACCTTGCTTCATAACACACCCCGTATCCTTTTCTTCCCTTTCCTGATTTACTTCCCCACTCCTGGGGGTCGCCCCCCAAATACACTACCTGCCCAGAGCTTCATCATAGGGTCTGCTCCTGTGGCACTAAAGCAGAAATTATCCGGCTGAACGATTTGGGGTTGCCGAAGCGAGATAATTGCCAGAACACACTTGTCCGTGTGTGCAGGGCGAAATAAGCGCCCACCTAGCAGGGCCTGCACATGGCCCGGAAAGCCTCAGAACATTTGCGTGGTTGGGAAGACGGCGCCTCCCCCAGATCGGGAAGTGATCATCCCTCCACCCCCCGACCCGGGCAGTCATGTTGGAGGTAAAACCCTGTAGTGAGACCTCCCTCTGCTTCCCTCTCACCAGCCGTCTGTTCCTAATAACCCCACCCACGCACCGGAGCCTCTCTGACTTGATAGTGCAGGACGCTGTCACTTGAAATTAATTGCAACTAATTAAAAATGATCCGGTTAGGACAATTGCACAATGGCGCTCCAGAGACTGCTTCATTCCCAGAGGTTCGGCGGCGGTTGCGGCTGTGGCAGCCCCAGTGGGCCAGACAGGGCCATACATCATCGTGTCGTTTTACATTGTTATTTCTCTGAAAGCAGCAATTTAAAAGAGTCTCAGATGAACCTTGAGCAACTTCACACTAAAAAGAAAAATGTTACTGTCCGAGATCTGTGAAATATAACATATAGGCTCAAAGAAGCCACTTGACATGAAAAGCGGGCCTTAAGTTTGTGCTGCGATTTGCATATAATATATAATGTTGTAGTAAAGGCCCACAAAGCATTTGGAGGCTGTGGAGCATCGATCTTTGGCCCCTTTGTTCCAACTGGGTCACCTACTGTTCCAGTTATTATTTTATCACAGCCATTCCTTGTGTGAGGAGATGGGAGGGCATCTAACCCACTGGGCTCTAGGCTCTGCCATCCCTCCGCCTAGTTCCTTGTGGGAGACCCAGGGGTCTTCTGGACTCAGACTCTGGAAGCATGGCACCTCCCAAGTGGTCCTGCCAGTTTCAGAAACTGGTCCTGCTAGGACAAGAGGCAATTCTGAGCCTTGGAAATCCTGCTGAGCAACCTAGTAGCCCTCCAGGTCTCATTCAAGGGAACACAGACAACTCAGCAATAAATTTTGACCCTATGTATTTGAGCTACAGATCTCTCCTTTCAGGCCCCCTGCTGCCTCTCCTCACTTCAGTGGTCTCCAGGGCACCCTCCAAACCTCTCCGCGTCAACAGGACAGGAGAGAAGCAGGCATTTGAACAGAAAGGGATTTGTCTGAAAATGATTTTTTCTAATGCTCTGGTTCATTCTGCAATTTAAGAAAATGAGGTGACTTTCCCGGGTCCTAACAAACCTCTGGAAAACAGAAAAAGAGGAAGTTCAGAAATTAAAAAATCAAGGTCTTTAAAGGGCTAGGAGAAATGTAAGAGACTACACAGATGAGAGAAAAAAAATGGCAGGCGGGTATGCATGCAAAGTTTTATGTGATTACTAAAATTGGGCTTGAGCTTCCTGGAGACCAAAGCAAAAGAGCACAATAAGAAACATGATTATAAATGTTATGTCATCCTTAACGAAAAAACAGCCCAGCTCCTTAAAAGAAAGAAGACGTGATTTACCTGGATCTTGTGTGGGTCATGCAGACGTCAACAGCCTCCATGGTATCCTGGTGGCTGAGGCTGGGGCAAGGCTGGTGAAGACCCATGCATTGGAAATTGGGGCCATAATCTGAAGTCACCTCTCTGGGAGATCCCAGGAGATGAGGATTCAATGGACAGATCACCATCAGCTGGCACTATTCAGGGGTAAAGACATAGACACTAGAGGAATGCAGGGAGTAACTCCAGCCTCACCTCTCATCCCCAAATTACTCTCCATGCAGAATGTTTCTTTAGAACAGTTCTGCTTAGCATTTTCTTTTTATAAATTGAAGAATAGTTGATTTGCAGTGTTGTGTTAGTTTAAGGTATACAACACAGTGATTCAGTTATACATATATCTCTATATATAGTGTATGTACATATTCTTTTTCAGATTCTCTTCCCTTACAGGTTATTTAAAAATACAGATTATAGTTCCCTGTGCTAATGGTATAGTAGTATGTATATGTTATTCCCAGACTCCTGATACATCCCGATCCCTCTGCCTTCCCACTTTGGTAACTATAGGTTTGTTTTCTGTGTCTGTGACTCTATTTTTGTTTTGTGAATAAGTTGATCTGTATCATTTTTTTCACATTAAAAAAAAAATTGGCTTCTTTTATTGTTTTATTTATTTTCATCCATTTTTATTCTTTGGCCTGTGTGGGCCTCCCATTGCAGTGACTGCTCATTGCAGAGCACTGGCTCTGGGCACATGCACTCCAGAGCACTGGCTTGCAATTGGACACACCGGTCTAACCACTCCACGGCACGTGAGATCTTCCGGGGCCAGGGATCAAACCAGTGCCCCTTGCACTGTTAGGTGGACTCTTTACTCACTGGACCACCAGGGAAGTCCCATTTGTATCATTTTTTAAAATTAGATTCCACATATGAGTATATTTGTCTTTCTCTGACTTACTTTACTTAGTATAATCTCTGGGTCTATCTATGTTGGGGTAAATGGCATTATTTTGTTCTTTTTAATAACTGAGTAATGCTCCATTGTACATATGTACCACATCTTCTTTATCCATTCCTCTGTCGATGGATGTTTAGGTTGTGTCCATGTCTTGGCTATTGTAAATAGTGCTGCAGTGAACATTGGGGTGCATGTATCTTTTTGAAATATAATATACACACAGGAATAGAATTGCTGGATCATATGGTAGTTCTATTTTTAGTTTCTAAAGAAACTTCCATACTGTTCTCCATAGTGGCCACACCAGCTTACATTCCACCAACAGTATAATTCCCTTTTCTTCCCATCTGCTGTAGCATTTATTATTTGTGGATTTTTAAATATTTTTACAGAGTTTTATTGTTCACAGACATGTATGTTCGCAGATCAGTCATATACATCTCCCTGTCCCCCTCCCAACCCCCCATCCCACCCTTCCAGGCCATCGCATCATGTCTCTACAGGATCCCCTATTCCCACAGCACAATGACAATAGCTATATTTTTTCACATATGATAGTATAGGTTTCCAGGTAACTCCCTCTGTGCCTCCCACCCACTGTTCATTCCCCACAGTGTCCATATGTCCGTTCTCTATGTCTGTTTTTCCATCGCTTCACTGCGTGTGTTACCATTATCCTCTTACCAGATCCCATATATATGTTTTAGTATACTATACTTATCTTTCTCTTTTTGACTTACTTTTTATGATAGGTTCTAGATCCATCCACCTCATTAGGGCTGATTCTTCTGCATTTCTTTTTACAGCTGTGTAGTATTCCACTGTATATATGTACCATAGTTTTCTTAATCCATTCATTCGTCGGTGGACATCTAGGTTGCTTCCATGTTCTAGCTATTGTATAGAGAGCTACAATGAACATTGGGGTACAGGTGCTTCTTTCAGTTTTGATTTCATCGGGGTATAAACCTAATAGTGGGATTGCTGGGTCATATGGGCTTCTATTTTTAGTTTTTTAAGAAATCTCCATACTGTCTTCCATATCAGCTGTATCAATTTACATTCCCACCAGCATTGCAAGAGTGTTCCCTTTTCTCTGCACCCTCTCCAGCATTTACTGTCTGTTGATTTGTTGATGATGGCCATTCTGACTGGTATGAGGTGATATCTCACTATAGTTTTGACTTGCATTTCTCTAATAATAAGTGGGGTTAAGCATCATTTCATGTACTTTTTGGCCATCTGTATGTCCTCTTTGGTGAGATGTCTCTGTAGGTCCTTTTCCCATTTCCTGATTGGGTTGTTCATTTTTCTGGTGCTGAGTCGTCTGAGCTGCTTGTTTTGTAGATTTTTTGGTGACGGCCGTTCTGACAAGAGTGGGGCCATTTCAGTTTGTGTCCTTGTTTCTCTAATAATCAGCACTGTTGAGCATCTCTTCATGTGCTTGTTGGCCCTTTGTATGTCTTCTTTCAAGAATGTCTGTTTAGGTCTCCTGTACATTTTTAAAATTTTTTTAAAATTTTTTGAGTTGTATAAGCTAGAACAGCTGTTTTCATCAGAGACTGGACAATTTGAGGTTCCTGTTTCTGACAAAGACCTGGGATGCGAATGTTATGCTGGCTGAGAACTGGATCTAGATCCTTCAGTTCCAGCACATCTGTACAGTGGACTAACTGCAGCCATCATAGGAACAAGGCAGTGGTACCTGCTATTAGGAAAAATTGTGTAAGTTACATTCTTAGATGAAAATTGTAAGCTTCAGAACAGTAGTTATTGAATGATTCTACTCGTATTAAAATTAAATAATAAAATATCATATGGGTAAAGAATATTTCTAGATCCATCCACTTAGGGCTGATTCTTCTGCATTTCTTTTACAGCTGTGTAGTATTCCACTGTATATATGTACCATAGTTTTCTTAATCCATTCATTCGTGGTGGACATCTAGGTTGCTTCCATGTTCTAGCTATTGTATAGAGAGCTACAATGAACATTGGGGTACAGGTGCTTCTTTCAGTTTTGATTTCATCGGGGTATAAACCTAATAGTGGGATTGCTGGGTCATATGGGCTTCTATTTTTAGTTTTTTAAGAAATCTCCATACTGTCTTCCATATCAGCTGTATCAATTTACATTCCCACCAGCATTGCAAGAGTGTTCCCTTTTCTCTGCACCCTCTCCAGCATTTACTGTCTGTTGATTTGTTGATGATGGCCATTCTGACTGGTATGAGGTGATATCTCACTATAGTTTTGACTTGCATTTCTCTAATAATAAGTGGGGTTAAGCATCATTTCATGTACTTTTTGGCCATCTGTATGTCCTCTTTGGTGAGATGTCTCTGTAGGTCCTTTTCCCATTTCCTGATTGGGTTGTTCATTTTTCTGGTGCTGAGTCGTCTGAGCTGCTTGTTTTGTAGATTTTTTGGTGACGGCCGTTCTGACAAGAGTGGGGCCATTTCAGTTTGTGTCCTTGTTTCTCTAATAATCAGCACTGTTGAGCATCTCTTCATGTGCTTGTTGGCCCTTTGTATGTCTTCTTTCAAGAATGTCTGTTTAGGTCTCCTGTACATTTTTAAAATTTTTTTAAAATTTTTTGAGTTGTATAAGCTAGAACAGCTGTTTTTCATCAGAGACTGGACAATTTGAGGTTCCTGTTTCTGACAAAGACCTGGGATGCGAATGTTATGCTGGCTGAGAACTGGATCTAGATCCTTCAGTTCCAGCACATCTGTACAGTGGACTAACTGCAGCCATCATAGGAACAAGGCAGTGGTACCTGCTATTAGGAAAAATTGTGTAAGTTACATTCTTAGATGAAAATTGTAAGCTTCAGAACAGTAGTTATTGAATGATTCTACTCGTATTAAAATTAAATAATAAAATATCATATGGGTAAAGAATATTTCTGGAAGGATTATAAGAAATTGGCAATAAAAAAAAGGAAAAAAAAGAAGTTGGTGACAGACTCCAACCCTGGAGGGGAGGAAGCTCTGTTGTTCACTTCAACCCTCCTTTCTGTCATTATGTATTGTTTTTGGATTATAAAAATATTTTTTAAAAAGTGAAGGAAAGGGGGGGAGGGTCAAGGGATATGCATATGAATGATCTGGGAACATACATGTACAAAAATAAATAATAAATAAAAAAAGAAAAAAAAAAAGTGAAGGAAAGAATGCAGTTTTGTTAAGAATGAAGCAGATCAGTACCATTGAAAAAGTAAGACGAGAAGAGAAAGTCTGGGTTAATATAGATCAAATGTCTGAAAGTGATTATCTTAGGGAGTTAAGATTACAGAAGACTTTCACTTTCAAGTTAATGCTTTTGGTAACATTTTTATAATAAGTATTTCTTTTTTATTATTTCTGGCTCTACTGGGTCTTTGTTGCAGTGCACAGGCCTCTTACTGCGGTGGCTTCTCGTGCTGTGGAGCACAGGCCCTGCGTGCACAGGCTTCAGTAGCTTTGGCTCTCAGGCTTAGTTGTTCCTCAGTGTGTGGAGGTCTTCCCTGATGAGGGATCAGAACCGTGGCCCCAGCGTTGGCAGGCAGATTCTTAACCACTGGACCACCATGGAATTCCAAGTATTTATATATTTTCCAATTATTCTAATAATTTTAAAACAACATTTTAAGCCAACCTGGGGGATTGTCAAATTGACCTCCTTTTATGAAAATTAAGAAATTTAATCAAGATTTATCCAAATGAGTGGCTTCCCTACCTCTGCTGGGCAGTGAGCCAGAGGAGAATCTGTAAGAAAGATAAGAATTTTCTCAAGGAAACAGTGGCTGTTCTGGCACACGAGATAAATGACTGATCTTCACTCTGGCCTCTCAGAGCACTGATGCTTACCTGGATTGGAACTTACCGGAATCCAGAGGCTGGTATGCGAATGTTATGCTGGCTGAGAACTGGATCTAGATCCTTCAGTTCCAGCACATCTGTACAGTGGACTAACTGCAGCCATCATAGGAACAAGGCAGTGGTACCTGCTATTAGGAAAAATTGTGTAAGTTACATTCTTAGATGAAAATTGTAAGCTTCAGAACAGTAGTTATTGAATGATTCTACTCGTATTAAAATTAAATAATAAAATATCATATGGGTAAAGAATATTTCTGGAAGGATTATAAGAAATTGGCAATAAAAAAAAGGAAAAAAAAGAAGTTGGTGACAGACTCCAACCCTGGAGGGGAGGAAGCTCTGTTGTTCACTTCAACCCTCCTTTCTGTCATTATGTATTGTTTTTGGATTATAAAAATATTTTTTAAAAAGTGAAGGAAAGGGGGGGAGGGTCAAGGGATATGCATATGAATGATCTGGGAACATACATGTACAAAAATAAATAATAAATAAAAAAAAAAAGAAAAAAAAAAAGTGAAGGAAAGAATGCAGTTTTGTTAAGAATGAAGCAGATCAGTACCATTGAAAAAGTAAGACGAGAAGAGAAAGTCTGGGTTAATATAGATCAAATGTCTGAAAGTGATTATCTTAGGGAGTTAAGATTACAGAAGACTTTCACTTTCAAGTTAATGCTTTTGGTAACATTTTTATAATAAGTATTTCTTTTTTATTATTTCTGGCTCTACTGGGTCTTTGTTGCAGTGCACAGGCCTCTTACTGCGGTGGCTTCTCGTGCTGTGGAGCACAGGCCCTGCGTGCACAGGCTTCAGTAGCTTTGGCTCTCAGGCTTAGTTGTTCCTCAGTGTGTGGAGGTCTTCCCTGATGAGGGATCAGAACCGTGGCCCCAGCGTTGGCAGGCAGATTCTTAACCACTGGACCACCATGGAATTCCAAGTATTTATATATTTTCCAATTATTCTAATAATTTTTAAAACAACATTTTAAGCCAACCTGGGGGATTGTCAAATTGACCTCCTTTTATGAAAATTAAGAAATTTAATCAAGATTTATCCAAATGAGTGGCTTCCCTACCTCTGCTGGGCAGTGAGCCAGAGGAGAATCTGTAAGAAAGATAAGAATTTTTCTCAAGGAAACAGTGGCTGTTCTGGCACACGAGATAAATGACTGATCTTCACTCTGGCCTCTCAGAGCACTGATGCTTACCTGGATTGGAACTTACCGCGGAATCCAGAGGCTGGTATGGTTCAGAAAAAAAGCACATTTAAAAAGTATTGTTATTTCATGGTTAAAAAAAAAAAAAAAAAAGGTAGATTCAGGGCTTCCCTGGTGGTCCCGTGGGTAAAGAGTCCGCCTTTGCAGTGCAAGGGGCGCAGGTTTGATCCCTGGCCTGGGAAGATCCCACATGCCGCAGAACGTCTGAACCGGTGTGTCCAGTTATGAGCCAGCGCTCTGGAGCCCTTGCACCCAGAGCCGGTGCTCTGCAATGAGGGAGGCCACTGCAATGGGAGGCCCTCACAGGCCAAAGAATAAAGATGGATGAAAATAAATAAATAATAAATCAATAAAAGAGACCAAAATTAAAAAAATAATAATATATTCAAACTATTACTTAATTTATTTCTTTTGTTGTCAGCATTCTTGATTTTTCCTTCTTTGTCTCTTCCTACTCCCTTTCCTTTCAAGGTGGCCTGGCCTATCCTCGGTGCCTCAGGGAAGAGATGGGGCAACAGAAAAAGAAAAAAAAAATAAAAGGCTCATCTTAGCTTCTGACTTGCAAAAACTTAGGGACAAAGACCCAAGGAAATGAAAAATAATCATCGGAGAGACTCTGTCACTCTAAAGACTATAAAATGGGGAAGCAGGAGGATTAGAGGCGATGTTGCTGGTGGTGCAGCAGCAGGACCCAGGGAGCTCAGAGCTTCCCCTTAGAGAAGGCGGGTCGGCGCCCTGGTCCTCAGCCCCCATCTAAGGGCTGGAAGGCGCATCAGGAAAGGCCTGGAGTCCTGCAGGGCTTCGGCCACTGCTTCAGTCTCTTCCCTCACTGGCAGACATCTTCTCCTGTTCCTCTGTTGGGCTGGCTGAACATGACTGCTTCCGTGTTTCATGCCTTGGTTTAACACCCAGAACCAGGCTGACTTCTCCCTTGGTTCTCCACCCTCTGTTCCTGGAGCTGTCTGTGGTTGGCCTAGCTTGGATCAGGTGCCTAACAGGCATCCCCGGAGTGTTCTGCTGTGTTTGGGGACTGAGGTCTCAGTTGCAGTCGCATTTGGTGTCAGCTTACCCTTCATCCTAGTCCTGTCTTCCTAGGTTCCTTCCAAGCGTACCTGTGTAGCACTCTCGCGTAAACCTGCCACTGCTGCTCCCCGTCATCAGCATCTGTTCTCAACCCAGGACACTCACCTGCAGAGTCTTGTACCTTAGAATATCTGGAGTCAGCACTAAGGGCTGTGGTTGGTTGTCTGTCTGGAAAGTGTGTCCTTGGAAAGTGAAGGGGCTCTGGACACCA
The DNA here is from genome assembly GCA_022376925.1 of Tragulus kanchil. Classification (NCBI taxonomy): domain Eukaryota; kingdom Metazoa; phylum Chordata; class Mammalia; order Artiodactyla; family Tragulidae; genus Tragulus; species Tragulus kanchil. The sequence goes on from JAIOJX010000005.1 coordinate 51,407,321, forward strand.
TTCCCATCAGCAGACAGAGGGAGGTTGAGGAAAGAACACTGGGATGAGAGAATCTGGGAGCCCTGGGTTCTGCCACTAGTGAACTCCGTGACTGGGCAAGTCAGTTAACTCCTCTGACTCACAAATGCAAAACCAGGATAGAAATTTTCCACCTCACAGGGTCAATTCAGAGTTCACATAGAGGATCCAAGTAAATGGGCCTCAAACAGTGCGTGGCACAAGGTGAAAATATTATACATGTGTGAAACAGCTTGGCTTTCAGAGCTTCCCACCCATCTCTGTTTCTGCCCCCGCTGCCCCTTCCCATGGTTTCATACCAGCACAGGTGTGGCCAGCCACAGAATGGCCGTGCAGCTGTCACCAGGAACCTCTAGCTTCATGACCTGATCACACCCTCTTTGGTGCTCTTCAGGGACTTTGCATACACAAGTTATTTTAGAAGACAAGTCATAGTGTGTCATGTTTTCTGCTCAGAGGCCTTCCCTTCCCACTCAGGGACTAGCACTGTGGCCCCTATCTTCATTCTGATCCTTTTCTGCTCTTCATCTTCTCTTACTTTCTTCAGCCATGTTGGTCTCCTATCTGTGTGTCAAACACACGAGGACTGCTCCCACCCCACAGTCTTTGCACAAGCCGCTCCCTCCCCCTGGAGCACTCTTCCCCCTGGCTCGGTCTCTCCCACCTTCAGGTTCTTACATAAAGTCAGTGAGACCTTTCCTGACCTCCTTGTCCGCATTTAAAATAGCAGAACTCCCTTAGCATTGCCTCTCCGTGTTAGCACTTGTTACCATCTGACATGGCTTGTACTTTATTCATTCACTGCTTATCTTTATTAGAATGTAGACTCCATGAGGACAGGGCATTTTTCCCGTTTTGTTCTCTACTGTAGCCCATGACAGTTTCTGGCATGAAGTAAGTGCTAAATATTATTCTGTTAAGTGAATCAGTGAGTGTGTTCACAGGCACTTGAGACTGAAGAGAGCAAACCTGCTAGTGAAAGCAATGCTACAGTGATGTCAGCCCATGGAAAATGAGGGTCAGAAGGCTCCAGCTTGGCCTTTAGAATCTGTAAAGTTCCCTGCCAGGCCAAAGCAGGGTCCTGGCTCTCCCCTGCTGCCACAGCCAGAGAATGCGTTGAGGACGGGAGACACCTGTGTATTCGCTGAGTGCCTGGCTCAGTCCCTGGCAGGAAGCAGATGCTCAGTGGATGTTTGCTGGTGTGCCAATGCACCAGGGTGTTGGAAGCTAAAGGGAAGTGGCTGTACCTTTGGGCACAGGGGTAAAGGTGCTGACATATTCACCTGCCTTTTGTCTCAGCACTGGACATACGCCAGTGTTTCCCAATGTGTTCTGTAGAGCCCTAGTGCTAATCCGTGTTAGGGATGCTAATAGGTGCTGAGCGGGAAAAGCATTTTGTGGTCAAACAAACTAGAGAAATGCTGGATTAAATAAAGTTAAACAAATTTCCTGACTCTATGACTCTTAAGAGTCTTTAATATGTCAATATTATAAATCCAAGAGAGGGCTTTTCTTTTGAAAATGTTTCCATACTTACCTGACCATAAAACTCATTTTTCAAAAAGAGCAGGGGTCTCACTGGATTTTCTTTGGGAAAGACTGACCTAGCCTCACAGCCAGCAGACACAGAAGGAATTCTGGAGAAGATCTAGTGGATCACTCCCTCTTCACAGAGGAGGGAAGATCAGGGAGACCAGGATGGACTGCAGGATACACAGTGAGTTAAGAGTTGGGTCTTAAGCTAAAATTCAACTCTGGTCTTCAGGATGCTTGCTGCTTTGGGTCTTGACCTCTGTGGTTCTAAACCCTTGCCTGTCAGGCCCTCTTTGCTTATTTGCACTCTCAGAGTCACAGAGACTTGGAATAGGAAAGCCCTCAGAGATGTGGAAGTCCCACTTCTAACCTCACTTCCTGTTTCTGGCCCCAGCTTCCTGCCGTGACCCAACTCTGGGCTTGTAACCTGTACCTGGGAATCGAGTGCTCCTCACCTGCACCTCCCCCTGTGCCCTCCCTGCTGTGTGTGTTCCTGCCCCCCAAACTCTGGTTTTCAAAGTGTGGTCCCAGGACCAGCAACATCACTATCTCCCAGGAACTTCTCATTGCATTGTGGTCCGAGAAGATGGTTGATATAATTTCGGTTTTCTTGAACTGACTGAGGTTAGATTTGTGGCCCAAGATGTGGTCTATCCTGGAGAATGTTCCATGAGCACTTGAGAAGAAAATGTATTCTTCTGCTTTTGGATGGAACGTCCTAAAGATATCGATGAGGTCCATCTTTTCTAGTGTGGCATTTAAGGCTTGTGTTTCTTTACTAATTTTCTGTTTGGATGATCTGTCCATTGGTGTGAGAGGAGTGTTAAAGTCTCCTACTATTATTGTGTTATTGTTGATTTCTTCTTTTATGTCTGAAAGTACCTGTCTTATGTATTGAGGTGCCCCTGTGTTGGGTGTGTAGATATTCATGACTGTTATGTCTTGTTCTTGGATGGATCCCTTAATCATGATGTAGTGACCTGCCTTGTCTCTTAGAATCTTCTTTACTTTAAAGTCTATTTTGTCTGATATGAGGATTTCTACTCCAGCTTTCTTTTGATTTCCATTTGCATGGAATATCTTTTTCCAGCCTTTCACTTTCAGTCTATGAGTGTCTCTAGATCTGAAGTGGGTCTCTTGTAAACAGCATATATATGGGTCTTGCTTCTGGATCCATTCAGCCAGCCTGTGTCGTTTGGAGCATTTAGTCCATTTACATTCAAAGTAATTATTGCCACTGCTAGCCTCACAGCCAGCAGACACAGAAGGAATTCTGGAGAAGATCTAGTGGATCACTCCTCTTCACAGAGGAGGGAAGATCAGGAGACCAGGATGGACTGCAGGATACACAGTGAGTTAAGAGTTGGGTCTTAAGCTAAAATTCAACTCTGGTCTTCAGGATGCTTGCTGCTTTGGGTCTTGACCTCTGTGGTTCTAAACCCTTGCCTGTCAGGCCCTCTTTGCTTATTTGCACTCTCAGAGTCACAGAGACTTGGAATAGGAAAGCCCTCAGAGATGTGGAAGTCCCACTTCTAACCTCACTTCCTGTTTCTGGCCCCAGCTTCCTGCCGTGACCCAACTCTGGGCTTGTAACCTGTACCTGGGAATCGAGTGCTCCTCACCTGCACCTCCCCCTGTGCCCTCCCTGCTGTGTGTGTTCCTGCCCCCAAGCTCTGGTTTTCAAAGTGTGGTCCCAGGACCAGCAACATCACTATCTCCCAGGAACTTCTCATTGCATTGTGGTCCGAGAAGATGGTTGATATAATTTCGGTTTTCTTGAACTGACTGAGGTTAGATTTGTGGCCCAAGATGTGGTCTATCCTGGAGAATGTTCCATGAGCACTTGAGAAGAAAATGTATTCTTCTGCTTTTGGATGGAACGTCCTAAAGATATCGATGAGGTCCATCTTTTCTAGTGTGGCATTTAAGGCTTGTGTTTCTTTACTAATTTTCTGTTTGGATGATCTGTCCATTGGTGTGAGAGGAGTGTTAAAGTCTCCTACTATTATTGTGTTATTGTTGATTTCTTCTTTTATGTCTGAAAGTACCTGTCTTATGTATTGAGGTGCCCCTGTGTTGGGTGTGTAGATATTCATGACTGTTATGTCTTGTTCTTGGATGGATCCCTTAATCATGATGTAGTGACCTGCCTTGTCTCTTAGAATCTTCTTTACTTTAAAGTCTATTTTGTCTGATATGAGGATTTCTACTCCAGCTTTCTTTTGATTTCCATTTGCATGGAATATCTTTTTCCAGCCTTTCACTTTCAGTCTATGAGTGTCTCTAGATCTGAAGTGGGTCTCTTGTAAACAGCATATATATGGGTCTTGCTTCTGGATCCATTCAGCCAGCCTGTGTCGTTTGGTTGGAGCATTTAGTCCATTTACATTCAAAGTAATTATTGATACGAATGTTCCTATTGTCGTCTTCTTAGAAATTTGGGGTTTGATCTGTAAGGCTTCTCCTACTCTATTTATTGGCTATTCAGGCCATTTAACACTTGTTGTAGGGCTGGTTTTGTGGTACAGAATTGTTTTAGTTTTTGCTTGTCTGTGAAGCTTTTGACTTCACCATCAATTCTGAATGAGATTCTTGCTGGGTAGAGAAATCTTGGTTGGAAGTTATTCTCTTTTAGCCATTTAAATGTGTCTTGCCATCCTCTTCTGGCCTGCAGAGTTTCTGTTGAAAGATCCGCAGTTAAACATATGGGGTTTCCTTTATATGTTATTTGTTGTTTGCTCCTAGCTGCTTTTAGTAATCTGTCTTTATATTTAGTCTGCGTTAGTTTGATTAGAATGTGCCTTGGTGTGTTTCTTCTGAGGTTTATCCTGTATGGCACTCTTTGTGCTTCTTGGACTTGGTTGAGTATTTCCTTTCCCATGTTGGGGAAGTTTTCAACTATAATCTCTTCAAGAATTTTTTCATAGCTTCTCTTCCCCTCTTCTTCTTCTGGAACTCCTATAATTCTAATGTTGGTGCATTTGATATTGTCCCATAGGTCTCTCGGGCTATCCTCAGTTCTTTTAATTCTTTTAGTTTTGTTGTGTTCTTCAGCAGTTATTTCCACCATTCTGTCTTCCAGCTCACTTATCTGTTCTTCAGCCTCTGATACTCTACTGTTGAGACCTTCTATAGTACTTTTTTTTTTTTTTTCAGGATATATAAGTTCAATTATTTATTTATTATTTATTTATGACTCAGGAAATTCAACATGTTTAATATAAAATTTAAGCAAATTTGTATATGTGCTACCTTCCGAGAACTGTATTTTTCAACTTTATTGAGATATAATTGTCATATTGCATTGTGTCAGTTTTAAGACATGCAATGTAATGATTTGATATATGTATATATTGTGAAATGTTCACACATCCATTACTCATATAGTTACAATTATTTGTGTGTGTTGAGAACTTATAAATACTTTATTGACGTTATATAATTGTACATTTCATCTTGTCAGTCCATTTACATTCAAAGTAATTATTGATACGAATGTTCCTATTGTCGTCTTCTTAGAAATTTGGGGTTTGATCTGTAAGGCTTCTCCTACTCTATTTATTGGCTATTCAGGCCATTTAACACTTGTTGTAGGGCTGGTTTTGTGGTACAGAATTGTTTTAGTTTTTGCTTGTCTGTGAAGCTTTTGACTTCACCATCAATTCTGAATGAGATTCTTGCTGGGTAGAGAAATCTTGGTTGGAAGTTATTCTCTTTTAGCCATTTAAATGTGTCTTGCCATCCTCTTCTGGCCTGCAGAGTTTCTGTTGAAAGATCCGCAGTTAAACATATGGGGTTTCCTTTATATGTTATTTGTTGTTTGCTCCTAGCTGCTTTTAGTAATCTGTCTTTATATTTAGTCTGCGTTAGTTTGATTAGAATGTGCCTTGGTGTGTTTCTTCTGAGGTTTATCCTGTATGGCACTCTTTGTGCTTCTTGGACTTGGTTGAGTATTTCCTTTCCCATGTTGGGGAAGTTTTCAACTATAATCTCTTCAAGAATTTTTTCATAGCTTCTCTTCCCCTCTTCTTCTTCTGGAACTCCTATAATTCTAATGTTGGTGCATTTGATATTGTCCCATAGGTCTCTCGGGCTATCCTCAGTTCTTTTAATTCTTTTAGTTTTGTTGTGTTCTTCAGCAGTTATTTCCACCATTCTGTCTTCCAGCTCACTTATCTGTTCTTCAGCCTCTGATACTCTACTGTTGAGACCTTCTATAGTACTTTTTTTTTTTTTTTCAGGATATATAAGTTCAATTATTTATTTATTATTTATTTATGACTCAGGAAATTCAACATGTTTAATATAAAATTTAAGCAAATTTGTATATGTGCTACCTTCCGAGAACTGTATTTTTCAACTTTATTGAGATATAATTGTCATATTGCATTGTGTCAGTTTTAAGACATGCAATGTAATGATTTGATATATGTATATATTGTGAAATGTTCACACATCCATTACTCATATAGTTACAATTATTTGTGTGTGTTGAGAACTTATAAAATCTACTCCCTTAGCAACTTTCAAAGAAACATTACTGTTGACTATCATCACTATGCTGTACATTTCATCTTGAGTACATTGTCTTACAGCTGGAAATGTGTCCTCTTTGACCCCCTTCACCACTTTCTTCCCCATTCCCTCGTCCACTTCCCCTGGCAACCACCAATATACTCATTTTGTTAGGTTAGGTTTTTTTGGTCATTTTACAATAAGATGAGATTATACAATGTGTATAATCAGTATGATAAAGATATTAATAATAAATTTGAGTTGTTAATTTATTAAATTCATTAAATTAGATTTGATAATTTATTAAATTTATTTTATTTTTTTTCTGATTACTTCTTTTTATTTATTTATTTATTTATTTATTTATTTATTTATTTTTGTACATGTATGTTCCCAGATCAATCAGATGCATATCCCTTGACCCTCCCCCCACCCAGGTTCCCCCATCCCTCCAGACCATTGCTCCAAGTGGTTGTAGGTACTCCTATTCCCCTAGCACAATGACGATAGCTATCTTTTCTACACATGACAGTATAGGTTCCCATGTTACTCCCTCCCATTGTTCGGTCTCCACAATGTCTTTATGTCTATTCTCTGTTTTTTCATGAGTTCACTGCTTGTGTTATCATGACCATCTTACTAGATCCCATATATATGAGTTAGTATACTATACTTGTCTTTCTCTTTTTGACTTACTTCACTTTTTATGATAGGTTCTAGAGCCAGCCACCTCATTAGGACTGAGTCTTCTGCATTTCTTTTAACAGCTGAGTAGTATTCCATTGTATATATGTACCAGAGCTTCTGGATCCATTCATTTGTCGATGGACATCTAGGTTGCTTCCATGTTCTGGCTATTGTATAGAGAGCTGCAATGAACACTGGGGTACAGGTGCCTCTTTCAGTTTTGATTTCATCAGGATATAGGCCTAATAGTGGGATTGCTGGGTCACAGGGTGCTTCTATTTTTAGTTTTTTAAGGAATCTCCATATTGTCTTCCATAGAGGTTGTATTAATTTACATTCCCACCAGCAATGCAAGAGGGTTCCCTTTTCTCCACACCCTCTCCAGCATTTGTTGTCTGTCGATTTGTTGATGATGGCCATTCTGACAGGTGTGAGGTGGTATCTCATTGTGGTTTTAATTTGCATTTCTCTAATAATAAGCGAGGTTGAGCATCGTTTCATGTATTTTTGGACCATTTGTATGTCCTCTTTGGAGAGGCGTCTCTTTAGATCTTTTTCCCATTTTTTGATTGGGCTGCTCATTTTCCCTGTGCTGAGTTGTCTGAGTTGCTTGTAGATTTTGGAGATTAATTCTTTGTCTGTTGTTTCATTTGCTATGATTTTCTCCCACTCTGTGGGCTGTCTGTTGAACTTTTTTGTAATTTCTTTTGCTGTACAAAAGCTTTTAAGTTTCATAAGGTCCCATATGTTCATTTTTCTTTTCAGTTCTGCTATTTTAGTTGGTGGGTCAAAGAAGATCTTGCTTTGATTGATGTCCTTGAGGGTTTTGCCTATATTCTCCTCTAAGAGTTTGATGGTTTCTGGTCTTACATTGAGGTCTTTAATCCATTTTGAGTTGATCTTAGTGTATGGCGTCAGGGAATGTTCCAACTTCATTTTTTTGCATGTAGCTGTCCAATTCTCCCAGCACCACTTGTTAAAGAGGCTGTCTTTGTCCCATTTTATAGTTTCTCCTCCTTTATCAAAAATGAGGTACCCATAGGTGCGTGGGTTGATCTCTGGGTTCTCAATCTTGTTCCATTGATCGATAGTTCTGTTTTTGTGCCAGCCACCTCATTAGGACTGAGTCTTCTGCATTTCTTTTAACAGCTGAGTAGTATTCCATTGTATATATGTACCAGAGCTTCTGGATCCATTCATTTGTCGATGGACATCTAGGTTGCTTCCATGTTCTGGCTATTGTATAGAGAGCTGCAATGAACACTGGGGTACAGGTGCCTCTTTCAGTTTTGATTTCATCAGGATATAGGCCTAATAGTGGGATTGCTGGGTCACAGGGTGCTTCTATTTTTAGTTTTTTAAGGAATCTCCATATTGTCTTCCATAGAGGTTGTATTAATTTACATTCCCACCAGCAATGCAAGAGGGTTCCCTTTTCTCCACACCCTCTCCAGCATTTGTTGTCTGTCGATTTGTTGATGATGGCCATTCTGACAGGTGTGAGGTGGTATCTCATTGTGGTTTTAATTTGCATTTCTCTAATAATAAGCGAGGTTGAGCATCGTTTCATGTATTTTTGGACCATTTGTATGTCCTCTTTGGAGAGGCGTCTCTTTAGATCTTTTTCCCATTTTTTGATTGGGCTGCTCATTTTCCCTGTGCTGAGTTGTCTGAGTTGCTTGTAGATTTTGGAGATTAATTCTTTGTCTGTTGTTTCATTTGCTATGATTTTCTCCCACTCTGTGGGCTGTCTGTTGAACTTTTTTGTAATTTCTTTTGCTGTACAAAAGCTTTTAAGTTTCATAAGGTCCCATATGTTCATTTTTCTTTTCAGTTCTGCTATTTTAGTTGGTGGGTCAAAGAAGATCTTGCTTTGATTGATGTCCTTGAGGGTTTTGCCTATATTCTCCTCTAAGAGTTTGATGGTTTCTGGTCTTACATTGAGGTCTTTAATCCATTTTGAGTTGATCTTAGTGTATGGCGTCAGGGAATGTTCCAACTTCATTTTTTTGCATGTAGCTGTCCAATTCTCCCAGCACCACTTGTTAAAGAGGCTGTCTTTGTCCCATTTTATAGTTTCTCCTCCTTTATCAAAAATGAGGTACCCATAGGTGCGTGGGTTGATCTCTGGGTTCTCAATCTTGTTCCATTGATCGATAGTTCTGTTTTTGTGCCAGTACCATCCTGTCTTGAGGACTGTTGCTTTGTAGTAGAGTCTGAAGTTAGGGAGGCTGATCCCTCCAACTCCATTTTTCTTCCTCAGGATTGCTTTGGCTATTCGAGGTCTTTTGTGTTTCCATATGAACTGTGTTATTATTTGGTCTAGTTCTGTGAAAAATGTCAGTGGTAGTTGGATAGGTATTGCATTGAATCTGTAGATGATATTTGGTAGTACGGTCATTGTCACAATATTGGTTCTTCCCATCCAGGAACATGGAATATCTCTCCATCTGTTTAAGTCTTCTTTAATGTCTCTCATGAGTGTCTTGTAATTTTCTGTGTACAATTCTTTTGTTTCTTTGGGTAGGTTTATTCCTAGATATTTGATTCTTTTGGTTGCAATGGTGAAGGGGATTGCCTCTTTGATTTCATTTTCTGATTTTTCATTGTTTGTGTATAGGAATGCCAGTGACTTCTGTGTGTTGACTTTATATCCTGCAACTTTGCTGAATTCATTGATTAGTTCTAGTAGCTTTGTAACCGTGTCTTTGGGATTTTCTATGTCTAATATCATGTCGTCTGCAAAAAGAGAGAGCTTGACTTCTTCCTTTCCAATCTGGATTCCTTTGATTTCTTTCTCTTGTCTTATTGCTGTTGCTAGGACTTCCAGGACTATGTTGAATAGCAGTGGTGAAAGTGGGCACCCCTGTCTTGTTCCTGATCTTAGAGGGAATGCTTTCAGTTTTTCACCATTAACAATAATGTTCGCTGTAGGTTTCTCATAGATGGCTTTTATTATGTTGAGATAGGTTCCTTCTATGCCCATTTTCTGAAGAGTTTTGATCATAAATGGATGTTGTACTTTGTCGAAGGCTTTTTCTGCATCTATTGAGATGATCATGGGATTTTTGTCTTTCAACTTGTTGATATGGTGTATCACGTTGATTGATTTGCGGATGTTGAAGAAGCCTTGCATGCCTGGGATGAACCCAACTTGATCGTGATGTATGAGTTTTTTGACATGTCGTTGAATTCTGTTTGCTAGGATTTTGTTGAGGATCTTGTCATCTAAGTTCATCAGTGAAATTGGCCTATAGTTTTCCTTTTTTGTGTTGTCTTTGCCTGGTTTGGGTATCAGGGTGATGGTGGCCTCGTAGAATGTGTTTGGGAGTTTTCCTTCCTGTGCCATTTTTTGAAAGAGTTTTAGAAGGACAGGCATTAGCTCTTCTTTAAATGTTTGGTAGAATTCGGCTGTGAAGCCATCTGGTCCTGGGCTTTTATTTTTGGGTAGATTTTTAATCACAAAGTTGATTTCTGAGCTTGTGATTGGGTTGTTCAAAGTTTCTGTTTCTTCCTGGCTCAGTCTTGGGAGATTAATCCTGTCCAAGAAACTGTCCATTTCTTCCAAGTTGTCCAGTTTGTTGCCATAGAGTTGCTCATAATAGTCTCTTAGAATCCTTTGGATTTCTGCATTATCTGTTGTAATCTCTCCTTTTTCGTTTTTGATTTTGTTGATCTGGTTCTTCTCTCTTTTTTTAATGAGTCTGGCCAGTGGCTTGTCAATTTTGTTTACCTTTTCAAAGAACCAGCTTTTTGTTTTATTTATCTTTACTATTGTTTCTTTTGTTTCTTTCTCATTTATTTCTGCTCTGATCTTTATGATTTCTCTTCTTTTGCTGGCTTTGGGATGCTTTTGTTCTTCTTTCTCCAACTGTTTTAAGCGGAGGGTTAGGTCATCTGCTTCATATTTTCCTAGTTTCTTGAGGTGGGATTGTATTGCTATAAATTTCCCTCTTAGAACTGCTTTTGCTGTATCCCATAGGTTTTGCACTGTCGTGTGTTCATTGTCATTTTCTTCTAGGAATTGTTTAATTTCTCCTTTGATTTCCTCAATGATCAGTTGGTTTTTTAGGTATGTATTGTTTAATCTCCATGTGTTTCTGTTTTTAGGGTTTTTTTTCTGGTAGTTGATCTCCAGTCTCATTGCATTGTGGTCCGAGAAGATGGTTGATATAATTTCGGTTTTCTTGAACTGACTGAGGTTAGATTTGTGGCCCAAGATGTGGTCTATCCTGGAGAATGTTCCGTGAGCGCTTGAGAAGAAAGTGTATTCTTCTGCTTTTGGATGGAACGTCCTAAAGATATCGATGAGGTCCATCTTTTCCAGTGTGGCATTTAAGGCTTGTGTTTCTTTATTAATTTTCTGTTTTGTTGATCTGTCCATTGGTGTGAGAGGAGTGTTAAAGTCTCCTACTATTATTGTGTTATTGTTGATTTCTTCTTTTATGTCTGAAAGTACCTGTCTTATGTATTGAGGTGCCCCTGTGTTGGGTGTGTAGATATTCATGACTGTTATGTCTTCCTCTTGGATAGATCCCTTAATCATGATGTAGTGACCTGCCTTGTCTCTTAGAATCTTCTTTACTTTAAAGTCTATTTTGTCTGATATAAGGATTGCTACTCCAGCTTTCTTTTGATTTCCATTTGCATGAAATATCTTTTTCCAGCCTTTCACTTTCAGTCTATGAGTGTCTCTAGGTCTGAAGTGGGTCTCTTGTAAACAGCATATATATGGGTCTTGCTTCTGGATCCATTCAGCCAGCCTGTGTCGTTTGGTTGGAGCATTTAGTCCATTTACATTCAAAGTAATTATTGATACAAATGTTCCTATTGTCGTCTTCTTAGAAATTTGGGGTTTGATTTGTAAGGCTTCTCCTACTCTTGTATTTATTGGCTATATCAGGCCCTTTAACACTTGTTGTAGGGCTGGTTTTGTGGTACAGAATTCTTTTAGTTTTTGCTTGTCTGTGAAGCTTTTGACTTCACCATCAATTCTGAATGAGATTCTTGCTGGGTAGAGAATTTGTGGTTGCAGGTTATTCTCTTTTAGCCGTTTAAATGTATCTTGCCATTCTCTTCTGGCCTGTAGGGTTTCAGTTGAGAGATCCGCAGTTAAACGTATGGGGTTTCCTTTATATGTTATTTGTTGTTTGCTCCTAGCTGCTTTTAGTAATCTGTCTTTATATTTAGTCTGAGTTAGTTTGATTAGTATGTGCCTTGGTGTGTTTCTTCTGGGGTTTCTCCTGTATGGAACTCTTTGTGCTTCCTGGACTTGGCTGACTATCTCCTTTCCCATGCTGGGGAAGTTTTCAACTATAACCTCTTCAAGAATTTTTTCATAGTCTTTCTTCTCTTCTTCTTCTTCTGGAACTCCTATAATTCTAATGTTGGTGCGTTTAATATTGTCCCATAGGTCTCTGAGGCTATCCTCAGTTCTTTTAATTCTTTGGGCTTTGTTCTGTTCTTCAGCACTTATTTCCACCATTCTGTCTTCCAGCTCACTTATCCGTTCTTCAGCCTCTGATACTCTACTGTTGAGACCTTCTATAGTATTTTGAGTTCAGCAATTGAGTTGGTGGTCTCTATTTGCTTATTTTTCATTTCCTGCATGTCTTTTCTCAATGCACTAATTTCCTCTAATATTCTGTTTTCGGTGTTTTGCATCCTCATTAGTATAGTTTTTCTGAATTCTCTTTCAGATAGCTTGTCTATCTCCTCCTCTGTCATTTGAAGTGGTGTTTCTCTAGCTTGGTCCTTCATTTGTACAGTGTTTCTCTGACGTTTCATTATTAGGTTAATTTTTGTTTCTTTGTGTGTGTCTGTGTGTATGGAGTTCTTATTCCCACCAGGCTTCTTGGTTGAATTCTCGCTTCCTTTGGGTTTCTGTCCTTGTAGAAGGGTTCAGTGGTTTGTGTCTTGGGTGGTGATAGACCTTGTTTACAGGTGAATAATCTGTAGTGTTGTATGTTCTTTGATAATCAGTGTGGGGTCTTGGAATCTGGGCTTCCGCTTCGAGGATCCTTGGTTTGATGATTGGTCAGGGAGTGTAGGCTCTATGTCTGGTTTGCTATGGTGTTCTGTGATACTAGTTCACACACTAGCATCTGAGGAACAAGAGGTGCATCCCTGATGGGTGACAGTCATAAAAGCATGCAGATGTTTTCTAACATAATCATAAGATATACATACATATACAGCAATCCCCACAACTGACCAGTTTTACAGAGATAAGGCGCAGGAAATCTTTCTAGAAACTCATGCAATCACAGATGATACTTGCCCGTTAAGCTTTGAATTAATTAAAATAGTGCCTGAATAATAGATCTAGCACAAGGTCCTGGCTTGGATAATTACAATGAAAGCAATTTTAAATTAGGACATGTGCTCGGGGTGACAAGGAGGAGAGTCTATAAGTAATAAAAAGGAAAAGATTTGTCTTGGAAGTATTTTATAGGATTAGGTAGCAAAGATTAGTGTGTGTACTGTTTAGTGCATTTGGAAGTGAATAGTGCAGACAGAAAGATAGGAAATAATTTATCTAGAGAATATTGATAGCTAGGAAGATGTTTTACATTTAGAACATAGAGAAAGAAAGCAGTGGGAAAGAGGAAAGAGAAAAGAGAATTAGAGGTTTTCAAGAATTAAAATTAAAGTTAAAAAAATATAATAAAAGTCAAAAGAAGGTTAAAAATTAAAAAGAACAAAAAAAAAAATTAATGAGACCGAAAAACAAAGAAAAAACACATAGAATAAATCAAACAAATGAAAACTACAAAAAAAAAAAAAACAAACATTAAAAAAAACCCAATAAACAAAGAAACTAATAAACCCCAAACCAATCAATTGAATAAGCAAAATAGTCCACCACAAACAAGCAGAAAAAAATGAAAAAAAAAAAAAAAAAGTTAAATACTGTCCTTGGTTTTTATCTTCATATCTGCCTGTTGGAAACCAATCTGCTCTTGATGGTGGTGTCTTGATGGCGTGGTCTTTCCCTTACAGTTTTCAGTTCAGCAATTGAGTTGGTTGTCTCCATTTGCTTATTTTTCATTTCTTGCATGTCTCTTCTCAATGCACTAATTTCCTCTAATATTCTGTTTTCGGTGTTTTGCATCCTCATTAGTATAGCTTTTCTGAATTCTCTTTCAGATAGTTTGTCTGTCTCCTCCTCTGTCATTTGAAGCAGTGTTTCTCTAGCTTGGTCCTTCATTTGTGCAGTGTTTCTCTGCCATTTCATTATTAGGTTAATTTTTGTTTCTTTGTTTGTGTCTGTGTGTGTGGAGTTCTTTTTCCCCCACCAGGCTTCTTGGTTGAATTCTCCCTTCCTTTGGGTTTCTGTCCTTCTAGAAGGGTTCGGTGGTTTGTGACTTGGGTGGTGTTAGGTCTTGTTTACAGATGAATAATCTCTAGTGTTGTATGTTCTTTGACAGTGTGGGGTCTTGGAATCAGGACTTCCACTCCGAGGATCCTTGGTTTGATGATTGGTCAGGGGGTGTAGGCTCTATGTTTGGTTTACTATGATGTTCCGTGATACTAGTTCACATACTAGCATCCATGATGTGCCGCGGCTTCTCGCTTCGGGTTCCGGTGGCTTCTCGCTCCGGGTTCTGGTGGCTTCTCACTCCGGGTTCCGGAGGCTTCTCGCTTTAGTGCATTTGGAAGTGAATAGTGCAGACAGAAAGATAGGAAATAATTTATCTAGAGAATATTGATAGCTAGGAAGATGTTTTACATTTAGAACATAGAGAAAGAAAGCAGTGGGAAAGAGGAAAGAGAAAAGAGAATTAGAGGTTTTCAAGAATTAAAATTAAAGTTAAAAAAATATAATAAAAGTCAAAAGAAGGTTAAAAATTAAAAAGAGCAAAAAAAATTAATGAGACCAAAAAACAAAGAAAAAACACATAGAATAAATCAAACAAATGAAAACTACAAAAAAAAAAAAAAACAAACATAAAAAAAACCCAATAAACAAAGAAACTAATAAACCCCAAACCAATCAATTGAATAAGCAAAATAGTCCACCACAAACAAGCAGAAAAAAATGAAAACAGAAAAAAAAAAAAAAAGTTAAATACTGTCCTTGGTTTTTATCTTCATATCTGCCTGTTGGAAACCAATCTGCTCTTGATGGTGGTGTCTTGATGGCGTGGTCTTTCCCTTACAGTTTTCAGTTCAGCAATTGAGTTGGTTGTCTCCATTTGCTTATTTTTCATTTCTTGCATGTCTCTTCTCAATGCACTAATTTCCTCTAATATTCTGTTTTCGGTGTTTTGCATCCTCATTAGTATAGCTTTTCTGAATTCTCTTTCAGATAGTTTGTCTGTCTCCTCCTCTGTCATTTGAAGCAGTGTTTCTCTAGCTTGGTCCTTCATTTGTGCAGTGTTTCTCTGCCATTTCATTATTAGGTTAATTTTTGTTTCTTTGTTTGTGTCTGTGTGTGTGGAGTTCTTTTTCCCCCACCAGGCTTCTTGGTTGAATTCTCCCTTCCTTTGGGTTTCTGTCCTTCTAGAAGGGTTCGGTGGTTTGTGACTTGGGTGGTGTTAGGTCTTGTTTACAGATGAATAATCTCTAGTGTTGTATGTTCTTTGACAGTGTGGGGTCTTGGAATCAGGACTTCCACTCCGAGGATCCTTGGTTTGATGATTGGTCAGGGGGTGTAGGCTCTATGTTTGGTTTACTATGATGTTCCGTGATACTAGTTCACATACTAGCATCCATGATGTGCCGCGGCTTCTCGCTTCGGGTTCCGGTGGCTTCTCGCTCCGGGTTCTGGTGGCTTCTCACTCCGGGTTCCGGAGGCTTCTCGCTCCGAGTTCCAGCGGCTTCGCATGTATGTTTTTGAATTATGGTTTTCTCCAGCTATGTGTCCAGGAGTGGGAGTGCTGGATCCCATGGCAGTTCTATTTTTGGTTTCTTTAAGGAAGCTCCATACTATTCTCTCCAGTGGTTATGTACCAATTTGCCCATAGTTGCTTTTGACTCACACTAAGATTTACCAACCACTGCCCTCAACCAACGAACGCCACACAAGAAGCTGAGGGAAAGGCTTTCCTGCAACCTCCTGGCCACCCAGTAAGCAGAGCAGGCATCTCCTCTGTTCTCAGTAAAAGTCCTGGAAAACCCCTGACAGGAAATTGTTAGAGACTCTTTTTTTTTTTTTTTTTTCCTTTTTCAAATTTTGGCCTCTTTTATTGTTTGTTTGTTTGTTTTTTAAATTTTTGGCCTCTTTTATTTATTTATTTTTAAATTTGTTTTCATCCATCTTTATTCTCTGGCCTGTGTGGGCCTTCCATTGCAGTGGCCTCTCTCAGTTGCAGAGCACTGGCTCTGGGCACATGCACTCCAGAGTGCTGGCTCATAATTGGATACACGGGTCCAGCTGCTCTGCGGCATGTGGGATCTTCCCGGGCCAGGGATTGAACCCTTGCCCCTTGTACTGCAAGGTGGACTTTCAACCCACTGGACCACCAGGGAAGCCCCATTAGAGATACTTATGGTTCAGTGGGTTCCAACCACTTGAACTTGGTGCCATCTAAGCACTAAAGTTAATTTACACTCACCTTCATTTTAATACTTGGTCTAAGTTGACAGATGCACTTTTGCAAAACAGACCTGGATTGGGGATGGTTTGGGATCTAGTCACATCTGTCAACATGGTCAACACCCGACCTCTGAAAGAATCAGGACAGGAGGAAGGCTGTATAAAGCCTGCTATGAGGGATTTGGACATGTCTGAGTTTTAACCTTGGTCCACTTAAACTGAAGTGGGACCTTTTCATTGCATCAAGAGAAGTTTAGTAACTTGATTCTGGGAGATTTTCCTCTCAAATCCATCTGTTTCCTGTATTTCTCTCCAGGCTGTTGTGGGCCTGACTCAGTGGAGACCTCAGGGTTGTACCGAATAATTCTCAGGAATGCCACTGTGCAATGCAAGGTCTGTGCGGCCAGAGGTGGTAGTCGTAGACCCACACTCTCTTTACCCAGAGAGGGTAAATCCCTCTGTCCTGCTCTCCACCCACTCCTGACTCTCCAGGTGAATGGGATGCCCCTCAAAAGTGCCCATTGGAAGGCTGGCTGGGAGAAGGTGGGGTGCCATCTGCTTGCTGCTGAGAAACGCAGCCTTGACAGTCTCCAGGCTGTCTCTCCTGTCATGTGGAGCGCGTGGATAATTTGGTCACCCACTTACTCACTCGCCCACTTGCTCATTCATTCACTCACCCACTCCCTCAGTCACTCATTCACTCAGCCCGGGCAGCAGTGCCAGCTGCTATGGCAGCCCTCCATCCATCCTCGTCATTCAGGGGCCTCTGAAAGCGCCTGTCAATATAATGCACGGCCTGTTGAGGGAAAGTGACATTTTGAATAGTGGACACTTTTCTGGGAGCATTCATCCTGGGTCAGCCTCATGATAAATAAACACATGTGGCGTTTGGAGTCAGCAAGCAGGGCGCGATGACCGAGATGCTGGCTCATAATTGGATACACGGGTCCAGCTGCTCTGCGGCATGTGGGATCTTCCCGGCCAGGGATTGAACCCATGCCCCTTGTACTGCAAGGTGGACTTTCAACCCACTGGACCACCCGGGAAGCCCCATTAGAGATACTTATGGTTCAGTGGGTTCCAACCACTTGAACTTGGTGCCATCTAAGCACTAAAGTTAATTTACACTCACCTTCATTTTAATACTTGGTCTAAGTTGACAGATGCACTTTTGCAAAACAGACCTGGATTGGGGATGGTTTGGGATCTAGTCACATCTGTCAACATGGTCAACACCCGACCTCTGAAAGAATCAGGACAGGAGGAAGGCTGTATAAAGCCTGCTATGAGGGATTTGGACATGTCTGAGTTTTAACCTTGGTCCACTTAAACTGAAGTGGGACCTTTTCATTGCATCAAGAGAAGTTTAGTAACTTGATTCTGGGAGATTTTCCTCTCAAATCCATCTGTTTCCTGTATTTCTCTCCAGGCTGTTGTGGGCCTGACTCAGTGGAGACCTCAGGGTTGTACCGAATAATTCTCAGGAATGCCACTGTGCAATGCAAGGTCTGTGCGGCCAGAGGTGGTAGTCGAGACCCACACTCTCTTTACCCAGAGAGGGTAAATCCCTCTGTCCTGCTCTCCACCCACTCCTGACTCTCCAGGTGAATGGGATGCCCCTCAAAAGTGCCCATTGGAAGGCTGGCTGGGAGAAGGTGGGGTGCCATCTGCTTGCTGCTGAGAAACGCAGCCTTGACAGTCTCCAGGCTGTCTCTCCTGTCATGTGGAGCGCGTGGATAATTTGGTCACCCACTTACTCACTCGCCCACTTGCTCATTCATTCACTCACCCACTCCCTCAGTCACTCATTCACTCAGCCCGGGCAGCAGTGCCAGCTGCTATGGCAGCCCTCCATCCATCCTCGTCATTCAGGGGCCTCTGAAAGTACGCCTGTCAATATAATGCACGGCCTGTTGAGGGAAAGTGACATTTTGAATAGTGGACACTTTTCTGGGAGCATTCATCCTGGGTCAGCCTCATGATAAATAAACACATGTGGCGTTTGGAGTCAGCAAGCAGGGCGCGATGACCGAGATGCTGGCAGAGATGCACATACTGTAAGGTCGTGCCGACAGGGTAGAGGTAGGATGTGAGAGAAGAGGCTCCAGGAGCAGGTTTGATGGGGTGTCGTATTTATCTCCCTTTTCCCCCCGGCGCCACCAGGGAAACAGGAAGCAAAGGGAGCTTCAGTTTCCCTTTATCCCCAAACCACAGGAGAGGGTTCCCATCACCTCTTTTGCTCCTCACCTGTCCCTGTCCCCTGCAAAAGGAACCCCACCCCCTATCTTAATTACCCCTAACAGTGCCCTAAACAAAGTCTTTATAAGGCTTACTGTGTTTGTCTTCCCGTTCCTATTAATAAAGTCTGGGAATGGAGGGAAGAAATATGGGTGGGTGACAGGGTTTTTAATGGTGCCTCACCTTAAATGCATTTTAAAATATGTAAATCAATAAAAAAATTATTTGTAATAGCAGCCTAAGAGTGCTGGTTAGCCTGGCGCGGAGTGAAATGCAGGCTACAAGCCCTATTACCATACATCCTGGGAGCTGTAGTTAGGATTAATCTGTCAAAGGGGATGGTTTAGTGTTGATGAATATGACATGTGACCATTAACGATGTTGATTTTATCTCCCGAGATTAGCATGATTTACTTCGGATGGATAATAATGTCATTTGCTTGATGCAGTAGATCTGTTTACGAGCTGATTAAATTGTAAGGCCTTGCCTCATTTCATGCTATTTGGTTTACAGCTTCATTACCACAATCACAAAAGCTGGGGAAATGTCCCACATTCCATGTCACAATAAATCACTGCTTCCCGTGGCTGGGATGGATTTTAGCAGTTCTGCCCAGCACGGACCATTCTTGGCTCCCCACTAATCTGTGATCCAGAATACATTAGGGGGATCTTCAGGAACACTGGAATGAGAGGGAGCAGGAATCCTCTTGGATCTTTTAATTGAGATTAAGGAAGTCCTTGAGTAATTAGCTGTAACAAATTAGCTTATTATTTAGACAGTGAAGTCACTGTTTTTGTTGCAGGGGTGATTACCATAAATACGCAGAAGAGTGGCACTCAAGCAACTGGAGGGATGCTCCCAAGCAAATTCCATTTTCACCCTGTTATCAACTTTGCTCTGGGAGAGGGATGATCTGGATGCAAGGTGTGTGGTGTGGAGGGGTTCTCAACTCCGCCATGCTTCCTCAAAGTGGAGCGGGTGGGCCTGTGCACCATGTACCCACAGTGCAGCACCGGCCACCTCAGCACTTCGGGGCGGTGGGGGAGGTATGCTGAAGCAGAGGGATGAGTGGAGGGCACCTGGTTCAGAGGAGAAGTAGGTCAACCACTGACCTGTTCACCCCATGCTGACTCTGCATCCAGTGTGACCGCAGTGGGGTGCTCCCCTGTGTGCAGGTGGGGGGAGGAGGGGCAGGTGAGATGGAAACGCCAGGGCCCCTTGCCCCTCAAGAGTCTGGGGAGGCAGAAATCAGGCCAGAATGACGCTCCATTTCTAGTAACACCTGCGAATTGCTGAGTTCTTAACAACTGCCAGGTCCCGCTCTCACTGCAGGGACCACTCTGTGAGGTTGGGACCATCATTCTCGTCCCATGTTACAGATGAGGAAGCTGAGGCTCCATGGGAGGTTAGATGATGTGCCTAAGGTCACAGAGCCGATCAGAGCAGAGGTGGAATTTGAACCGAGGTGACAGGGCCCTGAAGCTTGGCACAAAACCTGTATGTCGAGGTCGCCATCTGGTTCAGAATGACACCATTGTAGCCAAGGTGGGAGACCTTTCAGGACTTTTGCTTCTTTCTCCTGAATTGAAGTTGTGACTCTGGAGGGGTCCTATCTGCAGTGAATTTAAGATCAGCTGTAATCAGGAGCACTGAGGCCAGCTCTTAAATAGGAACTTTAATAAGATTTTGTGATGCACAGAATCATGAAAGATATACTTCCTGAAGGTCTGGTCTTTGGCAATAAAAGCAATCATTTCAACAGGGACAGGTAGTCTCGCTGTGGTTTTTATCTGAGCACCTCACTGGGATGCTGTGGGCAGAGGGGAGAGATTGTGAACCTCTGAAAGTTCTGCAGAAGAGGTGATCCCATTCCAAAGCTCCAGCAGAGGCTCCCTTTTGAACTTGAGATGTGGGGCCTCAGGGACCCTCATCCCTTGATCAGAGCTCATCGCTGGCCCCTTTACGGTAGAGGCCACATGGCCCTGAGTCTCCATCCTCCTTTTGTCCTGTCCTGAAACCTTAATGTATAATCGACTTTAACAAAATATATTCCCCAGCCTCTTCAGCAGCTAGATGAGCTGCATGACTAATACGGCTGACGTTTATTAAGCATTTATTCTGAGGCAGACCCTGGGCTAGGTGTTGGTTGAGATAAAGATATGTATGGTGTGAACACAGACCTCAGACAATCTGGCTGCCATCTGTCTATCAGTCGTTGATCTGGAGATCTATTGAGTGTTTAATCGCTGTGCTAATCAATCAGCATTTCAACTACTTGATGAATGGCCAGACCTTTGCCTTTTCAGGTGTTGGTCCTAGTATTGAACCCTTAAGGTGCACAGACAACAGACTCTGGCCACAGCCCTGGGAGGTGCAGAACTCGATGCCAGGCATAGGGATAAACCCCCAAGAAATCAACATGCCCTTATCTTACACAAAAATTAACTAGAGACTTCAATGTAAGACTTGATGCCTTGAAACTCCTAGAAGAAAACTTAAGGACACACACATGCATGTTAACTATGTGAACTGATGGATGTGCTAGCTAACTTGATGGTGAGCATTTCACATGGTACCCCAATAATGCTGGGGCTCTGCAGCCGTGCTCACTGCTCTACCAAGCCCCGCTCTGCTGCCTCGTTGCGGATTCTGGCTCAGGAGCTAAGCTCCCTCTGAGGTCTCTTGTTCTCCAAGGATGTGGTGGCTCTAACCACCACCTCATCCCCAGTCCCGTGTGTCTCACTCTTGGCCACAGAGGCTTCCCCTGTGACCCTCATCCTTTTGTCTCTCCAGGTTTAACCTTTGTTCCTTGTGGAGGTATTCCACGGGGAAATGACTATAGTAAAGGGAACACAGGGACTTTCCCTCATGTTTGAAGACCTCCTGCTGCCCTACCATCTCTCTTCCACCAGACCTCCCTGTAGGCCCTCCGGGTATGGACAGAGAAGGGTGCAGCCTGGGCGTGTCCTTTGCAGAGAGGACTGTAGGGTAACAGAGGGAGCCATGCTGCGGGTTCCAAAGCTCAGCAGAGGCTCCTTTGAACTTGAGATGTGGGGCCTCAGGGACCCTCATCCCTTGATCAGAGCTCATCGCTGGCCCCTTTACGGTAGAGGCCACATGGCCCTGAGTCTCCATCCTCCTTTTGTCCTGTCCTGAAACCTTAATGTATAATCGACTTTAACAAAATATATTCCCCAGCCTCTTCAGCAGCTAGATGAGCTGCATGACTAATACGGCTGACGTTTATTAAGCATTTATTCTGAGGCAGACCCTGGGCTAGGTGTTGGTTGAGATAAAGATATGTATGGTGTGAACACAGACCTCAGACAATCTGGCTGCCATCTGTCTATCAGTCGTTGATCTGGAGATCTATTGAGTGTTTAATCGCTGTGCTAATCAATCAGCATTTCAACTACTTGATGAATGGCCAGACCTTTGCCTTTTCAGGTGTTGGTCCTAGTATTGAACCCTTAAGGTGCACAGACAACAGACTCTGGCCACAGCCCTGGGAGGTGCAGAACTCGATGCCAGGCATAGGGATAAACCCCCAAGAAATCAACATGTCCTTATCTTACAAAAAAATTAACTAGAGACTTCAATGTAAGACTTGATGCCTTGAAACTCCTAGAAGAAAACTTAAGGACACACACATGCATGTTAACTATGTGAACTGATGGATGTGCTAGCTAACTTGATGGTGAGCATTTCACATGGTACCCCAATAATGCTGGGGCTCTGCAGCCGTGCTCACTGCTCTACCAAGCCCCGCTCTGCTGCCTCGTTGCGGATTCTGGCTCAGGAGCTAAGCTCCCTCTGAGGTCTCTTGTTCTCCAAGGATGTGGTGGCTCTAACCACCACCTCATCCCCAGTCCCGTGTGTCTCACTCTTGGCCACAGAGGCTTCCCCTGTGACCCTCATCCTTTTGTCTCTCCAGGTTTAACCTTTGTTCCTTGTGGAGGTATTCCACGGGGAAATGACTATAGTAAAGGGAACACAGGGACTTTCCCTCATGTTTGAAGACCTCCTGCTGCCCTACCATCTCTCTTCCACCAGACCTCCCTGTAGGCCCTCCGGGTATGGACAGAGAAGGGGTGCAGCCTGGGCGTGTCCTTTGCAGAGAGGACTGTAGGGCTCAGCCTAAACGGGCCAGAGAGGCAGCCATGCTGCGGGTCCAGAGGCTGGTCAGAGCAGCAAGCTGGGGCTAGATAAATGAACATGTCACGGCAGGAGAAGGACAACCAGAAGACCAACAGGAGGAGAAGTATGAGGATGGGCCAGGTCAACCTGGAGTCACCCCTTTTCTTGTGGTTTGGAGTATTCTTCTAGAATGGGAAAAGGGAGTCTGACCTGTATCAGTTTTCTGTTGTTACAAGAAAAAGACCCCTGGGCTTCCCTGGTGGTCCAGTGGGTAAAGAATCTGCCTTGCAGTGCAAAGGGCACTGGTTCGATCCCTGGCCTGGAATATCCCACGTGCTGTGGAACAGCTAGACCAGTGTGTCCAATTGAGAGCCAGTGCTCTGGAGTGCATGTGCCCAGAGCCAGTGCTCTGCAACCGGAGAGGCCACTGCAGTGGGAGGCCCACACAGGTCAAAGAATAAGAATGAAAATAAATGGATAAAAAATCAATGAAAAAGAGGCCAAAATTAAAAAAAAAAAAAGACCCTTCAAATTCAGTGGCGTAAAACAGAACATTTATTTGGTTCACAAATTGGCAACTTGAGTGGAGCTCTGTGGGGAGGGCTTGTCTCTGCTCCAGTCTGCATCACCTGGGGCAGCCTGCAGGCTGGGGCTGGGGTCTCCTGGGTCTCCTCACTGCATGCTGGTGGTTGATGCCACTGTGGGCTGGGACTTCAGCTGCGGTTGTCACCACAGCACCACACGTGGTCTGTCTGTGTGGATACTTGGTTCCTTCACAGCACCGGGTTCCCTGGACGAGTATCCCTAGAGGAGGGGTGTCACCCGAGATCCCCCCAGTCACATGACATCACTTCTGCTCTCAAGACAGGCCTGTCCACTTCAAGGGGAGGACACTTAGGGCCCATTCATTGAGGGAGGAGTGTCAACTGCATAGCCTGAGAAAGGTACATGGGATGGGATAGAGTGCTGCCACCTGTGCAAAATACTGTTGGTAAAAGCTATGGAAGCAGCCTACGTGCCTGTCAACCTGGAGAAGGGCACGGCAACCCACTCCAGTATGCTGGCCTGGAGAACCCCTGAGGCAGAGGGGCCCGAGGGCACTCCAGTCCCCGGGACTGCAAAGAGTCGGACACGACTGAGCGACTAACGCAAGTGTCCATTGACAGATGAATGGATGAAGAAGATGGTACATATACACAATGGAATATTACTCAGTCCCCCGAAGATTGAAATTCTGTCATTTGCAGCAATGTGGATGGACCTAGAGAATACATTGCTTAGTGAAATACGTCAGAGAAAGACAAAAATACTCTGTTATTACGTTTATGTGGGATCTAAAAACTCTAAAGCAAATGACTGCATATAACGAAATAGAAACAGACTCATAGATACAGAGAATAAATTAGCGGTTACCGCTGAGGAACTAGAAGGGGGAAGAGGTGAAATAAAGGTATGGGATTAAAAGATACAATTTACTATGGATAAAATACGTAAGCAACAATGGTATATTATAGAGCACAGGGAAATACAGACATTATTTCATAATAGCTTTAAATAGAGTATAGTCTATAAAACTGAATCAAAATGTAGTACATCAGAAACTAATATATCAAGTATACTTCAATTTTAAAAAAAGTTTTTTTTTTTTTTCAATAAAAAGAGGAAAAGAAGAAACTATTGGGTTGCCAAAAAGTTTGGGGTTTTTGTAGCATCTTATGGAAGTCCCCAAAAGAACTTTCTGGCTAACCCAGAAAGCCTAACTACTGACAAGATGACTGTCCCTCATAGGCCTTCCTCAAGAGTTCTGGGCTCTATCCTTAGTCCAGGATGTAAATTTGTGAATAGTTAGGTCTCTCTTCTGCTAACCACTCACAAATTCACATCTCCATGTCAGGCTCATGCCTAAGCTGCTTGCAGGCATGAGAAACTCAACCTATACAAAACCTATACTCTTTGCCAAAATCTTTCTGCCAAAGCCTGCTCCCCTTCAAAATTTTTTCCAGGTACCCAGTCGTGGCCACTCCTGGTTATTCTTCCCTTCTTCCTTACACATGGCCACAGAGCAGAAATGGTATTTCACAGCCTCCCTTGCAGCTGGTCAGGTGACTATGAACAACCACTTTCTCACTTCTTCAAAAGGACACTGCTTGCTCTGGACTGACCCCCTCCCTTCTGCTGGCTAGGAATAGTGCCCATATCTAGTCACACCAGTGATCTCAGCATCCTCAGGGGATGAAGGAACACCAGGACGGAAGGCCTTTGGGTCCTTCAGTGGCATAATGGAGCAGAGCAGCCTCACCAGCATGAGGACCAAGGCCTGAGAGAAACTTCCATCTGATTTAAGTCACTGTATGCGGGGGATGGTGCTCTGTTTTCTTTCTTTCTTTTTTTTTCTTTTTTACAGCAGTGGAACCCAACACCATAGACTGAGACCTCAGGCTCATGTGCCTTTCCTCTCTCCTTTCCAGCCCCTGCCCTTCACTGAGTCCAGTCCATCCTATGGCCTCTCCCTCCCCTGGGATGGTCCTGGCTTTGTCTGTCCTGCAGCACCCCCCACCCCACTTTCAGTTCTCACCCTTTCCTTTTTGAAGCATCTGATGTCTTAGTCTCTTCATCTCCAGTGTCATTGTTCCATTCCATAATGGTGCTGCTCTGCTCAAAGACCTCTTGATGGCCCTACTGCTTAATGAAGAACAGGACACTGTCAGTTCCTGCCACAATCCCACCCACGTCCCCTGCCACAGCCACACCCCTGCCAAACACCCTCATGGGCCGTCCTGCCTCCTCACCTTTGATCTCGCTCATCCTTTTCCCCGATTTCCCAGATCCACCTGTTAAATGCCTAGTGGTTGTCCAAGCCCAGAACAAGTGCTGCCTCCTCCCCAAAGTTTATAAAAATTAACCCCATGGCTCCAGTGAGATAGCCCTTATCACAGCTTGCCTTAAGGCAGCAGTAGTTTCTGTGAGCCACTAGACTGGACAGGAAGCTATCTGAGGGCAGACTCTGTGTCTGTTCATCTTCCCACTGCCTCCGTGCCTAAGAGAATGCCGTGTCTGCATCAGGTGCTTATGGCACGCTTGCCACTGAACACTTCCTTTCTAGTCTGGAGGACCACAGCTTGTTCCTGCAAGTGACCAAAGGCTGTCTTTCCTCTCCCCTTGGGGATGTCCCAAGGGAACCCCAAGGGAGGCCAAAGGGACTGTTCTTCCCCCATTTCCCTGAGGGCTTAGGAAGGAAGCAGAACCTGTCCGTGGAAGTACACAGGTTTTAAGGCATGAGCTTTGGAGTGAGACAGCTCTGGCCTTGGATTTTAGCTCACCACTTGTTGGCTGTGTGACTTCAGGCATGTCACCTAACCTCTCTGACTGTCAGTTTTCTAACATGGGATTGGGATTAATACAACACTTATCTCCTAGAGATCTTGTAGGAATTAAAAAGGATAAAGAGATATGTTGTTCTTAGCACAAGGAAAATGCTCACTGAATGGTGATAATCATAATAATTCATTTCTTTCCTGTGATCAGAGACTCTGCTTGGTGAGAGGGCACCAGGGAAGCCTCCACCGTAGGCCTGGCCCACTGGAATCCTTGCCATTGAATGGGGTTTCTTTATGGACTAAAGTTAGCATTCATTTGTCACAGCTGTCTTGGTCCAGCTGGGCAGCTTGCTGGGTGCTCCCAGAGGGTGGGGGAGAGGGGATTGAGGCTGGTTTCTAGTGAAGCTGGAGGGAGGGGCCAGCTGCCTGTGGCCCACCCCAGAGGGAAAGGGTTAAACCAGATCTGGCTGGCATCAGTGGCTAAGGGCCCAATGGCAGGAGTACGGAGCTGGGAAGGGTGCTTCTGGGCAGCCAGGGGTCCCCCAACATCAGGTGGGCTGCCAGAATAGTGTGAAGGATCTGGACTCCAGGGGACCAGCCTGAGCTCTGGGACAGGGAAGGTGCTGTGGGCAGCTGGAAGACAGCCTGCACGCCCTGGGGTCAGACAGGAGGCCACACTCTCCCTCATCACCCCCTCCCTAAGCCTGGGGGCAGCAGGCCACACACAGATCTTCCTCACCGGCTGGGAGGAAGATCCTCGCTTCCCACAGACTCAGGGTCTAGGTGGCTGGATGGCTGTTTGCGTGGGACTAGATAAATGCTTAATAATCAGCTCTTTGGTGGAAGAGCCGTCACTTAAGAGTTTTCCCAATTGCTATGGTGTAAATATTCCCACCATGGTCGCTGTCAAGCTGTCACTGTGTGAGGAGTTAGTTGGGAAGAGATGTGCACATTTGGCTCTCGGGAGCCAGCGTGAGCTGATTCCAGTGCACTGCTGGGTGGAGCCTGACACCTGCGTTAGGGTCAGGCAGGTTGATGTGGCTTCAGTGTACAGAGAGGTGAAGGCCACTCGAAGTGGTGAACAGCACAAAACGAATGGCCCTGCAGTCTAACAGGCTGTACCATGATCTCAGCTCCACCACGTCCTGGCTCTGTGGTCTTGGGCAAGTGGCTTTAACCTCTCTTTGCCTCAATTTCCTCATCCATCAAGTGGGGGCGGATGATAATGCCCACTTCATATGGTTCTTGTGAAGGTTGCCAGGTTAACCCTGGTCTGTGGCAGGTTGACATAAATGTTATTTGTTACAGTTAATCACACAGAGTAGGTGGAATGTAGCCTTGGTGAGAAAAATGTATAAAGGAAAGCCCAGAGTCCCTCAGGATGTTTCCCAAGGGCATGTTCTTTTTATACTTAAATCTTGAATTTCCTTCAAGATCAAGGATTTAAAATATGCAGGTCCGTGAACCCTCTGAAATTATCTTTCCAGTGTTGAGTATGTGTACGTATTTTCATAAAGCAGGGCCCTTGCTCCTATCAGGTGTTCAGAAAAAGGCTGTGGTTTCTGTGTCCTTCCCTCAACCCACAAAAGGCTTAAGGATCCGTCATGTGGAGGCTATAGGATTCCCACAACACAGGACTCGCCCCTGGAGGATGTGGGGGAGGTGGTTATAAACGGCAGAGACAGAGAGACACGCAAAGAAGTCAATCGCAGAAGTTTGGAATGGCTCCTTTTGGGGACCTAAGACCATAGAGGCTTCCAGCAACAGGGCAACTAAATTGTTCACATCCGTGGATCCCTGTTCCTGCTTTCTCTTGATGCCATTCCCAGCCCTGGAGGCTCCTCTTCTCTCCCCTCCCCCCGCCCCCCACCCACTCCTCAGGTCCCTGTCAGAGGGCCTGTGTGGGTGTATGGAGGCATGGTGAGAACTCACTCGGCGGTCACAGCGATTGAGTTGTGACGTTTGTTTGGTGGTGTCCCGTTTCTTCTGTGTTTTTGTAATTACAGTATGATTGTTTAAGGTAAGGTCACTGCAGAGCTGCATGCACACTGGCCTGCCTCTGCTTCGAGTTGGAGACTGTATTTTCCCCAGTAACATGGAAGGAGTGGGGAGGTAGGTTTACAATGCTGTTCCCTTTCACCCCATGGGATTTTTGTTTTCCTTACTGGTTTTTTTTCAAAGACGATCCCTTCTTCCTGCAAGGTCACCCTCAGTGGTGAACAGCACAAAACGAATGGCCCTGCAGTCTAACAGGCTGTACCATGATCTCAGCTCCACCACGTCCTGGCTCTGTGGTCTTGGGCAAGTGGCTTTAACCTCTCTTTGCCTCAATTTCCTCATCCATCAAGTGGGGCGGATGATAATGCCCACTTCATATGGTTCTTGTGAAGGTTGCCAGGTTAACCCTGGTCTGTGGCAGGTTGACATAAATGTTATTTGTTACAGTTAATCACACAGAGTAGGTGGAATGTAGCCTTGGTGAGAAAAATGTATAAAGGAAAGCCCAGAGTCCCTCAGGATGTTTCCCAAGGGCATGTTCTTTTTATACTTAAATCTTGAATTTCCTTCAAGATCAAGGATTTAAAATATGCAGGTCCGTGAACCCTCTGAAATTATCTTTCCAGTGTTGAGTATGTGTACGTATTTTCATAAAGCAGGGCCCTTGCTCCTATCAGGTGTTCAGAAAAAGGCTGTGGTTTCTGTGTCCTTCCCTCAACCCACAAAAGGCTTAAGGATCCGTCATGTGGAGGCTATAGGATTCCCACAACACAGGACTCGCCCCTGGAGGATGTGGGGGAGGTGGTTATAAACGGCAGAGACAGAGAGACACGCAAAGAAGTCAATCGCAGAAGTTTGGAATGGCTCCTTTTGGGGACCTAAGACCATAGAGGCTTCCAGCAACAGGGCAACTAAATTGTTCACATCCGTGGATCCCTGTTCCTGCTTTCTCTTGATGCCATTCCCAGCCCTGGAGGCTCCTCTTCTCTCCCCTCCCCCCGCCCCCCACCCACTCCTCAGGTCCCTGTCAGAGGGCCTGTGTGGGTGTATGGAGGCATGGTGAGAACTCACTCGGCGGTCACAGCGATTGAGTTGTGACGTTTGTTTGGTGGTGTCCCGTTTCTTCTGTGTTTTTGTAATTACAGTATGATTGTTTAAGGTAAGGTCACTGCAGAGCTGCATGCACACTGGCCTGCCTCTGCTTCGAGTTGGAGACTGTATTTTCCCCAGTAACATGGAAGGAGTGGGGAGGTAGGTTTACAATGCTGTTCCCTTTCACCCCATGGGATTTTTGTTTTCCTTACTGGTTTTTTTTCAAAGACGATCCCTTCTTCCTACCTTGGCATTATGTGCAGGGTGCAGGGCCAAAATGAACAGGTCTCTAACCAAAGATCCTTATAGGAATAAAAATTACTTTTTGACAAATCCCACTCTAAATCATTGCAGTATACAACTCTAAACACCTAGAAGGAACAAGAATTACAGCTTCTGAGGGCTTATTGATACCAACTGCTGCCCACTTTATCAATAAGAATCCATGGTTTACAGGAGCAAGTCATCAACAGTGACCCCCTGGAAGGCCACCGACAAGAAAGCTCTCTCCTGATACCAGTTCTGGGTGACCCAGTGTGTGGATAGCGGGGGAGCCTGCTAATGTCTGTCCTAGTCCCCACCCTTCTCACTCCCTCAATACCAGAACACTGAGTTTATTCAAGGCAGCTTCCCAGCCTCTTTTGCAGCTAAGCATGATCATGTGACTAGGTTCTTCTCAGCAGGTGGAGGCTGAAGAGTTGTCTGTGGATTCCAGAAAGACTCATTCAGAGGGAGGGGACCCTTTTTTTTCTACCTCTTCTCATTCCTCCTTCCTATTTTCTGGAACGGGGTGGTAATGGTTGAGCTCCAGCAACCATCTTGGACTTAGAGTCCACGTGAGGATGAAGTCTTCCTGGTTGAGCTGGCACAGAGGAAGGTGGAGCACCCTGGGCCCCTGATGACTGAGGGCCATTCTTAGCCTGGACCATCCACCAGCAGACTGCAAAGAGAACACTTACCTCCTTTAGGTCACTCTTTAAGGGTCTTTGTTATTGTTAGAAAATGCAGTTTCTGACTGATGTGTGGAAGCTTGCTGGGCCTCGTTTTGTGCCATGGGCAGAGGCATCCAAAGTTCCTCTAGGCCCACTGCTACTTCACCTCCTCCTCTCTTTGGGAGAGTCATCCTGCCCCAGAGAGCCCAATTCTTCTCCATCCTTCCTCCCACTGGCTTTTGTTTTTCCTCTGTCTCCCTTCCTCTCCCTCCCTCTCTTCTTTCCTTCCCTCTCCCTCCTTCCCTCTAACATTTATTGTAGGTTCCAGGTACCAAGCCAGCTGCCAGGACCCTCCCCATTGCCTCAGAGTTCAGTTTGGGAGGAAAATGGAAAGGGTATGATGGGATGCACAGGTGCTACTGGAGCAAAGAGAAGAGCACTGACTCCAGTGGGCAGGTCCTGGGGGACTTCCCAGAGCAGGTGGCACTACCTGAGCTTTGAAGCAGGAGTTTATAGAGTTACTGGTCATTGGGTAAAAAAGGCTGAGGACAGAGATTGTAGGCCCAGGACTGGCACAGTGTAGTGGAGTGGTCAGGACTCCAGCGCCGAGGCACAGACACGTGACTCCCCTCAGGGTGAGCCCGTCTCCTCACCTGTGGAAGGAGGCAGGCAGTGGTGACAGGAGCAGATGAGTGCCCTGGAAGTAAGGGTGCTGTGCACGCTGCTTGTTCATGTTACTGTTGTTGGTAAATACGCATAGACAGCTATAAGTTTCAGAGACAGGCTTCACAGAGGTCGTAAAGTTGACTGGGCCATGGTCACACAACCATGAAAAGGCCCCAGTCAAACCCAAGAGTCCTCATCCCTAGACTGGTGGCCTTTTACATCTACCATTTGCCACTGCAGTAAGTGCTAAGGGAAAGATCAGTGTGTGGTTGAGGGGAACCTGGAGGGCTTCCTTGAAGAGATGGGTCTTGAGAAAGTTTGGAAGGATAGGGAGGGAGGAAGGCATGCCAGGGAGGTAGTGGAGGATAAGCATCATCATCCAAGGGGCGGGGGCAGAGGGCCTGGACTGTGAAGACTGGTGAGACACAAGGTAGAGGAGGCAACGAGAGGCCAGGTCAGAGATGAACCGTGATTGTAGGCACTCTGATGGCCAGACAGTAGAGTGAGACTTTGAGCTAGTGAACCACAAGGAGCCACAGTTAGTTCTTGAGCAAGGGGGTTGATCATAATGAAACTACACTTTGGGAAGAGAAGAAGGAAAGAAATCTATCTTTGCTAAGAAGACCAATATGGGCCAGATAGAAGGTTGGGAATTTTCACATTAATTATTTCATTTGAGCCTCACAACCACTCTGTAAGGTTGGCTTCAATATCCCTGCTTTACAGATGAGGAAACTGAGGCAAAGAGGCAAACAAACAGTCATAGAGTTGAGCCAGTGGTGAAGCTGATAGTTCACTTCAGATCAGCCTGACCTCAAATGTGTGCTCCCTGCCCTGTGCCTGTCAGCTCTTCTCACGCCCAGGGCGCCCCTCGTCTCGGAGTGTCCCGTGATGCTGCTGCTTCGCCAGGGACCTAGGAGTCTTTCTGCAGCCCAGCGCACCCTGGGTGAGCCCAGGAGTCACTGAGCAAAGAGAGATCAGTAGCCCCAGGTCTTCGGGGAATTCTCAGCACAGGGTAGGGTGAAGTCCTGGGGCTCTGTCTGATAGAAATGGGTTTGAACCAGTTTTGCTGGGCCCTAACTGAAGTTTCAGCTGAGCGGGGGGCAGTGGGATGAGCCCTGGCTTGAGAGCCTGACTGGAAGAGACAAACACCTGAGGATGTGAAATAAGATGTCTCTATTCACTTCCAATAAATGGTGTGGGGGAGGCAAGTAGGAGAGGTGGGGAGGCAAGTAGGAGAGGTAGAGAGGACCAAAATGGGTCATGAGTTGATAACTGTTGAGGCTGCTTGATGGATTTGTGGGCCTCTGGTGTACCTTCCCTCTACCTTTGTGGATGTTTGAAAGTCTCCATAATAAACAGTAAGATAAGGGACTTTCCTGAGAGTCCAGCAGTTAAAAGACTCCAGGCTTCCACTGCAGGGAACACAGGTTCGATTCCTGGTCAGGGAACTAAGATCCCACATGCCACATGGCCAAAAAGTTCAGAGGGGGGGAAAGTTAATAACAATACCTGTAAAACGGGGTTAAAGCTTCTAACAACCTCATGGAATTGTTGTGAAGTTTAAATGGGATAATATAGATTGGTATGGGCTGGTAGCTGAGAAACCCTAAGCCAGTATGTGCAAAAGAGGCCATCAGGTGGCCTGGCAGAACAGGCCTTGCCTTCTGAACAATGTTTTCACGTTTTCCAAAGTACAAAGGTTTCTCTATCTGCCTTTCCTCACTGTTTAAAGACCACCCAGACAGCATCAGGGTCAAACAAATCATTTGTCTAGCAAATGCATGGTTAAAAAAGCCTCACAACCACTCTGTAAGGTTGGCTTCAATATCCCTGCTTTACAGATGAGGAAACTGAGGCAAAGAGGCAAACAAACAGTCATAGAGTTGAGCCAGTGGTGAAGCTGATAGTTCACTTCAGATCAGCCTGACCTCAAATGTGTGCTCCCTGCCCTGTGCCTGTCAGCTCTTCTCACGCCCAGGGCGCCCCTCGTCTCGGAGTGTCCCGTGATGCTGCTGCTTCGCCAGGGACCTAGGAGTCTTTCTGCAGCCCAGCGCACCCTGGGTGAGCCCAGGAGTCACTGAGCAAAGAGAGATCAGTAGCCCCAGGTCTTCGGGGAATTCTCAGCACAGGGTAGGGTGAAGTCCTGGGGCTCTGTCTGATAGAAATGGGTTTGAACCAGTTTTGCTGGGCCCTAACTGAAGTTTCAGCTGAGCGGGGGGCAGTGGGATGAGCCCTGGCTTGAGAGCCTGACTGGAAGAGACAAACACCTGAGGATGTGAAATAAGATGTCTCTATTCACTTCCAATAAATGGTGTGGGGGAGGCAAGTAGGAGAGGTGGGGAGGCAAGTAGGAGAGGTAGAGAGGACCAAAATGGGTCATGAGTTGATAACTGTTGAGGCTGCTTGATGGATTTGTGGGCCTCTGGTGTACCTTCCCTCTACCTTTGTGGATGTTTGAAAGTCTCCATAATAAACAGTAAGATAAGGGACTTTCCTGAGAGTCCAGCAGTTAAAAGACTCCAGGCTTCCACTGCAGGGAACACAGGTTCGATTCCTGGTCAGGGAACTAAGATCCCACATGCCACATGGCCAAAAAGTTCAGAGGGGGGGAAAGTTAATAACAATACCTGTAAAACGGGGTTAAAGCTTCTAACAACCTCATGGAATTGTTGTGAAGTTTAAATGGGATAATATAGATTGGTATGGGCTGGTAGCTGAGAAACCCTAAGCCAGTATGTGCAAAAGAGGCCATCAGGTGGCCTGGCAGAACAGGCCTTGCCTTCTGAACAATGTTTTCACGTTTTCCAAAGTACAAAGGTTTCTCTATCTGCCTTTCCTCACTGTTTAAAGACCACCCAGCACAGACATCAGGGTCACTCAGTGTCCCTGCTAGCGGTACAGCTGGGGGCATGGAGGGAAAGACTGGGGCTTTCTATCCTTGCCTTGCCATTGGCTTCCAGGACTTAGCCTCAGTTTCTCCATCTGTGTTAGGGGTGAATAAAGAGGCGGGCAGCCCTTGGTAAGTTGTAGGAAATAACCAGAGAATGAGAGTGAATGAAAGCATGGATTTGTGAGGATCACTTCACCATGATAAAGTGACCTGTTGGAGCCTTGATGGTGACGGTGGGAACTTCCGGGGCTGAGGAGGGGCCCTAGACACCTGGGCCAGCGCCTCTGGGGTAGAGCACAGGGAACACAACAGCAGAAGCTAGAGCAGGTGGAGAAGCGCGGAGCACATGGTTCGCAGCAGCGAAGGGGGAACTACCAGGAGGGAGCTACCGCGCACACCAGTCGGAAAACTGTGCTAAAGTGGAGGCGCGTGGCCTTGGGCCGACCGCCCTCCCGCGCGCGCCGGCCGGGGTTCTGGGTCTCCCGCCGGTTGAACTGGGCTCCGCAGCGCCGCCTGGCGGACACGCTGCGCTCCGCTTGGGTTTTGGCAGCAGCCGCCGGCGCGCGGGGGATAGCGCGGCAGTTCAGGGAGAGCCGGGGGCGCGCGGCAAGCATGGGTCTCTGTGCCCCGAGGCCAGTCTCACCTCCGCTGGACCTGCAGCGTATACCGGCACCCTCTCCTCACTAGCCCTGTGCCCGGGGTGACTCGCCCGGTCCCACACGTCGGGGGACGCTTTCTTCCCCCGACCCCAGCTCTGGAATTTTGCTGCCTTTGAGAAACTTCTCCCGGAAGGAGGTCTCATTAAGTTTCAAGGCGTTTTGGAATTTTTGTTGCTAACATATCAAGAGTGGGAGTGAAGGCACGAGAGTGCACAGTTGTCTCTTTGCCAGTCCCAGGCCGGGAATTACAGGGCTGGGGAATTTCTAGGCCCTTCCCGCTTAAGTGGGCCCCTGCGGGCAAGGCGTGATGGCCCTGTCGGAAGATGCATGGCAAAGGAAGGCGAAGCTTGTGGGTTGGAGTGGCCAGGGGCGTGGGGTTGGTGCTGGTGAGGGGTGAACAGGGGCCTTGCTTTCACGTCGCAAGCCCCTGGCACCCGGGAAACTCGGGTCGCACAGCCTCCTCGAGGGTCTTCCTATCCCATGAAGGAGGAGTGTATGTATGTGTGTCTGTCCGTCCGAGAGCCTGTAGGTGACAAACAGCCCCGTCGGCCGGGGTTCTCGAAAAACCAGGCCCATCCCAGCCCAGCCTCCTTCAGCCACACCAGAGCGGGAGCTGGGCGGCGGCGTCCCGGGCGCAGTGCGGGCAGACGGCGAGGAGGCGGCCAGGCCGCCCCCTCCGGCTAGGCGGTACGGAGCCGGCGCCTGCCTCCACGCCGTCTTCTCCAGGTCGAGGCTCGAGAGCTCCGCGCGGCGTCCCGGAGGTCGCCTGGCCGGTTTTGCGTGTAACCCGGGAAAAGGCCCCGCAGGCCTGAGGCTGATGCTGGGAGGAGGGCGGAAGGACCTCAGTCACCAGCCCCCGAACAAACGGCGGCGGTGAGCTTCCCGAGGCAGCAGGGGGAGCTTGACGCTGAGGGAGGCCGGTGGCTCGGAGAAGCGAGAACGGCCCGACCCTGGGGAGAGGAGAGTTCGGGGTGCGCGCTCAGCGCCGCGACTCTGGGGCCCCAGGATCCCAGAAAAGGTGCGCGCTGGACCCAAACTCCTGCCAGCCCGCCGGGAGGAGCGCCCCAACGACCAGCGAGCAGGACTCGCGCCCGGGTCTGGAGTATGGGTGCGTGTGACCGCGGGTGCGGGCTGGGCCTTGGACCCCCACCTAACCCCCCGCCCCGCCACACACGCACGAAAAAAGATTAGACCTCTTTTCTGCCTGGCTCCATGGGCGCCTCAGGCAGCTAAGTCCCCCGCTCTAGCTGCGGAGAAGGGAGCGCCGCGCGCCGCGAGAATCGCGCGCGGACGGAGGGTCCCGCCGAAGCTTTGCGGAGCGGAGCTCGCGACCCCAAAGGGCGCTTGGACAGTTGTCTCTTTGCTCGGGAAGGGGAATTTCTAGGCCCTTCCCGCTAAGTGGGCCCCTGCGCAAGGCGTGATGGCCCTGTCGGAAGATGCATGGCAAAGGAAGGCGAAGCTTGTGGGTTGGAGTGGCCAGGGGCGTGGGGTTGGTGCTGGTGAGGGGTGAACAGGGGCCTTGCTTTCACGTCGCAAGCCCCTGGCACCCGGGAAACTCGGGTCGCACAGCCTCCTCGAGGGTCTTCCTATCCCATGAAGGAGGAGTGTATGTATGTTTTCTGTCCGTCCGAGAGCCTGTAGGTGACAAACAGCCCCGTCGGCCGGGGTTCTCGAAAAACCAGGCCCATCCCAGCCCAGCCTCCTTCAGCCACACCAGAGCGGGAGCTGGGCGGCGGCGTCCCGGGCGCAGTGCGGGCAGACGGCGAGGAGGCGGCCAGGCCGCCCCCTCCGGCTAGGCGGTACGGAGCCGGCGCCTGCCTCCACGCCGTCTTCTCCAGGTCGAGGCTCGAGAGCTCCGCGCGGCGTCCCGGAGGTCGCCTGGCCGGTTTTGCGTGTAACCCGGGAAAAGGCCCCGCAGGCCTGAGGCTGATGCTGGGAGGAGGGCGGAAGGACCTCAGTCACCAGCCCCCGAACAAACGGCGGCGGTGAGCTTCCCGAGGCAGCAGGGGGAGCTTGACGCTGAGGGAGGCCGGTGGCTCGGAGAAGCGAGAACGGCCCGACCCTGGGGAGAGGAGAGTTCGGGGTGCGCGCTCAGCGCCGCGACTCTGGGGCCCCAGGATCCCAGAAAAGGTGCGCGCTGGACCCAAACTCCTGCCAGCCCGCCGGGAGGAGCGCCCCAACGACCAGCGAGCAGGACTCGCGCCCGGGTCTGGAGTATGGGTGCGTGTGACCGCGGGTGCGGGCTGGGCCTTGGACCCCCACCTAACCCCCCGCCCCGCCACACACGCACGAAAAAAGATTAGACCTCTTTTCTGCCTGGCTCCATGGGCGCCTCAGGCAGCTAAGTCCCCCGCTCTAGCTGCGGAGAAGGGAGCGCCGCGCGCCGCGAGAATCGCGCGCGGACGGAGGGTCCCGCCGAAGCTTTGCGGAGCGGAGCTCGCGACCCCAAAGGGCGCTTGGCTTCCACCTGGTCGCCCCGGCGAGGCCGACAAGGGGCGCCGGGACTCTTGCGCGGTGAACTGGAAGGGGCTTCCGGGCCCCCGGCCCCGGCGCGCTCTCCTGCAGCGCAGACTGGGGTAGGACGTAGACTGCAGAGGCGTCGGGATGCGGAAAAGCAGCCTGGGCGCCGGCCCGCCTCGGGAGAGAGGAAGCCGACCCGGCGAGGGGGTGGCTGGAGGGCGTCGGCTGGTGGCCGCCTAGCCCTCGGCAGCCAGAAGAAGAAAAGGAAAGAGAACTCTCTTTCCCCCGAGGGAGAAGAGGGCTCCAGCACACTCTCCTCCGCAGGCCTGGGAAACAGGTTCCCAAGCGCCCTCCGACCGCCAGTCGATCCCGGCTGCCCGCCCGGAACGGAGGGTGGTAGGGCAGCCGAGAGGAAGAGCGGGCAGCGGCACCTCCCCCGGCCGAGGCCGGGCGGGCGAGTCCGGGCCTGCGCCGCGCTCTGCACAAAACGAAACCCAAACTCCCCATAATCGAAAGAGGGCAATTTTTAAAAATCTTTTTTTTCTTTCCTTTCACTTTTAACAAACCAGCTTCTGAGAGAAAAATTAAAAACGAAGTGAGCTATAGCTAAGGACATCATCTTTCCATATTGTGAAATCCCGTTTAAAAATATTTACCCCAAGGCCAACTCCACGACTGACCAGCCCTTCAGAAGCCTTTGCCTCTTCCTGAAAAATCACAACAAAACAGTCGGGATAGCGGCCACATCCTGGGAAGAAGGAATAGCCGTGAGGCCCAGGGAACCTACTGTGGCCGAAACAGCCATGCGCTTTTTTCCTCTTTAACCAAAAAATAAAGAAGAAGAAGTAAAAGCTTTTAATACATCAAATATACGGAATTTTAATCTTTAAAGCGATACATTGTCTATTATTTTAGTACATGACGTAAACCTTACTTGTCCCCTTTTCAGCGGGTGTACTTAAAAATTAAAAATAGTTGTGTTCCTTTTAAAGAACAAAATAAGGCAAATGAGGTTTTGGTATAAAATTGTTTTAGAAGGAGCGCCGCGCGCCGCGAGAATCGCGCGCGGACGGAGGGTCCCGCCGAAGCTTTGCGGAGCGGAGCTCGCGACCCCAAAGGGCGCTCTTGGTCGCCCCGGCGAGGCCGACAAGGGCGCCGGGACTCTTGCGCGGTGAACTGGAAGGGGCTTCCGGGCCCCCGGCCCCGGCGCGCTCTCCTGCAGCGCCGACTGGGGAAGGACGTAGACTGCAGAGGCGCAGGGATGCGGACAAGCAGCCTGGGCCCCGGCCCGCCTCGGAGAGAGGAAGCCGACCCGGCGAGGGGGTGGCTGGAGGGCGTCGGCTGGTGGCCGCCTAGCCCTCGGCAGCCAGAAGAAGAAAAGGAAAGAGAACTCTCTTTCCCCCGAGGGAGAAGAGGGCTCCAGCACACTCTCCTCCGCAGGCCTGGGAAACAGGTTCCCAAGCGCCCTCCGACCGCCAGTCGATCCCGGCTGCCCGCCCGGAACGGAGGGTGGTAGGGCAGCCGAGAGGAAGAGCGGGCAGCGGCACCTCCCCCGGCCGAGGCCGGGCGGGCGAGTCCGGGCCTGCGCCGCGCTCTGCACAAAACGAAACCCAAACTCCCCATAATCGAAAGAGGGCAATTTTTAAAAATCTTTTTTTTCTTTCCTTTCACTTTTAACAAACCAGCTTCTGAGAGAAAAATTAAAAACGAAGTGAGCTATAGCTAAGGACATCATCTTTCCATATTGTGAAATCCCGTTTAAAAATATTTACCCCAAGGCCAACTCCACGACTGACCAGCCCTTCAGAAGCCTTTGCCTCTTCCTGAAAAATCACAACAAAACAGTCGGGATAGCGGCCACATCCTGGGAAGAAGGAATAGCCGTGAGGCCCAGGGAACCTACTGTGGCCGAAACAGCCATGCGCTTTTTTCCTCTTTAACCAAAAAATAAAGAAGAAGAAGTAAAAGCTTTTAATACATCAAATATACGGAATTTTAATCTTTAAAGCGATACATTGTCTATTATTTTAGTACATGACGTAAACCTTACTTGTCCCCTTTTCAGCGGGTGTACTTAAAAATTAAAAATAGTTGTGTTCCTTTTAAAGAACAAAATAAGGCAAATGAGGTTTTGGAATAAAATTGTTTTCCTTTTTTTTTTTGTTTTTTGTTTTCTTCCAGAATACATACAAAAAATACCCATTCTCTTTCGATGGTATACACATTAAAAATAATTGCAATTTGAAATCAGAGCTGACAAATTGTGACTTGTTTTGTTTTCTTTTTTTTTTCATTTTTTGTAACAAACATGCATGTAAATTTGTGTTTCAATCAGACATTAAATAAGAACGTACAATACAATCATAGCAATTTCAAAGTAACATTAAAGAGAAGACCTCTAGTTCTGTGGTGGTTTTGTATTTATTTATAATCTACAAGGGATGGGAGGGTATGTTTTTCACATTTTTACCCTCAAGTTTTAATATTTTCCCCTTCTTCCTTTTTACCTACGGAGCTCAAACTAAGTAATGCACTTTTGAACCACGGGTCCGCTTGGAGCTAACATAAATAAATACCAGTGTCCACCGACGCAGTCCTCTGATGAACACTTTCTCAATTACTTTTTCCTTCTTTTTTCTATAAAAAGTCAAATGATACTTTTTTTCCAACTTTTATAAAGTTTGGGTGGGGAGGTGAGAGGTGGGGAAAGAGGACTTTCCCACTGGGTCTCGGTCGCGGTGGACAGGTAGACGGCCTCTTTCTTCCTTTCCTGGCCCGGGGCATCCCCACGCGCGGGTGTCCGTCGCCTCGGCCCTGTTCCCGCCCCTCCCTCGGCTCCTCCCCACCCCAGTTCTCCTCTCTCCCTGAGGAGCCCTCGGGCCGCCCTCACTGGTACCCCAGCGCCGAGGCCGTGGTCAGTCTCTGTCCGTAGAGGGCGTAGGGGGAGTAGTAGGGTCCGGTGGCGGCGGGCACGGGCACGGGCGCGCCGGGCGTGGGGAGCGGGCTCTTGGAGTAGGGGTGGTAGCGGCTGCTGAGTCCCAGCGCGTGGTGGGGGCTGCGCAGCGCCAGCGTCCCGGGGCTGCCCGGCGCGCCCGACGTGGGGATGTGCATGTGGCAGGCCATGGCGGCCGCCGCGGCGCTGGCCAGGGACGAGGAGCCGGGGTAGCCCGACAGCAGTTTGTCTGTCCCGGGGAAGGCCGTGTGGGTCCGCAAGTGGCTCAGCAGCTCTTCAGACGTTGCGAAGCGCTTGTCGCAAGGCCCGTTGGCCGACACCCAGTTGCAGATGTGGGGGAGCGGGTCGTTCGGCAGCATGAAGCCGTAGGGGTAGAGGGGGTGGCCGGCCAGAGAGGGCGGTGTGGCGCCGGCGGCCGCGGCCGCGGTGAGCGACGAGTGCACGCCGTGCAGCGGGTGCGTGGGGTACACGAGCGGGTATCCGGACTTGAGCGCCGCGGCCGCCGCGGCCGGATCGTGAGCGCACGACGCGCTGGCTGCCGCCGCCCCAGCCAGGTGACTGGCGCAGTGGTAGCTGAGGCAGTACGGGTCCCGGCACAAACTGGCTGTCATCACGGACGGCGGCGACGCCCCAGCCAACGGGCTCGAGCCGGCGGGCTTGCTGCAGCCCAGAGAGCCCGCCGCGGCCGCCGCCAGCTGAGCCCCCACCAAGCTGCCGGGCTTGGTGGGGTCGAGCGCCACGCCGTGCGGCAGAAACTGGGGCGGGTAGCCGGCGTAGGCCCCAGCCAGGCTCCCTGGGTAGGTCATGCCCGCGGGAGGCAGCGGGAACACTGTCTGGCCCGGCTTGTAGGGCGACACGGGCGCCACCAGCCCAGAGCCCAGCACCGAGGAGGAGGTGGGCGCGCTGGGGCCGGAGCCGGAGCCGGAGCCCGAGGAGCCGCCGCAGTCCGAGCCTAGAGCCTTGCCCCCGGGACCCCCATCTGGGTGCTGGTTCACGTCCACGTTAATCCCGCCGCCACAGCTAATCCGGCCGTGCGCCAGCCCCGTGGGGCCCCCTTCGGCCGAGGCGCCCCCGGAGCCCTTGCTGCCGCCACTGCCGCCGCCCGGCTCGGGGTCCTTCTTGTCGTCCTTGCCCTCCGGGCCGCCCCCGGCCGAAGGCAGCATGCCTCCTGGCGAGCAGGCCGAGGCGCTGGAACTTGGGCTGCCTGTCCTGGGCGTGAATGGCTGGCAGGTGGCGCTCGGTACCCGGAATCCGGACTTCTCCGCCGAAACCCCCCCGCCGCCGCCCCCGCCGCCCCCGCCGCCGCCGCCGCCGCCTCCCGGCTCTTTCTTATCCGAGCCGGGTTTGGAGTACGGCTTGAAACTCGACTTGTCTTCCACGCCGATGTCGCTCAGCTTGAGGGGGCCCGACTTTGCGTCCTTGTCGCCCCCGGCGCCGCCGCCGGCGCCGCCCGCGCCGCCCCCGTTGGAGGCGACTGAGGAGAGTTTGGACGAGGGCGAGGGGTCGGGCTTCCCAATCTGCGAGCATGTTTGGGCCAACAGCGCCAGCGGGCTCTTCTTGGCATCAAGCTGCAGGGTCAGACGTGGGGCGGGGGGGACACAAAGAAAGAAGGGGAAACCCTTTAGAAGCCTGCCTTCTAGATTTCAAGCGCACCTTCGCAACGACCCGCAAAGATCCTTCCAGCCCCAAGGTGCAATGCTAGGCGACATCCCTTCTACACACACATTCTCATCTTCAGGAAGGCCATAAGCACCCCTGCTCCTCAACCCCACCAGCAGGATCTTTCCTGTCCTCTGAAAGCAAACTGAATTTAGAAAGAAAGAAAGAAACTCGCAAAAGGTTTTGGTTTCTGGCTCTGACCCAGAACTCTACCCCTCCCTTCCCCCGACCCGCCGCACAACCCTAATACTTCGGAGTAAGGGCTTGGGTGGTTGGCGTCTTAGAAGCTGTGTAAAAATAACAGGTTCTGGGGAACCCGGAGGACTGGGGCACTGGAACCGTATTTTGGACTCCCGTCTGTCTTCTGGGGTGAGAGTGAGGGGGCCTGGGTTGAGGTCGGGGCTTTAACACCAAAGGAGAAACAAGTTTTGGCTGCCTTGGCTCTTGGCATTCACACCCCATTCTCCCTCCTCCCCTCTTTCCGCCCTAGTTTTAAGGTGCGGGAACACGATCCTCTTTCCTCATCCTGGAGCTGAATCACTCCGACCCCCACCCCCACCACCCCCTGCAGATCCTAAGAGAGAGAAATCCGTGGAGGGGCTACCAGGGTAGTGATCCCAGCGCGATCCGGAGATAGGGTCCTTACCTCTATGGGGCTGACGGGGGTGGAAGGCAGGGGCTGCAGGTATTCGGGGTGCAAAATGTGGCCAGTCCGTGCGGTCAGCATCTTCAGCACCTTGATGGGCAGGCGGTTAGCC
This sequence comes from Tragulus kanchil, assembly GCA_022376925.1. Lineage (NCBI taxonomy): Eukaryota > Metazoa > Chordata > Mammalia > Artiodactyla > Tragulidae > Tragulus > Tragulus kanchil. The sequence goes on from JAIOJX010000005.1 coordinate 51,449,381, forward strand.
TGGCGGAGAGGGTCAGAGGGGGGCACGGCGGGCACAAAAAGGGTTGGTGCTGCCGGCCGGGGACGAGCCTGGGCCGGGGCCGGAGCTATTTCCAGAGAGCGCGCTGGTCCAGGCAGGGTCCGCACTGCCGCCGCCGCCGCCGCTGTGCTTACTGCTTCTTAAGGCAGAAAGCGAGGGCGCTGTGCTCATGACCCACCCGCGCGCATGGGAGCAGCGGGGGGAGGGCTCCTGGAGGCGCGGGGCGGGCTCGGGGCTGCGCTCTCGCTCGGGGAGCGGGAGCAGCAGGAGGAGGAGGAGCCGGCGCGGCGGTCACGGGCGCCCCGCGCGCCTTCTCGGCGCCTGGAGCCAGAAGCGAATAATCCTGCGTGGCCCGCAGCAGAGCCGTGGCCGAGCGGGAGGAGCCGGCCCGATTGCGGGAGTGCCCGGTGGATCGCCGTGTCCGCCTTGGCTGCGCCCCTGCGCTGCGCGCTCGCGGCCCGGCGCTGGCGCTGCTCTCCGCGATGTGAGCCGCTGCCTGTCCAGCCGGGGCTCTGGCGAGGAAACTCACTTCAAAAGCAGCTGCACCGAGGGGGAGATTAAAGCCTTTGCCGCCTTCCAATACCCAGAACTCTACCCTCCTTCCCGACCCGGCACAACCCTAATACTTCGGAGTAAGGGCTTGGGTGGTTGGCGTCTTAGAAGCTGTGTAAAAATAACAGGTTCTGGGGAACCCGGAGGACTGGGGCACTGGAACCGTATTTTGGACTCCCGTCTGTCTTCTGGGGTGAGAGTGAGGGGGCCTGGGTTGAGGTCGGGGCTTTAACACCAAAGGAGAAACAAGTTTTGGCTGCCTTGGCTCTTGGCATTCACACCCCATTCTCCCTCCTCCCCTCTTTCCGCCCTAGTTTTAAGGTGCGGGAACACGATCCTCTTTCCTCATCCTGGAGCTGAATCACTCCGACCCCCACCCCCACCACCCCCTGCAGATCCTAAGAGAGAGAAATCCGTGGAGGGGCTACCAGGGTAGTGATCCCAGCGCGATCCGGAGATAGGGTCCTTACCTCTATGGGGCTGACGGGGGTGGAAGGCAGGGGCTGCAGGTATTCGGGGTGCAAAATGTGGCCAGTCCGTGCGGTCAGCATCTTCAGCACCTTGATGGGCAGGCGGTTAGCCTGGCGGAGAGGGTCAGAGGGGGGCACGGCGTGCACAAAAGGCTTGGTGCTGCCGGCCGGGGACGAGCCTGGGCCGGGGCCGGAGCTATTTCCAGAGAGCGCGCTGGTCCAGGCAGGGTCCGCACTGCCGCCGCCGCCGCCGCTGTGCTTACTGCTTCTTAAGGCAGAAAGCGAGGGCGCTGTGCTCATGACCCACCCGCGCGCATGGGAGCAGCGGGGGGAGGGCTCCTGGAGGCGCGGGGCGGGCTCGGGGCTGCGCTCTCGCTCGGGGAGCGGGAGCAGCAGGAGGAGGAGGAGCCGGCGCGGCGGTCACGGGCGCCCCGCGCGCCTTCTCGGCGCCTGGAGCCAGAAGCGAATAATCCTGCGTGGCCCGCAGCAGAGCCGTGGCCGAGCGGGAGGAGCCGGCCCGATTGCGGGAGTGCCCGGTGGATCGCCGTGTCCGCCTTGGGCTGCGCCCCTGCGCTGCGCGCTCGCGGCCCGGCGCTGGCGCTGCTCTCCGCGATGTGAGCCGCTGCCTGTCCAGCCGGGGCTCTGGCGAGGAAACTCACTTCAAAAGCAGCTGCACCGAGGGGGAGATTAAAGCCTTTGCCGCCTTCCAATCAAATGGGAGCCCGAGGTGATTGGAGGGTCAAGGGGATGTGACGCGTCCCGCGCCGCCGCCGCCGCTAGGACTCTCAGTGCTGGTTTTAATGGGCAGCTCCCTCTTCGCCGCTCCCCCTTCGTGTCCCCTCCCTCGATTTCGCTCGGAGGACGAGCTGGACATGTATTCTACGTTTGCTATCTGCCGCCTCCCTCTTTTTTCTTCCTCGTCGTCCTTCCTTTTCCCCAGCTGGAGAATAAACTGAAACCTTTTGCAGAAGGATGCGTGTAAGGAACAGTTTGAGGGTGTTCAGAAGGAGCCCGGGCAGGCGTCTGGCCAACAGCTGGACTGTCAATTCCAGGGCCACCAAGGAGACCCGCTCCCCAAATATTCTCTCCCCCTCTGTAATTGAAGTCTCTTGCCAGTGCGGCCGCCTGGGTCAGGAAAGGTGGGGAGAGGGTGTTGCAGGAAGTCTGCCCGCCCGCTTTGATTTCCTGAGATTCGGCGGTGGAGAAACCAGAAGCTAGGTGGGCAGCAGAGGCGGTGGAGGCTTGTCTCAGCTCAGTGTGCTGGGTTCCCCGCCCTTCCCGGCCACGTGACGCCCGGGGATGCGCAGATTGGGGCGGGAGGGGGGTCACATGTTTCCTCTGTTTCACACTCAGCCCCCCATTCTTACTCTCCCCTGCCACCCTCTCTTCTCCTAACCGCCCCCCCCACCCCCCGCCCAGTTCTTTGGGCATCTCCACCCCTCCATCAATTGTCAATGTTCCTCGACCGCAATCAATCAGTTATTTGTCAGCTCTTGTCAATCCGCCGGTGATTTATGTCAGCTTTTGTTGCTGATTACAAGGCGGGTGCGACTTGAAGGGAAAAAGAGAGACGGAGAGGAAGGAAGAGACTGAGGGGGAACTGGAGGAGGGGAAAGAGGAGCAGCCTCCTGGGATGAGAGGCGGGGGCTCTAAGGAAAAGAATGAAAGAGGAGAAAGAGGCGCTCGGTGTCAGGAGAATGAAGAGTGAGAGTAAAGTGCGCAGGTGCGCCTGGGGCGCTGAGAAGGGTGCGCTGGCCTCGGGTGTGCACCTCGCTCCTCTAGGTATAGGAGAGAGACATGCACCCTTCCGCTGGACTCTGGGGATTCCGTTCCTCTGGGGCCTCGCGGAGTTCTAAGCGTTCTCAGGTCTCCGAGACAGGCGTTGGCGACGTCTAACACGGGAGATTTTTTTTTTTTTTAACCCCCCTAGGCCAGGGCAGTCCCTTCGGGGCACGTAGCGCAGTCGTCCGGCTGCCCGCCTGCCTCGGACTCCACCCTCCCTAGTGCCCCCACTCCAAACTCCGAGACTTCTTTCCAAGAGCCAGATTGCCGACGTAGCCTTGAGTCCTGGAGGTCAGTGGTGGGGTACCCGTGCCTCAATTCTTTGACACCCGCCTACCATCGTAGCTAGGGCTGGGAGGCTGCGAGGAAGAGACCCGACCGTGGTGTTGGGGAGATACGTTTCAGGCCCACTGAGGCCCCCTTTCCAACCCTCCCTCACACACAGCCATTCTCGCAGTCTTGGTAGCCGGAGTTACTCGGGGCTGCTCGTTTGGGTCTATTGGAACGCCGAACCAGCGCGGGGCGAGCGGAGGGAAAGCGCGGAGGAAGGGCTGGGGGTGGGGGACTGCCTATGGGAACACCGGCTCTTCCAGGGAAGCGGAGCGGGACTGCCGCGTTCCCCTCGATTTGCACCGTCACTCGGGCTGTTTGGAAGGAAGAGGGGAGGCGCTGTGCGTGCCTCTCTACCTGGATCCGCGAGCAGAAATGTGTATGAATGCCTGAGCCGCTGTGTGAGTTGTCAAGGCTTTGGTAGCGTCCGGAGCGAGTTCGGGAGGTCACCTCCAAAAACTCGCAGGAACTGGACGGGGGCGAGAGGAGGACACATCCCCTTCCGAGGACCTGGAAGACTTTGAATCTCCCCTCCCCCACTTTTCCGCCCTGGCTCTCCTTTTGTTGTCAAGTCCTTTTGATAAATGGTGGGGCCGGGCGCGCTGGGGAGCCGGGAGCCCGTCTGTACCCTCGCCGGGGCGGGGGCCGGGCCTGGAGACCCGTCGCCGCGGAGGAGAAAGAGGCGCTCGGTGTCAGGAGAATGAAGAGTGAGAGTAAAGTGCGCAGGTGCGCCTGGGGCGCTGAGAAGGGTGCGCTGGCCTCGGGTGTGCACCTCGCTCCTCTAGGTATAGGAGAGAGACATGCACCCTTCCGCTGGACTCTGGGGATTCCGTTCCTCTGGGGCCTCGCGGAGTTCTAAGCGTTCTCAGGTCTCCGAGACAGGCGTTGGCGACGTCTAACACGGGAGATTTTTTTTTTTTTTAACCCCCCTAGGCCAGGGCAGTCCCTTCGGGGCACGTAGCGCAGTCGTCCGGCTGCCCGCCTGCCTCGGACTCCACCCTCCCTAGTGCCCCCACTCCAAACTCCGAGACTTCTTTCCAAGAGCCAGATTGCCGACGTAGCCTTGAGTCCTGGAGGTCAGTGGTGGGGTACCCGTGCCTCAATTCTTTGACACCCGCCTACCATCGTAGCTAGGGCTGGGAGGCTGCGAGGAAGAGACCCGACCGTGGTGTTGGGGAGATACGTTTCAGGCCCACTGAGGCCCCCTTTCCAACCCTCCCTCACACACAGCCATTCTCGCAGTCTTGGTAGCCGGAGTTACTCGGGGCTGCTCGTTTGGGTCTATTGGAACGCCGAACCAGCGCGGGGCGAGCGGAGGGAAAGCGCGGAGGAAGGGCTGGGGGTGGGGGACTGCCTATGGGAACACCGGCTCTTCCAGGGAAGCGGAGCGGGACTGCCGCGTTCCCCTCGATTTGCACCGTCACTCGGGCTGTTTGGAAGGAAGAGGGGAGGCGCTGTGCGTGCCTCTCTACCTGGATCCGCGAGCAGAAATGTGTATGAATGCCTGAGCCGCTGTGTGAGTTGTCAAGGCTTTGGTAGCGTCCGGAGCGAGTTCGGGAGGTCACCTCCAAAAACTCGCAGGAACTGGACGGGGGCGAGAGGAGGACACATCCCCTTCCGAGGACCTGGAAGACTTTGAATCTCCCCTCCCCCACTTTTCCGCCCTGGCTCTCCTTTTGTTGTCAAGTCCTTTTGATAAATGGTGGGGCCGGGCGCGCTGGGGAGCCGGGAGCCCGTCTGTACCCTCGCCGGGGCGGGGGCCGGGCCTGGAGACCCGGCGTCCACCCGCGCTCGCGCGGCCCGCGCCCTGTACCGCGCAAGTCGGGTCTGGGACCTGCCCCCGGAGCGCTCCTCCTCTCCTCTCCCACCACCCCATTCCTCCTTCCCTTGTTTTTGTCTCTGTTTCCCACTCCCGCACAGGTACCGAGAACTTTCTCGGGATGAGTTTTAGAATTTTCTCGTAGGCATTCTTTTTAGGCGTTTTAATCTCATTCCTTGATTATTTGGGTTGGTAAACTTCTTGAGATGGCAATTTGGCTAAAGGTAATTTGGAGAAGCGGAGAGTGAAGGGGTGCGTGTATGAAGAGTTTGTCGGTGTCTGTGTGCGTGCGTTAGGTGTGAGAGAACACAGCTGCATGCAAGGGGGTTTGGATGTCTGTGCGACAACGGAGGAAGGTGAGTCCACGAGTCTGTGGCGAGGCCACACGCGAAGTTGTGAAGGCTGTCTGAAATAACCTTTGGGGAGCGAGTCCCAGGTGCTGGCTTCAAAGATCCGGACAGTTCTAAGATGTCTCTGCAGGGCGGACACTCCGAGGCCGCCTGTGTCCTGCGGGTCTGTTAGTGTCTGAGTCACTGGGTTAGTGGTTGTCAAAGTGTCGCCCAGATCGACTGTAGATCTCCCAGCCCCGCGAGCTCAGCCATGGGCTCGGCGTCGCCGCGGCCTCCTGGCGAGGCCCGTACACTGCATGCTGGGGGCAGCAGCCCTAAATGGAGGTGAGGTGACCGTGGGCGACGCCCCCGCTCCCTCCGTTCTCCGACCATGCAGTCTGCAGACTCAGCCCCTTCCCTCTCCTGGAATCCCAGCAGATTTCTTTTTACCCTCGGCAGCTGAGGGGACGAGAGAGTGGTCTCCGCTTCCCTCTGAATGGGCGTGCCGCGGTGTGGTCGCACAAGCTCGCGGGCTTGTGCGATGCAGCGCGCGCGCGCGCGGGTCTTGGTCTGTGCGCATTCGCTCTTTGCAAAATCGAACTCCAAAGGTCCGAGCGCTTGGGGGCGCCTGGAGGTCTGCACGCTGAGGGTTTTCGGGAGGCGCCAGCATGCAAGCCTGCGCATCTTGAGGGGGAGGCCAAATCCCCGAAGGCCTTGAGGGTAGGGGGGTTATTAATTACTCCGCTCTGGGTCTAATGCCTCCAACCCCCAGCGGCGATTGGCGTGGATGTCCTGCGGATTTTATTTGCACACAATGGAAATGATTTGTTTTCTCTAAAAAAGAAGTGGGCTTGGCAGATATTTGAGGAGGTGGTGGGAGAAGAAGGAAAGGGAGAGAGCTGAGGAAAAAAAGTTTGAAAATGCCTTGAACTATTCACTGTCGAGATGGCTAATCAGTATTGAGGCCGGAGGGCAGGCGGGCCGCCTTTCACCGCCGCTTCCCTTTCATCTCGGGCTCGGCGGAGGCGCTCAATTAAAAGCCTATCAGTTTGTAAGTAAATCAACGCCTATCAGAGTTGCTCAAAAAATTTGGATGTCTGTGCGACAACGGAGGAAGGTGAGTCCACGAGTCTGTGGCGAGGCCACACGCGAAGTTGTGAAGGCTGTCTGAAATAACCTTTGGGGAGCGAGTCCCAGGTGCTGGCTTCAAAGATCCGGACAGTTCTAAGATGTCTCTGCAGGGCGGACACTCCGAGGCCGCCTGTGTCCTGCGGGTCTGTTAGTGTCTGAGTCACTGGGTTAGTGGTTGTCAAAGTGTCGCCCAGATCGACTGTAGATCTCCCAGCCCCGCGAGCTCAGCCATGGGCTCGGCGTCGCCGCGGCCTCCTGGCGAGGCCCGTACACTGCATGCTGGGGGCAGCAGCCCTAAATGGAGGTGAGGTGACCGTGGGCGACGCCCCCGCTCCCTCCGTTCTCCGACCATGCAGTCTGCAGACTCAGCCCCTTCCCTCTCCTGGAATCCCAGCAGATTTCTTTTTACCCTCGGCAGCTGAGGGGACGAGAGAGTGGTCTCCGCTTCCCTCTGAATGGGCGTGCCGCGGTGTGGTCGCACAAGCTCGCGGGCTTGTGCGATGCAGCGCGCGCGCGCGCGGGTCTTGGTCTGTGCGCATTCGCTCTTTGCAAAATCGAACTCCAAAGGTCCGAGCGCTTGGGGGCGCCTGGAGGTCTGCACGCTGAGGGTTTTCGGGAGGCGCCAGCATGCAAGCCTGCGCATCTTGAGGGGGAGGCCAAATCCCCGAAGGCCTTGAGGGTAGGGGGGTTATTAATTACTCCGCTCTGGGTCTAATGCCTCCAACCCCCAGCGGCGATTGGCGTGGATGTCCTGCGGATTTTATTTGCACACAATGGAAATGATTTGTTTTCTCTAAAAAAGAAGTGGGCTTGGCAGATATTTGAGGAGGTGGTGGGAGAAGAAGGAAAGGGAGAGAGCTGAGGAAAAAAAGTTTGAAAATGCCTTGAACTATTCACTGTCGAGATGGCTAATCAGTATTGAGGCCGGAGGGCAGGCGGGCCGCCTTTCACCGCCGCTTCCCTTTCATCTCGGGCTCGGCGGAGGCGCTCAATTAAAAGCCTATCAGTTTGTAAGTAAATCAACGCCTATCAGAGTTGTCACATCAAACAAAACGATTATTATTGCAGCCCGCCTCCCCTATTAATCTCCCTCGAAGATAATCCGCCTGACAGGTCAGGCCCGGCGAGCTGGAAAGCCTGGCCCAGAGCACCCAAACAGTCCCGGACTGGCGCGCGCCCCTTGGGGCACCCCTTTTCTCCGTCCCGCCCCGCCTCGTGGTCCCCCGGGAGTAGGGAGAGAAAGGGCGCGCGGAGGCCGCTGGACCCAGGCCCACACCTCCGGACTGGGAGCCGAGCCGAAATTCACTGGGCTGGTGGGGGACGGTCCCCAGCGGCACTGGCCTCCTCTGTGGCCGCGGAGGTACCAGGCTTGCCGTAGTCAGCGCCAGGCCTTGTCCCCGGGCCTCCCCAAGGCCTGCACTCTCCTTGGCTCGCCTCTTCTGGTTCCCCCCCCCCCCCACCCTCTTCTCTTGTTTCCTCTGGCGCTTCTTTCCTGGCTCCCAACCCGTCCCCCTCTCCCCCCTCTTGATTTAGACTTTTTCTACTAGCAAGAGAATGTTTCCTAGTGTCTCTCCCTCCTCTCAATATAGGACTATGTCCCACTTAGGCTCAACCACTCTGTCTGAAGCAGGGCATTCTCAGGGCCCGGGTTACTCCTCTGCTGGCAGAACTGCCTCAGGAGTGTGTACATTTCCCAGGAACTCAGGACCAAGTCTGTCCAATTTCTCCTGGAGTAGGGGTTCTCAGAAGCTCTTGCCTGTTTAAGGGCTGGGTGTGTTTGGGGGGCTGAGAATAAAAGAGAGACCAGGGCAGTGAGATGGGTGGACCGTGGCAAGCTGCCTATTCTGGAATTAGTATTTGGTCTTGGAATTTCACAGCTTCTCAACGTCGCTGACCTAGCTGGTGGTGTTGCCTGGGCTTTGCAAATATGCGGGGGAGACCCTTGGGGCATCTGGGCCTTTGCACTGAGTATGTGAGGGGGGTGCCTAACATTTCATAAGTAAACACGCCCAGATAACTGCCTCTATAGCTTCAACTGGCCTTCCAAGGGCCGGGTGGACTTTGGATTGTGCACGGGTGTGAAATCGTGGCCTTCTTCCCGTTGACCTCTGGCTTCGTGGGTGCCTCGGAACCGAGCGTGACCTGTCCTGTTCTGAGCTCTTGCTCCAAATCGATAGGCCCACTTGGGCACTGCTCTTGCCTGGTGGAGCTAGGATTGAGGGGTGCTTGAAATATCTGAGAGGGAGGGGCTGCCCCCTGGTACCCCCTGGACTGGGTTCAGTGCTTCGAGAGCCTTTCGCTTGTATCTGAGAGAGGCCCCAGGGTGCCGCAGTGTGGGCTCTTCAGCCGGGCCTCTCTCAGGAGTCACCCCAAGGTCCGAGGCAGCGGATATCCGAATAGAGCCCACCTCAGCTGGCTCAGCACCTGGAGCTGTAGAACCGGTGGCCCCTACCACGCATTTCCGAAAACCCCTCTATTTGTGCCCACTTTGCATAGCCAACTTAGTAAGAATATTTATTTCCTTACGGAGAAATATTTTATTGGTGCAGTGGCTCAATTATCTGCCTGCCTGCTTTTCTTAAATGTATTTGTGTTACTTCTGCCACGACGCAGACATTTAAAGAGGTACACATGGCCGTACACCTCATCGATGCGGAGCTTACTCTGTCTATAGGATATATTCACTGGGCGGTTATTTGGACATAACTGCTATCTCCCCCCCAAAACCCAAAAACACTTCCACCCAAGCCGTCTGTCTGAAGCAGGGCATTCTCAGGGCCCGGGTTACTCCTCTGCTGGCAGAACTGCCTCAGGAGTGTGTACATTTCCCAGGAACTCAGGACCAAGTCTGTCCAATTTCTCCTGGAGTAGGGGTTCTCAGAAGCTCTTGCCTGTTTAAGGGCTGGGTGTGTTTGGGGGGCTGAGAATAAAAGAGAGACCAGGGCAGTGAGATGGGTGGACCGTGGCAAGCTGCCTATTCTGGAATTAGTATTTGGTCTTGGAATTTCACAGCTTCTCAACGTCGCTGACCTAGCTGGTGGTGTTGCCTGGGCTTTGCAAATATGCGGGGGAGACCCTTGGGGCATCTGGGCCTTTGCACTGAGTATGTGAGGGGGGTGCCTAACATTTCATAAGTAAACACGCCCAGATAACTGCCTCTATAGCTTCAACTGGCCTTCCAAGGGCCGGGTGGACTTTGGATTGTGCACGGGTGTGAAATCGTGGCCTTCTTCCCGTTGACCTCTGGCTTCGTGGGTGCCTCGGAACCGAGCGTGACCTGTCCTGTTCTGAGCTCTTGCTCCAAATCGATAGGCCCACTTGGGCACTGCTCTTGCCTGGTGGAGCTAGGATTGAGGGGTGCTTGAAATATCTGAGAGGGAGGGGCTGCCCCCTGGTACCCCCTGGACTGGGTTCAGTGCTTCGAGAGCCTTTCGCTTGTATCTGAGAGAGGCCCCAGGGTGCCGCAGTGTGGGCTCTTCAGCCGGGCCTCTCTCAGGAGTCACCCCAAGGTCCGAGGCAGCGGATATCCGAATAGAGCCCACCTCAGCTGGCTCAGCACCTGGAGCTGTAGAACCGGTGGCCCCTACCACGCATTTCCGAAAACCCCTCTATTTGTGCCCACTTTGCATAGCCAACTTAGTAAGAATATTTATTTCCTTACGGAGAAATATTTTATTGGTGCAGTGGCTCAATTATCTGCCTGCCTGCTTTTCTTAAATGTATTTGTGTTACTTCTGCCACGACGCAGACATTTAAAGAGGTACACATGGCCGTACACCTCATCGATGCGGAGCTTACTCTGTCTATAGGATATATTCACTGGGCGGTTATTTGGACATAACTGCTATCTCGAGCCCAGATTCCACCCAAGCAGCGGCTGTAAAATGACACTTGCTCCGGAATTTTCCCAACTTAACTACATGTGCGCACACCGAGGATTTAATACTATTTTATATTCCTCTACAGATCTAAATATTCAGATGTTCCTGTTACACGCCCTTGCAGCCAGAAGCGATCTTGCGTTCACACTGCACGCGGAGCTGTTTGTATAATTTTCATCTCCCTGCACTTACACACGCATCTTAATCTAATAAATTCAACCTTGTCATTTTTAGAATCGACGTAATTTCTCTGGCTGCGGGTGCGCTGCCTGTATCCGAATAAATCCAGCTAGCAGGCATCCAGCAGGAAACGGCTCCCGGTTCCCGTGTACGGAGACGCCCCATCGGCCCAGCGCGGGACGCGAGGTGACTCGCCGGGCGGCAGGTCTCGCCTCCGAAGGAAGCTGTTCCGTCTGCGCCCTCGGGCTGAGCAGCCTCTTCCCCACAGCACCGTCCGGCAGCCCCCGCCCTCCGCCGGTGCTACGGCAACCCACCGGGCCGAGTCCGCCCTGGGCGAAAACTGAAAGCAAATTTCACTGCAGACGAAGCTCGAACTTTCTTCAAAGCAAGTTTGCAGCAGAGATTCGGTGATTGCTTTGAGAGAACAGCGGCACTTTAGGAGTGTATCCGAGCGCAAAGTGCCGAGGTGGGCGAAGGAGGCACCTGGTGGCCGAGCTTGGTTCGCGGCGAGACGCGAGGGAAGGCGCCTCCCTTTCCTTATTTCTCGCCAACTCAGTCCCTGTACGTAAAAAAATAGTTTCCAAGGGGCAGCGGATGCCCAGGATGCGTTTGTGGGAATTGCACCAGGGAGGAGGCGACTTTGTCAAAGTTGCAGAAAGCTTTGTCCACAAGCATCCGCCCAGAGGGGCTCAAGAAAACTGGGGACCAACTCTCCTTCTCCCGGGCAGAAGGAGCCCGGTGCCCAGTGCTTTCCCCTCACCTCGAAACTGCACGTAGATAACCTCCCGCTGCCTGCTGCAAACTTGCCCGGGCGGTGTGGCGGTTGCTGAGAGGCCGGGACGCAGAGTCAGCCCGTAAAGGCCGCTGGTCGGCCCGCTCAGCCCAGGTTTGCGCGGAGATGACAGGATGAGCGGGATCCTGGCTCCCACTTGGCTGCCCAGACCATCACCGTGGACCTCCCAGAGCAAGCGCTGCCCCTGGGGAGCCGTGGTCTTGGGGGGCTGACGAGGGCGCAAAATGCGGCCGGGGGAAGGGGGGCCGCCGCCAGCCTCTCCGCGGGGCCTGTCGCCCGGCCGGCCGCAGCGGGTGAGTGATGAGGGCAGAGAAGGGCGCCCATAAATCGCGGGTGTCAGGGCGAAAAACTCTCTTTATTGTCTGTGTGATGGATGGGCCCGAGGACGAGACACCAAATACTTCGTATCGCCTTTAAATGGGAACACATTTTCCGCGGCCATAATTCATGTTTTTTAAATAGAAAGTTTGAAATGTTGCCTATATTTCACCGGCCTTGACATATTTATGAATCGCTCCCTGCATGCAAATATCATTATTTAAAGCGCCGGGGAGAGCTCCGGGGAGGGGAGGAGGCGCGGCCCCCGAGGCGTGGGGGGTGGTGAACCGGGGAAAAGCGAATGGAGGGGGGGGACAGTGTCCCTAAAGTGCGGACAATGAGGCGCGGAGGAAACTGTATGCGGAAGCCCAGTGCACCCAGGGCTCCCGTGCCACTGCTGGACCCCCGCCCCAGCCGCTCGGGTAAGTTTGCGAGGCTTGGAGTCCCAGCGCGTGCCGGGAGACCAGGGGGCATTTTTGAGTCCGTATCGCAGGCACTGATCCCAGCCACCTTTTGCAAGAAGGAAGTTAAAAAAAATAAAATTAACAAACGCAAATAATAACAACTCAAAGTGTTCGATATTCGTTGCCAATACATCGGTTTTATTGAGTTTCATTCTGCAAACCTGAGGCGAGGCGGACTGTCAGACTCCAGTCACCTCTGGGAGCGGGTGGGGGACGGCCGTCCGGTGCCGCGGCCTCGGCCCACCCCCACCCGACCAGCTCAGCACCTCTCCAGCACAACAGAGCCTGCGCACGACGCGGGGACACCAGGGATCCGGCCCCCAAGCTCTGGGGGCATCAGTCCCTCCCCCTCTGCCACCCTCGTGCTGCGCTGCGCTCCTGGGGTCTGCGTCCGCCCTCCCCCAGCCCCACAGTCAATACAGCCGCTCGGAAAAAACGCCGGACACGTGCAGTCAGCCTCTCCCCTGCCCCTCCAGCCTGGGAGGAACCCACACCTGCGCCCTCCCTAGCCGAGTCTTTACCTGTGCGGTTCCCCGCGGCGCCTGCGGCCGCGCCTGTCGCGCAGGAAGGAAAGGGAGGGCGAGGGGGCTGGAAGGGACAGAACGCACCACCAACTCAGCCAGAGACGCAGACCCCGGGCCTCCTCTTCGGCGTAGAGTGGGGCCCTGGCTCTACACGCCCTAGGAGCCGAATTGCGCGGGGCAGAGCCGGTCGGGGGAAGGGCGAGGGGAGCCGGTCTCGGGCGGGAGGGGCGGGCCCGGCGGCACTTCCGCCGGGGGCGGGGCCGCGAGCTCGGCGCCAGTCCCGCCCCTTCGCGGCCCCGGCCCCGCCCCCGGACCTCCAGGCTCCACCCCTCCGGCCCGCCCCCGGCCCTCCAGGCTCCTCCCCCGACGGCCCGGCCACCGCCTCTCCGGGCGCGACCCAAGGCACGGGCGCACAACGCGGGTCTCTCAGGAGGGCAGTGGGCAGGTCCTTTTCCCTAACTAAGGTTGTGTCTAAGGATTTTGAAGTCAAAGGAATACAGAGCATACCTTGACCCAAACTGGCAGGTAAGATTTTGTCAAACTTCGGTCTTTTGCTGGGCCTGAAGCCGCTCTGGCTCAGGGGTTGCCGAACATCCTCTTGTCGCTCAGACAGCAGGGAAACCGGATTCATTCGTGCCCGTAGAGTCCCACCTGCCTTTCAGGAAGGTCAAAAACAAAAGCTAACCCTTGTTAGAACGTTTGCTTTGTATCAGACACTAAGAACAGAAACTCTCTGAGGTAAGTACCATGAACGCTGTGTCTCACAGACAGAGAAATTGAGGCATGGAGAGGAGGAATGGGCCTTGCCTCAACCCACCTCATCCGTATCCCTACCCCTTCTTTGCGTTAGATCCCCAGCAGCCCAGCTCGTCACTCTAGACTCTGGACTCCAGGGGAATCTTGCAGGGCTTTAACTCGCCTTCTGGAGGGAGTGTGCGTAGCTTGTTAACCGCCCCCACCTGCGGCAGAGGCTTTGCTGAGCGGAGGTGGGGGGACAGAGAGGAGGAGAAGCTCAGCTCACTTCCTAGGCGGCTCCCAGTCTAAGGGGGAAACGGCCCCTGGGCGCCCCTGCTCGTTTGTCCGTAGCCCTTCAGCCCTTCAGAAGCCAGAGTGATCTTTAAAAGCATTTACAAAGGCAGGCTAGGTTTCTCCTGTCTCCTCCTGCTCCTCGTCCTGGGCTTTGGCCACCCGTGGCTGCCTTTTGGTTCCTTGGATGCGCCTCGTGGTGTCTCACCTCACCTCAGAACCTTGCCACGCCTTCCCCTCTGTCTGGAGGGACCTTCTGGCCTCCTCTTCAGCTGGCTCAGGGCACTTACCCACAGGATTTTCTGTTGAGTCTCTCCTCTTCAGTGGCTGGTGACTCCAGAGGGCAGGGACTGCAGCCGTCCCTTCAAGGAGTGAATGGAGAAAAGGGCTCTCAGCATACCCTCAGCTGTGCTGAATGAATGATAGCTTTGGGGGTTTGCTTCACTTTTGGTGGCTTACCAGTCAGGTTTCTTTGTTGTCTCACATCCCGAGATGTTTTCTCACTCTAATAAGGGAGATAACACAAATCTCATGGGAAAATAACCATTATTCTGAAACTTTATATTGTAACCATCAAACAAATCAATGCTCAAGGAGTTTGGAGAAGGGAAAAATACCAATACCCATGGTTTTCCAGCCATTTATCCTGGTTTTCAAAGGGCAAGATGGGTTGGTTGACACAATTTAGTGGAGACGTTCCCTCCTCATGACACCTCCTCCCACCATCCACACCTGTATGTCCCAAGGCTCTAGCCTGGGCCCCCCTTGTTTTCTCACTTCACGATTATTGCAATGTGTTATCAACCCTGTTTTTTTGTTCCCAAGCTTCTAGCCGAGTAAGTGCGTTCTCACAGACAGAGAAATTGAGGCATGGAGAGGAGGAATGGGCCTTGCCTCAACCCACCTCATCCGTATCCCTACCCTTCTTTGCGTTAGATCCCCAGAGCCCAGCTCGTCACTCTAGACTCTGGACTCCAGGGGAATCTTGCAGGGCTTTAACTCGCCTTCTGGAGGAGTGTGCGTAGCTTGTTAACCGCCCCACCTGCGGCAGAGGCTTTGCTGAGCGGAGGTGGGGGACAGAGGAGGAGAAGCTCAGCTCACTTCCTAGGCGGCTCCCAGTCTAAGGGGGAAACGGCCCCTGGGCGCCCCTGCTCGTTTGTCCGTAGCCCTTCAGCCCTTCAGAAGCCAGAGTGATCTTTAAAAGCATTTACAAAGGCAGGCTAGGTTTCTCCTGTCTCCTCCTGCTCCTCGTCCTGGGCTTTGGCCACCCGTGGCTGCCTTTTGGTTCCTTGGATGCGCCTCGTGGTGTCTCACCTCACCTCAGAACCTTGCCACGCCTTCCCCTCTGTCTGGAGGGACCTTCTGGCCTCCTCTTCAGCTGGCTCAGGGCACTTACCCACAGGATTTTCTGTTGAGTCTCTCCTCTTCAGTGGCTGGTGACTCCAGAGGGCAGGGACTGCAGCCGTCCCTTCAAGGAGTGAATGGAGAAAAGGGCTCTCAGCATACCCTCAGCTGTGCTGAATGAATGATAGCTTTGGGGGTTTGCTTCACTTTTGGTGGCTTACCAGTCAGGTTTCTTTGTTGTCTCACATCCCGAGATGTTTTCTCACTCTAATAAGGGAGATAACACAAATCTCATGGGAAAATAACCATTATTCTGAAACTTTATATTGTAACCATCAAACAAATCAATGCTCAAGGAGTTTGGAGAAGGGAAAAATACCAATACCCATGGTTTTCCAGCCATTTATCCTGGTTTTCAAAGGGCAAGATGGGTTGGTTGACACAATTTAGTGGAGACGTTCCCTCCTCATGACACCTCCTCCCACCATCCACACCTGTATGTCCCAAGGCTCTAGCCTGGGCCCCCCTTTTTTTCTCACTTCACGTATTATTGCAATGTGTTATCAACCCTGTATTATCATTCCTTTATTAGCTTCTGGCTGAGCTGCTACAGCACGAACCTTCTAATCTGCATATTCTCAGCCTCTTTTGTTTCATCCTCCTGCCAGGTTAATTTTCTTGATTCCATTGTTCCTTTGCCCCTAAATCCTCAATGACTCCCCATTGTCCACATGCAACACTTGGCACTTCATAATTTAGTTTTAAGCTACTTTTAAACAGCTTTGATTAAGTTGCATTCCAAATTTATAAATCTATGTTCACTTCAACCAGCAAAGCACTCAAAGATACATAAAGAAGAACATGATCTCACTCATTCTCTTCTGTTTCCCACCCCGTCTCCTGAGATACCCAGTGTTAACAGCCTGGGGTGTAACTTCTTTCCCTTCGCCATGCTCAACATGCTCATACAAATTACATTCAAATGTATGGGGTTATTATGTTATTGCTTGTGTATACAAAAATGATTATACTAGAGTTTTCTGCAACTTGTTCATTCTCAGTAAAAGTGAGGTAACACACGGAGAGGTAATTTATTCCTTTTTTAGCTGCATAATACAAATCTTTGACTCATGATGTACCTGATAACTCCATCCTAAGTTGAATGTATCATCCAGTTAAAAATGCATTTAGGGCTACCCTGGTGGTTCAGTGGGTAAGGACACTGCCTTGCAGTACTAGGGGTGCCTGCCCGTTTGGTCCCTGGCCTGGGAAGATCCCACGTGCCACGGAGCGGCTGGACCGATGTGTCCAATTACTGAGCCGGAGCTCTGTGACAACAGAGGCCACCACGATGGGAGGCCCACACAGGCCAAAGAACAAAGGTGGATGAAAATAGACAAATGAAAGACCAATAGAAGTGGCCAAAAAAAAAAAGGAAAAAAATGCATGTAATATACCTAGTTTACCAAACACCTAGCCTAGCCTACCCTAAACATGCTCAGACATCCATAAGTCTACATTTGTGCAAAATCACCTAATACAGGTCTATTTTATAATAAAGTGTTAACTATCATGTAATTTGTTGAGTATTGTTCTGAAAGTGAAAAGAAAGAAAGGTTGTACTGGCACAGAACAGTTCTAACAGTTGCTTCCCACTGTGATCATGGTGCCAACTGGGAGTGGCAGCTCTGCTGCTGCCCAGCATCAGGAGAGTATCATACTGCACGTCAACAGCCCTGGAAAAAAAGTTGAAATGGAAAATTCAAAGTATGGTTTCTCCCGTATGCCTGTCACTTTCACACCACCAGAAAGCTGAAAAACGATAAACCAAACTGTTGTAAGTTGAGGACCCCTTGTCCTCCACAGAGTGGATATACCCCAGTCATCGGCCATTCCCCTGTTGATGATCATATAGGTTGTTACCGGAACTGGTGTCACCACGACTGGAATACCACACAGTGGTCCATGAAGAGATTAGATTAGAGACTTGCCTTCAAATGTTCTTGAGGTATGGGCTTCCAAAGTCACTGTGGTCATACCCACCAATGCTCAGTGTCACCTGTTTTTTCCTAGCATGTGAAATCCTGCTTCCTGCTTGTTAGAATAAAGGACCTGCTTCCCACTACAGAAGCTGAAAGGGGACGCATCCTCTTTCTCCCTGTCGCTGACTGACAAGACTACTCAGGAAGTGAACAGAGGTCTGGCGTGGATTGGAAACCCTTCTCAGCAGCAGGGTTGGACCCAAGACAATGGCAGTGACTGTCTAGGGAGGCAGTGGAGCAGCCGGCCAGTTGCTGCTGTGTCCACTGTGATAGCGGGAACTGCTCAGGCAGTGGCCCAGTCAGACTGTTTCAGCAGTAGGACCAGCTACGTCCTCCATTTCCCAGCCGCACTCTGTTCCATTCCTAAGTCTGAGTCTCTAGACGTCTTAGTGATTTTCTGGGCTTCTTGGTAACACTTTTGATAGTTTTCTTGCTTAAATGAGCCAGAGGCAGCTTTTATCACTCACAACCAATAGTATCTGTTGCTTTGCCCTAGCCTGGCTCTTTGGGTGACTTCTTTTTTTTTTTTTCACTGTCCTCTGCATTTATTTTTTCAACATTTACTTTTTCAGCATTCATTCCCGGGCCATAAGTTTTTGTTTCAGTTTCTTCTGGGATATCTTTTTCTTCTGTGCAACCTCCTCTTCTGGTTTAGGAACAATCTGTTCTTTCTCAGTGAGGATCATCTCGATGTGGCAAGGAGAGCTCATGTGCGGGTTGATCTGACCATGGGCTCTGTAAGTCCTCGCTGCATCTTGAGGCTTTGAAAATATGGAAAAAAGTTGAAATGGAAAATTCAAAGTATGGTTTCTCCCGTATGCCTGTCACTTTCACACCACCAGAAAGCTGAAAAACGATAAACCAAACTGTTGTAAGTTGAGGACCCCTTGTCCTCCACAGAGTGGATATACCCCAGTCATCGGCCATTCCCCTGTTGATGATCATATAGGTTGTTACCGGAACTGGTGTCACCACGACTGGAATACCACACAGTGGTCCATGAAGAGATTAGATTAGAGACTTGCCTTCAAATGTTCTTGAGGTATGGGCTTCCAAAGTCACTGTGGTCATACCCACCAATGCTCAGTGTCACCTGTTTTTTCCTAGCATGTGAAATCCTGCTTCCTGCTTGTTAGAATAAAGGACCTGCTTCCCACTACAGAAGCTAAAAGGGGGACGCATCCTCTTTCTCCCTGTCGCTGACTGACAAGACTACTCAGGAAGTGAACAGAGGTCTGGCGTGGATTGGAAACCCTTCTCAGCAGCAGGGTTGGACCCAAGACAATGGCAGTGACTGTCTAGGGAGGCAGTGGAGCAGCCGGCCAGTTGCTGCTGTGTCCACTGTGATAGCGGGAACTGCTCAGGCAGTGGCCCAGTCAGACTGTTTCAGCAGTAGGACCAGCTACGTCCTCCATTTCCCAGCCGCACTCTGTTCCATTCCTAAGTCTGAGTCTCTAGACGTCTTAGTGATTTTCTGGGCTTCTTGGTAACACTTTTGATAGTTTTCTTGCTTAAATGAGCCAGAGGCAGCTTTTATCACTCACAACCAATAGTATCTGTTGCTTTGCCCTAGCCTGGCTCTTTGGGTGACTTCTTTTTTTTTTTTTCACTGTCCTCTGCATTTATTTTTTCAACATTTACTTTTTCAGCATTCATTCCCGGGCCATAAGTTTTTGTTTCAGTTTCTTCTGGGATATCTTTTTCTTCTGTGCAACCTCCTCTTCTGGTTTAGGAACAATCTGTTCTTTCTCAGTGAGGATCATCTCGATGTGGCAAGGAGAGCTCATGTGCGGGTTGATCTGACCATGGGCTCTGTAAGTCCTGCGCTGCATCTTGGAGGCTTTGAAAAATATGGAACGCTTCACGAATTTGCATGTCATCCTTGCGTAGGGGCCATGCTAATCTCTGTATTGTTCCAATTTTAGTATATGTGCTGCCGAAGCAAGCACTCTTTGGGTGACTTCTAAACAGATATGATGGTGGCTACTTTTTTTTTTTTTTCCCTCTTCTTATAATTGAAGTATAGTTGATTTACAGTGTTGTGTTAATTTCTGTTCTGCAGCATAGTGACTCAGTTATACATACATTCTTTTTTTCCCCATTCTTTAGCCTTCTTTCTTTCTTTTTTTCTTTTTATATTACTTTTGGCTTTTACAGGGTTTTGTTGTTTACAGATATGTATAAGTCAGATAAGTCATATGTATATCCCATCTCCCCCATCCCACCCCTCCAGGCCGTCATATAGGATCCCTTACTCCCACAGCGCATTGACAATAGTTATCTCTTTTACATATGGTGGTATAGGTTTCCACCTACACCTCTTACTGTTCACTCCCCACAATGTCCATAAGTCTGTTGTCTGTGTCAGTTTTTCCTTCACTTCTCTGCGTGTGTTATCATTACCATCTTACTAGGTTCCATATATGTGTGTTAGTGTACTGTACTTGTCTTCCTCTTTTTGACTTCACTTTGTGTAATAGGTTCTAGATTCATCTACCCCATTAGGACTGATTCTTCTGCATTTCTTTTTACGGCTGAGAAGTATTCCATTGTATAAATGTACTATAGGTTTTTTTATCCATTCATTCGTTGATGGACATCTAGGTTGCTTCCATGTTCCATTCTTTTTGTCAACATATTCTTTCCATTATGGTCTATCCCAGGAGATTGGATATAGTTCCCTGTGCTTTCCAGTAGGACCTTGCTTATTTATTCTAAATACAACAGTTTACATCTACTAATTCCAAGCTCCCAGTTCCTCTCTCTCCCTCCCCTCTGCCCCCTTGGCAACCTGCAACCTCAAGTCTTTTTTCTATTTCCATGATTCTGTTTCTGTTTCTTAGATAAGTTCATTTGTGTCATATTTTAGATTCCACATCTAAGTGATATCATATGATATTTATATTTCTTTGTCTGACTTCACTTAGTATGATAATGTCTAGTTACATCCACGTTGTTACAAATGACATAATTTCATTCTTTTTAATGGCTGAATAGTATTCCATTGTACGTATGTATGACACGTTCTTTATTCATTTATCCTGCAATGGACATTTTGTTTTTTCCCATATCTTGGCTGTTGTGAATAGTGTTTCTATGAACATAGAGGTACATGTATCTTTTTTTTTTTTTCTTAAAAAAAAAAAAGCTGCACACTTTATTTCAACCTTTATCCAAAAATATAAAAAATGTTAAAATATGTAGTCCTGAGCTTTAGATTCTGACCTCCAACCTCATAGGCAAGTAGGGAGAGAGGGTTAGGATAGAAGTTCAGAGTTCCTCCCATTCCTGGAGAAGAGAAAAGGTACAGAGGTGGTACATGATTAGAACATCAAGGCCCTGTGGAGCATGGGACCCCTTGTCTCCTAGTCCCTGACCAAGGCCCACCTACCCCACCCCACTGCTGGCCCTCTTCTTCAACAGAGAAGACACAGAATTCTTGAAAGTTGTACAGAAACATGGTGCGTGGTGCGTGTGTCAGGAAGCTAGCTCACCAGGGAGGGTTAGAACCTGCCCCCTAGCAGGACAGGGCACAACTTAACCTTCTCATCCTCACTCCTCTCTTCTTTGATCTCTTCCTCAGAAAGATCATTACTTATACAATCTGGTGCTGCCCAGTGATCCGTGTGGGGCCAGAACCTGACATCAGGCGGAAGGTTATGGGTGGCTGGAGCTGGAAGTTATCCAAACTGAGCATGGGCTGGCAGGACAACTTGAGGTTGGCCACAGGGACTTCAATCTCCTCATGGTCATGGTTCAGGCCTCAACTTCTACCACAGTCTACTCATCTTTGGCCCCTTTGTTGAGGCAGAGCATGGTCAAAGCCAGCACATGCTGTGCATCATCCTCTTTATCCTTTCACCTTGAAGCTGAAAGAGTGGACGTAGCCTGAGAACTCAGCAGCCAAAACAAACACTGCCCACAGGGACCGGGGCCAGGACTTGCTGATGGATGATTGCCACCCACCCCACCTTCCCCAGCCTGGCCTTGGTTCTCCTGATTCAAACACACCAAGGTGGCAGTCAGTGGCCATGCTGCAAGGGCTTTCTTTCCAAATTACTGCTTTGTCCATTATTGTTTTGCATTATTATAATGCCCAGGAGTGGGACTGCTGGGTCATATGGTAGTTTTAAATTTTTAAGAAATCTCCACTCTGTTTTGCATAGTGGCTGCACCAGTTTCCATTCCCATGAGGGTGCTTACCACTTAGATGTGCCCACGGGGTCCTAGGATGGATAATACTGGTGGGAACCCCAACACTAATCAGTCTGACTGAATGTCTCCAATCTTGCCAGACAATGATTTCAACAGTAAAACTGGTAAATTCAGTAAGAAGAGTCAGGCCAGAACTGAATGAGAAAATATAATGCTCAGATGAGTTTATAAAATGCCTACTTTGTCTACTAAGCTGTTTTATGTAGCCTCACAAGTTTCGTTATTTACCTCTGACCAAAGCTCGGGGAGAAAAGAACGATTTGTCCCATCTGGTTTAAGAATGTACAGAATTTCTCCCCTTCTTGTCTTCTCTCCCCACAAGCCTCAGTGGCACTCAGTGAATATGATTAAAGTTTCTTAGGCATCAAAGACACTGTCAAATCAACCACCCTTGGTGACAATCACCTCTGATTCTTCTCAGGAGAGTTCAATAGCTTAAGTGCTGAGCACCTAAGTGCTTGAAAGATGTTTGTGGAATGCAATCAGTGGCCTGGGAATACCTCTGGGCTGCATTTCTTTGGGCAGTTGAGGTCTTGTGTTTGAGAACAAGGTAGAATTGGGAAAGAGGCAGGTTTTCCTGAACTCTGTCTTTGGCCAGGATACTTCCTGTCCTGGGCTCGGTGTTTCTTCTTTTTCTGTTTCTACCTCTACTTCTTCCTTTTCTTCCTTCCCACCATTCCCATAGCATTATTTAAGGGTACAAATGATGTCACCCTACTTTTGTTCTCTGCAGAGTCTACCATGTACATCAATAATGTTCAATAAATATTAGTTACATGGATATATCTTCAGTGCCTTTTCTTTCTTTGTTCTCACTTTTGCTACTGAGCCTTCTTCCTAGCATGCAGTTCTTCTGCCACATTCTCCAAGTTTTGCTTATAGAGCCAAAGGCCTTGCCACATCGTCAGTCTCCTTGCTGTGCTCCTTCAGGAGAGAAGGGAGTCCTTTTGCCATGTGCTGGTGAGGGACTGGCCTCTTCAGCAAGGCTGGTGGGATGTGGAGTGAAAGTGGCAGCAGTGGCCTGAGGAGCTGGCTGACGGGGGAGACGGGTCCCTTTCCAGGCTCAAGAGGCAGAGAAACTGGGGAGTCTGGTGAAGGCTAGTTAACTTTGTTGGGTCATCAGCAGCATCTTCAGCCTCCTTCCCTTTTTAGGGAGAGTTAGCCACCAGGTTGTGTAGATTGGTTCTCCCTTTGGCGTGGGAGCTTTACGAGCACTTCTAGAGTGAGTGAATGAACAAGGGATTTCCTAAAGAACTGAAGTGTGAAAGAGGTTAGTAAACCTGTTCAAAGGAGGCTGGAGGCTATGGGCACCACTTGTAGATTAGCTCAAAATATCATGAAAAAGTCGAGGAACAAGGATTTTCTGGGGAGGATGGTGGTTGACTTACCGCTGGGTGCTTCTGTTCCGGCCCTCCTCACCTTTATCTCGTTGCCTCCTGAGGTGTCTCCTCCAGCCCCACGTCCCCAGGACTGCTTTGATAGGACATCCAGTGGCTTCAGGCCCTCCCGGGTAACCCGTATTCTATCAAAAAAATAAATAAAAGTTTCATATGCCCTATCTCCTCGCCGTCCATCTCCCTACTCGAGCGGAGAGCATCCACTGTGTATGGAGACGGGCCATCCAGCCAGACTGGGACCTCTCCCTCGCCCCAGTACTCCCTCCGTGGTCCCACCTTTGCTTCGGAGGACCCCTCTTGGTAGCATTCAGCTAAGGGCTCAGCTTCCGCTTCCCCGCTGCTGTCAGACTGGATGACACTGCTTCTGTGTGGTGGGCTCCGAAGCCCGCCTGCTTGCTTCCACAGTGCCACGCTTGTGCACGTGCTGTGTGGGCAAGCATTAATAAAATAAATACATGTCACCTAGAGAGCAGGCTGTCAGGTATTTACGTCACTAACCACTGGTCGTCGTCGGGGGTCAAACCGTGAGTGATTTTAACTTTCTTCCTGCTTACCTGTAATTTCTTTCTTTCTTTTTTTTTTTTAAAACTTTTATTTATTTATTTTTGGCTGTGCTGGGTCTTTGTTGATGTGTGCGTTTAGCTGCTCGGCGGTATGTGGGATCTTCCCGGGTCAGGGATCGAACCTGTGTCTCCTGCATTGGCAGATGGGCTCTTATCCACTGAGCCACAAGGGAAGTCCTTACCTGTAGTTTCTACCGCAAACACTCATCACCTTTATAAATAAAGGTAAAACAATATAAGTTCTGTCTGTTTAACAGAGGCGACCCAGCGGTCTTAGAACTCTCTTTGCTCCCTTGCCCCTCCCAGTTTCCTTTTACTAAAACCTGCTCCTCTTACTGGCAACCTCTTTCCTTCCTTCCTCCAGGCGATGAGCTGACGAGCCCGGTGGGCAGAGGCCCATCCCTGGTACTTATTAGTCATAGGTTGGAAATGCAGGGGAGGGTTGGGCAGGGAATAGTGACTGGTGTGGGGTGGGAATTTGGGGATTCTTTTATCTCCTTCATTTCAAAGGATGACGGGCTCTTAAGGGGTGGAAATGACTGGTAATTAGTGAACCTTCTCCGCACTGAAGACACGCTTTGCAATCTGTTTGACCTCTGCAGCCTGGTGAGTCTTTGTTATGTAGATTGCTTTTAATTGGGTGAGTCACTTATTGCAAACAGTTTTGGGAGGGAGCCTCATGCGCTGTTTCAGGGAGACTTCCTACCAGGGGTTCTAACTCAGGAATCAGGGGCACTGGCAGCAGTGAGTGACCTCTAAGGAGTCCATCCCCTCTGGTAGAAGTGGTCCCCACATCTGGGAGCCAGCACGGTGAGCCGTTAGGTGGGCATGCTAAGTGTTGGCTTTCATCGGCTTCCTGGCTCTGTCTTTCTCTCCTTCCCGGTGTGCAGGTCACCTCTTCTGGGCAAGGCTGGGAGTATTTCAGAATATAAATGGAGTTCCCTACAATCAAGGAACTGACCACCTAGTTAGGAAGACAGGGACAGAAACAAATGTTACATAACAACATCAAGCAGCAGGGTCAGTGCCCAGCACACAGGAGAGGCTTTACAATGATGTTTCAGACCCTGGGCAGTCACCGAGGGCTGGACTACTGGAGAAAGCTTGTCAACAAGGCGAGCCGGCCTTGGGAGGGGTTTGGGGAGAGGAATTCCCCAGGACGAGGAGACTTTATGAACAAAGGTATGCCCAGGTCACTGTCCTGCCCATAGTCACGACCCCAGCCCACAGAACTTGGCTCAGATGTCAGATGCAGAGTGCAGAGCGGGAGCGATGCTCCAGGTCCTCAGGTGAGCTCACTGACATCATTGTCACATGCTGCTCTTGGTCCTAGGGTGTCCCGTCTGCTTCCCCTGGAGGAGGGCACGATGTCAGTAGACTTTATTTTATTATTATTTTAAAATTGAAGACTGGTTGATTTACAGTATTGGGTTAATTACTGCTGTAAAGTGATCCCGTTATATATATATGTATAACTGTGTGTGTGTGTGTGTGTGTGTGTGTGTATACACATACCCACCATCTTTTCTTTTCCAATACAGCTTATCATAGGATATTGAATATAGTTCTTTGTGCTACAATAGAACCTTGTTATTTGTCTATTCTATATTCAAAAGCTTACACTGCTAACCCTAACCTCATGCACCTTCTCTCTGCCAACCCTGGCCCCCTTGGCAGTCTGTCCTCTGTGTCTATGAATCTGTTTCTGCCTTATTGATAGGTTCAACTGTGTCATATTTTAGCTTCCACATATAAGCGATGTCACGTGATATTTGTCTTTCTCTTTCTGACTATGTCACTTAGTATGATACTCTCTAGTTGCATCCATTTTGCTGCAGATAGCATTATTTTGTTCTTTTTAATGGCTGAGTAATATTCCACTGTAAGTATACACCACATCTTCTTTCTTCATTCCTCTGTTGATGGATAGTTAGATTGTTTCCATGTCTTGGCTATTGTGAATAGTGCTGGTGTGAACATTAGGGTGCAGGTATCTTTATGAATTTGTAGACTTTTAAACCCATCAAGCCCCTTTGCCCTTTTCCAATCAGGTATTCTGGTGAATGGCTTCATCTTGGCTCCCTCATCCCTGACTCCAAACAGACATTAACTCTTGGTAGCTGGGCTGCAGTCTTTTGCAGTCTCTCCTTCCAGCCCACCCTCATCCCCGAGGGCTGGACTACTGGAGAAAGCTTGTCAACAAGGCGAGCCGGCCTTGGGAGGGGTTTGGGGAGAGGAATTCCCCAGGACGAGGAGACTTTATGAACAAAGGTATGCCCAGGTCACTGTCCTGCCCATAGTCACGACCCCAGCCCACAGAACTTGGCTCAGATGTCAGATGCAGAGTGCAGAGCGGGAGCGATGCTCCAGGTCCTCAGGTGAGCTCACTGACATCATTGTCACATGCTGCTCTTGGTCCTAGGGTGTCCCGTCTGCTTCCCCTGGAGGAGGGCACGATGTCAGTAGACTTTATTTTATTATTATTTTAAAAATTGAAGACTGGTTGATTTACAGTATTGGGTTAATTACTGCTGTAAAGTGATCCCGTTATATATATATGTATAACTGTGTGTGTGTGTGTGTGTGTGTGTGTGTATACACATACCCACCATCTTTTTTTCTTTTCCAATACAGCTTATCATAGGATATTGAATATAGTTCTTTGTGCTACAATAGAACCTTGTTATTTGTCTATTCTATATTCAAAAGCTTACACTGCTAACCCTAACCTCATGCACCTTCTCTCTGCCAACCCTGGCCCCCTTGGCAGTCTGTCCTCTGTGTCTATGAATCTGTTTCTGCCTTATTGATAGGTTCAACTGTGTCATATTTTAGCTTCCACATATAAGCGATGTCACGTGATATTTGTCTTTCTCTTTCTGACTATGTCACTTAGTATGATACTCTCTAGTTGCATCCATTTTGCTGCAGATAGCATTATTTTGTTCTTTTTAATGGCTGAGTAATATTCCACTGTAAGTATACACCACATCTTCTTTCTTCATTCCTCTGTTGATGGATAGTTAGATTGTTTCCATGTCTTGGCTATTGTGAATAGTGCTGGTGTGAACATTAGGGTGCAGGTATCTTTATGAATTTGTAGACTTTTAAACCCATCAAGCCCCTTTGCCCTTTTCCAATCAGGTATTCTGGTGAATGGCTTCATCTTGGCTCCCTCATCCCTGACTCCAAACAGACATTAACTCTTGGTAGCTGGGCTGCAGTCTTTTCGCAGTCTCTCCTTCCAGCCACCGACCCTCATCCCCCATTTACGGGGCGTGGGGGTACACTCTCAGAGCCTGTAAAGACATTCTCCTGTCCCTGCTCACCCTCTCCTAGTCTTTCCTCCCCACAGCTGCGAGACGGACGGCTCTCCAACATGTACATGAGCCCTTTTCCCCTCTGTGCTCACTGTGGGGTTTTTGTGGTCTTGATGGTCTGCCCATTGCCTCCCTCTTCTGCCCTCTTCCTAATTGCAGGCTCACCAGGGACCTCCCTGTTGTTAAACCCAGTGATGGATTCTCTGTCCTCAGTTTACTTGACCGTTAGAGGAACTGACCAAAGAGGAATCACTCCTTCTTTTATTCCAACATTTTATTTACAAAATATCTAGCTCATGAAAAGTTCTTTAAGAATAGAATAATAAATGCCCAATTCCCATCACCTAGACTCTTCAGCTCTTAATGTTACTGTGTAACATGTGTGAGTCTCTCTCTCTCTCTCTCTCATACAGACACCTTCCCTCCAAACCCTGAGTCACTGGCAAGCTGTAGGAATCTTGATGTTTATCATAGTTTCTTCAGCTTGCATCTCCTAAGGAGAGAACATTTGCTTATGAAACCACAAGGCAATTAGAGCACCTGAGAAAAGTAATGTTGATTTAATATAATCAGGAATATCATCAAACAGTTCCAGTTTAAACATGCCCAATTGTCTGAAATGTCTTTTTAGTTTTCTTTTCCCCAATTCCAGTAGCCAGTAAAAGACCATGTATAGCTCTTGTTGTCATATCTCTTTGTGTGCTCAGTTACCCAGTCATGTCTGACTCTTTGCAGCCTCATGTACTGCAACCTACCAGGCTCCTCTGTCCATGGAATTCTCCAGGCAAGAATGCTGAAGTGGGTTGTCATTCCCTTCTCCAGGGGATCTTTCTGGCCCAGGGATCAAACCCGTGTCTTCTGCATCAGTAGGCAGATTATTTACCACTGAACTGGTGAATAACCTGGGAAGCCCCTATCTCTTTAGTCTATTTTAATCTAGAACATTCCTTCCTGCCCCATGATTTAACACTTTGGACCATGTAGTCCCAAGCTCTTTTTATTATTATTATTTTTTAAAATTGAAGTATAGTTCATTTACAATATTATGTAAGTTTTAGCTGTATAATAATTCAGAAATTTAAAGATTATGTTCCTTTAAAATTATTATAAAACATTGGCTGTATTCCCTGTGCTGTAGAATATATCCCTGTAGTTTATTTGTTTTATACATAGTTGTTTAAACTTAATTTCTTACTTTGTTCTTTCCCCTCCCTGCTACTCTCTCTCTGCTGGTAACTACTAGTTTGTTCTTTTGTATCTGTGACTCTCTTTTTTTTTTTTTGGCTATATTCAGTTGTTTATTTTTCAGATTACATAGATGAGTGATCACATATAGTATTTGTCTTTCTCTGTCTGACTTATTCCACTAAGCATAGTACGCTCCAAGGTAGAGCCATTGTCTTGAAGAATGTTCCCCTTATTGATTTGTCTGTTTCCTCATGAGTAGATTCTGGCCAAAAACTTTGGCAAGCATACCTGCCGTCAGACGTCTGTCTTGTCAGGTTGTCTCACTATTAGAAGTGCCAAGCTAGAGCTCTTGGGTAGGCTGTGATGGCCAGATCTCTGCACTGTCAAGATCTCCTTTCTCCTTTGTAATTCATAGGCAATCTGTGGGCTGATGCTTTGAGACCACCTGAATTTCCTTTACCCAATGCTTTCAACAGCCACTGGTGATCCTTGACTGAATTGGTCATTATGTTGCAACTCCCATCTCTTTGATCACTTTTCCTTGGCTTCTGGGGTCTGACTTCCTTACATGCAATTTCGAAATGTCTTTTTAGTTTTCTTTTCCCCAATTCCAGTAGCCAGTAAAAGACCATGTATAGCTCTTGTTGTCATATCTCTTTGTGTGCTCAGTTACCCAGTCATGTCTGACTCTTTGCAGCCTCATGTACTGCAACCTACCAGGCTCCTCTGTCCATGGAATTCTCCAGGCAAGAATGCTGAAGTGGGTTGTCATTCCCTTCTCCAGGGGATCTTTCTGGCCCAGGGATCAAACCCGTGTCTTCTGCATCAGTAGGCAGATTATTTACCACTGAACTGGTGAATAACCTGGGAAGCCCCTATCTCTTTAGTCTATTTTAATCTAGAACATTCCTTCCTGCCCCATGATTTAACACTTTGGACCATGTAGTCCCAAGCTCTTTTTATTATTATTATTTTTTAAAATTGAAGTATAGTTCATTTACAATATTATGTAAGTTTTAGCTGTATAATAATTCAGAAATTTAAAGATTATGTTCCTTTAAAATTATTATAAAACATTGGCTGTATTCCCTGTGCTGTAGAATATATCCCTGTAGTTTATTTGTTTTATACATAGTTGTTTAAACTTAATTTCTTACTTTGTTCTTTCCCCTCCCTGCTACTCTCTCTCTGCTGGTAACTACTAGTTTGTTCTTTTGTATCTGTGACTCTCTTTTTTTTTTTTTGGCTATATTCAGTTGTTTATTTTTCAGATTACATAGATGAGTGATCACATATAGTATTTGTCTTTCTCTGTCTGACTTATTCCACTAAGCATAGTACGCTCCAAGGTAGAGCCATTGTCTTGAAGAATGTTCCCCTTATTGATTTGTCTGTTTCCTCATGAGTAGATTCTGGCCAAAAACTTTGGCAAGCATACCTGCCGTCAGACGTCTGTCTTGTCAGGTTGTCTCACTATTAGAAGTGCCAAGCTAGAGCTCTTGGGTAGGCTGTGATGGCCAGATCTCTGCACTGTCAAGATCTCCTTTCTCCTTCGTAATTCATAGGCAATCTGTGGGCTGATGCTTTGAGACCACCTGAATTTCCTTTACCCAATGCTTTCAACAGCCACTGGTGATCCTTGACTGAATTGGTCATTATGTTGCAACTCCCATCTCTTTGATCACTTTTCCTTGGCTTCTGGGGTCTGACTTCCTTACCTCTCCAGCTGTTCATTCTCAGTCTCACCGTGGTTCTTCCCCTTCTCCTTGACCTCTGCTCGTACTCTTGGGGCTGGTCTTCAAACCTTTTTCATCCTCTCTTGGGGGTTTAAGTGCCATCTAAAGGCCAAGGGCTGTGAAATTTCTAACTTTGGCATAGATCTGTTTCTTTCACTTTCATATGTTCAACTTCCTCCTTGACATTTCCACTTATCTGTCTCAAAGTCACATCAAACTTCTCCCCTTCCCTGAATTCGCTCATCCATTTCAGTGTGACAGCGCCATCCTTCTAGTTGCTCAGGTCAGAACCTTGGAGTTATCCTTGACTCCTGTGTTTCTCATACTCTTCATGTCATATCCATCAGGAGATTCTGTTCATGCCATCTTCAAGATGTATCTGGGTGCTGTTCCCTGTCTCCAGGATTTCTGCCATAGTTGGCTGTTTGGTCTCCCAGCTTCTGTCCTTGATCTGTCCTATATACAGCAACCAGAACAATGCTTACAAAATGTGTGTCCTTTGCTCACGCCTCCCCATTCCTGTGTTGGAGAGCAAGTCCAAGTCGCAGCTTCAGTCCTTCAGGTGACAGATGATCTGCTGCCTATCCCCACCCAACACCCTGCCCTGTGGTTTCATTCATTTACTGTTATCCTTGTCCTTGCTCACTCTACCCCAGCCTCTCTGACATGTTTGCTGTTTCCCTAACCTGTCAAAATCTGCTCGGCAGGGCCTTTGCACGTGCTGTTCCGGATTCCTGGAACATTTCCCCCCTAGATGTCCACCTGGTTCTCCCTTACTTCCTGCAAGTCTTGGCCTAGATACCACTTTCTTAGTTGGGCTTTATGATCCCCTTAGTGTAGTGGGGACTTCTGATCCCCCTGTCTACCCCTAACACTTTTTTTTTTTTTTTTTCATTTGCCCTACCATGTGGCACGAGGGGTCTTAGTTCCCTGACCAGGGATCAAACCCATGCCTCGTGCAGTGGAAGCATTAAGTCTTAGCTACTGGATCGCCCATCCCTGGTACTGTTTATCCCCCTCCTCTGCTGTATTGTTCTCTTACTAGCAGCACCTGACACACTCTGTATTTTCTTGTCTATCGTCTATTCCCCTACTGAAAGTAAGTTCCGCAAGGGTAGAAACTTTATTTTCTTTATTGCTCAGTCCCAAGATTACTGTCAAGTATGCAGCCAACCCTCAATAAGTATTTTTGAATAAATGAATTGAATGAATGAATTTCCAATACCTCAGGATAAGCTATAAACTCTCTGGATTCTCACTACCAATAATCTGGGAAATCTCTGGTGGTCCAGTGGTTAGGATTTCATACTTCTACTGACGGGGACACTGGCTCAATCCCTGGTTGGGGAACCAAGATCCCACATGCCATGCTGTGTGGCCAGAAAAGAAAAAAACAACAACAACAAAAAACCAAAACTCTAAAACAAATAAGTACCAAGAATCTAAAGTGTCTGCATTCTCTGTCTACCTGCCAGTATAGATATTATAGTAGATGGGCGATCAAGGTGCATTTCAGATTGGGGTTCAGGGCTTAGGCTGTGGCTGTGAGATGGGTTCCAGGAAACTGGCATTGGCGTGTGTCTCTTGTGAATGCACTTATGTCTGTATATGTGTGTTTGTGTGCTTTTGTGTGTCTGTGAGAGTCTGTGCCAGTGTGGTCATGTATCATGGTTAGTGATCCTTCTGTGTTTTCTTCTCCAAAAACCTGCAGATGCTTAATAGGGCTGTGGAACTTCTGTGTGCCTGTAAACCTCTCTACTTCTGACTACGGTATCTCAAGGCCTCAGCCCCTTGGTGCTCTGGAGCTGAGGAGCCACCCAAAGCCTGGAGCAGCTGTCCTGGGTACTCGTCTTTCTGGCTGGGTGACACTCTTGGAAGCACTTGAGTTCAAGTTCACTCCCATGAGCACAGCAAAATGACAACATGACAATATAACACTGAGAGAACTTTCAGAGCTTTTGCATTTGCTGTTTCCTCTGCTGGGAGGGGCTTCCCTGGTGCCTCAGAGGGTAAAGAATCTGCCTGCACTGTGGAGACATGGGCTCAATCCCTGGGTTGGGAAGATCCCTGGAGGAGGACACGGGAACCCACTCCTGTATTCTTGCCTGGAAAATCTCCTTGGAGGTGCCTGACGGGCTGCAGTCCATGGGGTTGCAAAGAGTCAGACATGACTGAGTGACTAAGCACACAGCACTACTGGAAAAACCCTTCACCCAAGCTGTCTCATGGCTGGCTCCATCTTGTTCTTCAGACTTCAGCTCCAGTATTGCTTCCCCTTGGAGAAGCCTCCCCAGAACGCTGCACGGCCATCTGAAGCTGTGCGGTCTGTGCATCCCAGAAGCATGGTGGGCGGGGCAGAGGTCAGGACCCTGCTCTGCTCATCCAGGATTTCACAGGAGAAAGGCTCTGAAGTTCTAGCAGAAGCCTAGGACACTGTATCTAAATTAGCATCCCTGCCCCTACTTCTTGTCACATTGTCTACTTTTGTCTTTACAGCAGACGTCAGCGCTACCTGAAATGGCATATTTCACATACTTGAAATTATGTTATTTATCTGCTTGTTACCTGTGTCTTCCATGTAAACCTCATGGGAGTGAGGAATGTATTTGTCTTGGTCCTTATTCTGACCCTAGTAGCTGTCATGTGAAAGTGAAAGTCACTCAGTTGTGTCCAGTGTTTTGCGACCCATGGTCAAGCCATGGAATTCTCCAGGCATGAATACTGGGGTGAGTAGCCTTTCCCTTCTCCAGGAGATGTTCCCAACCCAGGGATCAAACCCAAACCTCCCCCACTGCAGGCTGCATATGAAGATTCCTTACCATCTGAGCCACCAGGGAAGCCCAGCTGTCATCTAGTAGGTGCTTAACAAATACTTACATTATCTCTCCTTATTTGGGGGAGCAGTACCTGTTTAACTTGTATTTTTATTTTACTAATAAATAGTTTATTAGATTGGTTAATTTACATTTAAGAAGACTGAGGATATTAGCAGTGAAAGATTCTCCATGGGCACCCATCTGATTAGTACAAAACTAGGTCTTGAACCCAGGAGTCCTAGGCCAGGGTACTGGCCATGCTCAGGCTTGAGCAGCCCTTCCTCTGACCCTCAGCCTTGGTCACTGGCAGTGTCAGGAACAGCTGACACCTGTTTTGCCCTGGCTCAGAGCTGCAGAGAGAGCTGGGGTTCCTTTTGAAGAAGTGGGAAGAGACACAGAATTAATATTGGTACATTACGCCAGAACACTTGTGAGCACGTTATTATTATTGCCCCCATATATTCTAAAATAATCCCTGTAAATAATTATAAAAATAAATCTCAGTGACAAATATTTTTCTTTTCTTTCCAGGAACACATTTATTCATCCTCATCTCTTCAGAGGTAGGACAAATTGGAGCACTGGGTAGTGAATACAATTTGCAAATAGGCAATATAAGTAGAGAGAAAATTAATATGTATTCCTCAGCACTCTAAAAAGGAGAGGAAGAACATTAATAGCCATTTTCCTATAGATATAACTTTGAAAATGTTCTTTCTGATCCATCAGCATGGGGCTGCATGTGAAGAAAATGGTTACAGTGTGACAAGAAGTGATTTGATGTGAAATGGCATCTTTACGGCACTCCTCCCGTCTCTTCATCCTGTTTTTCCTGGGACACAACAAGGAATCCTATTTGGTTTACGTTCGGAAGATCATAACTCTGGCCTGGGGTCAGCTACTCACGGGCACCCATCTGGTTAGTACAAAGCGAGGTCTTGAACCCAGGAGTTCCAAGACCTTGGAAAGTTCCCTTCTCTTCTCTCATCCTTGGTCTCCACATCAGTAGATGGAGCAGATGATTTCTAAAGCAGTGAGTTTGGGTGATCACTAATTCTAATTATTTGAAGATACCTCAGAAAAAACAGAGATGCTAAGGCACACCTACTGAATCAGAATCTCATTTTATGAGTTTCATATGTTTTTTTTTTTTTAAGTGACATGCCTGAAGTCTCATCATTCTTAAATTTTTTTTTATTGAGGTATAATTGATTTACAATGTTGTGGTTAGTTCCAGGTGATGTTTTTTGTTTAATTGCCAAGTCCTGTTTGACTCTTTTGTAACACTATGGACTGTAGCCTGTCAGGCTCCTCCGTCCCTGGATTTCCCAGGCAAGAATATTGGACTGGGTTGCCTTTTCCTCCTCCGAGGGAACGTCCCCCTCCCAGGGATCAAACCTGTGTCCCCTGCATTGGCAGGTAGATTTTTTACCACTGAGCCACCAGAGAAGACCAGTTTCAGGTGTACAGCAAAGTGAATCTCACATGAAAATATGTATTTCCACTTTTTAGGATTCTTTCCCATATAGACTACTGAGTACTGAGTAGAGTTGCCTTATTAGGACAATATTATTCATTTTTCCCATAACTAAAATAATCCCTGTAAATAATTATAAAAATAAATCTCAGTGACAAATATTTTTCTTTTCTTTCCAGGAACACATTTATTCATCCTCATCTCTTCAGAGGTAGGACAAATTGGAGCACTGGGTAGTGAATACAATTTGCAAATAGGCAATATAAGTAGAGAGAAAATTAATATGTATTCCTCAGCACTCTAAAAAGGAGAGGAAGAACATTAATAGCCATTTTCCTATAGATATAACTTTGAAAATGTTCTTTCTGATCCATCAGCATGGGGCTGCATGTGAAGAAAATGGTTACAGTGTGACAAGAAGTGATTTGATGTGAAATGGCATCTTTACGGCACTCCTCCCGTCTCTTCATCCTGTTTTTCCTGGGACACAACAAGGAATCCTATTTGGTTTACGTTCGGAAGATCATAACTCTGGCCTGGGGTCAGCTACTCACGGGCACCCATCTGGTTAGTACAAAGCGAGGTCTTGAACCCAGGAGTTCCAAGACCTTGGAAAGTTCCCTTCTCTTCTCTCATCCTTGGTCTCCACATCAGTAGATGGAGCAGATGATTTCTAAAGCAGTGAGTTTGGGTGATCACTAATTCTAATTATTTGAAGATACCTCAGAAAAAACAGAGATGCTAAGGCACACCTACTGAATCAGAATCTCATTTTATGAGTTTCATATGTTTTTTTTTTTTTAAGTGACATGCCTGAAGTCTCATCATTCTTAAATTTTTTTTTATTGAGGTATAATTGATTTACAATGTTGTGGTTAGTTCCAGGTGATGTTTTTTGTTTAATTGCCAAGTCCTGTTTGACTCTTTTGTAACACTATGGACTGTAGCCTGTCAGGCTCCTCCGTCCCTGGGATTTCCCAGGCAAGAATATTGGACTGGGTTGCCTTTTCCTCCTCCGAGGGAACGTCCCCCTCCCAGGGATCAAACCTGTGTCCCCTGCATTGGCAGGTAGATTTTTTACCACTGAGCCACCAGAGAAGACCAGTTTCAGGTGTACAGCAAAGTGAATCTCACATGAAAATATGTATTTCCACTTTTTAGGATTCTTTCCCATATAGACTACTGAGTACTGAGTAGAGTTGCCTTATTAGGAATATATTTTATGTATAGTAGTGTGTATGTGTGGATTCCAATCTTCCAATTTATCCACTCCCCACCGTAACTCCCACTAACTGTAAGTTTATATTCTATGCCTGTAACTCTGTTTTGGTTTTGTAAATAAGTTCATTTGTAGCCTTTCTTAAGATTTCACATATAAGCGATATCACATGATATTTGTCTTTCTCTAGTGAGCTCCATGTATATATATATATATATATATATTTTTTTTTTTTTTTAAGATTTATTTATTTGAGGGGGGTGGGGTGGGAAGGGAGGGGAGCAGGCGGGCCACTTCTATTGGTCTTTCATTTGTCCATTTTCATCCATCTTTGTTCTTCGGCCCGTGTGGGCCTCCCATCGCGGTGGCCTCTGTTGTCGCAGAGCACCGGCTCTGGGCGCATGCGCTCCAGAGCTCCGGCTCGGTGATTGGACACATCGGTCCAGCCGCTCTGCGGCACGTGGAATCTTCCCAGGCCAGGGATCGAACCGGCGCCCCTTGCCCTGCAAGGCGGTGTCCTTACCCACTGGACCACCAGGGAAGCCTGTTCCATATATTTTAATTGAAGTTGAGGAAGGTTTTTCAGCCTCTTAAGTGGCAGAAACTTTCCAAGCCAAGCTGGCATTCTCTAAGGATCACTGGGGCTTAGACACTGCTCCTCTCCTCACTCACCAGTATAACGTTGAACTGGTTCTAGTTAGGGATCTTGTTCCCTCTAAAAAGTTCAATCTGAGCCCCTCTCCCCATGTCAGGGATGACTCCCTCCTGAACCCAACTAAGCATCTGCAGTATTTGGCCAGTCCTAGGCAAATTGGGGGATATGATTTGTTTCTCACTGCTGTTTTTAGGATTTGTGAAAATAATCCTAAGACATCAGCAGATAGCAGTCTAGGGAGTTTGGTTTATATATTCTTATTTTTTCCCCTGCCTTTCCCATGCCAGTCTCCTCCTATCTTGTCTTTAATTACAAAAGTAGTATATGCATGTTGCAGAAATCATAGAAGAAAAACAGAAGCCCCTCCTGTGCACCTTTCCCCAACCTGCCCCCTTCCCTGCTCCTTGCCATGCAACCAATGACCGTATGTATTTCCACTTTTTAGGATTCTTTCCCATATAGACTACTGAGTACTGAGTAGAGTTGCCTTATTAGGAATATATTTTATGTATAGTAGTGTGTATGTGTGGATTCCAATCTTCCAATTTATCCACTCCCCACCGTAACTCCCACTAACTGTAAGTTTATATTCTATGCCTGTAACTCTGTTTTGGTTTTGTAAATAAGTTCATTTGTAGCCTTTCTTAAGATTTCACATATAAGCGATATCACATGATATTTGTCTTTCTCTAGTGAGCTCCATGTATATATATATATATATATATATTTTTTTTTTTTTTTAAGATTTATTTATTTGAGGGGGGTGGGGTGGGAAGGGAGGGGAGCAGGCGGGCCACTTCTATTGGTCTTTCATTTGTCCATTTTCATCCATCTTTGTTCTTCGGCCCGTGTGGGCCTCCCATCGCGGTGGCCTCTGTTGTCGCAGAGCACCGGCTCTGGGCGCATGCGCTCCAGAGCTCCGGCTCGGTGATTGGACACATCGGTCCAGCCGCTCTGCGGCACGTGGAATCTTCCCAGGCCAGGGATCGAACCGGCGCCCCTTGCCCTGCAAGGCGGTGTCCTTACCCACTGGACCACCAGGGAAGCCTGTTCCATATATTTTAATTGAAGTTGAGGAAGGTTTTTCAGCCTCTTAAGTGGCAGAAACTTTCCAAGCCAAGCTGGCATTCTCTAAGGATCACTGGGGCTTAGACACTGCTCCTCTCCTCACTCACCAGTATAACGTTGAACTGGTTCTAGTTAGGGATCTTGTTCCCTCTAAAAAGTTCAATCTGAGCCCCTCTCCCCATGTCAGGGATGACTCCCTCCTGAACCCAACTAAGCATCTGCAGTATTTGGCCAGTCCTAGGCAAATTGGGGGATATGATTTGTTTCTCACTGCTGTTTTTAGGATTTGTGAAAATAATCCTAAGACATCAGCAGATAGCAGTCTAGGGAGTTTGGTTTATATATTCTTATTTTTTCCCCTGCCTTTCCCATGCCAGTCTCCTCCTATCTTGTCTTTAATTACAAAAGTAGTATATGCATGTTGCAGAAATCATAGAAGAAAAACAGAAGCCCCTCCTGTGCACCTTTCCCCAACCTGCCCCCTTCCCTGCTCCTTGCATTTCAGTGGAGAGACAACAGGACCTTTTCAGATCTAGACAGAAGGGAAGGTGCTGAGAATTAATAATAGTAATCATAATTAGAATACTTGTAAATAATAACCATAAACTAACATCTGTGCAATGAATACTCATGCCAGACGTTATGACTGCGTTTACTATACATTAAAAAAATTAATTGTTCAGGTTGGGAAAGCAGGAAGGTGTTCTGAAGTATAGATCATCTTCAATTCCTTCACTTGTGTGCGCAAACTGCAGAGAGGGCCCTGGGAACCTTCCCTCTTTCCTGTACTTCCTCAACTCCTTTTAGGCTGAAAGGAGTCTGCTTCAGCAACATAGAGCATTTTATATGTAGACATCCAGCTTTTTTTTTGTTTAATTGAAATCTGAATGTGGTGAGTCTGAACGAGGGGCTGGGGCATGATTAATTACAGCAGCCATCTTAACCTGCTCAAGGACTGGGCCTGAAAGAAAGGAGGCCAGGCTGAACAGAAATTCAGCTAAGGATAGGGAGGAAAGCCGATAAAACTTTTGTTAACTGGTCCCTGTCTTTTTTTCAGCTGCTGATCCACGGAATAGGAAGATTTAAGGAATCAGTTCCTGTTTCCCTGGTTCTGGCCGACCCCAGAATCAACTCTCTTGATTGGAAGTAAACAGGATCTTCCTTTCTGTCCCCAGGAATGTGACGGAGGAAGGACTCTAGGGGAAAAGGCCTTGTCTGCCAAAGAATAATAATAATAACAAAGATGACAGTGGGAATAAAATATTGCCCTCTTCATCAAGGGTGATAAGGAAGTATCCAGTGATATGTATTGAGCCTTCTCACTCTCCATATACACAGGCTGGAACTCCAAATTTCAACCCAGGTTTGATTTGAACTTTCTGTTCTGTGGTCCTCTTGAGTGTACTACATAAATTAGGCTATATGTCTCATCGTTGGTTTCCAAAAATAGAATCACAGTTACAGCGCTTCATTTGACCTACTATCTTAAAGGTCTGAGCATGAACCTCTCCCAAAGGATCTTTGTCATGTGTACCCCCATTGCTCGGCACGGTGCCTAGTCCTTGGAAGCTGGGTCAGAGGGACTATGGTATAAATGGATGAGGCAGGGGGTGCCTTCAGCACCCTCTCTGTTGGTTGACGAATAGGGTGAACTTGGATGACTATATGAACATTTCCTTTCCCTTGGTGCTCCTGGGGCCGTGGCAGGAAGAGCTGTGTTCAGGGAGAAGCCCCAACAAGACTCAGCCCCTGTATCGGCATTTTTGAGAACTCCTTGTATTCCAGAGGAATCATTTGCCCACTTCTGGGCCAGCTGTATCTGAGTTTGCTCTCTCCCCACCCAAGGGGAGGACTGTTACTTGAAGAAGCTTACCTTTTGTTCTTTCTACTGAACTTTCCTTTTTGCTCAACGAGGTGATGAGCTAGAATATCCCTGCCCTGCTCATTCCTTGAGTCTTCCTTGGCCCAGAGATACAGATTCTTTTTTTTCCTTCCCTCGCCTTCTCCTTGTTCCTCTGTTCTGGAGACTAACTTCCCAAAGCTGAGGGGTAAGGAGAGGTGACTCCAGTCTTTCTAGAGGAGCCCTCCTCCACTACATTCAGAAAACTTTTACTCTGCTCAAGAACTTTCAGTAGCTCCTTCTTGTCATCAATTTACATTTCTAACATTAAAGCCCACTTTGATCTGAGCTACCTTGAACTTTATTCTTTGTGATTTCCCAGTTCTCTCTCCCCTGAAGTCAACTAGCCTTCCCAATGTGTTCACCTAGTGGAGACAAGAGTGGCTGGAGAGGCATTTGAGGCAAAACCCAACAACTAAAAGACAAGCAGAGGACGGGAGAAGCAGGAAAGGAGCCAGGAGAGGAAACGGTTTATGGGATTTAACGGGTCTTGAGGGACAATCCCTGGGTCAGGAAGATCCCCCAGAGAAGGATAGCAACGCACGCCAGTATTCTTGCCTGGAAAATTCCATGGACAGGGGAGCCTGGCGTGTTGCAGTCCATAGGGTTGCACATAGTTGGGCATGACTGAAGCAACTAAGC
This sequence comes from Tragulus kanchil, assembly GCA_022376925.1. Classification (NCBI taxonomy): domain Eukaryota; kingdom Metazoa; phylum Chordata; class Mammalia; order Artiodactyla; family Tragulidae; genus Tragulus; species Tragulus kanchil. The sequence goes on from JAIOJX010000005.1 coordinate 51,488,580, forward strand.
AGCAGAGGGACATTAGTATGATGATTTGCGGCTCAAGATTTGGGACTGTATTATTAGATTGGGAGGAGGCTGTTGAAAGATTTCAGGTAGGGTCAAATCAGCTTTTAGAATGACCACCCTGGGGCTGTGTGGAGAAGAGAATGACAGTGAAGGCATTTGGAAAGCTGGCGGAGATCCCTGCTCACTTTGGTGTCATTGGTGGACAGAGTCTGCTAGACAGACTTTCTATGCTCAGAAGATACAGCCATGTATGGGGGCAGGGGCATGGATAAAATGACCTCGAGCACCCTCTTCCTGGTGGGGAGGAGGATAGGTTTCGGTTTATTTCCACATGTTGTCTCTTTTGGGTCAAAGCCCTTCTAGGAAGGCCAAGAGGAAAGGTCCGTGGGGAGAGCAGAGTATCACTTCCTCCTTTTCAGTCAGGAAAGGCAGAAAAAAGTGGACAATAGACCAGAGAGGGTGCGTCCAGCAGAGAAGGAGGGAGGAGCCAGAGGAGCTGGCCCCGGGGCAGGAGGCCTTGGGAGATTCTCTTTGATCCCCCTTATCTCTGGAGGGCAAGCTTTCTTATTTGGCCAGTGGGACCTTTTGTTACAGCATTTCCTGGAGCCCCCCAAAGTAAACACAACCAAGTCTGTGTTCTTACAGCTCCACTTTGCTGTGTCTGGTCCTTCCAGCAGAGAGAAAGGGCAAGCAGGTCAACCCTCAGAAGAACCCGTTCATCAGAATGCTGACAATAAAGACTCATGTAAGAGCGCATTGGCACCAAGCCTGAGAGAGAACCGAGATGGTCATAAAATGCTGAACAATCACCAGACCATCATCAGAGTCAACTAGTTCAGTCAAGGGGGTGGCTGGAGAGGCATTTGAGGCAAAACCCAACAACTAAAAGACAAGCAGAGGACGGGAGAAGCAGGAAAGGAGCCAGGAGAGGAAACGGTTTATGGGATTTAACGGGTCTTGAGGGACAATCCCTGGGTCAGGAAGATCCCCCAGAGAAGGATAGCAACGCACGCCAGTATTCTTGCCTGGAAAATTCCATGGACAGGGGAGCCTGGCGTGTTGCAGTCCATAGGGTTGCACATAGTTGGGCATGACTGAAGCAACTAAGCAGCAGAGGGACATTAGTATGATGATTTGCGGCTCAAGATTTGGGACTGTATTATTAGATTGGGAGGAGGCTGTTGAAAGATTTCAGGTAGGGTCAAATCAGCTTTTAGAATGACCACCCTGGGGCTGTGTGGAGAAGAGAATGACAGTGAAGGCATTTGGAAAGCTGGCGGAGATCCCTGCTCACTTTGGTGTCATTGGTGGACAGAGTCTGCTAGACAGACTTTCTATGCTCAGAAGATACAGCCATGTATGGGGGCAGGGGCATGGATAAAATGACCTCGAGCACCCTCTTCCTGGTGGGGAGGAGGATAGGTTTCGGTTTATTTCCACATGTTGTCTCTTTTGGGTCAAAGCCCTTCTAGGAAGGCCAAGAGGAAAGGTCCGTGGGGAGAGCAGAGTATCACTTCCTCCTTTTCAGTCAGGAAAGGCAGAAAAAAGTGGACAATAGACCAGAGAGGGTGCGTCCAGCAGAGAAGGAGGGAGGAGCCAGAGGAGCTGGCCCCGGGGCAGGAGGCCTTGGGAGATTCTCTTTGATCCCCCTTATCTCTGGAGGGCAAGCTTTCTTATTTGGCCAGTGGGACCTTTTGTTACAGCATTTCCTGGAGCCCCCCAAAGTAAACACAACCAAGTCTGTGTTCTTACAGCTCCACTTTGCTGTGTCTGGTCCTTCCAGCAGAGAGAAAGGGCAAGCAGGTCAACCCTCAGAAGAACCCGTTCATCAGAATGCTGACAATAAAGACTCATGTAAGAGCGCATTGGCACCAAGCCTGAGAGAGAACCGAGATGGTCATAAAATGCTGAACAATCACCAGACCATCATCATCATAACTGTACAACCAGGGTTTTCTAAGGTCTATTTAGATCTGTGGAATAGTGAACAGGAAAGACCTGTGAACACCCTCTTTGATGGAGGTGGGAAGCTACAGTCATCAATAAGTCTGCTGAAATGAGGTACTTGCAGTGCCAGGACTCAGGTCTCCCTTCCCTGTTTGAATGGAGCCTATATCCATTGGTATGAAGCGGGCAGGGTGGAAAGGCTAGTTACAAGCTGGGCTGGCTCTCAGTCTCAGATAGGTGATGTATGAAATTGAACTGGAATCTGATAATAACTTTGTGTGTCCTGGTGATGGAAATGTGAAGGCAAAACCAGGCATGGAGAAAATTAGGGTCCTTTCAATGGAAGGCAGGCATGAGTTCCCATGTATGTGCCCAATGGGCCTAACTTCATCCAGACAGGAGGCAGCAATGGTCTGGCCATCCCTCACTTCCAGACAAGCAGGAGTTGTGTGGGGAGAACTGACTCCACGGATGACTTTCCACCTCACATTTCATATTTCCCTGCAAGATGAGAGGATAAAGGATGCCTAAACTTTGGTAACATCACTTGGCTCTTCTCCCTCTGAGGCTGTATTCCTGTTAAGTGGGTGCTGTTAGTTGAGTCAGTGCTTTTGTGTGAAGTTGCTTCAGTCATGTCTGACTCTTTGCGACCCCATGGACTATAGCCTGCTAGGCTCCTCTGTCCATGGGATTCTGCAGGCAAGAATACTGGAGTGGGCTTCCCTGGTGGTCCAGTGGGTAAAGAGTCCGCCTTGCAGTGCAAGGTGCACCGGTTTGATCCCTGGCCTGGGAAGATCCCATGTGCCACGGAATGTCTGAACCGGTGTGTCCATTTATGAGCCAGTGCTCTGGAGCGCATGCACCAGAGCCGGTGCTCTGCAGTGAGAGAGGCCACTGCAATGGGAGGCCCACACAGCCCAAAGAATACAGATGGATGAAAATAAATAAATAAATACATACATAAACCAATTAAAAAAGAGGCCAGACATTTAAAAAAAAAAAAATACTAGAGTGGGTTGCCATTTCCTACTTCAGGCATCTTCCCTACCCAGGGATCGAACCCAGGTCTCCTGCATTGGCAGATGAGTTCTTTTTTTCCATTTTACAAAACTTTTATATTGCAATATAGTTGTTTAAGAATGTTGGGTTAGTTTCAGGTGAACAACAACAAAGTGATTCGATTATATATACATGTATCTATTTTTAAAATTCTTTCCCCATTTAGGTTATTACAGAATTTTGACCAGAATTGCGAGTGCAAGGGATAGTGCATGTGATGCAAATTGGGGGGTGGAAAGGCTAGTTACAAGCTGGGCTGGCTCTCAGTCTCAGATAGGTGATGTATGAAATTGAACTGGAATCTGATAATAACTTTGTGTGTCCTGGTGATGGAAATGTGAAGGCAAAACCAGGCATGGAGAAAATTAGGGTCCTTTCAATGGAAGGCAGGCATGAGTTCCCATGTATGTGCCCAATGGGCCTAACTTCATCCAGACAGGAGGCAGCAATGGTCTGGCCATCCCTCACTTCCAGACAAGCAGGAGTTGTGTGGGGAGAACTGACTCCACGGATGACTTTCCACCTCACATTTCATATTTCCCTGCAAGATGAGAGGATAAAGGATGCCTAAACTTTGGTAACATCACTTGGCTCTTCTCCCTCTGAGGCTGTATTCCTGTTAAGTGGGTGCTGTTAGTTGAGTCAGTGCTTTTGTGTGAAGTTGCTTCAGTCATGTCTGACTCTTTGCGACCCCATGGACTATAGCCTGCTAGGCTCCTCTGTCCATGGGATTCTGCAGGCAAGAATACTGGAGTGGGCTTCCCTGGTGGTCCAGTGGGTAAAGAGTCCGCCTTGCAGTGCAAGGTGCACCGGTTTGATCCCTGGCCTGGGAAGATCCCATGTGCCACGGAATGTCTGAACCGGTGTGTCCATTTATGAGCCAGTGCTCTGGAGCGCATGCACCAGAGCCGGTGCTCTGCAGTGAGAGAGGCCACTGCAATGGGAGGCCCACACAGCCCAAAGAATACAGATGGATGAAAATAAATAAATAAATACATACATAAACCAATTAAAAAAGAGGCCAGACATTTAAAAAAAAAAAAATACTAGAGTGGGTTGCCATTTCCTACTTCAGGCATCTTCCCTACCCAGGGATCGAACCCAGGTCTCCTGCATTGGCAGATGAGTTCTTTTTTTCCATTTTACAAAACTTTTATATTGCAATATAGTTGTTTAAGAATGTTGGGTTAGTTTCAGGTGAACAACAACAAAGTGATTCGATTATATATACATGTATCTATTTTTAAAATTCTTTCCCCATTTAGGTTATTACAGAATTTTGACCAGAATTGCCAGTGCTATAGAGTAGGTCCTTGTTTGTTTTGAATTCTCCTGCCAAGACAGGAGATGCAGGTTCAATCCCTGGGTCAGGAAGATCCCCTGGACTAGGAAATGGCAACCTCTTCCAGGACTCTTTGGGCAGGCGAGTTCTTTATCACCAGGGCCACCTGGAAAGCCGGAGCTAGTGTTTTACTTACAGAAAAACAGTTTCCTCCTGCTCTCCATGCAAATAGAAGGTTCTTCCCTACAGGTGTCCTTTCAATCAGTCAACTACCCCCTCCCCCTCATCCCTCAGAGTTGGGGAGAGGAGCTCCCAGACGGCCCTCTTCCCGGCAGTTGAGGACAGTTATGTAATCCGGATTGTGACACGGAGGAGAAAGCCCTACGCTGCTGGCTAACGGTTCAGATGACCCATGATGGGAGACTTCCCTACTGCTCCATCTCCCAGGGCGCCCCCACCAATGCGGCAGGGCTCTAGGCGTGAGATGGGGGCAATATTCCTGTCGCTTTGACCCTCCCTGAGCGACAGGGTCCTGGAGTGCCTGGGGGTGGGGCACAGGGAAGACGGGCGGTCCCCCCAGAGAGCGCAGGCGCGGCGGGCACCTGTTGCGGCGCGCGGGACCGTAGCCCGAGGCTCACCTGCGCGAGGCCCGGCCCAGGGCTAGCGGCGGGCGCACAAGCTGAGCCAAAGTTCTGACGCCTGGCCCCGCGCCTCGGGCTTCCGCCGGGTCAGCTGACCGCTTAGTGCGGAACTAAGCGCGCTCGGGCCGAGTTGCTCGCCTCCCTCCTGCTGCGCGCTCTGCACTCGGTACCGCGCGCCCGCCCCGTCGCCATGGCCGGGCTTGTGGTCAGTGGAACTCAAGTAAGTCCGCTGGGGCCACCCCGCCCCGCCTGGGCCGGGTAGGTCTGAGGAGGGAGCCCTGGGGCGAGCGGCGTCCCCAGGTCAGACGGGGCTCCCTGCCTCACCGCAGGGGGCTGCGTCTTGAGGAGGGGAGCGGCCCCTGCCCAGGCCAGCCTGAATTTGGGGAGCACAGACGCGGGTCTGCGCCTGGCACATCCCCTGGGTGGGAGGATCGGTGAAGGCCCCCAAGTCGCCCGGGTCCCCTGCAGCCCCAGCGCTCACTGACCAGGGGTCAGTCTGCCGACCTCTCCATTAGGTGGAGTGGGTAGCACCCACAACCCACGGAACTTTTTCGGGCTCACACAAAGGTGGTAATTTCATAAGCAGAAAAAAAAAAAAACAGAACCTTGTTAAAGAAACGTTTTAATATATTTGTCTTTACACCAGTGCAGTTGTAAAATAGAAATTGTAGTTTTAGAATTTTCTGTTTCTTCTTCCCAAAGACAGAGGAAGGAACCTCAGAAAGACAAAGTGAGAACTGTGGGTTGGGGGCTCCGCAGCAGACCTGCTCGGTTCCTAACCCTAGGCCCCTTATCAAAGTCGGGGAGAAGGCTACAGTTCTCTAGTTTCATTTGGGTACTTGACTTCTTTAACGGGCATTTCTGGGGGAGTAGACAACACTCCAGTTTCAATCCGGGGTGACAGACACTCCGCTTTATTTGCTGTCACCCCTGTGATGAAGCTTTCGTTGTTTTTAGTCATTGCTGGAGAGATGGACTTAACCACTGGGGAACCAGGTGTCTTTTACTTGTTGGAGAAGCCAGGTATCCCTTATAAGCTCTGATTGAGCCGGCCTTCCTACCCACTTTGCCCTGTGCCCTAGAGAAATGGTTCTGAGGTTTTGAAGCTCTTCCCCTGGGTTGCTTGAGGCAGGTAGTGTCAGGCACAGTTAGATTTGGAGATTACTCTGGGTTCAGGGAATGTTTCTCCCTTTTCAGAGTTCAGAAGTTAGCAGGCTAGGGAGGTACTAACCTAGGAAAGAGGTTAAAATGATGCGTCTTATTTAGCTGGCAGGGAAAAGGGGACTTTCTGGGAGTTAATCAGGCTGCCGAGGGGGAGGGCTGGAGGAGAGGGCCTCTGCCCAAGCAGAGTCCTTGACCCTCAGCACCTAGGTCTCTGCATTTCAGAACCAGGATTCTCTGGGTGTAGCTACTTCCAGGTTTATGGAGGACTTGACATGGGGCAGCTAACCTTCCTGTGCCTCCCTGTTCCTTTCTCTTCCTCTATTTTTGAAACTTGTTATTTTTATTTTTTTTTTCTCGAGCCACTTGAATTTAGCCCATCCCAAACAGCCCAAGGGCATTCAGTGACCTGTGGGGGAGCATTTTGGGCCCTTGGGGACTGTTCTAAACAAACAGAGCTTGTAGGGAAAGAACCGAGCAGGCAGGTTGGGGAAAAGGCCTTGGGTTGACAGTGCCCCATATTCTAAACCTCCGAGGTCAGTGAATCTGAGTGATGGTCCTAGGGCTTGAATCTTTCAGGCATTCTGACCCTTGCAGCCATTGTAAGATGGAGCACCTTGAATGTGTATCACTTGGTACTTCTCAAACTTGGGATCCTTCTAAAGAGGGAAAAAAAAAAAGTTCCACTTCTTTGAGCCCACAGTTAATACAATATTGCTTAAGTACACAAACATAAAAACAGATAAAACTTTTCTGAGTTCATATTTAGAGACCTATAAACCACCCCCCACCAAAGGGATGGCTTACGTGTTAAAGTGAAAACCATAACATCCATAAAATTAAAATAAACAATTTAATGAAATGGATGATGTTAGTGCAGACTTGGTCATTGCTTTCAGTCCTCATGGGGCCTGATGGCTGTGGCCCTGGGTTTGAGAAGTTGCACAGACCTGTAACGCTACAAGCTTGGTGATGTTGTGGTCCGCCCTCCACTTGTCTCTGTGAAATATTTCAACATGGATCTGACTCCATTTGGCCTTCTTTTGGCATGAATGCGTCATTTATATTCAGCACGAAGGCCTCAATCTTCCTTTTCCACTAGCTTAGCACAATTAAAATAGTGGAATTAATACAACTGCAGACACAAATGCAAACTTGGAATTCGGGTGCTGAAATCTCATATTGGAGAGACATTGGAATACGAAACGCCTTCCACAGAGACACTGGTCTGAGTCCCTAACTACCCAAAGCCACAAGGTGCCAGGGACAAGGCTGTGTACTTTAAATATGTTAACTTATCTCACTCCTATAAATGCATAAAATGAGGATAAAATGTGACACATGGGGCTGTTTAATGAGGACTGACTAGTTAAGAGCCAGGTGGTAGGCTTTTTAATAAATATTAGTTGGTACATTGTTCTTAATATCTTTGGAGGTGGTTAGGGTTTAACTAGTATATAGAAGAAGAAACAGACTCCATGAGATTGTGACCCAGCCAAGGTAATGCAGCTAGTTTAAGTAGCTGCACAGGGAGATTCATATCTAGAGCTGTTTCTACTCACAAAGCTTCCAGTACCGCACATTTAAAATTAAGGATGCCTCACCTCTAGATGGGGTGAGGCATAATCGCCTGTCAATCTGACTACTGACAACACACCCCCACCCTGGAAAAGTCCAGAAGCCACACCATCCCAACTGCAAAGAGAAACTCTTTGTGTTCTTCAGTTGGGTAATTTCCTGCAGCTTCTGCTCAGAGGAGTTGCGTGTGTGTGCATGTGGAGATCCTGCCAGGACATTCTTATTTTTCTCTCTGTAGGGGTCTTGAATGTGATATGTTTTCATTTCCCTAATAATGGTGTCCTTTTCTGTTGTATTTCTACACAAGGTAGAAGTCTTGGGGTATATATTACATAAGGTAGGCAAACTAAAAGTATGAAACTTTATTCTTCAGTTCACTCAATATGAAGATAATTGACTAAATGCAGTGCCTTCTCATTTTGGATGGTTCTTGCTTCTGTGGCATATGAATCTGTTAAGCTCTACATCCTTTCTCTTGTTTGGTGAAGACATAAACTATTTTTGGTCTGGCTCTTCTGATTTCCTGTTTTAGATTACGTAGTCCTTCAAGAAATCTCCTGACATCCTGAGATGTAATGTCTTCCACTCAGGAGCACTTCTTAACTAAGTCTCTCCTTTCATTTTGAGTGTTGCTTGCCATGCCTGCAGTGACTGCTGGCTGCTTTTAAGGCTTTTCCAGACAATTTGAACCCTTAAGCACGGTTGACTTCACTCACATCTCAAAAAGCTTCCAGTTTACCACAAGGGTGGTCCAAACATGTACATGGCTTATCTAGTTGGTGTTCTTAGTAACTCTTGGAGACTTGGTCTTCATCTCCGTGGAATAGGAGCAAGTTGTGGTTTGTTTAGATCTCCTGGGATATTGTGATGCTGTTGTTTTGTCTCTAAGTCATTTCAAACTCTTCTGCAACCCCATGGACTATACCTACCAGGCTCCTCTGTCCATGGGATTTCTCAGGCAAAAATACTGGAGTGGGTTGCCATTTCCTTCTTCTTGATCCAAGGATCAAACCTGCATCTCCTGCTTGGCAGGCAGATGCTTTACCGCTGAGCCACCAGGGAAGTGTCGTGATGTTAAGACCATGGAATAAAAACAAGCAAATGCAAGTTTTGTCAGACATGCTGTGAGTTGTCAAATGCTTCATGATAGTAATTCTCCTTAGTGTTTGTTTGCTCTGAAGTGGAATACTACAGAAGACAAAGGGGAGCAAATACTCCTCTTTCCTCAGGCTCTTCTGCTCTTCTCAGACCTT